>CAMTDV010000014.1:70167925-72670655 GCA_947069175.1 Scalesia atractyloides
CATACTGACTACCTCTTTTTGTATTGGCCATGAGTGCTTTGTTGGCAATGTCGGTTAAGCTCTCTAGTGTTAAAGGTTTGGTTACATCAATCACCTCCAAACTCTCTGTCTTTGTCTTTTTAGGACTTTCTTCTTTGTGACCAGAATCGAAGTTACCTGCAAAAATTTTCAGAATTGTGTCAAATAAACAGGGTTTAGGAATACCTCTGAGACATTTTCTTCTTCCGCTGATGATCTGAAGTATTCTGCCAAAACCTCTTCCATTTCTTCTTCTGTGACTGCTTCAGATGATTCAGGTTCTTCTATGATTTCAGCAATAAGTGCAAGACTTTCTTTCTTGGAAATGAAATTGTTCCAATTGAACCCTTCATCTTCTTGCGTGACCACAAGAGCTTTGTCTTTTGATTTTGAAGGTCCATCTTTGATTTGTGCCATTCGTTTCTCTAGCTGTGGTCGATGATCAATCGCCTTTTTGTAGTAATCATCCCCGAACGGATTACGATTGCCCTTTACTTCTCGGTTTGGACATTCACACTTGAAGTGCCCTCTCTCTCTGCATTTGAAGCAAGTGACTTTGGATTTATCAAATCCTAATTTTCCGTCAAGGCGTCTCAAATCATCTCTTCCTGTAATTTCCATGAAACGCTGTGCTCTTCGAACCACTGATGCCATGCACCACATAATGTCAATCAATTCCATCTCTTCGAATCAATTTGATCGTAATCTTCCTTAGTCATTTCCGTATTTCCGATTCTTCCAGCTACTAGACTTTCATAGGATTCCAGAACTGCTGCAAGTAGCACCATGTGTTGCTTAGCGGTCTGCTCATTGAAGTCTTGAGCGTTCTGGAAGTTCACTGCAATGTTACATTGCAGGATTCTCTGGTTAGAATTGGATTGATTTTGCTGATTGCTATATGGTTGATTGGAGCTCGAGACGATTGTTGTCCTTGGTGATTGTTTGGATTGAAGGAAGCAAACATTTGGAATCCACTTGATTGGTTGGAGGCTAGACTAGCATTTGAGTTAGCACTAAAGGTTGTTTGGATCATGGGACTCTGAACAGGAGTGTTTGGGTTTCCTTTGTAGTATAGACTCACGTCCTGTTGTGAGTTTGATCTTTTGCCTTTTGCCATTTTCTGCATCTCTAGCTCATGCCCTTCCAATTTTTTTATGAATCTTGGTAAACTTAGACCGTCATACACTGCCCAATTCTTTAGAATAGTCAGATATGTTGACCATTCCCCTTCAGACAAAGATTCTGCCAACTTGTCGACTAGTTCTTCATTCGTTTTGACAATTCCCATACACTTTATTTGTACTACCAGGTGGCAGTATCTTTCTATGAGCTGCGTCATGTTTTTGCCCGGAAGAACATTGAACACTTCAAATTCTTTGTTCAGTAATGCCTTCTTTCCTTATCTGACCTGAGTACTACCTTGCGCTCTTAATCGTAAAGCTAGCCACAGCGACTGGCATCGTCTTCATGCTGTAAGAGAACTAAGATATCCTCCTTTATGGCTTGCTGGAGGAGATTCATCTTCTTTTAATTAACGTATTTGTCTCGTTCTTCTTGGTTAAACGAGCTAACGTTTTCTCAATTCCAAGTTTATTGAGTGGCGCTTGGTATTTGTTCTCGAGTGCAAACCAGCAGTTTAAGTTTGTTGCTTGAACCCAGTTCGTGAATCGCTCACTCCAACTCTCGTAGTCTTCAATGTTCATGATTTTTGGAGGCTTTGTTGTGGTTACCATTTCATTTTCTAGATTCATGTTCTGAGCTGCTACGGAAGCTGTAACTGCTTGTGTGGCAAATGCTTTATGAAATTCTTCCTCACCTGACATCTTAACAATACTTATAACAGAGAACATATTAGAACAGGTTAACTTGAAACTGACTGAAAATTAGAACATAACAGAAAATTTTCGTACGAAATGATACACTGAATTTTCGTGCGAAAAATTGATTTTGGTATGAAAATACTGTTTCGTGCGAAAATTGTATTTTCTGTTAGTTCAAACTTTTCAAACGTTTATCTCCTATTTTCGTACGAAAACTAGTGTTTCGTGCGAAAATTCTTGTCTGCTTCGAACACTTGTTCACAATTTCACGTTTTTGGCAATTTCAAGCATGATTTTGATGGATTTTAGGTTCGTATGTTTCAGTTAACTGTTTAGAGTTGATTTTAACACGTTATACTAATAACCTAGTCCAAATTGTCCATGAAATCATTCAGATCTAGATTAAGTTCCAAGATGGATGAATCTTGAACTTTGAAGGTTGAATCTAGCTGAATATTGGTTGTTTGTTTACAAATCAGACCTTAAGGCTCTGATACCACTTGTGAATGCTAGGATCGGACCCAACTTGTGAGCTTCCGGTCATATTTTCTCAGCTAACAGAGGCGGAATTCATTGTTAGCTGATTGAACAAATAAAAGAACAAGCGTGATGATTACTATTTAACCGTCTATATCTTATATTGATTTACTTCGTAAAGATTACAGACTCAAGTAGGGCTTCGCCTCTGATCACCAAAAAACAGCATGCTAGACAAACATCCTAAGTCACCTATTTATAGGCAAGACTTGACAGCAACTAGGGACTAGGACCTTGAGATTTTCGCACGAAATTTTCGTGCGAAAATCTTCACTGATTTTCGTGCAAAATTCTAGCCTGATACAAAATTACAACTTTCAAATAATAACATTTGACGCTGCAAAACCCTATCTATACAACAGACTCATCCTAGACGTAGGCAATAGACATAAGTGCACCAACAATACATTATAATTTATCCTACACTACACAGCTCGTAATTTACGCTACACGCCAAATATAATAGAATTAGTTATTAAAGAAGAATACTACAAATTACTTAATAATCTATGTAAGTTTACCAATACAAACTTACAATAATATTAAGAATATATATTAAATAAAACAAAATGAAGCATTCTTATTGGTTGAAATTTATTCTTACGAAAAAACTGTTCTTATTTAAACTCTCCACTATATATATGGTGTGTGTGTGTGTGTGTGTGTGTGTAGGGAAGGGTTTAAATGAGAACACTAAATATCACGAGAACCGTGAGAACGAATGAAAAAACCACGAAAACTTTGTCAAAAACAATTCAAGTTCAAATTTATTTTTACACTTATCATTATTATTCGAATACAATGTTAGAAATTTAATTTACACGATATATATATATATATATATATATGTGTGTGTGTGTGTGTGTGTGTGTGTGTGTGTGTGTGTGTGTAGGGGAGGGTTTAAATGAGAACGCTAAATATCACGAGAACCATGAGAACGAATGAAAAAACCACGAAAACTTGGTCAAAAACATTAACACTTATTTCATTATTATTCGAATACAATGTTAGAAATTTAATTTACAAATTTAAATTTACGTGAATTCGTGTGTAAGTTTGTCATTTACACATGTGTAAATTTGTTATATTTATACATCTGTAAAGCATCTAATAAGAGTGATTTTGAAGAGAGAAATGAATTATTTGATGTAGTAAATTCTTATTTTGATGTTGTATTTTAATTACAATGAGGTTTGTATTAAAAAAAATTGATTTCGATTGTTTTTTTCAGTTGTTCTCATGGTTCTCGCAATATTTAGCATTCTCAAGATAACCCTCCCATATATATATATATATATATATATTATATGAAAGGGTTCAAGGGAAAAATCATTACAAGAACTCATAAACTCCTAAAAAACAAACCATTTTTAAAAACAATTTTTAGCTGTAATCTAGCATTTTTAAGATACAAAAAAAAATCTGAAAAAAAAATATTATTACACATGTGCAATACTACGAAAAATCTAAACCCACCAACCCCCACCTCCATGCCCACCGCCCAAAAACCTAAACCTCCACACCCACCCCCCAAAATGTGACTTTTTTGGTGATTCGATCATGTAATGATTCCAGACAATTTATCAATCAATGAAATCTTGTGTTTTATTTTCGAGATTTGTATAATTATCATGACAACTGCACATATTCAATTCTCGCATGATTTCAAACTCTCAGACCGCTCCTGGAAGTGAAATCACAAACTATTAGGCAAACGTAATCAGTTTAACACGACGTACACTCCGGAACAAGGATACAAGCTAAACATACCTAAGATCCTTTACATAACTTAGAAATAAATTTTGACAAACTGCGAAAGTCTGCTGATTCTCGTATTTTTTAATACGAAGAATATTTAGACATCCAAAAATTTTTGTAATTAATAAAATCTTCTATTTTATTGATACGAATGCAAAAATAACAATAGTTTCGAAATTTCAATCGTTTTCGCGTTCGTTAAAGCGTTCGTCGTAATTAAGCGAAAAACGCAACCGTACAACCAAACGAACCGACATCCATGATATTTTTGTACATATTTCAAGTTCCCTATGCTTTAACACCCTTATAAAGCCCGAGAATTAGGTTAACGGGTGTTAAAAGCGACAAAACGCGACGAAACAAGTTCATGGGCCAAAATTATCATTTTGCAAACTTGCTGCCCAGATCCAAGCTTTATGGACCATAAAGATAGACCCCATACGGTTTGTAAGCAATGCCCAGCACAACAGGTTTGCTGGCAACTTCTTGTTTCATGCCTTGGGCTCCAAGAACTCGAATTTGCCACGTTCTGACCTGCATTTGACACTTGTTAAACCCCTCCTAAGATCATGACACCTCCTTGGACACTTGTGATGATCTTATGGCACCTTAAACACTATAAATAGCCAAGGAATTTAGCCATTTCAACTTGCTCATTTCGTCTTCCTACCTCCCACTCTCTTGGAGCTTGTTTCCAGCTTATTGGAGACTTCCTACTGAGTTTTAAAGACTTCCTAGACCACAAGTAAGTGTTCTTCTTTAGTCTTTTTCATCGTTGTAACTTTTTATGAGCTAAAAGTCAAACAGTTGACTTTCTGTTTGACTTTAGGTTCTGACCATTTTTGGTCAAGTCAAAGTTCAATTGAACTTTGCAACGTGATCGTAATCATGAAGGTTATAATCCATAGCGATTGCACCTTCTGATTACCACGTTAACTAGTCGAAGTGACGAGTCAAAGTTTCGGTCAAAAATGCGCATAATGTGATTTTACGACGGAACTATTTTCGGGTATCAAAACACTAGGTTTTGATACCAAATCAATTTTGCAACTTAGTTAGACATGTTTTGACATGTCTAACTCGTCACTTCTAGTTTATGCTTATTTAGGGTTGTAAGTCGAGCGGTCTTGACCATCGCTTTAACTTTCGAATCTGACCCGTTTGGTCGATCTTAGGATCTGACCAAACACATATTTGTGACCATAGTTGTATAGGGAATAACCCTCTGAAGTTATACCTTATGGTCACATCGTTTGGTTAGTGTTATGATAAGTCGCTTGTTATGCCCTTAATAATGACCAAAACGCCCTTTTTGCGCATAAATCAATTTTAAGCATATGTGACCAATGTTTTGACATATAAGACTTATCATAGGTGTTGGTGCACATATGTCTATTGCCTACGTCTAGGACGAGTCTATTGTACATTAGCGTCAGAAGTTTAGTTTTGAAGTTTTTGTATGTTTACTAATATTTTCGTACGAAAATCTTGCTGGATTTTCGCACGAAAATTTCGTACGAAATCAGTGGGTCTTGAGTCTCTAGGTGCTGTCAAGTCTTGCCTATAAATAGGAGACCTAGGATGTTTGTCCAGCATGCTATTTTTGGAAGAATCAGTGGTGAAGCCCTGTTCAGGTCTTAATCGTTGCAAACGTTTATTCAATACAATACACCGACGGTTAAACAGTAATCATTGCTTGTTCTTTGTTTGTTCAATCAACTAACAATGAATTCCGCCTCTGTTAGTTGAGCAAGTCTGACCGGAAAGCTCATTAAGTTGGGTCTGATCCTAGCATTCACAAGTGGTATCAGAGCCTTAAGGTCTGATTTGTGAACAAACAACTAAGTTTCAGCTGGATTCAACCTTCAAAGTTCAAGATTCATCCATTGGAAACTCTTCTTCTACTCTTTCTTGGAACTTATTCTAGATCTTAAGGATTTCATGGACAATTTGGACTAGGTTATTAGTATACCATGTTAAAATCTACTCTAAACAGCTTACTTGAAACAAATGAACATAAAATCCATCAAAATCATGCTTGAAATCATCAAAGACGTGAAATTGTGAACAAGTGCTTGAAGAAGACAAGTATTTTGGCATGGAATAATAAATTTCATATGAAAATTAAGGGTCTAAAACCTGAAAAGAATTGATCTAACAAATCAGCAAAATTTTCGCATCAAAATTAAATTTTCGCACGAAAATCCAGGACCAATTTCGTACGAAAACTTTGTTCTTCAACTCAATTTTCATTCCATTTCAAGTTAACCAGTTTTAATCTGTTTTCTGTCTTAAGTTTTTGACAAGATGTCAGGTGAAGAAGAATTCCATAACGCGTTCGCTACACAAGCCGTTACAGCCTCTGTAGCAGCCCAGAACATGAATCTGGAAAATGAAATGGGAACCACTACGAAGCCTCCAAAGCTCGTGAACATCAAAGACTACGAGAGTTGGAGTGAGCATTTCAAGAACTGGGTTCAAGCAACAAACTTAACAGTTTGGTTCGCACTCGAAAACAAGTATCAACCACCACTTAATGAACTTGGCTTTGAGAAAACAGTGGCTCGTCTGTCCGATGACGAACGAGAAAAATACATCACTGAAAAGAAGATGATGAATCTCCTTCAGCAGGCCATAAAAGAAGAAATCTTAGTTCTCCTACAACACGACGGCGATGCTCATTCACTATGGCTCGCTTTACGATTAAGGGCACAAGGGAGCACTAATGTCTGAAAAGGAAAGAAGGCGTTACTAAACAAAGAATTTGAAGTATTTAATATTCTTCCAGGCGGGAACATGAAGCAACTCATCGAAAGGTATTGCCACCTAGTAGTGCAGATGAAGCACATGGGAATTGTCAAGACAAATGAAGAACTAGTTGTCAAACTTGCAGATTCCTTGCCTGAAGGAGATTGGGCAACATATCTAACAATCATGAAGAATGAAGCTGAGTATGACAGTCTCAGTTTGCCGAGATTCATAGAAAAATTGGAAGGGCACGAACTAGAAATGCAGAAAATGGCAAAAGGCAAGAAATCAAACTCGCAACAGGACGTCAGCCTGTACTACAAAGGAAACCCAAACACTCCTGTTCAGAGTCCCAAGATTCAAACAGCCTTCAATGCTAATAAAAATGCTAGTCCAGCCTCCAACTAGTCCAGTGGTTTCAAACGTTTCCTTCCTTCAATCCAAACAATCACCAAGGACAACAATCGTTCAGAGCTCAAATCAACCACAGAGCAACCAGCAGAGTCAATCCAATTCTAACCAGAGAATCCTGCAATACAACATTGCAGTAAATCTCCGGAACGCTCAAGATTTCAATGAACAGAAAGCTTAACAACATATGGTACTCCTTGCGGCTGTTTTGGAATCCTATGAAAGTCTTGTAGCTGGTCGAATCGAAAACCCAGAAATGACTAAAGAAGACTACGACCAAATTGATCCAGAGGAGATGGAATTAATTGTCGATCCGATTCACAAAGACAAGGTCTATTTGCTGAACAAAGCTCTTTATGGTTTACACTAGGCCCCGAGAGCTTGGTACGAGACGCTTTCCAAGCACCTACTGGCTAATCATTTTACCAGAGGAACAGTAGACAACGCCCTCTTTACAAAGGAAGTAGATGGACATCTGATTATTGTACAAATCTATGTGGATGATATCATCTTTAAATCGACAAATGAGCAGCTGTGCAAGGACTTCGAGAAATCATGAAAGAAAAATTTGAAATGAGCGCTATGAGAGAGATGAAATTCTTTTTGGGGCTTCAGGTTGAACAACTGCCAGATGGTATTTTCATTCACCAGACGAAGTATGTTCATGACGTGTTGGAGAAATTCGACATGACAGGAACTAAACCCGCATCTACCCCGTTAGCCATAAATCACGGCATTTGTCCAAACGAGCATGGAGAAAAAGTTGATGAAACTTTGTATCGCTCCATGATCGGATCTCTGATGTATCTCACAGCTTCCCGACCGGATATCATGTACCCCACATGTCTTTGCGCCAGATATCAGTCAAATCCAAAGGAATCTCATTGTTGATCTTCAAAAGAATTATGCGCTATCTAAAGGGATACCCAGGCACCGGCTTGTGGTATCCGCGACACGATGATTTCAACCTTACGGGTTATTCGACTCTGATTTTGGTTACTGCAAGCAGAACTCTAAATCTACAACGGCCGGCTGCCAGTTCTTCGGAACTCGTTTGGTAACATGGCAGTGCAAGAAACAGACCGCGGTCGCTCTCTCTACCTGTGAAGCTGAATACGTTTCAGCAACCAGTTGTTGTTCCCAGATACTGTGGATACAACAACATATGAGAGACTTCGGTCTGCAATTTCTTGACAAGCCTATATTCGTAGATAACAAGGCAGCTATTGATATCACGGTTAATCCTTGTCAACACTCACGCACTAAACGTATCGAGATTTGATACCACTTTATCCGTGACTGTCACGAGAAAAAGTTGGTGCGAATTGAGAAAATCCACACTGATGATCAACAGCAGATTGTTATACCAAAGCCTTTGATAGGCAAGATTTAGAAATCTTTCAAAATTAAATGGTTTAAAGAATCTGTCATCAGGGGATATTTATGAGGTTGAATTCGAGGATGACGATGTTGAGATGTGATCCTCACTGGTAAGTCAAAAGTTTTTCTGTAAATAGTTTACATGCTTTCTTAAAACCAAAAATCCAAAAATATGTTTTTGATTTTAGGGGGAGTAAAGGTTGTGAAAAATACAAAAACATTGAAAAAATCAAGAAAAATACAAAACATTAATATACACATTAAAAATCCAAAAAAAGTTTTGTGTATAAGAGGAGATGATAGTACATCAGTAGACCATTACAGTACGCTAAAGAAATGTAGTGTTTAAAAGCGTCTAAACAGGTCTTTCTAAGGATGTGTCGGTAGGCTTCGCATGTTCAGTAAACTGCTTTCAGGATATAAACCTAAAAAGATAAACTGGTAAATTTGTGGCTTAACATCTCTCAGATATATGGGCTGGTACCCCGAAATTTCGTTTGAGAGAATGCTAGATTCTGAGATACTAGGTCTTTATATTTAGTTGATATCTGGGGTATTATATGAGTTCTTCTGATTTTGCGTCGGCAATGGCCTAGAACTTGTATAATACTTTCGCATTATTCACCCCCGAAAGCTGCATAAAAAATGAAGAAAAATGTCATAAAAAGAAACGACATTCTACAGTACAAAAATCAAAAGATTCCAAGAGGAACACCACCAAAGTCGAGCCTTCATCTCTTTCTCTGTACGGAAGTAGTAAACTGAGCTCTCAAGGTTTCGCAATTCACCCCCTTACAGATATCAGTTAGATATATTCACCTGTGAGATGAAATCTAGGGAATCTGATGCGGGAGTATACTCTGAGGTGGGAAACACAGATTAGGCCATGTTGCTAAAACTTACCTAACATATCTTGAAGCAGTTGAGAAATGTGTAGAGGTTTAAGTGGATCTGTATACCGACAATCTGAAGAAAATTTGTTTAAAATCTTAAAGTTTCATTAGAGCAACGGTACTGGTAATGTGTCTCAACAAACTGATATGATCCTCTAACACAAAGTCACAAAAATATGTTTGTATATATGTTGAACATGTTGCTTTAAGTGTTTCTAGCTTAGAAGTTTTCAAAAATTCAAAAATATTTTATGTTTCTACTTTTTTTTACTACCAGTGATGGAAAACAGATCTTTAAAGTCAAAAGGCGACAGGATGCAGAGGAAAATCATTTGAATTACGGGCTGAGAGCTAATATGGAAACATAATCTGGTTTGGAACGTTAAAAAGTTCATTAATTTGAAACTTAAAATCTAAGAATAATATAAGTTTTGGTCAAAAGGTGGTCAACCAAGGTCATTAACTTTGACTTGGCAGCCAAAACAGTTAAACAAGGTCATTAACTTGGACTTGGTCAACTGTGTGGATAATTAAAACTGAAATCGAACGAAAAGTTGAAATGTTGAGAAAATTTCAAAGGGGCAACAATTTTCGTATGAAAATTGATATTTCCGCATGAAAATTTGGCTTAACTTCATAAGCCAAATTTCCGCACAAAAATCAGTTGCCTATATATATAAGAGTGTTCATTAGATTCCGCATGAAAACCTGTTAAAGATTTTGGTGCGGATTCTCTGAAAGCGATTTGAACACTTTGTCTTGGTTCTCTCATTTCTCGACTGTTTTAACACATTAGGGAGGTTGATTTACACACCTCTTGTAATGGCGAAGGTAACCACCAAGATTTAACCGTGAAAATTGGACTCGTCGGACCTTAAACAGACTAATATGTAGATCTAGGATAAACTAGCCGGTAAAACTTAGAATTGAACCCTAAAACGAGTATATCGGCAAGTTTAATTGATGTTTACCGTTTTGATTTCTTGAAAAAGTCAAAAATTACAAGCGTTTTGAGTCGTAATGAAAATTGTTAACTGTTGGGGTGATTAAGATTTCGCACGAAAATCTTGGATTTTCGCACGAAAATTCATGTTGTTGAGTGTCAGATTATGTTATGCTTATTTTCGCACGAAAATCTTGAAAACGTATACTCTAGCAATTTTCGTACGAAAACTGAGCAAATTTGTTTGTTTGTGAAAATTTTGTCTAACTTTCTCACATCTCTCTGTTTCACAGAAAACTGTATATGAGTTCCAACCAATCCACAACTCATGCTATTTGATCGACAAGGATATAACCGAGTTTGCTCCATTCACGCGGTATATTGACTTTCTGGAGAGACTGCCAGTTTATTATGGTCTTACACATCATCATGATGTTTATGCTTCACACGTTGATAGATTTTGGGGCACAACAGTGTTAAGAGCTGATGGTAAAGCTATTATGTCAGCAGTGAAGATTTAGGATAAAGACGTAGAAATTACAATCATAGAAGATCTGATTCGCACAGTGCTACACTTTAGAGATGAGAGTGATTTTCCGACTGGATTTACAGAGAAGTTTGTTAATGGCTGTTTTTACCGCATGGGATACAACGGTTATGTGAACTCTACTCCATACAAGATCAATCAGTTGGGCTTGCCATACAGATTTCTTGCCCACTGCATTACACATTCTCTAAGCCACAGAAAGGGGACTGGGATGATTTAGTAGACTACCACATGTGTATGATGGTAGCAGTGATATTAAACAAGCCCTACAACTTCAGTAGGATGATTTTTGACCAGATGGTGATGAACTTGGGGAAGGGTAATTTTTGTAGTATCCTCGTTTTGTACAGATGATTCTAGACCACTTACATCCAAATCTGGAGAAAAAGAAGGATGATCTTTTAAAGTTAGAACACATGACTGCTTCTGACCTCCACAACATCAGCAACTACCGCAAAAGAGGAAAGGCTCCAGCATTCAAGCCTGTGTTTGGAACGTTTGTTAAAACAGATTATATTGCTCCGCCTGAGGGTAAATGGAGGAATGAGGGGAGCAGTGATGAAAGAGAGGAAGCAGATATGATGGTGATTTTGTCGAAAGGAGAAGTTTATGGTATGTAAAGGGCGACGACGAGAAAGGGCACAATGGAAAGAAGAAAGGTGGTGCTGCTTCAAAAAGAAAGACATCTACAGAAACTTCTTCTTCTACACCTAAACGCCAGAGAAAACAAGCCAGTGTTAGCACAGGGTTGATAGATGAAACAGATGTCGAGCAGGTGAATGTAGTAGAGACTGTGCAACAAGCTGAACCAGTCCAGGTTGAAGAAACATTGGAACAAACCACTACAGACATTGAGATAATGGTGGAGTTGAAAAGGAAGCATGTGGTGGCGATGATGAAGGGCCATCATCAAGCACAGACCTGAGGATAGACGAGAAGGAGGAAGGAGAGAAAGAGAAAGAAAAGAGCAAGAGAGGAGGGATAGAGAGAAAGAATTGGCTGAGTAGAAAAAGCGTAAGGCTACAGGCGATGATGATACACCTTATGAGCCTTCTGAGGGCGAAGAAGAAATTTCAATCGTCAAGCCTGCAAAGAAGAAAACTACTAGAAAGCTTCGGATTAAGCTAATGTCAAAACCTTCTGAAACACCAGTTGCCCCAACTACAGAAACAACTTCTGAACACCCTCCGTCTCCTCAGCATATTACATCAGAAGCTCGTGTTCCTTCTCCTCCACCAGTTGTTGATCCTCCAATCAGTTCTCCTCCTCCACAGTTCACATCTACAGAGGTTCCTATTCCATCTCCTCGCCCGTTTCAGAGCCTCCAGTGGTTTCTCCTCCCGTTATATCTCAGGAGCAAGCAACCTCATTAGCTCATCCTACGCAAGCTCCAACATTCTCTTCTTTTGACGATTATTACGACTTTGATTATGAAGCTATTCCAGGGGGAGAGAATCTAACAGCTGATGACGTGTATGTTGGAAGACTGAATGAGTTAGAAGAAAAATTGAAGTCTACTGATTAGAAGATAAAGATCCTTCAGTCTGATAGGGATAGCATCAGAGAGATTTTGAGACTGGTGACTGATGATAGTGAAAGATACTTCCAGGCTTCACAGAAAGTTGTTGTTTATGAAGAAAGAATCAAAGTTCTGGAGAATGAGAGGGAGGTTCTAAAGGCAACTCTAAGCAGCTACGAGACAGAAAATCAGAGAATCATAAAGAAGACGGAAGAGTATGAAACTGAAAATGAGTCGAATAACAGGCACGTGGAACTTATGAAGAAGATTTTGGTTCGCACTCTTGGTATCTCTCTCGCTGATGAGATAGAGAACATTGAGAGAGAGGAAGCTAGACAAAAGGTTGCAGAAAGGGAACGAGCTTCCAAAGCTTTATCTGATGCTGAAGGCCGAAGGAAAGAAAAGATTGATGATGTGCCTGTGCATGAAGCTGTTACCTCATCGGCTCCTTTGATCGAACAGTCTGTGCTGGAAGTTGAATCCGCGCCAGTAGCTTCTGAGTTGGTTGTTTACGATCCCACCGTTGATGTGAGCAACATGTTTGTGCTACAAGGAGAAGGTATTCTAGTATCGATAACGAAGGAAAAGGCAATTGCTGATAGGGAACTGAAGAAAGAGATTGATGAGTTGGTAGACGGAACGTTTGATGATCTAGAAAAGAAAGGGTTTGAATATGTCTCAAGTTTGTTTGATAATGAAAATTTATCTGTTGATGCTTACATGAACGACTCTATTTTTGAGCTAACGGATGAACAGGTTCAGGGGGAGTTATCTTTTGAAGAAACAGTGCCAAAGCCGAAAGTTATCTATCTTGAGCATGATGTTGAAGAAGGGGAGTATGTTCATAACCTCTCCAAGGTTGATCTTGCAAAATTATATGGCCTTCAAGAAGATTCTTTCGAGTTCGACTTTGAAGAAGAATTAAAGAACACAAGCACAGAGCCGAATGATTATGTATTCGAAGACATCCCGCAAGCTAACGACTATGACATAGTCATTATTGAAGATTGGGATTCAGATGATAATGAAGAGGCGAGATATACGGGTGAAGGAACTGACGTGTTTCCTACCCTTGACGAAATGACTGTTGAGATCGACGATGAAGTAATAAACAGAAAGTAACAGAAGCAGATCATAGAGATGAAAAAGAAATGGTTCATGGAGATGCCGCCTGAGAGAAAGTTTCGTCGTCCATTGGCTTTCTTCACTAGAGACCCTGACGCATCTCTGGGTGACATTATTAGTTGGGGATGGATTGAGGAACTGGATGTATATGCGTTGAAACATGAGTATGTATTTCAATACTTCAGAAGATTGGGAGATATACAGTCCCTGCCAGAATGGGATGTGAAAGAGTTAGTTCAGACCAAGACGTTCAGTATGAAGCTGCGACCAAATGATCAACGTCTATGGAAGCTCATCAAGTTTGAAGCTAAACATGGATTCAATCTATGGAAGCCACACAAGCCAAAAACCACGACTAAGATAGATCCAGTTACTCAAGAGAAAGATGTGACTTTGATTGTGAAAAGACCACGCGTTATAAGAATACGCCTCTGAAGAAAATGGAACAAGATTTTTACAAGATCTTCAAGTGGTGGCACTATAATTCGAATACTGGAGAGGCTGTGATTTGTGTTGAGCCTGACGAAGGGTCATGGGATATGTCCGAGGATTATCAGAGACCGTGATTATGCACAAGAGAATCTATGGGCTATGGCGAGCAATCAGAGTGTTAGATCCTATGTGCCTGGTCAACTGCTCGAGAAAGACATTGAACGCCTATTCTCATCAAGATAAGTTATGAAGAAAAAGACAAGGAGCAGGCCATCAGTTCCAGAAAATTGTGAATGTTTATTACGCTAACAACATTAATTCAGGAAAGGAATGGAACACTTCTTGGAGAAAGCTTGAAGACAAAGAGCAGAGAAAGAAAGACAAGAATGAGGAAAGAATTGAAGCTCGTCGAAAGCTGGCAACCCGTGAAAGATTCAAATTCGGGAACAGTTCAACCGACCTCCTCTTACAAATCAGACTCCCATTGCTTCAGAGGAGCGTCGAAGGCCTCACAAGAGATTTTTTGGTTGATTCAAGTCAAATATGTTTAAAGTTTTTGAACAAAATTTTTGAAGACTGTCCAAGACTGCAGCAACATCCAAGGGGGAGTCTGTTGGTGCACATATGTCTATTGCCTATGTCTAGGACGAGTCTATTGTACAAATAGGGTTTCGTAGCGTTAGAAGTTTAGTTTTGAAGTTTTTGTATGTTTACTGATATTTTCGTACGAAAATCTTGCGGGATTTTGCGCACGAAAATTTCGTACGAAAATCACTGGGTCTTGAGTCTCTAGGTGCTGTCAAGTCTTGCCTATAAATAGGAGACTTAGGATGTTTGTCCAGCATGCTGTTTTTGGAGAATCAGTGGCGAAGCCCTGTTCGAGTCTGTAATCGTTGCAAACGTTTATTCAATACAATACACAGACAGTTAAACAGTAATCATCGCTTGTTCTTTGTTTGTTCAATCAGCTAACAATGAATTCCGCCTCTGTTAGTTGAGCAAATCTGACCGGAAAGCTCATTAAGTTGGGTCCGATCCTAGCATTCACAATAGGACATATCTAACCATCCGAACACGCATTTACGCAAATGACCCGTTAAAGTAGCGTAAACTACCTTAACGAGTCAAAACTGGTCAAAGCACTTATGATTCATTCTAAATCAGAATGTTGAGTTTGATAAACCATTTCACATGAGTTCTAACACTCATTTGGTTTACATGACCTCATCTATCCGATCCTCTGATTAAAGTCCTGATAATAACATAGTTATCGATATTAGGACACACTTGAATCCTTGAACTCTTGAGCTTTGGTTGATCATTGAAACAAGGACACTCTTGCAATCCCAAGTGAGTACATAGTTCCCCTCATTTACGTTTTTGAAAATGTTTTGGGGTGATTCATATGTGCTAAACGTTTTAAAAGTTTTCAAAACAAAGCTTATGGTTTATATAAAACACGACGATTTAAATAATGTCAACGAACTTGTTGGTGCATTATCCATAACACGAATGACATTCATTAGATTTGATCATGCCGACCAGTTGTATGTTATGGTACCATAGGACTGACAATCCCGTTACCAAAATTCCCTGTGTTTGTGGGGAAGTTGGGGAACGACAGAAACTGTGTTTTTAACAAACCCTTTGGTGGTCTAGACGAGTCAACACAGGTTTGAATGTATTCACCAAACATAAATGATTTTCCTTTCAAACATAAAGCAGATGCAATGACGCCAATTACATTAAAGAGATGACACAAGTAAAAGATGAACTACGGGATCACCATAACCTTCGGATTAAAAAAATATAAAGGTCTACGAGACCCAAATGACCCTTGAGTCACAAATAGAACGAAACGAACTATAGGGGTCTCACCTTAAGAAGGTGAAAACCTAAGGAAATAGCCTACGAGGCTAAGTGAAAGAACCTACGGGTCACTCGGGTAAAGCGTGGGAACTAGTTACAACTCCCGGAAAAAATAATAACGGGAAGGAATAAATTCTTGATCGTCAATTACTCGATATAAGTAATTGACATAAGTTAAAGAGAAAACGTTAAACTAAAATTCAGTTTTAGTAAGAAACAACGTTTTAACGAATATGGATATTATGAGAGAAATTAGAAAATGGTTAATATTAATGGATATCGATTTTAACCGACAGGTGTCAAACGATACATTCGAAGAAAAAATTTCGATAGTAAAAGGCCGATATAAACATAAGCATGACGTGATGAAATCATGGTCAAGAAAAGTAATATAGAATATAATCACATGGTAACGTGAGTTACGCAATAGGAAGCATAAACTCATATATGGTCGGGAATGACAATATGGTATACCAAATGACGAAGCATAAAGTAGCCGATGACTAATAAGTCTAGTCGTATAGACCATTTTAGGTCAAAATGGTAATTAAAACATAAAAAAGCGCTTATCATTTTAGGATTAGTGTGGGAGAAGTGAAGTGAGTGAAAAAGGTTTCGGGGACGAAACCTCTTTAAGGGGGTAGATTTGTAACACCCCAAACACGGGTTGGAAATCAAACCACGTTAATATTTACGAACGGATAAAATATGGTTAGTGGTAAAATTTGAAGGTACGTGTTCAGGCGGTTCTAGACGGAAGTTAATGCGTAAACATAAACCGATTTGGTAGAATGTTATTGTTGATGCACTTTGTGTTCGTTCACTTGTCGAATAGGCTAGATAGAGCGTGTGTTGAATATTGTATATGTCACACCCTCAATTTCCACTTGCGGAGTTTTACCGCGAGGCGTGTGAACAAACCAGAATCTGAGACACTAGTAATATCGAACGACTCTATATGATTTGTTTAAACGTTTTCCAAAAACATTTGTTTAACCATTCATAGTTATTTTCAGATTGTCTTAGTTTAGTTTCAAAGTTTAGCGGGAGCATTAGTTTCAAAGTTGAGCGAAAGCATTAAAGTAAAGTAACGGGCGCCAACATAAACGCCAAAACCAAAAATCCCAAACAATATTCGTAAATGAGACTCGATATAAAAAAATGTGTCTTGATCAATGCAAGTGAGTGCACCTAGCGCTCCTAGCGTCCTGAGAAATATGTAAAGAAACAAGTGTCAACAATTAAAGAAGAGTGAGTTCACAAGTTTTTATAAGTTCACATGTTCGGTTAAAATTTTGTTTCCCCCAGTTATCCCTAACCCGGGATAACGATATAGTTCCATTATTCCTAACCCGGAATAATAATGTTGGTTCCATTATTCCTAACCCGGAATAATAATGTTGATTCGTAATTAAGTTCAATGTTAACATGTAGGTAGCAAGCCTAAAGTTACGTCACATAAGAGTTCGCGATCGAAGCTGACTGTTGTGCCTCCGTGTTGCCAGGCCTATCACTGACCATGGCGAAAGTTAGGCCAAATTAATCACCCGTTGAGCATACCGTGTCGGCTAGCGCGACTAGCTCGGGTGGGGCTTGTCGGGCTCAGTAGTACTACTTATAATTTCCCCGCTATCCAACCCAATACTAACGATCCGAGAGTTTGTCGAGGACTTCCGTGATATAGCTGCTTAGTGACCATAACGTACATTAACATTAACTTAGTTACCGAGTAGTTTAACGACGTTAATTTCGCATAACGTAAAAGATAGAGTTATAGAATGTATACATGTTTCTCCCCCTGTTGTTTAAAACTGGATAAAATAGGGGGCGTAAACTCACCTTTAATTGCTCGGTTAGTGTAACACAGAAGTAGCAAATGATGGGACCGCTAATTGCGTCCTAACATGTCAATCGATTTAAAGTTAGTGTGTGAACACACTGATACAAAACCCTACGCATAACTAACACACAATGCGGCACACATAATAACAAATTCGAAAACACAATCATGCATGCAAAGTATCATCATACCAAAATAGTGATCAAACCAACTTGTCATAAACACAGATCAACTCATACAACACTTTGGTACACACATACGCAAGTTATCACGTTTCAGCTTGTACGCTCATAACTAGGCTGTTTTCGAGGACTTTTATAAAATAGTTCCAACGTTCCAAAAATTCCAATTTTTTTACAGGAGGTGTCAACTAAACTGTAGAATTCTATGTAAACTTTTCAAGTCCTAAAACTTTACCAATTCTTTATAAACATTTATATATTAGGCTGCAGTCAGATTCGTTGCTTTCTGACTGCAGTCCACAGGAAAATTTATTTAAAATCATCGTTCATCCAATTAACAAAATTCCAATGGGAGTTTTCCGGAAATTCCCGTCTCCAGTTACTGTACAAATTTCGTGACTGAACCCTCTACATATTATGAGATCCGACTCGATAAACAACTAGCAAATTTTCAGAAATTATGCAGCTTCAGCTGCTGCACTTAAATGACCACTTAAAAATAGCAAACCACCTCAGAAAAATATGAATCTGGCGTCATTAGAAGTGGTTTTCAAAAATACACGTTTTACATTTCAGAAATTCTACTTTTTGATAAATAATGATCAGGTTACAGCCAATTGAAGTTGGCTGTAAATGCCATTCAGCAACCTGTTTTCGACTTTTATCGCAATAGAACATGCTAAACGATCAAGACGCTAAATAATAATGATCAAGAACAGGTTTATTTGTCAAATATCATCATGTACCTCAATATTCATGCAAACCCTATTCATATAACATGATCTTTGTCGCTAAAACGCAACCTATGATTTTTGTATTAATCATAACATCACAATCGCAAAAACTCGCACAATTATCCGAACTAATCATAAATCATAACACTTTTCATTCCAATGATCCTACCATTACCATAATCATTATCAAGAGTACACAAACCCTAATGTGATTTACAAACAATTAAAACCCTAACCTTGAAACGATGAAGATTAGCGAACCGGGACAAGATTGGAATCAATTCGGGGTTGGAGGCTTGTGCGATCGAGAGAGGGGGGGCTGTCGTCGGCTCTCTTAGTGCTAGGGTTCCTTGTTGTTTTTTTTTAACACTAACTCATGCATACATTCCAATATATAGCACAAGGAAAAGAAAGGGGAAAGGGGTGGGGGGCGCGCGACCGCAAAGGGGGGGGGTTTGGGTGAGTAACTTGGGCCTCAAATTTAGGTTAGTTCCTTGGGCCGCAAGGAAGTGAGGTGGACATGTTTCGCGGCTCGGTTCGATTCGGCTATTTATTTATTATTATTATTTTTAACTAATAATCGCGAAATCAAAACGTGATATAATAATTCACAAAATTTACAAACGTCTAATAACACATAGCACGTAATTCACCCAATGCATTCACAAAGTTAGCGTAGTTATTGCGAGCGTGTAATTTAATTCTCCGAAATCAAATTAGCGTAGAAATGAATAACCGTGAAGTAGCGCGTTTAAGATACGTGCAAAGCCGGGATGTCACATTATCCCCATGTTGAAAGAATTTTCGTCCCGAAAATTGAGTAAACGCAGTTTAGAATGCAACGCAAATTGATTTAGGTTTGTTAGCAATGGTACAAGAAATTCCCA
The DNA here is from genome assembly GCA_947069175.1 of Scalesia atractyloides. Classification (NCBI taxonomy): domain Eukaryota; kingdom Viridiplantae; phylum Streptophyta; class Magnoliopsida; order Asterales; family Asteraceae; genus Scalesia; species Scalesia atractyloides. The sequence goes on from CAMTDV010000014.1 coordinate 70,187,569, forward strand.
GGCTGTCACATCATCCCCATGTTGAAAGAATTTCGTCCCGAAATTTAGTTGGTGGTAACGTTAGACTGCTGCTCAGCTGCAAAAAGGTGTGGGTATTTGCTTTTCATTTGGTCCTCTCTTTCCCACGTGAACTCCGGTCCACGTTTAGAGTCCCAACGAACCTTGACGATCGGTATCTTGCTGTGCCTTCGAGTCTTGATATCACGATCCATGATCTCGATAGGTTGTTCCACAAAATGCAGTTGTTCATCCACTTGAATCTCATCCAATGGAATGACTAGGGTCTCATCTGATAGACAATTCTTCAGATTTGACACGTGAAAAACGTTGTGAACTCCACTGAGTTCGGTAGGAAGGTCTAATTGATAAGCTACGGGCCCGATACGCTTCGAGATCACAAATGGGCCTACGTACCGTGGGTTTAGTTTGCCTCGTTTCCCAAAACGATTACACCCTTCCAGGGTGACACCTTCAGTAGGACGCGGTCGCCTACTTGAAATTCGAGCGGTTTGCGTCATTGATCAGCGTAGCTTTTCTGTCGATCTCGTGCCGCTGCCATGCGGTTTCTGATTTGCATAATCTTTTCAGTAGCCTCAAGTATCAACTCAGGACCTGTGAGTTGACTGTCACCGACTTCTGCCCAACAGACCGGTGATCTACATTTGGACCGTATAATGCTTCAAATGGTGTTGCCTGAATACTCGTATGGTAATTGTTGTTATACGAGAATTCCACTAAAGGCAGATGGATTTCCCATATGTTCCCGAAGTCTACCACACATGCCTTAAGCATGTCTTCCAAGGTCTGAATGGTCCTTTCACTTTGACCATCCGTCTGAGGGTGATAAGTTGTGCTCATATCTAAGCGTGTACCCAACGCTTTCTGAAGTGACTGTCAAAAGTTGGACGTGAAACGAGCATCTCTGTCTGAGATGATGGACGTTGGCACTCCGTGCCGAGAAACTACTTCCTTAATGTAGATGCGAGTCAACTTATCCATCTTATCTGTTTCTTTAATCGCTAGGAAGTGTGCGGACTTAGTTAAACGATCCACGATTACCCAGATGGTATCGCAACCACCCGGAGTTCGTGGGAGTTTAGTGATAAAGTCCATCGAGATCTGATCCCATTTCCACACTGGGATCTCAGGTTGTTGAAGTAGCCCTGATGGCTTCTGGTATTCCACCTTGACTTTCGCACAAGTCAAACACTTGCTCACGTAGGTGGCTATATCCGCTTTCATGTTGGGCCACCAGTACGCGGCTTTAAGGTCTTGATACATCTTATCCGAACCGGGATGGACAGAGTAACATGATTTGTGAGCTTCGTCCATAACTAGCTTTCTGAGGTCTCCGTAGAGAGGTACCCATATACGATTCATGAAATACCGGGCACCATTAGGTTTTACTTCCCAATCGCTTCGATCTTTCCCACAGATTCGGCCTTGATATTTTCTTCCTTAACTGCTTCTAGCTGCGCATCGCGTATCTGTTCGGTTAACTCCGAATGAATGGTGAACTGTAGTGCTCGTACCCGACGAGGTTTCAAGTGCTCCTTCCTACTGAGGCATTAGCTACCACGTTAGCTTTACCCGGGTGATACCGAATAGCACATTCATAATCGTTCAGGAGTTCGACCCAGCACGCTGTCGCATGTTCAACTCCTTCTGGTCAAAGATATGCTGGAGGCTCTTGTGATCCGTGTAGATTGTGCACTTTTTTCCATATAGATAGTGTCTCCAAATCTTAAGTGCAAACACAACTGCTCCCAATTCCAGGTCATGTGTTGTGTAGTTTTTCTCGTGAACTTTCAACTGTCAGGATGCATACGCGATAACCTTATCACGTTTCATAAGTACGCATCCCAATCCTTGAATGGAGGCGTCACAATATACCACAAAATCATCTGTCCCTTCCAGCAAGGACAAAATGGGTGCACTGCAAAGTTTATGTTTCAGCAATTGAAATGCTGCTTCCTGCTTGTCACCCCAAGTATACTTAGTGCCTTTCTGGTGAGAGTGGTAAGCGGTTGTACGATCTTTGAAAATCCCTCGATGAAACGTCTGTAGTAACCAGCCAAACCCAAAAATTGGCGGATCTCTGTCGGTGTCCTGGGTGCTTCCCAGTTCTTGATAGCATCGATCTTGGCAGGATCAACGTGTATACCCTTTTCATTCACGATATGCCCAAGGAACTGAACTTCCCGAATCAAGAAATCACACTTCGAAAACTTGGCATATAGTTTCTCCTGTTGAAGTAGTTCCAGCAATAATCGCAGATGCTCAGCATGTTCTTCTTCACCCTTAGAGTAGATGAGTATATCATCGATGAATACGATGACAAACTTGTCGAGGTACGGCTTACACACGCGGTTCATGAGGTCCATGAACACCGCGGGTGCGTTGGTGAGACCGAAGGGCATTGTAACATCCGTAAAAAAAAATGGATTTACCAAACCCGCTCCGTTTATTAACCGAACAATCAGTTAAAAATTTCGTTGCGAATTTAATGCCCAAAATAATTTTAAACGATACATAATTAATAAGTATATTGGAATATATAATTGTTTTTGAAAAACTGTTAAAAATAATGACATAAAAATAAAAAGCTGCTGCCGGGTTTCGAACCCGGGTCAGCACAGCAATTTCAAACAGACTTAACACTCAACCCTTCAACCACTGCGCCGCTTATGTTTCTTGTTCAATATTGAAGACTATTAATTCATAACATGAGTATCGAATTCAAAACCGACGCGCCTATTTGCAGTCGTCGGAAATCCCGACTATCTCGCCAAGATTCGACGGTTTCTTCAGTTTTAACGTAAACTTTAACTATGACATCGGTTATAACCGACGTCTGAACCCGCGACGCAAGTCATAACCGCCGGAAAACGTAATGACTTTGAATCAAGTCTGAAATCCGACTCTATACATCTCGGTTCCTCCCTATAAATTCACCCACAACCCACTGGTAGCCTTTTCGCTCAAAACCGCACCCTTTCTCGACGTAATTCCATTCGCCGGAAATCTTCTGCAACTCGCCGGAAAACCGAACCTTTCACTTCTGTGCCTCACTCTAAACACTGAACACTCAGAACTCATACCGAAGCCACCCACATTCATCTCAAGCTCGTTGAAGACCCTCTGCCGCAAGACACACGTCGCCGGAATCTTTTGCTATCACCGGAGTTCTGCCGGAGAAACAGAGGAGTCCAGTTCGGTATACCTTACGCTTAATTCTTTCATTCTTTTTACTTATCTCACCTGTAGTTAATCATATCACACTAACGAACTTGATTAAAACTTCGAACCAGTCGGATTTTCGATTCTGGTTAAGATTAACGAAGAAGACGAAGTTTCATTTGTTTATATGTATAATTAAAATCACGATATAACTCGGGTTAGACACACAGTCCAGCGGTGGACTGTGTGCACATAAAACACGCTTACGTCTCGAGTTCGAATCTTATCCCACACACCTTCGCCCTAATAAAAACGTTCCTTTTTTTAACCGAACCGGAGTCACTGCATAAGATGTTAAGTTTAATAAAAACCGGAATAATAACCAAGATAGACACACAGTCCAGTGGTGGACTATGTGAATGTTTAACCAAACGTCACGAGTTCGAGTCCGGACTACCGCACCGGTCCGGACAATTATCAAACTTTTTATTTAAGACAGAAATGAAAATATTTAGTTTGTATATAAGTATAATAAAAATCAGTTTATTTAACAGTTAGACACACAGTCCAGCGGTGGACTGTGTGTTAACTCAACCCACAGGTCCCGGGTTCGAGACCTGTGGAGCGCACCAAATTGTTAGATTAAAATCGTTTTTAAAATAAATGATTTTCTATTTAATTCAATTAATATATAAATATAATTAAAAACAGAAATATTTCGGGTAAGACACGTAGCTCAGTTGGTAGAGCTGCGTGCACGCGTACGGGAGGTCACGGGTTCGAGTCTCACCCAGCGCACACAATTACACATACGAACCGGTCAACAGTCAAGTCAATGGTCAATGGTCAACGGTCAAGAAAAAGTCAACATTTTTTTATTTTTATTTATTTATTTTAATTAAAATCAATTAAAAATACTTAAAAATAACATTTTTAAGGTTAGAAAATAGCCTTAAACTCACAAAAATACACCCAACAATTCTACTAAAATGGATTAACAGAATCCGTTTACTTACCGAAACATTATGCCATTATCTAGGTTAATTTCACTCGTGGTTAAAACCACTTCGCGTGCATTCAACATCATCAACCGAACGCACCCAATGTGAGTGAATCTTACAACTCCCCTTTTTAATTACACGTTTTGGGGTGTGTCATGTGTAACAAAATTAACTCGTTTATTTAAACTTGTGCCATACCATATTGTGATCTAAACTTAGATTGTATATATTGCTTGTAGTTATGCATTTCATTTTGTCAATTTATATGCAATTCATTCATTAGGCCCATCAGTTCCTCGTGAGAGACGAGTTGAGTAACGCGCGCCTCAAAACAAATCCATTATTGTTCGTGTGTGTATTATTTAGTTTATGTTGTTTGTAGTTATATATTTTATATTGTCAAGGTTATGCAAATCATTCATTAGGCCCATCAGTTCCTCGTGAGAGACGAGTTGAGCAACGCGTGCCTCAAAGCGTTCCATTATTGTTCATGCGTGCTTTATTTAATATCTAATGATTGTTGAATAAGTTTACATCTATTTTTACTCATGTGTGGTTGTGCACGTATTTTATAATCAATTAAATAAACTTGCTCAAATCTTTTCCATAGGATTCACTCGCCAACTTTTTGTTGATCCAAAAACCATTTTTACACATGATATAGGTGAACAGGATGAAGCAAGGAAAACATAGGAAATGCCTTAGAAGAAAACAAAGAAGCTTAGATTGATGTTTAGGTCATGATGTAATTATGATTGTAAATTTCCCATTAAATTGTATTAATGAATATGAAACGTTATAATAAATGTCATGAGCTTTGATGATAACCCAATCATGCCCCGGTCACCTTTTCTGCTGCGGGTCGGGGTGTGACAGATTGGTATCAGAGCCATGACTATAGGGATATAGGATAGGTTATTAGACCTTAGAGCCTATACTATAGTTTGCCTAAATTTTAATTGTTTAGGTGGTTACATAAAAACTTATGATAATTATTTGTTTCATATTTGTTTATACTTACAGTCAGACATACATACTTATATACACATTCATCATACATATTTCAATGTTCATATATTCAAATCATTTTCATACTCTCGTTATTCAAAGATTTTGTTGCAATTTTCAAATCTCATCAAAGTAAGTTCTGCGACGGGCATGTAGTAACTGGAAGGGTACAAGTACAGGTAGTCGGAACGTCCTGTCTAGGTTGGCATTCGTATAAATCCAATATAACGGACCAGTTTGCCTACCTGGGGACTAACGATGAGAGTACGAAGGACCTATTAGGCCAAAGCAATGCCACACCAAACGTCGTTCGAACTAACCCCACTTTGAGGTGTCACCGTGTCTACACCTGGACACATTCCGAATCTCATACGTTATATACATATTTCTCGATTTTCTCCGGGTTTTAGTGTACGTAACCAGGCTAACACATGTGAACCATATGAAAAACCCGGTATTCATGGGGGCCCACATGATTACGAAGGTGAAGTATGGCGGCATGTAGGGCCTAATGACGAGCAAAGCCCAAGACATCCTATGGATGTAGTAGATTTATTTTCTATAATTATTTTATGAATGTTCATTCCTAAATACGACCCATGATCCCAAAAACATCCAACTCATACTCTTGACATGTATTCCTTGTAGATGTCTTCTAGCCTCGCCCATAGGAAGATGAGAGCAGAAAAAGCTCGCGAGCACATGGCTGCCCTAATCGCCCAACAAATGGCTACCGTAATACCCAACATTGTAATCCAAGTTCAACAAGCACTTACCGCTAATCCTGTCAATCAAGAAGATCAACACATTGTCAATTCTCACCCAAATACCACTAAATGCACCTACAAGCATTTCAAATCATGCGACCCTCCAAAATACGAAGGGACTGAAGGTGTCACCGCTCTCCTCCATTGGTTTGAAGAAAGGAGAACACTTTTCTAAATTGCGATTGCCCCGATGATCGCAAAGTGCGATATGCTACTGGTCGTTTATATAGAATAGCACTTATTTGGTGGAATACAGAGAAGGCTAAACGAGGCGTTGAAGATGCTATGACTTTGACTTGGGAAGAGTTGAAGGAAATCATGACAAGATGGTTTTGCCCAAGGAGCGAAATCAAGAAATTAGAGGATGAGTTCTATTCGTTGAAGCAAAAGGAAGGCGACCACACCACATACAACAAAAGATTCCTCGAGTTACATCAAATGGTTCCCAACTTGTTCACTCCCCTCTACCGTTTGATCGAGCCACTACATTCGAGGTCTTCCGTCAAGATTCAAGACTCTGTAATAAGTACCACGCCTGCAACTTTGGAAGCAGCTATGAAGTTAGCTAAGAGCTCACCGAGAACCGAATCCGGAACAAAGACTTCAAGGAGGAGAAGAAGAAGGATAAAGCATCGACTGAAACCTCCGACTACACCCAAACCGAATCCCCTTCTCAACCCAATTCTAAGAGAAAAAGAGACGGGCAACTTTTCGCTACTATCCAACTAACCAACCAATTTCATACGCCATACCCATCCAAGCTATCCCAATCACTCAAGTAGCACTCAACTCAAGTTACCCAATTAAGAAACCATATCTTGGACCTCACCCTCGATGTAACACCTGCTTTTATCACCATTCCCTTACCTTACCTTGTCGACTATGTGCAACTTGTGGACGCTATGGTCATTTGAGCAAGGTTTGCCGCACCCCTCAAAACCAAATCCCTCCCCCTACTCAACACATGATCTAAACCTATCATCAACCTCAATACCCCATGTTCCCATATGTTCGAGCTTGTTTCAATTGTGGCGACCCTACCCATTTAGAAACAACTGCCCTCGATTGGTTAACATCATAAGCGCTCAAGCCCAATCAAACCCAGTTAACCAAGTAAATCAAGAAAACCCAATCACTAGGCCACCAGCAAGAGGAAGAGTTTTCAACATCAACGCCAATCCTGACGAAGATAATGACGGCCTAAGCGAAAACACCCAACTAGTCCTCTTCACCGAAAATCAAGATTCAACTCCTATCGTTTAGTTTTATGTTTTTCTTTATGTTTTAGAATTACATAGAACCAATCATAACTTAAGGATAAAGCCAATGAGAATTTGACAAGAATATGGTGGATACGCCGCTGGTACTTCCTATATATAAGTATTCTTGTCAAAGCATCAAAGGCATTATCAGGCAGTTATGAGAGGTTCCGTGTTTAGATTAAATTTATTATTTCAGTACATGCAATACGATGGCTCCGTTTGATTGAGCCTTGATCGCACAGACATTTTTCATTTTCAGTACATGCAATACGATCAGCTCCGTTTGATTGAGCCTTGATCGCACAGACATTTTTCATTATCAGTATCTTGTGGTTGTTGTGTTTGATGTAGAGTCACATAGAACTAATCATAACTTGCGGATAAAGTCAAAGAAAATTTGACGAGAATATGGTGGATACGCCGCTGGTACTTCCTATATATAAGTATTCTTGTCAAAGGATCGGAGGCATTATCAGGCGGTTATGAGAGGTTCCATGTATAAACTGCTTGAGTGATTATTGTTTATTATTTTCAGTAAATGCAATACGATCGGCTCCATTTGATTGAGCCTTGATCGCACAGACATTTTTCATTTTCAGTACATGCAATACGATCGGCTCCGTTTGATTGAGCCTTGATCGCACAGACATTTTTCATTATCAGTATCTTGTGGTTGTTGTGTTTGTTGTAGAGTCACATAGAACTAATCATAACTTGCGGATAAAGTCAATGAAAATTTGACGAGAATATGGTGGATACGCCGCTGGTACTTCCTATATATAAGTATTCTTGTCAAAGGATCGGAGGCATTATCAGGCGGTTATGAGAGGTTCCATGTATAAACTGTTTGAGTGATTATTGTTTATTATTTTCAGTACATGCAATACGATCGGCTCCGTTTGATTGAGCCTTGATCGCACAGACATTTTTCATTTTCAGTACATGCAATACTGATCGGCTCTGTTTGATTGAGCCTTGATCGCACAACATTTTTCATTATCAGTATCTTGTGGTTGTTGTGTTTGTTGTAGAGTCACATAGAACTAATCATAACTTGTGGATAAAGACAATGAAAATTTGACAAGAATATGGTGGATACGCCGCTGGTACTTCCTATATATAAGTATTCTTGTCAAAGGGTCAGAGGCATTGTCAGACGGTTATGAGACGTTCTATGTAGGATTTAGTAGTTTCTTGGTAACTAATCATAACTTGCGGGTAAAACCAACGAAAATTTGACAAGAATATGGTGGATACGCCGCTGGTACTTCCTATATATAAGTATTCTTGCCAAAGGATCAGAGGCATTATCAGGCGGTTATGAGAAGTTCCATGTAGGATTAGTATTGCCTTGGTTGAAATTTGTGTTACATTCATATCATCTCGCCATTTAAAGAAATTGGACTGTGTTCTATTTCTACATAAACTAACCTCTCCATCATAACAAACGAGAGAGGAACTGTCACCATTCAAACATATATGCATCAGAATGTGGATTCAAATATTGGTTGTTGTGTTATTTATGTTCTAAAGTTACATCATAGGACCAATCATAACTTACTGATAAAACCAATGAAAATTTGACAAGAATATGGTGGATACGCCGCTGGTACTTCCTATATATAAGTATTCTTGACAAAGGACAGAGGCATTGTCAGACGGTTATGAGAAGTTCTATGTAGGATTTAGTAATTTCTTGGTACATTAGTTGTTGTGTTTATTTATGTTCTATAGTCATATCATAGAACCAATCATAACTTACTGATAAAACCAATGAAAATTTGACAAGAATATGGTGGATACGCCGCTGGTACTTCCTATATATAAGTATTCTTGTCAAAGGATCAGAGGTATTGTTAGACGGTTATGAGAAGTTCCATGTAGGTTGTAGTATTAGAAGTTTTGCTTTAGGATATAACCATATCCTTCCAAACATATCAAAACTCTTACGCATGATATCATATTTAGCGAATCAACTCTGCTTATCAATATTTTCACCGAAGGCAACAAAAAGCGATTCCTGTAACAGGGTACTTAACTCTTACAAGGGACGTTACCGCCTCAAACAAAAAAAAAACTTAAACTCTTACTCTCTTTTTTCTAAGCATGTAACTGTCAAACTAAACACCATCATTTTTAGTCAAATATATCACTACTTAAATTTCGGGACGAAATTTCTAAAAAGCAGGGGATACTGTAACATCCGTAAAAAAAACGGATTTACCAAACCCGCTCCGTTTATTAACCGAACAATCAGTTAAAAATTTCATTGCGAATTTAATGCCAAATAATTTTAAATGATACATAATCAATAAGTATATTGGAATATATAATTTGTTTTTGAAAATCTGTTAAAAATAATGAGATAAAAATAAAAAGCTGCTGCCGGGTTTCGAACCGGGGTCAGCCAGCAATTTCAAACAGACCTAACACTCAACCCTTCAACCACTGCGCCGCTTATGTTTCTTGTTCAATATTGAAGACAATTAATTCATAACATGAGTATCGAATTCAAAACCGACGCGCCTATTTGCAGTCGTCGGAAATCCCGACTATCTCGCCAAGATTCGACGGTTTCTTCAGTTTTAACGTAAACTTTAACTATGACATCGGTTATAACCGACGTCTGAACCCGCGACGCAAGTCATAACCGCCGGAAAACGTAATGACTTTGAATCAAGTCTGAAATCCGACTCTATACATCTCGGTTCCTCCCTATAAATTCACCCACAACCCACTGGTAGCCTTTTCGCTCAAAACCGCACCCTTTCTCGACGTAATTCCTTTCGCCTGAAATCTTCTGCAACTCGCCGGAAAACCGAACCTTTCACTTCTGTGCCTCACTCTAAACACTGAACACTCAGAACTCACACCGAAGCCACCCACATTCATCTCAAGCTCGTTGAAGACCCTCTGCCGCAAGACACACGTCGCCGGAATCTTTTGCTATCACCGGAGTTCTGCCGGAGAAACAGAGGAGTCCAGTTCGGTATACCTTATGCTTAATTCTTTCATTCTTTTTACTTATCTCACCTGTAGTTAATCATATCACACTAACGAACTTGATTAAAACTTCGAACCAGTCGGATTTCCGATTCTGGTTAAGATTAACGAAGAAGACGAAGTTTCAGTTGTTTATATGTATAATTAAAATCACGATATAACTCGGGTTAGACACACAGTCTAGCGGTGGACTGTGTGCACATAAAACACGCTTACGTCTCGAGTTCGAATCTTGTCCCACGCACCTTCGCCCTAATAAAAACGTTCCTTTTTTTTAACCGAACCGGAGTCACTGCGTAAGATGTTAAGTTTAATAAAAACCGGAATAATAACCAAGATAGACACACAGTCCAGCGGTGGACTGTGTGAATGTTTAACCAAACGTCACGAGTTCGAGTCCGGACTACCGCACCGGTCCGGACAATTATCAAACTTTTTATTTAAGACATAAATGAAAATATTTAGTTTGTATATAAATATAATAAAAATCAGTTTATTTAACAAGTTAGACACACAGTCCAGCGGTGGACTGTGTGTTAACTCAACCCACAGGTCCCGGGTTCGAGACCTGTGGAGCGCACCAAATTGTTAGATTAAAATCGTTTTTAAAATAAATGATTTTCTGTTTAATTCAATTAATATATAAATATAATTAAAAACAGAAATATTTCGGGTTAGACACGTAGCTCAGTTGGTAGAGCTGCGTGCACGCGTACGGGAGGTCACGGGTTCGAGTCTCACCCAGCGCACACAATTACACATACGAACCGGTCAACAGTCAAGTCAATGGTCAATGGTCAATGGTCAACGGTCAACGGTCAAAAAAAGTCAACATTTTTTTTATTTTTATTTATTTATTTTAATTAAAAATCAATTAAAAATACTTAAAAATAACATTTTTAAGGTTAGAAAATAGCCTTAAACTCACAAAAATACACCCAACAATCCTACTAAAATGGATTAATAAAATCCGTTTACTTACCGAAACATTATGCAATTATCTAGGTTAATTTCACTCGTGGTTAAAACCACTTCGCGTGCATTCAACATCATCAACCGAACGCACCCAATGTGAGTGAATCTTACAACTCCCCTTTTTAATTATACGTTTTGGGGTGTGTCATGTGTCACAAAATTAACTCGTTTATTTAAACTTGTGCCATACCATATTGTGATCTAAACTTAGATTGTATATATTGCTTGTAGTTATGCATTTCATTTTGTCAATTTATATGCAATTCATTCATTAGGCCCATCAGTTCCTCGTGAGAGACGAGTTGAGTAACGCGCGCCTCAAAACAAATCCATTATTGTTCGTGTGTGTATTATTTAGTTTATGTTGTTTGTAGTTATATATTTTATATTGTCAAGGTTATGCAAATCATTCATTAGGCCCATCAGTTCCTCGTGAGAGACGAGTTGAGCAACCCGTGCCTCAAAGCGTTCCATTATTGTTCATGCGTGCTTTATTTAATGTCTAATGATTGTTGAATAAGTTTACATCTATTTTTACTCATGTGTGGTTGTGCACGTATTTTATAATCAATTAAATAAACTTGCTCAAATGTTTCCATAGGATTCACTCGCCAACTTTTTGTTGATCCAAAAACCATTTTTACACATAATACAGGTGAACAGGATGAAGCAAGGAAAACATAGGAAATGCCTTAGAAAAAAACAAAGAAGCTTAGATTGATGTTTAGGTCATGATGTAATTATGATTGTAAATTTCCCATTAAATTGTATTAATGAATATGAAACGTTATAATAAATGTCATGAGCTTTGATGATAACCCAATCATGCCCCGGTCACCTTTTCCGCTGCGGGTCGGGGTGTGACAGGCATGACCAAGAACTCATAATGGCATACCGAGTACGAAATGCCGTCTTGGAGATATCCTCCTCTCTGACGCGTAACTGGTGATAACCGAACCGTAGATCAATCTTGGAGTAGTAGCTTGACCCTTGAAGTTGGTCGAAGAGATCGTCGATGCGAGGTAATGGGTATCGGTTCTTGACGGTAACCTTATTGAGTTCCCTGTAGTCGATGTACATGCGGAAGGTCCCGTCCTTTTTCTTGACAAAGAGGACCGAAGCTCCCCATGGCGAAGTACTGGGTCGGATAAATCCTTTTTCCAACAATTCTTGAAGTTGGGTAGACAGCTCTTGCAGCTCTGCTGGAGCTAGGCGGTACGGGGCCTTGGCGATAGGAGTCGTATGGTTCGCCAATTCGATTTCAAACTCCACTTGTCGATGTGGTGGAAGGCCAGGTAACTCCTCTGGAAACACATCGGAAAAGTCACGGATGACGGGGATATCTTCAATCCGCTTCTCGTCCTTAGGCTGCTCGGTGACCAGTGCGAGCAAAGCGAAGGAGTTCTTTCTCCGAAGATACTTCTGAGCTTGCATGTAAGAGATGATGTTTGTGACGGCGCCTGCCTTCTCGCCTTGCACCATCAAGATTTCGTCGTTAGAGAGCGGAATACGGATAGCTTTCTTGAAACAGAGAACTTCAGCTCGGATGTCGGATAGCCAGTCCATTCCGGCTACCACATCAAAACTACCCAGGGTAGTTGTCATCAGATCAATGGTAAAGGTGTGGCCCACGAGTTTAAGTTGACAGCCGGTTACTAAATGGGTCACATCTACAGAGTTACCATCGGCTAGTTCTATGACGTAAGGGGTCTCTAGGGGTTTAGGCATGAGATTTAGGTTCTTCCTAAAAGACTCAGATATAAAACTCTTATCCGCACCCGTATCAAAAAGTACAGTAGCAAAATGATCGTTAAGGGGAAACTTACCGATGACCACGTTCGAGTCGTTTCTGGCCTCTCCGCGGCCTAGCGTGAATGCACGACCTTTGGCACCTCCTGTGCCACCATTTCCATTGTTGTTATTGTTGTTGTTGTTGTTGTGGTTGTTGTTGTTGTTCCCACCATTGTTGTTGCGAAGCTGCGGGCAGTCTCGCTTGAAATGGGCAGTGCAACCGCACTGATAGCACCCCCGGTTAATACCTTGCTGCTGACCCTGGTGTTGATTTGGATTTTGTTGAGACATGATTTCCCCGCGACAATCCTTTGCCGCGTGTCCCGCTTTGCCACATTGTTGGCAGCGATTTCCGGCGCAAGGGCCATGATGATGGATGTTACAACGATTACATTGCGGCTTTCGACCCGCATAGCCGCCTGAGTTCTGGGTGTTGTTGGCAGACTGATTATTGTGACCTCGATTGTTGTTGAAATTGTTGGACCGCTTCTGGTTTCCTTGTTGTGGCTGGGCTGACGAAGACTGTCGAGCAGGTGAGTCTTCAAATTTTCTTTTGTTATCAGGGAAAACTTCAGTTGCACCCCGAGATGGCAACTTCCTTTGCTCCACCGCCTTATCGGTGAGTTTGTGCGCCAGCCTGATCGCTTGATGCTCCGTCGCAGGGTTGCTAGACATTACCATGCCCTGGATCTCAGGGACCAGACCCCCAAGATAAAACTCAAGTCATTTTTCGACGGTGTTAGCCAGATCGGGACATAGGAACACCAGATCATGATGTTTTGTCGTGTACGCTTCAATTTCAGACCCTACCATCTTGTGATTCCATAACGCTAGCTCCAACTGCTGAACTCTGTCCCGCGGACAGTACTCCTCCTTGATTAGGGCCTTAAACACGGCCCAGGCCATTGCGTTCGCCGTAATAAGTCCATGCGTTTGGACTTGTGCGTTCCACCAGGTTAATGCCCCATCTTCCAACGTTGAGGCAGCATACTTGACCTTATTGGCCTCAAGGCAATTGCACATCTCGAACACCGATTCAGACTTTTCAATCCAACGGACCAGCCCTATGGGTCCTTCTGCACCCGTGAACTTGCTCGGCTTTGCATCAAGGAACATCTTGTAGGGGTTAAGACCCCCTCCTGCCGGTGGGTTTTAAACACCTGCCAGAGCAGCATTCACGTGTTCTTGGATCATTGCGGCTAATTCTTCAGGTGTCATGTTGAGGTTTCCGCGACGTCCAGTTGCCATTTCAGATCTTCGCAAGACAACACAAACATACACCGATAAGTATATAGATCCAATATAGTTATCATAATCCACACTTCAATCATCACACAAGTTATGTCAACCCAAAAAATTAAACAGTCAAAAGGAACATTCGATTAAATAAATTGCAATGTCTCACAAAATACCAACCAAACATCTCAGTTTAATTATAAAGTTTCAAGTTCAAACATAAGTGGAAAAACAAACAAACTAAAGAAAACAAAGCGAGGATTGGCGAGACGAGTCAGTCTTCTACGTCTCCGTCTCCCAAGTCGCTATCGTTGCCGTCATCCTCTGCGGCGTTTTCAGCTTCAACAGCCGGTTCCTGTTCTGGCTCCTCTTCCTCCGGATCCTCCTCCGGGTCTTCCTCCGGATCCTCCTCTGGGTCTTCCTCTGGATCCTCCTCTTCTTCCTCTATTGGCGCTGGAGGGGCCGGTGCTGGGGCGGGTACTGGGACAGGTGCTTGATTCTGCTCCAGTTCTTGAATCCTCCAACTGGACTCAAGAACTCTATCTTTGAGCCATTCAGCCCTCAGCTGCTCAGCACGAAGATCCTTAGCTAAAATGTTTCGAACTTTCCTATTCTCATGTTGCTCTTCCTCGAGCCTACCAGTTTTACTAGTTAGTTGACGTATCATCCATCCTTGTACTTCGATAGTCTCCTGCATTCTCTCTAGCTGTTATTGTTGTTTCCTTAACATATCCCTAAGTAGGTCGTCCCCTACTTCTAACAATTTGACCGGTTCGACCGGTATAGCGGTGGTCGGACGGGAGGACGACTCCCCTCCTAGAGCGAGTCTTTTCCTAGCAGCTGAGCGTGTCTCCACGCCATGAGGTGGTGAGGGTTCGACCATGGGTGCCTTCCCCGGCGCCCTTGGTTGTCGAGGTTTGTCGGATGATGATGATGACATTGCCTGTTGGGTTGTGTAGTTAGTTACGAGTTGCGTGCATCACAATATACATTTATATCTTACATAAAACAGTTGTAGTATAACACATAACAAGATATCACAGTTCGGTGCCAACTAAGTCTAGTGTCGTGTAACAGCTATAGTTTAGGTGTACTTTTAATGCAAACCTGGTTCTCTATAGCTAGAGGCTCTGATACCAATCTGTCACACCCTCAATTTCCACTTGCGGAGTTTTACCGCGAGGCGTGTGAACAAACAAGAATCTGAGACACTAGTAATATCGAACGACTCTATATGATTTGTTTAAACGTTTTCCAAAAACATTTGTTTAGCCATTCATAGTTATTTTCAAATTGTCTTAGTTTAGTTTCAAAGTTTAGCGGGAGCATTAGTTTCAAAGTTGAGCGGAAGCATTAAAGTAAAGTAACGGGCGCCAACATAAACGCCAAAACCAAAATCCCAAACTATATTCGTAAATGAGACTCGATATAAAAAAAATGTGTCTTGATCAATGCAAGTGAGTGCACCTAGCGCTCCTAGCGTCCTGAGAAACATGTAAAGAAACAAGTGTCAACATTAAAGAAGAGTGAGTTCACAGGTTTTTATAAGTTCACATGTTCGGTTAAAAGTTTTGTTTCCCCCGTTATCCCTAACCCAGGATAACGATATAGTTCCATTATTCCTAACCCGGAATAATAATGTTGGTTCCATTATTCCTAACCCGAAATAATAATGTTGATTCGTAATTAAGTTCAATGTTAATATATAGGTAGCGAGCCTAAAGTTACGTCACATAAGAGTTCGCGATCGAAGCTGACTGTTGTGCCTCTGTGTTGCCAGGCCTATCACTGACCATGGCGAAAGTTAGGCCAAATTAATCACCCGTTGACCATACCCGGTCGGCTAGCGCGACTAGCTCGGGTGGGGCTTGTCGGGCCCAGTAGTACTACTTATAATTTCCCCGCTATCTAACCCAATACTAACGATCCGAGAGTTTGTCAAGGACTTCCGTGATATAGCTGCTTAGTGACCATAACGTACATTAACATTAACTTAGTTACCGAGTAGTTTAACGACGTTAATTTCGCATAACGTAAAAGAGAGAGTTATAGAATGTATACATGTTTCTCCCCCTGTTGTTTAAAACCGGATAAAATAGGGGCCGTGAACTCACCTTTAATTGCTCGGTTAGTGTAACACATAAGTAGCAAATGATGGGACCGCTAATTGCGTCCTAACATGTCAATCGATTTAAAGTTAGTGTGTGAACAAACTGATACAAAACCCTACGCATAACTAACACACAATGCGGCACACATAATAACAAATTCGAAAACACAATCATGCATGCAAAGTATCATCATACCAAAATAGTGATCAAACCAACTTGTCATAAACACAGAGCAACTCATACAACACTTTGGTACACACATACGCAAGTTATCACGTTTCAGCTTGTACGCTCATAACTAGGCTGTTTTCGAGGATTTTTATAAAATAGTTCCAACGTTCCAAAAATTCCAATTTTTTTAAAGGAGGTGTCAACTAAACTGTAGAATTTTATGTAAACTTTTCAAGTCCTAACACTTTACCAATTATTTATAAATATTTATATACTAGGCTGCAGTCAGATTCGTCGCTTTCTGACTGCAGTCCACGGGAAAATTTATTTAAAAATCATCGTTCATCCAATTAACAAAATTCCAGTGGGAGTTTTCCGGAAATTTCTGTCTCCAGTTACTGTACAAATTTCGTGACTGAACCCTCTACAGATTATGAGATCCGACTCGATAAACAACTAGAAAATTTTCTGAATTTATGCAGCTTCAGCTGCTGCACTTAAATGACCACTTAAAAATAGAAAACGACCTCAGAAAAATATGAATCTGGCCCATTAGAAGCGTTTTTCAAAAATACACGTTTTAGGTTTCAGAAATTCCACTTTTCGATAAATAATGATCAGGTTACAGCCAATTGAAGTTGGCTGTAAATGCCATTCAGCAACCTGTTTTCGACTTTTATCGCAATAGAACATGCTTAAACGATCAAGACGCTAAATAATAATGATCAAGAACAGGTTTATTTGTCAAATATCATCATGTACCTCAATATTCATGCAAACCCTAATCATATAACATGATCTTTGTCGCTAAATCGCAACCTATGATTTTTGTATTAATCATAACATCACAATCGCAAAAACTCGCACAATTATCCGAACTAATCATAAATCATAACACTTTTCATACCAATGATCCTACCATTCCCATAGTCATGATCAAGAATACACAAACCCTAATGTGATTTACAAAACAATTAAAACCCTAACCTTGAAACGATGAAGATTAGCGAACCGGGACAAGATTGGAATCAATCCGGGGTTGGAGGCTTGTGCGATCGAGAGAGGGGGGGGCTGCCGTCGGCTCTCTTAGTGCTAGGGTTCCTTGTTGTTTTTTTTTAACACTAACTCATGCATACATGCCAATATATAGCACAAGGAAAAGAAAGGGGAAAGGGGCGCAAAGGGGGGGGGGGGGGTTTGGGTGAGTAACTTGGGCCTCAAGTTTAGGTTAGTTCCTTGGGCCACAAGGAAGTGAGGTCGACACGTTTCGCGGCTCGGTTCGATTCGGCTATTTATTTATTATTATTTTTAACTAATAATCGCGAAATCAAAACGTGATATAATAATTCACAAAATTTACAAACGTCTAATAACACATAGCACGTAATTAACCCAATGCATTCACAAAGTTAGCGTAGTTATTGCGAGCGTGTAATTTATTTCTCCGAAATCAAATTAGCGTAGAAATAAATAACCGTGAAGTAGCGCGTTTAAGATACCTGAAAAGCCGGGATGTCACAGTATAGGTTAGAATCGAACACACGACGAAAATACGGAGTTTTCAGTGTAAAAGGGAACAAGTTCACTTGAACTTGACCTGTGTAGGTCAAGTTCGCTCGAACTTGACATGTGGCAGACAAGTTCGGCCGAACTTGTCATATGATAGACAAGTTCGCCCGAACTTGACCTCATATGCACATGTCAAGCGAACTTGGTTGTTTCCCTATAAATAAGTGGTGTGTGTTCATTTGTAATTTGAGTTTTTGCCTCCCTACGGGGAGGTGCTGCCGGATTCTCTCCAGGAACTCCGCAGCTGGATTTATAAAGATGTATACTCTTTCGATATGAATGAAGACTTCCGCTGCATTCTGTTTCTACTCCATTCTCAATAACATTCTACCGATACTGTTATATACGTTACGCATTAACTTCGTCTAGAACCGCCTGTTCACGACCTTCAGTTATTAAGAATGGAGTAGAAACAGAATGCAGCGGAAGTCTTCATTCATACCGAAAGAGTATACATCTTTATAAGTCCAACTGCCGGAGTTCCTGGAGAGAATCCGGCAGCACCTCCCCGTAGGGATGGCACAAACTCAAAATGACAAATGAACACACACCACATATTTATAGGATGAGAAGTTTGCTGGTAAGAATCTAAGTTCGGCGAACTTGACCTAGTCAAGTTCGGCCGAACTTGACCTCAACATCACCATCATGAGCGAACTTGATCTCCACAGGTCAAGTTCGAGCGAACTTGTTCCCTTTTACACTGAAAACTCCGTATTTTGGTCGTGTGTTCGATTCTAACCTATACAATATTCAACACACGCTTTATCTAGCCTATTCGACAAGTGACAAACACAAATTGCATCAACAAAATTAACCCGGTAAATATTAGGATTTAAATAAATAAACCTAATATTAAATATAAGGAGAATAAAAGCTTTGAGGAAATGAACTTCGTAAAAGGCATGGGTTAACGGGACTTAAAACAAAATCGGGTTATAACTTCCGCGAACCCACTAAGTAACTAGGAATATCAACCTAGTTAAATAAGTGTTGTTACAATAATAAAGAAACTTGAATTAGTAACCCTTTTATAAACCTTGAAACTTTGAGGGACTAAAAGGGGCAAGTGTGAAAGATGTTTTAAACTAAAAATAAAATAAAATAAAAATAAAAAATAAATCAAAACCAAAACACACAAATATGTGTGTTCTGGTCGACATTTTACAGGAGCAAAAAGGGGTTCTTCCAAGTGAACCCTAAATTCACAAATTGGATCAAAATCAAGGGAAATCAAGCCAAGATTTTGGGGCTTTAACTAAATTCATGATCACCAAGCTTAGGGGATCACAAGGTATGTTAAATTTTCAAGTTTAGTGAAGTTATGATTCTATGATGAACACTCATAAATCAAAATTTTGTGATGCATGTTGTATGTATGAGTGATATTGGGTTGAATCCATGTTTAGGAACAAACCCTAGTTGAAAATTTGATGTATTAGTGTTGAAAACTAGGAATATGATGAACACCCATATATGTGTGTTAAGTGGGTTTTTATAACAATGTGATGAACACATGAATTTGAATGTTAGATTGAGAAACACTGATGTTATGATGCGAGTCTTGATATTGTTCATGAATGCTAGACATAAGGACTTGAATTTTTTGATGATTGAAACTTGGTTAAAATGTTAGTCATGAAGTAGACAGAAGATGTATAAAAATCTTGCCGCAAGGTTTTTGTTAGAATGCCTAAGTGAAATCGCGCGTCTACTCGGTTGTATGTAGAACTTGATTAGATTAGGTATCCGGAGGAATGCCTAATAACATGATGAAACGGGTCTCACTTATAGATGAAAACCCATAGGTTTTGCTTAATGAAGGAATAAAGTGTCTTTGATAATCGAGAGCTAAGTTAACTTAGTGTTAATAATAGTATGAACTCAGATTAAAGATTAGCTAAAATGGTGGCCTAAGAATAGTGTTTACCGAGTAAATGGCGGAATGCCAACATGACCTTGTCAAAACTAGTTGTTCAATCTCATATGTTATAAGCCGGTTTGAGTTTTTAAAAGTCAACCCGACCTATGATAGAGTTCGGTAAAAAAAGTAGTATAAAGGTTCATAAGGCGTAAAGGTTAAGATCTAAAATGACTAATTAACCACCTTGTGAATATTATATGATAGTTTGACGCTTAACAAGCTAGATGGAGGCTTGGGGAAGAAAGCGGGTCAAACGGATTGAATACATGGAAAAAGAGCAAAATCGGATGCAAGGTAACTAAAGCTTACTCCCTATTTGTGACGTATGTATTTATTTATAGTTTATAAATACGACTATGGCTATATTCAAAATATGGCTCCGACACGAAACGATACAGGTCGGAATATATCAAAAGATGGGAAAACCATGTTTAATGGTAAAAAGGGGCGAAATGGTAATTTGGTCATGAGATGACATAAATAAAATGAGTTTTCGAATGGTTACTTTATAAGTAAGCCTAAACGAATAAAGAGGGAAAAATGGTAATTTATCATGTATAAATGGATAAAAGTTGTAGTTAAAAACGACACCAAGTGGCATAAGTCATGTTGGGTTAAACGCATAAGAAAAGGGTTTAAGAGACATAGCTAAAGGATGAGAAATCCGGAATGAGTTACTTAATGAAATGGTAAATAAATACCATTCAAATATGAGCACAAAATGTTTGGTCGTTTAGACCAAACGGGTCAAATGGTAATGTGGATTCCATTTGACAAACAACGGCTAATAAGTGCTTGTCGAGTCTTATGCTCACAGATAAAACGACTTACGAATTAGCAAGTTCTTGAAGCAAGGTATTAAAATGGGTCCATACGTTGACCCGAGCCAGTACGCATAAACAAGATTATAGTTAAACGTGCGATTTTGGTCAAATATTTAGTGAAAGTCCGTCATAAAATGAGGGACTAAAGTTGACCAACGCCCTTGATGGGTAAATCGGACAAACGACCCTTACGGGTTAATTAGGAACTTGTATTATGGTCATATAATCCTTAAATAAGCATAAACTTTTGTGGGTCAAATGCCTATAAATGGGTCTTTTCCGTAAAATGACTAACCGAAGAGTAAAATTCGGAATAATTGCTCAATTATACTGAATCCACCACGAAAATAGTTGTGGTGGAATGTAATTAGGTAATTTAAATGTGGAAGAGTGATGTGTGAAAAGAATGAGCGAAATTTAAACTTAAGGGTTTAAATTCTCTAAACGGGTCAAAATGAATTACGCGAATAATTTGGGTATGGCCGCGTAATTTCACAAAAGTAATGAATCCGAGATAAAGATTTTGAGTTAAATACATTAGTGTATGAATTATGATTAACTAGAAACAAGTTTGTGATTTTTAAACATGAACGGGTCAAATGTGTTGAAATTAAATATAAAGCTGAGGGTTTAAAATCTAGAAAATTGTTTATTGGATGTTGGATTTTAACTCCATATGATGGAGAATCAAATTACGATCACATAGGAAGAAACGGGTTGTAAAACGGATATGTAAATTGAAAGTTATGCAAGTTTTTGTGCATATTAAGTTTGAGAAAATGGAGCTGGACAGATGCATCTCACAACAACAAACCTTCTGTCGAAACAAGCTTGTCGCGCCCCGCGAAAGACAGGGGAAGGTCTGTCGCGCCCCGCGAGGGGCCAAATAACTGGAAAAAGTTGTTGTTTTTGTTCGTATTAGTATCCGGACTTGATTAGACATCTATAAACTAAATATGACTAACTCATTTCATGTTGTATGAAATGTAGGTATATGGTAAGGTACCGGAAGACGATGAAGCTTAACGAAGAACCGAACACGATCAAGATACAAGCTTCCGCACTACGCATCGTCGTCATCTTTCAACGATGAATTACATATATTATTTTGTATTGTTTTAAATCTGGAAATGTTTTAATAAACTCGTATTTTTTAGATGTATGTGTAATCATAAATACACATTTTACTCGGAACCTATATCAAAATTGTTAAATGAAGTAAGGGTCTTACATTGGTTTATAAAAAGGACGATTGGTTTATAATAAGGACGATTGGTTTATAACACGGACGAATGGTTTATAAACACAGACGATTGGTTTATGGTAAGTGATTTAGATAACGAGGCATGTGTAATATGATAAAAGCATGGTGGATACGTTGTTGGTACTTCATATATATAAGTGCTTTTATCGTATTACATATCGTGGCGTTATCTGAATCACTTGGAGAAATGTTTTCAAACGATGACACGCAACGATTTTCATTAAAGATATAAACCATACGAAATTTTCTTTTAAATCAATTTACTACTCGGTTTTACAAAAAAAATGTTTTGGTCAAGATTCATGGCTACAAGATTTTCACAAACTCAACCAACTTGTTTTAATTGGTTAATTATTATTGCAATATCAAACATTTTTTGATACAAGGATTTCACTTAACGACTCTAGTAGTCTGACGAGGTATTGCATTACATATACAACGCCATGGATTTGACACACTCACAAAACCTATGTATTCGCCGACTTTTTATGCTGACTTTCTTTTCACATATGTTTCAGGAGCTAACGTATAATGTACCTAAGCTTGCTTCACATAGGATTTGGACGCGGGCCTTAGTGACATAAAACCAAGAAAGACAATCTAACTATATTTCGTTTTTGTTTATCCCAAGAACAATGTAAACATGTAAACAATTCAATAATACAAAACTTCAAGTATCATGTGTTGTGAAACAATCTGTTACGTGACTCCGATGTTTCCGCCACGGTTTGTTTTTTTTTACGCGGTCGAGTTGTTACACAAAAACCTAAGCCCCCCCCCCCCCAAAAAAAAAAAAAAAAGAAAACCAAACCCTAAAAGTTACATCAAACCCTAAGGCTAACTAGGATTAAATTCGTGCAAATACTATAACAAAGGTATTAAAAAAAGCATGCCACGCTAAATCTTTTTTCTATGTCAAAAAGATATGCTTGAATATACTCAAACGAAAGATAATATAAAAGTTGTGATCTTATGGTGCAATCGTTTTTAAATAATAATATGTAAAAAAGATAGAAATGTTTGAAAAGTTATATATATGTTATATATATATATACACGTATATATATATATATATATATATATATATATATATTATATATATATTCAATTTTGCCTCTCCTTCATTAAAATTCTCATTTCCTCATAAATAAGGAGTTTTCTCACTAACTATAGGTTTTAATTGATCTATCCCATATGTGTGTGTGTGTATATATATATAGCAGATGGATCAAGAGAAAATTTGTTTAAATGAGAAAACTAAAAAACTACCAAAGAAAGCTTAAGAAGCACACCAACTTTTAGGAAAACATTTTTGGGTAAATTTTCATTTTTAAAATAAAAAATTTGGGAAAAAAATAAACAAATGTATAACACGAAAAAAATCTAACCCCACCCCTCAAATACTTAAACCCTCCAAAAATCTAAATACCCTCCTACATATAAACTAAACCCTAAATCTAAACCTTTGCATGTGTAACATAACATATCTTGCACATGTGTAATACTAATTTATTTATTTTTTATCTTAAAAGTCTTAAACTTACATCCAAAATTGTTATTAAAAATGGTGTGTCTCATGGTCTTCTGATATATATTATATATTATATAGGGTCAGGTTCGGCTACAAAGTATTAATTTCCTATAAAGTGTAAAAAGTCATAAAAAACTATAATTTCAGCCTTAAAACACGCTTAAAACCCACAAATAATAAAGTGAAAGATTACTAAATCACTATATTCAAACCCTAGAAATCCATAAAAAAAACTCAAAACACACCATCATAGAACTATGAATATAAAACACAACATGATAATCAACATAAAACACATAATGTTAGTCACTGGTTAATCTGAGTCTTATCATCCAAAACACAAAACAAAACTCACATATATGGTGTTTAGTCATCTTAATTATGTTATTTATGGGTTTCGAATATGTTTTATGGTTAACATTATGGTTTTTATGACTTTTTACACTTATATATATATATATATATTATATAATATAAAAACATATTCAACGTTTCCTACAATATATATATATATATATACATATTCAACGTTTCCTACACTATTAAAATAATATTTTGGTGTAAGATACAGAATGTGTAGGACTCAAACACTTTTAAATAATTTTGCGAATCATAATAAAATACGTGTACAACACAACATTTTTAAATAATTTTGTCACATCTAATAAAATTGTTATAGGAGCCAACACATTAATGGTGGTGAAAGAGTAAATTATGGTTGCATTAATGTGACTTGAGTAACAATTTAAAATATTTATTAATATTTTACATCAAATTGTTTATAGTACCCTTAGTAATTAAAACGTTAATTAAAATTGGACAAAAATGATCTCTTGGTTCACAACCATTGATCAAAAATACAAGATCTAGATTAATTTATTTTTCTTTTTTTAAGAAGATTGGTCTCAAATATTACAAAATTAAAGAAAAAAACACATTTAGTTCATTAAATAAACTAAATTTCTTACCTTTTCAAATAAAGCTCAATTTTACCGAATAAAAACGACCCATTTTGTTTATTTACTCAATAACTCGTTACACGTGACCAAATAGTTAACCCAAATTAAACACAAATATACCTCGATTTATATATATATATATTATATATATATATATATATATCAAATGACTTTGTAGATTTATCGTATTTTTTTCCTATGACAATGTACTTTTATTATGGTAGTCTTTTTTTCTATTTTGTAATTTTGCCTGAAAACTTTGAGGTCAGATAACTATAAATTTGTGCGCCGAAAATAACTAATACCATAAAAAAATTCTTGAGCCCACCACCGGATATACACGGATTAGTAATACAAGTTAACATGTGAATTAAAGTTGATAATCTGAACAAAAGACAAGATGATAACATAGTAACTTATAAAGTTCAGAAAATCAACAAAATAATATAAAATAAATATAAAAGCATTAAGGTAGAGGCCATGGTGTTGGTGGGGGGCCACCTCGGAGACGACGAGAGTGGGTAGAGTTTAGGGAGTGAAGATAATGTATGTCATGCGATTTTCTGTCTTAACCTAACTAATTAATCAATTATATGTAACTAACAAAATAAAAAATATTAACAAAGTGAGCGTTGGGTTCAAAACAATGTTATTCGGTCAAGAACCATGAGTATTTGAGAAAAATAAAAGTTGGTTATTGACCATTGATGCTATATGACTAACACACTTAATGGACTCAAAAGTGCTAAAAGAAGTTACGAAAATCAAATTTAAGAGGCTCCTTGTTAACCTTCCATGAAAATCAACCCTCTTGGCCCGAATACCAAAATGAGAGAGGAGTGCAACAGACAACCCTCTTGGCCAGAAACCGGCGCCGGAGGCCTGGACGGGGGATTCATAACGTCCTTTTACGTGTCTAATCTACCAAATAATTGTTCGGTCGGGAGATTGTGGAAAGAATTTAGGGCATGTGGAAAAATGACTGATACATATTTAGCCAGGAGAAAGGATAAAGCTAGGAGGTATTTCGTGTTTATAAGATTTGAAGGGGTGAAAGACAAGGAGAAAATAGTGAAGGCCCTCAATTCAGTGGTCATCGATGATGCTAAAGTAAACACAATGTTGCTAAATTTATGAAGAACGAGGAATCAAAGAACTTCACTGGCAACTATGGTCACATTCAGCAACAGAAGATCTGGAAAATCCCCCCAATATCCAAAGTCGCGTGGAATCCAAAGCCTCTCCCTGAAATGAATCCTTGGGGTTCAGGAACCGGGAAGAAGTGGGGAGACATTGCCAGATCTATTCCGATTCCGAACAAAGAATTCTCGGCACTTCGTGCATGGAATGGGTTCTCGATAGTAGGTGTGGCTAAAGATGCTACGAGATTATGTCGTCTAAACGATTTTACATTGACCATCAATATGGCAGGTGTCATTATCAGATATGTGGGAGGAATGCATGCAATGATCTCCTTCCCTAGTTGTCAAGCAGCAAACTCGTTTTTAAAGGAAAATAAGGAGCTCTGGTCTACGTGGTTCTCATCGATGGAGAAATGGGAGGGCCAAAAATATGGTTTTGAGAGGGTGGCTTGGTTAAAGATAGTGGGGGTTCTGATTCATCTATGGGATAGTGAAGTGTTTGATTTAATCGCGGAAAAGTTTGGCAAGATTGCTCATGGATTGGTTGCCTCGATAAGAGATAACAATTTGGTGTATGAGTCGGTACCGTGATATTGACTGAGGGACGAAAAGTGATGAAAAGATCGAAATCCGTTGGAGAGGAGAAAGTTTGCCAATTTGGGTTCTTGAATCTGAATCGGATTGGAATCCTAACTTTGTAATGGAGGAACCTAGGCAGATGACCTGTGACGCACAACTTGAAAACAATTACAGGAAGTTCTACTCTAACATAAACACGGAGGCACCGGAAAATGACAAGCAGAATACCGAAGAGGTATTGAATACACAAGTGGAGGAAGGGGAGATAATTGGGGATGAGGAGATACCCAAGAAGACTGACGGAACACCGGAATTAGCCACCGACAATACTCCGGCGACTGAGGTAAACGACGTGCGAGTAGATGGTCGGGGAAACGAAACGTCTTCTCGGGATAATGATAAGTCGGCAGAGAACCCCAAGACGCCAAGGGTTGAAAGTCTCAATTTGAACTTTTCCAAAACGTTTAATGATAATAATAATAATAATAATAATAATAATAATAATAATAATAATAATAATAATAATAGGAATAATAATAATAATAATATTAATAATATTAATAATATTAATAATAATAATAATAATATGAGGGGAGAGAAAGAGGGAATTTTAGTAAAGACATTGACTTAAATCTAGGGGATATGGATATAGGTCTTAATTCTAACACTCTTGGGCCAAACTATAAATCTTTTAACGTTCTGGGCTAGGGAGATACTGGAGGCCCAAATTCGGTAGCTGAAGGGTGTTTGGTATCCAGGAAAAGATGCAGGAGGGCTTTGGACATAAATTTTGACCTTGATTTAAATGACCCACCTAGGGTTCCTAACATAAAATTTTCCTCTCTTTTTTTAGATTCTCCATGTAAGAGGTCGAAAGCTAGACAGCATCATGATGGGGCGGATAAGGGCAATCGCCGGAGGCGGACGCCGATGGCAAATCGGAGAACTCAACCATCGAGTAATTCTGGTTTCAGCTTTGAGGTAGACGTGCAGGAGATGAGAACTGAAACTACGACTCAGGAGGATCCAAATGACATCGATAAGGAGGTTAGTAATACAATAGATTTGGGGAAAGTGCTGGGGATTGCTATGACAGGGCATGAAAAATGTATGAAGGAAACAATCTTAGAGGAAGGGGATTTAAATGTGAATCAATGAAGATATTTTCGGTGAATATTAGAGGGGTGAATGAAGAACATAAAGTTCTTGCTCTTGGTGATTTAATCAAATCTGAAAGACCAAATTTCGTTGCAATTCAGGAAAACTTTGTAAAAAACGGGTCAAATTTGGCAATAAACAGGCTTTGGGTAGGGGGTGGTAGAGTATGAGTGGGTTAATTCCAATGGTCGATCGGGTGGATTAGCGTGTATCTGGGACCCTGGTTTTTTAATAAAACTGGGGTCATTCGAAATCAAAATTTTCTGAAGATTTTGGAACAATAACGGGAGGTGAGGTAATCCATTTTATAAATGTGTATGCTTCGCAAAGTACGAGGCAGAAATGCGAACTTTTGGAGGCACTGACTGAGCAACTTCATAATCCAGAAGAACTATGGGTAGTAATGGGGGATTTCAATGCGGTACAAACACCGGAAGAACGTTTTATTACCGAGTTTATTCAGGGGTGTGCAGAGGCGTTCAATGACTTTATCGAAGATAATGGACTCATGGAGTATCCAATGGGTGGTAGGAAGTTCACAAGAGTGGGAGATGGGGGAACAAACTAAGTAAATTGGATAGATTTTTGGTCTCGACGTCTTTTTGGAGTCGGTGGCCGGATGCCTCGGTGATGGCTCTACAGAGATGCGAGTCAGATCACAGTCCTATTAAGCTCTCTACATCGGTACGAAACTTTGGTTCTATCCCTTTTCGTTTTTATAATTCATGGATCGGTAAGGATGGGTTGGATGGGGTGGTTTCTCATGCGGTGCAAGACTCGGTGTGTGTGGGGCCTCCGGATCTCGTCCTGGCAGATAAATTGAAATTGGTTAATGTTGGTGCATAATGTCTATGTCTTAGTCTTTTATCGAGTCTGGATAGTATAGAGCTGAATAAGCTAGGTGTTTGAAGTATTTATGTTATATTGTAGCAAGTTCGCCCATGATATCATGTCTAGCCAAGTTCGGCCGAACTTGCTTAGGCAAGTTCGGGCGAACTTAGGCACCTCATGAGCGAACTTCCATCTCTATAAATACCTAGCTAGCCTACTTCATTTGTAACTTTGGCATTTCACAGGCGAAGCTCTGTCAGTTTGTAACCAGAACGTTTGATCAATAAAATTAACGATTAACTGATTAAATCTTGTCTATTGGTAAACACGATGTAATATTTCCACTATTATGGACGTTAGATATCAAATTAGGTTCCTAAGCATCGAGGATCGGTCCTACAAGTGGTATCAGAGCTAGAACAACCTGATTTGATAGTATCAAGACAAGATCACTTCTATTTCATCTCCATTCTTCTATTTTTCTTATCTTTTGAACATAAAATGAAGAATTCACGGTCAAAATCTTTTCAAATTTGAGTATATCATGTAAAATACAACAAAGATAAACCCTTGAAAGATTGAAGACCAAATTCAACCGAATTCATGTCAAAATTTTGAAAAAAACCATGTTTTGGTAAACCATCAAGATCGAACTTGTTAAGCATGTTCGACCGAACTTGGTCTAAAACATCACTTTTCAAGTGATTTTTTAGCAAGTTCGCTCGAACTTGAGGTACTTTCGAGGAAATTCTAGCCAAGTTCGCTCGAAGTTACCAATTTTCCATTGATTTTATAGCAAGTTTGACCAAACTTGTGTAATATCAAGGAATTATTGAGTAAGTTCGCCCGAAGATACACTGGATTTGTTATAAGTTCGACCGAAGATAACAATTTTTTTCAAAAAACAAATATCACAAGTTCGACCGAACTTGTGATAAACTCAAGAATTATTCATTGTTACTACTTCTCGTTATTCACAATGGATGATATGCAAAGAGCTTTTATGTCCGGAGCTAGTTCGTCGAATGCCAACGTGATTCATCAAGTCAATCTTGATAAAGAGATGGGAACGACTGTTAAACCGCCCAAGCTAATGAGCATGGACGAATATGAAGCATGGAAGGAGAAATTACCTATTGGGTTCAAGCCATGCACTTCGCTGGCTGGGTGTCGATTGAAAGAGGCTACACTGTTTCGTAGATGAACATCAGCAAGTCCTTGAAAAGTACAATTACTCGACAGTACAAAGAGACGAATACAATGCTGAGAAAAGATGATCAGTCTCATCCAACAGTCTGTCAAAGAGGATATCTTGATTTTGCTACCAGAGTATACTACTGCAAGAGATCTTTGGTTGTCATTATAGAAGAAGTATCAAGGTAGTGCTGAAATGATCAAAAGTAAAAAGGCACTTATTCTGAAAGAATTTAAATCCTCACCATGCTAAAGAATGAGACCATGAAGCAAATGATCGAGCGTTTCGGTCATCTTAAAGTTCAAATGCGAAGACACGGTCTCGAGAAGACTGAACAAGAATACATCGACAAGCTTGCTGACGCACTACCAGATGGTGAATGGGCTACTTATTTCATGGTTCTGAAGAATAGTGATAAGTGGGAATTCTTCAAGTTGTCAACGTTTATCGACAAACTCGAAGGCCACGAAATGGAGCTTCTGAAGATTGCAAAGTAAAAGAATGCTAATGTTGTTCATGATGTTGGGCTGTACTACAAAAGTGGAATGCAAGACAACATTTCGAGTCCAAAAATTGGGACAGCGTTTAGTGCAAACATGAATGTTTCTCCACAGAACCAGAGTCAATCACAACCTCATTATAATCAGAGTCCACAGAGTTCGTATTCAAGCACTGGTTTAAATTCATCTTATCAAAGTCAAGCAAATCAGAATCAACAAACAAATTCTGATTCGAATGTATACAAGTGCAACATCGCAGTGAATTTGAACAATGTTGTTTCAGAACAAGTTGCTAAACAACATATGTCTCTTCTCGCCACTGTTCTGGAGTCAAATGAAAGTCTTGTAGCCGGTAAAATTGGAAATCCTGAAATGACGGCAGAAGATTATGACCAAGTGGATGAAGAAGAACTCGAGTTTATGGATATCAAGTGGTGTTTAGCATCTATTATCCGAAGAGTCACAAATTTGTTGCTCTTACTGGCCGAGATATCAGAAATTCAAGCAACAAGTTGGGCTTCGACAAATCAAAAGTGACGTGCTTTAGATGTCGCCAAAAAGGACATTTCAAGAGAGAGTGCAAGAATCCTGAAGCAACGGGAAATCAGAATCCTTTCGGAGGAGGCAAGAGTATTATAAGAAGTCACTTCAATACAAGCCATTTCCAAAGAAGACTCGGGTTGAAATCCAAGAGAAACCAAATAACAGAAGCAATGAGAAAGCTATGGTAGCATCAAACGAAGATGATTGTTTCTACTAGAATTCTTACATTGGTAAAAAGACCGGAGTTGCGTTGATGGCTGAGATAGTTGAAGATACTTCTGCAGAGGAAGTAGCGGCAGCGGCAGAAGCAGTGGCTGTAGAACAAATTCTTCTGGAGCAATACTTGCATCAACAATGAGAAGAAGAGGAGTATATCCACATGCAGAAACAAGAATTTTATCTCCTAACTCGTGTGATAGTTTTGCAGGTCATTTTGATGGAAGCTTTAAAGAACAAGTGGTTGAGGAGAAAACAATTGATGAAGAGATCATCAATGTTACACAAGAAGTGAATGCTGAAAACCTCAAGAACATGGCAGATAATGCTTTAGTGGCAAATCTAACCAAGGTAGGTCCAGAGGTTAAAGAAGTTGTCAAAATACAAATTGTAGAGGTTGGAAAACCTTGTACAAAATGTACCGAATCATGTTCTGAGTGTGCTGAAAAATCAAAAATCATCGCTGAAAACAATGTGCATAATGAACTTTTGAAATACGATTATCGCACAATGAAGGAAGCGTATGATAAAATGAAAAATGATTATGGTAGGCTTGATAGAAATAACATCAAACAACATGATACCATAAGAATGTTAAAAGGAACAGTAATGGATAAGCAAAAAGCGATTAATATCTATATTAACACCATTGCTGAAACTAAGCAACAACTCCAGGACATGACAATTGAAATAGAACGTGTTCAACAACTTTTGTGAAGTTACACATGTAATGCATATGTCATTGATCACATCCTTTCGACAATTCCATCAGAAGATAAACCTAAAAAGAAAATTGGTAAAGAATACAACAATGTTCCTCCACCCCTGTTGCGAGAAGTATTGTCGCAAATCCGCTGATGGGGTGGATAAGGTACTTAACATTGAGTTGTTATCTGAAAAGAAAACTGAGTTGCTAGAGAACATTGATGTAATCTATACTAAAACTGATGATGACAATGCTGTGGTTAAAAAGGTTGTTGAAAATGTTTTGAACAATTCTAATGAAGGCAGCTTTAAAAGTGCTGACTCGAGCTCAAAGAATTTAGATTCACGGTCCGAAGATGACGATACATCATTGGAGAATGATCTAAGTGATGATCCTAATATTGTCATTTACAAGATTAAGGAATCTGATAGATTATACTTTGATGACAGTTTTCCGATTCAGAATGTGAAAAAGAATTATTATACAAATTCTTTAAACTCGTGGAAGTCACATCAGATGATCTGGAGATCAATGAAAAGAAATTCTATTCCAAACCTAAAAGAAACAACTACAGAAGGAATGGTGGTGATCATCCGGAAAACCGGAGAGCTGGGTTGGGATTAGAGGAATCAAATGAACCTAAAAGGAAAACGTCACCATTTCATGAATAAAGAATAAAAACATGAATTTTGTAAATGGGACGAACACGGTTCATGAGGAAAGTTTGATCGGGAAACAATCAAACGATGAGTTTAAGAAACAAAAAGAACTTCGAGATAAAGCCAAAAATTACAAGTGGTGCCAAAAAAGTGGTGTAAAACCCACTAAAGGACATCACATGATGGACTTGTTTCAAGTGCAACGAAATTGGTCATTTTGCACGTTACTGTCCGAAATCAAAGCCGGCTTATCTTCGAAGGAAAGAAAGTTCAAATGTTGTGAAACCAAAGCAACCAGTGTTTGTAAAACCTGTAAAGATTTTGAAAAGAAATGAATCAAAAGCTGAAGCCAAACCTAAGTTTGAAAATTCAATTTTCAAAAAAGGTGAAACTTCAAAGGCTAATGAAAACAATTTTTACATCAAGAAGGCTAATATAAAATCTCAAGCTGGATTGCAAAGAAACGGTCAGCAACATCTGAGAACACTAAGTCTGAGCTTGTTAAGACTAGTGATAGCAAGAAAAAATCAAAATCTGAAATCATAATTGAAACCACATCTGAAAATGTCAAAACTACAAGTGGTAACAATTCAAAAGATAAAAAGACGGTAAAGTTTTCAAACATAAACATCATAGAAAATTCAGATGAAGAATGGGAAGTTTATTCTGTAGATGAAGTGGATTCGATTATGCTGATGAATGTGAATTTGATATTGATGATGGTTATCTATTTCAACCCAAGACCAAAAAGGCTTGGGTCTCACTTTTTAAATAGATTGTTAAAATGTGCAGGGGCTCCGGAGATCCGTACTTTCTAAGTGGATTTTGGATAGTGGAGCGTCCAGGCATATGACGGGAATGAAGGCTTGCTATTCGACATTAAAGCTATCCATGGTGGATATGTTGGATTTGCAGGAAACCAGGGTGGAAGGATAGTGGCCGAGGGAAAACTCGCTAATTGCGTCGTTTCATTCGATCGCATGAAATATATTGCAGAACTTGAGAACAATCTTCTGAGTATATCGCAAATTTGTGACAAGAATTCACGGTCCATTTCAACGACAAAGAGTGTATTATCTTGAAGCCGGGATTCAAAATACCAGATGAGTGGATTTTGATGCGAGCACCTCGGGAGAATGATCTATATGTTCTTGATATGGGTGTCGCTACCACTTCATCAAAATCAGCACAATGTTTTGTGTCAAAGGCCACTGAAAAGGATTCTATTCTTTGGCATCGTAAGATGGGGCATATTCATTTGTGAAAAATGAATTTCTTGGTTCATAATGATCTTGTAGAAGGCGTAAATCTTTGGAGTTTTCAGATGTCTGATCATTGCTTAGAATGCAAAAAGGAAAAGCAGATCAAGAAATCTCATCCGAAGAAAATTCTAAACTCAATCAAGTTGCCATTAGAACGTCTCCATATGGACTTATTTGGTCCTGTAAATGTTCGAAGCATCTCAGGAGACTTATATTGCTTGGTTCGTGATAGATGACTATTCGAGATATTCGTGGGTATTCTTTCAAGAATCAAAATGCGAAACGTTCGAGAACTTGGTTATTCTATTCAAGAAACTTGAGAACCTTTATCATCTGCCGTTCAGACGCATTAGAAGTGACAACGACACAGAGTTTAAGAATAACAAAATGAAGGAATTCTGCAACGCAAAAGGGATTATGCACGAGTTTAGTGCTCCCTATACTCCATAGCAAAGCGGAGTAGCTGAACGGAAAAACAGAACTTTGATTGAAACTGCGAGAACCATGCTTGCAGATTCTAAACTTCCAATCAGCTTCTGGAGTGAAGCGGTTGTTGTGGCTTGCTACACGCTAAACAGGGTTCTTACTGTCGAACCAACAAAGAAAACATGTTTTGAGACGATAAACCGACAGAAGCCAAATTTGAAGTTCTTAGAGCCATTCGGTGCACCATGTACCGTAATAGACCAAGATGGCAAATTCGGAGCTAAATCTCTTGAAGGTTTCTTTGTCGGATATGCGAGTCCGTTGAGAAGAGTATATGTTCCTTCATTAAGAAAGGTTATTGAAGCACAGCAAATGGATTGTTTCAATTATACGGATCCTATTCAAAGGAAAGGTGACGTGTGGCTATTTAACTATCAAGACCTTTGGAAGTCATTTGACTTGCCCGAAGAACCGA
The DNA here is from genome assembly GCA_947069175.1 of Scalesia atractyloides. Lineage (NCBI taxonomy): Eukaryota > Viridiplantae > Streptophyta > Magnoliopsida > Asterales > Asteraceae > Scalesia > Scalesia atractyloides. The sequence goes on from CAMTDV010000014.1 coordinate 70,221,837, forward strand.
CTGATGAAGATATTGCAGCGTTATACTACCTTCATCAGTTAGTGAATCAAGAACAAATTGTTCGACCAATTGTGGTTAATCAACCTACATTGGATCCATCTTCTTCTGGCGCAAGTTCAAGAAGTAGTGGTGTTCCGGCTGAAAATGTTTCTGAAATATTAACAACACCTGCTACTCCTCCAACAAATGCCTCTACTGAACAAGTGAATACAACAACGGAGCCAATATGCCTCAGAATCAAAATTTTGACTCAGATGAAGCACCAACATTTGATGCTGATGGGGAATCATCTTCTTCAGATGAAGAATTGGAGCAGATAACAAGTCTTCTTAATCAATCTGCAATCCCGAACAACAGAAATGAAGCTTCATCAAGCTTTCCAAGTGTTGAATTGGTCGTTGATCTCAACATCACGAATCAGCAAAACTCAGTAGATGTTCCAAGTGAAGAATTGTCGCGATCATATTCCTATCATCCGTCAACAAATATAATCGGAGAAATTCAAACTGTTGTTAGAACTCGAGGGCAAATTAACAAATCACTCAGTTGTTTCTACACTCGCGTTGCTCCAACCCTGAACTATTGCATTTATTCATGTTTCATCTCTGAGATTGAGCCAAAGACAGTTAATGAAGCTTTAGCCGATGGAAACTGGGTACAAGCAATGCAAGAAGAACTATTGCAGTTTGAGAAGTTGGGAGTGTGGAAGCTTGAAGACCTACCAGAAAATCAGAAAGCAATTGATACAAAATGGGTCTTTAAGTGTAAATGTGATGATAGAGGGGTTATTGTTCGTAACAAAGCTAGGCTTGTTGTCAAGGGATTTCACCAGCAGGAAGGGATAGACTACACGGAAGTCTACGCACCAGTAGCTCGTTTGGAATCTATTCGAATCTTTCTAGCTTTCGCATCATAGAAAGGATTTAAGGTCCATCAATTGGATGTCAAATCAGTTTTTCTGTATGGAAAATTACCGAGAAGGTGTACGTTGGACAACCACCGGGGTTTGTCGATCCACTCAACAAGAAGAAAGCGTACCTACTGGATAAAGCTCTTTATGGTCTACACCAAGCCCGGAGAGCTTGGTACGAGACGTTATCGCAACATCTTGTCGAAAACGGCTTTATCAGAGGAACTGTGGATAGTACTCTCTTCACCAGAGAAGTTGATGGCCATCTAATTATAGTTCAAATCTGCGTTGACGACATCATCTTTGGATCTACAAATGATAGTCTCTGCAAGGAGTTTGAGGGAATCGTGTAAAAGAAATTCAAAATGTCCTCGATGGGCGAAATGAAGTTCTTTCTTGGTTTGCAAGTAGATCAGCTTCCGGATGGTATTTTCATTCATCAGACTAAGTATGTTCACGACATCTTGAAGAAATTTGGAATGAAAAGCTTGAAGCCTCTATCTACGCCTCTTGCTCTAAATCATGGCATTTGCGTTGACGAGACTGGAGCCAAAGTTGACGAGACATTATACAGATCAATGATTGGATCGCTGATGTATCTGACGGCATCGCGCCTGAGGATCTTACACATGCAGATCATGAAGCGAATCTTCAGATACCTGAAAGGATGCCTAAGCACCGGCTTGTGGTACCCGAAGAACGACAATTTTGACCTCACAGGCTATGCTGATTCTGATTTTGGTGTAGATAAGTTAAACTCAAAATCAACTAAGCGGGATGCCAGTTCTTCGGAACAAGAATGGTAACCTGGCAGTGTAAGAAACAGACTACGGTCGCTCTCTCTACCTGTGAAGCTGAGTATATCTCGGCCTCTAGATTTGTTCACAGATTTTGTGGATTCAACAGCAGATGAGAGACTATGGTCTGCAATTTCTAGACACTCCGTTGTATGTTGATAACAAGGCAGCCATTGATATAACTAAAAATTCGGTTCATCACTCACGCACAAAACACATTGAAATTCGTTATCATTTCATTTGTGATTGCTACGAAAAGAAATTGGTGCGAATAGATAATCCACACCGACGAACAAAAGGCTGATTTTTATAACAAACCATTTTCTTTGTCACGGTTTAAATACTTGCTGAAATTAACGGTATGAAAAATTTGCTGACAGGTGTGGACGCTGAGGTTGAATACGGATCGGACGACGAGTTCGCGTGATCCACATTGGTTTGTAAATATCTTTCTAATTTAGAATTTTGTTAAAAACTAAATCCAAAAAGATGTTTTTAATTTTCAGGGGAGAAATGTTTGAGAAAATACAAAAACATTCGAAGAATTTTAAAATCCAAAAACATATGAAAAATTCAAAATATACAAAAACTTTAAAAAAGACAAAAAGAGTTAAGTGTCATAAAAGTAAATGATAGTACATCAGTGGACTATCACAGTATGCTAAAGAAATGTAAAGTTTTAAAAGTGTTAAACGAGTCTTACTGTGGATGTGTCGATAAGCTTAACACGTTCAGTAAACTGTTTTTGAGATATAAACTAAATTTTACAACTGCTTAAACTTGTGGATTAACATATCTTGGATATATGGACTTAGTACTCTGAAATTTCGTTTGAAAGATTGCCTGATTCTGAGATACGAGGTCTTTATAGATAATTGATATCTGGGGTATTATACAAGTTCTTCTGATTTTGCGGAAACAATGGCCTAGAACTTGTATAATACTTTCGCCAAAAATCCCCAAACTACATGCAATATTGAAAAGAATCAAAAGATCTAATCAAGTGCAGTACTAAAAGATTCCTTAAGTGGAACACACCTTAAAGACGAGCCTTCATCTCTTTGTCTGTACGGTAGTACTAACCTGAGTTCTCAAGGTCTCGCACAACCCAGATACAGATATCAATTACGCTATATTCACGTGTAAGATGAAATCTAGAGAATCTGGATATGGGAGTATATTCAAGAAGTGGGAACCGCAGTTAAGTCAAGTTTCATAAATCATACCTTAACATATCTTGAAACACTTGAGAAATGTGGTAAAGCTTAAGTGGAAAAACATATCGACAATCTAGGTAACCGAGTGTAAAACTTAAAGTCTGTTAAAGGTCAACGGTAATGGTGATATGCCTCAATTAACTGATATGATCCTTAGACACGAATTCAGAAAAATATGTCTGTAAATATGTTTGTACATAGTTTACATTGTTATGTACATAGTATTTCAGCTTTACACATTAAAATCAAAAAGATCTTTGGTGTGTTTTAGCATAAACTTGCAAAAATACAAAAAAAAAATTTAATTCTACATTGTTTTCAGCAAACCAATGTTGGAGAACAGATCTTTAAAGTCTGGTAAGATGCTAACTGGTGGGAATCTCTTTGACAACGGGCTGGGAGCTAATCTGTTAATCTGAAAAATTAAAAAGATAAAAAGTTCATTAATTTGAAACTTTGTTTTTGAAAATATCAACAGTTTGTTCATAACGGGTCAAACCGGGGTCATTAACTTGGACTCGGCAGACAAATTGGTTAACCAAGGTCATTAGCTTGGACTTGGTCAACTGAGTGGATTTTCATAACTGGTAAAAAGTTGGAAAGTTCAGGGATTAAAATTGAAAAATTAAAAAAAAAAGTTTAAAATTGTGGTTTGGGAAGATCGGCCAAACTTGCTAAACTGATTCAAGTTTAACATCTAAGCAAGTTCGATCGAACTTGCTAAGGAACGGCTGTGTTGTTTTATAAGTGAGTCCGCCCGAACTTGACTGGGCCTTCATGTTGGGCTTAGCAAGTTCGCCCGAACTTGATTTGGTATAAATACCAATCAAGTTCGGCCGAACTCACTTATCAGCAAACACACACTCTCTGAGCGAACTTAACCTTTGAGAGAACTTGAACGAAATTGGCAATTTCACACCGTTACGCTGCCCAAATTAAGTCGGTTTTTGGTGATTAGCACACCAATTACCATGGCTGAGGTGAGAATTGGAGATTGATCCGTGTTTGGACCATTAATGAACGAAAAAAGATCTAAAAACTTAAAATCTGTTAGATCTAGGTGTTGTTGTTCAAAATTGAACATAAATCCATAATCTACACTTAAAAACGACCTTTTAACTTGTTTTGATTAGATTAACATGCTTGAATGAGTGTTTGAACAAGTTTGGTTTTTGGAAGATAATCACAGTTCGACCGAACTTGTTGTGTTCGAGGATGAAAAATATGATGAATAAATAAATTACCTAAAACTGACCATTTTGTGTTAAGAATTTACATGTTCGACGAACTATATGTTAAATGAACATATGATACATGTGATTGAATACAATGTTACAGCGCCGAACTTATTGATAAAAATGAAATGTGATGTTACATGTTCGGTCGAACTTGCCGAATTGAACAATCGTTGAGAAAAGTTTGATTTTTGATTTTTTCTTTCTCGATAAACGTACTAATTGTTTTGCGTCATTTTTCAGGCACAGGTTCCAGCACGTGTAATTTCAATAGAGTTCTCGAAGACTCACAACACGTGCATCACGCTCGACAAAACGATATGACCGTCACTTAAAGAATACGTATTCGTAGAGCGATTACAGAGCGCACAATGTCGTATCGATCACACATTGTTCATTTCTGGATGAATGCAAGTTTGAGTGCTGATGAGAAGACAATTACTTCTACCGTGCAAGTTGGTAAAGAAGTTAAGCGGATTACTGTAACGGAAGATGATATTCGCAGAGTATTACATTTCAACAATAAAGAAGATGATCCTATTTATCTTGATGAGAGGATGGTGCGTGGTTGTTTATTCAGGATGGGTTACAAAGGAAGCTGAATAAGCCGACGCTGAAGAAAGGGGAAGTGCCAAACCCCTACAAGCTCCTGATGCGCGCCATAATTCATACATTCAACCATCGCAAGGCCGGTTTAGATGATGTTCAAGATTACTTAGCTTGCATGGCAACGGCGCTTATTCTGAAGAAGTCGTTTAACTTCTCAAAGTTAGTTTCACTCACATGTCGAAAAACATGGAAGATTCAAGACTGTGCTTATATCCGAGATTTGTTCAAATGTTGATTGACGAGAAGTATTCTAATATTGCATGAGATCCGAACAATGTTTTATACTTAGTGCATCTTGATGAGACCACAGTAAAAAAGCTAATCAAATTTCAGAAGCAAGCTTCAACTCTTGTTGTAAAGCCTGTATTCGGAGCGATTAAAGATTCTAATTATATTGCGCCGCCACACAACAAATGGAGAAAAGATGGCAGTGACGATGAGAAAGAGCTTAACGCTGAGAAAGAGTGGTTTAAGGAATTCAAACCTAAGGCAAGGAGCGAATGGTTCTTGAAGGCAGAAACTGATAAGCCTAAGAAGAAACGAGTAGCTAAGAAAGTTGAAACGATGCTCGTCAATGAGGATGAACCTGAAAATGTTGAAGCAGTTGCTGGATTAAGTGCTGCAGGTGTTATTGAAAGCCAAGAAACAGTGAAATCAACTCAAGACGATGTTATATCTGCTACTTCTGAAAATGAAGATGATTCTGATAAAGAAATTCCTGCTAAAGAGCCAGAAAAGACTGAGGCAGAGATTAGAGCAGAGAAAGAAAGAGAACTGGATGCTGATTTTGATCCTAATGCAGAAAAAGAGTCCAATGAGGATAGGCCTAAGAAATCTAAACGTGTTAAGTCTGCGACTATTTCGTCAACAAAGACTACAGGGTCTCCTCGGACCAAAGGAAAGAGAAAATCGAAGAAAGAGAAAAAGGCTGTAAGTAAAAGGCGCAAAAGATCGTTGAAAAGCACAGAAGCCCCACAAGAACCTTCTGGTGCTCAGGAGAAAGGAGTCACACAAGAACTCCTCCACAAGAACCTCCTGTTATTATTCATGCTGAAGCTGAAAGGCCAGGAGTTACACAAGAACCTCCTGTGTCTGGCTTTGTTGAAGTTCCTATCACTGAATCTCCTGTTGCTCCAACGACTTCTGTTCCTGAAAGTTCTACGCTAAGGAAGTCAACACCAAAATCTGCAACACCGAAGACTCCAGGAGGGCCTAATGTGTTTGGTGATATGCACAATGAACCTATAAGTTTGCAGGATCTAAACGATTTCTTCCCAGAAACAAATGTTGAACTTCTGGAAAAGCGTGTGAAGGCGTTAGAAGAAAAAGTAGGGCAGAATGAAGTTGAAAAAGAAGAGCTTATTAACAAGATGAATCAAAGAGCTGTCGAAAAAGAAATGTTGGATGACAAGGTAAAGGTGTTAGAGAATGAAAGAGAGTATCTTAAAGTGTTGATAACGCAGACAGAAATTTCAGAGTTAAAGTCTGTCCAAGTCCTAAATGATCGAAGATTCTCCAGGATGCAGAAAGTGTTATCTAATGCACTGGGTATCGACTTCATCGCTGAATATGATCGTCTAGATCAACAGGAAGCTAAGGAATAAGCTTAAAAAGAATTAACTGATAGTGGCAAAGAAAAAGGGGTTGAAGGTGAAGCTCCTAAGTCTTCTGATGTTCCAGAGAAACCTGTTGAAGAAAATATTGTCAAAGCTTCTGAGTCTGATATTCCTAAGGTTGACGAATCTGTCAATCCTTCTGATCCTATCACTGCTTCTAAAGAAAAAGATGATGAAGAAGCTGAGAAAGATGATAAAGAGGATGAAGAGGAAGGAAGTTACGAGGATTGGAATGTTGGTCATGATGATGATGACGATGATCAGGGTAATGTTGGTATTAGAGTTTCTGAAGCCAAAATCTCTGATGATTTTGATTTTACTACCCTAATGGACGATGAATCAAATAGAATGGAAGATAAAAGTCAGGGGGAGTCAGGGTAGAAAGGGCCAACTGATGATGATATAGATATGGCAAATGTTGATCGTTCTGCAAAGCCAGTTGCTGCTATTCCCTCGAAGCCTTTAATGTTAATGTTAGAACACAACGTGGAGGAAGGTGAGTATGTACATAACTACACGAAGGAGGATTTAGCTAGATTGATTGAAGTTCAAGCTGAATTGTTAGAGTTTGATTTTGAGGAGGATGTGATGACTGTAAATCCTTTCGAGCCAAATGATTATCAATATCAAAGACGATTCGAAGCTGATGAATACAATCGAGTAATTGTGGAAGATTGGTCTTCAGATGACGAATCAGATCAGAAAGCGAAGTATGTCAGTTCTAATTCAGATAGTTTTCCTACTTTTGAAGAGATGTACAAGCAGCTTGATTAAGATATGTTGAAGGAAAGGATTGCTGAATCAGTTCGAGAGGGTAACGTACCTAAGCCCTTGACCAAAGAAGAGATAGCTCAAGCGAGAAAGTCTTGGTTTAAAGAGATGCCACGCGAACGGAAGTTTCGACGTCCTTTTGCATTCTTTACCAGAGACAAAGACGTTTCTTTGGGAGATATTTTGAGCTGGGCTTGGTTTAAAGAGCTTAACGTATATGCAATCAAGAGGGAGTTTGGAGTGCAATACTTCAAATACCTTGCTAATTTCAAGACATTACCGTATTGGGATGTAGAAGAGTTGGTACAGATGGTGAATGTTACATATTACATGAAGCCGATTGATCAATTATTGTGGAAAATGATTAAGTATGAAGCGGTTAAAGGTTGGAATTATTGGAAGCCTTTTATTCCTGGTCGCAGAGTGAAGATAAACAAGGTAACTGGAGAAAAGGACATAACGTTAATAATGAAACGTCCAAGAGCCATGAGAAATATGCCGCTAATGCCGATTGAACAAGACTTCTATCCTTTGTTCAAGTGGTGGCAGATTGATCCAGCAACGTGTGAAGCTGTGATTGTGCTAAAGTTTGAAGAACATCTGAATATTACCAAGGAACGTGTTGAAGTGATGGGTTATCAGGGCATGAGGGGTTTATGGAGGACGATAAGGCTTCTAGATCCTATATGGCTTGTGAACTGCTCGAGAGAAGATATCAAAACCTTGTTCTACAACAAGATTGTTTTTGAAGAACGTGAAAAGGTACAAGCTATGCAGTTTCAAAAGGTTGTGAATGTTTTTATGCGCGTGAAATCAATTCTGGAAAGATGTGGCAAACAAAGTGGAGGGATCTGGAGAGAGGTGAGTTTTTAAAGGAGGAAAACAGAAATGACACGGTTAAAGAAAGAATGGAAAAAGCGGTAAGAAAAAGTTCTCTAAGAATGGCTAACTTTAAAAGACCACTGCCAACAGATCAAACGCCTGATCCAAAGCAAGAACGACGAAGGAAGCCGTTCAAGAACTTCTTTGGTCGTGTACCATAACGTTTATATGAAGAAAGAGTTTATGAAGACTGTTACAAGACGAAGACTATATCCAAGGGGGAGTCTGTTGGTGCATAATGTCTATGTCTTAGTCTTATATCGAGTATGTATAGTATAGAGCTGAATAAGCTAGGTATTTGAAGTATTTATGTTATATTGTAGCAAGTTCGCCCATGACATCATGTCTAGCCAAGTTCGGCCGAACTTGCTTAGGAAAGTTCGGGCGAACTTAGGCACCTCATGAGCGAACTTCCATCTCTATAAATACCTAGCTAGCCTACTTCATTTGTAACTTTGGCATTTCAGAGGCGAAGTTCTGTCTGTTTGTAACCAGAACGTTTGATCAATAAAACTGACGATTAACTGATTAAATCTTGTCTATTGGTAAACACGACGTAATATTTCCGTTATTATGGACGTTAGATATCAAATTTAGGTTCCTAAGCATCGAGGATCGGTCCTACAGTTAAACTAGGGATTAAGGCCTGGGTGGCTACGGAGAGGGAGCGAGTAAATGAGGCAAGTAAAATTTTGGAAAATAAAATAAACGAGTTAGAAATTTTAATGGAACTTCGACCTCTAAATGATGTCGAAAAACATATTTGGGCGGAAAGTAAAAAACAATTACATGACTTACTTTTGACTAAAGTAAGTGATCTTAAACAAAAAGCAAGGTGAAATGGGCGGTGGAGGTGACGAAAATTCTGCCTTTTTCCATGGTTTAATAAACAAAAACAATATAGACAAACGATTGAATGGGGTGAATATTAATGGAGTTTGGGAAACGGATCCAGACAAAATAAAAATGGAAGCCAGAAATTTTTTTGCCTTTAAATTTCGGGAACCTACACAAAATAGGCCGAATTTTTCGGCTCTTAACTTAAAGCAATTAACAAGCGACGAGGCGAATGGTTTGGTGTTACCTTTCACCCTTAATGAGATAAAGAAGGCGGTGTGGGAGTGCGACAGTGATAAAGCTCCTGGACCAGACGGTTTTAATTTTGGGTTCCTAAAATACTATTGGGAAACATTTAAAGAAGACTTGGTGAATATCATGGAAGCATTTCACAGAAACGGCGTCATCAAGCGAGGGTGCGGTTCGTCTTTTTTACCTTAATTCCCAAAGGTATGGACCCTATTTCTTTTATTGACTATCGGCCGATTAGTATAATTGGTTGTATCTCAAAGATTATTTCCAAAATACTTGCAAATAGGCTAAAAGGGGTGATTGGTTCGGTTGTATCGGAATATCAGTCTGGTTTTTTAGCCACTCGAAATATTTTTGATGGCCCCTTAATCGTAAATGAAGTAATTTCTTGGGCAAAGAAAACTAAAAAGAATATTTTTATTTTAAAAATTGACATAGAAAAGGCGTATGACACCATAAACTGGGTTTCATTGATCGGGTGCTACAACAAATGGGTTTTCCAACGAGATGGAGGAAATGGGTTAATGGTATTTGGCGTCCTCGCGAGCATCAGTTCTAATGAATGGCTCGCCATCTTTAGAATTTCAATGCTATAGAGGGGTGCGCCAAGGTGATCCGTTATCACCCTTCATTTTTATCATTGTAATGGAAGCTTTAACTGGTTTTATGAAAAAGGCAATGGAGTTGGGGAAAGTAAAAGGGGTATCACTACCAAACTAGGGTCCGAAATTAACCCATTTATTATATGCGGACGATGTAGGCTTTTTGGGAGATTGGGAAGAAAATTCTATTTGTAACATCATACGGCTGATGAGATGCTTTCATTGCATATCGGGTTTCAAAATTAGTCATTCAAAGTCGAATCTTTTTGGGATTGGGGTGGGGGAAAGTGTGATTTCTCAAATGGCGGCGCGTATAAACTGTAAAGCAGGGAAACTGCCTTGTAAATATCTTGGGGTCATGGTGGGGGCAAACATGGATCAAATCAGACATTGGAAATGTGTCATTGATTGTTTTAAAAACCGGTTATCACTTTGGAAATAAAAAACACTATCCTCGGTGGGAGATTAAGCCTTTTAAAATCAACTCTCGACAGTCTCCCATTATATTTTTTCTCGCTTTTCAAGGCACCACATGGTGTCTTGGATAAGTTAGAAAGTCTTCGAAGGAGATATTTTTGGGTCGGAAATGAAGAAAAATCTAAAACTGTGTGGGTGTGTTGGGAAAGAGTCATTGGACCAATTGATAAAGGGGGTCTTCGGTTGGTTTCGCTCAAAGACATGAACTTAAGTTTATTGTCAAAATGGTGGTGGCGATTGAAACATGAAAGCGAATCCCTTTGGGGTAGAATAATCAAAGCTATTCATCTACATGCATATTCGGCGTCCTACATTCCTGTAAAGGAAGGAATCTCCAGAATCTGGAATAATATTGTTCGTGAAGAGAAAGATTTTCAAACTTATAATCTACCGGTTCAATATATGATAAAAGCAATGGTGGGCAATGGAAAGGAGATTCGTTTCTGGCTGGATTGGTGGACAGGTGATGGACCTTTGATGTGACAGCCTGGGAATTTCTTGTACCATTGCTAACAAACTGAATCTTTCTGCGTTGCATTCTAAACCGCGTTACTCAATTTTCGGGACGAAAATTCCTTCAACATGGGGATAATTTGACATCCCAGCTTTTCAGGTATCTTATATGCGCTACTTCGCGGTTATTCATTCCTACGCTGATTTAATTCGGAGAATTAAATTACACGCTCGCAATAACTACGCTAACTTTGTGAATTTATTGGGTGAATTACGTGCTATGTGTTATTAAACGTTTGTATATTTTGTAGATTATTGTATCACGCCTTGATTTCACGATTATTAGTTATAAAAAATAATAAATAAATAGCCGAATCGAACCGAGCCGCGAAACGTGTCGACCTCACCTCCTTGTGGCCCAAGGAACTAACCTAAACGTGAGGCCCAAGCACTTACCCAAACCCCCCCCCCTTTGCGGTCGCACCCCCCACCCCCTCCCCTTCTTTTCCCTTGTGCTATATAATTGTATGTATGCATGTTATAGTTAAAAAAAAGGAGAAACCCTAACCCCTAGGAGAACCGATGGCTGCACCCCCCCTCACGATCGTAAGTCTCCAACTTCCGGATTGATTCCAATCTTGTCCCGGTTCGCTAATCATCATCGTTTCAAGGTTAGGGTTTAATTGTTTTGCGATTCACATTAGGGTTTGTATAATCTTGATCATGATTGTGTGTAATGGTAGGATTATTAGTATGAAAAGTGTTGTGATTTATGATTAGTTCGGATGATTGTGCGAATCTTTGCGATTTTGATGTTATGTTGAATACTAAAATCATAAGCTGCGTTTTGGCGATAAAGATCATGTTATATAATTAGGGTTTGCATGAATATTGATAGACATGATGATATTTGACAAATAAACCTGTTGTTGATCATTGTTATTAAGAGTCATGATCGTTTAAGCATGTTCTAATGCGATAAAAGTCGAAAACTGTTTGCTGAATGACATTTACAGCCTACTTCAATTGGCTGTAACCTGATCATTATTTATCGAAAAGTGGATTTTCTGAAGTCTAAAACGTGTATTTTTGAAAAACTCTTCTAATGGCGCTAGATTCATATTTTTCTAAGGTCGTTTGCTATTTTTAAGTGGTCATTTAGTGCAGCAGCTGAAGCTGCGTAAATTCTGCAGAATTTGCTGGTTGTTTACCGAGTCGGATCTCATAGTATGAAGGGGGTTAGGTCACGAAATTTGTACAGTAATTGGAGACGGGAATTTCCGGAAAACTCCCACTAGAATTTTGTTAATTAGATGAACGATGATTTTTAAATAATTCTTCCCGTGGACTGCAGTCAGAAAGCGACGAATCTGACTGCAGCATAGTATATAAATGTTTATAATAATTGGTAAAACGTTAGGACTTGAAAAGTTTACATAAAATTCTACAGTTTAGTTGACACCTCCTGTAAAAAAATTGGAATTTTTGGAACGTTGAACTATTTTATAAAAATCCTTGAAAACAGCCCAGTTATGAGCGTACAAGCGGAAACATGATAACTTGTGTTTGTGTGTACCAAAGTGTTGTATAAGTTAATCTGTGTTTATGACAAGTTGGTTTGATCATTATTTTGGTATGATGATACTTTGCATGCATGATTGTGTTTTCGAATTGGTTATTACGTGTGCCGCACTATATGTTAGTTATGCGTAGGGTTTTGTATCAGTGTGTTCATATACTAACTTTAAATCGGTTGGCATGTTAGGACGCGATTAGCGGTTCCATCAATTGCTACTTTTGTGTTATTCTAACCGAGCAATTTAAGGTGAGTTCACGGCCCCTATTTTATCCGGTTTTAAACAACAGGGGGATAAACATGTATACACTCTATAACTCTATCTTTTACGTTATGCGAAATTAATGTCGTTAAACTACTCGGTAACTAAGTTAATGTTAATGCACGTTATGGTCACTAAGTAGCTATATCACGGAAGTCCTCAACAAACTCTCGGATCATTAGTATTGGGTTAGATAGCGGGGAAATTATAAGTAGTACTACTGGGCCCGACAAGCCCAACCCGAGCTAGTCGCGCTAGCCGACCGGGAATGGTCAACGGGTGATTAATTTGGCCTAACTTTCGCCATGGTCAGTGATAGGCCTGGCAACACTGAGGCAACAACAGTCAGCTTCGATCGCGAACTCTTATGTGACGTAACTTTAGGCTCGCTACCTACATGTTAACATTGAACTTAATTACGAACCAACATTATTATTCCGGGTTAGGAATAATGGAACTATATCATTATCCCGGGTTAGGGATAACGGGGGAAAACAAACTTTTAACCGAACTTGTGAACTTATAAAAACCTGTGAACTCACTCTTCTTTAATGTTGACACTTGTTTCTTTACATGTTTCTCAGGACGCTAGGAGCGCTAGGTGCACTCACTTGCATTTGATCAAGACATTTTTATCGAGTCTTATTTATGAATATTGTTTGGGATTTTTGGTTTTGGCGTTTATGTTGGTGCCCGTTACTTTACTTTACTCTAATGCTTCCGCTAAACTTTGAAACTAATGCTTCCGCTAAACTTTGAAACTAAGCTAATTTGAAAATAACTATGAATGGTTAAACAAATGTTTTTGGAAAACGTTTAAATAAATCATATAGAGTCGTTCGATATTACTAGTGTCTCAGATTCTGGTTTGATCACACGCCTCGCGATAAAACTCCGCAAGTGGAAATTGAGGGTGTGACAGATTGGTATCAGAGCCTCTAGCTATAGAGAACCAGGTTTGCATTAAAAGTAGACCTAAACTATAGCTGTTACACGACACTAGACTTAGTTGGCACCGAACTGTGATATCTTGTTATGTGTTATACTACAACTATTTTATGTAAGATATATATGTATATTGTGATGCACGCAACTCGTAACTAACTACACAACCCAACATGCAATGTCATCATCATCATCCGACAAATCTCGACAATCAAGGGCGCCGGGGAAGGCACCCATGGTCGAACCCTCACCACCTCATGGCGTGGAGACACGCTCAGCTGCTAGAAAAGACTCGCTCTAGGAGGGGAGTCGTCCTCCCGTCCGACCACGCTATACCGGTCGAACCGGTCAACTCGTTAGGAGTAGGGGACATCTACTTAGGGATATGTTAAGGAAACAACAGGAACAGCTAGAGAGAATGCTGGAGACTATCGAAGCACAAGGATGGATGATACGTCAACTAACTGGTAAAACTGGAAGCTCGAGGAAGAACAACATGAGAATAGGAAAGTTCGAAACATTTTAGCTAAGGATCTTCGTGCTGAGCAGCTGAGGGCTGACTGGCTCGAAGACAAAGTTCTTGAGTCCCGTTGGAGGATTCAAGAACTGGAGCAGAATCAAGCACCTGTCCCAGTACCCGCACCAGCACCGGCCCCTCCAGCGCCGGTAGAGGAAGAAGAGGAGGATCCAGAGGAAGACCCAGAGGAGGATCCAGAGGAAGACCCGGAGGGAAGAAGAGCTGGAACAGGACCCGGCTGTTGAAGCTGAAAACGTCGCAGAGGATGACGGCAACCATAGCGACTTGGGAGATGGAGACGTAGAAGACTAACTCGTCTCGCCAGCCTCCGCTTTGTTTTCCTTAGTTTGTTTGTTTCCACTTATGTTTGAACTTGAAATTTTATAATTAAACTGAGATGTTTGGTTGGTATTTTGTGAGACATTGCAATTTATTTAATCGAATGTTCGGTTTGATTGTTTAAATTATCGGGTTGACATAACTTGTGTGATGATTGAAGTGTGGAATGTGATAACTATATTGGATATATATACTTATCGGTGTTTGTTTGTGTTGTCTTGCGAAGATCTGAAATGGCAACTGGACATCGCGGAAACCTCAACATGTCACCTGAAGAATTGGCCGTATTAATCCAAGAACACGTGAATGCTGCTCTGGCAGGTGTTCAAAACCCACCAGCAGGTAACCATTATTAAATTTTCATGGGAAAATCTAATAGTTGGGCTAGTAGACTTTCTCGCTGACTACCTATCCTCTGTCTTCAGGAGGGGGTCTTAATCCCTACAAGATGTTCCTTGATGCAAAACCGAGAAAGTTCACGGGTGCGGAAGGACCCATAGGACTGGTCCGTTGGATTGAAAAGTCTGAATCGGTGTTCGAGATGTGCAATTGCCTTGAAGTCAATAAGGTCAAGTATGCTGCCTCAACGTTGGAAGATGGGGCATTAACCTGGTGGAACGCACAAGTCCAAACGCGTGGACTTGTTGCGGCGAACGCAATGGCCTGGACCGAGTTTAAGGCCCTAATCAAGGAGGAATACTGTCCGTGGGAAAGAGTTCAGCAGTTGGAGCAAGCGTTATGGAACCACAAGATGGTAGGGTCTGAAATTGAAGCGTACACGGCCAAACATCATGATCTGGTGTTCCTATGTCCCGACCTGGGTAACACCGTCGAAAAACGACTTGAGTTTTATCTTGGGGGTCTGGTCCCTGAGATCCAGGGCATGGTAATGTCTAGCATCCCTACGACGGAGCATCAAGCGATTAGGCTGGCGCATAAACTCACCGATAAGGCGGTGGAGCAAAGGAAGTTGCCACCTCGGGGTGCAACTGAAGTTGTCCCTGATAACAAAAGAAAATTTGAAGACTCACCTGCTCGACAGTCTTCGTCAGCCCCGCCACAACAAGGAAACCAGAAGCGGTCCAACAATTTCAACAACAATCGGGGTCATAATAATCAGTCTGCCAACAACACCCAGAACTCAAGCGGCTATGCGGGTCGAAAGCCGCAATGTAATCGTTGTAACCTCCATCATCACGGCCCTTGCGCCGGAAATCGCTGCCAACGATGTGGCAAAGTGGGACACGCGGCAAAGGATTGTCGCGGGGAAATCATGGCTCAACAAAATCAGAATCAGCACCAGGGTCAACAACAAGGTAATAACCGGGGATGCTATCAGTGCGGTAGCACTGCCCATTTCAAGCGAGACTGCCCGCAGCTTCACAACAACAACAATAACAACAACAACAACAATAACAACAACAATGGCAACAATGGAAATGGTGGCACAGGAGGTGCCAAAGGTCGTGCATTCACGCTGGGCCGCGGAGAGGCCAGAAACACTCGAACGTGGTCACCGGTAAGTTTCCCCTTAACGATCATTTTGCTACTGTACTTTTTGATACAGGTGCGGATAAGAGTTTTATATCTGAGTCTTTTAGGAAAACCTAAATCTCACGCCTAAACCCCTAGAGACCCCTTCCGTCATAGAACTAGCCGATGGTAAATCTGTAGATGTGACCCATTTAGTAACCGGCTGTCAACTTAAACTCGCGGGTCACACATTTACCATTTATCTGATGTCAACTACCCTGGGTAGTTTTGACGTGGTAGCCGGAATGGACTGGCTATCCGACGTCCGAGCTGAAGTTCTCTGTTTCGAGAAAGCTATCCGTATTCCGCTCTCTAACGACAAAGTCTTGATGGTGCAAGGCGAGAAGTCAAGCGCTGTCACAAACATCATCTCTTACATGCAAGCTCAGAAGTATCTTCGGGGAAAGAACTCCTTCGCTTTGCTCGCACTAGTCACCGAGCAGCCTAAGGACGAGAAGCGGATTGAAGATATCCCCATCGTCCGTGACTTTTCCGATGTGTTTCCAGAGGATTTACCTGGTCTTCCACCACATCGAAAAGTGGAGTTTGAAATCGAATTGGCGAACCATGCGACTCCTATCGCCAAGGCCCCTTACCGCCTAGCTCCAGCAGAGCTGCAAGAGCTGTCTACCCAACTTCAGGAATTGTTGGAAAAAGGATTTATCCGACCCAGTACTTCGCCATGGGGAGCTCCGGTCCTTTTTGTCAAGCATCGACTACAGGGAACTCAATAAGGTTACCGTCAAGAACCGATACCCATTACCTCGCATCGACTATCTCTTCGACCAACTTCAAGGGTCAAGCTACTACTCCAAGATTGATCTACGGTCCGGTTATCACCAGTTACGCGTCAGGGAGGAGGATATCTACAAGACGGCATTTCATACTCGGTATGGCCATTATGAGTTCTTGATCATGCCCTTCGGACTCACCAAAGCACCCGCGATGTTCATGGACCTCATGAACCGCGTGTGTAAGTCGTATCTCGACAAGTTTGTCATCGTGTTCATCGATGATATACTCGTCTACTCTAAGGGTGAAGAAGAACATGCTGAGTATCTACGATTATTGCTGGAACTACTTCAACAGGAGAAACTATATGCCAAGCTTTCGAAGTGTGATTTCGGATTCGGGAAGTTCAGTTCCTCGGGCATATCGTGAATGAAAAGGGTATACACGTTGATCCCGCCAAGATCGATGCTATCAAGAACTGGGAAGCACCCAGGACACCAACAGAGATCCGCCAATTTTTGGGTTTGGCTGGTTACTACAGACGTTTCATCGAGGATTCTCAAAGATCGCACAACCGCTTACCACTCTCACCCAGGAGGGCACCAAGTATGCTTGGGGTGACAAGCAGGAAGCAGCATTTCAATTGCTGAAGCAGAAACTTTGCAGTGCACCCATTTTGTCCTTGCCAGAAGGGACAGATGATTTTGTGGTATATTGTGACGCTTCCATTCAGGGATTGGGATGCGTACTCATGCAACGTGATAAGGTCATCGCGTATGCATCCCGACAGTTGAAGGCTCACAGAAAAACTACACAACACATGACCTGGAATTGGGAGCAGTTGTGTTTGCACTTAAGATTTGGAGACACTATCTATATGGAACAAAGTGCACAATCTACACGGATCACAAGAGCCTCCAGCATATCTTTGACCAGAAGGAGTTGAACATGCGACAGCGTCGCTGGGTCGAACTCCTGAACGATTATGAATGTGACATTCGGTATCACCCTGGTAAGGCTAACGTGGTAGCTGATGCCCTCAGTAGAAAGGAGCACTTGAAACCTCGTCGGGTATGAGCATTACAGTTCACAATTCATTCTGGGTTACCCAAACAGATACGCGACGCGTAGCTAGAAGCAGTTAAGGAAGAAAACATCAAGGCCAAATCTGTGGGAAAGATGGAACGCGATTGGGAAGTGAAACCCAATGGTGCCTGGTATTTCATGAATCGTATATAGGTACCTCTCTACGGAGACCTCAGGAAGCTAGTTATGGACGAAGCTCACAAATCCCGATACTCTGTCCATCTTGGTTCGGATAAGATGTATCAAGACCTTAAAGCCGCGTACTGGTGGCCCAACATGAAAGCGGATATAGCCACCTACGTGAACAAGTGTTTGACTTGTGTGAAAGTCAAGGTGGAATACCAGAAGCCATCAGGGCTACTTCAACAACCTGAGATCCCAGTGTGAAAAAGGAAGTAGTTTCTCGGCACGGGGTGCCAACATCCATCATCTCAGACAAGGATGCTCGTTTCACATCCAACTTTTGGCAGTTACTTCAGAAAGCGTTGGGTACACGCTTAGATATGAGCACAGTTTATCACCCTCAGACGGATGGTCAAAGTGAAAGGACCATTCAGACCTTGGAAGACATGCTTAGGGCATGTGTGGTAGACTTCAGGAACAGTTGGGAAATCCATCTGCCTTTAGTGGAAATATCGTATAACAATAGTTACCATACGAGTATTCAAGCGGCACTGTTTGAAGCATTATACGGTCGCAAATGTAGATCACCGGTCTGTTGGGCAGAAGTCGGTGACAGTCAACTCACATGTCCTGAGTTGATACTTGAGGCTAGCGGCACGAGATCGACAGAAAAGCTGCGCTGATCAACGACGCAAACCGCTCGAATTTCAAGTAGGTGACCGCGTCCTACTGAAGGTGTCACCCTGGAAGGGTGTAATCCGTTTTGGTAAACGAGGCAAACTAAACCCATGGTATGTAGGCCCATTCGTGATCTCGAAGCGTATCGGGCCCGTAGCTTATCAGTTAGACCTTCCTACCGAACTCAGGGGAGTTCACAACGTTTTTCACGTGTCCAATCTGAAGAAGTGCCTATCAGATGAGACCCTAGTCATTCCATTGGATGAGATTCAAGTGGATGAGCAACTGCATTTTGTGGAACAACCTATCGAGATCATGGATCGTGAGGTTAAGACTCGAAGGCACAGCAAGATACCGATTGTCAAGGTTCATTGGGACTCTAAGCGTGGACCGGAGTTCACGTGGGAAAGAGAGGACCAAATGAAAAGAAAATACCCACACCTTTTTGCAGCTGAGCAGCAATCTGACGTTACCACCAACTAAATTTCGGGACGAAATTATTTCAACATGGGGATGATCTGACAGCCTGGGAATTTCTTGTACCATTGCTAACAAACTGAATCTTTGTGCGTTGCATTCTAAACCGCGTTTACTCAATTTTCGGGACGAAAATTCTTTCAACATGGGGATAATGTGACATCCCGGCTTTTCAGGTATCTTAAACGCGCTACTTCACGGTTATTCATTTCTACACTGATTTAATTCGGAGAATTAAATTACACGCTCGCAATAACTACGCTAACTTTGTGAATTTATTGGGTGAATTACGTGCTATGTGTTATTAAACGTTTGTATATTTTGTAGATCATTGTATCACGCCTTGATTTCGCGATTATTAGTTATAAAAAAAATAATAAATAAATAGCCGAACCGAACCGAGCCGCGAAACGTGTCGACCTCACCTCCTTGCGGCCCAAGGAACTAACCTAAACTTGAGGCCCAAGCCACTTACCCAAACCCCCCCCCCCCTTTGCGGTCGCGCCCCCCACCCCCTCCCCTTCTTTTCCCTTGTGCTATATAATTGTATGTATGCATGTTATAGTTTTTAAAAAAAAGGAAAAACCCTAACCCCTAGGAGAACCGACGGCAGCCCCCCCCCCTCTCACGATCGCAAGTCTCCAACTTCCGGATTGATTCCAATCTTGTCCCGGTTCGCTAATCATCATCGTTTCAAGGTTAGGGTTTAATTGTTTTGTGATTCACATTAGGGTTTGTATAATCTTGATCATAATGGGTTTCTAGTTCATCCTACTAGATACACACAAGGCATTGATGAGTATACAAGTTTCAATACTAGATATTATAATAGTTTAAATGAATCCACATGCATAATTGTTAACTTAAATTAACATACAACACTAGCATGCAACTATAAATGTTAACCTAAAGTTTCCCGCTAGCATAATCTAATCATGGTAATGAATAGACCGTTTTGTTTACTTAACATCACCTCAAGAATACGATGGTGCGTTAATCCTATAGCGCTATACATGGTAAGGGAGGCTTGCAATAAAGTTAATGACAAGTATAAAGTATAACTATAGTATAGCCTGCATGGACTTAAGTATAACGGTTTAAGCACTTATAATGGATTGTTTGTTTGTGATTTAAGCATAAAGTATATGTGAGTTGGTGATTTTGATAGCACATACATGTTGCACCAAAAGTGTTAAAAGATAAAACGGAAGTCGAGTATACTCACGGTTTTGCAAAGCTTTCCTAGCAATCCGTGAGTCATTAAGTTGAAGGTAGAACACCGAAGTTACCCTACACGGGGGAACAAACGTGTGTGAGTATTCTGAGTTGGTGAGTTTTTCGGGTTCGGAACCATAAAGTTCAATAAAAGTTGAAGTATGAAAATTCATCTTGTGAGAAGTAACTGTCCACCTCGTGCGAAGTGACTGTTCACCTCGTGCTAAGTCAATGTTCACTTCGTGCTAGGTGATTGTCCACTTCGTACGAAGCTAACCGATCTCGAAAATGTATCCCGTCTAAACACTCTTTTTGACGCTGCGTTCTGTAAACGAGGAATTTAGAAAAGAGGCAGAATAGGCCAAGTTCATAACACCAAACCATAACTCGGTTATTATCGTGTACTCGGCTAGGTATATACATAAATATAATTTATATATAGGTTAGGTCCTTAGTCCTTAAAATATGTCATAAAGGTCAAGCATGGAGGTATGAACACCTCATTATATGGTTCACCAAAGCACAAAGTTTATAAACATAGTTGATAATCCAGGTTGGTCATGAATCAATGGAAATACAATACAACAAGGTGTACAAGTGGGGTAGTGGAACTTAATTCAAAAATTCAAGGCTCCCATCGTTCACACTCTTACCAGAGCACAAGTTTTTCCATATTGGGGATGGTGAACTTGGTTAGTTTCAACACTTGGTACATATAGCTTTAACTCGAAAAAAGTAAGGTACAAGAACAAGATGAAAGAGAAATTTTATGAAAGTAAGAACATTAGTCAGCTAGTCACTTAGTGAGCTACTGACTTCACTTCGTATGAAGTGATTTCACTTCGTGTGAAGTGAGTTCAGTTCGCACAAGGATGTTAGGTTGGGCCATTTTTACTTATTTAGCCGGTTTTTAAGTATTTCGAGTATAAAGGTGTAATGTATGAGTATTGCATGTATAACAAGTGTTGGTTTGTATGTATAAAGTTTGAATTTCATTATGATCAAAGTTTCGGATTAAAAAGTTGAAATTCAGTATGAATACAAGCTTCCATAATAGAAATACGACTACACTTTCTAAATAAGGAAAGTACAAATATGCGACAACGTTACAGTGATAAAGTGGATTCCAGAATTGGCGTCAACGTTGGAGCGTAAGCGACCGTGCTGGTGTTTATGTTTTAGATTCTTGAGTAAATTACTTTTTGGTTCGGGTCTGTGATTTTAGATAGTGGTGCGGTAGTAATAGTGGTGTTGATGGTGGGGATAGTGGTACGGTGGTAGGGATGAGGGTGTTGTAGTTGTGGGGATGGTGGTGTAGTGGTGAGGATGATGGGGGTGTAGTGGTGGTGATGATGGTGCGGATGGTGGTGGTGGTAGGGACGATGGTGATGTGGTGGTAGGATGTGTAGATGAGAGAGAGAGAGAGAGAAAGTGAAGTGTATGAAAGCGAAATGTTTGTGTAAATTCTTTTATATATAATATAAATATATTTTATATATAATATGAGAATCTATATACATTAAAGACTTGTTCCTTATACTCTTGTGCATATAACTGTTGTACTTTATGTGTAAATGACTAAATTGCCCTCATAGTTAACTGACTTGGTTGATGGAGTTAAAAATTTGGACTCAAAGGGTTACAAAGAATTTCTTTTTACATTTCTTATTGGTTGGAGTTTCTCATTTTTTTTTTCTTTTTACAAAGAATTTCTTCTCATTTGAACCCTCCACTACATATATAATCATTTTCATGAACAAACACTATAAATTAGCACATGTCGTAATTTTGTTTGTTTCTGTTGGTACATATGTCTGTTGCCTTCGTCATTACACGAGAACGAGTCTGGAAAATACAAGAGTTTATGAAGACCGAACAAGACAAAGTAGATATCCAAGAGGGAGTCTATTGGTGCATAACGTTTGTATATTAGTCTTTTATCGAGTCTGTATAGAATAGAATTGATTAGGCTAGCGATACGGAGTATTTATGTGAAATAGGGTCAAGTTCGCCCATGATGGATATGCATTGTCAAGTTCGGGCGAACTTGCAAAGGCAAGTTCGGGCGAACTTATGCCTTCCATGAGCGAACTTAACCTCCTATAAATAGCTAGCATGTTGATCTCATTTGTAACCAGGGAGATATTTTGGCACAGAGACGGCGAAGCTCTGTCGGATCCGGATCTCGAATTTACTGAACTTTAGATCAATGAAAACAACAATTAAACGAGTAATTCTTGCTATTTGATTAACTTGTCATTAGTTTCTGCCTAATCGGATAATAGATAACAAATTTAGGTTCACGTGCTAATCGTGGACATTCCTACAAGTGGTATCAGAGCCTGGATACCTGAATTTGTTGAAATCAAGACAAGAATCTCTCTATTTCATCTCCATTCTTCTATTTTTCTTAACTTTTGAACAAAAATTAAGAATTCACAGACAAATTCTGTTCAAATTTGAATATGACATGTTAAATACATCATAGATAAACCCCTGAGAGTTTGGAGACTAAAATTAAATGAATTGGTGTCGAAATGTTGCAAAAACTAGTTTGACAAACTCATTTTCTTCGAACTTGTTAGCCATGTTCGACCGAACTTGAGGTAAAAAGTTACTTTTTCAGTAAGTTTCTACCAAGTTTGCTCGAACTTGAGGTATTTTTGAAGGAATTTAGGCTAAGTTCGCTCGAAGTTGCTACAATTTCATTGATATTCTATCAAGATCGGCCGAACTTGATAAATCTCAAGGATTTTAGCTAAGTTCGCCCTAACTTGCTTAATTCTCATCAAACTCTTTCTGCAAGTTCGCTCGAGGTTGATCAGGGAAGTTTTTCAAGTCAAGACATAAGTTCGACCGAACTTATCTGTTTCTTGATAATTTTCACAAGTTCGCTCAAAATCAAAAATCTTTGAAATTCTTTATCAAAGTTCGACCGAACTTGTAGTAAGTTCTAATATTTTTCAAAGTTTCAAGTGTTTTCAGCGTACGTGTCTCGATTTTCAAAATGCAAGATTTCCATAACGCGCTTGCAGCTGGAGTAGCACAAGCCTCAACGTCAAATTCAATTGCGGTTAACCAGATGAACCTCGATAATGAAATGGGTACTACTCAGAAACCGCCGAAGTTGATGAGTATGGACGAGTTCGAGGGATGGAAAGAAAAGTTTGTTAATTGGATTCAAGCGAATCAATTCAACAGCTGGGTTGCGATTGAAGATGGTTATACATGGCCCAAAGACGAACGTGATCAAGATCTTCCACTGAACAAGTTTTCATCGATTGACAAAGAGAAATATGTTGCTGAAAAGAAGATGATCATCTTGATACAACAATCTGTCAAAGAAGATATATTGATATTGTAACCAGAATATGATACTTCTCAAGAATTATGGAATTCTCTTTTCAAAAAATTCAAAGGAAGTGATGAAATGATCAAGAGCAAAAGGGCCCTGATTAAGAAAGAGTTTGAGATCTTCACGATGATCAAAGGGGAGAAAATGAAGCAAGTGTTTGATAATATTGTCACCTCATGGTCCAGATGCGAAGACATGATATCAAGAGAACTAACGAAGAGCAAATTGAGAAGCTGGCCGATGCACTTCCAGAAGGAGAATGGACAACGTATCTGATGATTTTAAAGAATAGTCCATCTTGGAGACATTTTAAGTTGTCATCTTTCATTGACAAACTTGAAGGTCATGAAATGGAATTGATGAAGATTGCAAAATCCAAAAACACTAATGTTGTTCAGGATGTTGGAGTTTATTACAAAGATGGTGTTCCAGATACTCCGATTCAAAGTCCAAAAATCCAAACGGCATTTAGTGCAAACATGAATACATCAGATCAATCGTCACAAAATCAGTATTCTCCAAACACTAGTTTTTCATATGTTGGTTCAAATTCTTCTTCTCAAAGTCAATCTCATCAGACAAGCCACTCTACTTCTAATTCAAATGTTTTCCAATGCAACATAGCAGTTGATTTAAAGAATGTGTTTCCTGAAAAAGTTGCAAAACAGCACATAGCACTTCTTGCTACAGTTCTGGAATCGTATGAAAGTCTTGTTGCTGGAAAGATCGGAAATCCTGAAATAACAGCTGAGGATTACGATCAGGAGATGAGGAAGAGTTGGAACTGATGGACATCAAATGGTCCTTAGCATCGATTATCCGGAGAGTTTCAAAATTTGTAGCACTCACTGGAATGGATATTTGCAATTCAAACAATAAACTTGGTTTCGACAAAACGAAAGTTAGTTGTTTCAGATGTCGACAAAAAGGGAACTTCAAATGTGAATGCCATAACCAAGAAGCTAGTGGAAACCAAAACCCTTTTGGAACCGGTAACAAATATTACAAGAAAGCGCTGTAATACAAATCATATCCGAATAGAACACAAGTTGAAGTTGAAGATAAACCTGCAAAGAAAGCCGAACAAGCTCTTGTTGCCAATCATGAATACGATGGTTTCGATTGGAACAAATACATCGGAAAGAAGACCGGTGTTGCTATGATGGCTGAGGTTGCGAATGAATCCGAGACATCATTTGTAGATGCTGCTATCGAAAATGCTATTCAAGAAGCATTAATGCAGAGAGCTGAGGAAGAAGCTGTCCTGGAGGATGTATTTCTGGAAAGATACATACAACAAACAGAGGAAGAAGGAATAGCTTACCTTGAGATGCAAAAACAAGAAGAGTTGAAAGCAGAAGCCGAAAAGGTAAAAGCAGAGGTAAGCATGTCTGAAAAGAAAGTTGTGAAAGCTGTGGAGGTTGAAAAACCTTGCACAAAGTGCGCAAGTCCTTGTGAACCCTGTCTGGATAAAGCAAAGTCATAAGAGAGTTGACTGAACATAACGAAAACTTTCGTTATGATTACAGAACCATAAAAGAAGCTTATGACAAAATATCAGGCGAATATAAATATGTTGAAAGAGCTAACAGTGAACTCAACACTAATGTCACCATGTTAAATGACACAGTTATTGAAAAACAAAAGGCAATTAACATGTACATTAATACAATTGCTGAGACAAAGCGTGAGTTTCATGAAATGAAAATTGAAATAGAAAGAGCCAGACAATTACTAAAAAGTTACATCACGCATGCATATGTCATTGATCACATTCTTCCTACGATCATGTCGGAGGATAATGTTGATAACTCAAAGCGTAAAGTTTACGGAAATATTCCTCCACCATTTCTTGCAAGTTACTGCTGCAAGAAAGATGATGATATTGAAAACGCATTTAATCTTTTACTTCTTTCAAAAAAGAAAGATTAATTGCCTGAAAACATTGACGTAGACTTTACGAAATCAAACGATGACAATGAATCGGTGGTAAAAGATGTGGTAAAGAATGTTTTGGGAAATGATTCTGATAACGGCAGCTTTAAAAGCACCAACTCGAGTTCAAATAGTTCTGGTTCACAATTTGAAAGTGACGATGCATCATCAAATATGATCTAAGTGATAATCCTAACGGTGTCATGTACAAGGTTAAGGAATCTGATAGATTATATTTTAATGATAGCTTTCCGATTCAGAATGTGAAAGAAGATCAAATAGATAAACTGTTTAAACTTGTGGAAGTTTCATCAGATGATCTCGAGAAAAATGAAAATAAGTTTTATTCTAAACCGAAACAGAATTTTAACAATTACTGTAGAACTGGTGGTGATTTTCCTGAGAACAGGAGAGCAGGTTTAGGTTTGGAAGAAGCTGAAAGATGAACCAAAGAAGAATCAGAAGTCAACGTTCCAGGAATACAAAGGTAAGAACATAAAGTTTGTGTACGAACGAGCACGGTTCGAGAAGAAAGCTTGATCGGTAAGAAGTCAAACAATGATTTCAAGAAAGAAAAGGAACTTCGAGATAAGGCTAAGTCCGCAAGTGGAGTAAAACCCACTGGTGGACAGGTTCATGACACTCGGACTTGCTTTAAATGCTTGGTCACATTGCTCGCAAGTGTCCGAAGTCTAAGCCTGTGAATCCCCAAAGAAAAGAAGTTTCAAGAGAGGTAAAACAAAAGCAATCTGAAAATGATCAAATCAGGATTGTAAAAAGAAACGTTGACATCAAAGAAATGAAACGAAATGTTGATTCCAATCTTGTAATAAAACCTAAAAATGAATCAAAATTTGAAAATTCAGTTTTTCAAAAGGGTGAGACTTCAAAGTCAAACAATGATTCTAGGTTTTATATCAAGAAAGCTAGAGTTAATTCTCAAGCTTGGATTGCTAAAAAGAAATCACCTGAAAAAGTGAAGGTTATGTGTGATAAAACCAAAAGTGTCAAACCAATCAAGAAAGATAAAAGTAAAGTTGATTGTGAGGTTGTGATGTTGAATATGCTTATCTAAGAGCATACGAAAGTGATTACGAAGAGGTGATATGAGGAGTTATATCAAAAACCAAGACCAAGAAGGCTTGGGTTGAACTTTTTAACTAAATCCTTTCATGTGTAGGAGTTCCAAGATCCAGATTATCAAAGTTGATTCGGGATTGAGGAGCTTCATAATATTTAACTTATCCAGAAATGTCATATCTTTGTCATTTTGATGGGGAGTAGTTAAGAAGAAAAGTTTTGAAAAAGAATGAATTATCAAAAATCCACACCGTTGAACAGAAAAACTGATCTCAAAGTTCTTACATGTTCAAGGAGTTTAATGATTGTTTGTTAAACAATTGTAGATACAGGATTGAGAAAAAGGATCGGACGACGAGTTCACGAGATCCACATTGGTTTGTTACATTTTCGAATAGAATTTGTTAATATCTAAAATCCAAAAATATGTTTTTGATTTTAGGGGGAGTAAGAAAATCTAAATATTTGTTGAAAAAATCAAAAACATATGTAAAAGTTGAAAATTCATAAAACATTGAAAAATACAAAAAGTACAAAAACATCAAAAAAGACAAAAAGAATTTGGTTGTCAAAAAGGAAATGATAGTACACAGTGGACTATCGCAGTTGCTAAAGAATTATAAAGTTTAAAAGTGATAAACAAGTCTTACTGTGGATGTGTTGATAGGCTTAACACGTTCAGTAGATTGTTTTCAAGATATAAACTACATTTTACAGCTGCTTAATCTTGTGGACTAACACATCTTGGATATATGGACTTAGTACTCCGAAATTTCGATTGAAGGGTTGCCTGATTCTGAAATACGAGGTCTTTATAGATAGTTGATATCTGAGGTATTATACAAGTTCTTCTGATTTTGCGGAAGCAATATCCTAGAACTTCTATAATGCTTTTTGTTAAAAACCCCCCAATAGCATGCAAAACTTGAAAAGAATCGAAAGATCTAATCATTTGCAATGCTGAAAAGATTCCTTAAGTGGAACACACCTAAAAGACGAGCCTTCATCTCTTGGTCTGTACGTTAGTACTAACCTTAGCTCTCAAGGTCTCGCACAACCCGAATACAGATATCAATTACGCTATACTCACCTGTAAGATGAAATCTAGGGAATCTTGATACGGGAGTATATTCAAGAGGTGGGAACCATGGATAAGTTTAGTTTTATAAATCATATCCTAACATATCTTGGAACAATTGAGAAACGTGATTAAGTTTAAAAGGTCAATGGTACTGGTGATATGTCTCAAAACAACTGATATGATTCTTATACAGAATTCACAAAAATAAGTCTGTAAATATGTTTGTACATAGTTTACTTTACTTGTTAAAAGTTCTGTAAATACTTTACTTACTTTTTAAATCAAAAAGGATTTTCAAAGAGCCAATGTTGGAGAATGGATCATCGAAGTATGGTAAGAAAAAGTTCATTAATTTGAATCTTTAAAATTGAAGATAATAGCAGTTGTTCACAATGGGTTTAGCCAATGTCATTAACTTGGAATTGGTAAACAAAATTAGTTAATCAAGGTCATTAACTTGGACTTGATAAAGTAAGTGGATTTCATTTCAATAATTGAAAAATTAAATGAATTGAAAAAGATTTTGAATGTTAATTTTTTTTTTTCAATGTCATTAATTTGAACTTGAAATAACTGAAAAATGAAGATTAAAATTTAAAGTACAAGTATTGTACAGGTGGTATGTAATTCAAGTGATACAAAATTTCAAAGTTAGAATCTGAAATGGTTATTTGAATACCCAAGAACTTTGAAACAGTAATTAAAGTTTTAGGGGGAGCAGGATGAAACGTGATTGAAGATAAAGCTCAAAGCTAGGGGGAGCAAGCTCACAACAAGGGGAGCTGAGATTAAAGTTTTATCAAGTTAAATTGAAGAAAAGAGAAAGTTTGAAGATCATAAAGTTTAATGCTTATTCAAAGAAGACTATGTTATTTGAAGATGATTACTGTCAAAGGATGTCAAAGATGTCTATGAAAGTAGATGATTGTGGCAACATCCAAGGGGGAGTCTGTTGGTGCATATGTCTGTTGCCTTCGTCATTACGAGAACGAGTCTGGAATAAACAAGAGTTTCTAAAGACCGAACAAGACAAAGTAGATATCCAAGAGGGAGTCTATTGGTGCATAACGTTTGTATATTAGTCTTGTATCGAGTCTGTATAGAATAGAATTGATTAGGCTAGCGATACGGAGTATTTATGTGAAATAGGGTCAAGTTCGCCCATGATGGATATGCGTTGTCAAGTTCGGCCGAACTTGCTAAGGCAAGTTCGGGCGAACTTATGCCTTCCATGAGCGAACTTAACCTCCTATAAATAGCTAGCATGTTGATCTCATTTGTAACCAGGGATATATTTTGGCACAAGACGGTGAAGCTCTGTCGGATCCGGATCTCGAATATATTGAACTTTAGATCAATGAAAACAACAATTAAACGAGTAATCTTGTTATTTGATTAACTTGTCATTAGTTTCCGCTTAATCGGACAATAGATAACAAATTTAGGTTCCCATGCTAATTGTGGACGTTCCTACAATTTCTTTATATTTTGTTTCCACCCCTTATACTATAGTAGGGTAAGGTTAGTCTACAAAGAACATTTTTCCTAAACAATATGAGAAGTCTATATAAGCATTAGGTTTTAAATTTTGGGCATTATGTTTTAGATTTTTTTTTAATGATATTAAATATAAAAACACATGCATAACAATTTAAAAAACAATCAAATGTATTCTAGGCTTCAAATTTAAAACACATTGATTAAATTTCATGCCTAGAATACATTTTATTATGTTTTAAATTGTTACATTTGGTGTTATTCTATATAATACCATGCCAAAAGAATCCAAAATAAAATGCCTAAAATTAAAAACACAATGCCTACATAGACTTCTCATACTTTGTAAGAAAAATGTCTTATACTCTTACCTACTATAACAATACAGATCTAATTTATTTTTTTTATCAATTTTTCTCTTATTATTTGTTTTCATTAAATATTTGAAAAAAACTAAATGTGTAGTTGTGTTTAGTTTTTGATTTTCCAACATTTCGGTATATATTTTTATTAATGTTCAAGCTAAAGTTTTTTTTTTTTGGTATTTGTAGAAGACACCGAGTACTGGTACATAAGGAACTCATCCGATACCGATTGAATAACACTAGTACCAGAATCGGTATACGTTGTTGGTTTTCGATCAATGAAAAAAACATTTTTATATCATTTTAAACATATCACAACTTTATTTTTTTGGTTTTATCTTTTGGTTACACGGATGTGACATATGTGTAATTAGATGTAGTGGTGTCCAACGGTTTGGTTTACGGTTAATTAGGGTAATTCGGATTGGATAATTCAATTTTATATTTTTCTTGTCGAATGGATCAACAAACCGAACCAAATTAGAATATTGTATGAAACACTCTAACCTGTTTCAATTGATATTTTAGCATAGATAGCTAGGTCCCAGTTTTTTTATAAATAGAACTTATACGTCTGGGTTAACTGATAACCCAGACGAACTGACATAACTGATTATCACTCTTAATTTACAGTTTAAAATAATAAAGTTTTAAACTCGAAGCTATGTCACGCATGATTGTGCTTCAACCTTCCAATAATTGTTTCCAAAGAGTTTTGCAGATTAATAGTGTTCGGTTCTAAACGTGGTTGGTCGTCCATCCGGTTCCCGCCTTATGTTACCTATTATTTAAAACCAATCAAACAGTTAATACTTAAGATGTTTAATCAAACGGATCAACCAAATAACGAAAACAATTTATTTTATTTTATTTTATTTCATTTCATTATTTATATTATTTCTACAACAATGTAGAATAGTAAAAAAGTATTTTATTTTTAGCACCATTACTCAAGCGGGTCAAGTTTCCACCCGGGTGTGTCAGCTAAAACATGTTTTCTTTTTAGCACCCTAACACTGGCCGGTCAGTTTCCACCCGCCATGTCAATTGAAACGTATTTTCTTTTCAAAACTTTAATACGGGCGGGTTAGGTTTCCATCCGACCGTATCAGCTGAAACATGTTTTCTTTTCACCTAATTCACCTCCAAATTCGGTCCAAACCCAATTTATTCCCTTGGGTTTATTCTTTAACATTTGTTAACTATAACCCACTAACCGGACCCCTAAATCTTGAGTTCTTCACTCCTAATATACGTTTTTAGGTTTATTACCCGTTTGAACCGTTATGAGACTTTGAGCGTTTTAGCTCAAGTCTTGTACATTCTTAGAAAATCTTTTCACTATCTTTTTCCCAACCACAACCAAGGTCGTAGTTGGTTTTTCTTAGGCAAAACATCAATAATCCCATTTTACATTCCGGTACAACATTTTATTCAGACGACCTATTAAGAGACTTTAAGCCCTTTTTTAGTTCAAGTCTCCCATACATAAGTACCGGGAGAATTGATGTGTGCAAAATGCAACATATAAATTACATCAAGTGAGGCATAAAACTAACCCTTTTTAGTACTAATGTTGGAAAAACACGTTTCTTTGTTACTTTTGTATTTTCAGGATTAAAAGAGCATAAAAGAACGAAAGAAGCAAATAAACAGCCAAAACCAACATAAATACGAAAAGAAGGAATAAAGAACCATGCCCGACCCCTTAGCAACGCCCCAAAAAGACAAAAACAAAGTTACAGAAGACGACCACGGGTCGTGTCCATCCAACATGGGGCATGGTCAAACCTCACACTTCAAGACAAAACCTTTAGAAGCTTCTACGCCCATCACGGGGTGTGCCCAGGCCAACATAGGGCGTGGTCAACTGTAAGATTTGCTGAATCCAGATAGTACAGTGAACAAATTGACCACGGGCCGTGCCCAGAAGACACGGGGTCGTGTGGGGCCCTTTGCTGACAGATGTAGTTAATGAAGAAAAGAATAATGATGGCCACGGGCCGTGCCCACTAGACACGGGGTCGTGGCCGGGCCTCTGTTTTGACTATAAATAGGGGTGCTTGGTTCCCTTCAAAGGCATCCATTGGCAAACCACTTCTCTCTCACTTTGCCACCACTCACCACCACTACAACACCAACACCCACCACCATCATCCATCAATCATCTTTAGAGTGTGTAGTAGTCTTGGGATCCAAGATAGATTGTAAGGGTTCTTGTTAAACAAAGGCCATGCTTGGCTAAATTCCTTACATCACTTGGTGAAGACTAATATTTTATGTATTACTTTTAGTTTTTAATCTTTCGGCACTTTTTATTTGGGTATGTATTAATGACTTTAATAACTAGTTTCTTTTGTTGAAAGTGAATTTTCCTAACCATTTATTCATGATGGCATTGATTTGCTCATTGTGTCTTTACCGTCTATTTAAAACGTGTTAACTACTTGGAAGGGGGTTAGAACGGTGGTTTGGTAAAGTTCTTGTCTCGTTTAGTGTATAGATCCTACGAGGACTTGGTTCAAGCTTACTAGGTCTTCCTTCAATACTTTATGGGTATTGGATGGCGGGGGCGCGAATGGCTTGAACCCCTCATATGTAAACTATATTAATACTTTAAACCGGCTACTTGGGATTGTATCCCTGCTGACTCAAACCACTTAGACGAGGGTAACGTCACCTTCAAAAGAGGGGCCTACCACTTTTCGCATTAATAACTTACTTAATTGTCTTCCAATATTCCGACCTTTTGGGATTGTATCCCTGCTGACTCAAACCACTGGGTTGAGGGTAACGTCACCTTCAAAAGAGGGGCCTACTACTATAACTAATAATCTCTTAGAAAGTTCGAAAATGCAAAAACTATCAAAGGATACATAAAAGAAAGTTGGATCCAAGTGATTCTATCTTGTCTATTTGTATTTTATTTTATTTATCTTTATGTTTTTAAAAATCTTTATCAAAAATTTAGAGTGATTAGACGTTGACGATGAATCGGTATTAAAAGCTCTTTGTCCTTGGACGATCTCGGTATCTACCAACGATGTACTACGCTCACGATGGGTACACTTGCCCAAGTGTGTGTTTAGTGTTAGTAGAATATCGTGTTTTATAAATTTAAACCTTGACTAATGCGTAAAATGAACCTAAAATGACAACAAAAATATAGTACGCTTAACGCACACCAAGTTTTTGGCGCCGTTGCCGGGGACACAAGTATTTTGAGAAAGTTCAAAATTAACGGCCTAATTATTTTTAACAATTTTTCTTTTTATTTTTAGGAATTTTTCGATTTTTAGAAAAATCTGCACTTTCTACAGAAGTGCAGCACGGGCCGTGCCCAACACCATCACTGGCAGTACAAAGTTTTCTGTCACAGAAGAGTGAACACGGGGCCGTGGCGGTGCACAATGGGACCGTGCCCAGCTCCTCTGTAAATGGGATCTAGAAAATTAATTTACTGCATCTCGACCACGGGTCATGGCCGTTTAACACGGGGCCATGGTGAGGAAAGCTGACCGAGATTTCTTTTGTTCTAATCACGGGACTTCGGACTCGATTGCAGGGCCTGAAATCTCTACACCGTGCATGAGCTCTAGTTCCGATAAAGACATAAAGAACCTCTAGATGAACCGAAACGCTTTCTAAGAAAAAGACTAAGAGACAAGAATAAAGAGAGAGCTCTGGAGAATCAAAACCCAATGGCGGATCAACGTACCCTAATGGATTACCTACGGCTGACAGTCGGTAATCTTAGGGCCGCGATCAATGCACCAAACGTTGATGCTAACAACTTCGAACTAAGGACGCATTTGATTCAAATGCTCCAAAATTCCGCCACATTTCACGGCCTTCCCGATGAATATCCCCATTTACATATTACCAACTTTTTGGAAATATGCGACACCTTCCGAATCAATGGAGCATCAAACGATGCTATTCGCCTCCGCATGTTCCCATTTTCACTAAAAGACCGGGCTAAGGCTTGGTTAAACACCCTCCCGAGTGGTTCGGTAAACACTTGGGATGAACTTGCCCAAAAGTTTCTATATAAATATTTCCCGCCCTCTAAAACCGCTAAATTAATGACAGAAATAAACACTTATTCACAAGAGGACGGGGAAACTTTGTGTGAAACTTGGGAAAGGTTCAAGGAGCTCTTGAGAAAATGCCACACCATGGTCTTGCAGTATGGCTACAAGTATCCACTTTCTATAATGGTTTGTTGCCACACACAAGACAAACACTCGACTCAAGCTCCGGGGGACTCCTAGGCAATAGACGCCCAAACGAAATTTATAATCAAATTGAAGAAATTGCTCAAAACAATTTTCAATGGCACACCCCGAGGTTCAAAATCTATTGCCCCGGGAGCCCATAAGGTTGACGATAACACCTCTTTGCAAGCCTAAATCAAGCCTTATCCTCGAAAATAAAAAAAATAGAAATGACAAAAACAGCTTCGGTTATGGCTTGTGAAGGGTGTGGTGGGCCACATGAAAATTGGAGTTGTATGAAAGATATGGAAAATCAAACGGGAATGGTAAACTACGTAGATAATCGGCCTAGACCATCGGCTCCCCTACAGGTACCTACAACCAAGGTTGGCGAAACCATCCTAACTTGGTTGGAGGGAGCCAGGGAATAGTAGTAACCAATAAATTCAAAATCAAAGACCTAACTTTCAACAACAACCAAGAAATGAATCACAAAATTTTACTCAACAACAAGGGGGCCGAGAGAGGTTGAAGACCTCATCAAACGCCTTATTTCCGAAACCGAAAAAGGCACTTGGACCGGTTTTCACAAACAGAATCTGATATTAGAAACCAACGGGCGAGCATTCAAAACATTGAAAAACAATTAGCCAGCTCTCCCAAAATTTCTCCGAACGCCACAAGGCGCACTACTTAGCAATACCGAAACAAATCCAAGCGCACAAGTACACTTCATAACAACTGAAAAGTAGGTCCCGAGGAAACACCGCCACAATCCACTAACAACAGTCCACCTGAACAAAACACACTCGCACCTCCTAAACATTAAGAAACCATTGCCCACATCATCCTGAACCAACAAAAAACCCCTCGGTACCCTACCCCGGTCGTTTATTTCGTCAAAAGACCGATGAGCAATTCACGAAATTCATAAACCTCCTAAAACAATTGCAAATCAACCTCCCGTTTGTAGAAGTCCTCACTCAAATGCCAAAATATTCAAATTTTATGAAAGACTTCCTCACCCACAAACGAAAGATTGAAACATTGCAATTTGTTAACTTAAGTGAAGAATGCTCCAGCGTGCTCCTCAACAAGCTCCCCCAAAAGAAAATCGACCCCGGAAGCTTCACCATTCCTTACACCATCGGGGGATCACCTATCCGAAATGCACTATCCGACCTTGAGGCAAGCATTAATCTCATGCCCGCATCAATGTTTGACCGACTCGGACTTGGGAAACCAAGCCCCACAAAAATGAGCATCCAACTCGCTGATAGGCCAATCAAACACCCTCAAGGCATTACCGAAAACCTCTTGGTCAAAGTTGGGGAATTCGTTTTCCCTGTCGACTTTTTCATACTCGACATGGAGGAAGACACCGAAGTTCCACTCATTTTAGGAAAACCATTCCTCGCCACCGCACGAGCCATGGTGGATATGAGCGACGGAAAACTTACATTAAGGGTGGAGACAAGGAATTGAAGTTCGGGGTAGGAAAGAGAATGGAGGACGACTCGATCAACGACATGGATGTCATAGACTCAAGCTTAGATGACGCACTCCAACGATGCAGCATGGGATGCAATGCATCCCGCTTGAGTAACATATGACAGGTATTGGGTCTAGACAAGGACCCTTATAAACATGGCGCACCACGTACGCATTCCGCGGAACTATCCTTAGTATTAACTTAGTTTAACTTTTGTGTTTCTAGTTTAGTTTTCCTTTTCAGAAATAAAACACACGAGAAAAATATGAAAAATGCTCAAGGGACGTCGAAACCACACCCCATGCATAAAAACAGTGCCTTTCGACAGCTTTCGCATCTTTCCAGCATGTGCACCACGGGGTCGTGCACAGTCCAACATGCCCCGTGCCCAGGTTCTGCAAGAAAAATTTCTGAAACAGGTTATTGACCTCGGGTCGTGTTGACTGGCCACGCCCCGTGGTCAAGCTTCTGTAAGTTTTTGATACTGGCACTCTGGACATGGGGCCATGCCCGAACCACATGGGCCCGTGCCCAGATGCCCAGTAACATAAAAATTTGTTTATAAAACACGCTTTTACGTATTCGAATCAACCGAAAATTTTATTTTTGGACACATTGAGGACAATGTGTAATTTAAGTGTGGGGGGGGGGGGTAACTAACACTTTGAATTTAGCAAGTATTAATAACAAGCCTTACACAAAACACTATTGGAACCGCTAATCACCCCAAATCT
Organism: Scalesia atractyloides; assembly: GCA_947069175.1. Taxonomy (NCBI): domain Eukaryota; kingdom Viridiplantae; phylum Streptophyta; class Magnoliopsida; order Asterales; family Asteraceae; genus Scalesia; species Scalesia atractyloides. Next base: position 70,257,734 of record CAMTDV010000014.1, read on the forward strand.
TTTCTAAATTTTTCATTTTTTTAATTGTCTTGGTTTAATTTGGGAATAACAAGTTCCAAAAAAGTTATATTTTTACGAATTTACAACCGGTAGCGTCGTGATGAAAAGAACCGAATAAGAAAATTATAAAAAGGGGGCATAACAAATCTTTTTAAAATTTGATTATATATACTTGTTCACACTATAAACCCATTCCCACATTAATTGAGTTTTGAGCCCTTATTGAGCATACATGCATACACCTTTAAACTAAATGCTTATTTTTGTTTCTTGTGTGAATAGCCGCTTGGTTCTCACGACTCTAGAACTTGCCAAGACGATGCATTCCCAGTCTTTACCAACTTAAACCCAAGTAAGTAAATGATAAAGGCATTAGGACTAACCCATTTTTCATTCAAAACCATCATTTTCGTTTCTTTTCACCCATTACCAAAATCCCCCTAGTTAACCCCTTTGAGCCTAAACCCCTTTTCATTTCAAAAACCTGCAAGACAACCACTTACTAATCATTTTCCTTTCAAACCCATTTATTTTCGTAAAAAGCTCGGTTATCTTGTGACCTAAAAAAAAGCTATAACCATAGCTCTTTCAATAACTAAACAAGTTCCTTCAAAAATCTTGTTTGAAAATGCTTGGTTCAAATAAATGTCACAAAAACAAAAAGTTTTACGATAACCGGCTACTCGGGATTGTATCCCTGCTAACTCAAACCACTTAGCCGAGGGTAATGTCACCTTCAAAAGAGGGGCCTACCACTTTTCGCATTAATAACTTACCTAATTGTTTTCCAATATTCCGGCCTTTTGGGATTGTATCCCTGCTGACTCAAACCACTGGGTTGAGGGTAACGTCACCTTCAAAAGAGGTGCCTACTACTATAACTAAGATAATCTCTTAAAAAGTCCGAAAGTGTAAAAACTATCAAAGGATTCATTAAAGAGAAGTTGGATCCAAGTGATTCTATCTTGTCTATTTGTATTTTATTTTATTTATCTTTTTATTTATCTTTATGTTTTTAAAAATCTTTATCAAAAATTTAGATTGATTAGACGTTGACGATGAACCGGTATTAAAATCTCCTGTGTCCTTGGACGATCTCGGTATGTTACCAACGCTATACTACGCTCACGATGGGTGCAATGCCCAAGTGTGTATTTAGTGTTAGTAGAATATCGTGTTTTATAAATTTAAAACTTGTCTAATGCGTAAAATGAACCTAAAATGACAACAAATATATAGTATGCTTAACGCACACCAAGAATCATTCGAACAAAGGACCCCCTATCTAATATATTTTTTGGGGTAGTTTACCCAATCCCGTTATCCAAGGCCGTATTACCCGAATACTAGTTGTACCTCACTTGAGGTGGTCTATTACCCACCTTTGACTCATCCATCTTTAGTCGGACCATAAGCCCTTATTGAGAGTATAACCCCTTACACATACCTAGCGAGGTCAAAGTAATGACCCTTTTTCAATATCTTGCAATTTTTTGTCGCTAGTCATGACAATACTTGCCCGTATAATAAGCTTACGTGTAAGTATGACACTAACAAGAATAAGCGTTAAATGTCATGCTCAAATGATGATGTCATCACCAGTTGACCCGTATGACTCGTTTGGTCTTTTAACCATTATTGGTTTATTTTCTAGACAACTAAACAATTCCTTATATTGTTTAAATTACCATCATGTGATTTACTTGTGATTTCACTTATTTGACCCGTTATGACTTACGTTGTAGGGTCTCCTTTTCAGAATCCCCTGTTTAATCATTAGCATATGATTTACTTACTATTTTACTCGTTCGACCCATTTTGGTTCGCGCCGGAAGGTCTTATTTTAAAAATACATTGCTTTACCATCAAAAATTCATTTACTCGTTCAACCCATTTTGGTTCGCGCCAGAAAGTCTTATTTGAAAATTCCTTGGTTTACCACCAAAATTCATTTTTACTCGTTGGACCCATTTTGGTTCCCGCCAGAAGGTCTTATATTAAAAATTCATTGGTTTGCCACAAAAAAAATCATTTTTACTCATTCGACCCATTTTGGTTCGCGCTAGAAGGTCTTATTTTGAAAATTCCTTGTTTAATCATTAACACGTGATTACTCGTCAATTTATTTGTTTGACCCGTTATGGTTTAAACAAGAGGGTATCCTTTTCAAGACTCCTTGTTTAATCACCCACATGTGATTTAATTACTATTTTGTCTGTTTTAGTTGTTATGTACACCATGGGATCTTACTTCAAAACTCTTGGTTTATCACCAAATTATTTCTAATCACTCAGAAGGTGTAAACTTTACTTACCATGCTTCCGATCATGCTTTCTCGCTTCTTTGGCCCGCTTGACTCGTTCTTTTCCAAGCTCCCACCTAGCTTGTCAAAAGTCAAACTATCACATAATATCCATAAGATGGTTAGATTATTCATCCTACACCATGACCATCACCTTATAGACTTTTATACCATATTCTCATTCAATTCCATCATCGTCAGTTTGAGTTTTAACATATATAAATGCACTAATAAGTTCAATAAAACTATCATTGATCAGTTTGACTTTTAACATCTATAAAAAGTTAAACTGGGAACTAACATATATAACTGCACCAAAATTATCTTGTTTCTTTCAATCTCAACAAGTTCATACACTTAGTAACATCAAGTCATGTAGGAACATCCACGATTAGCACGGGAACCTAAATTTGTTATCCATTATCCGATTAGGCGGAAACTAATGACAAGTTAACCAAATAACAAGAATTACTCATTTAAATGTTGTTTTCATTGATCTAAAGTTCAATACATTCGAGAACCGGATCCGACAGAGCTTCACCGTCTCTGTGCCAAAATCTCTCCCCGTTACAAATGAAATAACCAAGGCACCTATTTATAGGAGGTGAAGTTCGCTTGTGAGAGCATACGTTCGGGTGAACTTGACCTAGTCAAGTTCGACCGAACATGACTTCTCAATTCCAATCTCAAGTGAACTTGGCCCATTTCTCACATAAATACGCCTCGTTTCTAATAGATTAAGCCCTATTCACTCAGACTCGATACATAATGACGTAGGCAACAGACATATGCACCAACAGACTCCCCCTTGGATGTTGCCGTAGTCATTGACTTTTAAAATTTTCTGAGTCTCTCGATCTTTAGTTCTTGAATAAACTTTAACTTCATGATCTTCTTATCTTCTTTCCTTTTCTTGAGCTTTGTTTTGATAAAACTTTAATCAACATGCTCCCCCTTGCTTTAAGCTTTGCTCTCCCTTGCTTTAAGCTTTCCAGGAATCTTCAATCTTTGCTTTATCAACTCCCCCTCAATCTTTACTTCCTGTCTAAATACTTTCTGACATTAAAATAGACATTTAAGATTCAAATTTTAAAATTTTATAACATCAACAATTCAAACTTTAATCTTCTCTCCAATCTTTTCAAAGACTTTAATTTATTCAAGTTCAACTTAATGACCTTGAATACATATTACGTTTAAGTCCTTCAACTTTCACATTTTTATCATTCGTGAAATCCACTTAGTTGATCAAGTCCAAGTTAATGACCTTGATTAACCAAATATATCAACCAAATCTTATTTAATAACCTCGGTTTAACAACCGTTATGAACAATCTGATTTTAAAATTTCAAATTAATGAACTTCTAAATTTTCATCAGATTTTCTTACCAGACTTCGAAGATCCGTTCTCCAACATTGGCTTGTTAAAACTAAAGAAGAAACAAAATCTTTTTGTTCTTTGGAAAGTTTATGCTAAAACACACTGAAAATCTTTTTGAATTTAATCTGTAAAGCAATTAAAAAAAGTAAACCATGTATAAACATATTTACAGACATATTTTTTGTGAACTCGTGTCTAAGGATTATATCAGTTGTTTGAGACATATCACCAGTACCGTTGACCTTTTTGAGACTTTTAAGTTTTAAACTCGTTTACTTAGATTGTCGATATGTTTGTCCACTTAAACTACATCACGTTTCTCAACTGTTCCAAGATATGTTAGGTATGATTTATTAAACTTGACTTAACTATGGTTCCCACTTCTTGAATATACTCCCGAATCCAGATTCCCTAGATTTCATTTTACAGGTGAATATAGCGTAACTGATATATGTATTTGGGTTGTGCGAGACCTTGAGAGCTCAGGTTAGTACTACCGTACAGACAAAGAGATGAAGGCTCATCTTTAAGGTGTGTTCCACTTAAGGAATCTTTTAAACATTGCAAATGATTAGATATTTTGATTCTTTTCAAATTAATTTGGGGTTTTTAGAAAAAACATTATGAAGTTCTAGGCTATTGCTTCCGCAAAATCAGAAGAACTTGTATAATACCCCAGATATCAATCATTTATAAAGACCTCGTAACTCAGAATCAGGCAACCCTTCAATCGAAAATTCAGAGTACTAAGTCCATATATCCAAGATGTGTTAATCCACAAGTTTAAGCAGTTGTGAAATTTAGTTTATATCACAGAAACAATTTACTAAACGTGTAAAGCCTATAGACACATCCACAGTAAGACTTGTTTATCACTTTTAAACTTTACAATTCTTTAGTCCACTGATGTACTATCATTTCCTTTTTGACAACAAAATTTTTTTTGTCTTTTTCAATGTTTTTTGGATTTTCAACTTTTTTTATATGTTTTTTATTTTTCTAAAAATTTTTTTACTCCCCCTAAAATCAAAAACATATTTTTGGATCTTTTAGGTTATAAGAAATACTATTCTAAAAAGATAACAAACCAATGTGGATCCTGAGAACTCGTCGTCCGATCCTTTTTCCAACATCTGCATCTGAACCTGTTTAACAAATAAACCATTAACCTCATTTACTTGAAAGAATCAAATGGTTATAAAATCAGTATTTAGTTCAACGGTGTGGATTTGCACAATTTGATTTTGACATTTTTTCTTTTTCAACTTCTTCTTTTCTCAAAATGATTAAGAATTTGACTTTCTGAATAAGTTAAGAAACATGGAGCTCCACTATCAATATTTAACTTTGACAAAGCGGATCTTTTGGAACTCCTGCACACAAAGAAACTATTTGAATAAAGAAACCCAAACCTTTTTGGTTTTGGGTTTGTCATGATAAGCATCATAAACATCTTCAAAATCATCATCATAATCAAAATCATCATCAAACATTTCGTCCAATGTCGATTCTGAAAACATTTTGACCTTTTCTTTCTTTGTCTGTTTGATTACTGACTCGGTTATTTTAACATTTTCAGGTTTGTCAGCAAAAGACTTTGATTTTTCAGCTGATGAAAGTTTTTTCTTAGCAACCCAGGATTGTAGCTTGCTTCTCGCTTTCTTAATATATTAACCTAGAATCTTTGTTTTCATTTAATTTTAAAGTTTCACCTTTTTCAAAAATTGAGTTTTTAAACCTTGAACTTGTTTTAGGTTTCACTTCGTCTTTAGATTCATAGTTTCTATTTAATTCTGTGACAGGTTTCAGAATCTCTGGTTGTTTTTGCTTTTCATCTTTTGACCCGGTTTTTCTTCGTGTAGACACAGGCTTTAGATTCAAACACTTGCGAGCAATATGACCAACAGTATTGCATTTAAAGCAAGTTCGATTATCAGAAAGATTTCCACTAGTGAGTTTTACTTCACTTGTGGACATTGTTTTAGCCTTATCCCGAAGTTCTTTCTCTTTCTTGAATTCATCATTCGATTTCTTACCAATCATACCTTCTTCTTGAACCGTATTCATCCCATACACAAACTTCATGTGTTTACGTTTGTACTCATGGAATGACGACTTTTGATTCCTTCTCGGCTCATCTTCATTTTCCTCCAAACCCAATCCTGCTCTCCTGTTCTCAGGAAAATCACCACCAAACTTTTGATAATTGTTAGCATTCCTTTTGGGTTTCGAGTAAAATCTTGTCTCTTTTTTCTCAAGATCATTTGATGAAACTTCTACAAGTTTGAAAAATTCATCAAGTTGATCCTCTTTCACGTTCCGAATCGGAAAACTGTCATCGAAGTATAATCTATCAGGTTCGTTAATTTTGTACATGACAACATTAGGATCATCACTTAGATCATGTTCTGATGATGTATCGTCATCTTCAGATTGTGATTCCGAGTTTTTTGAACTTGATTTGGCGCTTTCAGAGCTGCCTTCATCAGAATCATTTCCTAACACTTTTTTGACCACATCTTTTACAACCGCTTCATTTTCATCATTTGATTTCGTAAAGTCTATGTCAATGTTCTCAGGCAATTTATCTTTCATTTCTGATAAGAGTAAAAGATTAAATGCCTTTTCAATCTCATCATCTTTCTTGCAGGAGTAACTTGCAAGAAGTGGTTGAGGAACACTTCCGTATTCTTTACGCTTTGATTTATCACCATTTTCCTCCGACTTAATCGTAGGTAAAATGTGATCAGTGACATAAGCGTTTGTAGTGTAACTTTTCAGCAATTGTCTTACCCTTTCTATTTCTATCTTTATATCATGAAGCTCACGCTTTGTTTCGGCAATAGTATTAATGTAGTTAATCGCTTTTTGTTTTTCAATTACTGTAGCATTTAGCATTTTTACATTAGCACTGAGTTCACGATTAGCTTTTTTGACATTTTTATATTTGCTTGATATTTTATCATAAGCTTCTTTTATGGTTCTGTAATCATAACGAAAGTTTTCGTTGTGTACAGTCAATTCTCTTATGACTTTGACTTTATCAAGACATGGTTCACAAGGATTTGTGCACTTTGTGCAAGGTTTTTCAACCTCCACAACTTTCACAACTTCCTTTTCAGACACACTTACCTTAGCTTTTACCTTTTCTGCCTCTAATTTCAATGCTTCTTGTTTTTGCATCTCAAGGTAAGCTAATTCTTCTTCCTCAGCTCCTGCCTATAACCTTCCAGAATAGCATTCTCTAGAACAATATCAATATATGATGTATCAGATTCATCCACTAACTCTGCTATCATGGCAACACCTGTTTTCTTTCCGATATATCTGTTCTAATCGAAACCATCTTCTTCATCAGTAACAACAAGAGCTTGTTCGGTTTTCTTTCTAGATTTATCTTCAACTTCGACTTGTGTTCTCTTTGGATATGGCTTATATTGAAGAGCTTTCTTGTAGTACTCATTGTTGCTGCCAAAAGGATTTTGATTTCCACTTGCTTCTTGATTGTTGCATTCTCATTTGAAGTGTCCCTTCTGTCGTCACCTGAAGCATGTGACTTTAGATTTGTTCCGAGCTAATTGCTTGAATATCCAATATCTCTTCCAGTGAGTGCCACAAACTTGGTAACTCTTCTGATAATAGATGCTAGACTCCATTTTATATCCATCAGCTCCAACTCTTCTTCGTCCACCTGATCGTAATCCTCGGCAGTCATTTCCGGATTACCAATCTTTCTAGCAACAAGACTTTCATACGATTCAAGAACAGTAGCAAGAAGTGTTATGTGTTATTAAGCCATTTTTTCTGGAAATACATTCTTCAAATTAACTGCTATGTTGCACTGAAAAACATTTGAATAAGAACTAGCTTGACTTATCTGATTTTGGAATGACGAGCTTGAACTAGCCAGTATATCCAGCATATGGAGAACTTTGATTTGGAGAAGAATTTGTATTTGCATGCGGTTTGAATTTTCGGGCTTTGAATCGGAGTATCTTGAACACCTCCTTTATATTAAACACCGACATCTTGAACAACATTAGCATTCTTTGACTTTGCAAATTTCATCAGTTCCATTTCATGACCTTCCAATTTGTCGATGAAGGATGACAACTTGAAATGTATCCAAGATGGACTATTCTTCAGAATCATAAGATATGTTGTCCATTATGCTTCTGGAAGTGCATCGGCCAACTTTTCAATTTGCTCTTCATTAGATCTTTTGAAATCATGTCTCCGCATTTGGACCATGAGGTGCCAGTATCTATCGATCATCTTCTTCATTGTTTCACCTTTAATCATCGTGAAGATCTCGAACTCTTTCTTGATTAAGGCCTTTTTGTTTTTGATCGTTTCATCACTTCCTTTGAATTTGTCGCAAAGAGGATGCCATAATTCTTGTGATGTTTCATATTCTGGCAAAAGAATCAAGATATCTTCTTTTATTGATTGTTGTATCAAGCTAATCTTTTTCTTCTCAGCGACATAATTTTCTTTGTCAGTCGATGAAAACTTGTTCAGTGGAAGATCTTGATCACGCTCATCCTTTGGCCATTTGTACCCATCCTCAACCACAACCCAGCTGTTGAATTGATTCGCTTGTATCCAATTCACAAACTTTTCCTTCCATCCTTCAAACTCATCTTACTCATTAGCTTAGGCGGTTTCGACGTAGTACCCATTTCATTGTAGATATTCATCTGATTCGCCGCAAGAGTATTAGCATTTGATGAGGAAGCCATCTGCGAAACGAACACGTTGTGGAAATATTCCATTTTGTCAATCTGATGACTTATATGAGAATACGATAAAAAACACTCAAAACTTGATTAGAAACAGACAAGTTCGGTCGAACTTTTGTGAAAATCAGCTTTTGATTTCAGATTTTCACAAGTTCGGTCGAACTTATATGATGAATTCCAAATTTTATCACAATCTCTCAAGTTCGGTCGAACTTGATGTGTATTTTGAGAAAAAAATTACTTCGAGCGGACTTGTTGAGAAAGATTCAAGAAAAACAGTAAGTTCGGTCGAACTTATGTGATCTATCAAGAAGGTTCTCAAGTTCGGGCGAACTTGTGGCAAAAATTCAATGAAATTTGATCAAGTTTGGTCGAACTTGATCAAAAATATTGGAATTTCCTTCAAGTTCGAGCGAACTTATCACAAAACTCTTGAAAAATCTATCAAGTTCGGTCGAACTTGATTAAAATCAGTGAAATTTTACTCAAGTTCGGTCGAACTTGATGTTAAGTTCGGCTGAAACTTGTTTCCAAAACATGGTTTTTCCAACTTTTTCATTCAATTCGATTGAATTTGATGTCCAAACTCTCAGGGGTTTACCACAACACTATTTTACATGACATATTTAATTTTTAGCTGAATTTGTCCATGAATTCATCAAATATGAGAAAATCTTAAGAAAAATGATAGAATTGAGATGAAATAGAGAAATTCTTGTCTTGATTCCAGCAAATTTAGGTATCCAGGCTCTCTGATACCACTTGTAGGAACGTCCATGATTAGCACGGGAACCTAAATTTGTTATCTATTGTCCGATTAGGCGGAAACTAATTACAAGTTAACCAAATAACAAGAATTACTCATTTAAATGTTGTTTTCATTTATCTAAAGTTTTAATACATTCGAGAACCGGATCCGACAGAGCTTCGTCGTCTCTGTGCCAAAATCTCTCCCCGTTACAAATGAAATAACCAGGGCACCTATTTATAGGAGGTGAAGTTCGCTGGTGAGAGCATATGTTTGGGCGAACTTGACCTAGTAAAGTTCGGCCGAACTTGACTTCTCAATTCCAATCTCAAGCGAACTTGGCCCATTTCTCACATAAATACGCCTCGTTTCTAACAGATTAAGCCCTATTCACTCAGACTCGATACATAATGACTTACGCAACAGACATATGCACCAACAAGTCAACATAAACCTTTAATTATCACATGTTAATTCATCAACTATCGTACAAGAATATGGGGTTTTCATCACTATGTAAAAACCTATTTCACCACATACATGGACTTTCATCCAAACATCTAGTTTAGTTAGGTATCTCGTATTTTCTTCTAAATATGATGATTGTATGCACACTTTAACATCACTATAACATCAGTTTTAACCTATCATCAGGACTCACTTCATGTCATGTATGAACACTTGACTTAGGCTGTAGATTGTTCAAGTATTTCACCTAGACTAGCAAGTATGTTGATCATACACATAATTTCATTATCAATTTCATCATAGTATCAGTAATATCAATCTCTAGGTTATCACCTTCAAGTTCCTCTTCATGCTACACTTTACCAAATGTAAATTGCAACTTACCTTATGATTATCAACCATGGATGATCAAGATTCAAGGTTCATGCACAAGATTTAGCCTCAGTTCACCCTTAAAGTTGCTAGAATTTGTTTCTGAAGGTTTTAAGGGGTTTTCTCCCATTCTCTTTGTAAATCACGACGCACACAAGAGTGTTTTATGTTTTCATCTTTTAATACCCATATCTTTTGTTCATAACCTTTTTTAGCCCATATGGTTTGGTTTTATTATGATTAATAGACCATTCACTCTTTTATCCACATATTGCATGTAGTTAACTAGGTTAATATTTCTAGTTACCACACTTATTATTTATTATATAAACATGATAACTAAATTTAGTATTTTTTGGGGTGTTACATTGCCTAACCAAATCGAATAACCGAATATGAATTCGGTTACGCTTTCGGTTAAAAACCGAATTAACCAAATTCAACCAAATCGGGTTTTTTTCTAATTTGTTTTTTACTAAAAAAAATAACAAAACATATAAGGTCAAACGAAATCCAAAATATAAATTTAAAAGTTCAAACATGTCTAAACAAAAGTACAACCTTCAAACAAGTCTAAAACAAAAATACAAACTTCAAACAAGTATAAAACAACAACAATAACAACAACAAACAACACAACAATAATAATAATCATAAGAGCAACACAACTTACTATTAAGATTTATGGTTTCTTTTATTGTTTTGATCTTTTGGATGATAGATGGGCTAATGGGTAAAGATGGATCTGGGCTTAGGTATGGACACAGGCTGGAATTAACACTTAACATATATACATATATATATATAATTATATAAAAATCAAAAAATAAAATTGGTTAATTCGATTTAAACAAATTGCCCAAATTTAAAAAAAAACGTCTAACAAAAAACCGAACCGTATAACAGAATTTGAATTCGGTTACAATTACGAATCGAACCAAATAACCAAATTTTTTTTAGTTAATTTTTTTCGGTTTCGAATTCAGTTCGATTTTCAGTTAATTCAGTTATAACCTAATAATAAACACCCCAAGTTAAATGACCATATCTTTTTCCAGCCGCATTACATGGATGGAATTTTATACTATGTAAACAAAATATTTTATTAGTTTCAATAGCTCCTAAATCTATTGTAAGTTATTATTTGATACTATATATGATATCTAATAAATAGGGGCGTATTCAGGGGTGTTTTTGGGTTTTTAGGAACTCTCTCAGTTTTAAAATAAATGGTAAACGTTAGGGGAAACCTTGTATAATTTGAAATAAATTATTTAGAATTAGTAAGATCTACCGAAAGAAACCCAGTGAAAAAAATCATAAATCCGCCACTACTATAAGTAGTTAATAACATACTAGCAGGATGCCCGTGCGATGCGGTGGGAGCACGCATCACATTGCGATACTCATTTTTGATAGTTCTCTTATTTATATAATATTTATTGTTGCATCATTGTCATGGATATACATCGGAAGTGAAGTTATCGGGTAATCCATTTCATTGTGATGTGTATGGTTTGGTCGGTTCAGTTATTATCCTCAACCCGAAGCCAAGCCAAAACCAAAGTCATCGGTTAGTCTATTCTATTAATCAATCGGTTTTCGATTAAACACTTTGGTTTATTCGGTTAGATTGATGGTTTTTTGTTTGGTTCATTTAATTTTAGTTTGTAGCAAAAACCAAACTTGGACTAAAACTTTTGTTTGGAAATATATGAAACTGAGGTATAAATACATGAAATGACAGTATAAATATATGAAATGGAGATATAAAATATGAAATATATGAACTGGAGGTATAGAAGATAGAAATATATGATAATATGAATGATTCGGTTCGGTTAAGCTATTTTTGGATAAACGAGAGTACAAAAAATTTATAATCGGTTTTGGTTAATTCGGTTTTTAGTTAATTTAGTTTTTGGTTGATTTTGGTCCGGTTTCTTCTGTTTTCAGTTTGGTTTAGGTTAATGATTTAGTTATTGCTCACCGATAATCAATTCTGGTTAATAACCGATAAGTGCGCGAACGGTGCGGTGGGAAACACAAACATTGCCACAATGCGCATTGTTCGGTTGGTTAGATTTTTATCCTCAATCAAAATCAAGGTCATCGATTAGTCTATTTTATTAACCAATCCGTTTTCAGTTAATCGGTTTGGTTTATTCAATTAGATTGATAGTTTTTGGTTGGATTCATTTAATATCGATTCATAGTCAAAACCAAACTTGGAGTAAAACGTTTGATTAAAAATAAAGGTAATTTAGGTATAAATACATGAAATGGATGTATTGGCATATGAAATGGAGATATAAATACACAAGGGGTATAAATATAAAATACATGGATTGGAAGTATAAAAGCTAGAATGGTTCGGTTCAATTAATTTTGGTTAAATGAGGGTATAAAAAATTGACAACCGTTTTTGGTTAATTGGGGTTTCGATTAATCAGCTTTCAGTTAATTTAGTTTTTGGTTGATTTTGGTTCGGTTTTGGTTAATGATTCAGTTATTACTCACCCTTAGACACTGTTAATCATGTAACATATTAGTTTTTTAATTTAAAAAACTATATCAATACTATATTAAAATTAAAGAGAATATAATACTCATTTATATGGTGTAACTTTAAAAAAATCACCTACCAAAAAGTTATGACCGTTTAAAAATCTTGGGGGAGTTAGTTTTTTATAAGGGGATAAAGTGTAACTACTAACTAATTATCTATAATTTTGTTAATGATGAGGGATTAAAGTGTAATCCAGATGAGAAGATTAAATTTTCTATAACTATTAAACATTCTGGGATAATGACTAATTATGTTGGGATTTAATCACTTGTACACTAAGGTATCATCTACTAGTACTTTTTAATCCACACGTCAATACTGAGCAAGACAACTATCGAAATATCCAAAAAAATGAGTAGGTCGTCACGGTACTTTTGGATTGTTTTAAAAATATTATAATTTATAAGATATGATAGAATACGTAAAAAATTATAAGTTTGCTGCGGAGGGAGAAAAGTGTAACTAATTACCCGTAATTATGTTAAAACTCAAGGATTTAAGTGTAATGATAAGAGATCATGTGCAAGAGAAGAATTTTATACGAAATGTAGGAGACAATCATGACCACACATTTGTTTTTCTCAATTTAAGAAAGGGAAGGGCATGATGGTCTTTTCTCCCTTTAACTAGTTTCCACCTTGATTTTCAAATGGCTATAACTTTTCATACGTTGATATTTTTTTTTAAAAATTACACCGTATTAACGAGCATTTCATTCTGTTTAATTCGAGCAGTCTATTGCTATAGTATTCTTAAAAATAATTTATAGAACTTTAAATACTCATTACGTGATTACGTGATTTTGAATACCCAGTACCCATTACGTGATTTTTGAGTACCCATTAGGTGATTACACATTCAACATAGACATTTCGTATTTACTGTAAATTCATTACGTGATTACACATTTAATACGATTTGTTATAACTAATGTTAATACAATTATGCTTATTACATGATCACACATTCAATAATAAGAACTTGATTGTTTATGCTTTATTACGTGGTTAAATCTCTAATATATGACATTATGTTGCTATTATTGGTTGGTTTGGTTAATGTTTTATATATAATTTTTCCTTAATACGTGATTATACTTTAAATATTAGATATCCCATATGAAATATTATGTATTACGTTACGTAATCACCCAGTATAGTTTCACATAACTACTCTAATAAAATCATGTAATCACGAAATGCGTATTTAAAATCATGTAGTCATGTAATTTACATAATCAACTATTGTTACGTAATTACATAATCACTTAGCGTCGTTTCACATAAAATACTACAATGAAATCACGTAATCACGTAATGGTATTCAAAATCACGTAATCACGTAATAGGGTTTCAAAATCCTTCAAAAAATAATGTTAAAATATAGCAATAGGCTGCTCGAATTAAAGAGAATGAAATGGTCGTTAATACTGTGTAATTTTTATAAAAAAATATTAACGTATAAAAAAGTTATAGCCATTTGAAAATTAAGGGGGAAGTGGGTTTGTAAGTTAACAATATTAGATTTTTCTATTTTACCATTTTCCCCACTTGTTCCTTGTTTTTTGTTATGTGAATTCTATATTTGAGGACCACTTAATCTCAACTATTGATCTTGCAAATCAAGGCTAAAACTTGTCTCCTACACTTCGTACACTTCTTTTCTCATGTACAATAACCCCTCTCTAAGTGTAATAAGATGTAGGCTAAAATATAATTGTTGTTTAAACAACTAATTAACCCTAATTTTAGGGGTGTATTTATAAATTAAGAGGAAAAAAATTCTTATTTTTTAGGTATCTTAAATTGTTTTCCCTAATGTGTTATAATATAGTATAAATATAAGGACCGTAAGGACTAATACGAGTCACAGGTTCTGGAAACAAAGATGAATTTTGAATTAAAATGCATCACTTAGTACACTCAAATTTCACCATTATATTTAAATTATATGACTTACGCATCTTAAGGGCATCAAATTTTGTAGTAATACAATAAAAAATGGTCAAATGTCCTTCTTGTCGGTTAATAATGACCCATTAACTTTGTAAGTTTGATAACCACCATATTTAAAGTTTGTTAGAAAATTTACAAATTGAATTCAAATTCAATCACATCCTAATTCTTTTTATAAGTAATTACTAACCAAAGTAAGAATTAATTGAATTAAGAGTACACAATAAAAGGTTTGAGACTGCCAACACTTTCTTTGTTTTTTTTTTTTTTTTTGAACGGCAAATTATAAGACTTTATTCAATCACCCAATAGAATCGTTTCAACACATTATAAATTGTTAGTAAACAACTAAACCAACCATCCAAGAATAATTATCTCACCCTATTACATTATAATCATATAAAATGTTGTTTTAACTTGATAATTCGAACCTCTCCCAGTATCATCATTCCAGGTTAGGTCTCTTTGCTCTACTGTTTATCCATAAGAATGAGGTTGCCTGCATATCTCCAAAAATCTGATCTATTTTCACGTGCTTCCAGTTAAAAATTACATCGTTCCTCGCTTTCCAAATTCCCCAACAAGTAGCTAAAATTATCGTTTGAACATAGCTCCTTTTCTTCTCTTCGATTTGCACAGTTTTTTAGAAACTCAGCAGGTCTTTCATGTAATGAGCATAAATCTACTGAATTTTGCACCACTCACTCACTTTTTGCCACAAGACCGCAGCTACATAACATCCGGTGAATAGATGATCAACATCTTCATCACTTTCACGACATAACTTGCAGACCGGGGAGTTTGGTATCATTCCCCTCTTCTTTAGCCCGACCATAGTGGGTAATAGGTCTTGCACCCCACACCACACAAGTATGTTGACTTTTTTAGGGACCCATTTAACCCAATCATAAGGGTAAAAAGGGACTGCAAACCTGTTTAACATTCCTCTAGTTGATGCAACCGAGAACATGCCATCACCTGAGTAAGTCCAAACCCATATATCCTTACGATTTTCAAGTTGTGTTATTCTCCTCAGGTTCTCGAGTTGCTGGAGTTGGTTTGACTGATTTCCAAAGCTAGGAGCGACTCGCCATTCTAGTTCTTCGATTCGTTCTTCAAGGGTTACCTGTTTGCGTCTTTCCAATACAAAAAGGTCCGGGAAACTTTCCTTCAAATGTCACACCTCAATTTCCACTTGCGGAGTTTTACCGCGAGGCGTGTGATCAAACCAGAATCTGAGACACTAGTAATATCGAACGACTCTATATGATTTATTTAAATGTTTTCCAAAAACATTTGTTTAACCATTCATAGTTATTTTCAAATTATCTTACTTTCAAAGTTTAGCGGAAGCATTAGTTTCAAAGTTTAGCGGAAGCATTAGAGTAAAGTAAAGTAACGGGCACCAACATAAACGCCAAAACCAAAAATCCCAAACAATATTCGTAAATAGGACTCGATAAAAATGTCTTGATCAAATGCAAGTGAGTGCACCTAGCGCTCCTAGCGTCCTGAGAAACATGTAAAGAAACAAGTGTCAACATTAAAGAAGAGTGAGTTCACAGGTTTTTATAAGTTCACAAGTTCGGTTAAAAGTTTGTTTTCCCCCGTTATCCCTAACCCGGATAACGATATAGTTCCATTATTCCTAACCCGAAATAATAATGTTGGTTCGTAATTAAGTTCAATGTTAACATGTAGGTAGCGAGCCTAAAGTTACGTCACATAAGAGTTCGCGATCGAAGCTGACTGTTGTTGCCTCAGTGTTGCCAGGCCTATCACTGACCATGGCGAAAGTTAGGCCAAATTAATCACCCGTTGACCATTCCCGGTTGGCTAGCGCGACTAGCTCGAGTGGGGCTTGCCGGGCCCAGTAGTACTACTTATAATTTCCCCGCTATCTAACCCAATACTACCGATCCGAGAGTTTGTTGAGGACTTCCGTGATATAGCTACTTAGTGACCATAATGTACATTAACATTAACTTAGTTACCGAGTAGTTTAACGACGTTAATTTCGCATAACGTAAAAGATAGAGTTATAGAGTGTATACATGTTTCTCCCCCTGTTGTTTAAAACCGGATAAAATAGGGGCCGTGAACTCACCTTAAATTGCTCGGTTAGAATAACACAAAAGTAGCAATTGATGGAACCGCTAATCGTGTCCTAACATGCCAACCGATTTAAAGTTAGTGTGTGAACACACTGATACAAAACCCTACGCATAACTAACACACAGTGCGGCACACGTAATAACCAATTCGAAAACACAATCATGCATGCAAAGTATCATCATACCAAAATAATGATCAAACCAACTTCTCATAAACACAGATTAACTCATACAACACTTTGGTACACACAAAAACAAGTTATCATGTTTCCGCTTGTACGCTCATAACTGGGCTGTTTTCAAGGATTTTTATAAAATAGATCCAACGTTCCAAAAATTCCAATTTTTTTTACAGGAGGTGTCAACTAAACTGTAGAATTTTATGTAAACTTTTCAAGTCCTAACGCTTTACCAATTATTTATAAACATTTATATACTAGGCTGCAGTCAGATTCGTCGCTTTCTGACTACAGTCTACGGGAAAAATTATTTAAAAATCATCGCTCATCCAATTAACAAAATTCCAGTGGGAGTTTTCTGGAAATTCCTGTCTCCAGCTACTGTACAAATTTCGTGACCCAATCCCCTACAGACTATGAGATCCGACTCGATAAACAACTAGCAAATTTTGCAGAATTTACGCAGCTTCAGCTGCTGCACTAAATGACCACTTAAAAATAGCAAACGACCTCAGAAAAATATGAATCTGGCGCCATTAGAAGCGTTTTTCAAAAATACACGTTTTAGGCTTCAGAAAATTCACTTTTCGATAAATAATGATCAGGTTACAGCCAATTGAAGTTGGCTGTAAATGTCATTCAGCAAACAGTTTTCGACTTTTATCGCATTAGAACATGCTTAAACGATCATGACTCTTAATAACAATGATTAAAAACAGGTTTATTTGTCAAATATCATCATGTATATCAATATTCATGCAAAACCTAATTATATAACATGATCTTTATCGCCAAAACGCAGCTTATGATTTTAGTATTCAACATAACATCAAAATCGCAAAGATTCGCACAATCATCCGAACTAATCATAAATCACAACACTTTTCATACTAATAATCCTACCATTACACACAATCATGATTTAGACTTATATTGTATTTGTTTCTTTGATAATGTTGTTGAAGTTTGTTTCCAAAACTATGTATTCAATTTAGATATGAAATGAAATAATGTTATTTAAATACTTGTCGCAAATTAGTGTTATGAAGCCTCGAGCAATCTATTTCATCTCACCTTGATGTTTCTGCCATTGGTTGGGGTGTGACAGATTAGTATCAGAGCCATAACTATAGGGAATTAGGAAAAATTGCCATGATTTGACCTAGTCTATAGCCTAAGTACCAAATCAGACCCCTTCGTGAGAACTAAACCTCCTCGTATGAACTAAAGCCCTCTGTGCGAACTGGATTTACCTTCGCACGAAGTGGTCACTCCACAAAAAGTAACTTTTCTACTCCGCGCGAAGTGACCTCACTTCGAACGAAGTAACTATTTCCCCATGCTTAAAACATTTAACTCTTCCTATTTCGCTTATCATCTATTCTTTTGTCTTAAGCATTATATGCCTTTCCTAACGCTAAAACAATACACACATGAAGACGTGAAGACACTCATATATCACCAACGAGACGATTTTCACCAAAATAGGCCCAATGACCCACAATTTTTGGTGAAGTCCTTCAATCCACGCATTCGATTATCACGAAATTTCACCATCAAGTTAGGAGTGATATCCATACCTTGATGGAAAATTTCCATTTCATACTCTAGTGGACCCTTACAAACAAGTCATAATTTGTTCCTCGTTTGGTAACCACACTTAGGGTATGATGCTATCATGTTAGGGGTGAAACTGTAGGAACGTCCAAGATTAGCATGGGAACCTAAATTTGTTATCTATTGTCCGATTAGGCGGAAACTAATTACAAGTTAACCAAATAACAAGAATTACTCGTTTAATTGTTGTACATTGATCTTAAGTTCAATACATTCGAGATCCTGATCCGACAGAGCTTCGCCTCTGATTTGACAAAGTTACAAATGAATTGGGCAAGCTAGGTATTTATAGGCAGTGAAGTTCGCTAGAGAGGGATAGAATTTCGCCCGAACTTGACTTCTCATCAACATCCTCGAGCGAGCTTGTCCTATACTTAAATACGCCTCGTTTCATCTATACTATACAGACTCGATACAAAACTATTCTATAGACATTATGCACCAATAGACTCCCTCTTGGATATCTACTTTGTCTTGTTCGGTCTTCAGAAACTCTCGTTTATTGCAGACTCGTTCTCGTACAATGACGAAGGCAACAGACATATGCACCAACAGACTCCCCCTTGGATGTTGCTGCAGTCATCTTCTTTCATAAACATCTTTGACAATAATCATCCTCGTCAGTCTTCAAGTGTCATAGTCTTCTTTGAATGCCTCGTAATCATCAGACTTCAAATAAATTCCTGAGTCTTTATCTTTATCCTTGAATAAGCATTAAACTTTATGATCTTCACACGTCCTCTATTCTTCAATTTAACTTGATAAAACTTTAATCTCAGCTCCCCCTTGCTGTGAGTTGTGCTCCCCCTAGCTTTGAGCTTTATCTTCAATCACGTTTCATCCTGCTCCCCCTTCACTTCCTGTTTCAAAGTACTTGGAATTCAAATAAACATTTCAGATTCTAACTTTGAAATTTTGTACCTCTTGTATTACATACCACCTGTTCAATACTTGTACTTCAAATTTAAATCTTCATTTTTCAGTTATTTCAAGTTCAAATTAATGACCGTGAAAAAAAATTAACATCCAAAATCATTTTCAATTCATTTAATTTTTCAATTATTGAAATGAAATCCACTTAGTTGATCAAGTCCAAGTTAATGACCTTGATTAACTAATTTTGTTTACCAAGCCCAAGTTAATGACCTTGACTAAAAACCGTTGTGAACAACTGATATTGTCTTCAATTTTAAAGATTCAAATTAATGAACCTTTTCTTACCAGACTTCGATGATCCGTTCTCCAACATTGGCTCATTGAAAATCTTTTTGGATTTAGAAAGTAAGTAAAGTATTTACAGAACTTTTAAACAAGTAAAGTAAACTACGTACAAACATATATACAGACATATTTTTGTGAATTCGTGTCTAAGGATCATATCAGTTTGTTTGAGACATATCACCAGTACCGTTGACCTTCTTGAGACTTTTTAAGTTCAAAACTTGTTTACCTAGATTGTCGATATGTTTGTCCTCTTAAACTTCATGACGTTTCTCAATTGTTCCAAGATATGTTAGGATATGATTTATGAAACTAAACTTATCTATGGTTCCCACCTCTTGAATATACTCTCGCATCAAGATTCCCTAGATTTTATCTTACAGGTGAGTATAGCGTAATTGATATCTGTATTCGGGTTGTGAGAGACCTTGAGAGCTCAGGTTAGTACTAACATACAGACAAAGAGATGAAGGCTCGTCTTTTAGATGTGTTCCGCTTAAAAAATCTTTTCAGCATTGCAAACGAAAGACCTCGTATCTCAGAATCAGGCAACCCTTCAAACGAAATTTCAGAGTACTAAGTCCATATATCTAAGATGTGTTAATCCACAAGATCAAGCAGTTGTAAAATTTAATTTATATCCCGGAAACAATCTACTGAACGTGTAAAGCCTATCGATACATCCACAGTAATACTTGTTTATCACTTTAAACTTTACAATTCTTTAGCATACTGTGATAGTCTACTGATGTACAATCATTTCCTTTTTGACAACAAATTCTTTTTGACTTTTTCATGTTTTTGTACTTTTTTGAATTTTTTCAATGTTTTTGAATTTTCAACTTTTTCATATGTTTTTGATTTTTCAACAATTTTTAAAATTTTCTTACTCCCCCTAAAATCAAAACATATTTTTGAATTTTAGATTTTTTAACAAATTCTATTTTTAAAAATATATAACCAACCAATGTGGATCCCGTGACCTCGTCGTCCGATCCTTTTTCTCAATCCTGTATCTGCAATTGTTTAACAAACAATCATTAAACTCATTTACCACTTGTAAAAAGCAGTTTGAACTTGTAAGAACTTTGAAATCAGTTTTTCTGTTCAACGGTGTGGATTTTCATAATTTTGACTTTTTTCAAAAATTTTCCTCTTAACAACTCCCCCTCAAAATGACAAAGATTTGACATTTCTGGATAAGTTAAATATTATGAAGCTCCTCAATCCCGAATCATCTTTGATAAGCTGGATCTTGGAACTCCTGCACATGAAAGGATTTAGTTAAAAAGTTCAACCCAAGCCTTCTTGGTCTTGGGTTTTGGATATAACTCCTCAAATACCTCTTCGTAATCACTTTCGTATGCTCTTTGATAAGCATATTCAACATCACAACCTTCAAACTCACAATCAACTTTACTTTTATTTTTCTTGATTGATTTGACAATTTCGGTTTTATCACAAACAACCTTCACTTTTTCAGGTGATTTCTTTTTAGCAATCCAAGCTTGAGAATTAACTCTAGCTTTCTTGATATAAAACCTAGATTCATTGTTTGACTTTGAAGTCTCTCCTTTTTGAAAAATTGAATTTTCAAATTTTGATTCATTTTTAGGTTTTATTTCAAGATTGGATTCAACATTACGTTTCATTTCTTTTAAGTCAACATTTCTTCTTACAATCCTGATTTGATCATTTTCAGATTGCTTTTGTTATACCTCTTTTGAAACTTCTTTTCTTCGTGGATACACAGGCTTAGACTTCGGACGCTTGCGAGTAATGTGACCAACTTCATTTCATTTGAAGCAAGTCCGAGTGTCTTGAACCTGTCCACTAGTGGGTTTTACTCCACTTGTGGACTTAGCCTTGTCCCGAAGTTCCTTTTCTTTCTTGAAATCATCGTTTGACTTCTTACCGATCAAGCTTTCTTCTCGAACTGTGCTCGTTCCGTACACAAACTTTATGTTCTTACCTTTGTATTCTTGGAATGTTAACTTCTGATTCTTCTTCGGTTCATCTTCAGCTTCTTCCAAACCTAAACCTGCTCTCCTGTTCTCAGGAAAATCACCCCCGTTTCTACGGTAATTGTTAAAATTCCGTTTCGGTTTATAATAAAACTTTTTTTCAAGTTTCTCATGATCATCTGATGAAATTTCCACAAGTTTAAACAATCTATCGATTTGATCTTCTTTCACATTCTGAATCGGAAAGCTATCATTGAAATATAATCTATCAAATTCCTTAACCTTGTACATGATAACGTTAGGATCATCACTTAGATCATTTTCTGATGATGTATCATCACTTTCAGATTGTGAACCAGAACTGTTTGAACTCGAGTTAGCGCTTTAAAGCTGCCGTTATCAGAATCATTTCCTAAAACATTCTTACCACATCTTTTACCACTGATTCATTGTCATCATTTGATTTCGTAAAGTCTACATCAATGTTTTCAGGCAATTTATCTTTCTTTTCTGAAAGAAGTAAAAGATTAAATGCCTTTTCAATATCATCATCTTTCTTGTAGCAGTAACTTGCAAGAAATGGTGGAGGAACACTTCCATACACTTTACGCTTTGAATTATCAACATTTTCCTCCAACTTGATCGTAGGAAGAATGTGATCAATGACATATGCGTTAGTGGTGTACTTTTTAACAATTGTCTAACTCTTTCTGTTTCAATTTTCATTTCATGAAACTCACGCTTTGTCTCAGCAATTGTATTAATGTCCATCTTAATTGCCTTTTGTTTTTCAATAACTGTGGCATTTAACATGGTAACATTAGCATTGAGTTCACTATTAGCTCTTTCGACATGTTTATATTTGCCAGATATTTTGTCATAAGCTTCTTTTATGGTTCTGGAATCATAACGAAAGTTTTCGTTATGTTCTGTCAATTCTCTTATAACTTTGACTTTATTCAGACAAGGTTCACAAGGACTTGCGCACTTTGTGCAAGGTTTTTCAACCTTCACAACTTCACAACTTTCTTTTCAGACATGCTTACCTCTGTTTTTACCTTTTCGGCTTCTGCTTTCAACTCTTCTTGTTTTTGGATCTCAAGGTAAGCTATTCCTTCTTCCTCTGTTTGTTGTATGTATCTTTCCAGAACTGCATTCTCCAGGACAGCTTCTTCCTTAGCTCTCTGCATTAATACTTCTTGAATAGCATTTTTTATAGCAGCTTCCACAAATGATTTCTCAGATTCATTCACAACCTCTACCATTATAGCAACACCAGTCTTCTTTCTGATGTATTTGTTCCAATCGAAACTATCGTCTTCATGATTGGCAACAAGAGCTTGTTTGGCTTTCTTTGCAGGTTTATCTTCAACTTCAACTTGTGTTCTATTCGGATATGATTTGTATTGCAGCGCTTTCTTGTAATATTCATTACCGGTTCCAAAAGGGTTTTGGTTTCCACTAGCTTCTTGGTTATGGCATTCACGTTTGAAGTGCCCTTTTGTCGACATTTGAAACAAGTAACTTTCGTTTTGTCAAAACCAAGTTTATTGTTTGAATTACCAATATCTCTTCCAGTGAGTGCTACAAATTTTGAAACTCTCCGGATAATCGATGCTAAGGACCATTTGATGTCCATCAGTTCCAACTCTTCCTTATCTACCTGATCGTAATCCTCAGCTGTCATTTCAGGATTTCCGATCTTTCCAGCAACAAGACTTTCATACGATTCCAAAACTGTAGCAAGAAGTGCTATGTGTTGTTTTGCAACTTTTTCAGGAAACACATTCTTTAATTCAACTGCTATGTTGCATTGGAAAACATTTGAATTAGTAGTGGATTGGCTTGTCTGATGAGATTGACTTTGAGAAGAAGAATTTGAACCAACATATGAATAACCAGTGTTTGGAGAATACTGATTTTGTGACGATTGATCTGATGTATTCATGTTTGCACTAAATGCCATTTGGATTTTTGGACTTTGAATCGGAGTATCTGGAACACCACCTTTGTAACATCCTGAACAACATTACTGTTTTTTTGGATTTTGCAATCTTCATCAATTCCATTTCATGACCTTCAAGTTTGTTAATGAAAGATGACAACTTAAAATGTCTCCAAGATGGACTGTTCTTTAAAATCATCAGATACATTGTCCATTCTCCTTCTGGAAGTGCATCGGCCAGCTTCTCAATTTGCTCTTTGTTAGTTTTCTTGATATCATGTCTACGCATCTGGACCATGAGGTGACAATATCTATCAATCATTTGCTTCATTGTCTCTCCTTTGATCATTGTGAAGATCTTGAATTCTTCTTTATCAAAGCCTTTTTGCTTTTGATCATTTCATCACTTCCTTTGAATTTTTCGCAAAGAGAATTCCATAAATCTTGAGAAGTATCATATTCTGGTAATAATATCAAGATATCTTCTTTGACAGATTGTTTTATCAAGCTGATCATCTTCTTTTCAGCAACATATTTCTCTTTTTCAATCGCTGAAAACTTGTTCAGTGGAAGATCTTGATCACGTTCATCTTTGGGCCATGTATAACCATCTTCAATCGCAACCCAGCTGTTGAATTGATTTGCTTGAATCCAATTAACAAACTTTTCTTTCCATCCCTCGAACTCGTCCATACTCATCAACTTCGGTGGTTTCTGAGTAGTTCCCATTTCATCATCGAGGTTCATCTGATTAACCGCAATTGAATTTGACGTTGAGGCTTGAGCTACTCCAGCTGTAAACGCGTTATGGAAATCTTCCATTTTGAAAATCTGAGAATACGATCAAAAACACTTGACATTTGAATAGCAACAAGCAAGTTCGGTCGAACTTGTGTCAAAACAGATTTTAAAATCAAGTTTCAACAAGTTCGCTCGAACTTAAATAACAATTTTCAGAATTTTATCACTTATACTCAAGTTCGGTCGAACTCGGTATTTCTTTTGAGAACAATCACACTTCGAGCGGACTTGTGTAAGATTTCAAGACAAACACTTAAGTTCGGTCGAACTTAGGTAATATTTCAATGAGTTCGTCAAGTTCGGGCGAACTTGTGAATAAAATTCAAGGAGATTCGATCAAGTTTGGTCGAACTTAACCAAAACTTTGAAATACCCTTCAATGTCGAGCGAACTTCTCACAAAAATCTTGAAAATCCTATCAAGTTCGGTCGAACTTGATGAAAATCAGTGAGATTTTAATCAAGTTCGGTCGAACTTGATGTTAAGTTTGGCCATGGCTTGTTCCAAAAACATGGTTTTTGCAACTTTTTGATGTCAAAACGTTTGAGTTTGATGTCCAAACTCTCAGGGGTTTATCTATGATGTATTTAACATGTCATATTCAAAATTGAACAAAATTTGTCCGTGAATTCTTCATTTTTGTTCAAAAGTTAAGAAAAATAGAAGAATGGAGATGAAATAGAGAGATTCTTGTCTTGATTTCAACAAATTCAGGTATCCAGGCTCTGATACCACTTGTAGGAATGTCCAAGATTAGCACGGGAACCTAAATTTGTTATCTATTGTCCGATTAGGCGGAAACTAATGACAAGTTAACCAAATAACAACAATTACTCGTTTAATTGTTATTTTCATTAATCTTAAGTTCAATACATTCGAGATCCGATCCGACCGAGCTTCGCCTCTGATTTGACAAAGTTATAAATGAATTGGGCAAGCTAGGTATTTATAGGCAGTGAAGTTCGCTAGAGAGGGATAGAAGTTCGCCCAAACTTAACCTAGTCAAGTTCGGCCGAACTTGACTTCTCATCAACATCCTCGAGCGAACTTGTCCTAAAATACACTTAAATAAGCCTCGTTTCATCTATACTATACAGACTCGATACATAACTATTCTATAGACATTATGCACCAATAGACTCCCTCTTGGATATCTACTTTGTCTTGTTCGGTCTTCAGAAACTCTCGTTTATTCCAGATTCGTTCTCGTGCAATGACGAAGGCACCAAACATATGCACCAACAGAAACCCACATCTTGGTAACTAGTCCCATTCCTTGATTTTTAATCCCTCTAAAAGTTTCGAATTTTCGATCGACTAGGGACATGTAGTAATTGGAAGGGTGAATACCGTTAGCCGCTCCTCGATGAGAGTATTCTACCTATTAGGCAAAAACATGTTTCCCTAACTCGAAAGGACTTTCAATTCACTTTGGAATAGTCTTAATTTCATTCCGAGGCACTCCAAGTTTTACATTGAATCTCTTTTATGTTATATCCATTTCAATGTTTGCTACGTTTATTTCCAGTCGAAGGCACGGACCGTACAATCCAAAACAATACAAATAATCATGAAAAACTAAATTTACATTTTTTATCGTCTTCATACGTGATTGTACCAAATGCATACATGTTATACTTGTGTATACTATGTGAAACTTACGTGATACGTGTTATATTCTATGCTCATTCGTCCAAATAAACTTTATTTTATAAACACATTATGATCAAGTCTCATCCTTTTTTCCTTATTTTCAATCCTTTAGATGTCTTCCACATGTCTATCGAACACAAGGAAGAACTCCAAGTCAAGCTCCAAGTCCAACTCCAACGGTGATTCGATGTCCAAGAAGGACATGATGAAGTTCATGGCCAAGCAAATAGCCAAGGTTATCCCCGACATAGTCAGTAAGATCCAACCAACCCCCAACAATGTCGAATCCCT
Source organism: Scalesia atractyloides (assembly GCA_947069175.1). Lineage (NCBI taxonomy): Eukaryota > Viridiplantae > Streptophyta > Magnoliopsida > Asterales > Asteraceae > Scalesia > Scalesia atractyloides. The sequence goes on from CAMTDV010000014.1 coordinate 70,284,057, forward strand.
TAATGCATCGGTTAACTCTAAGGCCGACCCACCGAAGTCAACCTTTTCGTTTAAGCAATTTAACTCTTGCAGCCCGATGCCATTCACGAACGAAGAGGGAGCGACGAAAATGCTTCAATGGTTTGATGCCATTGAGGTTACCTTTCGCCAAAGTGGGTGTCCCGAACACCTACGCACCACCAATGCCACCGGCATCTTTCAATCAACAGCTCTTGATTGGTGGACCGCTGAATGTAACGCACGCGGGGATAATGCCGCCTATGCATTAACCTGGACCGAGCTTAAGAAGCTCATGAAAGTTTGCCCTCCCCACGAGCTCCAGCAACTCGAGAACGAGTTTTGGAACATTAAGCAAGTAGGGAGTGACAATATCGGTCTCACTGCTAGGTTCAAGCAACTTAGCGCCCTTTGCCCTGGCCAAGTCGATTCCACCAACAAGGCCATAGCCAAATACATCCGAGCCCTACCTTCCTCCTTCTCCAACTATGTTAAGTCCGCTCAACCCAAAACCCTTGAAGATACCTACCGTTTACCCACCAAATTCAACCATATCCGAATTTCGGATGGAACCTACGAGACAAAGGGTTCTACCAAAACGGTTCACCAAGCCACCCTCCCGAATCAATTGCCGAACCATCTAAACCCTCACCCAAACCCAACACCAATAGTAAGAAGCGAAAGGCTTCAAACCAAAATTGTGCGGTTGTTACTACGCAAAACCATCCACAACAATAACCAGCCCTCATCCAAAACCCTGAACCAGCCAAACGAGCTTACACTAGGAATCTTCCCAAGTGTGTAACGTGCACCTACCATCACCCAACCACTGCACCATGCCGCCTTTGCACTACGTGCAATAGGTTTGGACACTTTAACACCCAATGCCAAATTGGCCAAAAGCCACAAGGTAACCAAACCCAACCGCTTACCTCGAACCAAACCAAACAACCAGCAAACAACGGTCACACTTGCTACAAGTGTGGCGACCGGAATCACCTTAGCAACATTTGTCCCCAACGTAACACTAACCAACAGCAAGTTCCTCGTGGAAGAGCTTTTGTCATCATCGTTGCTTAGGCGCAGAACAACAACGACGTCATTAACAGAACGGTTCTCATAAACGATGTATATGCTTGTTGTCTTTTTGATACTGGCACGGATAAACGTTTTGTATCCATTGAATTTGAACCATTGCTTAAGTGTAGATGCTCTAGGTTGCCAAAATCGTTCGCGGTCGAAGTCACTAACGGTAAATCCATAACCGTTGATTCTGTCCTTCTAAATTGTTCTCTAAACCTTAACGATCACAAATTCTCGATTGACCTCATACCCACACAATTGGGTAGTTTCGATATCATTGTAGGCATGGATTTACTTCAGAGAGTCCGTGCCAAAGTTGTTTGTTCAGAAAAATTTATTCGTCTTCCTCTTCCATCTGGTGATTCCTTACACGTCTATGGTAAGAAGCCTTCAAAAGGTCTCAAGCTTATGTCGTGTACTAAAGCGAACAAGTACTTGCGTAAAAAGTACTTTGCCATTCTTGTCCACATTGTGGAAAACAAGGATAAAGGAAAAAGCATGAGTGATGTTCCTGTCGTTTGCGATTTTCCCGAAGTGTTTCTCGAAGACCTACCTAGTCCTCCGCCTCCTCGATCCGTTAACTTTCGCATTGACCTCATCCCTGGAGCTACCCCCTGTTGCAAAATCCCCTTACCGCATTGCACCTCGCATCGACGATCTTTTCAATCAACTCCAAGGCACAACTTCTTTCTCCAAAATCGATCTTCATTCTGGGTACCATCAACTTTGAGTCCTCGAAGTGGATATTCCTAAAACCGCCTTTAGCACTAGATACGGTCACTACGAATTCGTAGTCATGCCATTCGGTTTAACCAATGAACCTGCGGTCTTTATGGATTTGATGAACCGATGTGTAAGTTATACTTGGATCACTTCGTGATCGTTTTCATACACAATATCCTCTTTACTCCAAAACCCAATATGAACATGAGCGACATTTATGTCTAATCCTCGAACACCTACGCAACGAATGACTATATGCCAGATTCTCCAAGTGTGAATCACATTGTGAGCGAGAGAGGTATTCACGTCAATCCCGTGAAAATCGAAGCAATCAAGAACTGGATCGCACGAAATCTCTGTCCGAAATTCGTTCATTTCTCAGATTGATGGGTTATTACCGTCGGTTCATCTCCAATTTTTAAAGATCTTCATTCCCGTCACTTCCTTGACTAAAAAAGATAAACCTTTTGTTTGGGGTTCCGAACAAGAGGAGTCTTTTCAAACACTCAAGGGCTTGCTTTGCAATGCTCCTATTCTTGCACTTCCCGAAGAAAACGAAGACTTCATCGTGTATTGTGATGCAGCTAACCAAGATATTGGTTGTGTTCTTATGCAACGAGACAAGGTTATCGCATACGCTTTGAGACAACTTGGTGCAGTTGTTTTTGCGTTAAAGATTTGGCGACACTACCTTTATGGTACTAAGTGTGTGGTCTTCACGACCATAAAAGCCTTCAATACATCATTGACCAAAAAGAGCTCAACATGCGTTAACGTCGATGGGTAGAGTTGCTCAACGACTACTATTGCGAGATTCACTAGCATCCTAGTAAGGCGAATTTCGTGGATGATGCTCTTAGTCGTAAAAGTCATGTGAAGAGTATTTGTTGCTTCCAAAACTTGAACAACCTTCGTGATCGCATTCGTGACACACAATATTCATCCGTTGAGAACAACGTATACAATGAGATGAAGTGTGCTGCTGAAAACCAACTCGTATCCAAACCTGATGGTATGGCTTACTATCTTGAGCGTGTCTGGATTCCAAACCATGACAACCTTCATGACTTCTTGATGAAGGAAGCTCACAAATCCCGATATTCTATTTATCCTGGCACCGACAAGATGAACCAAGATCTTTGTATGTCTTATTGGTGGCCTGGTTTGAAGAAAGATAATGCCACCTATGTGACAACTGGCAATATAATGGTAATTTCCTCACAACTTAACCCCTTTATCATACAGTTAACTAGGTTCGTTACAACTTAATAATGCATGATTTGGTCACGAGAAGTCTAGCAATCATAAGACACGGTTAAATATGTCACATAATGTTATTAAATTTGTCGCGTTGCGAGAAAACCACAAACTATGTCCAAATATGTTGGCAAAGTGTTGAAAGCACTATTCACCTGAACACACTATTCATCCAGCAAGTTCAGAAAACTGTCCGAACGAGCAATGCATGGCACGAAAGCAATTTACGGTTGAATTACAAATAAAAATCCCTAAGTAGGGACACCAAACACAAAAACACTTTAACTTTCCGGAAAATACGCATGATTAAAATTCATCCTAACCGCACTAAAATATAGTGAAGTACATCTTCCGTATATTGTCCGAAAGTGAACCAACGGCCAATCTAATAATATTCTTATCATCTGAAACTAATACCAACTAGTCAATGGGACTAACCAATATTAATTAACACCTAAGACCTCTAATTACTCCCTAATGATGCAAGACAAATCCCTAATCAACATACTTAAGATAACCACCTAAATATCTTCATTTTCAACACATGTTACAATAATAAATTTATAATTTACCCCCCCCCCAGCTAATTTCAGTCAACACTAGGGGCCCACAAGCCTCTTGCCCATTCCTGATGATGTAGATGAAAGATAGAAGTATGGTGCCTCAAGATTTGATCTTGACTTTGAAGGTTTAAGCAAATTATATAAACAACCACTACATATCACCATCATTTTTATCACTACAAAAAAATCTCTAACACTCTTCTACCTCCTCCCTCACCTCACGGCTTCATCAACATCACCAAACACCACCCTTAGCCACCCCTAAACACCCCATTTTAACCTATTTTAAACCATGACAAGGCCATTCAAGAAAGGTGCAAGCATGGAGAACCACTAGGAGCTTGTTGTTGCTATCTTGGAAGCTTTGTTTTCTTAACCATCTTCATCTAGTCCATCTACAAGGCTCTTGCATAGTTGTAAGATTTACACACCCATTTTTAAGCATGACTTATTATGTAGATTATATATACAAGTGTTCTTTTTGAATCCTACAACAAAACCAAACTTAAAAACACTAAACTTACGATAAAGTATATTAAAATGATGAGCTAAACATTCTTATGTTTAGATCTTAGCAAGATCATCAACCACATAATCCTTGAACTTCATTTTACACTTGGAAATGGTTTATGAGTAAGATGACTTTTATAAAAATTAAACCTCATGATTTACACTAACATTGTTTTAAAAGTATATTCATCAACGTAGTGTATTAGAAGATCGAGACTTTTAAATGTGAAAACTTGATGGTTTAAGTAATCTTGTTTAAAGATTTAAAAAGTATTATCTTGATATTGTTAAAATACAGTTAAAACTCTACATAAAGTTCAAGGATCATGTGTAGATTTAGTATAAATATTACATGCAAAGTTGGTAGAATGAAACTTGATTTAAGTTTGATTATGATTAAGGAGTTTAAACATACTTAAAATACGTTTTTAAAACGTGGAAAATGCCATAGTTTAGGGGAAACTATGGCGAAATTTTCTAAAATCTTAATCGCGATTAAAATGTAATTCACTGGCTGATTTGCATGGTTAATCATGATTAGTATGGTGATTAACAACCTTAATCGTGATTAGACGAATCCTAAAGGAAAGGGTTATGTCTCAAAAGTTAACTGATAACCTAGATGACCAGGTAACTCATCTAGGTTATGTCACAAAAATTAACTAATAACCTAGAGGACCAGGTAACTCATCTGGGTTGTGTCACAAAAATTAACTGATAACCTAGACGACCAGGTAACTCATTTTGGTTATGTCTCAAAAATCAACTCATAAACTAGATGACCAGGTAACTCATCTGGGTTATGTGGTAAAATTTCTAAGTATATATATATACACACAAGTGTTCGAATGCATATAAATACAGTATAAACAACAAATAATTCAGTATAGAGTTATGTATAAATACGGTATAAACTTCTAATGATGCAATATACTCTCGCAAAGAATATCGTACTAATACATTAACGTATATATAAGTTTAAAAGTAAATACTTTTATCACTTATAATTATCAAAAGTATACAACATAAATAACAAATACATATACTTAAACCGAACATGATGTTACAAGTGAACAAAGTTCACTAGACTCAAGAAATGTATATTTGGAGAATATACATATCACACTCGACGAACGTAAGCCGTGCATGGCACAGAGACTCTCATGGGCTAGGCCACTCATACCGTGTGGATCATGGAGACTCAAATGGGCTAGGCCCACTTATACTCGTGCGAGGCCCGTTCGTACACCTGATCAATACAATATATATATTATATATATGTATATATATTAAAACAAACCTATGAAACAAATGCCAACATATTCAAAATACATAAGGTATCCAAATGCATAACTTATACGATAACCTTCAAGATGAACAACATCTACACTTTTAACATATACCCAAGTCTCTAATGAGTTAGAGCACTTGTAGGTTATTACCCCCATTGGATACCCTCTCCGCTAGCACACTTTTACGGGCCCAAACCTGTGAGTTCATGTCCCCTTTCTTTTAAATGTTTTTGGTTTTATAACTCTCGGGGGGAAATACATGTTTCGATGGTATGGTTTAGCTATGGAATGAAATATTGGATCATGTGCGAATAGGGTGTCTCTTAAGTTCCATTAATCTTTATTAGGACCGTGGAACAAGAGAGGTAGATCTATCAGGTATGGACGAACCCCACTAATAGGTCCTTGTGTGGCCGTATGGAGTGCTTTTGTTGTCCCCGCCGGGTGGACCGGTACTAAATCTTCTAGGGTTGAGATCTTCCTATGTCGTCACACATATTAATGTCCTTGCAAAACATTAATGATCAACAAGTTTATTGACTCTATACATACCACAAGTTTTCAGATACGAACTCTCAAGTGTTCTCAAGATTCATTTGGTGTACACAAAAAAAACATGAACTCGCCAACTTTTGTTGATGTTTTCAAACTTACATGTATTTCAAGAAACTAAAGTGGATCTTGGTGCTGTTGATTTCAAGGTTACAAGTAGACGATGTCATCCTTTTGAAAGGGGTTTGGTTCATATATCTCATCTTCAATGAGATATAGGAAGCAAAGCCTTTGTCTTTTAAAACTATGTTGAACTAGAATTTTGTAAAAGCTTATGACTTATGTTGTCTTGTGTTTTGAACAACCTTGGATGTGTATCTTTTAACTATGTCAATAGATGAACATTGTGTTTATTTTTAATCATATAGTTGTTTACTTATATCGTATGCGATGAAAACTAATCAAGTTCACACCGCGCGTTTCCGCTATGAACGGGTATGATAGATTGGTATCAGAGCTTCGATCATAGTGAACCAGGATTCCTTCTCCAGTCTAGTCTACAATCATTAGGATTCCCTCATGAAAACATTTGATTTTGTAAAAAGTTTTCATTGTATATACAGAAAGGCAAGATCCACTAAGAAACCTACTTTTCAAAATAAATAATGCAAGGACATTATTCGGGGCAAAGTCTATATGGGGTAGACTTGCAAAGTTCGATTGATTCACAAAGACCAACATGACTACACTTGTCATACCCATATATATATATATATATATATATATATATATATATATAATATATAAGTAAAATTTTATTGAATATATATAACACATGTTGTGCATATTATTTTGCCAGGGTACGATGGCATTTTCGGCCAGCGGCGGCATCTACGATGACGCATCAAACGACGATTACCCACATATGATTGAGATCATTTCCTATGATGACGAGTCAGAGCCCGAAGAGGATCCAGATCATGTCCCCGGCGATGATGTTATGGAGGACGCTCCCGTTGAGGATGTTGTGTTAGCCATGGGACCACCGCTGAATGACTTCGTGATTATTGGCCACCCTAAGAGTGAGCACTTTGTCGAGCATATACCTATAGATGTTCTACCCCTTGCAGCCATCCCACCAGTTAATGTCTTGTCTGATGACGAGGACAACGCCCCCATCTTTCACCATTGACCACATGGATGAGTGTACTGGAGACGGTGAGCCATGGACATAACGATCTTTGAGATGTCTTCTCCAGTTGTGTCGGTTGTGGCTATCTCATCGCCAAATGCGAGCGACAACGCATCTTCCTCTGCCATTTTTCACGCCTGGCTGCGAGCGAATGCCACTAACAACAGCTTTGATATGATACCCATTGCCACTCCTACACTTACCCCGATCCCTACTACTACACCAGCTACTCCTCACACCGCTGATTATTTACCGATGCACCTGCTCTCAGTTGACACCCCATAGCCTCGCAACCTTTATTCACTGAGACCCCTCCCATCTACTGGCCCATCTATCATATTCACACATGAGATTCCTGCCTCACGTCTTGGGGTGGAATCATCACGCCAGCCATTTCTGTCACCATCTCATATCCCATCCAAGCACCTATCAGCTCGATACCCACACCTCATATGTCTACGTCAGACCCTTACCACCCATGTCACCACCCTAACGACACTCGGGACGATCTCATTCCGTCCCTACAACTACAGGTTCAACTCCTGACCAAAAGGTCAAGGATTTGGAACATGTTCGTGACACCATGCCACCACCACCACTAGCCTACCCACCACCATCTACTCCACCACCCCCATCTCCACCACGTCACACATCATCTGCCGGTCCCAATCTACGAGCACATGTCTAAGTGCTTCAGCAGTAGGTGAAGGCACTAGCGTGTTGCGTGTATGAGTTAGAAGAGGAGAGCATTCACCTTCGTAGTTTCCTTTTTCATAGCCCACCCCCTACGCCTCCTGCACCATAGCTTTATTTGATTGCAGGTACTCGTTAAGCGATTAGAAGACCCGCTTTTGGTATGTATATATGAAGATTAGTGCAAGCTATCGACACTTGAAGACTTTCGAAGACCAATGGAAGGAAAAGATTTTACCACTTCTATGTATTATAAACTTGTATGACCGGGATTATGTATTCTCGTGTCCTTTTGTTTTTCTTTCCTAAAAACAATGTACCAAGTTGTCGAACATATATGAAAGCTTGGTATTAGGTTTTTCATTATTGCACATTGTGATTTATCTTATGCATGAGTTGATGTTGTGGATGATGATGTTTTATTGACGTGGTGATATATATATATATATATATATATTTATATATATATATATTAGCTGACAATATTTATTATTAAATAGTTGTCTAATCTTCTTCGATAGATCTTACTAGAAGACAATACCACCTAGAAGAACTAACGCGAACACACTGCTAATGAAAGAGGCAGAACTGAATGAACGCATCTTGTAACATTTGCAAAATTTAACTATTGTACCTTTCGATCGGTTGTTTTTAATAAAATTGTTTACCAAGTACTAAATCTTTCAAGGACCGTAATCGGAACACACCATCGAGAACAAAAAAATGGACATCCCAGGCGCCATGCGCCAGAATCCCTGTCATCTCGCGCGACGCGTGGGAGAGTGCCAGGACACGTGGCTCCATTTTGCGACATGTGTCCAACCTACCTAACACCAGTGGTAATCTAGGCCTAGCTGAACTCCCCCACGCCACGCAAAAGACACCTTGTCTCCCCGCGCGACGCGCGGGAGAGTTAAATTTCGGGTATATAAAGTCCGGCCTGGGACGAGTTCAAAAGGCTCAGTTCGAACAAAAATCGACATCTCTTACTCTCTCTAAACTCTGCCCGAGTCCTGAAGCCCCCTTAAACCCCTGATTGATTTAGGACCCACCAACGCATGTCGAGGCTCTGCCTGACTAAGTCCGTTGGGGTTCTGTCTCGTGTAGTATCGTCACCCTGCCCGATTGATTTAGGACCCACTAACACATGTCGAGGCTCTCCCTGACTAAGTCTGTTGGGGTTCTGTCTCGGGTAGTATGGCCACCCTACACGATTGATTTAGGACCCACAAATGCATGTCGAGGCTCTGCCTGACTAAGTCCGTTGGGGTTCTGTGTCGTGTTGTGTGGCTAAAGTGACTTGGGTAATTTTACTAACACGTGATGCATTATATTATTATTAGGAACTCAGAATTTGCACCAGGAAGCTTTAAGTTAAAAATCCTAAAGCTACAGGCGAATACATAGTTCCCTCTTTTACGTTTTTTAAATATTTTGGGGTGACCATGAACAACACCTCCGTCTAACGATGGAGCTTCTAAAGAAGGAACAACTTTATGCCAAATTCTCCAAGTGTGAATTTTGGCTAAATGAAGTTCAATTCTTAGGTCACATTATCAACGAACAAGGCATACATATGGACCCCGTCAAAATCACAGCAATCAAGGATTGGAGTACACCTGGTACTCCTACCAAGTTCATTCTTTTCTTGGTCTAGCCGGTTCTATCGTCGTTTTATCGCAAACATTTCCAAGATTGCGGTTCAACTCACTTCTCTAACTCAAAAGCGTAACTTTTGAGTGGGGACCCAAACAAGAAGAAGCTTTTCAAACCTTGAAACAAAAACTTTGTGATGCTCCTATTTTGTCCTTACCCGATGGCAACAATGATTCATTGTATATTGTGATGCCTCAAATCTAGGCCTTGGTTGTGTTCTCATGCAAAGAGACAAAGTCATAGCATATGCATCAAGGCAATTGAAAATTCACGAAAAGAACTACACAACTCATGATCTTGAGTTAGGTGTCATTATTTTCGCTCTCAAAATTTGGAGACATTACCTCTATGGTACTAAATGTGTGGTTTTCACTGACCACAAAAGTCTCCAACACATTTTCAATCAAAAGGAACTAAACATGAGACAACGATGTTGGATCGAACTACTGAACGACTATGACTGTGAAATTTGTTACCACCCTGGTAAGGCGAATGTCATAGCAGAGGCACTTCATCGCAAAGAACAAGTCAAACTTCATTGTGTTCGTATCCAATTAGATATCCAAACACGTATTTCCCAAGCCCAACGTACTTGTGTAACTCAAGGCTTGATGAATAATGAACTACCTCATAATCTTGAGCTTCAGCTTGTAACTAAAGATGATGAGTTACTCTATTTCTTGAATCATTTATGGATTCCGAACCAAGATAATCTCCGTACCTTACTGATGGGCGAAGCACACAAGTCACGTTATTCTATCCATCCGGGTACAGACAAAGTGTACATGGATCTTCGTACCCAATATTGGTGGCCGGGTATGAAGAAGGATATAGCTTTGTACGTGTCTAAATGCCTTACTTGTCTTAAAGTCAAGGCAGAACATCAATGTCCCTCCGGTTTGCTCGAACAACCAGAAGTTCCGGTATGGAAATGGGAGAACATCGCTATGGATCTCATCACTAAGTTACCACGCACTTCTAGAGGCCATGATGCCATTTGGGTAATCATTGACCGTCTGACCAAGTCAGCACACTTTTTGCCGATTCGCAAGGATTTCCCTGCTGACAAACTTGCTAAGATCTATATTGATGAGATCGTATCTCGTCACGGTGTTCCTTTGAACATCATTTCAGATCGTGATGCTCGTTTCTCATCTCGGTTCTGGAAGACCATGCAATCTGCCATGGGAACCAAATTAAATCTAAGCACTGCTTATCATCCTCAGACAGATGGACAAACCAAAAGGACAATCCAAACACTTGAGGATATGCTTAGAGCTTGTGTGATTGACTTTCGTGGTAGTTGGGATTCGCATCTACCTTTGATCGAATTCTCCTATAACAACAGTTATCCCTCCAGCATCAACATGGCTCCATTCAAGGCTCTTTATGGTCGCAAATGTCATTCACCTGTCTGTTGGAATGAAGTTGGTGAAGCTCAAATCACCGGACCTGAACTCATTCAAGAAACAACATACAAAATCATGAAAATCCACAATAACCTATTGACAGCAAGAAGTCATCAAAAGAGTTATGCTGACAAACGACGCAAACCTCTGGAATTCAAAATTGGTGACCGTGTTCTTCTCAAGGTATCCCCATGGAAGGGTATGGTCAGATTTGGAAAGAAAGGTAAACTAGCTCCTCGATATGTGGGACCTTTTAAGATCATTGGAAAGATCGGAAAGGTAGCCTACAAACTGGAACTACCTCCTGAACTTGGAAATGTTCATCCAACTTTTCACGTGTGCGACTTGAAAAAGTGTTTAGTCGATGAAAACCTCCACATTCCTCTTGATGAAATTCGTATTGATGATACTACGCATTTCATCAAAAAAACTTGTGGAAATTATGGACCGTGAAGTCAAGAAGCTCAAACGTAGTCGAATTCCAATTGTAAAAGTTCGTTGGGAATCCAAACGTGGCCCAGAATTTACCTGGGAACGAGAGGATCAAATGAAAGCGAAATATCCACATCTTATCTCTCAAGTCTCCTCCAATTAAATTTCGGGACGAAATTTCCCGAAGTAGGGGAGACTATAACATTTGCAAAATTTCAACCGTTGTATCTTTCGATCGGTTACGTTTTTAATAAAATTGTTTACCAAGTACTAAATCTTACAAGGACCTTAATTGGAACACGCCATCGAGAGCAAAAAAAATGTACATCCCAGGCGCCATGCGCCAGAATCCCTGTCATCTCCCGCGATGCGCGGGAGAGTGCCAGGACATGTGGCTCCGTTTCGCGACACGTGTCCAACCTACCTAACACCGGTGGCAATCTAGGCCTAGCTGAACTTCCCCGCACCACGGGAGAGTCAAATTTCGGGTATATAAATTCCGGTCTAGGACGAGTTCAAATCACTCAGTTCGATTGAAAATCGACATCTCTTACTCTCTCTAAACTCTGTCCGAGTCCCAAAGCCCCCCTAAACCCCTAAACCTGGGAAGCTCTCCTCCGTTGTAAGTATTTTAACCCCTATCCCTAATTCGTCAACCTACCTGATTGATTTAGGACCCACCAACGCATGTCGAGGCTCTGCCTGACTAAGTCCGTTGGGGTTCTGTCTCGTGTAGTATCGTCACCCTGCCCGATTAATTTAGGACCCACTAATGCATGTCGAGGCTCTCCCTGACTAAGTCTGTTGGGGTTCTGTCTCGGGTAGTATGGCCACCCTACACGATTGATTTAGCACCCACAAATGCATGTCGAGGCTCTGCCTGACTAAGTCCGTTGGGGTTCTGTCTCGTGTTGTGTGGCTAAAGTGACTTGGGTAATTTTACTAACACGTGATGCATTGTATTATTATTAGGAACTCATAATTTGCACCAGGAAGCTTTAAGTTAAGAATCCTAAAGCTACAGGCGAATACATAGTTCCCCTCTTTTACGTTTTTTAAATATTTTCGGGTGATTCATATGTGCTAAACTAGCTTTTAAAACATACTTACTACTTATGGTTCATGCGAATACATAGACTCATCTTTTACGTTTTCTAAATGTTTTTGGGTGAAACATCGTGCCTATTACTATTTTCATAATTTCACTACAATATACATATGGTTTATATACACAACATTGTTATACATTGTACGAAACTTGATGGTATGTTGAACATGACAATGATACATTCATTAACTTTGATCACGCCGACCGCTAGTATGTTATGGTACCATATGATTGACAACCCCATTCCCGCTTCCTAGGTTTGTTTGGAAGTTTCCTCTGGGAATGACAGAAACTGTGCAACACATTTGACAGACCTTTATTTATAAAGGTTTGTCCGACAGTCAACAAGGATTGAACGTATTCGCCAACAAACCTCACTTGTTTTATACAAAAGGCAAATTGTTTTATATACACAACAAGATATTTTGTTTACACAAGACATTCGGTTTATACAAAGATATATGTTTATACAGTATAAGACATTTGGTTGGTTCATACAAAGTCACAAATGGTTTCTAAGTAAACCACACAATGTTTCTCTTAAATTGAATGATTTCTCAAACGACCTTACAAAAGAAACATTTTTGTCAAAGATTCATGGCTACAAAGATTTATTTAAAATATCAACTGTTAAAGTTGATTAAACATATTTCAATATTGAAAAGCCATGAGTCGTGACCACAAAACCTATGTTACTCGCCAGCATTCAATGTTGACTTTATTTTCACATATGTTTCAGGTACTAATGCATGATCAAGTGTGCTACACATAGGATGGACACTGGCCTTAGCTTGATTACAAATAAACTTAGTTGTTGTATTTTGTTTTGAATTCTCAAAGACGGTGTAATTTATAAGTTCAATAAAACCAAACTTTATTTACCATGTGTTTGAATCAATTTGTAACGTGACCCCTCGAAGTTTCCACCGCGGGTTATTTTCATTACGCGGTCGGGGTGTTACACATCTCCCAGGCGATAGCGCAGTATGAGGCTAACTGCACCGAGAATAGCGGTGGCACCGGAGGACCTCTCGCACCCTAAGCGAGAATCTTACCATTAGACCAAATGCCCATTTGGTTGTCTTCGACACCAAACATTACTCTCGTTATTCTATCCGTGCTTTTGACATTGCTCATCCCTGATTTGTTCATGCAAATGTTTCAGGTTGCTCATACAAGCAGTTTTTGGGCTACAAACCTCAGAATTTCGATGGCATTGAAGGTGCCGTAGTATTTGTCCATTGGACTGAGAAAACTGATTCGGTCATCAGAATGAGCAGGTGTCCTCCTGACAAAAGGATCACCTATATTACTAGTTTATTCGTAGACGGAACACTGTCATGGTGGAACCTCCAAGTTCAAACCAAAGGAGAAGAAGCGGCTTATTCAATGACATGGGAAGAACTTAAGGAATTAATGAGGAAAAAAGATTGTTCAAGGGCTGAAATTCAAAAACTTGAGACCGAGTTCTGGAACTTGAAAATAATCGGGTTTGATATTGTTGGGTATACACAATGCTTTCACGACTTATCAAGGGTTGTTCCATATCTGGTGGAAGCGGAGTTTAAGAGGATTCAGAGATACATTTGGGGACTTACTCCTGAAATCTTGAGCATGGTTACTTCTTCTAAGCCTGCTAATATCAGCGATACAATTGATTTGGCTGTTAACTTCACCGAGGAGGTTGTTCGTTTAGGAAAGTTGAAGGACTGGTTCTAGCAAGAAGGAGACTCATGTGGAGTCCACGAGTGATGGGAAGAGAAAGTTCTCAAACTTTAAGAAGGGCACTCAAGCAAATAACAACAATAACAACCATTCCAACAAGAGGAGAGAAATGAATGCACCAAGGGAATCTAAGTCTTTTACTGTAACCAGCGCAACTATTGGAAAAGGTTATGTGGGTTCCTTACTGAAATGTGATAAATGTAGATATCACCACTTGGGCCCTTGCAAAAATGCCAAGTGTGACAGATGCGGTAAGGCTGGGCACAACAAAGAAACTTGTTGGGTGAATACTAGACGTGGAAATGGAAACCAAAGTGGTAACAGGAACAACAACCAAGGTGGAAATGGGAATGGCAAAGATCAAGGATGTGACAGGTGTGGAGATAAAGGGAATTATCGAAAGGATTTCCGAAGGAGAACCAAGCTCGGGGAGAACTTTTGTGATCGGAGCTAGGCCAAGACTAGAACGTAGTTACGGGTACGTTACCTATAAACCAACATTTTACATCCATTCTATTTAATACAGGCCCTGACTTTAGCTTTATATCTATAGAATTTAAAAATATACATGGTCTAGAGTCAAGGTAGCTAGACGTCCCTTATTCTATAGAAATTAGTCGAATCGGGAGAAATTATTCGAGGTTGCACATTCGAACTTGGAGCGCGGAAAATTTTATATCTATCTTTTAACCATTGACTTGGGTAGTTTTGACGTGGTTGTCGGAATGGATTGGTTGTCCGACAACCGAGTATGTAACACCCCAAATCGCGTAAAGCAACACGCGGCGGAAACACTTGGGGAGTCACGTTACAAATTGTTTCGCCACACATGGTTTTAAAGTTTTGTTTTTATTGATATGTCAAATTTACAATTGTCTTGGAATAACGGAATTAAAATACAATCAAATTGTCTTCTAAATTTTAGTGTCACTAAGGCACGCATCCATCCTATGTGCAGTAAGCAGCGACAATCATCATATATGTTAACCTGAAACATATGTGACAATAGGTACGTCAGCATAAAAATGCCTGTGAGTAACATAGGTTTTGTGATGATGATTCATGGCTTTAGATGTTTTAAGAAAAGAACATATGTTTTCAAAAGTAGCCATGAATCCTTGCAAAGTTTACTATCTATATACTTTGCTTTTTGATAAAGAGTGTTTGTAATATATGTACGAAACATACTTTTGGTTTTGAAATAACAATATAGGTAGTATATCAAACTATATACCTTAGTTTTGAAATTAGTTGAATTACTAGTATATTAAAATATACTTTTGAAAAGCTAGTGTGGTAGTATATAAAATATACTTTGGTTTGAGAACAAGTGAATCGGTAGTATATCAAAATATTCTTTGGTAAACAATAGGAGTATCGATAGTATATCAAAATATACTTTTGCTTAAGAACAAGAGCTTCGGTAGTATATCAACTATACTTTGGTAAATAATATCACATTGATAGCATATCAAACTATGATTTGGAAGTATATTGAAATATACTTAATTGTGATTTGGTAGTATATCAAAATATACTTTGGTTTAGGGAAATCGATAAAAGATAAGTTTTTTATGGCTTAGTTAGAAAACCTTTGTAAAACATACATTGTGGTCGTTTGGCAATATATTCAAACCTGAGTATATCAAACTATACTTTGGTGACTATAGATTTACCACGAAGGCAAAATCTATTTGGTTTAAATTTGGTTTCTGACATTCCATACAACAGGAATGGGGTGTCTATTCCTATAGCGCTATATCGTACTACCAATCGGCTTGATCATTGTTAATGAATGCATAAAAGAAATACAAACAACAACAGTCTCACAACTTTGAAAATCGTTATTCAAGTCATAGGTAACAGTTTCAAATCGTTAATGGATATAGTACTATGTATACGAAATCATATAGCTTTGAAAACGTGAAAATAGTGAATAGGCACATATGAATCACCCCAAAACATTTGAAAAACGTAAAAGAGGGGACTATGTACTCACTTGGGGTTGCAAAATATCCTTGAATCAAAGATTAAACAAGATCAAATGTCCGAGAAGTCAAACATGTCCTAGAATCGGATAACTATGTAAATATCGGGACATTAATCGGTGGATCGGATAGAATGAGGTCTTGTAAACCAAATGAGTGTTGGTACTCATATGAAATGGTTTAACAAAGTCTACATACTGATTTGAAAAGATTCCAAGTGCTTTTGACCCGTTATGGCTCGTTAACGTAGTTTACGCTACTTTAACGGATCATTTACGTAAAAACGTGTTCGGATGGTTAGATATGTGTTATGATAAGTCTAATATGCCAAAATAAGTTTAATATAGTTGCAGCATCAGTTTATATGTCAAAACATTGGTCACATATGCTTAAATTTGATTTATGCGCAAAAAAGGGCATTTTGGTCACTTATAGGGCATAATAGACGGCTTAACATAACACTAACCAAACGCCATGACCATAAGGTATAACCTCAGAAGGTTATTCCCTATACAACTATGGTCGCATATATGTGTTTGGTCGGATCCTAAGATCGACCAAACGGGTCGGATTCGAAAGTCAAAGCGGTGGTCAAGACCGCTCGACTTACGACCCTAAATAAGCACTAAACTAAAAGTGATGAGTTAAACATGTATAACAAGGTTTATAAAACTGATTTGGTATCAAAACAAAGGGTTTTGATACCCGAAAATTGTTCCGTCGTATAATGCGCATTATTGACCGAAACTTTGACTCGTCACTTCGACTAGTAAACGTGGTAATCAGTAGGCACGATCGCTGAGGATCATAACTATCGTGATTACGATCACGTTGCAAAGTCCAATTGGACTTTGCTTTGAGCAATTAATGGTCAAAGCTGAAAGTCAAACATTGTTTGACTTTTAGCTTGAAATAGCTAAAATGAATAAACAAGGCTAAGTTAGAACACTTACTTCTGCTCAAAGCAGCCAAGGATGAAGAAAAAGACTTAGAAAACTCAATTGGGAGACCTCCAACAAAGTGGGAGTTCTCCTCTTGGAGTTATAGAGAGAAAGGGAAGGAATGAGAAAAGAATTTGGTTAAAGATCAAAAGTATTTATAGTTTTCTTGAAGCCACAAGATCATTCCAAGTGTTAGGGGATGTTGTAGGATCATTACAACTGTTCAGTAAGGTGTTGCAACCAGGAGAAGTGTGGCAAAAACGAGTTATAGGTGTCAAGTCAAATGAACAAGAAGCTTCCAGGTATCTGCTGTAACTGGGCATCCCCCGTGCATCGCGGGAGATCTTGGGAGGTCTCTCGCGTGGCGCCTGGGATTCCTAAGTTTCAGAATTGGCAGGACTGGTCCCTGCAGCCTAAAACTTGTTTTTCGACGAGTTTTGGCACTTTTAACACCCGTTAACCCCATTTTTAAGCTTTACAAGGAAGATAAAGCATAGGGAACTTGAAAAATGCTTGGAAACTTTTCGTATGTCGGTTCGTTCGGTCGTACGGTTGCGGTTTTGGTTAATTACGACGGAAATCGTAACGGATGCGCAAATGATCGTAAACGCGTAACGAATGACATTTTTGCATTCAAATCACTAAAATGAAAGATTTTAATGATTAAAAAAATTTTGGATGTGCGTACACGTTCTGGATAACGATATACGCGAATCAGCATAGTTTCACAGAATTTGCAAAATAGCCCCTGAGCTTGAATAAACTTGTTTTTGCCATACCGAAGCCCTCAAAACTTATTTCTAAGTTATGTAAAGGGTATTTAGGGTATGTTTAGCCTATGTCATCATTCCGGAGTGTACTTCGCGTTAAACTGATTACGTTTGCGTGATAGTTTGCGATTTCACTTCTAGAAGCGATTCAAAAGATCGAAATTGTACAAGGACTGAAATGTGTGAATGTCACATGTAATTATACAATTCTCGGGAATGAAACACAAGATCTCATTGGATTCAAAATTGTTCGGAATGGTATGATGGTTGAAAAGGCACAGATGTTACAGTCTCCCCTACTTTAGGAAATTTCGTCCCGAAATTTAAATTAGAGGAAACTTGTGAAAACAGATATGAGGGTATCACTTTCAAATGATCCTTCGTTCCCGGAGTAAAGTTCTGGGCAACGTTTGGATCCTCAGTGAATTTTGTTTGTTGGACTCTTCTATTGTTTGTAGGAATGAGTTCAGATTTGAAACTCTAAACTTTAGTCCAATAAGTATGTGTATGACATCTTTGATTGTACCGAGCCACCGAAGGGGCTATGTAAATGTCAAAGTGACATCTTTGTTTGTAGAAGAACTAAAGAGAGCGTGATCTTGAGTCAGATTTCCGCAAAATGAAAGGGAGAACGTTTGTAGAGGTTTCCCATGAAGACTAGTATAGGAAGCTTGTGTGTGCTCGAAATTGGAGTTGGAGAGTGAAAGATTAAAACAACATTGGTCACGTTCCAGAACTTCTAGTAACTTAAATAACGTCACGCTTGCAATGTAATAAGGAACACTTACATATAGGAAGTACCAGCGGCGTATCCACCATGCCCTTATTATATTGTTTCCGTTTTGTTATTCTTATTACTATAGGTTCTTACACATGACAAAACTAGCTGTGGTTTCTATGCACTGAATTTTATAATTATGTATGCATCCATAATTACACAATTCCTTGCATAGTCCGCACGGTTCATTTTGTGATGTGTAGGGAAAAATCAAACAAATAAACATATGATGACTCGTCTTAGACCACAAAAGTGCCTTTTTAACTAGATCAATGAATAATCTTTTTAAATAGACACTAAAGAGTCTTTTAACTAGATCATCACATGATCTCTTTAATTAGAATAGTACTTTGGAATCCAAGGGTCCAACTATTGCATAGAAAAGCCCTTAAGGATTTAAGGTAGCACTTTGGATATCCTTCTAAGGACCTAACATATGAAGATATGGAAGGTTCTATAAGGATTTGGATAGTAATTATTTTGAATCAAACAACCGTTAACTTGTACATACGTATTAAAGCACACAAGGAATCCAATCAAGAACACCGGATTGCACTTTAATCATCCACAAGGATCTAACTATGAATATAGGAAGATCCTATAAGGATTTGGGATTTGTATAACGAAAATGTTTTGAAAATCATGCACTAGATGTACTACGAAATTAAAGTATGTGTAATGTCATGAAAATACCAAAATAGTCATAGGCACATCGACATATTGCATAAGACCAATTAAGGACTTATGAAAAGTACCCTTAGGTATCCAAGGAAGGATTTAAAGTGGTACTTCGAGTATTTGTTTAAGAGTTATGATTTGTACCTTGTACTTTGTTTCTTATAAGAAACGAGTACATAGGATTTTTGTGGAGATCACGAGTGATCCCAAGATAGAAGAAATTACGAGAGTAGTTTTATTTACAAGGAACCATATCCTTGGTGTCAGTATTGTAGAGATATGTCACACATACACATAAATCATACTGGTTTCATAAATAAAATTGAAATAACAATTTTATTTATAAACCAACCGAAATGTTTCAAGATTTTTGGATATCACAAAGTAAAAATGTAAAACGTTCACAGCTGCATCATCATTAGCACGAGTCTCGTTAGCATTTATGTTAACTGCTCATCTATGGGCTGGATTTGCATTAACAAGCTTCGGGCAATTATTTCGATAGTGAGTAAGATCACCACAGTTGTTGCACGATCCAGGTGGATATGGTGCTTGAGCAACAGCAGGGTTTGCATTTGCTTGATTTTGGGTGTTGGTAGCAAGACGACATGCGTTAACCAGATGTCCCAATCATCCACAGTGGGTACATTTAAGACATGGTGTTTGGTTTAAATGATGACAATTGCATTTGTTGCACAAAGGTGCAGTAACGGCATATGCCTTCCTAGCACAAGGTTGTGCTGGTTAGGTTGGAGCAACTTGATCGTTCTGAGCAATTTGTGAAGCCTTACGCTTCTTTGACTTCTTAGAGGATTTAGTCTGGTTTTCCTTTGGTTTTTCTTGGGTAGAATTGTCCGATGGTTTCTTATCGCTTTTGCGAAAAATTTTACCCTTCTTGACTTGAGATTCAGTCAGGGTAGCGGAAAGTTCAATGGCCTGTCTAACTGTAGCGGGATTGCTACCAGTGACTATGTCCTGAATTGGGTCAGGGAGGCCATCAATGTACTTTTCAATTGCCTTATCCAAAGGCGTAACCATGGCAGGACATAACAGATTTAGTTCCTTATAACGATCAGTGTAGGCTCGATGTTCACCACTATCTTGCTTAAGATCGTGGAACTCATTCTCAAGTGCCCTTTGCTCGTGACGTGGGCAGGACTCTTTCATCATAAGAGCTCGAAGTTCTTCCCATGTCTAAGCTAGTGCTACATCAGCACCTCTATCCCTCATGATCCTGTTCCACCACGTAAGTGCTCTCTTTTGAAAAACACTTGAAGCAAACTCTACTTTTCGCTCGTTCAGACACTGAACATGGCGGAAAGTGCTTTGATACTCTCAAACCATTGTAGGAGCCCAGTAGCTCCCTCAGACCCAGTAAAGTTGAGTGGTTTGGCCGAGTTGAATTGTTTAAAGTTGCACGGAGTAGCGGCATTGCTGTTGTTATTGTTTTGATAAGCTTGATTGAGTTGGGTCACAAGGTTTGGGAGTACAGCAACCATTTGCTGAGCGACTAAAGTTGCCATTTCGGCGTTTTGAGTAGCGTTGCGACGAGGAGGCATTCTAAAAGAGAAAGGGAATCATGAGAGAAATCGAGTGAGATTGATATTGGATAGTCAAAATGAATTTAAAAACATCGACAAAGTATAATGACTGTGATCATTTGTTTGTCACTTAAAACAAACAAACGACACACTGACAAATCAAAGTAAATGGGTATTTATAATGTGTCATGAAGACATGTTTTAGCCTATAAGTGAATACTCACCCCAAGAGTCCCCAGGTAAGAGTGACTGGTCCGATAATGCGGATTTGTACGAACACTCTAACCTTAGACAGAAAACTCAAGGTACAGGTATCCACCCTTCCGGATTGCACGTTTTCACATTATTAAAGCCCAAACTTTGACGAGATTTTGAAAACTTTGAAGGCGTAAAGCCTAAAAACAAAACATCTAAGGATAGATGATTTCTTGTGAAGTTTTGGAAAATTTTGACTTTCAAAAGGTGTATTATGCTTTGTTTTTGGTAATCACCAAAGGATAGGTGATGGTAGTGTATTAAGAATCTAAACGCAAGTAAACTCGCGTTGGGGTCTTAGGAAGGTTATAGACTAGGTCGAAGCATTACTAATAACTTAATTCCCTGTAACCAGTGCTCTGATACCAATCTGTAACACCCCAAATCACGTAAAGCAACATGCGGCAGAAACACTTGGGGAGTCACGTTACAAATTGTTTCGCCACACATGGTTTTAAAGTTTTGTTTTTATTGATATGTCAAATTTACAATTGTCTTGGAATAACGGAATTAAAATACAATCAAATTGTCTTCTAAATTTTAGTGTCACTAAGGCACACGTCCATCCTATGTGTAGTAAGCAGCGACAATCATCATATATGTAAACCTAAAACATATGTGAAAACAGGTACGTCAGTATAAAAATGACTGTGAGTAACATAGGTTTTGTGATGATGATTCATGGCTTTAGATGTTTTAAGAAAAGAACATATGTTTTCAAAAGTAGCCATGAATCCTTGCAAAAGTTTACTATCTAAATACTTTGCTTTTTGATAAAGAGTGTTTGTAATATATGTATGGAACATACTTTTGGTTTTAAAATAACAATATAGGTAGTATATCAAACTATATACCTTAGTTTTGAAATTAGTTGTATTACTACTATATTAAAATATACTTTTGAAAAGCTAGATTTGGTATATAAAATATACTTTGGTTTGAAAACAAGTGAATTGGTAGTATATCAAAATATACTTTTGTAAACAATAGGAGTATCGATAGTATATCAAAATATACTTTTGCTTAAGAACAAGAGCTTCGGTAGCATATCAACTATACTTTGGTAAATAATATCACATTTATAGCATATCAAACTATGCTTTGGAAGTATATCGAAATATACTTAATTGTGACTTGGTAGTATATCAAAATATACTTTGGTTTAGGGAAATCGATAAAAGATAAGTTTTATGGCTTAGTTAGAAAACCTTTGTAAAACATACATTGTGGTCG
Organism: Scalesia atractyloides; assembly: GCA_947069175.1. Lineage (NCBI taxonomy): Eukaryota > Viridiplantae > Streptophyta > Magnoliopsida > Asterales > Asteraceae > Scalesia > Scalesia atractyloides. Next base: position 70,306,373 of record CAMTDV010000014.1, read on the forward strand.
TTTGGAAATACATTCAAACCTGAGTATATCAAACTATACTTTGGTGACTATAGATTTACCACAAAGGCAAAATCTATTTGGTTTAAACTTGGTTTCTGACATTCCATACAACAGGAATGGGGTGTCAAATCCTATAGCGCTATATCGTACTACCAATTGGCTTGATCATTGTTAATGAATGTATAAAAGAAATACTAACCAACAATAGTCTCACAAACTTTGAAAATCGTTATTCAAGTCATATGTAACAGTTTCAAATCGTTAATGGATATAGTACTATGTATACGAAATCATATAGCTTTGAAAACGTGAAAATAGTGAATAGGCACATATGAATCACCCCAAAACATTTGAAAACGTAAAATAGGGGACTATGTACTCACTTGGGGTTGCAAAATATCCTTGAATCAAAGATTAAACAAGCTCAAATGTCCGAGAAGTCAAACGTGTCCTAGAATCGGATAACTATGTAAATATCGGGACATTAATCGACGGATCGGATAGAATGAGGTCTTGTAAACCAAATGAGTGTTGGTACTTATATTAAATGGTTTAACAAAGTCTACTTGTTGATTTGAAAATATTCCTAAGTGCTTTTGACCCGTTATGGCTCGTTAAGGTAGTATACGCTACTTTAACGGATCATTTACGAAAAAACGTGTTCGGATGGTTAGATATGTGTTATGATAAGTCTAATATGCCAAAATAAGTTTAATATAGTTGAAACATCAGTTTATATGTCAAAACATTGGTCACATATGCTTAAATTTGATTTATGCGTAAAAAGGGCATTTTGGTCATTTGTAGGGCATAATAGACGGCTTAACATAACACTAACCAAACGTCGTGACCACAAGGTATAACCTCAGAAGGTTATTCCCTATAAAACTATGGTCGCATATATGTGTTTGGTCGGATCCTAAGATCGACCAAACGGGTCGGATTCGAAAGGCAAAGCGGTGGTCAAGACCGCTCGACTTACGACCCTAAATAAGCACTAAACTAAAAGTGACGAGTTAAACATGTTAAACATGTCTAACAAGGTTTATAAAACTGATTTGGTATCAAAACAAAGGGTTTTGATACCTGAAAATAGTTATGTCGTATAATGCGCATTATTGACCGAAACTTTGACTCGTCACTTCGACTAGTAAACATGGTAATTAGTAGGCACGATCGCTGAGGATCATAACTATGGTGATTACGATCACGTTGCAAGTCCAATTGGACTTTGCTTTGACCAATTAATGGTCAAAGCTGAAAGTCAAACACTATTTGACTTTTAGCTTGAAATAGCTAAAATGAATGAACAAGGCTAAGTTAGAACACTTACTTGTGCTCAAGGCAGCCAAGGATGAAGAAAAAGACTTAGAAAACTCAATTGGGAGGCCTCCAACAAAGTGGGAGTTCTCCTCTTAGAGTTATAGAGAGAAAGGGAAGGAATGAGCAAAGAATTTGGTTGAAGATCAAGGGTATTTATAGTTTTCTTGAAGCCACACGATCATTCCAAGTGTTAGGAGATGTTGTAGGATCATTACAAGTGTTTAATGAGGTGTTGCAACCAGGAGAAGTGTGGCAAAAACGAGTTATAGGTGTCAAGTCAAATGAACAAGAAGCTGCCAGGTATCTGCTGTAACTGGGCATCCCCGCGTGTCGCGGGAGATCTTGGGGGGTCTCTCGCGTGGCGCCTGGGATTCCTAAGATTCAGAATTGGCAGAACGGTCCCTGCAGCCTAAAACTTGTTTTTCGATACGTTTTGGCACTTTTAACACCCGTTAACCCCATTTTTAAGCTTTACAAGGAAGATAAAGCATAAGGAACTTGAAAAATGCTCAGAAACTTTTCGGATGTCGGTTCGTTCGGTTGTACGGTTGCGGTTTCAGTTAATTACGACGGAAATCGTAACGAACGCGCAAATGACCGTAAACACGTAACGAATGACATTTTTGCATTCAAATCACTAAAATGCAAGATTTTAATGATTAAAAAAATTTAGATGTACGTACACGTTTTGGATAACGATATACGTGAATCGGTATAGTTTCACAGAATTTGCAAAATAGCCCATGAGCTTGAATAAACTTGTTTTTGCCATACCGAAGCCCTCAAAACTTATTTCTAAGTTAGGTAAAGGGTATTTAGGGTATGTTTAGCTTATGTCATCGTTCCGGAGTGTACGTCGCGATAAACTTACTACGTTTGCGTAATAGTTTGCGATTTCACTTCCAGAAGCGATTCAAAAGATCGAAATTGTACAAGGACTGAAATGTGTGAATGTCACATATAATTATACAATTCTCAGGAATGAAACACAAGATCTCATTGGATTCAAAATTGTTCGGAATTGTACGATGGTTGAAAAGGCACAGATGTTACAGAGTGGAAGTAGTTTGCCATGAAAAACCATCCGTATTCCACTACCGGATGGAGAAACACTTGTTGTACATGGAGAGAAGCGCGAAACCTCTTTACGAATAATTACTTGTATGAAGGCGCAAGAGTGTCTATGAAAAGTTTGTTTAGCCTTCCTCGCTCATGTAGTTGACAAAGAAGCCAGGGAGCCGAAGTTAGAAGACATCCCTGTCGTGAATGAGTTTCCAGAAGTCTTTCCGGAAGACTTGCCGATTAGCGGAGTTTTGCATCGATTTGGTGCCTGGAGCGGCACCGGTGGCGAAGTCTCCTTACCGATTAGCTCCGTTCGAGATGCAAGAGCTATCTACTCAACTTCAAGAATTGTTAGATAAAGGATTTATCAGTTCGAGTTTCTCACCTTGGGGATCTCAAGTGGTGTTCGTTAAAAAGAAGGACATGAGCTTGCGTATGTGCATAGACTACCGTGAGTTGAACAAACTCACTATCAAGAACCGATACCCCTTACCTAGAATTGATGACTTGTTCGATAAATTACAAGGCTCAAGTTTTTATTCAAAAATCGATCTACGATCGGGTTACCATCAATTGAGGATTCAAGAAGAAAGCATACCAAAAACGGCTTTCCGAACTCATTACGGTCATTACGAGTTTCTTGTGATGCGTTCGGCTTAACAAATGCACTGACAGTGTTCATGGATCTTATGAACCACGTGTGCAAGCCATATTTGGATAAGTTCATGATCGTATTTATTGATGACATATTAATATATTCGCGATCGAAGGACGAACATGAGCAACATTTATGGACTAACTTGGAAATTCTGAAGAAAGAACAACTTTACGCAAAGTTTTCCAAATGTGAATTTTGGATTCATGAGGTACAGTTTCTCGGACACGTGGTGAACGAGAAGGGAATTCATGTCGATCCTTCCAAGATTGAGGCAAAAAAGAATTGGGAAGCGCCTAAGACGCCGACGGAAGTATGACAATTTTTGGGATTAGAGGGTTATTATAGACGATTTATAGAGAATCTTTCGAAGATTACCCAACCGCTAACATCCCTAACTCAAAAGGATAAAAGGTTTGAATGGAGAGACAAACAAGAAGCGAGATTCCAACTATTGAAGGACAAACTTTGTGGTGCGCCAATTCTATCTTTACCCGACGGTACCGACAACTTTGCCGTATATTGTGATGCTTCGCATCAAGGTCTCGGTTGTGTGTTGATGAAACGAGATAAAGTCATCATGTACGCATCTTGACAACTTAAGGTTCATGAGAAAAATTACACCATGTACGACCTCGAACTAGGTGCGGTAGTATTCGAGTAAAAAATCTAGCGGCACTACTTATATGGTACTCGTTGTACAATCTTTTTGGATCACAAGAGTTTCCAACAAATATTCGATCAGAAAGAATTAAATATGCGACAACGAAGATGGGTCGAACTAATAAACGATAACGACTGTGAAGGCGAACATAGTGGCAGACACCTTAAGTCGTAAAGAATTGTAGGTCCGTTGTACGGATCGCTCGGGCATTAATCTGACAAACCTAAGGTAAACGTGCGGAATCCGTTTGCTTAGGCGACATTGAATACACTCATTTATTTCTATTTAATCACCGTTTCATTAGTATTTAACGTTACATATCCTGGAAACACTTGGACAGAGCTTCACCTTTGTCGTGACAAAATCTATGAAGTTACAAATGAAATGACAACACACATATTTATACTTGAATAAGTTCGCTCCAAATGTGGTTAGGTCAAGTTCGTCCATGACAAGTTCGAGCGAACTTGTCCTTCCCACTACAAGTTCGAGCGAACTTGACTCATAACATACTTAATTTTGACATTTCGCTCCTAAATACAGACTTGGTATTATACGATGACTTAGGCAACAGACATATGCATCAACAGACTCCCCTTAGATGTTGTCGTAGTCATCATTCTTCAATTAAATTCCTGAGTCTTTAATGTTCTCTTGATCTTTATATCTTGAATAACTTTAACATCCATGCTCCCCCTTGCTTTGAGCTTCTTTAATCAACGTGTTTATCTAGCTCCCCCTCAAATGATGCTTCGAATCTCTAAGATTTGACGATTAAGAACAATCACACGTATCCACACACGAACAATTTCTTAACAGTCTCGTTGGTCCGGCTCACATTCGACATTATTAGGTTTCCATGGATGATATGAGAAAAAAATCTTTTGGGATTTTGAATATTGAATGCTGAAATGTAAACATACTAAAATGTAATATTTACAGTTTGTATTTTTGTGAGAAAACGTGCTAGAGGATCATATCCGTTTTTGAGACATACCACCAGTGCCGTTGACCTTCTAATGACTTTAAGTTTTAAACTTGTTTACCTAGATTGTCGATATGTTTATCCACCTAAACTTTAACACATTTCTCAATTGTTCCAAGATATGTTAGGGTAAGAATTATGAAACTTGACTTACCTGTGGTTCCCGCTTCTTGAATATACTCTCGTATCAAAATTCCCTAGATTTCATCTTAAAGGTGAATATAGCATAATTGATATCTGTATCTGGGTTGTGCGAGACCTTGAGAGCTCAGGTTAGTACTACCGTACAGACAAAGAGATGAAGGCTCGTCTTTAAGGTGTGTTCCACTTAAGGAATTTTTTTAGCATTGCAAATGATTAGATCTTTCGATTCTTTTCAATATTGCATGCAGTTTGGATGTTTATAGCGAAAATATTATAGAAGTTCTTGGCCATTGCTTCCGCAAAATCAGAAGAACTTGTATAATACCCCAGATATCAACTATCTATAAAGACCTCGTATCTCAGAATCAGGCAATCTTTCAAACGAAATTTCGGAGTACTAAGTCCATATATCCAAGATGTGTTAATCCACAAGATTAAGCAGTTGTAAAATTTAGTTTATATCTCGAAAACAGTTTACTGAAAGTGTTAAGCCTATCGACACATCTACGGTAAGACTCGTTTATCACTTTTAGAACTTTACATTTCTTTAGCATACTGTGATAGTCCACTGATGTACTATCATTTCCTTTTAACGCACAAGTAATCTCATATTTCATTTTTCAATGTTTTTTTATATTTAAGATTTTCTATTGTTTTTGCCTTTTTCAATCATTTTATCTATCTAAAATGATTTCTAAACGATGTTTTTCAATTTTACAAGAATTTTTTACAATTTTTTAAATTTTTTTTCTCCCCCTAAAATTGAAAACATCTTATTAAAATAAAAAATAAGAATCTTCCATTTTAACCATTTAACGACTTTTTACGAATGTGAACGCGAGACTACCATTTTGCTTGTGTGGAGTATCACTCTTGTCTCTTGTCTCTCTGCATGAACAACCACTACTTCTCAAATGATATTTTGCTTGAAGCTTTGTTATCCTGCACATTCAAACAAACTTCAATCAGTTCTAAATAGGAACCCATCCATTCAGGATTTAGGTTTACCAAAATCATTAACATCCAAAGTAAACAAACATTCACACTCTTTTTTATATTCAAACAGTTTGATAGAAACTTTATTTGGAAATTTTACTTTCTTTGATTTTTTAATTGTTTGAATTATCAAATTTTTCTCCACTGCTCTCTCTTTTGTCCTCAGATTTGTATCTGATGAATTCGTTTTACTTGACTGTGAGTAAAATGATTCATTAGAACTTTTATCTGATTTTTTAGACGTATCCGAGGACAACATCTTTTCCAAATACTCTCTAACTGTTTTTCTCTTTTTTCTCAATCTGTCTTTTCGCCCTTGTGATAACTTGACTTTTTGTTCTTTGGGCTTCTCTACAGTTTTCTCATTTTTCTTCTCTGTTTTCTTCTCCTCTGGTCTTTTCTCCCCCTGAGATTTAACCGATCTTCTTTTCAGATTAGTCGGACAATCCCTAGAAATATGACCTTTGATTTAGCATATTCTCGTATCAAATCTCTTTTGCAGACAGTTAACAGCAATGTGTCCACCAAATCCATAGTTGTGACACACTCTGTTATCGTACCAATCTCTCCATTCAGACCAAACACCCAACTCAGCACATTGATTTGACATATAGTAGTCATCTTTCCTGGTTCTTTTATAAAATTGATTTGACTTTAAAGCATATGATCCGACCTGCACCACGTATTCTCAAATTTTTGTGAGTTTTGATAATGATTGGAAGATCGTACCGATGAGCATTTATTTTTCTTTTGAAAATTTTCAGAAATCTTAAAACTTTGTTTTTCTTTTTGTTTTCATTCTTCATTCTTCTTAGAAGGTTTTTTGCGTTGAGCATTCACCTTTCTCAGAAGATTGTAGAACAGTATCTTGGAATTTCTCTTTCAGTTTTAAAAATATTTCATGTTTATCATTTTTAGCTCTTTCATCATCGGTATCATCATCACAATCTTCAATTATGACATCGTCATAATTTATGATATTATCACTTATTGGAATTTCCATTTTATTATCATTGATCGGTTTTGGACATATATGATCTAACTTTAATGAGGAGGTCACAAAACCTTTCAATAATTTTTCTGAATTAACAGCTTTATTTTTAACAATCTCAGCTTCCTTTTCAAGTTGAGCAATTTTCTCAATATGAGAATTTATTACTATTTGATTTTCTATATTTAATTTTATCATTTTCTAAAATTTTTATTTGATTTTCAAAATTCTTTTCATTTTCTTTTAACTTTTTATTTTCTAATGACCAACATTCCAAATCTTTCAAAAATTTGACATTAATAGATTTGGATTTTTGACAACTTAAGCACACAGATTCAGTACACTTTGTGCAAGGTTTTTCGACCTTCACAAATTGCACCTTTACCACTTCTTTATTAACAACCTTTAACTCCTTGCTTTTAATCATCTCAGCATGCTCCAGATATTTAGCACGTAGAGCATTCCATAGCTTTTGTGCCGTATCACATTCTGGTAGTAGATTCAAGATATTTTCTTTCACCGACTGCTGTATCAGATTAATCATTTTCTTTTCAGCAAAATAATCATCTTTTTGTTGAGTAGAATATTTGCACTTCTCCAGAATTTGCTGATTTTCATCTCTAGGAATGACATAAGCAGTCTCAATCATGACCCAACTACGGAAATGCATAACTTTGACCCAGCTCTCAAATTTTACTTTCCAAACTAATCTGTCGTTCAAAACACTTGAAAAATGATTAGCAAACAGACAATTTTTAGAAAAATTTAACTTTTTAGCCGACAATATCAACGTATCGGTTTGCTAAAAAGGTTTAAAATTTTTCGGAAAACTTTTTTTACCAGATTAGAGCTTTAAACTCATCTCGTCAATACGAATCTAACGATATATAATGTCCGAGACGTTTTTTTTAGAAACCTTGGACTAGTTCGGTCGAACTTGTCACAGCGTGTGAAACTCATCTATTTAACAAGTTCGGACGAACTTGTATAAGTTTCAAGAGAAACAAGCAAGTCCGGGCGAACTTGTATAAGTTTGAAAAGAAACAAGCAAGTTCGGGCGAACTTGTACTAGATTTTCAACAAATTTTAATCAAGTTCGGGCGAACTTGATAAAATTTGATTGAAAAGTAAGCAAGTTCGAGCGAACTTAACCTAAAACCTTGAAAAATCAATCAAGTTCTGGCGAACTTGATGAAAAATGTGAATTTTTCAGTCAAGTTCGAGCAAACTTGATGTTAAGTTCGAGTGAACATGTGTTTTCAAACATGGTTTTTTCAATTTTTCGGCATGAATTCGTTTGTTTTAAGCTCTGATCTTTTCAAGGGTTTATCTATTATGGATTTTACGTAATATACTTGAAAACCAGTCCATTTTATCCGTGAATTGTCCAAGAAAAGTTAAAAATGAAAGAAATGAGTAGAAGATGAGAAGTTCTATGTCCAATGTCTTCAAGTTAGGCCAATCCTGCTCTGATACCACTTGTAGGTCCGTTGTACGGATCGTTCGGGCACTAATCTGACAAACCCAAGGTAAACGTGCGGAATCCGTTTGCTTAGGCGACATTGGATACACTCATTTGTTTCAATTTAATCACCGTTTCATTAATATTCAACGTTACAGATCCTGGAAACACTTGGACAGAGCTTCGCCTTTGTCGTGACAAAATCTCTGAAGTTACAAATGAAATGACAACACACATATTTATACTTGAACAAGTTCGCTCCAAATGTGGTTAGGTCAAGTTCGGCCGAACTTGTCATAGCCATGACAAGTTCGAGCGAACTTGTCCTTCCCACTACAAGTTCGAGCGAACTTGACTCATAACATACTTAATTTTGACATTTCGCTCCTTAATACATACTCGGTATTAGACGATGACTTAGTCAACAGACATATGCATCAACAAGAACGAGTGAAAACTCTAAGGGTTCGAGGCTTAGAAATTAGTATACAAAATAACATTACTTCTCGGATTCACGATGCGCAACAGGAAGCACTTAAACCTGAGAACATACCAGCTGAGTCATTGCATGGGATGGAAAAGCAATTGATGCCAAAGGAGGATGGAACGTTATACTTTATGGGAGGAATATGGATTCCATACTTTGGCGACCTACGGGGAATTATTTTGGATGAAGCCCACAAGTCAAAGTACTCTATCCATCCCGGATCAGATAAGATGTACCAAGATTTAAAGGAATTCTGCTGGTGGCCTAACCTTAAGGGTGACATTGCTAATTATGTCGGAAAATGCCTTACCTGCGCCAAGGTTAAGGCGGAATATCAAAAGCTTTTGGGTTTGCTGCAACAACCTAAAATTCTCGTATGGAAATGGGAACAAATTTTGATGGACTTTATTACTAAGTTACCCAGGACCTCGAGAGGTCACGACATGATTTGGGTTATTGTTGATCGACTTACGAAGTCTGCACACTTCCTACCTATCCGCGAGAAGGATAGCACTGAGAAGCTAGCTGAGCTATATCTTAAAGAGATTGTGGCACCACACGGAGTGCCTATCTCTATCATATCGGACCGCGACAGTTGATTCGTGTCAAGGATTTGGCAATCATTCCAAAGGGCCTTTGGATCATGGTTGGATCTTAGTACGATCTTTCACCTTTAGACGGACGACCAAAGTGAACGAACGACACAAACTTTGGAGGATATGTTACGTGTTTGTGTGATGGATTTGGGTGGAAACTGGGATACCCACTTGCCCTAAGTGGAGTTCTCGTATAATAACAGCTATCACATTAGCATTTAGGCCGCCTCGTTTGAAGCTTTATATGGATGAAAATGTCGGTCACCGCTATGTTGGGTGGAGGCCGTGGGTAAGCAACTCATTGGTTCGGAATTAGTCCAGTAGACCACAGATAAAATCTTTCAGATACGAGACCGTATCAAGGCGGCTCGTGATCGACAAAAGAGCTATGCCGACAAACGACGGAAACCAATATCCTTTGAAGTCAAAGACAAAGTGTTATTGAAAGTCTCGCCTTGGATAGGCGTAGCAAGATTTGGTAACGTGGAAAGTTGAACCCATGCTACATTGGACCGTTTGAAATCCTAAGGATTGGAACCGTGGCTTGTAATTGAAATTACCGGACGAACCCACTAGCGTACATGACACATTCCATGTGTCAAATCTAAAGAAGAGTCCTACTCAGGATCCGGTTATCATTCTAGCGGATGAGATTCATATTGACGACAAGCTCCATTATACTGAAGAACCCGTTGAGGTTATGCCCTAGAAGGTCCACAAGACACGGAGAAGTCGTATTAAAATGGTTAAAGTTCGTTGGAACTCATGTCACGGCCCTGAGTATATGTGGGAACGTGAAGACCAAATCAAGTCCAAGTACCCGCATTTGTTCCAAAGCTCCCCTGTAAACAATAACACAGCTTGAATTTCAGGATGAAATTCTTTTAACAAGGGGAGAATGTGACAACCGGCAAAATAATGGTAATTTCCGTACAACCTAACCCCTTAATCATACAGTTAACTACGTTCCTTACAACTTAATTAAGGCATGATTTGACCACGAGAAGTATAGCAATCATAGGACACGGTTAAATATGTCACATATTAATTAACACCTAAGACCTCTAATTACTCCCTAATGATGCAAAACAAATCCCTAATCAACATACTTAAAATAACCACCTAAATATCTTCATTTTCAACACATGTTATAATAATAAATTTATAATATACCCCCCCCCCTATCCAATTTCAGTTAACACTAGGGGCCCACAAGCCCCATTGCCCATTCCTGATGATGTAGATGAAAGATAAAAAATATGGTGCCTCAAGATTTGATCGTGACTTTGAAGGTTTAAGAAAATTATATAAACAACCACTATATATCACCATCATTTTTATCAGTACAAAAAAATCTCTAACACTCTTCTACCTCCACCCTCACCACACGGCTTCATCAACATCACCAAACACCACCCTTAGCCACCCCTAAACACCCCATTTTAACCTATTTTAAACCATTACAAGGCCATTCAAGAAATGTGCAATCATGGAGAACCACTAACAGCTTGTTCTTGTTATCTTGGAAGCTTTGTTTTCTTACCCATCTTCATCTAGTTCATCTACAAGGCTCTTGCAAAGTTGTAGGATTTACACACCCATTTTTAAGCATGACTTATTATGTAGATTATAAGCGATCATCTTGAATCCTACAACAAAACCAAACTTAAAAACACTAAACTCACCATAAAAGTATATTAAATTATGATCTAAACATTTTTATGTTTAGATCTTAACAAGATCATCAACCACATAATCCTTGAACTTCATTTTAAATATGGAAATAGTTTATGAGTAAGAAGACTTTTATAAAAATTAAACCTCATGATTTACACTAACATAGTGTTAAAAGTATATTCATCAAAGTAGTGTGATTAAAAGATCAAGACTTTTAAATGTGAAAACTTGATGGTTTAAGTAATCTTGTTTAAAGATTTAAAAGGTATTATCTTGATGTTGTTAAAATATAGTTAAAACTCTATATAAAGTGCAAGGATCATGTGTCGATTTAGTATAAATATTACATGCAAAGTTGGTAGAATGAAACGTGATTTGAGTTTGATTATGATTAAGGAGTTTAAACATTCTTAAAATACATTTCCAAAACGTGGAAACCGCCTCTAAAATCTTAATCGCGATTAAAATGTAATTAACGGGGTGATTTGCATGGTTAATCGTGATTAGTAACCTTAATGGTGATTAACAACCTTAATCGTGATTAGACGAATCCTAATGGCATGGGTTATGTCTCAAAAGTTAACTCATAACCTAGATGACCAGGTAACTCATCTGGGTTATGGCACAAAAATTAACTGATAACCAAGATGACCAGGTAACTCATCTGGGTTATGTCACAAAAATTAACTGATAACCTAGACTACCAGGTAACTCATTTGGGTTATGTCACAAAAATTAACTGATAACCTAGATGACCAGGTAACTCATCTGGGTTATGTGGTAAAATTTCTAAGTATATATACACACATGGATACATTTGGGGGAAATCACAAAAGTACAAGTATTGTACAAGTATACAAATACGTATAAACACGGTATAAACATCAAATGATACAGAATACAATTACGTATAATACCGTATAAATACCAAATGATTCAGTATACTCTCGCAAAGAATATCGTACAAATACATTGACGTATGTATAAGTTTAAAAGTAAATACTTTTATCACTTATAATTATCAAAAGTATACAACATAAAGAACAAGTACATATCACCATCATTTTTATAACTACAAAAAAATCTCTAACACTCTTCTACCTCCTCCTTCACCTTACGGCTTCATCAACATCACCAAACACCACCTTAGCCACCCCTAAACACCCCATTTTACCTATTTTAAACCATTACAAGTACATTCAAGAAAGGTTCAAGCACGGAGAACCACTAGGAGCATGTTCTTGCTATCTTGGAAGCTTTGTTTTCTTAACCATCTTCATCTAGTTCATCTACAAGGCACTTGTAATGTTGTAAGATTTACACATCCATTTTTAAGCATGCCTTATTATGTAGATTATATATACAAGCGTTCATCTTGAATCCTACAACAAAACCAAACATAAAAACACTAAACTCATCATAAAGTATATTAAATTATGATCTAAACATTCTTATGTTTAGATCTTAACAAGATCATCAACCACATAATCCTTGAACTTCATTTTAAACATGGAAATAGTTTATGAGTAAGAAGACTTCTATACAAATTAAACCTCATGATTTACACTAACATAGTGTTAAAAGTGTATTCATTAAAGTAGTGTGCTTAAAAGATCAAGACTTATAAATGTGAAAACTTGATGGTTTAAGTAATATTGTTTAAAGATTTAAAAGGTATTATCTTGATGTTTTTAAAATATAGTTAAAACTCTATATAAAGTGCAAGGATCATGTGTAGATTTAGTATAAATATTACATGCAACGTTGGTAGAATGAGACTTGATTTGAGTTTGATTATGATTAAGGAGTTTAAACATGCTTAAAATGCGTTTCCAACACGTGGAGAACGCCATAGTCTAGGGGAAACTATGGCAAAATTTTCTAAAATCTTAATCGCGATTAAATAGTAATTAACGGGGTGATTTGCATGGTTAATCGTGATTAGTAACCTTAATGGTAATTAACAACCTAAATCGTGATTAGACGAATCCTAATGGCAAGGGTTATATCTCAAAAGTTAACTGATAACCTAGATGACCAGATAAACTCATCTTGGTTATGTCACAAAAATTAACTGATAACCAAGATGACCAGGTAACTCATCCGGGTTATGTCACAAAAATTAACAGATAACCTAGACTACCAGGTAACTCATCTGGGTTATGTCTCAAAAATCAACTGATAACCTAAATGACCAAGTAACTCATCTAGGTTATGTTGTAAAATTTCTAAGTATATATACACATATGGATACACTTGGAGGAAATCACAAAAGTACAAGTTTGTAAAAGTATACAAATACGTATAAATACAGTATAAACATCAAATGATACAGTATACAATTACGTATAAATACCAAATATACAGTATAACTCTCGAAAAGAATACCATACAAATATATTGACGTATGTATAAATTTAAAAGTAAATACTTTTATCACTTATAATTATCAAAAGTATACAACATAAAGAACAAGTACATATAATTAAACCGAACATGATGTTACAATTGAACGAAGTTCACTAGAGTCAAGATATGTATATTTGGATAATATACATATCACACTCAACGAATGTAACCCGTGCGTGGCACGGAGACTCTCATGGGCTAGGCCAACTCATAGTGTGTGGATCACAGAGACTCAAATGGGCTAGGCCTATCCTCACTTGTGCGAAGCACAAACACTCTCATAGGCTAGGCCCACTTATACTCGTGCGAGGTACGAAGACTCACGAAGGGCGAGGCCCGTTCATACACATGATGAATACACTATATATATATATTAGAAAAACCTATGAAACAAATGGCAACATATTCAAAATACATAAGGGATCCAAACGCATAACTTATACGATAACATTCAAGATGAACAACGTGTACACTTTTAACGTAAACCCAAGTGTCGAATGAGTGAGAGCACTTGTAGGTTATTACGCGCCATTGGATAGCCTCTCCGCTAGCACACTTTTACAGACGCAAACATGTGAGTTTATGTCCCCCCTTATCTTTCAAATGTTTTCGATTTTATGACTCTCGTGGGGGGGATACATGTTTCGATAGTATGGTTTAGCTATGGAATGAAATATTGGATCATGTACGAATAGGGTGTCTCTTAAGTGCCATTAATCTTTATTAAGACGAAGAACAAGAGGGGTAGATCTATCGGGTATGGACGAGCCCCACTCATGGGTCCTTGTGTGGTCGTATGGAGTGCTTTTGTTGTACCCGTCGGGTGGATCGGTACTAAATCGTCTAGGGTTGAATTCTTCCTATGTCGTCACACATATTAATGTCCTTGCAAAACATTAATGATCAACAAGTTCATTGACGCTATATATACCACAAGTTTTCAGAATCGAACTCTCAAGTGTTTTCAAGATTCATTTGGTGTACACACAAAACACATGAACTTGCCAACTTTTGTTGATGTTTTCAAACTTACATGTATTTCAGGAAACTGAAGTGGATCTTGGTGTTGTTGATTTCAAGGTTACAAGTAGACGATGTCATCCTTTTGAAGGGGTTTGGTTCATATATCTCATCTTCAGTGAGATATAGGATGCAAAGCCTTTGTCTTTTAAAACTATGTTGAACTAGATTGTTGTAAATGCTTATGACTTATGTTGTCTTTGTTTTTGAACAACCTTGGATGTGTATCTTTTAACTATGTCAATGGATGAACATCGTGTTTATTTTTAATCATATAGTTGTTTACTTATATCGTATGCGATTAAAACTAATCAAGTTCACATCGCGCGCTTCCTCTATGAACGGGTGTGACAACCTATGTTTTTTAATGTCTCACTTGCTCTAAGGTAAAATCCGAACATCAACGTCCCTCTGGCTTACTTGAACAACAAGAAATTCCGGTTTGGAAATGGGATAGCATAGCTATAGATTACAAAGTCGAGAAATTGGCTCGAATCTACATGGATGAGGTAATCATGATAGCATTTGGTTAATCATAGATCGCTTGACCAAATCGCTCATTTTCTCCCCATTCGTGAAGATTAAAAGTCTAGAAATTGGCTCGAATCTACATGGATGATGTCATTTGTCATCATGGTATCCCCACCTTGACGGTCGTTTCACCTTGCGTCTTTGGCGAACCTTTAAAAAAAGCCCTCGGTACATCTCAACCTTAGAACTGCTTTTCACCCTCAATCTGACATCAAACTAAGCAAACTATCCAAACACTCCATAATCGATTTTGGTATAGCTGGGATGCACACTTGCCTTTGGTAGAATTCTCGTACAATAAAAGTTATCACGCTAGTATCCAAATGGCACCATTCGAAGCATTGTATAGCCGTTAGTGTCGTTCGCCTATTTGTTGGCACGAGATCAAAAAAGTTCAAATCACCGGTCCTGAGCTCATACAAGAGGCAACGGACAAGATCTTGTAGATTCGTGAAAACCTACTAAAAGCTAGAAATCGACAAAAGAGTTACGCTGACAAGAGACGCAAGCCCTTGGAATTCAACTTTGGTGATCATGTACTTCTCAAGGTGTCCCCTTGGAAGGGTGTAGTTCGATTTGGTAGGAAACACAAACTCGCTCCTCGCTTCAGTAGGTCCTTTCAAGATTCTCGAAATGATTGGAAAGGTAGCGTATCGACTGGACCTACCTCAAGAGCTCAACAATGTCCACTCGACATTTCATGTTACAAATCTCAAGAAGTGTCTAGCTGAAGAAGGCCTTCAATTCCACTAATGATCTTCAAATCAATGAGTCCTTACATTTTGTTGAAAAACTGGTCGAAATCATGGACCGAGGAACCAAGCAACTTAGGCGCAGTCACATTCCCATTGTCAAGGTTCGATGGGAAGGAAAACGTGACGCTGAATTCACTTGGGAACTCGAGAGTGATATGAAGACCAAGCATCCGCATCTTTTCGTAAAGTCTTCCTCTTGAATAAATTTCGGGACAATATTTCCTAAAGTAGGGGAGACTTTAACGTTCGCATTTTTGTACTTCCCTTATTTAAAAGTGTAACCGTATTTCTATTTATGGAAACTTGTATTCATACTCAATTTCAACTTTGTAATCCGAGACTTTGATCATAATGAAATTCAACTTTATACATACTTGTTATACATGCAAGCAATCATTTAAATACATATTTTCATGCAAACCAACACTTGTTATACATGCAATACTCATACATTACACCTTAATACTCAAAATACTTAAAAACCGGCTAAATACGTAACAACGACCCAATCTAACATCCTTGGGAAAACTGAACTCACTTCGCACGAAGTGAACTCACACAATCAAGTTCACCTTGCACGAAGTGAAGCTGTCAGCAATTCACTCCTATAAATAAGAGCACTCCCACACTCCTTAACACTTTCCAAACCTTCACACTTTCTCTCGAATTTTCAAGTTATTGGCAGAAACTTCTCAGCCATCCTAAGTGAGTTTTAGCTCACTAATGTTCTTACTTTCATAAAATTTCTCTTTCATCTTGTTCGTGTACCTTACTTTTTTTTATTTAATAGCGTTATGTACCAAGTGTTGAAACTAACCAAGTTCACCATCCTCAATATGGATGAACTTGTGCTCTGGTAAGAGTGTGAACGATGGGAGCCTTAGGTTTCTGAATTAAGTTCCACTACCTCACTTGTACACCTTGTTGTATTGTATTTCCATTCATTCATGACCAACCGGGTTTATCAACTACGTTGATAAACTTTGTGCTTTGGTAAACCATATAATGAGATGTTCATACCTCCATGCTTGACCTCTGTGACATATTTGAAGGACTAAGGACCTAACCTATATATAAAGTATATTTATGTATATACCTAGCCGAGTTCACGTTACTAACCGAATATGGTTAGGTGTAATGAACTTGGCATATTCTGCCTCGTTTCTAAATTCCTCGTTTACAGAATTCAACGTCAAAACGAGTGTTTAGACCAGATACATATTTGAGATCTGTTGCTTCGTACGAAGTGGACAATTACTTCGCACGAGGTGAACAGTCACTTCGCACGAAGTGAGCAATCACTTCGCACGAAGATGTATTTTCATACGACTACTTTTATTGAACTTTCTAATTCCGAATCCGAGTCTCTCACCAACTCAAATACTCACACACCTTTGTTCCTTCGTGTAGGGTAACTTCGGTGTTCTACCCTTCAACTTAACGACTCGCGGATTGCTAGGAAAGCTTTGCAACACCGTGAGTATACTCGACTCCGTTTTATCTTTTAACACTTTTGGGTGTAACATGTATGTGTTATCAAAATCAGCAACTCACATATACTTTATGCTTAAAACCACAAACAAACAATCCATTATACGTGCTTAAACCGTTATACTTAAGTTCATGCATACTAAACTATATTTATGCTTTATACTTGTCATTAACTTTATTCAAGCCTCCCTTAACATGTATAGCGCTATAGGATTAACGCACCACCCGTATTCTTGCGGTAATGTTAAGTAAACAAAATTGTCTATTAATTGCTATGATTAGATTACGCTAGCGGGAAACTTTAGTTTGACATTTATAGTTGTATGCTAGTTTTGTATGTTAATTTAAGTTAACAATTATGCATGTGGATTCGTTTAAACTTTTACATTATCTAGTATTTAAACTTGTATACTCGTTAATGCCTTGTGTGTTGAACTATACTTTAATATATGTTGATGGAATTTGATGATGATGAGGAAGCATGGAATCTAGTAGGATGAACTAGAAATCCATTATAATTTAGAGTTATGTTGTATTTGTTTCTTTAATTAGGTTGTTGTACTCTATTTTCAAAACTATGTATTCAATTTAGAAATGAAATGAAATATGTTATTTAAATACTTGTCGCAAATTAGTGTTATGAAGCCTCGAGCAATCTATTTTGTCCCGCCTCGATGTTTCCGCCAATCGGTTGGGTGTGCAATCACTTTCTTGTTCACCTTTGATGAGACCTGTTTCATACGCCCCTCTTTATTTATCATGTTCGTCAAATTCACTAAATTACCATCACTTCGCCCGGTAAAGTTCACTAATTTTGCAATTGTTCGATTATTTCTGCAAAAGATTGTGACTTTTTATGTTAGATCTTGTTTTTGCTTCTGGTTATCAAGTGAACTAGAGACATTATTCTAGCTTGTGTGTACTTTTATTGTGATTAATCATGTTTTAGTTTATGTCTGAGTGTGTTAAAATTGGAATTCTTTGTTAAACCCTTAATGATGCTATTGTGGTTGTAGGTGTATGGAGAGAGAAGTATGTTTGAGTGTGTGTGAGAGAGAGAAGGTTTACATGTTTTTTTATATAGAGGGGCATTTTAGTCTTTTCTTGAAAAAGTAACAGAAAATTAGACGGTGTAAAAAATTTGGATTCAAAGGGTTACAAAAAGTGTGTGTGTTTAGGAACTCAGGTAGTTAAAACCATTAAAGTGCATGGACTCAAAAAATAATTTACTTGAATGTTATTGTAAATGTATATTGGTAAACTTACATAGAACATTAATATATAGATTTACTCTTTAATAGCTAATTGTATTAATTTTGTTACTTATTTTCAATATATATATTTTAAAAAAAATAATTTAGAGTGTAGAATAAATTACGATGTGGTAGAATAAATTACGAGCTATGTAGGATAAAGTGTAGGATGAAATTTCAATATATGTA
Source organism: Scalesia atractyloides (assembly GCA_947069175.1). Classification (NCBI taxonomy): domain Eukaryota; kingdom Viridiplantae; phylum Streptophyta; class Magnoliopsida; order Asterales; family Asteraceae; genus Scalesia; species Scalesia atractyloides. The sequence goes on from CAMTDV010000014.1 coordinate 70,325,063, forward strand.
GAATAAATTTCGAAATGTAAAATTTCGTGTGGAAAATGATAGTTTTTACGACTAATTAATTAGGTAAGATAATAACAAATGAGATAAGAGAAAAACTATTTAATGTTTTACAATTATATCTTTTTTTTCTCGACTAATTTTTTTTCTCGAATGATCTTTTTGTATATTTATGTTAAAATTAGTATATATGGTAACTAACATGTTTATAGTCTTTAAAACCTAATCCATTAAAATGTTAGATTAAATCGTAGATGCACTTATGAATGTGAAGCTGTGCAAATGCACGTATGCATTTGAATGCTACATCTTCTCTGATTTCTTCTTCTTCTTTTTTTTTACCAATTTATATATATTTTTTAATTAAATATGCTCTGAAAACTTATTTAATACAAGTCTTACATGATCTCAATTATATAAATTGGTTTAAGCTTATAAATATTTACACGTTTCCTTTAAAATAATAATGGAAATTGCAAATTTATTTAGTTCATTTTCCAAAATTGTCGGTACCTCCTAAAGAAAGCATTCATTCTTATTTACGATATCTGAACACACGTATATGTCTGTCTCTCTTGTCAATTAATATAACAAACATTAATGAGATTAAGATTTACTACTAAAGATGCTTTTACATAACACAATCCTCTTCATTCATAACTCGTGGACCTCCCTCCCTCACTTTCTTACAAAAATGACTTAAAGAAACAATACTTTTGCTTAGGTGTGTTTTTAGGTTTTAGACTCTAAATCTAGTTTCTTGTTTCGGATTTCACGGTTTTGAATATTTTTTTAGACTTCTAATAAAAAACCGGATTTTACTAGTTGGGTGTTCAACAATTCAGACTTCAGGTTTCTTTGTTTTGTTGACTGAGCTAAATGTTAACAAGTTGTACAAATATGAATAGCTAATTAGCGTTTTTGTACTGAGCTAAATGTTAACAAGTTGTACAAATATGAATAGCTAATTAGCTATAGCCCAATTTGGTTCAACTTTAAATAGAAAAACCAAATTTAACACTTTGGGTGTTCATCAATTCAAATTTAGGTTTCTAGTTGTAAAATATATATATGAACTCGGTCCCTTGGTTTAACCGATTTAAATTTCTTAAAACCAAATAGCTAACAAGGTGTGGTTGAAAATCTAAGCGAAAACCATATATGTAATTTGATTTGGTTTTAGATGCTTTCGGTTTGTTTTGGCATTCCAAACATCTCCACTTATGAGTTAGTTTTGTAAATTATGGCTTGACCGACTATTAAATTATGTGCCCTATTAGTCAACTGGCTTAACTAAGTTAGATTAGTTTCACAGGCAGATAACATTCTATGTAATTGAAATTTTTGAATGTACTAGAAGTTAAAGAGCCTTTTTCTTACAAAATATCTAGTTTTAATTCAAGATTTTTAAACTTTACCGACTACTAACAAACAACAATTTAAAAATTTTTTTTAAAAAATTAATGTTAAAAAGAAATATATGGTCCGTAACACATGTGTTTAAAAAAAAAACTTACCTTGCTACATATCATAGGAAAATTAAGCAAGGGAAATGGATATAGTGATTCAGGGATTGACATTATTTTTAAAAAGATTGACACTTGTAGGCATTTGAATTGCATGGTCTTTGGCTAGGACCAACAGTTCATCTTGTGACTGGTTAAATGATTGACATTATTTTTAATGCCGTGATTTGATGTTTAACTACATAATGAGTGGGATGATAAATAAACATTATTTGTATAAGTATATAAAATTCTGTGATAATTGAGTATATAAAATTTTGTTGATTTATTGTGTAAATCTTTTGGATCTGATTGGAGTTTGCTACAATGGCGTGACAGGAAAACAATATGATAGAGAGGTCCTTAGATGGGGGGGCTTGGTGGAGTCATATTCAGTGATATAGTTAATGTAGATCAGGGCTGGCCTATAGGGTGTGTAGGATGTGCCATCGAACAAGGCCCAAAGTCTTTTAGGGCCCATAAAAAGTTTCTGTTTTATATATAAACTAGTATTAAGTAGCCCCCGCATTGCGGCGGGGGCGTAAAACCGTGTCAAATAGCATTAATGTCACACCACCACGAGCGCCAACCAACAATGAATTTGCGGCGTGTTGATGCGAAGAACTTATAAAGAAACGTAAAACATAGAAAATTACAACTAAGTCGATTTAGGATCCACACGTTATGACGAACCCGTCAAACGGGTAAAAATAGATGACGTTAAAACGTCGAATCACACAGTCACGTTGCGTTGTGTTAAGTCGCAAAACTTAAAACGAAGCCTAAAAATCTTGAACCTCACACACATGTTGTGTCATGTTAACTCGCAAAATTTAGAACGAAACGTAAAATAACACATTTGCAAAAGATGAAAAGTTTTGAATTAAAAGTAAAAAATTCAAATAGTTTTTGGTTTGATTTTATCAAATACTTTTTGACTAAAAGTAAAAAAAAAATCATTTTTTTAAAACTCCACAAGCATGAGGTACAACACCCCTAAACACAAGTAAATTGCTAAGTTATAATAGTTTAGATTAAATGCTTTTGTACAACCATTGCATGCACAAAACACCAATATAGCATGATGTACAATTCTAATGCAAATGTTTAAATTAAATGCTTTTGTACAACCATTGCATGCATAAAACAAATCTTGAACCTCACACAAACGTTGTGCCGTGTTAACTCACAAAATTTAGAAAGAAGCGTAGAATAACAAATTTGCGAAAGATGAAAAGTTTTGGATTAAAATAAAAAAATTCAAATAGTTTTTGGTTTAATTGTATCAAATACTTTTTGACTAAAAGTAAAAAAAAATCATTTTTTTAACTCCACAGGCATTAGATACAACACCCCTAAACACAAGTAAATTGCTAATTTATAATATTTAGATTAAATGTTTTTGTACAACCACTGCATGCACTAAAACACCAATATACCATGATGTACAACCTCTAATGCAAATGTTTAAATTAAATGCTTTTATACAACCATTGCATGCATAAAACAGTAACATAGCATGGTGTACAACTTCTAATGCAACAAAATGTTACAAAATATAGTATTATATAATATAATATAATATAATATATAATTAAATTAAAATCAAAAGATCATTGATAAGTTGATATAGTTCAGATGGTTGAGCGCTTTGATTAATTCACATTAGATGCAGGTTCGAAACCAGATATACCCCTATAATTTTTTAAACCTTTTTTTGTCTCACCCTACCCTATCTTTAAGGCCCTTGTTTCAAAACATCCGTTGATCAAGAGAAACAAAAGGCTGATACAAAAATTAGAGCATAAACATTTATGGCTTGTTTGGAACTTTTAATTATAAGTTCTTAAATACACATTGGAAAGTTAGAACATTTATGGCAGGCAATGACATATTGTTTGAAAAAAATGAGTGATTCGATGGATGAGATGAAGAAAATAATGGTGGCAAGGAAGAAAATAGCGGGTCTAGATTTTGAGGAGAATATGGAGGAATTTAGAGGGGTATAAAATGAATATTGAGAGTTAATAACCATTGCACTATCTCTTATTACTTATATTTCTTCCACTTAATAGCTTAAATTATTAGCAAGTTAATTAAATGTTACGTAGTTGAGGAAAAGCCAGTGCCATATATTGTTGCTTTATTGTTGTAATATATTTATGTTTCGTTTTATGATTTAGTTAGGCTATGTACGTACTAGTGTACCCCTAAAGAATGGAAGATGTAACCTTTAGATTGATGATAAGTTATTTGTTCTATAGTAGGTAATTAATAACAAAATCCCGATTACATTGTTAAGTGGCGTTGGGCCAAAAAAATTGCGAAGGTCAAAGTTTTATTTGTGATTTTCGGAGACGGCCCTGATGTAGATCGTAAATGGATGATAGTGTCTTATCTCATTAACATCTCCAAGACACTTGTCTTTTGGTGATTTTGAAGCCAACATGGCGAGTTTTTTACGAACTCAACATACAAGCCGTTTATGTGTCGGTTTTGTTTGTGTTGTTAAGTGGCGTTGGGCCAAAAATATTGGGAATAGGACCCAATGTTTTTTGTCTCGCACAGGGCCGAAGTTTTATTTGTGATTTTCGGAGACGGCCCTGATGTAGATCGTAAATGGATGATAGTGCCTTATCTCATTAACATCTCCAAGACACTTGTCTTTTGGTGATTTTGAAGCCAACATGGCGAGTTTTTTACGAACTCAACGTACAAGCCGTTTATGTGTCGGTTTTGTTTGTGTGTGCATCCTGTACACGAATGGGTCAGATGAAGCTGGAGTGGGAATGACGAAGGCAAAAGCGGGATCATTAGAGGCAATGTTGTGATCACTTAAAAAAACTTAATAATATACCGAAAAAAGCAATAGTATTGAAAAAGATCTACCAAAATGGTAGATTTCCTTCGATTGGAGCTGGAAAGGAATGTAAACGATGATCAATCATTCTTCTTCAATGGCTAACCCCGAGGTTTTCGTCAATGGGATCATTAATATTCAATGTTTGGATTTCTAACACTCGATTATAGAACTTTTAGTCCGGGTGAGGTCGCCATAATTTTTTTGTACTAGATTGAGTCTTGCGACACCAATTTAAAGTTAAGACCTAACTCAATTCACTCACATTTTTATTACCCAATTCGTATTAGGTTATCATATAATAAATTAGTTTGAGTTATGTAAATAACCTCTTACATAAATGTAGCAACCCCCTGGCCCGGGCATACGGGAGCCTCATGCACCGTCTTTGCTCTTTTCTAACATATTATTATTAAATATGAATAACAATAGAACGTCTAGAAATAACATGAAATAGCAAATTTCAATTGAGCACATCATAAAAAAAATTACATCTTGTGACAAACTCGTTTTGCCATCAACCAAACAAATTAAGACATTAAATACACAATAATAAGGTATCCATTTTAACATGCCTTAAGTTTTGCTTTAGAATTAAGTATATTAGCATATTAGGCTACTTTTAAAACAACAAATAATAAGAACAATCAACAAGATATGGGTGAAGTGGTAAACACAACTATAGACAATATCCACATGTTGTACAAAAAAAAATGGGCTTCAATTCGGTAAGTGCACCAAAGTGTAACTATAGATCAATCTGAATTTAGGGTCTTTAAGTGTAGATTTGTAATATTCTTGTATTAGTGACCTTAGGTCAATGGGCTATAAATAGGTGGGTCAAGCTTGTATTAGTTGAGACTTTTAGACGCTTTCTAGGGTTTGTGTGAGTAATCTAGAGAGAGAAAGTGTGGGTTTGACATGTAAACATCATTCATAATACAAGTTTAATTGATATTTAGATTTGGATCTTGATAGACAACATCGTGTTTGTCGAATCCCGCACGTCGAACACATTTATCGAACGAATTGGTACGGTTACCCGATCATACAAGTGGTATCAGAGCCACGGTGCTTGAATTTGACGGTTTCATAATCATCAAATTCATCTAGATTTGGTTCGAATCTGTGGTGTTTATCGTCGTGTGAGATATGGTCGTGTCCCGCCACTATTCAACGATGACTATGTGCCTCTACCAGAGATAATCCAGAAGTTACACATTTTATACCAAAAACAACTTTACTGTTGTACCTGAATTTGATTATGATTCCTATCTGATTTAGTGTCAAATGAGTCAGAACGTTCGAGGAAAAGAGATGAGTGTGAGTCAAGTCATCGAAATGATGTCAGTGCATTTAATATTGAAAATCTTTCAAAAGCGAAATTTATGAGAATTTTTGAAGAAGTGAAAGGAATGTATGAGTTAGAGAATGTGAAATGTGAGAACATTTAAATGTTTTTTGAGAAGGTTAGTGAGAAATCAAAGGTATCTAAATCATTTTTAAACCAAGGGTAACTAAAATTTTTGTCAAAAGTAGAATGTTAAATGAGGAAAGTTCAAAAATCGAAGAATCAAATGAAAAGTTTTTTAAATGATCTATTAAAGTTAATGTTCTTGTTGTATGTTGGCTAAGCCTAGTTTCAAGGATAAAGTCTATCTTAGATGTGGAAACAAGGGGCATATAGCAAGACAGCATAAGATGGAGAAAAAAATATTCAACGATAAAAGAAGGAATCAAGTGAAAGTGGTGATTGGAGAAGAAATGACCGGATGAGAGATATTCCATCCAAGTCTAAGTCTTTTGCTTCTAGCTTTAAACAGAAAAATGTTTCAATAATCACGTCTTTCATAAACAAGTTTTTTTTAACCATAACAGGTTTGGTGAGTCAAACTAAAAGTTGAAACAATATTTAATGAACAAAGACATTTCCATATGAGAAAGATACTTACATATGTTACAAAGGACAATCTAGGACCACATGGCCTAGGTTTCACTTTCTGATTAGTTTGTTAAATGAGTACAGGACAACCGAGGAGACCTGTTGATACGTTCGACAATGGTTGTTCCTGGAAAGCATTTGAGAATGGTTTGCGTGGTAACAAATCAACTTACTTTTTGAGAAAATTATCTACTTTGGACATCATTATGTCATATCACATCCTATCAAACATTTTTCTCAATTTCACATTTAAAACTTTTTGTTACTTTAATATGGGAGACTATTATTTTGTAAATTTATGTTTTTAAACGGGCCTATAAAACAAAAATTTAGGGGGATAAATTTTCCTAAACCAAAAAGATTTTCAATCTTTGTGTGAGTTAGGGGGAGTAATCAAATTTTGAAAAATTTTAAAAGATGTGTTCTTTGTTGAGGAAAAGTTAAAAACGAATCCATGGAGTGAAAAATAGGAAATGATAGTACATTAGTGGATTGTCGGTGCATGCTACAGATTTGTAATGTTTAAAAGTTTTAAAGAGTCTCAGTAATGATGTGTCAGTAAGCTCTCTAAGACTAGTAGTTTTGCGATAACGATACAAACCTAAAGAAAAACATAGTTCTAGTAGGAAGCACGTTCGATATTGCATAGTACTTAGTTTTGTCCTTCTTGATTGTGTGCATGACCGGTAATTGCTAAATAAAAAACAAACCAATTAGTTTGTGAACTTTCACTGCTTTCTGAAAAAGTCACTGTGATTGTTTTCATTTACAGGAGATTTAAATTTGTTTGATTTCTTTATTTTGTTTAAGCTTTGGACATCTTCTGCGCATACGAAGTATCGAACTAGATGTTACTGCCTAAACGTTTCTGCTTATTTTCTTGGTGTTTCGTTTAAGTCTTGGATCACCTATGCGTATACGTGAGTATCGAACTGGTGATTAAGACCTAAAGTCTTTCAATTTGTTTATTTTCTTTTTATTTCTTAAACATTGGATGATCTCTACGTATATGAGAATATCGATCTAATTGTTAATGTTTAAGTGTTCAACTTTATTTTTACACAAATCACTGTTGATAATTTATAAAGGCATTACTCGAGTCAGTGTATTACATGATGAGGGGATATGTTGAGATTGTTGGGGCCCATAAGAACTTTGTGCATTTAACATATCTTAATCGTATCAATAAGCATCACGGAAGTATTAATTGAGTTTAAGTAGACAAACAATACCGACAATGCACGTGAATTGTTTAAACTTAGTGTTTTTATAAATAAAAAAAGAACAACAATGCAGCTGACTAGTGTAAATCAAACTGATATGATCCTCTTGCACATGATACTCACAAAAAATTGTGTTGTACATACTTTCTATCTTTGATATTGAAAAATCCAAAAAGATTTCAAGTGTGTTTTAGTATAAACTTTGTAAAATTCAAAAGGATATTTCTTTTCAAATTATTTTTGATAATCTTCCACATAGAACTGATCAAATGAAATTTTCATATGCATGAAGGCATATTTGAGATAAACACAGGTTTGTCTAAAAATGTGAATTGGTCTAACGAGACTTTTGAGATGTTGTTTGTGAATGTGAACAAATTGGTGTTGATAAACGCATGAGGTGTAGAATTCAGTATACTCATCGGACTGAAGAATTCGAGAAGATCACGGGATACTTCAACATCTCTCAGGAATGAGAAATGTGCTAAATCTTTCTCATGAGGATCTATAGATTTGATGACATGATGTGTAACGCTTCGCATTTCTACACTTTCCTTTTTTTAGAAAGTTGTATTCGTATTAGTATTTTTAGAAACTTATAATCGTGTCGTATTCGTATTTCATTTCCAATCTTGTAATCCGAGGCTCTGATCCTAATGCAAATTCATTTTTATACATATACGTGTTACATACTTGTTTTATACGCAATCGATCATTGAATACATGATTACACGGAAAACCGAGACTCAAAATACTTGGAAATATTAATCATGCATGCATTACACTCATACCATACCTTGATACACTTTGATTACCTAAAAACAAACTAAAATACAAGTTTACGGCAAAAAATAATATAATTACAAAGTTTAGAGGCCAAAAATGAAAATTTGCAGACTGGATTCCCAGGCGCCACGCGGGAGAATCCAGGTCCTACCCAGCGACGCGCGGGCAAGGTCAATCCACAGCAATCCATTGCTAGCTCACGACTTGGTCCATTTTTGCCAACTTTTTCACCTCTAATCACCTCCTAACTCATTTAACTCTAACCCTAATCAACCCTATTATAACTCTAACCCTAAGCAACCCCATTATAAATAGGAGTCTCCATACACTCCTAAACACTTTCCAAACACTCTAAACACTCTCAAAACATCAAATTCTCTCAAATTGTTCAAGTTCTTGGCATATTATACTTGTCTTCAAATGAGTGAATTTGAACATCTTTCTTCATCATTTCTTCTTGTTTTCCTCTTTCATTCTACTTGGATAACCTCTAGGAATGTTTCCACAAGTTTACCATGGTAAACTAAGTTGGAACACCACCATATTTGAGGTCCAAAGTCGGATTAAATTATGTTTTTATATAACTTTTATCTTATGTAACTTTTATTTCACTTGGTTACTTGATGATTTAGATGAATATCCAACTAAGTAGCTTCCTGCACTTTCCCTGAGGAAGGTGGGAGAGGATGATTGCTAGGTCCATCCCAGGATATACTTGATGATTTCGATGAATATCCAACTAAGTAGCTTCGAAGATTCAAAGTAAGTTAACCCCATCTCGTCTCAAACATTTGCCATGTTGGGTATGACACGCCCGGGTTGTCCTTATTTGGCTACTTAGATGTCTAGTAACTTATTAGTTTGTATTCTTATGTTTCATTACCATTTGTGGAATGGTGAACATTAGGGTTAATTGATTCATCCAACCCATGGATGACCATACTTGACTAATCTAACATTTGGACTACTAACAAATTATATAAATACATATATATGCATGTAAATAAATTAACCGAACCTAAGACACTAACCAATTCATGGTTTAATGTCAAGAGGAATATGGTTAATGTATCTTGATGTAAACTCCTCGTAATTTTGGACTTCTAACAGGCAAACTTGCGCCTATGAAGAACACTACACTATGGTGTCCGGATTCGAGAAATTCGTCAAGACGAGTTTTATGTATTTGGTACTAAATAATCATCTTGCATTTTGCATTCTGAATTCAAACTCCATCGAACTCGTACACCTCGTTCATCCTTGTAGGATAACTCGGCGGTCCTCTAATCACTCAAACGTATCAACTAACATTCGTGGAAATTATTACGTAAACCGTGAGTATACTCGATCCCATTTACCGTTTTACACACTTTGGGTGCAACATGTACACATTATTACAAATCACATATCACGATTAAACTTGTTTACATACACACTCTATACGTTAAAAACACGATACTTGTTATATTCTTGTTATTACATGCTATATTCAAACTTGTGTTCATATGCTCATTAACTTTGCTAGCCTCCCTTAACAATTATAGCGATGTAGGATTAACGCACCACCCGTATTCTTATGGTATTGTTAAGTTAACTAACTACGACCTTGTTGTTTCGGCGACAAGGGTGCGCACGATTGCGGTATACTTTGGTTTGACATATGATTAACACATGCTAGTATGAAAATAAACAATGTATGCAATTTACCATGTTGGATACGCGAAAACTTTTAGACACGATTATGCTATGTATTCAAACTTATTGTTGATGCATATTATATCCGTCACTATGCGAATAAGCTAGATAGAGCGTGTGTTGAATGAATATTGTATAGATTAGATACGAACACATGACTTAAGTGCGAACGTGAGAGGTGCATAAGTGTCACTTCGTACGAAGGTAACTCACTTCGTACAAAGTGAACTCACTTCTTACGAAGTAAAATGCTTAGTTCGCATGAAGTGAGATAGTCTATATATAGGTGTTGTGTGTAATGCCCTGCTATTTCAAACTTTCTATATTTAGAAAGCCCTTGTCATATTCTATTTCTGGAAACCTTTGTAATCGCATGCTATTGTAATCTTTGTTCGAGACTTGATTCGTAATGAAAACGTATTATATTTTTACCATGTTAAACTCAACTATACTCTATTTATATGCTATGTGATTCTTAACACACGAAAAAGTTTGATGTATTTGCAATATGTGACTTGTCTGAGTTATACGCAATTTATACATGATGTGCTATATACTTATGAAGCTTATGACATGTGATAAATGTACCTTAGAACCCTTATTTATTCATAAACTATCAACATATAACAATTACATGTGTTGCAAAAAAAAATTACCAGGTCCTTAAGGACCGTAAGAGATAACCCCTTACAGTCCGTAAGACCATCTGGGCGGGCAGAATGTCTTTTGGCTCGTGATTTATGCACGGATCCCACCCTTTTCTCCACCTCCAATCACCTTAAACCCCCATTAAACCCTTCCTAACTACCTCCTAACTCTTCCCTATAAATACCACTCCTAATCCACACCATTTCCACTTTACAATCCTTTCTAATCACTCTCAAAGCAATCCAAATTCAAGTTCATAAGCAGAATTTCGGGCAGATTCATCCAACTTCACAAAAGTGAGTGTAACTCACTCATTTCTCAACGAAATCACTCCATTCTTCTTCTCACTTGCTTGGTTTGACCTTGTGCATATCTCCAATGGTTTTCCATGGAAAATCAGGCCCTGGAATGTCACGAAAAAGGCTTCAAAGTGGACTGTTTTGATTTATCTTCTTCAAACTTTTATTAAACTTGAGTCTAACTCATCTCAAACCTATGTCCGAACGCTTACAAAACTATTTGTGGTTGGTTAGGATTAAAAACAAGGTTGAGACATGTAAAACTAGAGGTGAAAACCTCACAAACTTTATGTTTTTAGATTGGGTTTAGACCCACAAGTAGTGTCCAAGTTCAACTTGTGCATGTGTGATGATGGTCTAGCATTGGCAACCCATATTGAATCCACACACTACTTGATGTTTTATATTAGAATAGTTATTGTTATTATCTAGTTCATGACCCTCCTTGTGTTTATAACACAAGTGTAGTGGTGAACATTAGAGGTACCTAAATGGAAGCTTGCTCTTCTTACCTCATGCATGAAATCCATGAAACTAGAGGTACCAAAATGGAGACCTTGATCTCCTACCTCCTACTTGACTTATAAGTTATGCATTATATATATATAATCTAAATATGTACCTATAACTAAGTAACAAAGACTTAATAATGACTAAATAGTTATTTGTTAAGAAACTAGTTACATCATCTAAGGACCATACAACTTGTCACGATTCTAATGGATCTTTGAATCCATGAAAACACACCAAACCCTTAAGGTTCCTATAGTGTCAAGAACAAGTGTCATGAGTTCCAAGATGATTATTTTCATAATACTATTTTCTCATTATTTAAGTCGCGAATCCATAATCCTCCGTAAACTCCGATACTCATACACCTTTGTTACGTCTTGTAGAAGGACGAGGTGCTCCAAGATAATCAACCCAACCACACTCGGAATTCAAGTCAAGACTTGCAAAATCGTGAGTATACTCGATCCCACTTTATGTTTTACACTCTTTGGGTGCAACATGTATAAAACCATGAAACTAGTTTACAAATTTACTCTATCCGCTATAACATGATACTTGTGTACACACTCGATTAATGCATGCTATGTTAGACTTGTGATATATGTTCATTAACTTTGCTAGCCAACCTTAACAAATATAGCGCTATAGGAGTAACGCCCGCCCGTATGCTTGTGGTATTGTTAAGTAAACTATTAAACACCCGTTTTATGACAATGTTGGGTAATCACTATTGTGTTAGACTATGGATTGACATATAAGAAAACAAGTTTAGTATGTTATGACAATTATACACAATGTTGCCATGTTGGATATGAGACAAACTTTTTCGTTATTATGCTATGTATCAAACTTGTATACTCGCCAACCTTTTGTTGATATATATTATTTTAATACATGTTGCAGGAAACTAAGTTGATGCCGACGAAGAAACATATTAGGGTGGATTAGATACACACCTAGTTTTAATTTCATATATTTTGTTCTATGATGTATTGTCCTTTGAAACATGTCGTACTTTCCCTTTTTGAACCATTGTAACAACAATTTAGTAGCAATGAAATTTTTATTTATTAAATATTGTCGCAAAGTAGTATTATGACGTTTTGGGCAATTTGTTCGTCTCATCCTGATGTTTCCGCCGTCGGTTGGGGTGTGACAGATTGGTATCAGAGCCATAACTATAGGGAATTAGGAAAATTGCCATACTCTTGACCTAGTCTATAGTTTAAGTGCCCGACTTTTGACCATTCTTTATTCATGCTTAAAAATGTTAATTCTCCCTACTTTCCTTCTATCTCTTCTTTTTTTCTAAAACATACAATAAGTATTTTCTAAGACATCTTACACAAATTACACACCTGAAGACACTCTTGTTACATCAACGAGACGATTTGCACCAAGATAGGCCCAATGGCCCGCAATTTTTGGTGAAATCCCCCATTCCGAGTTTATGATTTTTACATGAAGTTACGCCATCAAGTTAGGAGTGTCCACATCTTGATGGAAACTTCCATTTCAAACTCTAGTGGACCCTTACCAATGAGTCAGAATTTGCTACTCGTTTGGTAAGTACCAACCACATTTAGGGTACGATGTTATCAAGTTAGGGATGAAACTCGCACCTTGTTAACTAGTCTCAATCCTCGATTTTCAATCTCGCCAAAGTCTCGAATTTTCGATCGACTATGGACATGTAGTACCTGGAAGGGTGAATACCGTTAGTCACTTCTCGATGAGAGTATTCTACCTATTAGGCCAAAACATGTTTCCCTAACTCGAAAGGATTTTCGATCCACTTTGGAATAGTCGACGTTTCTCTACCCGAAACATTCCAATGTTTTATTGAGCCTATCTTTTATACTAATTCAATTTCAATGTGTTTTATACCTTGAACGTTACTAGCTTCGATTCATTTACATGAGTTGAACTTTCCTCGCAACCTCAAACAATAATAATCCTTCGCGAACAAACTAAATTTACACTCCTTTATGTCAATATTTGTGATTATACCATGTAAATACTTATTTTGCCAATGTAAACTATTTGAAACTATGTGCTACATGTTACATGCTAAATTATGCAAAATGTCTTTTCTCAAAACATTATGATCAAGTCTCATCTTTTATCATCACCCTTGTAGATGTCTTATAACCGTCTTTCCAACTCCAAAAGGAACTCCAAGTCAAGCTCAAACAAGAAGATGCTTGCGTTCATGGCCAAGCAAATGGCTCAAGTGATTCCTGACATTGTGAGTAAGGTTACCACTAATGCCGCTGTGACATCCCGGCTTTTTAGGTATCTTAAACGCGCTACTTCACGGTTATTCATTCCTACGCTGATTTAATTCGGAGAATTAAATTACACGCTCGCAATAACTATGCTAACTTTGTGAATTTATTGGGTGAATTACGTGCTATGTCTTATTAAAAGTTTGTATATTGTAGATTATTGTATCACGCCTTGATTTCGCGATTATTAGTTATAAAAAAAATAATAATAAATAAATAGCCGAACCGAACCGAACCGAACCGCGAAACGTGTCGACCTCACCTCCTTGCGGCCCAAGGAACTAACCTAAACTTTAGGCCCAAGCCACTTACCCAAACCCCCCCCCCTTTGCGGTCGCGCCCCCCACCCCCTCCCCTTCTTTTCCCTTGTGCTATATAATTGTATGTATGCATGTTATAGTTTTTTAAAAAAAAGGGAGAAACCCTAACCCCTAGGAGAACCGATGGCAGCCCCCCCCCCCTCACGATCGCAAGTCTCCAACTTCCGGATTGATTCCAATCTTGTCCCGGTTCGCTAATCATCATCGTTTCAAGGTTAGGGTTTAATTGTTTTGCGATTCACATTAGGGTTTGTATAATCTTGATCATGATTGTGTGTAATGGTAGGATTATTAGTATGAAAAGTGTTGTGATTTATGATTAGTTCGGATGATTGTGCGAATCTTTGCGATTTTGATGTTATGTTGAATACTAAAATCATAAGCTGCGTTTTGGCGATAAAGATCATGTTATATAATTAGGGTTTGCATGAATATTGATATACATGATGATATTTGACAAATAAACCTGTTGTTAATCATTGTTATTAAGAGTCATGATCGTTTAAGCATGTTCTAATGCGATAAAAGTCGAAAACTGTTTGCTGAATGACATTTACAGCCAACTTCAATTGGCTGTAACCTGATCATTATTTATCGAAAAGTGGATTTTCTGAAGCCTAAAACGTGTGTTTTTGAAAAACACTTCTAATGGCACCAGATTCATATTTTTCTGAGGTCGTTTGCTATTTTTAAGTGGTCATTTAGTGCAGCAGCTGAAGCTGCATAAATTCTGCAAAATTTTCTAGTTATTTATCGAGTCGGATCTCATAGTCTGTAGGAGGTTGGGTCACGAAATTTGTACACTAACTGGAGACGGGAATTTCCGGAAAACTCCCACTGGAATTTTGTTAATTGGATGAACGATGATTTTTAAATAATTTTTCCCGTGGACTGCAGTCAGAAAGCGACGAATCTGACTGCAGCCTAGTATATAAATGTTTATAAATAATTGGTAAAACGTTAGGACTTGAAGTTTACATAAAATTCTACAGTTTAGTTGACACCTCCTGTAAAAAAATTGGAATTTTTGGAACGTTTGAACTATTTTATAAAAATCCTTGAAAACAGCCCAGTTATGAGCGTACAAGCGGAAACATGATAACTTGTGTTTGTGTGTACCAAAGTGTTGTATGAGTTAATCTGTGTTTATGACAAGTTGGTTTGATCATTATTTTGGTATGATGATACTTTTCATGCATGATTGTGTTTTCGAATTGGTTATTACGTGTGCCGCACTGTGTGTTAGTTATTCGTAGGGTTTTGTATCAGTGTGTTTACACACTAACTTTAAATCGGTTGGCATGTTAGGACGCGATTAACGGTTCCATCAATTGCTACTTTTGTGTTATTCTAACCGAGCAATTTAAGGTGAGTTCAAGGCCCCTATTTTATCCGGTTTCAAACAACAGGGGAGAAACATGTATACGCTCTAAAACTCTATCTTTTACGTTATGCGAAATTAACGTCGTTAAACTATTCGGTAACTAAGTTAATGTTAATGTACGTTATGGTCACTAAGTAGCTATATCACGGAAGTCCTCAACCAACTCTCGGATCGTTAGTATTGGGTTAGATAGCGGGGAAATTATAAGTAGTACTACTGGGCCCGACAAGCCCCACCCGAGCTAGTCGCGCTAGCCGACCGGGTATGGTCAACGGGTGATTAATTTGGCCTAACTTTCGCCATGGTCAGTGATAGACCTGGCAACACTGAGGCAACAACAATCAGCTTCGATCGTGAACTCTTATGTGACGTAACTTTAGGCTCGCTACCTACATGTTAACATTGAACTTAATTACGAACCAACATTATTATTCCGGGTTAGGAATAATGGAACTATATCGTTATCCCGGGTTAGGGATAACGGGGGAAAACAAACTTTTAACCGAACTTGTGAACTTATAAAAACCTGTGAACTCACTCTTCTTTAATGTGACACTTGTTTTTTTACATGTTTCTCAGGACGTTAGGAGCGCTAGGTGCACTCACTTGCATTTGATCAAGACATTTTTATCGAGCCTTATTTACGAATATTGTTTGGGATTTTTGGTTTTGGCGTTTATGTTGGTGCCTGCTACTTTACTTTACTCTAATGCTTCCGCTAAACTTTGAAACTAATGCTTCCGCTAAACTTTGAAACTAAGACAATTTGAAAATAACTATGAATGGTTAAACAAATGTTTTTGGAAAACGTTTAAATAAATCATATAGAGTCGTTCGATATTACTAGTGTCGCAGATTCTGGTTTGATCACACGCCTCGCGGTAAAACTCCGCAAGTGGAAATTGAGGGTGTGACAGATTGGTATCAGAGCCTCTAGCTATAGAGAACCAGGTTTGCATTAAAAGTAGACCTAAACTATAGCTGTTACACGACACTAGACTTAGTTGGCACCGAACTGTGATATCTTGTATGTGTTATACTACAATTGCTTTATGTGAGATATATATGTATATTGTGATGCACGCAACTCGTAACTAACTACACCAACCCAGCAGGCAATGTCATCATCATCATCCGACAAATCTCGACAATCAAGGGCGCCGGGGAAGGCACCCATGGTCGAACCCTCACCACCTTATGGCGTGGAGACACGCTCAGCTGCTAGGAAAAGACTCGCTCTAGGAGGGGAGTCGTCCTCCCGTCTGACCACCGCTATACCGGTCGAACCGGTCAACTCGTTAGGAGTAGGGGACGATCTACTTAGGGATATGTTAAGGAAACAACAGGAACAGCTAGAGAGAATGCACGAGACTATCGAAGCACAAGGATGGATGATACGTCAACTAACTGGTAAAACTGGAAAGCTCAAGGAAGAGCAACATGAGAATCGGAGAGTTCGAAACATTTTAGCTAAGGATCTTCGTGCTGAGCAGCTGAGGGCTGACTGGCTCGAAGACAGAGTTCTTGAGTCCAGTTGGAGGATTCAAGAACTGGAGCAGAATCAAGCACCACCTGTCCCAGTACCCGCACCAGCACCGGCCCCCCAGCGCCGGTAGAGGAAGAAAAGGAGGATCCAGAGGAAGACCCAGAGGAGGATCCAGAGGAAGACCCGGAGGAGGATCCGGAGGAAGAAGAGCCGGAACAGGACCCGGCTGTTGAAGCTGAAAACGCCACAGAGGATGACGGCAACCATAGCGACTTGGGAGATGGAGACGTAGAAGACTAACTCGTCTCGCCAACCTCCGCTTTGTTTTCCTTAGTTTGTTTGTTTTCACTTATGTTTGAACTTGAAATTTTATAATTAAACTGAGATGTTTGGTTGGTATTTTGTGAGACATTGCAATTTATTTAATCGAATGTTCGGTTTGATTGTTTAAATTATCGGGTTGACATAAATTGTGTGATTATTTAAGTGTGGAATATGATAACTATATTGGATATATACTTATCGGTGTGTATTTGTGTTGTCTTGCGAAGATCTGAAATGGCTACCGGTCGTCGCGGAAACCTCAACATGTCAACTGAAGAATTGGCCGCTTTAATCCAAGAACACGTGAATGCTGCTCTGGCACCAGCAGGTAACCATTATTAAATTTTCATGGGAAAATCTAATAGTTGGGCTAGTAGACTTTCTCGCTGACTACCTATCCTCTGTCTTCAGGAGGGGGTCTTAACCCCTACAAGATGTTCCGCGATGCGAAACCGAGCAAGTTCACGGGTGCTGAAGGAGCCATAGGACTGGTCCATTGGATTGAAAAGTCTGAATCGGTTTTCGAGATGTGCAATTGCCTTGAAGCTAGTAAGGTCAAGTATGCTGCCTCAACGTTGGAAGATGGGGCATTGACCTGGTGGATAGCACAAGTCCAAACTCGTGGACTTCTTGCGGCAAACGCAATGGCCTGGACCGAATTTAAGGCCCTAATCAAGGAGGAATACTGTCCGCGGGACAGAGTTCAACAGTTGGAACAGGCGTTGTGGAACCACAAGATGGTAGGGTTAGAAATTGAAGCGTACACGGCAAAACATCATGATATGGTGTTCCTATGTCCCGATTTGGCTAACAACGTCGAAAAACGACTTGAGTTTTATCTTGGGGGTCTGGTCCCTGAGATCCAGGGCATGGTAATGTCTAGCAACCCTACGACGGAGCATCAAGCGATTAGGTGGCGCATAAACTCACCGATAAGGCGGTGGAGCAAAGGAAGTTGCCACCTAGGGGTGCAACTGAAATAGTCCCTGACAACAAAAGAAAATTTGAAGACTCACCTACTCGACAGACTTCGTCAGCCCAGCCACAACAAGGAAACCAGAAGCGGTCCAACAACTTCAACAACAATCGGGGTCACAACAATCCGTCTGCCAACAACACCCAGAACTCAAGCGGCTATGCGGGTCGAAAGCCGCAATGTAACCGTTGTAACCTCCATCATCACGGCCCTTGCGCCGGAAATCGCTGCCAACAATGTGGCAAAGCGGGACACGCGGCAAAGGATTGTCGCGGGAAATCATGTCTCGACAAAATCAGAATCAGCACCAGGGTCAACAGCAAGGTAATAACCGGGGATGCTATCAGTGTGGTAGCACTGCCCATTTCAAGCGAGACTGCCCGTAGCTTCGCAACAACAATGGTGGGAACAACAACAACAACAACAACCACAACAACAACAACAACAACAACAACAATAACAACAATGGCAACAATGGAAATGGTGGCACTGGAGGTGCCAAAGGTCGTGCATTCATGCTGGGCCGTGGAGAGGCAAGAAACGACTCGAATGTGGTCACCGGTAAGTTTCCCCTTAACGATCATTTTGCTACTTTACTTTTTGATACAGGTGCGGATAAGAGTTTTATATCTGAGTCTTTTAGGAAGAACCTAAATCTCACGCCTAAACCCCTAGAGACCCCTTACGTCATAGAACTAGCCGATGGTAAATCTGTAGATGTGACCCATTTAGTAACCGGCTGTCAACTTAAACTCGCGGGTCACACCTTTACCATTGATCTGATGACAACTACCCTGGGTAGTTTTGACGTGGTAGCCGGAATGGACTGGCTATCCGACGTCCGAGCTGAAGTTCTCTGTTTCGAGAAAGCTATCAGTATTCCGCTCTCTAACGACGAAGTCTTGATGGTGCAAGGCGAGAAGGAGGCGCCGTCACAAACATCATCTCTTACATGCAAGCTCAGAAGTATCTTCGGGGAAAGAACTCCTTCGCTTTGCTCGCACTGGTCACCGAGCAGCCTAAGGACGAGAAGTGGATTGAAGATATCCCCGTCGTCCGTGACTTTTCCGATGTGTTTCCAGAGGAGTTACCTGGTCTTCCACCACATCGACAAGTGGAGTTTGAAATCGAATTGGCGAACCATGCGGCTCCTATCGCCAAGGCTCCGTACCGCTTAGCTCCAGCAGAGCTGCAAGAGCTGTCTACCCAACTTCAAGAATTTTTGGAAAAAGGATTTATCCGACCCAGTACCTCGCCATGGGGAGCTCCGGTCCTTTTTGTGAAGAAAAAGGACGAGACCTTCCGCATGTGCATCGACTATAGGGAACTCAATAAGGTTACCGTCAAGAACCGATACCCATTACCTTGCATCGAAGATCTCTTCTACCAGCTTTAAGGGTCAAGCTACTACTCCAAGATCGATCTACGGTCCGGTTATCACCCGTTACGCGTCAGGGAGGAGGATATCTCCAAGACGGCATTTCGTACTCGGTATGGCCATTATGAGTTCTTGGTCATGCCCTTCGGTTTCACCAACGCACCCGCGGTGTTCATGGACCTCATGAACCGCGTGTGTAAGCCGTATCTCGACAAGTTTGTCATCGTGTTCATCGATGATATACTCGTCTACTCTAAGGGTGAAGAAGAACATGTTGAGCATCTACGATTATTGCTGGAACTACTTCAACAGGAGAAACTATATGCCAAGTTTTTGAAGTGTGATTTATGGATTCGGGAAGTTCAGTTCCTCCGGCATATCGTGAATGAAAAGGTATACATGTTGATCCCGCCAAGATCGATGCTATCAAGAACTGGGAAGCACCCAGGACACCGACAGAGATCCGCCAACTTTTGGGTTTGGCTGGTTACTACAGACGCTTCATCGAGGGATTTTCCAAGATTGCACAACCGCTTACCACTCTCACCCAGAAGGGCACCAAGTATGCTTGGGGTGACAAGCAGGAAGCAGCATTTCAATTGCTGAAGCAGAAACTTTGCAGTGCGCCCATTTTGTCCTTGCCCAAAGGGACAGATGATTTTGTGGTATAATGTGACGCTTCCATTCAGGGATTGGGATGTGTACTCATGCAACGTGATAAGGTCATCGCGTATGCATCCCGACAGTTGAAGGTTCACGAGAAAAACTACACAACACATGACCTGGAATTGGGAGCAGTTGTGTTTGCACTTAAGATTTGGAGACACTATCTATATGGAACAAAGTGCACAATCTACATGGATCACAAGAGCCTCCAGCATATCTTTGACCAGAAGGAGTTGAACATGCGACAGCATCGCTGGGTCGAACTCCAGAACGATTATGAATGTGCCATTCGGTATCACCCGGGTAAGGCTAACGTGGTAGATGATGCCCTCAGTAGAAAGGAGCACTTGAAACCTCGTCGGGTACGAGCACTACAGTTCACAATTCATTCTGGGTTACCCGAACAGATACGCGACGCGCAGCTAGAAGCAGTTAAGGAAGAAAACATCAAGGCCGAATCTATGGGAAAGATGGAACGCGATTGGGAAGTGAAACCCAATGGTGCCCGGTATTTCATGAATCGTATATGGGTACCTCTCTACGGAGACCTCAGGAAGCTAGTTATGGACGAAGCTCACAAATCCCGATACTCTGTCCATCCTGGTTCAGATAATATGTATCAAGACCTTAAAGCCGCGTACTGGTGGCCCAACATAAATGCGGATATAGCCACCTACGTGAGCAAGTGTTTGACTTGTGCGAAGGTCAAGGTGGAATACCAGAAGCCATCAGGGCTACTTCAACAACCTGAGATCCCAGTGTGGAAATGGGATCAGATCTTGATGGACTTTATCACTAAACTCCCGCAAACTCCGGGTGGTTGAGATACCATCTGGGTAATCGTGGATCGTCTAACTAAGTCTGCACACTTCCTAGCGATCAAAGAAACAGATAAGATGGATAAGTTGACTCGCATCTACATTAAGGAAGTAGTTTCTCGGCACGGAGTGCCAACGTCCATCATCTCAGACAGAGATGCTCGTTTCACGTCAAACTTTTGCAGTCACTTCAGAAAGCGTTGGGTACACGCTTAGATATGAGCACAGCTTATCACCCACAGACGGATGGTTAAAGTAAAAGGACCATTCAGACCCTAGAGGACATGCTTAGGGCATGCATGGTAGACTTCGGGAATAGTTGGGAAATCCATCTGCCTTTAGTGGAATTCTCGTATAACAACAGTTACCATACGAGTATTCAGGCAGCACCGTTTGAAGCATTATACGGTCGCAAATGTAGATCACCGGTCTGTTGGGCAGAAGTCGGTGACAGTCAACTCACAGGTCCTGAGTTGATACTTGAGGCTACTGAAAAGATTGTGCAAATCAGAAACCGCATGGCAGCGGCACGAGATCGAGAGAAAAGCTACGCTGATCAACGACGCAAACCGCTCGAATTTCAAGTAGGCGACCGCGTCCTACTGAAGGTGTCACCCTGGAAGGGTGTAATCCATTTTGGGAAACGAGGCAAACTAAACCCACGGTACGTAGGCCCATTTGTGATTTCGAAGCGTATCGGGCCCGTAGCTTATCGGTTAGACCTTCCTACCGAACTCAGTGGAGTTCACAACGTTTTTCATGTGTCCAATCTGAAGAAGTGCCTATCAGATGAGACCCTAGTCATTCCATTGGATGAGATTCAAGTGGATGAGCAACTATATTTTGTGGAACAACCTATCGAGATCATGGATCGTGAGATTAAGACTCGAAGGCACAGCAAGATACTGATTGTCAAGGTTCGTTGGGACTCTAAGCGTGGACCGGAGTTCACGTGGGAAAGAGAGGACCAAATGAAAAGCAAATACCCACACCTTTTTGCAGCTGAGCAGCAATCTGACGTTACCACCAACTAAATTTCGGGATGAAATTCTTTCAACATGGGGATGATGTGACAGCCTGGGAATTTCTTGTACCATTGCTAACAAACTGAATCATTGTGCGTTCTGTGTTTACTCAATTTTCGGGACGAAAATTCTTTCAACATGGGGATAATGTGACATCCCGGCTTTTCAGGTATCTCAAACGCGCTACTTCACGGTTATTCATTCCTACGCTGATTTAATTCGGAGAATTAAATTACAAGCTCGCAATAACTACGTTAACTTTGTGAATTTATTGGGTGAATTACGTGCTATGTGTTATTAAACGTTTGTATATTTTGTAGATTATTGTATCACGCCTTGATTTCGCGATTATTAGTTATAAAAAAATTAATAATAAATAAATAGCCGAACCGAACCGAACCGCGAAACGTGTCGACCTCACTCTCTGGCGGCCCAAGGAACTTACCTAAACTTGAGGCCCAAGCCACTTACCCAAACCCCCCCCCTTTGCGGTCGCGCCCCCCACCCCCTCCCCTTCTTTTCCCTTGTGCTATATAATTGTATGTATGCATGTTATAGTTTTTTTTAAAAAAAGGGAGCCCCCCCCCCTCTCACGATCGCAAGTCTCCAACTTCCGGATTTATTCCAATCTTGTCCCGGTTCGCTAATCATCATCGTTTCAAGGTTAGTGTTTAATTGTTTTGCGATTCAAATTAGGGTTTGTATAATCTTGATCATGATTGTGTGTAATGGTAGGATTATTAGTATGAAAAGTGTTGTGATTTATGATTAGTTCGGATGATTGTGCGAATCTTTGCGATTTTGATGTTATGTTGAATACTAAAATCATAAGCTGCGTTTTGGCCATAAAGATCATGTTATATAATTAGGGTTTGCATGAATATTGATATACATGATGATATTTGACAAATAAACCTGTTGTTAATCATTGTTATTAAGAGTCATGATCGTTTAAGCATGTTCTAATGCGATAAAAGTCGAAAACTGTTTGCTGAATGACATTTACAGCCAACTTCAATTGGCTGTAACCTGATCATTATTTATCGAAAAGTGGATTTTCTGAAGCCTAAAACGTGTGTTTTTGAAAACACTTCTAGTGGCACCAGATTCATATTTTTCTGAGGTCGTTTGCTATTTTTAAGTGGTCATTTAGTGCAGCAGCTGAAGCTGCATAAATTCTGCAAAATTTTCTAGTTATTTATCGAGTCGGATCTCATAGTCTGTAGGAGGTTGGGTCACGAAATTTGTACAGTAACTGGAGACGGGAATTTCCGGAAAACTCCCACTGGAATTTTGTTAATTGGATGAGCGATGATTTTTAAATAATTTTTCCCGTGGACTGCAGTCAGAAAGCGACGAATCTGACTGCAGCCTAGTATATAAATGTTTATAAATAATTGGTAAAACGTTAGGACTTGAAAGTTTACATAAAATTCTACAGTTTAGTTGACACCTCCTGTAAAAAAATTGGAATTTTTGGAACGTTAGAACTATTTTATAAAAATCCTTGAAAACAGCCCAGTTATGAGCGTACAAGCGGAAACATGATAACTTGTGTTTGTGTGTACCAAAGTGTTGTATGAGTTAATCTGTGTTTATGACAAGTTGGTTTGATCATTATTTTGGTATGATGATACTTTGCATGCATGATTGTGTTTTCGAATTGGTTATTACGTGTGCCGCACTGTGTGTTAGTTATGCGTAGGGTTTTGTATCAGTGTGTTCACACACTAACTTTAAATCGGTTGGCATGTTAGGACGCGATTAGCGGTTCCATCAATTGCTACTTTTGTGTTATTCTAACCGAGCAATTTAAGGCGAGTTCACGGCCCCTATTTTATCTTGTATCGAACAACAGGGGGAAAACATGTATACGCTCTAAAACTCTATCTTTTACGTTATGCGAAATTAACGTCGTTAAACTGTTCGGTAACTAAGTTAATGTTAATGTACGTTATGGTCACTAAGTAGCTATATCACGAAAGTCCTCAACCAACTCTCGGATCGTTAGTATTGGGTTAGATAGCGGGGAAATTATAAGTAGTACTACTGGGCCCGACAAGCCCCACCCGAGCTAGTCGCGCTAGCCGACCGGGTATGGTCAACGGGTGATTAATTTGGCCTAACTTTCGCCATGGGCAGTGATAGACCTGGCAACACTGAGGCAACAACAGTCAGCTTCGATCGCGAACTCTTATGTGACGTAACTTTAGGCTCGCTACCTACATGTTAACATTGAACTTAATTACGAACCAATATTATTATTCCGGTTTAGGAATAATGGAACTATATCGTTAACCCGGGTTAGGGATAACGGGGGAAAACAAACTTTTAACCGAACTTGTGAACTTATAAAAACCTGTGAACTCACTCTTCTTTAATGTTGACACTTGTTTCTTTACATGTTTCTCAGGACGCTAGGTGCACTCACTTGCATTTGATCAAGACATTTTAATCGAGTCTTATTTACGAATATTGTTTGGGATTTTTTGGTTTTGGCGTTTATGTTGGCGCCCGTTACTTTACTTTACTCTAATGCTTCCGCTAAACTTTGATACTAATGCTTCCGCTAAACTTTGAAACTAAGACAATTTGAAAATAACTATGAATGGTTAAACAAATGTTTTTGGAAAACGTTTAAATAAATCATATAGAGTCGTTCAATATTACTAGTGTCTCAGATTCTTGTTTGATCACACGCCTCGCGGTAAAACTCCGCAAGTGGAAATTGAGGGTGTGACAGCCGCCAACTCGTCTGTCAACTCTAGAGTTGACCAACCTAAGCCTACCTCTTTCAACTACAAGCACTTCATTTCTTGCAACCCTAGGCCATTCACTGGCAACATGGGTGTCACTGCTATGCTCGAATGGTTTGAGAGCGTCGAAGTGATATTCATCAACAGTGATTATCCCGAGCACCTTAAGACCCGAAGCGCAACGGGCGTCTTCCAGGCTCGAGCCTTCGAGTGGTGGATGAACGAGCGTAACATTCGTTCCAACGAAGAAGCCTATGCCCTCCCTTGGATCGAGGTAAGGGAAATGATGATGTTGGAGTTTTGTCCTCCACATGAACAAGAAAAGCTTGAGGATGAATTTTGGCACCTCAAGCAAGCGGGTGACGATACCCTTGGTTACACCACTCGTTTCAAACAATTGAGCATCATCGTTCCCCACCTCGTGAACACGCCTGCACGTGCCATTAGGAAATACCTCAACGGCCTTCCTCCTGCCATACGTGACGCCAATCAAGCCTCGAGACCTGACAACATCGAGCTATGTTATCGCCTAGCCGCAGAAATCAATTATTAACCGCATTCGTCATAAAACCAAACCTCCAGCTCCACCAAGTATGCCCACCAAGCCACCACTGAACCTAGTGAACCCAAATCCCAATCGCGAAACAACAATGGCAAGAAACGAAGTTTCAAAACCAAAGTTGCAACGCGATCACACCAGCTGCAAACCCAAATCCCCCTCAAGAACCCACAAGAAAACCGTACGTTGGGAATCATCCCAAGTTTACCATATGCCATCACCATCACCCAGCCAACATCGTCTGTCGCCATTGCACCAAATGCAATCGGTTTGGGCATGTGACTGCCGCTTGCCGAAGTGGTCCTGCACCACAAGGCAACCAAAACCAGCAACCACCCTAAAACCAAAACCGTCATGCACCTGCCAACAATGTCTGAGCTTGCTTCAAGTGCGGTGATCCAAATCACCTCCGTCCCCAATGTCCTCAAATCAACCAAGAGCAACAACAACAAGCTCCTCGTGGTCGCGCTTTCAACATCAACGCGAACCAAGCACAACACGACAATGAAGTCGTGAATGGTACGTTCCTTGTCAATGGCATAAAAGTTTTGTATCCATAGAATTTGAACCAATGTTAAATTGTGCACGCTCTAAGCTTCCAAAATCTTTCACCGTCGAAGTTTCCAATGGCAAGTCTATCACCATCGACTCTGTTCTTCGCGATTGTTTTCTCACCCTCAATAATCATGTGTTCTCTATCGATCTCATACCTATGCAATTAGGTAGTTTCGATATCATAGTACGTATGGATTGGTTTCGTAAGAACCATGCTGAAATCGCTTGTCACAAAAAGTTTGTTCGATTGTCTCTTCCGTCCGGTGACACTTTGCACGTCTATGGAGAAAGACCCTCGAAAGGTCTCAAACTCATGTCATGCACCCAAGTGAACAAGCACTTACGTAAGGAGCACTTTGCCTTTTTAGCCCACACTGTGGAAGAAAAGGGCAAGGGAAAGGAAGTAAGTGATGTCCCAGTGGTGTGTGATTGTAACATATGTGCCTTTTCAACCATCGTACAATTCCGAAAAATTTCGAATCCAATGAGATCTTGTGTTTCATTCCCAAGAATTGTATAATTACATGTGACATTCACACATTTCAGTCCTTGTACAATTTCGATCTTTCGAATCGCTTCTAGGGGTGAAATCGCAAACTGTTACGCAAACGTAATCAGTTTAACATGACATACACTTCAGAACAATGACATAATCTAAACATACCCTAGATACCCTTTACATAACTTAGAAATATGTTTTGAGGGCTTTGGTATGGCAAAAACATGTTTATTCAACTTCAGGGACTATTTTGCAAATTCTGCGAAACTATGTCGTTACGCGTATTTCCTAATCCGCAACATGTGCGCACATCCAAAAAAAATTAACCATTAAAATCTTGTATATTAGTGATTGGAATGCAAAAATATCATTCGTTACACATTTACGGTCATTTGTGCGTTCGTTGCGATTTTTGTCGTAATTAACTGAAAACCGCAACCGTACGACTGAACGAACCGACACTCGGGACATTTTTGGATATATTTCAAGTTACCTATACTTTATCATCCTTCTAAAGATTTAAAATGAGGTTAACGGGTGTTAAAAGTGCCAAAATGCGACAAAAACAAGTTCAGGGGCCATTTCTGCCATTTTTTAAACTTCTGCCGCCGCTGCAAGGGCCTTACGGACCATAAGGCAAAATCCCATATGGTCCGTAAGGGGTCCCCAGGTCAGAAGCTTCCTAAATGCAACCTTGAAGCTTCTTGTTGCATTCCTTGGCCACCAAGTCGTGATTTTTGCCACCTTTAACCTGCAATGGACACATGGGAGGACAGTAATCACTTCATAACACCTGGACCAACACTTTTCATGATTTGGGAGCTCCAAGATTAGTATAAATAGCCTTGAAATTCAACCATTTCCTTTGCCCATTTTCTTCTTTTCTCTCTATAACTCTAAGTGGAGACTGTCACATTGTTGGAGGTCTCCCATCTGAGTTTTCTTAAGCTCTTGAGTGTTCTTCAAACACAAGTAAGTGCTCTTCCTAGTCTTGTTTAGTTACTTTAGCTATTTCAAGCTAAAAGTCAAACAGTTTTTGACTTTCAGCTTTGACCGTTAATTGGTCAAGTAAAAGTCCAATTGTACTTTGCAACGTGATCCTAATCACAATGGTTACGATCCATAGCGATCATGCCTACTGAGTACCACGTTTACTAGTCGAAGTGACGAGTCAAAGTTTCGGTCAAATAATGCGCAAAGTTCGCATTATACGATGGAACTATTTTCGGGTATCAAAACACCTTGTTTTGATACCAAATCAGTTTTATAAACCTTGTTAGACATGTTTAACATGTCTAACTCGTCACTTTTAGTTGTAAGTCGAGCGGTCTTGACCACCGCTTCGACTTTCAAATCCGACCCGTTTGGTCGATCTTAGGATCCGACCAAACTCATATTAGTGACCATAGTTGTATAGGGAATAACACTCTGAGGTTATACCTTATGGTCACGTCGTTTGGTTAATGTTTCGTTAAGTCGCTAGTTATTAATTTACAAATGACCAAAACGCCCTTTTTGCGCATAAATCAACTTTAAGCATATGTGACCAATGCTTTGACATATAAATTGATGTTGCAACTATATTAAACTTATTTTGGCAGATTAGACTTATCATAACACATATCTAACCATCCGAACACGTATTTACGTAAATGATCCGTTAAAATAGCGTAAAGTACCTTAACGGGTCATAACGGCTCAAAAGCACTTAGGAATCTTTCCAAATCAGAATGTTAACTTTATTAAACCATTTCATACGAGTTCCAACACTCATTTGGTTTATAAGGTTTCATTATATCCGAATCTTCCGATTAAAGTCCTGATATTTACATAGTTATCCGATTCTAGGACACGTTTGACTTCTCGGACATTTGAGCTTGTTTAATCTTTGATTCAAGGATATTTTGCAACCCCAAGTGAGTACATAGTCCCCTCTTTTATGTTTTCAAAATGTTTTGGGGTAATTAATATGTGTCTGTTCACTATTTTCATGTTTTTCAAAGTTATATGATTTCGTATACATAGTACTATATCCATCAATGATTTGAAATCATCACCTATGGATAAAACAATGATTTTCAAAGTTTGTGAGACTATTTTTGGTGGGTATTTCTTTTGTACATTCATTAACAATGATCAAGCCGATTGGTAGTACGATATAGCGCTATAGGATTTGACACCTCATTCCTGTTGTATGGAATGTCAGAAACCAAGTTTAAACCAAATAGATTTTGCCTTCGTGGTAAATCTATAGTCACCAAAGTATAGTTTGATATACTCAGGTTTGAATGTATTGCCAAACGACCACAATGTATGTTTTACAAAGGTTTTCTAATTAAGCCATAAAAACTTATCTTTTATTGATTTTCCCTAAACCAAAGTATATTTTGATGTACTACCAAATCACAATTAAAGTATATTTGGATATACTTCCAAAGCATAGTTTGATATGCTAACAATGTGATATTATTTACGAAAGTATAGTTTGATATACTCCTGAATCTCTTGTTCTTAAACGAAAGTATATTTTGATATACTACCGATTCTCTTACTATTTACCAAAGTATAGTTTGATAGACTATCAATTCTCTTATTGTATACTAAAGTATAGTTTGATATACTACCCAATCTTTTAAATCACAAGTATACATTTGATATACTACCTAAATTGTTATTTCAAAACCAAACGTATATCTTGTACATATATTACAAACACTTTCTATCAAAAAGTAAAGTATTTTAGATACCAAACTTTTTGTAAGGATTCATGGCTATTTTTGAAAACATATGTTCTTTTCTTAAAACATTCAAGCCATGAATCTAATTCACAAAACCTATGTTACTCCCATGCATTTTTATGCTGACGTACCTATTTTTACTTATGTTTCACGTTTATTTACATGATGATTGTCGTTGCATGCCACATATAGGATGGACTCGGGCCTTAGCTACTTTAAAACTTAAAAGACAATTTAATTGTATTTCATTTCCGATACTCCAAGACAACGGAATTCGATAATTCAATAAAACAAAACTTTAAATACCATGTGTTGAGACAATTTGTAACGTGACTCCCCAAGTGTTTCCACGCGTGTTGCTTTACGCGATTTGTGGTGTTACAGATTGGTATCAGAGCACTGGTTATAGGGAATTAGATTATTAATAATGCTTTGACCTAGTCTATAACTTTCCTAGGACCCCAACGGGAGTGTACTTGCGTTTAGATTTCTAATACACTACCATCACCTATCCTTAGGTGATTACCAAAAAAACAAAACATAATACATCTTCCGAAAGTCAAATTTTTCTAAAAAAATCACAAGAAATCATCTATCCTTGGACGATTTGATTTGGGCTTTATGCCTTCAAAGTTTTCAAAATCTCGTCAAAGTTTGGGCTTTAATAATGTGAACACATGCAATCTAGAAGGGTGAATGCCTGTACCCTGAGTTTTCTGTCTAAGGCTAGAGTGTTCGTAGAAATCCGCATTATCGGACCAGTCACTCTTACCTGGGAACTCTTGGAGTTAGTATTCACTTATAGGTTAAAGCATGTCTTCGTGATACATTATAAAGACCCATTTACTTTGATTTGTCACTGTGTCGTTTGTTTTTTTAAGTAACGAACAAATGATCACAATCCTTACACTTCGTCGATATTTTTAACAATTCATTTTGACTATCCAATATCAATCTCACTCGATTTCTCTCATGATTCCCTTTCTCTTTTAGAATGCCTCCTCATCGTAACGCTACTCAAGATGCCGAAATGGCGACTTTAATCGCTCAACAAATGGCTGCTGTACTCCCCAACCTTGTGACCCAACTCAATCAAGCTTATCAAAACAATAACAACAATGCACCTACTCCGTGAAACTTTAAACAATACAACTCAGCCAAACCACTCAACTTTACTGGGTCTGAGGGAGCTACTAGGCTCCTACAATGGTTTGAGAGTATCGAAAGCACTTTCCGCCATGTTTAGTGTTCGAACGAGCGAAAAGTAGAGTTTGCTTCGAGTGTTTTACAAAAGAGAGCACTCACGTGGTGGAACGGGATTATGAGAGATAGAGGTGCTGACGTAGCACTGGCTCAGACATGGGAAGAGCTTAGAGCTCTTATGATGAAAAGTTCTGCCCACGTCATGAAAAGAGGGCACTGGAGAACGAATTCCACGATCTGAAACAAGATAGCGGTGAACATCGATCCTACACTGATCGTTATGAGGAACTAAGTTTGTTATGTCCTACCATGGTTACGCCCTTGGATAAGGCAATTGAAAAGTACATTGATGGCTTCCCTGACCCAATTCAGGACATAGTCACTGGTAGCAATCCCGCTACAGTTAGACAGGCCATTGAGCTATCCGCTACCCTGACTGAATCTCAAATCAAGAAGGGTAAACTTTTCCGTAAAGGTGACAAGAAACCATCGACAAGACTACCCAAGAAAAACTAAAGGAAAACCAAACTGAATCCTCTAAGAAGTCAAAGAAGCGTAAGGCTTCACAAAACTTCGATGTAGTTGCTCAGAACGATCAAGTTGCTCCAAACCAACCCGCACAACCTCGTGCTAGGAAACCTTATACTGGCACCGCACCTCTGTACAACAAATGCAATCGACATCATCTAAATCAAACACCATGTCACAAATGTACACACTGTGGTCGATTGGAACATTTGATCAATGCATGTCGTTTTGCCACCAACACCCAAGATAAAGCAAATGCAAACCTTGCTGCTGCTATCACCTAGATCGCGCTACAACTGTGGTGATCTTACTCACTATCAAAACAATTGCCCGAAGCTTGTTAATGCAAATCCAGTTCGTGGATGAGTATTTAACATAAATGCTAACGAGACTTATACTAATGACGATGCAGCTGTGAACATTTAAACTTTTACATTTTCACTTTGTGTTATCCGAAAATCTTGAAACATTTCGGTTGGTTTATAAATAATATTGTTATTTCAATTTTATTTACAAAACCAGTATAATTACGTGTATGTGTGACATACCTCTACAATTACCAACACCAAGATATGATTCCTTGCAAATCAAACTACTCTCGTATTTTGTGATCCCTCGCGATCTCCACAAAAATCCTATGTACACGTTTCTTCTAAGAAACAAAGTATAAGGTACAAGTCATAACTCTTAACAAATACTCGAAGTATCACTTTAAATCCTTGCTCGAATACCTAAGGGCACTTTATAAGTCCTTAATTGGTCTTATGCAATATGTCGATGTGCCTATGACTACTTTTGTATTTTCATGACATTACACATACTTTGATTTCATAGTACATCTAGTACATGAATTCCAAAACATTTTCGCTATACAAAATCCCAAATCCTTATAGGATCTTCCTATATTCATAGTAGATCCTTGTGGAAGATTAAAGTGCCATCCGGATTCCTTGATTGGATTCTTTGTGTGCTTTAATACGTATGTACAAGTTAACGGTTATTTGATTCAAAACAATTACTATCTAAATCCTTATAGAACCTTCCATATTTTCATATGCTAGATCCATAGAAGGATATCCAAAGTACTATCTTCAATCCTTAAGGGCTTTTCTATGCAAATAGTTAGATTGTAACGCCCCGCGTTTCTATACTTTCTATATTTGGAAACCTTGTATCGTACTTCTATTTTTAGTAAACGTTGTATCTTGTATTCATCTTTCGTTGTAAACGTTGTAAACCGAGACTTGGATCGTAACGAGAAACTCGTATTTTATCCATATTACGTTAATCATAATCATGTTACACTTATACTTGTTCATACTTTAAACATGTAAACGTATTCGTGGTACTCTCAATCATAAACGTGTGGTAACTTGCAAACATGGTATGTATGCATAATCGAGACTTAAACGTGAAACTCGTAGTCGTTATACTAAATTCGCTACGAAAATATAATCACCTATTCATTTATTAAGTTAATTAATTAAATTAATTGATTAAATTAATTAATTAAAGTAGTTAATAAAATTAATTAATTTCTTTTTACAAAAAACTAAAATGCTAATTTTTTTTAATATATTAACATTTAGATTTTAAATGTTAATATATATACCTTTCTTTAATAAGTCCAAGGTTTAAAGTGTAATTCTTGGATTCTCAAACTACATGGGCCATTCATGTCATTTATGAAACCTGATTTAATGATTTTTAAATGAAAAAAAATAATAAATCAAATCGGATCTGCGGGACTCGAACCCGGGACCTCTGGTTCAACAAACAGCAGCACAACCACTCCACCAACACGCTGCATGTGTTAGAACCCGGAAACACAAAGCTTTTAAGCTTTGTTTCCGGGTAAATGCTGGTCGCAAATAGGGGGCGGACAACAGCTTTTGGGCGGGTTTTTTGGGTTAAAATTTGAGTTTTAAGCATTTTTTTTACATTCAATTCTCACATAAACTCACCTAACCACTAACCTAACTCATCCCTATGAAACCCACCTCTAATCCAAGCATTTTTACACTTTAATCTCTCTCAAATCTCTCTCAATCCATCCATAATCAGCTGCAAATTTGCTAGTTCGAGCAGAATTACTCATCTTCACTAAAGTGAGTGTAACTCATTCATTTCTTAACGAAATCCTCCCATTCTTTTTCCCACTTGCTTGGATTAACCTAAGGATCATTTCCATTGGTTTTCCATGGAAAACCAAGCCCTAGAATGACCAGAAAAAGGTTCCAAAGTGGACTATTTTACTTTATGTTCTTATAAACTTGTTAATCTTTATCAAACTTGAGTCTAACTCATCTCAAACCTATGTCCTAATGCTTACAACACTTCTTGTGGTTGGTTAGGCTTAAAACAAGGTTGAGACATTCAAACAAGAGGTTTAAACCTCACAAATATTCTGTTTTGAATGAACTTCATAAGAGGTGCAAGGCTTGAACTTGTTCATGTGAGACTAACTAGGTGAGCTAGGGCTCTCCTAAATCAAAGTCCACACACCAATTGTGTTTTAACTAGATTAGTGTATCTTTTACTATTATTAAACTTGTTCTAAGACCCTCCTTGTTACCCTTGGTGACTCGTGAAGTGGTGAACAATCATATGAGGTCCAAAGTGGATGGTTAATCCTCCCACCTCCTACTTGACTTGCATGATACTAAGAGGTTCCAAAGTGGATGTTTCATCTTCCCACCTCCTACATGATTATAATAACTATATATAGACTATATTATAAATCCGTAAAACCGAACCCTTGATAATGATTTAATAGTCATCTATCAAGTTAATAAGTTTATTACTAATGTATGTAGTTCCTTGTCACGATTCTAATAGGTCTTGAACCTATGAAAACACATTTAATTCTTACGGATTCTTCATAGTGTCGTTGACGAGTGCTACATCTTAGTAACTATAAGTTATAATACTTTCATGCTTTATCACACTTATTTTAATCATGCTCGAATACTCCTAATCTCCCGTTTAAACTCTATACTCATATGCCTCGTTTCCTCTTGTAGGATAATTCCGCGTCATCCTCGAACCAACTCTTCACGGATTGTCAAGTGTAGAAAAGACTAACAAACCATGAGTACACTCAACCCACTTTTGTTTATAACACTTTTGGGTGTAACATGTTTTACATATACAAAAATCATGAACACTTAAACTTTATGAAACGCACAAACAATCTTATACACATGAATACTTGAATCTTATACTTGATGCTTGTCTTGGATATTCGTTATGCTATGCTTTAGTCATTAACTATTTTTAGCCTTCGTTTGACATGCTTAGCGCTATAGGAATTCACGCATCCACCTCCCTCGTGTTATTCGTTAGGTCATGTTAAAACATCATGATTGCGTTAAGGGTTTGATTATTAGTATTGCATGCCTTGATATTGCTCTTGTATAGATTTAGTTGCCATGAGAATGTTTAAACTTATTCGTATACTTATGCTATGCCTAAACTTGTGTACTCGCCTTTGCTTTCACATTGACATTATATTAAAACATGTTACAAGTTGAAGGAGATGATGCTATGAAAACAATATAGCAAGGACTAGATACACACAAATTAGACGTTATGTTTAATGTTGATGTACCAATTTTGTTATGACTTTGCAAATGTTATGTTGTTTCTTTGTTTTCTTACATTGATGTATTTGACAATTTTTATGAAATGAAATATGGTTTAATTAATTATTATCACTTATTAATGTTGTGAGCAGTGAGCAATCTCGTTTTTGTCTCATCCCGATGTTTCCGCCATCGGTTGGGGTGTGACATAGACCCTTGGATTCCAAAGTACTATTCTAATTAAATAGATCATGTGATGATCTAGTTAAAAGACTCTTTAGTGTCTATTTAAAAATATTATTTGTTGATCTAGTTAAAAAGGCACTTTTGTGGTCTAAGACGAGTCATCATATGTTTATTTGTTTGATTTTTCCCCTACACATCACAAAATGAATTGTGCGAACTATGCAAGGAATTGTGAAATTATGGATGCATACATAATTATAAAAATTCAGTGCATAGAAACCACAGCTAGTTTTGTCATGTGTAAGAACCTATAGTAATAAGAATAACGAAACGAGAACAATGTAATAAGGGCATGGTGGATACGCCACTGATACTTCCTATATATAAGTGTTATCTATTACATTGCAAGCATGGCGTTATTTAAGTTACTAGAAGTTCTGGACCTTGACCAATGTTGTTTTAATCTTTCACTCTCAGACTCCAATTTCGAGCACACACAAGTTTCCTATACTAGTCTTCATGGGAAACCTCTATAAACGTTCTCCCTTTCATTTTTTCGGAAATCCGAATCCCTTTCAAGTCCACGCTCTTTTAGTTCTTCTACAAAAAAGAATGTCACTTTAACATTTACATAGCCCCCTTCAGAGGCTCGGTACAATCAAACGTGTCGTAAACCTACTTATTGGACTGAAGTTTAGAGTTTCATATCTGAACTCATTCCTACAAACAATAGAAGAGTATAATAAACAAAATTCGCTGAGGATCCATGTAGGAACGTCCACGAACAGCACGGGAACCTAAATTTGTTATCTAATGTCCAATTAGGCGGAAACTAATGACATGTTAATAAAATAACAAGAATTACTCATTTAAACGTTGTTTTCATTGATCCAAAGTCATATACATTCAAGAACCAGATCCGACAGAGCTTCACCGTCTCTGTGCCAAAATCTCTAACTCTTACAAATGAAAACCCAAGGCACCTATTTATAGGAACACAAGTTCAGCCATAAAGACACAAGTTCGCCCGAACTTGCATAAGCAAGTTCGGCGAACATGCATTACATGTTAGCATATGGGGAACTTGGCCAAACAAGTTTGCTGATGAGACTGTAAGTTCGGCCGAACTTGACCTAGTCAAGTTCGGCCGTACTTGACCTTCCAAGCACCATACCAGCGAACCTGTCCTATTACATACATAAATACGCCTCGCTTCTAACACATTAAGCCCTATTCGCTCAGACTCGATACATAATGACGTTAATGACGAAAGCAATAGACATATGCACCAACAGACTCCCCCTTGGATGTTGCCGTAGTCATCTTGATGTAGACATCCTTTTAATATATGCACAAAACAGACTCCCCTTGACATCTTCCTCTTGGATAACGTCTGTGTCATGGTCTTTTCTTGAATACCCCGTAGCCATTAGACTTGATTAAGCTCCTGAGTCTATCTTTTTCCTTGAATAAAACTTTAAGATCCAAGCTCCTCCTAAGCTGCGAGCTATGATCCCCCTTGCTTTGAGCTTTACTATAAAACATGTTTCGTCCTGCTCTTCCTAAAACTTTGCTTCCTGTTCCAAAGTTCTTAAGCATACTTGTAAACGTTTCAGATTTACTTGTAAGAACGTGTCTTTCTTTTAAAAACTTTTTAGTTATTCAAGTTCAAGTTAATGACCTTGAATTACTTTAACATTTAAGACCTTGACCATTCTCATGATTTTCAATTATTAAATCTCCTTAGTTGACCAAGTCCAAGTTAATGACCTTGATTAACCAATTTTGTCTAACGAGTCCAAATTAATGACCTCAGTTTGACTTGATAAGAGTACACTGTTTTTCTTCAAATGTAAAGTTTCAAATTAATGAACCTTTTGAACATTACAAAACTTACCAGACTTCAAAGATTCGTTCTCCAACATTGGTTGTTGAAAACAATGTAAAAACAAAATCTTTTTGAATTTTAGTAAGTTTATGCTAAAACACTCTGAAAATCTTTTTGGTTTTATCAACTGTAAAGCAATAAAGAAAGTAAACTATGTACAAACATATTTACAGACATATTTTTGTGAATTCGTGTCTAAGGATCATATCAATTGTTTGAGACATATCACCAGTACCGTTGACCTTTAAATGACTTTAAGTTTTAAACTTGTTTACCTAGATTGTCGATATGTTTGTCCACTTAAACTTCATCATGTTTCTCAATTGTTCCAAGATATGTTAAGGATATGATTTATGAAACTTGACTTAACTGTGTTTCCCACTTCTTGAATATACTCCCGAATCCAGATTCCCTAGATTTCATCTTACATGTGAGTATAGTGTAATTGATATTTGTATCAGGGTTAT
The DNA here is from genome assembly GCA_947069175.1 of Scalesia atractyloides. Classification (NCBI taxonomy): domain Eukaryota; kingdom Viridiplantae; phylum Streptophyta; class Magnoliopsida; order Asterales; family Asteraceae; genus Scalesia; species Scalesia atractyloides. The sequence continues at coordinate 70,362,159 of CAMTDV010000014.1, forward strand.
GCGAGGCCTTGAGATCTCAGGTTAGTACTACCGCACCGACAAAGAGATGAAGGCTCGTCTTTCAGGAGTGTTCCACTTAAGGAATCTTTTCAGCATTGCAAATGATTAGATCTTTCGATTTTTCAAGTTTGTATGCTATTTTGGGGTTTGTAGCAAAAATAATATAGAAGTTCTAGGCTAATGCTTCCGCAAAATCAGAAGAACTTGTATAATACCCCAGATATCAATCATCTATAAAGACCTCGTATCTTAGAATCAGGCAACCCTTTAATCGAAATTTCAGAGTACTAAGTCCATATATCCAAGACGTATTAAACCACGAGATTAAGCAGTTGTAAAATTTAGTTTATATCCCGGAAAACTGAATGTGTAAAGTCTATCGACACATCCACAGTAAGACTTGTTTATCACTTTTAAACTTTACAATTCTTTAGCATACTGTGATAGTCCACTGATGTACTATCATTTCCTTTTTTACAACAAATTCTTTTTGTCCTTTTCATGTTTTTGTACTTTTTGTATTTTTCAATGTTTTTGAATTTTCAACTCTTTTCATATGTTTTTGACTTTTCAACAATTTTTAAAATTTTCTTACTCCCCCTAAAATCAAAAACATATTTTTTGATTTTAGATTTAAAGAAATTCTTCTAAAAACGTAACAAACCAATGCGGATCCCATGACCTCGTCGTCCGATCCTTTTTCTCAAAACTGTATCTGCAATTGTTTAACAAACAATCATTAGACTCATCTACCACTTGTAAAAGCAGTTTGAACATGTAAGAACTTTGAAATCAGTTTTTCTGTTCAACGGTGTGGATTTTCATAATTTTGACTTTTCAAAATTTTTCCTTTTAATCACCACTTGTAGTTTTGACTTTTAGTTTCAAAAACTTTTCTCCTTAACTATTCCCCCTCAAAATGACAAAGATATGACATTTCTTGATAAGTTAAAAACTCATGGAGCTCCGCTATCCTGTATCAACTTTGATAAAGTGGATCTTGAGACTCCTGCACATGAAACAACTATTTGAAAAGAGAAACCCAAGCCTTTTTGGTCTTGGGTTGAACTTGATAATCAGCGTAATCAAATTCGTAACCATCATCGTAATCAAAATTTTCATCAAACATTTCGTTCAATGTTAATTTTGAAACTTTATCGACCTTTTCTTTTTCTGTCTGTTTTAGAAAATCATTTTTCAACTTTGAAAGATCATTTTTAATAACTGCTTCATTTGATTTGACATTGTTAGTTTTAGCAGTAACAGATTTTTCTTTCTCAGAAGATTTCTTTTTCGCAATCCAGGACTGTGACATGAATCTTGCTTTCTTGATATAAAACTGTGAATCATCGATTTTGTTTGACTTTGAAGTTTCACCTTTCTCAAAAACTGAGTTTTCAAACTTTGATTCATTTTTGGGTTTTATTTCAGAAACAGATTCATTTTTGGGTTTTACAATCTCTGGTTGTTTTTGTTTTTCATCTTTTGAAACATTTTTCCTTCGCGAAAACATAGGCTTTAGATTCAAACACTTTCGAGCAATATGACCAATTGTATTGCATTTAAAGCATGTCCGTGAATCAGGAGCATTTCCACTAGTGGGTTTCACACCACTTGTGGACTTGATCTTAGCTTGTCCCGAAGTTCTTTCTCTTTCTTGAATTCATCATTAGATTGCTTACCAATCTTACCTTCTTCTTGAACCGTATTCGTTCCATACACAAATTTCATGTATTTACCTTTGTATTCCTGGAACGTTGTCTTCGGTTTCTTCGTTGATTCACCTTCTTCTTCTTCCAAACCCAATCCTGCTCTCCTGTTCTCAGGAAAATCACCACCAAACTTTTGATAATTGTTATTATTCCTTTTGGATTTAGAATAAAATTTCTTTTGATTTTTATCGAGATCATCTGACGAAACTTCTACAAGTTTGAAAAATTTATCAAGTTGATCTTCTTTCACATTCCGAATCGGGAAGCTATCATCGAAATATAATCTATCAGAATCCTTAACTTTGTACATGACAACGTTAGGATCATCACTTAGATCATTTTCAGATGCTATATCGTCATTTTCGGACTGTGAATCAGAACTGTTATCATCAGAATCATTTCCCAAACTTTCTTTACCATATTTTCTACCACTGCTTTAATATCATCATTTGATTTCGTAAAGTCTACGTCAATGTTCTCAGGCAATTGATTTTTTAATTCAGTTAAAAGTAGTATATCAAAAGCCTTTTCTACTTCATCATCCTTTTTGCAAGAATAGTTTTCAAGGAATGGTGAAGGAACACTTCCGTATTCTTTACGCTTTGGTTTACCGTCATTTTCCTCTTATTTGATCGTAGGAAGAATGTGATCAATGACATAAGCATTTGTGGTGTAGCTTTTCAAAAGTTGTCTTACACGTTCTGTTTCAATTTTTATGTCATGAAGCTCACGTTTTGTTTTAGCAATAGTGTTGATATACATGTTAATTGCCTTTTGTTTTTCAATCACTATTGCTTTTAATATTTTTTCATTAGAAGCAATTTCAAGATTAGCTTTTTCGACATTTTTATATTTGCCTTGTATCTTGTCATAAGCTTCTTTCATGTTTCTGTAATCATAATGAAAAATTTCATTATGTTCAGTTAATTCTCTTAGGACTTCGACCTTTGCAATACAAGGTTCACAAGGATTTGCGCACTTTGTGCAAGGTTTTTCAACCTCCACAACTTTCACAACTTCCTTTTCAGACATTCTTACCTCAGCTTTTACCTTTTCGGTCTCTGCTTTCAAGGCTTCTTGTTTCTGCATCTCGGCATAAGCTATTTCTTCTTCCTCGGTTCTCCGCATGTACGCTTCCAATATTGCATTTTCCAAAGCAGCATCAACATACGAAGTTCCAGCTTCATGCACAACTTCTGCCATCATAGCAGCTCAAGTTTTCTTTCCGATGTAACTGTTCCAGTCAAAACCATCTTCTTCATGATTTGCAACAAGAGCTTGTTCAGATTTCTTTCAGATTTGTCTTCTACTTCAATTTGTGTTTTCTTTGCGTTTCCACTTGCTTCTTGATTACTGCATTCGCGTTTGAAGTGTCCTTTTTTGTCGACACCTGAAGCATGTGACTTCTGACTTATCAAATCCAAGCTGGTTGCTTGAATTACCAATATCTCTCCCGGTGAGTGCTATAAACTTTGTAACTCTTCTGATGATGGATGCAAGGCTCCATTTGATATCCATCAGCTCTAGTTCTTCTTCATCTACCTGATCTTAATCTTTGGCAGTCATTTCCAGATTACCGATCTTTCCAGCAACAAGAGCTTCATAAGATTCGAGAACGGTAGCGAGAAGAGCTATGTGCTGTTTAGCCACTTTTTCTGGAAATACATTCTTCAGATCGACTGCTATGTTGCATTGGAAGATATTTGAGTCCGAACTTGCTTGGCCGGTCTGACTTTGGAATGAAGAGCTTGAACTAGCACTAGAATAACCAACATATGGAAAACTTAGATTCGGAGAAGAATTTGCATTTTCATTAAAAACCGTTTGAATTTTCGGGCTTTGAATCGGAGTATCTTGAATACCTCCTTTGTAATAGACACCGACATCTTGAACAACATTGGATTTCTTTGATTTAGCTTCATCAACTCCATTTCATGACCTTCTAATTTATCGATGAAAGATGACAACTTGAAATGTCTCCAAGATGGACTATTTTTCAGAATCGTTAAGTATGTCGTCCATTCTCCTTCTGGAAGTGCATCGGCCAACTTCTCGATTTGCTCTTCGGTAGATCTTTTGATGTCATGTCTTCGCATCTGGACCATGAGATGACAGTATCTATCGATCATTTGCTTCATAGTTTCACCTTTAATCATCGTAAAGATCTCGAATTCTTTCTTGATTAGGGCCTTCTTGCTCTTGATCATTTCATCACTTCCTTTGAATTTGTCACAGAGAAGTGCCATAATTCTTGAGAAGTATCAAACTTTGGCAATAATATCAAAATATCTTCCTTTACTAATTGTTGAATTAAGCTAATCATCTTCTTCTCAGCGACATACTGTGCTTTGTCGCTTGGTGAAAACTTGTTCACGGAAGATCTTAATCACGCTCATCTTTTGGCCATTTGTAGCCATCCTCAACTGCAACCCAGCTGTCGAATTGGTTTGCTTGTATCCAATTCACAAACTTTTCCTTCCATCCTTCAAGCTCATCTATACTCATTAGCTTCGGCGGTTTCTGAGTAGTACCCATTTCATTGTCGATATTCATCTGATTCGCCGCAAGAGTATTAGCATTTGATGAAGAAGCCATTTGAGAAACGAACACATTGTGAAAATCTTCCATCTTGACAACCTGAAGTCTTATCTGAAAAAACACTTGGAAATTGATTAGCAACAGACAAATTTAGCACGATCGGTGCGTTAAAAACGTTTAATTTTTTTCCGAAAACAATTTTTACCTGGTTATATCTTTAAAATCGTCTCGTCGATACGATTCTAACGATATATAATGTTTGTGACGTTTTTTGGAATAGCCTTGAACAAGTTCGGGCGAACTTTTTACCCGAAAACAATTTTCTTTTTAGGAACCTTAGACAAGTTCGGGAACTAGTCACAGACTTATCAAGTTCGGTCGAACTTGATGTGGAATTTGATTAAAAAATCACACTTTAGAGCGGACTTGCGAAAAGATTTCAAGAAACAGGTAAGTTCGGTCGAACTTAGGTGAAATTTCAAGAAAATTAACAAGTTCGGGCGAACTTGTGAAAGAATTCCAACAATAATTGATCAAGTTCGGGCGAACTTGATCAAAAATATTGAATTTTCTTTCAAGTTCAAGCGGACTTATGCAAAACCTTGAAAATCTATCAAGTTCGGTCGAACTTGATCAAAATCAGTGAAATTTTAATCAAGTTTGGTCGAACTTGATGTTAAGTTCGGCTGAAACTTGTTTCCAAAACATGGTTTTTCCAACTTTTTGATATCAATTTGATTGAATTTGATGTCCAAACTCTCAGGGGTTTGTTATTAGTGCGTTTTACATGACATATTCAAAAATTTTAATCACCCATTTTTGACCATGAAATCATCAAGTATGTGAAAATGTTAAGAAAAATGATAGAATTGAGATGAAATAGAGAAATTATTGTCTTGATTCCAGCAAATTTAGGTATCCAGGCTCTGATACCACTTGTAGGAATGTCCACGAACAGCACGGGGACCTAAATTTGTTATCTAATGTCCAATTAGGCGGAAACTTATGATATGTTAATCAAATAACAAGAATTACTCATTCAAACGTTGTTTTCATTGATCTAAAGTCATATACATTCAAGAACCAGATCGACAGAGCTTCGCCGTCTCTGTACCAAAATCTCTAACTCTTACAAATGAAAACCCAAGGCACCTATTTATAGGAACACAAGTTCGGCCATAAAAGACACAAGTTCGCCCGAACTTGCATAAGCAATTTCGGCCGAACATGCATTACATGTTAACATCATGGGCAAACTTGGCCAAACAAGTTTGCTGATGAGACTGTAAGTTCGCCCGAACTTGACCTAGTCAAGTTCGGCCGTACTTGACCTTCCAAGCACCATACCATTGAACTTGTCCTATTACATACATAAATATGCCTCGCTTCTAACACATTAAGCCATATTCGCTCAGACTCGATACATAATGACGTTAATGACGAAGGCACCAGACATATGCACCAACAATCCAAACGGTACCTAGAATTTTACTCCGAGAACGAAGGATCATTTGAAAGTGATACCCTCAAATCTGTTTTCATGAGTTTTCTCTAATTTAAATTTCGGGACAAAATTTCCTAAAGTATGGGAGACTGTAACATATGTTCCTTTTCAACCATCGTACAATTCCGAACAATTTCGAATCCAATGAGATCTTGTGTTTCATTCCCAAGAATTATATAATTACATGTGACATTCACACATTTCAGTCCTTGTACAATTTCGATCTCTCGAATCGCTTATGGAGGTTGAATCACAAACCGTTACGCAAACGTAATCAGTTTAACGCGACATACACTTCAGAACAATGACATAAGCTAAACATACCCTAAATACCCTTTACATAACTTAGAAATAAGTTTTGAGGGCTTCGGTATGGCAAAAACATGTTTATTCAACTTCAGGGGCTATTTTACAAATTCTGTGAAACTATGGCGTTACGCATATTTCCTAATCCGGAACATGTACGCACATCCAAAAATTTTTGTAATCATTAAAATCTTTTATTTTAGTGATTGGAATGCAAAAATATCATTCGTTACACATTTACGGTCATTTGCGCGTTCGTTACGATTTTCGTCGTAATTAACCGAAAACCGCAACCGTACGACCGAACGAATCGTAAAATGAGTTAACGAGTGTTAAAAGTGCCAAAATGTGACAAAAACAAGTTAAGGGGCCATTTCTGCCATTTTTTAAACTTCTGCCCCTGCAAGGGCCTTACGGACCGTAAGGCAAAACCCCATACTGTCCGTAAGGGGTCCCCAGGTCAGAAGCTTCCTAAATGCAACCTGGAAGCTTCTTGGGCATTCCTTGGCCACCAAGTCGTGATTTTTGCCACCTTTAACCTGCAATGGACACATGGGAGGACATTAATCACTTCCATAACACCTGGATCAACACTTTTCATGATTTGGGAGCTCTAAGATTAGTATAAATAGCCTTGAACTTCAACCATTTCCTTTGCCCATTTTCTTCTTTTCTCTTTATAACTCTATGTGGAGACTACCACATTGTTAGAGGTCTCCCATCTGAGTTTTCTTGAGCTCTTGAGTGTTCTTCAAACACAAGTAAGTGCTCTTCCTAGTCTTGCTTAGTTATTTTAGCTATTTCAAGCTAAACGTCAAACAGTGTTTGACTTTCAGCTTGGACCATTATTTGGTCAAGTCAAAGTCCAATTGGACTTTGCAACCTGATCATAATCACATTGGTTACGATCCATAGCGATCATGCCTACTGATTACCACGTTTGCTAGTCGAAGTGACGAGTCAAAGTTTTGGTCAAATAATGTGCAAAGTGCGCATTATACGACGGAACTATTTTCGGGTATCAAAACACCTAGTTTTGATACCAAACAAGTTTTATAAACCTTGTTAGACATGTTTAACATATCTAACTCGTCACTTTTAGTTTAGTGCTTGTTTAGGGTCGTAAGTCGAGCGGTCTTGACCACCTCTTTTACTTTCAAATCCGACCCATAGTTGTATAGGAATAACCCTCTGAGGTTATACCTTATGGTCACGTCGTTTGGTTAGTGTTTCGTTAAGTCGCTAGTTATGACTTTACAAATGACCAAAACGCCCTTTTTGCACATAAATCAACTTTAAGCATATGTGACCAATGTTTTGACATATAAACTGATGTTGCAACTATATTAAACTTATTTTGGCATATTAGACTTATCATAACACATATCTAACCATCCGAACACGTATTTACGTAAATGATCCGTTAAAATAGCGTAAAGTACCTTAACGGGTCATAACGGGTCAAAAGCACTTACGAATCTTTCCAAATCAGAATGTTAACTTTATTAAATCATTTCATACGAGTTCCAACACTCATTTGGTTTATAAGGTTTCATTATATCCGAATCTTCCGATTAAAGTCCTGATATTTACATAGTTATCCGATTCTAGGACACGTTTGACTTGTCGGACATTTGAGCTTGTTTAATCTTTGATTCAAGGATATTTTGCAACCCCAAGTGAGTACATAGTCCCCTCTTTTATGTTTTCAAAATGTTTTGGGGTAATTCATATGTGCATGTTCACTATTTTCATGTTTTTCAAAGTTATATGATTTCGTATACATAGTACTATATCCATCAATGATTTGAAATCATTACCTATGGCTAAAACAATGATTTCAAAGTTTGTGAGACTATTGTTGGTGGGTATTTCTTTTATACATTCATTAACAATGATCAAGCCGATTGGTAGTATGATATAGCGCTATAGGATTTGACACCCCATTCTTGTTGTATGGAATGTCAGAAACCAAGTTTAAACCAAATAGATTTTGCCTTCGTGGTAAATCTATAGTCACCAAAGTATAGTTTGATATACTCAGGTTTTAATGTATTGCCAAACAACCTCAATGTATGTTTTACAAAGGTTTTCTAATTAAGCCATAAAAACTTATCTTTTATTGATTTTCCCTAAACTAAAGTATATTTTGATATACTACCAAATCACAATTAAACTATATTTGGATATACTTCCAAAGCATAGTTTGATATGCTAACAATGTGATATTATTTACGAAAGTATAGTTTGATATACTCCTGAATCTCTTGTTCTTAAACGAAAGTATATTTTGATATACTACCGATTCTCTTACTATTTACCAAAGTATAGTTTGATTTACTATCGATTCTCTTATTGTATACTAAAGTATAGTTTGATATACTACCCAATCTTTTAAATTAAAAGTATACATTTGATATACTACCTAAATTGTTATTTCAAAACCAAACGTATATCTTGTACATATATTACAAACACTTTCTATCAAAAAGCAAAGTATTTTAGATACCAAACTTTTTGTAAGGATTCATGGCTATTTTTGAAACATATGTTTTTTTCTTAAAACATTCAAGCCATGAATCTAATTCACAAAACCTATGTTACTCACAGGCATTTTTATGCTGACGTACCTATTTTCACATATGTGTCAGGTTTATTTACATGATGATTGTCGCTGCATGCCACATATAGGATGGAATGCTACTTTAAAACTTGAAAGACAATTTAATTGTATTTCATTTCCGATACTCCAAGACAATGGAATTCGATAATTCAATAAAACAAAACTTTAAATACCATGTGTTGATACAATTTGTAACGTGACTCCCCAAGTGTTTCCGCCGCGTGTTGCTTTACGCGATTTGGGGTGTTACAGTGATTTCCCCGACATTTTCCCCGAACACCTTCCTGGTCCACTTCCTCCTCGTTCAGCTGATTTCCGTATCGATCCCATTCCTGGCGCTACGCCTGTCGCTAAGTCTCCTTATCGCCTAGCACCCTCGGAAATGCAAGAGCTATCAAGCCAACTTCAAGAACTTCTTGATAAAGGTTTCATACGCCCTAGTACTTCTCCTTGGGCGCTCCCGTCTTATTCGTTAAGAAGAAGGATGGTTCGTTTCGGATGTGTATCGATTATCGCGAACGCAACAAAATCACCATAAAAAACCGCTATCCTCTTCCCCGCATCGATGACCTCTTTGTTCAACTTCAAGGCGCAACTTGCTTTTCCAAGATCGACCTTCGTTCCGGTTATCATCAACTTCGAGTCCTCGAAGAAGATATCCCTAAAACTGTCTTTTGTACTAGATACGGTCACTACGAATTTGTAGTTATGCCATTCGGTTTAACAAATGCACATGCGGTCTTCATGGACTTAATGAATCGGGTGTGTATGTTATACTTGGATTACTTTGGGATCGTGTTCATAGACGATATCTTCATCTATTCCAAGACCCAAGACGAGCACGAACGACACCTCCGCCTTATCCTTGAACTCCTTCAACGTGAAAAACTATACGCCAAATTCTCCAAGTGTGAATTTTGGCTAAAGGAAGTTCAATTTCTCAGTCATGTTGTGAACGAGAAAGGCATTCATGTCGATCCCGCAAATATCAAGGCCGTAAAGAATTGGATCGCTCCAAAATCTCCTTCCGAAATTTGTTCTTTCCTTGGTTTAGCTGGTTATTATCGTCGCTTCATTTCGAACTTTTCAAAAGTCGTCATTCCCCTCAAGTCTTTGACCTAAAAAGATAAACCTTTTGTTTGGGGTCCTAAACAAGAGGAGTCTTTTCAAACCCTCAAGGACACGCTTTGTAATGCTCCTATTCTCCTCTTCCTGATGGAAACGATGATTTTGTCGTGTATTGAGATGCTTCGAACCGAGGCCTTGGTTGCGTTCTTATGCAACGGGACAAGGTTATCGCCTACGCTTCAAGAAAAATCAAGATCCATGAGAAAAACTACAGTACGCACGACCTTGAACTTGGTGTGGTTGTTTTTGCATTGAAGATATGGCGACACTACCTTTATGGTACCAAGTGTGTGGTCTTCACCGACCATAAGAGACTTCAGCACATCTTCAATCAAAAGGAACTCAACATGCGTCAACGTCGATGGGTAGAGTTGCTCAACGTTGTTACTGGAAGACTCGTTATCACCCTGGTAAAGCGAATGTTGTAGCCGACGCTCTAAGTCATCAACCTCATGCAAAGACATCCACTATTTCCAGATCCTAAGCAATCTTGAGGATCGAATTCATAAGGCACAACCCTCATCCATCAACGAGAACAACTTATACAATGATATGAAGTGTGGTTCCGAAGATCAACTTTCCTCCAAATCTGATGGTATGTTATACTATCTCGATCGAGTCTGAATCCCAAATCATGACAACCTTCGTGACTTCTTGATGAATGAAGCCCACAAATCCCGATACTCTATTCATCCTGGTGCCGACAAGATGTACAAAGACTTGCGTACGTCTTATTGGTGGCCTGGAATGAAGAAGGACATCGCCCGTTACGTCTCGAAATGTCTCACGTGTTCCAAAGTGAAGGTTGAACATCAACGCCCCTATGGCTTATTCGAGCAACCAGAAATCCCCGTCTGGAAGTGGGAGAGTATCGTTATGGACTTCATTACTAAACTTCCTTGTACGTCCTATGGTCACGACAGCATCTGGGTCATCATTGACCGTTTGACCAAGTCCGCACACTTCCTCCCCACTCGTGAAGATTACAAAGTCAAGAAATTGGCTCATGTCTACACGAAGGAGATCATTTGTCGTCATCGTATCCCCATTGACATCATTTCGATCGCGACGCTCGTTTCACCTCCCGCCTTTGGCAAACTGTCAGGATCTAAGTTTAAATTCCTTGTAGTTTTTGTTTCTAAGAATAGAAAATGGATTGAATTTAGAAAGATATGTAGCGGGAATTAATGGAAAACTTTTACTATAAGCAATTGGTCATTTGTTTTCATCACCATCATGCTTTCAAGTTGGTAAACTTTGCATGTGATTCACAAACTCCCCCTTAGCCAATTACAATCGTTTGATAGTAAGAAATGAAGAAGATAAAGTGCGAAATGATCTTTTTCAGGAAGACAAAGTTAACAGTTACAATGATTACCTATTTATACTAACTATCAAACCTGAGCATCTTTTGTGACGTCATGGTTGATAGTGACTGCTAACAAAATGTAACTAACTAAAACACTGCTCTAATACTACTATCAGTGCATAGCACTGTTACACTGAATAAAGAAAAACTATGCTAAGCTCTGATCTGTATCCTCTGATCTTGATTCTTTTGTCAGACCTTTGCTTGTTGAACTATCAGATGATAGGAACAGATGTTTAGGGAAATTAGTGTAAAGGGAGGTCAGAGGTTGTAACCTCTGATGGTTGAACCAAAGCTCGGATAGTGTATTTGGCTTTGTTATCATCTGTTCCTTTGTTAGGGTTCGATCCCAACAATCTCCCCCTGGAACAGATGATGCCAAAACACTTGTTTATTCTTGGTTTTTATTCCTCAACAGAAGTTTCTCTGATTTGGCCTTTAAACTGTAATTCAAAATTCAGAGAAACTTCATCATCATCATCATCCTTTTCAAGTGTCAGATCCAAAAGATCTTGAAGGTCTTCTGCATTTAGCTCATATGCAGCCTCCATGCTAATCTTGACAGCAGCACCATTAGACTTGAGCAGAGTCAATTCGTGGGAGCCTTTTTTGACTTTTCACTTTAGAATTTTTGGGTCTTCTGGTTTTCTAGGATGATTCTTATTGGTTGAGGTTTGAAGAGCTTGTTGTTGAACTATCTTTGTCAAATCAGCCTTGAGCTTTTCACTAGCTTCATCTGTGTGATAGTCAACCATATTTTTGATTCCCTCTTTGATGTGTTCAAACACTCTCTTGTCTTCTTCATCCTTCTTTTCTTGCCTTTTTAATTGGTTGAAGGCAAGCATGGAGGGGACAGATGATGAAATAGACTTTTTGGAATGTTGATCTTTATGAACATCATCTGATGGAGGGTAAACTGGCTTAGGAGGCATGGTTGGATCTTTCTTCCTCCTTTCTTCTAACATCTTGTAAGTTTCAATCACCCTAACCTCTCCCATCTTATCACTTGGTTCCTCAAACCATAGTGATTCTGAATCAGTTCTTCCTTCATCCTCTTAAGCTTTAAGGCTTTTTCAGGCATGCATTTCTTATGTTTTTCCCAGTTAGGAGGAGTTGGCTTCTTGAGAGGGTCTTTCAACATTTCTTGCATTCTTTTAGTTTTTTCTCTCAGCTCATTTATACTCCAATCCTTGAACGGTGCTCTGTTTCCTTATATTGCTTGTTCTTCATGATGTGTTCAATGAGTTCACTTTTAAGAAGCTGATCTTCCCTTTCTGACAGCTTGTTGCTCAGATCTTTAACAAAATTTTGCAATGTCCTGGATTTGCCTAGCTGATAAGACATGTTAGTTTGTGTCTCTCTATCACTTTTACCAGCTGAGTCTCTTTTTGCTATATCCTCTGCTTGTTTCATTTTGAGTTCCAGGTGTTCATCAACATTTGCAGGTCTTGGATAATCATCAAGAGATAATATAGTTCTTTTGTCAGGGTTTTCCTCAGAATAGAAGCTTAGAATTTCTTCCCTGACTGCTGGTAAATCAAGAGGATATATTTTTTGCAGCAGGAATAACTGTAAGGGAATCAGTGCTTTGATTTGAGGATGGTGGAAGCATTGATGTGGAGATTAGTGGTTGTGATGATAGAGGAGTAGGAGCAGGAAAGATCTCTTCTTCATTTACAACTTTTGTTGTCCTTCTCCTTTTGAATTTTACTTCTGGTGATGATGGATGAGTTGGAATTCTGGTTGGTGTTGGTAATGGTTGGGTGGATGTATTGAAAATGACCATGGTAGTGGATGGGTTTGCATCTGCTGTAACCTCTTGTGCCAACAGATGTTAGCACAATAGTTGTTGTAACATCTGCTTTGGTGAAAATTGGTAAGGAAGTTGAAGAAGGTGTGCTTGATTTTTGGAGAGCAGAGGTTTTAATGGTTGGATTAATAACAGGCTCAGTTTTGGAAGGTGTGATGTTGGTTGCCTTACTTGTTTAGCAGGTCTCTTCTTTGTTGAAGTACCAACCTCTTCCTTTTCTTTTTATTGCTTAATCTTTTTCTCAACCAATACCTTGCCATCAAGAAACACTTTTCTCTTCTGCTTCTCATTTTCCCTGGCCAATATATCATCTGTTAAATCCCTTTTCTTTGAACCATCTAGCCTGGGTATATCCACTGTTGGCTTTGCCATATGATCATCAATTGTAAGCTTCTTCTGTCCCAAAGGTTTCTCCCCCTTTTTGGCATCATCTTTAGTGTTTACAAAAATAACTGTGGGTGGAGCAGTAGTAGTGGTTTGATGAAGATGAGCTTTTATAGCTTTAATATCTGCCATGGTATCCATGAATCTTGCTTCAACCATATTTCTTACTTCCTACATTTGATGTTTATGTTGTTGGTCTGAGAAGTGCTTTTGTTGTTGAAACAGAGGGTCTAGGGCTTGTTGCAGATCAGCAGTGGTTAAGACAGAGGGTTGGCTCTTTATAGCTAACAACTGCTACACAAGATTTTTGATCTCACCAACAGAAGTTTCAAGTGTTGATACTCACTCTGTCAATTCTTTGTATTTTAGTTCATCACCTAATTTAATAGGATCATCTGAACTCCTACCTGAGGTGGTAGTTGTATCTAGGGGATCATTAGCATGTGTTTTAACACTAGCTTCACCCTTAGATGCCCCTTGTTCTTGGTTCTAGGGACTTCCCACTACATCAGAGGTTACCTTGGTAGCCTCAGTAGTGGTTGCCTTCAACAGAGACTTAGAAATGTAACCACTGTCCAAAGGAAAACTAGGTAGTTTTGCAATTGTAGTGGTTGCTCTAGTTGTACTATCACCAAGGGTTACATGTAACCCAAGGGATGTAGCCTCTTCATTTGCTGATGGCTAGCAAAGAATAAATCAGACCCAGCATCATGTTGAAGTATATTCTCAGTGATAGGCTGCTGAGAAGTGCTGGATAATATCTGATCTAATTCTATTGCATTCAGCAAGGGTATAAAGGTTTGTGGTAGTGATTTTATTGGAGAGGGGATAGGTGCAGAAAGAGACATTACCCTGGGAGAGGGGTTGTGGAAGATAGAACCAAGTGGTCCTAGAGCTTCATAATTTGGTGTCCCTGTGTTTACAACCTGATCCTTTTGTGAGGATGCAGGAGGAGTTTCAAAGCCAGGTTGAGATCTTTCAACCACTGATGTGAAGAAATAACAGCAGTGGTTTGTGACTTTGGTGGTGTCACAGGGTTAACCTCTGGGATCTCATCTTCCAGAGGACCCTTTTTGGGTTTGGTGGGTTTTCTGGATATCTTTGTTGGTTTCTTTTTGGTGATTTTAGGTGTGGGTTTCAGAACAGTTTGGTTGCAATGCTCTGATCACCTAGAGCAGTGGGCTCAATAGCAGGGGAAGAGATTGAACATTTTGTTCTTGTAAAATTGGCTCATCCTCTTCTACTTCTGTTTTGGAAGCATTTTCAAGATTTGTTAGGCGTGTAAAATTTCATGAGTTAGGCAGCCAGGTGTGGACAATGCGCCTCTTTTACTTGCCTCAGATCTAATCTTACAAATAAATACTCAGAATCAAGGATGTATCAAGAAAGCTTTTCTTTTTAAATATATTTAAAATTATTGACAATATCATTAAACAATACCTGGGAATAGTTAAAATCTGATTCAGTCAAAATTGCAAATCCCAGATAAGAGAAAAGTGGATAGAGTTTCATACCAGGCTCTGGGTGCTTGTTTTAGACCATAGAGTGCTTTTTCTAACCTGTAAACATGATCAGGATGGAATGCATCTTCAAAACCAGGAGGTTGACACACATACACCTCTTCCTTGATCTTTCCATACAGGAATGCACTTTTGATGTCCATTTGATACACCTTGATGTCGTGGTTAGCAGCAAAAGCTAAGAACAGTCTGATGGCCTCCAATCTTGTAACTGGAGCAAATGTTTCATCATAGTCTATGCCTTCTTCCTGTCTATAGCCTTGAACCACGAGCCTTGCTTTGTTCTTGACAACAATACCCCTTTCATCTGTTTTATTCTTGAAGACCCACTTTGTGCCAATAGGACTCACATCTTTTGGCAGTGGTACAAGTTCACATACTTGTTGTCTTTTAAACTGTAGGAGCTCCTCTTGCATAGCTTCTACCTAACTGTTGTCTTTTAGTGCCTCTTGGTACTTGACAGGTTGTGTGAGTGAATAGAAAGCCAGCAAAAAGACAAATGTTTTGGGATTGGCTTCTGGTGAGCACTCCCTCATTGATGTTGCCAATAACTTGATCCTCAGGATGGCTTTTGAGGAAAATCAAATCACCTTGATATGGGACAATGGCATTCTAATGAGAAGCTTGGAAATGTGTATCATCTGAGCTATTCTCTTTGGTGAATTTGATAGTCCATCCTCTGATTAAAATGGTGGTGGAGGAATTGGTGGAATGGATGTGAAAGTGGGTTGACTTTTGTCCATTTGTTGTGGACTTTTATCAACAGATGTTTGGTTTTGAGAGCTGGCAGAGGTTTGAGTATTAACCACTGTTGACCTGGCAAAGCTTTCACCATTGCTACTAACATCTGCCCTCTGCCTGAAGGATAGATTTTGAAATTTGGAAGAATCAATCATATCCTTGCTCTTGACTTGATGACTGTGGGGTACCTAGCATGGTTAGTCTTGACAAACACATCTTCAAATGTAAATTTGAATAGGTCAAACAGTTCAACAGGATTTGCTGGGATTTTCAAAGATAAAGTTCTTTGAACTTTACATTCAGAGTTTCTTCAACACACTTGGTCCTAGAGTTAAAAACTATGTAGGCTTTAGCAGTGGTTGGGTATCCCAGAAAATAACCACAATCAACTTTGGCTGCAAACTTGGATATTGAATCCTTTAAATTTAAAATGAAGCATGGGCAGCCAAAAACTTTAAAATAAGAGATCAGAGGTTTGATTTTATAAAGAAATTAATAAGCAGTCTTTTGATGCCTAGGGTTTATCAGAACTCTGTTCTGAACATAGCAAGCAGTGTTTACAGCCTCTGCCTAGAAAGTCAAGGGTAAGCCGGAATCTGCTAGCATAGTTCTTGCTGATTCAATCAAAGTTCTGTTTTCCTTTCAACAACCTCATTTTGTTCTGGAGTTCTAGGGATGTTGTATTGCCTAACAATATCTTTTGACTCACAGAAGGCATCCACCTCTTTGTTCCTAAACTCTGTCCCGTTGTCACTCGTAAAGATTTTTACAGGGAGTTCAAATTGCTTTTCAACTTGTTTAACAAAGTTTTGCAAAATGTTTGTTGTTTCATCTTTAGATTGTAAAAAGAAAGTCCATGTGAACCTGGAAAAATCATCAACTATCACCAGGCAATACCTTTTGTGTTTTAAGCTCATGATTTTCACATGTCCAAACAAGTCCATATGAAGTAACTGTAAGCACTGACTTGTTTTGGACTCTTCAATTGACTTGTAAGAACTTTTATGTTGTTTGCCTTTTAAATAAGAAACACAATGTTCTTCACAAGTAAATTGTTTGTGAGGCAAACCTCTGATAAGACTCTGATTTTGAGAGAGTGGTGATGGTTTTTAGATTTGTGTGACCTAGTCTTTTATGCCATAATTCTGTTTCTTTGCTTGAAGCAACTGAGAACAGACAAGCATTTGACATAGGATTATCTTTTACCATGTCTACCACATACACATTTCCTACCCTATTAGCAGTAAGTTGTGCTTTGCTCTCAGCAATTATTTGATTAATCTTTTTAACAACATCTGGGCCTACTATCTGACAAGTTTCTTTTGTGAAGAAGGATCCATAACCCTTATCACTCATTTTTGAGACACTCAGAAGATTGAATTTTAGATTATCAATGAGATTCATATTTTCAAACTTGAGTTTTCCAGCTGAGACACATCCTGGCCCCAACACCTTTCCTTTTGAATTATTTACAAAGGATATATAACCCCCTCCATGAGCTTTAAAATCTCTGAGCAGGGCTTTACATCCTGTCATGTGCCTAGAGCCCCACTATCTAGATACCAAAGACTGTCAAGGCAAGTAGAAGCTCCCTGCACATGTTTTTGAAATAATTAGTTCAAGTGAGTTCCAAAGCCAGAATGGCTTTGGATGGGGTATCAGATGATTCAGACTCAAGTTCACATGAATGACAGTGGTTAGTGCAAATTTTTGTAACCAGTGTTGTGAGCCACTTCCTATCAACTGTTGGTAACCATGAGGATGCGTATTTACCTTTGGCTTAGAAGACCTTTTGTAAGTCTCATAAACCATTGGCACCTTTTATAACTAGGTTGGCTTTTATCTTTTGGAAACTTGTTTGATGGAGGTGCATCTGTCACTTGAATTTCTCTATGAACAGAGGTTTGATTTAAAGCTTTTGTGACAGATGTTTCAATTGATTCAAATTTTTGTTTGCTTTCAGAAAAAATTGCATTTTCTCTTTCAAGAGCTTTTGCTCTAATCTCTTTTACCTTATGATGATATGTTTTGAGATAGGCACACTCTTTGGTCATGTGATTTGTTTTGTTGCAGATGGTGCATCTAAGAGATTTGGGTATAACACAAGTTTTGTTTATGTCATAGGCTTTTAAAAGAAAACAATCTGCAGTCACATGATTTCTTTTTTCACAAATTCACAAAAAAAAGTATTTAACCTTTTCTTTCATTTTCCTATCAGACTTTTTGAGAGCAGTGGGTGTAACCTCTGCTGGCAAGTCTTTGATAGGGATCACCAGTGCTTTTGGTGCGTTTATACCATCAGTGGTTGAAAAGTCCATTGGCTTGAAGTTTTCCAAAATATCACATTCATCTGACCAGGTTGGTTTAAACTGATATTTTTCAATTTCTTTATCTTTTGCTAAAACCTCTGGTTTTTCAAGAATGATTTTGTTTCCATTTTTATCTGTGATTTTAATTTCTTCACCAGCCAAGTTTGTTGGGACTATTTCAACTTCTCAGAATCAATTTTTGCAACATTTTCACAAGTTCGGTCATAGTCTCTAAAGCCTACTCCAAACTTGATGATACTCTTGATTTGAGCATCAAGCATAAGCTCATAACCTTTACAAGACTCTACCCATTTTTCACAAGTGATCTGGGTAGTTTTAAGCTCCTTTTTGCAAAATTGGTATTTTTCTACCATAGTTTGGAGTTGGTCTTTGGTTATGCTTGATTCATGCCTTAGGCTACTCATTTCAGAATCTTTTTCACTTAACCTTGTTTTCAACTCTTTAACAAGTTTTTCAAAATTAATTTCATCTTCCAAAATTTTGTTTCTCATGTTTTCATCCACCTGTTTTATGTTTGCAAAGGCAATAACGCATTTGTCAGAACATAGATCTTTTAGGATCTGAGGTGATACCTTCGAAGCAGCTATAAGTGCACAATCACACTCATCTTCCCCACACTCCTGCTCATCCCATGGGTCAGATAGAGTGTCTTTTTCAACATCAACAGCTTCCATTTTAACCACTGGTGTAACTTCTGGTGTAACCACTACTTCATAACAATCAAACACATCAGACTTTAACTCCTGCTCCACATATTCATCACCCTCAACAATGGTCTCCAAAGGCATTAAACATGAAAGTTCATTTTCAAAATCATTTTGGCTATGAGAGCAAAGTTTTCATTAGTTAAATCCTCAAGCAAACTACTCCAATCAACAAAACCTTGTGTGAAAAAGCTTTGTTGATTAACCTCTGCTGGTGTAGCAGTGGTTTGAGTAGTTTGAGTAACTTGTGGCATTTTCTGCACATGTACTTGAGGTGGTGCTTGGACATATTGAATCTGTGGTGTAGGTGCTGAACATAATGGACAGGAACTGTAACAACAGGATGTGCAAAATGTGCAGTGTTTTGCATTTGAGGTGCAGGGGTATATTGGGAATAATGGACAGTGCTTTGAGAATTGTTGCCAGGGTGTGTTACAATTGGTCCTGCAGATTGTGATCTGCATTCTCTGGCAAAGTGACCCATCTTGTTACATTTATAACACTTGATTTTGGACTTATCCAACCCAACTTTCAACCCCCCATGCAATCCTGGAGATCTCCTGCCAGTTCTTTTGTAGAATTTACTTGCTCTAACACTTAAAAGTGCCAGCTGATGCAAAATGTCCATTTCTTCAAGTTCAGTGGGTTCAAAATGTTGTAAGTCATTCATTTCAAAAGACATATTGTCAGAGGTCTGGCTTTCACTATCTGCAGCAAAGGCAAAATTGGGTGTACTAGGATCAGAGTTGAAATTGTTTCCAGATGTTATGTCAATGTAATGATCATAACTCTAATCCTTTCCACAGCTAGACCCCTCCTCATGACTATATAAAGCAGTGTTTTCCAAAGTATAGTCATCAGTCATTTTCCCTGACTCTTGCAACTTCTTTTTCTGGTTCAACTCTCTCTCATAAGTGAGAAGTCGTCCATGAAGTTGTGTCAAGGTCATTTCCTTGTAACCAACCGTTGTTCTAGTGACATAAGCTACAGTATCCCATTTCTCAGGTAAGGATCTCAAGAAACGACTGTTTATAGTCGAATTTGGGAGTTCCACATTTACCAATTTGAGCTCACTGATGAGACAGCTATATCGTTCGAACTGTTGGGTTAATGACTCACCCTTAACGTGGCAAAATGTTTCATACTGTTGATTTAAAACCTCTCTATTATTCTCGATCACCTCATCAGTACCCCCGAATTGCTCTTTAAGAGCATCCCATAACTCTTAGCACTATTACAATGAAGTAATCCCGCATTAATCTCATTTGGCAAAGCCGAAGAAACAATGCTAAAGGCCTTAGCATCCAATTCAATTTTAAGGAAATCATGTTCAGAGTAATTTTCGCGTTTCTTAGGGACCTGAGTGTGGGGATCCTCTGTACTTGGAACCATGGGGACATGCGGTCCAAATACAACGGATCTCCAACATCTGGTGTTCTGTTGGGTGATAATATGACCCATCCTACGTTGCCAGATAAAATATGCATTTCGTTTCAACATAGTTGGTTTGAACATGGATCCAATATTGGATTCCGGTGTGTTTTGTGCCATTTCTCTTGTTTATAACAGATTTGTGTTTTAAAAACTTTTGTAGTAATAAAACTCTGTATTCAAGTAAAACTATCAAACGAATTAGCACAAAGAGTTGATCTATTCAAATCAATTTGATCGTTAAATCAAAATTGATTGACCAAGCTCTGATACCAATTGTCAGGATCTAAGTTTAAATTGCTTGTAGTTTTTGTTTCTAAGAATGGAAAATGGATTGAATTTAGAAAGATATGTAGCGGAATTAATGGAAAACTTTTACAACAAGCAATTGGTCGTTTGTTTTCATCACCATCATGCTTTCAAGTTGGTAAACTTTGCATGTGATTCACAAATTCCCCCTTAGCCAATTACAATCGTTTGATAGTAAGAAATGAAGAAGATAAAGTGCGAAATGATCTTTTTCAGGAAGACAAAGTTAACAGTTGCAGTGATTACCTATTTATACTAACTATCAAACCACTGAGCATCTTTTGTGACGTCATGGTTGATAGTGACTGCTAACAAAATGTAACTAACTAAAACACTGCTCTAATACTATTATCAGAGCATAACACTGTTACATTGAATAAAGAAAAATTATGCTAAGCTTTGATCTCTATCCTCTGATCTTGATTCTTCTGTCAGACCTTTGCTTCTTGAACTATCAGATGATAGGAACAGATGTTTAGGGAAAGCAGTGTAAAGGTAGGACAGAGGTTGTAACCTCTGATGGTTGAACCAAAGCTCGGATAGTGTATTTGGCTTTGTTATCATCTGTTCCTTTGTTAGGGTTCGATCCCAACACAAACGTTTCAGACCGCCCTCGGTACTCGTTTAAATCTTAGTACTGCCTTTCATCCTCAAACCGACGGTCAAACCGAGCGTACCATTCAAACTCTAGAGGATATGCTTCGTTCATGCGTAATCGATTTTAGTGGCAATTGGGATTCACATTTGCCTTTGGTAGAATTCTCGTACAACAACAGTTATCACGCCAGTATTCAAATAGCTCCATTTGAAGCTTTATATGGTCGAAAATGTCGATCGCCTATCTGTTGGCACGAGATTGGTGAAGCTCAACTCACTGGTCCCGAACTCATACAAGAAACAACGGACAAGATTATGCAAATACGTGATAGCCTACTCAAAGCCGCCAAAAGAGCTACGCTGATAAAAGACGCAAACCCTTGGAATTCAACGTTGGTGATCTAGTACTTCTTAAGGTGTCCCCTTGGAGGGTATAGTTATTTTGGCAAGAAAGGTAAACTCGCACCTCGTTAAGTAGGTCCTTTCAAAATCCTCGAAATGAGTGGTAAGGTTGCATATCGACTGGACCTGCCTGAGGAACTCAACAACGTTCACCCTGTCTTCCATGTTTCGAACCTCAAAAAGTGTTTAGCTGAAGAAAGACTTCAAGTTCCGCTCGAAGATCTTCAAATCAACGATACTTTGCACTTCGTGGAAAAACCGGTCGAAATCATGGGCCAATGAGTCAAGCAAATGAGGCGCAGTCGAATTCCTATCGTCAAGGTTTCATGGAAGGTAAACGCAGCGCTGAATTTACTTGGGAACTCGAGAGTGATATGAAGACCAAGTATCTGCATCTCTTCGTTACATCTTCTTAAATTTCGGGACGAAATTTCCTAAAGGATGAGAGACTGTAATGCCATGCTATTTCAAACTTTCTATATTTAGAAAGCCCTTGTCATATTCTATTTCTGGAAACCTTTGTAATCGTTGTAATTATCATGTTATTGTAATCTTTGTTCGAGACTTGATTCGTAATGAAAACGTATTCTATTTTTACCATGTTAAACTCAACTATACTCTATTCATATGCTATGTGATTCTCAACACACGAAAACGTTTGATGTATTTGCAATATGCGACTTGCCCGAGTTATACGCAATTTATACACGATATTTATGCTCGGTGTTATATACTTATGAAGCTTATGACATGTGATAAATGTACCTTAGAACCCTTATTTATTCATAAACTAGCAACATATAACAATTACATGTGTTGCAAAAAAAAATTTACCAGGTCCTTACGGTCCGTAAGACCATCTGAGCGGGCAGAATGTCTTTTGGCTCGCGATTTATGCACGATCCCACCCTTTTCTCCACCTCCAATCACCTTAAACCCCCATTAAACCCTTCCTAACTACCTCCTAACTCTTCCCTATAAATACCACTCCTAATCCACACCATTTCCACTTTACAATCCTTTCTAATCACTCTCAAAGCAATCCAAATTCGAGTTCATAAGCAGAATTTCGGGCAGATTCATCCAACTTCACAAAAGTGAGTGTAACTCACTCATTTCTCAACGAAATCACTCCATTCTTCTTCCCACTTGCTTGGTTTGACCTTGTGCACATCTCCAATGGTTTTCCATGGAAAATCAGGCCCTGGAATGTCATGAAAAAGGCTTTGAAGTGGACTGTTTTGATTTATCTTATTCAAACTTTTATTAAACTTGTTTAAACTTGAGTCTAACTCATCTCAAACCTATGTCCGAATGCTTACAACACTATTTGTGGTTGGTTAGGCTTAAAAACAAGGTTGAGACATGTCAAACTAGAGGTGAAAACCTCACAAAATTTATGTTTTCAACTTGGGTTTACACCCACAAGTAGTGTCCAAGTTAAACTTGTGCATGTGTGATGTTGGTCTAGCCTTGGCAACCCATCTTGAATCCACACACTACTTGATGTTTTATATTAGAATAGTTGTTGTTATTATCTAGTTCATGACCCTCCTTATGTTTATAACATAAGTGTAGTGGTGAACATTAGAGGTACCTAAATGGAAGCTTGTTCTTCCTACCGCATGCATGAAATCCATGACACTAGAGGTACCAAAATGGAGACCTTGATCTCCTACCTCCTACTTGACTTATAAGTTATGCATTTTATATATATAATCTAAATATGTACCTATAACTAAGTATCAAAGAATTAGTAATGACTAAATAGTTATTTGTTAAGAAACTAGTTACATCATCTAAGGACCATACAACTTGTCACGATTCTAATGGATCTTCGAATCCATGAAAACACACCAAACCTTTGAGGTTTCTATAGTGTCAAGAACAAGTGTCATGAGTTCCAAGATGATTATTTTCATAATACTATTTTCGCATTATTTAAGTCGCGAATCCATAATCCTCCGTAAACTCCGATACTCATACGCCTTTGTTACTTCTTGTAGAAGGACGAGGTGCTCCTAGATAATCAACCCAACCACTCTCGGAATTCAAGTCAAGACTTGCAAAACCATGAGTATACTCGATCCCACTTTATGTTTTACACTCTTTGGGTGCAACATGTACAAAACCATGAAACTAGTTTACAAATTTATTATATCCGCTATAACATGATACTTGTGTACACACTCGATTAATGCATGCTATGTTAGACTTGTGATATATGCTCATTAACTTTGCTAGCCAACCTTAACAAATATAGCGCTATAGGAGTAACGCCCGCCTGTATGCTTGTGGTATTGTTAAGTAAACTATTAAACACCCGTTTTATGACAATGTTGGGTAATCACTATTGCGTTAGACTATGGATTGACATATAAGAAAACAAGTTTAGTATGTTATGACAATTATACACAATGTTGCCATGTTGGATATGAGACAAACTTTTTCGTTATTATGCTATGTATCAAACTTGTATACTCGTCAACCTTTTGTTGATATATATTATTTTAATACATGTTGCAGGAAACTAAGTTGATGCCAACGAAGAAACATATTAGGTGGATTAGATACACACCTAGTTTTAATTTCATATATTTTGTTCTATGATGTATTGTCCTTTGAAACATGTCGTACTTTCCCTTTTTGAACCATTGTAACAACAATTTAGTAGCAATGAAATTTGATATATTAAATATTGTCGCAAAATAGTATTATGACGTTTTGAGCAATTTGTTCGTCTCATCCAGATGTTTCCGCCATCGGTTGGGGTGTAACATTGTGTGTTCGTGAGAAGGCAAGTTTTGGAGTTCCTAGAGGGGAAATCCTGGCAAAATTTCTCCAGAATTTCGCCAGCTTGACCAGAAGTATACTCTTTCGATATGAATAAAACATTGAACTACTTCCGCTGATTCTACTCCTTTCTTATTAACATTCTACCAAATTAGTCCTATTTACCCAAACTTCCATCTAGAACCGCCGGATCCTGGAATCTCAATTTGTATCAGAGTTGCGGTACCGATTTAATCGAACTAATCATCGATTAAATCACCTACGCTCATGAATTATGGACTTTAGAGGGTTTTAGACGTAGATCATCAAATAAATAGACAATCCATGGACAAAAAGTAAAATTGCACCTATAGGATTGTTAGAAAATGATTTTCGACCAAATCTGTGCTAGAATCATCTCGAAATTCACAAAAATAAAGATTTTGGATCAAAAAATGTCAAAAATAGTCACTTCGCACGAAGTGAGAATTCACTTCGCATGAAGTAAGGTTACCTTCGTACGAAGTGAACTCAGAATGCCTAAACTAAAACAAGGGCATTGAAAAATTTTGTTGATCGTATTGAAGAGACGAGTGTCTAGAAAAAATTTGGTGACAGATATTTTTCGAGATTTTAATGACGAATACGGGATGTGTGGGGACATCATCTGGAAATTCAGAGAATAGATTTGATGATACGGCCACAAAATGTTGAAGAAATTGGGGTAGTCATTGATACCTGTGCAGAATGATTATCATTTGGTATAATGACTATTAATGGGCCTAAACGTAAAATTCGCATTTGTTGAAAAATTAATTTTCCAGATTTGAGGGGGAATTCAGAGAAGAATTTAGAGACGTCAGAATTGGCAAAAATGAGGGGCATAAAAATTTCACATAGAATATACAGAAATTCCGGCATTTTTAAAATTCATGACTATGCAACAGTATTCAGGTGGTTTCGACTTTGAATTGTCCGTGGATGCAGAAGATCTAGTTTCGTTAGTTCGTGATCACAGGAGGTTTAGAATTTTCAGATCGTGATATAGATTGATTTCAAAGGGTTAGAGTCCCGATCTTCGAAGTGGATAGGTTAGCAGGATAACAATCAGGAGATGTAGTGTATTGTCGGCACTTCTAAGATATTGCATCTAAAGTGTCAGAATGGTTAATCTTCAAGCATAAGCATATGAATTGTTCTTCGGACTAACCACTGTTGAATGAGGATGTTTGTTGATTAAGTTGTGCCGGTCGAGCGGAGATGGCTATATATATGTTATTGTGACTGAAGAGGAAGAATGTGATTTTGATCGCGGAAGAATGTTTATCAAACCTGATGTATTACCAGATAATTTGATTCCGATGAATATTTGTTGATTGAATAGATTACCATTTTGCTGATCTATCTTTTAGGAGTATGCTTAACAGAGATTACGTAAAACGGGATTTTAGATTTTTGTGGGTATTCACAGACTTGAAGTTTATCGGTGTGGTAATTCGAAGTTTCTATCAATTGTCGGTTGGGTTTTTGAAGATTAAAGAGATTCAGCTCAGGAGCTATAGTGTTAAATCAAAAACTGAACGCGGATGTGGTTAAAGTTGAAACGGAGAAGCTGCATTGATTAGTTTCAAGTTGGTGATTATTCGAGAAAATTTTTCGATTAAGCAAATCAGAGGAGGACGGGAACCGTGCAAACAAAGAACTGAATATTCATTTCAGGGGGAATTTGTGCATAATGTTGATAATGCAAGCCCGAATCATCAATCAAGGGGGAATCAATTGAAGATTTCAAGATACCTGATTGAAGTTGCAGAATATTCAAACACGGATATCGTATTTCAAGATTCAGCTTCGACAGTGACGTCCAAGGGGGAAATTGTTGATGCATATTATGTCTATCACTGTGCGAATAGGTTAGATAGAGCGTGTGTTGAATATTGTGTAGATTGGATACGAACATACGAGTGAGAGGTGTATAAGTGTCACTTCGTACGAAGGTAACTCACTTCGTACGAAGTAAAATGGTCAGTTCACCCAAAGTGAGAAAGTCTATAAATAGGTGTTGTGTGTTCGTGATACGGTAAGTTTTGGAGTTCCCAGAGGGGAAATGCTGGAAAAAATTCTCCAGAATTTCGCCAGCTTGACCAGATGTATACTTTTTTGTATGAATGAAACATTCGACTATTTCCGCTTCTTCTACTCCTTTCTTAATAACATTCTACTGAATTAGTCCTATTTTACCCAAACTTTCGTCTAGAACTGCCGGATGCTGGAATCTCACTTGTACACTCGCCAACTTTTGTTGATTTTATTTTAATACATGTTGCAGGAAACTAGTTGATGACGAACGAAGAACGTACTTAGGGTGGATTAGAAACACACCTAAACTTTTATTTATGTTTCGTTTCATGTTGTTACGCTTATTTGCAATATGTTGTATTTTCCTTTCCAAAACAGTGTACTTTCTCTTTAGTATGAATGAAATTTGAATTATTTAATTATTTTCACAATTAGAAACTTATGATGTCTCGAGAAATCATGTTTTCGTCTCACTCCCATGTTTCTGCCATCGGTTGGGGTGTGACATGATGGTTGATCATCAGTCATACTTGAAATTTCCTGAGTTAGATTCAAGTTTACCAGATCGCTGATCCTTACATGTTCAGAAGCACTCAACAAAGCAAGAGTCAGAAATGGTCCTGATGATTAATGAAGTCAAGTTCGTGAGATCAGTTTTCTTGATAACTAATGGTGCTTGAAAGGATTAAAGATCGAAAGCATCAGCTTATGAGGAAGTCTATTAGTGCAGATGAAGCTAAAAGCATTCTAAAGATATAAAGTCATCGAAGAAATGAGAGATTGATGGTATTGTTAATGGGGGTCTGTAAGTGCATCAAAGTGTAACAATAGATCAATCCGACTTTAAGGTCTTTAAGGGTATACTTGTAATATTCTTGTATTAGGGACCTTAGGTCAAGGGGCTATAAATAGGAGGGTCAAGCTTGTATTAGTTGAGACTTTTAGACACTTTCTACGCATTAGGGTGGATCTGTTAGACTTGCATCTCTCTGAGGATATGGTCGACGATAGGAACTCTTGGGGCGTAGAATTAAGGTTAAGAACTTCTAGGAGAATGCCACACTTGTCTTAGGTCCTTAGCGTTTCTATTATTTGATGGCCTTAGCGTTTCTATTATTTGATGGCCTTTGCATGGTATTTCTTATTTGTGTGGTCATATGTGATGTGCTATACGTTCATATTGTCCATTTTAGTACTGGATGCATTTCTCTGTGTTGTGAGTAATAGCTACATGCATTTATTTGTTTTTATTTTACTTTTATATCTGGATATTGCTTTGGAGCTGGGGGTCTCATTGGAAGCAGTCTTTCTATCTTAAAGATAGGGGTAAGGCATGCCTACATCCCACCCTCCCCAGACCCTACACATAGCTTTTGCCATGGGTGGGATTACATTGGGTATGATTGATTGATTGATTGATGTAGGGTTTGTGTGTGTAATTTAGAGAGAGAAAGTGTGGGTTTGACATGTAAACATCATTCATAATACAAGCTTGGTTGATATTTAGATTTGGATCTTGATACACCACATCATGTTTGACGATTCGCACATCGAACACGTTTATCGAACAAATCGGTACAGTTACACGATTCTACAAATTCCTTATCTGCAAGATGACAAAAATGGCCCATCATTGTAACTACACTTTGTTCATAAATTATAATATTGAAGCTCTTGAAATTTATCAATCTCGTATTCTCATCACTGATTGCCAAGAAACGATTCAGAAATAATTACCATAAACATTACAAACAATTCACAAAGAAAAAGATTATAAAAACCGTGGTTTGATTTGTAACAAACCTCTAGTTGATTAGTAACAAAGTTAGCCAATGGAGCTTGAGATTATTGGGATTTGGAGAAAAATCACATTGAAACATGTGGCAACATGTCGCAACAATATATCTAAGCAGATTGCATAAAAAAAAACTCAACAAAGCACAAACCCCAAAATGTGAAAACATGTGATAAATAACTAGGTGATGTACATTAGGAATTGTCTGTACCTCTAATAGAAAGTGTTGCGAGTAAAAAACGGTCTATGAACATGATGAATACCAAACCTAATCACACGAAATTTGGAGGTAACCGATCGGCGTTTGTGTGCAACAATGAAGACAAGAGGATTAGGGTTGGGAGTTAAGATAATTGAATGCTAAAGAGGTTCCCTTTGGAGGAAAAAAAAAGTCCCTTGGAGTTAATCCTTTATGCATATATTTATATGTGGTCATCATCAAAGAATCTACAAGGTCACTCTTGTTCGGTTACATAAGCGGTACAAATCTATAGGGCCACTTGACCCGTATCCTAAGCCTTTTGTTAGTCATTGATCCTATTCCTAGATACAAGCCAATGAACCCTGATCAACTTGCAATCCATGAAAAAATTGTGTGCTAGAGTTAGGGTAAAATATGCTTATAGATCTAATGTAGTTACTGTAATTTTTTAACTTGGGTGATTGTTAAGTTTTGTAATTTTTTTTATTCATGCAACTTTTAATTATTTAAACTCGAAATTTTGAAGTCTCCTCAATTGTATAATATGTTTAATACTTTAACATTTTTTAACTATATTTTATTACTTAAATAATACAAAATAATAAAAAGTAATAGTTTAGCATAAAACTAATTTGGCTATGAAAAATCAGTGTAAAAACTGATAATAATGTGGATATGTAAGGACGTTTTAGATTGAAAATTATATAAAAGTTTTAGATTATATATTAAAATCTGATTTATGAGTTGAGCATCACGCCGCAGTTCTCATTTGAACCTTTGTTGTGTTCTCAATTGTCACTAATCTATTGATTTAGCTCACAAAATCTAGTAAAATAAAATCTCTACAAATTAATACTCGATAAATTAATAACCTTGATAAAATTAATAATTTGTCTAGTCCTAATTAGGGATAAGCATTTGGTACCGGGTATATTCGGTACCGGTACCCACTTTCCCCATTTTTTTGGTACCGGTACCGTTACCCACTTTCTCCGTTTTTCTGTACCGGTACGGTACCGATATTTACAGGTAAAACACCGGTAAGTACCCACTTTCCCCGTTTTTCAGTATCGAAGGGTAGCGTACTCATCCCTAGTCCCAACTTGGGACCAAGACAAAATTTGATCTCAATCGATAAAATAATAAGATAATAACTTTTTTGAAATCTCAGTGTATATATTGGTCCCAACGAAACTATAAATTAATATTACTAAAAGATTTCAAATTCTAAGATAGTCTACCTAAATTAATGTGCATTGGAACTTATTACTATTTTGTATATGAGGGAAGAAATGTGCATTGAAACTTGTTTTTTTAATTTAATTTTTTATATCATGAACTAATTTGTTGTATTAAAAAACAATGAACTTGATAAATTTAATTCATTTGTGAATGTACATTAGACTTTGAAATTTAAAGGTTATACGTATCTCTTTAAATTAATAAATTATTTTTATTGATATAATGATATTTCTGTAAATTAATAAAATATCTCGGTCTCAAAATTATTAATTTATAGAGGTTTTACTGTATATACTTTTAGACGGGATGCTATGATGATGGTTAAAGCAAGTCAAGCAAGAAAGATAGATAGATGTAACAATCCCGACCGTGTTAGTTTTGCAGATTCTAATACATCTAGAGCTAATAATTCTTCCCACGCTTTAATTTGACGTTGTAGATTTCTCTAGCTATGGATAGCTATGGATACATCAACGTGAGGATAATAGAATCCTTCTAGATAGGATAAAGCACCAAAGCCTAACGTCACTATTACACATGTTCTAAATAAATATTCGATGAATTATCATAAAAAGTATTGTATTCCTTCTTTCCTTGATTTTTGAGTACACAAATTGATATAATAAATGATCTTTGATTATTATTATTTGTCTAATGTTACACCTTGCAAAATTTCTAACTTTATTTATTTTTGCTTATTCCTCTCTTTCTTATTGTTAATTTATTCTTGTTGATTTTGACGTGACTTCCTTTCACAAACTATGTGGATTTTTCAAATGTTTGTTTAGGTTTTTTTTTACAAATGTTGTTAGATTTTTATTTCTTAATGGAATTTGATTATTTTTGCTTTCAACTTTTTTACTAATTTCACTTACCAAATAATCAATAGATATGGTAATACGTGTATGGATCTACAAATAAAGATTTTACCTAAAATCTGTTAACCAAAGTTGTGAATCTACATTTGGGTATTGAGTAAGGAACACACAAAACCGACCATTGTATAGAGATTTTGCTTATGGTCCACAGATGGTGTCGAATGTTGCTCCGAAAATCCACACGAGATGGACTAGGGTACAAGTGCTAAGAAGTGACTCATCCGGTTCATATCCATCCAAGTGGTGATGTGACTATATTTGTTTTTCCTCTTCACGGGTGGGTCATAATAGGGCAGCAAAGCAATCGCATGGAACCCGTGAGAAGGCCCTAAAACATAAACTCTGATGGCCTTGGAATAATCAGGCCAGGCTAGTGGCGAAGGTTCAGGACGATGCAAAATGCGGAAGCTTGTATCTTGATCGTTTCGGTTCTTCTTTGAGTTTGATCGTCTTCCGGTACCTTACAATATACCTACATTTCATACAACATGAAATGAGTTAGTCATATTTAGTTTATAGGTGTTTAACTCAAGTCCGGAGACTAAAACGAACAAGAAAACATTTTTTTGCACGTTTTAGGGGCGTCGCCGTACGCCACCCCCCCCCCCTTTTGACAGAAAGTTTTTGAACTGGTGCTGCATATTCTCAGCAATCCTATCTCAAACTTGTTATGCACAAAAACTTGCATAACTTTCAAAATACATATCCGTTTTACGATCCGTTTCTTTCTACGTGATCGTAATTTGATTTCCCATCACGTGGAGTCAAAACCTGACATCCGGATTAACAAAATTTGAGACTTTTAAGCCTTCGGCTTATATATATATTTACTAAATTTTGACCCATAAATGTATTTATCAAACAAACATGTTTGTTTGATCCCAACTTCTCGTGAACCTTATAATTTCAATATTATCTATTATCCTAGGTTCAATTCACGAGTTTATATATATTCTTACACCCGTTTTTACTTAGATGCTTATTTTGACCCTTAGGAACCCACTCGGTTTGGGAAAAAAATGAAAAAGTTAGTGGAAACCTTATATGATTTGAAAAAAATAATAAGAATTAGTAAGAATCTACCAAAAGGAGCCCCTGTAAAAAATTTGTAGATCCATCAGCAGACGAGCATGTATAATAAACATTAAGATAAATGTATAAAGAGAGATGATGAAGATGATAATTCACCAAGTGAGGAGAACTCCCTCTCTATAGAGATGTTGGGTCTAGCCCACCTTGACTTAGTCTTATTGAGATTGGGCCTAACCTTTATATAGATCTTCCTGCTGCACCAAGGTCATTCTTATTATCCAATTCATCAAACCACACAAGTTTCCATAGGGAAGATTCTAAACACTTTCTTCTTTTACAAATGAGACAATGATTTTGTTTAAGAATAGATGCACTCTTGTTGGATTCCCTTGATCAGCTTTTTCAACTTTTGCTTTCTATTTTAGTTGTTGCTTGTTTGTTGTCACCAACCAAACCTATACAACTTTCTATTATTGCATTTTGTTTTCACATTCCTCAAAAACTTTTATTCAATGTTATATATATGTAGTGACTTGGTGTCTATATAAACTTTTGGTACCTTGATCAAGTTTAGACATAAGAACAAACAAGTAATGTATTTTTATTATGACTCTGGTGATGAACAGATGCCGAGCGAATCGTGATTTACGCTTGAATTGAACCGCGGTGTAACTAATCTTGAATTGAAATTCTATTCTTGCACGAAGCATGATTAAGCTTGAACTTCTAGATCCGCTAGAACATGAAGACGTTTTGATACCACAAGCACAACTTATCTCGTTAGAACTTTGCCGACGAGACTTGGTGCTAAGTTCTCGTGTGACCACAAAAACAAAACCATGTAGAACAAAACTTACAAGCATTATACAAGTGTTACAAGCATCACATTCATCTACATACCACAAGATTATAATTATATACATATTCAAGGACTTGTAATATTCTACTTTTACATATATGTGTATACACATGTAACATGCTTCCAAGAGTCCATGACCCAGATCTCATGCTAGTTAGCCACCGGTTCACCAAACTCGGCTCGCTGAATAAGTTCCAGTAAACTTCCAGCCTTCCGTTTGGCGCGATCGGTTCCATGTTCGCACAATTCCGTCAACACATCCTCTCCTCCAACCGCCTTCATAATCATCAAACAACTCCACATCACCCGCACACAAGCACCACAAAATCGCCACCCCGTTCTCCCGGTTCCGTGGTGATCCAGTTCGAACCACCTCAACCAAAACCGGGACCAGGTCAGCCTGACCGATCGCCATTTTCCCTTCATGGTGGCCAGCAATTATCGCCAAAATCGCCAAAGCCTCATCCATCATTCCACCGCTAGCATCCTTAACCAATCTCATCAACGGGCCCACGATTCCTGCACGTACGGCCCGCACCTTGTTTCCTTGATATATACACAGGTTAAATATGGCGGTAGCCGCATCTTTCTTCCCTCTCGGTGTCCCATGTTGCAGCAAATCAATCAGTGGCGGTATAGCACCGGCGGCTCCAATCGCGACTTTATATTCATCCACCACCGACAAACTGAAAAGGGCTGCAGCTGCATTTTCTCGAGCCTCCACGCTTCCATTTTTCAACACGTCAACTATCTCCGGTATCGCACCAACACTCACAATAATCCCTTTATTGGCTTCGTTTATCGATAAGTTCAAAAGCGCAGTGACCGCGTGTTCTTGAGTTCTGCTATCTCGAGAAGATAATAATTCAACTAAAATGGGAATGGCACCATTGCCAGCGATGCAGATTCTGTTATCGGCATTTCTTTTTGCTAGTAGTCTAAGTTCACCGGCAGCTGCGCGTTTCTCGTTCAAGTTCCCGTTTGTGAGCTTTTCGAGCAATGCGATGATCGAAGCTTGGTCGCATTCTGAACTGGTTCTTCTAGCTTTTGAGTTTTCTTGTGATTTTGGAAGCTCGATGCCGTTGCTATCGCACCATAAAGCAATCAGACTCTTTAAAACGTAGTTGGGTGTCAATGATGTGTGTTGTAAAGTCAGTTGAGTTTTCGGGCAGGTTTTGTGACCCGCGTCTAGCCATTTTTGGATGCAAGACCTTTCATACGTCTGCAATATAGTATAAAACCACAGTGTAAATTTCTGACACAGCACCATCGTAAAACAAAGATCATGGGTTTGGGGTTTAGTCTGAACGGGTGCAGGTCTGTTAAGTCGAACTCACACACTTGCTTTAATTTACGTAGCATAATAAAAATAGAAATATCATATTAAAAACCAATTTCATTCCTGGGCCCAATGGACATCATGCCGAATCAGTTCTATATGGA
The DNA here is from genome assembly GCA_947069175.1 of Scalesia atractyloides. Classification (NCBI taxonomy): domain Eukaryota; kingdom Viridiplantae; phylum Streptophyta; class Magnoliopsida; order Asterales; family Asteraceae; genus Scalesia; species Scalesia atractyloides. The sequence continues at coordinate 70,395,869 of CAMTDV010000014.1, forward strand.
GGTGTCAATGTGTGGGGCTGGCAGGTTTCATGTCGGCGGATTGAATCGTTGAAAACATGACCCGTATATATATTCGTGTCAAAGTTATCAACCCTAACATGGACACACTTAAAATCGTGTGACCCACACATCCCATTTAGCCCATTTATCTAAACGGGTTGGTGGGTTGTAACAAAGTGTAAGCTTGTTAAACAGGTTGGTGTGTTGTAATAAATGGCCTAAACAGGTTGTAAGTAGCTTAACGGTTCGACCAATTTAATCAGAATGGTGTGCATGTTTTATTAAATGGGCCAAACAAGTCAGCCAGAAAAAGAACCCATTTAATTAAACAAGTTGATTGGAGCTCGACCCGTCAGGTTACGTATGTGATATGACAACCTAAAACCTGATATTTTCCATGGAGTGTTTTGAGTCGGGTCAGAAACCGACACCCCCTGACCCCTTGTCCTATATACTGGCCTGGGAAAAGTCCAATTGTACTACTTAAGTCTGAAGGGCTCAATATAACAGTATATTGTTCTATAGGACCAACTAGGGCTGCTAAACTATTCAGCTGCTAAATCAGCCACCACGTGAACCGGAACATGACATATGTATTCGCGGGTTAAAACGAACTCAACCCGTTTAACCCAAAACCACATTTTTAGTCTTTTTTTTTTTTTGACATTACATTAAAACTTCAAATTTACAAATTATTATTATTTTTTGAAGCAATTATGTTTAAACTATGGCAATTTATTTTAAAAGATTTAAATTTTGGCATAAAAATGCCCTAATAATTATAAATTATCATATACAACACATTATAAAAAAATCTGTAAAATTAAGTAAATGGGTTAACGAGTCAACTCATGAACCCCGTCTGGTGGACACAAGCACGAACCATTTAGCTAAATGTGTTAGCAGATTCGACCGAAAGTGACCCAAACACGTTTAGACTAAACCCAAACCCGCAAACTTCATGTCAGGTTCGTGTCGTGTCAGAAATTTACACCCCTATGACCATTATACAAATTCCGGGCTCATCCTAAAGGACAGGCCAGACCCAGACCCGTTTCAGGGACCAGACTGATCATGAACCTAGCAAACTTTCATTAATATCAGCATATATACACCAGAAGGATAGATTGTGTTTTAACCTATCATGTCATATTTAGTTCCAAAATCTTTGGATCTTTGAAAAACCAACAAACACATTTGAACATTTCGGTATGACAGTTTACATACCTGCCCGGTAGAAACAATCACGGGATCTTTCATCAATTCGAGTGATATCGGGCACCGAAAATCATCTGGAATAACCGGCGATCGATGCCTCGCAAACCTCTTTTCGCGATCAGAATCTTCAGTTTCAAAATTTCCCAGCATCACAAAATCATTAATCTTCTTAAGAACAAACGACACCATGTCAAAGCTACTGTCAAACTCTCCACCGCCCGTCAATACAACCATCTCATGAATCGCGATTGATTCCTTTCTCAGATCATCAATGGTGGTAAGATGCAGCTTTTCTGCAAGTCTTTTAACCATTTCCGGATCTGGATCTTTCCCCATTTTCACCATTGTTAGATCCGCTTGAAGCTGTGAATCGGGAGACTCTGTTTGTGTTTTTGCTCTTTTGAACTGTGAATGCACTAGTTGTATCTGCAAGATCATAATCAGAGATGTGTTCTTCTAGCATTAATTAAGATTGATACGGAGCTAATCCAAGAGTTAGCAGAGGGAACAAAACAGGCCCAAACGTAACATTTTATTATTCTTTGCATTAATATTTAACGGCTACGTCCGTCTAAACCAAAAAATAAATAAAAATGAAACAAGCATAACTTGGGCTACGAATGGAGTTACGGGGCCCATACCCAGCTGACGGAAAGGTCTCGACGAGCCTTATCACGTGGCAAACAGCCATAGGCGGTTTAGCCCAGCTGTCGAACCCGAATACCATTAATTAGAGCTCTGATTTCGTCACTGAATATTTTCCCCCAATTTTAGCGATTTCCTTTTTTTTTCCCTCTTTTAGTGTAAAATGCATAATTTACTGATGGCTTAATTTATTTCTTTAATTTCAGTATATATTTAACAGTCTGTAAATTCAAATTTTTGGCAATTCCCTACATGTAATGTTTTCATTATTCAGCAACATATCTTTAATGCTTCCGCTCTACGTCAAACATTCAAGTCTAAAAATCATACCGACCTGTTCTCGAATTTCTTCTGGTACATCAAACCGATCATAACGAATCTTGCACAACGCCTCTTCAATCTGTGTTGTCACTTGATGAAACTTTTTAATAGTTCTATCAATCTGCAGTGCCTGTAATCCAAAACACACAATTCAACAACAATCATAATCCCCTCATACCCCACAGGGGAGTAAATTTTTCCGAAAATTTTATATGTGTTGAGTCGGGTCCCCTATTTAAAAGTTACAGATCCGCCAAATTAAATCAAACAAGTACCTGAAAAGTTTTACTTCCATAATTAACAGCTTTCAAAAGATCCAGGCCCAAATCCAAAGCAAATTTCAAACACTTGAGCCCATCAAGATCATCATCATCATCATCAACCTGTTGTTCGCTATCTTTCAATTCATCAAACAATGGGCCCAAAAGCTTCACTCTTCTCACCAAACTCCCATAGAGATCTCTTGCAGCGTTTCTGCACTCGGGTAGCCCTGCAAATTCCCTCACTGAGTCCACGAGTTGACTCACCAACTCACCTGGTTGTTCTTGATTGGACATTATTATTACACAACTAAATTACATAGCTCTAAAACCCCTTGTTGTTTATGTGGTTGAAGAGAGGTGATCATTGGTATAGAATTGGGTTAATTATTTGGATTTGGTGGGTGGGTATTTATGATTCTTGTTCGTAAAAGGTGATGACTTTTTCAGTGTTTTGAGTATACCCTTGAAGAAAAGGTCTTGTTATCAACTCCCTGAGAGGGTCAACAGTGGCGTCAACAGAGGATTGGTCGACATTAGGGAAAGATGGGAGAGTTTTGACTTTTGAGTGTTTTTAGAATGCTAATACTACGAGTAGAGCCTTCAAAAACTCGAAGTTCGAAAAAAAATTCAAAAAAAGCTCAGTTTTAAACGAGCTGGCTCGGCTCAGCTCAGCTCGGTTTGTAAATGAGCCTAGCCCGAGCCAAGGTACATTCGATTCGTGGCTCGCTCGTTAGTTGGCTTGTTGGCTCGCTTTTTTGACTCGTTTAATTAAACCCCAAATTATATATGTGTGTGCTCTGCGTGTGCGTGTATATTTTAATATATTTAATAAATGTTTAATTTGTAACATGGTTATTTCTTTATCGAAAGAAATAGATTGTTAAGCTATAGTCTTAATTACTAATAGGGGAATTGGTCTGTAATAATCTGACCTAAACCTTATTGGCTGTTAATAATCCCACCTCGGAATATTCCCCCCACCAGTCGCACATTTCACCTATTTTTCTTACAATGGTCCCCTGTTAAAAAAATCTTAACGGAGTTAAGCTTTTTTCCAAATTACAAACAGATTTTTTAGGGCTTTTGATCAGAACGAGGATACGAGTCCATTGATGTAAAACTTACTTCAAATAGGTGCTCCAAGTGACTTGATTTTGGTTAATTGGAAATTTAAACACCCGAATTGAAGCGCTTTTTTCATCGTTTGGAGCACTGTTTCGAGGCAAGTTTTACATCAATGGACTCGTATCGTAGTTCTAATCAAAAGCTCTAAAAATATGTTTGTAATTTGGAAAAAAAGCTTAACTCCGTTAAGTTTTTTTAACAGGGGACCATTGTAGGAAAAATAGGTGAAAGGTGAGACTGGTGGGGGGAATATTCTGAGGTAGGATTATTAATGGTCAATAAGGTCTAGGTGGGATTATTACAGGCTAATTTCCCTTACTAATATTGATTTAAAAATATATATTAAGGCGAGTAACATAGTATTTTTCTTGTTCGTTTTATTTATACTTTGCCAAAAATTACTATACAATTAGCCTAAATATGTTTTATTTATTGTTTTTTGGTTTATGTATATCATTATGTGTAAAAAAATACAAAAATATAAACTTTTTTTAAACAAACGAGCCGGCTCGACGAGCCACAAGCTGGCTCGAGCTTTTGATGAGCCGAGCCACGAGCCGAACTTTCCAGCTCGTTAAGAAAAATGAGTTGGCTCGGCTCGATTCGATTTTTAAACGAGCTGAGCCTGAGCCCACCGTGGTTCGGCACGGCTCGTTTACAGCCCTAACTATGAGGTGTGGAGGATGGTAGTTCTTAAAGGATGTTTCGCTAGGTAGGTGTTCACGTAAGCGGGTGTAAGGATGGGTTTGAAAGGGATGTATGTACCTAGGGTGTAGGGATGGGCCTCATATATATAAAAGTCAAGTATAAAACTGTAAAGAGTAAATTATAGTTACAGTCTATGGAGTTTACACTCAATCACAGGTTCAGCCTTTATTTAATAAAAAATTAACAATCTAATCCCTGTGATTGTCGATTGCCGGCAATCAGATATCTGGGGTGAACGTATGTTAATTGAAAGTTGTGATTTCTGGTAAAAGACCAAAAAGCCCCTTAGGGAATGAAATTTCAAAATCGCCATTAATACATGCAACTAAAGAAGACAACCAAGCATATATATGTTATTACTTAGCATTTATTAATTAATCGTTATCGAAATGACCTGTAAGGCTATGCGGTATGGTGCCCATCCTCCCTTGGAGGATGACCCTCCACGTGGTCGCCATGTGGGACATCATGGATGATGCCCCTCCAAGCTAGAATTGGTATAAATGGATGATGCCCCTACCTCACCAACTTTATGTTTTTTTATTTTTTTAACTTCATTTATTTTTTAAACATTGTAAATAAGATATAAAACTAATTTCATTAATATTAAAAACTAAACATTACATAAGTAAAAATAAAAAAATAATAGAAACGGAAATTACATGATTTCGGAAAAAAAAAACTAAAAATAAATAAATTCATTCATATTTTCTCAAGATCCTTTCTTGCAATTATTTTGACGCCGCTCTTTTTTCTTCGGGATAACTATCAACGTCGGTCGTTAATATATCCCATTATTTTTTATAACTTCTTTCGTTGCTCGCCCGAGCCCTTTCTTCCACCGCGTGTTCCTTCACCTTTGCCTTTTGGGCCGTAACCTCCGTGTACTCTTTGATTGTGCCATGAACGCCTCCATCTTTCGCTCCTTCTCGACTTTGTCTTTGCCTTTTGTAGCCGCTTCTTTTTTTATTTGTCCCGACCCGGAGGACGTTCCTCCTCGCGTACGCCATACTCTTCTTCGTCGAATTCCGCATCATCGTTTAAATTGATTTGACATCTCGCGTCTGAGCCACCAGCGCTAAAACTACCGGTCTCCGAGGTCTTTTGGCGTTTAGCCATCTCAACCTCATTCGGAACCGGTGCCCACTTGTTGGACGCACGAACAACTTCCCAAGCTCGAATGTGTTGGAAAGGTTTTATTTTTGTTTAATTGGTATTTGTCCATGGCGGCTTTGAACACATCGTCATCGCTCATCCCGCTTCGACGACTACTTGTAAATATCTTATTATATATCTCCGAAAAACGGTTCAATTTCGGTTGCATCTTTCGCCACTTTGACGAAACCGAGTCGAGGTCGCGATATGGGCCTTGACCATTAACTCAAGGAACTTGGGTAATACTTGTTTCCAAAACCCCTCACCGGTTTGGTTGTTACCTATAATTAACAAAAGTTTGTATCAAAAAAATTAAACATTCTATTAAAAAGTATATATCTAAAAAAAACTTAACTTTACATACCGACAATCGGGTTTTTCGATGAGCTGACAAACGCATTTGCTAAGGCCTCCTCCTCAATAGTCGTCCACAGTAGTTTGCTCGTTTTCGTTGGGTTATCTTGGTCTACCATCGTTTGCTTTCCTTTGCTAGCGCATCCTCCTTTTTTACATTTGGAAGATTGAGGTTGCGTCTCGGGAACGACTTCAACGTCATCTTCAACGGATTGTGATGGTTGATAAGGTTCAACGGGTTGTGGCGGTTGAGTGCTAAACTCGTTCCGCATCATCAAGCTTTGTAAGGCTTGCATTTGTTGCGGATTCGGAAAGGCGTTCGGCGAGTGTTGCCAACCCGCAAAAGTGTTGATGGAAAATTGCGAATACGGGCTCGGCTCCATTTGCGGATAGTATGCCGGTCCCGAAAACGGGTTGTTCATGTTTGTCGGGTTGTTCGGGTATGTCGGGTTGTTCTGGTTGAATTGATCCATTGCAAAATATAGAAGTTGTAAAAATGAGAAGATTTTTTTATAAAAGATTGAGAGAAATATGGGGTTGAAATGGGTTAAAATGGTGATATTTATATAAAAAGGTGGTATATTTTGAGTTGATTTTAATTCTTTTCCCTTCAAACGGTCAAGCTCCAACGTTCCTTTTTTTTGTCCTTTTGCTCGCGTCTTCTACGTCTTGTGGAAGTCGGGCATGCCGTTGCCCCGGGGGGGGGGGGGGGGGATGGTGTTGGGGGCGGCCCCGAGCCAAGCCGGCCCTATGCCGACCCCCACACCGCCAGCCTAACTATATATTAAAATATATATATATATATATATAGAGAGAGAGGCTGGTTATTGTATAAAATGCCTTAACGTACGATACGTACGAGATTCAATATCAACATGCGAACTTTGGTTTATAAGATGCGAATTTGATTTTGTTTCTCTACATGCGAATTTGATTTAGTTATCTACATGCGACTTTGATTTATTTTTGAACATGCGATTTCGTTTTTTCTTTGATTATGTAGCTGTAGGATATCGCTCTCATTCATTCCAGTCAACTGTTCAGCAATGGTGGTCAGCATTTTTTTTTAAATAAGAACTACCACGAGTTGTGAGAAACATGAGAACTCCTACTCCCGCGCGAGTTGGCTATCATTTTTTTGAACATGCGATTTATTTTGAAAAAGTCAGCCCACCAATTAATTAACTTGATGGATATATATATATATATATATATATATATATATATATATATATATATGCAGACTGAGATTTTGATGGCTTTGGATGATGTATTTGGAGTTTCGTTAGAAGAAAGAGAAGTTAAGAATTTGACTGTTCAAGAGATTGTTGATCTGATCGAAAAGGCCAAGGCATAAGCTTGACTGGCTATTAAATGCAAATGTTATATTTGTTGTGTGATTTCCCTTTGAGAAGCTGTGGATTGCTTTTGTATTACCTAAATTCTGCCTATATTGATTTCAGTAGTTGTGTGTGGTCAGATTGGCCATGTGTCTAGTTAAAAAAAATAAGAGTGCAACACTGTTGGTCGGAGTGGTGGTGAACGTGGGTGGTTGTTGAATGGGGAGGCTGGTTGGCATGAAGGATTGAGGTAGTTGTTTACGGTTTGAAGGTTGTGCGGAGGTCGTTAGCGGTGGTTAGTTGCAGGTTGTAGAGGTAGTCTGGTGATAATGATGTTGGTGGTTGAAGGTTGTTGTGGTGGAGGTGTTGGTGGAAGGATGGAAAGGTGCAAATGGGGGCTTTAGGGGAGTGATATTTGTTACAAGGGTTTCTAAAATACAAAACTGTCATATTGCCCTTCATTTTCATAGTAAAGGGACATAAATGCCCAGGTCAACAAACAGTTAACTAACAGAAGTTTGCCTAGGGACCTGATTACAAGCAATCGACGACCAATGGAACCGGACTGTTGATTTTTTTCAAATGAAGCATTAACCTGTGATTGGTTGTAACCCTAAAGACTACTGAAACTATACTTTACTCGACTATAAATGTATAATTAATTATCTTTATTCGCATACGTTTCAAGGGTGGAAAGGTTACTTTGAAAACTATGTATTGTGATAGTGGAAAATGGACAATTTATAGCTTTGTATTTATTTATTTATTTATCAATTGTTTAGGTTAATGTTAGGTTCAAAATTACTTAAAAGAATTAGTAATAAGGATACTTAGGGTGTTCTCGGGTATGTCATTCAAGGTAAGGGGGTCGTGTATAGAAGTCAAGTGATGTTCACCGAGAAAGATTTAATGTTTGTTACCGCTCTTTTGAGCCTAACGGTTACTTCTAAAAAATAACAATAATTTCAATTTTATTATTTTCATACTCCAATTTAACCTTTTATGGATTCAAGAAAATCAAAGGTTGGTGCCACAAACTCATCACATGGTGACAGAAAAATTACAAACTTGTAGAGCAGAAAACAAAACAAGTTTAAACTCAAAAACGCATAAATAAAGTGCAGAAATATAAAGCCAGATGTAAGTAACCCTATGACATGGATCATAGATGACGGTCTGGGACAACCGTCACGATCTGATAGTGCCACTTGATGCGTGTTACAAACCCAAACACTCATGGTATGAGTTGAAGATGCAAACCGAAGTCAGATAACAAAACACACGAGTCAGCCCTAGTTATCCATGAAGGTTTCGGTCAAAGTATTACCATTTATAATCTTTGTCGTCCCTATGATAATGTCGTACGCCATCCCTTCCTGCAAGTAACAAGAAACATTAAGATTAAATCTTTAAGTAAAACAGTCCAATCAACCCGTTTATAAGAAGCGGGTCAAATTTACATACGAATAAAGTACCTGAGAACTGAGAAAGCGGAGAGCAGAAATCTCTGCAAACGTTACTCCGCCAACAAAAACAACGAGAACGATTGAACGCCTCCCATCCTGAGGTCTGAAATAATTGTGTATACAAAAAAAATACTAATTAATACCATGTAGACATATTTCATAATCAAGGATGTGTTTAGAAAAAACAAAAAACATACTTTTCCATGTGTAAACCCCCTGGTAGTATATCGAATGACGGACTGTTTGCAAATACACTCTGTGGCAATTGGTCAAATAAGTTAAATAATTACTTTTCTATTGAGAAAAAAATTATATTTAAAAGTAATATCAAGAAAATGAGAAAAGATAGATATTTTAAATGATTACTAACCCTCTTTGACTCCGTATGAGTGCCCGGTAACAGCTTCAATATTTCTTCAAGGGGACGCCTGTAGAACCGTGCAATACATTATGATATGTTGCAATTTTTTTAAAAAGCAAAAAAAAATTAAAAAAGAAAGCTCACCATCCAGATCGAATTGCATGCTGAATCAACCGGATACTCAAAGGAGCATATCCAGAAAAAACATACGAAACGTCTTTGGGACTGCCACCAAAAAAATGAAATATCAGAAACTATATCATTAAAGTGAATCAATTTTTACTTCCATAAATTTACAAGGGACAATTTCATATATACCTGTGAAAACTTGCATGATACCATGTTTACCCGAACAAAAAATTAATATAAAATATATCCATTCAAAATACTAATAGTTCGTATTTAACCAAATATATGACCATTATACCATTCTCTGTCTCCATACACTCTATGCTCTGTATCCTAATGCATATTTTAAAGGAAGGGTAATGTCATATCGTATATTTAAAAAAATGTTCATATTTGATGTTATGATTTTTTATGGGTAAATATTACCACATTTTAAGGACGTCATACGAAATTATCCGTGTTAATAAGGACATTACTTGGTTGTATCAGTATCCTCAACCACAAGATTAAGGGCGCGCTTAATGGTCAACCAATTGCTTTTTCCTTCCTGCACATAGGTAACTTGTATACTTTATTCAAATATATAGGAGAGGGTTATCTTGAGAACGTTAGATATTGCAAGAACCGTGAGAACAAATGAGAACAACCAATCAAAACCATTTTTTTAAATACAAACCTCGACGTAATTAAAAATACAACATCAAATAATTATTTCTCCTCTAAAAATCACTCATATTAAAATTTTTACACGTGTAAATTTTCAATATTTACGAATACATGTAAATTTTAAACGTGTAAATTTAATTTCTAACATTGTATTCGAATAATAATGATAAGTGTAAAAAAATTTGAATTTGAATTGTTTTTGACCAAGTTCTCGCGGTTTTTCCATTCGTTGTCACGGTTCTAACAATATTTAGCGTTCTCATTTAAACCTCCCCCCCCACACACACACACATATTAGGGTTAGGGTAAAAAGAAAACTCCCTTGAGTTGTGAGAACTTCGAAAACTCGGCTAACAAAAAGTTTTTCTTTTCAAATTTTTTTTTAACCAAACATTTAAAAATAATTAACTTTTCCGATAAAAAAATAGTATGTGTTAATTTACACTAGCGTAAAAAACCAGTGGGGTAAATGCTGATGTCAGCTTTTTTACAGTATTGTTGTAAATGGCGATTGGCGTAAAACACCGCTCGGCAATTTTTTTTTACTTCAGATGTGTTTTTTAGGGTTGAGTTATAATACAAAGGGGTTTTAAGATAAGAAGTGTAAGAAGGAACCATAGAGTGACAAGTGTCCATAAGAGAAAAAGAACATGCACATGCAAAAACCGAAACCCCCCACCCCCACCCCACCACCACCCAAAAACCTAACCCCCCCCCCCCCCAAAAAAACCTAAAAAACGATAAAGTATCGATTATTTAATGATATTGAAAAAATTGATGTGTTTTTAAGTATTTGGTGTGTACTTTCACAGAAAACATTCGAGAATATTCTTCTTGCTTTTACATTTAAAGCTTTGTATTGATCTTTCTGTGTTGTAATGTTATTACGTTTGTGCAAACTCGCAGAAAGTATTCTAGAAGTTCTCCATCATGGAGTACCTCTTATCTCTATCTAATATATATACCTTATGTATTTATTTTTATGTGTTTGTAATGTTATTATTTGTAAATGGTAGGGTTCTAGAGTGAAACCTAATGTTATTTGTGACCGTTGATACCATTTCAATCATTGATCTATTTGAGATGGACAGTTATAAAAAAAGGATAAAATAAAAATGGTTAATGATATAATATAATTATTAATTAAAGATAAGGGTGTATTGGTAATTTTGCTATCCTATCATAACTAAATATTGTATTTTTTTTTTCATTTTCGCTGACGTTATGTGTACACAAGTGTACAGGCCGTTGTTCCTACAACGTACACAAGTGTACAAGCTGTTTGTACACTGTTTTTGTGTATTGAACTCATGTAAACCTGTGTATATAATAGTAAAACGCTGAAAAAATGAAACTTCATATGTTTTTCGTTTTTATTAAAAAAAACTATAACAATATTATACTCAAATTAAAGAGAATAAAAAACCCGTTTTTATGGTGTATTTAAAAGAAAAAAATATTAACATATGAAAAAGTTATAACGATTTAAAGATCGTAAGGGGTGGTTAGTTTTATGTTATAACTTCCTTATTTAAATTGATTAATTACCATCATATCCTTTACATCTAAAAAAATATCAATGGCTCAGATGGTTCACAAGGTTCTAGAGTGAACACTAGTGTATTTGCGAACCGAGTGAACAAATTCTGGCCATTGATCTACACACGTGTATGGCTAAGATTTCATCATCAAATCATAAAATACACTAGTGTATTATTTCATCATCAAATCTTGGCCATTGATCTACAAACGTGTATGGCCAGGATTAGTTCCGCCACAGTTCGCAAATACACCAATGTTCACTCTTGAACCTAATCTGGGGTAGGGTTCTAGAGTGAACACTAGGTTGAGAGTGAACTGTGTTAACTAATCTGGGCCAAAACAATAGCAAGATTGTAATTATAATGTTATAATTTCTCTTTAAATAAATTGACAAAAGGGTATTTTCGTCTTTTGTAAATTGCATTTATTAAACAATATAATCAAAATCCCTAAAATCTCGCTAGTTTTCGTATATACAAGATACAGTTGTTAGTGTATACACATGTGTACAATCTCGCTAGTATCAATTTATACAAGATACACATATGTTAGTTTATACGCATGTGCACAGTCTCGCTAACTATGAGTTTATACAAAATACACAACTTTTAGTTTATACACATGTGTACAGACTTTTATACATCTATGTATTATATTCATAAATGGTTACATATGTGTATATTAACAACATATAGTATATTATGCATGCACACGAGTAGATTCATAAAAAAATTATGAAATAATGAAAACGAAACAAAAAAACATAATACGTATTCACATATATGTAAATTTGTATGAAATTATAAAAGCAACTAGATGTATATTTAGTAACTTTCATATGTATTCCTGCAAAATAATATTGAATCTATAATTGGTTTGTACGGTAACAATGGGTGATACAGAATCAAGCGGTACAAGTGATAAGATGATATCTAAATACCGTGGCTTCTTGGTTTAGGTGCCGATGATAGTGTTTTAAGGACCACTGATAGATACCGGAAAATAAAGGGCTGATTTATTGAAATAATAAGATAGTTAGCCTGATTCGAGATGGCTAATCCCCAACACAAAAACACGTAGATAATCAAACTAAACAAGACATAGCAAATTAGGACAGAAATGAAATACTTAAATAAGAAATAGAGAGGTTACTAATCCTAAAATTTAGCCCCTAAATTCAGCCCTTTGACCCTGTTCTTGACTTTCACTCCAATAGTAGTCAACCTCCCATTAATTCAGCCCTAAATCTTTGCTCTTCATTGACTGGGTCAAGGTAATTGAACCGTGACCCGTTGGACCCAGATGGGTCAACCCGCTGACAAGGTAGAGTCCTATCAATACTTCCCGCCCGGATAAACGACTTGTCCTCAAGTCGATTAGGTGAAAACTGATATGTTCCGATCATTAATTGTTCCTTGAACGGTTCAATGGAGAGATGGTGGCAAGTAGTAGAGTTTTGAGATTCTTGCTGGTCGGTGTCGAAAACCCAAATTTGTGTCATCCCATACTGATTTGACAGGTCATTTTGAAACCCAGTTAAAGTTGGCAGTGATGCGATTGGTGGTACAAGAGTTGCTGGAAAGTTTGTCCCTTGTATGGGTGTGGTTGTAAACAACACGGGGGAGGATACTCGTAGAACCGGTGTGATTGTTGGTGATGGTGGAGGTTTGTTTGAGGATGTAGTGAGGCAAGGAGAAGTGTAGGTAGTGATGTGCTTTGGTGGCAATTCAATGGTAATATGTGGTGGGGTGGCAGAAGTAGGTGGTGGAGATACTACTGCTAGGGGTTGTGCTAGAGGAGATGGTGGTGCAGAGGCGGAAAATGATGGTGAGGATGATATGGTCCCCTTGACCAGATTTGTCAATAGGCCTTGAGTTTCATCCTCGGGTTCTAAATTATGTTTAGGATGAGCAATGTGAGTAGGGATGATAGGATCAATTGCTGGACTAGAATGTACCATGATAGCGGATGTTCCATACATCTGGTCCTTGATTATTTCAACATCATTCTTCATGACTACAAAAATTAAATCTAGTCGAGCTCCTATGGCTGCTAATTGAGCAGCGATAGCATCTCTGTAATCTCCAGGTATCTGATCCATCTTCTCTTCGTTTCCCGGCAATGGAACCAAATGATAGATACCGGAAAATAAAGGGCTGATTTATTGAAATAGTAAGATAGTTGGCCTGAGGTATCTGATCCATCTTCTCTCGTTCGGCATGGAACAAATGATAGATCCGAAAATAAAGGTATTATTAATATAGTAGTCCTTGAATGGTACTCAACACAAAAACATTAGTATAATCAAACTAACAAGACATAGCAAATAGACTAATGAAATACTAATAAAATAGAGAGGCTACTAATCCTAAAATTTATCCCTAAATTCAGCCCTTTGACCCTGTTCTTGACTTTCACTCCAATAGTAGTCAACCTCCCATTAATTCAGCCCTAAATCTTTGCTCCTCATTGACTGGGTCAAGGTAATTGAACCGTGACCCGTTGGACCCAGATGGGTCAACCCACTGACAAGGTAGAGTCCTATCAACCACCTTCACCTTCATTATCATGACAATTAATTTTTTATTGAATAGACATATACATCATTTTTTATGGATTATGCATCAATTTTGGGAACAAATAATGTAGTTGAAAGAAAATTGCCAGAAAATGATGAACTACTTAATCGTTGAAAAAAAAATGTGATCTTATTATTTGATTAAGATAAAGATCTTTCTAATTAAATGATATTTTTATGGTTATGATCAATTTTGGAACAATATGTAGTTGAAGAAAATTTCCAGAAAATGATGAACTACTTAATCGTTGAAAAAAAATGTGATCTTTATTGATTAAGATAGATTTTCTAATTAAATGATATTTTGATATGACAAAATAATAGAAATGTGTAATGTTTTTATGATTAAAATAAAGATTTAAAACTAATTTATTATGTAATTACAATCCTAACGTTTACAACTAAAAAGAAAATCAATGGTCAGATTAGTTCACACAGTTCACTCTCAAGATTTTGTTCACAAATGAACCTAACCCTATATATATATATATTATATATATATATATATATATATATATACAATTAGGCTTAACGTTACGCTGCGGACGCTGGGAATTTATAACATGGCGTAATTATTTTTATAACATGCGTGATTAAGTTTTGTACCCCATACGTGATTTCTGATTTTGTACATGCGTGATTATGGGTTTCAACATTCTGGTTTTCAACATGCGTGATTAGGGTTTTTGAGTTTTATAACATGCGTGATTTCCCAGCGTACACAGCGTACGTTAAGAAACATTGTATGTTAACCAACCCCTATATATATTATATATATATATATAAGCAGGGGCAAAGAAAAATAGAAGAACCTGCTTCTTGACCAACCCAGCTTTTTCCAAATTGTTAAGAGTGGACATGTGTTCAAATCCATAGCTGTGAAGAATCTCTCTCCTAAATCAAGATACCACCAAGTAATTAAGTATGTCTTGACACATGGGAAGTGAAAAATAATACATATAATAAGTTGTGTTATTTTGACCTTAGATAGTCAAAGTGCCTTTTCGGTAAGCCAGCATTGGTAACTGCAAGTAAGATAAGAATCCGAAGAACACTAACAAGTGGTTCTTGTTTATGAATCATCTCTTCAATGTGTTCAAAGCATCTGTAAACCATAATATTAAAAAAAATGTAATTTTTATATGACTGGAAACGAATATAAGATGTTATTTATGCTTACATATCGTAGCTTTCAGCCTCCACAATAGTGTGTTCTATGTCAAGTTGCCCAAGAAACGAAGGTTTCGAAGTAAGTGTGGACAAGTGTTGAGCAAGATTTATGTGCCTCTAAAAATAAAATAAAATATTATAAAATTTAATTAAATTAAAAAATAAATAGATAAATAACTAAGAGTAAAAAGAAAGTCAGAAAAGGCACATACAGTCATTTCCGGCAGTGAGTTGAGCTTTTTGACAAAATCCTTCAACTCAGAGACTGTCTGATTCTGATATCATAAATGACATTTTAGCCATTTCTATACAAAAAGAAAAAAATGGAAAAAAACGGACTTACAGTAGTTGTCATCTCTGTGTAGTCCTGTTTCATGGATGTTGCTTTTTGTCGAAGAACCTGCAAACATACTGCAAATGGCAACTAAGAGAGATCTCTAAAAACTGATAGACAAGCAAATATAATTATATAGAACGGGTTTTGCATGCGAAAAATAAAAAAATGGTTAACATAGATCAACCTGGACAACGACTTCAAAGTTAAGATCCCGGGTCTCCCTGAACAGCTTGTCACTAAAATGAAATCGAATGGAAACATTTAACAAATATGTACAACAACAACAAGTGTGTAACAACAAACGTATAGAAAAACACATACGTTGAATTAAGAGGAACCTTCATTTTTTTCCCGTCTTGTTGGTTAGCACCCATGATTGATGCATCTATTTCGACAGCACCGTTATTGATGTGTAAAAGCTGCACAATTAGAGATGACATTAAAAAAAATGGCACCATTACTGAAGGGTCATTTTGCTATGTCTGATGTCACACATACACAAAGATATACATACATATATATTACCTCATCCAGAAGCCCTTCATATGTCAACTGAGTACACATAGGAGTAACCATATCCAACTGCAATGCAACAACATTAACGCACTTTTCAACAAAGAAACATATAATTAATTAGTTGTAAACCGTAACCCCAGAAATCAGATGAACTACCTCTCGGTCCAGAATAATAAGCGTATTTATCTCAGGGACACCCATCTGTGACAAATAAAACATCAATAGTGAATGCTACTAAAAAAAGAAAGAAATAAAAAACTCTCATCTAAAAATGAAGAATTACATCAGTTGAATTGACAGGTTCTTCAGCTTGCATACGGTTAAGCATGTCAGCAACACGTACAGATGCTTTCCCTTTTGCCCTAACGTTTGGTATCAGACCAAACGAGAACTGAAAAATACATGATCACGACAACTATATAATATTTTATGTGAAGAAAAAGATAATAATTAGCCCCTTGCTAGTAGCGTTTCACATTTAATAAATGTATTCTCTGTTCCATTCATAAAAAATAGAGTAAACACGTATATTAAACCTCAAGCTTGTGGATGGCTTTGGCAATATGCCAAAGAGATGTTGTATCACCATCCGTAACGCATTCCTGTTTAAATAATATAAAAACACAAGATTAATAAATATGGAGACACAAAACTAAAACTACACTTTCCTAAAATATTAATCATATTTTTTTCCTAAAAGAATGTAAAGACACATACTTTATAAGACAAATCGAGTTCAAACGATAATATATCTTCGTCCAGTGGAACAGAATACAACGGGAACTCCCCAATTGTTAGTAAATTGTGAACTTTTTCCTCCTCGAGAAGCTGCAAAGTTAATAACGTATATGGAAATTTAAGAAAACAGTCATTTACCAATATGTAGAGTAAAAAACAAATTATTTAAGGTGCTAAGATAGCTTACTTTTTCACAGGCAACAGCACGGCGAGGAACAAAATAGAGAAAATACTCTCTTTGAAGCCCTTTGGATGTGTCATTATGAATATGAGACGAGATAAATTTCATTAAATGAAGCTGAGTTTGTACAAGGTAGACAACTTTCGTACAGTTAGTCTCGATCGGATCTGAATTAAGATGATGTAGCTCAGCCCCGTGTTCCTGTTGTGAATAATTTGTAGCATTGGCAGTTAGCACAAAGATAACTCATGTTAAGCCACGTTTAAGACTAAATATTATGTGATTATTATATTTTAATCAATCGTTAAAGAACTATATGCCTCTTCTATTCTCTCAACCCTAAGGAGTCATTTTACTACACATAAAACATAACAAAACGTTGAATAAAACAAAATAAAAAATTAAATGACATGCCTTGAGAAGTGAAGTCTGGACGACTAATGACAGTGAACCACCTAGCTTCGGATCGATGACTAAACACTTTTTCCCTCGAATCTGTACATATTTCAACAGTTACTTATATAATTTAATGATTCAATATAACGTACACATTACACCAAATTTGCATTATACATTTATAATGCTATATTTAAAAGCGTAAAGTCAAGCTTACATTTTTTAGGATTGTCAAGAGCTCCTTCTGAGACTGATCTCTGTAACTCAAACCAAACCAACATTAGAAAACTAATGCGAAGAAAAACACATTTTCACATAAAACGTTACAAACAAATGTTCCTTAATATAAAAAAAAATAACCTCATAGAAGTGAAATTGATAGGTCCATTCTGTAAATTGGGAATTTGAGCCATGAATTCCCCTTTTTAAGATCTGTGTGATGACATATATGAATTTAGGGCTTGTAAAAACAGAAACATGCCATCAATAAACAAACAACATCCAACATTGCACTTATAATTTCAATTGGTTCATAAACAAGTAGCAGCTAAACACAAAGAAAACCAACATTACACATTTATACTTCAAATCTACCATTATTAACCACCATAAGTTAATCAAATCCACTAAATCCGAGATCATACAAAGGAATGTGTGGCCGATGAAGCAATTGGTCCAAAAAATGTGTAATTTTATAAATCGGTTAAGGAAATGAAGAGTAAACCCTTAAAAATGAATGAGTTGAATAATAATCAGGTGGTTTATAGCCCTAACAAGCAGGTGAGAGTGAAAAGGGACTTAAACCTGATTTTTGATAGACAGTTGGCCGATGCAGAGGAACGGTGGCGTGTGGAGGGGTGGAGGATCGACGGTGACGTGATCGGAGAGTGAAAAAGAAAAGAGACGAAGGTGTAAAAACAAGGGAAGGTATGGTATAGTCAACAATTATTCATCGTCATAATCAGGAGTTAACGTTTGTGTCAGAGTTTCATTTAACGGAGAAGAGAAGGAACAGGAATTATAATGGAATGAAAAGGAAAAAATGTGATTATATGTGTGTTTCCGAGTTTAATGAAAAGAAAAGGAAACACAAGGAAATTAAACATTTTATTTGTTCCCGAGTTGGGAGGAAAAGAAAAGAAAGTTACAATTTTCCCAACTATACCCTTTTAACATAAAACATCTTAACCTTATGCAAACACACTTTAAATTATGAGTACCAACCATCTATGTAGTGATATATCGGTTATCGGTCCCTTACCGAGACAAAGGTGCAAAATATCGGTATCGATAATATCGGCGATATTGACCGATATTAGATTGGTATTTGACCAATATATCACCGATTTTCTTGATATCAGTACCTTTCTTCTTATTTCTACCATTCGTCTTTCTTCTTATTACTACTATTAGTGTTTTAAGTCTTAATAGTTAGTTGTTATTGTTAAATGTTAGTGTTTTAAATCTTAGTCAGTTCTTACTTGCTACAATTGTTAGTGTTTCGTAAGTTGCAAAAAGTTAATTTCTTAATGATAGTAGAGTATACTGAATTGTTAGTGATAAATTGATATATATAAAAATTTCGCATGATATTAAAATTACCGATATCCCACTGCGATAGCCGATAACTCAAATATCGGTCCTTGACCGATATTCGATATTTTACCGCATTAACTACTTAGCCAGCCATAGCATTATTTCAGTTAATAAAAAGGTAAACTTAATAAAAACTGGATCATTCAAATGTAAAGAAAACACATCTAATATTAAAACAAATCATTCTTTATGCATATAATGTATTATTCTTTATGTCACTGTGTTCTAATGAACAATATAAAAATATTGGTTCCAGCTTAATGCTTTGAAAGTGGCATGATTTTGGAAAAGAGTTTGAAAGATATCAGGAATGCGAATGGTTAAGAGGGATATTAAAGGATTTGGATTTT
This sequence comes from Scalesia atractyloides, assembly GCA_947069175.1. NCBI lineage: Eukaryota > Viridiplantae > Streptophyta > Magnoliopsida > Asterales > Asteraceae > Scalesia > Scalesia atractyloides. The sequence goes on from CAMTDV010000014.1 coordinate 70,415,024, forward strand.
TGATTTCGATCATTCTAATGATTTCGATTGCAGTTGAGCATCTAGTAAGTTGATAGGGCATATATAATGCTATAAACAGGATTTTTTTTATACTGTGAGTGGGATTTGGTGTTTTTTGTATATTTACAAAAGAGACGACGGTTCTGTAACCGTAATGTGGCTGTTGTGCTTCGTATTTGTAGAGCAATCATAAATTCGTGCACTTGCTTTCAACCTAGACCACCGGAACGACACACCCCAGACTCCATCCGGCAGCGCGTAACGATTAGCGACACCTGCCTTTTTGTTCCTCTTTAAACCAAACAGTAGCAGCAATTTGGAGGCCTATGGCGTCTCCGATTTTGTTCCAGTAGCACTCCTCCTGCTAATGTATTTACGTATTTACCCATAGATTACAAGTGGCACTATTTATTTTATGGTCTCTGTCCATTCTTCAACACAACTTATATCCTATAAATCACTAATTATTCGGGAAGCTCGGTGTCGGCGCCAGGTTACTCGGCCCCGGCACGCAATTAACCAACCGCATGATGCGTAACCGACGTTGGTTACGTGCGTTCAGGCATCAATTACGCTTGCGACATCTGTTACGCGTTTTTACTCTGGTTACGTGTATTTGTTCTGGGACACGCGCGTAACCCACCCTGGTAAGAGCTTAACGCGGCACTTGACACGAAACCGGATTTGCACGAGTAACCGGCGCCAGTTACTTGTGTTTAATGCCTGTCACGCGCATTCCAGTGTCATTTCACGCGTTTAGCTGTGGGTTATGCGCGCGGTGTTGGTTATGCGTACCACGGCCGGAAAACACCCGTCCTACGTACGCCACGTAACGGACATAACCCAGCTTCGGTACACGCTTAACCCACCGTTCAATGCAACTAATCGTCTATGCATGAGTGACTGACACCGGGTTACGCACGTACCAGGTTGGATTAGTCATCATGGCTGTCCTTAGGGGTGTAAACGAGCGAGCTCGAGCTTGAGCTTTCGTAAGTTAAATGAGCTCGAGCAGGAGCCTGGTCGAGCTCGGGCTCGGCTTGGCTCGTTTGCACCCCAAGCAATTCTCAATTCTGCAGTAAATAATACAGATCTAACTCTATAACAGAGAGCTCAAGTCGGCCCAATTATAACACTGAAGGAGATAAACTCTGACACGCTAGCTCTACCAAGATACATACTTATTAGCAGTTTCCTCTTTTGCTAAATTTGAGAAGTAAACAAATGTTGTTTGGTAAAGTAATATACAATTGCAGAGGAAGCTAAATAATTTGTGAAACACAAGTGGGCTAGAGCCCACTTTGACATTTTCATATATCACTGCAGTAAGTTGCTCAATATATATCATATGTAATGTAAGTCTTCTATATTCCAAAAGCATACATTTATAAATCAACAACAGGGATTAACTTTATTGTATTTGGGCATGTTTTTAAAATACATTTTCTTATTTGGATTCCTTTTTTAGCGATGTGGATAGATATTATAAAGAGCTTGATATAAGTTTAGATGGAACTTGAAATTTGAACAGGCTGTTTTTTTGCTGCATGTTTGGGACAACTTGCATAAACGTCAAGGAGACCAAACCATGAAACCAAACCATTACCAACGGTTTGGTTCGGTTTAAAAGTTCTACGGTTTGGTTTTCAACATAGTTATCAAATGCACTAGGCGCTCCCTTGGCGCATAGGCGTCGCCTGTCGCCTAGGCGAGAAGCCCAAAAAAAGCGCGGGCCTGAGAAAAATAAAGCGCAAACAAATAAGAACATAAAAAAATAATATTATGTATTGAAGAAAACACTTTCTTGAAATTCCAAAAGTATTCAAATACAATAATCCTTATAATAAAACCAAAATCATTATGAATCACCAAAATATCCCAAAATCAAATTGTTCAAACTTGAAAACAAATAAAGTTCAAAGAGTAAATTAAATCATAAATAATTTCTATGAAGCAATGAGAATGGTTGACTATATTGCATAATGCGCATAAGGTCAAAATATGTTTTGCCGACAAAAAAAAAGCAGAAGATTATGAACTTTGTTTTATCAGATTAGGTTCTTATTTGAATAACAAGATATGATATCTCTAACTTTTTTAAATTTCAAATATATATTGTTTTAAAGATATATAAGATTTGATTTGAGATATGATTTCCAAAAAAAAATATATCTATAATATTATCTGGTATATGTATAAGAGATAGGATTTTAAACAAAAAAATTCACGTGGCTTTTTCTACCTAGGAGGGAAGGCGCATACAGGTCGACTAGCCCAGAAATATCGCCTAGGCGGGAAAGCGCTTTTGATAACTATGGTTTTCAAAGATAAAAAACCGTTACACGATCGCTTTTGATAACTATGGTTTTCAAAGATAAAAAACCGTTACTAACGGTTTGACTTAAAAACCATGAAAACCGGACCATGAACGCCCCTAGTAGGATATCTTTTTTATTGTTTTATTTTTTGCTTTTGTTCCAGTACCACTCCTGCTAACAACTGGTAGTATGATTCAGAAAACAAATAGAATTGACAAGTTCTTCAAATATTCCTCGTATGAACTAGCTTTATTATGCTTCTAGAGTTATGGTATAACATTAATATAGGTAAATGAATCAGAAGCTACATATCATAACCCACAAATCACATGATGTGTTCGAGTATAACAAATTGATATAATCTAGAAGCAGGGTCGTCTCTGAAAATCCTAATTTAACATAAACCCATTAAACGCAAACAAACAAATTTTAAAGTATTACAAAAAACAAAGACTTCGTTAAACATACCTAATACATTTAAAGGGGTTAAGTTATTCTACAAAGACTTCTAATTGTAAGAAGTGTAAGAAGCCACCAGAGAGTAACAAGTGTCCTATGAGGATTCAAGTGGGAAGGGTAATTTTGTCTACAAAAGGAGAGAGAATATGCACATGCAAGTCACATGCTATTTCTCCCCCAATTTTTAAACGTCCATAACTTTTTTATACATCATTTGTTTAAAAAAAATTATACTATAAAATCAAGCGTTTTTTTATCTTTAATATTAGTACCATATTGTTATATTTTTCAAAAAAAAATTAAAAAACCTAGTTGTGTATGACACAATGGACATGACGTAAAACACAATGTAAAGTAGAGTAAAAACACAATCAATGACAACAGATAAAGACACAATGGACAACAGATTAAAACACAATGACCATGACCTTGACGTATAACACAATGGCCATATGTATAACACAATAAGTATCAAACTAAATAAAATCACAATTGATGAAAACAGATAAAAGACACAACTGATAACAGATAAAGACACAATAAAGAGCATATGATGACACAATGGAAAACAAACTAAAAACACAATACACAACAAACTAAAACACAATTAACAAGAAGCTAAAACACAATTGATAACAAATTAAACACAATGGAAAACAAACTAAAAACACAATACACAACAAATTAAAACACAATTAACAAGAAACTAAAACACAATGGATAACAAATTAAACACAATGACCTGAACAAATAACACAACTTATAGAAAATCCAGAAATAACATCATCTTAATTGTGTCATATATTGTGTTATGGTTCTTATAAAACATACACATGCAAAAACCCGAAAACCTAAACCTCCCACTCCCACCCCCGCCCCCACCCCACCCAAAAACCTAAACCCCCCACCCAAAAAAAAAAAAACCTAACACCTCCAACCCAAGCTAAAATGCTAAATGCTAAAAACTAAAAACTAAACCCCCCAAAAACCTAAACACCTCCTCACCCCAAAAACCTGACCCCCCCCCCCCTCACCCACACCCCCCAAAAACCTAAACCCCCCCCACCCCCACCCCCCAAAAAACTAACACCCCCACCCCACCCTAAGACCCAGTGCGGAAAACTTTTTCTTCTTTTACCATTATGAATCATAAATGATATTTAATTCAAAGTTGTTATAAACAATTTGAAGAACGTTGGGTTCTTTTTATTTATTGTCATAATGACTATATTTATGATTGAAGAAATCATTTAGATAATGACTTAATCGAGTTTTGTTTGTTTTTTGAAAAATCAGTTATTATTGACAATGCTTAAGGAGAGATTATAATAAATAATTTTGAAGTAAATTAACCGTTAGAATAACGCATACCTCTTTTATCCGGCTAAGCAAATCTTTAAGTTGAATTTTCCAAGTGACCAACCCAACCAATCTATTCCCTATGGCCTCCTGCCTACACGGTACTCATATGGCTCCAGGGCTCCAGGTTTTGAAGAATGCTTAAAGATAAACATGTTGGATAAAAGAAACAAGTACGTTTATTTCATAACTGTTCTTCCCTAAGGAAGAACTTCTTGGTAATTACATAATGCTCTCCTTTAGCAAACTTTTTCTTCTTTTACCATTATGAATTATAAATGATATTTAATTCAAAGTTGTTATAAACAATTTGAAGAACGTGGGAGTTCTTTTTATTTATTGTCATAATGACTATATTTATGATTGAAGATATCATTTAGATAATGACTTAATCGAGTTTTGTTTGTTTTTTGAAAAATCAGTTATTATTAACAATGCTTAAGGAGAGATTATAATAAGTACTTTTGAAGTAAATTAACAGTTAGAATAACGTATACCTCTTTTATCCGGCTAAGCAAATCTTTAAGTTGAATTTTCCAAGTGACCAACCCAACCAATCTGTTCCCTACGACCTCCTGCCTACACGGTACTCATATGGCTCCAGGGCTCCAGGTTTTGAAGAATGCCTAAAGATAAACATGTTGGATAAAAGAAACAAGTACGTTTATTTCATAACTGTTCTTCCCTAAGGAAGAACTTCTTGGTAATTACATAATGCTCTCCTTAGCAAAGGAGTTCACTCGCTCTTACACATTGATTGCTAATTTACAAAGTAAGAAAAATTGGTAGAGCATTCGATGCCTAAACACATAAATCATTCCCCTTTATATCGGCGGAGAAGATTTTTACAAAGGACTAAAATGCCCTTTTTAATTCGTCATGCATGACATTTTTAGTCGACATACCCATGTGTTGGGGGTCCAGCTTGTCACACCCCGACCCGCAGCGGAAAAGATGATCGGGGCATGATTGGGTTATCATCAAAGCTCATGAGCGGGTTTGGTAAATCCGTTTTTGACGGATGTTACACAGCTCTCTGGTGTCTTCATCTGAGTAATAGCTGTTGGGATGCAGGCTATCACTTTCTTTCGTACTGGTTGAACAGTATTGGCAATTATGATATTCATAAATGCGTTGTAGTTTTTGGCATAGCCTTTCTTTTGTGGCAGGGCCTGCTTTCACTTTATTAAAGATGATTTGTTGTTCCATCTTTTCTAAAGCTTCTTTCTCGTGCTTTGGCAGTGGAGTGTTACTATGACTAGTGATAATACAGTTGTGGCTGTAGTAGTTCACCTTATTAAAGCTTCCTGTTTTTATTTTTTGTAGATTGTCAAGAATCTTCAGAAAACTTTTGATTCTGGTTTCTACCCAATTGTCTGGCTCTTCATATTTTTCTTCCATAACTCTAGAGGGATTGACGGTCCTTGTCTTGGCGAGACCGATTTCTAGATGATGGTAGCTTTGGAAACTTTTTCCTTGGTACCAGTCAGGAAGTGTGGACGTGCATTTTACAAAGATGTTGGCATCTTTTGCAGCTGCAATCTTCTTGCGAAAGTTCTTGATGGCTTTCTTCATTCCTTCAGCTAATAAACTAATTTCTAGTAAATTAGAGGCAGGACAAATATACTTAATTAACCCAGCAGAAAATGTTATGGAAACAAGTTCTGGGCTTGCGCCTGGACAAAAGACAAATAAACTTTTAGTAGCTTTATCTTCTGTATAAATGTGCTCGGATTCGAAGTCGTTTTGACTTAAAGACCGTGCTTTAGATTATATAGATCAAAATTCGTCGAGAGAGACAATATCTTGGATTTCTCTTTCCTTTTTTTCTTCAGAAAATCTCAAATTTGAGAGAAAAGGGGTAGCTTTTCTAAACTCAATGACTCTTTCTTGTTTCCTGGGTTTTAGAGGTTCAGAGGAAACTGTTACCTTTAAAGGTATTTCTGTCACACCCCAACCGATGGCGGAAACATCAGGGTTAGTGGCACTAGGCGACCAGATCGTCTCACGAGAAATTCCGTAACAATTATCCAAAAAAATTACTTAACGTTTAACATCCCATACTATTAAACATAATATTTCAAACAACCATTACAGAACTTCTGATTTTCTCATAAAAACAACATGGTTCGATATCCCCTAGATTTTTATTACAATCGTTCTAAACAAGATAAGCAAAATACTAAATAAAACTACTCCAAAGCAATCCAAGCTAAATCCTCAACCTGTTACATACGTTAAAATACAAGTCAATACAATTAAGTAAAGGTGAGCATACGAGTTTGAATAATACTAACATAGTCGAGAAAGCGTTTGCGAAACAATCTAATTACATATCATGATACACCAAAACACTTAACATAACATAGACTCATTTCTCATGCTAACTACCGTGAAAAGGCTTGCGCGACCATCCTAACTAGACCCAGTCGGGTGTTAGCCAAACTATAGTACCATACTAGCTAAGGAGGCAAGTTAACGAAAATAAGTCCTAGTCACATGTTTCTAGTATCACGTATCGAGCATATACAATCAGATTATTCGCGTGCGATAAACAGTTTTGATTTGTGAAGTGATTTTGATATAGGAACGTATGTAACACCCAAAAAGTGATTAAAGCGAAAATGGGTCAAGTATACTCACTGTGGGTGCGTTTTGGTAAGACTTAAGATTCTGAGGAGAGTTGCGGAGTGTGCCGGATCAGCCTGTAAACGAACAGAAGTGCATCAGTCTTCCGAAAGCTGAAACGGTGAAGTTTGAGTTGAGCAGTAGCCAAGTTCGGGCGAACTTGTGTGTACACAAGTTCGAGCAAACTTGTATGGTTTTGGGTGGTTTAGTGTCAAGTTCGGTCGAACTTGATGAGTTTCTTTGAGAAACTTGTCAAGTTCGGGCGAACTTGTGAGTAAACCTTACTGAGGAGGCAAGTTCGGGAGAACTTGTAAGAATTTCTTACTAAAATGACAAGTTCGGGTGAATTTATATAGTTTCCTAGGAAACTAGACAAGTTCGGTCGAACTTGTGAAGAGTTTGGTGAAAATAGCCCAAGTTCGGTCGAACTTGACCCAATATGGGTACAAGTTCGATCGAACTTGACCTGGTGGGCTGGTGATTCTTGAGCGAACTTGATGATTTCGGGTCCAAAATCTTGCTTTTTCGCGTCGTTTGTTGAGTAAATCGAGTGTTCATCCTCCAACCTGTGCTACTGAGCAAACTTAGGTCGGAGAGGTCTTTTAGAGCGGTTTTAGCCGTTTTACAAAAGTGTGGGCTAATCCGGACGAACTCGGGGTTCGTTCGGGTTAGTCCGGCTTGTGTAAACCAACATAAACGTCCTTGTGCTTCCAGATCTGGGATCTTGAATGACAAATGCTTCTTTTCATATCAGAAATGAACAAAACATCATCAAAAGTCCGTAATTTTGTGTAGAAATCAAGGTTTAAAAGGTTTTGCTCAGATCTAAGTATGGATGTGAGTAATAAACAGAAGTTTTATGGAAAAAGATGAAGATTTTCGTAAACAGAATAGTTTTGATGAAAACGAAGGCTATGCCTTGTGCCAAAATCGTTGTAAACCTTTGTAAATCGTTGATATATGTTGTTGTAGCTGAAATTGGTTTGATTCTTACTTAGAACACAAAAGTTTCGGGTTTGAGAGCTCTGGGTGAAGTTGCAGCAAGTTCAAATGAGAGAATGGAACTGAGTATTTATAGGTGAAGGCAAGATTTGAGCTGCTGGGAGTCAAGTTCGGCCGAACTTGTACAAAATGGTACAAGTTCGCGCGAACTTGTAAGAATATGAGAGGAAAAGAGCCAAGTTCGACCGAACTTGACCTCGCTGAGGTGAAGTTTGAGCGAACTTGAGGTTTAGGAAAGATTAACTGGGCCAGTCAAGTTCGACCGAACTTGGTAACACCAAGTTCGAGCGAACTTGACCCAAAAGTTGGGTTTTCTTCGTTTGTTTCACGTTAAGTGTTTGTTTGGCGATTCGGTTAATATTAATTAGTTATATTAAGCGTTTTAGTAAAGCATTAAGCATTATACTTGATATAATAATGTGATTTAGCGATTCGAGAGTGTGAGAGCGATGCGACAGCGAGCGTAATCATAATCACAAACACACATAAATAACATAAAAACCACATAAATAACTGAGATTTGCGATGCGATGAGTAAGCGATGCGATTTTAATAAGCGTTTAGATATGATACAACATACATAAGCTTAATCTAATTAACTACAAGGATAAAGATAACAACGAGAAAATTGGAGTTGTTACAGTCTCCCCTACTTTAGGGAATTTCGTCCCGAAATTAGGCGGTGGCCGTAACAAAGAGATGCAGATATTTCATTTTCATATCACTTTCGAGTTCCCAAGTGAACTCGGCGCCTCGTTTGCCTTCCCATCGGACTTTCACGATAGGTATCCGAGAGCGTCAGAGTTTGTTGATTTCCCGATCCATGATTTCAACGGGTTTTTCCACGAAATGGGGCGTCTCGTTGATTTGCAGATCTTCGAGAGGGACATGCAGATTTTCTTCGGCTAGGCATTTCTTGAGGTTAGACACGTGGAAAGTCGGGTGGACGTTGTTAAGTTCCGCCGGTAGTTCAAGACGATAGGCCACTTTGTCGATTCTTTCCAGAATCTTAAAGGGTCCAACGTATCGAGGCGCTAGCTTTCCTTTCTTGCCGAAGCAGACCACTCCCTTCCAAGGTGCAACCTTTAGGAGAACGTGATCTCCCACTTCGAACTGTAGGGGCTTGCGGCGTTTATCGGTATAACTCTTTTAACGACTCCGAGCTTTTAAGAGATTGTCTCTGATCTGGAGGATCTTGTCTGTCATTTCTTGAATCAGCTCGGGACTGGTGATTTGTGCTTCTCCGATCTCGTGCCATGCAATAGGCGATCGACATGTTCTTCCATACAGTGCCTCAAAAGGAGCCATTTGAATGCTGGTATGATAACTATTATTGTATGAGAATTCAATTAAAGGTAATTGCGTATCCCAGTTACCACCGAAATCTATGATGCACGCACGAAGCATGTCTTCAAGGGTGCGGATCGTTCATTCAGTCTGACCGTCGGTTTGAGGGTGAAAACTGGTACTGAGATTGAGAGTAGTACCAAGAGCGGATTGAAAAGTCTCCCAGAGACGTGAAGTAAAGCGACCGTCACGGTCAGAGATGATGTCGCGAGGCGTCCTGTGTCGACATATAACTTCGTCGGTATAGATTATCGTTCGACCTTAAAGTCTTCTCGTATAGCAATAAAGTGCGCAGATTTAGTAAGACGACCAACGATAACCCAAATGCTATCATGACCGGATGAAGTGCGGGGAAGTTTGGTAACGAAGTCCATAGTTATACTCTCCCACTCCCACATCGGGATTTCGGGTTGTTCGAGTAAACCAGAGGACCTTTGATGTTCAGCTTTAACTTTCGAACAAGTTAAGAATTTTGAGACGTACAAGGCAATATCCTTTTTCATGCCCGGCCACCAGTACTTAGGACGAAGGTCCTGATACATTTTGTCGGCACCGGGGTGAATGGAATATCGAGATTTATGAGCTTCGATCATTAGCAATTCACGAAGATTATCACGGGTAGGAATCCAAATGCGATCGAGATAGTAATAAATACCATTAGGCTTAGATACGAGCTGAGTTTCGGCACCACATTTCATTTCTTCCTCCAAAGTATTCTCGTTAAAACAAGCGAATTGAGCGGAGCAAATCTTGATTTCGAGATCATTCAAAGCTTGAGAGTCACAAACACTATATACATAGCTTCGTCGACTTAGAGCATCGGCGACGACGTTTGCCTTGCCGGGATGGTAGCGTATCTTGCAATCGTAATCGTTGAGAAGTTCAACCCATCGACGTTGTCGCATGTTTAGTTCTTTTTGATTAAAGATATGTTGTAAGCTCTTATGGTCGGTGAAGACCGTACACTTAGTACCGTAAAGGTAGTGTCGCCATATCTTCAATGCAAAAACAACTGCACCGAGTTCGAGATCATGGGTCGTGTAGTTCTTCTCGTGGAACTTGAGTTGTCGAGACGCATACGCGATAACCTTATCTCGTTGCATGAGAACACAACCAAGACTAAGGTTTGAGGCATCGTAGTAAACAAAAAATTTTCGTTTCCGTCGGGTAAAGCGAGGACAGGAGCGTTGCATAGCATACGCTTGAGAGTTTGAAAGGCTTCCTCTTGCTTGGAATCCCAAACAATAGGTTTATCTTTATGAGTTAAAGCGGTAATCGGAACGGCGATTTTCGAGAAGTCGGCGATGAATCGACGGTAGTAACCCGCCAATCCAAGAAATGAACGGATTTCGGAAGCATTCTTCGGTGTAATCCAACTCTTGACGGATTCAATCTTTGCTAGGTCGACGTGAATTCCTTGACTATTAATGATGTGACCGAGAAATTGGACTTCTTCGAGCCAGAATTCACATTTAGAGAACTTAGCATAAAGGCGATTACCTTGAAGAAGTTCGAGGACTAAACAAAGATGGCGCGCGTGTTCGTCTCTCGACTTCGAATAGATAAGGATATCATCGATGAAAACAATGACGAAGCGATCTAAGAAAGCTTTACACACGGTTCATCAAGTCCATGAAAACCGCGGGTGCATTGGTTAGACCAAAAGGCATGACCACGAATTCGAAATGGCCATAGCGAGTACGAAAGGCCGTTTTCGGAATGTCTTCTTCCAATACGCGCAATTGATGATAGCCGGAACGAAGATCGATCTTAGAAAAAAAGTAACACCTTGAAGCTGATCAAATAAGTCGTCGATATGAGGAAGAGGGTAGCGGTTCTTTATCGTGAGTTTGTTAAGTTCACGATAATCGATGCACATACGGAATGATCCATCCTTCTTTTTCACGAGAAGGACGGGTGCGCCCCAAGGCGAAGTGCTCGGGCGTATAAAACCTTTATCAAGAAGCTCTTGAAGTTGGCTTGATAGCTCGCGCATTTCGGATGGTGCGAGACGATAAGGAGCTTTAGCAACGGGAGTAGCACCTGGAATCAAATCGATACGGAATTCAACATCTCGAGTAGTGGGTAAACCGGGGTAAATCGTCGGGAAAGACTTTAGGAAATTCAAAAACAATGGGAACATCTTTATAAGTCTTATTTTCTTTCTCCAGGTTCACGATATGAGCTAGGAAAGCAACACATCGCTTTTGCAAGCATTTGTGTGCTCGAGTACATGACAAAAGCATCAACTTCTTTGAGGGAGTTTCACCGTATACATGAAGTTGATCACCGTTTGGGAGAGGGAATCGGATCATTTTATCGAAGCAAAAACTTCAGCATGATTCTCACGAAGAAAATCCATGCCTACTATGATATCGAAGCTACCTAACTGCATAGGTATGAGATTGATCGAGAAGATGTGGCTGTTAAGATCGAGGGAACAACTATGTAAGACGGAATTGATGGTAACGGATTTTCCGGTGGCGACTTCCACATCGAAAGTCTTTGGGAGTTTAGCGTCGCTTACAATTTAAAACCTTTTCGAATTCTAACGATACAAAACAGTTATCGGCACCAGTATCAAATAAACATGAAGCATAAATACCATTAATGAGAAACGTACCATTGACAACATTGTTGTCATTCTGGGCCTGGCGGTGGTTGAGATTGAAGGCTCTGCCACGCGCAGCTTGTGGTTGCTACTGCTGCTGCTGCGGCGGCTGAGGCGCTGCTGAGGCTGCGGTGCTGGCTGCTCTTGCTTGACAGGACGATTCGGACAGACATTGGCGAAATGATTCGGATCACCACACACATAGCACACACGTGCTTTTGGAGCTTGCTGCTGATTGGTTGAGGAGGAGCGAGTCAAAGCTGGAGCTGCTGGAGCCTGAGGAGCTGGCTGACGAGGACCTGGCTGGTAACTCACAGTAAAATGGCCGTAGATATTGCAGTTTGTGCAAAAACGGCAGTTGCCACCAACGACATGATGATAAGTGCACTTAGGGCACAGAGGGTGAGTGTATACGCGTTAGCTGGAGGTGCGTTTGGAGGGATGACTGAAGCGGCTGAGGGTTTGCTGGAGCGGCGAGGGCATAGTTCTTGCTCGGGTTTCCTTCTTGCGTCCCTGACGCTTTCCCTTTAGTTCACTTGATGATTCGGTAGCAGCGGTTGGTTCGATGACGGCTTGATTGGCGACTTTAGCAGAGTTCTTGAAATAACCATCCTGAACTCGCTGATCGTTGATCTCAGCGGCGAGGATGTAGGTTTCCTCGATGGTTGTAGTAAGCAACTTTCACGAAACTTGCAACACACTCGGGAAAACCACGGATGTACTTGTTGATAGCTTTCTCCGTCGTATCAACCTGGCTGGGACAGATGATGCTCAAAATCTTAAACCGAGCAGTAAAACCAGCATTGTCGGGACCATCTTGTTTGATACCCCAAAACTCATTCTCGAGCTTTTGCATTTCATGCGGAGGATATAACTCCTTCATCATTACTTCCTTGAGTTCCTCCCAAGATAGATTGTAGGCTTCATCATTTCCACGCTTGTTTCTTTCAGCTGTCCACCAGTCGAGAGCACGGGACTGGAAGACTCCGGTAGCGTTCACGGTGCGGAGGTCATCGGGGCATCCACTTTGCCTAAAAGTGACCTCAATAGCATTGAATCAGTGAAACATAGAAGTCGGTCCGTCATTGCCCGTGAAGGCGAGAGGTGCACAAGCCTTGAAGTTCTTGAAGCTGAATCGCGGCTTGGGATTCTCAGTCTTTGAGTTGACTGATGAGTTACTGCTCACGGCATGAATTTCCGAGACGATTTGCGGAATGACTTTAGCTATCTCCTTGGCTACCATTGTAGCGATACGCTTGTCGGCGTTGCTGCGCTGGAGATTCCTTCGGGTGTACGATCCCATGGAAGACATCTACACGAAGGATTTAGATTAGATGAGATTCGATTATAATAGAGTTATGTTTAAATATTTATTATTATTATCATTCATTCAAGGCACAAAATCACATAAACACGTAGGCACGTAAACATGTAGGCACATAAGTACGTAAGCACATAAGCACGTATTTCACGTAAGCATATACTTTGCACATATTCACCTTCTTATAAGTAAAGCGTAGCGCGTTGGAGATGTGATATAATAGCGAGATATAAGCGATATGTATAAGCGAGTCATACCGCTCATGAGGCATACATGCCCTCATAGGCGTAAGCGATTAGTTTGGTTGGTGTATTAATTTAGTGTTTTAGGTTACGAAAGCTGTGCGAGTAGTGCATGCGTTCTATGAAGCGTAAAGCGATAAAGCGAGAAATCGATAATGCGAGAAATAAATAAATAAAGCAAGAAATCGAAAAAAGCAAAAATTCTCAAAAATTTTAAACACATAAATAATAATAAACTCGATGATGCGTAAATCGATGATATAGACTTAAATCAATTGGGAGTGTCCGGGGTTTTGAGACGTTGACTATCCAAAGTGATTCGACTACCCTTTGCATTTGGACCCATGCTTTGGCCTAATAGATAAACGTTCTCACCGCAAGCGGCTAACGACGTTTACCCTTCCAGTTAATACATGTTCCAAACCATCGGCATAACCGAGACTTTGGTGAGATTGAAAATCGAAGCACGGAATAAGTTATTACGATGTGGGTTTCACCCCTAACTTAACAACATCATTCCTAGTTGTGGCCACGCTCACCGATCACATCGGGCATTCCACTAAATAGAAAGGGAGATGTTCGTCGAGATTTGGAAGTCACTCCTAAATCAACGAAAATATCTCGTGATGAGTAATACGCGGAATGAGTGATCTTATTGAGAGTTCTTGGTTATCACACCTAGTCTCAACTTGATCCTCATTTGTGGGATATGAGCGTTTCATAATCGTGTATATTGTATTAACCTTAGGAAAGGCATATTTAAGCATTTATGGTAAGTAGATTAGCATTTAATTCAAAGATTGGTCAATCGGGTACTTAAACATGCTACTAGGTCAAACATGGCATTTCTACCTATTATCCTAAGGAATTCGCTCTGATACCAATCTGTCACACCCCAACCGATGGCGGAAACATCAGGGTTAGTGGCACTAGGCGACCAGATTGTCTCACGAGAAATTCCGTAACAATTATCCAACAACATTACTTAACGTTTAACATCCCATACTATTAAACATAATATTTCAAACAATCATTACAGAAATTCTGATTTTCTCATAAAAACAACATGGTTCGATATCCCCTAGATAAGCAAAATACTAAATAAAACTACTCCAAAGCAATCCAAGCTAAATCCTCAACCTGTTACATACGTTAAAATACAAGTAAATACAATTAAGTAAAGGTGAGCATACTGTAACACCCCAACCGATGGCGGAAACATCGGGATGAGACGAAAACGAGATTGCTCATTGCTCACAACATTATTAAGTGACAATAATTAATTAAACCATATTTCATTTCATAAGGATTGTCAAATACATCAATGTGACAAAACAAAGAACAATCTAACATTTGCAAAGTCATAACAAAATTGATACGTCGACATTAAACCTAACGTCTAATCTGTGTGTATCTAGTCCTTGCACTATATTGTTTTCATAGCGTCATCTCCTTCAACCTGTAACATGTTTTAAAATAAAGTCAATGCAAAAGCAAAGGCGAGTACACAAGTTTAAGCATAGCATACGTATACGATTAAAGTTTTAACAATCCTCATGGCAACTAAATCTATACAAGAGCAATATCAAGGCATGCAATGCAAATAATCAAACCAGTAACGCAATCACGATGTTTTAACATGACCTCACGTGTAAATCGATGGAGGTGGATGCGTGAATTCCTATAGCGCTAAGCATGTCAAACAAGGCTAAAAATAGTTAATGACTAAAGCACGGCACAACGTTTATCCCCAGACAAGCAACAAGTATACGATTCAAGTAGTCATGCGTATAGGATTGTTTGTGCGTTTCATAAAGTTTAAGTGTTTGTGATTTTTGTATATGGAAACATGTTACACCCAAAAAGTGATATAAAACAAATGTGGGTCGAGTGTACTCACAAAATTGCTAAGTCTTCTTTGGAAATTCCACGACGAGTTGATGAGTGGGAGAAAGGGACACCAATGCCACCTTAAATGACAACGAACATGGATGAATAATCGAATCGGAGTTGAAGGTACGTGTATGTTTAGCACGGAATTTGTGTAACGACTCTAAAGTTAAATTTGTCAAAGATAAGAGTGTTATCAAAATAATACAATAAATATATATATATTTTTTACGGGAAGTATAAAAGATAAAAATATATATAGATGTTTACAGTTGGATAAATATATTCCTTCGTCAAATTATTATGTTTTGTCGACGAGAATAATAGATGTGTACTTATATAATTTGGCGAAAAAGTATAACCGTGGAGCATATTTAGTCGAAAGGTTTGGCGAATAAATACACCCTTGTCGGAAGGTTTAACAAGTAAATGTATATAAGTATTGGTATATTTGGACGAAAAAGATTACTAGATAAATATATAGTTTGGCTAAAAGAAAATAGATAAATGTATATTTTGACGGAACGGGATAATAGATATATATATGCATGTTAACGAAAGGAATAGTAGATAAGTATATATTGTTTGTCGGAAACACGTAATATAGATGTATATTGCCGTTAGAGAAGTATAATCTTCGAAAAGTATATAATATATATTTATTTTGACGGAAGGAATACTGTTTATATCTTGTCGTTAAATAGATATTTATTTGTCGAAAAGAATAATAATTAGATATGTTGTCGAACGGTATAATAATTAAATGGATTTTGTCGAGAAGCATAAAGTGAAAATATATATATATTGCCGGAAGTGTAATAAATCAATATATATTTTATCGAAAGATGTAACGAATAAGTATATCTCTTTTGTCGTTAGATAATATATTTTGTCGAAAAAAACATATTAACTAAATATATCGTTGTTGGGAAGTAAAATAAATATATGTATATTTTTGTCAGAAAACGGGCAGAGTTTCCCCTGTTTTAGGACGATCCCGACATCGCCAAGTGTCGATTAAATGCTTTCAAAACTCAACAATAGCCAAAACAATGTATCTTTATTTATGTATAAGTAGGTTATAAATACATCAAGTTGGTTCGCGATTAGATTAACATAAACATAGAAATTATAAACAAAAGAGTCGTTTAACCTATACCCCGTCTCATGTAGGAATGTAGACCAAGCTTGACTGGTTTGACCGAGACCCGAGCTTTGACCAGCTTTGACCCGAGCTTTGACCAGCTTTGACCCGAGCCCGATGACCAGGTTTGACTTTTTGACTGAAGCTAAGCCGAGTCGCACTAAACTGAACCGAGTTAACTGGTGTCGTGAAAGCCGAGCCAACTGAAACGACAAAACAACCGTCGAATTGAGACACGAAACTGACTAAATCGGAACAAAATAGAATAAGAGACTCGAACCTGAAACGAACCAAGACGGCTGTTGACTAGTGTTGACCCGAACCGAATCTGACTTTGACTAAGGCTGACCGTTGACTGTTTGACCACAGTTGACCAGTTGACTTTCGTTGACCAAGTTTGACCGAACATTCAAACTTAACCCGAGCCGAGATTACGCAAACTTTGAACCCAATCTGTCTGTTGACTGATGTTGACCAGCTTGACCGGGTTTGACCCGGTGTTAACCGAGTAAACTCGGACAACTGAGTCGTACCGAGCCGAGTCGCCAAACTTGGCTAAACCCGAAACGCTTGAGCTCGAACCCGAACCCTAATCAAGCCTGAACCGAGTTGACACTGAAACTGAAACTGAAACAGAATTACATACTCGAACCGAATACTGAACCGAGAAATCGAAACCTGAACTGAGACTAACCTTTACCGAACCGAGATTGGAATTGTTGAACATGAAATCTGACCCGAACAGGAACTTGAACCGAAGCGTTGAAGCTCGTCGGAAGGAGACCCGGACTGCCGCCGCTTACGAGGGCGCTGTCGTCGACCCGCCGTCGCTCCCTTGTCGCTGCGGCTTGCTGCTGCTTCGCTGGCTGCCGATGTCGCGCCGCTGGAGGTGACGGCTGCTGCCGCCTTTGATCGAAATCCCTCGGAGCCGTCATAGCCGCGCCACCACCACCACCTACCTTCTCTCTATCTCGCCTCTCTCTCCTCACAGCTCTCTCTCTCTCTCTCTGTCTGTAAGTATAAAAGCGGGTGTGTGTGTGTCGGGTTTAAGAGGTCGCAGGGAGGTATGAGTGTGAGAGGTGTTACCGGAGAAGAAGGGCGCCGCCAGAGACGGCGCCGGTCGCCGAAAAAACGCCGAGAAAGGGGGGTGGCGGCTGGTGTTGAACTGCCGTGCTTCTGTCTGCGAGAGGGAGGTGGGTGCGGCTGAAGAGGTGAAGGGGGGGGGGGGCAAGGAGATGAGGGTTGGATGGTTTATGAGAATGAGGGTGTGTATATATTAGGTTTAATTTAGGTTAGGGTTTAGTTAGGTTTAGTGGTGTGTTGGGCCAAGGCCTGATAACCCGATCTAACGTTTTTGAGTGGCCCTAACGTACCAACGAGAACCGATTTCAAGTATAAGCTTCATAAAACGTCGAATTTATTTTGTTTATTATTATTATTATTATTATTAGAAAAATAATAAAAATACGATGCGTTACACATACGAGTTTGAATAATACTAGAATAGTCGAGAAAGCGTTTCCGAAACAATCTAATTACATATCATGATACACCAAAACACTTAACATAACATAGGCTCATTTCTCATGCTAACTACCGTGAAAAGGCTTGCGCGACCATCCTAACTAGACCCTGTCGGGTGTTAGCCAAACTATAGTACCATACTAGCTAAGGAGGCAAGTTAACGAAAATAAGTCCTAGTCACATGTTTCTAGTATCACGTATCGAGCATATACAATCAGATTATTCGCGTGCGATAAATAGTTTTGATTTGTGAAGTGATTTTGATATAGGAACGTATGTAACACCCAAAAAGTGCATTAAAGCAAAAACGGGTCAAGTATACTCACTGCGGGTGCGTTTTGGTAAGACTTAAGATTCCGAGGAGAGTTGCGGAGTGCGCCGGATCAGCCTGTAAACGAACAGAAGTGCATCAGTCTTCCGAAAGCTGAAACGGTGAAGTTTGAGTTGAGCAGTAGCCAAGTTCGGGCGAACTTGTTTGTAAACACACAAGTTCTAGCGAACTTCTATGGTTTTGGGTGGTTTAGTGTCAAGTTCGGTTGAACTTGATGAGTTTCTTTGAGAAACTTGTCAAGTTCGGGCGAACTTGTGAGTAAACCTTACTGAGGAGGCAAGTTCGGGAGAACTTGTAAGAATTTCTTACTGAAATGACAAGTTTTGGTGAACTTATATAGTTTCCTAGGAAACTAGACAAGTTCGGTCGAACTTGTGAAAAGTTTGGTGAAAATAGCCCAAGTTCGGTCGAATTTGAACTGGTGAGCTGGTGATTCTTGAGCGAAGTTGATGTTTTCGGGTCCAAAATCTTGCGTTTTCGCGTCGTTTGTTGAGTAAATCTAGTGTTCATCCCTCCAACCCTGTGCGACTGAGCAAACTTAGGTCGGGGAGGTCTTTTAGAGCGGTTTTAGCCGTTTTACAAAAGTGTGGGCTAATCCGGACGAACTCGGGGTTTGTTCGGGTTAGTCCGGCTTGTGTAAACCAACATAAACGTCCTTGTGCTTCCAGATCTGGGTTCTTGAATGACAAATTTTCGTTTCATATCAGAAATGAACAAAACATCATCAAAAGTCCGTAATTTTGTGTAGAAATCAAGGTTTAAAAGGTTTTTTCTCAGATCCAAGTATGGATTTGAGTAATAAACAGAAGTTTTATGGAAAAAGATGAAGATTTTCGTAAACAGAAAAGTTTTGATGAAAACGAAGGCTATGCCTTGTACCGAAATCGTTGTAAACCTTTGTAAATCGTTGATAAACGTTGTTGTAGCTGAAGTCGGGTTGATTCTTACCTAGAACACAAAAGTTTCGGGTTTGAGAGCTCTAGGCAAAGTTGCAGCAAGTTCAAATGAGAGAATGGAGCTGAGTATTTATAGGTGAAGGCAAGATTTGAGCTGCTGGGAGTCAAGTTCGGCCGAACTTGTACAAAATGGTACAAGTTCGCGCGAACTTGTAAGAATATGAGAGGAAAAGAGCCAAGTTCGACCGAACTTGACCTCGCTGAGGTGAAGTTCGAGCGAACTTGAGGTTTAGGAAAGATTAACTGGGCCAGTCAAGTTCGGCCGAACTTGGTAACACCAAGTTCGAGCGAACTTGACCCAAAAGTTGGGTTTTCTTCGTTTGTTTCGCGTTAAGTGTTCGTTTGGCGATTCGGTTAATATTAGTTAGTTATATTAAGCGTTTTAGTAAAGCGTTAAGCATTATACTTGATATAATAGTGCGATTCAGCGATTCGAGAGTGCGAAAATGATGCGATAGCGAGCGTAATCATAATCACAAACACACATAACACATAAATAACATAAAAACCACATAAATAACTGCGATTTGCGATGCGATGAGGTAAGCGATGCGACTTTTAATAAGCATTTAGATGCGATACAACATACATAAGCTTAATCTAATTAACATAAATTTTTCTTATAATTCGAATCTCGGAATAAATGAAACTACAAGGATAAAGATAACAACGAGAAAATTGGAGTTGTTACAATTTCTTTCTTTCCGAGGTTAGCCGAATAACGGGTGGCTTCTTGTTGGCTTGAGCTAGTGACCTAAATTTTTTCTGTGTGACATTTTGTCCACTAACGTAGTTTTTGACTATTGACTAGTCTTCGTAGATTCCTCTATGCTCGCCATCGAAGATTACATAAAATTTCCCTTTGGTATTTTCTGGTTCTTGGGCGACTTGAGAGTAGCTTGGTCTTAGTGAGACCTTTTCAGTTTTTGGCAAACTGTCAGCCATCAACTGATTTGATGTGTCTTTACCAGAGCCGTTTGCTTCTGGACTAGATGAAGATTTTAGTTCTTCATTTACTTTGCTTTTGCTTTTTTCCAAAGCAACAGGAGTAAACAGACTTAATTTTTCTTTTCCCTTCGCCGTTTGAGAGGGAATAGATTCAGATTTTTTCCTTGCGGATTCCTGCTCTGAATAAGCAGTTGTTTCTAGACTTTCGTCATAGGTGCTATTCTATCTTGAATAGATTTTAATTCTATAAGAAGAATTTTTTCTTTGAGGCGTAAAGCCTTTAATTCTTCCATAAATTTTTCTTTTATCTTTATCTATGAAAAAGGAAAGTTTTTCTTCTTTTTTATCTTTTGAGAAAGGAAAGAAAAGATTGTGGTCCTTTGAGAATGATTTTTAGTTCCTTAAATAGGTGGGAAAAGGTGTGGTTGCTCACATTTTTTGAAAGTCTCGTGTCAGGCAGTCTGCCAGCACGTTTTTTATTCCCTCGAGATGCTCAATGTCGAAAAAATATCTTGAGAACCACATCTGCCATCTGACAAGACGGCCTTGTTTATTATCTCCAGAAATTTTTGTTTTAAGGAAATAAGTAAAATTTTTATTATCTGTCCTTACGAGGAATTTTACCGGGGTAAGGTAGATGGAAAATTTTGAAATAGTATTTTTTACCACTAGTAATTCTTTTTCATTACTATGGTAATTTCGTTCTGCTTTTTTGAAGCTTCCCGAAGTGTACTTACATATTTCTTCCTTTTCTGTTGTTCTGGCCTTTAAAACTCCTCCCCAATAATCATGAGAGGCGTCTGTTTCTATGATTAAAAAAATCATCTTCTTTAGGAAGATAAAGTTTTGGAAAACTAGTTAAGTTTTTCTTTATCTTTCTGATGTAATCTGTATCGGACTGTTTCCATTCCCATACATAATCCTTTTTTAACTTTACCAGTAGTGGTTTTCTAAGTTCTGCAAGTTTAGGGATGTAACTTTCCCGTAAGTTAAAATACCTAAAAACCTTTGGAGATGTTTTTTATCCTCTAAAGCATCTGGAAATCTGTGTAAATTTTCCAAGATATGCTTTTGTGGACAATGAGTCCCTTGGTCTATTTCAAGACCTAAAAAGTTTATCTTTGTTTTAAAAAGATTTGCTTTCTTTTTTGACAAAATAATTTCATATTTTTCAATTGTCTTTAAAACTGATAAAACATGAAAATAGTGTTTATCTTCGGAGTGTGAGAAAACTATAATATCGTCAACATAGACGGTACAATAATTTTTCTAAACCTCTTAAAGCATTTTGCATGTCTTTGAAATATGCTTGGCGCTTGTTTTAATCCAAAAGGAACTACTCTCCATTGGTAATGACCATCTGGACACGTAAATGCAGTTAATAACTGAGAGTTTTCATCTAACAGTACCTGCCAGAAACCACTTTTACAGTCGAAGGTAGAGAAATAGGTTTTTCCTCTTAGGAGTGTTAATAGTTCCTGCATACAGGGCAGATTATGACTGTCGCCCTTGGTAGCTGCATTGATTGCTTTGTAGTTTACAACCATGCGCTTTTTTCCTCTCCTTTCTCAGCTTCATTTTCGACTAAAAATGCTGGAGACATGTGAGGTGATTTGCTTGGAATGGTTAAGTTTAGGTCAAGTAATTCCTTGATCTGATTGCTAAACTCTTCTCGATCTTGTGGACTATATTTCATAGGTTTTACCCTAATCACAGTTTTAGGATCGATTAATTCTATTGATGCCTTCATCCAACTTTTGGATTTCTTTGGATCAATAGGGTTTTCTGAGCATACCTATTCGAGTAACTCTTCTATTTTTTGAAACTTTTGCATTTCAAGAAAATATTTTTCTTCTGGCTTTATAATTTCTTGTGTTATATTGGTGCCAGGGACTTGTTTTGTTTTTGAATCTTTTTTCATTGATTCAAGAAAACCAGGTTTTCCAACTAGAAAAGCTTTTGTTACCTTTTTAATCAAAATCATTTCTTGATTAAGGTGAAAAGATACCCTGTCTAACCACAGGGTAAAAGGCCCGTATAGCTAGCAAAAATTATTTCCAAGGAGCAAATCTATTCCTGTTTCTTGTTGATAAATAGTAGGAGCAAATCTAGCTCCTGTGTCTACGTAACAATGTAAAGTTATTGCTTTATACCCTTTAAGAAAAAATTCCCTTTCATATAAATGGAATTAGGATTAGTTATATTTAAATAAACTAATTCATTTTTCTTTTGAAGATTTTTACAGAAATGTAAAATATCTGGGTCATCCCCCCATTCAAAAGCTTTATGTTTGTTCATTCTGAACTAGAAGAGCTATTACTAGTGTATGAAAATGAACCATATTTTATTTTGAAAGAAAATACCTGCATATAATCTTCAAAAATATTTTTGGAAGGATAATATCCCTCTGTTTCTGCTTCAGAAATAAGTCTTACCTTTTCTGGAAACTTTTGTCTGTTAGGACATTCGTTGGCATAATGTCCCTCTTCTGAACATATCCAGCAACGACATTTCTTTTTACCCTGAGGGCAAACCTTAGGTTTTTCCTTTGAAAAGTATTTTCCAGGAACAAATTTTCTTTTCTTAGGTTTCCAAAACCTTCTTTTGGTTTTATATTTTCTTTTATATTTCTTTTTGAAATATTTTTTGTTTTTCTCTTGTTCACATCCAAAAGATAACTGTGATGTTTCAGTTAATTTTTTACAACTTTTATTAAATTTCTTTAGCTGTTTTTGTTTGTTGGAGAAGTCGCAGTAAACTACAATTTCTTCTTTAACAATCTTCGTAGCAAACCCGAGAGAATGCATAGTTAGGTTGTTCTTTTCTTTATTCCATCGTTCTTTGGCCTTTTCGCCAACAATGGGAATTTTCATTAGATAGACTTCTATCCATGAATGATATTTACCTGTACTTAACATGTATAAATTTTTCTCAAAAAGACAAGTAAAGTCGTCTAAAAGGCATATATCACAAAGTTGTGATTGGGTTAGGGTCTGTCTTCCTTTTTCAAGCAATTTTTGATTCTCATGGTCCTTATTTGTGAGGAAATCAAGACCTAAGAACATCATATACATGGCATTAATGATTTGCTCAAAGAGGTCCTCACCATGTAAATCTTCATTCCAAGTTGTTCCTTTAATGAAATCTTGGACTATTCCCGCAGACTTGTGCTCTACTAGTAACAATAAAGCCTTTGCATTGGAAAATTCATCTGGATTAGACTGAATGATTAAGCTAATCTCAGTATTCCGTTTGTCGATTGTTTCTTTTCTTTGATTAAAACGAAAGATACAATCAATTTTAATGGTATCTATTGTTGTTGAGCTACCATTATTATTGTTAGAATTGCTACAATTGATAACAAATTAAATACAATGGAAAACAAACTAAAAACACAATACACAACAAACTAAAACACAATTAACAAGAAACTAAAACACAGTGGATAACAAATTAAACACAATGACCTGAACAAATAACGCAATTTATAGAAAACCCAGATATAACATCATCTTCATTGTGTCATATATTCTGTTATAGGTTCTTATAAAACATACACATCCAAAAACCCGAAAACCTAAACCTCCCACTCCCACCCCCGCCCCCACCCCAACCCAAAAACCTAAACCCCCGACCCCCCCAAAAAAAAAACAAAAAAAAAACCTAACACCCCCAACCCAAGCTAAAATGCTAAATGCTAAAAACTAAAAACTAAACCCCCTAAAAACCTAAACACCTCCTCACCCCCCAAAAACCTAACCCCCACCCACCCCCCAAAAACCTAACACCCCCACCCCACCCTAAGACCCAGTTAAAAGACACAATGACGTGAACCTTTAACACAATGCAAAAAAAAAAAAAACCAGTAAAAATGAAAATTTTTGTTTTATTTTTATATGACAATATGGTGCTCATATAACGCTCGTTATTATGGTGAAGTTTTTTTTTAAAATGTCGTATGAAAAAGTTATGGACGTTTTAAATCGATGGGGGAATTGGCATGTGCCTTGCATGTGGAGAGAGAAAGTCAATAAATATGAGATTCCTTTTATGCCCTTTCATTCTTTTTTCCTTGAGATTAATCTAAACCCTCCAAATCTAAGATCAATGGACCAGAATCCTTCTTACCCTTCTTACAATAAGAGTCCTTTGTATTTGATCCTTTCTCCATTTAAAGTATTAAACATCAAACAAAGTTTCAACAAGATTTTTCACTTACCTAAAGATTCAAAATCAAACCCTTACCACATTAACTAAAGTTACTAAACATTAGCATTTAGGGCCCCTAAACATATGAAATCAGAATCACACAATAAGACTAAAGGTTCTAAAATAAAAAAAGAATTACAAGAATTTTATACCTCAATCTCAAGATTATCCATCCACAAAACCCTGGATTCGCCTTTTGAAACACCTCATGCGTCGATGATGATATCCTTGATTCCTAACTCGATTTCGACCTATATTCCCTCCTCAGCTGCGATGATGATGAATCCTCCATCAACCAGCAGCGTCTAATGTCTGATGAACGTGAATGATGATTGACGACGTTATGTTCTGCTACCCACATTGGGTTATAATTTTTGATAAAATTTTGTTTATTAGGGTTTGTTTAGCTAAGCTTATTTAAGGGAAAAGTACTTATTGACTTGTGACTTTTAGAAAATGAGTTTTTAAAAAAGTGTTTGGATTAGCTTATGGGGTGGGAGAAGCCAATAAGTTAATAAGTTGTTTTTTTAAAAAGTGTTTGGCTTAGCTTTTCCATGTAAAATTACTAAAAAGCTCCAAAAAGCCACAAAAATCTAGCTTTTCAAAACTGACTTTTTCTTCCTATTGAAAAGTTATTTTGAAAAGTCTTTTTCAATTACCCAAACAATATTTTGACTTGTTGGCTTTTTGAAAAAACCAACAAGTCAATAAGTTAGTTCAAAAAGCTTAGCCAAACATGCCCTTAGTCACTTGGGGCTGGGTCTCTTAATTGGGTTTTAACTTAAGTAATAAGTTAGCCACAAAGATTAGGGGTGAGCATAAAACCGAAATAATTGAAAAAATCGAACCGAAATAACCGAAAACCAAAATAACCAAAGGCTTAGTTATTTATATTTTTGATAATCGCATGTTGCGGTTCGGTTATGGTTATTCTTAGTTTCATAACCGCAAATAATCAAACTGAACCAAATGTTTTAAACATGGCTGAATCCATATGACCATAGGTTTTTATGTTAGTGTTTAAGTTTTAACCATGCCCAATCCATTTTTTTGTGAAGTGTTTAAGTCTTTTAACCATGACCCAGTCTCATTAAATTTAAAACTCTAGCCAATTTGTGTTTGTATGTATGCTTTCACATAATACGTGGAAGTAAAATATAATTGATAATTCTAAGCTTGTGTATATTTATTTTTTGCGCATGATATTTGCATAACCCACACATTTAAAGCCTAACTTTAGAAACCATAAAATAACCGACCTATAACCGAACCGAAACCGCATTAGCCGCAAATAACCGATTAACCAAAACCGCATTAACCGAACCGAATGGTTATGCTTTTTTTATAACCAAAGTGTGCGGTTATAGTTTCGGTTATAGGCAATAACCAAACCGAACGCACCATGCTCACCCCTAACAAAGATTTGCCATTGGGCCTTTTAAGTGTCCTACGAATTTCATATGATGTGCATACATGGTCCAGAATTCCAATTTTCTATCTGTTAACATTTTCTTTCTTAAAAAAAACAGACCCATTTAATATTTTTTATACACAGACCCTTTAAGGATATATTTATAAAAACATACAGATTTATATATATATATATTTTATATATATATAATTTAAAAATCTTTCGGGCCCTATATTGATTTGGGCTCTAAGCGCAGGCCCACCCTGCACTTGCTCAGGGTCGACCCTGTGCAGAAGTTATCATCATGGTTAGAGGTGCACAAACCGGTTGATTTTAATAACCGGTTCGGTTAATCGATTATGCCGGTTAATTTGACTTTTGACTTCAACCGGTTAATGCTTTAACCGGTTATTACTTTAAGCGGTTATTACTTTAACTGGTCTGGTTAATTACCTTAACTGGTTTGGTTAGTTAACCGGTTATTTTCGGTTATTAACTGGTTTTATTGCCTTTTTTTGAATTTTTTGGTTAACCGTCTATCGGTTAATAACCGGTTCCTATACTAAATACTTATAACCGGTTAGTAACTTACGATTATAAAATACCAATAACCGGTTATTCCTAAATCGGTTATTATCCGGTTACGGTTAATTAACCGGTTATTTTGTGCACCTCTAATCATAGTTAGAAACATAACTAGAAAACCCTAATTTTAGAACAACAGGGTAATGATTAAACAAAATTAAAAAGTGCAAATCAAATTTTGATTTACCTGGTTTTATCTTCAATCAGATTGCAGCCAAAGAAAGGTGTCTACTCGATTTGGCGCCAAAGAGGATCGTTTTATCTTCAATCAGTTTAGCCTGTTTGTTCAAGCAACTATGCAGAACTGTTACGGGGGAGATGATGGGAAGGTGGGTTGAAGAATTGGCGGGGCGTTGGAGATATACGCGCAATCTTGAGGGTAAATATGGAATTCCTTATAGAGATATACGCGCGATGTTGATAGTAAATATGGAATTCCTTACATACACGTGATGTTATCAATTTCATTCTCTCCAAATCCTTCCGATTTGAAAGGAAACATATGAGACTTAAAATCCCCTAATCCCCTTCGCTTCTTTCCATTTCCCCAGCTAAAAAAAAACCCGGGAACACCAATTCCATCCGAATCCTTTCCATTCCCTTCCTTTCTCTCTATAATTAAGACTCGGGAACAGAGCGCAAATGCTTGGTTGGTTCATGTGGTTTGCGAAAATTGCAGACTTGGTCCTAAGGGTTCACTAATTACATACTTGGTCCCAATGGTTGCAATTTTTAAACTCGGGTGGTCCTTAACGCTAACGTTTGTTAAATTTTTCCAGTTAATTTGTGAAATGACTAAATTGTCCCTGAACAATTAAAAAAACCAAAAAAAGATGGGCCCACACCTCGTCTTCTTCTCCCTCATCTTTTGATGTGCTAAAAGTAGTTCAATAAAAATAACTAAAACTAACATAAATCTAGACTCAAAGTAATACTCTATACTCTCTCAGACTCGACTAAACTACTAATCTGCAAGTGAATTGATCAACTATAGTAAAGCTAATAAGTTCGAATATCGACACTATTTAACTACGCTAATGACTCTATCTAGACTGACACTAACACAGACATGATTAATTGTTTATTTGTTTTTTTTTTTTTTGGGGGGGGGGGGGTTCTAAAAATCCTAAATTTGCAATTAAATTAAATACTAATTAACTAAACTAACTAGAACACGACTTAAGACGAAGGTTGAACTCAGTGATGATAAAAGACTACCTGGGCTGGAATCCCACTTAACATCGAATGGCTTTCTATCGGAACTAATGTGATATGGAATCGGGATCTTTAAGTGCTAAACCATAAGAGATATTGAATAGGACCCTCAACCATTCTCGAGAACAAACCTATGAAACTCTAAAGGATTGTTACGTCTACCGGTTAGTTAGACTCCCTTTCGGTTATCTACTTTCTAGAAAAGTGCCTTAAACTGACTAACTACCTCTCAGCGGAAAGTAGGTTTTATTTACTTTCTAGAAAAGTGCCTTAAACTGACTAACTCCCTTTCGGTTATCTACTTCCAAACCGTGCTAAATCTGCTGCCGTGTTCATCCACAGATGTCTCAATTCGTAATTAGGTTTTATTTGAAAGTTAATGATGCTTAAATATGGTTCCAGCAACAATCCAACATGCAATGCAACTCTGCCGCGACAAACAACCCTGTCGCGTTACGCGACGGGTATCCTCTTTGGCCTACGCGTGACGTGGCGCGTCTAAATTCCAGAAACAATATTATAATGCTAGACGTTACGCGTAGCTCTTCAACATATGCCTTCGCGTAGCGCGACAGGTACAATTTTCCAGATTTCTTCGATTTTCGTTCCCGTTCAGCTACGAATCGACCCAATTCTTGCTGTTAGCTCTTTTCCAGCTGATTTTAACCATTTTCTTCACTTTTCAGCAACCGGGACCTGTAAACAAACAAACGATCAAAAGAAACTATATCTACCTAAAAATCGAAATAAACGAATACGAAAATGTACAAAACTATACACGATAAATCAATGTATTTTACAATACATCAAATATCCCCACACTTACTCTTTTTCGTCCCCAAGAAAGAATTATGCAAACG
Organism: Scalesia atractyloides; assembly: GCA_947069175.1. Lineage (NCBI taxonomy): Eukaryota > Viridiplantae > Streptophyta > Magnoliopsida > Asterales > Asteraceae > Scalesia > Scalesia atractyloides. Next base: position 70,443,384 of record CAMTDV010000014.1, read on the forward strand.
GAATCATAGTCAAATCAAATGCCCAGGTTCAAAAACTTAGGTTATTTATTAACATTAAAACTCGTGTTAACCGCGATTGTGAATATACGGGTCCTCTTAAACCCAAACCTGGTTCCAAGCCCTTATCATGCAATTTTAAGTTCAAGTTCAGTCAATCTGCCTAGGGTCTCACACTAAAAGCCACAATTTCACCTAATCTGCCTAGGGTCTCACACTAAAACCACAATTTCACCTAACCATTTTATACCAAAATCAAAAGAATTTAACATCAATTTTTTCACTTACTTTTTTTTTCTTTTTGAGCACTAGACTTTGTATGAGGCTATCTCATCCAGAGTCACCATCCCGAGAGCGACAACGCGAGTGTCGGTAATTTTGCAATTTTATTTAACTTAACCTAGAGGCAATCTAAATCATAGTCACCATCACCAATAAAGATTACATAGGCCTCGTGTTTTATTCAATCTAGCTCAATTTATTATATTTTTTTTCTCAAGATCAAAAATTCTAATAATTTTAGCTTATAACGACATTCCTTACAATATTATTGGCGGTTTCGGTTTCCCACTTTTCCTAGACAAGCACTCACTAGCAAACTAACAATTAAGTATATTAATATCAAAGGAACCTAGAAATCGAGTCGGGCCTACTCACACATCCCAAGCTAGACACAAGTTCAATTTACTCATATTATTCTTATTTGAAACCCGAACACAATCGGACTTTTCTATCATTTTCCGTCTCTATTTTGCAAACTCTAAAACAGGGACATTTTCTAATTTTTCTTTTTTTTTTGGATTTTTTCAATTTTCAATTTTTTTTTTATTTTTTCAAAAAAATTATTGACTCAACTAACACTACTAACTAGACACTAAATGATAGTTTCCCATCCCCACACTGAAACTTTACATTGCCCTCAATGTGGAATGGAAACCGACTCAAAAGACTAAAATAAATAATAAAAACACTAAGGGCAAAAATGGAAAGGACTTAGCTGGTTAACTAACGCGTAAGCTCAATAACTCTCGTCCAATCCGGCTCTGATCATATAGCACTTCATTCGCGATCGGCTACAACTCTGACTGGTACACTCAGTAAATGCCTTTAAATTTGAAAAAAAACCAGCTCCAAGATCACCCGAACGAAGATTGTGTACGGGTGGTACGATTCAAACCTGCATAATAAAAAACACGCAAAAACCAAAGCAGTACAGACTCGAAACAAAAGACCGACTCAAAAACCACTAAATTAGACTCAAAGTACAAAATAAACGACTCTAAATACAAGTAAACACATACCGTATACGAATCAGACGCAAGAAACTGACTATTCGGACAAGGAAACGAACTCTGCCAAGAAATCACCCAGTCGCGCTACGCGACGAGTTCCCCCTTATGCTTCGCGTGCCGCGATGCAATAAAATAATATTTTTCCTCTTCTTTCCTTTGCGCTAAGTGGCACAATTACCATCTGCTTTTCGCGTGACGCGAAAGGCCTATTTGTACAGAAAGTTTATTTGGTTTGTTGTCTGCATGCCTTCAAATTTTCCATATAATTTTCCCAACTTGTCCAAAACACTTTCTAAGCCAAATTTTTTTACTAGGAAACACCTCAAGATTCCGTTTCGTCGCATTCTAAACTCCACTATGAACATGATTACCTGGAAAACACTCAAAAACGAAAACGAAAAACACAAATACGATAAAGACTCAAAATCAAGAATACGACCCAAACTCTACAAAATAGGTTCTCACCCTAATTTCTCAACCTTTGCTAACTCTCACGGAGGATCATGTAGACCCAGCTCACCTCCGTATCCTAACTCTAGGGCTGTAGCACTATCATTCCTACGAATAAACGAATCTCTCCATATCCCACAACCTCTCAACTCATCATCGGGCGGGTTGAACCTAGATGTATTCAAAATATATCCATCCCCACACTGAGGTTTGCTCAATGTTTCTATCTTAGATTCTAACCATTCCATTCTCTTCTCTTTCCTCTACTCTCATATTTGGTGGATCCCCACACTTGGGTTCTAACATCTGCTCTAAACTAGAATCACTCACCTGTAACACCTCGGTAACCAAAAGAAACTGGTTCGTTACAATGAACGTATAACTCGATATAAGCAGATCGTTGATGAATACAAGACGACAAAAATCGTGGATTTAGGTTGGCTATGTATTTGTAATGATGTTAGCGAATAAATGTAATCGTTTTCAACACCGGTAATCAAAAGAAAGTGGTTCGTTAGGACTCAAACAAACGACCAATTGACCAATACCGGTAATCAAAAGAAAGTGGTTCGTTAGGACTCAAACACGACCAGTTGACCAATACCAGCATTTTGTTAAAATGGAACTTGAAAAAAGTTTTTTGTTTGCTGTAGAGAAACCCCTGGAATTGAAAAGATGTATGAAATGAAAACCGTATTGATGTAGGTGAATTAAATGAATGTGTCGACAAGCTCGTAACAAATCCGATATGTAGGTTTCACATAATAAATGGAAAATTAATCGACGCTAGTAGTACATTTAATTACAAACTCGTAACATAATTCAGTATATCTGAATAATACGGCAAACGCTATCTAAACAATTACTAAAATTATTAAACAGTTTCTTGGTTTTAGACAAATAAAATTATTATATACGTGCCATATATGCTTATACTGCCCGTATACAGAAGTTAAACACCCAAAAATCTGATAAAACCTCACTAGAAAATAAAAATCAGGCCGTATAACATTAAGTTTCGTATACAATTGTATACGGGTCGTATAATGTTATACGACCCGTATACATGTAAAAAAACATTCCATTGCTTTTTTTTTCTGTGCAACATACTTGTATACGGGCCATATAACGTTATACGACCCGTATACAAGTAAGGATGTGAAAATAAGAAAATAGAGGTCTGGGGAATAGAGGATACCATTTATTATTCATCAACCTAAATTTTAATATTTATGTTAAATGAAAACTGTAAAATGTTATATCAACTAGTTTTTGCCCCGCCCGCGTTGCGGGGCACTAAGTCGAATATTTCTCTCTCATGACATGTATGTCTGTGTTTCGATTACTTGCACATACTACTCATAACACGATATTGGAAAAAAGTTACATCGAGTCAACAATTAAAACAAAACATTACCATACTTTTGCTAAAAAAACTAAACAATGGAAAAACTATAGTTTTAAACTACGAGTAAAATTGTATTTTTTTTCATGACAAATAAGAGTGTGCTAGGCAGTCGCCTGGTACGAATAAAAATTACACCGAGTCAAGCAATTAAAACAAACAAAAACACTAGCATAGTTTTGTCAACAAAAAAACAATGTCATGACTATGAGTTTACATTGGGGCAAAATCGTAATTTGATAGGAAAAAACAAAAACGATGGAAAAAAGTAAATTTGAACGGAGGGAAAATCGTAATTTGGTTGGGAGGGAAAAAAAACAAAACCAATAGCAAAACTGTAAACTTAAACGAGACAAAATCGTAATTTGACTAGACCAATGAGTAAGTGTCAGGCAGCTGCCTAACACTGTTACCTTTTATGAAAATTGTAGTGTATATAAATATATATCATCAGTTAATTCCATCTTATGTTTACAATTTCTAAGGGATTACGTTTTCCATAATGGCGCATTTGATTTAATTGTCCTTGATATGGTTTTAGTTTCTTGATTGCAAATTAGGAGTCATCTTAATTGAATGTAAATATTTTGTTTATCTAGTCATATGCTGTTGTAATTAATATATACTTTCAACGTGTTTTATAGCTTTTGTAATTAATATATACCTTCAACGTGTTTTATAGTATTAAACAACTAAATTTAACTTTAATACTATAAATTGAACTTTAATATTATGAGGCATGATTTAGAGAAAACACCTATAAGTGTAAAAACGGTGAGAATGCCTCTTAACCGTTGGATCAAAACAATCTATGGATTAGATTGCGTGGTGACGTTTTCGTAAATAACATCAACTTTATTAGGTGGACGCGCTTCATTAAGGGTAAAAGGGTCTTTTGACTTCTCTAACAGAAAACCCCATACTAAATACGTAAAATGCCATTAATTGAATAATAAACAATAGGAATAATTGATGTTACTTTCTTATTAAAACATATTAATAAAAACGCCATAATGAATGAATCATAACGAAAACGCCATTAGTTGAATACTATCATTATGAAGAACTGATGTTACTGTTTTCCTAACGGAAACGCCATAAGTTGAGTAATCAACAAATAGTAACAACTGATGTTTACAAATTAACGTCAATATCAAAAACTAATCAGATGTACGAACCAAGTGTAAAACACCAATGATCATAAACATATATTAGATCCCAAACGACAATTAACATGAATAATGAAAACGCCAAATATTGAATATAGGAAGAACAACATTAATAAATAAATTCAATTGAAACAACAATAAAGAACGAAAACGCCAATATCTGTTACATGATTTGCTGGAAAACAAATATGAAAACATAATCAGAAATTACTTTGTAGAATAGAATCCACGTTACACGCCATGGATCTCTAAAGCTTGCAGAGGAGGTAACAACTAATGCAATTTTTTTTTTGAATTTTGTTTGAAAGGGGATTAAAACGCCTTCTATTTAGCGGAAACTGAACAATGACAATCATACCCTGCATATCATTTAGCACCCTCTACCACGTGTTCGACCAGGATCCGTTTTCTCTGGTTTCACACTTGCAATCGTTTTCTCCTGATCCCGTTTCTTAATACTATAACATAAATATTTTTGAAAAGTAAAGTTTACAAAGAGATTAGTTCAAATTCAAAAAAAAAAAAAAAAAAACACTTATAAAATTTAAAATTTGAACCTCGACTAATTAATTCTTTAACATGTTTAAATATTACTTATATATCATAGGATACTATTAAAGTTATGGTTTAGTGTATAAATGAAATAAATTAGAGTGAACTGTAAGTTGTGTCTTTATCTCTATACTTTTTTTTTTCGGGCGGCGTCTTTTGTCTTTAAAATTGATGAGTTTTGTACTTATTGTTCAAAATCTTACGTCATATGTTATTTGGCCTTAACTCAGTTAATTTTTTCTGTTAAATCAGATCATATGTAAGGCACGTTAGGGTACTTTTTTTGTCATTTTACCTCTGCCACGTCCACCACCACAACCTCCTTCCACCAGCACCACCAACAACCATCACATCTCCCACCAACCACCACTGCCACAACCCCCACCCGCCACCCGCATCACCACCATTGTTGTGGTTGTTGGTGTGGAGAGGTTTAAAGCCCACACATTTTCATAGTTCCGACACATTATTGGAGTTATTCAGAGGGTGTTTGGGGTTGAGTTTTGAAAATAGATTATGCGTTTTGAATAATCAGAATCAGATAATTAGCTGTAGCAAAACGTGCTGCAGAAAGATGGTGTTTGGATTTGATTATGTTGTTTGATATTATAATAATCAGATAATCAACTATTTGAGTGTTTGGCAAATATATATATTTAAAAAAACAAATAAGCTTTGATCTCTACAAACGTAAAAAATCAGTTTTTGTGGAATCCCGTTTTCTTGCAGTAAGGGGTGACCTACTTTTGGATTATCACGTTTTAATCTCTACAAAACGTAAAAAATCAGTTTCTTTTTAATTTTTTTACCAAACACTCAAAATAGATTTTTTGCGATTTCAAAGCACAATAATAAAAAAATCAGGTTGAAAAAACAATCCCAAACACACCCTCAGAACCTAAATCGGATCCAGATTTTCTTAGATCTAGGGCTTCTGGGCACATTGTTGGATTTGGAGTTATTCGTATCCCGAATCGGATCCAGATATCGAAGGTCAATAAACGTGGGCTTTGATACCATATCTGCAGCCTCACATTCCGTACCCTCTCTTTCTCCAAAATTCGAAGCATCTAGTGTTTCTTGCACCTAGTGTGACAAAGTTTTAAAGGAGGAATCTGGTCAAAGGAAGTCAATATTTTGACTCGTTGACTGAAGTGCTGAATAAAGTTGCATCTGAACCACACCTTCTTGAACACGAACCTGACAAGGACCGGTCGGTCAAGCAACATGAAGCACAAGGGTCAAATGATGAACAATATTTGAAGAAATGCACAATTATGGATACCAGTTTGGTTGGGCGTGTTAAATTTAAGGAGGTCACAAGTTTGCTCTTTTTAAACCTGCTGATATCCAAGCGTCGGCTAGTCTTTTTTGGAGGAACCCAAGTACCCAACATCACAGCGCAGGAAGGAGGAGGTGGTGAAGAAGATGATGTTGCTGGTTTAATGAGTGCTGCCATTTTGATATGTAAGTATTGTATTGTGTGTGTATGAATCAATGTGAAAGATGAGAGAATGATAATTTGATGAGTTGTGTGCTGATTTTTGCGTTTACGCACCCTGTTCGGGCTGTCATGAATAATATCGCATTTGATCTGCCACAATTTTGAATTTGAGTGTTTGGGTGTTTGTGAAATTGGGGGTGAAGAAGACTTGAATTAGGGCTTATCGAAAAAGATTGAGTTGGGATTGAATGATCCGCACATGGTCGGGGGAGTAATAAATGACATATATACCCTCATGTGATCTGTACGTGGTCATATTTAACTAAAAAATAAACTAGGTTAGGCCTAACGAATGTAACGTGTAGGATTTTAACATAGTATAAAACTCGTCATTTTTAAACACAAATGACCGTCTCGAAAAGAGTATAAAGATACAGAACAAAACTTGTAATTTACTCAATAAATTATTTATATTAGAATAACATAATACTACTAAAATTGTTTAAAAAACCGGGTCATATTAAAGCAAAGTGACATAGGGAGTTATTGATCATCATCGGAATTGGCTAGTGATATTACCTGGTTATATTTAACTAGTTTCATACACTCTTTGCATTTTGTATTTGATTTGGATGTTATCTACACAACGTTTTAAAACCAATCATTGTTAACTAGAACAAGTTGGTATTTAGCATATACTATAATAGCTTTGAAGAAATTGGTCTTTACCAGACGCAGATTTCCCGCCACAACGCTCCACGGAAAAATCTACTATTTATTATTGCTTGCTAAACTTTACTTGCAAAATTTGTTAATACCCATTCCCATGAATGCTTCATTCACTTGGAAGGGTAATCAGCCACCAGCAATGGACCTAAAAGCAAAGCATTTCAAGAGACCATGTTGTTTGTCTGTGAACATTACCATGACAGGCACATTGATCCAAAGTTCAGTACAACATTTGCAATCCACAGAATAAGAAAAAGCAACTACAAGATGCTTATAGTGGGTCCTACTCTTTATGGTGCAGCTAGGTTAAACCTAAAGCACGATATGTTCCGTGGGCAGGCCAGGCTGTCCAACATTATTTACAAACAACTATTATATGGAAGAAACCAGAGATTCAGAGTCACTTGCAGTTCCTTTAAGCGAGCCCGCGGTCCACCTCTTTAACATCTCCAGTGCAGCCTTGGGCTGATCCATAGGAACCATATGACCCGCATCATGAACCTTGAGGAAGCTAAGTGGCCCATGGTTTTTAAGTAAGCCTGCTTCTCTTCCATCAACTTCAAAAGGTACTTCAGACGAGGCATTAAACGGTTCCTTTCCTTTCCATTCCATAGCATGAACCCATCTCGAGTTACCTACACCACAACCGAAACAAAGTAAATAAAAAGTATTCATTTTATTAGTGTTTAATGAATGAACACTAACCGAGCCAGTTGCAGATGAGGTCATATTCTCCAGCATATACAAGCAGCTTAATTCCATCTTCAAGAAGACCAGGAATACCGACCTCAAGATTTCTCATCCAATCCATAAGCAAAGCCTGATACACACTTGTACTACAAGAAACAAACTCTATATCTCCTACTCCAAGAGCTTCTCGAACCGATTTCTTGTTAAGAAATGTTTCCATGTCTGAGAAATCATAGCACAGGCTCCCAATACACTCCTTTCTAATGTCATAATACTGAAAACCGAATAAAACGTGAATTGGTATTATTGTATTAATTGTCAAATACTAGAAAAAAACCAAGATTCCCTTACATTGATCTTGCCGGTAATAGATATGATTGAACTGAAAATTGCGTTGCATACCAAGTATGCAGCCATACAAGAGACTGTTCCGTCAGTAGCACACAGTTTTATTGCAGCTTCGCACACTGGAACGATTAAGTTGATGCGTTTATACTGGGACTCCTTAATAAGCCCATATCCAATGCATAATCTGTATAAGCCTTGTACTGAATTGCTGGATCCGTGAGCCCATTTCCAATGGCAAACCCCTGTATAACAACCCGTTCATAAGCATGCCAACTCGATTGAGAATTAAGAACCTAAAAAAACTTGGAACGCAAAGAGAACCTTTAGGTTTATGTGTATTCCTTCTTTCGCTTTGTTTCCTTGGTGGACCCTAGCAGCAAAAGCAGGAATGTAATGGCCAGCATATGACTCTCCGGTAATATAGAAATCATTGTCTACAAGTTCAGGATGCTCTGCAAAGAATGCCTGAAATGTAACGATGGTAAGAAGTCTGGTCTGATCTATAATTTTTAGAAACGAGTAAATCAATTATATAACACTTGGCATTTACATGATCACAAAAACAAGCAAAAGGGGGAAGCAACAGACCTGTAAGAAGTCATATAGGTCATCACTCACACCCTGCTCATCATGGCGAATGTCACTTTTATCAGAGCTGTAACTAAAACCGGTCCCAGTAGGTTGGTCAACATACAGTAGATGTGATGCCTGAGTTTGCACAGATATAAACGTCTTGTAAGCCATACAACTATAGAAATATATACATAATTATATATGAATACACACACACAGATATATATATATATATATATATATATATATATATATAGAAAATGTAACGTACAATAGGCCTTGTCATACGACCGTACGAGACTTGAAATCGCATGTTATATTAAAAAGGCGCATGCGTATAATCTGAAAAATCGCATGTCTGTGTATGTGATGAAATCGCACGGTGTGGATATACAAATTCGCATGTTGTTTTATATCACAAATCGCATGTTGAAGCATAAAATCGCACATGGGAAAACAATCTCGTACGGTCGTACGAAAACCCCTATTGTACAATAACCGGCCTCTCTCTCTCTCTCTCTCTATATATATATATATATGTATATATATAAAATATATATATATGTATGTATATATATGAAGTAAACCATTTGATCAAATTGGGTTGGTTATAAAGAGACAATCACGATGACCAATATTTAACCAAGAAAGGACTTACCCAGTCCCACCCGTACTCATTCCAGACAAGAGTTAAGTTCTCTCCAAATTTGAATGGACCATTTTCATAGAAAAGGGCAAGCTCACTGCTACAACCTGGTCCCCCAGTCAGCCAGATAACAACAGGGTCATTTTCGTTGTTCCGTGACTCGAAGAAAAAGTAAAACATCCTACACAACCAAAATACTGAGCATCATGACACTGTTCAATCATTCCTAAAAGTAGCAAAATAGCAATTATAGAAACCACAAAAAAATTGACAGGAAATAACAAGTCACTATCACATGTAAGTCAGTGAAACATTAGCCTTTACAAATTACATTTACAAAGAAGTAACAAACAACATTCCAATCGATCACTTGTAGCCTAGTGGTAGGGAGGCTTGGGTTCCCCACTTGTGTCACTTTGGTGGGCCCGGTTAAGACTACATAGTCTGGCCGGACTGGCGCAACGAAACTCTCCAATTTTGGGAAAAGCGGTGGCCTAATACAAGAAAGTCGCCTTTCCAAAAAAAAACATTCCAAACACGGAAAGTTACTAAATATGATGGAAATCAATCGGCATACATTCAATTTAAAAAGAGAACATGGTCTTGTAAAGTTTGACCACGAGATCTTCAAATTATGGAAACAATAATAATATTATAACTTTTTATGAGTATACTGAACATCATTTGAAGGGTTAATCCTTAATAGATATACATAAATAGGAATTTGCATATCTATTATCTATTAATCCTTCCTTCCTAAAAGTAGCAAATACGTACAAAGAAGTCACAAAATTGACATGACAGTAACATGTGAGTTCACCTGAATAAAACAGTGGCATTTACAGATCAGGTTAACAAGCCGATCTACAATTTCCTAAAGCTCTTCACAAAAATCAGCCTAACTAACAACTCCAAAAGGATTCATAATCTAAACTAATTCAGAAACAAGCAGCAAAACTAATATCAAAGTTGAACAAGGAGATGATAAAATGATCAAACAATAAGTTAGGGTTTACTGAGCATCGTTGGAGTGTTGAATCTGGTAATAACCGGCATGATGACCTAACTCCTCAACAGAAACGCCACCAGCATCAACGAAATTAGGAAACCTAAACGGCTTTTCGACGATCTTAGCACGAAAGGAAGAGTTTGTAGCATCGCGAGCGAGGATGTTGACGGAGTGTTTGGGGAACAAGTTGAGGTCTCTGATGAGTTTTTGAGCTTGTGTTGCCGGTGATCTGGTTTCCGGAAACCGGAAACTGGTGGCCGGAGAGAGATAAAGGAGAGAGGAGGAGGAGGAGGAGGAGAGAGTGGAAGCGATCCATTTTGGGGAGAAGATTCCAGCTTTTGGGAATATGTAGGGAGTGCTAGAGAGTGGTGGCGGTTGAATACGACGGCGTTTCGATGCGTCGTGCTTTGTGGCGTGGGAGGGGTACCGTGTACCTTTACTCCACGTGGCTGGATCTTCATCAGTACTAGCGGTTACTCAATGAGATATTTTTTAATGTATTTAAGGAAAATCTTCTAGATTTTTTTAAAGTTAATTACGTTTTTCGTTCTTGTTTTGTCAAAAATCACTATTTCATTCCATTAATTTAAAAATTGTTATTTCACTCCCTGTGGGTTCACTTTCGTAACTATTTCAATCCACATTTGTTAATTCCATCCAATTATTCTGACCCTTTATTGCAAACTAATGGACTGAAATAGTGATTTTTGACAAACCAATAGATTGAAATAGTTACGAAAGTGAAACCACAGGGACTGAAATGACAATTTTTAAACTAATGGACCGAAATAGTGATTTTTGACAAACCACAGGGACGAAAAACCTAATTAACTCTATTTTTTAATATTTAAGGAAAATCTTCGACTTATATATTATTAACCTTTTTAGACCATGTGTGGTGGTTATGAAAATATTGCCCCCACCCTTGGTATTTTCTGTCATGTGGCAGTCTAGTCAGCAAGGGTGATAACGTCCAATAATGCCATGTCAATCATTACACAATTATTAATTTTTTAATTAAAAACTAATAATTTTATTAAATAAAAAACATTACATACTAAAAAAATAAAATAAAATATTTTGAAACCAAAAAATTAAAATACCGAAACAAATAAAAAAACGGAACTAATTTTCATCTTCGCTCTCGTCATCTTCGTCTTCCTCGTCCTTCGTTTCTTCTTACACCGCAGGTGGGATGTACCGAACCGACCATGCGTGGTGCACCAAATCAACCGTCAACGCGGAATGGTTGGGTCGTAACGCAATTCTCGTGCATTATTCACTCTTTCTTCCATTGACGCTTGCGGACGCTCTGCCTGAACGACTTCCGGTACATAATTCTGGCATATCGCCTTTCCTTCGTCTTCCAAAATCATGTTGTGCATGATTATACAAGCGTACATAGCATCTCTCAATTTTTGCTTGGAGCATGCACGACAAGGATTTCTCAGGTATTACCATCACTGCTTAAGTACCCCAAAGCATCTCTTAATGTCTTTCCTTGAAGACTCCTGAACCTTCTTAAAGTATGCTATTTTTTCATCAAAGGATCACTAAAAGTCTTCACGACAATCGAATACTTAGGATAAATTCCGTCGCACGAATAGTATACATGAGGATAGTAGTTTACGTTTGCGTAAAAACACACTTTTGGGCTCTGTCGGAAATGTAGTCCTCTAACAATGGAGATTGTTCAAAAACATTTATATCATTGCATGACCCGGCCACTCCAAAGTAATCCGACCAAACCCAAAGGTCCTGTGAGGTGACCGCCTAAAGAATGACGGTTGGTCCCTTTTGGTCACCCTGTGTGTGTTGACCTCGCCATGCTGTCGGGCAGTTATCCCAACGCCAATGCATGCAAGCCAAACTACCTAAATTGCAATCTACGTCTTTCTTATATACTGACAGAATTAACTTGCGTCTCTAAATCAAAATAACTGACACTTGAGCCCTCGTGATTTGCAATTCCCTGTCGTTTACGTCTCTCAAGTCAACACCGCTAGTTTTTGGTTAAATTTTTAATGACATGTGGGTATTTCTGTCAATTCACACCCACACCCAAACCCTATCTAATTGTCACCCCCCACTTTTCATCCCACTATCCATTTGCATCCTTCTTCTTTACTCGCCACTGCTAAAACTCGATCATCATCTTCAACAGCTACCGGCGCTAGACCATACAGGTGCACCACCACTTTGATCAACTCCTATACCGATCGACTCCCATTTCGACACACCGCCTTCGATAATGCGTTTTTCAGATATAAGCAACCATGGATTCACAATATGTGGTAGTAATGGCGTGTTCTTTATTACTTACTACTCGTTGATTAGTGTAGTATGTCTTGAAAATTAAACCTGATACATACAACTTACTTGTACTTTTGTGGCTTGAATCAGGGTCATCGATACCCTGAGACAGCTCCTACATGTGAGGGTGGTTTTGAAGTTTTGGAACAACCTAACCTTTAATTTCCGGTCTGGACGAGGAGACGGGGAACATGAATGACCGAGAAGCTTTGATGATCCATATTTTTTGTTAATTATGTTTGTTAGTTGATTAGGGTTTTTGATTATCTATGTGTTTGGATTATCTAGGTTTTTTGTTGATCTTTGTTGATTAATTTTTATTTATATATATAGGGGAATGTTTAAATGAAAACGCTAAATATTGTGAGAACCGTGATAATGAATGAAAAACCGCGAGAACTTGGTCAAAAACAATGTAATTTTTTTTAAAATTTATCATTATTATTCGAATACAATGTTAGAAATTTAATTTACATGTTTAAATTTTCGTGAATTTGTAGATAAACAAAGTGTAAGTTACAAGTTTTGTCCTTTATGTTTACACCAAATTGCAGACGTTTTCCTTTAACACAAAACTTGACAAGCCATGTCCTTAATATTTCAAAATCTTGCACGTTATGTCCTTTAGGCCAAACCCAGTATATTTTTTTCTATTAAGTTATGTCATGTGCAAGGCACATGAGGGTACTATTGTAATTTTATCTATTTATTTAACAAAAAAATGCATATACAAACCCAGTAGTAACTTTCTCTCTCCCTCAACTCTCTTTCTCTCTCTAAATTATCTCTCTTTCTCTCCTTCAAGAATCAATAAAATCTGTAATTTTACCTTCACCCACCACCACCTCCATCAACACACCACCACCTCAGCCAATCGTCACTCACCCACAGCCACCCGCCATCAACCCACGTCCCACAACCACCGTAGCCCCTAACCCACCTCCCACAACCACCTCACACTCTATTCAATCCTAATTCCCAAATACGAAACAAGATGAACCCTAACCTGCTAATGGATTAAATTGAGATGCTTATGCTGCTTCCATTTAAAATTGGCAAATGGATTTTGCTCGAAATGGAATTCTGACTGGAATGGAAATGATAATACCTGATATGACACAGAAAGACGAGGAACAGTTGTGACCTGGTTTGGAGTTCCGGCAATGATCTAGTGAGTGTTTGGAAAAGACACGACAATTACTTGGAGCTTTTAATTTATAACAAGTCGCTGTTTAAGGCCATTGTTTTGATCTAGGTTTGGTTATAATCGGATACATCAATTCGTATTATTGGGTTATCAAACTCGGTTACCACCTCACACACTATTCAAAAACAATTATAACCATACAAACAGAGAGAAGAGAGAAAGAAGAGAAAGAAGGAAAATCAGATTAGAGAGAGAGTGTGTTTATATAATCCTTTTATTTTTTAATTTTGTACAAAATAACCCCTAAATAAAAGTTATTTACAGAATAGCCCTTTAGAAGATGAATGGACAAGAATGCCCTCATGTGCAAAGCACATGACATAACTTAACAGAAAAAATTAACTGGGTTTGGCCTAAAGGACATAACGTGCAATATTTGAAACATTAAGGATAACGCTTGTCAACTTTTGTGCTAAATGACAGCGCCTGCATTTTGGTGTAAACATAAAGGACAAAACTTGTAATTTACTCATAAACAAAATTTACACATATGTAACTTTGCCATTTACACATGTGTAAAAAATCTAACAAGAGTGATTTTTCATGTTGTTATTTTACTTATTGTTTCATCTAAATGTGCAGAGTCGGTTGCTAGTAACATATACGAATCTCCCAACGAAAGTAGGTATTGGACGCCAGTTGTGCCACCCGGTTTCAAACCAGTTTTCAATGTACAGATTTAGATCAATAGAAGCAACAATTGCAATGTATGAGGAATAAGCATAACTAGCAGGGTTTTGTACGTGTTTGGGTACCTTAAAGAAAGAAAAAATTGGCGACAAAAAAATAACAAATTTGCGCTATGTTTTGCGCTCTAAAGCCAACAAACCAAAAGTTAACAATGGTCAATCTTCTGCCTTTAATACTATTTCACCCAAACGTCGATCCAACATAAATTTACATACTGTAAAGCCTGTGTGAAATTTAAATGTTTGAAAGATTCATCAGAGGTTGAAATATATGATTTTGTAAAACAACATAACCATGGCTTTACCTCTCCCGAAAATCTTGATTTATCACGTAAGAAAAGGAAACTAGACTTTTCTACTCAAGAGTTTATAGCAAAATGTCGAAATGCTAATCTTAGTCCTACTAAATCCCACAAGGTCCATGTTGTCACACCCCGACCGCGTAAAACAACAAACCATGGCAGAATCGTCGGGGAGTCATGTAACAGAACTATTGTTTCACAACTATGGTACTTAAAGTTTTGTATTATTGAATTAAATTGTTTACATTGTTTTAGATTATACGGAAAACATAACATAAATTAAATTGTTCTTCAAGATTTTAAGTCATTAAGGCCCAAGCCCGCCCTAAGTGTAGCATGCTCAACATCAAATATTCACTCCTGAAACATATGTGAAAATAAATACGTCAACATAAAAATGTCTGTGAGTAACATAGGTTTTGTGATGATGATTCATGGCTTTGAATGTTTAAAAGAAATGTTTAACTATACATAAGTAGCCACGAACCGTTATAAAATGTTTCTTTTATGAAATCATGTGAAAATCAATGATTTAAAAGAAATGATGCAAGGTTAAATTAATAACCGAAATATGTCCTGTATTGTGTAAACATGTCATGAAATAAACAATGTTTTTGAGTAAACCAAATTGTCATGAGTAAACCAATGTCTTGTGTAAACCAATGTCATGTATAAACCAATGTCTTGTGTAAACCAATGTATTGTGTAAACCAATCTCATGTATAAACCAATGTCTTGTGTAAACCAATGTCTTTGTGCAACCAAAATGTCTTGTATAAAACAATGTCTTTGAATAAATGAAGGTTAAATCGAAAGTTATGTCTTATAAATCATCGCTTTATTGTAAAAACATATATTAGGATTGTTGGCAAATACATTCAAGCCTTGTTGACTGACGGATAAACCCTTATAAAGACAAAGGTTTATCAAATATCCATCGGATTCTGTCATTCCATAAGTCACTTCCAACCAAACCTAGGAAGCGGGAACGAGATTGTCAATCCTATGGTACCATACTACCGGTCGGCGTGATCAATGTTAATGAATGTATCATTGTATATTCAACGAACCAATATGTCTTGAACAATGTAAGCATGTCATGAAAATGTTTTGAAACCATGCACTTGGCATACTAAGTCACTATACCAAGTAAAAATGTCTTTGAAAACCATGTACTAGGTATGCTAAGTCAACATACGAAGTAAAAATGTCTTTGAAAATCATGTACTAAATGTACTAGATAGGTAAAACATGTATCATGTCTTGAAAACAAGAAAGTAGTGATAGACACATATGAATCAGCCCAAAACATTTGAAAAACATAAAAGAGAGGACTATGTACTCACTTGGGATTGCGTATAAGTCTTGTATAAAAGACCAAACAAAGCTTGAAGGATCAAGGATTCAAGTGGCTCATATTGGATAACTATGTTAATAAGTCGGGACTTAAATCGGAGGATTGGATAGAATGAAGTTTTATAAATTAAATGAGTGTTGGAACTCATATGGCATGATTTAATAAACTTTACATTCTGATTTGAAAGTGGTCCTAAGTGCTTTTGACCCGTTATGACTCGTTAAGGTAGTTTACACTACTTTAACGTGTCATTTGCGTAAACGCGTGATCAGATGGCTAAACATGTCCTATGATAAGTCTTAAATGCCCAAACATGTTTGAAAATGTTATAATATCAGTTTATATGTCAAAATTTTGGTGACATATGCTTAAAATGAATTTATGCGCAAAAAGGGCATTTTGTTTCATTTTTAAAGAACAAAAGAACAACTTATCAAAACACTAACCAAACGATGTGACCATAAGGCATAAATATGTGTTTGGTTGGATCCTAAGATCGACCAAACGGGTCGGATTCGAAAGTCAAAGCGGTGGTCAAGATCGCTCGACTTACGACCCTAAATAGCATTAAACTAGAAGTGACGAGCTAGACATGTAAAAACATATCCAACTAAGTTATATAAATAATTTGGTATCAAAACTTGGTGTTTTGATACCCGAAATTAGTTTCGTCGTAAAATGCACATTATGCGCATCTTTGACCGAAACTTTGACTCGTCACTTCGACTAGTAAACATGGTAATCAGAAGGTGCAATCGCTAGGGATTATAACCTTCGTGATTACGTCACGTTGCAAAGTTCAATTGAACTTTGACTTGACCAAAAATGGTCAGAACCGAAAGTCAAACAGAAAGTCAAACTGTTTGACTTTTGGCTCAAAATAGCCAATATTAAAGAAATTGCACCAAAGTAACACTTACTTGGAAGTGTTTTGCAGCAAATGAACTGAGAATAGGAGTCCTCTTGAGCAGAGGAAAGCTCCAAGCAGATGTAGAGAAGAAATGAAAGAAATGAGCAATTTGTGATTGAAGTTCATGCTCTATTTATAGTTGAAGGTGAAGAATGAGATCAATCCAAGTGTCTAGCATTGATCTAGGATCATTACAAGTGTGTATGGACGTGTAAAGAGCAGAGAGAAGTGGAAAATTCGCGACTTGGTGGCCAAGGAACGAGCTGTGAGGCTGCCAGCAAACCTGCTGTGCTGGGCACCCCTTACGGACCGTAAGGGAGTTGTGCATACGGTCCGTAAGCAAGTTTGGGGGGCCAAAGTTTTGCTTTTTGGCAGCTTTGGTCACGGGACTTGTTTCGTCACGTTTTGTCGCTTTTAACCTCCTTTTAACCTGATTTTTAGGTTATATAAAGGTTTTAAGGTACAACTTGGATTTTTCTAGAAGTGTCATGGATGTCAGTTCGTTCGGTTGTACGGTTACACATTTGCATAAATGCGTAAACGCTTCATCGGACACGAAAACAACCGAAAGTGTGCAACGATTGATATTTTTGCATTCTTATCAATAAAATACAATATTTTATTGATTAAATTTTTTTGGATGTGTAAATATGGTTCGTATTAAAAAATACAAGAATTGGTAGACTTTTACGGTTTGTCGCAACTAGTCCCTGAGCTCGAATAAGCACGTTTTACCATACCGAACATTTCAAAACTTATTTCTAAGTTATGTAAAGGATATTGAGGGTATGTTTAGCTTATGTACTTGTCACGGAGTGTATGTTGCGTAAAACTGATTACGTTTGCGTGCGGTTTACAATTTCACTTCCAGAAAAGTTTTGAAAGATCGGAATTATACAAGGACTAAAAATGCATAAATGTCATATGTAATTATATAAATCTTGGAAATAAAACACAAAGTTTTCATTGGATTCGAAATTGTTCAGAATTGTACAACAATAGAATAAGCACAAATGTCACAGTTTCTCCTACTTTAGGAAATTTTGTCTTGAAATTTAACTAGAGGAAACTTGTGAGAATAAATGTGGGTATTTCGCTTTCATTTGATCTTCTCGTTCCCAAGTAAATTTTGGGCCACGTTTGGATTCCCATTGAACTTTAACGATCGGTATTCTTCTGCGCTTGAGCTTTTTGACTTCACGGTCCAATATTTCCACAGGTTTCTCGACAAAGTGCATCGTGTTATCAACACGAATTTCATCAAGAGGGATGTGGAGGTTTTCATTAGCCAAACACTTTTTCAAATTGGACACATGGAAAGTTGGATGAACATTTTCAAGTTCAGGAGGTAGCTCAAGTCAGTAGGCCACCTTTCAGATTCTCTCAACAATCTTGAATGGTACAAACATATCGTGGTGCAAGTTTTCCTTTCAGTCCAAATCCGACTACACCTTTCCAAGGGGATACCTTGAGTAGGACGTGATCACCAACTTGGAATTCCAAGGGCTTGCATTGTTTGTCCGCATAACTCTTTTGACGACTTCTAGCTGTCAAAAGGTTATCACGAATTTCTTGACTTTGTCTGTTGTGTCTTGAATGAGTTCAGGTTCGGTGAACTGAGATTCACCAACTTCATTCCAACAGACAGGTGAACGACATTTTCGACCATAAAGAGCTTCAAAAGGTGCCATGTTGATGCTGGAGTGATAACTGTTGATGTAGGAGAATTCGATCAAAGGTAGATGCGAATCCCAACTACCACCAAAGTCGATCACACAGACTCTAAGCATATCCTCAGTGTTTGAATTGTCCTTTCAGACTGTCCCGTTTGAGGATGATAAGCAGTGCTTAGATTGAGTTTGGTTCCCATGGCAGATTGCATGGTTTTCCAAAAGTGAGATGAGAATCGAGCATCACGATCTGATACGATGTCCAAAGGAACACGATGACGAGATACAATCTCATCAACATAGATCTTAGCAAGTTTGTTAGCAGAGTAATCCTCACGAATTGGCAAAAAAGTGTGCTGACTTTGTTAGACGATCAACGACTACCCAAATGGCATCATGACCTCTAGGAGTGCGCGGTAATTTGGTGTGATGGTGTTTGAAAATCGAATTATGAAGCCTTTAGTGATGTTTTGGCATTCGATGCAACTTAACACACCAATATGTAAGTTATAAATTCATGTGCATATGACTTAAATAATTTTACATGTTTTTTTCTAAAGGAATTCTAAGCATTAACAGGTACGATATGACTTTGTCTCATTTACTTCATCACAAAAAATGCACAATTTTTGGGGCTGGTTTGCTTCATAATGAAACAATTGAGTCATATACATGGCTTCTCCAAACGTTTCTTGAAGCTCATAATGGCAAACAAGCTCTTTTCGTCCTAACTAATCAGGATTGTGCCATAAAACAAGCAGTTAACAATGCATTTAACAAGTCAAATCATAGACTATGTATGTGGCACATAATCAACAAGCTGCCTGCTAAGGTACGTTATTCTAACGTCTGATTATGCTATGTGTATAGTGTACATATGTGTATAAATAGATTGTTGCCTCGAATCAACATCATACACACATGTATAGGTACTGTTCATTTTTTACGTATACATTAGTGTATGAACTGCTATTCAAATAAATTATACCGCTTTCTTTTATATAGATCAAGGGCGAGAACTTGAAGAATGCGGAGACTAACAAAAGTTTCATAAGCTTGTTTGGAATGTCTACATCAAAACAAATTCGTTTGAGAAAAGGTGGTACTTACTAATTGCTGAATATGGATCAGAAGGCCATTCATGGCTGACTGAGCTGAATTCAATTTGGGAGCAAGGATTCCTAGGCTATTTTCGTGAGATTCCCATGTTTACCTTAATAAAAACTACATCTAATGTGAAAGCGCAAACCATATGTTTAAAGCACACTCCAGCCCACTCAATACATTGGTTCAATTTATGTTGTGCTATGATACGTCGTTGATGGGTTACGAAATAAGTAACGACAACATAAAACTAACCACCACAAATCCAGAATTCAAAACATAATATAGGATTGAACGCCATGCAAATGATACTTACGCAAGGAAAATTTTCTACGAGGTTCAAAAGAAAATTTGCAAGGGTACAAAAAATAGCTATTTGCAGAACGATCTGAGGTAAATGGAGTACATGGTTTCACGGTTGCTCACAAAGATCACACCTCAGAAGTTGTTAACTAGTTCAAGGTTAGCGACTATATCATTAGTTAACATTATTAATTACAGTTTAATATTCGTATGATATGTGTTTATTATTTACACAAATGCTTTTATTAAATATACAAAAGTAATTACAATGTACCTTAATTGTACACATGTGTACATAATGTATTTCAAACATGTCTGATTATTTTTTTCCAAATTTATCTTAGGTAACTTTTAACAAGGGAGATCTATTTGTTTCTTGTGTATGCATGGGTTTCCCTCGAGACGTATATCTATGTCGTTACGTGTTTTGCGTCTGTAGGACTCATAACATTGAGGAGATCCCAACAAAATATATTCACCAGACATGGAGAGAAATGCTATTCCGAGTAGCGTGCGTAGCATGGAAAACAGGTTATCTATAGATCAAAGCAGGAGTCCAGTATTATGGCGTAGAATTTCAGATAACATGGACATGTATAGAGATTGAGTTAGGAGAAAAATTGATAAACTTGAAGAACTCGATATTTAGGTTCAAGCACTTAAAGATAAGCCTTTTTTGCTGAAATTCCATATGATCTGGTAGTATAAAAAGCGTAGTCATACAGGAAAATTCTTGCACACACCAAACCAGATGAGGTCTCATGTAGGGCACCAAAGAAAATATGTAACAAAGGTTGTGGCAAACATTAAAGACCGTTTGGCCCAAGTGAAAAAGCAAAAACGAAAAGCAAGAAGCCTAGAAGGAAATGTAATTTCTGTGGTAAATGGGTTAGGGGCACGATAAAAGGAATTGTCCGTTAAGATAAGGCGAGCCAACTAAGGACGATTCATCTACCAAGGAGGAAGATGATGGTAGAAGAACATGAGGAAGAAACAGAGTTCGGATTTGAAGAATTAGAAAGTGAAGACAATGGAAGCGTAATATAGAATAGCAGTAAAAACATACATTATTTTATGTCAAAATTTTATTTTGTGTTTAAAACTCTTACCTGCCTTGTGGTTTTATACCTTTTAACTTACTAGATATAATACCTTTTCAATTATTGTCTAGATAATGTTACTTAACTAATTCTTTGTAAGACTAATACACCACTTATACCCGGATTTATATGACGTTCACTTCAACACAGCAACGTATAATCATGATTACATTAATGCATAAAATAAGAAAGATATATTCCGTATTTACTGCCTTGTAACTACACCAATGTTTGAAAACAACAATCTAATGTAGCAGCTTCAATACGCTGATGCATATTATTCACATACCTTGGACTACCATAGGATGTGTACACATATTAATTCACAAAAAAATTTTTGAACCCTTTACACCAAGTTTATTAGTTTCTATACACTAGTGTATTAGTTTATATACACTAGCGCATCTTTTTCAATACGCTAGAGTATATTTATCAATACACTAGTGTACAATTTTCAATACATTAGTGTATACGTTTCAATACAATTGCCTATGAAATGTGTAAAGAGTCAAAGGTAACGTTTTCACAATAAAACATCATTCAAAGGCTACACAATATCTAACAATCTAAAGTACCAACATTAACTAACATCATAAACCAGTTTCATAAACACATTATTGTCTACCATGAAATGTACTAAACATAAATCATATTCGCCAAGTTGTTAGCATTGGAGCATACTAACTTCACAACATATGTTTTCCTTAGACATGTCAAACACGCCTTCGTTGCCATGTGTGTAAGCGGAAACCCACTATCCCATATTTCCTTTGTTTCTCCAAACTAAGTCTCCATGTGTCGCATTGCGAACACCCCATAATCGACTGAATTTTCAACCGTTGCCCATTCAATTGTCAACGTATACGACATTGCTCCTCCAAATTCTCAACCTTTCAGATGATTAACTACCTTCAAGTATTTTGCTAGAGTGTCTTTTTGACTTTAAAACCAAATTGAGGTAGGCTATAAGATTTACAAGAACGATATTTATAAATTATATAGATAGTTACCACTTTGTATGGTGTCATCTTCATGAAGAAATATGCATGGTTCATTAGCTCAATAGGACTGTCACGTATATCCATATTGTCGAGGACAGTTATAGCCACGTTTTCCATATCTAACCTCACAAAATAAAAGTGATTATGTTCAAGAATCGGGAAAACAATAACACAATAATCCTTCAAACTCAAAGGGATATTTTTTCGACCACCAAAAACAAATCACTTCTGAACCTTTCCAGCCGCTCAACATCGTCATATTCAGTGTTACATAACACATCCTCGCCTGAATCAAACGTAACCACAAACAACATATTTTCTAATTTTTTGTGCATAAATATTATTCCATTTTCATTTTAAATTAAACATAAAATTTACAAAGCAATCGGTATGGCAAAAAAGCCGCGAATCTGATCCCTTAGTTTTTATTGAACTCCTCAAAATTAAGCATTGAAGCAAAGCAATTGACAACCGCAGCTCCAATCCACACATCAGTTTTGAAATATTTCATTTGAAAATGCATTAGCCCTATTCCAAACTCGTTTTGGAACACCGTTTTCCTACACATGATCCATAAAGTTATATGTCCGTACAATCCAAAATATTAATAATTTGTATAGCAGCCTATACACCGGTTGACCCCAGTACGTACACCTGTGTACAACAGCCGGTACAACGGTCTAACAGGTTATATACACTTGTGCACTTCTTCATATACACTTATTCATAACAATCTGTACACATGTGTACAACTATGCATTACACAGTCTAAGAATAGTGTACAAAATTCATACAACAGTTTGTATACAATTGTGTACACGAATCTAATACACATAAATACAACTATTAAATACACATGTTAAATCGCTACACCTATTAAATACACTCAAGCAGTAAAAAACGATACATATAAAAGAATTTCTTATGCATTTAAGGTTGCAACTTCTTCTTGTTCACGTTTGTCCCGCTCACTCAAAAGAATAGAATTCTTTTCATCGGCCGTTAACAAACTACACAAATAAATGCGTGTAATCCAAATAATAAGAGTACCAAGTTTTGAAAAATAAACGACATCCAACTAATACCTGCCATCTTTTGTAAGATCATTTTTACCCTTATTTCTTTGGTAAAGCATTTCTGTAAAAAACATATATAATCAGCCATTTAAATCACACAGTATACAAATAACACACACACAATATATATGGTATAATACAAAAAAACATATTGTGTTTCTTTTGCACTATAGGACATGTATTTCCAAA
Organism: Scalesia atractyloides; assembly: GCA_947069175.1. Classification (NCBI taxonomy): domain Eukaryota; kingdom Viridiplantae; phylum Streptophyta; class Magnoliopsida; order Asterales; family Asteraceae; genus Scalesia; species Scalesia atractyloides. The sequence continues at coordinate 70,466,909 of CAMTDV010000014.1, forward strand.
TAATGTTATCGTTTTGGCTCAACCATGTATTAATGTTAACGACCCTTAACAAAAATGGAGATCGTCCATATTTGGATATCTTTTTTTTCCTTTCCCTACAACATCAGCAACATTTCCACCTTTTTTTCTTGTTTCTTTTTCCCGCTCCTCTAACTCCTGCATACGCGTACTCTGGATATCCTGTGAAATACCTAGATTGAATGAAGGTATATCGTCCGTCTTTTGTGTATCGTAAGCACCAGATACTACATCCTGACTAACACCCGAGTAAGTCATAGCATTTTGAGTGAAAGTCGATGCCACATGTGGTGTTGAAAACAAATCTCCCTCATTATTAACATCACCACTATTCTTCTTACTGGCATTCACATTCTCATCTACACAATTTTTTTTTGTTATTCGAATAACAGTTTAAATACCGAGCAAAGAAAATACAGTTTATGCAACAATACATTTGTGTAAACGAACATATAAAAAATTACCTTTCTTCTGGCCAACCCCACTTTTTAAACCTTCTTACGCGCCCTTATAAAAAACAGCACATTTGTTGAAAATAACTTTGTAGTGTTCAAGTTTTAGCAATATCACTTCGCTATTAGGATAACGTGTTGCAAGTTGGTCTATCACCCCATCCAACTTACAGTTTAAAGATTAGGCCTCGTCGCACAACCCAACAACACTAGATACACAAGCCTTCGCAACGTTTATTCATACCTCTATTGAAACCCCATCAGTAACACATACGTAACAAACGTAAACTGCGTTAACTTTTACACAACAAATCAGTAACACATACATAATACACAAATAACTAATCGTTTATTCATACCTCTGTTGAAACCACATCAAATACACGACTATATTTAAACACGCAATAGTGTAACATACCACCAAAAAAGTAAGTTGCCCCCAGAAGTATGACTTCTAATCACATCTAACCTAGTCAGTTTACAAACCCTTAAAGTATCAAAAATAAATCGACATCAATCATGCTCCTCCTTAAACGCTTTTCAAGACAAAACCATTCATGCATTGTGTACATCGCGTTGTCGTTCTTCATACAAGCGATCATAGTAGATATGAAAATCAACCACAAAGTCAATCTTGAACATTGCTTCATCTTCATAAGCATCATCCCTAATCTTATCCAAAATGGTTTTGAAACTAGTTGGACCCTTAACAAACCTTTTTTTCCATGTCTCAATCATTTTGTTCGCTCCCCTTCCCATGTGCTATCCTTTACCACCCTAATCCCACCCAACCCAACGATACTCCTAAAATTATCCTAACAACTCTTTGCCGACTTTTATATGTCTATCCCCAAGGTTTATTCGCATGTTCTCCGTATCAACCTATCAATACAAATGACCAGAATGCAGATTTCACTTACCTTTAAACTTAGTATTTTACCAAAACCATCTTTTTCTTACGTTATTTTACTTACGTCAACTTTTACACAACAAATCAGTAACACATACGTAATGCACAAATAACTAATCATTTATTCATACCTCTATTGAAACTCCATCAAAACGAACAGGTACGGTTTCATCATCTCTCTTCGATGAATCAACAACCTCATCATCACTTACAACATCATAATCTACATCATCCTCGTACAACTCTCTAATATCGCCCAGTCCGAAACCAGCCGTTTTTATCTCTTGGTCTTTCCTCATGCTAAGTATATCACGGGTCCAAAAACTTACAGGGGATACCGTACGTTCATTGACAAAACCTTCACACGATGTGTTGTCGAGATACAACAACTACGAATACAAAACAAAAAAATTAGTCGCGACCATTTCACAAAAAACAAGTACACAGGTGTATAATATAATGTTAATCATAAAAGATATCCACAACAAATACACAACTATATTCAAACACATAATAGTGTAACATATCACCAAAAAAGTAAGCGGCCCCCGGAAGTATGGCTTCTTATCAGTAATAATAAATTGACACCAATCATGCTCCTTGAACTCTTTTTCAAGACAAAATTATTTAAGAATTGTGTACAACGCATTGCCATTCTTTGTACAAACGATCATAATAGATATGAAAAGCATCAAAAAGTTGATCTTGAACATTGCTTCATCTTCATAAGCATCCTCCTTAATCTTATCCAAAATGTTTTTAAAACTAATTGGAACCTTAATAAATCTTTTTTTCCATGTCTAAATCATTTTGTTCGCTCCCCCTTCCCCTATGTTATCCTTTACCACCCTAATCCTACCCAATGATGTTCCTAAAATTTTCCTAATAGCATATTTGCCGACTTTTGTGTGTCTACCCCCAAGGTTTATTCTCATATTTTCCTGGACTACTAAGAGGTTGAGTTTAACTTCTTTTCGGGCTTTTCTTCCCACTTCTTTCTTCCACCACAAAAGATTAATATAACAAATAATCGTCTAGATATTTACACTTGTGTACAAGTATATCTACTACCATACATAAGCTTTTATAAAATGTTGGGATTGAACCCTACAAAAACAGATGATAAAATGCCAAAACAGGTCTGCTATATATGATCCAGAATAAACAGAGTTTAGAGTCACTCTTCTCAACAACCGGCTACCAAACCGCTGATAGTTCTAACAACTGCCTTGTGCCAATGCTCTGTCAGTTATAAAGACTGTTGTATCACCAAACCTCTGATGGGTCAAAGGTCTGCTAGAAGTTAAAGGTCTGCTGAAAGTCAAAGGTCTGATCACCCTTTGAAGAACATCTGCTACTGCTTCATCAGAGCTTAAGCTTATCAGAGGATAGGATCACAAGTGCTCTGCCATCAATGCTTATACCCACTATCAGAGGATAGCTTAGGCAGTGGTTAGAGTTTGTTATTATTGTTAGATGTCACTGTCAAGGTCATGTCAGCATAGACGATCAACGGTTAGGATTATACTATATATAGACAGTGTTTGTGCTGTTCTATTTAGCTTTTCACACTTGCACTTTTTGTACATTCTTTCTGTGTGTAATCTCGGTCTGAGGGGGAGTCTAGTGATTCATTCATGTAATTTCTTTGTAATGATTTCAATCTTTTGAGTAATGAAAACATGGTATGATGAAAACTTTTCTCTCATTGATTGTGTTATAAAGTTTTAACTATTCTTCCGCTGCAAAGTTCTTCATGATTTATCATTTTGTTATCAATTTGGTTAAAACAATACAATCAATCCAAACTCAGATCCTAATAATTGGTATCTGAGCTTGGTCAGTCAAATTTGATTTAACTGTCAATTTGACATAAGAAGATCAGCTAGATCTCGTTGTTATCGTGTTATCTATAGGTGTTGAGATCAGAGTTTTAATTTGTGTGGAAAATTGCGTTTATGTGGTCTAAGTATTGCGAAGGTGTGTTTGTGTTGATTTCAAAACAAATTGATGGAGAGGATTGACATTAGTCTCATAAAATGACTAAGGTAAACTCTTAAATCATAAATTTCTCACAAGAATTACTGGAGATCTATCAGATCTAATTGATTCACTTATCAAGAAATTTTTACAAATTTTATGGCAAAAATTTCGTGTTCATATCAGGATATGTATCCTCTTTTATTTTTTTTATGGAGGTCATACACACTGAGTTTTGCTTGTTTTTGATAGTTCAAAACTCATGTACCTGCCTGGAGTAGTAACCTAATTTTTGATAGGGAAATTACATCCACTGATAAGTGAATCAAAAGGACTCTGTATGATGTTCAGTACACTCAGATCTAAGTATTTTAAACGAGTTGCCTCTGCAGACAAAATAGTTTGTATTATCTAGGATACTCAACCTCTGACAAAGTCTGTAAAATGTTCATATACAAGGACTAGCACGTGAATAAGGCCTTGACTTAAAAGGTTTGAAAACTTATGTCATTGAAAAATTTCAGTTGGATATGTGAGATTGTCTGTCAAAACTAAACTTGCATATAATCAAAATTTTTATTAAAACATGATGACATCAGACATCACTTTGTGAATATTGTTATGTAGAAGGTTTGATTTCTTGACAACGTGTCTATATCAAAGATCAACTAACAGATGTGTTGACAAAGGCATTTGAAGCCTCCACATTTGATAGTTTGATATCTTGGTTTGGAATGTTGAACATGGGTTAAAAACAAGTTTTCTTGCAATTCATGTGTAAAAGCATCAAAATGTTTTGGAAAATCAAAATTTCTTTCTTAAAAATAGTTTAAAATTGAGTTTCTCAATAGATCCTCAAAGTCTGTTCAAAGCTCTGATAGCCTAAAACATTGTTGGATAGAAAAACCTATCCACTGATGTGGAACCTCTGATAGTGTTAACATTAGGTCACAACCACTGATAGGTTACTCTGTCAGTGGTTGGCCAAACAACTGTTTTTCATTGTCAATCAGAGGTTGCACGTGGACAGATGTTATTCGACAGTTGTTGCGTCAGATGCCACGTCATCATCACTTTTTGAAAACCCTATAAAGCCCTATTTCATCCACAAACAGAGCCTTCACTTTTACTGTGCCATTTCAAAATTTCTCAAAACTATTTCCTTTGATAATCATGGCACCCAAAGGGAAATCAACACAGGAACCACCAAAACACACTCTTAACATCAAAAATCCGCATAATTATCTTTGTACTTTTGAAAAGACCAAGAAAAATACAGAGTTTCATAAAATCATCGATGTATTGTCTTCCTCAAAGTATAAGTGTTAACCTGCAACACACCGCTTTATCAAGATGCCCTTCGAGATTTCTGGGCAAATGCTGAGATTGAAAGTCTAAACAAGAAACCTTGGGCAATCACGTCAAAAGTGGGAGGGTTTTGGTTCCAATAACCCCACAAACCATCTCAGAGGTTTTTCAGATGAACGATCTAGAAGGTAAAATTTCTTTCCCTAAAAGTGAGTATCAAATTGTTTTGAAAAACAAAGGGTATACATGAGATTTATCAAAAGCTACCATGAAAAAGGGAAAATTCCCACCTCCTATGAAATTTCTGTTTCATACCCTGCTCACATGTGTGTCAAATAAAACAACTGGTTTTGATGAAATACCATTAAAAATTCAATACTTGGGGTATGCTATTATGTCTAAAATGATTACAATTACTCCCAAGTATTTTTTAATGATTTGGAATGTGAAAGACAAAAGGGAGAATGCTTTTCTGCTATTTCCTAGGTTTTAAGTTATTATTTACTAAAGAAAATCCCAAAAGAAAGTGCACATGTTGTTGTTCAAGGTGTGTCTTTTCAAATAAACAGTCTATCATCTGAAACATATACTCGCCTTATGGCCAAAGAGTCAAAAGTTTAAAAAACACAAGCAGGGGAGTCTGAGCAAAATTTAGATGAGTCCACATCTGTTCTTCAGACACCAGCTGCTGAGCCCACTGCTCTTGGTGACCACAGCAGCACAACCACTGCTGTGTAACCCACACCAAAAACCACTAAAAAGACCAAAAAGAACCTTCAAAACCCACCAAACCTATCAAAAAGGACCTTCTGGAAGATGAGATCCCAGAAGTTAATCCAGTGACAACACAAAAGTCACATGAAACCACTGCTGCTACTTCCTCACAGCAGATGGTAGAAAGATCTCCACCCAAAACCATAACTCCTCATGATTCCTCACAAAAGGAACATGTTGTAAGCACAGGGATCCCACAACTGATAACATCACCCTCATTTGAGAGTATGTTAAAATCTCCATCTCCCAGGACAAATCTGCTTTCCACACCACTCTCCACACTTCAAATCACAACAGCTACCACATCACTGTTTGAAGCCTTTGATAGTCAGTCACAAAGGGCCACTCTCACCAACACATTACTGAGAGCAAAACTTCCACAATGGTTGTGTCTGATAAAAATCAATTGGTTATCCCACAAACAGTTGAGGAGGCTACATCACTTGGATTTCACGAAATCCCTGTTGATAGTTCAAATGGAGCAGCTACTACAGATGTTGAATCCACTGATTTACATCTGGACAGTAGTTTCATATATAAGTCTACTTTGAAGGCAACCACTGTTGAGGCTATCAAGGTAACCTCTACTTCAGTGGGAAGACCCCAGTACCAAGAAAAATGGGCATCTAAGGTTAAAGCAACTGATAAATCACATGCTCATTATACCCTAGATAAAACTACCACCTCTGGTAGGAGCTCAGATGATCCTATTAACTTAGGAGATGAGCTAAAACATAAGGAATCGACAGATAAAGTCACAAAGATTGAGGCATCAGTGGGAGATATCAAAGATGTGCTGCAACATATGTTACATTCTGCAAAATCTCGAAACACTGCCCAATCCTCTGCTCAAGCCACCAGAATTGCAAACCAAGTGTATCTTCTGCTTCAACAACACTATCAGCATGCTAATCAGTTACATGATTCAAAAGTGTAGACATTCAAAGAAGAAGTTGAAGCAAGGTATAAAGACACACAGGAAGAGCTTAAAGTGATCAAGAAAATTCTCATTCCTGACACTACCCCTGCACCTATCTTCGAATGAGTTGATGATGCCAAAAAAGGGGAGAAAAATGACTCTGAGGAAAATCTCTTAGTAACTTCTGCTAAACATTTGTCAAAGAAAAGGAAAAGGGAGGTGATGAAACCCTGAAAATTCAAGCAGATAATGAAGATACACAAATGAGGATAGTTCAAAGTCATGTAAGGATAAAAGAGAAGGAGATGAAGGATACCACTGCTGGTATTAAAAGGCCAACCACTGACAGTTCAATTTCATTGCCTTCCTTATCTCAGCAACCATCTGTCACAGTAGCAGATGTTGATACTACCAAAAGTACCGCAGATGTTACGATAGCAGTGGTCTACACAAATGCCCCTGCACCAAAACTGGTTTATGCAAGAAAAAGAAAAAGAATGGCTACAGTGAATGATGATGACATACCATCTGTATCTGTTAGTCAAACAACTTCAAAACCAGTTATCACCCATTCATCATCATTACAAATCAGTTTAGTTTTGCTGAGTCACTAAAAGGTCAAAATCCAAAAAGAAATACTCCTATGGAAACATCATATCCTTTAGAGTTAGCTGCAGCAAAAGGAGAAATGCTATAATTCTATACAGAAGCTGATCCAACCAAAAGAACCTTCCCATCGCTTCATGGCTATAGAAATCCCAAAACCATTGAGGATTATCTAAAACTAAAGACTAGGCAAGCCAAAATCATAGCAAAAGAAGAGAGTGAAGGAAAGGGCAATGCTTACTTATCAAAAAGGGAACAACATGAGCTTAACAGGTAAAGAAATTAGAAGAGTATGCAAGAGAGTTAAATGAGAAAATGACTGTGGATTCTCCAAAAGATGACCCTCAAAAGAAGCAAAGGGCAAACCTCATCAGATTTATCATGAAAGAAAAACCCTATCAAGCTGAGGAGAACCACTTCAAAGAGTGGTCCATCCAAGCTCTCAAACAAGAAGCAGATAGAATTGATAGGATGAAAAAAGACCCTCAAATGAGACAGAATGCACCAGATTGGAAAGATGTTAAGAACCTCAATGCAGATCTGGTCTTAGAAACAACCATTCAAGCCCTCAACCAAAGGAATAGGCAGCTGCAGATGGATAAGAAAGATCAGCAAAGGGATGCTAACAAAAGTAAGCAGGCTATCACAAAGGAACCTTTGCCTGACTTGAATAAAGAACCATTGAAGCCTTTAGCTAAATCTGAAGATCTTTTTCAAAGACTTTCAAGAAGTTCACCTTTTCAATTCTCATCACAAATAATTCCTCTCCCAAGAAACCCATTGAACTCAAAAATACTAAAGTGGCTCTCTGATAAAAAGACCCATGTGATGACTCTGCTCAGGTCCAATGGGAAAGTTGTGAGTATATCAAGAAAGATGCACTAAGCCTGGGTGTAGCTGACCTTCAAGATCTTTTGGAACTACAACTGTGCAGGGATGAGGATGATGAAGATTCCTTGAACTTTGAATCACAATTCAAAGTACAAATCAGTGAAAAGCTGATGAGACATAAAGATCATGAATACAGAAGAGTTTTGGCATCATCTGTTCTAGGAGGAGATTGTTGGGATTAAACCCTATAAAAGAACAGATGATAAAATGCCAAAATAGTATGCTATATATGATCCAGAATAAACAGAGTTTAGAGTCACTCTTCTCAACAACCGGCTACCAAACCGTTGATAGTTCTAACAACTGCCTTGTGCCAATGCTCTGTCAGTTATAAAGACTGTTGTATCACCAAACCTCTGATGGGTCAAAGGTCTGCTGAAGTTAAAGTCTGCTAAAGTCAAGGTCTGATCACCCTTTGAAGAACATCTGCTATTGCTTCATCAGAGCTTAAGCTTATCAGAGGATAGGATCACAAGTGCTCTGCCATCAATGCTTATACCCACTATCAGAGGATAGCTTAGGCAGTGGTTAGAGTTTGTTATTATTGTTAGATGTCACTGTCAAGGTGATGTCAGCATAGACGATCAGGGTTAGGATTGTACTATATATAGACAGTGTTTGTACTGTTCTATTTAGCTTTTCACACTTGCACTTTTTGTACATTCTTTCTATGTGTAAGCTCGGTCTGAGGGGGAGTCTAGTGATTCATTCATGTGATTTCTTTGTAATAATTTCAATCTTTTGAGTAATGAAAACATGGTATGATGAAAACTTTTCTCTGATTGATTGTGTTATAAAGTTTTAACTATTCTTCCACTGCATAGTTCTTCATGATTTATTATTTTGTTATCAATTTGGTTAAAACAATACAATCAATCCAAACTCAGATCCTAATATACAAAGTAACTTGTGATCTCTTTTATGTATTTTATAACAAACAACACCAGAGTTCAATTATAAAAACAATACAAATTGAACTCAAAAAATACCTTCTTTATCATCTTTTTCTGGACTTCTTTTGGATTGAACAACACTCTATTTTTGGCTCTTCTCCCCACTTTTTCTCAAACACTACAAAAGGATTACATAAAAAATAAACGTCTTCATGTTTACACTTGTGTACAAAACCAAAAAACTAGGATACTAAGTCTTTGCCTTTTTTTCACCAAAAAGCTTCCCATTTAGATGTACTATCCTTCATCATTTCATTTTCACTTTTCGTATTAACGACATCTCTAATAGAAACACAAAAAAACAACCTTTTTTATACAACACATAATTAATTTATATTTTTGCAGCATAACACATAAAATTTCTAAAATGTTACCTTCCAAGCTATCTAAAAACGGAACAGGCACCACAGAGACCGCCTCTTGTCTCGATAATTTCACTAATTTCCCTTTCCTCCTCTTATGTTTCCCATTCGGTTCCAAGCTCTTTTTCAGTTGTTTTTCAATATTTCCATCATGCTTATTAACCAAACCAACACCTATCCAAAAGTACAAATGTGTTATAAAGTTTTTAAAAACATAAAACCATTTCAGTAAAAAAATCTACAAAGGTGTTAGTGCATATGTCTGTTGCCTACGTCATTACACTAGAACGAGTCTGGAATGAACAAGAGCTTCTGAAGACTGATCAAGACAAAGACGATATCCAAGGGGGAGTCTGTTAGTACAGTATGTCTAGTCTTAGTCTTGTATCGAGTCTGTTTAGAATAGGTGAGATCGCCTTAAAAAAGGCATATTTATGTGTGTTGAGGTCCAAGTTCACCCGGAAACTAAGATTGAGAACAAGCTCGGCCGAACTTGTTCTAGACAAGTTCGCCCGAACTTATTAACCATCCCAACGAACTTGTGATCCTATATATAGGTGCCTTGGGATTTCATTTGTAAGAATAAGAGATTTTGGCACAGAGACGGCGAAGCTCTGTCGGATCCGGACTTGAATGTATTGAACAATATTGATCAATAAACAAACAGTAAATGAGTAATTCTTGTTATTTGATTAACACGTCATTAGTTTCTGCCTAATTGGACGTTAGAAACAAATCTAGGTTCCTATGCTTAAGGAGGACGGTCCTAACAAAAGGTGTACTTTTATTGATATTTACGTCTTTAATTCCTTTCGGGTTAATGCGAAGATGAAAACAGTTTCGCTCCATCACTAAATGTGACCTTACCATCTGTTGCTTCATGTGCCATCTAAACACTGATACAATTAAGGATGATTAAATACACAAATTTCATAAATAGTAACAATAATCAAAATTATAAGGGTTCCTATAAATATGTTTACTGTCCTGGAGCTTTAGTAAAATTTATTGAAAGATAGACTTTGAAATTGAACAAGGACCTGTTTACACAAACAAATTAAAGCTAACAATAAAATATTGTTGAACACTGATAACATCATAGACCCATATATATATCACGGAAACAAACATGTGAACAAATCAATGATACATATGTGTACACCTTTAGAATATCAAAATCATTCCTTAAGAATCACTAAAAAACCACAAAAAGTCATATCAAGTTTGTACAAACCAATTAACATATGTGTACAAACCAACAAGTAAAAAATGTTATATAATTGTGTACATCCCATACCACGTTCTTGTTACACAAAAACATACCCAGAGTACACACTGAGAATAAGTTTTATAATGTTGTGTTGAAATAAATAGAGTTTAACCAAGATTTTTAATCGGTTAAAACCCTAAAATAGATAACAACATTGTATTAATCTGAACTATCATTCATTAAAACCAACAAATGAAACTAGGGTTGTAAATGAACCAAACGAACACGAGCGAGGCCATGTTCGTGTTCGTTCGTTAAGGAAATTCAGATGTTCGTGAACTGTTTGCGAACACATGTTGAACAAAATTTTATGTTCGTGTTTGTTTTTTTAAGGAAATTTAGTTATTCACAAATAGTTCGTGAACACTTGTCACAAACACAAACAAACTTTAAACTTGAAACACACACACACACACACACACACCCCATTAACCTTAAACTTTGGACACAAGTAATCAAATACAAACATTAAATGATAAATCAAGAATTCAAGACACATGAAGTCCACTATAAACACCATACGATAAATCAAGTTTAGCTAATATAAGACATAATTATCTAAAGTTAGACATATATAAAAAAATGTCTTTAGTGTCCAACTTTTTCCTATGTTTAGATAAGGGTTTACGTTTTACTATTTTTAATGTAATTACCAACTAAAGTAAAAAAGGGGTAAGTAAAACTTAAGAGGGAAAGCGTAACATTAGAATACATTAAAAACTTTTAACAAACATACATATTACCAAACATTCACGAACGTTCACACCCCAGTAACCTTAAACTTTGGACACAAGTAATCAAATACAAACATTTAAATGATAAATCAAGAATTCAAGACACATGAAGTCCACTATAAGCACTATATGATAAATCAAGTTTAGCTAACTTAAGACATAATTATCTAAAGTTAGACATATCTCAAAAAATGTCTTTAGTGTCCAACTTTTTCCTATGTTTAGATAAGGGTTTACGTTTTACTATTTTTTAATATAATTATCAACTAAAGTAAAAAAGGGTAAGTAAAATCTAAGAGGGAAAGCGTAACATTAGAAAACATTAAAAACTTTTAACAAACAGACATAATTACCGAACGTTCATGAACGTAGTCGAACGAACGAGACCTTTGTTCGTGTTCGTTCATTTAGTTAATCGAACGAAATACATGTTCATGTTCGTTCATTAACTAAACGAACGAACGCAAACGAACTTCCCGCCGAACGGTTCACGAACTTTTCGCTGAACGTTTGGTTTTTTACAGCCTAAATGAAACCCTAGCTTTTCTTTACAAGAAATCTATAAACATGGTCGCCTTATTATATACACATCGAATGGAACCCTAGCTTTTGATTACAAGGAATCAAGGAACAAAACGCAAACTATACACAATCTTATCATCATCTAAATCAATGGACAAGATTTGTTCATTTTGTTCACAAATGAACCATTGTTCACTCAAGAATCCCACCCTATATATATATAGGGTTAGGTTCATTTGTGAACAACCCCTTGCTAGTGAACTATGTGAACTAATCCTAACCCTTAATTATCACTACATAAGTGTAAATCAGCGGTCAGGATTTGATGATGTAAATCAATGGTCAGGATTTGTTCACTCTAGAACCTCACCCTATATATATATATATTATATATAACGAATTGATAATCAAAGTTGAACGTGCCTGCATATGACCAACTACCTACTTAACCACTTAAATGATGATACATTAACATTTTCTGCATATATAACGAATTGTTCAACAAACATTTAAGTTGATCAACAGAAAAACTATTTTATCAACAGATTACAATAACGTTTCTTCACACACACACACACATACACACACATATATATATATGATTCGTGTAACACCCTGATCGCGTAAAACAACAAACCGCGACAGAAACATCGGGGAGCCACGTTACAGGAAATTGTTTCACAAAACATGATATTTAAAGTTTTGTTTTATTAAGTTAAATGTTTACATTGTCTTGGGATAAAAAGAAACCAAATATAAATAAATTGTCTGTCATGTATTAAGCCACTAAGGCCCGCGTCCAATCCTACGTGAAACATGCATCATATCATCAAACATTGGTTCCTAAATCATATGTGAAAAGAGAGTCAGCATAAAAATGCCGGCGAGTACATAGGGTTTGTGAGTGTGTCGAACTCATGGCTTTGTATGCATATTGCAACATCTCGTCCGACTACAAAAGTCATTAAGTGAAAACCTTGTATTAAAAAGTGTTTGAGATTACAATACAATTAAGCAACTAAAACAAGTTGGTTAGAGTTTGTGAAAACCTTGTCGCCATGAATCTTGAACAAAACGTTTCTTTTGTAAAACCGAGTAGTAAATCGATTTAAAATGAAAATTCGTATGGTTTATATCTTTAAGTGAAACCGTTGCGTGACATTGTTCAAAACCATTTGTCAAAGAGATTCGGATAACGTTACGATATGTAATACCATAAAAGCAATTATATATAGGAAGTACCAGTGGTGTATCCACCATGCTTTTATCATATTTTGGGACCGTTTAATCCTTTTGCAAAGGTGCCTAAGATGTATCTAATCCATGTATGCGTAAATTACGTGAGTTAGTGACAATTTACATAAGATATTCAGTTTAAATGTTAGTTTATTAATGTCCAAAGTAATACATCGAGAATCCAAAGTGACAGAGCTCCCGCCGTCTCTAATGCAAAAGTTAACAAATGACGAAACCTAGATAAATATTTATAGAGTTTCTAGTTCGCACCAAACTATCTAGTGTCTAGTTCGTACGAATTACTACTTCGTACGAACTATCACATTACATGCATACTTCGTGCGAACTAGACCTATCACATACAAACTTAACTTTAAACTTTAACATTACATACTCAAAACACTTAGACTAGATCCAAGACATAGATAATATACATCGTGTACTAACAGACTCCCCTTGAATGTTATCGTTGTCTTGATCAGTCTTCAAATCATCATCCACGACCAAAGAAGTTCTTGTAAGGCTTTCTTCATCTTTCTTGTGATGGAATGGGCGTTGGATCCGTCGGAGGTGCCCATTTTATGAATTGAAACCTTCTATGACGTGCCTCTCTTCCTTTCTCGTGTATCTCTTCTAAACGCTTTTCTTCCTTAAAAAATTCTTCATGTTCAAGCTCACGCCATTTAGACTCCCACATATGACCAGAATTAATACCATGTACATAGCAAACGTTGATCACACCTTGGTATTGCTTCTCTTGAGTCTCTTTGCGTTTATCATAGCATATCTTGTTAAAGAATAAACATTTCACGTCTTCATTTGAACAATTTGTCACACCCCGAAATATCAGAGCTGGTGTGACTGGACTGGTATCTTCATTGCACAGCGGAAGTAAATGTTAGCTAAGACTTATTTAAGGTTGAACTCCTGCTAAGTACTCGAGTTCTAAATGGGTTCCTCTATTCCAACTGTGCCATAGTTTGACTTTTAAAACCTGAGAAAGAAACATGCGAAAAATCAACATAATGTTGAGCGAGTTCATAGTTTGTTTGTTTTGTTTCAAATGAATCTTAAAACATTTGAGAATCTTGCTTTTGAAAACCGGTTTGTGAGAAGATAGTATCTCAAAGCGTTTGAAATGTCATAATTGTATATCGGTATTAAAATGTTTTCCATTATGTTTGTAAACCGATGCATGTAACTGTTGTGTTTGAAAACCGGTGATAAAATCATAGTATGTAAAGTGCCTATGGAATCTAAGGATCAATTAGTGGGTAGCGAACCCCTAATATTATGTACCATAAGTAAATAACCAAACTGAGACAACTTTGTTCTCAATTGGGATCACAAAAGACTCCATGGTTAACAACTAGGAGTGGAGCGTGCCTCAAGCTTAATAGATCTACACCTTTTGCACCTTGGTCACTAAGTGATTAATGGTTACTAATGTTATGTTGTTATCCAATCCTACTTACGCACATCGATCTTATTGTTATCTAATTCCATAGCTACATACCGAATGTCATAGTCTGTGTCGTTGGGCCTAACCCATGTTATCTTGTTATCCGTGTTATTGTCTTGTTATCCATGTTTTTGGGCCGAGCCCATGTTATAAATTCAATTATGTTTCGAAAACGCGTATTGTCTTGTAGAAACTAATATGTTTGGCATAAACTTTTCATAAACCATTTGTGTTAACTGGAATACGTTTGTAATATGGTTTAGAAATATATGATTTGCGTTTATCGAAATATTATGTGCTTTTGCAAAACTTGCATGTCTTTCCCGGTTCAGTTTTAAACAAAAAGGCATTTTATTACATAAAGGGTGCGTGTATCAAGAATCGAACTCGGGACGTATGCGTGTTTTATTTGCACACAGTCCACCGCTGGACTGTGTGTCTAACCCGTTCAAAATACCAGTTTTAATTATTCTTATAATGTTATCGCAGTTCATCTTCTTCGTTAGATTTTACAAGCAGAAGATTACACCGTTATATCTTGTTTAGTTCGATAGATAAACATTGTACAAACTAATATGAAATGGCAGAAACGATAATTAGAGGTAAACATACCGGTGAACGATTTATTACAGAGTTCCGGCAAAGCGTCGGTCTCTGTTTTTAAGAACTTCAACTGAGCAAATCAATTAATCGTTTTGATTAACTAATCATGAAATTGAAGTGCTAAACAAACGTTAACAGTGTGTTTGAAGGTCCTTACCGACTCACAGATGAAAATAGAGATTTCCAGAACTTTTCCGGCGAACATAAATTATCCGATGACGACGTCTGAATTTGATTTCAATTGGAAGGTTTGAGTCAGAAATAGCTTAACAATCGATAGACCACGAAGGTATTGAAAGACTTACTGTTTTGATGAAGAATACGGTTTTCCGGCGACTTGCAGAATTTTTCCGGTGAGTTGATTTAAGCTTTCTGATGGACTGAATGTATGACGAAAGTGAAATGGAAAGTTTGTATGATGTTTCTGAGTCGCGAGAGGGGTCTTGATTGAAGTAATTCAGACATTGATTATTTTCGGTTATAAAAACCGATCATGATCAAATTGAAGTTCATTCAAATCCGAATTGATTAGGATCGTCGGTGCACCGGTTTTGTTCAGTAATTCGCGAGTAATCAATCGTCTTTGGACGATTGGTGACCGATTTCGGTTATGGTTTGGCATTCAGGTTGTTTTCTGTTTGAATATAAGTTTCATTTGTTTCCTAGTGATAACAGAAAACAACAAGTGGCGGAGTGGTGATGTGTGTGTGTGTTAAGTCTTTGGATTTCAATTTCCGGCTGAACCGGGTTCGAGCCCCGGCAGCAATATTTTATTTTTATTTATTTTGTTTTCACTTTTTATCAAATATAATTTTTATAGTTTAGTTTGTTTATTAATTATGTATCATTAAAAATCAAAATAACCATAAATACACAACGATTTATAACTTGATATTCGATTACAAAACGGAGCGGGTTTTGGAAACCCGTTTTTGACAAATGTTACACTAGGCAATCCAATAGCCTAATTAAGTTAATAGGTGTCTTAAACACTATTTATTTTTGCCTTAAATGTTCGATAATCACGTAATTGAATGTCAAAAAGTGCAGGTTGTCACATTCTCCCCATGTTATTGAAATTTCGTCCTTGAAATTTAGACGTTGTTATCTTCTTAAAGTTTTGTCATGCATAGGATAAGTATGAATAATACCAAGGTAGCTGAATACGAGAATGAATCAAGACTTGTCCGTAGTATATGAGTACAATGACTTACTACGACCATATGAAACCAACGGTTAACTGAATTTGCTTTCTGAATCGATGCCAAGTGAACGAGATGTTATGATACAGTCACTAATGTGACTAAGTTTACTGGAGTCCAACAAAAGGGAATTCAACCAACAGATGTCCAATTGAACGTTCACAACTTGCAAATGAATTCTAGAAATAATAAAAATTTCTACTAGCGGAAACTGACGTTGGTCGTTAAATAAGTGAAAACCGGAATCAACAAGCTCGAATAGAATAGGATCATGAAAAATGATAAGTTAAACGAAAAGCTCACGTAGTTTCGTATGAAACGATTGATAATGATTAGCCCAAGCTACAAGTTTATACCAACGCCATAAGGCGATATAGTGATTGAAATAATTTAACAATAGCGATGACCGAACAAATTCACCGCGTTTGCAATAAGATAGAAGATTCAACGAAGTAAATTCAAAAATTTATTCCAAATGTATTTCATAGAAATTCGAGTCGATGACAAAATAGATAACAATTGAAGGTCATCGAGTTTGCAAGTAGCGTTGAAATAATCATTAGAGGTACACCGAAATAAGCAACGAAATCGTGCACCATTTTCTTAATACACGACTGTATTAAGACTGTTTCAAGTTAACGAATCAACAAGGTGGATTTAATAATAAATAACAAATAATTAAATCCGTATGTGAAGTGTATAGACGAAATCAGCACAAGCTTCAAATTAATGAAAACGCCACCACCAAGTGTCGTAAACAACAAACGACTTAGTAGAGTTAAGATCAAGCAAGTCTACTATGGTTTAAAAATAAATGAAACACTTGTTAATATTACTTTGAATATGATGGCCTCAATCCATCATATGGAATCCTTGAATTGAGTGTGTATAGTGAGCAAGTTTAGCCAACTAAACTTGATTTAGATTTGACCAACAACGATATATGTATCTCCAAGGAAGTTTTAACATGGCCATACAAAACCATGTATGTGGCTTGTCAAGGAAAGTGATTCAAGGAATTTAGTTGACTCCATATCAATGCGTCAATTCTTTCAACGATATAAGTCATCAAGGTTTCAATGCAATAATGGGTATAGTGAAAACAATAACTGAAATATCTATAGGACTACCCATTTGATGTGGAATCCCGGAGGGTTTCCACGAATCAAGTTAAGCACATGCCAAACAATCAATGCATGCATAACATATGAATTTGTCAAGAACTGTAATTGGGTGTTCACTAGTTATGAATGAAATTCTCGAAATGAGATGAACCTTAGAAAGAGTAGGGGTGCAAGAATCTGCTCATTGTATGCAAAGTTCAAATATTCAACAAAAGAATTTATGATTTACCTCGAGTTTCGTGCAATGACCTAGCGTTACGTGACATCACCATGAGATGTCAATCTTGTCGTAGTCGCCATTAGGGGAGTGGGGAGATGTAAGGACTTGTAGTTTCCTGTTGCGATGCCAATAATCCTGATTTCCATTAGTTTGTGAAGTCCTTGTTTGGACGTACCTTGGTGTGCATGACATCGCTTGTAGGGCTACGTGACAATGGTTGTATACTGACCGACAGTCGTCCCGCTGACGGGATTTGTATCACTGTTGTAATCGTTCGTTCATGTTTTCCACAGGCCTTGCCTCGTACTTCGTGCAGTTTGTATTTCTACATCCGTGATGTATATGCTAAGTTTCATGTTTTAATGCGCTTCGGCATTCTGTTTTTCATAGGTTACCTGTTCGGGTTAGTAAAATTGCATAGATGATATAGATGACAAAGATAAAATCGTTTGCCCGAGTTAACAGTCGTAGTTCCTACGAAGTGACCTTTAATGAATTTTTGACATGAGTTAACCAAAGGTCTTAAGTGTGTGTTCTCAAAACTTTCAAGTTTTGCTCGGTGTATGTAATCGTTTCGTGTACTTTGTACAAAACACAACACTAATGAATGTTTATAAAACGATGTGTTGAATCTTTGCTTTCGGCCACGGTTGGAACCCATGTATGTGTTCTAGGCGCTCTATATATGTTCAAGTCTTAATTAGCTAAGTCCCCAAGGGAAGTGAGGTTAAAGCCTAGGTATCTCTATAGAAACCTAATTCGCTGAAACCTATAGCTCTGATACCAATCTGTCACACCCCGAAATATCAGAGCTGGCGTGACTGGACTGGTATCTTAATTGCATAGTGGAAGTAAATGTTAGCTAAGACTTATTTAAGGTTGAACTCCTGCTAAGTACTCGAGTTCCAAATGGGTTCTCCTATTCTAACCGTGCCATAGTTTGACTTTTAAAACCTGAGAAAGAAACATGCGAAAAATCAACATAATGTTGAGCGAGTTCATAGTTTGTTTGTTTTGTTTCAAATGAATCTTAAAACATTTGAGAATCTTGCTTTTGAAAACCGGTTTGTGAGATCATAGTATCTAAAAGCGTTTGAAATGTCATAACTGTATATCGGTATTAAAATGTTTTCCATTATGTTTGTAAACCGATGCATGTAACTGTTGTGTTTGAAAACCGGTGATAAAATCATAGTATGTAAAGTGCCTATGGAATCTAAGGATCAATTAGTGGGTAGCGAACCCCTAATATTATGTACCATAAGTAAATAACCAAACCGAGACAACTTTGTTCTCAATTGGGATCACAAAAGACTCCATGGTTAACAACTAGGAGTGGAGCGTGCCTCAAGCTCAATAGATCTACACCTTTTGCACCTTGGTCACTAAGTGATTAATGGTTACTAATGTTATGTTGTTATCCAATCCTACTTACGCACATCGATCTTATTGTTATCTAATTCCATAGCTACATACCGAATGTCATAGTCTGTGTCATTGGGCCTAGCCATGTTATCTTGTTATCCGTGTTATTGTCTTGTTATCCATGTTTTTGGCCGAGCCCATGTTATAAATTCAATTATGTTTCGAAAACGCGTATAGTCTTGTAGAAACTAATATGTTTGGCATAAACTTTTCATAAACCATTTGTGTTAACTAGAATACGTTTGTAATATGGTTTAGAAATATATGATTTGCGTTTATCGAAATATTATGTGCTTTTGCAAAACTTGCATGTCTTTCCACAACATTTGTAAAAATGTAAAACTGTAAAAAGTTGGGTTATGAACTCACCTTGTTATCCTTGTGCAAAGCTAGCTAAATGTGATTTCGTGATGTCGTTCCAAGAACGTGAAGTTGCTAGCGTGCAACTATAGCAATCCTAGCAAGAAATCAGGCTTATAAGTTTCTAATATGACAATGTAGTTAAACTACGTGTCCGAGCTCTACCGAATCGTTAACCAACGATCTTAAACGGGTGTTGTTATCTTAACTTAGAATAACCGTTCTATGATTATTTGGTCCCTGTTTATAATCGGGATAAAACTAAGTTTGAAAAATGACTTAGTTTTCGAATGAATTAGGATATACATATTTATATATATAAATATAAATATACTTACGAAGCGTATAGTCGTTGTAAATGGAAATACGCCGTTGGATAAAGATACGACTCGTAGTAGTCTTTGTAAACATGCACACATATATATATACACATACTCATATATGTGAAATGTTTTGTGCCCGAAAATGAACGTCTTGTTTATAAATAATAAGAATTATACAAATTACGCTTGTTATAATCTCGCGATAAAAATGTCGTATTTTGTTTAGGCGTTGAAAATAAATATAAATAATTATATTATTTTATAAAATATTCGAATCATCGTGTTTTTCGAAAGTATTCGAGCCATCGATATTTGAAATAGATGTAATAACTCCATTTGGTTCATAAAACGTTTAAAGTCGGCGTTTTTAAGATAAATATAAACTATATTTATTTTATAAAAGAATGCGTGTCGTTTGGTGTTTGAAATAAATATATAAACTATATTTATTTTTATAAATGAACCGTCGAGCTTTAGGTGTTTGAAAATAAATATAAAAGTTGTTATATTTATTTATAAAGTAGTTTGTGTTATTGACGTTTTTATAAAGCGTCGCCGAAATAATATGCATTTGTAACTTGTTTTTTAAAGTCGTTTGAATCCGATAGTTGTCGTTTTGCAATAAATCACGTTTTCTTTTCTGATTTTCTCAAGAAACGGGTAGAGTTTCCTGTTTTTGGACGCCCCCCGAATACACAAATTGTCGTTATTTTTCAAAATTCCACAATTTATCAAACAATGTATATGTGTAATCAAGTTATATAAACAATATAGTAAGCAATTCCAAATAAACTTTAACTAATTATTTCGTCAATTTATTCGGTTTGAGCTCGTTTTCGTGTGAACGTATCATTAAAATGAACACTATAATGAAATTACGTCTTTAAGCCATTACCAAAATTCTTGTGTCGAAACGCTAACTGGGTTGACCGAGTCAACTGGGTTGACCGAGTAAACTGGGTTGACTCGAGTTGACCGGTTAAACCGTGTTGACCGTTTTGACGGAACTGAAAACCCGAACCGAAATGACGTAACTCGAACCAGATCTGCACATTGACTGTTGTTGACCGGGTTAACTTGGTTTGACCGAGTTGACTCAGTGTTGACTTGCTGAGTTGTCGAGTCAACTGAGTTAACTGGGTTTGACTAAGACCCCAAGTCTGCTAAACCGAGACGCACCAAGTTCACCGAGTTGAACTGAGTTAGCACCGAAACACTCAAACTCGGAACCTGACC
This sequence comes from Scalesia atractyloides, assembly GCA_947069175.1. Classification (NCBI taxonomy): domain Eukaryota; kingdom Viridiplantae; phylum Streptophyta; class Magnoliopsida; order Asterales; family Asteraceae; genus Scalesia; species Scalesia atractyloides. Next base: position 70,487,799 of record CAMTDV010000014.1, read on the forward strand.
GAATCGGGTATGAGTTGAGTTGACTCGGTGAACCGAGCCACCAGAATAAAACCACCCTCCACCATTTCCGTCGCCACTCCCTGGGTGCACCACCACTGCCACCTCGTCACTACCACTAATCACCAACATCTCCCCAGCCGTCGGTCACCACCAACCTCCTCCACCACTCCCTGAAATAACACGAAAAAGCCTGGAGAACGAAAGGATCTAACAGATCTAAAGGAAAAGATGAGAAAGGGAGTTGGAGAACCTTACCGAAGAAGAAAGACCCGAACCGCGGCTAAAATACTTCAAAGATGCACTCTATGTTGCTCAAAACGTAAAACAGATGCCGGAATCGGGTTCAGAGCATGTGGTTTAGGGGGGTACGCGCGTTCACGTGCCGGAACTCGGCCGGAGCACCGCCGTCGGCGGTGGCGCTCCGTGGCTCCGCTGGGCCGGTCGAAGGTCCTCACCGGAGATAGAAAGAGATCGGGTGTTTTGTGTGTATGGATAAGGTGTGTGAATGAGTGGATAAGGTGAAGTGTTCATTTTATACCTAGGGTTTGTGTAGGTTGGGCCCAAGGCCCACAAGCCCGTTCCTAGCGGTTTCAAGCGGCCCGATCGCGTTTTTGAAGCCCGTTTTTGCTCCCTAGCATCGTATAACATTGCATTATCGAGTTTTTGGGTCAAAACTTTGTAAAATAGCGTCGTAGTCCTCGATTAACGTGTTTGTTCGTCGGTTGTGTTAAAATTGCAAACTTGACACGTTTGTCGTTTCTTGTCCGTTTTTCAATCCGATTTCATCTGGGAATACTAAAATTTGATTAGAAGCTAAATTTTCATAATATTTCCGTTTTGAAGGCGATACGTGTGCCTGATGTCTCCGTTTCATTGCCGGTGCGTTCCTGTAGTCACATTTTTCGTACACATAAGCGTGTGTGTGCCATTCGAAGCACCGTAAGTTCGCAAAGTTAAGTTCATACGCATAAGTTATACATGTAAGAATTGTATATTATTGACCTTTTTAGTATTTTGTTCAGTGTTAGTTCGTTGTCGTTTATCGTTCAGCAGTTTTGCCAAATTCACCATACCGCATTGTAAAGTTTGATATGCGTTCCTAGGCACTCCAATAGCCTAATTAAGTTAATAGGTGTCTTAAAACTATTTATTTTCACCTTAAATGTTCGTTAATCTCGTAATTGAAAGTAAAAAAGTGCAGGTTGTCACACAATTCACTAGCCACATCGGGTCTTGTATCCTTATCGACCTCCATAAACCACAAGTCCTTCAACGTTCAATCAATTCTGAGTTACTTCTCTAGTGACATCCCAATTACCTTCAGCTCTAAGCACAATCACGACTTCAAATGTTTCAGGATCTGTTTGCCACCACAAGAAGTATGGATGGAGATTTACTCAATTGGTTTAAGAGGCATATTCTTCATAACTTTAGGCCTCTTCATCACTAATGTAACATCTTTCTATTTCGTGACTTTGTTAATCTTCACTCTTCGTTTAGGATAAATGGTTTCCAGTGATTGAAACCATGCATCGCTTCAAACTTTATCACTTTCCATAAATGTTGATCGTTAAACTTCATCTGATAACTAATATTCTTCGTCTGTACCAACTCTTCAACATCCCAGAATGGTAAACTCTTCAAATCATTCAGATATCGGTAGTATTGAACACCAAACTCTCTCTTTATAGCATAAACATTCAGCTCACTGATCCAACCCCAGCTTAGAATATCTCCAACTGATTTATCCTAATCTCGTGTAAGGAATGCCAATGGCCGTTTAAACTTTCTTTCTTTTGGCATCTCTTTAAACCAAGACTTCTTCGCTTCAGCTATCTCCACTTTTGATAAACGTCTTGGAATGCTTCCGTCTTTAATGACTTCATCAATCTTTCTTTTCAACAATTCTAGATCAACTTCTTTCATGATTTCCTCAAACGTTGGAAAACTATCAGTATCAGCTCTAGAATATTTCTCAACTTCATCATCTGAAGCATCTTCAATAATAACACGGTCATAATCATTTGCTTGTGGCACTTTCTTGTAAACATAGCTGTTTGGCTTAAATGTGCTAACATTCACCAACTCTTATTCAAAGTCGAAATCAATTGATTCTTCATCAACCTCTAGTAATTTAGCAAGTTCTTCCTTCGAATAGTTATGCACAAACTCACCTTCTTCAACATTATGCTCCAACATTAGCATCATAGGTTTGTAGCTATCAGGAACAACTGTAACAGGATTAGCTGTGAAGATTCCTGATGCTTCAGCTGTCCAATTGTTGGCCCTGATTGCTCCCCCTGAGTTTGAACATCCTCAGCATTTAATGCATCATTCAAAACAGAGTCGTAATCAAAATCATCATGCATTTTAGTAGACTCCACATTAATACCAATTCCTTCCTGACCATCATTATCGTTATCATTATCATCTTTCTTCTCAGTATCATCTTTCTTATCATCATCTTATTTGTCATCGTCATTTCTCTTTTCATCTTCGTCCATTTCTTCTTCAGTTTCATCTCTCTCAGCTCTTAGACGTCTTAGATCAGCGATTCTTTGAAGAATAGAATTGTCAATGACATCAACAACCTCACCACTACAACTAAACTTCCTTCAGCAATAGGTTCATCAACCTCTTCAACAATAGTTTCAACAACATTTTCAACAATAGGTTCAGTAGTTCCTTCAATAATACATTTTCCCTTTCCCTGTGTAGCCAATTCTTTCTCAGCAGGTTCTTTTGCATCTTTTACTTCAATACGATTGTAAACAGCAATGAAATCTCTGCCCAAGCTGTTAGATAATACACGTTGTAATATGCTGAATCTTTTGCTATTCTGAATCTTTTCTGCTTCAAGTTCAGCAATCAACTTGCGCAATGTATTGTTGTCAGATCCAAGATCTTTCAACAACCGCCTTCATGTAATCACGACCATTCTCTAAAAACTTAACTCTGTTTTCCATGAACTCCTTCTCAGCTTCATTCTGTTTGATCTTATCTTCAAGACACTTTAATTCTTTTCTCTAACTCTTCAGTCTTTGTGTCACCAGACATATCAGCTAACTCCTCATTTGAAATCTGACTTGCATAATCATCTGCTGGTAACGGAATCTCACCAAAAGCAGGATTAAAATCTCTAACATTTTGTGGTGTCAATTGCTTTGATGTAGATTTAGACTTTGGTGTAGCTTTCGAAGTAGCTTTCGGAGTACTCTGTGGTGGAGTTTGTTTTGGTGTAGATATGATTAACTGCGTAATCACTGGTGGTTCTTGAATCGATGCCGTTGATTGATCTTGAATAGATGACGTAGGTGGTGGTTCTTGAAATCCAGATTTTGATGGTGGTTGCTCTCGCACATGAGATGCTTGTAGTGGTGTATCAACCTTCTTTTTCTGACTAAGATACCTTCTTTTTGGCAGTTTCTCCCTTTTGTTGCTGGAGACCCTGTAACTTTTTTGCCTTCACCAGCCTTTGACTTTACACGCTTAGATTTTTTCTTAGGCCTTTCTTCTTCTGATTCGTGTTCAGAAGGCTCATAAAGTTCATCACCTTGTTTCTTCAACCTTTCTTGCTCCAACTCCTCCCTAATCTGTCGTTCCCTCACATCAATAGGATCTTCAGAAACTTCTTTGTCTGATATAGCACTAATAATACCATGATCCTCTATTTCAATGTTCTTAGTTTCCACATTCTCAGCTTCAACATTTGCAGCAGTACTCGCTTCAAGAGTTTCTTTAACATTGACATGCTCATCTTCTGGTTCGTCGACTAATAATGTATCAGCTTTCTTAGAAGATCTCTTTCGTTTCTTCTTTTTTGGTTCAGGTTTGATGTACCAGTAGCTTTTCTTTTCTTTGAATCCCTCTAAGCTCTTTATCTCATCGCTTTCATCACCACTGCCTTCTTTCCTCCATTTACCGTCAGGTGGTGCAATATAATCACTCTTTACAATAGCCCCAAACATAGGCTTTGGAGTCGGTGCATTCTCTTGCCTCAGATAAATGTTCAGCTTCCTCAGAGTTTCATCATCCATGTGATGTAGATATAACACACCGCTATCCTTATTTTCAAGATCCTTAAACTTGTCATCAATCAACATCTGAATGAATCTTGGATATAACAGAAACTTGTCAACTCCAGTATTCTTTGACATGTGAGTAAATATGACGTGTGAGAAATTGAATGTCTTGTTCAATATCAATGTTGTAGCCATGCACATCACGTAATCTTGCATATCATCAAAGCCTCTTTTGCGATGGCTCATTGCGTGTATCAATGCATGTAAGAAAAACTTGTATGGACGCCCGAGACCACCTTTCTTGAATGTTATAGCGTTAACATACCCACGATATCCTATCCTGTAGAAGCATCCTTTAACCATACGTTCGGGAAATCTAATAGGATATGAAGCTTTGTCATTGAATTCCAAAACCCTATGAACATCTTCTTCAGTGATTTTGATCTCATGATCCTCATTCTTTATTCTAACCGCAGATGTAATCGTTTTATCAGCTTGGCTATAAGATGATGACGTCCAGAAGAATGAAACGTGTGAGCGATGCGCCGTATGATGTTGCGTTATAGCTTTAGTTATTGGTAGACGTCCCATGAACTCTAGAACTTCTTGAAATGGGCCAATCCAGGAAATCTTTCTTTGTCTAACACACAACATGTGTTATGAAACTTCGAATATCTCAACTGCAACAACAACGACAAAAACACAACCACTTAGAAAATTTACCAAAATTTGACATTTTATGGGGTAGTTCGTAGAAGTATGTCAAAACAGTCTCAATTACACACACAAACTTCTACTTCACACGAATTAAGAACAATCACAAAAACATTTTGACACTTAAGCGTACTTCGCAAAAATCAAGCCAAAAGAAATTTTTATTTCCATTTTCTTCTAGTTCTTACGAACTAGTTATAAAACAAATTTGAACATATTGAACCGTAATTCGTACGAACTACGCCAATTATTCTTGAAACTTCTTGATTACTAGTTCGTACAAACTAGTCATCTTCCCCAATACAATCTGCTATATCAAACATGTTCAAAATCTACGATTGATGGTTCAAACAACTGTTTACATGCCGATTAAAGTTTTTATATGTTCAATTTAAATATTAACCGTTAAAACTTCTTAGATCTAACTTTTTAAGTTCAACATGTCCGAATCATCAATTTCAACGGTTCAATCAAGAGTTATTACCTGTGCCATTGATCAAGGTGTGCAAATCACCTAAATCAAACAAAAATTGGGCAGTATAATGGTATAATTTTAGCAATTTCACTAATTCGCACTTATAATTCAGAGACAACACAAAGAACAAATGTGTGGTTCGTCCGAATTAGTCTAGTATATATACACTATGAGATTTGTAATTCGTACGAAGTGGTCCATCCGAACTCTTTTCCTAATTCGTATGAATTAGGGTTATTAATTTCAAAAATTTTCAAATTTTACAATTTAAACCCTCTTGTTTTACCATTTTATCAGTTTTAGAAATCCACGCAGTTGATCAAGTCCAAGTTAATGACCCTGATTAACCGATTTGTCTGCCAAGTCCAACTTAATGACCTTGGTTTGACGCTTTATGAATAAAATGAAGTTTTCGACAGTTTTAAAGTTTCAAATTAATGAACTTTTAAATCATTCAAAGCTTTTTATCATTTTTTATTAGCTCCCAGCCCGTTGCATCAAGATTTTCATCAGCCACTCCTTCTTTGGACTTTGAAGATCCGCTTTCCATCATTGGTAGTCGAAACTAAGATAGAAATAAAATCTTTTTGAATTTTCCAAAGTTTATGCTAAAACACACCGAAAATCTTTTTGGGATCGTATGAAAATGAAATGTAAAGCACTATGTACAAACATATTTACAGACATTTTTGTGAGTTCGTGTTTGAGGATCAAATCAGTTTTTGAGACAAAGCACCAGTACCGTTGACCTTTATAAGACTTTCAGTTTAAAAAACCAATTTCACTTAGATTGTCAGTATGTTTGTCCTTTTAAACTTCAACACATTTTTCAATTGTTCCGAGATATGTTAGGTAGAATTAAGAACTTGACCTAACTGTGTTTCCCACCTCAAAATATACTCTCGTATCAAGATTCACCTGATTTCATCTTACAGGTGAGTATAGCTTAAATGATATCTGTATCTGGGTTGTGCGAGACCTAGTACCACCGTACCGACAAAGAGATGGAGGCTCGACTTTAAGGTGTTGTTCCAATATGGAATCTTTTGATTGCAATTGTTTGAATATTTCGATACTTACAATTCGCTGCAGTTTTGAGGTTTTTATGCAAAAGTATTATATAAGTTCTACGCCATTGCTTACGCAAGATCAGAAGAACTTGTATAATACCCCAGATATCAATTATCTATAAAGACCTAGTATCTCAGAATCAGGCAATCTCTCAAACGAAATTTCAGAGTACCAAGTCCGTTTATCCGAGAGATGTTGACCCACAAATTAAGAAGTTGTAAATTTAGGTTTATATCTCCAAAACAATCTATTGAACATGCAAAGCCTACTATCACGTCCATAGTGAGATTTGTTTTCACAACTTTTAAACATTACAATTCTTTAGCATACTGTGATAGTCCACTGATGTACTATCATTTCCTCGTTTTACACAAAACTCTTTTTGAGTTTTATATGTTTTTGTATTTTGTAGGACCGATCCTGATAGCATAGGAACCTAGATTTGATATCTAATGTCCATAATAGCGGAAATATTATGACACGATTACCAAATAACAAGAATTAATCTGTTAAACGTCAATTTTATTGATAAACTTCAAATCTCCAGTTTGACAGAGCTTCCCTGCTCAGAGCACCAAAGTTAAAAATGACACAATCAAGCTAGCTATATATAGGACTTCAAGTTCGCTAGAGGGAGACTTGAGTTCGGGCGAACTTGACATATTAAAGTTCGGCCGATCTTGACTTCACAACAACATCTCAAGCGAACTTGTCCTCCAAACACATAAATACTTGATTTTGCTAGCCTATTCTCATCTAATCTGTACAGACTCGATATAAGACTAAGACATAGACATTCTGCACCAACAGACTCCCCCTTGGATATCGTCTTCGTCTTTTATCAATCTTCAAACCTCTGTCTTCAATAAAACTTTAACGCGTACGACCAAAGAAGTTCTTGTATGCTTCTTTCGTCTTTCTGTTCTGGATCTGGTGTCTGATCAGTAGGTAACACTTTAGTCATAAATTGGTACCTTCTGAGCCTTGCCGCCCTACCTCTTTCATGTATCTCTTCGAGACGCTTTTCTTCCTTAAAAAATTCTACACGTTCAAGATCTCTCCAACTCGATTCCCACATCCTGCCAGAGTTTACTTCACGTGCATAGCAGACATTGACAACCCTCTGATATTGCATGGCTTGTTCTTTTTCACGTTCTTCAAATACAATCTTGCTATAGAACAAACAGTTTATATCTTCTCTTGAGCAATTTACTAGCCACATCGGGTCTAGTATCCTTATAGTTCTCCAAAGCCCTCTCATACCTTGAACTCCAAACATTTCAACTTTCTCCTTAGTAATATCCAGATGATCTTCAAACCGAAGTATGATCACTGCTTCACAAGTATTCAGATCAATCTGCCACCATTTGAACAAAGGATAAAAGTCTTGTTCGATCGGCATCAAAGGCATATTTCTCATTGCTCTCGGGCATTTCATAATCAGTGTAATGTCTTTCTCCCCAGTCTTCTTGTTTGTTTTGATACGACGTCCAGGGATGAAAGGCTTCTAATATTTAAAACCCTTTGTTGCTTCAAACTTGATCATTTTCCACAGTAATTGATCAATGAACTTCATGTGATATGTAACCTTCCTCGTTTAAACAAGCTCTTCAACATCCCAGTAAGGTAGTGTCTTGAAATCTGCCAGATATTTGAAGTATTGAACTCCAAATTCCCGTTTGATGGCATATACGTTTAGCTCTTTAAACCACCCCAACTTAGGATATCACCTAATGACACATCTTTGTCTCTGGTAAATAAAGCTAGAGGTCGTCGAAACTTTCTTTCACGAGGCATCTCTTTAAACCAGGATTTCTTAGCTTGAGCGATCTCTTCCTTTGTCATAGGCTTTGGAACTTTTCCATCACGTATCGATTCTTCGATCTTTTCCTTTAACATGTCCTCGTTAAGCTGCTTGTACATCTCCTCAAAAGTAGGAAAACTATCCGTATTAGGACCAACGTACCTCTCAGCTTCGTCTTTCTCTTCATTAGAGGACCAATCTTCCACTATAACTCTGTTATACTCATCTGCCTCATATCTTCGTTAATAGTGATACTCGTTTGGCTCAAATGTATTCACGTTCAGCACTTGTTCTTCGAAATCAAAATCAAGTGATTCTACATCAACATCAATCAACTTTCTAAATCCTCTTTGGAATAGTTGTGCACGAACTCACCCTCTTCGACGTTATGTTCGAGCATAAGTATCAAAAGGCTTTATTGGAATGCAGAAACAGGCTGTGCAGAAGTAATAACATGAGACATATCAACATCATCTGACGGCCCTGCTTGCCCTGACTCCCCCTGATTCTGATCATCCATAACATTCGCCTAATCATTCAGTAGATTAAAGAAATCAAAACTATCATTCACTGTTGCATCAACCACCTTTATCCCTGTACCACTCGGATCATCATCATTACCTCCGTCATGGTCAGAATCATCTTTAGGATCATCAGTTGGTGGTTCATCATCTTTTTCCTCATCTTCTCTTCATCATCGTCCTTATTTTCAGTAACAATTGCAATATCAGAAGGCTTGACAGATTCGTCAACCTTAGAAATCTCGTACTCAGAAGCTTTCTCGACATTTTCATCAGCAGGCTTTTCAGCAGCTTCAGAAGATTTTGTTGCATCACCTTCAACACCTTTACCTTTTCCACTTTCTGCAAGCTCTTTCTCAGCTTTTCTCTTGCCTCTTGACTATCCAACCGATCATATTCAGCGATAAAATCAATGCCAAGGCTGTTAGATAACACTTTTTGCATCCTTGTAAATCTTCTGTCATTTAGGGCTTGTATCATTTTCAACTCAGCAATCTCTGTCTGTAGCTTTTCACTAGCATCTTGTAAACTTTCGATTAGTGCCTTGAAGAATTCTTGATCGCTTTCCAACACTTTGATCTTATCCTCCATCATTTCTTTCTCAACAGAACTTTGAGTTGCTTTGTTGATTAGCTCAGCCTTTTCAGATTCATTCTTCGCTACTTTATCTTCCAAGATCTTCACACGTTTTTCAAGAACATCAACATCTGTTTCAGGGAAGAAATCATCTAAATCGTTAAGGTCCACAGGTTAATTTATAATATCACCAAATAGATTTGACTTTGGAGTTTTTGGTGTTGATTTAGGAGTAGCAGCCTTTGGTGTAGATTTCTTTGGATTGAGCTTTCAGGATGAACAACTTTAGGATCAGGAGATTGAATCACCGGAACTTCAAGTAAATCAGACTCAGGAGGTTCTTGTGTTTCTCCTGGCCTTTCAGCTTCAATTGTAGCAATAACAGAGGGTTTTTGTGTAGGAGTTCTTGTGTGACTCCTCTCTCCTGTGCACCAGAAGGTTCTTGTGTGACTTCTGTGCTTTTAGGCTTTCCGACATATCTCCTGCTTGCTGGTTTATGAGCTTTCTTTGTTTTCTTTCCTTTTGCATGTGGAGACCCTGTAGTCTTTGTCGTTGAAATTACTGCAGACTTCACATGCTTGCTCTTTTCTTTGGTCTCTCTTCGTCAGATTCTTTTTCTTGCTCAGGATCAAAGTTAGCATCAGTTTCTTTGACCTTTTCTGCTTCTATTTCTGCTATTGACTTCTTAGTAGCTTTCTCGATCGAATCATCACTATCATCGTCATTTTAAGAAGTTGCAGAAATCACATCGTCTTCTTGAGTAGTCTTTTCAACATCCTGACCCTCTGTCACAATTGCTGCACTAGATCCAGCTTCACCTTGAACATTTTCTGGCTCGTCTTCATCAATAAGCATAGTGTCAGCTTTCTTTGATGTACGCTTCTTTTTCTTTTCAACTTCAGCTTTTAAGGACCATTCACTACTAGCTTTCGGCTTGAACGTTTTAAACCATTCCTTTTCAGCATTTAATTCCTTCTCATCACCACTACTGTCGTTTCTCCACTTGTTTCCTGCCGGCGCAATATATTTTCATTGTTCAACGCCCCAAATAGTGGTTTTGCTACAGGTGCTGAATCCTGCTTCTGAAACTTGAGCAACTTCTTAACAGTAGTTTCATCGAGATGACTGAAATATAGAATATCATTTGGATCACATGCAATGTCTATAAACTTCTCGTAGATGAGCATTTGCACAAACCTTGGATACAAAGACAATCTAGTATCTTCCATATTCTTTGGCACGTGAGTAAATACGAGCTTCGAATAGTTGTACGACTTTTTCAAGATCAACGCCGTAGCCATGCAAGCCATATAGTCTTGAACGTCATCGAGACCTGCTTTACGATGGCTGAATGTGTGTATGATTGCGTGCATGAGAAGCTTGTAGGGGTTTGGAACTTCTCCTTTCTTCAGTGTCTCCGACTTGTACTGACGAAGTGATAGTCTTTTTATCTTCGCTTAGACTTGCATTCATCTAGAAGTGATAAGTATGCGATCGATAGGACACTGTTCGCTCAAGAATAGCTCGATGAATTAGACAATCCTTCAGAAACTTCAAAATACTTTCGTATTCCTTCAACGATGGACACAAAGCCTTATCAAGCGTAATACAGGTGTTATGAAACTTGGAAAAATCCAACGTGATTACCCGCGCTGGTACTTGAACCTGAAAATGGATGCAAAACATTTAGCACACATTTCGAGAAAAAGTTACAATTTTTTCAACATTTTACATCAAGTTCGGGCGAACTTGATGTTGAAATAACAAACACATTATTGCAAGTTTGCCCGAACATGTTTACCAACATGTTCAATCAATTCTTCACAAGTTCGGGCGAACTTGTAATTAAACATTTCAAATATACTAGCCTAAGTTCGAGCGAACTTCTCAAATTATAACATTCTTTCTGAATTTTTTTATTAAGTTCGGTCGAACTTAGTGTTAGAACATGGATTCTGTTGTTTTAGGATGCAAGTTCGGCCAGACTTGATGAACAAGTTCGGGCGAACTTGTCATCTTCTTCAACAAAACATGCACCAACTGTAATGATCATTCTAATCAAATTCTCTTCAAATCCATGGTCGGTTTTCATTGTTTATCACAATTTTAAGTTCAATTCGTCCAAAAACCACCTAGATCTATCAGATTTATCAGTTTTAGATCTTGATTACAAGTTTTAAGTCAATTCACGGTTCTAAACACGATTTCTCACCTCAGCCATTGAGAATGGTGTGCAAATCACCACAATCAATTGAAATTTCAGCAGCACAACGACAGATTTTTAACAATTTTGAAAAATCGCACACAAACGCTAAGTCCGCTCAGAGAGTTTGTAAGATGAATACTGAAGTTCGGCTGAACTTGCTTTATATTTATACACTAGCAAGTTCCGGCGAACTTGTAAGCCCAAGTTACAAAAGCCCAAGATAAGTACGGCCAAACTTACTCAATCTCATCAAATTCCAAGCATGTTCGGTCGAACTTGTTTCAAAATGAAAATTTAAACAGTTAAGCAAAGTTCGGCCGAATTGCCTAAACTCAATTTCAAATTTTCAAGTTTTTGCAATTTTAGTCCCTGAACTTTTCACATTTTACCAATTCTGAAAATCCACTCAGTTGACCAAGTCCAAGTTAATGACCTTGGTTAAACCCGATTTGTCTTCCGAGTCCAAGTTAATGACCCTGGTTTGACCCGAAATGAACAAACTGTTGAACTTTTCAAATTTTTCAAAAATCAAAGTTTCAAATTAATGAACTTTTTCATCTTTTTAGCTTATCAGATTTTACAGATTAGCTCCCAGCCCATTGCCAATTTGATTCCCACCAGTTTTAGCACCTTACCAGACTTCAAAGATCCGTTCTCCAACATGGTTTGCTGAAATCAATGTAGAAACAAAATATTTTTGTATTTTTGTAAGTTTATGCTAAGACATTTAAGACCCCAAATCGCGTAAAACAACACGCGGCGGAAACACTTGGGGAGTCATGTTAACAGATTGTTTCAACAACACATGGTATTTCATATTTCGTTTTAATTAGATTTTAAACATAGGTTATATCGTCATAATTGTCTTAGAAGTTTTTAAACAACGGAACAACAAGCATGCATAATTATTGTCTTTCTTGTTATTAAGGCACTAGGTCCAAGTCCATTCCTACGTGAGCACGCATCAGTATCATCTAGCATCGTTTCCTGAAACATATGTGAAAACGAGTCAGCAAAAATATGCCGGCGAGTACATAGGTTTTGTGTGTGTGTCAAGTTTATGGCTTTGAATACGTATTGCAATACCTTGCCAGACTACCAGAGTCGTTAATTGAAAATCTTATTATCGAAAACTCTTTGATATTGCAATGTAACTAACCAATCTAAAACAAGTTAGTTATAGTTTATAAAAGACTTTTAGCCATAAATCTTGACCAAAACATTTGTTTTGTAAATTCGAGTAGTAAATCGTCTTGAAATAACTTGTATGGTTTATATCTTTAATTGAAATCGTTGCGTGTCATCGTTTGAAAACATTTGTCCAAGTGATGCAAATATCATCACGAATGTAATACGATAAAAGCACTTATATATAGGAAGTACCAGCGGCGTATCCACCATGCTTTTATCACATTACACACGTACCGTTATCTAAATCACTTACCATAAACCAATCGCCCATTGTTCATTGTTCTTGTTATAAACCAATCGTTCATTGTTCCTTGTTACAAACCAATCGTTCATCGTTACTTGTTTTAGTTGTAAAACTTTTGGTCGTTTCGTGAATACATTCAAACCTTTATTGACTTGTTCGAGACCACCAACGGTGTCCCTTAATCGTATTAACATACCACCAAAGGGTATGTTTACAAATACAGTTTCAGTCGCTTCCCCAATTTCCCCACAAACCCCGGGAATTTTGGTAACGGGATTGTCAGTCCTAGACGCCTTAACTTACTACTGGTCGGCTTGGCCATTGTTAATGAATGTCATTCTTGTTATAAATACATCGCACCAACAAGTTCGTTCACATTATTGAAATCGTTGTGTTTAATATAAACCATAGTATTTGCAATCGGAAACTTGAAAACATCTAGCACATATGAATCACCCCAAAACAATTGTAAAACATTAAATAGGGGAACTATGTACTCACTTGTGATAGCAAGGCAATCTTGGATTAAAAGAAAATCTAAAGCTTAAAGATCCGAGAATTCAAGCGTGTCCTATAAGTGGATAACAATGTAAATAACGAAACTTGAAATAAGAGGATTTGGATAGAATGGTACCTTATAAACCAAATGAGTATTGGGACTCATATGACATGGTTTATTAAAGTTATCATTCTGAGTTGGAAAGATTTTTAAGTGCTTTTAACCCGTTATGACCCGTTAAGGTAGTTTAAGCCACTTTAACGTGTCATCTGCGTAACTACGCATTCAGGATGGTTAGATATGTGTTATGATAAGTCTTTAATGCCTAAATATGTTTGAAAATGTTATTTGATCAGAATACTTGTCAACTTTTATGTTCCATATACTTAAAGTTGATTTATTTACGAAAAGGGCATTTTAGTCTTTTTTTTAAGAACATAATAATAATTATCATAACATTAACCAAATGACATGACCATAAGGTTTAACATCAGAGGGTTACTCCCTTTGTAATTATGGTCACAAATATGTATTTGGTCGGGTCCAAAGATCCACCAAACGAGTCAGATTCGAAAGTCAAAGCGATGGTCAAACCGTTCAACTGACGACTCCAAACAAGCACCAAAATGGAGGTGACGATTTAGACATTTTTGACATGTTTAAATAAGTTTATAAAAGAGTTTTGGCATCAAAACAAACTGTTTTGACACCCGAATTAGTTCCGTTGTGAAATGCGCATTTATCGCATTTTGACCGAAACTTTGACTTGTCAAAATGACTAGAAATGATGGAAATCAGTAGGTATGATCAATAGGGATCCTAACCATCTTGATTACCATCATATTGCAAGGTTCAATTGGATTTAAGGTTGATCAACCATGATCAATTCTGGAAGTCAAACAAAAGTCAAATTTTATGACTTTTAATCCAATTAAACTACAAGAATTGAAACAAGCATGAAAGAGAACACTTACAAACACCAAAGATTGATCAAGAACACCAAAGAAAGCTCCAAGATGGTTGCCAAATTCGGATTGAAGCAGAATGGGACAAAAGAGATGGTTGCAAAAGTTCAAGAATGAAGAACACCATGGTTTTTATACTTGAATTGGGTTCATGTGATCATGATAAGTGTCCATGAGTCATCCCTGAACTTGATTAGTGTCCTATTAGGTGTCAAATGCAGAAGGGAAGGTGGCAAATTCGTCTGGTGAGTCAACAAGGCATTTAACAAGAAGCTACCACCTTGATTTAACAATTCTAATGAAGCTGGGGACCCCTTACGGTCTGTATGGGGTTTTGCATTACGGTCCGTAAGGCCCTTGCAGGGGCTGAAGTTTCAGAATTGGCAGAAATGGCCCCTGAACTTGTTTTTGACGCGTTTTGGCACTTTTAACACCCGTTAACCCTATTTTAAAGCTTTATAAGGACAATAAAGTATAGGGAACTTGAAATGTGCTAAAAATTCTTTGGATGTCGGTTCGTTTGTCGTACGGTTGCGGTTTTTCGGTTAATTACGACGAAAATCTTAACGAACGTGCGTGACCGTAAAAGCGTAACGAATGATATTTTTGCATTCCAATCATTATAATATGATATTTTAATGATTAAATTTTTTTTTGGATGTCCGTACATGTTCCGGACGGCGAAATACGCGAAAAGGCATAGCTTCGCAAAATTTGCAAAATGTCCCTGAACTTACAAAAGTGCGATTTTGCCATACCGAAGCCCTCAAAACTTATTTCTAAGCTATGTAAAGGGTATTTAAGGTATGTTAAGCTTGTGTAAATAATCTGGAGTGTACGTCGCTATGAGAATCGGCAGACTTTTGCAGTTTGTCGTAAATAGTCCCTATGATCGAATAATCTTGTTTTTGACATACCAAATCCTTCAAAACTTATTTCTAAGTTATGTAACGTTATTTAAGGTATGTTTAGCTTGTGTCACTATTTCGGAACATACGTTGTGTAAATTGGTTTCGTTTGCGTATCGTTTACGGGTTTTGCTGATAGAAGCGATTCAAGAATTTCGAAATTGTGCAAGAATCGGATGTGTGCAATTGTCATAATAAATAAAAAAAATTCACACATAAAACATAAAATTTCATTCATTGATAACTTGTTAGTCATTGTTACATGCTCGGATTACCACATATATCACAGTCTCCCATACTTCAGGAAATTTCGTCCCGAAATTTAATTAGAGGAAACTTGTAAGAATAAGTGTGATACTTCTCTTTCATTTGATTCTCTCGTTCCCAAGTAAATTCTGGGCCACGTTTGGATTCCCAGCAAACTTTGACTATCGGGATTTGTCTTCGTTTCAGTTTCTTAACTTCACGGTCCATTATCTCCACTTGTTTCTCGACAAAATGCATAGTATCATCAACGTGAATCTCGTTGAGTGGTATGTGAAGATTTGTATCAGCTAAACATTTCTTTAAATTGGACACGTGGAATGTTGGGTGGATATTCCTGAGTTTAGGAGGTAACTCAAGTCGATAGGCCACCTTTCCTATTCTTTCGACGATCTTGAATGGTCCAACGTATCGTGGAGCAAGTTTTCCTTTCTTTCCAAATCTCACTACTCCTTTCCAAGGGGATACCTTGAGTAGGACGTAGTCACCAACTTGAAATTCTAAGGGCTTGCATCGCTTGTCCGCATATCTCTTTTGACGGCTTTTAGCTGTCAGAAGGTTATCGCGTATTTTCTTGACTTTCTCGGTTGTGTCGTGGATGAGTTCAGGTCTAGTGAGCCGCGTCTCACCGATTCATTCCAACAGACAGGTGAATGACATTTTCGACCGTATAAAGCTTCGAAAGGCGCCATGTTGATGCTGGTGTGATAACTATTGTTATAAGAGAATTCAACCAACGGTAGATGTGAATCCCAACTACCACCAAAATCGATCACGCAAGCTCTAAGCATATCCTCTAATGTTTGAATCGTCCTCTCAGATTGTCCATCCGTTTGAGGATGATAAGCAGTGCTTAGATTAAGTTTGGTTCCCATAGCAGATTGTAGAGTCTTCCAAAAACGAGATGAGAATCGAGCATCTCTATCAGATATGATGCTCAAAGGAACACCATGACGAGACACAATCTCATCAACATAGATCTTGGCAAGTTTGTCAGCCGAATAATCTTCATGAATCGCTATGAAGTGTGCTTACTTCGTTAGACGGTCAATGATCACCCAAATTGCATCATGACCTCTAGATGTACGCGGTAACTTAGTGATGAGATCCATCGCAATGTTCTCCCACTTCCATACCGGTATTTCCGGTTGTTCAAGCAAACCAGACGGACATACAAGCAAATGTCATTCTTCATACCCGGCCACCAATACTGGGTACGAAGATCCTTGTACATTTTTGTTGCACCAGGATGAATCGAGTAACGAGACTTGTGAGCTTCGTCCATCAATAGAGCATGGAGATTATGTTGATTCGGAACCCACAAATGGTTCATGTAATAGAGTAATCCATCGTCTTTCGTTTCGAGTTGAAGTTCGAGCTGATGAGGTAGTTCGTCTTTCAACAAACCTTGGGTTACACAAGTGCGTTGGGCTTCAAGAATACGTGTTTGGATATCGGATTGAACTCGAACACAATAAAGCTTGACACGTTCTTTACGACTAAGCGCGTCAGCCACAACATTCGCCTTACTAGGATGGTAGCGAATTTCGCAGTCGTAATCATTTAGGAGTTCGACCCAACGTCGTTGCCTCATGTTCATCTCTTTTTGATTGAAAATATGTTGGAGACTTTTGTGGTCTATGAAAACCACACACTTCGTGCCATAAAGATAGTGTCTCCAGATTTTGAGAGCAAAGACAACAACTCCTAACTCAAGATCATGAGTTGTGTAATTCTTCTCGTGGCTTTTCAATTGTCTTGACGCGTAGGTGATGACTTTATCCCGTTGCATTAGGACAAAACCAAGGCCTAAATTCGATGCATCACAATAAACCACGAAATCGTCATTGCCATCGGGTAAGGACAGAATTGGAGCATCACAGAGTTTCTGTTTCAGAGTTTGGAAAGCTTCCTCTTGTTTAGGTCCCCTCTCAAAAGGTTTATTCTTTGAGTCAAAGCAGTGAGGGGAACTGCGATCTTTGAAAAGTTCGCGATGAATCTTTGATAATAACCAGCAAGACCAAGAAATGAGCGAACTTCTGTGGGTGTAGTGGGTGTTTTCCAATCCTTAATCGCAGCGATTTTGGAAGGATCCACATGAATACCTTGCTCATTGACAATGTGACCCAAAAACTGAACTTCTTTCAGCCAGAATTCACACTTGGAGAATTTGGCGTAAAGTTGCTCTTTCTTTAGAAGTTCCATTGTCAAACGAAGATGTTGTTCGTGCTCGGCTCGAGACTTTGAATAAATGAGAATGTCGTCGATGAAAACAACGATGAACTTGTCCAAATAAGGTTTACAAACCCGATTCATTAAGTCCATGAATACTGCTGGAGCATTTGTCAAACCGAAAGGCATAACAGTAAACTCGAAGTGACCGTATCGAGTGCGGAAAGCAGTCTTAGGAATATCTTCCTCGTGAACACGAAGCTGATGATACCCAGAACGCAGATCGATCTTCGAAAACTAAGTAGCACCCTGAAGCTGATCAAACAGATTATCAATGCGAGGTAGGGGATATCGATTCTTGATCGTGAGTTTGTTGAGCTCACGATAATCGATACACATCCGGAAGGATCCATCCTTCTTTTTCACAAACAAAATAGGAGCACCCCACGGAGAATAACTCGGACGAATGAAACCTTTGTCAGATAACTCTTGTAATTGTTTCGATAACTCTTGCATCTCAGACGGTGCAAGACGATAAGGAGATTTGGCTATTGGGTTGGCACCTGCAATACGGAACTCAACTAGACGTGCGGGGGTAAGCCAGGTAGATCTTTGGGAAAGACCTCAGGATAATCTCGAATAATCAGAATGTCTTGAATACTCTTGTTCTTTGCTTTCTCCTCTACAATATGTGCCAAAAAGGTGACATAATTCTTTCGTAAGTACCTCTGAGCTTGGATACAAGTCATGAGTTTAAGGTTACTAGTGGGTTTTCTCCATGAATTTCCAAGGTTTCGCCAGACGAAATAGGTATACGGACAATCTTGTCAAAACAAATAACTTCGGCATGATGTTTGGTTAACTAATCCATTCCAATAATGATATCGAAGCTTCCGAGTTGCATTGGTGTGAGGTCGATAGAAAACAAATGGTTGTTGAGATTTAACATCCAATCACGAATAACAGAATCAAGCACAAGGGGTTCACCATTGGCAATCTCGACTGACAAGGGCTTTCCTAGTTTTGGTTCTAGGCATCGAGAGCAAAGGCTCAAAAGTTAATGACACAAAGCTCCTATCGGCACCCGAGTAAAAAAGAACTGAAGCAACATGATTGTTGACAAGGAACGTACCGTTAACCACTTCATTATCAGCACGAGCATCGTTGGCGTTGATGTTAAAGGCACGACCACGGGCTGGGTAAGCATTGACTAGTCTCGGAGAATTGTTCTTGTAGTGAACCATTTCACCACAGTTGCAACAGGAACCAGGCGGGAAATGAGGTCGAGCAGGATTGACTTGTGGTTGAACTAGGTTCTGCACAGCTGGGTTTGGGTTAAAGCAACAAATATTCACCAGATGACCAAGTTTTCCACAGGTAGTACACTGACGACATGGTATATGAACTTGATGATGACCATTACAACGGTTGCAAAGCGGTGCAGTTCCCGCATAAGGTTTCTTTGCTGGAGGTTGAGCTGGTTGGTTTTGGGGAGCAGTTGGAGGGGTTGTGCAAGTTGAGTTGTAACAACAAAGTTTTGAGAAGCCTTTCGCTTCTTCAATCGTTTGGAAGGCTCAACTTTATTTCCCTTCGGTTTCTCTTGAGTTGACTTAGCAGAGGATTTCTTATCGCCCTTGCGATGAAGGTTACCTTTCCTGACTTGTGAATCGGTTAAGGTTGTAGCTAATTCAATAGCTTGTTGAACGGTGGTTGGGTTGCTACCAGTGACGATATCTTGCACAGGATCATGTAAACCATCGGTATACTTCTCGATCGCCTTATCCAAAGGCGTCACCATTGAAGGACAAAGTAAACTCAACTCCTCGTATCGGTCGGTATAAGCACGACTCTCACCACTGTCTTGCTTAAGATCATGAAATTCGTTCTCGAGTGCCCTTTGCTCATGGCGAGGACATAACTCCTTCATCATAAGAGCCCGAACCTCTTCCCAGGTTTGAGCCAAGGCCGCTTCAGCACTTCTATCTCTCATAATACCATTCCACCATGTCAAAGCTCTTTTCTTGAACACACTAGATGCAAACTCGACCTTTCGCTCATTTGGACATTGAACAAAACGGAACGTGCTTTCCAGACTCTCAAACCATTGAAGAAGTCCCGTAGCTCCCTCAGACCCAGTGAACTGAAGTGGTTTAGCCGAACATAATTGTTTGAAGTTGCACGGAGCTGGTGCATTGTTATTATTGTTGTTCGCTAGGTTCATTTGAGTTACTAGGTTTGGGAGTACAACAACAATTTGTTAAGCGATCATGGCTGCCATCTCGGCATTTTGAATTGTATCACGTCGAGGAGGCGTTCTAGAAAAGAAACATGATGAAAGATATGTGAGATTGACATTCGGAAAAAAATCAATAGAGGCATCAAAAATATCGACGAAACATAAGGATGGTGGTCACTTGTTTGTTTCTCAAAACAAACAAACAACACACGATGACTAATCAAAGTAAATAGGTCTTATAATGTATCGCGAAGACATGCTTTAGGCTATAAGTGTACACTCACCCCAAGAGTTCCCAGGTAAGAGTGACGGGTCTGATTAAGTGGATTTGTATGAACACTCTAGCCTAGACAGAAAACTCAGGGTACAGGCACCCACCCTTCCAGATTGCACGTGTTCACATTCTTAAAACCCAAACTTTGACGAGATTTTGAAAACTTCGAATGCTTAAAGCCAAAAACAAATCATCTAAGGATAGATGATTGATTTTCAAAACGAGTTTGTAATTTGTGAACTTGTTTTGGTAATCACCTAAGGATAGGTGATAGTATGTATTTTATGAATCTAAACGCAAATCAACTCGCGTTAGGGTCCTAGGAAGGTTATAGTCTAGGTCAAAGCATTACTAATAACCTAATTCCCTATAACCAGTGCTTGATACCAACCTGTAACACCCCAAATCGCGTAAAACAACACGCGGCGGAAACACTTGGGGAGTCACGTTAACAAATTGTTTCAACAACACATGGTATTTCATATTTCGTTTTAATTAGATATTAAACATAGGTTATATCGTCATAATTGTCTTAGAAGTTTTTAAACAATGAAACAACAAGCATGCATAATTATTGTCTTTCTTGTTATTAAGGCACTAGGTCCAAGTCCATTCCTACGTGAGCACGCATCAGTATCATCTAGCATCGTTCCCTGAACATATGTGAAAACGAGTTAGCAAAAATATGCTGGCGAGGATATAGGTTTTGTGTGAGTGTCAAGTTTATGGCTTTGAATATGTATTGCAATACCTTGTCAGACTACCAGAGTCGTTAATTGAAAATCTTGTTATCGAAAAGTATTTGATATTGCAATGATAACTAACCAATCTAAAACAAGTTAGTTACATTTTATAAAAGACTTGTAGCCATAAATCTTGACCAAAACATTTGTTTTGTAAATTCTAGTAGTAAATTGTCTTGAAATAACTTGTATGTTTTATATCTTTAATTGAAATCGTTGCGTGTCATTGTTTGAAAACATTTTTCCAAGTGATGCAAATATTGTCATGAATGTAATACGATAAAAGCACTTATATATAGGAAGTACAGCGGCGTATCCACCATGCTTTTATCACATTACACATGTACCGTTATCTAAATCACTTACCATAAACCAATCGCCCATTGTTCATTGTTCTTGTTATAAACCAATCGTTCATTGTTCATTGTTACAAATCAATCGTTCAATGTTTTAGTTGTGAAACTTTTGGTCTTTCGTGAATACATTCAAACCTTTGTTGACTTGTTCGAGACCACCCACGGTGTCCCTTATTCGTATAACATACCACCAAAGGGTATGTTACAAATACAGTTTCAGTCACTTCCCAAATTTCCCCACAAACCCCGGGAATTTTGGTAATGGTCGGCTTGGCCATTGTTAATGAATGTCATTCTTGTTATAAATACATCGCACCAACAAGTTCGTTCACATTATTGAAATCGTTGTGTTTAATATAAACCATAGTATTTGCAATTGAAAACTTGAAAACATCTAGCACATATGAATCACCCCAAAACAATTGTAAAACATAAAATAGGGGAACTATGTACTCACTTGTGATAGAAAGGTAATCTTGGATTAAAAGAAAATCCAAAGCTTAATGATCCGAGAATTCAAGCGTGTCCTATAAGTGGATAACAATGTAAATATCGAAACTTGAAATCGGAGGATTTGGATAGAATGGTACCTTATAAACAAAATGAGTATCGGGACTCATATGACATGGTTTAATAAAGTTTTCATTCTAAGTTGGAAATATTTTTAAGTGCTTTGACCCGTTATGACCCGTTAAGGTAGTTTAAGCCACTTTAACGTGTCATCTGCGTAACTATGCATTTAGATGGTTAGATATGTGTTATGATAAGTCTTTAATGCCTAAATATGTTTGAAAATGTTATTTGATCAGAATACTTGTCAAATTTTATGTACCATATGCTTAAAGTTGATTTATTTGTGAAAAGGGCATTTTTGTCATTTTTTTGAAGAACATAATAACTAATTATCATAACATTAACCGAATGACATGACCATAAGGTATAACCTCAGAGGGTTGCTCCCTTTATAATTATGGTCACAAATATGTATTTGGTCGGGTCCAAAGATCCACCAAACGGGTCAGATTCGAATGTCAAAGCGGTGGTCAAACTGTTCAACTTACGACTCAAACAAGCACCAAAATGGAGGTGACGATTTAGACATGTTTTGACATGTTTAAATAAGTTTATAAAAGAGTTTTGGTATCAAAACAAACTGTTTTGACACCCGAAATTAGTTCTGTCGTGAAATACGCATTTATCGCATTTTGACCGAAACTTTGACTTGTCAAAATGACTAGAAATGATAGAAATTAGTAGGTATGATCAATAGGGATCCTAACCATCTTGATTACCTCATATTGCAAGGTTCAATTGGATTTTAAGTTGATCAATTCATGATCAATTCGGGAAGTCAAACAAAAGTCAAATTTTATGACTTTTAATCCAATTAAACTACAAGAATTGAAACAAGCATGAAAGAGAACACTTACAAACACCAAAGATTGATCAAGAACACCAGAGAAAGCTCCAAGATGGTTGCAAAATTCGGATTGAAGCAGAATGGGACAAAAGAGATGGTTGCGAAAGTTCAAGAATGAAGAACACCATGGTTTTTATACTTGAATTGGGTTCATGTGATCATGACAAGTGTCCATGAGTCATCCCTGAACTTGATTAGTGTCCCCTTAGGTGTCAAATGCAGAAGGGAAGGTGGCAAATTCGTTTGGTGAGTCAACAAGGCATTTAACAAGAAGCTGCCACCTTTATTTAACAATTCTGATGAGCTGGAGACCTCTTACGGACCGTATGGGTTTTTGCCTTACGGTCCGTAAGTCCCTTGCAGGGGCTGAAGTTTCATAATTGGCAGAAATGGCCCATGAACTTGTTTTTAACGTGTTTTGGCACTTTTAACACCCGTTAACCCCATTTTTAAGCTTTATAAGGACAATAAAGTATAGGGAACTTGAAATGTGCTAAAAATGCTTAGATGTCGGTTTGTTTGGTCGTACGGTTGTGGTTTTCGGTTAATTACGACGAAAATCGTAACGATCGCGCAAATGTTCGAAAATGCACAACGAATGATATTTTTGCATTCCAATCACTAATATACAAGATTTTAATGATCACAAAATTTTTTTGGATGTGCGTACATGTCCCGGATTAAGAAATACGCGTAACGGCATTGTAACGCCTCGCGTTTTCTGTACATTCTATTTATAGCAAGCTTGTGTTGTAATTCTATTTTCGGAAATCATTGTATTCGTAATCTTCATTTCGATGTAAACGTTGTAATCGAGACTTGAATCATAATGGGAAATACATGTATACTTTGATACTTGTTATACTTGTTCATACAATACTTATACATGATACACATACTCGAATACGTGTTATATTTGATAATACGCGACATTCATACATGATATATACTTTATACCCAATGTGAATACTCGATCTCGATCATCCAATACATACATATACTTGTTGACATAATACTTATACTTGCAATGCATATTTGTGCCATAAAATACCTTAGAAAATCATTAAAACCCGTCTCATGTGACAAATAACAAAACCAAACTTTAACCCGGCTAAGGTCCTTACGGACCGTAAGGGTATACCCCTTAAGTCTGTAAGTACCTCTGGGCGGGCGAATGGTTTTGGCTGGCGATTTATGCACGGATCCACACATCTAAACACCGCCCAATCACCTTAAACCCTTCTTAAACACCCTACAACTAACACAAACCTTCCCCTATTAATACCACTCCATTTCCAATCCATTTTCCACTTTCACAACCTTCTAATCTCATCCAAATCACTCTCAAATCACCTCAAGAACACTCAACATCAGAATCTTCAGGCAGATTCACCTTCTTGCACAAAAGTGAGCATAACTTGCTCATTTCTTAACGGAATCACTTGATTCTTCTTCTTAAATACTTGGATAATCTTTAGGATGAATCCAAGGGTTCTCCATGGAGAATCCAGACCTGGAAATGCCCCTAAATTGTCCAAAAATTTTCTGTTTGTTTTCAAACTCTTTCAAATCTTGTTTATGTTCATCCAACTTGAGTCAAACTCATCTCAAACCTATGTCCGAATGCTTACAACACTTCTTGTGGTAGGTTAGGCTTAAAAACAAGGTTGAGACATTCAAACAAGAGGATTTATCCTCACAATAATTCTGTTTTCATAGAGCTTCAAGCTCACAAGTGGTGCAAGTTCATAACTTGTCCATGTGTGTCCACCTTGGTTAGCCTTGGCTATCCTAAACTTTGAGACCACACATCACTTGATGATTTTCATCATTATCTCAAGTAGTTTGCTAGTTCTAAAGTGTCACAACCCCGCCAAGCCGTTGACATGTGTCCTTGTGTGCTCTCCGGGTTGTATTCACTTGGCTACTTGGTATCATGGTGAGATACTTATAATTCTTGTCATTTTCATTCTTGTATTGTTCGCATTCATGACCCTCCTTGTTGTCTATGACAACTTGTGTAGTGGTGAATAATATAAAGAGGTTAAATGGATGTTCACCATCCTACCTCCATGCTTGACTTACTTGAATACTTAAGAGGTACCAAAGTGGATGTTCATCATCCCACCTCCTACATGATCTTATATGACTATGTATATATTATGGACTATGATATAATCCTAAAAAAACAAACCTTGATAATGGCTAAGTAATCATCTATCGAGTTGTAAGTTTATCACTAAAGTACGTAGTTCCTTGTCACAATGCTAATAGGTCCCGAACCTATGAAACCATATCAACTCCTTTACGGGTTGTCATAGTGTCAAGAACAAGTGCTATGTCTTAGTGAATATTTTCATACATAATATTTTAATTTCCGTAACCTCGCTCGAATAATCAAATCTACCGTTACACACCTAACTAATACCCACGTTCTTCTTGTAGAAGGACAAGGTGCCAAACTCAAAACATCACAACAAAGCTCCCGGGATTTCTTAAGTGGAACACTTAGCAAAACCGTGAGTACACTCGACCCATTTACCGTTTTAACCACCTTTGGGTTGTAACATGTTTACCTATCAAAATACACATATCACAAACTCATGCTTTTACATACTCAATCCTTATACATGAATACTTGTTATGCCTAGATACATGCTGGTTTATACATGCTTGATCATTAACTTAGCTAGCCCAACTTATCATATATAGCGCTATAGGAGTAGCACACCGCCTGTCGGGGTTATGTTACGATATTCATTCTCATTTTAGTCTTGTCGCTTTTGTGGCAAGGGAAGCTCGATCTCGTTAAAACTTTTTTGGAAACTCGGGTTTGATCTAGTATTGCATGATTAGTATGAACTTTGCTTACAATTACCATGTGGATTTGAGTTACTTTTTATACTTATGCTATGCATCATCAAACTTTTGTACTCGCCTTTGCTTTTGCATTGAACTCGTATTTTTAACATGTTACAAGTTGATGAAGATTTTTCCATAAAATTGGAGTAGTGATGATGCTCTAGATACACATTTAGATGTTAGGCTAAAATCTTGAAATATTTTGTTGTTATGCTTATGTTGTACTCGTCTTTAAACTTCCAAATTGTTGTAATTGACTTAATGATGTAATTTTACAATGTTATAATTGAATGAATGAAATCTAGGTTTTGTTTAAATATTGTCGCTAATAGCGTTATGAAGTCTCTTGCAATCTCGTTTACGTCTCACTCCGATGTTTCCGCCATCGGTTGGGGTGTGACAGATTGGTATCAGAGCCATAACTATAGGGAATTAGGTAGAATTGCCATGTTCGACCTAGTCTATAGTTTAAGTGTCCACTTTTGACCATTCCTATATCATGCTTAAAACTTTATTCTTCCTTATTGCTTCTTCCTTATCTTTTGTTCTTAAATTTACATAATGTCTTTCCTAAGACATTTTACACAACACACTTGAAGACTTGAAGACACTCATGATGCAAACGAGGCGATTTGGACATAGATAGGTCCAATGACTTACAATTTTTGGTGAAATCCCTCATTCTGCGTATTCGATTTTTCACGAAGTTATACCATCAAGTTAGGAGTGATATCCACATCTTGATGCCTTACATGCTCCTCGTTTGGTAAGAGACAAACCACACCTAGGGTACGATGTTGTCAAGTTAGGGGTGAAACCCGCACCTTGCCAACTAGTCCCGTTCCTCGATTTTCGCTCTCGCCAAAGTTTCGATTTTCTAATCAATTAGAGACGTGTAGTAACTGGAAGGGTAAAATACCGTTAGTCAAAGCACGTTTCTCTAATTAGAAAGGATCTTCGATTCACTTTGGAATTGTCGACGTTTCTCTACCTAAACAATCTCATGTTTTATTGAGCCAATCTTTTATGTTACCTCAATTTTTATGTGATTTTAAACTTGTTACCTTATTCATTTCGAACCGTTACACACTTCGCACGTTTATCGCAATAAAAAACAATGCTAATCCTTGTGAACAAGCTAAATTTATACTCCTTATTCGTATCTATACGTGATTATACATGCTATACTTAATGAATTCATTCAAACTTTGTGAACTATACTTGATGAACCCATGCAATCTTATGTGAACCATGCTTGCACCTCATACATGCCTATTCATGCAAAACTTGTTTTTCCCCATATTATGATCAAGTCTCATTCCCTTTTCTTCTATTTGAACCTCTAGATGAATTCTCCAAATTCATCCAAGAAGTCCAAGAGGTCCAACAACAACAACAACAACAACAACAACAACAACAATGAAGACTCCATCTCCAAGCAAGAACTCGTCGGTCTTGTCGCTGAGCAAATGGGCCCGTGTCATACCAATATCGTTAGCCAGCTTCAAACCATCCATACCGAAGGCACACCCAAATCCTCTGCCGACTCCAAAACCGACAACCCCAAAACGTCCTTCCAATTCAAGCATTTCATGGCTTGTAAACCGGTAGAATTCACTGGCATGGACGGTGTCACCCCCATGATCAATTGGTTTGACGCGATGGAGCTTACTTTTCTTCAGGGCAGTTGCCATGATGACCTTCGAACCCTCAACGCTACCGGGGTCTTTTACCAGAGAGCCCTCGAGTGGCGGACTACGGAACGCAACAAGCGGGGCAACGAAGCAGCCCACGCTCTAACTTGGGATGAGCTCAAGCAGCTCATGAGAGATCAGTTCTGTCCTCCCCACGAGACCCAGAAGCATGAAAACGAATTCTGGAATCTCACGCAACAAGGAGCGATGCTGAAGGGCCGATCACTCGCTTCAAACAGTTGAGTATCATCTGTCCTGGACAGGTTGATACCGTTACCAAGGAGATCACCAAGCTCATCCGTTGCATCTCGCCTATGATTATGAACCATGTAGCCGCCGCACGCCCCAGAACCATCGAAGAAGCCTATAGCACCATCATAGAGCTTAACCACAACCGTATCCTTCAGGGGGCCTACGACAAGGTTACTACGAAGCATGCGCATCAAGCCACCGCCAATACCACCACTACCGAATTGCCTCCCCCTCAAACCAAAAAGAACCCCATCAAGAACACGAAGCGGAAGGCTTCTATTCAAAACAACGCGGTTGTCACTCCGCCTACCCCTACGCCATTAAATGCCATCTCCTCCACCCAAAACAGCGATCCACCCAAACGAAGTTACACCGGACTTGGCCTAGGTGTTATCGTTGCACCTATCACCATCTCCCTCTACCCCACGTTGGAAAGTGCGGCAACTGATCAGGATGGGGCATCTTTCTAGCCATTGTCGCCAACCCCAAAGCAATCAAGCCATCGTCCCTAACCCTAACCCGAACCAAGCTCAACCTCAACGTCAAAATGCTCCTGTGCGAGCATGTTACAAATTGTGGCGATCTTAATCATCTCGCCAATGTCTGTCATCTTCTCAACCAGCAAGCATCAGCACCAGCAGCAACACAGCCTGAGCCTGCTAAATGACGAGCTTTCATGCTTACCTCCGCTCAAGCCCAAAGCGCTAATGACGTCATTACTGGTACGTTCCTTGTGAACCATATTTATGCTACATGTCTATTTGATACTGGCGCCGATAGGAGTTTTGTGTCGCTAGAATTTGAACCCTTGCTTATGTGCGAATGATCTAAAATGCCTATCCTTTCGATGTCGAAGTCGCTGATGGTAAAACCGTCTCCGTTGACTCCGTTCTTTCTAGTTGCTCTTTGATTCTTAACGATCATTCATTCTCCATTGATCTCATTCCCATGTAAATGGGTAGTTTCGACATCATAGTAGGCATGGATTGGCTTATGCGAGTTCGTGCCGAAGTTGTTTGTTCCGAAAAGTTTATTTGCCTCCCTCTTCCTCAAGGTGATTTTCTACACGTCTATGGCGAGAAACCTTCTAAAGGTCTCAAGCTTATGTCGTGCATCAAAGTGAACAAATACTTGCGTAAGGAGTACTTTGCCTTTCTCGCCCATGTTGTGGAAAAGAAAGACAAAGGTCTGAGCATAAGTGATGTTCCTGTCGTTTGTGAATTTCCTTCCGTTTTCCCGAGGATCTTCCTGGTCCTCCGCCTCCTCGAGCTGTCGATTTTCGTATTGATCTTATTTCTGGCGCAACTCTGTTGCGAAAGCTCCCTATCGTCTGGCACCCTCGGAGATGCAAGAGCTATCAATGTCAACTTCAAGAGCTTCTTGATAAAGGCTTTATACGCCCTAGTACTTCCCCTTGGGGCGCTCCTGTTCTGTTCGTAAAAAAGAAAGATGGATCATTCCGCATGTGTATTGACTATCATGGCTCAACAAGCTTACAGTAAAAAACCGTTATCCACTTCCTCGTATTGTTGATCTCTTCGATCAATTGCAAGGCGCGAAGTGCTTTTCAAAGATCGATCTCTGCTCTGGCTATCATCAACATCAGGTTTCCGAGGAAGATGTACCCAAAACCGCCTTTCGCACACGTTATGGACACTACGAGTTCGTGGTCATGCCTTTTGGTTTGACCAACGCACCTGCAGTGTTTATGGATCTCATGAACCGCATGTGTAAGTCTTTTCTCGATCATTTCGTCATTGTATTCATCGACGATGTCCTAATCTACTCCAAGACGAAAGAAGAACATGGAAGACATTTGCGTCTCATTCTTCAGCTTTTGCAAACCGAACGTCTTTATGCCAAATTCTCCAAATATGAATTTTGGCTAAAAGAGGTTCAATTCTTAGGTCACACCGTCAATGAACTCGGTATTCATGTTGACCCTGCAAAGATAGAAGCTGTGAAGAATTGGATTGCACCTAAGTCGCCCTCAGAAATTCGTTCGTTTCTTGGTCTAGCTGGGTATTATCGTCGTTTCATCTCGAATTTCTCCAAGATTGCCGTTCCTTTGACTTCGTTGATTCAAAAAGATAAACCTTTTGTTTGGGTCCGGAACAAGAGGAGTCTTTCCAAAAGCTCAAGGACATGCTTTGTAATGTTCCTATCCTCACTCTCCCCGATGGGAACGACGATTTCGTCGTGTATTGCGATGCCTCTAACCAGGGTCTTGGTTGCGTACTGATGTAACGGGACAAAGTAATCGCTTACGCGTCGAGACAACTCAAAATTCATGAGAAAAACTATACTACTCACGACTTTGAACTTGGTGCAGTTGTTTTTTGCATTAAAGATTCGGCGACGTTACCTTTACGGTACAAAGTGTACGGTCTTCACCGACCATAAGAGCCTCCAGCATATCTTTGATCAAAAGGAATTCAACATGCGTCAACGCCGTTGGGTAGAATTGTTAAACGACTACGAATGTGATATTCGCTACCACCCTGGTAAGGCGAATGTCATGGCCGATGCACTTAGTCGTAAGATTCATGTTAAGAGTGTTCGTTGCTACCAAATCGTGAGAAAACTCAATGAGTTGATTCGACAAGCACAATTTACCGTCATTGACGAGGTAACCTCGATAGCAAATTGAATTGTGGAGTCGAAAACCCACTCGAAGCTAAGCCTGATGGTATTCTTTACTACCATAATCGTATTTGGATTCCCGATCGTCTCAATCTTCAGTCTACTTTGATGAATGAAGCCCACAAATCCCGATACTATGTTCATCCTGGAGCTGATAAGATGTACCATGATTTGCGTGCATCCTATTGGTGGCCTGGGATGAAACGTGATATCACTCTTTACGTATCCAAATGCCTTACATGTTCCAAAGTCAAGGCAGAACATCAACGTCCCTCTGGTTTGCTTGAACAACCAGAAATTCCTGTCTGGAAATAGGATAGCATAGCCATGGATTTCATAACAAAATTTCCTCGTACTTCGTCTGGTCATGACAGCATTTGGGTCATCATTGACTGATTGACCAAATCCGGCACTTCCTTGCTATTCGTCAAGATTACAAAGTCGAGAAATTGGCTCGTATCTACACGGATAAAATCATTAGCCGTCATGGTACTCCTCTTGATATTATTTCTGATCGCGATGCTCGTTTCACCTTTCGCCTTTGGCAAACTTTTCAGTCCGCCCTTGACACTCAGCTCAACCTTAGCACCGCTTTTCATTCTCAGTCTGATGGTCAAACCTAGCGTACTATCCAAACTTTGGAGGATATGCTTCGGTCATGCGTAATCGATTTTGGCGGCAATTGGGGTTCGCACTTACCCTTGGTTGAATTCTCATACAACAATAGTTATCACGCTAGTATTCAAATGGCTCCATTTGAAGCATTGTATGGTCACAAGTGCCGTTCGCCTATTTGTTGGCACGAGATTGGAGATGTTCAGATCACCGGTCCCGAAGCACGAAGCCGACAAAAGAGCTACACTGACAAAAGACGCAAGCCCTTGGAATTTAATGTAGGTGACCATGTACTTCTCAAGGTATCCCCTTAGAAAGGGTTGTTCGTTTTGGTAAGAAGGGCAAACTCGCTCCTTGCTACTTGGGCCTTTTCAAGATCTTGGAAAGGATTGGCAAGGTAGCATATCGATTGGACCTACCTCAAACGCTCCACAATGTTCATCCTTGTTTCATGTTTCGAATCTCAAGAAATGTCTAGCCGAAGAAGGACTTCAAGTTCCGCTCGAAGATCTTCAAATTAATGAGACATTGCATTTGTGGAAAAACCAGTCAAAATCATGGACCGAGGAGTCAAGCAGCTACGGCGTAGTCAGATCCCTATCGTAAAAGTTCGTTGGGAAGGGAAACGTGGCGCCGAGTTTACTTGGGAACTCGAGAGTGATATGAAGACTAAGTATCTGCATCTCTTCGTTGCATCTTCCTAAATTTCGGGATGAAATTTCCTAAAGGAGGGGAGACTGTAATGCCACGCGTTTTCTGTACTTTCTATTTATAGCAAGCTCGTGTTGTAATTCTATTTTGGAATCATTGTATTCGTAATCTTCATTTCATTGTAAACGTTGTAATCGAGACTTGAATCATAATGGGAAATACATGTTTACTTTGATACTTGTTATACTTGTTCATACAATACTTATACATGATACACATACTTGAATACGTGTTATATTTGATAATACGCGACATTCATACATGATATATACTTTATACCCAATGTGAATACTCGATCTCGATCATCCAATACATACATATACTTGTTGACATAATACTCATACTTGCAATGCATATTTGTGCCATAAAATACCTTAGAAAATCATTAAAACCCGTCTCATGTGACAAAATAACAAAAACCAAACTTTAACCCGGCTAAGGTCCTTACGGACCGCAAGGGTAGACCCCTTATAGTCTGTAAGCACCTCTGGGCGGGCCGAATGGTTTTGGCTCGCGATTTATGCACGGATCCACACATCTAAACACCGCTCAATCACCTTTAAACCCTTCTTAAACACCCTACAACTAACACAAACCTTCCCCTATAAGTACCACTCCATTTCCAAGCCATTTTCCACTTTCACAACCTTCTAATCTCATCCAAATCACTCTCAAATCACCTCAAGAACACTCAACATCAGAATCTTCAGGCAGATTCACCTTCTTGCACAAAAGTGAGCATAACTTGCTCATTTGTTAACGGAATCACTTGATTCTCCTTCCTAAATACTTGGATAATCTTTAGGGTTGAATCCAAGGGTTCTCCATGGACAATCCGGACCTGGAAATGCTCCTAAATTGTCCCAAAACTTTCTGTTTTTTTCAAACTCTTTCAAATCTTGTTTATGTTCATCAAACTTGAGTCAAACTCATCTCAAACCTATGTCCGAATGCTTACAACACTTCTTGTGGTTGGTTAGGCTTAAAACAAGGTTGAGACATTCAAACAAGAGGATTTACCCTCACAATAATTCTGTTTTCATAGAGCTTCAAGCTCACAAGTGGTGCAAGTTCATAGCTTGTTCATTGTGTCCACCTTGGTTAGCCTTGGCTATCCTAAACTTTGAGACCACACATCACTTGATGATTATCATCATTATCTCAAGTAGTTTGCTAGTTCTAAAGTGTCACAACCCCGCCAAGCCGTTGA
Organism: Scalesia atractyloides; assembly: GCA_947069175.1. Lineage (NCBI taxonomy): Eukaryota > Viridiplantae > Streptophyta > Magnoliopsida > Asterales > Asteraceae > Scalesia > Scalesia atractyloides. The sequence continues at coordinate 70,520,447 of CAMTDV010000014.1, forward strand.
CATGTGTCCTTGTGTGCTCTCCGGGTTGTATTCACTTGGCTACTTGGTATCATGGTGACATACTTACAATTCTTGTCAGTTTCATTCTTGCGTTAGTTCGCATTCATGACCCTCCTTGTTGTCTATGACAACTTGTGTAGTGGTGAATAATATAAAGAGGTTAAATGGTTGTTCACCATCCTACCTCCATGCTTGACTTACTTGAATACTTAAGAGGTACCAAAGTGGATGTTCATCATCCCACCTCCTACATGATCTTATATGACTATGTATATATTATGGACTATGATATAATCCTAAAAAAAACCGAAACCTTGATAATGGCTAAGTAATCATCTATTGAGTTAATAAGTTTATCACTAAACTCATGCTTTTACATACTCAATCCTTATACATGAATACTTGTTATGCCTAGATACATGCTTGATTATACATGCTTGATCATTAACTTAGCTAGCCCAACTTATCATATATAGCGCTATAGGAGTAGCACACCGCCCGTCGGGGTTATTTTAAGTTATTCATTCTCATTTTAGTCTTGTCGCTTTTGTGGCAAGGGAGCTCGATCTCGTTAAAACTTTTGTGGAAACTCGGGATTTGATCTAGTATTGCATGATCAGTATGAACTTTGCTTACAATTACCTTGTGGATTCGAGTTACATTTTTATACTTATGCTATGTATCACCAAACTTGTGTACTCGCCTTTGCTTTTGCATTGAACTCGTATTTTTAACATGTTACAGGTTGATGAAGATTTTGCCATGAAATTGGAGTAGTGATGATGCTCTAGATACACATTTAGATGTTAGGCTAAAATCTTGAAATATTTTGTTGTTATGCTTATGTTGTACTCGTCTTTAAACTTCCAAATTGTTGTAATTGACTTAATGATGTAATTTGACAATGTTATCGTTGAATGAATGAAATATGGGTTTTGTTTAAATATTGTCGCTAATAGCATTATAAAGTCTCTTGCAATCTTGTTTACATCTCACTCCGATGTTTCCGCCATCGGTTGGGGTGTGACAGACATAGTTTCACAGAATTTGCAAAATAGCCCCTGAAGTTGCATAATCATGTTTTTGCCATACCAAACCCTTCAAAACTTATTTCTAAGTAATGTAAAGGTTATTTAAGGTATGTTAAGCTTGTGTCATTGTTCCGGAGTGTACATCGCGTTAAACTGATTACGTTTGCGTAACAGTTCGCGATTTCGTTTCCAGAAGTTGTTCGAGAGTTTGTTGTCGTGTAAGAATCGAATATAAATAAACAAAACTCACAAATAAAACACTAAATTGTATTGATTGATAACTTTTTTTGGAATTGTTACATGATCGAATTACCACAAAGGTCACAGTCTCCCCTACATTAGGAAATTTCGTTCCGAAATTTAATTCGAGGAAACCTGGGAAATAGATGTGGGTATTTCACTTTCATTTAATCCTCTCGTTCCCAAGTAAATTCTGGGCCACGTTTCGATTCCCAGCAAACTTTGACTATTGGTATTCTTCTAGGTTTGAGTTTCTTGATTTCACGGTCCAAGATCTCCACAGGTTTCTCGACAAAGTGCATTGTGTCATCAAAGCGAATTTCGTCGAGGGGGTGTGAAGATTTGTGTCGGCTAAACATTTCTTTAAATTGGACATGTGGAATGTTGGGTGAACGTTCCCAAGTTTAGGAGGCAGCCAAGTCAGTAGGCCACCTTTCCGATTCTTTCAACAATCTTGAATGGTCCAAAATATTGTGGTGCAAGTTTTCCTTTCTTTCCAAATCTGAGCAGTCCTTTCCAAGGGGATACCTTGAGTAGGACGTGATCACCAACTTGGAATTCCAAGGGCTTGCGTCGCTTGTCCGCATAACTCTTTGATGGCTTCTAGCTGTCAGAAGGTTATCACGTATTTTCTTGACTTTGCTGTTGTGTCATGAATAAGTTCAGGTCCAGTAAACTGAGACTCTCCAATTTCATTCCAACAGATAGGTGAATGCCATTTTCGACCGTATAAAGCTTCGAAAGGCGCCATGTTGATGCTGTCATGATAACAATTGTTGTAAGAGAATTTGATCAACGGTAGATGCAAATCCCAACTACCACAAAAATCGATCACACAAGCTCTAAGCATATCCTCCAGTGTTTGAATTGTTCTTTCGGTATGTCCACCCGTTTGAGGATGAAAAGCAGTGCTCAAATTAAGTTTGGTTCCCAAGCAGATTGCATGGTCTTCCAAAAGTGAGATGTGAATCGAGTATCTCTGTCGGATAAGATGTCCAGAGGAACACCATGACGAGATACGATCTCATCGACATAGATCTTGGCGAGTTTGTCAGCAGAGTAATCCTCACAAATTGCCAAAAATGTGCTGACTTCTTTAGACGATCGATGATTACCCAAATAGCATCATGCCCTCTAGATGTACGCGGTAGTTTTTTTGATGAGATCCATCGCAATGTCCTCCCATTTCCATACCGGTATTTCTGGTTGTTTAAGCAAACCAGATGGACGTTGGTGTTCGGCCTTGACTTTAAGTTAGGCACTTCGACACATACAAGGCAATGTCCGCTTTCATACCCGGCCACCAATACTGGGTACGGAGATCCTTGTACATTTTGTTTGCACTAGGATGGATTGAGTAACGAGACTTATGAGCTTCGTCCATCAATAAGCTGCGGAGATTGTTTTGACTTGGAACCCACAAACGGTTCAAATAATAGAGTAATCCATTTTCTTTCGTCTCGAGTTGAAGCTCAAGTTGATGTGGTAATTCACTACCCATCATGCCTTGTGTAGCACAAGTACGCTGAGCTTGAAGGATACGTGTTTAGATATCAGATTGAATTCGAACACAATGAAGTTTGACACGTTCCTTGCGACTAAGAGCATCAGCCATAACATTCGTCTTACCAGGATGGTAGCGAATCTCACAGTCGTAGTCTTTCAAGAGTTCGACCCAGCGTCGTTGTCTCATGTTTAGCTCCTTTTGATTGAATATATGTTGGAGACTTTTGTGGTCGGTGAAAACCACACATTTCTTACCATAAAGATAGTGCCTCCAAATCTTGAGTGCGAGAACAACCGCACCTAACTCAAGATCATGAGCCGTGTCGTTCTTCTTGTTAACCTTTAATTGTCTTGACGCATAGGCTATGACTTTATCCCGTTGCATGAGAACGCAACCAAGGCCTAGATTCGATCGTCACAATAGACCACAAAATCATCGTTGCCATTGGGTAAAGATAGGATTGGAGCATCGCAGAGCTTTTGTTTCAACGTTTGGAAAGCTTCCTCTTGTTTAGGTCCCCACTCAAAAGGCTTATTCTTTTGAGTCATTGCAGTGATGGGAACCGCTATTTTTGAGAAGTTCGTGATGAATCGACGGTAATATCCAACAAGACCAAGAAATGGCGAACTTCTGTGGGAGTAGTGGGTGTGTTCCAATCCTTAATCACAGTGATTTTGGAAGGATCCACATGAATACCTTGCTCGTTGACTATGTGCCCCAAGAATTGAACTTCTTTTAGCCAAAATTCACATTTGGAGAATTTGGCATAAAGTTGTTCTTTCTTTAGAAGTTCCATTGTTAATCAGAGATGTTGTTCGTGCTCGGCTCAAAGACTTAGAATAAATCAAAATGTCATCGATGAATACAATTCATCAAGTCCATGAATACGGCTGGAGCATTCGTCAAACCAAATGGCATAACAGTGAACTCATAGTGGCCGTATCTTATGCAGAAAGCAGTCTTGGGAATATCTTCCTCGAGTACACGAAGCTGATGATACCCAGAACGCAAATCGATTTTTGAAAAACATGTAGCACCTTGTAGTTGATCAAAAAGGTCGTCAATTCGAGGTAGGGGATATAATTTTTGATCGTGAGTTTGTTGAGCTCATGATAATCGATACACATACGGAAGGATCCATCCTTCTTTTTCACAAATAGGACAGGAGCGCCCCACGGTGAATAGCTCGGACGAATGAATCCTTTATCAGATAGTTCTTGAAGTTGCTTCCATAACTCTTGCAGCTCAGATGGTGCAAGACGATAAGGTGATTTGACTATTGGGTTGGCACCAGGTACAAGATCAATGCGGAACTCAACTTGACGTGCTGGAGGTAAACTAGGTAATTCTTCGGGAAACACCTTAGGATAATCCCAAACAATAGGGATATCTTGAATACTTTTACCCTTGCCTTTCTTCTCCATGATATGCACTAAGAAAGCTACATAGTTCTTTCGTAGATATTTCTGAGCTTGGGTACAATCATGAGTTTTAGATTACTAGTGGGTTTTTCTCCACGAACTTCCAAGACTTCACTAGAGGGAAGAGTATACGAACTATCTTGTCAAAACAAATAAATTTGGCATGATGTTTAGTTAACCAATCCATTCCAATAATAATGTCGAAACTCCCAGGTTGCATTGGCGTGAGGTTGATGGAAAAAAATGTGATTATTGAGGTTCAATTGATAATCACGAATGACAGAATCAAGTACAAGAGGTTCACCATTAGCTATTTCGACTGTCAAGGGCTTTCCTAGTTTAATTCTCGGCATTGAAAGTAAAGGTTCAAAGGCAAATGACACAAAACTTCTATCAGCACCCGAATCGAAAAGAACAGAAGCAGGATGATTATCGACAAAGAACGTACCGTTAACAACTTCATTATCAACATGAGCCTCGTTGGCGTTAATGTTGAATGCTCGTCCACGGGCTTGATTGGCATTCGCTAGCCTCGGGTAGTTGTTTCGGTAGTGACCCATTTCACCATAATTGTAACATGAACCAGGTGGGAATGGAGGTGGAGCAGGGTTGGCCTGGGGTTGAACAAGATTCTGTGCAGCTTGGTTCGGAACAGTTTGACAAATGTTGGCCAAATAACCAAATCTTCCACAAGTAGTACATTGACGGCATGGTTAATGAACTGATGGTGACCGTTGCAACGATTGCACAACGGTGCAGTACCAGCGTATGGTTTCCTCACAGGAGGTTGAGCTGGTTGGTTTTGGGGAGCTTGATTGGGTTGAGCAGCTGGAGCGAGTTTTGCAGTAACGACAAAGTTTTTAGAAGCCTTACGCTTCCTCGATTTCTTGGAAGGCTCAGCTTTGTTTCGCTTTTGTTTCTCTTGAGTGGTTTTGTCAGATTGTTTCTTGTCACCCTTACAATGAAGCTTACCTTTCCGGATTTGGGAGTCAGTTAGAGTTGCAACTAACTCAATGGCTTATCGAACAGATGCAGGGTTGCTACCAATAACAATATCTTGCACAGGATCAGGTAAACCATCGACATACTTCTCGATCGCCTTATCCAAAGGCGTTACCATTGAAGGACAAAGTAAACTCAACTCCTCGTATCGGTCGGTATAAGAACGACTCTGACCACTGTCTTGCTTAAGATTATGGAATTCATTTTCCAGTGCCCGTTGTTCATGACGCGAGCATAATTCCTTCATCATAAGAGCCCTAAGCTCTTCCCAAGTTTGAGCTAAGGCCATATCGGCACCTCTGTCTCTCATTATACCATTCCACCACATAAAAGCCCTCTTTTTGAATACACTTGATGCGAACTCAACCTTTCGCTCATTTGGACATTGAACGAAATCGGAACGTGCTTTCGAGACTCTCAAACCATTGCAGAAGCCTAGTGGCTCCTCAGACCTAGAAAAAAGAGTGGTTTAGCCGAACAAAATTTTTTATAGTTGCACGGAGCTGGTGCATTGTTATTGTTATTGTTGTTGTTCCTTGACTAAGTTGGGTCACGAGATTTGGGAGTACAACAACAATTAGCTGAGCGATAATGGTTGCCATTTCGGCATTTTGAGTTGCATCACGTCGAGGAGGCATTCTAAAAGAAAACACGAAGGAAGTTATGTGAGATTGATATTGAAATAAATCAAGAGAGGTATTGTAAATATCGACGAAATAAGGATGGTGGTCATTCGTTCGTTTCTCAAAACAAACAAACGACACACAATGACTAATCAAAGTAAATGGGTCTTTATAATGTATCGCGAAGACATGCTTTAGCCTATAGTGGACACTCACCCCAAGAGTTCCCAGATAAGAGTGACTGGTTTGATTAAGTGGATTTGTACGAACACTCTAGCCTTAGACAGAAAACTCAGGGTACAGGCACCCACCCTTCCAGATTGCACATGTTCACATTAATAAAACCCAAACTTTGATGAGATTTTGAAAACGTTCAAGGCCCAAGCCAAAATTGATTTCATCTAAGAATGGATGTTTTCTTGTAAAAAGTTTTCGGAAAAGATTTTTGTGACTTTTGTATTGTTTTTGGTAATCACCCAAAGATAGGTGACAGTATTGTGTTTTAAATCTAAACGCAAGCAAACTCGCATTAGGGTCCTAGGAAGGTTATAGTCTAGGTCAAAGCATTACTAATAACCTAATTCCCTATAACCAGCACTCTGATACCTATCTGTAACACCCCGACCGAGTAAAAACAACAAACAGCGGAGGAAACGTCGGGGAGTCACGTTAACAGATTGTCACAACAACACATGGTATTTGAAGTATCATTTTATTTGAATATTAACATCGTTACATTGTCTTTTGGAATTAAAAACAAACTAAACAAACATAGTTATTATCTTGCTTATTTTAAGGCACTAGAGTCCGCGTCTATTCCTATGTGAGTATGCATCAAACCATCAAGTATTGTTCCCTGAAACATATGTGAAAACGAGTCAGCAAAAAAATATGCCGGCGAGTACATAGGTTTTGTAAGCGTGTCAAATTCATGGCCTTGTATTTGTATTGCAATACCTCGCCAGACTACAAGAGTCGTTAATTGAAAACCTTGTTATTAGAAAGTATGCGGTATTGCAATGATAACTAACCGACTAAATGTCACACCCTCAATTTCCACTTGCGGGGTTTTACCGCGAGGCGTGTGAACAAACCAGAATCTGAGACACTAGTAATATCGAACGACTCTATATGATTTATTTAAAACGTCTTCCAAAAACATTTGTTTACCCATTCATAATTATTTTCAATTTGTCTTAGTTTAGTTTCAAAGTTTAGCGGAAGCATTAGTTTCTAAGTTGTGCGGAAGCATTAAAGTAAAGTAAAGTAAAGTAACGGGCGCCAATATAAACGCCAAAAACCAAAAATCCCAAACAATATTTGTAAATGAGACTCGATAAAAATATGTCTTGGTCAATGAAGTGAGTGCACCTAGCTCTCCTAGCGTCCTGAGAAACATGTAAAGAAACAAGTGTCAACATTAAAGAAGAGTGAGTTCACAGGTTTTTATAAGTTCATTAGTTCGGTTAAAAGTTTGTTTCCCCCGTTATCCCTAACCCGGGATAACGATTTAGTTCCATTATTCCTAACCCGGAATAATAATGTTGGTTCCATTATTCCTAACCCGGAATAATAATGATGTCGGTTCGTAATTAAGTTCAATGTTAACATGTAGGTAGTGAGCCTAAAGTTACGTCACATAAGTGTTCGCGATCGAAGCTGACTGTTGTGCCTCCGTGTTGCAAGGTGTATCACTGACCATGGCGAAAGTTAGGCCAAATTATTCACCGTTGACCATACCCGGTCGGCTAGCGCGACTAGCTCGGGTGGGGCTTGTCGGGCCCAGTAGTACTACTTATAATTTCCCCGCTATCTAACCCAATACTAACGATCCGAGAGTTTGTCGAGGACTTCCGTGATATAGCTGCTTAGTGACCATAACGTACATTAACATTAACTTAGTTACCGAGTAGTTTAACGACGTTAATTTCGCATAACGTAAAAAGATAGAGTTATAGAATGTATACATGTTTCTCCCCGTGTTGTTTAAAACCGGATAAAATAGGGGCCGTGAACTCACCTTTAATTGCTCGGTTAGTGTAACACATAAGTAGAAAATAATGGGACCGCTAATTGCGTCCTAACATGTCAATCGATTTAAAGTTAGTGTGTGAACACACTGATACAAACCCTACGCGTAGCTAATATACAATGCGGCACGCATAATAACAATTTCGAAAACACAATCATGCATGCAAAGTATCATCATACCAAAATAGTGATCAAACCAACTTGTCATAAACACAAATCAACTCATACAACACTTTGGTACACACATACGCAAGTTATCATGTTTCAGCTTGTACGCTCATAACTAGGCTGTTTTCGAGGATTTTTATAAAATAGTTCCAACTTTCTAAAAATTCCAATTTCTTTACAGGAGATGTCAACTAAACTGTATAATTTTATGTAAAATTTTCAAGTCCTAAAACTTGACCAATTATTTATGAACATTTATATACTAGGCTGCAGTCAGATTCGTCGCTTTCTGACTGCAGTCCACGGGAGAAATTATTTAAAAATCATCGTTCATCCAATTAACAAATTTCCAGTGGGAGTTTTCCGGAAATTTCCGTCTCCAGTTACTGTACAAATTTCGTGACCCAATCCTCTACAGATTATGAGATCCGACTCGATAAACAACTAGCAAATTTTCAGAATTTATGCAGCTTCAGCTGCTGCACTTAAATGACCACTTAAAAATAGCAAACGACCTCAGAAAAATATGAATCCAGCGCCATTAGAAGAATTTTTCAAAAATATACGTTTTAGGCTTCAGAAAATACACTTTTCGATAAATAATGACCAGGTTACAGCCGATTGAAGTTGGCTTTAAATACCATTCAGCAACCTGTTTTCGACTTTCATCGCAATAGAACACGCTTAAACGATCAAGACTCTAATTAACAATGATCAAGAACAGGTTTATTTGTCATATATCATCATGTACATCAATACCCATGCAAACCCTAATCATATGATATGATTTTTATCACAAAAACGCAGCCTATGATTTTTGTATTCATCCAAGCATCACAATCTCAAAAACTCGCACAATCAACCGAACTAAACATAAATCATAACACTTTTCATAACAACGATTCAAACAATACATACAATCATGATCAAGATTTCACAAACCCTAATGTGATGTGCAAAACAATTAAAATCCTAACCTTGATACGATGAAGATTAGCGAACCGGGAACGAGATTGGAATCAATCCGGGTTGAACGCTTGTGCGATCGAGAGAGGGATGGGGGGGCTGCCTTTCGGTTTCTCAGAGCTAGGGTTTGTGTTTTTTTTTTTTTTTGAAACATAACACATGCATGTCCCTATTTATTTAAAACAAGGAAAAGAAGGAGGAAGGGGTGGGGGTGGGCTTGCGACCGCAAAGGGGGGGGGGTTTGGGTGAGTAACTTGGGCCTCAAGTTTAGTCTAGTTACTTGGGCCACAAGGAGGTGAGGTCGACACGTTTCGCGGCTCGGTTTGGTTCGGCTATTTACTTAATATTTATTTTTATTTTTGTAACTAATAATCGCGAAATCAAAACACGATACAATAATTCTACAAACGTAAATCAAACGTGATATAATAATTCTACCAACGTCTTATAACACATAGCACGTAATTCACCCAATGAATTCACAAAGTTAGTGTAGTTATTGCGAGCGTGTAATTAAGTTCTCCGAATCAATTTAGCGTAGGAATGAATAACCGTGAAGTAGCGCGTTTAAGATACCTGAAAAGCCGGGATGTCACATTATCCCCATGTTGAAAGAATTTTCGTCCCGAAAATTGAGTAAACGCGGTTTAGAATGCAACGCACAAAGATTCAGTTTGGCAGCAATGGTACAAGAAATTCCCAGGCTGTCACATCATCCCCGTGTTGAAAGAATTTTCGTCCCGAAAATTTAGTTGGTGGTAACGTTAGCTTGCTGCTCAGCTGCAAAAAGGTGTGGATATTTGCTTTTCATTTGGTCCTCTCTTTCCCACGTGAACTCCAGTCCACGCTTAGAATCCCAATAACCTTGACGATCGGTATCTTGCTGTGCCTTCGAGTCTTGATCTCACGATCCATGATCTCGATAGGTTGTTACACAAAGTGCAGTTGTTCATCCACTTGAATCTCATCCATGGAATGACTAGGGTCTCATCTGATAGACACTTCTTCAGATTTGACACGTGAAAAACGTTGTGAACTCCACTGAGTTCGGCAGGAAGGTCTAATTGATAAGCTACGGGCCCGATACGCTTCAAGATCACGAATGGGCCTACGTACCGTGGGTTTAGTTTGCCTCGTTTCCCAAAACGGATTACACCCTTCCAGGGTGATACCTTTAGTAGGACGCGGTCGCCTACTTGAAATTCGAGCGGTTTGCGTTGTTGATCAGCGTAGCTTTTCTGTCGATCTCGTGCCGCTGCCATGCGGTTTCTGATTTGCACAATCTTTTCAGTAGCCTCAAGTATCAACTCAGGACCTGTGAGTTGACTGTCACCGACTTCTGCCCAACAGATCGGTGATCTACATTGCACCGTAATGCTCAAATGGTGCCGCTTGAATACTCGTATGATAACTGTTGTTATACGAGAATTCCACTAAAGGCAGATGGATTTCCCAACTGTTCCCAAAGTCTACCACACATGCCCTAAGCATGTCTTCCAAGGTCTGAATAGTCCTTTCACTTTGACCATCCGTCTGAGGGTGATAAGCTATGCTCATATCTAAGCGTGTGCCCAACCTTTCTGAAGTGACTGCCAAAAGTTGGACGTGAAACGAGCATCTCTGTCTGAGATGATGGATGTTGGCACTCCGTGCCGAGAAACTACTTCCTTAATGTAGATGCAGTCAACTTATCCATCTTATCTGTTCTTTGATCGCTAGAAAGTGTGCGGACTTAGTTAAACGATCCACGATTACCCAGATGGTATCGCAACCACCCGGAGTTCGCGGGAGTTTAGTGATAAAGTCCATCGAGATCTGATCCCATTTCCACACTGGGATCTCAGGTTGTTGAAGTAGCCCTGATGGCTTCTGGTATTCCACCTTGACTTTCGCACAAGTCAAACACTTGCTCAAGTAGGTGGCTATATCCGCTTTCATGTTGGGCCACCAGTACGCGGCTTTAAGGTCTTGATACATCTTATCTGAACCAGGATGGACAGAGTATCGGGATTTGTGAGCTTCGTCCATAACTAGGTTCCTGAGGTCTCCGTAGAGAGGTACCCATATACGATTCATGAAATACCGGGTACCATTGGGTTTTACTTCCCATTCGCGTTCCATCTTTCTCACAGATTCGGTCTTAATGTTTTCTTCCTTAACTGCTTCTAGCTGCGCATCACGTATCTGCTCGGGTAACCCCGAATGAATGGTGAATTATAATGCTCGTACCCGACGAGGTTTCAAGTGCTCCTTCCTACTGAGGGCATCAGCTACCACGTTAGCTTTACCCGGGTGATACCGAATGGCACATTCATAATCGTTCAGGAGTTCGACCCAGCGACGTTGTCGCATGTTCAACTCCTTCTGGTCAAAGATATGTTGGAGGCTCTTGTGATCTGTGTAGATTGTGCACTTTGTTCCATATAGGTAGTGTCTCCAAATCTTAAGCACAAACACCACCGCTCCCAATTCCAGGTCATGTGTTGTGTAGTTTTTCTCGTGAACCTTCAATTGTCGGGATGCATACGCGATGACCTTATCACGTTGCATGAGTACGCATCCCAATCCCTGAATGGAAGCGTCACAATATACCATAAAATCATCAGTCCCTTTCGGCAAGGACAGAATGGGTGCACTGCAAAGTTTCTGCTTCAGCAATTGAAATGCCGCTTCCTGCTTGTCACCCCAAGCATACTTAGTGCCTTTCTGGGTGAGAGTGGTAGCGGTTGCGCGATCTTTGAAAATCCATCGATGAAACGTCTGTAGTAACCAGCCAAACCCAAAAATTGGCGGATCTCTGTCGGTGTCCTGGGTGTTCCCAGTTCTTGATAGCATCGATCTTGGTGGGATCAATGTGGATACCCTTTTCATTCACGATATGCCCGAGGAACTGAACTTCCCGAATCCAGAAATCACACTTTGAAAACTTGGCATATAGTTTCTCCTGTTGAAGTAATTCCAGCAATAATCGTAGAGTTCAGCAGGTTCTTCATCACCCTTAAAGTAGATGAGTATGTCATCGATGAACACAATGACAAACTTGTCGAGATACGGCTTACACACGGGTTCATGAGGTCCATGAACACCGCGGGTGCATTGGTGAGACCGAAGGGCATGACCAAGAACTCATAATGGCCATACCGAGTACGAAATGCCGTCTTAGAGATATCCTCCTCCCTGACGCGTAACTGGTGATAACCGGACCGTAGATCAATCTTGGAGTAGTAGCTTGACCCTTGAAGTTGGTCGAAGAGATCGTCGATGTGAGGTAATGGGTATCGGTTCTTGACGGTAACCTTATTGAGTTCCCTGTAGTCGATGCACATGCGGAAGGTCCGTCCTTCTTCTTGACAAAAAAGACCGGAGCTCCCCATGGCGAAGTACTGGGTCGGATAAATCCTTTTTCCAACAATTCCTGAAGTTGGGTAGACAGCTCTTGCAGCTCTGCTGGAGCTAGGTGGTATGGGGCCTTGGCGGTAGGAGTTGCATGGTTCGCCAATTCGATTTCAAACTCCACTTGTCGATGTGGTGGAAGACCAGGTAACTCCACTGGAAATACATCGGAAAAGTCACTGGACGACGGGGATATCTTCTATATGCTTCTCGTCCTTAGGCTGCTCGGTGACCAGTGCGAGCAAAGCGAAGGAGTTCTTCCTCCGAAGATACTTTGAGCTTGCATGTAAGAGATGATGTTTGTGACGGGCCTGCCTTCTCGCCTTGCACCATCAAAACTTCATCGTTAAAGAGCGGAAAAAGGATAGATTTCTCGAAGCAGTGGACTTCAGCTCGGACATCGGATAGCCAGTCCATTCCGGCTACCACGTCAAAACTACACAGGGTAGTTGTCATCAGATTGATGGTAAAGGTGTGACCCACGAGTTTAAGTTGGCAGCCGGTTACTAAATGGGTCACATCTACAGATTTACCATCGGCTAGTTCTATGACGTAAGGGGTCTCTAAGGGTTTAGGCGTGAGATTTAGGTTCTTCCTAAAAGACTCAGATATAAAACTCCTATCCGCACCCGTATCAAAAAGTACAGTAGCAAAATGTTCATTAAGGGGAAACTTACTGGTGACCACGTTCGAGTCGTTTTGGCCTCTCCGCGGCCTAGCGTGAATGCACGACCTTTGGCACCTCCTGTGCCACCATTTCCATTGTTGTTGTTGTGGTTGTGGTTGTGGTTGTTTGTTGTTGTTGTGTTGTTCCCACCATTGTTGTTGTTGTTGCGAGTTGCGGGCAGTCTCGCTTGAAATGGTAGTGCTACCGCACTGATAGCACCCCCGGTTAATACCTTGCTGTTGAATCTGGTGTGATTTTGATTTTGTCGAGACACGATTTCCCCGCGACAATCCCTTGCCGCATTGTCCCGTTTTGCCACATCGTTGGCAGCGATTTCCGGCACAAGGGCCGTGATGATGGAGGTTACAACGACTACATTGCGGCTTTCGACCACATAGCCGCTGGTGTTCTGGGTGTTGTTGGCGGACTATTATTGTGACCCCGATTGTTGTTGAAATTGTTGAACCGTTTCTGGTTTCGCGGCTCGGTTTGGTTCGGTATTTACTTAATATTTATTTTTATTTTTGTAACTAATAATCGCGAAATCAAAATGCGATACAATAATTCTACAAAAGTAAATCAAACGTGATATAATAATTCTACCAACGTCTTATAACACATAGCACATAATTCACCCAATGAATTCACAAAGTTAGTGTAGTTATTGCGAGCGTGTAATTAAGTTCTCCGAATCAATTTAGCGTAGGAATGAATAACCGTGAAGTAGCTCGTTTAAGATAACTGAAAAGCCGGGATGTCACATAAAACAAGTTAGTTATAGTTTGTAAAAGACTTGTAGCATGAATCTTGACCAAAACATTTAATTTGTAAATCCGAGTAGTAAATCGTCTTGAATGAAACCTTGTATGGTTTATATCCTTAATTGAAAATCGTTGCGTGTCATTGTTTGAAAACCTTTGTTTCAAGTGATTTGAATAACGCCACGTATGTAACATGATAAAAACACTTATATATAGGAAGTACCAGCGGCGTATCCACCATGCTTTTATCACATTACACGCGTCCCGTTATCTAAATCACCTACCAAAAACCAATCATTCATTGTTTGCCTCATAAACCAATCATCCATTGTTCGTGTCATAAACCAATTGTTCATCGTCCTTGTTATAAACCAATCGTCCATTGTTTGTGTCATAAACCAATTGTTCATTGTCCTTGTTTTAATTTGTGAAAAACTTTTGGTCGTTTCGGTGAATACATTCAAACCTGTGTTGACTCGTGTATACCACCAAAGGGTATTAAATTGCAATAACAAACCACCAAAGGGTTTGTTAAAGTAAATAGTTTCGGTCGTTCCCCAAACTACCCACCAAATTCCAGTGAATAGCTTAGTAACGGGATTGTCAGTCCTATGGTACCATAACTTACTACCGGTCGGCTTGGCCAAAGCTAATGAATGTCATTCATGTCATGTATAAAACATACCAACAAGTTTGTTCACATTATTGAAATCGTCGTGTTTAAATATAAACCATAGCATTTGCAATTTGAAAGCTTGAAAATAACTTGCACATATGAGTCACCCCGAGGGGAACTATGTACTCACTTGGGATTGGAAAAGTGTTCTTGAATCAAAGATCAAACAAGCTCAAAAGTCTGAGAAATCAAGCGTGTCCTAAATTTGGATAATTATGTAAATATCGGGACTTTAATCGGCGGATCGGATAGAATGAGGTCTTGTAAACCAAATGAGTGTTGGGACTCATATGAAATGGTTTAACAAAGTCTACATTCTGATTTGAAAAGGTTCCTAAGTGCTTTTGACCCGTTATGACTTGTTAAGGTAGTTTACGCTACTTTAACGAGTCATTTGCGTAAACGCATGATCGGATTGTTAGATATGTGTTTTGATAAGTCCTGTATGCCAAAACATGTTTGATTATGTTATAACATCAGTGTATAAGTCAAAATGTTGGTTACATATGCTTAAAGTTGATTGATGCGCAAAAAGGGCATTTTGGTCATTTATAAAGGCATAACTAGCGACATAGCATAACACTAACCAGACGAAGTGATCATAAGGTATAACCTCAGAGGGTTATTCCCTATACAACTATGGTCACAAGTATGTGTTTAGTCGGATCCTAAGATCGACCAAACGGGTCGGATCGAAAGTCAAAGCGGTGGTCAAGACCGCTCGACTTATGACCCTAACTAAGCACTAAACTAAAAGTGACGAGTTAGACATGTTTTGACATGTATAACTAAGTTATAAAAGTGTTTTGGTATCAAAACAAAGTGTTTTGATTCCCCAAAATAGTTCTATCGTATAACGCGCACTTTGCACATTATTGACCGAAACTTTGACTCGTCACTACAACTAGTAAACGTGGTAATCAGTAGGCATGATCGCTATGGATCATAACCATCGTGATTACGATCACGTTGCAAAGTCCAATTGGACTTTTTCTTGACCAATTAATGGTCAAAGCCGAAAGTCAAACATTGTTTGACTTTTAGCTTGAAATAACTAAAATAAATGAAAAAGACTAGGATGGAACACTTACTTGTGATCCAATGATGAAAAGAAGACCAGAAAACTCAGTTAGAAAGCCTCCACAAGGTGGTAGCACTCCAAGTTGAGCAAGAAAAAGAAGAAGATGTGAATGAGCAAGTTGGAATGGCAAAATCACTTGCTATTTATAGTAATTTGAATGCCCTAGGATCAGTACACATGTTCCATGTATTTGTATCATCTTATGGGGGTCCTAACAAGTGTCAAACGCAGGTGAAATGGTGGCAAAATCGATTTGCTTGGTGTCAAGGAGTAAACAAGAGGCTGCCACCTTGTTACAATAATTCTGATGAGCTGGGGGGGTCTTTACGGACCGTAAGGGCTTTGAGCTTACGGTCCGTAAGCCCTTTAGCTGGCAGAAACTTTCAAAAATTGGCAAAACAGGCCCCTGAACTTGTTTTTGACGCGTTTTGCACTTCTAACACCTGTTAACCTGATTTTAAGCTTTATAAGGATGTTAAAGCGTAGGGAACTTGAAATATGCTCAAAAATGTCCTGGATTTCGATTCGTTTGGTCGTACG
This sequence comes from Scalesia atractyloides, assembly GCA_947069175.1. NCBI lineage: Eukaryota > Viridiplantae > Streptophyta > Magnoliopsida > Asterales > Asteraceae > Scalesia > Scalesia atractyloides. The sequence goes on from CAMTDV010000014.1 coordinate 70,536,554, forward strand.
GTTGCGGTTTTCGGTTAATTACGACGAAAATCATAACGATCACGCAAATGACCGAAAATGCACAACGAATGATATTTTTGCATTCCAATCACTAAAATACAAGATTTTAATAATTAATTTTTTTTGGATATGCGTACGTGTCCGTATTAAGAAATACGCGTAACGGCATAGTTTCACAAATTTGCAAAATAGCCCCTGAAGTTGCATAAGCATGTTTTTGCCATACCGAACCCTTCAAAACTTATTTCTAAGTTATTTGAAGGTTATTTAAGGTATGTTAAGATTGTGTCATTGTTCCGGAGTGTATGTCTCGTTAAACTGATTACGTTTGTGTAACAGTTCGCGATTTCGTTTCCTGAAGTTGTTCGAGAGTTTGTTGTCGTTTAAGAATCGAATATATGCAATTGTCATGATAAATAAACCAAACTCATAAATAAAACACAAAATTTCATTCATTGATAACTTGTTTTGGAATTGTTACATGATCGAATCACCACAAATGTCACACTTGGGCAGGACTGATAGCGAGCGCATAGACATGTAGGATACATAATGTCTGGCCTCAAAGCTGTTAGATACATTAGTGACCATATCATCGACCGATACAACGTTTCATCCACTTTGGTTCCATGTTCATCAGGGCAGAGACCATGATTGATCTCCAATGGTGTGGATATCGGTTTAGAACGTGTCATTTCAAACTTATGCAAAATATCATGCACGTATTTAGTTTGATGAATGAATATACCATCGGTTAATTGATCAACCTGTAATCCAAGAAAGAATTTCATCTCTCCCATTGAACTCATCTCCAACTTTTTCTTCATTATCTCTTCGAACTCTTTGCATAAATCGTCATTTGTAGAACCAAAGATTATGTCGTCCACGTAAATCTGTACAATCAACAAATGTCCACCAACTTCCCTGATGAAGAGTGTGCTATCCAGAGTACCTCTTGTAAAACCGTTGCTTAATAGGTGCTGAGACAGAGTCTCGTACCAGGCTCTCAGGGCCTGATGCAATCCGTAAAGTGCTTTATCCAGCAAGTAAACCTTGTCTTTGTTCTGCGGATCGACAAACCCCGGTGGTTGTCCGACAAACACAAGCTCTTTCACTTTTCCGTAGAGGAAAGCGGATTTGACATCTAGTTGATAAAACTTGAAGCCCTTCCACGACGAAAACGCTAAGAAAATTCTGATTTCTTCCAGTCTCGCAACCGGAGCATACACTTCTATGTAATCAATTCCTTCTTGTTGATGAAAACCTTTGACAACGAGCCGAGCTTTGTTGCGCACTATAATTCCTCGATCATCACGCTTGAACTTAAAGACCCATTTAGTATCAATTGCCTTTTGATTTCCTGGAGGATCCACAAGCTTCCACTTGCCTAACTTCTCGAATTGTTGTAATTCCTCCCGCATAGCGTTGACCCAACTTTCATCAGTAATTGCTTCCTTCTAATGCTTAGGTTCAACCTGCGAGATAAAACAGCGAAAAGAACAATATTCCTGAATAGGAGCTACTTTAGTGTAGAAACAACTATGAGCTTTGTTAATTTGATTTCGCGTTTTTACTCCTGTACACAGTTCACCAATAATGTTGTCAGAAAGATGATATGATAGATTTCGAGGAACCACTTCGTCAGAAACAACTACTTCGTTCTCCAGATTAGTAATATTCTGTTCAGCTACAGAATCAGCAACAATATCACTTGTAGAAGCTTCATTTCTTGAACTAGGACCAGCAGATTGATTCAATAAACTTGTGATATGCTCAGATTCCTCATCTGAACTTGAATCACCATCTTGATCATAAGTTGGTGCAGAATCCGAATTAGACTCATTTGTTGGAGAAAGAATGGGATCAGTTGAACTTGGATTTGTTGCAACAACTGGTCCTTCAGAAATATTCGTTTGAACATTTTCAGCATTTGACGTACCAACAGGTGGTTGAGTTACCACTATCGGTCGTGACACATGTTTTTGATTAGCAGTTTGTTGCATTTGATATAACAATGCAATTTCCTCTTCATTTGGTTCTTCTAGCAATTCAAAAGAATCCCGCAAATTATCGTAGTTAAACATCCAAGAATCTCCAGTTTTTTTGTGTTAGCAACGTGTATCTTCGACAATCAACATGCTGTGCAAGAACCACTTGATTCAACTTGGCAAATATACCCTTCGTAGTGGACTTGCATAACCAACAAAGAAACCTTCAAGCGACTTTGCTCCAAATTTGCCATCAGGATCAATAACCGTAAAAGGAGATCCGAAAGGTTCAAGAAACTCCATGTTAGGTTTTCTTTGATTGAGAAGTTCGAAGCATGTCTTCTTAAATGGGTTAACAGTGAGCACTCGGTTCAAATTGTAACATGTCGAAGCAACAACTTCACTCCAGAAACTCACAGGCAATTTAGAATTAGCCAGCATCGTTCTTGCCGTTTCTATAAGTGTGTGATTCTTACGTTTAGCTACTCCATTTTGTTGAGGAGTATAAGGTGCGCTGAATTCGTGAAGAATGCCTTTATCGTTGCAAAATTCGAGCATTCTGTTATTCTTGAATTCCGTTCCGTTATCACTTCTAATTCTTCGAATGTGTAAATGATATAATTCTCAAGCTTTCGAAAGAATCATTAGATTTTGAAATGTTTCATTCTTGCTCTACTTAAAGAATACCCATGAAAACCTTGAATAATCATCCGTAACCACCAAGCAGTAAAGATCTCCAGAAATACTTTTCACATTCACTGGTCCAAAGAGATCCATGTGTAACTGCTCTAAAGGTAGTTTGATTGAGTTCAACAACTTTTTCGGATGAGATTTCTTGTGCTGCTTACCTTTCTTGCAACTAACACAATCATCATTCAGATGAAAACTTTTCAGATTTACCCCATCAACTAAGTTGTTATGAACCAGAAAATTCATCTTTCTTAAATGTGTGTGACCCATCTTTCTGTGCGATAATACTCATTCCTTTTCTGTAGCTTTGGTGACAAAACACTGTGCAGACTTTGATGTTGTAGTTGCAAATCCCATATCAAGCACGTATAAGTCGTTTTCTCTTGGAGCTCTCATCAAAATCCACTCTTCTGGAATCTTAAATCTTGGTTTCAAGATCATGCATTCTTTGTCATTGAAATGTGTGGTGAACTTCTTATCACATATCTGGGAGATACTCAGCAAGTTGTTTCTAACTCTGCAATATAGTTCACTCGATCAAAAGATACCACTCCATTCAATAGCTTTCCTTCACTAATAATCCGACCGCCTTGATTTCCCGCAAAGCCCACATAACCTCCTCTAAAAGATTTAACATCATATAGCAAAGCTAGCATTCCGGTCATGTGTCTGGAGGCTCCATTGTCCATAATCCATTTAGAAAGATTCGACCGCGGAAGCCCCTGCACACATAATCAAAGAATCTAGTTAAAAAGAGAAATCCAAGCCTTTTTGGTCTTGGGGTTTGGATAAATATCTTCATAATCACTCTCAAAAGCATATTCATCCTCTACATCAAAATACTCATCAACAATCTCTTTTGAAAAATTAACTTTCTTTTTCACCTTTGTGAGTTTAGGAAAATCTTTTGCACTCTCAATTGTTACCGGTTTTTCAACTTTCTCAAGTTTTATACTCTCACTTGTGCTTGCATGTTCAACCTTTTCCTTTCCTTTGGTTGAATCAACTTGTTTGGAATTCACAGAAGATGATTTTGCCCTAACCACCCATCTTTGTTGATTCAAATTTGCCTTTTTAAAATAAAATTTTGATTCTTTCTTTTCAACTTTAACCGTCGAATCACTAGTATCATTTTTGGGTACAAAATCATTTACTGTTATTCAGTTTTAGTTTCCCTTTTCAAAAATTTGGTTGGTGCAAAATCTGGTGATTACTTATTAATATCTTCTGTGAACTTCCTTTCTCCATAAGCAGATCTTGGATTCTTTTTATAACAACGTCGTGTGATATGCTCAACCTCGTTGCATTTGAAACATATTCCGCTATCAGATCTAGCAGATGAATCCAACTTCTGTTCACGGAGTTCTTTCTCCTTTTTAAAGTCATCATTTGATTGTTTACCAATGATTTCTTTTTCAACAATTGTGTTACTTCCAAAAACAAATTCCATTTTATTATATTTTTATAATTTTGTTTTGGAAGCTTTTTGTCATTTTTCTTAGTTTCAAAACCCAAACCTTCTCTTCTTGTCTCAGGAAAATCCCCACCTTTCCTCCGATAATTGTTGAAAATGTTTTTGGATTTTGAATAAAACTTTGTCAAGTTTTTATCAAGATCTTCTGATTTTACTTCTACTAGTTTGAAAAGTTTATCAATGTGATATTTTTTCACATTCTGAATCGGAAAAGTTTCATCAAAGTATAGTTTATCAGAATCCTTAAGTTTGTATAAAACAACATTAGGATCATCACTTAAACTTTCTTGTGGAGAAACCTTATCATCATTTTCAGATTGTGAATCAGATTCTGAACTATTTAAGTTTGACTCAGCATTTTTAAAATTTGAATCATCAGACCCGTTTTCCAAAACTTTTTCAACCACATTTTTACAATTTCTGTTTCAGTTTCATCTTCTGTTTTAGTACAGATTATATCAATGTTCTCAGGCAGCTCATCTTTTGTTTCAGTTTTAAGTTTCAAATTGAGCTCCTTCTCCATTCCCTCAGGTTTCTTTTTCACATAACTTTGCCTCATAGGTGGAGGAACATTTCTATAATCCACACTTTTCTTCACAATTTGACCATCATCTCCTATCTTTAAAGTAGAAAGAATATGATCGATGACATATGAACTTTTCGAATAACTGACCAAGAGTTTATTTACTCTTTCAATTTCAAATTTCATTTTAAGCCCAACAATCTTGTTTATATGAATGTTCATAGCCGGTTGTTTTTCTATTAAAGTGGCTTTTAACATGTCCATTGTTTTAATTTGTTCAAGATTTGCTTGCTCTACCATTTTATATGTTCTTTTCATTTTATCATACGACTCTTTCATTGTTCGATAACCATATCTGAAATTTTCATTATGTTTGTTAAGATCTTTGATTATCTCATCTTTTTCAAAACATTTTTCACATGATTTAATGCATTTCGCACATGGTTTCTCAACCTCAACCTCAACAAGCACTTTAACCATTTTATCTTCTGAATCAGGCTCTACCTCTTTTAAATTTGCCATCATTGCTTTGTTAGCAATTTCAGTCAAATTCTCAGCTGTCATCTCCTTTTCCATATTAATTACTTATTCAGTTTCCAGCTTCACTGTTTCCACTGTCTGAACCTTTCACACCTCGATTTCCACGTGTATTCCGGTGGGCCTGGCGGGGAGTATCGTGACGTAAAGTTGATATCATCATAACCAATTACAACACAAAGCAACACAGCCGAAGGCTTGGAGTAAAATACAAACTATTACCAACCATAGAGTGAACGACATTTTCGACCGCATTCCACGTGTATTCCGGTGGGCCCGGAGGGGAGTATCGTGACGTAAAGTTGATATCATCATAGCCAATTACAACACAAAGCAACACAGCCGGAGGCTTGGAGTAAAATACAAACTATTACCAACCATAGAGTGAACGACATTTTCGACCTCATTCCAGCAGATAGGTGAACGACATTTTCGACCGTACATAGCTTCGAAAGGCGCCATGTTGATGCTGGTGTGATAACTATTGTTGTAGGAGAATTCGATCAACGGTAGATGCTAATCCCAACTACCACTAAAGTCGATCACGCAGGCTCTAAACATATCCTTCGGTGTTTGAATTGTCCTTTCAGATTATCCACCCGTTTGAGGATGATAAGCAGTGCTCAGATTGAGTTTGGTTCCCATGGAAGATTGCATGGTCTTCCAAAAGTGAGATGAGAATCGAGCATCTCGGTCAGATATGATGTTTAAAGAATACCGTGACAAGATACAATCTCATAAACGTAGATCTTGGCGAGTTTTTCAGCAGATAGATCCTCATGAATCGGCAAAAAGTGTGCTGACTTTGTTAGACGATCAATGACTACCCAAATGACATGACCTCTTGATGTACGCGGTAGTTTAGTGATGAGATCCATCACAATGTTCTCCCACTTCTATACTGGTATTTCTTGTTGCTCCAGTAAACCAGATGGGCATTGATGTTCTCCTTAACTTTAAGACAAGTTAGGCATTTAGACACATACAAGGCAATGTCCTTCTTCATACCCGGCCACCAATACTGGGTACGAAGATCCTTGTACATTTTGTCTGCACCAGGATGGATTGAATAACGAGACTTATGAGCTTCGTCCATCAATAAGGTGCGAAGATTGTCTTGACTTGGAATCCACAATCAGTTCATGTAGTAGAGTAATCCGTTGTCTTTCTTTTCGAGCTGAAGTTCGAGATTTTGTGGTAGCTCATTTTTCAACAAGCTTTGGGTTACACATATACGCTGTGCTTGAAGGATACGTGTGAGGATATCAGATTGAACTCGAACACAATGAAGCTTGACACGTTCCTTATGACTAAGCGCATCACACACGACATTTGCCTTAGCAAGATGACAACACTGTCTCATGTTTAGCTTCTTTTGATTGAATATGTGTTGGAAAATTTTCTGGTCCGTGAAAACCACAGACTTCGTACCATAAAGGTAGTGTCTCTAAATCTTGAGAGCAAAAACTATGGCACCTAGCTCAAGATCATGAGTTATGTAGTTCTTCTCGTGGATTTTCAATTGTCTTGACAAATAGGCTATGACTTTATCTCGTTGCATGAGAACACAAACAAGGCCTAGATTCGATACGTCACAATAGACAACGAAATCATCGTTGCCATTGGGTAAAGATAAAACAGGAGCATCACAGAGTTTTTATTTCAGTGTTTGAAAGGCTCCCTCTTGTTTGGGTCCCCACTCAAAAAGCTTATTCTTCTGAGTAAAAGTAGTGAGGGGAATCGTGATCTTTGAGAAGTTCGTGATGAATCGTTGATATTATCCAACAAGACCAAGAAATGAGCGAACTTCTGTGGGAGTAGTGGGTGTATTCCAATCCTTAATCGAAGTGATTTTGGAAGGATCCACATGTATACCTTGCTCATTAACTATGTGACCCAAGAATTGAACTTCCTTAAGTCAAAATTCACACTTGAAGAACTTGGCGAAAAGTTGTTCCTTCTTTAGGAGTTCCATTGTTAGAAGAAGATGTTGTTGGTGATCGGCTTGAGACTTAGAATAAATGAAGATGTCATAATGATGAACTTGTCTAAATAAGGTTTACAAACCCTATTCATTAAGTCCCTGAAGACGGCTGAAGCATTTGTCAAACCAAAAGGCATGACAATGAACTCGTAATGGCCATATCGAGTGCGAAAAGCAGTCTTGGGAATATCTTCTTCGAGCACACAAAGTTGATGATTCCTAGAACGCATATCGATCTTTGAAAAGCAGGTATCACCTTTTAGATGATAAAAAGATCATCAATGCGAGGTAGGGGATATCGGTTTTTGATTTTAGTTTGTTGAGCTCACGATAATCGATACACATACGGAAGGATCCATCCTTCTTTTTCACGAACAGGACAAGAACGCCCCAAGGTGAAAAGCTCGGACGAATAATCCTTTATCTGATAACTCCTAGAGTTATTTCGATAACTCTTGCATCTCAGATAGTGCAAGACGGTAAGGATATTTGGCTATTGGGTTGGCACCAGGTACAAGATCAATACGAAACTCAACTTGACGTGCTAGGGGTAAACCAGGTAGCTCTTCAGGAAACACCTCAGGATAATCCCGAATAACCGGGATGTCCTGAATAGTATTGCCCTTGCCTTTCTCCTCTACGATATGTGCCAAGAAGGCTACATAATTCTGTCGTAGGTATTTTTGGGCTTGTGTACAAGTCATGAGTTTTAGGTTACTAGAGGGTTTTTTCTCCATGACCTTCTAAGGTCTCGCCAGACAAAAGAGGTATACGAACAACCTTGTCAAAACAGACCACCTCAGCATGGTGTTTGGTTAACCAATCCATTCCTATGATGATGTCAAAACTCCCGAGTTGCATTCGCGTTAGGTCAATGGGAAAAAGGTAGTTATTGAGGTTTATCTGGCAACTAAGAATGATTGATCGAGTACACGAGGTTCACCACTATCTATTTCTACTTTCAAGGGCTTTCCTAGTTTACTTCTTGGCATCGAAAGCAAAGGTTCAAAGGCTAGTGATACAAAGCTTCTATCAGCACCCGAATCGAAAAGAACAGAAGCAGGATGATTGTTAACAAGGAATGTACCTGTTGGTGCACATATGTCTATTGCCTACGTCTAGGACAAGTCTGATGTATAGATAGGGTTTCGTAGCATCAAATGTTAAGTGTTGAAAGTTGTGTATAGTTATTACAATTTTCGTACGAAAATGTATAAGGATTTTCGTACGAAAATCTTGTGATAGAGTCACTAGGTGCTGTCATGTCTTGCCTATAAATAGGTGATTTAGGACGTTTGTCCAGCATGCTATTTTTGGAGATCAGAGGCGAAGCCCTGCTCAAGTCTGCAATTGTTTGAACGTTAATCAATATAACAGACGGTTAAACAGTAATCATCGCTTGTTCTTGGTTTGTTCAATCAGCTAACAATGAATTCCGCCTCTGTTAGCTGAGCAAGTGGTATCAGAACCTTAAGGTCTGATTTGTGAACAAACAACCAAGTTTCAGCTGGATTCAACCTTCAAAGTTCAAGATTCATCCATTGGAAACTCTTCTTCTACTCTTTCTTGGAACTTATTCTAGATCTGAAGGATTTCATGGACAATTTGGACTTGGTCATTAGTATTGTCCCACCCCAACCAATGGCGGAAACATCGGGGTTAGTGGCACTAGGCGACCAGATTGTCTCACGAGAAATTCCGTAACAATTATCCAACAACATTACTTAACGTTTAACATTCCATACTATTAAACATAACATTTCAAACAACCATTACAGAAATTCTGATTTTCTCATAAAAACAACATGGTTTGATATCCCCTAGATTTTTTAATACAACTGTTCTAAACAAGATGAACAAAATACTAAATAAAACTACTCCAAAGCAATCCAAGCTAAATCCTCAACCTGTTACAAACGTTAAAATACAAGTCAATACAATTAAGTAAAGGTGAGCATACGAGTTTGAATAATACTAGCATAGTTGAGAAAGCGTTTGCGAAACAATCTAATTACATATCATGATACACCAAAACACTTAACATAACATAGACTTATTTCTCATGCTAACTACCGTGAAAAGGCTTGCACGACCATCCTAACTAGACCCCGTCGGGTGTTAGCCAAACTATAGTACCATACTAGCTAAGGAGGCAAGTTAACGAAAATAAGTCCTAGTCACATGTTTCTAGTATCACGTATCGAGCATATACAATCAGATTATTCGCGTGTGATAAACAATTTTGATTTGTGAAGTGATTTTGATATAGGAACATATGTAACACCCAAAAAGTGCATGAAAGCGAAAATGGGTCAAGTATACTCACTGTGGGTACGTTTTGGTAAGACTTAAGATTCTGAGGAGAGTTGCGGAGTGCGCCGGATCAGCCTGTAAACGAACAGAAGTGCATCAGTCTTCCGAAAAGCCGAAACGGTGAAGTTTGAGTTGAGCAGTAGGCAAGTTCAGGCGAACTTGTATGGTTTTGGGTAGTTTAGTGTCAAGTTCGGTCGAACTTGATGAGTTTCTTTGAGAAACTTGTCAAGTTCGGGCGAACTTGTGAGAAAACCTAACTGAGGAGGCAAGTTCGGGCGAACTTTTAAGACTTTTTGGTGATGAACACCCAAGTTCGGTCGAACTTGACCCAATATAGGTACAAGTTCGGTCGAACTTGACCTGATGAGCTGGTGATTCTTGAGCGAACTTGATGTTTTCGGGTCCAAAATCTTGCGTTTTCTTGTCGTTTGCTGAGTAAATCGAGTGTTCATCCCTCCAAACCTGTGCTACTGAGCAAACTTAGGTCGGAGATGTCTTTTAGATTGGTTTTAGCTGTTTTACAAAAGTGTGGGATAATCCAGACGAACTCGGGGTTCGTTCTGGTTAGTCCGGCTTGTGTAAACCAACATAAACGTCCTTGTGCTTCCAGATCTGGGATCTTGAATGACAAATGCTTCGTTTCATATCAGAAATGAAAAAACATCATCAAAAGCCCGTAATTTTAGGTAGAAATCAAGGTTTAAAAGGTTTTGCTCAGATCCAAGTATGGATTTGAGTAGTAAACATAAGTTTTATGGAAAAAAATGAAGATTTTCATAAAACCGAAGAGTTTGGATCAAAACGAAGGCTTTGCCTTGTGCCAAAATCGTTGTAAATCTTTGTAAATCGTTGATAAACGTTGTTGTAGCTGAAATCAGGTTGATTCTTACTTAGAACACAAAATTTTCGGGTTTGAGAGTTCTGAGCGAAGTTGCAGCAAGTTCAAATGGGAGAATGGAGCTGAGTATTTATAACTGAAAGCAAGATTTGAGCTGCTGGCAGTGAAGTTCGGCCGAACTTGTATAAAAGAGTACAAGTTCGCGCGAACTTGTAGGAATATGAGAGGAAAAGAGCCAAGTTCGACCGAACTTGACCTCCCTGAGGTGAAGTTCGAGCGAACTTGACCCAAAAGTTGGGTTTTCTTTGTTTATTTCACGTTAAGTGTTCGTTTGGCGACTCGGTTAATATTATTTAGGTATATTAAGCGTTTTACTAAAGCGTTAAGCGTTATACTTGATATAATATTGCGATTTAGCGATTCGAGAGTGCGAGAGCGATACGATAGCGAGCGTAATCATAATCACAAACACACATAACACATAAATAACATAAAAACCACATAAGTAACTGCGATTTGCGATGCGATGAGGTAAGCAATGTGATTTTAATAAGCGTTTAGATGCGATACAACATAGATAAGCTTAATCTAATTAACATAAAGTTTTCATATAATTCAAATTTCGGAATAAATGAAACTACAAGGATAAAGATAACAACGAGAAAATTAGAGTTGTTACAGTCTCCCCTACTTTAGGGAATTTCGTCCCGAAATTAGGCAGTGGCCATAACAAAGAGATGCGGATATTTCGTTTTCATATCACTTTCGAGTTCCCAATTTTGCCTTCCCATTGGATTTCCACGATAGGTATGCGAGAGCTCGGAGTTTCTTGGTTTCCTGATCCATGATTTCAACGGGTTTTTCCACGAAATGGAGCGTCTCGTTGATTTGCAGATCTTCGAGAGGTACATGGAGATTTTCTTCGGCTAGGCACTTCTTGAGGTTAGACACGTGGAAAGTCGGATGGACGTTGTTGAGTTCCTCCGGTAATTCAAGTCGATATGCTACTTTACCGATTCTTTCCAGAATCTTAAAGGGTCCTACGTATCGAGGCGCTAGCTTTCCTTTCTTGCCGAAGCGGACCACTCCCTTCCAAGGTGCAACCTTTAGGAGAATGTGATCTCCCACTTCGAACTGCAGGGGCTTGCGGCGTTTATCTGCGTAACTCTTTTGACGACTCCGAGCTTTCAAGAGGTTGTCTCTGATATGAAGGATTTTGTCTGTCGTTTCTTGAATTAACTCGGGACCGGTGATTTGCGTTCTCCTATCTCGTGCCATGCAATAGGCGATCGACTTTTTCTTCCATACAGTGCCTCAAAAGGAGCCATTTGAATGCTGGTATGATAACTATTATTGTACGAGAATTCAATTAAAGGTAAATGCATATCCCAGTTATCATCAAAATCTATGATGCACGCACGAAGCATGTCTTCGAGGGTGCGGATTGTTCGTTCAGTCTGACCGTCGGTTTGAGGGTGAAAAGCTGTACTGAGATTGAGAGTAGTACCAAGAGCGGATTGAAAAGTCTCCCAGAGATGTGAAGTAAAGCGACCGTCTCGGTCAGAGATGATGTCACGAGGCGTCCTGTGTCGACATATAACTTCGTCGGTATAGATTCGGGCTAACCATTCGACCTTAAAGTCTTCTCGTATAGCAATAAAGTGCGTAGATTTAGTAAGAAGATCAACGATAACCCAAATGCTATCGTGACTGGATGAAGTGCGGGGAAGTTTTGTAATAAAGTCCATAGCTATACTCTCCCACTTCCACATCGGGAATTCGGGTTGTTCAAATAAGCCAGCAGGCCTTTGATGTTCGGCTTTAACTTTCGAGCAATTTAAGCACTTCGAGACATAGACGGCAATATCATTTTTCATGCCCGGCCACCAGTACTTAGGACGAAGGTCCTGGTACATTTTGTCGGCACCGGGGTGAATGGAATATCGAGATTTATGAGCTTCGGTCATCAGCAATTCACGAAGATTGTCACGGGTAGGAATCCAAATGCGATCGAGATAGTAACAAATACTGTTAGGTTTAGATACGAGCTGAGTTTCGGCACCACATTTCATTTCTTCTTCCAAAGTACTCTCGTTAAAACAGGCGAATTGGGTGGAGCGAATCATGATTTCGAGGTCATTCAAAGCTTGAGAGTCACGAACACTATATACATAGCTTCGTCGATTTAGAGCATCGGGGACAACGTTTGATTTGTCGGGATGGTAGCGTATCTCGCAATCGTAATCGTTGAGAAGTTCAACCCATCGACGTTGTCGCATGTTTAGTTCTTTTTGATCAAAGATATGTTGTAAGCTCTTATGGTCGGTGAAGACCGTACACTTGGTACCGTAAAGGTAGTGTCGCCATATATTTAATGCTAAAACAACTGCACCGAGTTCAAGATCGTGGGTAGTGTAGTTCTTCTCGTAGATCTTGAGTTGTCGAGACGCATACGCGATAACCTTGTCTCGTTACATGAGAACACAACTGAGACCAAGGTTCGAGCCATCGCAATAAACAACGAAATCGTCGTTTCCGTCGGGTAAAGCGAGTACCGGAGCGTTGCATAGCATACATTTGAGAGTTTGAAAAGCTTCCTCTTGCTTGGAATCCCAAACAAAAGGTTTATCTTTATGAGTTAAAGCGGTAAGCGGCACGACGATTTTCGAGAAGTCGGCGATGAATCGAAGGTAGTAACCCGCCAATCCAAGAAATGAATGGATTTCGAAAGCATTCTTTGGTGTAATCCAACTCTTGACGGCTTCGATCTTTGCAGGGTCGACGTGAATTCCTTGACTATTAACAATGTGGCCGAGAAATTAGACTTCTTCGAGCCAGAATTCACATTTAGAGAACTTAGCATAAAGGCGATTACCTTGAAGAAGTTCGAGGACAAAACGAATATGGCGCGCGTGTGAGTCTCTCGACTTTGAATAGATAAGGATATCATCGATGAAAACAATGACAAAGCAGTCTAAGAAAGCTTTACACACACGGTTCATCAAGTCCATGAAAACCGCAGGTGCATTGGTAAGACCAAAAGGCATGACCACGAATTCGAAATGGCCATAACGAGTACGAAAGGCAGTTTTCGGAATATCTTCATCCAACACGCGTAACTGATGATAGCCGGAACGCAGGTCGATCTTAGAAAAACAAGTAGCACCTTGAAGCTGATCAAATAAGTCGTTAATTCGAGGAAGAGGATAGCGATTCTTTATCGTGAGTTTGTTAAGTTCACGATAATCGATGCACATTCGGAACAATCCATCCTTCTTTTACACCAAAAGGACGGGTGCGCCCCAAGGTGAAGTGCTCGGGCGTATGAAATCTTTATCAAGAAGCTCTTGAAGTTGGCTCGATAGCTCGCGCATTTCGGATGGTGCAAGACGATAAGGGGCCTTAGCAACAGGAGTAGCACCTGGAATCAAATCGATACGGAATTCAACATCTCGAGTAGGGGGTAAACCGGGTAAATCATCGGGAAAGACTTTAGGAAATTCACAAACAACGGGAACATCTTTATAAGCCTTCTTTTCTTTCTCCGGGTTCACGATATGAGCGAGGAAGGCAACACATCGCTTTAGCAAGCATTTGTGTGCTCGAGTACATGACAAAAGCATTAACTTCTTTGAGGGAATTTCACCATAAATATGAAGTTGATCACCGTTTGGGAGAGGGAATCGGATCATTTTATTGAAGCAAACAACTTCAGCACGATTCTCACGAAGAAAATCCATGCCTACTATGATATCGAAGCTACCTAACTGCATAGGTTTGAGATTGATCGAGAAGATGCGGCTGTTGAGATCGAGGGAACAACCACGTAAGATGGAATTGACGGTAACGGTTCTTCCGGTGGCGACTTCCACATCGAAAGTCTTTGGGAGTTTAGCGCGCTTACATTTTAAAACCTTTTCGAATTCTAACGATACAAAACAATTATCGGCATTAGTATCAAATAAACATGAAGCATAAATACCATTGACAAGGAACGTACCATTTGTGATATCCCGGGTTTTTCGGATAATTTAGACGTGACACTTGTCGAATAATATATGTGCTAAGTATTAAACGTGCATGGATTAAATACGTGTTGTGTGTTGTGTGAATTTTAGTTATAGAATAATTACTGTAGAAATGTACACGAACTAAACCGAACCGCGACGTGAACCAACTTCGATTCATCGTGACTCTGGGAGTTAACAAGTTTTAAACTTTAACTCGAGTCAAGTCCTCGGCCAAGATCGAAACCAAACCAAGAGCAAACCTAAACCCTAACCCAAAACACTCTCGGCCGAGATCAAGTTCAAAAACCGCAAGTTCAAACCCAAACCGAATCCACCCGAGTACTTGGCCGCGAGACTACATCCAAACTAAACTAACTCACCCAAACCCTCGGCCATAAACCCCAAACCAAACCGTAAACCCTATCATTGTTGCGCTTATATATACAATACCCATACATACTCCTTCACAATTCACAAACCCTAGTTGAAGAAAATAGCCGTCGGCTGCCTTACCCTCTCCACCCTCTCGGTCGCAGCAAGCAGCAGCCAAGCCTTACATCTTCTCCGACCGCAAACTGCCTCACTCTTACTCCATTGATCGCGAACAACATCCTTTTCTCGGTCACGGATCTCTCGGTTGCAAGCAATTCTTGATCACCGGATTCCTTAGCTTAATCACGGTTCGTTTACCTTATCATATGATACAAGACCATATTCGGATACATGTGTGTGACTTTGTTGTGTTCGGATCGTATGATTGTATTGTCTCCGATAAATATGCATGCTTGAATGTCTAGTTGTTTCGGATATATATGCATGCTTGAATGATTCGTTGTCTCGGACGTATGCTTGAATGACTTGTTGTCTCGGACATATGCTTGAATGATTAGTTGTTTCGAATATATGTGTGTTGATTGTTGCTGTTCACAGACTGCATGATGGTATAGTTTCGGAGTATAAGTGCTGTTAAGTAATCGGCTGATTTGATCATTGTTCACATGCAGAATTGTTTTCGGAAATCACAAGTTACAAGTATGTTTTGGTTATAATAACTAGAAGTAAGAACTAGAGTTTGTATGGATAGGTTACTAGTATTAGTCTATAATTAAAAATCAGTTCTTGATCGCCTAGATTAATCGCATGAACGGGATTACACGAGTTTATAATAATAACATGCTGAAACAGGATGCTGAGTGAAAGTTACAGCCGATTTCATCTGGCTGTAACTTGGTCGTTAGTTGTCGAAAAACGGATTTTCTGATGTCTAAAACGTAGAGATTTGAATAAGGAATCTAATGGCGCTGGATTCATAATTTTCTGAAGTCGTTTGATATTTTTAAAGGGCTAAACAAGTTCAGTAGCTAAAGCTGTTAAAATTCTGGAATTTTGTTGGTTGTTTATCAAGCTAGATTTTAAAATCAGTAGGGAGTTGAGTCATGATTTTTGTACAGCAACTAGGTATAGAAATTTCCGGGCAACTCCAATTGGAATTTTGTTAATCGGACGATCAGTGATTTTTAAATAAATTCTTCCGTGGACTGCAGTCAGAAAGCGGTAAATCTGACTGCAGCTTAGTGAATTAATATTTATGGTTAACTGGTAAAGATTTAGGACTTGGAAAAATTATATAAATTTCTATGGTATAAATGTCACCTACTGTAAAAATATGGGAATTTTTGGAATGTTAGAACTATTTTATAAAAATCCTAGAAGACAGCTGAATAATTGAGTGTTAAGCAGAAAGTTGATAACTTGTGATTGTATACATTAAAGTGTTGCATGGAATTGAAATATGTTCATGATAAGTTGGTTGATTACTTTGATCACATGAGAATACTTGCATGCATGTTTGAGTGTTAGATATGTTGTTGGTATGTATCACTTTGTGAGTCAATTTCGTGTGGAATTTGTATTGGTGTGATTACACACTGACGTGGAATTAATTGGTTTGTTAGGACGCAACTAGCGGTCCCATCTCTTATAACATCTTTGCTACACTAACCGAGCAAATAAAGGTGAGTTCACGGCCCCTAACTTTATCCGGTTTTTAAACAACAGGGGGAGAAACATGTATACGCTCTCAAACTCAATCTCTTTACGTTATACGAATTTAACGTCACATAACTATACGGTAACTAAGTTAATGTTAATGTAATGTTATGGTCACTAAGCAGCTTTATCACTTAAGTCCTCGACAATCTCCTCGGATCGTTAGTATTTGGGTTAAATAGCGGGGGAATTATAAGTAGTACTACTGGGCCCGACAAGCCCCATCCGAGCTAGTCGCGCTAGCCGACCTGGTATGGTCAACGGGTGAATAATTGGCCTAACACCGCCATGGTCATGTGATAGGCCTGGCAAAACGGAGGCACAACAGTCAGCTTCGATCACGAACTCTTACGTGACATGACTTTAGGCTAGCTACCTATATACATTAATATTGAACTTAATTACGGGACAACTTAATATTCCGGGTTTGGAATATTGGAAACATCAACTTATTATCCCGGGTTGGGGATAATGGAAACAACAACTTAATATTCCGGGCTGGGAATATTGGAAGCAACAACTTGTTATTCCGAGATTGGAATAATAGAACTGATATGTTATCCCGGGTTGGGGATAACGGAGTAAACAAACTATAACCGAACAAACGAATTTATGAAAACCTGTGAACTCACTCATCTTTAATGTTGACACTTGTTTCTTTACATGTTTCTCAGGACGCTAGGAGCTCTAGGTGCACGCACATGCATTGAACAAGACATCTTTATCGAGTCTCATTTATTAATATTGTTTTGGGATTTTTCATTTGTTTTGGCGTTTGTGTTGGCGCCCGCATCATTACTTATTTATGCTTCCGCTCAAACTTAAAACTAATGCTCTGCTAAATATTGGTAATTGATATAAAATCTAAAATGAACGATTTTGGAAAACGTATTATCAAACCATGTAGAGTCGTTCGATGTACTAGTGTTTCAGATTCTGGTTTGTTCACACGCCTCGCGGTAGAACTCCGCAAGTGGAAATTGAGGGTGTGACACCATTGACAACATTGTTATCATTTTGGGCCTGGCGGTGGTTGAGATTGAAGGCTCTGCCACGCGCAGCTTGTGGTTGTTGTGGCGGCTGAGGCTGCGGTGCTGGCTGCTCTTGCTTGACAGGACGATTCCGACAGACATTGGCGAAATGATTAGGATCCACACACATAGCACACACGTGCTTTTGGAGCTTGCTGCTGATTGGCTTAAGGAGGAGCGGGTAAAGCTGGAGCTGCTGGAGCCTGAGGAGCTGGCTGACGAGGACCTGATAGGCAACTCACAGTAAAATGGCTGTAGATATTACATTTTGTGCAAAAACGGCAGTTGCCACCAACGGCATGATGATAAGTGCACTTAGGGCACAAAGGGTGAGGTCCGGTATACGCACGCTTAGCTGGAGGTGCGCTTGGAACGGCTGACTGAAGTGGCTGAGGGTTTGCTGGAGCGGCGAGGGCATAGTTCTTGCTAGGGTTTCCTCTCTTGCATCCCTGACGCTTTCCCTTTAGTTCACTTGATGATTCGGTAGAAGCGGTTGGTTCGACGACGGCTTGATTGGTGACTTTAGCAGAGTTCTTGAAATAACCATCCTGAACTCGCTGGTCGTTGATCTCAACGGCGAGTATGTAGGTTTCCTCCATGGTTGTAGTACGAGCAACCTTCATGAAACTTGCAACGCACTCGGGTAAACCACGGATGTACTTGTTGATAGCTTTCTCCGTCGTATCAACCTGGCTGGGACAGATGATGCTCAAAATCTTAAACCGAGCAGTAAAACCAGCATTGTCGGGACCATCCTGCTTGATACCCCAAACCTCATTCTCGAGCTTTTGCATTTCATGCGGAGGACAAAACTCCTTCATCATTACTTCCTTGAGTTCCTCCCAAGATAGATTGTAGGCTTCATCATTTCCACGCTTGTTTCTTTCAGTTGTCCACCAGTCAAGAGCACAGGACTGGAAGACTCCGGTAGCATTCACGATGCGGAGGTCATCGGGGCATCCACTTTGCCTAAAAGTGACCTCAATAGCATCGAACCAGTGAAACATAGAAGTCGGTCCGTCATTGCCCGTGAAGGCGAGAGGTGCACAAGCCTTGAAGTTCTTGAAGCTGAATCACGGCTTAGGATTCTCAGTTTTTGAGTCAACTAATGAGTTACTGCTCGTGGCATGAATTTCCGAGACGATTTACATAATGACTTTAGCTATCTCCTTGGCTACCATTGTAGCGATACGCTTGTCGGCTTTGCTGCGCTGGAGATTCCTTCGGGTGTGCGATCCCATGGAAGACATCTACATGAAAGATTTAGATTAGATGAGATTTGATTATAATAGAGTTATATTTAAATATTTATTATTATTATCATTCATTCAAGGCACAAAATCACATAAACACGTAGGCACGTAAACACGTAAGCACATAAGCACGTAAGCACATAAGCACGTATTTCACGTAAGTATATACTTTGCACATATTCATCTTCTTATAAGTAAAGCGTAGCGCGTTGGAGATGTGATATAATAGCGAGATATAAGCGGTATGTATATACATAAGCGAGATAGTACCACATATGAAAACATACGCGTAAGAGAGATGAGCGTTTTAGTTTGATTGGTGCATTATTTAGCGTTTTAGATTTCGAGAACTGTGCGAGTAGTGCATGCGTTCTATGAAGCGTAAAGCAATAAAGCGAGAAATCGATAATGCGAGAAATAAACAATTAAGCGAGAAATAGATTAAAGGAAAAATTCTCAAAATTTTAAACACATAAATAATAATAAACTTGATGACGCGTAAATCGACGATGTAGGCTTAAATCAATTGGGAGTATCCGGGGTTTTGAGATGTTGACTATACAAAGTGATTCGACTACCCTTTGCATTTGGACCCATGCTTTGGCCTAATAGATGAACGTTCTCACCGCAAGCGGCTAACAACGTTTACCCTTCCAGTTAATACGTGTTCCAAACGATTGGCATAACCGAGACTTTGGTGACATTGAAAATCAAAGCACGAAATTAGTTATTAAGATGCGGGTTTCACCCCTAACTTAACAACATCATTCCTAGTTGTTGCCACGCTCACCGATCACATCGGGCGTTCCACTAGATAGAAAGGGAGATGTTCGTCGAGGTTTGGATGTCACTCCTAAGTCAACGAAGATATCTCGTGATGAGTAATACGCAGAAGGAGAGATCTTATTGAGAGTTCTTGGTTATCACACCTAGTCTCAACTTGATCCTCGTTTGTGGGATATTAGCGTTTCATAATCGTGTATATTGTATTAACCTTAGGAAAGACATATTTAAGCATTTATGGCCAGTAGATTAGCATTTAATTCAAAGATTGGTCAATCAGGTACTTAAACATGCTACTAGGTCAAACATGGCAATTCTACCTATTATCCTAAGGAATTCGCTCTGATACCAATCTGTCACAGCCCAACCGATGGCGGAAACATCGGGGTTAGTGGCACTAGGTGACCAGATTGTCTCACGAGAAATTCCTTAACAATTATCCAACAACATTACTTAACGTTTAACATCCCATACTATTAAACATAACATTTCAAACAACCATTACAAAAATTCTGATTTTCTCATAAAAACAACATGGTTCGATATCCCCTAGATTTTTTATTACAACTGTTCTAAACAAGATGAACAAAATACTAAATAAAACTACTCCAAAGCAATCCAAGCTAAATCTTCAACATGTTACATACGTTAAAATACAAGTCAATAAAATTAAGTAAAGGTGAGCATACGAGTTTGAATAATACTAGCATAGTCGAGAAAGCGTTTGCGAAATAATCTAATTGCATATCATGATACACCAAAACACTTAACATAACATAGGCTTATTTCTCATGCGTACTACCGTAAAAAGGCTTGCGGACCATCCTAACTAGACCCCGTCGGGTGTTAGCCAAACTATAGTACCATACTAGCTAAGGAGGCAAGTTAACGAAAATAAGTCCTAGTCAGATGTTTCTAGTATCACGTATCGAGCATATACAATCATATTATTCACGTGTGATATACAGTATTGATTTGTGAAGTGATTTTGATATAGGAACGTATGTAACACCCAAAAAGTGTATGAAAGCGAAAATGGGTCAAGTATACTCACTGTGGGTGCGTTTTGGTAAGAATTAAGATTCTGAGGAGAGTTGCGGAGTGCACTGGATTAGCCTGTAAACGAACAGAAGTGCATCAGTCTTCCGAAAAGCCGAAATGGTGAAGTTTGAGTTGAGCAGTAGGCAAGTTCGGGCGAACTTGTGTGTAAACACACAAGTTCGAACGAACTTGTATGGTTTTGGGTGGTTTAGTGTCAAGTTCGGTCGAACTTGATGAGTTTCTTTGAGAA
Source organism: Scalesia atractyloides (assembly GCA_947069175.1). NCBI lineage: Eukaryota > Viridiplantae > Streptophyta > Magnoliopsida > Asterales > Asteraceae > Scalesia > Scalesia atractyloides. The sequence continues at coordinate 70,557,318 of CAMTDV010000014.1, forward strand.
ACTTGTCAAGTTCGAGCGAACTTGTGAGAAAACCTTACTGAGGAGGCAAGTTCGGGCGAACTTGTATAGTTTCCTAAGAAACTAGGCAAGTTCGGGCGAACTTGTAAGACCTTTTGGTGATGAACACCCAAGTTCGGTCGAACTTGACCCAATATGGGTACAAGTCCTTGGTCGAACTTGACCTGATGAGCTGGTGATTCTTGATCGAACTTGATGTTTTCGGGTCCAAAATCTTGCGTTTTCGCGTCGTTTGCTGAGTAAATCGAGAGTTCATCCCTCCAACCCTGTGCTACTGAGCAAACTTAGGTCGGAGAGGTCTTTTAGAGCGGTTTTAGCCATTTTACAAAAGTGTGGGCTAATCCAGACGAACTCGGGGTTCGTTCGGGTTAGTCCGGCTTGTGTAGACCAACATAAACATCCTTGTGCTTCCAGATCTGGGATCTTGAATGACAAATGCTTCGTTTCATATCAGAAATGAACAAAACATCATCAAAAGTCCGTAATTTTGTGTAGAAATCAAGGTTTAAAAGGTTTTGCTCAGATCCAATATGGATGTGAGTAATAAACAGAAGTTTTATGGAAAAATAGGAAGAGTTTCGTAAATTAAAGAGTTTTGATGAAAACGAAGGCTATGCCTTGTGCCAAAATCGTTGTAAACCTTTGTAAATCATTGATAAACGTTGTTGTAGTTGAAATCGGGTTGATTCTTACTTAGAACACAAAAGTTTCAGGTTTGAGAGCTCTGAGCGAAGTTGCAGCAAGTTCAAATGGGAGAATGGAGATGAGTATTTATAGGTGAAGGCAAGATTTGAGCTGCTAGGAGTCAAGTTCGGCCGAACTTGTACAAAATGGTACAAGTTCGCGCGAACTTGTAGGAATATGAGAGGAAAAGAGCCAAGTTCGACCGAACTTGAGGTTTAGAAAAGATTAACTGGGCCAGTCAAGTTCGGTCGAACTTTGTAACACCAAGTTCGAGCGAACTTGACCCAAAAGTTGGGTTTTCTTCGTTTATTTCGCGTTAAGTGTTCGTTTGGTGACTCGGTTAATATTATTAGGTATATTAAGCGTTTTATTAAAGCGTTAAGTGTTATACTTTATATAATAGTGCGATTTAGCGATTCGAGAGTGCGAGAGCGATGCGATAACGAGCGTAATCATAATCACAAACACACATAACACATAAATAACATAAAAACCACATAAGTAACTGCGATTTGCGATGCGATGAGGTAAGCGATGCGATTTTAATAAGCGTTTAGATGCGATACAACATACATAAGCTTAATCTAATTAACATAAACTCTTCTTATAATTCGAATCTCTGAATAAATGAAACTACAAGGATAAAGATAACAACGGGAAAATTGGAGTTGTTACAAGTATAACGTGTTAAAATCAATTATAAACAATTCACTGATACTTACATACATAAAATCCATCAAAATAATGCTTGAAATCATCAAAAACGTGAAATTGTGAATAAGTGGTCGAAGAAGACAAGTATTTTCGCACGAAATACTAGTTTTCATAAGAAAATCAAGGTCTTAACACCTGAAAAGTTTGATCTAACACAGAAACAAAATTTTCGTACCAAATTAGATTTTTGCATGAAAATTGAATTTTTCGTACGAAAATCCAGACCTAAAATTCGTACGAAAATCTCTTGTTTGGACCAAATTTTCAGTTAGTTTCAAGTTAACCAGTTTTAATCAGTTTTCTGTTATAAGTTTTTGTCAAGATGTCAGGTGAAGAGGAATTTCATAACGTGTTTGCCACACAAGCAGTTACAACTTTAGTCGCAGCCCAGAACATGAATCTTGAAAACGAAATGGGAACCACTACAAAGCCTCCAAAGCTCATGAACATCGAAGACTACGAGAGTTGGAGTGAGCGTTTCAAGAACTAGGTTCAAGCGACAAACTTAACCGTTTGGTTTGCACTCAAGAACAAGTATCAACCACCACCCAATGAACTAGGCATTGAGAAAACAGTGGCTCATCTGTCCGATGACGAACGAGAAAAATACATCACTGAGAAGAAAATGATGAATCTCCTTCAACATGCCATAAAAGAAGAAATCTTAGTTCTCCTACAACACGTTGATGACGCTCATTCATTATGGCTTGCCTTACGATTAAGAGCTCAAGGGAGTACGAATGTTAGAAAAGGAAAGAAGGCTTTACTGAACAAAGAATTTGAAGTATTCAATGTTCTTCCAGGTGAGAACATGAAGCAACTCATAGAAAGGTATTGCCACCTAGTAGTACAGATGAAGCGTATGGGAATTGTCAAAACGAACGAAGAGCTAGTCGACAAACAGGCAGATTCTTTGCCTGAGGGAGATTGGGCAACATATCTAACGATCCTGAAGAATGGAGCTGAATATGACAGTCTCAGTTTGCTGAGATTCATAGAAAAGTTGGAAGGGCACGAACTAGAGATGCAGAAAATGGCAAAAGGCAAGAAAACGAACTCGCAACAGGATGTGAGCTTATACTACAAAGGAAACCCAAATACTCATGTTCAGAGTCCCAAGATCCAAACAGCCTTTAGTGCTAACTCAAATGCAAGTCCAGCTTCCAACCAATCCAGTGGATTCCAAACGTTTGCTTCCTTCAATCCAAACAATCACCAAGGACAACAATCGTCTCAGAGCTCAAGTCAACCACAAAGCAATCAGCAAAGTCAATCCAATTCTAACCAGAGAATCTTGCAATGCAACATCGCAGTGAATCTCCAAAACGCTCAAGACTTCAATGAACAGACAGCCAAGCAACACATGGTGCTACTAGCAGCAGTTCTGGAATCCTACGAAGTCTTGTAGCTGGAAGAATCGGAAATACGTAAATGACCAAAGAAGATTACGACCAAATCGATCTGGAAGAAATGGAATTGATTGACATTATGTGGTGCATGGCATCAGTGGTTCGAAGAGCACAGCGGTTCATGGAAATCATAGGGAGAGATGATTTAAGAGGCCTTGACGGTAAATTAGGCTTTGATAAATCCAAAGTCACATGTTTTAAATGCAGGGAGAAAGGACACTTCAAGCGTGAATGTCCAAACCGAGAAGTAAAAGGCAATCATAATCCGTTTGGAGATGATTATTACAAAAAGGCAATTTATCATCGTCAATAGCTAGAGAAACGAATGGTGTAGATCGAGGATGGACCTTCAAACTTAAAAGACAAAGCTCTTGTGGTCACACATGAAGATGAGGGGTTCAATTGGAACAACTTCATTTCCAAAAAGGAAAGTCTTGCACTTGTTGCTGAAATCATGGAAGTTTCAGAAGAAGAGATGGAAGAAGTATTGGTAGATTACTTTAGAACTTCAGCAGAGGAAGAGGAACATCTGGCAGGTACTCCTAAATATTGTTTATTTGAGACAATTCTGAAAACTTTTGCAGTAGCTTCGATTCTGGTCTCAAAGAGGAAAGTCCTGAGGAGACAAAGTCTGAATGTGTGGAGGTGATTAATGTAACCAAGCCTGTGACACTGGAGAGCTTAACCGATATTGCTAACAAAGAACTCATGGCCAATCAAACGAGGTAGTAAGTGTGAAAGAATAGGTAGAAAGAGTTGAAATAGCTAAAGAAACAATCAAAGCTCAAACTGTCGAATTGGTCAGCCCATGCTTAAAATGTGCAGATGCATGTGAGCAATGTGCTGAGAAAGAAAAGGCTTTTAAAGAACATACAATGATAAGCTGTCATACGATTACAACACCGTAAAAGAATCATATGATAAGCTCAGCAGGACTATTCGACAGTATGAGAAAACTGTCAAAGAAGATGACAAAACACTTTCAATGCTCAAAGCAACTGTGATGGACAAACAAATGGCCATTAATCTTCATATTAACACAATTGCTGAGCTGAAAAGTGAGCTGGAGAAAACTAGAATTGAAACAGAAAGGGTTAACAAGTTGTTAATCAACTACTCTACCATCATGTATGTCCTCGATCACATTCTGCCGAAACCAGAAAGCAACGAAGATGGTAAGAAAAGCCTTGGAAAATGTTACGATCATGTTCCACCTCCTATGTGGAATAGTTATGCTAAGAAACATCCTGACGGAGTGGATAAGGCGCTGAATTTAAACCTTCTTACTGAAAACAAGAACAAGCTGCCTGAAAATCTTGACGTAACATATTCCAAAACAGAGAAGGAATGTGAATCTGAGGTGGAAACAAAGTGTTTGAAAATGTTTTTGAAAATGAGTCTAATAGCACAATTTACGAAAGTGCTGAGTCAAACAATGAGAATTCTAAGTCAAGTTCACCTTCTGGAAGTGAGAAAAGTTTTCATGAAAATTTTATCACAGCTTCAGTTGATAATTTAAATGATGATCCTAATGTAGTTATCTACAAACTGAAAGGATCAGATAAACTATATACTGATGAAGCATTTCCAGTCCCGAATGTAAACTTTAACCGTGTTGATAAATTCTTAAACTCATTGAGATTGAAACATCTGAACTTGAGAAGAATGTTGTTGGTTTCTACTCGAAGCCAAAGAAATCAAATAAAAATTCATATAAGAGAAAGAAGTTATTCTGAAAACAAAAGGGATGGGCTAGGGTTTGAGAAGAAACGAAATAAAAAATCACGAAAACCCGTTTTTACAAAGAAAGTTGAGTTTGTTTTTGGAACTAACACTGTTGAGAAAAAGAAATCATTAACAAACAAACCAACGAAGAGTTTAAGAAAGAAAAGGAGCTTCGTGAACAGGCCTTGGAACACACTGTTGGAAACGACAGTAGAACATGCTACAGATGCAACAAGGTTGGGCATATTGCACGACTTTGTTCTCAAAATCGTCCAAAACCTGTTCATGAACAAAAGAGGTTTACAGTAGATGAGAAGAAAAAGGGTCCAGAATCTGTGCCAACAAAAATTGTAAAGAGAAATGACAATGCCAGTTCCATTAAGGAACCACCAACTAAGGTCATTTCAAAATTTGAAGTTGGAGAAACCTCAAAGAAAAATGAACGAAAAGAATCTAATCTTTACATCAAAAAGGCATTTTCAAAGGCACAAACCTGGGTAGCCAAAGCAAGAACAACTCTTGTAACTCCAAAATCAACCAATGTTCCAGTCAAATCAAAAGATAAGACTGAATGCAAGACTGGACAATGGGTTGAGGTTAAGAAAGATGACAAAGTTGCCAAAGTTCCAAAAGTCGACATTGTCATCCCACCCAAGACCGAAAGGGCTTGGGTCTCTCTGTTTAAGTAATATGCTTTTCGTGTGTGTAGGGGTTTCCAAGGTCAATCATTTCAAAGTGGATCATGGACAATGGAGCTTCAAGGCACATGACAGGGATGTTGGCTTTGTTGTATAATGTAAAAGCCATCAGGGGAGGATATGTTGGGTTTGCCGGAACACAGGGCGGCAGGATCGTGGGAGAAGGAATTTTGACGAATGGAGTCGTATCTTACGACAAAGTGAACTACATTGCTGAGCTCGAGAACAATTTATTGAGCATCTCACAGATTTGTGATAAGAAGTTCACAACTCACTTCAACGACAAAGAATGTCTTATTCTCAAACCTGGTTTCGTTATTCCTGAGGAGTGGATCCTCATGCGCGCTCTGCGAGAAAATGATCTATATGTTTTAGACATGAGCGTCGCATCCACTACTTCAAAAAAAGGACAGTGTTTTATATCAAAGGCTGCTGAGAAAGAATCAATCCTATGGCATAGGAAGATGGGTCACATACACTTAAGGAAGATGAATTTTCTGGTGCATAACAATCTAGTGGAAGGAGTAAATCTCAAAAATTTTCATTTGTCAGACGACTGTATCAGCTGCAAAAAGGGGAAACAACACAAGAAGTCGCACCCAAAGAAGCTTCTCAACTCCATCAAGTTTCCACTAGAAAGGCTACACATGGATCTCTTTGGGCCTGTCAATGTGAAAAGTATTACAGGAGATCTATACTGCCTGGTCGTAACTGACGACTTCTCAAGATTCTCATGGGTTTTCTTTCAAGAGAGCAAGAATGAAACGTTTGACAATTTGATGATCTTGTTTTGAAAGCTTGAAAACCATTACCATTTGCCTATCAAGAGAATCAGAAGTGACAATGGTACTGAGTTTAAGAACAACAAGATGCTCGAATTCTGCAATGCTAAGGGTATTCATCATGAGTTCAGTGCCCCTATACTCCTCAACAAAATGGAGTAGCTGAATGAAAGAACAGAACGCTTATCGAGACTGCACACACGATGCTTGCTGATTCAAAGTTACCCATCAGCTTTTGGAGCGAAGCTGTTGCATCTGCATGTTACACCCTTAACTGCGTAATGACTGTCAAGAAGCACAAGAAGACATGCTTCGAACTTCTTAACCAACGAAAACCTAATCTAGAGTTTTTAGAGCCTTTTGGATCACCGTGTACCGTTTTGGACCCGGAAGGAAAATTCGGAGCCAAATCTTTGGAAGGATTCTTCGTAGGATATGCAAGTCCGCAAAAGAGAGTGTATCTACCAAGCATGAATCAGGTTATTGTTGCTTAACACGTTGATTACCAGAGATACACATCGCCCATGCAAAAACCTGGAGATCCTTGGCTGTTCAATTACGACGGGTTATGGAATTCATTTGATCTGCCTGAAGAACCATCTGAGGAAGAACTCATCTTGCTATTCCAACAACATCAGATATCCAATCAAGATCAAGTTACAGGATCGTTGGTTATTTCTCCAACAACAACACCTTCTTCAGAAATAGGTCAGAGCAACACTCAGTCAGCAACAGTTGTTCCACCAGTTCAGAATATTGCAGAACCATCTTCCCCGTAGCCAGCAGATGCAGAACCTGAACAAGATCCTACTTTTGATAATGGGGATTCTAGTTCCGGTGAAGGATCAGAAGAGATTTCAAGTTATCTTAACAATCAAGCTACTGAGACCAGTGCGAGAAATGAGGCTACTTCGTCAGAACATGTTGTAGAACAGAATATCACAAACTTAGAAAGCTCAGTAAATGTTCCAGGCGAAGTAATGCCGAGATCAGTCTCCTACCATCCAACAGATAACATCATTGGAGAACTCCAAGCTGGCGTGAAAACGCGAAATCAGATCAATAGGGATCTAAGTTGCTTTTATTCCAAAGTTGCTCCACTCCAAAATAAATTTTCTCATAGTTGTTTTGTTTCCCAGGTAGAACAGGAAACATCAGAGCTGCTCTTAAAGATGACAGTTGGGTGGAAGCAATGCAGGAAGAATTATTGCAATTCCAGAAACTTGGAGTCTGGGAACTTGTTGACCTACCACCAAAGCAGAAAAAGATCAGCACTCGGTGGGTTTACAAGTGCAAAAGAGATGATAGAGGAGTGGTTGTTCGGAACAAAGTTCGGCTCGTAGTTCAAGGTTTTCATCAGCAAGAAGGAATAGACTACAACAAGGTCTACGCCCCAATCGCACGTCTAGACGCTATCCGCATTTTCCTGGCATTCGCCTCATGGAAAGGTTTCAAAGTATACCGATTAGATGTGAAGCCTACTTTCCTGTACGGTAAGGTAAAAGAGGAGGTATATGTCGGCCAACCACCGGGGTTTGTCGATCCGATTCACAAAGATAAAGTCTACTTGTTGAACAAAGCCCTTTACGGTTACACCAGGCCCCGAGAGCCTGGTACGAGACGTTTTCTAAGCACCTTCTGATTATTGTGCAAATCTATGTGGATGATATCATCTTTGGATCGACAAATGAACACTGTGTAAGGACTTCGAGAAAGTCATGAAAGAAAAATTCGAAATGAGCGCTATGGGAGAGATGAAATTCTTTTTGGGGCTTTAGGTTGAACAACTGCCAGACGGTATTTTCATTCACCAACAAAGTATGTTCATGACGTGTTGGAGAAATTCGACATGACAGGAACTAAACCCACATCTACCCCGTTAGCCACAAACCACGGTATTTGTCCAGACAATATCAGTCAAGCCCGAAGGAATCACACCTGTTGATCGTCAAAAGGATCATGCGCTATTTGAAAGGATGCCCAAGCACCGGCTTGTGGTATCCACGTCACGACGATTTCAACCTTGCGGGTTACTCTGACTCTGATTTTGGTTGCTGCAAGCAGAACACCAAGCCTACAACGGCAGGATGCCAGTTCTTCGGAATACGTTTGGTAACGTGGCAATGCAAGAAACTGACCGCAGTCGCTCTCTCTACTTGCGAAGCTGAATTTTCAGCATCTAGTTGTTGTTCCCAGATACTGTGGATACAACAACAGATGAGAGACTACGGTCTGCAATTACTTGACATGCCAATATTCGTAGATAACAAGGAGGCTATTGATATCACGGTCAATCCTTGTCAACACTCACGTACTAAACATATCGAGATTCGATATCACTTTATCCGTGACTGTCACGAGAAAAAGTTGATACGAATTGAGAAAATCCACACTGATGACCAAAAAGCAGATTTTTACACCAAAGCTTTTGCAGAGCAAGATTTCGAAATCTTTCAAAATTAAATGGTTTAAAGAATCTATCATCAGGGGATATTTATGAGGTTAAGTTTGAGGATGACGATGTTGGGACGTGATCCTCACTGGTAAGTCAAAATGTTTTATGTAAATAGCTTACTTGCTTTCTTAAAAACAAAAATCCAAAAATATGTTTTTGATTTTTAGGGGGAGAAAAAGTTGTGAAAATACAAAAACATTGAAAAATCATGAAAAATACAAAGCATTGGAAAAATCATGAAAAATACAAAAACATTAAAATACAAAAAGAGTTTTGTGTATAAAAGGAGATGATAGTAAATCAGTGGACCATTATAGTACGCTAAAGAAATGTATTGTTTAAAAAACATCTAAACAGGTCTTTCTAAGGATGTGTCGGTAGGCTTCGCACGTTCAGTAAACGGTTCAGGATATAAGCCTAAAAAGAAAAACTAGTAAATCTGTGGCTTAACATCTCTCGGATATATGGGCTTGGTACCCCGAAATTTCGTTTGAGAGAATGTCAGATTCTGAGATACAAGGTCTTTATATTTAGTTGATATCTAGGGTATTATACGAGTTCTTCTGATTTTGCGTCGGCAATGGCCTAGAACTTGTATAATACTTTCGCATTATTCATCCCAAAAGCTACATAAAAAATGAAGAAAAATGTCATAAAAAGATACGACATTCTATAGTACAAAAATTAAAAGATTCTCAAGAGGAACACCACCAAAGTCGAGCCTTCATCTCTTTCTCTGTACGGAAGTACTAACCTAAGCTCTCAAGGTCTCGCAATACACTCCTATACAGATACCAGTTAGATATATTCACCTATGAGATGAAATCTAGGGAATCTCGATGCGGAAGTATATTCTGAGTTAGGAAACACAGATTAGGCCATGTTGCTAAAATTACCTAACATATCTTGAAGCTGTTGAGAAATGTGTAGAGGTTTAAGTAGATCAGTATACCGACAATCTAAAGAAAATCTCTTTAAGAACTTAAAGTTTCATATAGAGCAACAGTACTGGTAAGTGTCTCAATAAACTGATATGATCCTTTAACACAAACTCACAAAAATATGCCTGTGAATACGTTTGTAAATATTGCTTTAATAGTGTTTTTAGTTTAAAAGTCTTCAAAAAATTCAAAAAGATTTTCTGTTTCTTCTTTAAATTTTTGACTGCCAGTGATGGAAAACAAATCTTTAGAGTCAAAAGCGACAGAATGCAGAAAAATCGTTTGAATTACGGGTTGGGAGCTAATCTGAAAACAAAGTCTAGTTTGAAACGTTTAAAAATTTCATTAATTTGAAACTTAAAATCCTAAAGAACAATGTCAGTTTTGGTCAAAAGGTGGTCATCCAAGGTCATTAACTTGGACTTGGTAACCAAAACGGTTAAACAAGGTCATTAACTTGGACTTGGACAACTGTGTGGATAATTAAAACTGAAAACAAACTAAAAAGTTGGAAAGTTGAGAAAATTTCAAAAGGGCCAAAAATTTCCGCACGAAAATTTGGCCAAAAGTCACAAGCCAAATTTTCGTACGAAAATCAGCTGGCCTGTATATAAGAGAGAGCCAAGTTCATTCCGCACAAAAACTGTTAAGAAATTTGGTGCGGATTCTCTCAAGGCTGTTGTGGTTAATCTCTTGATACACTCACTTCTCGACGTATTTGACACATTAGGGAGGTTTATTTGCACACCTCTTATAATGGCGAAGGTATTCACCGAGTTTGAATCGCGATTTGAACTATTTTGGACCTTAAACGGACTAAAACGTAGATCTAGGATAAACTAGCCGGTAAAATCTAAAATTGAACCATCTAATGTTAAAATCGGCAAGTTTAACTGAGGTTTACCGTTTCAATTTCTTGAAAAGTCAAAAATTGCAAGTGTTTTAAGTCGGTTTGAAAAAGAGTAAACTGTGGAGAAGATGAAGATTTTCGCACGAAAATTCTTAAAAGAAAGGGTTATGTTTAGGTTTGTTATTTTCGCACGAAAATTTAAGGAAGTTGTATTATATAAATTTTCGTATGAAAATCTGAAAAATTTATGTTTGTGAAAATTTTTCTAACTTTTTCACATCTCTCTGTTTCACAGAAAATCGTGTATAAGTTTCATCCAGTGCATAACTCCTGCTGCTTAATCGATAAAGAAGTGCCAGAGTTTGCTCCGTTCTTGCAGTATATAGACTTTCTAGAAAGGCTGCCAGTTTATTATACACTTACACATCATCATGACGTTTACGCTTCACATGTTGATCGTTTTTGGGCTGCAGCAGAACTGAAAGCCGATTCTAGGGCTATTACATCAGCAATCAAGATTGGAAAGGATGATCTGGAAATTGCGATCACAGAGGATCTGATCCGAACAGTGTTACACTTTAGGGATGAAAGCGATTATCCGACAGGGTTTACTGAGAAGTTTATGAAAGGTTGCTTTTACCAAATGGGCTACAATGGGTACGTGAACTCCGCACCGTTCAAGATCAACAAGCTGGGTCTGCCCTACAGATTTCTTGCCCAATGCATTACACGCTCATTAAGCTACAGGAAATGGGGTTGGGATGATTTGGTGGATTACACATGTGTATGATGGTAGCAGTGATCTTGAACAAGCCTTACAACTTCAGTAAGTTGATATTTGATCAGATGGTGATGAACCTGGGTAAGCGCTTCTGCAGTACACTTGATTTGTTCAAATTATTCTTGACCATTTGCATCCAAATCTTGAGAAAAAGAAGGATGACATTTTGAAGTTAGAGCACGTGACGTCATCTGACCTCCACAACATCAGAAACTACCGTAAGGGAGGAAAGGCTCTACCGTTTAAGCCTATTTTCGGAACGTTTGAAAAAGCTGATTATGTTGCCCTGCCAGATGGCAAATGGAGGAATGAGGGCAGCGGTGATGAAGCTGATGAAATAGAAAAGTTGGAAGATTTTGTGGAAAAGCGGAGTATTTGGTATGTGAAGGGTGAAGGTGAGAAGGGACATTATGGTAGTAAGAAAGCAGGCTCTACTTCGACTACAAGAAAGAGAAAGAAAGCTTCAGAGTCTTCTTCTTCCGCACCTAAACATCAAAGGAAACAAGCTAGTGTTCGTACAGGATTGATTGATGAACCGGATGTTGAGCAAGTGACTGTTAAAGAAACAGTACAAACGACAGACGCAGTTCATGTCAAAGAGACTTTGGAAGAAGCCACTGCTGATATAGAGAGAATGGCTGGTTTGGAAACCGAGGCAGGTGGTGGTGATGATGAAGGGCCATCATTGAGTACCGATTTAGAGGATAAGAGAGAAGGAGAAAGGAAAGAGAAAGAAAGAAAAGAGCAAGAGAGGAGAGAAAGAGAAAGAAAGTTAGCTGAGGATAAGAAGTGTAAGGCTACAGGGGATGATGATACTACTTATGAGCCATCTGAGGCTGAAGAGGATATCTCTGTTGTCAAGCCTGCAAGGAAGAAAGCAGGGAAAAGAGAAAAGCATTGCAGCTAGAAATCCTGTGTCTACTGCAAAGAAGCTGAGGATTAAGCTTAAGGCAAAGTCTATGGAAGCTCCTGTTGCTCCAACGCTGAAACAACTTCTGAACATCCTCCATCTCCTCCTCCAACATCTCAACCTCTAGTTGTTGAAACGCCAAGTGTATCTGCTCAACATATGTCTCCTCCTCCTCAACATACATCTACAGAGACTCGTGTTCCATCGCCTCCACCAGTTGATTAACCTCCATTTGTAATTCCCCCTACTATGTCTCAAGAGCAAGCAAGATCATCCGCTCATCCTACACAGCAAGATCCCCCAGTTAACACAGCCTTTGATGACTATATCTTTGATATGGGTAATATTCCACGGGGAGATAGGCTCACAGCTGATGACGTGTGTGTTGGGAGACTAAATGAGCTGGAAGGAAAGTTGAAAACTGCTGATGAAAAGATTAAGATCCTTGAGTCTGATAGAGATAGCATCAGAGAAATTCTGAGGTTGGTAACTGATGATAGTGAAAGATACTTTCAGGCTTCCCAGGAAGTAGTTGCTTATGAAGAAAGGATCAAGGTTCTGGAGAATGAGAGGGAGGTTCTAAAGGCAACTCTGAGCAGTTACGAGACTGAGAATCAAAGGATCATCAGGAAGATGGAAGAATACGAAGCTGAGAGAGGGTCGAAACAACAGGCAGGTTGAGCTTATGAAGAAGATATTGGTTCGAACTTTGGGTATCTCTCTAGCTAATGAGATTGAGAAAATCTAGAGAGAGGAAGCAAGACAGAAGGTTGTTGAAAGGGAACGAGCTTCTAAAGTTCTATCTGATGCAGAAGGCCGAGGGAAAGAAAAGATTGATGATATGCCTGCACATCAAGCTGCTACCTCATCAGCTCCTTTGATTGAACAATCTGCGCCAGAAGCTGAATCCGTGCCAGTATCTTCTGAATTAGTAGTCTATGATCCGTCTGTTGATGTTAGCATGAGGTTTGTGCTTCAAGGAGAAGGGATTCTAGAAAAGATGACGAAAGAGAAGGCGATTGCTGATAGGGAGTTGAAGAAAGAGATTGATGATTTGGTAGATGGGACGTTTGATGAGTTAGGGAAGGAAGAATTCGAATATGTAGCAAGTTTATTTGATAATGAAAATTTGTCTGTTGATGCTTACATGAATGACTCTATTTTTGAACTAACCGATGAACAAGTTCAGGAGGAGTCGTCGATTAAAGACACAGTGCAAAAGCCTAAAGTTATCTATCTCGAGCACGATGTCGAAGAAGGGGAGTATGTTCATAACTACTCCAAGGTTGATCTTGCAGAATTATTTGGTTTACAAGAAGATTCATTCGAGTTCGACTTTGAAGAAGAATTAAAGAACACAAGCTCAAAGCCAAATGATTATGTTTTCGAAGACATCCCGCAAGCAAACGATTATGACAGAGTCATTATTGAAGATTGGGATTCGGATGATAAGGAACAGATGTATTTCCTACCCTTGATGAAATGACTGTAGAGATCAATGATGATATGTTAAAACAGAAAGTAGTAGAAGCAGTAAAAGATGGAACGGCTCCTAAACCACCAACTAAGGAAGAGATCATAGAAATGAAAAAGAAATGGTTCAAGGAGATGCCACCTGAGAGAAAGTTCCGTCGTCCATTGGCTTTCTTCACTAGAGACCCTGATGCATCTCTGGGTGAAATTATTAGTTGGGGATGGATCGAGGAACTTGATGTATATGCATTGAAACGTGAGTATGGAGTTCAATACTTCAAAGGATTGGGTGATGTGAAGACCCTGCCAGAATGGGATGTGAAAGAGTTGGTTCAAACAAAGACGTTAAGTATGAAGCTGGATCTAATGATCAACGTCTTTGGAAGTTAATCAAGTTTGAAGCAGAACATGGATTCAACTTATGAAAGCCTCACAAGCCGCAAACCATCACAAAGATTGATCCAGTAACTCAAGAAAAAGATGTGACTTTGATTGTGAAAAGGCCACGTGTTATGACGAATATGCCGTTGAAGAAAATGGAACAAGATTTTTACAAGATCTTCAAATGGTGGCATTATGATTCTAGTACTGGAGAGGCTGCTATTTGTGTTGAGCCCTACGAAGGATCATGGGATATGTCTGAGGATCTTTCCGAAACCGTGATCATGCACAAGAGAATTTATGGGCTGCGGCTGGTCAACTGCTCAGAGAAGATATTGAATGTTTATTCTTCACAAATCAGTTATGAAGAAAAAGACAAGGAGCAGGCCATGTAGTTCTAGAAAATTAGTGAATGTTTGTTATGCGAACAACATTAATTCAGGTAAAGAATGGAACACTTCATGGAGAAAGCTTGAAGACAAAGAGCAGAAAAAGAAAGATCAAAATGAAGAACGAATCGAGGCACGTCGAAAGCTGGCTACCCGAGAGAGGTTCAAGTTTGGGAACACGTACAACCGACCTCCTCGTACAGATCAATCGCCCATTGCTTCAGAGGAGCGTCGAAGGCCACGAAAGCCATTTTCGGATGATTCACGTCAAATATGTTTAAAGATTTTGAAGAAAAAGTTTTGAAGACTGTCCAAGACTGCGGCAACATCTAAGGGGGAGTCTGTTGGTGCACATATGTCTATTGCCTACGTCTAGGACAAGTCTGATGTATAGATAGGGTTTCGTAACGTCATATGTTAAGTTTTGAAATTTTTGTATAGTTATTACAATTTTCGTATGAAAATGTATAAGGATTTTCGTACGAAAATCTTGTGTCCTGAGTCACTAGGTGCTGTCATGTCTTGCCTATAAATAGGTGACTTAGGATGTTTGTCCAGCATGTTGTTTTTGGAGATCAGAGGCGAAGCCCTGCTCGAGTCTGTAATTGTTTGAACGTTATTCTATATAATCGACGGTTAAACAGTAATCATCGCTTGTTCTTTGTTTGTTCAATCAGCTAACAATGAATTCCGCCTCTGTTAGCTGAGCAAGTCTGACCGGAAGCTCACAAGTTGGGTCTGATCTGACGCATTCACAATACCGTTAACCACGTCCGTTATCAGCACGAGCCTCGTTAGTATTTATGTTAAATGCGCATCCATGGCTAGATTTGCATTTGGTTCACCAATTTTGGGCAGTTGTTTCTAAAGTGACCCATCTCGCCACAGTTGTAACAAGAACCAGGTGGGAATGGAGGTCTAGCAAGGTTAGCTTGGGGTTGAATAGGGTTCTGAACAACTTGATTTGGGGCAGAACGCAAAACATTGGCTATGTGACCAAATCTTCCACACGAGGTGCATTGGCGGCACGGTTGGTGAGCTTGATGGTGACCATTGCACTGGTTGCACAACGGTACAGTACCAGCATAGGGTTTCCTTGCAGGAAGTTGTGTTGGCTGGTTTTGAGTGTTCTGGTTGGGTTTTGCAACAACTGCAAAATTTTGTGAAGCCTTACGCTTCCTCAACTTCTTGGAAGGCTCATCTTTGTTCCCCTTTGTTTTCTCTTGAGTGGTCTTAGCTGCTTGTTTCTTGTCGCCCTAGCGAAAACGTTTCCCCATCTTGACCTGAGACTCAGTCAGGGTGGTAGCCAATTCGATAGCCTGTCGGACAGTGGTAGGGTTGCTACCAGTAACAATGTCCTAAATGGGGTCAGGCAGGCCATCGATGTGCCTCTCAATTGCTTTATCCACTGGGTGACCATAGTGGGACACATCAGGCTCAATTATTCATAACGGTCAGTGTAGGCACGATGCTCTCCACTATCTTGTTTAAGATCATGGAATTCATTTTCCATTGCCCGTTCTTGATGACGTGGCAAAATTCTTTTATCATTAGAGCTCGAAGCTCTTCCCACGTTTACACCATTGCCACATCGGCACCCATATCTCTCATCACACCGTTCCACCATGTGAGTGTTATTTTCTGGAATATACTCGATGCAAACTCAATTTTTCGCTCATTTGGGCATTGAAAATGATGAAATGTGCTTTTGAGACTCTCAAACCACTGTAGGAGCCTAGTAGCTCATTCATACCCAGTAAACTTGAGTGGTTTGGCCGAGTTAAATTGTTTATAGTTGCACGAAGCAGGTGCATTGATATTGTTGTTGTATAACTCGAGTCTGTGTTTAGGAGCGAAACGTTAAGTTTATGTATGATGTGAGACAAGTTCGCCCGAACTTGTAAAGTACATGGACAAGTTCGCTCGAAGTTGTCCTGTGAAGGACAAGTTCGCCCGAACTTGGCCATGACACATTTCAAGCGAACTTGTTATCCTATAAATAGGAGTGTTGTGATTTCATTTGTAACATTCAGAGATTTTGTAACTTGGAAGGCGAAGCTCTGTCCAAGTGTTTCCAGGAGCTGTAACGTTTACTAATCATTGAAACGGTGTTAAACAGTAACAACTTGAATACAATGTCGCCTATGCAAACAGATTCCGCATGTTTACCTTAGGTTTGCCAAATTAGGGCCTGAATGATCCGTACAACGGACTTACAAGTGGTATCAGAGCAGGATAGGCCTGATTTGAAGACATTGGACATAGAAATCTCATTTTCTACACATTTCTTTCTTTTTAAACTTTTCTTGGACATTACACGGACAAAATGGACTGATTTTCAAGTACAGTACGTAAAATCCATCATACTAAAACCCTTGAAAAGATCAGAGCTAAAATCAATCAATATCATGTCGAATATTTTTTCTTCCGAACTTGACTAAGCAAGTTTGCCCGAAGTTTCCTAAAATTCACAAATTTGAAATTACATAACTTCGGACAAAGTTGTTAAGTGTTATTGATTATTTTTGTCCAAGTTCGGACAAAGTTGTTCGAAAAAACCAAATCTTTGCACGAAGTTGTCCAACAACTTCGCACGAAGTTGTACAAGGCATGAAAATCCCGAAAAACGTCTCGAACATTATATATCGTTAGATTCGTATTGACGAGACGGTTTTAAAGCTATAATCTGGTAAAAACAATTTTCGGAAAAATTTAAACGTTTTTAGCAAACCGATACGTTAATATTGTCGATTAAAAAGTCAAATTTTTGCATAGCGTTTTTGAAAACCAAATTTTTGTCGGAAATGGAAGATATTGATTTTGAAAAAATGAATGATTGGGAAGAGTTGCCTTCTGATTTGGATCCTTGTAAACGTTGGACTATTTGGTATAAAAGATTTGAAATGTTTAAATGCAAAAGGATGAATCTGTAATTGAGCTAGTAAAACATCTTTGTGTCATGGTTAATCAGTTAAATCGATGTAATTACCGGTGGCAAACCCGTATTGAAGATCAGTTTTCAAAATTGGAAGATTCACTACCATCAGAATGGGATGATTTCTTGAAAGAATAAAAAAGGAAACTTAGATTTGACATCAATCATCTTTATGAATTTATGAGCGAGATTTGCGATCGCATTCTTGTAATTGAAAACCTGAAAGTTTTAAATCAAAAAAAGGAAAGTGAGTTTGTGATTAAAATGAAAAATTTTGAAGTTTCTCAATCTTTTGCAGGTATACTCAGTGAAGGGAACGATCTGGAAGCACAAAATTTAAATGATCAGATAAAGAAAGAAAGAAGTTTAATGGCGAAGAACTATGAAGAACAAGTTTCAAGTACATCTACAAATAAGTCTTCAAGCACAAAATTTAAATGATCAAATAAGTTTAATGACATTAGAAAATAAAAAGTTTTAGAAAATGAAAAATATGTTTTAAATAAAAGTGATTTTGAAAAACAAAATATAATAAACTCGCATCTTGAAAAACTCAGAAAATTTGAACAAGATGCTGAGAATGCAAAAATAAAATTGTTGTTTTGGAAAAGAAATTGAAAGGTTTTGTGACCTCATCATTAATGTTAGATCATATATGTCCAAAGCCGATCAATGAGAATAAAAAGGAATTCCAATAAGTGACAATGTCACAAATTATGACGATGTCATAATTGAGGATTGTGATGATGATACCGACGATAAAAGTGATAAAAATGATCAAAATGAAATATTTTTAAAACTAAAAGAGAAATTTTAAGAAACTGTTCTACAATCTACTGAAAAAGATGAATGCTCAACACAAAAACCTTCTAAGCAGAATGGAAAACGAAAACAAAAAGGAAAAAAAAGTTTTAGAAATTCTAAAAAGTTTCAAAAGAAAAATAAAAGTTAATCTGTACGATCATCCAATTATTATAAAAAGTTACAAAAATTGGAAAGTCAAATTTAAGAAAATTTGAAAATAAGTGGTAAAGGTTAAACCACAGTGCTTCAAAATCAAATCAAGTTTATAGAAGAAACAGGAAAGCTGGCTACCACACTTCAAATCAATGTTATGATTTGAGTGTATGGTTTGATAAAAAGGATCAATATGATAACATGGTGTGTCACAACTGTGGAGTAGTTGGACACATTGCTAGAAAATGTCCACAAATTAATCATAAACCTGTTCATATTGATAAGAAAAATTCTGAGGATTTGAAAGTACCAACTCAGGTTTGGAAACAATGTTTAGAAACTACAAACAAAGTGAAACCAGTTATTACTAAATTTTCAAATTTTGAAACTGGTGAATCCTCGAATAGTAATGAACAAAAAGTTTCTTATTGTATTTCAAGAAAGCTTTTCAGAAAAATCAAACATGGTTGGTAAAAGAAAAAGAAGTTACACAATCAGTGAAATTGAAAGTTTAGAGGACATTCCGAAACTAGAGAAATTCCAAGATAAACCTGATTGTGAAAAGAAAATTAAAATTATGGTTGAAGAAACAACGCCTAAGATTGAAAAGGCTTGGGTGTCATTATTCAACTAATTGTTTTTTATTTTTTGTGCAGGAATTTCTGAGATGAAAGCAATTTACTTAGAATGGAGTTTCGTGGCACACATTGAAGATGGGCCGAGTTATCAAGATCTATATAAAGGCCATTTTTACAAATTTCGAAATTCAAAAACGTTTACTTTACAATTTTTGAAAATTTTTGGAGAAAATTTTTCGAAATCACATTCCAATAACGTTTACTGTTAAATTTTACATATTTTGAAGAAAATTTGAACAATTACACAGAACCCCCACTGTTGAACAGTCAAAACTCATGGATATACATGTTTTATAAACACAAAAGTGTCAACGGTTTTTTTCATCATGAGGGGGAGAGCGCTTAGCAGGTAAATTGTGAAGTAGTAATGGATGGCGAATATAAGTGGTATCACACGTTGGCACTCAACCATGGAATCTGTGTCGATGTGCTTGGAACCAAAGTTGATGAGCGTCTTTATCGGTCTGTTGATGCATATGTCTGTTGCCTACGTCATCGTATAATATCGAGTCTGTATTTAGGAGCGAAATGACGAAGTTTATGTATGTTTTAGGCCAAGTTCTCTTGAAATGTATGTTTTGTAGTCAAGTTCGGCCGAACTTGACTAAGCAAGTTCGCCCAAACTTGCATCCCACCAGCGAACTTGTGATTCCTATAAATAGCTGTCTTGTTATTTCATTTGTAACTTTCATAAATTTTGTCACGACAGAGGCGAAGCTCTGTCCAAGTGTTTCCAGATCTGTAACGTTGAATATTAATGAAACGGTGATTAATAGAAACAAATGAGTGTATCCAATGTCGCCTATGCAAACGGATTCCGCATGTTTACCTTAGGTTTGTCAAATTAGTGCCCAACGATCCGTACAACGGACCTACAATTGGTATCAGAGCTAGAATAGCCTGATTTGATTGGTATCAAGACAAGAACACTTCTAATTCTACTCCATTCTTCTATTTTTCTTAATTTTTTTCATAAAAATGAAGAAGTCACGGTAAAATTCTGTCCAATTTTGAATATGACATGTTAAATACAACATAGATAAACCCCTGAGAGTTTGGAGTCTAAAATCAAACGAATTCATGTCAAAAATTGCAAAAAACCATGTCGAATAACTCATGTTCGCTCGAACTTGACTGAAAAATTCATAACTTTTCATCAAGTTCGCCCGAACTTGATTGATTTTTCAAGATTTTTGATAAGTTCGCCTTAACTTGCATTAAATTTTGTTGAAAATCTAGTACAAGTTCGCCCGAACTTGTAAAATCTCTTGAATATCTTACAAGTTCGCCTGAACTTGTAAGTTCTTTTGGAAAGTCTCACAAGTTCGCTCGAACTTGTCAAGCAATATACAAGTTTGCCCGAACTTGTTAATTCTGATTGTTTGTTAGCACAAGTTCGCCCGAACTTGTCTCACAAGCTATTACAAGTTTGCTAGAACTTGTCTAAGGGTTTCTAAAAAAAACGTTAGATTCGTATTGACGAGACGAGTTTAAAGCTCTAATCTGGTAAAAACAGTTTTTCGAAAAATTTTAAACGTTTTTAGCAAACCGATACGTTAATATTGTCGGTTAAGAAGTCAATTTTTACTAAAATTGTGTGTTTGCTAATCATTTTCAAGTGTTTTGAACGACAGATTAGTTTGGAAAATGAAATGGGGTCTATAAAGCTGCCAATGTTGATTAGATTAGAAGAGTATGAATCCTGGAATGAAAAATTCGTGAACTTGGTCCAAACTATGCATTTCCACAATTGGGTTGCGATTCAGACAGGTTATGTCGTTCCTAGAGATGAGAATCAGAAATCTGGAGAAGTGCAAATATTCTACTCAACAGAAAGATGATTATTTTGCTGAAAAGAAAATGATTAATCTTATCCAGCAATCGGTTAAAGAAGACATCCTGATACTTTTACCAGAATACAAGACTGCGAAAGAATTATGGACATCTCTGAAGAATAAGTTTCAAGAGAGTGTAGTGGTTAAGAACTGTGAAGCTCTAGTTTCAAGTATATCCACAAATGAATCTTCAAGTTCTAAACCAGTCTGCCCGGTCTTGATGTAGACAATTATCAGGCAGATAATGCCAAACTCTTGAATGAGATTGAGAGTTTGACACTAGAAAATAAAAAATTAAAAGAAAATGAAAAGAATTTTGAAAACAAAATAAAAATTTTAGAAAATGAAAAATTACAAATGGTAGTAGATTTTCAAAATGAAATAAAAATGTTTAAAAATGATATAATTTTTTTGAAAAATTAAATATAGAAAATCAAATAGCAATAAATTCTCATATTGAGAAAATAGCTCAACTTGAAAAAGAAGTTGAGACTGTTATAAATAAAGCTGCTAATTCAACAAAATTATTGAAAGGATTTGTGACTTCCTCATTAAAGTTAGATCATATATGTCCAAAACCAATCAATACTAATAAAAAGGAAAATCCAATAAGTGACAATGTCACAAATTATGACTATGTCATAATTGGGGATTGTGATGATAATACCGATGATAAAAATGATAAAAAGGAAATATTTTTAAAACTAAAAGAAAAATTTCAAGAAACTGTTCTACAATCTGCTGAAAAAGGTGAATGCTTAACGTAAAAACCTTCTAAGCAGAATGGAGAACAAAAACAACATGAAAAACAAAATTCTATAAATTTTCAAAACAAAAATAAAAGCTCATTGGTACGGTCATCCAATCATTATAAAAACTCACAAAAATTTGAGAATAAGTGGTGCAAGTCGGACCACAGCGCTTCAAAGTCAAATCAATTTTACAGAAGAAGCAGGAAAGATGACTACTACACGTCAAATCAATGTGCTGATTTGGGTGTTTGGTGTGAATGGAGATATTGGTACGATAACAGAGTGTGTTACAACTGTGAATTTGGTGGACACATTGCTGTTAACTGCCTGAAAAAGTGATTTGATACGAGAAGATGATATAAATGTCAAATCAAAGGTCATATTTCTAGGGATTGTTTGACTAATCTGAAAAGAAAGATCGGTTAAATCTCAGGGGTAGAAAAGACCAGAGGAGAAGAAAACAGAGAAGAAAAATGAGAAAACTGTAGAGAAGTCCAAAGAACAAAAAGTCAAGTTATCACAAGGGCAAAAAGACAGATTGAGAAAAAAGAGGAAAAAAGTTAGAGAGTATTTGGAAAAGATTTTGTCTTCGGATACGTTTAAAAAATCAGATAAAAGTTCTAATGAATCATTTTACTCACAGTCAGGTAAAACGAATTCATCAGATACAAATATGAGGACAAAAGAGAGAGCAGTGGAGAAAAATTTGATAATTCAAACAGTTAAAAAATCAAAGAAAGTAAAATTTTCAAATAAAGTTTTTATCAAACTGTTTGAATATCAAAAAGAGCGTGAATGTTTGTTTACTTTAGATGTTAATGATTTTGGTAAACCTAAATCCAGAATGGATTGGGTTCCATTAAAAACTGATTAAAGTTTGTTTGAATGTGCAGGATAACCAAGCTTCAAGCCAAATGTCATTTCAGAAGCCGTGGTTGTTCATACAGAGAGAAAAGAGACAGGAGTGATATTCCACACAAACAAAATGGTAGTCTCGCATTTACATTCGTAAAAAGTCGTTAAATGGTTAAAATGGAAGATTCTTATTTTCGATTTTAATAAGATGTTTTTAGGGGGAGAAAAAATTTTAAAAATTGTAAAAAATTCCTGTAAAATTGAAAAACATCATTTTAAAATGTTTCCGAAAACAACAGAAAATCTCAATAATGTCAAAAACATTGAAATATGAAAAATGAAATTACTTGTGCGCAAAAAGGAAATGATAGTACATCAGTGGACTATCACATTACGCTAAATATTTGTAAAGGTTAAAAGTGAGAAACAAGTCTTACTGTGGATGTGTCGATAGGCTTAACACGTTCAGTAAACTGTTTTCGAGGTATAAACTAAATTTTACAACTGCTTAATCTTGTGGATTAACATATCTTGGATGTATGGACTTAGTACTCCGAAATTTCGTTTGAGAGATTGCCTGATTTTGAGATTCGAGGTCTTTATAGATAGTTGATATCTGGGGTATTATACAGGTTCTTCTAATTTTGAGGAAGCAATAGCCTAGAACTTCTATAATACTTTCGCAATAAACCCCTAAACTGCATGCAAACTTGAAAAGTATCGAAAGATCTAATCATTTGAAGTGCTGAAAAGATTCCTTAATTGGAACACACCTTAAAGTCGAGCCTTCATCTCTTTGTCTGTAAGGTAGTACTAACCTGAGCTCTCAAGGTCTCGCATAACCCAGATACAGATATTAATTACGCTATATTCACCTGTAAGATGAAATCTAGGGAATCTTAATACGGGAGTATATTCAAGAAGTGGGAACCGCAGATAAGTAAAGTTTCATAAATCATACCTTAACATACCTTGAAATAGTTGAGAAATGTGGTAAAGTTTAGGTGGATAAACATATTGACAATCTAGTTAAACAAGTTTAAAACTTAAAGTCATTAAAAGGTCAACGGTACTGGTGATATGTCTCAAAAACTGATATGATCCTCTAGCACGTTTTCTCACAAAAATACAAACTATAAATATTACATTTTAGTATGTTTACATTTCTGCATTCAATATTAAAAATCCAAAAAGATTTTTTTCTCATATCTTCCATGGAAACCTAATAATGTTGAATGTGAGCCGGACTAATGAGACTGATAAGAAATTGTTTGTGTGTGGACACGTGTGATTGTTCTTAATCATCAAATCTTTGAGATTCGGAGCATCATTTGAGGGGGAGCTAGATAAACATGTTGATTGAAGATAACAGAAATCTTAAAGTAAGGGGGAGCATGGATGATAAAGTTATTCAAGAAATAAAGATCAAGAGAACATTAAAGACTCAGGACCTTATTTGAAGAATGATGACTACGGCAACATCAAAGGGGGAGTCTGTTGATGCATATGTCTGTTGCCTACGTCATCGTATAATATCGAGTCTGTATTTAGGAGCGAAATGACAAAGTTTATGTATGTTTTAGTCCAAGTTCGCTTGAAATGTATGTTTTGTAGTCAAGTTCGGCCAAACTTGACTAAGCAAGTTCGCCCGAACTTGCATCCCACCAGCAAACTTGTGATTCCTATAAATAGGTGTCTTGTCATTTCATTTGTAACTTTCAGAGATTTTATCATGACAGAGGCGAAGCTCTGTCCAAGTGTTTCGGAGCATGAGATGTCCCCTTAGGACCCACCTCCCAAACCGCCACCATACCCCCCATGTATAAAGAGTTTTTTTTTCTTTTTTCATTTATTTTCATTCATTTTCATCAAAAAATTCCACCTTCTCTCCATAAGATCTGCCATAACTCACCTGAATTCAGCTGAGTTCATCCTAAAACAACTCTAATTCAAAGGTATTCTTCAAGTTCTAACTAGTATTGATTGAGTTTTCTTGATTAAACGCGATTTCTAGCCGAAAACTCATTTTAATCCAAGATTTTTAAAGATTTAAACATGTTTATGGGCTGAATAAAAAACCTTGGTATTTACCTGGTGTTATATGACGGTCATGATCACAAACCTTTGGTGTTTGATGCCCTAATCAACTCTTACTCAACAAAAATCGCTTAGCTATTTGATTAACCGAAAAACAATGAATTAAAGCTTGATTGATCTAACTTCTAGCATATTTGGATTGTACTTTGTGTGTAGGTACTGAATATATCCTTTACACACTTCTGGGATCAAGATAAACTTTTGGAAGCAGAAGAATCGCTAGGTATATCATCCGAAAACCGAAACTAGGATGGGCATAATCTTGTTTTAGGTATAACTTGGTCCGTGTAACTTGGATTGAGCTGAAATTTAGTGTGCTAATCTTGTTTTAGGTATTGTCAGAAAGGTCCACGTAAAATTTTAGAATTTTTGGAATTTTCTACGATATTTGGCAAATTTTTAACTGTCTTTACCGAAAGAATTTTGGAAAAAATATCAAACGGATTCAATAAATCACCAAACTTTACAGAGACACTAAGGAAAATATGGGCAAGGTTCTGGGAAAATTCAGAGTCCACTGGTTGAGTTTTAATTTGGGATTAAAAATCCGCGTTTTTGCGAGTTTTCGGTAGCCGGGAACGCACCGAAACGAAATCGGAAAATTCCCAAAATTTTCTGAGAAGTTCCTGAAAATGTATAAGGTGTTCTGGAATATTTTTGGATTTTTTTAACTACTGATGGTATTTAATTGGAATTATGTGGTTGAAAATAGTTTTATAAATAATTTATTTAAATGAGTAAATTAACAAAATAAATTCCCAGAATTTTTCCCATAATCTACAATTTTTACTGATTTATATAAAATATTACTGATTTTTATATAAAATATAGATTAAAGGGGAATTTATGGAATTAAAAACATATTATTTTAAAGCAATTTCGGCAGTTTACCGTATAGCGAACCTGCCGGAACTGGGAACTGACCCAACCCGAAAATACTATAGTTGGAACACCGGGAGTATTTCGGGAGATTCCCGGGTAAATTAGGCACCCTGGGTGTGTCCTAAGGCAATTCGCGAGAATTCCCGACGGTGAAAATGGAAACTCAAATTTGGGCAACTTAGACCCCCCAAACATCAAACTCCGTTAAGGGAAACTTAACCATTCTTGAATAACCACGTGTTGGCACTACTGGTATTCCCGTACCATTACCCGAAACACGTTAAACTACTGACTTTGGCTGGCATGCGAATCGGTGTCCGGAAGCCAAACTGTAAACTAATACTACCCTGATGTCCATCACCATACCAGTGTCCTATTGACTCAATCCGGAGTAAAAACTCCTGACCAGATCTAAGTTATAACCATTACCAACTTAGATACTGATTTGAGTCCATACTTGCATGAGTATTATTAAAGTTGGTCCTGTTGCTTGATCACTCTTGCATTGAGATCGCTACTCATACTGTGAGTTTCACTACCCCACTTTTAACTGTTTATTGTTTACTTGGGTGGAATGCATGTTACAAACTCTGTTAATTACACAAACTTATGAGGGAATTCAGTTCCCTAACACATGAACTTGTTACAAACTGTGATCATTGCCCCAACTTGGGACTGAGTTTCACTTCCCCACTTTCGAACTGTTTTACTGTTTTCTGGGACTTGCATGTTAAAAACCGTGTTGATTACACTAACTTGGGAGTGAGTTTCACTCCACCATTATTAAACGGGGTTACTGTTTTCTGGAAGTGATTTGCATGTTGCAAAACCGTGTTGATTACTCCAAGCTGGGATTGAGATTTACTCTCCCACTTCTAAACTGTGATACTGTTTCTGGGATGATTGGCATGTTATGAAACTGTGTTAATTGCACCACTTATGATGTGAATTATCTAACACACAAACTACCTCCCCTCTACAAGTGATTAGCGTAAGCCGTTGGCAGTGAATAGTACTAATTGGTCTGACAAACCCAGGCCGCGCCGACAAAAAGGTCGGCAACCAGGTCTGCACGTGTCCTAATTTGGTTATGTTGTTAGGCATAACTGCTAAGGGGCGTTGAACTGCACGTGGCGCAGTTGGTGGCCGGGAGTGTCTTGTGACACGGTCCGGTGGCCGAGAGTGTCTGGGATGACACGGCCCGGGGTAAAACAGTCAGGTTTCACTTGTGTCCTCGTGTAATTCCATCTGCGACTATGACTGTGACCATCATTATGATTATGACCAGTGCAATTAAACTTGTTCACACAAATTTTACACAACAATTAAACCAGTGGAACTCACGCAGCGTTTAGCTGACTTTTTAAAACTAACACGCATTTGAGGTAACTTGATACTGGTGTGATCCGTGTATGTTGTTCAAGACATGTTTGTAGGTGAACCGTGGTATAGACGCAGGTGGCTTAGAAGACTTATGTGGTTCATGGGAACACGCAGTTGTAACATACATGTAGTATGTAATCAACGTTTTGTAAGTAATAAAATGTAGTGTCTTTATAAACAATGTGCTTATACCAGAGGTGTCAGTTGTATCCTGTATTTTGTCTTCCGCTGCGAGTCGGGGTGTGACAGAAGATGGTATTAGAGTCATTGGTTATAGAGAATTAGGTGCCTTTAAGAAAACCTAGACTTTAACTACAGGCTCGGACCTTAGTGGACATCATTGAAAATATTAACCTCCACTCAAGGTCGTTAGTGAACACTGTAAAGTATCCTAATTGCAAGTACCAGGATGGCCTTGTGGGGAAAGTGGGTTATTATGGTCCGGAACGTAATAACAGACTTGCTCATACGAGGCAGTGTTGGGAAAGCCATGATAATAAACACACTTAAATACGTGGAATGATACATACGTGTGCCAAGGTGATAGTGTGTGATGTTTGTGCGAGAATTGATACATGAATTGGGATTGGTGGATAATGCGTTACTACATATGCCTTTGGGATAGGCAGAAAACTTGTATTATAGTCCATTCCACATTCCTATTGACCACCTGTTTAAGATACACTAGAGTTGGATTCATACCACTTCTATAGTGGTTACTTATACTTTATGATGTGAGACCCCAAGCCTTTAGTGCAATACGATTTCACCAACTCTACCCTTATAATTATTATGACAACGATTGCATACCAGAATGGTATTTTAAAGTAAACATAGATACATAAAGAACGTGTGGGTGGTTCTGATAAGCTGGAAGGACGAATACGAATCCTTACTCCGCTTCTCGTTGCTTCACACTCGATTGTTATACAATCGCAGAGTTCAAACATCTTACGAAACTTTTCGTCCTTGAATCCACGATTCATTTGATTGTCCGCTGGATTCCTCTTTGGTTTGCAATATTGGCTTTAGCTTTTACGCCGTGTGATACCATAATACTTAGCGGTATTCCTTAGCACATGTTTCGGTATAGGGTATATCTGAATATGACGATCTCCAGGTCATGGAGATGGCATGGGGTGCGTGAATAAGTTACCCTTCATGTTGTCATTTGATTCCTTGGGATATAAAGTCTGTGATGGTACGGATTCCTTTGAAACGCTTGCATTGTGGAACCTTGTTTTGTGTGACCATCGGTTACATTGTGTTCTTTTACGATTGTTGATTGTTTCAAATTTCAGTTGGTTATTTGCAGAAAGTAGTATGAGGCCCGAATATCATGGAGAACGGAATATTGATCAGGTATATGGGTGTGGTGGATACGCTACGGTACTTCCTATATATAAACACCCGTCTACATGATCAAGGTACCGTTACTCAGGGCAGACGGGCTTCATGTTGCGATTTGTTCGGTCATGTTTTGGGCAATGCAGTATTGAGATTGCGACCCTGTTTGATGCGATAGATGACGCCATAGTGGTCGTAACCAAGATGTCTATAAATGGTTATAGTAATTTTACATGAAAAGTAGTTTGTGTCGGCATATAAACGACCACTGGATTAATTCTGGGAAATCATTTTCTTTTCTTAAACTCGTGACACGATTTCTAGGGATATTACACTTCAGTAGTACTCCGCACTGAACTATTTGGGTATAGCCGGTGATAGCTTACCCACATCGATGACCCAATGATCGATTCGCGATAAGTATCAATGTTTCTGTCTTCGATAAGACAATTCGGCGTATGTGATTTCTTTTGGCGGGATTTGCTAGAACGTATAGTCATATATTCGGAATCATTACGATACGGCGAACAACCTATACTCGTGACACCGACCATTGTCTATGAAATTACCCGGTGAAGCGTATATTTCCGTTATTAGCTGTCGCTCGCTAATGATGCAATCATTAATTCTTTATAAGGATGCGGAATTAACATCGGTGTTGATAACCTAAGAAATTATGTGGATGCGGATCTGATGGTAATAAGACTTGGGGAGGCGAGAACAATTTTGCCGATATTCCTCGTAACCATTTATACTTCGTATTAACATGACACTCCTATGTATACATGTAATCATAAATATACAACATTAACCGCGGTCTAATCCAAGTGTCAATTTGGTAAATTTTGGTTGAGGATGACATAACACCGGTGCAAAGTCGGAAAACTATAATCATGAAACAATCCGACTCACTGCTTTAAATCAATTCAATTCTCCTTACTAACACTGTTAGAAAGTGTTGAGGTCCGGTACATATAAATTCCTATAGTGATACACCCTACTTTTAATCAATGTTCAACCATGTTGTGATACGTTGGCTTCCTCTGGAACTACCACAGGTGTATTGGTGATAGGACTAAGTGACTTACAACCTTGAATCCTATTGATTTAGTTCGAACTACTACAAGATAAATTCCTAGTAACTCGAAGAAGTAGTAAATGAACGATACGAGGGACCGTAATGAAGCTACCTCTTAATGAATATTTAATAAATAAATGACACAAAGTGAATTTTCCGTCGAACGATTATTTCATATATATATATATATTTTGCATCAAATCCGAAGGGCGGTATTTAAAAAGAATCGTATGAAATTTTTATATATCAAATGATCCCTTGTTTTCAGTCTCGCGTAACTTAGTAAAAATATGTTCTGATGAAAGACGAGATCCCTTTGAGTAGTATTCGAGTACAGTAATCGATGACTAACCCATGGGACAACTCCTATCCAAACTGCAGACTCTAGACCACCGGTTCTTTTGATTCTTATTCGGTAATATTTTTGTGATGGCTATACTAAGTCTTGAACCAACATTACCCGTATGAGGGCGGTGCATTCATGCTAGAAATCGCATAAGTGGATACATGGTTCTTTTGATTCCTTGCGATTAAGGCTTCTTGCATCACGATAACTACTACGACCGTACGAGTGGTCCTGGGTAGGGACCAACTCAGATACTTATATGTCTATAGAACGTATTGACTCCTCAACTGTACTATAATAATAATAATACATGGGGAACACTATATGTCTTCTCATCTTCCTTGAAACATTGTAGGAGTCCAAATATTTATACGCGATGTTGTTTACAATTCCTAAGGGATGTTTGAAATTCCCTTCAGACCTTTGTAAAGGTGTTATTTGGTAAGGTCTCCTACATGTGTAGGAGGATGATACATGTGATATACTAACTTTCATCCACTGATGGGATACAAAGTGAACGATACCCTACCCTTGCGAGTAACCTAAAGTTATTCGGTAGACGGCGTTGCTAGTCCTCATGAGTACACGAGGACTAAATTCTCTAGATCAAGGAAATATTGTTGAAACACCCCTCGTCTTCGCTCAACTAGTTGGTACCTTCAATTGATTTTCAGTTTGATCAATTTAAATAAGTATTCGTGAGATACGATGTTACCAGGAAACCAGATTCTTCGCTAATTTCGAGTGATGAAAATTCTTGTGTTACTTAAGGAAATAAGAACAGGAGAAATCGTAAGTATAACATTGTGTATATATTTTATATATACCTGTGTATTCGTACCACGAGTGAAATTTACGATCGTAGGGATGATTGTCGGAAGCTGTACGCTATCATTTACTCTATTTATGCCTCGGTCATTTGTGGTGAGAGTTTCAGGACCATTCTATTATAAACAATATATATATATATATATACATGCATTAATGTCATATTTTCAATCGTCCCATATCACACAAATTCGTCGCACGCATGAATCCACAACCTGTATAACCAACATCATTATCCTGTATGTAATAATATCCGTCAGTATACCACTGCTAAAATTGCACTTAGACTTAACCCAAAAAGGGCCAGTGCTTAAATGTGCGGTCAAAGCGTGTCACTGGAGTGACGTATATATGCCATACTATGAAAAGCATGAACTACTATGTATGAAGGAACACAGTCAAAACCAAACTTTCTTTGAAATAGGAATACTCACGAGTTGTCTGAATATTACAATTGGTGTCTTTTGTGCGCTGAACCCACCGGGGGGGGGAAGCTAACCCGTAAATCTAGTAGTCCCGACCATTCCAGATGAAGGGACTAGTGAATCTTCCGAATACGTTCCTCGGATATCATGTCCATCCAGAGGGAAAATCCGTTAGTAAGCACGTCATATATACTTAAAGGAGGAATAAGACTTTGACACGACAACTAATACTCTTCAAATTTGGAGAGTCACTTAACACATGCTACGAATTGTAAATAACTTGATGTGCGATACTAAGTCAAACTAAATGACAAAAGTGTAGATTGGTGCTTGGTTGGATGCACCGACCGAATGTGAAATGGCATTTATAACCTCTATTCATAGCCTAGCCGTCAGAGTGCTAGGCTTACCTCGATTGATTACGGTTTTCATTCAGCGTCCTTGAATCTGCTTTTGTTATTTCAAGAGATTGCCATGCGATTGTGAATCTATGCTATTACATTTCCCAGCAGCACGTATTCCTTCTGTGCCCTATTGGGAAACAGAACGGACTAATCCTACGACCAAGGGGTCGAGAAACTCAACAAGCCTAGTCTCGACCAACCCGGGGGCCAGGTCTTCGTTTTTTGTTTCCATTTACGAATATGAGACTAATGGGAAAAATCAGAGTTAGTGGTTAATTATCTCTATCGGATTAGAGTGACCATGAATTCGGGCTTCAGCCGATGGGTTCATAAAGCCACTAAAATTTCCCAATCTAAACCAAGATGGTTTGACATGAACAAATTCGATGAAACCCTTACGTTTAAGCGGTGATTCAGATGGCGGAGGTACGAAGATGGGAAAGCATTATATCTTTTTATACTGATATACAGTTCAGATCTTACCAAGTCCGAATTTGACTCGATAAACCACGAGACCGAGACGGTTAAGTGGTGATTAACCACCTTGTGACTAGTATGGGTTCTATTCGCCTATGAATTAGGTAATCTTTCAAGAACATCATGGGAAATGATTACTTCTCATTTTCTCCATTAACGACATCCTTATGAAATGATAGTCGAGCGTGGCTATGTTCCCACCCTGCGAAGGGTACTCCGTCAATGGGGAACCTTGATCCGATGACTCGTTACTTAGTCATCTTTTACCAAATTACCCGTATGTCTATGATCAATGCGATCCCATGTGTAGGGGCGTCATAGTGATACTTGTGATCGTTAGACACTCATCATGCCTTATGCATTTCCACGTGATATAGTAGCTTTCTAGGTGTGGTGCTACTAGAATTAAAACCGCATTGGGCGCACACCCTATCAATCCCGGTATATGGGAATTTTTATACAATATCTCTCGGAAAATCACACTGATGTCATTGAAGTTACTAAGTTGTTTCCTTCGGGAAAAGACACAGATAGTTGTACAACAGCTGGAGCCAAGCTCCCAAAACTTAATGCAAACCGGAATTATACTGTAGAAATTTCATATCCTTACAACGTGATTGGACTACTGGTGAGTAGTTCGGGCACCCGTTGATGTGAGGGTGCAGATTCGTTGTTACTCATGTACATGCTTGCGTTATGGCAACCGTAGGCTCGTACAAGCCTTTTTCTTTCTCTACCATAGAGTAGGGACTCTCGTGGTCGGTTAGTATTAGCCGAAGATGCTAACGTACATGACAGCAAGGGAAGACCTTCGCTCACAACTCAGTGAGACCAAAAATTTATTCCCTTAACACAAACACGCAGAGCATGGTGCTCATTATTGCAATGTTCGCAACAAACCCTGGAAGGGTACCCATACCCCTCCTTTATAGGAGGTGTGCTAGAACTAATGTACGAAATCGTAATTGAAACTTATGGTGTATGAATGGTGAAGATAATGAATGCAAATAAAACGTAATAATGGCAGTCAGCTATAAGCTGAATACAAAACTCATATCCTACTGTGAGTCCAACAACACTCTCAGTTTCAGATTGGAAGTGATGACTGACGTTACTCTTATCAATACGTAGGAATTGTGGATGGACAAATTACACTGCTACTATGTAGCACCATTATCATCTCCGTACGATGATACTAATCGAAAAATGAAAACATACTTGTCTGTCAGATGACTGACATGAATATAAATATGGAGCTTTCCAATAGATTACTCGAGGACGAAATTCTTTTAACCGGGGAAGACTGTGATAACTGTGAAAAATCCGGGTAAACGTTGATTGGTACAAGTCCGTGGTAACAGGACGGGATATGTGTATCATGATATTGTTATGATTGTGTGTGATACCCATGACGAAACAGGTACACCTTAATTGGTCCTAAACTTAAAGCATGATTAAAACTATAATTACGTGTAAACCTTGGGAAGTTGCATGACTTGTGTGTTGTGCGAAACAATATATGTTATATCTTGGAGAATCCGAGAGCACGTCATGATTGACATGACACTATTAAGGACCAACGATGCGAGGTTGGCGTCCTTAGCCTTGAACAACGTGTTAAACGGAGACTTGACGTTTAACAGCGCATTAAACCGTTAACGTTGATTATTAAGTTATCGGTAGCATCATTTAAGATTTGAGTTCCAGGAACAACTTAGTTTTGTGCCATAGACTGTGATATAAGGTTTGAAAATAATCAAAGCTCGGGCACGCAAAATGAAGCAGCTCCCGGTTGGGGAAATGCCTTCGTTCCGGGCATAACATAAGGCAAACAAATGTGCAAGGAACGATCGATCAAGCTTAAAAACACTTAAACGAACGTTAAACGAGGCTTTTATGATTAAAACGTAACCATGCACGGATTTTGAGACGGTTATGCTCAGTTTTTAAAACCGAGTCTTTTGACACTAAGAACGCGCAAAACGGAGCCCGTTTCGCAAATCGGAGACGCGTCCGGGACCCGAAAACGGAAGATAAACATCATCTTTTAACACGTGAATCGGAGCACGAGGTGTCCCCTTGGGACCCACCTCCCAAACCGCCACCATACCCCCACCCCCCATGTATAAAGAGTTTTTTTTTTCATTTATTTTCATTCATTTTCATCAAAAAAATCCACCTTCTCTCCATAAAATTTGCCATAACTCAGCTGAATTCAGGTGAGTTCATCCTAAAACAACTCTAATTCAAAGGTATTCTTCAAGTTCTAACTAGTATTGATTGAGTTTTCTTGATTAAACGCGATTTCTAGCCGAAAAACTCAT
Organism: Scalesia atractyloides; assembly: GCA_947069175.1. Classification (NCBI taxonomy): domain Eukaryota; kingdom Viridiplantae; phylum Streptophyta; class Magnoliopsida; order Asterales; family Asteraceae; genus Scalesia; species Scalesia atractyloides. The sequence goes on from CAMTDV010000014.1 coordinate 70,591,091, forward strand.
TTTAATCCAAGATTTTTGAAGTTTTGAACATGTTTATGGGCTGAATAAGAACACCTTAGTATTTACCTGGTGTTATATGACGGTCATGATCACAAACCTTTGGGGTTTGATACCCTAATCAACTCTTACTCAACAAAAATCACTTAGCTATTCGATTAACCGAAAAACAATGAATTAAAGCTTGATTGATCTAAGTTCTAGCATATTTGGATTGTACTTTGTGTGTAGGTACTGAATATATCCTTTACACACTTCTGGGATCAAGATAAACGTTTGGAAGCGCAAGAATCGCTAGGTATATCATCCGAAAACCGAAACTAGGATGGCGTAATCTTGTTTTAGGTATAATTTAGTCCGTGTAACTTGGATTGAGCTAAAATTTGGTGTGCTGATGTAGGATATTGTCAGGAAGGTCCACGTAAAATTTTAGAATTTTTGGATTTTCTACGTTATTTGGCGAGTTTTTAACTGTTTTTACCGAAAGAATTTCAGAAAAATATTAAACGGATTCAATAAATCACCAACTTTAAAGAGACACTAAGGAAAATATGGGAAGGTTCTGGGAAATTCGGAGTCCATTATGATTATGACCAGTGCAATTAACTTGTTCACACAATTGTTACACAACAATTAAACCAGTGGAACTCACGCACGTTTATCTGACTTTTAAAACTAACATGCATTTCAGGTAACTTGATACTGGTGTGATCCGTGTATGTTGTTCAAGACATGTTTGTAGGTGAACCGTGGTATAGACGCAGTGCTTAGAAGACTTATGTGGTTCATGGAACAAGCAGTTGTAACATACATGTAGTATGTAATCAACATTTTGTAAGTAATAAAATGTAGTGTCTTTATAAACAATGTGCTTATACCAATGGTGTCAGTTGCATCCCGTATTTTTTCTTCCGCTGCGAGTCGGGGTGTGACACTCTGTCCAAGTGTTTCCAGGATCTGTAATGTTGAATGTTAATGAAACGGTGATTAAATAGAAACAAATGAGTGTATCCAATGTTGCCTATGCAAACAGATTCCGCACGTTTACCTTAGATTTGTCAGATTAGTGCCTGAACGATCCGTACAACGGACCTACAATTATCATTTCCTTTTTGCGCTCAAGTAATCTTATTTTTCATTTTTTAATGTTTTTGACATTATTGAGATTTTCTATTGTTTTCGGAAACATTTTAAAAATATGTTTTTACTTTTAGTGGGAGAAAAAATTTAAAAATTGTAAAACAAATTCCTATAAATTGAAAAAAAAATCATTTTAAAATGTTCGAAAAAAATAGAAAATCTCAATAATGTCAAAAACATTGAAAAATGAAAAATGAGATTACTTGTGCGCAAAAATGAAATGATAGTACATCAGTGGACTATCACAGTACGCTAAATATTTGTAAGTTTAAAAGTGATAAACAAGTCTTACTGTGGATGTGTCGATAGGCTTAACACGTTTAGTAAACTGTTTTCGAGATATAAACTAAATTTTACAACTGCTTAATCTTGTGGATTAACATATCTTGGATATATGGACTTAGTACTCCGAAATTTCGTTTGAGAGATTGCCTGATTCTGAGATACGAGGTCTTTATAGATAGTTGATATCTGGGGTATTATACAGCTTCTTCTGATTTTGAGGAAGCAATAGCCTAGAACTTCTATAATACTTTCGCAATAAACCACTAAACTGCATGCAAACTTGAAAAGTATCGAAAGATCTAATCATTTGCAGTGCTGGAAAGATTCCTTAATTGGAACACACCTTAAAGTCGAGCCTTCATCTCTTGTCTATAAGATAGTACTAACCTAAGCTCTCAAGGTCTCGAATAACCCAGATACAGATATCCATTACGCTATATTCACTTGTAAGATGAAATCTAGGGAATCTTGATACGGGAGTATATTCAAGAAGTGGGAACCGCAGATAAGTCAAGTTTCATAAATCATACCTTAACATATCTTGAAACAGTTGAGAAATGTGGTAAAGTGTAGGTGGATAAACATATCGACAATATAGGTAAACAAGTTTAAAACTTAAAGTCATTTAAAGGTCAACGGTACTGGTGATATGTCTCAAAAACTGATATGATCCTTAGACACGAATTCACAAAAATATGTCTGTAAATATGTTTGTACATAGTTTATCAGCATTACAGATTAAAACCATAAAGATTTTCAGTATGTTTTAGCATAAACTTACAAAAATACAAAAACATTTTGTTTATAATTGTTTTCAGCAAACCAATGTTGGAGAACGGATCTTCGAAGTCTGGTAAGGTGTTATAAACTGGTGGGAATCTCATTAACAACAGGCTGGGAGCTAATTTGTACAATCTGAAAAGCTAAGACCGATGAAAAGTTCATTAATTTGAAACTTTGATTTTGAAAGTATCAACAGTTTGTTCGTAACAGGTGAAACCGGGGTCATTAACTTGGACTCGGCAGACAAATCGGTTAACCAAGGTCATTAGCTTGGACTTGGTCAACTAAGTGGATTTTCATAACTGGTAAAAGTTGAAAAATCCAGGGAATTAATTGCAAAATTTGAAAAAGTTTGAATTTAGTTTTGACAAGTTCGGCCGAACTTGTCAAACTGATTAAAGTCTTAACAAACAAACAAGTTCGACCGAACTTGTAAATGATGGCTGGTTGTTATGAGTTAAGTTCGCCCGGACTTAAGTGGGCCTTAGAACTTGGGCTTGCAAGTTCGCCCGAACTTGCTTGGATATAAGTACCATGCAAGTTCGACCAAACTTCATTATCACAGAACACAAGTCTCTGAGCGAACTTAACCGATAAGTGCGATTGAACGAAACTGGCATTTTAATACCGTTACTCTGCTGAAATTTCTGTTGATTGTGGTGATTCACACACCATTCTCAATGGCTGAGGTGTGTAATTGTATATTGAATGGTGAATTGAACTGTAATCAGTTACATAATCTAAAATTGATAAAATCTTGAAGATCTAGGCCTTTAATGGATAAATTGAACTTAAAATTGAAACAAACAATCAAAACCGACCAAGGAATTGCTTTAGCTCTGATCAAAATCTTGCAGTGGTTCTTGTTGAAGATGGAACAAGTTCGGCCGAACTTGTTGACATGTTCGACCGAACTTGTTAATGATAATGGTTAAACTCTGATCAATTCAAGTTCGACCGAACTTCTGCTTAGAAACTGAAATTCTTGAAATTACAAGCTCGACCGAACTCATGGTTTGATATCTGATAATTGTGATGAGTATAAGTTTGCCCGAACTTATGTTTGGATGTTGGAACATGTTCATACACATGTTCAGGTGAATTGTCAAAAAATCAGTTTGTTATACACTCATCAAGTTCGCCCGAACTTGATGAAAAAGTGTTGAAAATTGTAACTTTTCTCGTAAAGCGTGCTAATTGTTTTGCGTCATTTTTCAGGCTCAACTGCCAGCGAAGATGATTTCTATGGATTTTTCCAAATTCCATAATACGTGTATCACGCTTGATAAAGCGATATGTCCGTCGTTGAAGGAGTACGAGAGTATTCTGAAGTTTCTGAAGGAATGTCCTATCCATCGAGATATCACAGAGCGCACTGTTTCTTATCGTTCGCATACATATCATTTCTGGATGAATGCTTCGCTCAGCGATGATAAGAAGACCATTATTTCATCTGTGCAAGTGGGAAACGAAGTCAAAGAGATAAAGGTTACAGAAGATATATTCGCAGGAACCTACAGTTCAATGATGACAAAGACGATCTGATTTTCTTGGACGAGAAGATGGTTTGAGGTTGTTTTTATAGAATGGGTTACAAGGGCAACGTTAACAAATCGACATTGAAGAAAGGGGAAGTGCCTAACCCCTACAAGCTCTTAATGCATGCGATTATTCATACGTTCAGTCACCGCAAAGCAGGCCTTGACGATGTTCAAGATTATATGTCCTGTATGGCAACGGCGTTAATTCTGAAAAAGTCATTCAATTATTCAAAGCTTGTGTTTACACATATGTCAAAGAATATGGATGATTCAAGATTGTGTTTATATCCAAGGTTCGTGCAGATGTTAATAGACGAGAAGTTCACAAACATTACACGTGATCCGAATGATGTCTTATATCTGAGCCATCTTGATGAAACTACTGTTAAGAAGCTGATAAAGTTCCAAAAGCAAGCGTCAGCACCAGTAGCAAAGCTAGTATTTGGGGCAATCAAAGATGAAAATTATATTGCACCGACTGACAACAGATGGAGAAAAGACGGTAGTGGTGACGAGAAAGAGTTGAACGATGAGAAAGAATGGTTTAAAGATTTCAAGCCAAAAGCTCGCAGTGATTGGTTCTTAAAGGCTGAAGTTGATAAGCCTAAAAAGAAGCATGCAGCAAAGAAAATTGAGACAATGCTTGTGGATGAAGATGAACAAGAAAATGTTCAAGCTGAAGTTGATTCTAGTGCAGCAATTGTCACAGAGAGTCAAGAAGTTGAGAAAACGACTCAAGAAGACGATGTTATTTCAGCTACCTTAGAGAATGATGAAGATTCTGATGAAACACCTGTGAAAGAGCCAGAAAGGTAAAGCGAAGAGAGCTAAAAAGGAAAAAGAATTTGATGCTGATTTCGATCCGAATCAAGAAAAAAAGTCTGATGAGGAAAGACCCAAGAAAAAAGCTAAACGTGTAAAGTCTGCTACTGTTTCAATGACAAAGACTACTGATTCTCCTCAGACAAAAGGCAGGAAGAAACCAAAGAAATCTCAGAAACCTGCTAGTCGTAGATACAAAGGAAAGCTGAAAAGCGCATAAGTTACACAAGAACCTTCTGGCGCACAGGAGAGAGGAGTCACACAAGAACCTCCTACACAAGAACCTCCTGTTGTTATTCCATTGGAAGCTGAACATCCAGGAGTTACACAAGAACCTTATGTGATCATTTCATCTGAAACAGAACGTCCAGGAGTTACAAGAACCTCCTGTGACTGGATTACTTGAAGTTCCTGTTATTCAATCTCTGGTTGTTCCAACGACTTCTCATTTTGAAAGTTCTACGCCAAGGAAGTCTACACGAAAGGCTGCTACTCCAAAGTCAACACAAAAAACTCCAGGGCCTAATCTGTTTGGTGATATGCAGAATGATCCAATAAGTCTTCAAGATCTGAATGATTTCTTTCCAGAAACAATGTTGAACTTCTTGAAAAGCGTGTGAAGGTGTTAGAAGAAAAAGTTCAACAAAATGAAGCTGAGAAAGCAAACTGATAAAGAAAGTGAATCAAAGCTCTGTTGAGAAAGAAATGTTGGATGACAAGGTCAAAATATTGGAAAATGAACAAGAATACTTCAAAGCTCTAATCGAAAGTTTACAAGATGCAAATGATCAAACAGAGATTGCGGATCTAAAATCAATCCAAGCCCTAAATGATCGAAGATTCACGAGAATGCAGAAAGTGTTATCTAATACACTTTGGATTGATTTCATTACCGAATATGATCGTCTTGATAGACAGGAAGCTAAAAAAGATCTGAGAAAGAGCTTGCTGCTAGTGGCAAAGGTAAAGGGGTTGAGGGTGAAGTTCCTAAATCATCTGAAGCTGCCGAAAAGACTGTTGAAGAGGTTGAAAAAGCATCTGAGTTCGATATTCCTAAGGTTGACGAATCTGTCAAGCCTTCTGAACCAGTAACTGTTTCTGAAGATAAGGATGATGAAGAAGCAGAGGATGAGGATAAGGATGATGATGATAAGAAAGACGATTTGAATATGAAGATTGGAATGTTGCTGATGATGATGATGATTAGGGAGGAGTTGGTATGAGAATTAGTGAAGGAAAAGTCTCTGATGATGTTGATTTTTCTTCTCTGATGGATGATGAATCGAACAAGATGGATGATCAGAGTCAGGGCGAGTCAGGGAAAACAGGGCCAACTGATGATGTAGATATGACTGATATTGATAGATCTGCAAAGCATGTTGCTGCTGTGCCAACAAAGCCTTTAATGCTTATGCTGGAACATAATGTTGAGGAAGGCGAGTACGTGCATAATTATACAAAGGAAGATTTGGCGAAATTGATCGAAGTTGATGCTGAAACTGTTGAGTTTGACTTTGAAGAGGATGTGTTGAATGTTAACACGTTTGAGCCAAAGATTATCAGTATATACAAAATTTGAAGCTGAGAGTACAACAAAGTTATCGTAGAAGATTGGTCTTCGGATAATGAAACAGATGAAACTACGAAGTACGTCGGTCCTAACACTGATAGTTTTCCTACTTATAAGGAGATGTACAAGCAACTTGATGAAGACATGTTCAAGGAAAAGATTGAAGAATATTTACGAGAAGGGAAAGTTCGAAAACCCATGACGAAGGAGGAAATAGCTAAAGCAAAGAAGTCCTGGTTCAAAGAAATGCCGCTGCGAACGTAAGTTTCGACGTCCTCTAGCATTCTTTACCAGAGATAAAGACGTGCATTGGGGGATATTCTCAGTTGGGTTGGTTTAAGGAGTTGAACGTATATGCAATCAAAAGGGAATTTGGAGTACAATATTTCAAATATCTGGCTGATTTCAAGACTGCCATACTGGGATGTTGAGGAGCTTGTGCAAATTGTGAATGTTACTTATCATATGAAGTATATTGATCAGTTATTGTCGAAAATGATCAAGTTTGAAGCGCTCAAAGGTTCTAGATATTGGAAACCGTTCATTCCAGGTCGTAGAATCAAAACAAACAAGAAAACAGGGGAAAAGGATATAACGTTGATAATGAAATGACCGAGAGCGATGAGAAACATGCCGCTGATGCCTATCGAACAAACTTTTATCCAGTGTTCAAGTGGTGGCAGCTAGATCCAACCACATGTGAAGCAGTTATTGTATTACGATTTGAAGAACATTTGGATATCACGAAGGAAAGGGTTGAGATTTGGGTTTTCAAGGCATGACAGGGTTGTGGAGAACAATCAGGATTCTAGATCCGATGTGGCTTGTCAACTGTTCAAGAGAAGATATCAAATGCTTGTTCTACAGTAAGATAGTATTCAAGGAACGTGAAAAAGAACATGCTATGCAGTATCAAAGAGTTGTGAACGTTTGCTATGCACGTGAAGTGAATTCAGAGAAGATGTGGCAGACAAGCTGGAGAGAGCTAGAACAGGTTGAATTTCTGAAAGAGGAGAAACGTCTTGAAGCTATACACGAGAAAGGTAGAAAGTCAAGGCTTAGAAGATTTTAGTATATAAACAAAGTGCCTCCTAATCAGACACCAGATCCGAAGCAAGTACGACGAAGGAAGCCTTACAAGAACTTCTTCGGTCGTGTTCGTTAAAGTTTATTTGAAGATAGAGTTTTGAAGACTGATACAAGACTAAAGACGAATCCAAGGGGGAGTCTGTTGGTGCAGAATGTCTATGTCTTAGTCTTATATCGAGTCTGTATAGATTAGAGTTGATTAGGCTAGCAAAACGAAGTATTTATGTAAATATGGGACAAGTTCGCTGGTGAAGGTTATGTGAAGTCAAGTTCGGCCGAACTTGACTATGTCAAGTTCGCCCGAACTTCAACATCCTCCAATGAACTTGTTGCCCTATACATAGCTAGCATGTTGCTCTCATTTGTAACTTTGGCATTTCTGAGGCGAAACTCTGTCAATTTGTAGACTTGACGTTATATCAATAAACTTGACGATTAATTGACTAATTCTTGTTATTTGGTAAACTTGTCATAATATTTCCACTATTATGGACAATAGAGATCAAATCTAGGTTCCTATGCGTTGAGGACCGGACCTACAATTTGTATCGAAGCAGGATTGGCCTAATTTGAAGACATTGGACATAAGACATCTCATCTGCTACTCATTTCTTCTATTTTTAACTTTTCTTGGACAATTCATGGACAAAGTGGACTGATTTCCAAGTATAATACGTAAAATCCATAATAGTAAAACCCTTGAAAAGATCAGAGTTTAAAAAAACGGATTCCGCACGTTTACCTTAGGTTTGTCAGATTAGTGCCCGAACGATCCGTACAACGGACCTACACGGTCGATGATATGATCATTGATGTATCTGACGGCATCACGTCCGGATATCATGTATCCTACCTGCCTTTGTGCACGTTATCAGTCTAGTCCCAAAATATCTCACATGCAGATCATGAAGCGGATATTCAGATATCTGAAGGGATGTCCAAGCACCGGCTTATGGTATCAAAAGAATGACAACTTCGATCTGACGGGATATGCTGACTCTGATTTCGGTGTTGACAGATTAAACGCAAAGTCTATGAAGGCCGGTTGCCAGTTCTTCGGAACACGAATGGTAACCTGGCAGTGCAAGAAACAAACCACGGTTGCTCTCTCTACTTGTGAGGCTGAGTACATCTCAGTTTCCAGCTGTTGTTCACAACTTTTATGGATCGAATAGCAGATGAGAGACTATGGATTGCAATTTTTTGACACTCCATTATATGTAGACAATAAGGCAGCAATCTACATAGCTACAAATCTAGTTCATCACTCTCGAACAAAACATATCAAGATTCATTACCACTTTATTCGTGATTGCTATGAAAAAAGATTGGTATGAATTGAGAAAATCCACACCGATGAACAAAAAGCTGATTTTTATACCAAACCTTTCAATTTAAGACGATTTAAATACTTAATGAGGCTTAACGGTATGAATAATCTTTTGACAGGTGCGGAAGCAGAGGTTGAATATGGATCGGACGACGAGTTCTCGTGATCCTCATTGGTTTGTTATCTTTCAGGATTAGTATTTCTTAAAAACTAAAATACAAAAATATTTTTTTGATTTTAGGGGGAGAAATGAAACGAGAAAATACAAAAACATATAAAATCCAAAAAGTACAAAAACATGAAAAAGACAAAAAGAGTTTTGTGTCAAAAAGGAAATCATAGTACATCAAGGGACTATCACAGTATGCTAAGGATTTGTAAAGTTTAAAAAGTTTAAACAAGTCTTACTATGGATGTGTTGATAGGCTTTACATGTTCAGTAGATTGTTTCCGGGATATAAACTAAATTTTACAACTGCTTAATTTGGGGATTAACATCTTTCGAATATATGGACTTAGTACCCCGAAATTTCGTTTGAGAGATTGCATGATTCTGAGATACGGGGTCTTTATAGATGATTGATATCTGGGGTATTATACAAGTTCTTCTGATTTTGTGAAAGCAATAACCTAGAACTTCTATAATGCTTTTGCTAAAAACCCCTAAACTGCAACAAAATTGAAAGAATTGAAAGATCTAATCAATTGCAGTCAAAAGATTCCATAATTGGAACAACACCTTAAAGACGAGCTTTCATCTCTTTGTCGATACGGTGGTATTAACCTGAGCTCCCAAGGCTTCGCATAACCCAGATACAGATATCAATTATGCTATACTCACCTATAAGATGAAATCTAGGGAATCTTGATACGGGAGTATATTCTGAGATGGGAACCATAGTTAAGTCAAGTTTCATAAATCTATCTAAGATGTCTTGGAACAATTGAGAAATGTGTCGAAGTTTTAGTGGACAAATATATCGACAATCTAGGTAAATTTGTTTAAAACTAAAAGTCATAATAAGGTCAACGGTACTAGTGATGTATCTCAAAAACTGATATGATCCTTAACACAAACTCAACAAAATATGATTATAAATACGTTTGTACATAGTTAGTGTTTGATATTCATTTTATAAAAACAAAAAGATTTTATTATCTTTTTAGTTTCGACTACTGATAATGAAATGCTGATTTTCAAAATCTGGAGCTGCTGAACAAAAATTCTTGAAATTGAGATTGTTCTACAAAGTTTAAAAAGTTCATTAATTTGAAACTCACATTTGAATAAATACATCAGTTTGTGTTATAATGTTTAATCAAGATCATTATGTTGAACTTGATACATAAATCAGATATTCAAGGTCATTAATTTGGACTTGTTTAACTAGGAGGGTTTAAAACTGATGAGAAGATTAAAATTTGAAATGGTTGTATTTAGAGGTTTCAAAGTTTGAATCTGAAATGTTTATTTGAAAGTTTAAGGAACTTTGAAACAGAAAATAGTTTTTAAAGGGAAGCTAGATAAACATGTTGGTTGAAGATAAAAGAAAGCTCAAAGTAAGGGGGAGCATGGTGATTAAAGTTTTATCAAGACAAGCTCAAGAAAAGAGAATAGATTGACGAAGATATGAAGATCATTGATGTTAAAGTTATTCAAGAAATAAAGATCAATAGAATTTTAAAGACTCTGGAACTTAATTGAAGACTGATGACTACGGCAACATCCAAGGGGGAGTCTGTTGATGCATATGTCTGTTGCCTACGTCATCGTATAACGTCGAGTCTGTGTTTAGGAGCGAAATGTTAAGTTTATGTATGATGTGAGACAAGTTCGCCCGAACTTGTAAAGTACATGGACAAGTTCGCCCGAAGTTGGCCATGGCACATTTCAAGCGAACTTGTTCTCCTATAAATAGGAGTGTTGTGATTTCATTTGTAACATTCATAGATTTTGTAACTTGGAAGGCGAAGCTCTGTGCAAGTGTTTCCAGGAGCTGTAACGTTTACTAATCAATGAAACGGTGTTAAGCAGTAACAAACTTGTATACAATGTCGCCTATGCAAACGGATTCCGCACGTTTACCTTAGGTTTGCCAAATTAGGGCCTGAACGATCCGTACAACGGACTTACATTTATTGTTATTGTTGTTTGCTTGGTTCATTTGGGTTACTAGGTTTGGGAGTACAACAACAATTTGCTGAGCGATTATAGCTGCCATATCGGCATCTTGAGTTGCATTACGTCGAGGAGGCATTCTAGAAGAAAGCATGATGGAAAATATGTGAGGTTGACATCGGATAATCAAGAGAGGCATTAAAAATATCAACGAAATATAATGATGGTGGTCATTTGTTCGTTACTTAAAACAAACAAACGACACACGATGACTAATCAAAGTAAATAGGTCTTTATAATGTATAGCGAAGACATGCTTTAGCCTATAAGTGGACACTCACCCCAAGAGTACCCAAGTAAGAGTGACTGGTCCGCTTAAGTGGATTTGTACGAACACTCTAGCCTTAGACAAAATACTCAGGGTCCAAGTATCCACACTTCCATATTGCATATCTTCACATTATTAAAACCCAAACTTTGACGAGATTTTGAAAACATCAAAGGCTTAAAGCCAAAAACGAATTTTTCTAAGGATAGATGAAAATTTTCAAAATGGATTTGTAACTTGTGGTTTTGTTTTGTTAATCACCTAAGGTAGGTGATGGTATTGTATTAAGAATCTAAACGCATGATAACTCGCGTTGGGGTCCTAGGAAGGTTATAGTCTAGGTCTAAAGCAATACTATTAACCTAATTCACTATAACCATGAGCTTTGACACTAATCTTTGTAACACCCCGATAGCGTAAAACAACAAACCGCGGCGGAAACATCGGGGAGTCATGTTACAGGAAATTGTTTCACAACACATGGTATTTAAGGTTTTGTTTTATTAAGTTAAATTTTTACATTGTCTTGGGATAAACAGAAACAAAATATAAATAAATTGTCTTTCATGTTTTAAGTCACTAAGGCCCGCATCCAATCCTACGTGAAACATGCATCATATAATCAAACATTGGTCCCTGAAACATATGTGAAAAGAGAGTTAGCATAAAAATGCCGGCAAGTACATAGGTTTTGTGAGTGTGTCAAATTCATGACTTTGTATACATATTGCAACATCTCGTCCGACTACAAAAGTTGTTAAGTGAAAACCTTGTATCAAAAACTATTTGATATTGCAATACAATTAACAACTAAAACAAGTTGGTTAGAGTTTGTGAAAACCTTGTAGCGTTTAATCTTGACCAAAACGTTTCTTTTGTAAAACCGAGTAGCAAATCAATTTAAAATAAAATGTCATATGGTTTATATCTATAATTGAAAATCGTTGCGTGACATTGTTCAAAACCATTTGTCCAAGTGATTCAGATAACTTTATGATATGTAATACGATAAAAGCACTTATATATAGGAATTACCAGTGGTGTATCCACCATGCTTTTATCACATTACACCCGTTTTGTTATCTAAATCACTTACCATAAACCAATTGTCCGTGTTATAAACCATTCGTTCGTGTTATAAACCATTTGTATGTGTCAAAACATTTGTTCTTGTCATAAACCATTTGTTTGTGTCATAAACCAATAGTTCGTGTCATCAATCAATCGTCCGTGTTACAAACCAATCGTCCGTGTTTTAATTGTGAAAACTTTTGGTCGTTCTTTAATGAACACATTCAAACCTGTGTTGACTATACTACCAAAGGGTATCTTTGATAGACCACCAAACAGTCTCTTTAACTAGACTAATAAATCAATAAATGATTTGTTAATCAGAAACAACTTTTTCATTTCCCAAACTTCCACCAAATCTAGTGGATAGTCGGATAACGAGATTGTCAGTCCTATGGTACCATTACATACTACCGGTTGACATGATCAATGTTAATGAATGTCATTGTGTCGTGGATAACGCACCAACAAGTTGTTCACATTATTGAGATCGTATTGTGGTATATAAACCATTGACTTTGTTTTTGAAAACTTGAAAATGAATTAGCACATATGAGTCACCCCAAAAAATTTGCAAAACGTTAAGAGGGGAACTATGTACTCACTTGGGATTGCGTATGTGTCCTTGATCAATAGAATAAACAAAGCTCAAGCGTGTCCTAATGTGTCGGATAACTATGTTAGTGTGTCGTGACTTTAATCGGAGGATCCGGATAGAATGAAGTCTTACAAACCAAACGAGTGTTGGGACTCGTATGCTATGGTTTAATAAGTTCAACATTTTGATTAGAAAGAGATCCTAAGTGCTTTTGACCCGTTATGACTTGTTAGAGTAGTTTATGCTACTTTAACGGGCCATTAGCGTATTTGTAAGTTCGGATGATTAAATATGTCCTATGATGAGTCTTATATGCCAAAACATGTTTGATTATGTTATAACATCAGTTTAGATGTCAAAACTTTAGTTAGATATACTTAAAACTATTTTATGCGCAAAAAGGGTATTTTAGTCTTTTTTAGGTGCATAAATATAAGCTCATCATATAACTAATCAAACCATAAGACCATAAGGTATAACCTCAGAGGGTTATTCCCTATACAACTATGGTCCTAAAAATCCGCTTGGTCGAATTCTAAGATTGACCAAAGGGGTCGGATTCGAAAGTCAAAGCGGTGGTCAAACCGCTCGACTTACGACCCAAAATAAAGCACTAAACTTGAAGTGATGTGTTAGACATGTTAAAACATGTCTAACTAAGTTATAAAACTGATTTGTTATCAAAACTTGGAGTTTTGATACCCGAAAATAGTTTCGTTGTAAAATGCTCATTATGCATATTTTTGACCAAAACTTCGACTCGTTACTTCGCCTAGTAAACATGGTAATCAGAAGGTGCAATCGCAAGGGATTAATACCTTCGTGATTATTAATCACGATCATGCTGCAAAGTTCAATTGAACTTTGACTTGACCTAATATGGTCAGAACCGAAAGTCAAACAGAAGTCAAACTGTTTGACTTTTAGCTCAAAATAGCTAAAATAAATGAAATAAACTAGGAGTGAGCACTTACTTGTGTTGAAGAGCACTTAAGAACATAGAAGGGGGCTTTCAAAGGCTGGAAACAATCTCCAAAGAGATGTGAGAAAGAATTTGTGAAGGAGCAAGGAAAAAATGGTTGAATATGTATGCTATTTATAGTGTTTAGGAGCCACAAGATTATCACAAGTGTCCATAGAGGACCACCCTTACTGCGAGAACCACGAGACCAATGTGAACACAAAAAAATACTTAAAAAACACAAGAAATTTTTTAATACTTTTTTTTTAAAAATCGCTATATTTCATCACTAAAAAAATTTCGAGTAACAATTATCGTTGCACATGTGCATATGTATCATTTCTATAACAAATCCGTAATATATTACCAGTATTATACAATTGCACTTTCATTTACACTACCATCCATGATACACTACTTTTTACATTACTAATATTAAAAATGCACATGTGGATCATTATGTATAACAATGATATAACGTGTTTTGGTACAAAAAGTTTGTGATTTTGAATGATGAAGTAGGCCCATATACATGTTTTTTTGGTTAGTTATATCTAGTGGTTGATGGTTTGGTTATATTTGTCACTTTATGTTGTAATATGTTGTTTGGATGGTATCATGGGTGTTGATGCACATGTGCACAAAGTGAAAATATTATACATATTGGTAATGGTATTGTATTATGGATGGTAGAAGGTAATGGTATTGTATTATGAATGTTAGGAGGTAATGGTAGTGTATTATGGATAGTATGGTAGATGAAAGTGAAAGTGTATTCAAAGTAGTGTACCAAAACACGTTATATCATGTTCATACATATGGACATGTGCATTTCTAATATTGGTAATGTAAAAAGTAGTGAATTACGTATGTTAGTGTAAATGAAAGTGCAATTGTCTAATACTGGTCATGTATTACGGAATTTGTTAAAGAAATGATACATATGCACATGTATTACAGATCGTGGCTCTGACACCACATGTAAGCCCACCTACGGACCTCGAACAATAGTACAGGATCACGAACACGGAACACCAAGTCACGCGGTGTGCGGAATTCCCACATGATGCAAACCAATGCGAGGACGCGTTGTAGAAGGAGTAGATGTAACACCCTAATCGCGTAATACAACAAGACGCAGCGGAAATATCGGGGAGTCATGTTACAAATTGCTCACAACTACTAGTACTAAATTATTTCATTATTGTTAACATTGTTTTATAATGCAAAGAATACATGAAATTGTCTGTTGATTAAAGAAGTCAAAAGCCCGGATGCATTCCTGTGTGCAACATGCTTGAATAATCAAAACCTGAAACATATATGGAAAAGACACATCAACAAACAATTTGGCGAGTACATAGTTTTGTTGGCCAAGTAAATGGTAAAAAGTTTAGTGTTGCAATACTTAGACAACTACGAGAGTTACTATTGAAAATGGACTCTTTGAAGCCAAGGAATGGCAAAAAGATTTAGTATTGCAATATATTAACTTGATTATGAAACTTGTGACAAAATAGTTTTGTATATGGCAACATGATTAATACTAAGTAATTTTTATGCCATTGAAAATCGTACTTTGTTCATTGTAATCGCCTTGAATTCAGTCATAAAACTTGTGAGTATGTTATTTGAAATCCAATCAAGGATTAATAACAACGTTTTTGACATTTGTCATAACTCGCGTGAGTATTATTAGAAATCAATTCAATGATTTGAAATAATACTTTGGTTATCCTTCTAAGAATCTAACATATTGAAATATGAAAGAGTTCTACAAGGATTTGGAATTTGTACTTTGAAACAATCGAACACAAAATCCTAATGTGATTTGGATAACGCTACAAGAGTAATACAATAAGAACACTTATATATAGGAAGTACCATCACGTATCCACCATGTTCTTATGGTATTACACTCGTTTTCTTATCTAAATCATAACTAATCACAATAACCACATAATCATTGTTAACTTGTCACATTGTCTTGTCACTTACGCATTAATGTACACAGAATCCGATGAAGGACTACCAATTAGTACATTAAACATCCCACGAGTATCTAACTATAAAGATAGATAGATGCATTAGGGATTTTGGTTAAGTCACATGTCCTGTCACATTGTCTTGTCATATACGCATTAATGTACACAGAATCCAATAAAGGACTACCAATTAGTACATTAAACATCCTACAAGAATCTAGCTATGAAGATAGATAGATACTTTAAGGATTTAGTTTAGTCACTTGTCTTTTCTTATTGTATCATAAAATCCAAAATCCTAATGGTGATTCGGATAAGGCTACGAAGGGTAATACAATAAGCACACTTATATATAGGAAGTACCAGCGACGTATCCACCATGTCCTTATTATTTTACTCTCGTTTCGTTATCTAAATCACCAACAATTCTACACATAAACCATAACCATTGTCTTGTAAAGCACTTCTTAGAAATCTCACTATGAAGATAGGAAGATTTAAGACTATACTTAAACTATCCTACAAGAATCAATCTATAAAGATAGAAAGATACTATAAGGATTTGTTCGTGTCCCCAATTGTCATGTCTTTGAATAAAAGGAAAATTACACAAAAATGCACTTAGTAAACACATAATTGCCATACATTGTGAAAAATTGATTACACATATGAATCACCCCAAAAAAATTTGAAAAACGTAAAAGAGGGGAGCTAAGTACTCGCCTGGGATTGCGTATAGATCTTGTTCAAATGATATAACAAAGCTCAAAGGATCAAGAGTTCAAGTGTTGAAGGGTTTCCTAGTGTATCGGATAACTACATGTTAGTGTGTTAAACTTGAAAACGAGGAATCTGATAGAATGAGGTATATAAACCATACAAGAGTTGGATCTTGTATAATATGGTTTATAATATCAAACATTCTGAATTGGAAGCATTTCAGAGTGTTTTGACTCGCTACGGCTTGCTAAAGTGGTTTACACCACTTTAACGAGTCATAAACATAACTATGGGTTCGGGTGGTTAAATATGTCCTATGACAAGTCTAATATGCCAAAATTAGTTTATATAAGTTGTAAAATCAGTTTAGATGTCAAAACAATGCTCTTATATGTTAAAAAGTAATTTAAGTGCAAAAAGGGTATTTTCGGCATTATAAGGAATACATATTCGACTTGTCATTTGACTAACCAAACGGTATGACCTTAAGGTATAACCTCAGCGGGTTATTCCCTATAATACTACGGTCATAATAATGGGCTTGGTCGGATCCTAAAGGTGACCAAACGGGTCGGGTTCGAAAGTCAAAGTGGTAGTCAAGACCGCTCGACTTACGACCCTAAACGATTACTAAACTAAAAGTGACGAGTTAGACATGTTAAACATGTGTAACAAGGTTTATAAAACTGATTTGGTATCAAAACAAAGGGTTTTGATACCTGAAAATAGTTCCGTCGTATAATGCGTTTTTTGCGCATTATTGACCGAAACTTTGACTCGTCACTACAACTAGTAAACGTGGAAATCAGTAGGCACGATCGCTAAGGATCATAACCATCGTGATTATGATCACATTGCAAAGTCAAATTGGACTTTGTCTTGACCACTTAATGGTCAAAGCTGAAAGTCAAACACGGTTTGACTTTTTGCTTGAAATAGCTAAAAGAATGAACAAGACTATGGAAGAGTACTTACTTGTGTTTGAGAAACACTTAAGAACTCAGAGAGGAGGTCTCCAATTGCTGGAAACAACTCCAAAGAGATGGGAGGAAGAAAGAATGGAATGAGCAAAGAGAAATGGTGAAGATGAAGCCTATTTATATTAATCTTGGAGCTCCCAAATCATGCCAAGTGTGGATCCAGGTGTTAAGGTATGGATTAGTGTCCCTCATGGTGTCTAATGCAGGTTAAAGGTGGCATAGATCGCGACTTGGTGGCAAAGGAAGTTAACAAGAAGCTGCTAGCTTGATTTTAAGAAGCTTCTGAGCTGGTGACCCCTTACGGACCGTATGGGGTTTTGCCTTACGGTCCGTAAGGCCCATGCAGGGGCAGAAGTTTCAAAAATTGGCAGAAAGGGCCCTTGAACTTTTTTCGTTGCGTTTTGGCACTTTTAACACCCGTTAACCTTATTTTTAAGCTCCATAAGGATGAATAAACACAAGGAACTTGAAATATGTTCAAAAATGTCCTGTGTGTAGGTTCGTTCAGTCGTACGGTTGCGGTTTTCGGTTAATTACGACGAAAATCGTAACGAACGCGCAAATGACCGTATACGCGTAACGAATAATATTTTTGCATTCCAATCATTAAAATACTATATTTTAATGAATAAATATTTTTTTGGATGTGCGTATATGTTCCGGATAACGATATACGCGAATCGGCATAGTTTCACAGAATTTGCAAAATAGCCCCTAGAGTTAAAATACAGTGTTTTTGCCATACCGAAGCTCTCAAAACTTATATCTAAGTTATGTAAAAGGTATTTAGGGTATGTTATGCTTATGTCATTATTCCAGAGTGTGCATCGCTATGAGGATCGGCAGACTTTCATAGTTTGTCATAAATAGTCCCTGTGATCGAATCGGCTTGTTTTTGACATACCAAACCTTTCAAAAACTTATTTCTAAGTTATATAAAGGATATTTAGGGTATTTTTAGCTTATATCCTCATCCCGGTGTGTATGTTACATTAATCGGGTTACGTTTAAGTATCAGTTATCGGAAAGCCTTCAAAGAAAAAGTTTTTGACAGTCCGAAATTTTGGCACAAGGGTTACAGTTTCCCCTACTTTAGGAAATTTCGTACCGAAATTTATTCGAAGGAGACTGTAGAGTGTATTTGAAATGATTGTAAGATGAGTAAAGTGCTAGATTACAAAAATGCAGAGCATTGTTTGGTGTCGGAAATTTGGGGGGGGGGGATTCAAAGTGTGAGCAAGGATATTCAGGGTATCTTAAGGTATTTGAACCTTTTAGAACTCATGAATCTTTAAAGTGTCATCGAATGTATAAATATTGTTTCATCGAGTGTGTAAAATTTGTTCTGTATGGCACTATGTTATACTAAGACACTTAGTGTAAATCCATAGCAAACAAAGGGGTATACATTCAAGCCTAGCCATACGTACATGGTTTCTAACGTCCCACGAGGTACATCCCATGTACCATGAGCATCTCATGCATAGGAGATGGGTCAACATACCTATGGCATCAAGGTCGTCACCTTTAACACCATAATATACTCCCGGTCGGCTCAAATAGAGTTAATGAATGTACTCGTCTCGTCCATTGCATTCAACAAATATATAACAAATAATCACGCAATCACATAATGGTCCAAGATAACATAAATCCCTCAAGTGACTCTGTTAACGTTCCGCAGAATAACACAATAAGAACACTTATATATAGGAAGTACCAGCGGCGTATCCACCGTGGTCTTATTACGTCATACGCTTCCCGTTACCTAATCACTCTAGATTTTATGCCACCATCTTAACAAGGCTTATTATGATTCTCATGTGTCGCTTCCCGTAATTAAGTATGCACCATAATTACGCGTTTCGTCACATGGTCCACATAGCTCCTCTTGTTAAGTAAAGGGAAACATCTAAAAAGGTTAAAGTAACATCTAAAATTAAATAAACATCGTCATCACACACCATCTATTGAATCGACCGTGTTTCATACTAGAAATATTAACACTACTTGTTTTGCATCCAACAAAATCAGTAGCATGTATTTTATCCTAGTACAATATTAATATATGTTTCACACTAGTCATACAGATAGCGTGCATCATATACTAAGCGTGGATTGTCACAACAATGTAAGTATGTCGTAAAAATGTTTTGAAATCATGTGCTAGGTATGCTAAGTCAACATACCAAGCAATAGTGTATTTGTAATCATGAATTATACACAATAGTTTAACAAACCATGTATGTAAATGACATGAAAAAAACAAAAGAAGTAGTAATAGGCACATAGTATTCCTAGTGTTTGTTTTGCAGCGATTGTATGAATGCACTAGTGTGCAAATCATAATATGCTACTCCTGCGAGATATAGTTCCTAACAGTAAAGAACGGAATCCTCGAAGTTGGTATGTAGTTGTAGATTACACATAGTGTAATCACATTTGAATTTGTAAATGGAATAAGAATAACAAGAATGAAGAAAAACTTCTTGAAATTTATATTGTCATTTCAAATATTATTGAAATATGTTCATAGTTTTTGGATGACAAAAGAAAATGTAAAGGTTCAGATGATCATGAGTGCTTGATCATCAACTTGAACCTCATTAACATTGAATACTCGTCCATGAGCTAAGTCAGCATTAGCAAGTGTAGGGCAGTTTCTCTTGAAATGATTTGGATCACCACAATTGAAACATGCTCCAGCTGGGTAGCGAGGACGAGTTTGAGTACGGCTGCTTGGTTTTGGATACGACATGTCGCAGCTAGATGTCCAAAAAGACCACAGATTGTACACTACCGGCACGGAGAATTTGCTGGGTGGTGATAGTTGCAACGATTGCACCGAGGATGTTTCCCACGATAAGACCCCCGAACGGGTACTGAGTTAAGTGGGATTGGTGCAGTGATCGTATAATTCTTTGAAGTCTTACGCTTCTTAGAATTTTTAGAAGTTCACCCTTTGTTTCTTTGGTTGTACATTTCTTGTCTCCCTTTCGAAAAAGTTTCCCTTTTCTAACTTGGGAATCAGTTAGGGTAGCGGCTAATTCCTTAACCTCCCTAAGTGTTGCGAGTTTGCTGCCAGTGAAAATATCTTGAATTGGATCAGGTAAGCCATCAATGTATTTCTCAATGTCTCGATCCAAAGGTGTGACCATAGTGGGGCAGAGTAGGCTTAACTGTTCAAATCGGTCAGTGTAGGCACGGTTTTCCCCACTATTTTGTTTAAGGTGATAGAATTTGGTTTCAAGTAGCCTTATTTCGTGTCGTGGACAGAAGTCTTTCATCATAAGATTCCTGAATTCTTCCCACGTTTGTGCCATAGCTACTTCTACACCTCTGTCTCTCATGACTCCGTTCCACCAAGTGAGTGCTCTCTTTTGGAAAACACTCAAGGCGAACTCTACCTTGCGATCACTAGGACACTGAACATTGCGGAATGTGCTTTCTATACTCTCAAACCATTGTAGGAGCCCAGTTGCTCCTTCAGACCCATTAAACTCGAGTGGTTTAGCTGAGTTGAATTGTTTTAGTTACATGGCGTAGGAACATTGTGGTTATTGTTATTGTAGTAGATTTGACTGAGTTGGGCCACAAGGTTTGGGAGTACAACAGCTATCCGCTGAGCTATCATTGCTACCATTTCAGCGTTCGTCGAGACGTCACGATGAGGAGGCATCTTGAAGAAGTCAGTATAACAAAATAAGTTAGATTTTGTAAAATTGTTATAAATCTAAACACCATAGTCCTTTGAAAATCTCAACTTGGTACTCGTTCAATAATCGTGTTCTTGTACTTAGAAAAATAGTGTTGTGAATTTTTTTCGAAATTTATTTGAAAATAAACTTTTGTTGTACTTTTGGATGAGAAAATACAAACCAAGTTAATGGTTTGTGTTAAATTTTTTTAACCTTTGAAAATTAATTTTTAAGATAAAAATATTTTTAATCGAATTTTTAAAATAAAGAAACTTCGTGTATAAAATTTGAAAACTCTCATCCAAATAAATAAAATTTTGAAAATTTGAAAAAGCGAAAAAATTTGAAAATGAAGTAGAATTATAAAGTGTCGTGAGATAAAAGTGAAATTTGTTTCCAATGGGTTGAATATTGTCGTAACATATTACCGAGGATAACATGTTGGAGTAATGTCACAAAGGTAGTAGTGTTTTGGAATTCGTTCGACTGATCAAGGTAGATGGGTTTTCATAATGTTTTCAAGAAGACATGCTTTAGCCTATAAGTGAACACTCACCCTAAGAGTTCCCAGGTAAGAGTGACTGGTCCGATAATGCGGATTTTTACGAACACTCTAGCCTTAGACAGAAAACTCGGGGTACAGGCATTCACCCTTCCAGATTGCTTGAGTTCACATTATTAAAACCCAAGATTTTGATGAAAATGTTTAAGAGTAAAACATCTTGAGAAATCTTTTTGATAATTGTTTGAGATAAATAGGTTGAGAACCATTTTGTTGAGAGCGTTTGTGAAATATTTTGAGAAGTATTCCAATGAAAATGCTTTTGGGAAATAAATATATTTGAGGAATACTTTGAGGTAATAAGCCTATGGATTTAAGATAAATCATCTAAGGATAGATGATTTGTAACTCATAGAATAGATGTGGCACGAGTAAGGATGAGGATTAGGATGGAGATCCTAAGTCTACTCATGTTCGGGCCCCTAGAAAGGTTATAGACTAGGTTAAAGGCATTATAATAACCTAATTCCCTATAACCAGTGCTCTGATACCAATCTGTAACACCCCAATCGCGTAATACAACAAGACGCGGTGGAAATATCGGGGAGTCACGTTACAAATTGCTCACAACTACTGGTACTAAATATTACATTATTGTTAACATTGTTTAATAATGCAAAGAATAGATGAAATTATCTTTTGATTAAAGAAGTCTAAAGTCCTGATGCATTCCTATGTGCAGCATGCTTGAATAATCGAAACCTGAAACATATGTGGAAAAGAGACATCAACAAACAATGTTGGCGAGTACATAGTTTTGTTGGCCAAGTAAATGGTAAAAAGTTTAGTGTTGCAATACTTAGACAACTACGAGAGTTATCTATTGAAAATGGACTCTTTGAAGCCAAGGAATGGCAAAAAGATTTAGTATTGCAATATATTAACTTGATTATGAAACTTGTGACAAAATAGTTTTGTATATGGCAACATGATTAAAACTAAGTAATTTTTATACCATTGAAAATTCATACTTTGTTCATTGTAATCACCTTGAATTCAGTCATAAAACTTGTGAGTATGTTATTTGAAATCCAATCAAGGATTAATGACAACGTTTTTGACATTTGTCATAACTCGCGTGAGTATTATTAGAAATCAATTCAATGATTTGAAATAATACTTTGGATATCCTTCAAAGAATCTAACATATTGAAATATGAAAGAGTTCTACAAGGATTTGGAATTTGTATTTTAAAACAATCGAACACAAAATCCTAATGTGATTTGGATAACGCTACAAGAGTAATACAATAAGAACACTTATATATAGGAAGTACCATCAGCGTATCCACCATGTTCTTATGGTATTACACTCGTTTTCTTATCTAAATCATAACTAATCACAATAACCACATAATCATTGTTAACTTGTCACATTGTCTTGTCACTTACGCATTAATGTACACAGAATCCGATGAAGGACTACCAATTAGTACATTAAACATCCCACGAGTATCTAACAATAAAGATAGATAGATGCATTAGGGATTTTGGTTTAGTCACATGTTTTGTCACATTGTCTTGTCATGTACGCATTAATGTACACAGAATCCAATAAAGGACTACCAATTAGTACATTAAACATCCTACGAGAATCTAACTATGAAGATAGATAGATACTTTATGGATTTAGTTTAGTCACTTGTCTTGTCTTATTGTATCATAAAATCCTAAATCCTAATGGTGATTCGGATAAGGCTACGAAGAGTAATACAATAAGCACACTTATATACAGGAAGTACCAGCAGCGTATCCACCATGTCCTTATTATTTTACTCTCGTTTTGTTATCTAAATCACCAACAATTATACACATAAACCATACCATTGTCTTGTAAAGCACTTCTTAGAAATCTCACTATGAAGATAGAAAGATTTAAGACTGTACTTAAAGTATCCTACAAGAATCAATCTATAAAGATAAAAAGATACTTTAAGGATTTGTTTCGTGTCCCCAATTGTCATGTCTTTGCATAAAAGGAATATTACACAAAAATGCACTTAGTAAACACATAATTGCCATACATTGTGAAAAATTGATTACACATATGAATCACCCCAAAAACATTTGAAAAACGTAAAAGAGGGGAGCTAAGTACTCGCCTGGGATTGCGTATAGATCTTGTTCAAATGATATAACAAAGCTCAAAGGATCAAGAGTTCAAGTGTCGAAGGGGTTCCTAGTGTATCGGATAACTACATGTTACTGTGTCGAACTTGAAAACGAGGAATCGGATAGAATGAGGTATATAAACCAAACAAGAGTTGGATCTTGTATAATATGGTTTATAATATCAAACATTCTGAATTGGAAGCATTTCAGAGTGTTTTGACTCGCTACGGCTTGCTAAAGTGGCTTAAACCACTTTAACGGGTCATAAACATAACTATGAGTTTGGGTGGTTAAATATGTCCTTTGACAAGTCTAATATGCCAAAATTAGTTTATATAAGTTGTAAAATCAGTTTAGATGTCAAAACAATGTTCTTATATGTTCAAAAGTAATTTAAGTGCAAAAGGGTATTTCGGCATTATAAGGAATACATATTCGACTTGTCATTTGACTAACCAAACGGTATGACCTTAAGGTATAACCTCAGAGAGTTATTCCCTATAATACTACGGTCATAATAATGGTCTTGGTCGGATCCTAAAGGTGACCAAACGGGTAGGATTCGAAAGTCAAAGCGGTAGTCAAGACCGCTCGACTTACGACCCTAAACAATTACTAAACTAAAAGTGACGAGTTAGACATGTTAAACATGTCTAACAAGGTTTATAAAACTGATTTGGTATCAAAACAAAGGTTTTGATGCCCGAGAATAGTTCCTTCGTATAATGCGCATTTTGCGCATTATTGACTGAAACTTTGACTCGTCACTACAACTAATAAATGTGGAAATCATTAGGTACGATCGCTAAGGATCATAACCATCGTGATTACGATCACGTTGCAAAGTCCAATTGGACTTTGTCTTGACCACTTAATGGTCAAAGCTGAAAGTCAAACACGGTTTGACTTTTAGCTTGAAATAGCTAAAAGAATGAACATGACTATGGAAGAGTACTGACTTGTGTTTGAGAAACACTTAAGAACTTAGAGAGGAGGTCTCCAATTGCTGGAAACAACTCCAAAGAGATTGTCACACCCCGACCCGCAGCGGAAATAAGAGTCGGGGCATAATTGGGTTATCACCAAAGCACATGACATTTACTATTATGTTTCATAATTAATGAAGTCAAAGTTACATTCTCAAACATCCAAACATGTTCATTCAATACAAGGGAAAATAACCAAACATAACAATCCAAATACTAAATCGTTTTATTCCTTCTAATCCAGGTCCTATGTGTTCCTAGCTGCTGCTGGTTCACCTGTATCATGTGTAAAATGGGAGGTTTTGGGTCAACATAAGTTGGCGAGTGAACCTTATTAGATAAACATTTGATAATGATATTATGGTTAGTTTATCAATAAAATATTGTGCATAATCATAAAGGAGCACATGTAAGTAGTCAAACATTGGCAAATAGCATTTACAATTATAACATACATTAACACTTGATAGCATACATGAATATACCAATATCATACGATAACTAACATAAATGAACTGTGCGATCAAGGCTCAATCAAACGGAGCCGATCGTATTGCATGAACTGGAAATGTAAATTGAACTGTGCGCTCAAGGCTCAATCAAACGGAGCCAAACGTATTGCATGAACTGGAAATGTAAATTGAACTGTGCACTCAAGGCTCAATCAAACGGAGCCGAGCGTATTGCATGTATTGAAATGTAAAATGAAATGACCGATCAAGGCTCAATCAAACGGAGCCGATCGTGCGGGCACGCCAAGATCAACCGCATAATAAAATGGGGATCAAGCTCAACCTCGATGGATGGGGAACTGCGGCCTCGGCAATTGTATGTACTGAAATGATAATTTGCATCCAATAATAACTACTTAACAGCAACAAACAAATACACATGTCATGATATGATGTATGCACAATAGTTTCATTATAGTATGTAAATAAACAAAGACACATGATACACCCCAAAAACGTGATTAAAACGGGGAATTTGAAAGGTTCACTCACATTGGGTGCGTTGGATTGGAGATGGTGAGATGCGCACGATTTAGACGAGCGAGTCGACGAGGAATACTAACCTAAATAATATTGGAAAAATATATTAAATGGATGGATTTTATTAAGGATTTTAATGGGATTTTTAGATATATTTTTGTGAGTTTATGGCTATTTTCTATCTTTAAAAATGTTATTTTTAAGTATTTTAAATGGATTTTTAAATTAAAATAAACAAATAAATATATAAAAAAATATTATTTTTTTACTGTTGACCGTTGACCGGTTCGGTCAGCGGTAAATGCTGCGCCAAGCGGGATTCGAACCGGCGACCTTCCGTTCACGTGCACGTAGCTCTACCAACTGAGCTACGTGACTAACCCGTTAGAAACTCAGTTTTAATTATATTTATATACTTATTTGAATTAACCGAAAATACCTTTATTTACAAAAATGTTTTAATTCAATTGACCGGTGCTTGGGACAGGATTCGAACGCGCGACGTGAAGTTTATTTTGCACACAGTCCACCGCTGGACTTTGTGTCTAACCCGGTTATATTCTTGATTTATAATATACTTAACAACTAACTGCTTTAACCCGGGTTAGTGCATGATAAAAAAAAGAATGTTATTATACAAAGCGTGCGCGTAGTAAGGTTCGAACTCGGGACGTGAATATGAAATTTGCACACAGTCCACCGCTGGACTGTGTGTCTAACCCGTTTATAAACCGGATTTTAATTACTCTTATTCTCTGGTATAACTTCATCTTCTTCGTCGAATTACACGGTCAGCATAATTCGACTGGTTAAGATTGATTTTGTGACTTACAAAATTTTTAGACGTTAACAGTAAAACAAGGGTAAGGAATGGAGAGAGTTTAAAGAACAGAATTTACCGATCGAAGATAAACACAGAAATCCGGCGAAAGTTCGTCGGTACTGGAAATGAACTCCGACTGTTGAACCAATTAACAGTGTGGATCGATTATTCATAAAGTTAAATCACCTAAACAAGGTTTAAAAGAAGTGCAGAATATCTTACCAGATCACAGTGGGATTCCGGCAATCTCAGGAACTTTCCGGTGAATGTAAGATTTCCGTTAAACGTTGGCTAAGATTGATTCTGATGATGGAGTTGTGTTAGAGATTGACTAATCACATGTTTTAAACAAAAATAGCCGAAGAAATTACCGTGAGAATGTGAGTCCCGGTTTTCCGGTAACTTGCAGAAAGTTTCCGGCGAACTGTTTCAGATGATCTTAAGGTTCACAAATGCGACGAAAATGAAATTGGATATTGTAATGATAGGTTCCGAATCGTGCAATTGAACTGGAGCTCGAATTAAATCAAAACTTGAAGAAATATTCGGTTTCAAAAGCCGAAAAGATGAAACTTTAAGTTCATTCATTTCTTCCTTAATTAAAAACCGAAATACATCGGTTATAAGCTGGCCAGACGAATTCGAAATGATTTGGCGATCGGTTTGCCGATTTCCGTTATTCAGATGGCATTAACGGTTAAATCGAGTTTGTGTATAAGATCCTTTTGCTCTCCTAAAGTTAACAGAAAACACTTGGTGGCGGAGTGGTTTGGGGACAGGATGATAAGTCATTGAAATGCCTCAGCTGACCCGGGTTCGAGTCCCGGCAGCTTCAATTGTTTTTTATTTATTTTATTTTAACTTTTTATCAAATATAATTTTTATAGTTTAGTTTATTTATTAATTATGTAACGTTTTAACTCAAATTAATCATAAATAATTAATGTACTTTCATAACTTGGTACTTGATTACAAAACGGATAGGGTTTTAGAGACCCGACTTTTTACAAATGTTACAGTATCCCCTACTTTTAGGAATTTCGTCCCGAAATTTAAACAGTTGAAGTAGTAGGAAAGATGCGGGTATTTTTCACGCATTGAGTCTTCAAGTTCCCAAGTAAACTCAGGTCCCCGTTTCGACTCCCAGCGTACCCTAACAATAGGAATGCGACTTCGTCGTAGACGCTTTTCTCCGTAGTCCATAATCTCCACTGGTCTTTCAATAAAATGCATGGATTCATCAATCTGAATATCTTCCAGTGGAATATGAAGATTCTCATCAGCGAGGCACTTCTTCAAGTTCGACACGTGGAATGTGGGATGAATCCTGTCAAGTTCTTCCGGTAGGTCAAGCTTGTATGCTACAGGACCTACTCTTTCGAGTATCTTGAAAGGTCCTACGTAACGTGGTGCTAGCTTTCCCTTTTGACCAAAACGAACTACTCCCTTCCACGGTGATACTTTTAAAAGTACATTATCACCAATGCTAAACTCCAAGGGTTTCCGTCGTTTATCTGCGTAACTCTTTTGACGACTTTGAGCCGCTAGAAGATTGTTTCGGATTTGATGAATCTTATCTGTGGTTTCTTGGATCAATTCTGGACCAGTAATTTGTGCTTCCGCAATTTCATGCCAACAAACAGGAGATCGGCACTTTCGACCATATAAAGCTTCAAAAGGTGCCATGCCGATGCTAGAATGATAGCTGTTGTTGTACGAAAATTCAACTAACGGTAGGTGGGTGTCCCAATTTCCCTTGAAGTCTATGACACATGCTCTAAGCATGTCCTCAAGAGTTTGAATGGTGCGCTCAGACTGTCCATCAGTTTGAGGATGGTAGGCGGTACTGAGATCTAATCGAGTGCCTATAGCGGATTGTACTGCTTGCCATGTTCGTGAGGTGAAACGACCATCACGATCAGAAATAATACTTAATGGTACCCCGTGTCGGCTTACGATTTCGTTGATATAAATACGAGCAAGCTTTTCGTTCTTGAAATCTTCTCGAATAGGGATAAAGTGAGCTGATTTTGTAAGTCGGTCTATAATCACCCATATAGTGTCATACCCACTAGAAGTGCGAGGTAACCCGGTAATGAAATCCATGGTTATATTTTCCCACTTCCATACAGGTATTTCCGGTTGGACTAGAAGTCCTGAGGGTCTTTGGTGTTCAGCCTTCACCTTAGAGCATGTGAGACACTTGGAAACAAAAACGGCAATATCTTTCTTCATTCCAGGCCACCAGTAGGTGTACCGTAGGTCTTGATACATCTTATCGGCTCCCGGGTGTATAGAATATCGCGTTTATGAGCTTCATGCATGAGTGTTTCACGAAGATTGATGTGGTTAGGAACCCAGATACGATCCAGGTAATACAAAATTCCATCAGATTTAGTTTCAAGTTTTAGCTCGGCTCCACAGGACATCTCTTTCCTTACATCTTCTTCTGTTATTGAAACGTGTTGAGCTTCGCGAATTTGATCTTTAATATCGGTTATAATTTGCGAACATAGAAGATGAATGGAGTTCGCATAACCCTTTCGACTAAGTGCATCAGCCACCACATTTGCTTTGCCAGGGTGGTATCTAATTTCACAGTCATAATCATTTAGGAGTTCGACCCATCTTCGTTGCCTCATATTTAACTCTTTTTGATTGAAGATATGCTGAAGACTCTTGTGGTCAGTGTATATTTCACACTTAGTACCATAAAGATAATGTCTCCATATCTTAAGAGCAAATACAACGGCTCCAAGTTCGAGGTCATGAGTGGTGTAGTTCTTTTCATGTGTCTTGAGTTGCCTTGAGGCATAAGCTATGACTTTTCCTCTTTGCATGAGAACGCAACCTAATCCTTGCCCTGACGCGTCGCAATAGACTACAAAATCATCACAACCTTCAGGAAGAGTGAGGATTGGTGCATCACAAAGTTTTTGTTTAAGAATTTGAAAAGCTTCTTCTTGCTTGGGTCCCCATACGAATGGTTTTCCCTTATGGGTTAAAGCCGTGAGTGGCACCGCAATGCGAGAGAAGTTTGAAATGAACCGACGATAATAGCCAGCAAGTCCAAGAAAAGACCTTACTTCAGTTGGTGTACGTGGAGCTTGCCATTCTTGAACTGCTTTGATCTTTGATGGGTCCACATGTATTCCTTTGTCATTGACTACATGCCCGAGAAATTGCACCTCCTTTAACCAGAATTCACATTTAGAGAACTTGGCATAAAGCTTTTCCTTTTCTAGAAGTGCAAGAACAAGTCGCAGATGGCGCTCATGATCAGCTTTAGATTTTGAATAGATAAGAATATCGTCAATGAATACAATAACAAATCGATCAAGGTAAGGTTTGCAGACTCTATTCATTAGGTCCATGAAAACAGCTGGTGCGTTGGTTAATCCAAACGGCATAACCATGAATTCATAGTGACCATATCGAGTTCGAAAAGCAGTTTTAGGGACGTCTTCTTCATGCACTCTAAGTTGATGATAGCCAGATCAAAGGTCGATTTTCGAAAAGCAACTGGCACCTTGTAGTTGGTCAAGAAGATCATCTATGCGAGGTAAGGGATATCGATTTTTGATGGTTAACTTGTTGAGCTCTCTGTAGTCGATGCACATACGAAAAGATCCATCTTTCTTCTTTACAAAAAGGACAGGTGCACCCCAAGGCGATGAGCTGGGGCGTATGAATCCCTTGTCAGTCAACTCTTGCAATTGACTGGCTAGCTCTTGCATTTCAGAGGGGGCTAACCTATATGGAGATTTTGCAACTGGTGTAGCACCAGGTATAAGATCGATACGGAATTCGACATCTCTGATTGGAGGAAGTCCTGAAATGTCATCAGGAAAAACTTGTGGAAAATCTTTGACAACAGGAATATCTTCAAGTTTCTTCTCTGCGGTCCCCTTCTTGATAATATGGGCTAAAAACGCGACATAATTCTTGCGAAGGTATTTTTGAGCTTGAAGACAAGACATTAAGTTGAGCCCTTTCGACGAGGTTTCTCCAATGATTCGAAGAGTCTGACCATTTGAAAGAGGAATACGAATAAATTTCTCACGACATACAACTTCCGCATGATGTAGACTGAGCCAATCCATACCGATTATGATGTCGAAACTTCCCAGCTTCATAGGAATAAGATCGACTGAGAAATCGTGGTCGTTTAAGGTGAGTGTACAGTTGCGTAAAATAAAGTCTAATGAAACTGGTTTTCCATCCGCAACTTCCACCGTTATGGATTCCGCGAGCTTATCCCGATTTTTGCTTAAGATAGGTTCAAATTCTAATGACACGAAACTTCTATCCGCACCAGTATCAAATAACATAGAGGCATATCTACCATTTATAAGAAACGTACCATTGACCACATTGCTGTCAGCTCTGGCCTGGTTTGCGTTAATATTGAAAGCCCTTCCTCTAGCAGGTGGAGGAGCTTGGTTCGCTTGATTCACAGGGTTGGCTTGGGCCTGAGCATGAATAATATTGACCAGCCTTGGACATGTGTTTCTGAAATGACTTGGATCGCCGCAGTTGAAACAAGCCCGCATAGGTTGGCCCATAGGGTAGTTGGGTTGATAGTATGTTTGGGCTAAATGTTGAGTGGGTGGAAATGGTAGTTGTTGTTGGGCTTGACCCATTAACTGTTGGTGGGTTTGGGTTATAGGTTGGTGGCGGTTTGTTCGTTGAAGCGTGCGGCAGTTTTGAACAGTGTGTCCGGCGCGACCGCAGCCGGTACAGTATTGGCAAGGATAATCAGGGGAGTGGTGATACTGACAACGGTTACATTTTGGTAGTGGCCCTGTGTATGGTTTTCTGTATGGCGCGGGTGGAGGAGTGCCTTGAGTGATGGGTGCCGCAGGAATAGGGGTGTTGGTTTGGGTGACTGCAAAGTTCCTGGTGTTACGCTTCCTCTTGTTAGCAAATTTAGAGGAAGGAGTGTGGTGGTTTGAGGTTTGTCCCTCAGCAGGGGCTTTCTTCTTTTCCTCTTTGAACTTCCCATTGCGAATTCGGTTTTCGGTCAGTTCAGTTGCCAACTCCATGGCAGCTTCGAGTGTTACCGGTGAAACGCTGAGGACCGAATCTTGGATTTTCGAGGGAAGTCCTCGAATGTAATGTTCGATCAGACGGTAGGTTGGAGTGAATAAGTTTGGAACCATTTGGTTCAACTCCAAGAACCTTTTGTTGTAAGTAGAGTGATCACCCTCTTTTTGCTTCAAGGCATGAAATTCATCCTCCAATTTCTTAATTTCACTTCTAGGACAGAATCGCCTAGTCATGATTTCCCTTAACTCCTCCCAAGTTAAGGCCATCGCATCTTCTGTTCCCCTCTTTCCTTTCTCAGTATTCCACCAGGTGAGAGCTACCCAAGTAGTCTCCCGGTGGCGTAACGAACTTTGCAATCCTCAGGACAATCGCAGTTTAAGAACACGTTTTCCATCTCCTCGAACCAATGTAGGAGAGCAGTGACTCCCTCAGTCCTTTCGAATTTTGGAGGATCACAGGACTTAAAGTGTTTGTAAGAGCATTTGATGGTAAGAGGGTTGTTGATGTTCTAGTCCTGTTGTTGAGGAGGGTTAGTAGGATTTGCAGCAAGGGCTTGTTGTACTTGTACCACGATGTCCGGCAATATCGTGGCCATTTGATTCGCGATATGAGTGGCCAAACGTTCCCGAGACTTTTCCGAATTCCTACCCCTTCGATGTTGTCTAGACGACATCTACAGGATCATAAAATGAGAAAATTGTGAGTTTATGGTGTCTTTTTAGGTGTCATGTGTCTTTAAGAAAATGAAAATAACATAAATATCAATAATGCAACTACATCCAAAGGATGTCTTGGGTTCGCTCATGTTGGGCCTCAAATGTCCCCCATACCTTCACCTACATAGTCATGTGGGCCCCCATGGCTATTGGCTTGGTAGGTTTCACATTAGTATTGGCAATTTAACACTCGCATCCCCGAATGCAAACCACAAAATATGTTCATGAGATGTTTGGTCGGAACGTGTCCAGGTGTAGACACAATGACAACCCAAAGTGGGATTAGCTCTCACGACGTTTGGTATAGCATGCTTTGGCCTAATAGGTATTTCGTACTCT
Organism: Scalesia atractyloides; assembly: GCA_947069175.1. Classification (NCBI taxonomy): domain Eukaryota; kingdom Viridiplantae; phylum Streptophyta; class Magnoliopsida; order Asterales; family Asteraceae; genus Scalesia; species Scalesia atractyloides. Next base: position 70,623,687 of record CAMTDV010000014.1, read on the forward strand.
CATCGTTAGTCCCCAGGTAGGCAAACTGGTCCTTTATTTTGGATTTATACGAATGCCAGCCTAGACAGGACGTTCCGACTACCGGTACTAGTACCCTTCCAGTTACTACATGCCCGTCATGAGAACTCACTTTGATGAGATTTGAAAACACGAAAATCATTGTAAAATCAATCATGATGTGGTGTGTGCTTGCATGGATGTGATATGTTATGATCATACGATTTCATGATAAGCATTATTTGATAATACATACTTATGAACATGCTTGTACAATATCAAATGTAACATTCAACATAAACATATAAACATCATGAAATTTGGCATATAACACACAAAATTCTTATAAGTTTCTAATCGACTATAGTATAGGCTCTAAGGGTCTAATAACCTATCCTATATCCCTATAGTCATGGCTCTGATACCAATCTGTCACACCCCGACCCGCAGCGGAAATAAGAGTCGGGGCATAATTGGGTTATCACCAAAGCACATGACATTTACTATTATGTTTCATAATTAATGAAGTCAAAGTTACATTCTCAAACATCCAAACATGTTCATTCAATACAAGGGAAAATAACCAAACATAACAATCCAAATACTAAATCGTTTTATTCCTTCTAATCCAGGTCCTATGTGTTCCTAGCTGCTGCTGGTTCACCTGTATCATGTGTAAAATGGGAGGTTTTGGGTCAACATAAGTTGGCGAGTGAACCTTATTAGATAAACATTTGATAATGATATTATGGTTAGTTTATCAATAAAATATTGTGCATAATCATAAAAGAGCACATGTAAGTAGTCAAACATTGGCAAATAGCATTTACAATTATAACATACATTAACACTTGATAGCATACATGAATATATCAATATCATACGATAACTAACATAAATGAACTGTGCGATCAAGGCTCAATCAAACGGAGCCGATCGTATTGCATGAACTGGAAATGTAAATTGAACTGTGCGCTCAAGGCTCAATCAAACGGAGCCAAACGTATTGCATGAACTGGAAATGTAAATTGAACTGTGCACTCAAGGCTCAATCAAACGGAGCCGAGCGTATTGCATGTATTGAAATGTAAAATGAAATGACCGATCAAGGCTCAATCAAACGGAGCCGATCGTGCGGGCACGCCAAGATCAACCGCATAATAAAATGGGGATCAAGCTCAACCTCGATGGATGGGGAACTGCGGCCTCGGCAATTGTATGTACTGAAATGATAATTTGCATCCAATAATAACTACTTAACAGCAACAAACAAATACACAAGTCATGATATGATGTATGCACAATAGTTTCATTATAGTATGTAAATAAACAAAGACACATGATACACCCCAAAAACGTGATTAAAACGGGGAATTTGAAAGGTTCACTCACATTGGGTGCGTTGGATTGGAGATGGTGAGATGCGCACGATTTAGACGAGCGAGTCGACGAGGAATACTAACCTAAATAATATTGGAAAAATATATTAAATGGATGGATTTTATTAAGGATTTTAATGGGATTTTTAGATATATTTTTGTGAGTTTATGGCTATTTTCTATCTTTAAAAATGTTATTTTTAAGTATTTTAAATGGATTTTTAAATTAAAATAAACAAATAAATATATAAAAAAAATATTATTATTTTTTTTACTGTTGACCGTTGACCGGTTCGGTCAGCGGTAAATGCTGCGCCAAGCGGGATTCGAACCGGCGACCTTCCGTTCACGTGCACGTAGCTCTACCAACTGAGCTACGTGACTAACCCGTTAGAAACTCAGTTTTAATTATATTTATATACTTATTTGAATTAACCGAAAATACCTTTATTTACAAAAACGTTTTAATTCAATTGACCGGTGCTTGGGACAGGATTCGAACGCGCGACGTGAAGTTTATTTTGCACACAGTCCACCGCTGGACTGTGTGTCTAACCCGGTTATATTCTTGATTTATAATATACTTAACAACTAACTGCTTTAACCCGGGTTAGTGCATGATAAAAAAAAGAATGTTATTATACAAAGCGTGCGCGTAGTAAGGTTCGAACTCGGGACGTGAATATGAAATTTGCACACAGTCCACCGCTGGACTGTGTGTCTAACCCGTTTATAAACCGGATTTTAATTACTCTTATTCTCTGGTATAACTTCATCTTCTTCGTCGAATTACACGGTCAGCATAATTCGACTGGTTAAGATTGATTTTGTGACTTACAAAATTTTTAGACGTTAACAGTAAAACAAGGGTAAGGAATGGAGAGAGTTTAAAGAACAGAATTTACCGATCGAAGATAAACACAGAAATCCGGCGAAAGTTCGTCGGTACTGGAAATGAACTCCGACTGTTGAACCAATTAACAGTGTGGATCGATTATTCATAAAGTTAAATCACCTAAACAAGGTTTAAAAGAAGTGCAGAATATCTTACCAGATCACAGTGGGATTCCGGCAATCTCAGGAACTTTCCGGCGAATGTAAGATTTCGTTAAACGTTGGCTAAGATTGATTCTGATGATGGAGTTGTGTTAGAGATTGACTAATCACATGTTTTAAACAAAAATAGCCGAAGGAATTACCGTGAGAATGTGAGTCCCGGTTTTCCGGTAACTTGCAGAAAATTTCCGGCGAACTGTTTCAGATGATCTTAAGGTTCACAAATGCGACGAAAATGAAATTGGATATTGTAATGATAGGTTCCGAATCGTGCAATTGAACTGGAGCTCGAATTAAATCAAAACTTGAAGAAATATTCGGTTTCAAAAGCCGAAAAGATGAAACTTTGAGTTCATTCATTTCTGCCTTAATTAAAAACCGAAATACATCGGTTATAAGCTGGCCAGACGAATTCGAAATGATTTGGCGATCGGTTTGCCGATTTCCGTTATTCAGATGGCATTAACGGTTAAATCGAGTTTGTGTATAAGATCATTTTGCTCTCCTAAAGTTAACAGAAAACACTTGGTGGCGGAGTGGTTTGGGGACAGGATGTTAAGTCATTGAAATGCCTCAGCTGACCCGGGTTCGAGTCCTGGCAGCTTCAATTGTTTTTTATTTATTTTATTTTAACTTTTTATCAAATATAATTTTTATAGTTTAGTTTATTTATTAATTATGTAACGTTTTAACTTAAATTAATCATAAATAATTAATGTACTTTCATAACTTGGTACTTGATTACAAAACGGAGCGAGTTTTGGAGACCCGATTTTTTACAAATGTTACAGAGATGGGAGGAAGAAATAATGGAATGAGCAAGGAGAAATGGTGAAGATCAATCCTATTTATACTAATCTTGGTGCTCCCAAATCATGCCAAGTGTTGATCCAGGTGTTAAGGCATAGATTAGTGTCCCTCCAGGTGTCTAATGCAAGTTAAAGGTGGTATAGATCGCGACTTGGTGGCCAAGGAAGTTAACAAGAAGCTGCCATCTTGATTTTAAGAAGCTTCTGAGCTGGGGACCCCTTACGGACCGTAGGGGATTTTGCCTTACGGCCCGTAAGGCCCTTGCAGGGGCAGAAGATTCAAAAATTGGCAGAAATGGCCCCTGAACTTGTTTTCATTGCGTTTTGGCACTTTTAACACCCGTTAACCTCATTTTTAAGCTCCATAAGGATGAATAAACATAGGGAACTTGAAATATGTTCAAAAATGTTCCGGGTGTAGGTTCGATCGGTCATACGGTTGCGGTTTTCGGTTAATTACAACGAAAATCGTAACGAACGCGCAAATGACCGTATACGTGCAACGAATGATATTTTTGCATTCCAATCATTAAAATACTATATTTTAATGATTAATTTTTTTGGATGTGCGTATATGTTTCGGATAACGATATACGCGAATCGGCATAGTTTCGCAGAATTTGCAAAATCGCCCCTTGAGTTAAAATAGAGTGTTTTTGCCATTCCGAAGCCCTCAAAACTATATCTAAGTTATGTAAAGGGTATTTAGGGTATGTTAAGCTTATTTCATTGTTCCAGAGTGTGCATCGCTACGAGGATCGGCAGACTTTTGTAGTTTGTCATAAATAGTCCCTGTGATCAAATCGATTTGTTTTTGACATACAAAACCTTTCAAAACTAATTTCTAAGTTATATAAAGGATATTTAGGATATTTTTAGCTTATATCCTCGTCTCGGTACGTACGTACATTAAACGGGTTATGTTTAAGTATCAGTTATCAGAAAGCCTTCAAAAAAAAGTTTTTGAAAGTCTGAAATTTTGGCACAAGGGTTACAGTAGAGAATGAGAGATGATGATCAACCATCTTTGAATCCACTGAGTATTCACAGATTACACACAACAACACACAATAGGTGGCTAGGTTTTTTATTCACACTGGAAAAAACTTGCACAGAAAGATAAATCTCCAAAAGTTCCATTCACAAAGTATAAATACAATAACATGTTCGGACATGAGAGTACTTACAAAACAAGCCCAGGTCCGAATTTATAACTACATACAAATTCAGACATTACAATATCTTCCAACAAACTCTATCAATCAACAAACTCTATCATTCTACAAACTCTATCATTCTACAAACTCTGCATTATGTTCTACCACATTAAGTTCTACACATAAGTTCTACTAATTCTACCAACCAAATTCGGACTAGATAGACACATGCTAACCAAATTTGTTTGACAAAACATAAACTTGATAGAATTTACACACTAGACCCTGAAGAATCTTCAAGTAGCAGTATCCAACATTTATCATCCAAAAGGTGCACTTCCATTTTTAGTGACGAAATATAGCGATTTTTTTTAAATATAAAAAAAAATTGTGTGTTTTTTAGATTTTTAGGTATTTTTGGTTGTGTTCACACTGGTTCTCCGCAATAAAGAGTAGTTCCTAACGTATCCTTATCTATATATATATATATACACAAAGGAAGAGATATATGGTTTTTTAATGTATATGTGATACACATATGAATGTTAGAAACATAAGATTTACAAAAATATGAACCTTAAATCCCAAAATTTAGTGATTTAGAGTTGTTCTTTTTGTTCTCACAATAACTAGTGTTGTGTAATGATCCTTATCCTCTCTCTCTCTCTATATATATATATGTGTATATATATATATGTATATATCTATGTATATATATATATATATATATAGGGGAAGGTTATCTTGAGAACGTTAAATACGTAAGAATGAATGAAAAAAAAACCAATCAAAACCATTTTTTAATACAACACTCATTGTAACTAAATTCTAACATCAAAAAAGAATTTACAACATCACATAATTCATTTCTCTTCTCAAAATATATAACGATTAGCATAACTATTATAACAGCCAATATACACATTTATTTTTAATCAAGGCGTGCTTGTGAAAATCTGATATATTTACAATTAAAACAGATAGGGATAGTGAAACGCAGATTGTGATGTACACCTATGTATATACATATAAAAACAAACTCCAATATGCGTCTGATAACATACATGAGCTATACATATGTGTATAACATACATGCGCTATATATATGTGTATAACAAGAGGAAAACATAAATAAACACACTTTAAGATAAATGTTGTCAATATACATATGTATATGTAAAACAAAACTAACCCAAGGCAGTATGTTTTAAATTTTATGTGTATAAACGTGTCATCTATAAAACTACCAAGAAGAAGCAGTTATTAGCCTGTATAACATTGACATCATTATACTTCTAAGTTTGATACAAAAATTAATCTATATACGAACAACATAATCATAACGAAAAAAATTAACAACAAAATTAATCTAACAACATCTTTATAATATAAACCTAAAAAACCAAAAGTAATCAACATTGACACGCACACAATTGTTCAAACGAATCCTATTGTTATGTGAAGTGAAAGAAACGGCACAAGATCAAAGGAAGAAAATAATTTACACATAAAACATTCTATAACAACAAGCGATATAAATATCTGGACGATTCATTTTTTGTAAAAAACACATTATTGTTATCTAGACTATGTTGTTCTTGGCAATTTGAGTCGTTGCTATTTTATTCTTCCATAGAGGTACGTGAATCTGAACTATAGGATAAAAGAAAGAAGGTATAATGAAATTTTCTACGATATAGAAACTGAAAATTGTCAATCACAGTTGTTTCTGTATGGATTGCGACTAGAATCTTGGAATAATTTAAAAGATATTTCAATTTCAAATAAAAATAGGACATGTAACTGATTGTGGATTAATAAATAATAATGAATTAATAAAAATTTAAATGTTAAATTACATTCCTATCCTTTTGCCATAAAAATAAATGAAGGGCTAGGATTAGTTCACTAAGTGTTAGTGCATATTCTGTGACAACAGCTTAATAGTTTGATTATTTAGTCTTTGGATATTTTGTATTGGGCTAAGCAATATTGGTTAGCTTGTTTAGAATTGTAATGGGCTTGGAGAATGGCTTAGCCAGTCTAAAGCCCAATATGCAAACATGTGGTATATAAACATGTTTTGCATTTGGCTAATCCTTAGAGAATGCTTAGAGGGAGTGTCAGAGAGATAGAGTTTAATAACATAGAGAGTGGCTGTAAGATTGAGTGAGAAATCTAAAGAGAGTGGCCGAGAGATTTCTTGTGTGTCTTGAATTGATTGTAAACACTTTTGTTGGATAATCAATAGAAGACAGATTGAAAGTGTTTGTTCGTGTACTTCATCTATATTCTTGTTTCTGTGTGTGTTTGATCCATCAAGGGGATTCCGCACCCTTGGTTGATTGTCTATCTCGTAGCGATCCACGTGATAGGGACCTACACTAAGTTCATAAGCAAGAGGGTTGTTCACTAATGAACCTAACCATATATATATTATATATATATAGGAACACTAAAAGGAAACAAAATTTTATTGAGAAAACTATACAAATCCAATATGTTGTCTAGATGTTGCCACCCCCCATTTTTCTCACTAACCCAAAAGGGGCATGTTGGGTATTTAACCTCTTATGTCCATCTCTCTTTCTTTTATTCACTAAAAATAGCACATACCCCATTTCTTTCTTTATTTTAACAAAAAATCTCTTTTATTTAAAAACATAATATCTTCATTTAAATTCAATAGAGAGAGAAAAATTAGAGGTCTACTGAGAGAAAGAAAGAGAGAGAAAGTGGAGGACCTTTGATCACATCTCTTGTTGAGTGCGATGCGTCAAGAAACCATATTTTCGGTTGAATTTGTTGAATCTGTTATGGAGCGTCGTTGAATCCCTTATGCTTCTTTGGATCTTGAATCTGCTAGGTTTCGTGGACTACAATAATGAATGACATGAAGCTTGTTCAATCCTAAGATGACGATGGTTTGAAGAAACCCAATAAATCGACACTGGTGGGTTTTGTCTATATGGCTTGAAGAAATGTTCAAGTACTGAGAAATTTTAGATCTATAATAGATATAACCCGATCTCATCCAATGAGTGTTAGGGAAGTGGGTTTTGAGATTGTGACGTTCTTGAAAGTAAGTTGATTTGTTATGGGTTCTTCAAAATTTTAACTTTTCAACACCAAAATTATAAAAATATATGTAAATGAAGAGATATTTTGAACCTGTAAAAGAACAAATGATTGCAATAGCCAAAATATGCTATTTGTATTAAGAGATAAACAAGGCATGAAGATAAACTCCTCCTAAAGATAGTGAAGCTTGAACACTAACAGAACATCTGTTTGAAGAACTCAAAGATCTTTTGAAGAGATGAAAGCTCTGTTGATGAAGTATAAAAGTCTGTTGAAGACCAAAGCCCTCTTGAAGAACAAAATACTGATAAAGAAGACTAAACATATGTTTAGGCCTGAACAGATGTTTAGTATCAATAAACAAAGGATCAAAGGAATAGATGTTGCCAATGCAACAATGTCTGTAAAACAATCATTGTGAGTCTTAGATCAGATGTTAGTATTCATCAGATGTTTTTAATAAAAACATTTGAGAGAATCTTTTCTATTAGGAATGTTAGTTATCACTATCAAGGTGATGTTAACCCTCGTGACTAACATATGTTTGTATTTACTATAAATAGATCTCACTTGGTAGAGATCTATTTTATCATTTCCATAACATTCCTTTGTATGAACATATATTAGTGATCTGAAGGGGTGGGGGTGATAGTCGTTTCTTGTAATTGTAATATTTTGATTATTAAATACAGTATGTTAACTTTACATATTTGTGATTCTGTTTAATTCCGCTGCATTCATCTTATTTCCATTTATAACAACAAAACTTCAATGGTTCGTTAAAAACACATACAACAACACACTCAGATCCTAACAATTGGTACTAGAGCTAGATCATATTAAATTTGATTTAACAATCATTTTAATACAAAAAGATTAGCTCATAATTGATTTCCAACCTGTTCGTTGAATCGAATTACTGAGTAAAGTATCAAATTCATTAAAGTCTTTCAACACACTCTGTTTTCCAAAAGATCAAAAGGATGTCTTAAAACAATCACGATCCTCACAACCTGGTTTCAGTAAAAAGCCTTCGGTGCTTGTCAGATCTGAATACTATATCTTGCATCATCGAATGACTTTTCTCAACATAACATTGGAAGTTGGATGTCACACCCCGACCCGTAGGGCATCGGGTGTGAAGATTGGTATTAGAGCCAATGACTATAGGGAATTTAGTTTCGGTTATTAGACCATTAGACTTAGACTATAGTTGAATAGGTACCTTAGGTACCCTGTGTGCTTAATTGTTTATTTGTCTTAGCTTATAAATATTTCAAATACACATGATTAAAATTTCTAATTACACACGTATGCATGTGAGCACTTTTAATTGTTATGTACTATGTATTATATGCTTTACACGTTGATATGAGCCTTATTAATAACCCATAGTTTATTATTTATTTTTTCTTGTCATACATGCACACACCTTATATTCTATATGAATAATAAATATTCTAATATTATTTCTTCCTTATTCCTACGTATCTAAAGTTTTGAATCGATTTATTTTCTTCTAATGCATTTCAAGTGTTCTTGGGTTTGATTTTATTTCGTTTTTGAGTTTCGAATTTCAATTGAGATTTCATTCTCGTCAAAGTGAGTTCATGTGATGAGCATGTAGTAACCGAAAGGGTTAAGTACCGGTAGTCGAGACGTCATGTCTAGGCCAGTATTCATATAAATCTAGTTAATGGAGAAGTTTGCCTACGTGGGGACTAACGATGAAAGATCCAATACCTCTAAGGCAAAAGTATGTCACAACAAACATCACGTGTACTAACAACACTTTGATACGTCAAACATGTCCATGTTAATTCGTGGATGCTATCCATACACATCATTTTCCAACACCCCCACCTCGAGTCATTTATTAATTCACGATTTCTCTTTGGGGTTGTACATCAACGGGTAAACATATGCGGACCATGTGAAAGCTTTCACACCCGCTCATAAGGTGAGATCTTAATGGTAATCATTGCATTCAATCAAGTAAACATCTAAATGAATAAAAGTAAAGAGACGTTCATCCATACAATTAACTTAAATAAATATACAAAACAAAGTTTTAAAACAACCAAGGTTTTGCATTCCATGTTTCACATGAAGGCGTGACAAGTGAACCAAACCCTTTCAAAAGTGGATGATATCTATGCTTGACTTCTTGTTACCAAGACTTGTTTTCCAAATGCAGCTCACTAGCTACCTGAAATACATGTTAAGTTTGAAAACATCAACAAAGGTTGGTGAATTCATGTGTTTATTTTTAATCAATTAAATCTTAAAACATTTGAATTATTTGTTTTTGAAATCTCGTAAAGCGTTAATGAAATTTGATTGATCATTAATGTTTTACAAGGACATTAATATGTGTGCTGATATAGGAAGCAACAAAACCTAGACGATGTCACACCCTGGTCATAGCGGAAACGCAATCGTGTGACTATGAGGTAATCATTGCATCCAATCGTGTAAACAAATATAAATCACCAACGATGCCATATATATTGATTTGCGAACAAATTCAAAAGTACCCAAAATGAGATTACAAGTTTCAAACAAGTTCACAATGTTATCCAAAATATAGTTTTTAAGTTACATCACACTTTGAATCAAAAGATTGTTTTCGTCATAAAAGGATGTTGAGGTTTTGACCCCTATATACCCATACGAGATTTGGATATAAGAGGCAAATCCTCCAAAAAGGCATTCGTTGTCATGTCATTCCCATTTCCCGAAGTGTTTCACCGGCTCAAGTCTTGCGTCCTAAAATTCATGTAGTTTTAAAAAGTCAACAAAAGTTGGCGAGTTCATGTAGTTATTGTTTTCGTATGAAATGTCATGTTTGTAATCTAGCAATGAAATCGTAGTATGTTATTAGCATTCATGGAGTTTAAGGATCTATCAGTGTGTCGCGAGTACCCTGACATATGTGCCATAAGTAAGTAATCAAACGAGACAACTTTGACATCATAGGGAACACAAAAGCACTCATAAAGGTTTAACAAACCAGGAGTGGAGCGCGCCTCAAACTCGATAGATCTATACCTTTTGCACATTGGTCACTAAGTGATTAATGGTTACTCTTGTCATCATCCTACTTATGCAGATTGATCGTGTTATCATCTAACCCCATAGCTAACATACCGTTTGTTATGATATGTATTTCCCTCAATTTTTTTGAAAACAAAAACTTTGAAATAGTTGAAAGTAGGGACATGAACTCACAAGTTTGCGTTCCGTAACTCGTACGAATGAAATTCGAGTGTCCGTACACGTGTGTAACCTACATGTCTATTAAATTCATTAGACCCTTAGGTCTCGTTGGACCTCGTACAAGTTGTTCATCTTGAAATCTTGTTATGTAATTATTTATCTCCTTCGAACAACTTTATTGTTTTTATAGTGTTGGTAGTTCGTGTGTTTGATTATTATTTTTATATATATTTTACAAATATATATATTTTATCGTGTATTTAATCGTGCGTGAACGGGCCTCGGGCTTCACATGTCCTCGTGCCTTGAACGCGTGTCATTGGGCCTAGCCCATGTCTTTATGTCTTTGGGCCTAGCCCATGTTATCATGTCTTTTGGCCTAGCCCATGTTATCTTGTCTTTGGGCTTTGCCCATGTTATCTTGGGCCTAGCCCATGTTATCTTGCCTTTGGGCCTAGCCCATATATATGTGTGATTGGGCCTTTCCCATGTATTTTTGTATCGTGGCCTTGGCCATGTGTTTATGTGTTTGGGCCTTGCCCATGTATTTTATATAATGGGCCTAGCTCAACTTAATTTTTAGGAGTCCATATTATTTATTTTCTTGCACTTAGTATTATTTACTAGATATGAAGGTTATAAGTATTCTTGTATAATTATATAAAATCACTTGTAACTTTTTATACATTTCATCTTTCCCATTTTAGTTTTCGGTAAATATATAAATATAGATTTTTCAAGGTCTAAAATTATATTATTTTCAGACGTGTCGTCGTAGACGTTTGATATATATGTATTTTCGCGTCGAAAATTTCCCAAGTGTCGTAGTAGCTCCTCGTGATGGCGAGTGGTTCGTTTCGATGTCGGTGATGATATGTATATATTATTTTGTTGGGAGTATATTTTCATAAGTTCGCCCATTGTCCGAATCTTCCGGCTCGTTTGACTGTTCGTTTAGAATTTGCATAGGGGTACATGTATTTTTGTAGTTTACACTTGGTGATTTTTATGTATTTGGTGTTGTATTTGTTGGGTATTTTTGTATTTCACTTGTATACCCTAGAAATTCTAGATACATACACATAAATACACATGTATTCCATACACACACTTATGATGGTGCTGATTATTTACCTATACTTTTACTTCCAAAATTTATACATGTAAGAAAGAATTCTCATATTTTTAACTTGTAAAATATATATAAATATATATATATATATGTATGTATTTATTAAATGCTTGGAATGTTAGGGTTTAACCGTTGTCATTAAAAACTTCCTTAATGACGATTAAGGTTACTAATTGTATTTAACCCCGTTAATTATACTTTAATTGCGATTAGATTTTTAGAAAATGTTTCCATAGTTTTCCCTAAACTATGGCGTTTTTCCACGTTTCAAAAACGTATTTAAACCATGTTTAAGCCCATATTCATGATCAATTTCGAAATTAAGTTTCAACGCATCAGCTTTTCATGCATGATTTATAAACTTTTCTCCCTCATTTCCATGGACTTTGTAAGTATACTTCTAACAACTTTACTTTAAAATAATGATATGTTCACATACTCATTAGAATATTAAAGACATCATTTTGACTATATTTTATAATCAAGATCTCCACTTTAAACCACTTTGTTTGCTAGACTTTTAAGTTGTTCATAATCAAATTTATGGTGGTTATTTTTTTATAAAAGTCACATATGTGTAATAAATCGTTTTTAAGTTGTAGTAAAGTTATTGGATCATGAGGTTGATGATCTTGTTTAGATTTAAATATTTCATCAGTTATAACATTAATCATACAAGATCATGCACTTAAACATCTTACTTTAACATAAATAACAACATCATACTAACTAGTCAACACTAATCCACATAATTAACACATAATACATATTTATTATTAGACTTTTAAGTGATGATTAGGGTTTTAAGCTTTGTTTTCTTTAGTGTTCAAGATGATCAACTTGTACTTTGGTAAACTACATATTAAAAGAAGCTTAAAAATAATAAAAGTTGATCTTACAACTTTGCAAGTGATTAGTGATCTTTAAGATGAAGATTAAGAAAGTATAAAAGCTCCAAAGTAGCCTCTAATAATCCTCCATGATTGCAAGTTCCTTAGATCACCTTGTAATGACTTAGAGTGGCTTAATTTAGGGTGTTTATAAGTGAAAAATTGTGGGTTTATGGAGGTGGTGTTTGTGATTTTCTTAAGTGTTAAAATGAATGGAAAGTGTAATGGAGTGTTATATAACTGCAAAAAAATGGACTTCATCCATTTTATAAATTCTTTTGCATAAAATGGTAGACATCGACAACCATACCATACTTCTTCATTATAAAAAGTCATCACCACATCAAGGTGGGGCCCGCATGGGGGGGGGTAAAGTGTAAATATCTATAAAATATAACATGTGACATCTATATACTAATCTTTAGATATTTATGGAATTAGTGGAAGCCATGCATGATTAAATGCTAACGACGTTTATGATGTTAAATGACCCCTAACGAGTTCCCTAGATTAGTATATTAGGTGTTAGGATGATAAAAATATCACTAGTTTGTTCGTCGGCTCGAAACCGGACAACGTGCGAAAGACGCGTCGTAATACCGGAAGCGGTGTCTTTGATAATCCATTGATATCCCCATGTTTGTTTAAGCTGTTTAGCATCATTTACAAGCTTCATGGACATTGATGTTAGGATCTGAGTTTATTTGATTGTAAATGTTTTATAAGATGGTAAATGAAAGAAGGTAAAACAGAGTGAATTGCAGCGGAAATAGAAACTTTGTTTTACAATCAATGGAAGATTGTTTTCATCATCATGCTTTAAAACCTATAGTTTTACATGTGAATCACACACTCCCCCTCAGCCTTTTCTAACTAAGTTTGATAGTACATAAATGCAGAGAAGATGGTTGGTAGAATGATCTTTTAATAGATTAGTAATACAATACAATGAAGGCAAGTATTTATACTACAATGCTAACCTCTGAGCATCTTTGCTGATGTCAGAGGTGAAAGCGACTGCTAACAAAATAACTAACCCTAACCACTGATTAACATATCATCTGCTAAACAAAAACACTGTTACATTGATAAACACTAATTAATAGTAAACTCTGATATCCTAAGCTCTGCTGGTCTTCATCAGACCTTTGACTTTATCCATCATCAAAGCTTTGCTTCATCAGACCTTAGCTTCAATAGTTCTTGTATAGCAGACCTTGGCTTCATCAAAGGCTTGGGTCAGAGTTTAGAAACTCTGTTATGCAGGATCAATCATCTGATGATGTTTTGACTTTATATCATCTGGTCCTTTGATAGGGTTCAATCCCAACAATCTCCTCCTGGAACAGATGATGCCAAAACCCATATTTATTGTTAATCTTTATTTCTCAACATGAACTCTCTTATTTGGCCTTTGAATTGTAGTTCAAGGTTAAGAGATTCAATATCATCCTCATCCTTTTCGAGCTCCAGATTCATAATGTCTTGGAGGTTTTCTGCACATAGCCTATATGAATCCTCCTTGCTTATCTTGGTAGCATCGCCATTTGATTTGAGCAAAGTCAATTCCTAGGTGTTTTTATCAACCTTCCACTTTAGAATTTTTGGATCAGATGGCTTTCTAGGATGGCTTTTTATTGTTGAGAATGATCGTTGAATTTGATGAGCAATTTTTGACAAAGTATCTCTTAGCATTTCACTTGCATCATCACTGTGAAATTTGGCTTGATAAATGATGCCTTCTTTGATGAAAGAGTGTTCAAACCTCTTATTATCTTCCTCAGACATTTCCATTGCCTTTTTCTTTGGTTCGAGGCAAGGATGGATGGGGTAGATGTTGAAGTTGATTTTTGAGAAGGTTAGGCTTGATGAACTGTAACCTCTGATGCTGAGTAGTTTGGATTTTGAGGCAATGTTGGATCTTTCTTTCTCAACAGCTCCAACCCTTTGTAAGCTTCCACAACCTTAACCTCTGACCACCTTGTGATTTGATTTTTAGTTCCATAATTTGCAGCTATCAACTCTTCTTTCATCCTTCTGAGCTTTAAAGCTTTATCAGGCACATTCTTCTTGAATTTGGACTAGTATGGAGGAGTAGGCTTTTTGTTAGGATCTTTCAGCATTTCTTGCATCATTTCAACTTCTTGTTTTAAGTCACTCATAGACCAATCTTTGAACTGAGCCCTTGTAGCCTTGTATTTCTTGCTTTCAATAATATGATCAATGTAATCTTTCCTTAGGCTCTCATCATCTTTCTCAGACAATCTCTTGCATAGGTATTTGAGAAGTCTTCAAGTCTTCTGACCTGTCTTAGTTGATATTGCATGTAGTTTTGGACTTCCTTGTCACTTCTTCCCTTTGTATCCCTTTTGGTGATATCCTCTGCTTGTTTGGCTTTTAAATGCAGGTATTCATCAATATTCTTTGGTTTAGGATATCCTTCCAGAGATGAGAAGTTCCTCTTTCTGGATCTTCTTCAGAGTAAAACGATTTGATTTCTTCTTTGACAACAGGTAGATCCAGTGGGAATTGTGTTTTTAGAGTAAGGTCTTGTCTTATAGTGGGTTGAGATGATGTGGATTTTTGAAGAGCAACAGTGGTTGTGGTCAATGGTTGTGAGGATAAAGGAAGTGGTGAAGGAATTATATTATAATCATTTATGACATTTGTTGTCTTCCTTCTTTTGAAAATGAGTTTGGGTGAAGGTGGTTGGTTGGGAATTCTTGTGGGTGTAGGTATTTGATGAGTAGTGGCTGGAAAAGTGATTAGAGCAGTGGTTGGTATTACATCTGTTGTAACCATGTTGTATCAACAATTGTTGACACAACAGGTGTTATAACATCTGATGGTTCTAGATTTGATGTAGGTTTTGGTGGTGATGATGGTTTTGCTATACTGTCAGATTAAACAATGATTTTGGAAGGGGTGGATGCTGGTTGGTTAATCTTTCTAGTTGACTTTCTTCTTTGCTTTGAAGTACCAAGCTCTTCCTTTTTCATTAGTTCAGTCTTTTCTTTTTCAAATCTGCCTGCACCTTTATTTGCTAACCTATCTTTTCTCAATTGCTTTTGTTCAGCAAAGGGATTGAGGGTCTCATCAACTTTCTTTGACCCATCTGGCTTTGGTATCTCAACCACTGGTTTGGCTTTTGGATCTGGTTTTAGCTTGATCCCTTGAGTTTCTTTCTCCCCCTTTTTGGCATCATCCGCGTTCAGAAGTATCACAGTACGAGGATAAGTGCCAGTGGTTTGAAGAAGATGAGCTTTTATGGCTTTAATATCTGCAAGTGTGTCTTGATATCTTGCATCAACCATATTTCTAAACTGGTGCATATGCTCCTCATGTTGAAGATCAGCATGTTGTCTTTGTTGTTGAAGCAGAGGATATAAGAGTTGCCATAGCTCAGCAGTGGTTGTTGATGTTGTAGCAGTGGATTGACATTTGGAACTTTGTAACATATGTTGCATCATATTTTTGATATCAGCAACAAATGATTCTATACTTGAAACTCTCTCCGTCAATTCCTTGTACCTTAGCTCATCACCTAACTTAATAGGATCACCTGAACTCCACCTGTGGTAGTTTTATCTGTGTTATCATGAGCAGAAGTTTCCTTCATAGCTTCAAACACACACACCCCTTTGTATTGGAACTGGGGACTTCCCACATGAATAGAGGTTACCTTGGTAGCCTCAACAGTGGTTTCCTTCAAGAGAGTCTTATAAATGTAACCACTGTCCAATTGAGAACTTATGAGTTCTACAATTGTAATCATTGCTTTGCTTGAATTATCACCAAGGGTTACATGTAACCCAAGGGATGTACCATCCTCAGTTGTTGATGGGATAACAAAGATAGAGGCATCAGAATCAGTCACTTGTTGATGTATATTCTCAGTGGATAGGTCAATGAGAAGAATTGATTTCTGTCTGATCCATATCTATTGCTTTTAACAGAGGTAAAATAGTTTGTGGAAGATTTTTTGGTGAGGGTTGTAGTGTAGAAAGCGACATTGCCCGGGGAGAGGGGCTGCCGAAGATAGAGCCAACTGGATCTAGAGCTTCATAGATTGGTGTCCCTGTGCTTACAACTAGTTCCTTTTGTGAGGAATCAAGAGGAGTTTGGTCTAAGGGTTGAGATCTTTCTAACATCTGCTACGAGGAAGTAGCAGCAGTGTTTTCTTGTGACTTTTGTGTTGCCACTGGGTTAACTTCTGGGATCTCATCTTCCAGAGGACCCTCTTTGGTTTTTGGTTTGGTGGGCTTTTTGGATTATGACTTTGGTTTCTTTTTGGAAATTGCTGGTGTGGGTTTCAAAGTACTAGTTGTAGTACTTTGATCACTAAGAGTAGTGGGCTTAGTAGCAGTGGGTTGAGCTTGTGATGTGGGTTCTAAAATTTGCTCAGCCCCCTCTACTTGTGTTTTGGAAACCTTTGATTGATTGGTGATGCGAGTAAAAGTTTCATGATTTAGGCTACCATGTGGAGTCACAACACCTTGTTTGACAGCATCACCAATTTTCTTTTCAAGATAAACACTTAAAAATCTAGGGTGCATTAGAAAAGGTGAGCGACCCTTTTCGATGTTGTCAATGTTTGACCCCAAGTCATTAAACAATACTTGCGAAAAGTTAAATCAGATTTTGTTAAAATTGCATATCATGGGTATCTCATTAAAAGCAGTTGACTTGGCCGACAAACATGTCAACAAAGTGAAAGAAAAACTTCATTTCAGTAGGAAATATAGGTTTATAGATGGTTTTACCTGTCAACTGACCTTCATACCCTCTTTCAAAGAATTCGTTGTGTAGATCAGGGAATGGGAAAGATGTGGCATGAGTTACGTCATTTAAACCAAGACCTCTGAAATGGAAGTAGGTGTGACTTCAAGGAGTGTTTTTCCACTGTGGTAACAATTCCATAAGGAATTTTCTACGTACAATGAACTTTGGCATTTGCCCAGAACTCTCGTAATGATATTTGATAGATTGGGGCAGTTATTTCCATGAGTTCTTTGTACTTGGACTCTTTAAGGCTTTGATCATTGTGTGATATTGCCTATTTGAGTCGGTCTCTTCAAGAATTGTGGTGTAATTATGTGGGGTTTTGATGATAAGAGTCGTCATGGTGATTGTGAATGAGGAACAGTTGTGAAAAAGAAGAAGATTTGAGAGAAAAGCGCTTTTAGAACTTGGTATTTGATACGGCAGAGTAAAAACCTCTGATTGGGATAAACCAGGGTTTTATAAAGTGAAAAAGTGATGATGACGTGGCAAAGATCTGACGACTATTATCTGTCCACGTGTATCCTCTGATAGTGAATGGAAGACAGGTGTTAAGGGAAACACTATTGAGTGTCAACAGTGGATGTGAACAGTGCTTTCATTTTACACTATCAGTGGATAGCTTATCATCGGATACGGTCAACACAGTGGTTTGCCCAATCAGAGGATACACTTTTTCCAGTGGATAGATTTTCAAGCCCATCAGTGGTTTTAAGAGAATAGTGGATGTAACAGACTTTTGAGATTTATTGAAAACTTCAATTTTAACTATTTTTAAGGATGGATTTTTGATTTTCTGAAAACATTTTATTGCTATTTACACATGGAACACAAAATCTTGCTTTCAATCCATGTTTAGCATTCCAATTCTAGAGATCAGACTTTCAAAGGTAGATGTATCTAATGCTTTGGTTAGAACATCTGCCAGTTGATCTTTAGTATGGACATGTTGTGAAGAAATCAAACCTTTTTCATTTCAATCTCTCACAAAGTGATTTCAGATGTCAATGTGCTTTGTTGTGGAGTGAGAGACATGATTTTTAATGATGTTTTCAGCTGTTTGACTGTCTCTTGAGAGGAGTCTTTAATGCTGTTACACCAAAATCCAGAAGTTGGTTTTGAAGCCACAAGAGTTGAGCAGTGTAACTTGCAGCAGCAATGTATTCTGCCTCAGCAGTGGATGTGGATACTTCATCTTGCTTTTTGCTTTGCCATGACACTTGGCAATCACCTAGAAATTGAACTCCTCTGATGTGGACTTCCTTGTGGTGTGGCAACCAACAAAATCACTATCTGAGTAACCTGAAAGCTCAATGTTTCCATTAGCAGGATACCAGATACCAAGTATGGGAGCACCTTTTATGTATCTGAATATCCTTTTCATAGGAATTAAGTTTGACTTTCTAGGTGCTAACTGGGATCTGTCACAAACACCTGTTGCAAACATGATAAATAGCTAGGTACAATAAAGACCCAATCATACTTCTGTTGAGAGTTTGATCAACCAAGTCATCTTTGGCATCAACAGTGATAAGCTTTGAGGTTGCCATGAGTGTGCTACAAGGTTTAGAACCATTCATATCAAATTTGGTAAACAGTTCTTTGACATACTTATTTTGATGAATGAAAGTGCCATTGTTCTTTTGTTTTACTTGAAGACCAAGGAAACATTGTAGTTCACCCATTACACTCATTTCAAACTCTGCTATCATGAGTTTTCTAAACTGTTCACACATGGCAGTGCATGTGGATCCAAAAATGATGTCATCCACATAAATCTGGACAAGCATCAGATCTTTTCCTTTCCATTTTAGAAACAAGGTTTTATCAATTTTACCTCTTGAAAACCCAATGAATAAGAGAAAAGTGGAGAGAGTTTCATACTAGGCTCTGAGTGCTTGTTTTAGACCATACAGTGCTTTGTTGAGCTTGTACACATGATCAGGATGAAATGCATCTTCAAATCCAGGAGGTTGATACACATACACTTCTTCCTTGATCTTTCCATACAAGATGCACTTTTGATGTCCATTTGAAACACTTTGATGTTGTGGTTGGCAGCAAAAGCTAAGAACAGTCTGATGGATTCTAACCTTGCTACAAGAGCAAAGGTTTCATCATAATCAATGCCTTCTTCTTGTCTGTAGCCCTGAACCACGAGCCTTGCCTTGTTCTTAACAACAATACCCCTTTCATCATTTTTTTTTGTAACACCTCGTAAAAACCCGTCCTGTAAAATTCCGACACGTGTCCCGCTGATCCTCGAATGCCACGTGCTTACGAGAGGGACTAAACTTGCCAACATGTTAATTTACAATCTCTGATTGGTGACTAAAGAAGTCGAGGGGCCAAAAGTGTAAAAATGCCAAAAAGTTATGGAAGGCGGTTACGGACCGCAAGCCATTCTGCTAACGGTCCGTAACCAAGTTTAAGTATGTGGGCGCTAGAGGTCCTTACGGACCGCAAGGCTAAACCATTACGGTCCGTAAGGGGTCGCCAGCAAGCAGAAACATGGCAGCTTCTACCTCTGCCACCTAAATCACGTTTGCCACCAGTCTAGCTGCTCAAGACACGTCTTTGGACACTTGTTATCACCTGCTAACACCTGGAGGGACTTGGTTCTTTATCCTCTAGTATAAATAGAGGTGATGTGCAACCTCAATTCTTGCACCACTTCTCCTTATATCTCTTCTTCTCCTCTGGAGGTTCCTTGACTTATAGGAGCTTCCAATCAGTCATATTTTCGTACTAGGACATTGTGTAAGTGTCCTTAACTCCCCTCAATTTTTATTAGGCTTTAAGCCAAAGTCAAAGCGACGCTTTGACTTTCGGCTAATACCATTACGGCCCAGCCAATGTTCATACCGAACATGGCTACGTGATCGTAATTAGGTAGGTGTTAATCCCTCAAGAGGGCACCTCCTGATTACCACGTTTACTTGGTCAATTGACGGGACAAAGTTATATTAAAGAAAAGTGAAACGGGTCAGTTTTGGAATAAATTCATATCTAGCAATCAGTTTCAACACTTTAATAACTTAGTAATAAGTATTAGAACATGTATAAACATGTTCGGCCCGTCAAGTCCAGGTCTAAGGTCGGTTCGTAACCGAGAGTCGCAAAAGTTGACTCTCTGCTTTGACTTTCAGTTCTGACCCGATTTAGCAACCTTAGCTACTGAAATTGGTTGCATTGTGACCATGATATATTAATATAACCCTCTGGAGTTCTATGACATGGTTACTTAGTAATCCGAGTGTTTATGCAAGTTTCCATATAATATGCCGATTTTTGCTAAAAGGTCCTAAGAGCTTAAAAACAAGTTTAAACATACATGAGCATAAAAATGATTATAAACTGGTGTACAAAGTTATTGAACTTGTGTTGAGGCTAACCTTCTGATTTAAAATCCAAGAAATGATTATTTCGCATAGTTACGCATTTTGCGACCAAATTACCCTTAAACACATTAATTGCTCTAAACATAAGTTTAGCCTCAAAACTCTTTACCTACTAATGTATTATCATTATTAGGATTAATTGGGATATCTATTCAGATTATAAACTGAATTCATACATAAGTCCATGTATTAATCCTTAAATAACGATATTGCCCTTACGACACCTAAAATGGATTTTTATCATTTTTAAGGAACAAAACCTATTTACTTACTGATGTATTATATCATATGGCATATTTTCATAATAACAAACATGTTCATAACATCAGTTTCACTCAAATGCCATTTAAATCGTCATTTAGCACTTAATCGCCGTTTCGGCGCATAATAGGTTTAAAACTATATTAGGGCATCAAGACTTGATACCTACTGATTTCAAAACTTCTTTTAAACATATTTACAGTAGGTACATAATCTAAACACAGATTCCCAAATAACTTGTCAAGTGATGTGTGAAATGACCAAATGCCCTTTCGAAGCATAGTTTGGTCTTAAACTCAAAACCACACGCATACTTGATATCCTACTGATATAACATCATAATTAAAGTATTTTTACAGTAAGTTTATGACTATTACATCAGTTTGCTCATAAGGTCTTTTGTAAGCCATAAAATGATCAAAATGCCCTTTTAAGGGATAAATTGATTTTAAAACCGTAATGGACCAACATGTTGATAACTTACTGATGTTACAACATGTTTAAAGTATAATGGCATATGGAACTTGTATATGACTCACCCGGTTACCCAGTTTCGCTTATATGCGTACGGTTCGGCCTACGTAACTAGCTTAGGTAACCAAAGCGGGTTTAACCTTATTATTTTATTTTCAAAATCCAGAATGTAACATGTTTACCCATATTAAACAAGTCTCCATACTTGTCGGGTTTAAACTACATTCTATTCCGGTCATCGCTTAATCTCACGTTTAGTACCGTTATTATCTTTAAGCTACCCGGTTCGAGTCTACAAAGTAGATAGGACCCGTTAGCATTCTAATTGGTTATAAACACCATCACTTCCAGACTAAGAGCCTCCCGGTAGATTGTCAACTAAGCTTACCTTTGATTGTTCGGCTGAGTTAGTAAATTATTGAAGAATTATCTCAGGTTAATACTTTTAACTTATTTTCTCTATACGGGCTTGGGATACAGTAAAATAATACTGCTTGGTCGGGTATGGGATCATGTTATCGGATTGTGATTTACAAAATCTTCATAACTCGTTTTATTTTGTATTGTTTGATAACTTAAACATCGGGGGTAATTCACTTTCGATATCCTTGTCTCATTTAAGTTACTAATGGCCACGATCTTAAGCGCGGGGTGTAGGCATACACCTGACAGATGCTAATGCTAATAAAATATTGAATCCCATTGGTGGATTCAATAAAATATTGAATCCCATATGTATTGAAAAATAAGTAAAACTGTAAACAAGGTCATTTTGAACTATCCGAAGTTATTTATAAAACGTGCCAAGTGCACCTAAAACCATTTTTGCAAATATTTTCAAAATGAGTCGGTTATTAGTATTTTCCAGTGAAAACTGACGATTTTCAAAAGATCAAGTTATAGGTGGCAACACGCAATAGATCGGGAGCTGCGCTATAGTGACAATAGAGGATTTTGCAAGGCCCTAGGTTGCTTAAAGTCTGTTGAACAAATACTTTGTATATATTTATTTTGATCCGCCTGTGGATCTTTCTTTACAAGCCTTGTAATTTGTATTCGGACTTTGAACACTCGGTTTTTAATAGTAATTTAAATCCAAGACTACCGCTGTGCTGTGTTTGTTTGGTTATGATGTTATCAACTATGTCACGATATTCCCCAACCGGGCCCACCGGGTTACACGTGGAAATAGGGGTGTGACAGGTTGGTATCGTAGACAACGTTCGAGTGAATTAGACACTAGCCTTTTGTGTTTAATCACGAAAATACACAATAGCACATTCCTTAGACTTCCGAGTCTAGGCTTTAACCTAAGAGTACTCATTTCATTATTAAGATATTATTATTGTTTTGCATTGTTTTAACTTATTGTTGAAGCAGGAAACATGCCACCAAAATTTAGGCGCGGAGGCAAAGGCAAGGGTCCCAAGAGGGGCGGACCCTCTGTGACAGGGCCATCTTTCAGACCACCTTTTAGACCCTCTCTAGCTGGAGCAGCTAATGTGCCTGATCACAACCTTTTCGAAGGATTCAGAGACTCTTCGTCTCAATTTGAACCATATAGACATTCCATCTTGCACGAATATTCTCCACCCCAATCACACTCCCAACATTCTTACCATTCTCACCATTCACATAAATCACACCATTCTCATTCCCATTCTCACCAAGAGTTCTTTAACTTTAACTTCGTCAATCCAGTTAACCAACCCTCACCTGAAACCCTTCCAGTCGACTCGCCAACACATATGGAGGAGGATTCTGATACGGAGGAATTCCCAAAACCGGATCATATGGTCATCCCATCGAGTTGTCTAGTGGCTCGAACTCTTTGGCGGGATCTCCTTTTCGAGGTCCTGATGATTATGAACAAAGATGGGAACAATATGTATTTGTCAACACACCCTCCTACCACAACACTCCCCAACATCAAGCCCCATCATCCCATCCTCATCAAGAGGATGTATATATGCAACAGGTGGATCGACCTCAGCAACCACCTGAGTCATTATCACAACCACGCTGAAGGCATGGTGCACGCATGTCGGTGCATGTTGGTCAAAGGTCGGGCTCGCTACCACCTTTGCCCTCATCTTACCCTATCATCACCGAGGACCCACAAATGGGTGGGTCGTCAAACACATCGCCAGTGGTGGAACCCCCACCACAACCAGCCGTTGAGCCTCTGCCTCAACCACCACTACCACCGTAGGAGTTTGCTAACCCAATACCTGCGTATGAAAGGACGTCTGGGTTTAACTTTGTCGACCCTCCCGGCCTGTATAACTACATCCACCATGGTCTAGAGCAAGATCCTTATTATGATGCAGTCATTCATAATAACCTTTATCATCCCTCTTACTCTAATTATCCACCCCCTTAATCATCTTAGGTTGCAACTGGGTATCTACCTTATGGATATCCGTATCCAGTTGCGCCTCAGCCGCAACCACCTCCACCTCAGCCTCAACCCAGACCGCAATTACCCCTCGAGGCTATTATTGAGGCCTTAGATCAGGTCAGGGAAATGCAGCAACAAGTTAAGAAGTCCGAAAAGAAAACAACCAAATTTATCAAGAGACTCTATAAGGCTGTGAAAGGAAGGAAGGATGAGTAGTTTTTTATTTTCTTTTATGTTATTTTAAATTCCAAAAAAAAAAGTCCCTGCGAGGACATTGTTATTTCTTTAAACCCCTGCGTGGGTATGTTTTTGTTGTATTGCCCCTGCGTAGACAAGATTTTGTATTAAGACCTCCTTAGAGGCAAAATATGTAATCCTAATCGTTTTAAGTGAGATTTTGGAATTTTGCTTTAATATACATTCTTGTTACTCCCTTTGTTCGTTTGAGCGTCTCGATTTTAATTCGATTTTATCGCTCCACCATAAATTACAAAAGATCTTCTTGATGGTTTACACCTGCCAAGTGATTATGTCACATTAATTGGCAAAATAAATGGTAGTTAAGATGGAATAATCTTCTACCATGATAGTTAAGGAAGATTATCCCTTCTATCAAGAGGTAGTAACTATGTTTATACCTCTAAGCCCCTATGGTCAATGCGATCATGGCTAACCTGTTAAGCCATTTTAAGACATCATTCTATGTTAATATTCAAGTAATATTAACACTCCTCACAGTGTGGCATGAGGAACCACACTAGCCATCAAAATATTTGAACATTGATTCAAACATAATAAGTCTAAACGATCCTTGTGATCAAGATGAATGTCATCATTATGATGATAAATATTCTAACACTCACTAGAGGTGTATTACCTACGGGTTATAAATATAACAACCATTGGTGATGTAGTGCCAACGGGCCATATATATACTTTGTCCATTAGTGACAGTGACATCTGTAGTTTTTGACTCTCTGTTCAAATCTTGTTAGTCTTCGTAGCAAAGGCCTTTTTTCACATCTTCCGTCCTTGTGACAAGCTCGCGAGCTCTCTTAAATTGTCAATGTGACAATAACAGATGCGACATTATGATCCACTGTCTAAAAATCATGGACTATGTCCAATTTTATAAATACCTATGATGGTCCTTTTTGTGGCCTAGGTTATATACATTTAGTTTAGATAAAAAGTCTGAATGGTTTAGCCATACCATAACTAACATATAAAATACCTATTTCGGTATATATCATAAAGAATCTAGAATGGCTCACTCTGACGGTGCAAGCAGTCACCACAACAACGACAGTCGAGACAAAGCATATATAGTAATTAACGAAGACGACTTTCAGGCTCGCATCGATGCAGCCGTGAGTAAGGCTATGGAAAAGTCCTTTGAGAAACATAATAGGTCGAGTGCTTCGCACTCTAAGTCTATATCAAAACCCCTCTCAAAACCTCTAGCATCCGATAAGAATGAGGTTATGTACATCCTCAAGCGTGAGGAATGAGGCTAAGAAAAAGGAAATCCATGATAAAACCAATACTCCCACAGACGGCTGTTCGTATAAGTACTTTGTCTATTGCAAGCCAGAGACTTCAACAGAGAGAAGGGGGCCACTGAGACCCTAAGGTGGCTTGATGAGATTGAGACAGTGGTGGATATTAGTGGCTGTGCTGATAATGACACTGTAAAGTTTGTGTCACAATCTTTTAAGGGTAGCGCCCTGATATGGTGGAAAGCCTTAATGCAATCTTCAGGAAAGGTCCACCTATATAATTTGGGATGGTCCCAATTTGTGGACCTAGTCAAAGACACGTACTGCCCACCGCATAAGGTGGAAAAGATTGAGATGGACTTTCTTGCTCTAATGACGAAGAATCTCGATTTTCAGAAGTTTGTTACTGACTTTGACTCGTATTCCAGGCTGGTACCATATCTAGTCAATCTAGAACCTAAGCACATCACGCGCTTATTAATGCTTTAGCTCCAGAGATTAGGAGTTTAGTTAAGGTTGTTCAGCCTAATACTTATAAATTGATGTTGAACTAGCTCTTTCCCTCACTCAAGATTATGTGAGGAGAATGTCAGCCCGAAGGGAGGTTGAGGGAAAAAGAAAAAGGGAGGACGACAACTCCCAAAGGTTTAAAAAGAAAGGAAAGTTTGTTTCCCACAAGAATCAGAATAGGTCTGAGGACAGACCTGAATGCAAGATTTGCAAGAAACTACACAGTGGACAATACGGTTTGATCCACAAGCTAAACCTTGTGGTATTTGGATAGAGATGGGACACAAGACCCTGGACTGCAGGGATATCAAAGATGCGACTTGCTTTAAATGTGGTAGAAAGGCCACATAAAAACAAACTGCTCCAAGAATGCAAAGGATGATAATGCAAAGTCTGGAGGAGCTAAGAAAAGCAATGCTCGGGCCTTTCAGATGAACCCCGAGAGGCTATCAATGATAACAACGTCATAACAGGTACTTTCCTCATCAACGGCACCTTTGCTAGAGTTCTATTTGATTCGTGGGCTGATAAGTCGTTTGTTGACCATAAGTTTAGCAAACTATTAAACTTGCCCGTAAGAACTCTAGACAAAACATATGAGGTAGAACTTGCCAATAGAACCATTGAAACTGCTTCTTCCATTCTGGATAAATGCTTTATATCCATCAGAATCATTTGGGATCCCAATCTCTCTTCTGCCAATGAGATTGGCGGGGTTCGATATAGTCTTAGGCATGAATTGGTTATCCCATAATCAAGCCCGCATTTCCTGTAATAAGAAACAAATCGAGATTAAAACCCCATACTGTGAAATGCTCACCATCTTGGGAGATATACACTACGGGTTGCTAGAAAAAGTTGCTTTGCTTAAGGCATCCCGATATATGAAGAGAGGTTGTGTCATCTATATGGTGCAAGTAACCGTTGATGAACCTAAGCCGAAGATTGGAGATATACCCGTTATCTCGGATTACCTAGATGTCTTTCCTGAGGAACTACCCGGTCTACCCCCTGATAGACAAGTCGAGTTTAGGATCGACATCCTACCTAGATCTGCACCTATTGTGAGAGCGCCCTATCATTTAGCCCCAACAGAGATGAAGGAATTGAGAACTCAACTTGATGAACTTTTGGCAAAATGCTTTATTCAGCCTAGTTCATCGCCGTGGGGAGCTCCGATCTTGTTTGTAAAAAAGAAGGATGGTTCAATGCGTATGTGCATTGATTACCATGAGCTCAACAAGATAACGATCAAGAATCGTTACCCTTTGCCCAGGATCGACGATCTATTCGATCAACTACATGGGGCGAGTACTTTCAAAGATAGATTTAAGATCGGGCTATCATCAGCTAATGGTTAGAAGTGAAGATGTTCCAGAAACTGCATTCAGAACGAGATACGGACATTATGAGTTTCTAGTGATGCCTTTTGGGCTCACTAATGCACCCGCAACATTCATGGATCTCATGAATAGAGTCTGCAAGCCTTACCTAGATAAGTTTGTCATAGTCTTCATTAACGACATACTTATTTATTCTCGTAATCAATCCAATCACGAGAAACATCTTAGGTGCATTCTAGAATTGCTACAGAAAGAAAAGTTGTATGCTAAATTCTCTAAGTGCGAATTCTGGCTTCGCGAGGTCCAATTTCTTGTACATGTAGTTAGTGAGCGTGGTATCAAGTGGACCCCCTAAAATCAAAGCTATTATGAATTGGGAAGCACCAAAGAAATCTTCAGAGGTCTGCAGTTTCTTGGGAGTGGCTGGTTATTATAGAAGGTTTATCGAAAACTTCTCCAGAATAGCCACTCCTTTAACTGCTTTGACTCGCAAGAATATCAAGTTTGATTGAGGACCAAAGCAACAAGAATCTTTTGAGACCATGAAGCAGAAATTAAGTAATGCTCTGGTGTTAACTTTACCGGAAGGTATTGAAGAGTTTGTAGTATACTGCGATGCGTCACACACAGGCATGGGCTGTGTGCTTATGCAGAGAGGCAAGGTGATTGCCTATACATCGCGACAACTCAAAGTGCATGAAAAGAACTACACCACCCATGATTTGGAATTGGGTGGCGTTGTGTTTGCACTTAAGTTATGGAGGTATTACCTATACGGGACAAAGTGTATCATATACATAGACCACAAAAGCCTTCAACATTTGTTTAATCAAAAGGACTTTAACATGCGCCAGCACCGTTGGATGGAAACTCTAAATGACTACGACTGCGAAATCCGATACCATCACGGTAAAGAAAATGTAGTCCTGATGCGCTTAGTCGCAAAGAAAGGGTTAAACCATTAAGGATTAACACCAAAAGTATAGAAGTGAGGAATAGCCTGGAGGAAAAATTGCTGGAAGCACAAGGGCAAGCTATGTTAAAGGAGAACATAGCCAATCGAGGAACTTGGTGGAATCGTGGAACAGTTAACACCCAGGAGGTGATAAGATGTACCAAGACTTGAAGTCTAACTATTGGTGGATGGGTTTGAAGAAATCCATAGCCACCTATGTATCAAAGTGTCTGACTTGTTCGCAAGGGAAAACAGAACACAACCAAGTTACCTAAAACCAAACATGGTAATGACATGATTTGGGTCATCATTGATAGGTTGACCAAGTCAGCACATTTCTAGCCAATCAAGGAAACGTTTAGTTCAGATAAATTGGCAAAAATATACGTGGATGAGATCGTGTCCCTACATGGAGTGACTGTGTCTATCGTATCCGATAGAGATACAAGATACACATCTCACTTTTGAAAAGCTTCCAACAATCTGTTGGCACTCGATTGAACTTCAGTACCGCTTATCATCTGCAAACTGATGGACAAAGTGAGCGTACCATTCAAACTCTTGAGGACGTGCTTCGAGCATGTGTGATCGACTTAGGTGGTAGTATGGGACGACCACTTACCTTTGATTGAATTCTCCTATAATAATAGCTATCATACGAGCATTAAACCGCACCATTTGAAGCTTTATATGGGAGAAAATGTCGGACGCCTATTTGTTGGGCCAAAGTTGGGGAAGCCAACTATCAGGTCCAGAGATTGTTCTAGAATGACGGAAAAGGTTGGGCAAATCCTTGATCGTTAAGCTGTAAGAGATCGATAGAAAAGTTACGCCGACAAGAGGCGCAAACCTTTGAAGTTCCAAGTAGGTGACAAGGTAATGCTAAAGGTATCACCTTGGAAAGGTGTAATGTGCTTTGGTAAAAAGGGTAAGCTAAGCCCAAGATATATAGGACCATTCGAGATCCTCGAATGTATCGGTTCAGTGGCTTACAGGCTTAAGCTACGAAAAACTAAGTGGAATACATGATGTGTTCCACATTTCCAACTTATAGAAATGTCTAGCAGATGAGTCGCTAGCAATGCCTCCAGAAGACGTTTAGATTGATGAAAACTTGCGTTTCATAGAGAAACCAATTGCAATCGAAGATCGGTAAGTTCAGAAACTTGGTAGGAAGTACGTGCCTATTGTGAAAGTAAAATGGGTTGCCCGTCGAGGCCTTGAGTACACCTGGGAGGTCGAGTCCACTATGTGACAAAAGTATCCCTATCTATTTGAATAAATCTTGAGGTCAAGATTTCTTTTAAGGGGTTTAGGATGTGACACCTCGTAAAAACCCGTCCTGTAAAATTCCAACACGTGTCCTGCTGATCCTCGAATGCCACGTGCTTAACGAGAGGGACTAAACTTGCCAACATGTTAATTAACCTCTTATAGGCGACTAAAGAAGTCGAGGGGCCAAAAGTGTAAAAATGCCAAATTCCAAAGTTCTGGAAGGCAGTTACAGACCGCAAGCCGTTCTGTTTACGGTCCGTAACCAATTTTAAGTCTGTGGGCGCCAGAGGTCCTTACGGACCGCATGGCTAAACCCTTCGGTCCGTAAGGGGTCGCCGATAAGCAGAAACATGGCATCTTCTACCTTTGCCACCTAAATTGTGTTTGCCACCAATCTAGCTGCTCAAGACACGTCTTTGGACACTTGTATCACCTGCTAACACCTGTTAACACCTGGAGGGACTTGGTACTTGATCCTCTAGTATAAATAGAGGTGATGTGCAACCTCATTTCTTGCATCACTTCTCATTATCATCTCTTCTTCTCCTATGGAGGTTCCTGGACTTATAGGAGCTTCCAATTAGTCAATATTTCGTGCTAGGACATTGTGTAAGTGTCCTTAACTCCCGTCCTTAAGTTTTATTAGGCTTTAAGCCAAAGTCAAAGCGTTTACGTAAAAACGCTTTGACTTTCGGCTAAGACCATTACGGTCTAGCCAATGTTCGTACTGAACATGGCTACGTGATTGTAATTAGGTAGGTGTTAATCCCTCAAGAGGGCACCTCCTAATTACCACGTTTACTTGGTCAATTGACTGGTCAAAGTTATATTAATGAAAAGTCAAATGGGTCAGTTTTGGAATAAATTCATATCTAGAAATGTAGGTGCTATAAAATCAGTTTCAACACTTTAGTAACTTAGTAATAAGTATTAGAACATTTATAAACATGTTCGGCCCGTCAAGTCCAGGCCTAAGGTCGTGTAGAGTCGCAAAAACTGACTTCTACTTTGACTTTCGGTTCTAACCCGATTTAGCAACCTTAGCTACTGAAATTAGGTTGCATTGTGACCATGATATATTGTAATATAACCCTCTAGAGTTATATGACATGGTTACTTAGTAATCCGAGTGTTTATGAAAGTTTCCATATAATATGCCGATTTTTGCTAAAAGCTCCCTAAGAGCTTAAAAACAATGTTTAAACATACATGAGCATAAAACTGAGTTATAAACTGATGTACTAAGTTATTGAACTTGTGTTGAGGCCAACCTTCTGATTTAAAATCCAAGAAATGATTATTTCGCATAGTTACGCATTTTGCGACCAAATTACCATTAAACACATTAATTGCTCTAAACATAAGTTTGGCCTCAAAACTCTTTACCTACTGATGTAATATCATTATTAGGATTAATTGGGATATCTATTCAGATTATAAACTGAATTCATAGAAAGTCCATGTATTAATTCCTTAAATGACGATATTGCCCTTACGACACCTAAAATGATTTTTTTCATTTTTAAGGAACAAAACCTATTTACTTACTGATGTATTATATCATATGGCATATTTCATCATAACAAACCTGTTCATAACATCAGTTTCACTCTAATGCCATTTAAATCGTCATTTAGCGACTTAGTCGTCGTTTCGGTGCATAATATGGTTTAAAACCATGTTAGGGCATCAAGACTTGATACCTACTTGTTTGAAAACTTATTTTAAACATATTTACAGTAGGTACATAATCTAAACTCAGATTCCCAAATAACTTGTCAAGTGATGTGTGAAATGACCAAAATGCCCTTTCGAAGCATAGTTTGGTCTTAAACTCAAAACCACACGCACACTTGATATCCTACTGATATAACATCATAATTAAAGTATTTTTACAGTAAGTTTATGACTATTACATCAGTTTGCTCATAAGGTCTTTTATAAGCCGTAAAATGACCAAAATGCCCTTTTAAGGCATAAGTTGATTTTAAAACCATAATGGACCAACGTGTTGATAACTTATTGATGTTACAACATGTTTAAAGTATAATGACATATGGAACTTGTATAGGACTCACCCGGTTACCCGGTTTCTCTTATATGAGTACAGTTTGGCCTACGTAACTAGCTTACGTAATTTAACCCAAACGGGTTTAACCTTAGCATTTTATTTCAAAATCCAGAATGTAACGTGTTTACCCATATTAAACAAGTCTCCATACTTGTCGGGTTTAAACTACATTCTATTCCGGTCATCGCTTATCTCACGTTTAGTACCGTTATTATCTTTAAGCTACCCGGTTTGATTCTACAAAGTAGATATGACCGTTAGCATTCTAATTTGTTATAAACACCATCATTTCCAGACTAAGAGCCTCTTGGTAGATTGTCAACTAAGCTTACTTTTGATTGTTCGGCTGAGTTAGTAAATTATTGAAGAATTAGCTCAGGTAAATACTTTTATCTTATTTTCTCTATATGGGCTTGGGATACTGTAAAATAATACCGCTTGGTCGGGTATGGGATCATGTTATTGGATTGTGATTTACAAAATCTTAATAACCCGTTTTATTATGTATTGTTTGATAACTTAAACATTGGCGGTTAATTCGACCGTGTTCGTGATATCCTTGGCCCATTTAAGTTACTAATGGCGAGGACCTTAAGCGCGGGGTGTAGGCATACACCTGATAGATGCTAATGCTAATAAAATATTGAATCACATTGGTAGATTCAATAAAATATTGAATCCCATATGTATTGGCAAACATGTAAAACTGTAAACAAGGTCATTTTGAACTATCCAAAGTTATTTATAAAACATGCCAAGTGCACCTAAACCATTTTCAGAAATATTTTCAAAATGAGTTAGTTATTAGTATTTACTAGTGAAAACTGACGTATTTTCAAAAGATCAAGTTACAGGTGGCAACACATAATAGATCGGGAGCTACGCTATAGTGACAATAGAGGATTTTGCAAGTCCCTAGGTTGCTTAAAGTCTGTTGAACAAATACTTTGTATATATTTATTTCGATCCGCCTGTGGATCTTTCTTTACAAGCCTTGTAATTTGTATTCGGACTTTGAACACTCGGTTTGTAATAGTACTTTAAATCCAAGACTACCGCTGTGCTGTGTTTGTTTGGTTATGATGTTATCAACTACGTCACGATATTCCCCAACCGGGCCCACCGGGTTACACGTGGAAATAGGGGTGTGACAGGTTGGTATCAGAGCCAACGTTCGAGTGAATTAAACACTAGCCTTTTGTGTTTAATCTCAAAAATACACAATAGAACATTCCTTAGACTTCCGAGTCTAGGCTTTGACCTAAGAGTACTCATTTCATTATTAAGATATTATTATTGTTTTGCGTTGTTTTAACTTATTGTTGAAGCAGGAAACATGCCACCAAAATTTAGGCGCGGAGGCAAAGGCAAGGGTCCCAAGAGGGGCGGACCCTCTGTGACAGGGCCATCTTTCAGACCACCTTTTAGACCTCTCTAGTTGGAGCAGCTAATGTGCCTGATCACAACCTTTACGAAGGATCCGGAGACTCTTCGTCTCCATTTGAACCATATAGACATTCCATCTTGCACGAATATTCTCCACCCTAATCACACTCCCAACATTCTTACCATTCTCACCATTCGCACCAATCACATTATTCTCATTCCCATTCTCACCAAGAGTTCTTTAACTTTAACTTCGTCAATCCAGTTAACCAACCCTCACCTGAAACCCTTCCAGTCGACTCGCCAGCACATATGGAGGAGGATTCCGATCCGGAGGAATTTTCCCAAACTGGATCATATGGTCATCCCATCGAGCTGTCTAGTGGCTCGAACTCTTTGGCGGGATCTCCGTATCGAGGTCATGATGATTATGAACAAAGGTGGGAACAATATGTATTGGTCAACACACCCTCCTACCACAACACTCCCCAACATCAAGCCCCATCATCCCATCCTCACCAAGAGGATGTAGATATGCAATAGGTTGATCAACCTCAGCCACCACCTGAGTCATTATCACAACCACGCCGTCGGCGTGGTGCACGCATGTTGGTGCATGCTGGTCAAAGGTCGGGCTCGCTACCACCTTTGCCATCATCTTACCCTATCATCCCCGAGGTCCCACAAATGGGTGGGCCCTCAAACACATCGCCAGTGGTGGAACTCCCACCACAACCAGCCGTTGAGCCTCTTCCTCAACCAGCACTACCACCGTAGGATTTTACTAACCCAATACCTGCGTATGAAGGGACGTCTGGGTTTAACTCTGTCGATCCTCCCGGCCTGTATAAATACATCCACCATGGTCTAGAGCAAGATCCTTATTATGATCCAGTCATTCATAATAACCTTTATCATCCCTCTTACTCTAATTACCCACCTCCTTACTCATCTTAGACTGCTACTGGGTATCCACCTTATGGATATCCGTATCCAGTTGCACCTCAGCCGCAACCTAGACCGCAATTACCCCTTGAGGCTATTAATGAGGCCTTAGATCAGGTCAGGGAAATGCAGCAAAAAGTTAAGAAGTCATAAAAGAAAACAACCAAATTTATCAAGAGACTCTATAAGGCTGTGAAAGGAAGGAAGGATGAGTAGTTTTTTATTTTCTTTTATGTAATTTTAAATTTCTAAAAAAAAGTCCCTGCGAGGACATTGTTATTTCTTTAAACCCCTGCGTGGGTATGTTTTTCTTGTAATTATCCCTGCGTGGACAAGATTTTGTATTAAGACCTCCTTAGAGGCAAAAATGTAATCTTTATTGTTTTAAGTGAGATTTTAGAATTTTGCTTTAATATACATTCTTGTTACTCCCTTTGTTCGTTCGAGCGTCTCGATTTTAATTTGATTTTATCGCTCTGCTATAAATTACAAAAGATCTTCATGATGGTTTACACCTGCCAAGTGATCAAGTCACATTAATTGGCAAAATAAATGGTAGTTAAGATGGAATAATCTTCTACCATGATAGTTTAGGAAGATTATCCCTTCTATCAAGAGGTAGTAACTATGTTTATACCTCTAAGCTGCTATGGTCAATGCGATCATGGCTAACCTGTTAAACCATTTTAAGACATCATTCTATGTTAATATTAAAGTAATTTTAACACTCCTGACAGTGTGGCATGAGGAACCACACTAGCCATCAAAATATTTGAACTTTGATTCAAACATAATAAGTCTAAACGATCCTTGTGATCAAGACGAATGTCATCATTATGATGATAAATATCTAACACTCACTAGAGGTGTATTACCTACGGGTTATAATATAACATCCATTGGTGATGTAGTGACAATCAGCCATCTATATGCTTTGTCCATTAGTGACAGTGACAGCTGTAGTTTTTGACTCTCTGTTCAAATATTGTTAGTCTTCGTAGCAAAGGCCTTTTGTGCCACATCTTCCGACCTTGTGACAAGCTCACGAGCTCTCTTAAGTTGTCAATGTGACAATAACAGATGCGACATTATGATCCACTGTCTAAAAATCATGGACTATGTCCAATCCTATAAATACCTATGATAGTCCTTTTTGTGGCCTAGGTTATATACATTTGGTTTAGATAAAAAGTCTGAATGGTTTAGCCATACCATGACTAACATATAAAATACCTATTTCGGTATATAGCATAAAGAATCTAGAGTGGATCACTCTGACGACGCAAGCAGTCACCACAACAACGACAGTCGAGACAAAGCAAATATAGTAATTAGCGAAGACGACTTTCAGGCTCGCATCGATGTAGCCGTGAGTAAGGCTATGGAAAAGGCCTTTGAGAAATATAATAGGTAGAGTGCTTCGCACTCTAAGTGTATATCAAAACCCCTCTCAAAACCTCTAGCATCTGATAAGAAAGAGGGTTCTGTACATTCCTCAAGCGTGAGGAATGAGGCTAAGAAAAAGGAAATCCATGATAAAACCAATACTCCCACAGACGGCTGTTCGTATAAGTACTTTGTCTCGTGCAAGCCACGAGACTTCAACGGAAAGGGTAGCGCCCTGATATGGTGGAATGCCTTAATGCAATCTTCAGGAAAGGTCCACCTATATAATTTGGGATGGTCCCAATTTGTGGACCTAGTCAAAGACACGTACTGCCCACCGCATAAGGTGGAAAAGATTGAGATGGATTTTCTTGCTCTAATGATGAAGAATCTCGATTGTCAGAAGTTTGTTATTGACTTCGACTCGTACTCCAGGCTGGTACCATATCTAGTCAATCCAAAACCTAAGCGTATCGCGCGCTTTATTAATGCTTTAGCTCCAGAGATCAGGAGTTTGGTTAAGGTTGTTCAGCCTAATACTTATAAATCTGCTGTTGAACTAGCTCT
Source organism: Scalesia atractyloides (assembly GCA_947069175.1). Taxonomy (NCBI): domain Eukaryota; kingdom Viridiplantae; phylum Streptophyta; class Magnoliopsida; order Asterales; family Asteraceae; genus Scalesia; species Scalesia atractyloides. The sequence continues at coordinate 70,659,663 of CAMTDV010000014.1, forward strand.
TTCCCTCACTCGAGATTATGTGAGGAGAATGTCGGCCCAAAGGGAAGTTGAGGGAAAAAGAAAAAGGGAGGATGAAAGCTTCCAATGGTTTAAAAAGAAAGGAAAGTTTGTTTCCCCAAGAATCAGAATAGGTCTGAGGACAGACCTGAATGCAAGATTTGCAAGAAACGACATTGTGGACAGTGTCGGTTTGATCCACAAGCTAAACCTTGTGGTATTTGTAAAAAGATGGGACACAAGACCCTGGACTGCAGGGATATCAAAGATGCGACTTGCTTTAAATGTGGTGAGAAAGGCCACATAAAAACAAACTACTCCAAGAATGCAAAGGATGATAATGCAAAGTCTGGTAGAGCTAAGAAAAGCAATGCTCGGGCCTTTCAAATGAACGCCCGAGAGGCTGTCAATGATAACAACGTCATAACAGGTACTTTCCTCATCAACGACACCTTTGCTAGAGTTCTATTTGATTCGGGGGCTGATAAGTCGTTTGTTGACCATAAGTTTAGCAAACTATTAAACTTGCCCGTAAGAACTCTAGACATAACATATGAGGTAAACTTATCGATGGAACCATTGAAACCGCTTCTTCCATTCTGGATGAATGCTTCATATCCATCAAGAATCATTTGAATCTCTCTTCTGCCAATGAAATTGGCGGGGTTTGATATAGTCTTAGGCATGGATTGGTTATCCCATAATCAAGCCCACATTTCCTAAGATAAGAAACAAATCGAGATTAAAACCCCATCCGGTGAAATGCTCACCATCTTTGGAGATATACACTATGGGTTTCCAGAAAAAGTTTTCTTTGCTTAAGGCTTCCCGATGTATGAAGAGAGGTTGTGTCATCTATATGGTGCAAGTAACTATTGATGAACCTAAGCCGAAGATTGGAGATATTAATTATCTCGGATTACCAAGATGTCTTTCCTGAGGAACTACCTGGTCTACCCCTTGATAGACAAGTCGAGTTTAGGATCGACGTCCTACCTAGATCTGCACCTATTGCGAGAGCGCCCTACCGTTTAGCCCCAACAGAGAGGAAGGAATTGAGAACTCAACTTGATGAACTTTTGGCAAAATGCTTTATTCAGCCTAGTTCATTGCCGTGGGGAGCTCCGATCTTGTTTGTCAAAAAGAAGGATGGTTCAATGAGTATGTGCATTGATTACCATGAGCTCAACAAGATAATGATGAAGAATCGTTACCCTTTTCCCAGGATCGACGATCTATTCGATCAACTACAAGGGGCGAGATACTTTTCAAGGATAGATTTAGATCGGGCTATCATCAGCTAATGGTTAGAGTGAAGATGTTCCAAAAACTGCATTTAGAACGAGATACGGACATTATGAGTTTCTAGTGATGCCTTTTGGGCTCACTAATGCACCCGCAACATTCATGGTTCTCATGAATAGAGTCTGCAAGCCTTACCTAGATAAGTTTATCATAGTCTTCATTAACGACATACTTATTTATTCTCGTAATCAATCCGATCACGAGAAACATCTTAGCTGCATTCTAGAATTTCTACAGAAAGAAAAGTTGTATGCTAAATTCTCTAAGTGCGAATTCTGGCTTCGCGAGGTCCAATTTCTTGGACATGTAGTTAGTGAGCGTGGTATCCAAGTGGACCCCGCTAAAATCAAAGCTATTATGAATTGGGAAGCACCAAAGAAACCTTTAGAGGTCTGCAGTTTCTTGGGAGTGGCTGGTTATTATAGAAGATTTATCGAAAACTTCTCCAGAATAGCCACTCCTTTAACTGCTTTGACTCGCAAGAATATCAAGTTTGATTGAGGACCAAAGCAACAAGAATATTTTGAGACCATGAAGCAGAAATTAAGTAATGCTCTGGTGTTAACTTTACCGGAAGGTATTAAGAGTTTGTAGTATTCTGCGATGCGTCACACACAGGCATGGGCTGTGTGCTTATGCAGAGAGGCAAGGTGATTGCCTATGCATCGCGATAACTCAAAGTGCATGAAAAGAACTACAACACCTATGATTTGGAATTGGGTGCCGTTGTGTTTGTACTTAAGTTGTGGAGGCATTACCTATACGGGACAAAGTGTATCATATACACAGACCACAAAAGCCTTCAACATTTGTTTAATCAAAAGGACTTGAACATGCACCAACACCGTTGGATGGAAACTCTAAATGAATACGACTGCGAAATTCGATACCATCACGGTAAAGCAAGTGTAGTCGCCGATGCGCTTAGTCACAAAGAAAGGGTTATACCATTAAGGATTAACTCCAAAATTGTAGAAGTGAGGAATAGCCTGAAGGAAAAATTGTTGGAAACGCAAGGGCAACCTATGTTAAAGGAGAATATAGCCAATGAGGAACTAGGTGGAATTGTTGAACAGTTAACACTCGATGATGATGGAATCCTTAAATTCAATGGAATAATTTGGGTTCCAGTCTTAAGAGGACTTAGAGAACTAATCCTCCAGGAAGCTCATAGTCCTAAGTACTCTGTCCACCCAGGAGGTGATAAGATGTACCCAGACTTGAAGTCTAACTATTGGTGGATGGGTTTGAAGAAATCCATAGCCACCTATGTATCAGAGTGTCTGACTTGTTCGCAAGTGAAAATAGAACACCAACCAAGTTACCTAAAACCAAATGTGGTAATGACATGATTTGGGTCATCGTTGATAGGTTGACCAAGTCAGCACATTTCTTGCCAATCAAGGAAACGTTTAGTTCAGATAATTGGCAAAAATATACGTGGATGAGATCGTGTCCCTACACGGAGTGCCTGTGTCTATCGTATCCGATAGAGATACAAGATACACATCTCACTTTTGGAAAAGCTTCCAACAATATCTTGGCACTCGATTGAACTTCAGTACCGCTTATCATCAGCAAACTGATATACAAAGTGAGCGTACCATTCAAACTCTTGAGGACGTGCTTCGAGCATGTGTGATCGACTTAGGTGGTAGTTGGGATGACCACCTACCTTTGATTGAATCCTCCTATAATAATAGCTATCATACGAGCATTAAAGCCACACCATTTGAGGCTTTATATGGGAGAAAATGTCGGACGCCTATTTGTTGAGCCGAAGTTGGGGAAGCCCAACTATCAGGTCCAGAGATTTTATAGAAACGACGGAAAAGGTTGGGCAAATCCTTGACCGTTTAAAAACTGCAAGAGATCGATAGAAAAGTTACGCCGACAAGAGGCGCAAATCTTTGAAGTTCCAAGTAGGGGACAAGGTTATGTTAAAGGTATCACCTTGGAAAGGTGTAATGTGCTTTGGTAAAAAGGGTAAGCTAAGCCCAAGATATATAGGACCGTTTGAGATAATCGAATGTATCGGTTCAGTGGCTTACAGGCTTAAGCTACCCGAAAAACTAAGTGGAATACTTGATGTGTTCCACATTTCCAACTTATAGAAATGTCTAGCAGATGAGTCGCTAGCAATGCCCTCTAGAAGACCTTTAGTTTGATGAAAACTTGCGTTTCGTAGAGAAACCAATTGCGATAAAAGATTGGTAAGTTAAGAAGCTTCGTAGGAAGCACGTACTTATTGTGAAAGTTAAATGGGATGCCCGTCGAGGCCCTGAGTACACCTGGGAGGTCGAGTCCACTATGCGACAAAAGTATCCCAATCTATTTGAATAAATCTCGAGGTCAAGATTTCTTTTATGGGGTTGACGATGTAACACCTCGTAAAAACCCGTCCTGTAAAATTCTGACACGTGTCCCGCTGATCCTCGAATGCCACGTGCTTAATGAGAGGGACTAAACTTGCCAACATGTTAATTTACAACCTCTGATTGGCAACTAAAGAAGTCGAGGGGCCAAAAGTGTAAAAATGCTAAATTCCAAAGTTCTGGAAGGCGGTTACGGACCGCAATCAGTTCTGCTTATAGTCCGTAACCAATTTTAAGTCTGTGGGCGCCAGAGGTCCTTACGGACCACATGGCTAAACCCTTACGGTCCGTAAGGGGTCGCCGGCAAGCAGAAACATGGCATCTTCTACCTCTGCCACCTAAATCGCGTTTTCCACCAATATAGCTGCTCAAGGCACGTCTTTGGACACTTGTTATCACCTGCTAACACCTGGAGGGACTTGGTTCTTGATCCTCTAGTATAAATAGAGGTGATGTGCAACCTCATTTCTTGCATCACTTCTCCGTATCATCTCTTCTTCTCCTCCGGAGGTTCCTGTACTTATAGGAGCTTCCAATCAGTCATATATTCGTGCTAGGACATTGTGTAAGTGTCCTTAACTCCCCTCCTTAAGTTTTATTAGGGTTTAAGCCAAAGTTAAAGCGTTGACGTAAAAATGCTTTGACTTTCGGCTAAGACCATTACGGTCCAGCCAATGTTCATACTGAACATAGCTACGTGATCGTAATTAGGTAGGTGTTAATCCCTCAAGAGGGCACCTCCTGATTACCACGTTTACTTGGTCAATTGACAGGTCAAAGTTATATTAATGAAAAGTCAAACGGGTCAGTTTTGGAATAAATTCATATCTAGCAATGTAGGTGCTATAAAATCAGTTTCAACACTTTAATAACTTAGTAATAAGTATTAGAACATTTATAAAAATGTTCAGCCTGTCAAGTCCAGGTCTAAGGTCGGTTCGTAACCGAGAGTCGCAAAAATTGACTTCTACTTTGACTTTCAGTTCTGACCCGATTTAGCAACCTTAGCTACTGAAATTAGGTTGCATTGTGACCATGATATATTGTAATATAACCCTCTAGAGTTATATGACATGGTTACTTAGTAATCCGAGTGTTTATGAAAGTTTTAATATAATATGCCGATTTTTGCTAAAAGGTCCCTAAGAGCTTAAAAACAAAGTTTAAACATACATGAGCATAAAACTGAGTTATAAACTGATGTACTAAGTTGTTGAACTTGTGATGAGGCCAACCTTCTGATTTAAAAACCAAGAAATGATTATTTCGCATAGTTACGCATTTTGCGACCTAATTACCATTAAACACATTAATTGCTCTAAACATAACTTTGGCCTCAAACCTACTGATGTAATATCATTATTAGGATTAATTAGGATATCTATTCAGATTATAAACTGAATTCATAGACAAGTCCATGTATTAAGTCCTTAAATGACGATATTGCCCTTACGACACCTAAAATGATTTTTTTCATTTTTAAGGAACAAAAACTATTTACTTACTGATGTATTATATCATATGGCATATTTTCATCATAACAAACCTGTTCATAACATCAGTTTCACTCAAATGCCATTTAAATCGTCATTTAGCGACTTAATCGTCGTTTCGGTGCATAATATGGTTTAAAACCATATTAGGGCATCAAGACTTGATACCTACTTATTTGAAAACTTATTTTAAACATATTTACAGTAGGTACATAATCTAAACTCAGATTCCCAAATAACTTGTCAAGTGATGTGTGAAATGACCAAAATGCCCTTTCGAAGCATAGTTTGGTCTTAAACTCAAAACCACACGCACACTTGATATCCTACTGATATAACATCATAATTAAAGTATTTTTACAGTAAGTTTATGACTATTACATCATTTGGCTCATAAGGTCTTTTATAAGCCGTAAAATGACCAAAATGCCCTTTTAAGGCATAAGTTGATTTTAAAACCGTAATGGACCAACATGTTGATAACTTACTGATGTTACAATATGCTTAAAGTATAATGACATATGGAACTGTATAGGACTCACCCGGTTACCCGGTTTCGCTTATATGCGTACGGTTTGGCCTACGTAACTAGCTTACGTAATTTAACCGAAACGGGTTTAACCTTATCATTTTATTTTCAAAATCCAGAATGTAACATGTTTACCCATATTAAACAAGTCTCCATACTTGTCGGGTTTAAACTACATTCTATTCCGGTCATCGCTTAATCTCGCGTTTAGTACCGTTACTATCTTTAAGCTACCCGGTTCGAGTCTACAAAGTAGATAGGACCCATTAGCATTCTAATTGGTTATAAACACCATTATTTTCAGACTAAGAGCCTCCCGGTAGATTGTCAACTAAGCTTACTTTTGATTGTTCGGCTGAGTTAGTAAATTGTTGAAGAATTAGCTCAGGTAAATACTTTTAACTTATTTTCCATATACGGACCTTGGATATGGTATAATAATACTGCTTGGTCGGGTATGGGATCATGTTATCGGATTGTGATTTACTAAATCTTCATAACCCGTTTTATTCTGTATTGTTTGATAACTTAAACATTGGGGGTTAAATCGACCGTGTCCAGGATATCCTTGGCTTATTTAAGTTACTAATGGCCACGACCTTAAGCGCGGGGTGTAGGCATACACCTGAAAGATGCTAATGCTAATAAAATATTGAATCCCATTGGTGGATTATTTAAGCGGCGTGTCGGTTAATTAGGTTATTCGGTTTCTGCACCGGACGACATATGTATTGACAAACATGTAAACTGTAAACAAGGTCATTTTGAACTATCCCAAGTTATTTATAAATGTGCCAAGTGCACCTAAAACCATTTCAGAAATATTTTCAAAATGAGTCGGTTATTAGTATTTACCAGTGAAAACTGACGTATTTTCAAAAGACCAAGTTACAGGTGGCAACACGCAATAGATCGGGAGCTGCGCTAAGTGACAATAGAGGATTTTGCAAGTTCCTAGGTTGCTTAAAGTCTGTTGAACAAATACTTTGTATATATTTATTTCGATCCGCATGCGGATCTTTCTTTACAAGCCTTGTAATTTGTATTCGAACTTTGAACACCAGGTTTGTAATAGTAATTTAAATCCAAGACTTTCGCTGTGCTGTGTTTGTTTGGTTATGATGTTATCAACTACGTCATGATTCCCCAATCGGGCCCACTGGGTTACACGCGGAAATAGGGGTGTGACAGTTTTTGAAGACCCACTTTGTGCCAATTGGACATACATCCTTAGGCAGTGGTACAAGTTCCCAAACTTGTTGTCTTTTGAATTGTAGGAGCTCCTCTTGCAAAGCTTCTACCCAACTATTGTCTTTTAGTGCTCTTGGTACTTGACAGGTTGTGTGAGTAATAGAAAGCCAGCAAAAAGATAAATATTTTGGGATTTGCTTCTTGTCAGCACCCCCTCATTTAAGTTGCCAATAACTTGATCCAACGAATGGCTTTTGAGGAAAATCAAATCTCCTTGGTATGGGACAATAGCATTTTGAGGTGAAGGCTATAGATGTGTATCATCTGAGCTAACATCTGTTGGCAAGCTTGAAGTTCCAGCCTCAGTTTGGAATGGAGGTGGAGGTATGGATGTGAGATTATGTTGATTTTTGTTCATAGTGTGTGGACTTTTATCAACAGTGGTTTGATTTTGTGAGCTGGCATAGGTTTGAGGATCAACAATTATTGAGCAAGAAGAGCTTTCACAATTGTTAATAACATTCGCTCCTCTAGTGGAAGGACTGACTTTGAAATTTTGAAGCACACAGTCATATCCTTGATCTTGATGTTATGTTTGTGGTGTACCTACATAATTAGTCTTGATAGACATATCTTCAAATGTAAATTTTTCTAAATCGAACACTTTAGCAGGATTGTTGGGATTTTCAATGAAGAAAGTTCATTGAACTTCACATTCAGAGTTTCTTCAACACACTTTGTCCTAGAGTTATAAACTCTGTAGGCTTTAGCAGTGGTTGAGTATCCAGAAAATAACCACAATCAACTTTGGCTGCAAACTTTGAAATTTAATCTTCTAAGTTTAAAATGAAGCATGGCATCCAAAGACTTTGAAATATGAGATCAGAGGTTTGATCTTGTAAAGCATTTCACAGGCAGTCTTTTGATGCCTCGGGTTAATCAAACCTCTGTTCTAATGTAGCAGCCCAAAAAGACAAGGGTAAACCTAAGTCTGCAAGCATAGTTCTTGCTGATATTAAAGTTTTATTTTTCTTTTCAACCACCCCATTTTGTTCTGGATTCTTGGAATGCTATATTGTCTAACAGTTCCTTTTGACTCACAAAACCATCCAACTCCAAATTCCTAAACTCTGTCCCATTGTCACATCTAAAAATTTTTACTGGAAGGTCAAATTTCATTTCAACTTGTTTTACAAAATTTTGCAAAATTCCAGCAGTTTAATCTTTAGAATGCATGAAGAATGTCCATGTAAACCTTGAAAAATCATCTACAATGACAAGACAAAATATTCTTTTTGTGAGACTCATGATTTTTACAGGGCCAAACAAATCCATGAGCAGCAACTGCAAGCACTGGGTTGTTTTGGACTCTTCAATGGACTTGTAAGAACTTTATGTTTTTTGCCTTTTAAACAGGAAACACAATGTTCTTCACAAGTAAATTGTTTTGGAGGTTAAACCTCTGACAAGACTTTGTTTTGAGAGAGTGGTGATAGTTTTTAGATTTGTGTGCCCAAGTCTTCTATGCCATAACTCTGTCTCTTTGCTTGAAGCAACTGAGAACAGGAATGCATTAGACATTGGGTTATCTTTCAACAAATCAACCACATACACATTGTCACTCCTATGAGCAACAAGTTGTGCTTTGCTCTCAGCAATGATTTGACCAATCTTTTTAACAACCTCTGTCCTATAATTTGACATGTTTTCTTTGTAAAGAAGGATCTATATCCTTTGTCACTCATTTGTGAAACACTTAGAAGATTGAATTTTATATTGTCAATTAGATTAACATGCTCAAATTTTAGCTTCCTAGCCTTACAGACCCTGACCCCAACACCTTCCCTTTTGAATTGTTACCAAAGGATATATCACCCCCTCCATGAGCCATGAAATCTTTGAGAAGGGCTCTACATCCTATCATGTGCCTGGAGCCTCCACTATCTACATACCCTAGACTATCAAGGCAAGTAGAAGCTCCCTGCACATAAGTAAACAATTAGTTTAGGTGGGTCTCAGCCAAATGTTTGGATGGAGTCACAGGTTGTCCAATCTCAAATTCAGGAATATGGTCAGTGGTTTGATTTGGTCTTTGTAACCACTATTGTGAACCATTTCCTATCAGATGTTGGTAACCATGAGGATTTCTATTAACTCTTGGCTTTGAGGGTTTTTTTGTAACCCTCATAACTAGGAGGAACCTTTTGATTAATAGGTTGGCCATATCCTCTTGGATACATGTTTGCTGGTGGTGCATCTGTCACTTGTACCTCTCTGGGAATATAGGTTTTGGTCGGTGCTTTTGTAATAGATGTTTCAACTGCTTCAAAGGTCTGCTTAGATTTATTTCTAACAGAGCTTGAACTTGATCCTCAAGAGCTTTTGATTTAATCTCTTTTACCTTTGTGTCATAGGTTTGAAGATAAAAACACTCTTGGGTCATGTGGTTTGTTTTACCACAAATGATGCACTTTGAAGAATTTGGGATCACACAAGTTTTGTTTATATCATAAGCTTTTAATAGAAACAATTTTCAGTGACATCATTTCTTTTCTCACAAAAGTTACAAACAAGTTTTTACCTTTTCTTTCTTCTTCCCTTTTTCAGTCTTCCTTTCTGCAGATGTTGTAACATCTGCTGGAAGATCCTTAATAGGGATTACCTTGCTTTTGGTTCCTTCACACCATCAATGGTTGAGAAGTCCATTAGCTTGAAATTTTCTAAAATGTCACACTTATCTGACCATGTGGGTTTAAATTGATATTTCTCAACCTCCTTAAAAGTTGAGGATCCCTCATGTTTTTCCAAAATGATCTTGTTTCCTTTTTTATCTGTGACTTTTATTTCTTCACCAACCAAGTTTTTGTGGACAATTTCTACCAACTCAGAATCAATTTTACCAACACTTTCAGAAACTTGGTCATTTTTCTTGAAACCAATGCCAAATTTTATGTTACTTTTGATATGTTTTTCTAACATGATTTCATAACCTTTGCAAGTCTCTACCCATTTTTCACAAGTAATCTAGGTAGATTAACTCCTTTTTGCAAACATGATATTTCTCTATCATAGTTTGGAGTTGATCTTTGGTTATGTTTGCCTCATGCTTTAGCCTGCCGATTTCAGAATTTCTATTAACCAACTTTGTATTCAATTCTTTTGTGAGTTTTTCAAAATTTAGTTCATCTTCTAAAATTTTGTTTCTAAGATTTTCATTCACCTTTTTTATGTTTGCAAAAGCTATAATGCATTTTTCAGAACATAGATCTTTGAGGATCTGAGATGATACCTTAGAAGCAGCCATAAGAGCACAGTCACAATCATCTTCACACACCTTGGTATCCCATGGATCAGATAGAAAGTTCTTTTCTTCATCAACAATTTCTTTTGAAACCACTGCTTCATCATGACTTTGAAACTCATCAGATTTAGACACTTGTTCCACAGACTCATCACCTTCAACAATTGTCTCTAAAGACATTAAGCAAAATTCATTTTAAAAATCGGTTTTGGCTATAAGATCAAGGTTTTCATCAGTTAAATCCTCAGGCAAACTACTCCGGTCAACAAAGCCTTGTGTGAAAAAACTTGTTGGTTAACTCTGCTGGAGCAGTGGTTTGAGTAGTTTAAGTGACATGAGGTGCTTGTTGCACATTCACTTGAGGTGGTGGTGCTTGAACATATTGAATTTTTGGAACAGTGGTTTGAACATAATGCATTGGAACAGTGGCAGCAGGGTGTGCATAATGAGTAGTATTTGTTGGTTAACCTCTGCTGGAGCAGTGGTTTGAGTAGTTTAAGTGACATGAGGTGCTTGTTGCACATTCACTTGAGGTGGTGGTGCTTGAACATATTGAATTTTTGGAACAGTGGTTTGAACATAATGCACTGGAACAGTGGCAGCAGGGTGTGCATAATGAGTAGTATTTTGCACTTGATGAGCATGAGTATATTTGGAAAATTGAGCAGTGTTTTGTGTGTGTTGGGGTCTAGAACTAGGGTGTGTAACAATGGGTCCGGAATTTTGAGATCTACACTCCCTAGCAAAGTGTCCCACCTGTTACACTTGTAACACTTGATTTTAGATTTATCCAGCCCAACTTTCAACCCCCCATCAAACCCTGGAATTTTCTACCAGTTCTCTTTTAAAATTTAATAGCTCTAACACTTAATAGAGCGAGTTGGTGCAAAATGTCCATTTTTTCCAAATTAGTTGGTTCAAAGTGTTGAAGATCGTTTAGCTCAAAGGAGCGGTTGTCAGAGGTTTGGCTTTCCCCCTTGCAATAATGCATAGTTGGGTGAGTAAGAATCAGAGTTAAAATTTCCTCCAGAAGTTATGTTGTTGGTGCATAATGTCTATGTCTTAGTCTTATATCGAGTCTGTATAGAATAGAGCTGAATAGGATAGTCGTATGAAGTATTTATGTAAAGTTTAGATAAGTTCGCTCATAATCCTTCATATATAGCCTAGTTCGCCCGAACTTGACTTAGCAAGTTCGGCCGAACTTAAGTCTCCCTAGGGCGAACCTGTGAGTCTATAAATACCTAGCTAGCCTCTCTCATTTGAAACTTTGGCATTTTGGAGGCGAAGCTCTTTCAGTTTGTACTCTTGACGTTTGATCAATAAAACTGATGTTAAACTGATTAATTCTTGTCTATTGGTAAACACGACGAAATATTTCCGCTATTATGGACGTTAGATATCAAATTTTGTTTCTTTAGCATCAAGGATCGGTCCTTCAAGTGGTATCAGAGCTAGAACAGCCTGATTTGATAGTATCAAGACAAGAACACTTCTATTTCATCTCCATTCTTTTATTTTTCTTAACTTTTTCATCAAAAATGAAGAATTCACGGTCAAAATCTTTTCAATTTTGAATAACATGTAAAATACAACAAAGATAAACCCTTGAAAGACTGGAGACCAAAATCAATCAAATTCATGTCAAAATTTTGAAAAAAACATGTTTTGCAAAAACCTGTTCATCGAACTTGTTAACCAAGTTCGGCCCGAACTTGTGATAAAAACTCACTTTTCTAGTGATTTTTTCCCAAGTTCGCTCGAACTTGAGGTGTTTTTGAAGAAATCTTTTGTGACATCTGCGCTTTCCAATCTTTGTACTTAATCTTACAATGTATATTCAGTAAAATTTTTGTGTTACATTTTATGAGTTTTGTATATTTACTTATGACATTTGTGTATTTTTAATCCTTTTTCAAATCCGATCTTTTAAACCTTTTCTGGAAGTGTAATTGCAAAACGAAATCAGTTTAACGCAACGTATAGTCTGGGATAGTGACCTAGGCTAAACATACCCGAAATATCCTTTATCTAACTTAGAAATAAGTTTTGAAGGGTTTGGTATGTCAAAAATAAGCTTATTCGATCATAGGGTCTATTTACGACAAACTATGAAAGTCTACCGATTCTCGTAGCGACACACACTCTGGAACAAGTTCACAAGCTTAACATACCTTAAATAACCTTATATAACTTAGAAATAAGTTTTGAGGGCTTTGGTATGGCAAAAACGCACTTTTGTAACTTAAGGGGCTATTTTGCAAATTTTGCGAAATTATGCCTTTTTGAGTATATCGCTATCCGGAACATGTACGAACATCCAAAAACTTTTCTAAACATTAAAATATCATATTTTAGTGATTAGAATGCAAAAATGTCATTCGTTACGCATTTACGGTCATACACGCGTTCGTTAGATTTTCGTCGTAATTAACCGAAAACCGCGACCGTAAGACCAAACGAACCGACATCCGAATATTTTTTAGTACATTTCAAGTTCCTATACTTTATTGTCCTTATAAAGCTTTGAAATGAGGTTAACGGGTGTTAAAAGTGCCAAAACGCGTCAAAAACAAGTTCAGGGGCCTGTTTTGCCAATTTTTAAAGTTTCTGCCAGCTAAAGGGCTTAGGGACTGTAAGCCCAAAGACCTTACGTCCGTAAGGGACCCCCAACTCACCAAAACATGGCAGTAGTTGAATAACTCCATTTTTACTCACCAAACGATTATGCCACCCTTGTTTTAGCTTAAGACACATAGTTGGACACTAATCCAGCCCTAAACACCTGGCATAACACTTTTCAAGTTGTGATGAGTTCATGGACATTATAAATACCAAGTTCATGGCAAAACATGAACTCTTTTATCACTTTCTTGCAACACCCTGCCATTAATCAGAATTAAAGCATCTTGGAGCTAAATCTCTGGTCCTTGATCATTCCTTTGGTGTTTGTAAGTATTCCATTCATGCCATGTTCAATTTCTATAGCTTAATTTGGCTAAAAATCAAACAGTTTGACTTCTGTTTGACTTTTAGTTTTGATCTTGAATTGATCAAGATAAAGCTCAATTGAAAGTTTCATTATGATGGTAATAAAGGTGGTTATGATCACTAAAAATCATGCCTACTGATTCCCATCATTTCTAGCTATTTTGACAAGTCAAAGTTTCGATCAAAATGCGATTTTTGCGCATCTTGCAATGAATCTGTTTTTGAGTGTCAAAACAGGTTGTTTTGATGCCAAAATGCTTTTATAAACTTCTTAAGACATGGCAAATTCCTCACCTTTGTTAAAGTGCTCATTTGGGATCAAAAGTCTAGCGGTGTGACCACGCTTTGACTTTCAAATCTGACCCGTTTGGCCGATCTTTAGATCCGAACAAATACATATTTTTTACCATAAATATTAGGGAATAACCCTCTGAGGTTATACCTTATGCTCATATCTTTCAGAATAGTGTTATGTTAATCAATGGTAATATCCCTTAAAAATAACCAAAAAGCCCTTTTCGCAAGAAAACCAATTAAACACATATAAAACATAAAGTTTGACATATAATCTGATCAAATAACATTTTAAACATGTTTAAACATTTAAAACTTAGCATGACACGTATCTAACCATCTGAATGCGTAGTTACGCAAATGACGTGTTAAAGTAGTTTAAACATGTCATAACGGGTCAAAAGCACTTATAAATCCTTCCAACTCAGAATGTTAACTTTATAAAACATTTCATATGAGTTCCAACACTCATTTGGTTTATAAAGTCTCATTCTATCCAAATCTTCCGATTTCAAGTTACGATATTTACATAGTTATCCATTTTCAGGATCACCCCTGAAATTATGGACTCTTGAGCTTGGTTTATTCTCTATATTGAACAAGGACTTTTTTGCAACCAAAGTGAGTACATAGTCCCCTATTTTACTTTTTCAAATGTTTTGGGGTGAAACATATTGTGCCTATGATTATTTTCGTGATTTCATGACATATTACATGCTTTGATTACATATTACATGACTTTTATTGCATTTTGATTCACATGATTGATTTGCATATTCATCACATTGATTTATCAATGACATTTTTGCTATGTATGTTGACCTAGCATACTAGTACACAATTTTTTAAAGACATTTTCAAAGACATTTTCCAGACATGCTTACATTGTTATTGACATTTTGGTGCATTGAACTCGACAATGATACATTCATTAACATTGATCACGCCGACCGGTAGTATGTAATGGTACCATAGGATTGACAATCCCGTTCCACTTCCTAGGTATGTTTGGAAGTGACCTTAGGGAATGACAGAATCCGATGAATGTTGATAAATCTTTATTTTTATAAGGATTTATCCGACAGTCAACAAGGCTTGAGTGTGTTCGCCAACAATCCATAATATATGTTTTAACAATAAAGGCAAATGGTTTATAAAACTCGACATTTTTCACTCGAGATTGGTTTACTCGACATTATTTACTCGACATTGTTTACATCGACATTGGTTTACTCGACAGTGGTTTACTGGATATTGTTTTACATGACACTTATTTACATGACATGGTTTACTGACATTGTTTACTCGACATTGGTTTACTCGACATTGGTTTACATGACATTTGTTTACATGACATTTATTTACTCGACATTTGATTATTGGTTTATGGTGAGGGATTTAAATAACCTGACGTATGTAATGTGATAAAAGCATGGTGGATACGCTGATGGTACTTCCTATATATAAGTGCTTTTATTATCTTACATCTCGTGGCATTATCTAAATCATTTTAAACAAAATACCAGACAAGACATTTTACACAAGACAAAACTTACTTTTGATTATCTATTTAACCATATAATATTTCTTTTATATCATGTTGATTTTTCGTATGATTTTTATAAAAGAAACTTTTATGGTTCATGGCGACTTTCGTACTACTCTAAACAGTCTTTACAATAAACAAAGCCATGAAGCATCATAACAAAACCTATGTACTCGCCGACATTTCTTTGCTGACTTTATTTTCACATATGTTTCAGGTGCAAATGTTTGATGTCAAGCTAGCTACACTTAGGGCGGACTGGGCCTTAGTGACTATAAAATCCAGAATAACAGTTTAACTTTTGTTGTATTTCCGTTTTTACCAAAGACAATGTAAACAATATTAACCAATGAACATAACTTATTATGCCATGGTTGTGAAACAATAATTCTGTTACAACACTCCCCAACGTTTTCGCCACGGTTTGTTGTTTTACGTGGTCGGGGTGTGACAAATTTGTCAAGTTAGCTGAAGTTACCAGTTTTTCATTGATTTTATATTAAGTTCGACCGAACTTGGGTAATATCAAGGAAATTGTAGATAAGTTCGCCCGAACTTACAAGACTGTTATCAAATCTTATTCTGCAAGTTCGACCGAAGTTCAAGGGAGGATTTTTCAAATCAGAAGTCACAAGTTCGGTGAGTTCGTCCGAACTTGTGATAAAATCAAAGAATTCTTCATTTTAGCTACAAGTTCGACCGAACTTGTAGTAGAACTAACATTTTCAAAAGTTTTTGAGTGTTTTCAGTGTACACATCTCGTTATTCACAATGGATGATATTCAAAGAGCTTATATGTCCGGAGCTAGTTCGTCAAATGCAGCGTGATTCAACAAGTCAATCTTGACAACGAGATGGGCACGACTGTTAAACCGCCAAAGCTAATGAGCATGGACGGGTATGAAGGATGGAAGGAGAAGTTTACATATTAGGTTCAAGCCATGCATTTCCTAGGCTGGGTGTTGACGAGAGAGGTTATACAGTTCCGTTGGATGAACATCAACAAGTTCTGGAGAAATACAAGTACTCCACGACACAGAAAGAAGAATACATTGCTGAGAAAAAGATGATCAGTCTTATCCAACAATCCGTCAAAGAAGATATTCTCGTACTGCTACCAGAATACACAACTGCAAGAGATCTCTGGCTCTCACTTCAAAAGAAGTATCAAGGAAGCACGGAGATGATCAAGAGCAAGAAAGCTCATTATGAAAGATTTTGATATCTTCAACATGCTGAAGGGTGAGACCATGAAGAAGATGATTGAACGCTTCTGTCATCTTAAAGTCCAAATGCGAAGACATGGTCTCGAGAAGACGGAACAAGAGTACATCGACAAACTTGCAGACGCTCTACCAGATGGAGAATGGACTACTTACCTAATGGTTTTGAAAGAAAGCGAAAAATGGGAATTCTTCAAGCTGTCCACATTTATCGATAAACTCGAAGGCCATGAAATGGAACTCTTGAAGATTGCGAAAGTCAAAGAACGCTAATGTTGTTCAAGACGTTGGTTTGTACTACAAGAGTGGAATGCAAGATAACATTTCAAGTCCAAAGATTCAGACAACATTCAATGGAAGTGTAAATTCTTCGACCAATTCGCAGCAGAATCAGAATCAATCAGATCCTCAATATGTTCAAAGTCCACAGTCTTCGTTCTCAAGCACTGGTTCAAATTCGTCTTATCAGAGTCAAGCAAATCAGAATCAACAAACAAATTCTGATTCGAATGTATTCAAATGTAACATCGCTGTTAATTTGAACAATGTTGTTTCTGAGCAAACTGCTAAGCAACACATGGCACTTCTTCGCCATGTTCTAGAATCATATGAAAGTCTTGTAGCTGGGAAAATCAGTAATCCCGAAATGACTGCTGAAGACTACGACCAGGTGGACGAAGAAAATGACCAGGAATGGGAGTCATCATTTGGCACAAGTGTGCCAAGCCGAGATATCAGAAATTCGAGCAACAAACTAGGTTTTGACAAGACAAAAGTCACGTGCTTCAGATGTCGCCAAAAGGGACATTTTAAGAGAGAATGCAAAAATCCTGAAGCAATAGGAAATCAAAGTCCATTCGGAGGAAGCAATGAGTATTACAAGAAGTCACTTAAGTACAAGCCTTTCCCGAAGAAGACTCAGGTTGAAATCCAAGAGAAGCCAAATAGCAGTAACACTGAAAAAGTTATGGTTGCATCAAACGAAGATGATGGTTTCGACTGGAATTCTTATATCGGTAAGAAGACTGGAGTTGCATTAATGGCTGAAATTGTTGAAGATACATCTGCAGAAGAAAGCAGCAGCTATGGAGAATGTTCTGCTGGAACAATATCTGCAACAACAACGTGAAGAAGAGGAGTATATCCACAAGCAGAAGCAAGGAATTTTATCTCCTAATTCGTGTGATAATTTTGCAGGTCATTTTGATGGAAGTACTCAGGAGCAAGTTCCCGAGAAGAAATCAATGATGAAGTAGTCATTGATGTTACTCAAGAAGTGAATGCCGAAAACCTCAAGGACATTGCCGACAAAGCTTTAATGGCAAATCTAACCAAGGATATGTCAAGAGGTAAATGAAAGTGTCAAAGTACAAGTTTTAGAGGTTGAAAAACTTGTACAAAATGTACTGAACCATGTATCGAATGTGCCAAAAAATCAAAGATCATCGCTGAAATCAATGTGCATAATGAACTTTTAAAATATGATTATCGCACAATGAAAGAAGCGTATGACAAAATGAAAGATGATTATGGCAGAATCGATCGAAACAATGTCGAACAACACGACACTGTGAGGATGCTAAAAGGGACAGTAATGGATAAGCAAAAAGCAATTAATATCTATATTAACACCATTGCTGAAACTAAGCAACAACTCCAAGACATGAAAATTGAAACAGAGCGTGTTCAACAACTTTTGAGAAGTTACACTTGTAACTCATATGTCATTGATCAATCCTTCCGACAATTCCATCGGAAGAGAAACCTAAAAAGAAAATTATAAAGAATACAACAATGTTCCTCCACCCCTATGCGAGAAGTATTGTCGCAAATCCTGATGGGATAGATAAGGCACTCAACATTGAGTTGTTATCTGAAAAGAAAACTGAGTTTCCAGAGAACATTGATGTAATCTATACTAAAACAGATGATGACAATGTTGTGGTTAAGAAAGTGGTTGTAAATGTTCTGAATGATTCTGATGAAGGGAGCTTTAAAAGCGTTGACTCGAGTTCAAAGAATTCTGATTCACAGTCCAAAGATGACAATGCATCATCGGAGAATGATCTATGTGATGATCCTAATGTTGTAATGTACAAGATTAAGGAATCTGATAGATTATACTTTGATGACAGTTTTCCAATTCAGAATATGAAGGAAGAATTGTTAGACAAATTCTTTAAACTCGTGGAAATCACAACAGATGATCTGGAGATCAATGAAAGAAAATTCTATTCCAAACCTTAAAGAAATAACTACCGAAGGAATGGTGGTGATCATCCGGAAAACTGGAGAGAAGGGTTGGGATTAGAAGAATCAGATGAACCTAAAAAGAAAACGTCACCATTTCATGAATACAAGAATAAAAACATGAATTTTGTTATGGGACGAACACGGTTCATGAGGAAAGTTTGATCGGAAACCAACAAATGAGGAGTTCAAGAAACAAAAAGAACTTCGAGATAAGCCAAAATTTCAAGTGGTGTCAAAACAAGTGGTGTAAAACCCACTAAAGGACATCCATAATGATTCTCGGACTTGTTTCAAGTGCAATGAAATTGGTCACATTGCACGCCAATGTCCGAAATCAAAGCCGCTTATCTACAAAGGAAAGAAAGTTCAAATGTTGTGAAACCGAAGCAACCAGAGTTTGGAAAAATAAGAATTCTAAAAAGGAATGTTAACAAAGATGAAATGAAAAAGTTTTTGAAAAGAAATTTGAAAATTCAATTTTCAAAAAAGGTGAATCTTCAAAAGCTAATGAAACAAGTTTTACATCAAAAAGGCTAACATAAAATCTCAAGCTGGATTGCAAAGAAACGGTCAACAACATCTGAGATCACTAAGTCTGAGCCTGTTAAGACTAGTGATAACATGAAAGAATCAAAATATGTAATCAAGTGTGAAATTGTCAAACCTACAAGTGGTAACAGTTTGAAAGATAAAAAATAAGTGAAGTTTTCAAACGTAAACATCGTAGAAAATTCAGATGATGAATTTGATTATGCTGATGAATGTGAGTTTGAGTACGATGATGGTTATCCAATTCAACCCAAGACCAAAAAGGCTTGGGTCGCGCTGTTTAACTAATTGCTGAAATGTGCAGGGGCTCCAAAGATCCGTACTCTCCAAGTGGATTTTGGATAGTGGAGCATCCAGGCATATGACGGGAATGAAAGCGTTGCTTTTCGACATAAAAGCTATCAATGATGGATATGTTGGATTTTCGGGTAACCAGGGTGGAAGGATAGTCACCGAGGAAAACTCTCCAATGGCGTTGTTTCATTTGATCGCATGAATTATATTGCAGAGTTGGAGAATAATCTTCTGAGCATATCGCAGATTTGCGACAAGAAGTTCACGTGCATTTCAACGACAAAGAATGTATTATCTTGAACCGGGATTCAAAATACATATGAGTGGATTCTGATGCAAGCACCACGAGAGAATGATCTTTATGTTCTTGATTAGGCGTCGCTACCATTTCATCAAAATCAGCACAATGTTTTGTGACAAAAGCTACTGAAAAGGATTCTATCCTTTGGCATCGTAAGATGGGGCATATTCATTTGCGAAAAATGAATTTCTTGGTTCATAATGATCTTGTAGAAGGTGTAAATCTTTGGAGCTTTTGTATTTCTGATCACTGCTTAGAATGTAAAAAGGGAAAGCAGATCAAGAAATCTCATCCGAAGAAAATTCTGAACTCAATCAAGTTGCCATTAGAATGTCTCCACATGGACTTATTTGGTCCTGTAAATGTTCGAAGCGTCTTGGGAGACTTATATTGCTTGGTCGTGACAGATGACTATTCAAGATATTCGTGTGTATTCTTTCAGGAATCAAAAGACGAAACGTTCGAGAACTTGGTGATTCTATTCAAGAAACTCGAAAATCTTTATCATCTGCCGGTCAGACGCATTAGAAGTGACAACGGCACAGAGTTTAAGAATAACAAAATGAAGGAATTCTGCAACGCAAAAGGGATTCTGCACGAGTTTAGTGCTCCCTATACTCCACAGCAAAACGGTGTTGCTGAACGGAAGAACAGAACTTTGATTGAAACTGCGAGAACCATGCTTGCAGATTCTAAACTTCCAGTCAGCTTCTGGAGTGAAGCGGTTGCTGCGGCTTGCTACACGCTAAACAGAGTTCTCACTGTCAAACCAACAAAGAAAACATGTTTTGAGATGATAAACCGACGGAAGCCAAATTTGAAATTCTTAAGAACCATTTGGTGCGCCATGTACTGTAATCGATCAAGATGGCAAATTCGGAGCTAAATCTCTTGAAGGTTTCTTTGTCGGATATGCGAGTCCGTTAAGAAGAGTATATGTTATTTCGTTGAGAAAGGTTATTGAAGCACAGCATGTAGATTGTTTCAACTATAGGATCCTATTCAAAGGAGAGGTGACGCGTGGCTGTTTAACTATCAAGATCTTTGGAAGTCCTTCGACTTGCCGTAAGAACCGTCTAAGAAAGAAATTGCAGCATTATACTATCTTCAACAGTCGGCAAATCAAGAACAAATCATTAGACCAATTGTGGTTAATCAACCCACGTTGGATTATTCATCTTCCAGAGCAGGTCCAAGCAATAGCAGTGGTGTTCAAGGTGAAAATATTTCTGAAGCAGAAGTAACGCCTACTACATCTCACGTGATGAACCAGAAACTACAACATCAGGTCCCAACATGTCTCAGAATCAGAATCTGACTCAGATGAAGCACCGACATTTGATGCTGATAATGAAACTTCAGCGGATGAAGAAGTTGAGAGATTTCTAACTTGTTGAATCAATCTGCTAGTCCGAGAAATCAGAATGAAGCTTCATCAAGTACTCCTAATGTTGATGTGAACAGTGATCTGATTGTTTCCAAATCAGCAAAGCTCAGTTGATGTTCCAACATAAGAAATGCCGCGATCATATTCTTACCATCCATCAACAAATATCACTGGTGAATTACAAACTGGAGTGCGTACTCGAAACCAAATCAACAAAGCACTTAGTTGTTTCTACACCCGAGTTGCACCAACTCAGAACTACTGCTACTTTTCATTTCTCAAATAGAGCTAAAGACAGTTAATGAGGCTCTAGCTGACGAGAATTGGGTGATAGCAATGCAAGAAGAACTTTTACAGTTCGAGAAGTTGGGTGTTTGGAAGCTTGTAGAGTTGCCACCGATGCAAAAGCTATTGACACAAAGTGGGTCTTTAAGTGTAAAAGAGACGATCGGGGTGTTATAGTCAGAAACAAAGCTCGACTGGTTGTCAAGGGATTCCACCAGCAGGAAGGTATAGATTACACGGAGTTATACGCACCGGTTGCGCGATTAGAATCTATCCGCATTTTCCTAGCGTTCGCAGCTTGGAAAGGATTTAAGGTGTACCAGTTGGATGTAAAATATGCATTTCTCTACGGTAAACTTCGTGAACAAGTGTATGTCAGCCAACCACCGGGTTTCGTCGATCCACTGAATAAGAACAAAGCATATCTACCTGATAAAGCCTTGTATGGTTTACACCAATCCCCGAGAGCTTGGTACGAGACGTTATCGCAACATCTCGTAGGAAATGGTTTTACACGAGGCATAGTGGACAGCACTTTGTTTACCAGAGAAGTTGGATCACATTTGATAATTGTACAAATCTATGTGGATGATATCATTTTTGGTTTTACGGATGACAGTCTGTGCAAAGAGTTTTAAAAGATCATGAAGAAGAAATTCGAGATGTCCTCGATGGGTGAAATGAAGTTTTTCTTAGGTCTTCAAGTGGATCAGCTTCCAGCGGGATATTCATTCATCAGACTAAATATGTTCATGACATTCTCAAAATGTTTGAAATGGATAGCTCGAAGCCGCTTTCGACACCACTGGCACTGAACCATGGGATGTGCATAGACGAGACAGGAACAAAAGTTGATGAAACACTTTAGCGATCGATGATAGGTTCACTGATGTATCTGACGGCATCGCGCCTAGACATCATGTATCCTACTTGCTTATGTGCGAATATCAGTGAAGTCCTCCAATGTCACATATGTCAGATAGTCAAGCGAATCTTCCGTTACTTGAAAGGATGTCCAAGCACAGGCCTGTGGTACCCCAAGAATGACAATTTTGATCTCACTGGATACGCTAACTCAGACTTTGGAGTGGAAACTGAACTCGAAATCTATAACTGTAGGATGCCAGTTTTTGGCACACGTTTGGTAACGTGGCAGTGCAAGAAACAGACCACGGTCTCTCTCTCAACCTGTGAAGTGGAATACATTTCTGCTTCCAGCTGTTGCTCTCAAATCCTGGATTCAGCAACAGATGAGGGATTATGGTCTGCAGTTTCTTGACACACCTTTATTTGTAGATAACAAAGCAGCCATCAATATATCTAAAAATCCGGTTCATCACTCACGTACAAAACACATTGAAATTCGTTACCATTTCATTCGTGATTGTTACGAAAAGAAATTGGTTCAAATAGAAAAAATCCACACCGACGAACAAAGGGCTGATTTTTATACCAAAGTATTTCCATTAACAAGATTTAAATATCTAATGCGGCTTAACGGTATTGAAAATTTGCTTACAGTATGGAAGCTGAGGTTGAATACGGATCGGATGGTGAATTCACGTAATCCGCATTGGTTTGTATGGTTTGTAAATATCTTTCTACTTTAGTATTTCTTAAAAATCTAAAATCCAAAAATATGTTTTTTTTATTTTAGGGGGAGAAATATTTGGAAAAATACAAAAAACATATGAAAAATTTTAAAAAATGTACAAAAACATTGAGAAAGACAAAAGAATTTGGTGTACAAAAAGGAAATGATAGTACATCAGTGGACTATTATAGTATGCTAAAGAAATGTAAAGTTTAAAAGTGATAAACGAGTCTTACTATGGATGTGTCGATAGACTTAACATGTTCAGTAAACTGTTTTCAAGATATAAACTAAATTTAGCAACTGCTTAATTTTGTGGATTAACACATTTTGGATATATGGACTTAGTACTCCGAAATTTCGTTTGAGAGATTGCCCATTATGAGTTATGAGGTCTTTATAGATAGTTGATATCTGGGGTATTATACAAGTTCTTCTGATTTTGCGAAAGCAATGGCCTAGAACTTCTATAATACTTTCGCTATAAACCCTAAACTGCATGCAATATTGAAAAGTATCGAAAGATCTAATCATTTGCAGTGCTAAAAAGATTCCTTAAGTGGAACACACCTTAAAGACGAGCCTTCATCTCTTTGTCTGTACGGTAGTACCTCAAGGTCTCGCATTACCCAGACACACATATCAATTACGTTATATTCACCTATAAGATGAAATCTAGGGAATCTTGATACGGGAGTATATTCAAGAAGTGGGAACCACAGATAAGTCATGTTTCATAATTCAAATCTTAACATATCTTGAAACAGTTGAGAAACATGGTAAAGTTTAAGAGGACAAACATATCGGCAATCTAGGTAAACAAGTTTAAAACTTAAAGTCATCTAAAGGTCAACGGTA
Organism: Scalesia atractyloides; assembly: GCA_947069175.1. Classification (NCBI taxonomy): domain Eukaryota; kingdom Viridiplantae; phylum Streptophyta; class Magnoliopsida; order Asterales; family Asteraceae; genus Scalesia; species Scalesia atractyloides. The sequence continues at coordinate 70,683,429 of CAMTDV010000014.1, forward strand.
CTGGTGATATGTCTCAATTAACTGATATGATCCTTTAGACGCAAATTCACAAAAATATGGTCTGTAAATATGTTTGTACATAGTTTATATTGTCCTTTAAATAGTTTATCAGCTTTACAGATTAAAACCAAAAAGATTTTCAATGTGTTTTAGCATAAACTTACCAAAAAATTCAAAAAGATTTAATTTATACATTGTTTTCAGCAAACCAATGTTGGAGAACGGGTCTTCGAAGTCTGGTAAGATGTTAGAACCGGTGGGAATCTCTTTGACAATGGGATGGGAGCTAATCTGTAAAATTTGAAAAGTTAAAATGATAAAAAGTTCATTAATTTGAAACTTTGATTTTGAAAATATCAACAGTTTGTTCGTAACGGGTCAAACCGGGGTCACTAACTTGGAATCGGCAGACAAATCGGTTAACTAAGGTCATTAACTTGGACTTGGTCAACTGAGTGGATTTTTATAACTGGTAAAGGTTGGAAAGTTCGGGGGTTAAATTGCATAAAAGTTGAAAAATCTAAAATTGGTTTTCGCAAGTTCAGCAGAACTATCAAAATAATCAAAGTTCAACATAACAGCAAGTTCGACAGAACTTATCAAAATAATCAAAGTTCAACATAACAGCAAGTTCGACAGAACTTGCTTAGTTGATGGCTGTTGTGTATTGCATAAGTTCGCCCGGACTTGTTGGGCTTTTTAATGGGCTTCTCAAGTTCGCCCGAACTTGCCAGGCTATAAGTACCGGCAAGTTCGGTCGAACTCATTACATGCACCCCAAATCATCTGAGCGAACTTGAGTTGTTTTGAGCGATTTGTGATTTTGGCAAGATTAAGTCGTTACTCTGCCCGATTTTCGATTGTTTTTGGTGATTGGCACACCATTTACAATGACATAGGTATTGATTTGGAATTTGAACCCAGATCAGGAGCTTAATCGAACATTTCAGATCTTAAAACGTAAAAAAATGATAGATCTAGTTGTTGTTGGACAAAATTGAACATAAATTCTTGATAAACGTCATAAATCGACCATGAAATTGCTTTGATTTTGGTTAAGATGATCTTGTATGGTAATTGCAGGTGTGTTGGTTGAAGATGATGACAAGTTCGACCGGACTTGCTACCAAAGTTTCTTTAATTTGTTTCAAACAAGAAGTTCGACCGAACTTCATATAAAATCTGATTTGAAATTTTTGTTATGGAAGTTCGCCCGAACTTAGGTTGGTGATATCTAAAAAAAGTGTTATGAGTATAAGTTCGCCCGAACTTACACTTGATTTTTGAACATGCTGTTTTTACATGTTCGGGCGAACATGAATAAAGCAGATGGTTATCACACTCATCAAGTTCGCCCGAACTTGGTGAATGTGTTAGAAAAGTTTTGAAATCTTTTCTCGATAAGTGTGCTAATTGTTTGCGTCGTTTTTCAGGCTCAAGAACCAGCGAGAGTGATTGAAATAGAATTTTCTAAGTCGCACAACACTTGTATTACGCTCGACAAGTCTATATGTCCATCTTTGATGGATTACGAGAGTATTTTGAAGTTTTTGAAGGAAAGCCCTATTCATCAAGCTATAACGGAGCGCACAGTATCTTATAGAAGTCACACGTACCATTTCTGGATTAACGCGAGTCTTAGTGATGATCATAAGACGATTATTTCATCGTGCAAGTTGAAAATGAAGTCAAACCTATCATTGTGACTGAAGACGATATTCGACAGATCCTACAGTTTAATGATGACAAAGACGATCCGATTTATATTGACGAGAAGATGGTTAGACTAAATATAGGTGTGTTGTTCATTTTGTCATTTAAGTTTTTGGCATCCCTATGGGGAGGTGCTGCCGGATTCTCTCCAAGAACTCCGACAGCTGGACTTATAAAGATGTATACTCTTTTGGTATGAATGAAGACTTCCGTTGCATTCTGTTTCTACTCCTTTCTGTAATAACATTCTACCGAATCGGTTTACGTATATCCACTAACTTCCGTCTAGAACCGCCTGATCACGGACCTTCAGAAAGGGTTGAGGTATTGGGATATCAAGGCATGAGGGGGTTATGGAGAACAATCAGGATTCTTGATCCTATGTGGTTGGTTAACTGCTCATGAGAAGATATTAAAACCTTGTTCTACAGCAAAATCGTATTTGAAGAACGTGAAAAGGAACAAGCTATGCAGTTTCAGAAAGTTGTTAATGTTTGCTATGCTCATGAAGTAAACTCATGAAAGATGAGGCAAACAAATTGGAGGGATTTAGAAAGAGTTGAATTTCTGAAAGAGGAGAATTGTCTCGAAGCTATTCATGAGAAAACTAGGAAGGAAAGTGTTAGAAGATTTCAGTATATGAACAAGGTGCCTCCTACAGACCAGACGCCGGATCCTAAGCAAGAACGACGAAAGAAGCCGTTTAAGAACTTCTTCGGTCTTGTGCGTTAAAGTATATTATGAAGACAGAGTTTTGGAGACTGATCCAAGACGAAGACGATATCCAAGAGGGAGTCTGTTGGTGCATAATGTCTATGTCTTAGTCTTATATCGAGTTTGTATAGAATAGAGCTGAATAGGCTAGTCGTATGAAGTATTTATGTAATGTTTAGGCAAGTTCGCTCATAATCCTTCATGTATAGCCAAGTACGGCCGAACATGCTAAGGCAAGTTCGGGTGAACTTGAGTCTCCCTAGGGCGAACTTGTGAGTCTATAAATACCTAGCTAGCCTCTCTCGTTTGTACTTTGGCATTTTGGAGGCAAAGCTCTGTCAGTTTGTACTCTTGACGTTTGATCAATAAGACTGATGTTAAACTGATTAATTCTTGTCTATTGGTAAACACGACGTAATATTTCCGCTTTTATGGACGTTAGATAGTAAATTGAAGGTCCGTGATCCGGCGGTTCTAGACGAAGTTAAAGTAAACCTATTCGGTAGAATGTTATTACATAAAGGAGTAGAAGTAGAATGCAGCGGAAGTCTTCATTCATACCGAAAGAGTATACATCTTTATAAGTCCAGCTGTCGGAGTTCCGGGAGAGAATCCGGCAGCACCTCCCCGTAGGGATGCCAAAAACTTAAATGACAAATGAACACACACATATATAGGGAACCAAGTTCGCCCGGATGTGCTGTAGTCAAGTTTGGGCGAACTTGTCCTTCACAGGACAAGTTCGGGCGAAATTCACTAAAGGCATATCAAGTTCGAGCGAACTTGACCAATAAAGGTCAAGTTCAGGCGAACTTGATCCCTTTTACACTGAAATCTACGTATTTCGATCGTGTGTCCGATTCTAACATATACAATATTCAACACACGCTCTATCAAGCCTATTCGACAAGTGACGAACACAAAGTGCATCAACAGATTCCCCCTTGTTCGTTACTGTCGGATCTTGGTCTTCAAACGTGAGCTGTGTTTGAATATTCTGCAACTTCAATTGGTATTAGAGCTACGGTTATCACCTACGCTCATGAATTTAGACATTTATGGACCTTAGGAGGTGTTTTAGACGTAAATCATCAAAATAAACATACAATCCATGGACAAAATCTAAAATTGAACGGATAGGATTGTTAGAAAACCATTTTCGACCAGATCTATGGTGGAATCATCTTGAAATTCGAGGAAATAAGGATTTTGGATCGAAAAATATGAAAAAAGGCTGATTTGGGAGACCATGTTTTACCGAACTTGAGAAGATTTTTCAAGATTTCTCTCAAATTCGCGCGAACATGACTGATTTTCTTTGAAATTAAGCTCAAGTTCGCCCAAACTTGTCTATTTCATGCAAGTTCGCCCGAACTTGGTGGTGGCCAACCAAGTTCGCCCGAACTTGTCACAAAATGACTAAGTTCACCCGAACTTGTCATACAAGTTCGCCCGAACTTGTCAGGATGCCTAAAAAAATAAAAAATAAAAAATAAAATAAAATTATTGCTCGGTTTGATGAGACGGGTGTCCAGAAAAAAATTGGTGATAGAAAATTTTTCAAAATTTTAATGTCCGATACTGACTGTTCGGGGACACCGTCAAAGGCCTTAGTGAGAGGCTGAGATGATGAGGTTAGAGATGGTTGAAGATGAGAGGGTAGTCATTGATACCAAAACAATTTGGTGATTATTAGGGTTGAAGACTACCGATGGGTCTTAAAGAAAATTCCGCATTTGTTAAATACTGAAAATTCCGGATTTGAGGGGGAATTTCAGTGAAAAAATTGGTATGGTAAGAATTTGAAAAAATCAGGGGGAATAAAAATTTTCAATATTTGAAGATTCCGGTATTTTTGAAATTCGTGACACTGCAACAGTATTCGGGTGGTTTCCGACACAGATTAACCGTAGAGATTTGAGATTCCTTTGTAAATTAATCAAGTTGATGTCTAGTTTGAAAGCAGGTGGTTGCATAACTGAGTCTTGGAGGAGTTTTTTATTAGATTCTGCGGTCATGGTTGTGGATTGACACCTGAGTCGCGCGTATGGTTTGGAAGCACACACGACTGCTTATCTTTAACTCTGCTTTGCACATGAATTATTGACTGGACTAATCGCCAGGATATAAGGATACTTTGTAGTTTCAGTTGCCCCGGGTTGTACGCGGTACCATGATTAAGGAAGATGATATATGGGATCGGATCTTCCAGACAAAGAAGTGTACCAGTTGCTGACGAAAGAGATTATCCATTTGGGATTCTATGATCACAGGAAGTTCAGATTATTCAGATCATGATTCAGATTGATGCTTAAGGGTTAGAGTCCTGATCTTCGGCGAAGGAACAGTTAGCGGGATTAGCAGTCGTTAGTACAAGTGAGGAACTGAGGACGTTCAAAACGTTCGGTGATGATCTTAGGAATTAATGACTAGCTCCACAGACGGATGGTTTCAAAATTATCAAGGAAATCTGATGATAATTTTGGTGGCCATTATTTTTAGTCTTCAAGCAGATGAATCATTCTTCTCTTTGGACTAACTGTCGTTGGATGATGATGTTTGTTGATTAAGTGGTGCTGGTCTACCGAAGATAGCTATATATCTGGCATTGTGACTGAAGAGGAAGAATGTGATTTTGATCATGGACGAATGTTTCTCAGAGTCGAAGTGTTACCAGATTATTTGGTTCCGATGAAGATTTACTGATTGAAAAAGATTACGGATTTGCTGATCTGGAGTGATTACGAAATCGGGAATTCAGATTATTACGGGTAAACATTGATTTGAAGTTTCCCAGTGTGGGAATTCGAAGTTTCTATCAATTGTCGGTTGAGTTTTTGAAGATCGGAAGATCAAGCATGGGAGATATGCGCTAAAACTGAACGCGGATGTGGTTAAAGTTAAAATGGAGAAACAAATGTCTGAACTGGAGATTTCAGGGGAATCTAACGTTGATAATGCAAACCCGGATCATCAATTAAGGGTGAATTTGTTGACGCGTTTCGATGACTTCGGCCGATACCTTGATTGAAGTTGCAGAATATTCAAACACGGCTCACGTTTGAAGACCAAGATTCGACAGTAACGAACAAGGGGGAATCTGTTGATGCACTTTGTGTTCGTCATTTTTCGAATAGGCTAGGTAGAGCGTGTGTTGAATATTGTATAGGTTAGAATCGAACACACGACCGAAATACGGAGATTTCAGTGTAATAGGGATCAAGTTCGCCCGAACTTGACCTGTATTGGTCAAGTTCGCTCGAACTTGATGTGCCTTTAGTCAAGTTCGCCCGAACTTGTCCTTTGAAGGACAAGTTCGCCCGGACTTGACTATCACATCCGGGCGAACTTGGCTCTCTATATATATGTGTGTGTTCATTTGTCATTTAAGTTTTTGGCATCCCTACGGGAAGGTGCTGCAGGATTCTCTCTAGGAACTCCGGCAGCTGGACTTATAAAGATGTATACTCTTTTGGTTTGAATGAAGACTTCCGCTACATTCTACTTCTACTCCTTTCTATAATAACATTCTACCGAATAGGTTTATGTTGATCCACTAACATCCGTCTAGAACCGCCTGATCACGGACCTTCATATGTCAATAAAATGATCATAACCCTGATGCTTACCACTGCCAGATCCCTCTTCTTGGCCTAACAATGTTGTGTTACCAAAAGTATAACCATCAGCAACTTTGCCTGATTCCTGCAACTTCTTTTTCTGGTTTAACTCTCACTCATATGTGAGGAGTCGACCATGAAGTTGGGTAAGATTCATTTCTTTAAACCCGACAGATGTTTGTGTCACGAAAGCTATTGTGTCCCACTTATCTGGTAACGATCTTAAGAAACGACTATTGACAGTCGAATTAGGAAATTCCACATTAACCAGTTTAAGCTCGCTTATGAGATAGCTAAATCGCTCGAACTACTGGGTTAGAGACTCACCTTTGACATGACAAGTAGTATCATATTGTTGATTCGAAACTTCTCTATTGTTTTCAATCACTTCCCCAGTTCCACCGAATTGCTCTTTTAGTGCATCCCACAACTCCTTTGCACTATTACAGTGGAGCAGTCTAGCATAGATCTCGTTAGGTAAGGCAGAAGCAACAATGCTAAACGCCTTAGCATCTAACTCTATTTTCTGGAAATCCTGCTCGGAGTAGTTTTCAGGATTTTTTGGCACTTGAGTATTGGGGTCCTCTATACTTGGAACCAATGGGATATGTGGTCCAAACACAACGGACCTCTAGCAACCAGTGTTTTGCTGAGCTAAAATGTGACTCATCCGATGCTGCCATATGTAATATTCATTACGAACCTGCATCGGTGGTTGAAACATAGATCTAGTGTTGGAATACGGTGTGTTTTGAGACATTTCTAAATTTTTTTAAACAAGTTTTGTTTTAAAAACTTTAAACGTAATAAAACTATGTTTTTCAATGAGTACTATCAAACGAATTAGCAGGGAGAGCTGATCTTTCAAATCAAATTGATAGTTAAATCAAATTTTGATTGACCAAGCTCTGATACTAATTGTTAGGATCTGAGTTTAATTGATAGTAAATGTTTTATAAGATGGTAAATGAAAGAAGGTAAAACAAAGTGAATTGCAGGGAAATAGAAAACTTTGTTTTGCAGTCAATGGAAGATTGTTTTCATCATCATGCTTTCAAACGTATAGTTTTGCATGTGAATCACAAACTCCCCCTTAGCCTTTTATAACTAAGTTTTATAGTAAATACATGCATAGAAAATGATTGGTGAATTATCGTTTAATAGATTAGTAAAATAGTAGAATGAAGGAAAGTATTTATACTAAATTGCTAACCTTTGAGCATCTTTGCTGATGTCAGTGGTGAAAGCAACTCCTAACAAAATAACTAACCCTAACCACTGATTAACCTATCATCTGCTAAACAAAAGCAATGTTACATTGATAAACACCGATTAATACTAAACTCTGATATCCTAAGATCTGCTGGTCTTCATCAGACCTTTGACTTTATTCTTCATCAGAGCTTAGCTTTAATAGTTCTCGTATAGCAGACCTTGGCTTCATCAGAGGCCTGGGTCTGAGTTTAGAGACTCTGTTATGTAGGATAAATCATCTGATGATGTTGTGTGTGTTGAGGTCTAGAACTTGGGTGTGTAACAATGGGTCTGGAATTTTGAGATCTACACTCCCTAAGAAAGTGTCCTAACCTGTTACACTTGTAACAATTGATTTTAGATTTCTCCAGCCCAACTTTCAACCCCCCATCCAACCCTGGAATTTTCTACCAGTTCTCTTGTAAAATTTACTAGCTCTAACACTTTATAGAGCCAGTTGGTGCAAAATGTCCATTTCTACCAAATCAGTTGGTTCAAAGTGTTGAAGATCGTTTAGCTCAAAGGAGAGGTTGTCAGAGGTTTGGATTTCTCCCTTGAAATAAATACATTGTTGGGTGAGTAAGAATCAGAGATAAAATTTCCTCTAGAAGTTATGTCAATAAAATGATCATAACCCTGATCCTTACCACTGCTAGATCCCTCTTCTTGGCCTAACAATGCTGTGTTACAAAAAGTATAACCATCAGCAACTTTGCCTGATTCCTGCAACTTCTTTTTCTAGTTTAACTCTCTCTCATATATGAGGAGTCGACCATGAAGTTGGGTAAGATTCATTTCTTTAAACCCGATAGATGTTCGTGTCACGAAAGCTATTGTGTCCCACTTATCTGGTAACGATCTTAAGAAACGACTATTGACAGTCGAATTAGGAAATTCCACATTAACCAGTTTAAGCTTGCTTATGAGAGAGCTAAATCGCTCAAACTAATAGGTTAGAGACTCACCTTTGACATGACCAGAAAGTTTCATATTGTTGATTCAGAACTTCTCTATTGTTTTCAATCACTTCCTCAGTTCCACCGAATTGCTCTTTAGTGCATCCCACAATTCCTTTGCACTATTACAGCGGAGCAGTCCAGCATAGATCTCGTTAGGTAAGGCAGAAGCAACAATGCTAAACGCCTTAGCATCTAACTCTATTTTCTGGAAATCCTGCTCGGAGTAGTTTTCAGGATTTTTTGACACTTGAGTATTGGGGTCCTCTATACTTGGAACCAATGGGATATGTGGTCCAAACACAACGGACCTCCAGCAACCAGTGTTTTGCTGAGCTAAAATGTGACTCATCCGATGCTGCCATATGTAATATTCATTACGAACCAACATCGGTGGTTTAAACATAGATCCAGTGTTGGAATCCGGTGTGTTTTGAGACATTTCTGAATGTTTTTAAACAGATTTTGTTTTAAAAACTTTAAACGTAATAAAACTATGTTTTTCAATGAAAACTATCAAACGAATTAGCAGGGAGAGCTGATCTTTCAAATCAAATTGATAGTTAAATCAAATTTTGATTGACCAAGCTCTGATACCAATTGTTAGGATCTAAGTTTAATTGATAGTAAATGTTTTATAAGATGGTGAATGAAAGAAGGTAAAACAAAGTGAATTGCAGCGGAAATAGAAAATTTTGTTTTGCAGTCAATGGAAGATTGTTTTCATCATCATGCTTTAAAACGTATAGTTTTGCATGTGAATCACAAACTCCCTCTCAACCTTTTATAACTAAGTTTTATAGTACATACATGCATAGAAAATGATTGGTGAATGATCTTTTAATAGATTAGTAAAATAGTAGAATGAAGGCAAGTATTTATATTAAATTGCAAACCTTTGAGCATCTTTGCTGATATCAGAGATGAAAGCAACTCCTAACAAAATAACTAACCCTAACCACTGATTAACCTATCATCTGCTAAACAAAAACACTGTTACATTGATAAACACCGATTAATACTAAACCCTGATATCCTAAGATCTGCTGGTCTTCATCAGACCTTTGACTTTATTCTTCATCAGAGCTTTGCTTCATCAGACTTTAGCTTCAATAGTTCTCGTATAGCAGACCTTGGCTACATCAGAGGCCTTGGTCTGAGTTTAGAAACTCTGTTATGTAGGATCAATCATCTGATGATGTTGTGTGTGTTGAGGTCTGGAACTAGGGTGTGTAACAATGGGTCCGGAATTTTGAGATCTACACTCCCTAGCAAAGTATCCTAACCTGTTACACTTGTAACACTTGATTTTAGATTTCTCCAGCCCAACTTTCAACCCTCCATCCAACCCTAGAATTTTCTACCAGTTCTCTTGTAAAATTTACTAGCTCTAACACTTAATAGAGCCAGTTGGTGAAAATGTCCATTTCTTCCAAATCAGTTGGTTCAAAGTGTTGAAGATCGTTTAGCTCAAAGGAGAGGTTGTCAGAGGTTTAGATTTCCCCCTTGAAATAAATGCATTGTTGGGTGAGTAAGAATCATAGTTAAAATTTCCACTAGAGATTATGTCAATAAAATGATCATAACCCTAATCCTTACCACTGCCAGATCCCTCTTCTTGGCCTAACAATGCTGTGTTACCAAAAGTATAACCATCAGCAACTTTGCCTGATTCCTGCAACTTTTTTTCTAGTTTAACTCTCTCTCATATGTGAGGAGTCGACTATGAAGTTGGGTGAGATTCATTTCTTTAAACCCGATAGATGTTCGTGTCATGAAAGCTATTGTGTCCCACTTATCTGGTAACGATCTTAAGAAATGACTATTGACAGTCGAATTAGGAAATTCCACATTAACCAGTTTAAGCTCGCTTATGAGATATCTAAATCGCTCGAACTAATAGGTTAGAGACTCACCTTTGACATGACCGAAAGTTTCAAATTGTTGATTCATAACTTCTCTATTGTTTTCAATCACTTCCTCAGTTCCACCAAATTGCTCTTTTAGTGCATTCCACAACTCCTTTGCAATATTACAGCGGAGCAGTCCAGCATAGATCTCGTTAGGTAAGGCAGAAGCAACAATGCTAAGTGCCTTAGCATCTAACTCTATTTTCTAGAAATCCTGCTCGGAGTAGTTTTCAGGATTTTTTGGAATTTGGGTATTGGGGTCCTCTATACTTGGAACCAATCGGATATGTGGTCCAAACACAACGGACCTCCAACAACCAGTGTTTTGCTGAGCTAAAATGTGACTCATCCGATGCTGCCATATGTAATATTCATTACGAACTAGCATCAGTGGTTTAAACATAGATCCAGTGTTGGAACCGGTGTGTTTTGAGTCATTTCTGAATTGTTTTAAATAGATTTTGTTTTAAAAACTTTAAACGTAATAAAATTATGTTTTTTGAAAACTATCAAACGAATTAGCAGGGAGAGCTGATCTTTCAAATCAAATTGATAGTTAAATCAAATTTTGATTGACCAAGCTCTGATACCAATTGTTAGGATCTAAGTTTAACTGATTGTAAATGTTTTATAAGATGGTAAATGAAAGAAGGTACAACAAAGTGAATTGCAGCGGAAATAGAAAACTTTGTTTTGCAATCAATGGAAGATTGTTTTCATCATCATGCTTTCAAACGTATAGTTTTGCATGTGAATCACAAACTCCCCTTAGCCTTTTATAACTAAGTTTGATAGTACATACATGCAGAGAAAATGATTGGTGAATGATCTTTTAATAGATTCGTAAAACAATAGAATGAAGTCAAGTATTTATACTAAAATGCTAACCTCTGAGCATCTTTGCTGATGTCAGAGGTGAAAGCGACTCCTTACAAAATAACAAACCCTAACCACTGATTAACCTATCATGTGCTAAACAAAAACACTGTTACATTGATAAACACCGATTAATACTAAAATCTGATATCCTAAGCTCTGCTGGTCTTCATCAGACCTTTGACTTTATTCTTCATCGGAGCTTTGCTTCATCAGACCTTAGTTTCAATAGTTCTCGTATAGCAGACCTTGGCTTCATCAAAGGCTTGGGTCTGAGTTTAGAATCTCTGTTATGCAGGATCAATCATCTGATGATGTTTTGGCTTTATATCGTTTGTTCCTTTGATAGGGTTCAATCCCAACAATTGCAAATGTTGATTTTTCATGTTGCGGATAAGTATAATCACTACAGTTTAGTGCGGATCGGATAATTTACTAGTTTTGGTGTTTTCCGGAAAGTTAAAGTATTGTTGCAAATTTGTGCCCCTATATCATGTATATATGGACTCAGTTATGTCATTCGTATGTCGTTATTCATCGTTCTGATCTTTTTCAACAGTTTTGCTAACATGAATATTGTAATCGTGAATAGTGCACCCAACATTTTCTACCAATATTTTAGGACATAGTTTGACTGGTTTCGCGACGTGACAAAAACCAATATATGTTATGGTATGTTTAACTTGTCCTACCACTGTTATATGATGTACGACTCAGTTATGTAATTAAATTACGATAAAATGCATGAGATTATGTACTAAAAATAGTGATTAGATTGTACGGAATTACCGGTTATTTGCCGTTTGTCACAGCCGATTTACGCGCACATTTGAAATGGACACAAAGCACTCTTACGAACTGAAATGTGCCGATAAGAGTGGGGCTCACCATAACCCAATAGATCTACCCCTATTGTTCATCAGCACTGAATGGTGATTAATGGTTACCCTAGATACTGCCTTATTCGCACATGATTTATGATTGTTTCATTACATAGCTTAACCATATCATTTGTAACATGTATCTTCCCCCGAGATTTTAAATTTGAAAAACGTTTAGAGAAAAGGAGGACATGAACTCACAATTTGAATAATCTCTAGATATCCTGGGGTTCAATGAACGTGACGTAACCTACAAGTGTTCTAATCTTGTTATACACTAGGGTCTATGTTTGACTTTCTACAAGTCCCTCATCTTGAATGTTAGTTTAGACTTGTATTTGTTTGATTGTTTGGGATCCCTGTTTGTTTTGATGTGTTGTTAATATATATATATACACACACACATGCATGTTTTTGTTTTGTATGAACGGGCGTAGCCCTTCATATGTCTTTGTGCCTCGCACGATGGTTTGAGGTCATGATCCATATATATATATACATATATATATATATATATATATATTGCCTTCAATTGTCCCTTTGTATATAAATTTATCTGATTGTGTATATTTTTATTCCCAAATATATATTAGTATATATTAACTAGATATTTTGTTAAAAATCTTTACTTTTAACTTCGTACTAGTATATGTGTACATGTATAATGTCTTGTATCTGCACATCATATCTTGTGTACTTATGTATTTATACGTATACCTATAACTATGTATAATTACTTGTATACTTTTAAATTAGGTAGTTATACCGTATTTATATGTATATATTTATACATCTTGTATTTTACTAGGTGTGTAGATGTACGTATTTATACGTGTAAGTATACGTAGATACTTGTATTTTTACACTTAGTTATATTTATATTTCTTTCCGAACTTTAATAATTGGTAAATTATATATTTTTTGAATCCTTAAAAATAATATAATTCTAGAACTTGTCGGTAAAAGTATACATATTTATTGTAGATAAATATATATATATTTTAAATTCACATGTCGGTGAAATAGTTATAAATTATTGTCCAATTTTTATATATAATTTACCGTGTCGGTTTTATATATACATTTTTAATATATATACATGTAGATATGTCCATAAATTCGTTTTTGTACGTTTTGTCAATTTCGTCCGATATGTCCGTTTTGTCCAAGTATTCAAGTATGGATGTTTGATATATGTAAGTATATATATTTCTATACTTTGTCATGTTCTATGTATTTTGTACTTTGTATATTTATGTAATTATTATGTCCTATATATATATATATGTATATATATATATATGTATATATATAATCATCCATTTTTAGTTTAAGAAAATCTGGTAAGTTTAACTTCAAGTTTTTCACCCAAAACTTGTATATAATCATGAGTAAGGTTGTTAATCACTTTTTATCCAAATTAATCCTTTGTTAATTATACGTTAGTCATAATTAGTTTTTAAAAAAATTTATCATAGTTTTCCCTAAACTATAGACTTTTCCCATGTTTTAAAACATGATTTAAAATCACTTTCAACTAAAAAATTTTCCAAAATTCTCAAAATCAACATTTAATTGTAGATTCAACAAGAAATATTATGAACTAGTAAGTAAATTAAATCTTTTTAACAATAATATTTAATTGTCATTTTTATTTTTCTAATACTTTCATGTAAACTTTATTTACACGTTTTCAAGATAAATTTAGAACATGAGTTTTTATATGAAATCCGTACTTTATATATCTTATAAAACCATTTTTGTTTGTGTTATGTATATCTGCCACTGTGCAAATAGACTAGTGTTGGGATTGTACCCTATGAAAGGAACAGATGATACAAAGCCAAATAACACTATCCGAGCTTTGGTTAAACTATCAGAGGTTACAACCTTTTTTGTACATACACTGCTTTCCTTAAAGACTGCTCTCCTATCATCTGTCTTCACAAGTTGCAAAGGTCTGCCAGAGTTAAAAGGATCAGAGGATAGAGATCAGAGCTTAGTCATTAGTTAGATAATCAATGTAACAGTGTTAAGCACTGATAGTCAATATTAGCAATGTTTGTAGTTAGTTACATTTAGTATCCTGTGACTATTAACCCTGATGTAATCAAAGATGCTCAGTGGTTAGATAGTTTAGTATAAATAGGTGACTTGTGTAACAGTTTAACCTGGTCTATAAAAAGATCAACTTTTGCATATCATCTTCTCTGCATTTTCTTACTACCAAACTTCAATTGCAAAGGCTGGGCGAGTTTGTGAATCACATGCGAGTTTACCAACTTGAAAGCATGCTGATGATGAAAACAAACGACCATTGCTTGTAGTAAAAGTTTTCCATCTATTTCCACTGCAAATCTCTTTTAAAACTCAATCATTTTCTATTTTTGAAACAAAAACTACAAGTAATCCAAACTCAGATCCTAACAATTGGTATCAGAGCTTGATTCATCAAATTCGATCTAACAATCGATTTGATTCGAACAGATCAGCTCTATGTTATTAGTTTGGTTGTTTTGGCTTGACAAATAGAGTTTTATTACGTTCAAATTTTTTAAAACAAAAATCTGTGTAAAATCAACTGAAAATGTCTCAAAACACACATGATGCGAATTCTGGATCCTTATTCAAACTGCCGATGTTCAAAAGAAATGAATATTTCATTTGGCAACGACGAATGGGTCATATCCTTGCTCCGCAAAACACCGGTTGCCGAGATCTGTTTCTTATGGACCTCACGTTCCGATGGTTCCAAGCATAGAGGATCCAACTAAACATGTGCGAAAAAATCCTGAAAACATTTCGGAGCAGGATTTCCAGAAAATTGAATTGGATTCTAAGGCATTTAGCATAGTTGCTTCGGCCTTACCCAATGATATTTATGTTGGTCTACTCCATTGCAATAGTGCAAAGGAATTATGGGATGCACTAAAAGAGCAATTCAGTGGGACTGAAGAAGTGATAGAAAGTAACAAAGAAGTTCTAAATCAGCAGTATGAAACGTTTTGTCACTTGAAAGGAGAGTCTCTAACACAACAGTTCGAACGTTACAGCTGTCTCATCAGTGAATTTAGACTGGTTAACGTGGTTTTTCCTAATTCGACTGTCAATAGTCGTTTCCTTAGATCGATACCAGATAAGTGGGAGACTGTAGCTTATGTAACACGAATATCTGTTGGGTTTAAAGAAATGTCGTTGACACAAATTCATGGGATACTCCTCACTTATGAGAGAGAGTTAAACCAGAAAAAGAAGTTGCCAGATTCTGGCAAAATGACTGATGATTACTCATTGGGTAACACAGATCTTTTTGGCCAAGAAGAGGGATCTGGCAGCAGTAAGGACCAAAGTTATGATCGCTGTATAGATATTACTTCTGGTGGGAACTTTGGATCTAAAACATATGCACCCAACTATGCTTTCACTGATAGTGGGGAAAGCCGAACCTCTGACAATCTATCCTTTTAGCTGAATGAATTTCAACACTTTGAACCTTCTGATCTTGAAGAAATGGATATTTTGCACCAACTGGCCCTATTGAGTGTTAGGGCTAGTAAATTCTATAAGAGAACTGGTAGGAAATTTCCTGGATTGCATGGGGGGTTGAAGGTTGGGCTGGATAAATCAAAAGTCAAGTGTTATAAGTGTAATTGGTTAGGACACTTTGCCAGAGAATGCAGGTCTCAAAATTCTGGGCCAATAGTGACTCATCCTGGCCCTAGACCTCAGCACACACAAAACATTGCTCATTATTCCCAATATGCCCTTGCTCATCATATTCAAAACACTGCCCACTTTGCACATCCTGCTACCACTGTTCCAGTGCATTATGTTCAATCCACTACTCCAGAAATTCAATATGTTCAGGCTCCATCACATCCTCAAGTGCATGTACAACAAGCACCCATTATCACTCAACCTGCTCAAACCACTGCTAGTCCAGCAGAGGTTGGTCATCTGAGCTTTTTCACACAAAGTTATGTTGACTGGAGTAGCTTGCCTGAGGATTTGACTGATGAGAACTTTGCTTTAATGGCCAAAAATGATGTTGAACAAGAATTTTGTTTAATGGCCTTAGAGACAATTGCAGAAGGTGTTGAATCTGTGGAGTTAGTGTCAAAAACTGATGAAGTTCAAGTTTGTGATGAAACAGTGGTTTCAAGTGAAGAAAAGAAAAATGCTGCTGATGAGGAAAAGAACTCTCATGCTGACCCATGGAATGTTAATGTGTGTGAAGATGAGTGTGATTGTGATCTCATGGCTGCTACAAAGGTATCACCTCAGATCCTTAAAGATATATGTTCTGACAAATGCATTATTGCTTTTGCAAACATTAAGCAGCTGAACGAAAACCTGAGGAGCAAAATTTTAGAACATGAACTTAATTTTGAAAATCTGATTAAAGAGTTAAAATCAAAGTTAAGTGAAAAAGATTCTGAAATGAGTAGCCTGAGACATGAATCAAGCATAACCAAGGACCAACTCCAAACTATGGTAGAAAAATATCAAGTTTGTAAACAGGAGTTAGAAGAAACCCAAATCACTTGTGAAAAATGGTTTGAGTCCTGTAAAGGTTATGAGATTATGCTTGATGCTCAGATCAAGAGCAACTTTAAGTTTGGTGTAAGTTTTAGAACCTATGACCAAAATGAGAAAATGTTGCTGAAATTGATTTTGAGTTGGTTGAAATAGTCCCAACAACTTTGGCTGGTGAAGAAATAAAAATCATAGATAAATCTGGAAACAAAATTGTTTTGGAAAAATCAGAGGTTTCAACAAAAGATAAAGAAATTGAAAAATATCAGTTTAAACCAACCTGGTCAGACGAATGTGATATTTTAGAAAACTTTAAGCCAATGGACTTTACAACCTCTGATGGTATTAAAGCCCCAAAAGCACTGGTGTTCCCTATCAAAGATGTACCAGCAGAGGTCACAATCACTGCTGATAAAAAGTCTGATAGGAAAAGAAGAGTAAAGATTAAAAACTTGTTTTGTGAATTTTGTGAAAAAAGAAATCATGTGGCTACAGATTGTTTTCTTTAAAACCCTATGACATTAACAAAACATGTGTTATCAAAAATTCTTCAAGATGCACCATCTGCAACAAAACAAATCATTTAACTCAAGAGTGTGCCTACCTTAAAAACTATGAGCAAAAGGTAAAAGTGATCAAGGTAAAAGCACTAGAAAGAGAAGGTTCAAGTTCTGCTGGAAATAAATCCAAGCAGAGTTTTGAACAAATTGAAACATCTGTTACAAAAGCGTTAAACAAAACCTCTGTTCCTAGAGAGGTTCAAGTGACAGATGCCCCACCATCAAACTCATTTCCAAGTGGGTATGGCCAACCACCTATAAAAGGGTTCCTCTTACTTATGAAGGATACAAAAATCCTTCAAAGCAAAGAGTGAATAGGCATCCCTATGGATACAATCATCTGATAGAAATGCTCAAGAGCAGATGTTACAAGAAAATATCCAAACAACTGACCATTGTCCTAGACTTGAGACTGGACCATTTGTGACCCCATCCAAAGCTATTTTGGCTTTGGAGACCTACCTTAACTGATCTATTTACTTTATGTGCAGGGACCCTCTACTTACCTTGATAGCTTATGGTATGTAGATATTGGAGGTTCCAGGAACATGATAGGATGTAGAGCCCTTCTCAAGGACTTCATGGCTCATGGGGGGTGATATATCTTTTGGTAATAACTCAAAGGGAAAGGTTTTAGGGTCTGGGTCGGTTCTGGCTAGGAAACTCAAGTTTGAAAATGTGAACTTAATTGACAATCTGAAATTTAACCTGCTGAGTGTCTCATAAATGAGTGACAGAGGGTATGGATCCTTCTTCACCAAGAATACTTGTCAAATTGTGGGACCAGAGGTTGTTAAAAAGATTGATCAAATCATTGCTGAGAGCAAAGCACAACTCACTACACACAGGAGTGGGAATGTGTATGTGGCAGATATGTTAAAAGATAATCCTATGTCCGGAACATGCTTATTCTCCGTTGCTTCTAGCAAAGAGACTGAGTTATGGCATCGAAGAATTGGACACACAAATCTTAAAACTATCACCACACTCTCAAAACAAAGTCTTGTAAGAGGTTTGCCTCACAAGAAATTTTCCTGCGAAGAACATTGTGTATCCTTCTTAAAAGGAAAACAACATAAAAGTTCTTTCAAATCAATTGAAGAGTCCAAAACAAGCCTGTGTTTACAACTGCTTCACATGGACATGTTTGGCCTAGTGCAAATCATGAGCTTAAAACACAAAAGGTATTGCCTAGTGATAGTTGATGATTTCTCTAGGTTTACATGGACCTTCTTTCTCCACTATAAGGATGAAACAGCAGTCATTTTGCAAAACTTTGTTAAACAAGTAGAAAAGCAATTTGAAATCTTTAGGAGTGACAATGGAACAGAGTTCAAAATAGGGAGTTGGATGCTTTTTGTGAGTTAAAAGGAATTGTTAGACAATATAGCATTCCAAGAACTCCAGAGCAAAATGGGGTGGTTGAAAGGAAAAATAGAACTTTAATTGAATCAGCAAGAACTATGCTTGCAGACTCTGGTTTACCCTTGTCCTTCTGGGCAGAGGCTGTAAACATTGCTTGCTATGTTCAAAACAAAGTTTTAATTAACCCCAGGCATCAAAAGACTGCCTATGAGATTTTGTATAAAATCAAACCTCTGATTTCCTATTTTAAAGTTTTTGAACTTAAAAGATTCTAAATCTAACTTTGCAGCCAAAATTAACTGTGGTTATTTTCTGGGATACTCAACCACTGCTAAAGCCTACAGAGTTTTTAACTCTAGGACCAAGTGTGTTGAAGAAACTTTAAATGTGAAGTTCAATGAACTTTCATCACTGAAAATCCCAGCAAATCCTGCAGAGCTTTTTGATTTAGATAAATTCACATTTGCTGATGTTTCTATCAAGCTAGACAATGCAGGTACACCACAATCATCTAGAGAAGATCAGATCAAGAATATGATTGTGTGCTTCCACAAACAAAAGTCAATTCTTCCAACAGAGGATCAGGTGCCACAAGCTCTTGTGTAAACTCTGCCACTTCTGGGTCAACAGTGTTTGATCCTCAAACCTCTGCCAGTTCACAAAATCAAACATCTGTTGATAAAAGTCCTACATTTGGGGACAAAAATATTAGAATGTTACCTCTATACCACCAATACGACCACCTCCATTTACATTAGAGGCTGATACTTCAAATTCACCAGCAGAGGTTAGCTCAGATGATACACATTTGCAGCCATCACGTCAAAATGCTATTGTTCCATACCAAAGTGATTTGATTTATCTCAAAAGCCATCCATCAGATCAAGTAATTGGCAACATCAAATCTAGGGTGCTCACACGGAGCAAATCCCAAAATATTTGTCTTTTTGCTGGTTTTCTATCACTCACACAGCCAGTCAAGTACCAAGAGGCACTGAAAGACAACAGCTGGGTAGAAGCCATGAAAGAAGAACTCCTTCAGTTCAAGAGACAACAAGTTTGGGAGCTTGTGCCACTTCCAAAAGATGTAAGTCCAATTGGCACAAAGTGGGTCTTCAAGAACAAAACTGATGAAAGGGGTATTGTTGTCAAAAACAAAGCAAGGCTCGTGGTTCAAGACTACAGATAGGAAGAAGGTATAGACTATGATGAGACTTTGCTCCTATATCAAGGTTGGAAGCTATTCGCCTGTTCTTAGCTTTTGCTGCTAACCATAACATAAAGGTGTATCAAATGGATATAAAGAGTGCATTTTTGTATGGAAAAATCTAAGAAGAGGTGTATGTTTGTCAACCTCCAGGTTTTGAAGATGCATTCCATCCTGATCATGTCTACAAGCTCAACAAAGCATTGTATGGCTTGAAGCAAGCACCAAGAGCCTGGTACGAAACTCTATCCACTTTTCTCTTATCCATAGGGTTTACCAGAGGTAAAATAGATAAAACCCTTTTCTTAAAATGGAAAGGAAAAGATTTGATGTTTGTCCAAATTTATGTGGATGACATCATTTTTGGATCCACAAGCACTGCTATGTGTGAAGAGTTTCGAAAACTCTTGGAAGCAGAGTTTGAGATGAGTGCAATGGGTGAGCTCCAATGTTTCTTGGTCTCCAAGTTAAATAATTGCAAAATAGTACATTTATCCATCAAAACAAGTATGTTAAAGAACTGCTTAAAAAGTTTAGTATGGATTATTGTAAACCATGTAGCACACCCATGGCAACCACCAAGCTAGTCACCATTGTTGGTAAAGATGAACTTGTTGATCAAACTCTTTATAGAAGCATGATTGGGTCCTTATTGTACCTAACTGCATCAAGGCCATACATCATGTTTGCAACATGTGTTTGTGTCAGATCACAGGCATTACCTAGAAATTTTGATCTTATTGCTGTAAAAAGGATATTCAGATACATAAAAGGTGCTCCCACACTTGGTATCTGGTATCCAGCTAATGGGAATATTGAGCTTTCAGGTTTTTCGGATAGTGCCTTTGCTGGGTGCAAAACTACAAAGAAGTCCACATCAAGAGGATGTCAATTCCTAAATGATTGTCTAGTGTCATGGCAAAGCAAAAAGCAGGTTGCAATTTCAACATCCACTGCTGAGGCAAAGTATATTGCTGCTGCTAGCTGCACTGCTCAACTCTTGTGGCTTCAAAACCAGCTGCTGGATTTTGGTGTAACCGCACTAAAGGCTCCACTCAGATTAGACAGTCAAGCTGCTGAAAACATCATTAAAAATCTAGTTTCTCATTCCACTACAAAGCACATTGACATCAGACATCACTTTGTGAGAGATTGCTATGAAAAATGTTTGATTTCTTTGCATCATGTCCATACTTCAGATCAATTGGCAGATGTTTTAACCAAGGCATTGGATACATCTACCTTTGAAAACTTGATCTCAAGAAACATGGATTAAAAAAAAGTTCTCTTGTAAATCCATGTGTACATAACATCAAAATGTTTTCAGAAAATAAAAAACTCATCCTTAAAAATATTTAAAATTGAATTTTTCAATAAATCTTTAAAAGTCTGCTCATAACATCTGTTTGCTCAAAACCTCTGATAGGCTCCAAAATCTTATCCACTGATAAAGTGTATCCTCTGTCTTCCATCTATACTACTTTTTCAAAACACTGATAGTGATAAAAATCAGTACTTTTCTCATCAGAGGTTACACGTCGTTAGATGTTAGCCATCAGATCTTGCAACAGATGCCATGTCATCATCACTTTTTCAAAACCTTATAAAAACCCTGTTTTATCCCTCACCAATGTTTACCCTAAAACTGTGTCAATTTCAAAAATCTCAAAACAGTTTTTCTCTCTAACACCATGGCACCCAAATCAAAATCTTCGAAGAAATCTAAATAAGAACTTCCACCTTACACTCTCATAATCAAAACCCCACATAATTACACCGACATACTTGAAGCAAACGACGCAAACACTCGCTATCATCCAATGATTCGAATTTTGCAAAAGTCGAAATTCAAGCACATGTTAGAAGTCAAAGCCCCAATCTACATTGATTCTCTTCGTGACTTCTAGAATAATGCTAAGGTTCACTCAACTACTGCTGGTGTTCCTTATACAATAATCTCAAGAGTAGGGGGAGTGTTGATGCAAATTAGCCCCCAATCGATCTCTCAAGTTTTCAAGTTAAATGACATAGAACATCCTGTGTCATTCCCCATAATGAGATCCAAGCAGAGTTTCTGGAAAGAGGTTATGAAGGCCAGATGAAAGGTATGACCATCTTTAAACATAACTTTCCTGCTGAGATAAGATTTTTCTTTCACACAATTCTAACTTGTCTCTCAGCAAAAACCACTGCTTTCAATGAAATTCCATTGAACATGCAATATTTGGGGTATGCAATTTTAACTGACATAGATTGTAACTACTCCCAGATACTGTTCAATGATCTTGTGAATAATTTTCAAAATATTGAAAAAAGAAAAGGTTTTTTTATTCACCCACGGTTTCTGAGTGTTTACTTACAAGATCAAATCAAAGGTCCTGAAAGAAAAATAGGCGCTGTGACTAAACCGGGCCGCCTCAATCATGAAACCTTCACCAGAATAACTAACTACAATAAAGTTACGAAAACACAAGTAGAGGAGGCTGAGCAAGTTTTACCTGAACAAAATGTTCAAACTCAACCTCTTGCTACTGAGCCCACTGCTCTTGGTGATCAGGGCACCACAACCGCTGCTCTGAAACCCACACCAAAAATCCTCAAAAAGAAAACCAAAACACTTACCAAAAAGCCCACCAAACCCACAAAGGGTCCTTTAGAAGATGAGATCCTAGAGGTTAACCCAGTGACAGCACCAAAGTCACAAACCACTGCTGCTACTTCTTCACAGCAGATGGTTCAAAGATCTCCAACCGTCTTTGAAACTCCTCCTTCTTCCTCAAAAAAGGAAAAGGTTGTAGACACAGGGACACCAAATTAAAAGCTCTAGATCCACTTGGTTCTATCTTCCACAACCCTCTCCCAGGGCACTGTCGCTTTCTACACAACCACCTTTACCAATGACCATACTTCCAACTACTATGTTACCATTGCTGAATGCAATTGAATTAGACCAGACACAAACCAGCACTTCTCAACAACCAATTACTGAGAATATACTTCATCAAGAGGCTGGGTCTGACTCTTTATTCGTTGCTAGCCCATCAGCAAATGAAGAGGCTACATCCCTTGGGTTACATGTAACCCTTGGTGATAGTTCAACTCAAGCAGCCACTACAATTGCTGAACTCCCATGTTCTCGGTTGGACAGTGGTTTCATTAATAAGACTTGGTTGAAGGCAACCACTCTTGAGGCAACAACTGTTACCTCTACTGTGGGAAGTCCCCAGTGTGACATCCCGGCTTTTCAGGTATCTTAAACGCGCTACTTTATGGTTATTCACTCCTACGCTGATTTAATTCGGAGAATTAAATTACACGCTCGCAATAACTACGCTAACTTTGTGAATCTATAGGGTGAATCACGTGCTATGTGTTATTAGACGGGTTGTATCTAAATTACGTGCTATGTGTTATTAGATGTTTGTGATTTAATATTTTATAAACTCCATGTCGCAAATAATATTTTAGTAACTTTTATTAATAAACCGAACCAAGCTTGTGAAACGTTTCGACTTCGCGACCAAGCAAACCCAACCCGCCACCCACACCCCCTTGCGACCCACACCTCCTTGCGGCCCAAGGAAATAACACAAACTTGCGGCCCAAGACACTTACCTAAACCCCCCCCCCATCGCGACCCCCCCTCCTCTCCCCTTGTTATATTTATATGTAAATATGCATGGGATGTTTCAAAAAAAAAAGGAGAAACCCTAATACCCTAGAAGAATCGACGGCAGCCCCCCCTCTCACGGTCGCAAACCTCACACCTCCCGGATTGATTCCAAGCTTGTCCCGGTTCGATAAGCATCATCGTTTCAAGGTTAGGGTTTAATTGTTTTGCGATTCACACTAGGTTTTGTGTAATCTTGATCATGATTATGTGTTTTTAGGATTATTAGTATGAAAAAGTGTTGTGATTTATGATTAGTTCGGATGAATGTGCGAATCTTTGCGGTTGTGATGTTATGTTGAATACTAAAATCGTAGGCTGCGTTTTAGCGATAAAGATCATGATATATATTTAGGGTTTGCATGAATATTGATAGATATGATGATATTTGTCAAGTTAACGTGTTGTTAATCAATACAACTAAGCGTCATGATCGTTTAAACATGTTGCTAATGCGATAAAGTCGAAAACAGTATGCTGATTGACATTTACAGCCAACTTCAGTTGGCTGTAACCTGATTGTTATTTATTGAAAAGTGGATTTTCTGAAGTATAAAACGTGTATTTTTGAAAAACGCTTCAAATGGCGCCGGATTCATATTTTTCTGAGGTCGTTTGCTATTTTTAAATGGTCATTTAGTGCAGCAGCTGAAGCTGAGTAAATTCTGCAGAATTTGCAGTTTGTTTATCGAGTCGGATCTCATAGTCTGTAGGGGGTTAGGTCACGAAATTTATACAGTAACTAGAGAGGGGAATCTCCAAAACTCTCCCACTGGAATTTTGTTAATTGGATGAACGATGATTTTTAAATAATTTTTCACGTAGACTTCAGTTAGAAAGCAACGAATCTGACTGCAGCCTAGAATATAAATGTTTATAAATAATTGGTAGAGATTTAGGATTTAAAAATTTTAAAAACAATTCTACATTTAATTGAAAGCTCCTGTAAAAAAATTGGAATTTTTGGAACGTTGGAACTATTTTATAAAAATCCTTGAAAACAGCCCAGTTATGAGCGTACAAGCTGAAACATGATAACTTGCGTTTGTGTGTACCTAAGTGTTGTATAAGTTATCCTATGCTTATGACTAGTTGGTTTGATCATTATTTTGTTTGATGATACTTTGCATGCATGATTATGGTTTCGAATTGGTTATTACGTGTGCCGTACTGTGTGTTAGTTATGCGTAGGGTTTTTTGGCAGTATGTTGACACACTAACTTTAAATCGGTTGACATGTTAGGACGCGATTAGTGGTTCTATCATTTGCTTCTTTTACGTTATTCTAACCGAGAAAATTTAAGGTGAGTTCACGACCCCTATTTTATCCGGTTTTAAACAACAGGGGGAGAAACATGTATACGCTCTACAACTTTATCTTTTACGTTATGCGAAATTAACGTCGTTAACTATTCAGTAACTAAGTTAATGTTAATGTATGTTATGGTCACTAAGTAGCTTTATCACGGAAATTATAGTAGTACTACTCTCGGATTGTTAGTATTGGGTTAAATAGCGGGGAAATTATAGTAGTACTACTGGGCCCGACAAACCCCACCCGAGCTAGTCGCGCTAGCCGACCGGGAATGGTCAACGGGTGATTAATTTGGCCTAACTTTCGCCATGGTCAGTGATAGACCTGGCAACACTGAGGCAACAATAGTTAGCTTCGATCGCGAACTCTTAGGTGACGTAACTTTAGGTTCGCTACCTACATGTTAACATTGAACTTAATTACGAACCAACATTATTATTCCGGGTTAGGAATAATGGAACTATGTCGTTATCCCGGGTTAGGGATAACGGGGAAAAACAAACTGAACTTGTGAACTTATAAAAACCTGTGAACTCACTCTTCTTTAATGTTGACACTTGTTTCTTTACATGTTTCTCAGGACGCTAGGAGCGCTAGGTGCACTCACTTGCATTTGATCAATACATTTTTATCGAGTCTTATTTACGAATAATGTTTGGGATTTTGGTTTTGGTGTTTATGTTGGCGCCCGCTACTTAAATTTAATGCTTCCGCTAAACTTTGAAACTTTGTTATTTTGAAAATGACTATGAATGTTTACAACAAATGTTTTTGGAAAACATTCAAATAAATCATATAGAGTCGTTCGATATTGCTAGTGTCTGAGATTCTGGTTTGATTACACGCCTCGCGGTAATACTCTGCAAGTGGAAATTGAGGGTGTGACAGATTGGTATCAGAGCCTCTAGCTATAGAGAACCAGGTTTGCATTAAAAGTAGACCTAAACTATGGCTGTTACACGACACTAGACTTAATTGGCACCGAACTGTGATATCTTGTTATGTGTTATACTACAATTGTTCTATGTGAGATATATATGTATATTGTCATATACGCAACTCGTAACTAACTACACCAACCCAGCAGGCTATGTCATCATAATCATCCGACAGATCTCGACAATCAAGAGCGCCGGGGAAGGCACCCATGGTCGAACCCTCACTACCTTGTGGCGTGGAGACACGCTCAGCTGCTAGGAAAAGACTCGCTCTAGGAGGGGAGTCGTCCTCCCGTACGACCACCGCTATACCGGTCGAACCGGTCAACTCTTTAGGAGTGGGGGACGATCTACTTAGAGATGTGTTAAGGAAACAACAGGAACAGCTGGAGAGAATGCAGGAGACTATCGAAGCACATGGATGGCTGATACGTCAGCTAACTGGTAAAACTGGAGAGCTCGAGGAAGAACAATATGAGAATAAGAGAGTTCGAAACATTTTAGCTAAAGACTTTCGTGCTGAGCGGCTGAGGGCTAACTGGCTCGAAGACAGAGTTCTTGAGTCCAGTTGGAGGATTCATGAACTGGAGCAGAACCAAGCACCACCTATCCCAGTACCCGCACCAGCACCAGCCCCTCCAGCACCGGTAGATGATGAAGAGGAGGATCCAGAGGAAGACCCAGAGGAGGATCCAGAGGAAGACCCGGAGGAGGATATGGAGGAAGAAGAGCCGGAACAGGACCCGGCTGTTGAAGCTGAAAACACCGAAGAGGATGACGGCAGTGATAGCGACTTGGGAGATGGAGACATAGATGACTAGCTCGTCTCACCAATCTCCGTTTTATTTCCTTTAGTTTGTTTGTTTCCACTTATGTTTGAACTTGAAAATTTTATAATTAAACTGAGATGTTTGGTTGGTATTTTGTGAGACATTGCAATTTATTTAATCGAAAGTTCCTTTTGATTGTTTAATTTGTTGGGTTGACATAAATTGTGTGATTATTGAAGTGTGGAATATGATAACTATATTGGATATATACTTATCGGTGTGTGTTTGTGTTGTCTTGCGAAGATCTGAAATGGCAACCGGTCGTCGTGGAAATCTCAACATGTCAACTGAAGAATTGGCTGCTTTAATCCAAGAACACGTGAATGCTGCTCTGGCAGGTGTTCCTAACCCACCAGCAGGTAACCATTATTAAATTTTCATGGCAAAATCTAATAGTTGGGCTAGTAGACTTTCTCGCTGACTACCTATCCTCTATTATTAGGAGGGGTCTTAACCCCTACAAGATGTTCCTCGATGCGAAACCGAGCAAGTTCATGGGTGTTGAAGGACCCATAGGACTGGTCCGTTGGATTGAAAAGTCTGAATCGGTTTTCGAGATGTGCAATTTCCTTGAAGCTAATAAGGTCAAGTATGCTGCCTCGACGTTGGAAGATGGGGCATTGACCTGGTGGAACGCACAAGTCCAAACGCGTGGACTTGTTGCGGCGAATGCAATGGCCTGGACAGAGTTCAAAGCTCTAATCAAGGAAGAATACTGTTCGCGGGACAGAGTTCAGCAGTTGGAACAAGCGTTATGGAACCACAAGATGGTCGGGTCAGAAATTGAAGCGTACACAGCGAGACATCATGATCTGGTGTTCCTTTGTCCTGATTTGGCTAACACCGTCGATAAACGACTTGAGTTTTATCTTGGGGGTCTGGTCCCTGAGATCCAGGGCATGGTAATGTCTAGCAACCCTACGACGGAGCATCAAGCGATTAGGCTGGCGCATAAACTCACCGATAAGGCGGTGGAGCAAAGGAAGTTGCCACCCAAGGGTGCAACTGAAATTGTCCCTGACAACAAAAGAAAATTCAAAGACTCACCTGCTCGACAGTCTTCATCAGCCCAGCCACAACAAGGAAACCATAAGAGGTCCAACAACTTCAACAACAATCGGGGTCACAACAATCAGTCTGCCAACAACACCCAGAACTCGAGCGACTATGCGGGTCGAAAGCCGCAATGTAACCATTGTAACCTCCATCATCACGGCCCTTGCGCCGGAAATCGCCGCCAACGATGTGGCAAAGCAGGACACGCGGCAAAGGATTGTCGCGGGGAGATCATGACACGACAAAATCAGAACCAGCACCAGGGTCAGCAGCAGGGTAATAACCGGGGATGCTATCAGTGTGGTAGCACTGCCCATTTCAAGCGAGACCGCCCGCAGCTTCGCAACAACAACAATGGTGGGAATAACAACAACAACAACAACAACAACAACAACAACAACAACAACAACAACAATGGCAACAATGGAAATGGTGGCATAGGAGGTGCCAAAGGTCGTGCATTCACGCTGGGCCGTAGAGAGGCCAGAAACGACTCGAATGTGGTCACCGGTAAGTTTCCCCTTAACGATCATTTTGCTACTGTACTTTTTGATACAGGTGCGGATAAGAGTTTTATATCTGAGTCTTTTAGGAAGAACCTAAATCTCACACCTGAACCCCTAGAGACCCCTTACGTCATAGAACTAGCCGATGGTAAATCTGTAGATGTGACTCATTTAGTAACCGGCTGTCAACTTAAACTCGCGGGTCACACCTTTACCATTTATCTGATGACAACTACTATGGGTAGTTTTGATGTGGTAGCCGGAATAGACTGGCTATCCGACGTCCGAGCTGAAGTTCTCTGTTTCGAGAAAGTTATCCGTATTCCGTTCTCTAACGACGAAGTCTTGATGGTGCAAGGCGAGAAGGCAGGCGTCGTCACGAACATCATCTCTTACATGCAAGCTCAGAAGTATCTTCGGAAGAAGAACTTTTTTGCTTTGCTCGCACTGGTCACCGAGCAGTCTAAGGACGAGAAGCGAATTGAAGATATCCCCGTCGTCCGTGACTTTCCCGATGTGTTTCTAGAGGAGTTACCCGGTCCTCCACCACATAGACAAGTGGAGTTTGAAATCGAATTGGCGAACAATGCGGCTCCTATCGCCAAGGCCCCGTACCGCTTAGCTCCAGTAGAGCTGCAGGAGTTGTCTACCCAACTTCAAGAATTGTTGGAAAAAGGATTTATCCGACCCAGTACTTCGCTATGGGGAGCTCCGGTCCTTTTTGTCAAGAAGAAGGACGAGACCATCCGCATGTGCATCGAGTACAGGGAACTCAATAAGCTTACCGTCAAGAACCGATACCCATTACCTCGCATCGACGATCTTTTCGACCAGCTTCAAGGGTCATGCTACTACTCCAAGATTGATCTACAGTCCGGTTATCACTAGCTACGCGTCAGGGAGGAGGATATCTCCAAGACGGCATTTCGCACTTGGTATGGCCATTATGAGTTCTTGGTCATGCCTTTCGGTCTCACCAACGCACCCGCGGTGTTCATGGACCTCATGAACCGGGTGTGTAAGCCGTATCTCGACAAGTTTGTCATCGTGTTCATCGATGATATACTCATCTACTCTAAGGGTGAAGAAGAACATGCTGAGCATCTGCGATTATTGCTGGAACTACTTCAACAGGAGAAACCGTATGCCAAGTTTTCGAAGTGTGATTTCTGGATTCGGGAAGTTCAGTTTCTCGGGCATATCGTGAATGAAAAGGGTATTCACGTTGATCACGCCAAGATCGATGCTATCAAGAACTGGGAAGCACCCACGACACCGATAGAGATCCGCCAATTTTTTGGTTTGGCTGGTTACTACAGACGTTTCATCGAGGGATTTTCCAAGATCGCACAACCTCTTACCACTCTCACTCAGGAGGGCACCAAGTATGCTTGGGGTGACAAACAGGAAGCAGCATTTCAATTACTGAAGCAGAAGCTTCGTGGTATATTATGACGCTTCCATTCAGGGATTGGGATGTGTACTCATGCAACGTGATAAGGTCATCGCGTATGCATCTCGA
Organism: Scalesia atractyloides; assembly: GCA_947069175.1. Lineage (NCBI taxonomy): Eukaryota > Viridiplantae > Streptophyta > Magnoliopsida > Asterales > Asteraceae > Scalesia > Scalesia atractyloides. The sequence continues at coordinate 70,712,858 of CAMTDV010000014.1, forward strand.
CAGTTGAAGGTTCACAAGAAGAACTACACGACACATGACCTGGAATTGGGTGCAGTTACGTTTGCACTTAAGATTTGGAGACACTATCTATATGGAACAAGGTGCACAATCATGCATGCAAAGTATTATCATACCAAAATAGTGATCAAACCAACCTATCATGAACACAAATCAACTCATACAACACTTTGGTACACACATTCGCAAGTTATCAAGTTTCAGCTTGTATACTCATAATTAGGATGTTTTCGAGGATTTTTATAAAATAGTTCCAACATTCCAAAAATTCCAATTTTTTTACAGAAGGTGTCAACTAAACTTTAGAATTTTATGTAAATTTTTCAAGTCCTAACACTTTACTAATTATTCATAAGTATTTATATACTAGGCTGCAGTCCGATTCGTCGCTTTCTGACTGCAGTCCACGGGAGAATTTATTTAAAAATCATCGTTCATCCAATTAACAAAATTCCAGTGGGAGTTTCCCGGAAATTTCCATCTCCAGTTTCTGTACAAATTTCGTGATTCAACTCTCTACAGATTATGAGATCCGACTCGATAAACAACTAACAATTTTTCAGAATTTACACAGCTTCAGTTACTGCACTTAATTGACCACTTAAAAATATCAAACAACCTCCAAAAAATATGAATCCAGTGCCATTAGAAGCGTTTTTCAAAAATATACGTTTTAGGCTTCAGAAAATCCGTTTTTCGATAAATAATAACCAAGTTACAGCCAATTGAAGTTGGCTGTAAACACCATTCAGCATCCTGTTTTCAACCCTTATCGCAATAGAACTTGCTTAAACAATCGAGACGTTAAATATAATTGATCAAGGACAGAATTATTAGTCACATATCATTATGTACATCATACTCATGCAAACCCTAATCATACAATATGATTTTTATCACAAAACGCAGCCTATGATTCTTGATTCCAACTAATCATCATAATCGCCAAACTTGCACAATCAATCGAACTAACATCATAACACTTTCATAAACCATGATTCTACCATTACATACAAGCATGATCAATAGTTCATAAACCCTAATGTGATTTGCGAAACAATAGAAAACCCTAAACTTTAACAATGGAGATTAACGAACCGAGAACGAGATGGCAGTTGATTCGGGTTTGAAGGGGATCGCGACCGGGAGAAAGAGTGGGGAGAAGGCTGCCGTCGGCTGGTCTTAGAACTAGGGTTCCTCTTCTTTTTTTTTTGTTAACAATTCTCATGCATGCTTATCTATATATAGTGTGGGGAAGGAAAGAAAAGGAGAAGGGTTTGGGGCGATTTGAGCTTGCGGCCGCAAGGGGTTTGGGTGGGGGGTTTGGGTCTTTAACTTGAGCCTCAAGTTTTGCTTAACTCCTTGAGTCGCAAGGAAGTGAGGTCAACCCGTTTCGCGACCAGGTTCGGTTCGTTTATCTATTTACTATATATTTTTATAACTAATCACCACGAAATCAAAACATAACATAATCACTCACCAAGCTTATAAACGTCTAATACATATAGCACGTAATTCACTTGATAAGTTCACAAGGTTAGCGTAGTTATTTCGATCGTGTAAAATAAATCTCCGAATCAATTTAGCGTAGGAACGAATAACCGTGAAGTAGTGCGTTGCGTTTAAGATACCTGAAAAAACCGGGATGTCACATTATCCCCATGTTGAAAGAATTTTCGTCCCGAAAATTGAGTAAACGCGGTTTAGAATGCAACGCACAGGTTTAGAATGCCACGCACAAAGATTTAGTTCGTTAACAATGGTACACAAAATTACAAGAAATTCGCAGGTTGTCACATCATCCCCATGTTGAAAGAATTTTCGTCCCGAAAATTTAGTTGGTGGTAACGTTAACTTGCTGCTCAGTTGCAAAAAGGTGTGGGTATTTCTTTTCATTTGGTCCTCTCTTTCCCACGTGAACTCCGGTCCACGCTTAGAGTCCCAACGAACCTTGACGATCGGTATCTTGCTGTGCCTTCGAGTCTTGATCTCACGATCCATGATCTCGATAGGTTGTTCCACAAAGTGCAGTTATTCATCCACTTGAATCTCATCCAATGGAATGACTAGGGTTTCATCTGATAGACACTTCTTCAGATTTGACACGTGAAAAACGTTGTGAACTCCACTGAGTTCGGCAGGAAGGTCTAATTGGTAAGCTATGGGTCCGATACGTTTCAAGATCACGAACGGGCCTACGTACCGTGGGTTTAGTTTGCCTCGTTTCCCAAAGCGGATTACACCCTTCCAGTGTGACACCTTCAGTAGGACACGGTCGCCTAGTTGAAATTCAAGCGGTTCGTTGATCAGCGTAGCTTTTTTGTCGATCTCGTGCCGCTGCCATGCGGTTTCTGATTTGTACAATCTTTTCAGTAGCCTCAAGTATCAACTCAGGGCCTGTGAGTTGACTGTCACCGACTTCTGCCCAACAGACCGGTGATCTACATTTACGACCGTATAATGCTTCAAACGGTGCTGCCGATATACTCGTATGGTAACTGTTGTTATACGAGAATTCCACTAAAGGCAGATGGATTTCCCAACTGTTCCCGAAATCTACCACACATGCCCTAAGCATGTCTTCCAAGGTCTGAATGGTCCTTTCACTTATGTTTGAACTTGAAAATTTTATAATTAAACTGAGATGTTTGGTTGGTATTTTGTGAGACATTGCAATTTATTTAATCGAAAGTTCCTTTTGATTGTTTAATTTGTTGGGTTGACATAAATTGTGTGATTATTGAAGTGTGGAATATGATAACTATATTGGATATATACTTATCGGTGTGTGTTTGTGTTGTCTTGCGAAGATCTGAAATGGCAACCGGTCGTCGTGGAAATCTCAACATGTCAACTGAAGAATTGGCTGCTTTAATCCAAGAACACGTGAATGCTGCTCTGTCAGTTGTTCCTAACCCACCAGCAGGTAACCATTATTAAATTTTCATGGCAAAATCTAATAGTTGGGCTAGTAGACTTTCTCGCTGACTACCTATCCTCTATTATTAGGAGGGGTCTTAACCCCTACAAGATGTTCCTCGATGCGAAACCGAGCAAGTTCATGGGTGTTGAAGGACCCATAGGACTGGTCCGTTGGATTGAAAAGTCTGAATCGGTTTTCGAGATGTGCAATTTCCTTGAAGCTAATAAGGTCAAGTATGCTGCCTCGACGTTGGAAGATGGGGCATTGACCTGGTGGAACGCACAAGTCCAAACGCGTGGACTTATTGCGGCGAATTCAATGGCTTGGACAGAGTTCAAAGCTCTAATCAAGGAAGAATACTGTTCGCGGGACAGAGTTCAGCAGTTGGAACAAGCGTTATGGAACCACAAGATGGTCGGGTCAGAAATTGAAGCGTACACAGCGAGACATCATGATCTGGTGTTCCTTTGTCCTGATTTGGCTAACACCGTCGATAAACGACTTGAGTTTTATCTTGGGGGTCTGGTCCCTGAGATCCAGGGCATGGTAATGTCTAGCAACCCTACGACGGAGCATCAAGCGATTAGGCTGGCGCATAAACTCACCGATAAGGTGGTGGAGCAAAGGAAGTTGCCACCCAGGGGTGCAACTGAAATTGTCCCTGACAACAAAAGAAAATTCGAAGACTCACCTGCTCGACAGTCTTCATCAGCCCAGCCACAACAAGGAAACCATAAGAGGTCCAACAACTTCAACAACAATCGGGGTCACAACAATCAGTCTGCCAACAACACCGAGAACTCGAGCTGCTATGCGGGTCGAAAGCCGCAATGTAACCATTGTAACCTCCATCATCACGGCCCTTGCGCCGGAAATCGCCGCCAACGATGTGGCAAAGCAGGACACGCGGCAAAGGATTGTCGCGGGGAGATCATGACACGACAAAATCAGAACCAGCAGCAGGGTCAGCAGCAGGGTAATAACCGGGGATGCTATCAGTGTGGTAGCACTGCCCATTTCAAGCGATACCGCCCGCAGCTTCGCAACAACAACAATGGTGGGAATAACAACAACAACAACAACAATGGCAACAATGGAAATGGTGGCATAGGAGGTGCCATAGGTCGTGCATTCACGCTGGGCCGTAGAGAGGCCAGAAACGACTCGAATGTGGTCACCAGTAAGTTTCCCCTTAACGATCATTTTGCTACTGTACTTTTTGATACAGGTGCGGATAAGAGTTTTATATCTGAGTCTTTTAGGAAGAACCTAAATCTCACACCTGAACCCCTAGAGACCCCTTACGTTATAGAACTAGCCGATGGTAAATCTGTAGATGTGACTCATTTAGTAACCGGTTGTCAACTTAAACTCGCGGGTCACACCTTTACCATTGAGCTGATGACAACTACCATGGGTAGTTTTGATGTGGTAGCCGGAATAGACTGGCTATCCGACGTCCGAGCTGAAGTTCTCTGTTTCGAGAAAGTTATCCATATTCCGTTCTCTAATGACGAAGTCTTGATGGTGCAAGGCGAGAAGGCAGGCGTCGTCACGAACATCATCTCTTACATGCAAGCTCAGAAGTATCTTCGGAAGAAGAACTTTTTTGCTTTGCTCGCACTGGTCACCGAGCAGTCTAAGGACGAGAAGCGAATTGAAGATATCCCCGTCGTCCGTGACTTTCCCGATGTGTTTCTAGAGGAGTTACCCGGTCCTCCACCACATTGACAAGTGGAGTTTGAAATCGAATTGGCGAACAATGCGGCTCCTATCGCCAAGGCCCCGTACCGCTTAGCTCCAGTAGAGCTGCAGGAGTTGTCTACCCAACTTCAGGAATTGTTGGAAAAAGGATTTATCCGACCCAGTACTTCGCTATGGGGAGCTCCGGTCCTTTTTGTCAAGAAGAAGGACGGGACCATCCGCATGTGCATCGAGTACAGGGAACTCAATAAGCTTACCGTCAAGAACCGATACCCATTACCTCGCATCGACGATCTTTTCGACCAGCTTCAAGGGTCATGCTACTACTCCAAGATTGATCTACAGTCCGGTTATCACCAGCTACGCGTCAGGGAGGAGGATATCTCCAAGACGGCATTTCGCACTTGGTATGGCCATTATGAGTTCTTGGTCATGCCTTTCGGTCTCACCAACGCACCCGCGGTGTTCATGGACCTCATGAACGGGTGTGTAAGCCGTATCTCGACAAGTTTGTCATCGTGTTCATCGATGATATACTCATCTACTCTAAGGGTGAAGAAGAACATGCTGAGCATCTGCGATTATTGCTGGAACTACTTCAACAGGAGAAACCGTATGCCAAGTTTTCGAAGTGTGATTTCTGGATTCGGGAAGTTCAGTTTCTCGGGCATATCATGAATGAAAAGGGTATTCACGTTGATCCCGCCAAGATCGATGCTATCAAGAACTGGGAAGCACCCAGGACACCGATAGAGATCCGCCAATTTTTTGGTTTGGCTGGTTACTACAGACGTTTCATCGAGGGATTTTCCAAGATCGCACAACCGCTTACCACTCTCACTCAGGAGGGCACCAAGTATGCTTGGGGTGACAAACAGGAAGCAGCATTTCAATTACTGAAGCAGAAGCTTCGTGGTATATTATGACGCTTCCATTCAGGGATTGGGATGTGTACTCATGCAACGTGATAAGGTCATCGCGTATGCATCTCGACAGTTGAAGGTTCACAAGAAGAACTACACGACACATGACCTGGAATTGGGAGCAGTTGCGTTTGCACTTAAGATTTGGAGACACTATCTATATGGAACAAGGTGCACAATCATGCATGCAAAGTACTATCATACCAAAATAGTGATCAAACCAACCTATCATGAACACAAATCAACTCATACAACACTTTGGTACACACATTCGCAAGTTATCAAGTTTCAGCTTGTATACTCATAACTAGGCTGTTTTCGAGGATTTTTATAAAATAGTTCCAACGTTCCAAAAATTCCAATTTTTTTACAGAAGGTGTCAACTAAACTTTAGAATTTTATGTAAATTTTTCAAGTCCTAACACTTTACTAATTATTCATAAATATTTATATACTAGGCTGCAGTCAGATTCGTCGCTTTCTGACTGCAGTCCACGGGAGAATTTATTTAAAAATCATCGTTCATCCAATTAATAAAATTCCAGTGGGAGTTTCCCGGAAATTTCCATCTCCAGTTTCTGTACAAATTTCGTGATTCAACTCTCTACAGATTATGAGATCCGACTCGATAAACAACTAACAATTTTTCAGAATTTACACAGCTTCAGTTACTGCACTTAATTGACCACTTAAAAATATCAAACAACCTCCAAAAAATATGAATCCAGTGCCATTAGAAGCGTTTTTCAAAAATATACGTTTTAGGCTTCAGAAAATCCGTTTTTCGATAAATAATAACCAAGTTACAGCCATTGAAGTTGGCTGTAAACACCATTCAGCATCCTGTTTTCAACCCTTATCGCAATAGAACTTGCTTAAACAATCGAGACGTTAAATATAATTGATCAAGGACAGAATTATTAGTCACATATCATTATGTACATCATACTCATGCAAACCCTAATCATACAATATGATTTTTATCACAAAACGCAGCCTATGATTCTTGATTCCAACTAATCATCATAATCGCCAAACTTGCACAATCATTCGAACTAACATCATAACACTTTCATAAACCATGATTCTACCATTACATACAAGCATGATCAATAGTTCATAAACCCTAATGTGATTTGCGAAACAATAGAAAACCCTAAACTTTAACAATGGAGATTAACGAACCGAGAACGAGATGGCAGTTGATTCGGGTTAGGTCACGAAATTTGTACAGTAACTGGAGACAGGAATCTCCAAAACTCTCCCACTGGATTTTTGTTAATTGGATGAACGATGATTTTTAAATAATTTTTCACGTAGACTGCAGTTAGAAAGCGACGAATCTGACTGAGCCTAGTATATAAATGCTTATAAATAATTGGTAAAGATTTAGGATTTGAAAATTTTAAAAAAAATTCTACATTCTAATTGAAACCTCCTGTAAAACAATTGGAATTTTTGGAACGTTGGAACTATTTTATAAAAATCCTCGAAAACAGTCCAGTTTGAGCGTACAAGCTGAAACATGATAACTTGCGTTTGTGTATACCTAAGTGTTGTATGAGTTATCCTATGCTTATGACTAGTTGGTTTGATCGTTATTTTGTATGATGATACTTTGCATGCATGATTATGGTTTTGAATTGGTTATTACGTGTGCCGTACTGTGTGTTAGTTATGCGTAGGGTTTTGTGTCAGTGTGTTGACACACTAACTTTAAATCGGTTGACATGTTAGGACGTGATTAGTGGTTCCATCATTTGATTATTTTGCGTTATTCTAACAGAGCAATTTAAGGTGAGTTCACGGCCCCTATTTTATATGGTTTTAAACAACACGGGGAGAAACATGTATACGCTCTACAACTCTATCTTTTACGTTATGCGAAATTAACGTCGTTAACTATTCGGTAACTAAGTTAATGTTAATGTATGTTATGGTCACTAAGTAGCTTTATCACGGAAGTCCTCAATCAACTCTCGGATCGTTAGTATTGGGTTAAATAAAGGGGAAATTATAGTAGTACTACTGGGCCCGACAAGCCCCACCTGAGATAGTCGCGCTAGCCGACCGGGAATGGTCAATGGGTGATTAATTTGACCTAACTTTCGCCATGGTCAGTGATAGACCTGGCAACACTGAGGCAACAACAGTCAGCTTCGATCGCGAACTCTTATGTGATGTAACTTTAGGCTTGCTACCTACATGTTAACTTTGAACTTAATTACGAACCAACATTATTATTCCGGGTTAAGAATAATGGAACTATATCGTTATCCCGGGTTAGGGATAACGGGGAAAAACAAACTTTTAAACCGAACTTGTGAAGTTATAAAAACATGTGAACTCACTCTTCTTTAATGTTGACATTTGTTTCTTTACATGTTTCTCAGGACGCTAGGAGCGCTAGGTGCACTCACTTGCATTTGATCAAGACATATTTATCGAGTCTTATTTACGAATAATGTTTGGGATTTTGGTTTTGGCGTTTATGTTGGCGCCCGTTACTTAAATTTAATGCTTCCGCTAAACTTTGAAACTTTGTTATTTTGAAAATGACTATGAATGTTTACAACAAATGTTTTTGGGAAACGTTTAAATAAATCATATAGTGTCGTTCGATATTGCTAATGTCTGAGATTCTGGTTTGATCACACGCCTCGCGGTAATACTCCGCAAGTGGAAATTGAGGGTGTGACACCCAGTTCCAAGACAAAGGGGCATCTATGGTTGAAGCTGGTACTAAAACCACTGCTAATGATACCATCGATACAACTACCACTCCTGGTAGGAGTTCAGATGATCCTATTAAATTAGGTGATGATCCAAATATGAGGATTTGACGGAGAGGGTTACTAAGATAGAACATTCTGTGCATGAGATCAAAAATTTACTGAAGTAGATGATAGCTACAAAAAGTCAACCATCTGTTCTATCCACTGCTGATCTCATAGAAGTTCTTAACCCTCTGTTTCAACATCAACAACATTATTTGGATCTACAACACAAGCACCAGATTCATGATGTTAGAAACATGGTTGAGTCAAGGTATCAAGACACTGCAGCAGACATTAAAGCCATCAAAGCTCATCTACTCACAACAATTGGCCATGCACCTCCAACGGTTATCTTTGTTACAACAGATGAAGCCAAAAAGGGGGAGAAACCTTTGGGAAACAAAAAGCTGAATATAGATGATGATAAGGCCAGACCTACATTAAATATTCCAAGGCCTGATGGTTCAAAGAAGAAAGATTTAACTGATGAAATTGTGGCCAAGGCAAGGGCTAGTCACAAGAAGACAGTGATTGAGGAGAGCAAAGTGTTGGTTGAGAAAAAGATTGAAAAGCAAAAAGAAAAAGGAGAGGTTGGTACTTCATCAAAGAAGATACTTGCTACAAAAGCTAGTCAACCAACAACCACACCTCCTAAAACTAAGCCTGAAAACAATCCAACCATCAAAAACTCTGTCTCTCAAAAACCTATCACATCTTCAAAGCAGAGGTTGCAACAGATGCAGCTCTATCCACTGCCATTATCACATTTCCCACATCAACTCATCCATTATCCACACCACCAAAAATACCACCACCTCCATCACCCACCTTAAGGTTTAAAAGTAGAAAGATCACAAAAGTGATAAATGATGATGAGATTCCTGCACCTCTTCCACTGTCATCACAACCAATGACCTCCACACTAGTGATTAGAACATCTTCAACTCTTGAAGTTACTCCTGCAGCAAAGCTGTATCCTCTTGATTTACCAGCAGTCAGGGAAGAGATCCTATGTTTCTTTTCTGAGGTGACCCTGACAAAAGAACAATCCTATCCCTTGATGGCTATCCAAGACCTGCAAATGTTGATAATTATCTGGAACTGAAACAGAAACAAGTAGAGGATATTGCCAAAAGAGAAACAACTGGTAAAGGTGATAGAGAAATACAGATTGCCATGTCCTTTCAACTAAGTAAAGCCAACATCTTACAAAACTTTGTCAAGAACATGAGCCACCAGTTGTCAGAAAGGGAATATAAGCTGCTCAAAAGTGAACTTATGAGTATATCATGGAGAAGAAGATGTATAAGGGAACAAGGGCACAGTTCAGGGATTGGAGCATAGATGAGCTAAGAGATGAAATGAACAGAATGCAAGAAATGTTGAAAGACCCTCTCAAAAAGCCAACTCCTCCCAACTGGGATTTATACAAGAAAGATATGCTTGAAAAGGACTTAAAGTTGAAGAGAATGAAGAATGAACTAATTCAGAATCATTATGGTTCAAAGAACCAAGTGATGAGATGGGGTGAGGTCAAGGTGATAGGCACTTACAAAAAGTTGGAAGAAAGGAGGAAAAAGGATCCATCCATGCCTCCTAAACCTGATTATTCAAAAGAAGATGCTATTCTCAAAGCCCAACTCTCCAAAAAGTCCAGCATAACATCTGCACATTCCACACTTGCCCTGTTACACATAAAAAGGTAAGGGGAGATGTCTTTAAAGACAGACAAAGAGTTTGAGGATACATTTATCAAAGAAGGAATACAGAACATGACTGATTATACATGTAACATCCGTAAAAAACCGGGTTAACCAAACCCGCTTCGTTTATTAACTGAACATCCAGTTAAAATTTTCGTTGCATGTTTAGGGCTCAAACTAATTTTAAACAATACATAATTAATATATATATTAGAATTTAAAATATATAATTGTAAATTTATAATAAATAATGAAATAAAAATATTTTTCAGACGCCGGGTTTCGAACCCGGCTCACTCTCAAGACCAAACAGCCGGAAGACTTAACACACAAACACTTAACCACTCCGCCACACGCTCATGTTGTGAAGAAATTTAAACAAATAAAACTTAAAGTCTCATCGCGAACAATCCGATTTAACCCAAAACTGAAACCGCCAATCAATCTTCAATCAATGAAGTTTCGCGATTATTTTGGGCATAACGGACAACTGGGCATCGGTTATAATCAGTCCATTGATTCAATTCGAATCAAAACTGATCAAACCATATGATTTGAATTCGAAACCGAAAATGTAATTAAATCCGAGTTATACTTTATTCATCATTTGAGCTCGCGAGTTTATCAAACTTACTCTCTCCAATTCGCTCTGTAAACCTCGCCGCAAGTCGCTGGAGTCCTCTGCAAGTTGATCGAAAGTGATCGCCGGACTTTCGCCGGAAAACCGAGACTTTCATCAAAACGGTAGATACCTCGACTCTTTCGATTTCAATCCATTGTTAGACTATTACTAACTTCAGTTCATCAATCAGAATAAATCCCAGTCGACGTTGCCGGATATTCTGCAATCGCCGGAAAATCTCTGGAATTTCCAAAATCACGTTGTGAATCGGTATAATCATTCAAACCTTCTGATAATCATTGTTTAGTAACTCAATTTCACATCTAATCGATCAAAACTGTTAATTGATCCGATCAGACGGAGTTCACAAAACAGAGCCGATGATACTTGCCGGAGTTCTGAGAAAGACATCTGTTTTTGTACATTCATTTCCAAAACCCTCTCTATCCATCACATTTCAATCACTTATAAATTTCGTTAAACAAATTAACAAGAACAGTTGAATAATCGTGGTCTGTGTCTTTGAACGAAGAAGATGAAGTCGAACTTATGTATAAGTATAATTAAAACAAGTTATATAAACGGGTTAGACACACAGTCCAGCGGTGGACTGTGTGCAAACAATTAACACACGTCTCGAGTTCGATCCCTGACACAACCTCACTCTCTGAAATAAAAATGTTCTTTTTAAACCGAACCGGATCAACTCGTTGTAAGATGTTAAGTATAATAAAAATCAGTATATTAACCAGGTTAGACACACAGTCCAGCGGTGGACTGTGTGCAACACTAAACAACGGGTCCCGGGTTCGAGACCTGTTGTGTTCACCGGTCCGATATAATTAAATCCTTTTTAAAAATAAATGATTTCTGATTAAATTAAATAGTATATAAATATAATTAAAAACAGAAATATTTCGGGTTAGACACGTAGCTTAGTTGGTAGAGCTGCGTTCACGCGTACGGAGGTCTCGGGTTCGAGCCTCACCCAGCGCATACATACACACGTCTGAACCGGTTAACAGTCAACAGTCAAAGTCAATGGTCAACGGTCAACCCAAAAAGTCAACATTTTTTTTATATTTTTAAATCAATTAAAAATACTTAAAAATAATATTTTTTAAGTTAGAAAATTTCCTTGAACTCACAAAAATAAACCTAACAATCCCATTAAGAACACTAATTAAAAATATTAATCTCAAATAAAAGTTTATTTATTTATCGAACTATTATATTATTATTTAGGTTAGTTCCCTTGCCGATTAAATCCGAATTCGTGCGCATTCATCATCAATCCAAGAAACGCACCCACTGTGAGTGAATTCTTACAAATTCCCCTTTTATTCATGTTTTGGGGTGTATCATGTGTCGCTTAAACTAATTTGCTTATTCAAACTCGTGCTATACCATATTATGATCTAAACTTAGAATGTAAATACTGTTTGTTGTGATGTATTACATATTGTCAAGTAGTATGCAAATTATTAGTTAGGCCCATCAGTTCCTCGTGGGAGACGAGTTGAACAACGCGTGCCTTAAAACTCATTCATTAGGCCCATCAGTTCGTAGAACAACGTGTGCCTCAAAACTCATTCATTAGGCCCATCAGTTCCTCGTGGGAGACGAGTTGAACAACGCGTGCCTCAAAACAATCAATTGTTGTATGTGTGTGCAATATTTAATATTATGTGTATTGTGAATAAATTTACATCTACATTTACTCATATGTGGTTATGCACTTTATTTTATGATCAATAAAATAAACTCGTTTAAATGTTTTTCATAGGATTCACTCGCCAACTTTTTGTTGACCCAAAAACCATTTTTACACATGATACAGGTGGACAGGATGAAGCAAGAACACATAGGAAAGTGCCTTAGAAGAAAAATAATGAAGTCTAGAAAGATGTATAGAACATGTTTGAACTTGTATGATATGATTGTATGATCTCCTTTAAATTGTAATAATAAATATGAAACATTATAATAAATGTCATGAGCTTTGATGAAAACCCAATCATGCCCCGATCACCTTTTCCGCTGCGGGTTGGGGTGTGACAGATTGGTATCAGAGCTTTTGACTATAGGGATATAGGATAGGTTATTAGACCCTTAGAGCCTATACTATAGTTGATTAGATTTTAATTGTTTATGTGGTGACATGCAAACTCATGATGTTTATTTCTTTCATATTTATTACATACACAAATGCATGCAAACACTTCCAATATTACATTATGTGATATATAATGAATTATACTTACAGTCAAACATGCATACTTACATACATATTCATCATACATATTTCAATGTTCACATATTCAAATCATCTTCATACTTCCGTTATTCAAGATTTTGTCGCATTTGTCATTTTTCAAATCTCATCAAAGTGAGTTCTACGACGGGCATGTAGTAACTGTAAGGGTACAAGTACCGGTAGTCGGAACGTCCTGTCTAGGTTGGCATTCGTATAAATCCAATATAACAGACCAGTTTGCCTACCTGGGGACTAACGATGAGAGTACGAAGGACCTATTAGGCCAAAGCATGCCACACCAAACGTCCTTCGAACTAACCCCACTTTGAGGTGTCACCGTGTCCACACCTGGATACATTCTGAATATCATACGTTACATACATATTTCTCAATTTTCTTCGGGTTTTAGTGTACGTAATCAGGCTAACACATGCGAACCATATGAAAAACCCGGTAATCATGGGGGCCCACATGATTACGAAGGTGAAGTATGGCGGCATGCAAGGCCCAATTACGAGCAAAGCCCAAGACATCCTATGGATGTAGTAGATTTATTATTCTATATTTATTTTATGAATGTTCATTCCTAAATACGACACATGACCCCTAAAACGTCCAACTCATACTCTTGATATGTATTCCTTGTAGATGTCTTCTAATCTCGCTCGTAGGAGGACGAGATCAGGAAAAGCCCGCGAGCGCATGGCTGCCCAAATCGCTCAACAAATGGCTGCCGTAATACCCAACATTGTAGTTCAAGTTCATCAAGCCCTTACCGCTAATCCCGTCAATCAAGAAGATCAAAATGTTGTCAACCCTCCCCCAAGTACCACTAAATGCACCTTCAAGCATTTCAAATCCTGCGACCCTCCAAAATACGAAGGGACTGAAGATGTCACCGCTCTCCTCCATTGGTTTGAAGAAATGGAAAACACTTTTCTAAATTGCGATTGCCCCGATGATCGCAAAGTGCGATATGCTACTGGTCGTTTACTTGGAATAGCACTTACATGGTGGAATACAGAGAAGGCCAACTGAGGTGTTGAAGACTATGACTTTGACTTGGGAAGAGTTGAAGGAAATCATGACAAGACGGTTATGCCCAAGAAGCGAAATCAAGAAATTGGAGGATGAGTTCTATTCTTTGAAACAAAAGGAAGGCGACCACACCACATACAACAAGAGATTCCTCGAGTTAAATCAAATGGTTCCCAACTTGTTCACTCCTCTTTACCGTTTGATCGAGCACTACATCCGAGGTCTTCCTTCAAAAATTCAAGACTCTGTAATAAGTACCACACCTGCAACTTTGGAAGCAGCAATGGAGTTAGCTACAGAGCTCATCAAGAACCGCATACGGAATAAAGACTTCAAGGAGGAGAAGAAGAAGGATAAAGCATCAACTGAAACCTCAAACTCCACCCAAACCGAATCCCCTTCTCAACCCATTTCTAAGAGAAAACGAGATGGGCAACTTTTCGCTGTCACCCAACACAATCAACCAGCCTCACAAGCCGTACCCCTCCAAGCTATCCCAATCACTCAAGTAGTACCCAAATCAACTTACCCAAATAAGAAACCTTACCTTGGACCTCACCCTCAATGCAACACCTATTTTTATCACCATCCATCTACCTTACCTTGTCGACTATGTGCGAATTGTGGACGCTATGGTCATTTGAGCAAGGTTTGCCACACCCCTCAAAACCAAACCTCACCCCCTACTCAAAACATGATCCAAACATATCAACAACCCCGGTACCCCATGTTCCCATATGTTCGAGCTTGTTTTAATTGTGGTGACCCTACCCACTTTAAAAACACGTGCCTAGATTGGTTAACATCATAAACGCCCAAGCTCAAGCAAACCCAGTTAACCAAGCAAATCAAGAAAACCTAACCACTAGGCCACCAGCAAGAGGAAGAGTTTACAACATCAACGCCAATCCTGTTGAAGATAATGATGGCCCAAACGAAACACCCAACTAGTCTCCTTCACCAAAAATCAAGATTCAACTCCAACCATTTAGTTTTTATATTTTTCTTTATGTTATCTCAATTTTCACGTATCTCAATTATAAATTGTAAATTATCCAAGAATCTTAATGCGAATTACTATTTCAGTTTTGTTTTATACTCATTGATTTAACATTCATATAATCGTACCTCACGACGTATCTCAGTCTCATCATTTAAAGAAGTTGAGTTGTGTCTCACTTCTACATAGACTAACCTCATCATCGTAACAAACGAGAGAGGTACTGTCAGCATTCAAACATGTATACTATCAGAATTAAGACTCAAGCTTTGGTTGTTGTGTTTTGTTTATGTTTTAGAGTCACATAGAACTAATCATAACTTACTGATAAAACCAATGAAAATTTGACAAGAATATGGTGGATACGCCGTTGGTACTTCCTATATATAAGTATTCTTGCCAAAGGATCAGAGGCATTGTCAGGCAGTTACGAGAAGTTCCATGTAGGATTTAGTAATGTCTTGGTTGAAGTTTGTTTTATACTTACTGATTTAGCATTCATATCATCATACATCTCAACGTATTTCAATCTCATCATTCAAAGAAGTTGGGCTGTGTCTCACTTCTACATAGACTAACCTCTTCATTATAACAAAAAAGAGAGGTACTGTCATCATTCAAACATGTATACTTTCAGAATTAAGACTCAAGTTTTGGTTGTTGTGTTTAGAGTCACATAGAACTAATCATAAATTACTGATAAAGCCAATGAAAATTTGACAAGAATATGGTGGATACGCCGCTGGTACTTCCTATATATAAGTATTCTTGTCAAAGGATCAGAGGCATTATCAGGCGGTTATGAGAGGTTGCATGTAGGTTTTAGTGGTAGAAGTTTTGTTTTAGGGTATAACCTTATCTTTCCAAACGTATCAAAACTCATATGCATAAAATCATACTTAGTCAATCAACTCTGTGTATCCATGTTCCATATTCATACACTTTAGGCAACAAAAAGCGATTCCTGTAGCCGCGTATTCAACCCTTACTAGGAACGTTACCGCCTCAAATAAAAATTTAAACTCTTAACTCTCTTCTAAGTATGTAATTGTCAAATTAAAACACCATCCTTTTGAGACAAACATGCCACTACTTAAATTTCGGGACGAAATTTCTAAAAGTAGGGGATACTGTAACATCCGTAAAAAACCGGGTTAACCAAACCCGCTTCGTTTATTAACCGAACATCCAGTTAAAATTTTCGTTGCATGTTTAGGGCTCAAACTAATTTTAAACAATACATAATTAATATATATATTAGAATTTAAAATCTATAATTGAAAATTTATAATAAATAATGAAATAAAAATATTTTGCAAACGCCGGGTTTCGAACCCGGGTCACTCTCAAGACCAAACAGCAGGAAGACTTAACACACAAACACTTAACCACTCCGCCACACGCTCATGTTGTGAAGAAATTTAAACAAATAAAACTTAAAGTCTCACCGCGAACAATCCGATTTAACCCAAAACTGAAACCGCCAATCAATCTTAAATCAATGAAGTTTCGCGATTATTTTGGGCATAACGGACAACTGGGCATCGGTTATAATCAGTCCATTGACTCAATTCGAATCAAAACTTATCAAACCATATGATTTTGAATTCGAAACCGAAAATGTAATTAAATCCGAGTTATACTTTATTCATCATTTGAGCTCGCGAGTTTATCAAACTTACTCTCTCCAATTCGCTCTGTAAACCTCGCCGCAAGTCGCTGGAGTTCTCTGCAACTTGACCGAAAGTGATCGCCGGACTTTCGCCGGAAAACCGAGACTTTCATCAAAACGGTAGATACCTCGACTCTTTCGATTTCAATCCATTGTTAGACTATTACTAACTTCAATTCATCAACCAGAATAAATCCCAGTCGACGTTGCCGGATATTCTGCAATCGCCGAAAATCTCTTGAATTTCCAAAATCACGCTGTGAATCGGTATAATCATTCAAACCTTGTGATAATCATTGTTTAGTAACTCAATTTCACATCTAATCGATCAAAACTGTTAATTGATCCGATCAGACGGAGTTCACAAAACAGAGCCGACGATCCTTGCCGGAGTTCTAGAAAGACATCTGTTTCGGTACATTCATTTCCAAAACCCTCTCTATCCATCACATTTCAATCACTAATAAATTTCGTTAATCAAATTAAACAAGAACAGTTGAGTAATCGTGGTCTGTGTCTTTGAGCGAAGAAGATGAAGTCGAACTTATGTATAAGTATAATTAAAACAAGTTATATACACACGTCCGAACCGGTCAACAGTCAACAGTCAACAGTCAAAGTTAATGGTCAACGGTCAACCCAAAAAGTCAACATTTTTTTTTATATTTTTAAATCAATTAAAAATACTTAAAAATAATATTTAAAGTTAGAATTTCCTTGAACTCACAAAAATAAACCTAACAATCCCATTAAGAACACTAATTAAAAATATTAATCTCAAATAAAAGTTTATTTATTTATCGAACTATTATATTATTATTTAGGTTAGTTCCCTTGCCGATTAAATCCGAATTCGTGCGCATTCATCATCAATCCAAGAAACGCACCCACTGTGAGTGAATTCTTACAAATTCCCCTTTTTATTCATGTTTTGGGGTGTATCATGTGTCGCTTAAACTAATTCGCTTATTCAAACTCGTGCTATACCATATTATGATCTAAACTTAGAATGTAAATACTGTTTGTTGTGATGTATTACATCTTGTCAAGTAGTATGCAAATTATTAGTTAGGCCCATCAGTTCCTCGTGGGAGACGAGTTGAACAACGCGTGCCTTAAAACTCATTCATTAGGCCCATCAGTTCGTAGAACAACGCGTGCCTCAAAACTCATTCATTAGGCCCATCAGTTCCTCGTGGGAGACGAGTTGAACAACGCGTGCCTCAAAACAATCAATTGTTGTATGTGTGAGCAATATTTAATATTATGTGTATTGTGAATAAATTTACATCTACATTTACTCATATGTGGTTATGCACTTTATTTTATAATCAATAAAATAAACTCGTTTAAATGTTTTTCATAGGATTCACTCGCCAACTTTTTGTTGACCCAAAAACCATTTTTACACATGATACAGGTGGATAGGATGAAGCAAGGAACACATAGGAAAGTGCCTTAGAAGAAAAATAATGAAGTCTAGAAAGATGTATAGAACATGTTTGAACTTGGATGATATGATTGTATGATCTCCTTTAAATTGTAATAATAAATATGAAACATTATAATAAATGTCATGAGCTTTGATGAAAACTCAATCATGCCCCGATCACCTTTTCCGCTGCGGGTCGGGGTGTGACAATACAACAGATGATCAAGTGTCAAGATGGCTAAAGATCTATCACAAATAGCTCCTTCTCAATCCTCAGCAATAAAAGCTCCTTCAAGAAAACCTTCAGACCAAAAATTCTAAAGTGGAAGGTCGACTAAAGACACTCATGAATTGACACTGCTCAAGTCTGATGGTAATGCCACTAAACTATCCATGGAAGCTGCTTATGTGCTTACAATAGAAGACTTCCAAGAATTATTATGTTTAGAGCTAGAGAAGGATGCTGATGACATAGAATCTCTTAACTTTGAACTTCAATTCAAAGGTCAAATAAGAAAATTCTTCCCGAGGAATAAAGACCAAGAATAAAGTGTTTTTGGCATCATTTGTTCTAGGGGGAGATTAGTTGGGATTGAACCATATGAAAGGAACAATTGATATGAGCCAAATAACACTATCCGAGCTTTGGTTAAACTATCAGAGGTTACAACCTCTGTTGTACATACACTGCTTTCCTTAAAGATTGCTCTCCTATCATCCGTCTTCACAAGTTGCAAAGGTCTGCCAGAGTTAAAAGGATCAGAGGATAGAGATCAGAGCTTAGTCATTATTTAGATAATCAATGTAACAGTGCTAAGCACTGATAGTTAATATTAGCAGTGTTTGTAGTTAGTTACGTTTAGTTTCCTGTCACTATCAACCCTGACGTCATCAAAGATGCTCAGTGGTTTGATAGTTTAGTATAAATAGGTAACTTGTGTAACAGTTTAACCTGGTCTATAAAAAGATCAACTTTCGCATATCATCTTCTCTGCATTTTCTTACTACCAAACTTCAATTGCAAAGGCTGGGGGGAGTTTGTGAATCACGTGCGAGTTTACCAACTTGAAAACATGATGATGATGAAAACAAACGGTCATTGCTTGTAGTAAAAGTTTTCCATCTATTTCTGTGCAAATCTCTTTTAAAACTCAATCATTTTCCATTTTTGAAACAAACTACAAGTAATTCAAACTCAGATCCTAACAACTAGATAAAACATGTGTTGAATATTTTATAGTTTAGACTGAAATACGAACACATGACACTTTTGACAGGATGACACCTTTCGAGACGACGAGGACTCGTCTTCGCGAATGACTCGTCATACGAATGACTCATCCTCATGAATTACTCATCCTCTCCAAATCTCATGTCTATAAATAGGGTGTCATTTGTTAGAATTTGATACGTTTTGGAAATTGAAGGGAAATGCTGGAGCCAACTTGTAAAATGATGTATGCTCTTTCGGTATGAATGGAACCTTCTACTTATGACTATTCTTCTACCGTATTAGCTCTATCCTATCTAAACTTCCGTCTAAACCCACCGGCTCTAGAAGTTTCAATTTTTAAGTATGAAATCAAGTTTTTAAAAATTCTTGTTGGTAGATCTTGCTAGATCTAAACATGCATGTGTTAGATCATACTTTTAAATATGAACTTGCGAGATCTTAGTAACTACATCACTACAACTTCAAAGATCAAAAAAAATCACCAAAAATAACACATAACTATGTTAGTTTGTTTTGTTTTAGTTAGGGTTTCATGTAGTTATTAGATGAGATTCAAGGTGATTACTTGTATTACTATGTTTAAACATAAAATGCGAAGTGTGAATACAAGATTTAAAGCTTACGACTAGCTCTTGGCTAGGGATGAACATGATGAAGAATAAATGTAGATCCAAGAGTTCAAGGCTTGAGAAAATGCTTCAAAAATGCTTCCAAATACTTGCAAATATCTTAGATCATCAATGAATCTCCATGCATGTATGTATAATATGTGTGTAGGTTTTGAAAAGTGAAGGTGCTTGTGGTGGTGCTTGGGCAGATTTCAAGAGAGAAAAGAGAGGTGGAAGTGTTGAGTTTTTGGTGTTATGAGAAAATAGGAAGAAATGTCACTTATGCATGTGCTTTTTGAATCCCAAATTTCAATGCATAAAATGCTATACATCTGTAAAAACCATGCATCTTCATCACAAAACAAGGGGCCATTGTGGGCCCCATAAAATCGTAACAATTTGCCTAGTTGGTTTGGGTGTTAAAACTTGTTAAGTATTTATGATGTAACACCCCAATCGCGTAATACAACACACACGGCGGAAATATCGGGGAGTCACGTTACAAATTGCTCACAACTACTGGTACTAAATGGTTTCATTATTGTTAACATTGTTTTACAAAACAAAGAATACATGAAGTTGTCTTTTGATTAAAGAAATCTAAAGCCTGGATGCATTCCTATGTGCAACATGCTTGAATAATTGAAACCTGAAACATATGTGAAAAGACATCAACAAAGAATGTTGGCGAGTACATAGTTTTGTTGGCCAAGTTAATGGCAAAAAGTTTGGTATTACAATGCTTTAACAACTTGTAGGTCCGTTATACGGATCGTTCGGGCACTAATCTGACAAACCTAAGGTAAACGTGCGGAATCCGTTTGCATAGGCGACATTGGATACACTCATTTGTTTCTATTTAATCACCGTTACATTAATATTCAACGTTACAGATCCTGGAAACACTTGGACAGAGCTTCGCCTCTGTCGTGACAAAATCTCTGAAAGTTACAAATGAAATGTCAAGACTCCTATTTATAGGAGTGCAAGTTCGGGCAAACTTGCTTAGTCAAGTTCGGCCAAACTTGACTACAACATATACATTTCAAGCGAACTTGACTATAAACATATATAAACTTCAACATTTCGCTCCTAAATACAGACTCGATATTATACGATGACGTAGGCAACAGACATATGCATCAATAGACTCCCCCTTGGATGTTGTTGTAGTCATCATTCTTCAATTAAGTTCCTGAGTCTTTAATGTTCTCTTGATTTTTATTTCTTGAATAACTTTATCATCCATGCTCCCCCTTACTTTAAGGTTTTGGTTATCTTCAATCAACATGTTTAGCTAGCTCCCCCTCAAATGATGCTCCGAATCTCTAAGATTTAACGATTAAGAACAATCACACGTATCCACACACAAACAGTTACTTAATAGTCTCGTTGGTCCGGCTCATATTCAACATTATTAGGTTTCCATGGAAGATATGAGAAAACATACTAAAATGTAATATTTACAGTTTGTATTTATGTGAGAAAACGTGCTAGAGGATCATATCAGTTTTTGAGACATATCACCAGTACCGTTGATCTTTTAATGACTTTAAGTTTTAAACTTGTTTACCTAGATTGTCGATATGTTTGTCCACCTAAACTTTAACACATTTCTCAGTTGTTCCAAGATATGTTAGTTAGAATTATGAAACTTGACTTAACTGTGTTTCCCACTTCTTGAATATACTCCCGTATGCAGATTCCCTAGATTTCATCTTACGGCGAATATAGCGTAATTGATATCTGTCTTTGGGTTAATGCGAGACCTTGAGACCTCAGGTTAGTACTACCGTACAGACAAAGAGATGAAGGCTCGACTTTAAGGTATGTTCTATTTAAGGAATCTTTTTAGCACTGCAAATGATTAGATCTTTCGATACTTTTCAAGACTGCATGCAGTTTAGGGGTTTATAGCAAAAGTATTATAGAAGTTCAAGGCTATTGTTCTGCAAAATCAGAAGAACCTTTATAATACCCCAGATATCAACTATCTATAAAGACATCGTATCCCAGAATCAGGCAACCCTTCAATCGAAATTTCGGAGTACTAAGTCCATATATCCAAGATGTGTTAATCCACAAGATTAAGCAGTTGTAAAATTTAGTTTATATCTCAAAAACAGTTTACTGAACGTGTTAAGCCTGTCGACACATACACAGTCAGACTTGTTTATCACTTTAAACTTTACATTTCTTTAGCATACTGTGATAGTCCGACTGATGTACTATCATTTCCTTTTTGTGCACAAGTAATCTCATTTTTCAATGTTTTGACATTATTGAGATTTTCTTATTGTTTTTGGAAACATTTTAAAACGATGTTTTTCAATTTTACAAGATTTTTTTTTACAATTTTTAAAAACTTTTCTCCCCCTAAAATTAAAAACATCTTATTAAAATCTAAAATAAGAATCTTCCATTTTAACCATTTAACGACTTTTTACGAATATAAACGCGAGACTACCATTTTGTTTGTGTGGAATATCACTCTTGTCTCTCTGTATGAACAACCACTGCTTCTGAAATGACCTTTCGCTTGAAGCTTAGTTATCCTGCACATTCAAACAAACTTTAATCAGTTTTGAATTGGAACCCAATCCATTCTGTATTTAGGTTTACCAAAATCATTAACATCTGAAGTAAACAAACATTCACACTCTTTTTGACATTCAAACAGTTTGATAGAAACTTTATTTGAAAATTGTACTTTCTTTGATTTTTTAACTGTTTGAATTATCAAATTTTTCTCCACTGCTCTCTCTTTTTGTGAGTTTTTATAATGATTGGATGACCGTACCGATGAGCTTTTATTTTGTTTTGAAAATTTATAGAATTTTGTTTTTCATGTTGTTTTTGTTCTCCATTCTGCTTAGAAGGTTTTTGCGTTGAGCATTCACCTTTTTCAGCAGATTGTAGAACAGTTTCTTGAAATTTTTCTTTTAGTTTCAAAAATATTTCCTTTTTATCATTTTCATAATTTGTGACATTGTCACTTATTGGAATTTTCTGTTTATTATCATTTATCGGTTTTGGACATATATGTTCTAACTTTAATGAGGAAGTCACAAATCCTTTCAATAATTTTGCTGAATTAGCAGCTTTATTTATAACAGTCTCAACTTCTTTTTCAAGTTGAGCTATTTTCTCAATATGAGAATTTATTGCTATTTGATTTTCTATATTTAATTTTTCAAAAACAATTTTATCATTTTTAAACATTTTTATTTCATTTTGAAAATCTACTACCATTTGTAATTTTTCATTTTCTAAAATTTTTATTTTGTTTTTAAAATTCTTTTCATTGTCTTTTAATTTTTATTTTCTAATGTCAAACTCTCAATCTCATTCAAGAGTTTGGCATTATCTGCCTGATAATTGTCTACATCATAGACCAGGCAGATTGGTTTAGAACTTGAAGACTCATTTGTGGATATACTTGAAACTAGAGCTTCACAGTTCTTAACCACTACACTCTCTTGAAACTTATTCTTCAGAGATGTCCAAAATTCTTTCGCAGTCTTATATTCTTGTAAAAGTATCAGGATGTCTTCCTTAACCGATTGCTGGATAAGATTAATCATTTTATTTTCAGCAAAATAATTATCTTTCTGTTGAGTAGAATATTTGCACTTCTCCAGAATTTTCTAATTCTCATCTCTAGGAATGACATAACCTGTCTCAATCGCAACACAACTGCGGAAATGCATGGCTTTGACCCAGTTCACGAACTTTTCATTCCAGGCTTCATACTCTTCTAATCTCATCAACATTGGCAGCTTCACAGACCCATTTCGTTTTCCAAACTAATCTGTTGTTTAAAACACTTGAAAAATGATTAGCAAATAGATAATTTTAGTAAA
The DNA here is from genome assembly GCA_947069175.1 of Scalesia atractyloides. Taxonomy (NCBI): domain Eukaryota; kingdom Viridiplantae; phylum Streptophyta; class Magnoliopsida; order Asterales; family Asteraceae; genus Scalesia; species Scalesia atractyloides. The sequence continues at coordinate 70,736,632 of CAMTDV010000014.1, forward strand.
AATTTGACTTTTTAACCAACAATATTAACGTATCGGTTTGCTAAAAACCTTTAAAAATTTTTCGGAAAACTGTTTTTACCAGATTAGAGCTTTAAACTCGTCTCGTCAGTACGAATCAAATGATATATAATGTCCGAGACGTTTTTCAGGATTTTCATGCCTCTTTTTTTTAGAAACCTTAGACAAGTTCGGGCGAACTTGTAATAGCTTGTGAGACAAGGTCGGGCGAACTTGTGTTAACAAACAATCAGATTTAACAAGTTCGGGCGAACTTGTATATTGCTTGATAAGTTCGAGCGAACTTGTGAGACTTTTCAAAAGAACTTACAAGTTCGGGCGAACTTGTAAGATATTCAAGAGATTTTACAGGTTCGGGCGAACGTGTAATAGATTTTCAACAAAATGTAATCAAGTTCGGGCGAACTTGATGAAATCTTAATGAAAAGTATGCAAGTTCGAGCGAACTTATCAAAAATCTTGAAAAATCAATCAGTTCGGGCGAACTTGATGAAAAGTTATGAATTTTCAGTCAAGTTCGAGCGAACATGAGTTATTCGACATGGTTTTTTTGCAATTTTTGACATGAATTCGTTTGTTTTAAGCTCTGATCTTTTCAAGGGTTTATCTATTATGGATTTTACGTATTATACTTGAAAATCAGTCCATTTTGTCCGTGAATTATCCAAGAAAAGTTAAAAATAGAAGAAATGAGTAGAAGATGGGATGTTCTATATCCAATGTCTTCAAATTAGGCCAATCCTGCTCTGATACCATTCGTAGGACCGATTCTCAATGCATAGGAACCTAGATTTGATCTCTATTGTCCATAACAGCGGAAATATTATGACAAGTTTACCAAATAACAAGAATTAGTCAAGTAAACGTCAATTTTATTGCTATAACATCGAGTCTCCAAATTAACAAAGCTTCGCCTCTAAGACATATTTACAAACTTGCTTAGTCAAGTTCGGCCGAACTTGACTACAACATATACATTTCAAGCGAACTTGACTATAAACATACATAAACTTCGACATTTCACTCCTAAATAAAGACTCGATATTATACGATGACGTAGGCAACAGACATATGCATCAACACAACTACAAGAGTTGTTAATTGAAAATGGACTCTTTGAAGCCTGGGAATGGCGAAAAAGGTTTAGTATTGCAATACATTATCTTGATTTTGAAACTTGTGATAAAAGAGTTTTGTATAAGGCAACATGATTATTACTAAGTAATTTATGCCAATGAAAATTGTACTTTGGTCTTTGTAATCATATTGAATTCGGTCATAAAACTTGTGAGAATGTTATTAGAAATCCAATCAAGGATTAATAACAACAATATTGAAATCGGTCGTAACTCGCGTGAGTATTATTAGAAATCAAATCAATGATTTATAATAATACTTTGGATATCATTCTAAAAATCTAACGTATAAAAATATGAAAGAGTTCTACAAGGATTTTGATATTGTACTTTGAAACAATCGAACACAAAATCCTAATGTGATTCGGATACCGCTATAAGGGTAATACAATAAGAACACTTATATATAGGAAGTACCAGCGGCGTATCCACCATGTTCTTATGGTATTACACTCGTTTCGTTATCTAAACCACAACTAATCACAAAAACCACATAATCATCAACTTGGTCATCAACTTGTATATACGCATTAAAGTACCCAAAGAATCCAATCTAGGACATCAATTTAGTACTTCAAACATCCTACAAGAATCTAACTATAAAGATAGATAGATGTTTTAAGGATTTGGTTTAGTCACATTGTCTCGTCACAATCTACTTGTCACATACGCTTTAAAGTACACGAAGAATCCAATCTAGGACATCAATTTAGTACTTTAAACATCCTATAAGAATCTAACTATCAAGATAAATAGATGCTTTAAGGATTCAGTAGATATCAAGCTATGCTTTGGTTTAGTATATCAAACTATACTTTTGGTTTAGTCACAAGAATCATTGAATTATAAAGTCCTAAATCCTAATGGTGATTCGGATAAGGCTACGAAGGGTACTACAATAAGCACACTTATATATAGGAAGTACAAGCGGCATATCCACCATGTTCTTATTGTATTACTCTAGTTTCGTTATCTAAATCACCAAAAATCTCTACACATAAACAATAACAATCGTCATCGGCGTGTAAAGCACTTCTTAGAAATCTTACTATGAAGATAGAAGATTTAAGACTATACTTCAAATATCCTACATGAATCTGACTATGAGAAGATAGAAAGATCCTACAAGGATTTGGTTCGTGTTCTCAATCGTCGTGTTTTGCATAATAGGAATAATACACAAAAAGTACTTAGTAAACACATACATGCCATACATTTGAGAAAATTTGGTTACACATATGAATCACCCCAAAACATTTGTAAAACATAAAAGAGGAGAGCTATGTACTCACTTGGGATTTCGTATAGGTCTTGTTCAAATGTTTAAACAAAGCTCAAAGGATCGAGAGTTCAAATGTCGAAGTGGTTCCTAGTGTATCGGATATCTACATGTTAGTGTGTCGCAAACATGAAAATGGGAGATCGGGTAGAATGAAGTCTTATAAACCAAATGAGTGTTGGAACTCATATAAAATGGTTTACTAAACTTAACATTCTTATTTGGAATGAAACCTAGGTGCTTTTGACCCGTCATGACTCGCTAAGGTAGTTTATGCTACTTTAACGTGTCATTTTCAAAAAACACGTTCGAATGGTCAAACTAGTCCTATGATAAGTCTTACATGCCAAAATAAGTTTAATAAAGTTGTAATATTAGTTTATATGTCAAAAAGTTGGTTACATATGCTTAAGATGGATTTATGCGCAGAAAGGGCGTTTTGGTCATTATTAAAGAACATAAAGGCGACTTATCATAATACTATAACCTCAGTAACTTATTTCCTATATAACTATGGTCACAAATATGTGTTTGGTCGGATTCGAAAGTCAAAGCGGTGGTCAAGACCGCTCGACTTACGACCCTAAATAAGCACTAAACTAGAAGTGACGAGTTAGACATGTCAAAACATGTCTAACTAAGTTATAAAACTGATTTGGTACCAAAACTTAGTGTTTTGATACCCGAAAATAGTTTCGTCATAAAATGCACATTATGCGCATTTTCAACCAAAACTTTGACTCGTCACTTTGACTAGTAAACGTGGTAATCAGAATGTGCAATCGCTAGGGATCATATCCTTCGTGATTACAATCACGTTGCAAAGTTCAATTGAACTTTGACTTGACCCAGTTTTGGTCAGAACCGAAAGTCAAACAAAAAGTCAAATTGTTTGACTTTTGGCTCAAAATAGCCAAAAGAAATGAAATAGACTAGGATTAGAACTTACTTGTGTTTAACACTTAAGATCTCAGTAGGAGGTCTCCAAAGATGGAAACAAGCTCCAAGAAGATAGGAGGAAGAAAATGAGAAATGAGCAAGTTGGAAGTGAAGAAATTGGTGGCTATTTATAGCAATCAAGGGCTCATAGGATCATCAAAAGTGTCCAAGGAGGTGGCATGATCCTAAGAAGGTCTTAAATGTGTCAAATGCAGGTTAGAAGCTGGCAATTTCGAGTTCTTAGGGCTCCAAGGAATGCAACAAGAAGCTGCCAAGTTGCTGTCCAAAATTTGCTTTCTGGCACCCTCTTACGGACTGTATGGGTCCCTCCTTACGGTCCGTAAGGGCCTGGTCTGGGGAAAGTTTGAAAAATGGCAGAAATGGCCCATGGACTTGTATATTGTCGCATTTTGTCGTTTCTAACACCCGTCAATCTTATTTTTAGGATCTATAAAGGCGTTAAGGAATATGTAACTTAGATTTTGTCCGAAAATTTCATGAATGTCGGTTCGTTCAGTTGTAAGGTTACGTGTTTCGCTAAAATGCGTAAAACGCTTTAACGGACACAAAATGATCAAAACTGCGCAACGATTGATGTTTTTGCAATCTCTTCAATAAAATACAAGATTTTATTGATTATGAGAATTTTTGGATGTCTACGCATGGTCCGTATTAGGAATACGAGAATCGGCAGACTTTCGTAAGTTGTTGCACTTTAGTCCCTGAAATTGTCTAAATGTGATTTTGTCATTCGTAAACCATCAAAACTTATATCTAAGTTATGTAAAGGGTATTTAGGGTATGTGTAGCTTATGTCCTCATCCTAGTGTGTATGTTACATTAAACGGGTTACGTTTAAGTATCAGTTAACAAAATGCCTTCAAAGAAAAAAAGTTTTTGAATGCCCGAAATTTTGCACAGGGTTACATTTGAAGTGTTTTAAAGTTTACAAATTTTGTTAACATACGTTTATGTTAATTATAAGTAATAGCAAGCTAATTATTGTTTATGAAGTTAAAACATATTAACTAGTTCTCTAGACTAGTTTAAATTTTTCGGATATTGAAATTGACACTTGTTTCGTTATCGGGTTACTTTCTGGCAATTTATACAACTAAATATGATGATTTATTCTTGTATAAGTTGTGATATAAAAATTACCTTTATTATTGTTGATGATCATGAACATGTATTAATGATCTTAAAATGTCCCAAACATTATATTATTGTACTCGGTTTATGGTATGAACAGTGTGTTCGCATTTCTACTGACTGCCTAGGACATAGTTTATATTGTTTCACAACACAGCAAATTCGATATTATAATATGTTATGAAATTCTATATTCCTAGACTTGTGAGAATCAATAAAGTAAAAATTAAGTCAAATGCGCGAAATTAAATAACGTAGATATTGATTAAGTTGTACGGAATTACCGGGTATTTTGTCATTTGGCACAAAAGCTCAGTAATTATGTGTCACACCCCGACTTGCAACGGATGAAAAAATACGGGATGCAACAGACACCTCTGGTACAAGCGCATTGTTTATAAAGACACTACATTTTATTAATTACCAAAATGTTGATTACATACTACATGTATGTTACAACTGCGTGCTCCCATGAACCACATAAGTCTTCTAAGCGGCCTGCGTCTATATCAGGATTCACCTATAAACACGTCTCGAACCACATACACGGATCACACCAGTCTCAAGTTACCTGAAATGCATGTTAGTTTTAAAAAGGGTCAGCTAAACGCTGCTGGTAAGTCCAACTGGTTCAGTTGTTGGGTAACAATATGTGTTAACAAGTGTAATTGCACTGATCACAGATCGAATTACACGAGTATGCACCCATGAACCCTTGATTGTTTAACTGTGCCGTGTCACGTTCGACACCTCAGCACACCAGGCCGTGTCACGTTCGACACCTCAGCACATTCATTGCGTCACGTGCAGTCCAACGCCCCAGATGTAGTTATGCCTAACAACATAACCAAGTTTAGGACGCGTGTAGTTGCCTGTTGCTGGGTTACAGTCCGGTCATAGCAACTGGGTTTGTCAGACCAATAGTACTATCCACTGCCCACGGCATACGTTAATCACGTGCACTAGTTGGGGATTATTCGTGTGTTAGGTAATTCACATCATAAGTTGGTGCAATTAACACAGTTGGTAACACGCGGGTCACCCTAGAAAACAGTAAAACAGTTTAAAAATGGGAAAGTGAAAACTCACCCACAAGTTGGTGTAATTAACATGGTTTGTAACATGCAAGTCCCAGAAAACAGTAAAACAATTCAAAAGTGGGGAAGTGAAAACTCACAAGATAGTAGCATCACAGGTAGCAACAGGAGTATATGTAAGCTGGTTCGGCTTTAACAGCAATCATGCATGTAATTATTAATATCAGTCGATAGGTCGGTAATGCTATAACTCGGTTCCAAGTGGGTATTTTCAGTCCATGTTGTACATATAGTATCCTGGTGTGGTGATGGATGTTAGGGTAGGATTAGTTTCAAATTTGCCTCCGGGCACCGGTTCACATGCCAGCCAAAGTCGGTTGTTTGACACGTTCGGATAATGGTACAGGAATACCAATAGTGCCAACGTGTTTCGATTTAAGAAAATTAACCTTTCATTAAGGGAGTTTGGGTGTTTGGGGAGTTTAGGTTGCCCAAATTTGAGTTTTCATTCTCGCCGTCGGGGATTCTCCCGAACGGTGTTGGAACACACCCAGAGTGTTCTGCTTACCCTGGAACCTCCCAAATACTCCCGGTGTTCCAATTATAGTCAAGATAGGGTTTGGTCCGTTCCCAGTTTCGGCAGTTTCGTTGTCCGGTAAACTGCCGAATTTAGTTAAAATAAGCGTTTTAGAAGCCAAAAAATCCCATTTAATCTACATAGTTCATAAAATTCTAGAAATATTTGTATAAGTCTGTAAAAAATATATATTCAAGGAAAAATATTTTGGGAATTTATAAAGCTATTTAAACTTCTCAAATAAATCATTTATAAAAAAGTATTCCACCGAATAATTCACTTTTCTTATCATACGAGGTCCAAAAATTCCCAAAATATTCCAGGAACTCTCTTACATGTCTAGGAACTACCTGTCAAATTTGGGATTTTTCTGATTTCTTTTCTGTGTGTTTCGGCTACCGAAAACTCATTAAAACGCGGAATTTTAATCCGAACCACAACTCAACCAATGGACTCCCAAACTTCCCCGACCTTTCCTTATATGTTTCTTAGTGTTCATGTAAATTTCGGTGATTTATTGACTTTTTTGGTATTTTTTCTGAATTTCGTTTTGTAAAAAAGTCAAAACTTCACCAAAAATCATATAAAATCCCAAAAATTCTAAACTTTTACGTGGACCTTCCTGTCAATACCCTACATCACCAAGCCAAATTTCAGCTCAATCCAATACTCACGGACCAAGTTATGGTCCAAACAATATTCTGCCTATTCTCGATTCGAGTTTAGGTGATATACCTAACGATTCCTTCGATTCCAAGTGTTTTTCTTGAGTCCAGAAGTGTGTGTGAGCCATATTCAGTGCCTATACACCAAGAACAATCAATCCATGCCATAACATATGTCAATCAAGCCTTGTTCCATAGTTCTTCGGTTAATCAATTTGTTATGCGATTTTCGTCGATTAGGGGTTGATTAGGGTATCAAAAGCAGAATTTTTGTGGTCTTGGCTACCATATAACATCAGGGAATTCACAAGGTGTTTTATTCAGCAATAAAATTTTTAAACCTTCCAAAATCCACGGATTAAAAGAGTTTTCATTGTCTAGATCAAGTTTTCTCAAGAAATTATCATCAAAATCATGTGAAACATGAAGCATACCTTTGATTTGGCTTAAAGTTTTAATCAGCTGGGTTTTTGAGTTTGAGAGCAGATTTTGAAGTGAGTATGAAAGAAAAATGAGAAAATAATGAAAAAAATTAAAAAAAAACTTTTTATAATAATGTGGGGGTGCCCCTACCCCACCTTCGCTTTATTGTGCTTCGTTTTTCGTGTTAAAAGATGATGTTTATCTTTGGTGGCGCGTTTAAGTTCGTTTTCGGGTCTCAGACACGTACCCGATTTGCAAAACGGACTCCGTTTTTCGCGTTCTTAGTGTCAAAAGACTCGGTTTAAAACATCGAGTAAGCGTCTCGAAACCTGATCACGGTTACGTTTTAATCATAAAAGCCTTGTATTACGTTAGTTTAAGTGTTTTTAGGCTTGATTGACTGTTCCTTGCATATTTGGTTTGTCTTTCGTTGCTCTTAAACAAGGCGTTTCCCTCACCGGGAAACTCCTCGTCTTGTGTGCCCATTCTCCGAATGTCTACAATTCTTATGTGAAAGTCTATGGCTCGTAACTAAGATGTTTCATGAACTCAGAATCTTAAATAGCCCTACCGTTGGCCTAATAATCATCGTCAAATGTTTAATGCGTTGTTAAACGTCAAGTCCCCGTTTAACACGTTGTTAAAGGCTAAGGACACCAACCTCGCCTCGTTGGTCCTTAATAGTGTTAACATAACGTGCTCTCGGATTCCTCCAAGGCATAACAGATATCGTTTAGCATAGCACACAAGTCATGCATGTTTACTAATACGTATTCCCAGAGTCGTCAATTCATTCACGCCTTTGTCTTGTCATGTAGGTGACGCATAGCGTCAATGTAATGTTTTGGTAATTACTGTGGATATACTACCATTATAGTCGGTGTCACATATTCCAGAATTCGTATCATTACACATAATCACAACAAATATCATGATATACATGTCACGTCCGGTTACCACGGACTTGTACCAATCAAAGTTTACCGGGATTTTTCACAATTGTCACAGTCTCCCCTGGTTAAATGAATTTCGTCCTCTAAATTCCGTTTAGTAATTTGTTGGAAAGCTCAGTCTTTATAGTTGAGTCAGTCATTCCACAGACAAGTATTTTTTTGCTTTTCGTTTAGTATCATCATCGTACTGATGATAATTGTGTTACATAGTAGCTGTGTAATTTGTCCATCCACAATTCCTACGTATTGTTAGAGTAATGTTTGTCATTACTTCCATTCTGAAAGTAAGGATGTTGTTGGACTCCCACTAGAATAGGAGTCTCATATTCAGCTTATAGGTGACCGCAATTATTAGTTTTCTTCGCATTCATTATCTTCACCATTCATACACCATAAGTTTCATTTATGATTTCGTTTAATAGTTATTGAACACCCCCTATAGAGGAGGAGTATGGATACTCTCCCAGGGTTCGTTTCGAAAGTCGCAATTGTGAGCATCATGCTCTGCATGTTTGTGTTAAGGGAATAAATTTGGTATCATCGAGTGGTGCGCGACAATCTTTCCTTATTGTCGTGTATGTGAATATCTTCGGCTAATGCTAACCGACCACGAGAGTCGTGCTCTATGGTAGGGAATAAGAAAGAGAAAGGCATTTAAGAGCCTAAGGCTGCCATAAGGCAAGCATGTACACGAGTAATAATGAATCTGCACACTTACCTCAGTGGTGTGCTCGCACTACTCACGATAGTCGGTTTACGTCATAAGGATATGAAATTTCTATAATAATACTTACAGTTTGCGTTAAGTTTCGGGGGCTTGGCTCCAGCTATTGTACATTGTTTATGTCTTCTCCGGAAGGAAATAACTTAGCAGCTTCGAATATCGACGTGATTCTCTAGGAGATAATCGTATAAAAATTCCAATATACCGGGAATTGTAGAGTGTGTACCCGATGCAGCTTTAATTCAAGTAATACCACCTATAGATTGCCACTATCACGTCGACATATTTGAGGTGTGACGAGTGTCTAGCAACCACAAGTATCAGCATCATGCTCCTACACATGGGACCAGATTTCATCGTAGACGTACAGGTAATTTTGTAAAAGATGACTAAGTAACGAGTCATCGAGTCAAGATTCCCCATCAACGGAGTACCCCTTGCAGGGTAGGAACATAGCCACGCTCGTCTAAGGTTTCACAAGGATATCATTAATGGAAACAATGAGAAATAATCGTTTCCCATCATGTTCTCGAAAGATTACCTAATGCATAGGCGAATATAGCCCATACTAGTCACAAGGTGGTTAATCAGCACTTGACCGTCTCGGTCTCGTGGTTTTTCGAGTCAAATTTGGACTTGGTATGATCTGAACTGTATATATGAGTATATAAAGATATAATGCCTTCCCATCTTGGCACCTCCGCCATTTGAATCACCGATTAAACGTAAGGGTTTCGTGAGTCGTTCATGCCAAACCATCTTAGTTTAGATTGAGAAATTCATGTGGTTTTATGAAACCATTGGCAAAAGCCTGAATCCATGGTCACCCTAGTCCGATAGGGACAGTTGACCACTAAATCTGATTTTTTTTCCGTTAGTCTCATATTTGTAATAAATGTAAACAAGAAATGAAGACCCGGCCCCCAAGTTGTTCAAGACTAGGTTCGTTGATTTTCTCGACCCTTTGTCGTAGGATTAGTCAGTTCTATTTCCCAATAGGGCACGGAAGGAATACGTGCTGCTGGGAAATGTAGTAACATAGATCCACAATCGCTTGGCAACCACTTGAAATAACAAAAGTAACTTTAAGAAAGGCTGAATGAAAACCATAATCAATGGAGGTAAGTCTAGCACTCTGACGGCTAGGATATGAATAAAGGTTATTAATGCCATTTCACAGCAGTTGGTGCATCCAACCAAGCGTCGATTTACACTTTGATCATTTACTTTGACTTGGTATCGCACATCGAGGTATCTACAATTCGTAGCGTATGTTAAGTAATTCTCCAAGTTGGAAGAGAATTAGTTGTAACGTCGAAGTCTTATTCCTATTTTAGGTATATAATACGTGCTTATCAAAGGAATTCCCATCTGGATGGGCATGATATCCGAGGGACGTATTCGGAGGATTCACTAGTCCCTTCATTTGGAATGATCTGGACTACTAGATTTCTAGTTTAGCTTCCCCCAGGTGGGTTCAGCACACAAAAGACACCAATTATGATATTCAGACAACTCATGACTATTCCTGTTTCAAAGAGAGTTTGGTTTTGACCGTGTTCCTTCATGCAGGGTAGTTCGTGCTTTTCATAGTATGGCGTATATACGTCACTCCGGTGACATGTTGTGACCGCACATTTAAGCACTGGCCCTCTTTAGGTTAAGTCTAAGTGCAATTTTAACAGTTGTATGATGATGGATATTATTATATACATAATAATGATGTTGGTTATACATGTTGTGGACGCACGCGTGCGACGAAATTGTTTAATATGGGAGGATTGAATATGTGACATTAATACATGTATATATATATTGTTTTTAATAGAATGGCCCCGAAGCGCTCACCACAAATGACCGTGGCGGAAATCACGCAAATGATAGCGCAACAGCTTCCGACAATCATCCCCCAATCGTGAATTTCACTCGTGATACGAATACCCAGGTATATATGTATATATACAGTATTATACTTAAGATTTCTCCCGTTCTTGTTTCCTTAAGTAACACAAGAATTTTCGTCACTCGAAAATAAGAAGAATCGGTTTTCTGGGTAGCATCGTATTTTACTAATACTTATTTAAATCGAATCAAACTGAAAATCAATTGAAGGTACCAACCATTCGAAGGAAGACGAGGGTTGGTTCAACAATACTCCCCTGATCTAAAGAATTTATTTCTGGTATACTCATGAGGACAAGCAACACCGTTTAACGCATACTCTTGGTTACTCACAAGCTAGGGTATCGTTCACTTTGTGTCCAACTGACGGATGAAAGTCAATGTATCTCATGCATCATTCTCCTACTCATGTAGGAGACCACTACCAAATAACACCTTTACAATGGCCTGAAGGGAATTTCGATCATTCTCTATGAATCATGAATCCATCATGTATAAAATTTGAGCTCCTCGGGTGTTTCAAGGAATAGGAGGAGACATATGGGTTCTCCAGGTATTATTATCGTAGCGTCGGGGAGTCAATATGTCTTATAAGCATACAAGTATCTGAGTTAGTCCCTACATTGAACCACTCGCACGGCCGTGTAGGTATCGTGGAGTGAAAAGCCTTAATCGAAAGGAATCAAAGAACCATGTATCCCCTTATGTGATTTCTAACATGAATGCACCGCCCTCATACGGGTGATATTGATTCAAGACTTAGTATCTCAGGGTTACCGAAAGAATTAAGGTCAGGACCCCATGTAGTCTAGAGTTTGATGATGTAAATAAGAGATGCCACATAGGTTAATCATCGTATTACAGTACTCGAATACTACTCGAAGGCGATCTCGTCTTTCATTAGAACATATTTTCACTAAGTTATGCGAGGCTGATAACAAGGGATCGTTTGATATATGAAAATTTTATACAATTCTTTTAAATATCGTCCTTCGAATTAGACATATATATATTGTGTGTTATATATATATGTATATATATATATATATACATAAATAAAATAATCGTTCGACGAAAAATTCATTTCGTGTCATTTGTTTATTAAATATACATTAAGAGGTAGCTTCGTTACGGTCCTTCGTACCGTTCATTAACTACTTCTTCAAGTTACTAGGGATTTATCTTGTATTAGGTTGAACCAAATCGATAGTATTCATGGTTGTATGCCACTTAGTTCCATCATCGAAATACCTGCCATAATTCCATAGGAAGCTAACGTACCGTAGCATGGCTGAACAAAAGATAGGGTGTATCAAACTAGTAATTACATGTACCGGACCTCAACAATATCCAACAGTGTTAATGAGGAGAATTGAATTTATTTCTAAGTGATGAATCGGATACTTAATGATTATAGTTTTCGTACTTCGTACTGGGTTACGTCACACCCAACCGAGGTCTACCAGATTGACATCTAGATGGGCCCGTGGAGAATGTTGTATATTTATAATTAAATGTATACATAGGAGTGTCCTGTTAATACGAAGTATTAACGGTTACGAGGAATATGGACAAGAATGTTTCCGCCTCCATGAGTCTTATTACAATCTGATCCGCATCCACACAACTCCTTGCTGAACTTTGATTACACCGGATAAGATTCTTCATTTATGTGTTACCCCTAAATCCCCTTGGGTTATCAACGCCCATGATAATTACGCGTCCTTACTAATAATTAGAGATTGTATCACTAGCGAACAATAGCTAGTAAAGGAAATATACGCTTCAACCGAACAGCTTCCTAGACGACGGTCGGTGACATAAGTATAATTGGTTCGTCGTAACGTAATGATTTCGAATAAATGGATATACGTTCTAGCAAATCCCGCCAAAAGAAATGAGTACGCTGAATTGTCTTACCAAAGACAAAACATTGTCACTTATCATAAATCAAACATTTGGTAAATCAATGTGGGTAAGCTATTACCGGTTATACCCGAATAGTTCAGTACAGAGTACTACCAAGTGTAGTACCCCTAGAAAGTCGTACTTTATTTTGAAAAAAGGACCTATCTCGGATTAACACAAAGGTCGTTATATGTCAACACCCAAACTATTTTTCATTTAAAATCACCACAATGTATATAGATATCGTGGTTACGACAACTATGGCATTATCTATCGCATCAAACAGGGTCGAAGTCTAACACCGCGTTGCCCAAAACATAACCGAACGAATCGCAACATGAAGCCCGTCTGCCCTGAGTAACGGTACCTTGATAACGATAGCCGGTGTTTATATATTGGAAGTACCGCAACATATCCACCACACCCATATACATGATCAATGTTCCGTCCACAATGATATTCGGGCCTAATATTGCTTTTCGCGACTAGCCAACTTAAATCCGAAACAATCAATAATCGTAAAAGAACACAATGTAACCGATTGTCACACGAAACGAGGTTCCACAATACAAAGCGTTTCAAAGGAATTGTATCATCACAAAAATTATACCTCATGGAATCGAATGACAACAGGAAGGTAACTTATTCACGCATTCCATCTCATCTCCATAGCCTAGAGATCGTCATATTCAGATATAACATATACAAAACATGTGCTAAGGAATACCACTAAGTATCATAGTATCACATGACGTGAAAGCTAAACCCAATATTGTAAGCAAAAGAGGAATCCAGCGGACAATCAAATGAATTGTGGATTAAGGAGGAGAAAATTTCGAAAGATGTTTGAATTCTGTGATTGTATAACAACCAAATGTGAATTAACAAGAAACGGAATAAGAATCCGTACACATCCTCCCAGGCTAACAGAACAACCTGCGCGTTCTTTGGGTATCTATGTTCTTATTGAAGTCTCAGTCTGATACGTAATTGTCATTATAGTAGCTATAAGGGTAGAGTTGGTGAGATCGTATCGTAATAAAGACTTGAGTTCTCACAACATAAAGTATAAATAACAACTGTGTGAGTGATAGAAATCCAACTCTAATGGATATTAAATATGTGGTCAGTAGGAATGTTGAATGGACTATAATACCAGTATTCTGCCTATCCTGAAGGCATATGTAGTAACGCATTATCCACCAATCCCAATTCATGTATCAATTCACGCACAAATATTCACACACTATCACCTTGGTACACGTATGTATCATTCCACGTATTTAAGGGTGTTTATTACCGCGGCTTTCCCAACACTGCCTCGTATGAGCAAGTCTATTATTACGTTCCGGACCATAAAACCCACTTGCCCCACAAGGCCATCCTGGTACTTGCAAATTGATACTTTACAGTGTTCACTAACAACCTTGAGTAGAGGTTAATTTTTCCAATGATGTCCATTAAAGTCCGAGCCTGTAGTTATATAGTCTAGGTTTCCTATAAACGTCACACCCCGACTTGCAGCGGAAGAAAAAATACGGGATGCAACAATCACCTTTGGTACAAGCACATTGTTTATAAAGACACTACATTTTATTAATTACCAAAATGTTGATTACATACTACCTGTATGTTACAACTGCGTGCTCCCATGAACCACATAATCTTCTAAGCGGCCTGCGTCTATATCAGGATTCACCTATAAACATATCTCGAACCACATACACGGATCACACCAGTCTCAAGTTACCTGAAATGCATGTTAGTTTTAAAGAGGGTCAGCTAAACGCTGTTGGTGAGTCCCACTGGTTCAGTTGTTGTGTAACAATATGTGTTAACAAGTTTAATTGCACTGGTCATAGGTCACAGATCACGGATGGAATTACACGAGTATGCACCAATGGAACCTTGACTGTTATAAACTCTGTCGTGTCACGTTCGACACCTCAGCACACCAGGACGTGTCACGTTCAACACCTCAGCCCATTCACTGCGTCACGTGCAGTCCAACGCCCCAGATGTAGTTATGCCTAACAACATAACCAAGTTTAGGACGCGTGCAGTTGTCTGTTGCTGGGTTACAGTCCGGTCGTAGCAACTGGGTTTGTCAGACCAATAGTAGTATCCACTGCCCACGACTTACGTTAATCACATGCACTAGTTGGGGATTTATTCGTGTGTTAGGTAATTCACATCATAAGTTGGTGCAATTAACACAGTTGGTAACATGCAGAAAACAGTAAAACAGTTTAAAAGTGAGGGGAAGTGAAAACTCACCTACAAGTTGGTGTAATTAATACAGTTTGTAACATGCAAGTCCCTAGAAAACAGTAAAACAATTCAAAAGTGGGGAAGTGAAAACTCACATGATAGTAGCATCACAGGTAGCAATAGGAGTATATGTAAGCTGGTTCGGCTTTAACAGCAATCATGCAAGTAATTACTAATATAAGTCGCTAGGTCGGTAATGCCTATAACTCGGGTCCAAGTGGGTATTTTCAGTCCATGTTGTACATATAGTATCCTGGTGTGGTGATGGATGTTAGGGTAGGATTAGTTTCACATTTGGCTCCCGGGCACCGGTTCGCGTGCCAGCCAAATTCGGTTATTTGACACGTTCGGATAATGGTACGGGAATACCAATAATGCCAAGTGTTGTGATTTAAGAAAGATTAACCTTTCATTAAGGGAGTTTGGGTGTTTGGGGAGTTTAGGTTGCCCAAATTTGAGTTTCCATTCTCGCTGTCGGGGATTCTCCCGAACGGTGGTGGAACATACCCAGAGTGTTCTGCTTACCCTGGAACCTACCAAATACTCTCGGTGTTCCAATTATAGTCAAGATAGGGTTCGGTCTGTTCCTAGTTTCGGCAGGTTCGTTTCCGGTAAACTGTTGAATTTAGTTTAAATAAGCGTTTTATAAGCCGAAAAATCCCATTTAATCTACATAGTTCATAAAATTCTGGAATTTTTGTAGAAGTCAGTAAAAATATATAGATTCAAGGAAAAATATTTTTTTGAATTCATAAAGCTATTTTAACTTCTCAAATAAATCATTTATAAAACAATATTCCACCGAATAATTCACTTTGCTTATCATATGAGGTCCAAAAGTTCCCAAAATATTCGAGGAACTCCCTTACATTTCCAGGAACTACCAGTAAAAATTTGGGATTTTTCCGATTTCTTTTCAGTGCGTTTCCGGCTACCGAAAAGTCATAAAAACGCGGATTTTTAACCCGAATTAAAACTCAACCAGTGGACTCCCAAACTTCCCAGAACTTTCCTTAGATGTTCTTAGTGTTCATGTAAATTTTGGTGATTTATTAGCTTTGTTTAGGTATCTTTTTCGAATTTCGTTTAGTAAAACAGTCAAAATTTCACCAAAAATCGTAGAAAATTCCAAAAATTATAAACTTTTACGTGGACCTTCCTGTCAATATCCTACATCACCACACCAAATTTGAGCTGAATCCAATACTCACGGACCAAGTTAACATTCTGCCTATTTTAGATTCGAGTTTCAGGTGATATACCTAGCGATTCCTTCGATTCCAAGTGTTTTTCTTGAGTCCAGAAATGTGTGTGAGCCATATTCAGTGCCTATACACCAAGAACAATCCAACACCCAATGTCAATCAAGCCTTGTTCCATAGTTTTTCGGTTAATCAATTTGTTATGCGATTTTGGTCGATTAGGGGTTGATTAGGGTATCAAAAGCATAATTTTTATGGTCTTGGCTAACATATAACACCAGGGAATTCACAAGGTGTTCTTATTCAGCCAAGAAACTTGTTTAAACCTTCCAAATGACCGTGCTCTCGGATTCCTCCGAGGCTTAACAGATATCGTTTAGCATAGCACAAAGTCATGCATGTTTACTAATACGTATTCCCATAGTCGCCAATTCATTCACCGCTGTCATGTAGGTGACGCATAGCGTCAATGTAATGTTTTTGGTAATTACTGTGCATATACTCCCATTATAGTCGGTGTCACATGTTCCAGATGTCACACCCTCAATTTCCACTTAAGGAGTATTACCGTGAGGCGGTGATCAAACCAGAATCTCAGACACTAGCAATGTCGAACGACTCTATATGATTTATTTAAACGTTTTCCAAAAACATTTATTGTAAACATGCGTAGTCATTTTCAAAGTTCCAAAGTTTAGCGGAAGCATTAGAGTAAAGTAACGGGCGCCAACATAAACGCCAAAACCAAAATTCCAAAAATAATCGTTAATAACGACTCAATAAAAATGTCTTGATCAAATGCAAAATGGGTGCACCTAGCGCTCCTAGCATCTGAGAAACATGCAAAGAAACAAGTGTCAACATTAAAGAAGAGTGAGTTCACAGGTTTTATAAGTTCACAAGTTCGGTTTAAAAGATTGGTATTCCCCCCGTTATCCCTAACCCGGAATAACGACATAGTTCCATTATTCCTAACCTGGAATAATAATGATGATCGTAAATTTAAGTTCATGTTAACATGCAGGTAGCGAGCCTAGAGTTACGTCACGTAAGAGTTCGCGATCGAAGCTGACTGTTGTTGCCTCTGTGTTGCCAGGTCTATCACTGACCATGGCGACTAGCTCGGGTGGGGCTTGTCGGGCCCAGTAGTACTACTATAATTTCCCCGTTATCTAACCCAATACTAAAAGATCCAGAGTTGGTTGAGGACTTCCGTGATAAAGCTACTTAGTGACCATAACATACATTAACATTAACTTAGTTATCGAATAGTTAATGACGTTAAATTCGCATAACGTAAAAAAATATAGAGTTGTAGAGCGTATACATGTTTCTCCCCCTGTTGTTCAAAAAGGATAAAATAGGGGCCATGAACTCACCTTAAATTGCTCGGTTATATAAACGCGAAAGAAGTAAAGGATGGAACCGCTAATCACGTCCTAACATGTCAACCGATTCAAAGTTAGTGTGTGAACACACTGACACAAAACCCTACGCACAACTAACATACAGTACGGCAGATGTAATTACCAATTCGAAACCATAATCATGCATGCAAAGTGTCACCATACGAAATAATGACCAAATCAACTTGTCACAACCACAGGATAACTCATACAACACGTGGACACACACAAATGTAAGTTATCATGTTTCAGCTTGTACACTCATAACTGGGCTATTTTCGAGAATTCTTATAAAATAGTTCCAACGTTTCAAAAATTCCAAGTTTTTTATAGGAGGTGTCAACTAGACTGTAGAATTTTGTACAAAAATTTCAAGTCCTAATTGATTACCAATTATCTATAAGAATTTCTTTACTGGGCTGCCGTTAGATTCGTCACTTTCTCACTGCATTCCACGGGAAAAATCATTTAAAAACACTCATTTGTCCGATCGACGAAATTCCAGTTAGAGATTTTTCTGAACATCTAAAAGTATCAACTACATAAATTTCCTTACCTAACTCTTTACAGATTATGAGATACGACTTAATACACAACCTGCAATTTCTGCCAAAATTAGGTAGCTTCAGCTGCTGCACTAAATAGTGATTTAAAATAGTAACGACCTTAGAAAAATATGAATCCGGTTCCATTTGAAGTGTTTTTCAAAATACACGTTTTAGGCTTCAGAAAAGTCTACTTTTCGATAAATAATGATTAGGTTACACCCAACTGAAGTTGGCTGTAAATGTCAATCAGCTTTCTGTTTCGACTTTATTGTATTAGAACATGTTTAAACGGCCATGACGCTTAGTTGTGTCGATTTATAGCAGGTTATTGTATCAGATATCATTAATATCAGTATTCATGCAAACCCTAAGCGTATATCATGATCTTTATAGATAAAACGCAGCCTACAATTTTAATGCTCGAACATATCATCACAACCGCAAGGATTCGCATATTCATCCGAACTAACCATACACAACAACACTTTTCATAACAAAATCATACAAGCACATAATCATAATCAATTCTACAGAAGATTATCCCATGAATCGTAACAAAATCGAAAAACCCTAACCTTAAACGATGGAGACTAGCAAACCGGACAAGGCTTGAATCGATACAAGAGTGCGGGCCTGTTTGCGCGACCGAGAGGTGGGGGGGGCTGCTGCCGTCGCACACCATAAGGGGGAAAAGTTTTAGGGTTTGCTATTTTTTTGAACACCCCATGCATACATACGTATACATAGGGGGCCAACGGGGGTGGTTTGGGCCATTCCTTGGGCCGCAAGGAGTGTGGGCCGCAAGGGGGTGTGGGTGGCAGGTTAGGTTTGCTTTGTCGCGAAGTCGAAATGTTTCACAGGCTCGGTTCGGTTCGGCTTATAAATAGAATTTACTAACCGATAATTATAACCTGATAAATAACTACACACAATACGACTCAACAATTATTCGCGACACCAAGTTTATAAAATATTAAATCACGTATTTGGAGTGTGACGCAATAGATTAACAAACGTCTAATAACACATACACGTAATTCAGATACGACCCGTTAAAACTCCCAAACATCGTGTATTCCCTAATTACTAAAGTTAGCGTAGTTATTGCGAGCTGCGTATTTAATTCTCCGAATTAAATTAGCGTAGGAATGAATAACAATAAAGTAGCGCATTTAAAGTACCTGAAAAAAACCGGGATGTCACATTATCCCCATGTTGAAAGAATTTTCATCCCGAAAATTGAGTAAACGCGGTTTAGAATGCAACGCACAAAAGTTCAGTTTGTTAGAATGGTACAAGGAAATCCCAGGCTGTCACACCAGAATTCGTATCATTACACATAATCACAACAAATATCATGATATACATGTCACGTCCGGTTACCACGGACTTGTACCAATCAAAGTTTTCCGGATTTTTCTCAATTGTCACATTATGTGTGCACACGTAATTACGAAAGTGACGCATGGAAGTCATACTAAACCCTATGATGTGCAAAACCTATGAATTTTAAATATTTTATGTTGAAATATTGTTTCATCTTAAGTTTATTGTTCTGCCGTATTCCATGTGGTGATTATATCATTTCGTGTTTCTACCACCAGGAATAAATCACTAATAGTCCACGTGATTCTAATGGTTTTAAAATAAATCATCCTATCTTTTTGTACTTGTCAAAGGGTATGACTTTTGGTACCCTTTGATGCCCTATAATATTTTCATCTGATTTGTATTCTTGAATTATGGGATTTTCCCGAAATCCCGTGATTTCATAAATCTATGAACTCTATTCATATGTCCATCTATTCTCGTTATGGGTCGTATGCCTTACTTATGTTTGTCTCTAGTAGACGTTGCCTTATCGTCGTCGTCGTCGTGACCCAAGAATCTATAATCGCTGAATGGCAACTTTAATAACTGAATAAAAGGCCGTAGTTATTCCTACCACAGTCGTTCAAGTTCAACAGGCACTCAACGCCAATGCCTCCACGAATCATATCAAAGAGGCTGAACCTGAATAGTTTTCACATGACAATCAGGGGAGTGAAA
Source organism: Scalesia atractyloides (assembly GCA_947069175.1). Taxonomy (NCBI): domain Eukaryota; kingdom Viridiplantae; phylum Streptophyta; class Magnoliopsida; order Asterales; family Asteraceae; genus Scalesia; species Scalesia atractyloides. Next base: position 70,756,821 of record CAMTDV010000014.1, read on the forward strand.
CCAACCAAAACTATGCCAGACCGGCTATTCCACTAAGCCAAGTTGGCCCTAATCCTCCAATTGGCAGAAAACCTTATAATGGACATTTTCCACAGTGTCTCACCTGTCAAAAACATCACCCACTCAACTCCCCGTGTCATATTTGCACCTACTGTGGGCATTACAATTACTTTATAAACACTTGCTGACACTATAAACCTAAAAAAAAACCATCTATGGCTCCATTTAATGCACAACTCGTGTCCATCTGACTAGCAAACACCCACCTTATGATCAAATCATATGTCCAATCAAACACTCCACCTATGGATCAACCAACCATACAGTATGACCCCAACTCGTTCCTTACGATTGAGCTGTTCAAGCTAACCAGTGACCCAACATAACTAGAATGCACGCGGGCGAACACTCAGCACAAACTCAATCCAAGACAACAATGACACGGTCAATAACACAAAAAAGTTTTATGCATGAGTTTATTTTGAATAAGACATTTTGAGTTTCACTTTGTATGAACTAGTTTAAATAAAAAAAGTTTGTTATGAATATTTGAATACAAATGTATTGATGTGATTTTTGGTACTATGTCCTAAATCCTAATGAGTCCTCTATTACGACTTGAACGTTACAACCCTAACCACTTTCGTAACATGTGCCTAGAGGTCGCTAAACTCAAATTTGGTTTTATAGAAAAATGTATATAAAAAATATTTTTAATAAATTTTCCTACTTCAAATAAAAAAAATCTTAAAACTTAATGAAAATATTTTATCAATAAACAAGGTTGTTTATGTTGTGAAATTTTTAAATACTAATGTTATACACTTGGTAACTATAAATATAGTTAAGTATACAAAATGCAATAAATGTGAGTCGATTAACAAAGTTACGGTTAATATAAGACCGATTAACAAATATAAAAATTTCTTAGTAAAACTAGAAATTACCCTACCGTGTTTTCCCACTCGAGACCGAACTCTAAACTGCCGTTCCAAGAACGTACGAGTTGTTTCTATGATTTATTTTAGAGTAAACTTCCGTTTTGCTCCCTGTGGTTTTGTCACTTTAATGGTTTTGCCCCAATCCTTTAAAAATAGCCAGTTTACTCCGTGATCTATGAAGCTTATCACCATTTTACTCCCCGCCCCAAACGGCATCCATTTCCATCGTTAAATCCTGGTCATGTACCCCTCACATGAAGGGCATTTTAGTCTTTTCTCATTCTCTCAATTATTACTTAGTATTTATATATAAAAAAGAAAAAAACAAATCTCTTTCATTCATGATTAATACATGTATCAGCAGGCCTTTCAATAAAAGAAAAACATATATGAACATTTAATAACTCCCTCTCACAATCAACCAACAATCACCTCCCAAGTAACCTGAACTAACAATCAGGGCTGAATTAGTCACTCAAACTTGTTTCTGAGCTTCAGAAACCACAGAAGCAGAAATATCACTAGCAGAAACAACAACACCTTCTTTCACCAACGGAAACGACAACAATCCAATACCACATCCTGCACCCACACACTCAACACCTTTAAGCAAGCCCTCATCAATCAACATCTTCATCACACTCTCCACCTTCTGAACTCAGATCTACCGTAGTCATCTCTTTGGTTACCGAAACCCTAGATTCTCTCTTGGCTTGAAACCCTAGATCTGCGTTCCTCTCTCTCCTGTTTCTCTCACATTCGGCTCTTTCTCTCTTTCTAGTGCGGAATGGTGGTGGTGGGGGATGGTGCCTGTTTTAGATCTGTCGGTGTGGTGGTGCGCCGTGAGAGATAGTGGTTGTTCAGATCTTCTGGTGTGGTGGTGTGGTGCAGGGTTGTTTGTGCAGGATGGTGGTTGGGGGTAATGGTAAAGTCTCGTGGTAATGGAGGTGGTGGTGGTTGCGGTGGAAGTGTGTGGTGGTTGCGGTGGATGGTGAGTGAGGATGATGATTGATGGTGGTCACAAAAGGTATAGAGAGAGAGAGAGAAGGGTGACGAGTGATGAATGATGAATTGATAAAGAGAGTTGGTTTTTTCCTTTTTTATATCTAAATACTAAATAATAATTGAGACAATGAGAAAAGACTGAAATGCCCCTCATGTGAGGGGCACATGACCAGGATTTAACGGTGGAAATGGATGCCGTTTGGGGTGGGGAGTAAAATGGTGATAAGCTTCATAGATCAGGGAGTAAACTGGCTATTTTTAAAGGATTGGGGCAAAACCATTAAAGTGACCAAACCACAGGGAGCAAAACGAAAGTTAACTCTTTATTTTATAACACTCCTACGGTTGTCTGAATTGTAATCATCACCTGACTTGTAGAAATTACGATCACTGCTGCCACTTCATTGCTACCGTCATTCGGCCTCATGTTTAGTCTATCTGTATTAATGACTTTATCTACTACTTCCACTGCGTATCCTTGACGTTCGCACTAACGTCAATTGATACAATTATTAAATCTTATTTTGTACCATTGATAGCTTGTGTCGTTGTCACGTGTTTGACGTTACTATTTTAAAATTTGTCATCGTTTTTGTCCCGTTTCTCGGACATTATGTTATCACCTTTTTTATTTGCTAGTATTGCTTCGTTGTATTATCTTTTCCTATTATTGCTAGTTCATGTTGTGTCACATCATCACTCATCACGGCTTACCTTTCCCCATAATTTATGTGATGTGGGTATGTCTCACTTATTCATAGACTGGCCCTTCTCTTATATCTATGGATGTAGGTACTGCCATCATTTAGTCACTCCCTTTTCGGGTTCGAGACTCAAGCATCGGTTGTTTGTGGTTTTGGTTATGTTTATATAAATATTAAGTTTGAGTTGTGTCATCACATAAAACCAATCAATCCCCACTAACGAAGCCGATGAAATTTGATAGGGACATGGTGGATACGCCGCTGGTCAAGAGAAGTTCTATGTAAGCTGTGTTGTGGATCATGATTCAAATAATGAAGCCGATAAAAAAATGATAAGGACATGGTGGATACGCCGCTGACACTTCGTATATATAAGTGTCCTTGTTAAACTATGAAAAGGCTCATTAGACTGGTCATGAGGAAATCTGCATAAGTAGTGTTTGAGTCGTCAATCATGATTCGAATAAGGATGTGGATGAAAATTTGGTAGGAACAAGGTGGATACGTTGCTGGTACTGCTTCTATATAAGTGTCCCTGTCAAATTTCAAAAGCAACGTTAAACTAATCGCGAGAGTTTTGTGTTAGTTTGGTTTGTTTATGTGTTTGGTGATTCAAATCCTATGACTTTGCGCATTTAACTCTATCATTGTGGCATTTTATGAGAGATTTGTTTTTCAAGATCCCAAGTCGTGACATGGATTGCAGTTTAGGCATCATGAGAAGACCTTACAAATCTGTTGCAAAACTCTCTCATTTTATAAGTCATCTTTAGAACATGGTTTTCACTTAAACCGTTGTTGGATCTATAAAAGAACAAATGATATCCAAAAGCCAAAGCATGATCCACTAATCAAGAAATAAGAAAAAGATTGAATCAGTGTCTCCCCAAAGATAGTGAATTTTGAACACCTATTTAGAACATCTGTTCAGGGCATGAAAAACATTTGATCAAGACTTGGAACCGCTGTTCAAGAGTACTAGCATCTGTTGAAGGCTAACATCTATTGACGACCAAAGCCTTGATCAAGCCATATGTATGATGAAGAAGACCAAAAATCTGTTTAGCCAAACAAATGTTTGGACAACTGCAATAGAGGATATCTTAGACAGTGGTTTCTCAATGTAACAATATTTTTCTTATCAATGTTTAGATTAGCCTAGATCAGATGTTAGGATTTGCACAGATGTTTGCAAACATCTATGGAATCTTTTCTGTTAGGAATGTTAGATGTCACTATCAGGGTGACTTTAGCGAATCACTGAACAGAGCATTCGTAATTAGTATAATAGATCACACCTATTAGTGATCTATTTATCACATTTTCTCTTTTATGAACTGATTTGTTTACATGATCGACTGCGGGGGAGTCTGTAGAGTCAATTAAATTGTAAAACATTTGAAACTTTTGAGATTAATGAATAACAATCAATGATGATGACTTCAAGTTTGTGAATTTTATTGTGTTTGATCAATATTTGTTTACAAATAAAAAATTCAGTCCTAACAATTGGTATCAGAGCTTGGTCACGTTTAAACTTGATTTCACAATCAGTTTAACATAAAAAGATCAGCTCAGCAAAGATCCAATACCGTTCGTAGCTCAGAGTTGTAAAGTGAAGAACTGCTAAAGTGTCTTTTACATACTTTGTTTTTCTTTAAAAGAACTTGAGAAATTGGCACAAAATGATCCCAACAACACCACTGGCTTCGGTAATAAACCACATATGCTTGCCAGATCTGTATATAATATCTGGCGATGTAGGATGGAACATATGCTATCTCAACAAAATAAAGGGTGTTGGAGATCTGTGGTTTTCGGACCACATGTCCCAATGGTATCAAATACTGAAAACCCAAATGTATTTGAGCCAAAGAAGCCTAAAAACTACTCAGAGCAAGATTATCAAAAAATTGAGCTTGATGCGAAAGCCTTCAGAATCGTGGCTATGGCACTGCCAAATGATATCTATGCCAGCCTATTACATTGTAATAGTGCTAAAGAGTTATGGGATGCATTGAAAGAGAGGTTTGGTGGTACAGAGGATGTTCTCAAGAATACTCGTGAGATCCTTAACCAACAATACGACACATTCACACATGTCAAGGGAGAATCCCTTACACAACAGTTGGAAAGGTTTTCATGTTTACTTAGTGAATTGAAGTTGGTGAACAAAGAGTTCACAAAATCAACTTTAAGTAACTGATTTCTGAGGTCTTTACTAGAGAAATGGGATACAATTGCCATAGTGATGAGAACAAATCCGGATTTCAATGTTATGACACTGACCCAGCTTCATGGCAAGCTCTTAACATTCGAAAGAGAGCTTGTCCAGAAAGAAGCTCCAGGAAACTGGCAAAGTGTCTAACGAATATGTATATAGAAACACAACACTTCTAGGTCAGGAAGGATCATCAAAAGAAATCAACTCTAGTCAACATTCCACAAACTATGCTTTTACTGCTAGTGAAGAGAGTCATAATCTCGACAGTTTGTCATGTGTTTTTGATGATATTAAACGCATTGATCCGATTGTTCTTGAGGAAATGGATATTCTGCACCAGGTGGCTCTACTAAGTGTGGGAGCAAACAATTTTTACAAGAAAACTGGTAGGAGTTACCCATGATTAATGAGAGATCTTGGGTTGGGCTGGAAAAATCTAAGATAAAGTGTTTCAAATGTAATCAGCTAGGTCACTTTGCTCGGAATGTAGGAGTCAAAACTCTACACCAGTCATTATTATCCAAATCAAAGACCTCATGCTAACAATCAAACACACTTATCAAAATACTCAAAATCCCCCTACATCAAGTGTTCAAAACACAAACCATTTTGCAAGTCCTACAACTATGCAATATATCCATGCACCATTTCCTCAAGTTCTGTATGTTCAAATGCCCATATCACATATTCGACCACCACAAACTGTTCTTGCTCCTGCTCCCGTAGTAGTTGAGTCAAATCAACAAAGTCTTTTCACACAAGGCTATGTAGATTGGAGCAGTTTGACTGAAAATTTAACTGATGAAAATCTTGCTTAATAGTAAACGATATTAATGAACATGCAAACTTCTATTTTATGGCTTGTGATCGTACCTCAGGTGAAGAATCTCAAGAAATAAAATCTCTACTGGTGGAAGCTCGGTTGGTGAAATTGTTGAGAACCCAAGACAAACATCTGTTGTGAAAAGGGTGATGCAGAAGGAACCAAAAACTATCCCAAAGATACCACTAACCTCATCAATGTTGATCATCTGAATGTTGCTACTTCCAAGGTATCACCTCAAGTTATAAAAGATTTATGTTCAGACAAGTGCAACATTGAATTTGCTAACATCAAAGAGGTAAATGAAAACTTTTGCTTGTGATCATACATCAAGTGAAGAATCTCAATAAAATGAAATCTCTACTGGTGGAAGCTCGGTTGGTGAAACTGTTGAGAACCCAAGATAAACATCTGTGTGAAGAGGGTGATGCAGAAGGAACAAAAAACTATCCCAAAGATACCACTAAGCTCATCAATGACGATCATCTGAAGGTTGCTGCTTCCAAGGTATCACCTCAAGTTCTAAAAGAACTATGTTTAGACAAGTGCATAATTACATTTCCTAACATCAAAAAGGTAAATGAATACCTTCGTGAAAAGGTCAAAGTTAGTGAAATTATTTTAGAAAAACTGAAAGGTGATTTAAAAATTAGACTAACTGAAAAGGATCAAGAGATCAACACCTTGAAATATTAAGCATCCATAATCAAAGATAGTTTTATGGCTTGTGATCATACCTCAGGTGAAGAATCTCAAGAAATGAAATCTCTACTGGTGGTAGCTCGGTTGGTGAAACTGCTGAGAACCCAAGACAAACATCTGTTGTGAAAAGGGTGATGCAGAAGGAACCAAAAACCATCCCAAACTGGTAACCTCATCAATGTTGATCATATGAAGGTTGCTGCTTCGAAGGTATCACCTAAAATTATAAAAGAACTATGTTCAGACAAGTGCAACATTGAATTTGCAAACATCAAAGAGGTAAATGAAAACTTTGGCTTGTGATCATACATCAAGTGAAGAATCTCAATAAAATGAAATCTTTGCTGGTGGAAGCTCGGTTGGTAAAACTGTTGAGAACGCAAGTAAACATCTGTTTGTGAAGAGGGTGATGCAGAAGGAACCAAAAACTATCCCAAAGATACCACTACGCTCATCAATGCCGATCATCTGAAGGTTGCTGCTTCCAAGGTATCACCTCAAGTTCTAAAAGAATTTTGTTTAGATTTGTGGATAATTACATTTGCTAACATCAACGAGGTAAATGAATACCTTCGTGAAAAGGTCAAAGTTAGTGAAATTATTTTAGAAAAACTAAAAGGTGATTTCAAAATTAGACTAACTGAAAAGGATTAAGAGATCAACACCTTGAAATATGAAGCATCCATAATCAAAGATAGTTTTATTACTTGTGATCATACCTCAGGTGAAGAATCTCGAGAAATGAAATCTCTACTGGTGGAAGCTCGGTTGGTAAAACTGCTGAGAACCCAAGACAAACATCTGTTGTGAAAAGGGTGATGCAGAAGGAACCAAAAACTTTCCAAAACCAGTAACCTCATCAATGTTGATCATATGAAGGTTGCTGCTTCCAAGGTATCACCTCAAGTTCTAAAAGAACTATGTTCAGACAAGTGCAACATTGCATTTGCTAACATCAAAGGGGTAATTGAAAACCTTGGCGTCTGATCATACATCAGGTGAAGAATCTCAAGAAAATAAAATCTCTACTGGTGGAAGTTTAGTTGGTTAAACTGTTGAGAACCCAAGACAAACATCTATTTGTGAAGAGGGTGATGCAGAAGGAACCAAAAACTATCCCAAAGATACTACTAAGCTCATCAATGCTAGTCATCTGAAGGTTGCTGCTTCCAAGGTATCACCTCAAGTTCTAAAAGAACTATGTTTAGACAAGTGCATCATTGCATTTGCTAACATCAAAGAGGTAAATTAATACCTTCGTGAAAAGGTCAAAGTTAGTGAAATTATTTTAGAAAAACTAAAAGGTGTTTTCAAAATTAGACTAACTGAAAATGATCAAGAGATCAACATCTTGAAATATGAAATCAATGACCAGCTACAATCAGTGATAGAAAAATATCAAGAACTACAAAAAGGAGTTGGGTTCCACCCAAATCACTTGTGAAAAATGGGTGGTGTCTTGCTCTGATTATGAAAAGATGCTAGAAAAACAAATAAAAAGCAATGAGAAGTTTATTGTTGGTCTTGCAAAACTTGACCAAAATACCAACACTTCCAGTTGCTCTGAATTGGTTGAAGACAAGTCAACTGGAAAAGAAATCAAGATTATTGAAACCAGTGGCAAGAATGTTATTCCTGAAAAGCCACAAAGTTCTATTAGTTTGAAAAACCAAAATATGTTTTTTAACCAACTTGGTCAGATGAATGTGATAATCTTGAAAATTTCAAGCCTAGTTGATTTTTCAAACCCTGATGGTAAGCCACCTAAGATAAAACTTGTTCCTATTACCAACTTTCAAACAGAGGTTAAACTATCTGTTTATGAAAAGAGAGACAAAGGTAAAAGGAAAGGTAAGATTCCAAACATGTTGTATGATTTTTATGGTAAAACAAATCGCTGGGTAAAAAATTGTTTCAAGTTAAAAGCCCTTGATATCAATCAAAGCAACAACATCTGTGAATCCACTCTTGGGTGCACCATTTTTGGTAAAACCAACCATGTAACTCAACAGTGCTCATTTATTTGATCACAAAATTTTAACAAAAGCTGGCCATGAAAGAAAACGAGCTTCAAAAGGGAATATGGGACTGGTAACAGGAATACCCAATCTCTTCACAAAAGAGTTGAGTCAGACCACACTGTTCACCCACAAAAGTCAAACCAATAGGCTATGGGCAAACCTCTATTGTTGCACAAAACTTACTACCCATAGGCTATGGGCAACCACCATGCAACAGGGTACCTTACAGGTGTATAGAACCTATGCCACAGCCTCAAAAGCCACGGGTAAACATGCATCCTCATGGGTATCAACATCTTGTTGGGAATGGTCAACTAGCTATTGACCCAAGTGTGCATGCACTTGCATAAGGTCAAAAACATATGTTGGAAATTGTACAAAAACTTCTAGTGACCAAAGACCAATCCCAAGGAGCTATTACATTGGTTGATAACACCAAATCTAAAGCAAATAATGCCTTGGATCATCTGCAAGATTGACCCATTCACCATCATTTGTGTGACATTTGTATAATTCAATTTTGCATCAACTTCTAAACAATTTGATGATTAATGAAACTTTGTGTTGTTTACAGTTTGTGTATTTACTTATGACTTTTGTGCATTTTCAATATATATGATCGATTTTGACCTTTCAAACCTTTTCTGGATGTGTAATCGCAAAACAAAATCAGTTAAACGCAACGTATAGTCTGGAATAGGGACATAAGCTAAACATACCCTAAATATCCTTTACATAACTTAGAAATAAGTTTTAAAGGGTTTGGTATGCCAAAAACAAGCTTATTCGATCACAGGGACTATTTACGACAAACTATTGAAGTTTATCGATTCTGGTAGCAACGCACACTCCGGAACAAGGTCACAAGCTTAAAATACCTTAAATAACCTTTACATAACTTATAATTAAGTTTTGAAGGCTTCGGTATGGCAAAAGCACGCTCTTGCAACTTGGGGCTATTTTGCAAATTCAGCGAAACTCTGCCGTTACACGTATCTCTTAATCCGAAACACGTACGCACATCCAAAACATTTTTTAATCATTAAAATCTTGTATATTAATGATTGGAATGTAAAAAATATCATTCATTACGCATTTACGGTGATACAAGCGTTCGTTATGAATTTCGTCGTAATTAACCGAAAACCGCAACCATACGACCAAAGGAATCGACACTTGGAACATTTTTGAGCATATTTCAAGTTCCCTATGCTTTATCGTCCTTATGAAGCTTGAAAATGAGGTTAGGGCGAAATCATATTTTTTTAAATGGGGAAAAATTTATTTTTGAAGAGATGACAAAATCGTAATTTTAAGGTGGGGGCAAAAACATAATTTTTTTACTAGGGCGAAAACGTAATTTTGAGTCGAAGGAAAAAATCGTAATTTTTGGCTGGGGACAGAAGCGTAGTTTTATTTTGAACAGGGGTAAGAACGTAATTTTAAATTGAGGGCAAAAACATATTTTTAAAGTGACAGGTGTTAGAAGTGCCAAAACGCGACGAAACGGGTGTAGGGGCCTGTTCTCCCAATTTTCAAAAGTGTCTGCCAGCTAAAGGGCTTACGGACCGTAAGCCCAAAGCCCTTACGGTCCATAAGGACCCTCCAGCACAGCAAAATCTTGCCAACTCCTTGTTTAAATCCTTGTAACTAAGCATTCGAATATGCCACCCATTCTTCTGCACTTAACAAGTGTTATGACACTAACCAAACCCCTTGATGACTCAAGGGCACTTGTAATGATTTGGTAGCTTCAATTCAACTATAAATACCCATGATCATCCTCATTTCAACTTGCTCATTCCTTTCTTCTTATCTCAAACACTCTAAGTGGAGGCTACCACATTGTTGGATGCCTCCTACCTAAGTTTTCTTGTCTTCTTGGAGCTCTTGGGTGTTCGTCAACATAAGTAAGTGCTCTATTCTTGTCTTGTTTCATTTGTTTAGCTATTTCAAGCTAAAAGTCAAACAGTGTTTGACTTTCAGCTTTGACCTTTAATTGGTCAAGTCAAAGTCCAATTGGACTTTGCAACGTGATCGTAATCACGATGGTTATAATCCTTAGCGATCATGCCTACTGATTACCACGTTTACTAGTTGTAGTGACGAGTTAAAGTTTCGGTCAATAAAGCGCAATGTGTGCATTATACGACGGAACTATTTACGGGTATCAAAACACTTTGTTTTGACACCAAATCAGTTTTATAATTTTAGTTAGACATGTTTAACATGTCTAACTCGTCACTTTTAGTTTAGTGCTTGTTTAGGATCGTAAGTCGAGCGGTCTTGACCACCGCTTTGACTTTCTAATCCGACCCGTTTGGTCGATCATAGGATCCGACCAAACTCATATTAAGGACCATAGTTGTATAGTGAATAACACTTTGAGGTTATACCTTACGGTCACGTCGTTTGGTTAGTGTTATGTTAAGTTGCTTATTATGCCGTTATAAATGACCAAAATGCCCTTTTGCACATAAATTGATTTTAAGCTTAAGTAACCAATGTTTTGCCATATAGACTGATGTTACAACTATATTAAACTTGTTTTCGCATATAAGACTTATCATAGGGCATATCTAACCATCCGATCACGCGTTTATGCAAATGACCCGTTAAAGGTGCATAAACTACCTTAACGAGCCATTATGGGTCAAAAGAACTGAGGAATCATTTCAAATCAGAATGTTAACTTTGTTAAACTATTTCATATGAATCCCAACATTCATTTGGTTTACAAGAACTCATTCTATCCGATCCTCCGATTAATGTCCCGATATTAACATAGTTATCCGATATTAGGACATACGTGATTTCTCGGACTCTTGAGCTTTGGTTTATCTTCTTGAACAAGGACTTTCTTGCAGCCTCAAGTGAGTACATAGTCCCCTCTTTTACGTTTTATAAATGTTTTGGGGTTAAACATATTGTGCCAATGACTACTTTCGAGTTTTCATGACATTATATATGCTTTGATTACATAGTACATATAGTACATGATTTCCATTGCATTTTGCAGCATATGTTGACTTAGCATATGAGCACATTGATTTACATTATTTCTTGCTATGTATGTTGACTGAGCATGCTAGCACATTGATTTCAAAGACACTTTTTGCAGCATATGTTGACTTAGCATATGAGCACATTGATTTACAACATTTCTTGCTATGTATGTTGACTGAGCATACTAGTACATGTTTTCAAAGACATTTTTGCTTAAATTGTTCAAGACATATTGGTACATTGGAGATTGACTTAAATCATTCATTAACATTGATCACGCCGACCGGTAGTATGTAATGGTACCATAGGATTGACAATCTCGTTCCCACTTCCCGGGTTTGTTTGGAAGCGACTTCAGGGAAAGACAGAATCCGATGAAATGGATAGACTTTTTTCTTTATAAGGGTCTATTTGACTGTCAACAAGGTTTGAATGTGTTTGCCAACAAACTTAATATATGTTTTAAACAATAAAAACATGACTTATAAAACAAAACGTTTGATCATTCAAAGACATTGTTTTATACAAGACATTTCGACTATACAAGACATTGGTTTACATTTGACATTTTGGTTACACAAGACTTTATTGATACATGACATTTGTTTACTTGACATGGGTTTACATGACATACTTATTACAAGACATTTCTTTGGTTTAAACAAGACTTTTTGATGGTTGGTTTATAGTAAGTGATTTAAATAACGGGACGGGTGTAATATGATAAAAGCATGGTGGATACGCTGCCGGTACTTCCTATATATAAGTGTTTTTATCATATTGCATATCATGTCGTTATCTAAATCATTTCAAACAAAGTACAAGACAAGACATTTTTATCTATGACATGAAATTTTACACGAGACGTGACTTATATTTTGGTTAATGATTTAACCATACATATTTATTTTATATCATTCGATTTATCTTATGATTTTTATAAAAGAAAATATTTTGTAAGTATTCATGGCCACTTTTTAACTAAGTATTCCTTTAAACATTCTAGGCCATAAATCTTAAACGCAAAACCTATGTTACTCAAAGGCATTTTTATGATGGCGTACTTTATTTTGACATATGTTTCAGGAGCGAATGCTTAAGGTTGATCATGCGACACTTAGGATGGACTTTGGGCTTTAGTGACTTAAAACCTGAAGACAATTTAACTTATGTTATGTTTTATGTTTAAATTCCAGACAATGTAAACAATTATATTCAATAAAACTTAACATTTTATGCCATAGTTATTGAAACAATAATTCTGTTACGACACTCCCCAACGTTTCCGCCGCCTTTTGTTGTTGTACGCGGTCGGTGTCTGATAGAAAGATTGGTATCAGAGCCAATGGTTATAGGGAATTAGGTTATTAGTAATGCTTTGACCTAGGCTATAACCTTTCTAGGACCTTAACACAAGTTATCTTGTGTTTAGATTTTGAAACAATAACATCACCTATCCTTAGGTGAATATCAAAACAAAAACGCAAAATTTTAAAACAATTTTGAAATCAATCGTCTAATTCTTGGATTATTTGTTTTTGGCTTTATGACTTTGATGTTTTCAAAATCTCATCAAAGTTTGGGTCTTATTAATGTGAACACGTGCAATCTGGAAGGGTGGGTGCCTGTACCCTGAGTTTTCTGTCTAAGGCTAAAGTGTTTGTACAAATCCACTTAATCGAACCAGTCACTCTTACCTAGGAACTCTTGGGGTGAGTGTCCACTTATAGGCTAAAGCATGTCTTTGCGATACATTATAAAGACCCATTTACTTTGATTAGTCACTATGTGTCATTTGTTTGTTTTGAGTAAACAAACGAATGACCACCATCCTTACATTTGTCGATATTTATTCATCTCATTTTGATTATTCAACATTCATCTCACTCGTTTTCTCCCGTGTTTTCTCTTTTAGAATGCATCCTTGACCAAACGTAAATACGGACGCCGACATGGCGGCTCTAATAGCTCAGCAGTTTGTTGTTATGCTTCCAAATCTCATAACTCAGATAAACCAAGCTAACAATAACAACAATGCACCAGCTGCGTGCAACTTTAAACAATTTAATTCGGTTAAACCGCTCAAGTTTAGTGGTTCTGAGGGAGCAACTAGGCTCCTACAGTGGTTCGAGAGTCTTGAGAATACATTTCGCCATGTTCAATGTCCAAATGAGCAGAAAGTTGAGTTTTCTTCTAGTGTGTTTCAAAAGAGAGCGCTCACGTGGTGGAACGAAATGATGAGAGATATGGGTGATGATGTTGATATGGGTCAAACTTGGGAGGAACTCGGAGCTCTTATGATGAATGAGTTCTGCCCTCGTCATGAAAAGAGGGCGCTTGAGAATGAGTTTTATCACCTGAAGCAAGATAGTGGCGAACAACATGCGTATACAGACAGATATGAGGAGTTGAGTTTGTTGTGTCCTGAAATGGTAACGCCTTTGGATCAGGCGATCAAGAAGTACATAGATGGTGTTCATGACCCTGTTCAGGATATTGTCACCGGCAGCAACCCTACTACTGTTAGACAAGCTATTGAGCTATCTATAACTCTGACTGAATCGCAGATCAAAAAGGGTAAGCTCCACCGTAAAGGTGACAAGAAACCGTCCGACAAGTTTGAGAAGCAAAGGGGTAATAAAGCCGAAGGGTCAAAGAAGTCGAGGAACCGTAAGGCTTCTAAGAACTTTGCTGTCACTACACAACCCAATCAAGCCGCTCCTAACCAGCCTGCTGATCCTCCTGCCAAGAAACAGTATACTGGCACTGCACCTCTGTACAACAGGTGCAACAGTCACCATCAGCCTCAATTACCATGTTGTATTTGTACAAACTGTGGATGATCTGGACATCTGGCTAACACTTGTCGCTGTCCACCTGCTCAGAACCAAGCTGTACAAAACCCCGTTCAGCAACCAACCAATCCTGCACGACCTCATTATTCACCCGGTTCTTGCTACAACTGTGGGAATCTCACTCACTACAGAAACAATTGCCTGCGGTTGGCAAACGCGATCCAGGCTCGTGGGCGAGCGTTTAACATCAATGCAAACGAGGCACGTGCAGGCAACGAGGTGGTGAATGGTACGTTCTTTGTTAACAACCATCCTGCTTCTATACTTTTTAATTCGGGGGCCGATAGAAGTTTTGTATCCTTAATATTTGAGCCTTTACTTTCAAAGCCAAGAACTAAACTAGGAAAGCCCTTGGCAGTCGAGATAGCAAGTGGCGAGCCCCTTAACCTTGATTCTGAAACTCCTAGTTGTCAATTGAACCTCGATAACCATCTTTTTTTCCTATTGACCTCACACCTATGCAACTCGGAAGCTTTGACATTATAGTGGGAATGGATTGGTTAACTAAACATCATGCTAAGGTGGTCTGTTTTGATAAGATTCTTCTTATAACCCTTTCGTCTGGTGAAATTTTTGAGGTTTGTAGAGAAAAACCGGTTAGTAGCCTCAAACTCATGACTTATACCCAAGCCCAAAAATACCTACGAAAGAATTATGTGGCTTTTTTGGCACATATCGTAGAGGAGAAAAGCAAAGGAAAAACAATTCAGGACATCCCCGTTGTTCGGGATTATCCTGAGGGTTTCCTGAAGAGCTACCTGGTTTACCCCCAGTTCGACAAGTTGAGTTTCGTATTGATCTTGTACCTGGTGCCAACCCAATTGCTAAATCTCCATACCGTCTAGCACTGTATGAGATGCAAGAGGTATCAAAACAGCTTCAGAGTTATCTTACAAAGGGTTTATACGATTGAGCTTTTCACCTTGGGGTGCTCCAGTCCTATTTGTGAAAAAGAAAGACGGATCATTCCATGGTGTATCAATTACCGTGAGCTCAACAAACACACAATCAAAAATCTATATCCCCTACCTCGCATCGATGATCTCTTTGATCAACTACAGGGGCTACTTGCTTCTCAAAGGTTGATCTACGTTCTAGGTAACATCAGCTTCGTGTATTCGAAGAAGATATTTCCAAGATAGCTTTTCGAACACGTTACGGTCATTACGAGTTCACAGTTATGCCTTTTGGTCTGACAAATGCTCCTATTGTCTTCATGGACTTGATGAGTAGGGTTTGTAAACCTTATTTGGATAAGTTCATCATTGTTTCATTGATGACATTTTGATTTATTCTAAGTCTGAATCTGATCACGAGCAACATCTTCGTTTAACTCTGGAACTCCTAAAGAAAGAACAACTATATGCCAAGTTCTCCAAGTGTGAATTTTGGCTAAAGAAAGTTCAATTTTTGGGACATATTGTCAACAAACAAGGTATACATGTTGATCCCGCCAAAATTAGTGCGATTAAGGAATCAGATACACCTACAACTCCTACCGAAGTTCGTTCATTTTTGGGTCTTGCGGGTTATTATCGCCGCTTCATTGCAACCTTCTCCAAGATTACGGTTTCCCTTATTGCTCTAAATCAAAAGAATAAAACTTTTGAGTGGGGACCTAAACAAGAAGAAGCTTTCCAGACTTTGAAACAGAAACTTTGTAATGCTCCTACTCTATCTCTACCTGAAGGGAACTATGACTTTTTTGTATATTGTGATGCATCAAACTTAAGCCTTGGTTGTGTTCTCATGCAAAGAGACAAAGTTATAGCCTATGCATCAAGACAATTGAAAATTCACAAAAAGAACTAAACCACTCATGATCTTGAGTTAGGTGCTGTTGTTTTCGCCCTCAAAATTTGGAGACATTATCTTATGGTACAAAATGTGTGGTTTTCACGGACCACAAAAGTCTTCAACACATCTTCAAACAGAAAGAACTAAACATGAGACAACGACGATGGGTTGAACTTCTAAACGACTATGACTGCGAAATTCGCTACCATCCTGGTAAGGCAAATGTCGTAGCCGATGCTCTTAGTCGTAAAGAACGTGTCAAGCTTCAATGCGTACAAGTTCGATCTGATATCCAGTCACGTATACTTGAATCTCAATGTACTTGTGTTGCACAAGACAAAATGGGTATTGAATTACCATATCATCTTGAGCTTCAACTCGAAACAAAAGACAATGGGTTATCTTATTATCTGAACCGTTTGTGGGTTCCAAGTCTAGACAATCTCCACACCTTGATAATGGATGAAACTCATAAGTCTCGTTATTCGATTCATCCAGGTGCAGATAAAATGTACAAAGATCTTCGTACTCAGTATTGGTGGCCGGGTATGAAGAAAGACATAGCTTTGTACGTCTCCAAATGCCTTACTTGTCTCAAAGATAAGGTGGAACATCAATGTCCTTCTGGTTTGCTTGAACAATCAGAAATTCTGGTTTGGAAATGGGAAAACATTGCTATGGATCTCATTACCAAATTACCACGCACTTCTAGAGGTCACGATGCCATTTGGGTAGTCATTGATCGTCTAACAAAGTCAGCACATTTTATAGCCATTCATGAGGATTTTTTTTTTGACAAACTTGCTAAGATCTATGTGGATGAAATAGTATCTCGTGATGGTGTCCCTTTGGATATCATATCTGATCATGATGCTCGATTCACATCTCATTTTTGGAGACCATGCAGTCTGCCATGGGATCCAAGCTTAACTTGAGCACTGCTTATCATCCTCAAACGGATGGACAATCTGAAAGGACAATCCAAACACTGGAGGATATGCTTAGAGCCTGTGTGATCGACTTTGGTGGTAGTTGGGATTCGCATCTACTATTGATCGAATTCTCCTACAACAATAGTTATCACTCCAGCATTGACATGGCACCTTTTGAAGCTCTTTATGGTCGAAAATGTTGTTCACCTGTCTGTTGGAATGAGATCGGTGAATCTCAATTCACTGGACCTGAACTCATTCATGATACAACGGACAAAGTCAAGAAAATTCGTGAAAACCTTTTAACAGCTAGAAGCCGTCAAAAGAGTTACGCAGACAAATGACGCAAGCCCTTGGAATTCCAAGTCGGTGATCATGTACTCCTTAAGGTATCCCCTTGGAAAGGTGTGATTAAATTTGGGAAGAAAGGAAAACTTGCGCCACGATACGTTGGACCATTTAGGATCATTGAGAGAACTGGTAAAGTGGCCTACAAACTTGAGCTACCTCCTGAACTTGGTAAGGTTCATCCAACTTTCCACGTGTCCAAACTGAAAAAGTGTTTAGTTGATGAAAACCTCCACATCCTCTTGATGAAATTTGTGTTGATGATACGATGCATTTTGTTAAGAAACCTGTGGAAATTCTAGACCGTGAAGTCAAGAAGCTCAAACGCAGACGGATACCGATTGTTAAAGTTCGCTTGGAATCCAAACGTGACCCATAATTTACTTGGGAATGAGAGGATCAAATGAGGGCGAAGTATCCACATCTTTTCCCACAAGTTTCCTCTAATTAAATTTCAGGACGAAATTTACTTAAGTAGGGGAGACTGTGACATCTGTGTAATTCAATCTTGTATCAACTTCCGAAGAATTTGATGATTAATGAAACTTTGTGTTGTTTACAATTTGTGTATTTACATATGACTATTGTGCATTTCAATATATATGATCGATTTTGACCTTTCATACCTTTTCTAGAAGTGTAATCGCAAAACAAAATCAGTTAAACGCAACGTATAGTCTGGAATAGTGACATAAGCTAAACATACCCTAAATATCCTTTACATCACAGGGACTATTTATGACAAACTATGAAAGTCTGCCGATTCTCGTAGCAACGCACACTCCGGAACAAGGTCAGACGCTTAACATGCCTTAAATAACCTTTAAATAACTTCTAATTAAGTTTTGAAGGCTTCGTTATGGAAAACACATGCTCTTGCAACTTCGGTATGGAAAAAACTATGCTGTTACGCGTATCTCTTAATCTGGAACACGTACGCACATCCAAAAATTTTTGTAATCATTAAAATCTTGTATGTTAATGATTGGAATGCAAAAATATCATTCATTACGCATTTACGGTCATACACGCGTTCGTTATGATTTGCGTCGTAATTAACGAAAAACCGCAACCGTACGACCAAACGAACCGACACCCGGAACATTTTTGAGCATATTTCAAGTTCCCTATTCTTTATCATCCTTATGAATCTTGAAAATGAGGTTAACGGGTGTTAGAAGTGCCAAAATGCGACGAAACGGGTGCAGGGGCCTGTTCTCCCAATTTTCAAAAGTGTCTGCCAGCTAAAGGGCTTACGGATCGTAAGCCCAAAGCCCTTACGGTCCATAAGGACCCTCCAGCATAGCAAAAACTTGCCAGCTCCTTGTTTAAATCCTTGTAACTAAGCATTCGAATATGCCACCCATTCTTCTGCATTTAACAAGTGTTATGCCACTAACCAAACCCCTTGATGACTCATGGAGACTTGTAATGATTTGGTAGCTTCAATTCAACTATAAATACCCATGATCATCCTTATTTCAACTTGCTCATTCCTTTCTTCTTATCTCAAACACTCTAAGTGGAGGCTACCACATTGTTGGATGCCTCCTACCTGAGTTTTCTGGTCTTCTTGGAGCTCTTGGGTGTTCGTCAACATAAGTAAGTGCTCTATTCTTCTCTTGTTTAATTTGTTTAGCTATTTCAAGCTAAAACTCAAACAGTGTTTGACTTTCAGCTTTGACCATTAATTGGTCAAGTCAAAGTCCAATTGGACATTGCAACATGATCGTAATCACGATGGTTATGATCCTTAGCGATCATGCCTACTGATTACCACGTTTACTAGTTGTAGTGACGAGTCAAAGTTTCGGTCAATAATGCGGAATGTGCGCATTAAACAACGGAAATATTTTCGGGTATCAAAACACTTTGTTTTGATACCAATCAGTTTTATAATTTTAGTTAGACATGATTAACATGTCTAACTCGTCACTTTTAGTTAATGCTTGTTTAGGGTCGTAAGTCGAGCGGTCTTGACCACCGCTTTGACTTTCGAATCCGACCAAACTCATATTAGGAACCATACTTGTATAGGGAATAACCCTTTGAGGTTATACCTTATGGTCACGTCGTTTGCTTAGTGTTATGTTAAGTTGCTTATTTGCCATTATAAATGACCAAAATGCCCTTTTTGCGCATAAACTGATTTAAGCTTATGTAACCAATGTTTTGCCATATAGACTGATGTTACAACTATATTAAACTTGTTTTCTCATATAATATTTATCATAGGGCATATCTATCCATCCGATCACGCGTTTACGCAAATGACCCGTTAAAGTAGCATAACTACCTTAACGAGCCATTATGGGTCAAAAGCACTTAGGAATCATTTCAAATCAGAATGTTAACTTTGTTAAACTATTTCATATGAATCCCAACATTCATTTGGTTTATAAGAACTCATTCTACCGATCCTCCGATTAATGTCCCGATATTAACATAGTTATCCGATATTAGGACATATGTGATTTCTTAGACTCTTGAGCTTTGGTTTATCTTCTTGAACAAGGTATTTCTTGCAACCTCAAGTGAGTACATATCCCCTCTTTTACGTTTTATATGTGTTTTGGGGTGAAACCTCAAGTGGGTTTGTTTGGAAGCGACTTTAGGGAATGACAGAATCCGACGAAATGGATAGACTTTTATCTTTATAAGGGTCTATTTGACAGTCAACAAGGTTTGAATGTGTTTGCCAACAAACTTAATATATGTTTTAAACAATAAAAACATGACTTATAAAACAAAACGTTTGATCATTCAAAGACATTGTTTTATACAAGACATTTCGACTATACAAGACGTTGGTTTACATTTGACATTTTGGTTACACAAGACTTTATTTATACATGACATTTGTTTACTTGACATTGGTTCACATGACATACTTATTGCAAGACATTTCATTGGTTTAAACAAGACTTTTTGATGGTTGGTTTATAGTAAGTGATTTAAATAACGGGACAGGTGTAATATGATAAAAGCATGGTGGGTACGCTGCTGGTAATTCCTATATATAAGTGTTTTTATCATATTGCATATCGTGTCGTTATCTAAATCATTTCAAACAAAGTACAAGACAAGACATTTTTATCTATGACATGACATTTTTACACGAGATATGACTTCTTTTGGTTAATGATTTAACCATACATATTTCTTTTATATCATTCGATTTATCTTATGATTTTTATAAAAGAAAGTATTTTGTAAGTATTCATGGCCACTTTTTAACTAAGTATTCCTTTAAACATTCTAGGCCATGAATCTTAAACGTAATACCTATGTTACTCACAGGCATTTTTATGCTGACGTACTTTATTTTCACATATTTTTCAGGAGCGAATGCTTAAGGTTGATCATGCGACACTTAGGATGGACTTTGGCTTTAGTGACTTAAAACCTGAAGACAATTTAACTTATGGCATGTTTTATGTTTAAACTCCAGACAATGTAAACAATTATATTCAACAAAACTTAACAGTTTATGCCATGGTTATTGAAACAATAATTCTGTTACCACACTCCCCGACGATTCCACCGCGGCTTGTTGTTTTACGTAGTCGGGGTGTGACAACCTGCAACGAACTAGAGTTGGTAATTTAAAAGTGCTAACATATATTACATGTGCATCTATCTTCTATCCAAATAAAAGAAAGAAAACCGTTTTGAAAAATCCATTTTTTAAATAATGTCAAAAAATCCAAAAAACCATAAATATTATTTAAAAATCAAACAAAGATTGACAAAATCAACAAAACCAAAAACTCTGTTGACAAGAGTAAAACAACTGTTTCATTGGCTCAAAAGCCTGTTCTTGTGTGATAACTATTATTTAAGGCAAAAGACCCACTGATTTTCAAAATTACTGTTAGACTTTTCCACTATTTCCATTCAAAACTCTATTTAACCCAACAAAGGCTTCAAATAGAGGTTTTTCAAAACTTAGTTGACCAGAAGTCACACAGATGTTCCAAAACCATGATCATGTTGTTTACATGTCTGTTGAACACAACAGTGGCTTCAAACAGATATATTGAAAACATATTTTTGATATCTTTTTCAAAGGGTTTCTTTTAAAGGACCCATTTTCTGACAAAGGTTTGCTATGACAAATAGCAACTGACAACATGGACAGTTAGGATCTAAGTTTGAATTAGTTGTGATTTTTGTTTCAAAGATGGAAATGAAAATGGAAATCAAATTTTAAAGCAACGGAAATATATGGAAAACCTATATCACAACTAATGGTAGTTTGCTTTGATCATCATGCTCTCAAACTTATAGTTTTTGCATGTGAATCACAAACTCCCCCTTAGCCCAATAAGAACGTTTGAATAGTACAGAAATGCAGAGAAGATGATTGGCGAATGATCCTTTTAGTAGATGGATAAAATAGTACAATATGAACGGCTATTTATACTAACACTTCTAACCTCTAAGCATCTTTGATGACGTCAGGGTTGATAGTGACAGATAACAAAATAAACTAAGTACAAACTCTGATGACCTAAACATTGATAGTGCATAAGCACTGTGACATTGAATAAAGAAATAATATAACTAAGCTCTGCTGGATATCCACTGATGGTCTTCAACAAACCTTTGATCTTTATCGTTTAGTTCCAGCAGATGACAGAGATCAGAGCTTAGGCCAAGCAGTAGTTCTTGAACCGAGTTTGTAACCTCTGTTATCAGGATTAATTAGGTGATATGATTTTTGGCTTTTGTATCATATGTTCCTTTTGAAAGGGTTCAATCCCAACAATCTCCCTTGGAACAGATGATGCCAAAACACATCTATTTTTTATCTTTATTTCTCAAGAAGAGTTCTTTTATTTAGCCTTTGAACTGTAGTTCAAAGTTAAGAGACTCTATATCATCGTCATCCTTTTCAAGCTCCAGATTCATCAAGTCTTGGAGGTTTTCTGCACTTAACCCATATGCATCCTCCATTTTAATCTTCGTAGCTTTGCCATCTAATTTGAGCAGATTCAAATCGTGGGTGTCTTTGTTGACCTTCCACTTTATAATTTTTGGATTAGAAGACTTTCTAGGATGGCTTTTTATTGTTGAGAGGGATGGATGAAGTTGATGTGCAATCTTTGATGAAGTTTCTCTTAACATGTTACTTGCATCATCAGTGTGGAATTGAACTTGGTCCATAATCCCTTGCTAAATGAGGTCCAGCTCATGCCTTCTGTCATGTTCCTTTGACATCTCTCTCTGCCTTTTTCTTTGATTTAAGGCAAGGATGGAAGGAGCAGGTGTTGCAGATGACTTTTGAGTAGGTTGGGTCTGATGAGCTGTATCCTCTGATGTGTAACCAGGCTTCTTTGGCATTAAAGGATCTTTCTTTCTTCTTTCTTCAAGCCTTTTGTAAGTGTCTAACACTTTGACCTCTCACCACCTTGTGATTTGATTCTTGGTGCCATAATGTGCAGCAACCAATTCTTCTTTCATTCTCCTGAGCTTCAAAGCTCCGTCAGACACATTTTTCTTATATTTGATCCAATCTTGAGGAGTGGGCTTTTTCAGTGGATCTTTCAACATTCTTGCATTCTTTCCACTTCTTCTTGTAGCTCACTCATTGTCCACTCCTTAAATTATGCTCTGGTAGCCTTGTATTGTTTGTTTCCATGATGTGCTCAATGTAAACCTTCTTTAAGCTTTCATCCTCTCTTTCTGACAGCTTTTTGCACAAGTCTTTTGAAAAGTCTTCTAATCTTCTAACTTTGCTTAGCTGGTACTGCATATAGTTTTGCACTTCTCTATCACTCGTCCCTTGTGTATCCCTTTTTGTGATATCCTCTGCTTGTTTTGCCTTTAGGTGTAGATATTCATTTATGTTCTTTAGCTTAGGATATCCTTCCAATGATTGGAAATTTCTTTTCTCAGGGTCTTCTTCGGCATAGAAAGATTTGATCTCTTCCTTAACTACTAGTAATTCAAGAGGAAACTGAGTGGGTAGAGGTACTAATGCAAGTGGTTGAGATGATGTAGGATTGAAAGTGATTTTGGAGGTGAGGTCAGTGGTTGTGAAGACAATGGAATTGGTGAAGGAATGATATTATCATCATTTATAACCTATAAGCTCTTCCTTCTTTTGAATCTCAATTTAGGTGATGGTGGTTGGTTGGGAATTCTGGTGGGTGTGGATATTTGGTGAAAGGTGGTAGGAAATGTGATCATGTCAGTGGATGGGTTAACATTTGTTGTAACCACTGCTGTATCAATTGTTGTTGACACAACAGGAATTATAACATCTCATGTGGTTGTGGTAGTGATGGTTGTAGTTTCAGATCATGGTTGAGATTTTGTGGAGCAGAGTTTGAGGTTGGAGGGACAACAGTGGTTTTGGAAGTTGTCGGTAGATGGGAGCAGTTATTTCCGTAAGTTCTTTGTATTTGGACTCTTTTAAAGCTTTTATCTTAGGATGATATCGCTTATTTGAGTTAGTTTCTTCGAAAATTGCAGTGTAATTGTGTGGGGTTGTGTAAATGAGAGTCGACATGATCGTAGATGATGAAGAACAGTTGTGAGAATGAAGAAGATTTGAGAGAAAACTGCTTTTAGAATTTTAAATTCGATATAACAGAGTAAAAACCTCTGATTGGAATAAAACAGGGTTTTTATAAAGTGAAAACTGATGATGACGTGGTAAAGATCTGACGGCTATCATTTGTCCATGTGTATCCTCTGATAGTGTATGGAAGACAGTTGTATTGATAAGCATTGTTGAGTGTCAACAGTGGATGGAGAGCAGTGTTTTGATTTTACACTATGTAACGCCTCGTATTTTAGTATCCGTATTTTAGAAAAATTTATATACGTATCATGAGTCAAGGCGTTAACCATACTATAACTATATGTATTTATATATATAATTAACGATAGGATTCGACACATCGTTAATCTTAAACAATGATATACGATATTACGCGCAGTTTTAAGACTCAGGTTCAAAAACGGGTCTCACAGTCGCGACCGGGACGCTCAAAAACGCTAGAACGGGCCTTGGGCCCGTCACACAACCTAAACTTAACCCTAAACCTATAAAACTAAACTCTCCCACAAACACAACACATACTCACGCCGCACACCCCCTGCTTCCCCTCAATCTCCAGCGACAAGAGTCGCCTTTCCGACGAACCTTCCGGCCATTCGACCTCCGGCAACGCGCACCTCCTTCCCCTTCTTCTTCCTTCGCCTACAAGACCCTAGCCGCTTTTCCGGTCGGTTTTCCGGCAAACATGAGCACCACCACCAACACCCTCCATCATTCTTTACACTCATCCCACAACCATCCATCCTCCAACCACTCACCCCTCGTCTCTCACCTGAAACAGAGACGGTCAGCTACCACCACTACAGTGGTGGCTTACGGCAGCGAGAAAGGCCGCATAAGAGAGAGAGAGAGTGTGACGACAGGATGGAGAGAGTGGCGACGCCGTTTTCCGGTCAGGTTGTTTCAGGTTTCGGTTTGTGTTTGTTTTGGGGTTAGATGCCGATGATGTCGGTAGTGGCCGACGACAGTTGAAGCCACGCCGTCGGAGGACGGCGACAACTGGGGTGGCGATGATTATTGTCGGCCTTGGTTCAGTTTTGGTTAACACTCGATTTCTTTCGGATCTTGGATCTATTTGGTCACAATTTTGGGTTCAAGTCAACCCAGTCAAGACATCTGGTTGACTAGTCAAAGATGGTTAACAAGGTCGGTTTCGTGCTCGGTTCGGTCAATTTAGTCTTCCGACAGTGATGATTCATATCGGTTTGAGCCTAGTCCAGTTCGGGTTATAGCTCGGCTCAAGATTCGGGTGGGTTCGGGTGCATTCAAACTCGGTCAACATATCGGGTTGTCCGGTCAAAGCTGGTGTGGTCAAACAGTCAACACGAGTTCGGAAAAATTCTAACATCGTGAACCTCATTATATTTGTTATGTTAATATTATGTTCATCATAGTACCGACTCTAGTATTATTCACGTTAATGTTATTTTAGTCGACGTTCATCATAATCCATGTTAATGTTATATTTTAAATCCTTGAATCGTTATTGTTGTGTTTTGACAATATATCGACAACTTGTGTTGTCGGGATCGTCCTAAAACAGGGGAAACTCTACCCGTTTTTCGTCAATATATATATATATATATATATATATATATATATATATATATTATATATATATATATATATATATATATATATATATATATATATCCATTATGTTTTCCATCAAGAATATATATACATCGATATCTTTTAGTGATTTTCGTCAAAACATATAAATATCTATTATGCTACTCGTCAAAATTTATATGTATCTGTCTATTATGTTTTCGTCAACTATAAAAATGCTACACTAATGAACGTATCAAAGAGTCAAACGACAGTTACAAGATAAATATTAAAGTATATTATTTTAACAGTACCTCATTAATCTCCAAACACTCTAATACTTTACAATGCGAGATACGACTCGGAGTCTTCAAAGGTCATAAGGTTACCTCGGTGCCCCATTCTTCGACTCATCGACACCGCTCGAAAATGCAAAGGAAGCTTCGTTAAATGTGAGCATACTTGACCCCTTTTATGCTTAAAATGTATTTTTGGGTGCATCATGTATCAAAAAACCAAACTCGTTTACACAATGAAGTTTATTTAAATACTTAATCCATTGGACGCGTCATTCGTTATACCTAGGTTAATTATACATGATAAATTCTATTTGTATATTCATGCTAGTTGTTATGCTTAGGTCACTTACACGTGAATATTTAAATTTGTTTATACGTGTTAATTGTTAATCCTAGATTGCTTACGCATGTTAATTTTAACTTATCCATTCATGCTATTTGTTATACTTCGGTTGTTTAAGTATGCTAGATTCAACTTAAATATGAACAGCCACGTTGGGTTGAGATAAATTTTTTACTTATATTTATATTCAAACTTGTGTGCTCGCCAATACTTTTGTATTGATCTATGCTTCTAATACATGTTGCAGGAAATTCTGATGATGCTTGGAACCTAGTAGGATTGCCTAGTAACGCATATAAACTTTAAATATTTTATGTATTGTATCTTATTTCATACAAGTTGTATTTTGTTTCAAAACCTTGTATAAAGTTGTTATCAATGAAATGAAATTATATTTCTTTCAAACATGTCGTGATTTAAATTTGTATTATCTGATTTAAGAAATGAAAAAAGGTAACTATTAAATACTTGACACAAATAACGTTATGAAGTCTCTTGCAATCTAGTTTTCGTCTCACTCTGATGTTTCTGCCATCGGTTAGGGTGTAACAGATTGGTATCAGAGCCTTAACTATAGGGAATTAGGTAGAATTGCCATGTTTGACCTAGTCTATTGTTTAAGTACCATACTCTTGATCATTCTTGATTACTTGTCTGAATCGTTATTCTTCCTACCTTGCTTCTCTCTCCTCTTTGGTCTTAAAACATACAATATTCCCTTCCTAGGACACCATAACGCAATACAATTCTTGAGTATATTCTTGTTCTACAATCGAAATAACTCATCAAAATTGGGGTGGTTCCTGCCTTTGGTGATAAATTTCAATCCACTTTACATGATATTTTGCGCGAAATTCACAATCAAGTCAGGAGTGATATCCATATCTTGATTAGAGTTTCCATTTCATAATCTAGTGGATCCTTATTGACGATTCGAGATTATATCTTGTTTCATCTAATAAACCACAATTTAGGGGACGAAATTGTCAAGCTAAGATTGATATCCACACCTTGATGACTGGTTCTACTCCTCGATTTTCAATCTCGCCAAAATTTCGTACTTTTCGATCAAATTAGGGACATGTATTAACTTGAAGGGTAGATGTGACATCTAGTTATTTTAATCATCATACTATTCCGAAACGATTTTGTAATTTTATAACATTGTGTTTATTCCAAGATTTGTGTATTTACTTACGACATTTCATATATCTAATTCTTGTTCAGTTCTGATCTTTCAAATCACTTCTGGAAGTGAAATCGCAAACTGTTACGCAATCGTAACCAGTTTAACACGACGTATGCTCCGGAACAATGAAATAAGTTAAACATACCCTAAATATCCTTCACATAACTTAGAAATAAGTTTGGAAGGGTTCGGTATGGCAAAAACATGTTTATTCAACTTCAGGGGCTATTTTGCAAATTCTGTGAAACTATGTCGTTACGCGTATTACCTAATCTGGAACATGTATGAACATCCAAAAGTTTTTGTAATCGTTAAAATCTTGTATTTTTATGATTGGAATGCAAAAATATCAGTTGTTACGCATTTACGGTCATTTGCGCATTTGTTACGATTTTCATCGTAATTAACCGAAAACCGCAACCGTATGACCAAACGAACCAGCATCCGTGACACATCCAGACATATTTCAAGTTCCCTATGCTTTATTATCCTTATAAATATTTAAAATGAGGTTAACGGGTGTTAAAAGTGCCAAAATGCGACAAAAACAAGTTCAGAGGCCAATTCTGAAACTTCTGCCCCTGCAAGGGCCTTATGGACCATAAGGCAAAACCCCATACGGTCTGTAAGGGGTGCCCAGAGCAGAAGCTTCCGAATTGCCACTTGGAAGCTTCTTGTTTACTTCCTTGGACACTAAGCACTTATTATTGCCACACTTCCTCTTGTTACAACACATCATTAGACACATGTTATGATCCTACAACACCTCTCTAACACTTGGCATGATCATACACTTCATCTTCAACTATAAATACCTCCATAGTTGCAACCATTTTCCTTGCTCAATTCTTTTCTTTCTCTCTATAACTGTAAGTGGAGACTACCACATTGTTGGAGGTCTCCCATCTGAGTTCTTTAGTCTTTCCTTCATTCTTGGTTCACAAGTAAGTGTTCCATCCTAGTCTTGTTTATTATTTTTAGCTATTTTAGCTAAAAGTCAACAGCGTTTGACTTTCAGATTTGACCATTAATTGGTCAAGTCAAAGTCCAATTGGACTTTGCAACGTGATCATAATCACGATGGTTATGATCCATAGCGATCATGCCTACTGATTACCACGTTTACTAGACGAAGTGACGAGTCAAAGTTTCGGTCAATAATGCGCAAAGTGCAACATTATACGACGGAACTATTTTCGGGTATCAAAACACTTTGTTTTGATACCAAATCAGTCTTATAAACTTAGTTAGACATGTTTAACATGTCTAACTCGTCACTTCTAGTTTAGTGCTTGTTTAGGGTCGTAAGTCGAGCGGTCTTGACCACCGCTTTGACTTTCGAATCCGACCCATTTGGTCGATCTTAGGATCCGACCAAACTCATATTAGTGACCATAGTTGTATAGGGAATAACCTTCTGAGGTTATACCTTATGGTCATGTCGTTTGGTTAGCATTATGTTAAGTCGCTTATTATGCCTTTAATAATCGACTTTGAGCATATGCAACATAAATTTTGACATATAATATGATTTACAACATTATTAAACATGTTTTGGCATATAATACTTATCATAACATATATCTAACCATCTGAACACATGTTTACGCAAAAGACACGTTATAGTGGCTTAAACTACCTTAACGAGTCATAACGGGTCGAAGGCACTTGGGATCCTTTCCAAATCAGAATGTTAACTTTATTAAACCATTTCATATGAGTTCCAACACTCATTTGGTTTATAAGGATTCATTCTATGAATCTTCCGATTAAGGTCCTGACATTAACATAGTTATCCGACATTAGGACTCACTTGATTTTCCCGACTCTTGAGCTTTGTATATCCATCTTGAACAAGGATACTTTTGCAATCCCAAGTGAGTACATAGACCCCTCTTTTACGTTTTCAAATAATTTGGGGTGAAACATATGTGCCTATTGTTATTTTCATGTTTTCATGCTTTTATGACATATACTTCCTATGTTCCTCTACTACACATATAATACATAATTTCAATTATGTTTTGCTATGTAAGTTGACTGAGCATGCTAGCACATTGATTTCAAAGATACTTCTGTGGCGTATGTTGACTTAGCATATGATCACATTGATTTACATTGCATTTTGCTATGTACGTTGACTGAGCATGCTAGCACATTGATTTAATGGACATTTCTACTTCGTATGTTGACTTAACATGCTTAGTACATCGTTTAAAGACATTTTTCGTGACATTTCTTACATTGACTTTGACATTTGGTATGTTTAACAAGACATAATACATTCATTAACATTGATCACGCAGCTCGGTAGTATGAATGGTACCATAGGACTTGACAAATCCCGTTCCCCGGTTCCTAGGTTTGTTTGGAAGTAGGGAATGATAGAATCCGAATACATTTTCGATAAACCTTTGACTTGATAAGGGTTTATCCGGTAGTCTCAAGGCTTGAATGTATGCGATAAACAAAAACCCTGATAAATGTTCGTATCAAATAAAGCAATGGATTTCAAAACATAATCTTTGATTTAAACTTTTGTTTGTTCAAAGCCATGGTGGATACGCCGCTAGTACTTCCTATATATAAGTGCTTTTATTATATTACATATAGTGGCGTTACCTAAACCACTTCGATAAGTACAAGACATGACATTTTTACAAAACATGACATCTTTTACACAAGACATGACATTTTATATCAAAACAAGACATATTTTATACTATTTACTTTTATTGGACATTTATTTAACTATGCGTCATTACTTTTAAACACTTGATTTTCTTATGATTTCATTAAAAGAAAACACTTTATAAGGTTCATGACTACTCTTCGTTAAACATATATTTTAACTTTTGAGTAATGAATCCTCATCAATAAAACCTATGTATCTCACAGGCATTTTTATGTTGACGTACCTATTTTCACATGTGTTTAAGGAGCTAATGTTTGAGGTTGATTCATGCGTCACTTAGGTTGGACTTTGGGCTTTAGTGACTTAAAATCTACAAGAAAATAATAATGTTGTTGTTATTTCGCAAAGACAATTTAATTTCCGCTTTGTTTTCCTTTACTCAAGATAATGTAATCAAACGTAATGTAATAATACAAAACTTTAATTACCATCGTTGTTGAAACAATACTTCTGTTACGACATTGCCCGACGTTTCTGCCGCGGTTTGTTGTTTTACGCGGTCGGGTGTGACAGAAACATTGGTAACATAGCCAATGGTTATAGGGAATTAGGTTATTAGTAACGCTTTGACCTAGACTATAACCTTTCTAGGACCCTAACACAAGTTATCTTGTGTTTAGATCTTAAAACAATACCATCACCTATCCTTAGATGATTTGTTTTTGGCTTTATGCCTTCGAAAGTTTTCAAAATCTCGTCAAAGTTTGGGTTTTAATAATGTGAACACATGCAATCTGGAAGGGTGGGTGCCTGTACCCTGAGTTTTCTGTCTAAAGCTAGAGTGTTCGTACAAATCCACTTAATCAGACCAGTCACTCTTACCTGGGTACTATTGGGGTGAGTATCCACTTATAGGCTAAAGCATGTCTTTGCGATACGTTATAAAAACCCATTTACTTTGATTAGTCACCGTGTGTCGTTTGTTTTGTTATGAGTAAACGAACGAATAACCACCATCCTTACATTTTTCGATATTTATTCATCTCATTTTGATTATTCACCTGCTCTGTGAAACTTTAAATAGTTTAACTCGGGTAAACCATCCTTTCATTTTGTCAATTTATGACACCTCATTTTGATTACCCAACATTCATCTCACTCGTTTTCTCTCATGTTTTTCTCTTTTAGAATGCCTCCTTGACGAAATGTACAACAACCTAACGCCGAACTGGAAACTATCATAGCGCAACAAATGGCTGCTATGCTACCAAATCTCATTACTCAAATCAACCAAGCTAACAACAATAATAATGCACCTGCTCTGTGCAACTTTAAATAGTTTAACTCGGGTAAACCATCTTTTCATTTTGTCAATAATTATGACACCTCATTTTGATTACCCAACATTCATCTCACTCGTTTTCTCTCATGTTTTTCTCTTTTAGAATGCCTCCTCGACGAAACGTACAACAACCTAACGCCGAACAGGCAACTATCATAGCGCAACAAATGGCTGCTATGCTACCAAATCTCATTACTCAAATCAACCAAGCTAACAACAATAATAATGCACCTGCTTTGTGCAACTTTAAACAGTTTAACTCGGCTAAACCACTAAAGTTTAGTGGTTCTGAAGGAGCAACTGGGCTCCTACAGTGGTTTGAGTGTCTTGAGAGTACTTTTGGCCATGTTCAGTGTCTTGACAATTGTAAAGTCGAGTTTTCTTCAAGTGTATTTCATAAGAGGGCGCACACGTAGTGGAACGGAGTGGTGAGAGATCGAGGTGCTGATGTTGCTATGGGTCAGACATGGGAGGAACTTAGAGCTCTAATGATGAAAGAGTTCTGCCCTCTTCACGAGCAGAGGGCACTCGAAAATGAGTTCCATGACCTGAAGCAAGACAGTGGTGAACATTGTGCTTATACTGATAGATACGAGGAGTTAAGCTTGCTATGTCCGACAATGGAAACGCCTTTGGATAAGGCGATAGAGAAATACATAGATGGTATGCCAGATCCTATCTAGGATAGTCATTGGCAGTAACCCTACATCTGTCTGTCAAGCCATTGAGCTAGCTGCAACCCTTCCTGAATTACAAGTCAAAAAGGGTAAACTCCACCGAAAGGGTGACAAGAAACCGTCTGTTAAGTCTGAGAAGCAAAAGGGTAACAAAGCTAAAACTTCAAAGAAGTCTAGGAAGCGTAAGGCTTCTAAGAACTTTGTTGTCACCACACAACCCAAGCAAACTGCTCCTAATCAACCTGCTCAACCACTGGCCAAGAAACAATATGTTGGCAATGCACCTTTGTGCAACAAGGGTAACAGTCACCATCAACCACATTTACAGTGCCGCATTTGCACTAACTGTGGGAAATATGGTCATCTTGCCAACGCTTTTCGTTTTGCTCCTACCCAGAATCCAGTAGCCCAAAACCCTGCTCAGCAGCCTGCAAGACTTCACTATCCACCCGGGTCTTGCTACAATTGTGGGGATCTTACCCACTACAGGAACAACTGCCCGAAGTTGGCAAATGCAAATCTGGCTCGTGGACGAGCTTTCAATATAAATGTTAACGAGGCGCGTGCAGACAACGAGGTGGTCAACGGTACGTTCTTTGTTAACAACCATCCTGCTTCAATTCTTTTCGATTCAGGTGCCGATAACAGTTTTGTATCCCTATCTTTTGAACCTTTGCTTTCCATGCCTAGAACCAAACTAGGGAAGCCCTTGACAGTCGAAATAGCTAGTGCTGAACCCCTTGTTCTCGATTCTGTCATTCGTACTTGTCCGTTAAACCTTAATAACCATCTTTTTCCCATTGACCTCACGCCAATGCAACTTGGGAGCTTTGATATCATAGTATGGATGGATTGGTTATCTAAACACCATGCTGAGGTGATTTGTTTTGATAAGATCGTTCGTATACCACTTTCGTCTGATGAAACCTTAGAGGTTCGTGGAGTAAAACCCGTTAGTAGCCTTAAACTCATGACATGTACCCAAGCCCATAAATACCTACGAAAGAATTATGTTGCCTTCTTGGCACGTATCGTAGAGGACAAAGGCAAGGGTAAAACTATTCAGGACATCCCCATTGTTCGGGATTACCCTGAGGTTTTTCCTGAGGAACTACCTGGTTTACCCCCAGCACGGCAAGTCGAGTTTTGTATAGATCTTGTACCTGGTGCCAACCCTATAGCCAAATCCCCATACCGTCTTGCACCGTCTGAGATGCAAGAGTTATCTAAACAACTTCAAGAGTTTTCTGACAAAGGATTCATTTGTCCAAGCTTTTCACCTTAGGGCACTCCAGTCCTATTTGTGAAAAAAGAAGGATGGATCTTTCGCATGTGTATCGATTGTCGTGAGCTCAACAAACTCATAATCAGAAATCGATATCCCTTACCCCGTATTGATGATCTCTTTGACCAGCTACAGGGAGCTACTTGCTTCTTAAAGATTTATCTGCGTTCTGTGTATCATTGGCTTCGTGTTCTCGAAGAAGATATTCCCAAAACTGTTTCCGCACTCGATGCGGTCATTATGAGTTCACTGTTATGCCTTTTGGTCTGACAAATGCTCCTGCTGTTTTCATGGACTTGATGAATAGGGTTTATAAGCCTTATTTGGATAAGTACATCATTGTTTTCATTGATGACATTTTGATTTATTCAAAGTCTCGAGCCGATCACGAGCAACATCTCCGTTTAACGATGAAACTCCTAAAGAAAGAACAACTTTACGCCAAATTCTCCAAATGTTAGTTTTGGCTTAAGGAAGTTCAATTCTTGGGACATATTGTCAACGAACAAGGTATACATGTAGATCCCACCAAAATCATTGTGATTAAGGAATGGGATACACCTACTACTCCTACCGAAGTTTGTTCATTTCTAGGTCTTGCAGGTTACTACCGTCGCTTTATCACAAACTTCTCAAAGATTCGGTTCCCCTCACTGCTTTGACTCAAAAGAATAAACCTTTTGAGTGGGGACCCAAACAAGAAGAAGCATTCCAGACCATGAAACAGAAACTTTGTAATGCTCCTATTTTATCCTTAACTGAAGGTAACAACGACTTTGTCGTATATTGTGATGCATCGAACTTAGGCCTTGGTTGCATTCTCATGCAAAGGAACAAAGTTATAGTCTATGCATCAAGAGAATTAAAGATTCATGAAAAGAACTACACCACTCATGATCTTTAGTTGGGTGCCGTTGTTTTCGCTCTGAAAAATTTGGAGACATTATCTATACGGTACAAAAATGTGTGGTTTTCACGGACCACAAAAGTCTCCAACACATTTTCAATCAGAAGGAACTAAACATGAGACAACGACGATGGGTCGAACTTCTAAACGACTACGACTGTGAGATTCGCACCCATCCTGGTAAGGCAAATGTTTTGGCCAATGCTCTTAGTAGTAAAGAACGAGTCAAGCTACATTGTGTTCAAGTTCAATCTGATATTCAAAACCGTATCTCCCAAGCTTAACGAACTTGTGTTACACAAGGCATGATGGATGATGAAGTACCACATCATCTTGAGCTTCAACTTGGAATCAAAAGACAATGGGTTATTTCAATATCTGAACCGTTTATGGGTTCCAAGTCAAGACAATCTCCACACCTTGATAATGGATGAGCTCATAAGTCTCGTTATTCAATCCATCCAGGTGCAGACAAAATGTATAAGGATCTTCGTACTCAGTATTGGTTGCCGGGTATGAAGAAAGACATTGCCTTGTACGTATCCAAATGTCTTACTTGTC
This sequence comes from Scalesia atractyloides, assembly GCA_947069175.1. Classification (NCBI taxonomy): domain Eukaryota; kingdom Viridiplantae; phylum Streptophyta; class Magnoliopsida; order Asterales; family Asteraceae; genus Scalesia; species Scalesia atractyloides. Next base: position 70,791,539 of record CAMTDV010000014.1, read on the forward strand.
TCAAAGTTAAGGCAGGACATCAATGTCCTTCGGTTTGCTTGAACAACCAGAAATTCCGGTATGGAAATGGGAAAGCATTGCAATGGATCTCATTACCAAATCACCATGTACATCTAGAGGTCATGATGCCATTTGGGTAATCGTTGATCGTCTAACCAAGTCAGCACACTTTATAGCAATCCGTGAGGATTTCCCTGTTGACAAACTTGCTAAGATCTAGGTGGATGAAATTGTATCTCGTCATGGTGTTCCTTTGGACATCATATCTGATCGTGATGCTCGATTCTCATCTAATTTTTGGAGGACCATGCAATCTACCATGGGAACCAAACTTGACCTGAGCAATGCTTATCATCCTCAAACGGATGGACAGCCCGAAAGAATAATCCAGACATTGGAGGATATGCTTAGAGCTTGTGTGATCGATTTTGGTGGTAGTTGGGATTCGCATCTTCCGGTGATCGAATTCTCCTACAACAACAGTTATCACTCTAGCATTAACATGGCGCCTTTTGAAGCTCTTTATGTTCGAAAATGTCATTCACCTGTCTGTTGGAATGAAGTTTGTGAATCTCAATTCACTAGACCTGAACTCATTCAAGACACAACAGAAAAAGTCAAGAAAATACACGATAACCTTCTGACAGCTAGAGTCCGTCAAAAGAGTTACGCAGACAAACGATGCAAGCCCTTGGAATTCCAAGTCAGTGATCATGTCCTACTCAAGCTATCCCCTTGGAAAGGCGTGGTTAGATTTGGAAAGAAAGGAAAACTTGCACCTAGATATGTTGGACCATTCAAGATCATTGAGAAAATCAGAAAGGTGGCCTACAAACTGGAGTTACCTCCCGAACTTGTTAATGCTCATCCAACCTTCCACATGTCCAATTTGAAAAAGTGTTTGGCTGATGAAAACCTCCACATCCCTCTTGATGAAATTCGTGTTGATGACACGATGCATTTTTTCGGGAAACCTGTGGAAATAATGGACCGTGAGGTAAAAAAGCTAAAGTGCAGACGAATACCGATTGTTAAAATTCTTTGTGAATCCAAACGTGGCCCAGAGTTTACTTGGGAACGAGAGGACCAGATGAAGGTGAAATATCCACATCTAGTCTCCCAAGTTTCCTCTATTTAAATTTCGGGACGAAATTTCCTAAAGTAGGGAAGACTGTGACATCTGTGTATTTTAATCATCATACTATTCCGAAACAATTTTGTAATTTTATAACATTGTGTTTTATTCCAAGATTTTTGTATTTACTTATGACATTTCATATTTTCAATCCTTGTTCAATTCTTATCTTTCAAATCACTTCTGGAAGTGAAATCGCAAACTGTTACGTAATTGTAACCAGTTTAATATGACGTACACTCCGGAACAATGACATAAGTTAAACATACCATAAATATCCTTTACATAACATAGAAACAAGTTTGAAAGGGTTCGGTATGGCAAAAACATGTTTATTCAACTTCATGGGCTATTTTACAAATTCTGTGAAACTATGCCATTAAGCGTATTTCCTAATCCGGAACATGTACGAATATCCAAAAGTTTTTCTAATCATTAAAATATTGTATTTTTATGATTGGAATACAAAAATATCATCCGTTACGCATTTACGGTCATTTGCGCATTTGTTACGATTTTCATCGTAATTAACCAAAAACCGCAACCGTATGACCAAACGAACCAACATCCGTGACATTTTCGGACATATTTCAAGTTCCCTATGCTTTATCATCCTTATAAAGCTTTAAAATGAGGTTAACGGGTGTTAAAAGTGCCAAAATGCAACAAAAACAAGTCCAGGGGCCAATTCTGCGAATTCTGAAACTTCAGCCTCTGCAAGGGCCTTACGGACCGTAAGGAAAAACCCCATACGGCCCGTAAGGGGTGCCCAGAGCAGAAGCTTCCTAATTGCAACTTGGCAGCTTCTTGTTTACTTCCTTGGACACTAAGCACTTGTTATTGCCACACTTCCTCTAGTTGCAACACATCATTAGACACATGTTATGATCCTACAACACCTCTCAACACTTGGCATGATCCTACACTTCATCTTCAACTATAAATACCTCCATAGTTGCAACCATTTTCCTTGCTCAATTCTTTTCTTTCTCTCTATAACTGTAAGTGGAGACTACCACATTGTTGGAGGTCTCCCATCTGAGTTCTTTAGTCTTTCCTTCATTCTTGGTTCACAAGTAAGTGTTCCATCCTAGTCTTGTTTATTATTTTTAGCTATTTTTTACTAAAAGTCAAATAGTGTTTGACTTTCAGCTTTGACCATTAATTGGTCAAGTCAAGTCCAATTGGACTTTGCAACGTGATCGTAATCACGATGATTATGAACCATAGCGATCATGCCTACTGATTACCACATTTACTAGACGAAGTGACGAGTCAAAGTTTCGGTCAATAATGCACAAAGTGCGCATTATACGACGGAACTATTTTTGGGTATCAAAACACTTTGTTTTGATACCAAATCAGTCTTATAAACTAAACATATCTAACTCGTCACTTCTAGTTTAGTGCTTGTTTAGGGTCGTAAGTCGAGCGGTCTTGACCACCACTTTGGCTTTCGAATCCGACCCGTTTGGTCGATCTTAGGATCCGACCAAACTCATATTAGTAACCATAGTTGTATAAGGAATAACCCTTTGAGGTTATACCTTATGGTCATGTCATTTGGTTAGCATTATGTTAAGTCGCTTATTATGCCTTTAATAATGACCAAAATGCCCTTTTGCACATAAATCGACTTTGAGCATATGTAACATAAATTTTGACATATAATCTGATGTTTTAAACTTAAACTACCTTAATGAGTCATAATGGGTCAAAAGCACTTAGGGTCCTTTCCAAATCAGAATGATAACTTTATTAAACCATTTCATATGAGTTCCAACACTCATTTGGTTTATAAGGATTCATTCTATCAGAATCTTCCGATTAAGGTCTCGACATTAACATAGTTATCCAACATTAGGACTCACTTGATTTTCCCGGACTCTTGAGCTTTGTATATCCATCTTGAACAAGGATACTTTTGCAAACCCAAGTGAGTACATAGACCCCTCTTTTACGTTTTTGAATATTTTGGGGTGAAACACATGTGCCTATTGTTATTTTCATGTTTTCATGCTTTTATGACATATACTTGCTATGTTCATCTAGTACACATATAGTACATGATTTCAATTATGTTTTGCTATGTATGTTGACCGAGCATGCTAGCACATTGATTTCAAAGATACTTTTGCGGCGTATGTTGACTTAGCATATGAGCACATTGATTTACATTGCAGTTTGCTATGTATGTTGACTGAGCATGCTAGCAAATTGATTTCATGGACATTTCTACTTCGTATCTTGACTTAACATGCTTAGTACATGGTTTAAAGACATTTTTCATGACATTGCTTACATTGACTAAGACATTCGGTATGTTTAACGAGACATAATATATTCATTAACATTGATCATGCCGCTCGGTAGTATGTAATGGTACCATAGGACTTGACAAATCCCATTCCCCGCTTCCTAGGTTTGTTTGGAAGTAGGGAAAGATAGAATCCGAATACATTTTTGATAAACCTTTGACTTGATAAGGGTTTATCAGACAGTCTCAAGGCTTGAATGTATGCGATAAACAAAATCCTGATAAATGTTCGTATCAAATAAAGCAATGGATTTCAAAACATAATCTTTGATTTAAACTTTTGATTGTTCAAAGACATCGTTTTGTACATGACCTTTGGTTACACAATACATTATTTGATGATTTTTTATAAGTGATTTAAATAACGAAACGTGTGTAATATGATAAAGGCATGGTGGATACGCCGCTGGTACTTTCTATATATAAGTGCTTTTATTATATTACATATGGTGGGGTTTTTAAACCACTTCGATAAGTACAAGACATGACAATTTTACAAAACATGACATCTTTTACACAAGACATGACATTTTATATAGAAACAAGACATATTTTATACTATTAATTGGACATTTATTTAACTATGCATCATTACTTTTAAACACTTGATTTTCTTATGATTTTATTAAAAGAGAACACTTTATAAGGTTCATGACTACTTTTCGTTAAACATATATTTTAACTTTTGAGTCATGAATCATCAATAAAACCTATGTATCTCATATGCATTTTTATGCTGACGTACCTATTTTCACATGTGTTTCAGGAGCGAATGTTTGAGGTTGATTCATGCGACACTTAGGATGGACTTTGGGCTTTAGTGACTTCAAAATCTACAAGACAATAATAATGTTGTTATTTTGCAAAGACAATTTAACTTGCGTTTTGTTTTCCTTTACTCCAAGATAATGTAACCAAACTTAATGTAATAATACAATACTTAATTACCATGGTTGTTGAAACAATACTTCTGTTACAACACTGCCCGACGTTTCTGCCGCGGTTTGTTGTTTTACACGGTCGGGGTGTGACAGTAGAATACCGTTAATCACCCAGCGACGAGAGTATTATACCTATTAGGCCAAATCATGTCTCCCTAATTCGAAAGGACTTGCAATTGAGTTTGGAATAGTCAAAGATTCTAAACCCGAAGCACTACAATACTTATCAAGCCTCTCTTCTATATATTAACTCATCTTTATGCGATTTAATACTTTCTACGTTATTTTAAAATCTTCATTCCACACAATAAATTAATACACGCATACTGATACGGCATCCTTGATTTGGGATTACTGGACAACCTTATGGGATAAACTGATCATCAACTTTGGATGAAGCCACACCTTGACAATGTAGTGCTTGTGAAGCACTATAGGAGTAGCGAACCGCCACATGGATTTGTGGTGTCACACCCTCAATTTCCACTTGCGGAGTTTTACCGCGAGGCGTGTGATCAAACCAGAATCTGAGACACTAGTAATATCGAACGACTATATATGATTTATTTAAATGTTTTCCAAAAACATTTGTTTAACCATTCATAGTTATTTTCAAATTGTCTTAGTTTCAAAGTTTAGCGGAAGCATTAGTTTGAAAGTTTAGCGGAAGCATTAGAGTAAAGTAAAGTAACGGGCACCAACATAAACGCCAAAACCAAAAATCCCAAACAATATTCGTAAATAAGACTCGATAAAAATGTCTTAATCAAATGCAAGTGAGTGCACCTAGCGCTCCTAGCATCCTGAGAAACATCTAAAGAAACAAGAGTCAACATTAAAGAAGAGTGAGTTCACAGGTTTTTATAAGTTCACAATTTCGGTTAAAAGTTTGTTTTCCCCCGTTATCCCTAACCCGGGATAACGATATAGTTCCACTATTCCTAACCCGGAATAATAATGTTGGTTCGTAATTAAGTTCAATGTTAACATGTAGGTAGCGAGCCTAAAGTTATGTCATATAAGAGTTCGCGATCGAAGCTGATTGTTGTTGCCTCAGTGTTGTCAGGTCTATCACTGACCATGGCGAAAGTTAGGCCAAATTAATCACCCGTTAACCATACCCGGTCGGCTAGCGCGACTAGCTCAGGTGGGGCTTGTCGGGCCCAATAGTACCACTTATAATTTCCCCGCTATTTAACCTAATACTAACGATCCGAGAGTTGGTTGAGGACTTCCGTGTTATAGCTACTTAGTGACCATAACGTACATTAACATTAACTTAGTTACCGAATAGTTTAACGATGTTAATTTCGCATAACGTAAAAGATAGAGTTTTAGAGCCTATACATGTTTCTCCCCCTGTTGTTCGAAACCGGATAAAATAGGGGCCGTGAACTCACCTTAAATTGCTCGGTTAGAATAACACAAAAGTAGCAAATGATGGAACCGCTAATCGTGTCCTAACATGCCAACCGATATAAAGTTAGTGTGTGAACACACTGATACGAAACCCTACGCATAACTAACACACAGTGCGGCACACATAATAACCAATTCGAAAACACAATCATGCATGCAAAGTATCATCATACAAAAAAAATGATCAAACCAACTTGTCATAAACACATATTAACTCATACAACACCTTGGTACACACAAACACAAGTTATCATGATTCCGCTTGTACGCTCATAACTGGGCTGTTTTCAAGGATTTTTATAAAATAGTTCCAACGTTCCAAAAATTCCAATTTTTTTACAGGAGGTGTCAACTAAACGTTAGAATTTTATGTAAACTTTTCAAGTCCTAACGCTTTAGCTATTATTTATAAACATTTATATACTAGGCTGCAGTCAGATTCGTCGCTTTCTGACTACAGTCCACGGGAGTTTTAAAAATTATTTAAAAATCATCGTTCATCCAATTAACAAAATTCCAGTGGGAGTTTTCAGGAAATTCCCGTCTCCAGTTACTGTACAAATTTCGTGACCCAACCCCCTACAGACTATGAGATCCGACTCGATAAACAACTAGCAAATTTTGCAGAATTTACGCAGCTTCAGCTGCTGCACTAAATGACCACTTAAAAATAGCAAACGACCTCAGAAAAATATGAATCCGGCGCCATTAGAAGCGTTCTTCAAAAATACACGTTTTAGGCTTCATAAAATGCACTTTTCGATAAATAATTATCAGGTTACAGCAATTGAAGTTGGCTGTAAATGTCATTCAGCAAACAGTTTTCGACTTTTATCGCATTAGAACATGATTAAACGATCATGACTCTTAATAACAATGATTAACAATAGGTTTATTTGTCAAATATCATCATGTATATCAATATTCATGCAAACCCTAATTATATAACATGATCTTTATCGCCAAAACGCAGCTTATGATTTTAGTATTCAACATAACATCAAAATCGCAAAGATTAGCACAATCATCTGAACTAATCATAAATCACAACACTTTTCATACTAATAATCCTACCATTACACACAATCGTGATCAAGATTATACAAACCCTAATGTGAATCGCAAAACAATTAAACCCTAACCTTGAAACGATGATGATTAGCGAACCGGGACAAGATTGGAATCAATCCGAAAGTTGGAGACTTGTGATCGTGAGAGGGGGGGGGGCTGCCGTCAGTTCTACTAGGGGTTAGGGTTTCTCCCTTTTTTTTAAAACTATAACATGCATACATACAATTATATAGCACAAGGGAAAAGAAGGGGAAGGGGTGGGGGGCGCGACCGCAAAGGGGGGGGGGCGGTTTGGGTAAGTTTCTTGGGCCTCAAGTTTAGGTTAATTCATTGGGCCGCAAGGAGGTGAGGTCGACATATTTCGGGGCTCGGTTCGGTTCGGCTATTTATTTATTATTATTTTTTTTATAACTAATAATCGCGAAATCAAGGCGTGATACAATAATCTACAAAATATACAAACGTTTAATAACACATAGCACGTAATTCACCCAATAAATTCACAAAGTTAGCGTAGTTATTGCGAGCATGTAATTTAATTCTCCGAATTAAGTCAGCGTAGGAATGAATAACCGTGAAGTAGCGCGTTTAAGATACCTGAAAAGCCGGGATGTCACATTATCCCCATGTTGAAAGAATTTTCGTCCCGAAAATTGAGTAAACGCGGTTTAGAATGCAACGCACAAAGATTCAGTTTGTTAGCAATGGTACAAGAAATTCCCAGGCTGTCACATCATCCCCATGTTGAAAGAATTTCGTCCCGAAATTTAGTTGTTGGTAACGTCAGATTGCTGCTCAGCTGCAAAAAGGTGTGGGTATTTGGTTTTCATGTGGTCCTCTCTTTCCCACGTGAACTCCGGTCCACGCTTAGAGTCCTAACAAACCCTGACAATCGGTATCTTGCTATGCCTTCGAGTCTTAATCTCACGATCCATGATCTCGATAGGTTGTTCCACAAAATGTAGTTGCTCATCCACTTGAATCTCATCCAATGGAATGACTAGGGTCTCATCTGATAGGCACTTCTTCAGATTGGACACATGAAAAACGTTGTGAACTCCACTGAGTTCGGTAGGAAGGTCTAACCGATAAACTACGGGCCCGATACGCTTTGAAATCACAAATGGGCCTACGTATCGTGGGTTTAGTTTGCCTCGTTTCCCAAAACGGATTACACCCTTCCAGGGTGACACCTTCAGTATGACGCGGTCGCCTACTTGAAATTCGAGCGGTTTGTGTCGTTGATCAGCATAGCTTTTCTGTCAATCTCGTGCCTCTGCCATGCGGTAATTTGCACAATCTTTTTAGTAGCCTCAAGTATCAACTCAGGACCTGTGAGTTGACTGTCACCGACTTCTGCCCAACAGACCGGTGATCTACATTTGCAACCGTATAATGCTTCAAACGGTGCTGTCTGAATACTCGTATGGTAACTGTTGTTATACGAGAATTCCACTAAAGGCAGATGGATTTCCCAACTGTTCCCGAAGTCTACCACGCATGCCCTAAGCATGTCCTCCAGGGTCTGAATGGTCCTTTCACTTTGACCATTCGTCTGAGGGTGATATGTTGTGCTCATATCTAAGCGTGTACCCAACGCTTTCTGAAGTGACTGCCAAAAGTTGGACGTGAAACGAGCATCTCTGTCTGAGATGATGGACGTTGGCACTCTGTGCCGAGAAACTACTTCCTTAATGTAGATGCGAGTCAACTTATCCATCTTATCTGTTTCTTTGATCGCTAGGAAATGTGCAGACTTAGTTAGACGATCCACGATTACCCAGATGGTATCGCAACCACCCGGAGTTCGCGGGAGTTTAATGATAAAGTCCATCGAGATCTGATCCCATTTCCACACTGGATCTCAGGTTGTTGAAGTAGCCCTGATGGCTTCTGGTATTCCACCTTGACCTTCGCACAAGTCAAACACTTGCTCACGTAGGTGGCTATATCCGCTTTCATGTTGGGCCACCAGTATGCGGCTTTAAGGTCTTGATACATCTTATCTGAACCAGGATGGACAGAGTATCGGGATTTGTGAGCTTCGTCCATAACTAGCTTCCTGAGGTCTCCGTAGAGAGGTACCCATATACGATTCATGAAATACCGGGCACCATTGGGTTTCACTTCCCAATCGCGTTCCATCTTTCCCACATATTCGGCCTTGATGTTTCTTCCTTAACTGCTTCTAGCTGCGCGTCGCGTATCTGTTCGGGTAACCCAGAATGAATTGTGAACTGTAGTGCTCGTACCCGACGAGGTTTCAAGTGCTCCTTTCTACTGAGGGCATCAGCTACCACGATAGCCTTACCCGGGTGATACCGAATGGCACATTCATAATCGTTCAGGAGTTCGACCCAGCGATGCTGTCGCATGTTCAACTCCTTCTGGTCAAAGATATGCTGGAGGCTCTTATGATCCGTGTAGATTGTGCACTTTGTTCCATATAGATAGTGTCTCCAAATATTAAGTGCGAACACAACTGCTCCCAATTCCAGGTCATGTGTTGTGTAGTTTTTCTCGTGAACCATCAACTGTCCGGATGCATACGCGATGACCTTATCACGTTGCATGAGTACACATCCCAATCCCTGAATGGAAGAGTCACAATATACCACAAAATCATATGTCCCTTCTGGCAAGGACAAAATGGGCGCACTGCAAAGTTTCTGCTTCAGCAATTGAAATGCTGCTTCCTGCTTATCACCCCAAGCATACTTGGTGCCCTTCTGGGTGAGAGTGGTAAGCGGTTGTGCGATCTTGGAAAATCCCTCGATGAAGCGTTTGTAGTAACCAGCCAAACCCAAAAATTGGCGGATCTCTGTCGGTGTCCTAGGTGCTTCCCAGTTCTTGATAGCATCGATCTTGGCGGGATCAACGTGTATACCCTTTTCATTCACGATATGCCCGAGGAACTGAACTTCCCAAATCTAGAAATCACACTTCGAAAACTTGGCATATAGTGAACACGATGACAAACTTGTCGAGATACGGCTTACACACGCGGTTCATGAGGTCCATGAACACCACAAGTGCGTTGGTGAGACCGAAGGCCATGACTAAGAACTCATAATGGCCATACTGAGTACGAAATGCCGTCTTGGAGATATCCTCCTCCCTGACGCGTAACTGGTGATAACCGGACCATAGATCGATCTTGGAGTAGTAGCTTGACCCTTGAAGCTGGTCGAAGAGATTGTCGATGCGAGGTAATGGGTATCGGTTCTTGACGGTAACCTTATTGAGTTCCCTGTAGTCGATGCACATGCGGAAGGTCCCGTCCTTTTTCTTGACAAAAAGGACCAGAGCTCCCTATGGCGAGGTACTAGGTCGGATAAATCCTTTTTCCAACAATTCTTGAAGTTGGGTAGACAGCTCTTGCAGCTCTGCTAGAGCTAAGCGGTACGGGGCCTTGGCGATAGGAGCCGCATGGTTCGCCAATTCGATTTCAAACTCCACTTGTCGATGTGGTGGAAGACCAGGTAACTCCTCTGGAAACACATCGGAAAAGTCACGGACGACGGGGATATCTTCAATCCGCTTCTCGTCCTTAGGCTGCTCGGTGACCAGTGCGAGCAAAGCGAATGAGTTCTTTCTCCGAAGATACTTCTGAGCTTGCATGTAAGAGATGATGTTTGTGATGGCACGTGCCTTCTCGCCTTGCACCATCAAGACTTCGACGTTAGAGAGCGGAATACGGATAGCTTTCTCGAAACAGAGAACTTCAGCTCGGACGTCGGATAGCCAGTCCATTCCGGCTACCATGTCAAAACTACCCAGGGTAGTTGTCATCAGATCAATGGTAAAGGTGTGACCCGCGAGTTTAAGTTGACAGCCGGTTACTAAACGGGTCACATCTACAGATTTGCCATCGGCTAGTTCTATGACGTAAGGGGTCTCTAGGGGTTTAGGCATGAGATTTAGCTTCTTCCTAAAAGACTCAGATATAAAACTCTTATCCGCACCCGTATCAAAAAGTACAGTAGCAAAATGATCGTTAAGGGGAAACTTACCGATGACCACGTTCGAGTCGCTTCTGGCCTCTCCGCAGCCCAGCGTGAATGCACGACCTTTGGCACCTCCAGTGCCACCATTTCCATTGTTGCCATTGTTGTTATTGTTGTTGTTGTTGTTGTGGTTGTTGCTGTTGTTGTTCCCACCATTGTTGTTGCGAAGCTGCGGGCAGTCTCGCTTGAAATGGGCAGTGCTACCGCACTGATAGCATCCCGGTTATTACCTTGCTGTTGACCCTGGTGCTGATTCTGATTTTGTCGAGACATGATTTCCCCGCGACAATCCTTTGCCGCGTGTCCCGCTTTGCCACATTGTTGGCAGCAATTTCCGGCGCAAGGGCCGTGATGATGGAGGTTACAACGATTACATTGCGGCTTTCAACCCGTATAGCCGCTTGAGTTCTGGGTGTTATTGGCAGACGGATTGTTGTGACCCCGATTGTTGTTGAAGTTGTTGGACCGCTTCTGGTTTCCTTGTTGTGGCTGGGCTGACGAAGTCTGTCGAGCAGGTGAGTCTTCAAATTTTCTTTTGTTGTCAGGGACTATTTCAGTTGCACCCCTAGGTGGCAACTTCCTTTGCTCTACCGCCTTATCGGTGAGTTTATACGCCAGCCTAATCGCTTGATGCTCCGTCGTAGGGTTGCTAGACATTACCATGCCCTGGATCTCAGGGACCAGACCCCCAAGATAAAACTCAAGTCATTTTTCAACGTTGTTAGCCAAATCGGGACATAGGAACACCATATCATGATGTTTTGCCGTGTACGCTTCAATTTCTGACCCTACCATCTTTGGTTCCACAACGCCTGTTCCAACTGTTGAACTCTGTCCCGTGGACAGTATTCCTCCTTGATTAGGGCCTTAAATTCGGTCTAGGCCATTACGTTTGCTGCAAGAAGTCCACGAGTTTGGACTTGTGCTATCCACCAGGTCAATGCCCCATCTTCCAATGTTGAGGCAGCATACTTGACCTTACTAGGTTCAAGGCAATTGCACATCTCGAAAACCGATTCAGACTTTTCAATCCAATGGACCAGTCCTATGGGTCACTCAGCACCCGTGAACTTGCTCGGTTTCGCATCGCGGAACATCTTGTAGGGGTTAAGACCCCCTCCTGAAGACAGAGGATAGGTAGTTAGCGAGAAAGTCTACTAGCCCAACTATTAGATTTTCCCATGAAAATTTAATAATGGTTACCTGCTGGTGGGTTTTGAACACCTGCTAGAGCAGCATTCACGTGTTCTTAGATTAAAGCGGCCAATTCTTCAGTTGACATGTTGAGGTTTCCGCGACGACCGGTAGCCATTTCAGATCTTCGCAAGACAACACAAATACACACCGATAAGTATATATCCAATATAGTTATCATATTCCACACTTAAATAATCACACAATTTATGTCAACCCGATAATTTAAACAATCAAACCGAACATTCGATTAAATAAATTGCAATGTCTCACAAAATACCAATCAAACATCTCAGTTTAATTATAAAATTTCAAGTTCAAACATAAGTGGAAACAAACAAACTAAGGAAAACAAAGCGGAGGTTGGCGGGACGAGTTAGTCTTCTACGTCTCCATCTCCCAAGTCGCTATGGTTGTCGTCATCCTCTGCGGCGTTTTCAGCTTCAACAGCCGGGTCCTGTTCTGGCTCTTCTTCCTCCGGATCCTCCTCCAGGTCTTCCTCTGGATCCTCCTTTTCTTCCTCTACCGGCGCTGGGGGGCTGGTGCTGGTGCGGGTACTGGGACAGGTGGTGCTTGATTCTGCTCCAGTTCTTGAATCCAACAACTGGACTCAAGAACTCTGTCTTCGAGCCAGTTAGCCCTCAGCTGCTCAGCACGAAGATCCTTAGCTAAAATGTTTCGAACTCTCCGATTATCATGTTGCTCTTCCTCGAGCTTTCCAGTTTTACCAGTTAGTTGGCGTATTATCCATCCTTGTGCTTCGATAGTCTCCTGCATTCTCTCTAGCTGTTCCTGTTGTTTCCTTAACATATCCCTAAGTAGATCGTCCCCTACTCCTAACGAGTTGACCGGTTCGACCGGTATAGCGGTGGTCGGACGGGTGGACGACTCCCCTCCTAGAGCGAGTCTTTCCTAGCAGCTGAGCGTGTCTCCACTCCGTAAGGTGGTGAGGGTTCGACCATGGGTGCCTTCCCCGGCGCCCTTGATTGTCGAGATTTGTCGGATGATGATGATAACATTGCCTGCTGGGTTGGTGTAGTTAGTTACGAGTTGCGTGCATCACAATATACATATATATCTCACATAAAGCAATTGTAGTATAACACATACAAGATATCACAGTTCGGTGCCAACTAAGTCTAGTGTTGTGTAATAGCTATAGTTTAGGTCTACTTTTAATGCAAACCTGGTTCTCTATAGCTAGAGACTCTGATACCAATCTGTCACACCCTCAATTTCCACTTGCGGAGTTTTACCGCGAGGCGTGTGATCAAACCAGAATCTGAGACACTAGTAATATCGAACGACTCTATATGATTTATTTAAACGTTTTCCAAAAACATTTGTTTAACCATTCATAGTTATTTTCAAATTGTCTTAGTTCCAAAGTTTAGCGGAAGCATTAGTTTCAAAGTTTAGCAGAAGCATTAGAGTAAAGTAAAGTAACGGGCGCCAACATAAACGCCAAAACCAAAAATCCCAAACAATATTCGTAAATAAGACTCGATAAAAATGTCTTGATCAAATGCAAGTGAGTGCACCTAGCGCTGCTAGCGTCCTGAGAAACATGTAAAGAAACAAGTGTCAACATTAAAGAAGAGTGAGTTCACAGGTTTTTATAAGTTCACAAGTTCAGTTAAAAGTTTGTTTTCCCCCGTTATCCCTAACCCGGGATAACGATATAGTTCCATTATTCCTAACCCGGAAAAATAATGTTGGTTCGTAATTAAGTTCAATGTTAACATGTAGGTAGCTAGCCTAAAGTTACGTCACATAAGAGTTCGTGATCGAAGCTGACTGTTGTTGCCTCAGTGTTGCCAGGTCTATCACTGACTATGGCGAAAGTTAGGCCAAATTAATCACCCGTTGACCATACCCGGTCGGCTAGCGCGACTAGCTCGGGTGGGGCTTGTCAGGCCCAGTGGTACTACTTATAATTTCCCCGCTATCTAACCCAATACTAACGATCCGAGTGTTGGTTGACGACTTCCGTGATATAGCTACTTAGTGACCATAACGTACATTAACATTAACTTAGTTACCGAATAGTTTAGCGACATTAATTTCGCATAACGTAAAAGATAGAGTTTTAGAGCGTATACATGTTTCTCCCCCTGTTGTTCGAAACCGGATAAAATAAGGGCCGTGAACTCACCTTAAATTGCTCGGTTAAAATAACACAAAAGTAGCAATTAATGGAACCGCTAATTGCGTCCTAACATGCCAACCGATTTAAAGTTAGTGTGTGAACACACTGATACAAAACCCTACGCATAACTAACACACAGTGCGGCACACGTAATAACCAATTCGAAAACACAATCATGCATGCAAAGTATCATCATACCAAAATAATGATCAAACCAACTTGTCATAAACACAGATTAACTCATACAACACTTTGATACACACAAACACAAGTTATCATGTTTCTGCTTGTACGCTCATAACTGGGCTGTTTTCAAGAATTTTTATAAAATAGTTCCAACGTTCCAAAAATTCCAATTATTTTACAGGATGTGTCAACTAAATGGTAGAATTGTATGTAAACTTTTCAAGTCCTAACGCTTTATCAATTATTTATAAAGATTTATATACTAGGCTGCAGTCAGATTCGTCACTTTCTGACTGCAGTCCACGGGAAAAATTATTTAAAAATCATCGTTAACCAATTAACAAAATTCCAGTGGGAGTTTTCCCAAAATTCCCGTCTCCAGTTACTGTACAAATTTAGTGACCCAACCCCCTACAGACTATGTGATCCGACTCGTTAAACAACTAGCAAATTTTGCAGAATTTATGCAGCTTCAGCTGCTGCACTAAATGACCACTTAAAAATAGCAAACGACCTCTGAAAAATATGAATCCAGCGCCATTAGAAGCGTTTTTCAAAAATACACGTTTTAGGCTTCATAAAATCCACTTTTCGATAAATAATGATCAGGTTACAGCCAATTGAAGTTGGCTGTAAATGTCATTCAGCAAACAGTTTTCGACTTTTATCGCATTAGAACATGCTTAAACGATCATGACTCTTAATAACAATGATTAACAACAGGTTTATTTGTCAAATATCACCATGTATATCAATATTCATGCAAACCCTAATTATATAACATGATCTTTATCGCCAAAACGCAGCTTATGATTTTAGTATTCAACATAACATCAAAATCGCAAAGATTCGCACAATCATCCGAACTAATCATAAATCACAACACTTTTCATACTAATAATCCTACCATTACACACAATCATGATAAAGATTATACAAACCCTAATTTGAATCGCAAAACAATTAAACCCTAACCTTGAAACGATGATGATTAGCGAACCGGGACAAGATTGGAATCAATCCGGAAGTTGGAGACTTGCGATCGTGAGAGGGGGGGGCTGCCGTCGGTTCTCCTAGGGGTTAGGGTTTCTCTCTTTTTTTTTAAACTATAACATGCATACATACAATTATATAGCACAAGGGAAAAGAAGGGGAGGGGGTGGGGGGCGCGACCGCAAGGGGGGGGTTTGGGTAAGTGGCTTGGGCCTCAAGTTTAGGTTAGTTCCTTGGGCCGCAAGGAGGTGAGGTCGACACGTTTTGCGGCTCGGTTCGGTTCGGCTATTTATTTATTATTATTTTTTTATAACTAATAATCGCGAAATCAAGGCGTGATACAATAATCTACAAAATATACAAACGTTTAATAACACATAGCACGTAATTCACCCAATAAATTCACAAAGTTAGCATAGTTATTGTGAGCGTGTAATTTAATTCTCCGAATTAAATCAGCGTAGGAATGAATAACCGTGAAGTAGCGCGTTTAAGATACCTGAAAAGCCGGGATGTCACATGTGGTAATGTCAAGGCACTCATACATACATACTAACGGAAGCGATGGGTTGACAACTTGTCATTAACTTCGTAAGAAGCCACACCTTAACATGTATAGTGCTTGAGTAGCACTATAGGAGTAGCGCACCACCACATGGATTTGTGGTCATGTTATGCCATACATACATACTTGCGGACACGATGGTTTGACCAGTTAGATCACATGCCAGTAAAGCGTTAATCTTGTTAACTAAATATATCATGTGCTTGTTCAAAGATTTTACTTATAACATAGTCATACTCATAATCTATACTCTCTCATACTTAAAATGCAATCGTACTTATATATTTAAAATTCTATACGCTACCATTCTCACTCGTAATACGCTAATAACACTATTTGGGACATGGAATGTAACATGGCATCGATTACCGAAACGAACGTAATATGGTTGAGCATGGTGGATACGCCACTGGTACTTCCTATATATATGTGTTCCTACCATATTACCAAACGTTCGTGAAAACGTGCCATGAGAAATTCGGTGGTCCTCCACTATTGAATACAAGCTTTGCTCACTCGCGAATTATTCCTCGTTTGCCACCCAAATACACTTAAGAATGCCATCTTCCCTAACATCTTCCTCTTGAATAAATTTCGGGACGAAATTTCCTTAAGTAGGGGAGACTGTAACGCCTCGTATTTTAGTATCCGTATTTTAGAAAAATTTATATACGTATCATGAGTCGAGGCGTTAACCATACTATAACTATATATATTTATGTATATAATTAACAATCCGATTCGACACATCGTTAATCTTAAACAATGATATACGATACTACGCGAAGTTTTAAGACTCGGGTTCAAAAACAGGTCTCGCAGTCACGACCAGGACGCTCAAAAACGCTTGAACGGGCCTTGTCCCGTCACACTACCTAAACCTAACCCTAAACCTATAAAACTAAGCACTCACACACACACAACACATACTCACGCCCCACACCCCCTGCTTCCCCTCTATCTCCGACATCCGGCCACGCGCACCTCCTTCCTTTTCTTCTTCACGTACAAGACCCTAGCCCTAAACACCCCTGTCTCCTCTCCCCTTTCGGCGACCGACCGCTTTTCCGGTCGGTATTCCGGCAAACATGAGCACCACCACCAACACCCTCCCCCCTTCTTCACACTCATCCCACAGCCATCCCTCCTCCAACCACTCACCCCTCGTCTCTCACCTGAAACAGAGACGGTAGGCCAGCACCACTTCAGTGGTGGCTTACGGCGGCGAGAACGGCCACAGAAGAGAGAGAGAGACTTGAGAGAGAGAGAGAGAGAGAGACGATAGGCTGGAGAGAGTGGCAACACGATGACGACGCCGTTTTCCGGTCTGGTTGTTCAGGTTTTGGTTTGTGTCTGTTTTGGGGTTAGATGCCGACGATGTCGGTGGTGACCGACAGCAGTTAAAGCCATGCCGTCGGAGGACGGCGACAACTAGGGTGGCGATGATTATTCTCGGCCTTGGTTCAGTGTTGGTTAACACTCGGTTTCATTCGGATCTTGGATCTGTTCGGTCACAATTTCGTGTTCAAGTCAACCTAGTCAACACATATGGTTGACTAGTCAAAGATGGTTAACAAGGTCGGTTTCATGCTCGGTTCGGTCAATTTGGTCTTCCGACGTTGATGATTCATATCGGTTTGAGCCTAGTCCAGTTCGGGTTGTCGCTCGGTTCAAGATTCAGGTGGGTTCGGTCAAAGCTGGTCCACTATGGTCAAACAGTCAACACGAGTTCGGTAAAATTCTAACGTCATGAACCTCATTATATTTGTTATGTTAAAATTATGTTAGTCATAGTACCGACTCTAGTATTATTCCCGTTAATGTTATTTTAGTCGACGTTCACCATAATATCCATGTTAATGTTATATTTTAAACGTTGAATCGTTATTGTTGTGTTTTGACAATAAATCGACAACTTGTGTTGTCGGGATCGTCCTAAAAAAGGGGAAACTCAGCCCGTTTTTCTTCAAAATATATACATATATACATAAATATATATATACCTATATATATATATATGTGTGTGTATATATATATATACCCATGATGTTTTCCATCAAGAATATATAAACATCTATATCTATCAGTGATTTTCGTCAAAACATATAAATATCTATATGCTACTCGTCAAAATTTATATGTATGTCTATTACGATTTCGTCAACTATAAAAATGCTACACTAATGAACGTATCAAGGACTCAAATGACAGTCACAAGATAATTATTAAAGTATATAATTTTAACAGTACTTCATTAATCTCTAAACACTCTAATACTTTACAATGCGAGATACGACTCGGAGTCTTCAAAGGTCATAAGGTTACCTCGGTGCCCTATTCTTCGACTCATCGACTCCCCTCGAAAATGTCGAAGGAAGCTTCGCTAAATGTGAGCATACTTGACCCATTTTAGGCTTAAAATGTATTTTTGGGTGCATCATGTATCAAATAACCAAACTCGTTTACACAATCAAGTTTATTTAAATACTCAATCCATTGGACGCGTCATTCATTATACCTAGGTAAATGATACGTGATAAATTCTATTTGTATATCCATGCTAGTTGTTATGCTTAGGTCGCTTACGCGTGAATATTGAAATTTGTTTATACGTGTTAATTGTTAATCCTAGATTGCTTACGCGTGTTAATTTTAACTTATCCATTCATGCTATTTGTTATACGTCGGTTGTTTAAGTATGCTAGATTCAAATTAAATATGAACAGCCACGTTGGGTTGAGATAAATTTTTATACTTATATTTATACTCAAACTTGTATGCTAGCCAATACTTTTGTATTGATCTATGCTTTTAATACATGTTGTAGGAAATTCTGATGATGCATGGAACCTAGTAACACATTTAAACTTTAAATATTTGATGTATTGTATCTTATTTCATACAAGTTGTATTTTGTTTCAAAACCATGTATTAAACTGTTATCAATGAAATGAAATTATATTTCTTTCAAACATGTCGTGATTTAAATTGTACTATTTGATTTAAGAAATGAAAAAGTAACTATTAAATACTTGACACAAATAATGTTATGAAGTCTATTGCAATCTAGTTTTCGTCTCACCCTAATTTTTCCGCCATCGGTTGGGGTGTGACACACTATCAATGGATATCTTATCAGTGGATAAGGCCAACACTTTGTTTTGACCAATCAGAGAATACACTTTTGCTAGTGGATAGATTTTCAAGCCCATCATTGTTTTGAAAGAGCAGTGAATACAACAGACTTTAGAGATTTATTGAAAAACTTCAATTTTGACTATTATTATGGATGGATTTTTTATTTTCTAAAAACATTTTATTGCTATTTACACAGGGAACACAAAAAGTTGCTTTCAATCCATGTATAGCATTCCAATCCTAGAGATCAGACTTTCAAAGGTTAATGTATCCAATGCTTTGGTTATAACATCTCCCAGTTGATCTTTAGTATGGACATGTTGTAAAGAAATCAAACCTTTTTCATGGAAATCTCTCACAAAGTGATGTCTGATGTCAATGTGCTTTGTTGTTGAGTGAGAGACAGGATTTTTAATGATGTTTTCAGTTGCTTGACTGTCTATCTTGAGAGGAGTCTTTTAGAGCAGTTACACCAAAATCCAGAAATTGGTTCTGAAGCCACAAGAGTTGAGCAATGCAACTTGCAGCAGCAATGTATTATGCCTCAACAGTGGATGTGGAAACTGCAACTAGCTTTTTGCTTTGCCATGACACTAGGCAATCACCTAGGAATTGAACTCCTCCTGATGTGGACTTCCTTGTGGTGTGGGAACCAGCAAAATCACTATCTGGGTAACCTGAAAGCTCAATGTTTCCATTAGCAGGATTCCAGATACCAAGTGTGGGAGCACCTTTTATGTATCTGAATATCCTCTTCATAGCAATTAAATTTGAGTTTCTAGGTGCTGACTGAGATCTGGCACAAACACATGTTGCAAACATGATGTCTGGCATAGAAGCAGGTAGGTACAATAAGGACCCAATCATACTTCTATAAAGAGTTTGATCAACCAAGTCATCTTTGTCCTCAACAGTGAAAAGCTTTGAGGTTGCCATGGGTGTGCTACAAGGTCTACAGTCATTCATATCAAATTTGTTAGGTAGTTCTTTGACATACTTATTTTGATGAATGAAAATGCCATTGTGCTTTTGTTTAACTTGAAGACCAAGAAAACATTGTAACTCACCCATTTCACTCATTTCAAACTCAGCTGCCATGAGGTTTCTAAACTCTTAACACATGGCACTGCATGTGGATCCAAATATGATGTCATCCACATAAATTTGGACAAGCATCAAATCTTTTCCTCTCCATTTCAAAAATAAGGTTTTATTAATTTTACCTGGCTCTGGGTGCTTGTTTTAGACAGTACAGTGCTTTGTTGAGCTTGTACACATGATTAGGATGAAATGCATCTTCAAATCCAAAAGGTTGACACAGATACACTTCTTCCTTGATCTTTCCATACAAGAATGAACTTTTGATGTCCATTTGAAACACTTTGATGTTGTGGTTAGCAACGGAAGCTAAGAACAGTCTAATGGCTTCTAACCTTGCTACTGGAGCAAAGGTCTCATCATAGTCAATGCCCTCTTCCTGTCTGTAGCCTTGAACCATGAGCCTTGCTTTGTTCTTGAAAGCAATACCCCTTTCATCAGTTTTGTTCTTAAAGACCCACTTTGTGCCAATTGGACATACATCCTTAGGCAGTGATACAAGTTCCCAAACTTGTTGTCTTTTCAATTGAAGAAAGAGAAAAACTCCACCATGGGGTCGTGCCTGCCTTCTGTTTCCATTTATAAATAGGAGTGCTTGGCTTTGGAGTAAGGCATCCCTTGGTCAACCACCTCTCTCACACTTGCCATCAGTCCACCACCACTACAATACCAACACCCACCGCTTCACCCATCTTTCATCTTTTAGAGTGAGTAGTAGTCTCGGGATCCAAGATTGATAGTAAGAGTTCTTGTCAAACAAAGGCCATGCTTGGCTAAATTTCTTACATAACTTGGTGAAGACAAATATTTTATGTTTTACTTTTGATTTCCAACCTTTGGAAACTTTTTATTTGGGTATGTATTAATGACTTTACTAATTAGTTTTTCATATTAAAAGTGAATTTTAGTTAAACATTTCTTCATTTGTTGTTGATTCTTTCATTCGTTTCTTTACGGTCTATATAAAGCGTGTTAACTACCTGGAAGGGGGTTAGAAGGGTGTGTCACACCCCGACCCGCAGCGGAATAAGAGTCAGGGCATAATTGGGTTATCACCAAAGCTCATGATATTTACTAATATGTTTCATATTTATTAAAGTCAAAGTTACATTCCAAATAATCCAAACATGTCCATACAATACAAAGAAAATAACCAAATAAAATAGTTCCAAGCTCTAAATCATTTTATTCTTCTAGTCCAATCCTATGTGTTTCTGACTGCAGCTGGTTCACCTGTATCATGTGTAAAAATGGGGGTTTTTAGGTCAACATAAGTTGGCGAGTGAACCTTGTTAGATAAACATTTATTATTGATTTACTTGTTAGTTTATCAATGAAAAATTGTGCATAATCATAAATGAGCAAATGTAAATAATCAAGCAGTAACAATAGCAATCACAACTATAACATACAATAACATATGATAGCATACATTAATATACCAACATCATACGATAAATAACATGAATGAAACTGTGCGATCAAGGCTCAATCAAACGGAGCCGATCGTATTGCATGTACTGAAAATGATAAATGTCTGTGCGATCAAGGCTCAATCAAACGGAGCCGATCGTATGCTGGCACGCCAGGTTCACGCTCATAATGTAATGGGGAACATGCTCAACGCTCATAATGTAATGGGAATCGGCGGCCTATGAAATTGCATGTACAGAAAATAATAAATTGAATCTAACAATAACCACACAAACAGTTGAAACAAGCTGAATACACATGTTCATGATATGATGTATGCACAATGATTTAAATATAATATATAGCAAGACACATGATACACCCCAAAAACGTGATTAAAACAGGGAATTGTAAAGATTCACGCACATTGGGTGCGTTGGATTGGAGATGGTGAGATGCGCACGAATTGGAAGAGCGGAACAACTAGAAATAACTAACCTAAATAATAACGGAAAATATAGTAAATGAATGGATTTTATTAAGGATTTTAATGGAATTTTTAGATATATTTTTGTGAGTTTAAGGCTATTTTCTATCTGTAAAAATATTATTTTTAAGTATTTTTAATTGATTTTTAAATTAAATTAAATAAATAAAAATATAAAAAAATTGTTTATTTTTGTGTTGACCGTTGACCGTTGACCGTTGACTTTTGACTTGTTGACCTGTTGACCGGTTCGGTCAGTGTGCATGTATGCGCTGGGTGAGACTCGAACCCGAGACCTCCCGTACGCGAGCACGCAGCTCTACCAACTGAGCTACGTGTCTAACCCGAAATAATCTTGTTTTTAATTATATTTATATACTAATTCAATTTAACCAAAATTCTTTTAATTTCAAAAACATTTTAATTCATCAAACTGGTGCCAGTAACAGGTTTCGAACCAAGGACTTGTGCTTTAACATCACACACAGTCCACCGCTGGACTGTGTGTCTAACTTGGTTAATATACTAATTTTTATTATACTTAACAACTAACGGAGTTAACCCGGTTCAGTTTTAATCAAAAAGCCATTTTATTACATAAAGGGTGCGTGTATCAGGGATCGAACTCCTGACATGCGCGTATTATTTGCACACAGTCCACCGCTGGATTGTGTGTCTAACCCGTTTAAAATACCAATTTTAATTATACTTATAATGTTATCACAGTTCATCTTCTTCGTTGGATTTTACCGACAGCAGATTACACCATTAAATCTTGTTAATTCGATTGTTAAACATTGCACAGACTAAAATGAGATAGCAGAGATGATAATTAGAGGTAAACATACCGGTGAATGATTTATTACAGAGTTCTGGCAAAGCGTCGGTCTCTGTTTTTAAGAACTTCAACTGAGCAAATCAATTAATCGTTTTGATTAGCTAATCATGAAATTGAAGTGCTAAACAAACGTTAACAGTGTGTTTGAAGGTCCTTACCGACTCACAGATGAAAATAGAGATTTCCAGAACTTTTCCGGCGAACTGGTATTATCCGATAGTAGCGTCTGAATTCGATTTCAAGTGAAGGGTTGAGTTAGAAATAGCTTAACAATCGATAGACCACGAAGGTATTGAAAGAATTACCGTTTTGATGATGAATACGGTTTTCCGGCGAACTTGCAGAAATTTCCGGCGAGCAAAATAAACTTCTCCGATGGACTGTAAGGTGTGCGGAAATGTAACTAGAGGTTTGTGGAATGTTTCTGAGTCGCGAGAAGCTCTATGATTACAGTAATTCGGATTATTGAGTAGTTTCGGTTATAAAACTCATCATCCCCAGAATTGAAGTCAATTCAAGTCTGAATTCATTAGATTCGTCGGTGCATCGGTTATAAACCTGAATTTGCAATTAATCAAACGTTTAGACGGTTGAATTGCCGATTTCTGTTTTCAGTTGGCGCAACCGGTTTAACTAGGTTTGTGTATAAGACTTATTTGTTTCCTAGAGTTGACAGAAAACAAACAAGTGGCGGAGTGGTTATGCGTGTGAATGTTAAACCTTTGGAGTTACAACCCGGCTGACCCGGGTTCGAGTCCCGGCAGCAACATTTTATTTTTTTTTATTTTGTTTTCACTTTTTATCAAAAATAATTTTTATAGTTTAGTTTGTTTATTAATTATGTATCATTAAAAATTAAAATAACCATAAATACACAACGTGACATTTATAACTTGATAATATATTACAAAACGGAGCGGGTTTTGAAACCCTTTTTGACAAATGTTACAGTATCCCCTACCATTAGGAATTTCGTCCCGAAATTTAAGTAGTAGTAGGAAAAAGATGTGGGTATTTTTCGCGCATTGAGTCTTCACGTTCCCAAGTAAACTCAGGTCCCCGTTTCGACTCCCAGCGTACCCTAACAATTGGAATGCGACTTCGTCGTAAACGTTTTTCTCCGAAGTCCATGATCTCTACAGGTCTTTCAATAAAATGCATAGATTCATCAATCTGAATATCTTCCAGCGGAATGTGGAGGTTTTCATCAGCGAGGCACTTCTTCAAGTTTGATACGTGGAATGTGGGATGAATCATGTTGAGTTCTTCTAGTAGATCAAGCTTGTATGCTACAGGTCCTACTCTTTCGAGTATCTTGAAGGGTCCTACGTAGCATGGTGCTAGCTTGCCTTTTTGACCAAAACGAACTACTCCCTTCACGGTGATACTTTTAGAAGTACATGATCACCAATGCTAAACTCCAAAGGCTTCGTCGTTATCTGCATAACTCTTTTGATGACTTTGAGCCGCTAGAAGATTGTTTCAAATTTGATGGATCTTGTCTGTGGTTTCTTGGATCAATTATGGACCAGTGATTTGAGCTTCCCCAATTTCGTGCCAACATACAGGAGATCGGCACTTACGACCATATAAGGCTTCAAAAGGTGCCATGCCGATGCTTGAATGATAGTTGTTGTTGTACGAAAATTCAACTAATGGGAGATGAGCGTCCCAATTTCCCTTGAAGTCTATGACACATGCTCGAAGCATATCTTCAAGAGTTTGAATGGTGCGTTCAGATTGACCATCAGTTTGAGGGTGATAGGCGGTACTGAGATCTAATCGCGTACCCATAGCGGCTTGTACTGCTTGCCATGTTCGTGAAGTGAAACGACCATCACGATCAGAAATAATGCTTAACGGTACTCCATGTCGGCTTACGATTTTGCTGATATAAATATGAGCTAGCTTTTCGTTCTTGAAATCTTCACGGATAGGAATAAAGTGAGCTGATTTTGTAAGTCGGTCAATTATTACCCATATAGTGTCATACCCACCAGAAGTGCGAGGTAACCCGGTAATGAAGTCCATGGTTATATTTTCCCACTTCCATACAGGTATTTCAGGTTGGATCAGAAGTCCTGAGGGTCTTTGGTGTTCAGCTTTCACCTTGGAACATGTAAGGCACTTAGAAACAAAAACAACAATATCCTTTTTCATTCCAGGCCACCAATAGGTATATCGTAGGTCTTGATACATCTTATCGGCTCCTGGGTGTATAGAGTATCGCGTTTTGTGAGCCTCATTCATAAGAATTTCATGAAGATTGTTGTGGTTAGGAATCCAGATACGATCTAGATAGTACAGAATACCGTCAGATTTAGTTTCAATTTTAAGTTCAGCTCCACCGGACATCTCCTTTCGTACATCATCTTCCGTTACTGAAACGTGTTGGGCTTCTCGAATTTGATCTTTAATGTCGGTTATAATTTGCGAACATAGAAGACGAATAGAGTTCGCATAACCCTTTCAACTAAGTGCATCAGCCACCACATTTGCTTTGCCAGGGTGGTACCGAATTTCACAGTCGTAGTCATTTAGAAGTTCGACCCATCTTCGTTGTCTCATGTTTAACTCCTTTTGATTGAAGATATGTTGAAGACTCTTGTGGTCAGTGTATATTTAACACTTAGTACCATAGAGATAATGTCTCCATATCTTAAGAGCGAACACAACGGCTCCAAGTTCTAGGTCATGGGTGGTGTAGTTCTTCTCATGCGTCTTGAGTTGTCTCGAAGCATAAGCTATAACTTTTCCTCTTTGCATTAGAACGCAGCCTAATCCTTGCCCTGACGCGTCGCAATAGACCACGAAATCATCACAACCTTCAGGAAGAGTGAGGATTGGTGCATCACAGAGTTTTTGTTTAAGGGTTTGGAAGGCTTCTTCTTGCTTGGGTCCCCATATGAAAGTTTTTCCCTTTTGAGTTAAAGCCGTGAGTGGTACAGCAATGCGAGAGAAGTTTGAAATGAAACGACGATAATAACCAGCCAAACCAAGAAAAGATCTTACTTCAGTTGGTGTACGTGGAGCTTGCCATTCTTGTACCGCTTTGATCTTCGAGGGGTCGACATGTATTCCTTTATCGTTGACTACATGTCCGAGGAATTGCACCTCTTTTAACCAGAATTCGCATTTGGAGAATTTGGCGTAAAGCTTTTCATTCTCTACAAGTGTAAGGATGAGTCGAAGATGACGCTCATGATCAGATTTAGATTTTGAATAAATAAGAATGTCGTCGATGAAAACTATAACAAATCGATCAAGATAAGGTTTGCAGACTCTGTTCAATAGGTCCATGAAGACTGCTGAAGCGTTGGTTAAACCAAATGGCATGACCATGAATTCATAATGGCCATAACGAGTTCGAAATGCGGTCTTTGGGACGTCCTCTTCACGTACCCTAAGTTGATGATAACCAGATCGAAGGTCGATTTTGGAAAAGTAGCTTGCACCTTGAAGTTGGTCAAGAAGATCATCAATGCGAGGTAAAGGATAGCGATTCTTGATTGTTAATTTGTTGAGCTCTCTGTAGTCGATGCACATAGAAACGATCCATCTTTCTTCTTTACAAAAAGGACAGGTGCACCCAAGGCGATGAGCTAGGACGTATGAATCCCTTGTCAGTCAACTCTTGTAATTGACTGGCTAGCTCTTGCATTTCAGAGGGGGCTAACCTATAAGGAGACTTTGCAACTGGTGTAGCACCAGGTATAAGATCAATACGGAATTCGACTTCTCTAACTGGAGGAAGTCCTGAAATGTCGTCAGGAAAAACTTGCGGGAAATCTTTTACTACAGGGATGTCTTCAAGTTTCTTCTCCATGGTTCCTTTTTGATGATATGAGCTAAAAACGCGACATAATTCTTGCGAAGATATTTTTGAGCTTGAAGACAAGACATTAAGCTGAGCCCTTTCGACGAGGTTTCTCCAAAGATTCGAAGAGTCTGACCGTTTGAAAGAGGAATACGTATAAATTTTCCGCGACATACAACTTCTGCCTGATGTTGACTGAGCCAGTCCATACCAATTATGATATCAAAACTTCCCAACTTCATAGGAATAAGGTCAACTAGAAAATTATGGTTGTTTAGAGTAAGAGTGCAATTACGTATAATAGAGTTCCATGAGACCGGTTTCCCGTCAGCAGCTTCTACTGTTATGGATTCCATGAGTTTATCACGATTTTGGTTTAGGATAGGTTCAAACTCTAAGGACACAAAACTTTTATCCGCGCCAGTATCAAACAACATGGATGCATATCGACCATTAATAAGGAACGTACCGTTAACCACATTGCCGTCAGCCCTAGCCTGATTAGCGTTGATATTGAAAGTTCTTCCTCTTGCAGGTGGAGGAGCTTGGTTCGCTTGATTCACCGGGTTGGCTTGGGCCTGAGCATGAATAATGTTTACCAACCTTGGACAAGTGTTTCTGAAATGGCTTGGGTCTCCGCAATTGTAGCAAGCCCGCATAGGTTGACCCATAGAATAATTGGGTTGGTAATATGTTTGGGCTAAATGTTGGGTGGGTGGTAATAGTAGGGGTTGTTGGGCTTGACCCATTATTTGTTGGTGGGTTTGGGTTGAAGGCTAGTGGCGGTTCGTTCGCTGAGGCGAGTTTTGAACAGTATGACCTGCGCGACCACAGCCGGTGCAATGTTGGCAAGGATAATCAGGAGAATGGTGGTATTGGCAGCGGTTGCATTTGGTAACGGGCCAGAGTATGGTCTTTTGTATGGTGCAGGTGAAGGGGCGACTTGGGTAATGGGTGCAGCAGGAATAGGGGAGTTGGTTTGTGTAACGGCGAAGTTTCTGGTGTTGCGCTTCCTCTTGTTAGCAAACTTAGAGGAGGAGATGGAATGGTTTGAAGTTTGACCCTCAACAGGGCTTTCTTTTTCTCTTCTTTAAACTTCCCGTTGCGAATTCGATTCTCGGTCAGTTCAGTTGCTAGCTCCATAGCAGCTTCAAGTGTTACCGGTGAAATGCTGAGGACTGAATCCTGAATTTTCGAGGGAAGTCCTCGAATATAATGCTCGATCAGACGATAATTTGGGGTGAACAAATTTGGAACCATTTGGTTCAACTCCAAGAACCTCTTGTTATAGGTGGTATGATCTCCCTCCTTTTGCTTTAAAGAATGAAATTCGTCCTCCAACTTTTTAATTTCACTCCTAGGACAGAAACGCCTAGTCATGATTTCCCTTAATTCCTCCCAAGTTAAGGCCATTGTATCCTCAATTCCCCTCTTCCCCTTTTCAGTATTCCACTAGGTAAGAGCTACCCCAAATAGTCTTCCGGTGGCGTATCGAACCTTGCGATCCTCAGGACAATCGCAGTTGAGAAAAGTGTTTTCCATCTCCTCAAACCAGTGGAGGAGAGCAGTGACACCTTCAGTCCCTTCAAATTTAGGAGGATCACAAGACTTGAAATGTTTATATGAGCACTTGCTGGTGTGAGGGTTGCCGATGTTCTGGTCGTCTTGTTGGGGAGGGTTAGTAGGATTTGTAGCGAGGGCTTGTTGTACTTGGACCACAATGTCAGGCAGTATCGTGGCCATTTGTTTCGCGATTTGTGTGGCCAAGCGTTCCTGAGACCTTCCTGATCTTTTACCCCTTCGTTGTTGTCTGGACGACATCTACAGGAACATACATAAGAAGATTGTGAGTTTATGGAGTCTTTTTAGGTGTCATGTGTCTTTAAGAAAATGAAAATAACATAAATATCAATAATGCAACTACATCCATAGGATGTCTTGGGTTTGCTCATGTTGGGCCTCAAATGTCCCCCATACCTTCACCTATATAGTCATGTGGGCCCCCATGGCTATTGGCTTGGTAGGATTCACATTAGTATTGGCGATTTAACACTTGCATCACCTGAATGCAAACCACAAAATATGTTTACGAGATGTATGGTGGGAATGTGTCCAGGTGTAGACACAATGACAACTCAAAGTGGGGTTAGCTCACACGACGTTTGGTATAGCATGCTTTGGCCTAATAGGTACTTTGTACTCTCATCGTTAGTCCCCAGGTAGGCAAACTGGTCCTTTATTTTGGATTTATACGAATGCCAGCCTAGACAGGACGTTCCGACTACCGGTACTGGTACCCTTCCAGTTACTACATGCCCGTCATGAGAACTCACTTTGATGAGATTTGAAAACACAAAAATCATTGTAAAAGCAATCATGATTTGGTGTGTGCTTTCATGGATGTGATATGTTATGAGAATATGATTCATGATAGGCATTATATGATAATATATACTTATGAACATGCTTGCATAACATTGAATGTAACATTTAACATAAAACATATAAACATCATGAAATTTGGCATGTCACACACAAAAATCTTATAAGTTTCTAATCAACTATAGTATAGGCTCTAAGGGTCTAATAACCTATCCTATATCCCTATAGTCATGGCTCTGATACCAATCTGTCACACCCCGACCCGCAGCGGAATAAGAGTCGAGGCATAATTGGGTTATCACCAAAGCTCATGATATTTACTAATATGTTTCATATTTATTAAAGTCAAAGTTACATTCCAAATAATCCAAACATGTCCATACAATACAAAGAAAATAACAAAATAAAATAGTTCCAAGCTCTAAATCATTTTATTCTTCTAGTCAAATCTATGTGTTTCTGACTGCAGCTGGTTCACCTGTATCATGTGTAAAAATGGGGGTTTTTGGGTCAACATAAGTTGGCGAGTGAACCTTGTTAGATAAACATTTATTATTGATTTACTTGTTAGTTTATCAATGAAAAATTGTGCATAATCATAAATGAGCAAATGTAAATAATCAAGCAGTAACAATAGCAATCACAACTATAACATACAATAACATATGATAGCATACATTAACATACCAACATCATACGATAAATAACAGAATGAAACTGTGCGATCAAGGCTCAATCAAACGGAGCCGATCGTATTGCATGTACTGAAAATGATAAATGTCTGTGCGATCAAGGCTCAATCAAACCGAGCCGATCGTATGTTGGCACGCCAGGTTCACGCTCATAATGTAAATGGGAACATGCTCAACGCTCATAATGTAATGGGGAGCGGCGGCCTATGAAATTGCATGTACTGAAAATAATAAATTGAATCTAACAATAACCACACAAACAGTTGAAACAAGCTGAATACACATGTTCATGATATGATGTATGCATAATGATTTAAATATAATATATAGCAAGACACATGATACACCCCAAAAACGTGATTAAAACGGGGAATTATAAAGATTCACTCACATTGGGTGCGTTGGATTGGAGATGGTGAGATGCGCACGAATTGGAAAAGCGGAACAACGAGAAATAACTAACCTAAATAATAACGGAAAATATAGTAAATGAATGGATTTTATTAAGGATTTTAATGGAATTTTTAGATATATTTTTGTGAGTTTAAGGCTATTTTCTATCTTTAAAAATATTATATTTAAGTATTTTTAATTAATTTTTAAATTAAATTAAATAAATAAAAATATAAAAAAATTGTTTACTTTTGCGCTGACCGTTGACCGTTGACTGTTGACTTGTTGACCTGTTGACCGGTTCGGTCAGTGTGCATGTATGCGCTGGGTGAGACTTGAACCCGAAACCTCCCGTACGCGTGCACGCAGCTCTACGAACTGAGCTACATGTCTAACCCGAAATAATCTTGTTTTTAATTATATTTATATACTAATTCAATTTAACCAAAATTCTTTTAATTTCAAAAACATTTTAATTCATCAAACTGGTGCCAGTAACAGGTTTCGAACCCGGGACTTTTGCTTTAACATCACACACAGTCCACAACTGGACTGTGTGTCTAACTTGGTTAATATACTAATTTTTATTATACTTAACAACAAACGGAATTAACCCGGTTCAGTTTTAATCAAAAAGGCATTTTCTTACATAAAGGGTGCGTGTATCAGGGATCGAACTCGTGACATGCGCGTATTATTTGCACACAGTCCACCGCTGGACTGTGTGTCTAACCCGTTTAAAATACCAATTTTAATTATACTTATAATGTTATCACAGTTCATCTTCTTCGTTGGATTTTACCGACAGCAGATTACACCATTAAATCTTGTTAATTCGCTTGTTAAACATTGCACAGACTAAAATGAGATAGCAGAGATGATAATTAGAGGTAAACATACCGGTGAATGATTTATTACAGAGTTCCGGCAAAGCGTCGGTCTCTGTTTTTAAGAACTTCAACTGAGCAAATCAATTAATCGTTTTGATTAGCTAATCATGAAATTGAAGTGCTAAACAAATGTTAACAGTGTGTTTGAAGGTCCTTACCGACTCACAGATGAAAATAGAGATTTCCAGAACTTTTCCGGCGAACTGGTATTATCCGATAGTAGCGTCTGAATTCGATTTCAAGTGAAGGGTTGAGTTAGAAATAGCTTAACATTTGATAGACCACGAAGGTATTGAAAGAATTACCGTTTTGATGATGAATACGGTTTTCCGGCGAACTTGCAGAAATTTCCGGCGAGCAAAATAAACTTCTCCGGTGGACTGTAAGGTGTGCGGAAATGTAACTAGAGGTTTGTGGAATGTTTCTGAGTCGCGAGAAGCTCTATGATTAGAGTAATTCAGATTATTGAGTAGTTTCGGTTATAAAACTCATCATCCCCAGAATTGAAGTCAATTCAAGTCTGAATTCATTAGATTCGTCGGTGCATCGGTTATAAACCTGAATTTGCGATTAATCAAACGTTTAGACGGTTGAATTGCCGATTTCGGTTTTCAGTTGGCGCAACCGGTTTAACTAGGTTTGTGTATAAGACTTATTTGTTTCCTAGAGTTGACAGAAAACAAACAAGTGGCGGAGTGGTTATGCGTGTGAATGTTAAACCTTTGGAGTTACAACCCGGCTGACCCGGGTTCGAGTCCCGGCAGCAACATTTTATTTTTTTTATTTTGTTTTCACTTTTTATCAAAAATAATTTTTATAGTTTACTTTGTTTATTAATTATGTATCATTAAAAATGAAAATAACCATAAATACACAACGTGACATTTATAACTTGATATTCGATTACAAAACGGAGCGGGTTTTGGAAACCCGTTTTTGACAAATGTTACAGGGTGTTTGGCTAAAGTTCTTGCCTCGTTCAATGTATAGATCATGTGAGGACTTGGTTCAAGCTTATTAGGACTTCCCTTGAGGTAGATAGCATCAAATCGAGGGAAGTAAGAACGGCTTGAACCCCTTATAAATAAACTACTATTAAAACTATATCCGGCCTTGCGGGACTATATCCCTGCTAACTCAGACCAATATGGCCGAGGGTAATGTTTCCTGGAAGGGGGGCTACCATATTTTGTATTAATAACTTAATTAATAATCTTTCAATATTCTCACGTTGCGGGACTGTATCCCTGCTGACTCAGACCAATAGGTTGAGGGTAACGCTACGTGGAAGGGGGCATACTACCATAACTATGATAATCTCTTAAAATGCCCAAAGTGTGGAAATCATCAAAGGAAATATAGAAGAGGAGTTGGATCCAAGTGATTCTTTCTTGTCTATTGTTTCCTTTTCTCTTATTTATGTTTTTAATTTTATCTTATCTTTCAAAACTTTTATCAAAATTTGTTTAGATAAGTCGGTACTAAAAGCTCCTGTGTCCTTGGACGACCTTGGTATCTTACCATCACTATATTATGTCCACGATTGGTGCACTTGCCCTAACTGTGTAGAGTGGTAGTACTGTATCATGTTTTATAAATATAAAGCTTGATTCACAAGTAAAAAGTGCTTAACATATAACTAAAAATATAACCACACTCGACCACGTCAGCATGCAATTAATGCAAAACATGATTATTGGAAATACAGATAATGTCACGGATTTACCAGTTATCACAAGAACAATGGTTCACCAACGCTAAATCCGCAAATGGAAGAACCTTTTACCACCACTAAATCCACCACTGCCACCGCTAATATCATAATTCAGAATGCAATTAATCCATTATTATAACCTATCCGTCATTCATGTCAAACCCCGACCGCGTAAAACAACAAACCGCGGCGGAAACTTCGGGAGTCACGTAACAGAACTATTGTTTTCCAACCATGGTACTTAAAGTTTTGTATTAGTAAATTTAATTGTTACATTGTCTTGGGATAAAAACAAATTAAACACAACATTTGTCTTTCAAGTTTTAAAGTCACTAAGGCCAAAGTCCGCCCTGTGTGAAGCATGCTCAATTCATCATACATTAGCGCTTGAAACATATGTGAAAATAAATTGTCATCATAAAAATGCCTGTGAGTAACATAGGTATTGTGATGATGACTCATGGCTTTGAATGTTTAAAAGAAATGTTTACTAATACAAAAGTAGCCTTGAACCACTATAAAATGTTTTCTTTTATGAAAATCATATGAAAATTAAATGATTTAAAAGAATTGATGCAAGGTTAACTTAATAACCAAAATATGCTATGTCTTGAATAAAATATGTCGTGTCTTGTATTTTGTTTGAAGTGGTTTAGATAACGCTACGATATGTAATGTAATAAAAGCACTTATATATAGGAAGTACCAACGGTGTATCCACCATGCTTTTATCATATTACACACGTCTCATTATTTAAATCACTCACCATACACCAACCAATGAAATGTCATGTTTTAAACCAATGTGATATCTTGTATAAAAAAAATTCATGTGTGAACCAACGTCGTGTATAATCAGATGTCTTGTATAACCAAAATGTCATACTAAACCAATGTCGTATATAGTCAGATGTCTTGTATAACCAAAATGTCATGTATAAAACAATGTTTTTGAATTAACAAAGGTTTTGTTTAATCAAAGATTTTGTTTTATAAAATCATTGCTTTCATTGTGTACACATATAAACATAGATTGTTGGCGAATACATTCAAGCCTTGTTGATTGTCGGATAAACCCTTATTAGGTAAAAGGTTTATCAATATTCATCGGATTCTGTCATTCCCTAAGGTCACTTCCAAACAAACCTAGGAAGCGGGAACGGGATTGTCAATCCTATGGTACCATTACATACTACCGGTCGGCGTGATCAATGTTAATGAATGTATCATTGTCGAGTTTAACGTTCTAAAATGTCTCGTACAATGTCAACATGTCGTAAAAAGTGTTTTGAAAATCATG
Organism: Scalesia atractyloides; assembly: GCA_947069175.1. Taxonomy (NCBI): domain Eukaryota; kingdom Viridiplantae; phylum Streptophyta; class Magnoliopsida; order Asterales; family Asteraceae; genus Scalesia; species Scalesia atractyloides. The sequence goes on from CAMTDV010000014.1 coordinate 70,825,678, forward strand.
TACTAGGTATGATAGGTCAACATACCAAGCAAAATGTCTTTGAAAACCATGTACTAGGTATGCTAGGTCAATATACGAAGCAAAATGTCTTTGAAAACCATGTACTAGGTATGCTAGGTCAACATACAAAGCAAAATGTCTTTTGAAAATCATGTAGTAGGTATGCTAGGTCAATATACGAAGCAAAATGTTTTTGAAAACCATGTACTAGGTATGCTAGCTCAACATACAAAGCAAAATGTCTTTTGAAAACCATGTACTAGGTATGCTAGGTCAACATACGAATCAAAATGTCTTTGAAAATCATGTACTATATGTACTAGATAAGCAAAACAAGTATAATGTCATCAAACAAGAAAGTAGTGATAGGCACATGTAAATCACACCAAAACATTTGAAAACGTAAAAAGAGGGGACTATGTACTCACTTGGGATTGCGTATAAGTCTTGTATAAAATATCAAACAAAGCTTGGAGGATCAAGGATTCAAGTGGCTCCTAATATCGGATAACTATATTAATAAGTCGGGACTTAAATCGGAGGATTGGATAGAATGAAGTTTTATAAATCAAATGAGTATTGGAACTCATATGGCATGATTTAATAAACTTAACATTCTGATTAGAAAGTGATCCTAAGTGCTTTCGACCCGTTATGACTCGTTAAGGTAGTTTACGCTACTTTAACCCGTCATTTGCGTAAACGCGTGTTCGGATGGTTAAACATGTCCTATGATAAGTCTTAAAAGCCCAATCATGTTTGTAAATGTTATAACATCAGTTTATATGTCAAAAATGGATTTATGCGCAAAAAAGGCATTTTGGTCATTTCTTAACAACATATGAATGACTTCTCCTAACACTAACCAAATGACGTAACCATAAGGTATAACCTCAGTAGGTTATTCCCTATGCAACTATGGTCACATATATGTGTTTGGTCGGATCCTAAGATCGACCAAATGGGTCGGATTCGAAAGTCAAAGCGGTGGTCAAGACCGCTCGACTTACGACCCTAAATAAGCAATAAACTAGAAGTGACGAGTTAGACATGTCAAAACATGTCTAACTAAGTTGCAAAACTGATTTGGTATCAAAACTTAGTGTTTTGATACCTGGAAATAGTTTCGTCGTAAAATGCACATAATGTGCATCTTTGACCAAAACATTGACTCGTCACTTCGACTAGTAAATGTGGTAATTAGAAGGTGAAACCACTAGGGATTATAACCTTCGTGATTACAATCACGTTGCAAAGTTCAATTGAACTTTGACTTAACAAAAAATGGTTAGAACCGAAAGTCAAACAGAAAGTCAACTGTTTGACTTTTAGCTCAAAATAAGCCAAAATAATGAACAAGACTAGGAAAGAACACTTACTTGTGTTCTAGAAAGGCAAGAATGCGCAGTAGGAGGCCTCCAAAGGGATGTAAACTCCAATTTAGAGAAAATAGGTGAAGAAGAAGGAATGAGCAAGTTGGAAGTGAGAATTTCATGGCTATTTATAGTTGTTTGGAAGCCATAAGATCATCACAGGTGTCTAATGTGTTGTCATGATCTTAGGGAGGCTTAAACACTTATCAATTGCAGGTTCGTAGCTGGCAATTTCTAGGTCTTGGCTCCAAGGCTTTGCAAAAGAAGCTGCCAAGTTGCAACCAAGAAACTACTATGCTGGGGGGTCCTTATGGACCGTATGGGCTTTAATGCTTACGGTACGTAATCCCTTGAGCTGGCACAAAGTTTCAAAAAAGGCAGATTTGGCCCCTAGACTTGTTGTGTCGCGTTTTGTCACTTTTAACCCCTTTTAACCTAATTTTTATGCTTTATAAAGGTGTTAAGGCATATGTAATTTGGATTTTGCTAGGAAATGTTGTGGATGTCAGTTTGTTCGGTTGTACGGTTACACGTTTCGCATAAACACGTAAAACACTTTAACGAGCATGAAACGACCGAAATTGTGCAGTGATTGATATTTTTGCATTCTTATCAATAAAATACAAGATTTTATTGATTACAAAAAATTTTTGGATGTGTAAATGTGGTTCGTATTCAAAAATATGAGAATCAGAAGACTTTCGCAGTTTGTCGCAAATAGTCCCTGGACTCGAATAAGCATGTTTTTGCCATGCCGAACCCTTCAAAACTTATTTATAAGTTATGTAAAGGGTATTTAGGGTATGTTTAGCTTATGTCATTGTCCCGGAGTGTATGTTGCGTTAAACTGATTATGTTTGCGTACTAGTTTACGATTTCACTTCCAGAAAAGGTTCGAAAGATCGAAATTGAATCAGGATTGAAATTGCACGAATGTCATGAATTTATGCAAAAGCTTTGAAATAAACACAAGGTTTCATTGATTATGAAATTTTTCAAGTTGTACAATAATTTAAAGACACAAATGTCACAGTCTCCCCTACTTTAGGAAATTTCGTCCCAAAATTTAACTAGAGGAAACTTGTGAGAACAGATGTGGATATTTCGCTTTCATTTAGTCCTCTCATTCCCAAGTAAATTATGGGCTATGTTTGGATTCCTAGCGGACTTTAACAATCGGTATGCGTTTGCGTTTGAGCTTCTTGACTTCACAGTCCAATATTTCCACCGGTTTCTCGACAAAGTGCATCGTGCTATCAACACGAATTTCATCAAGAGGGATGTGGAGGTTTTTTCAGCCAAACACTTTTTCAAATTGGATACGTGGAAAGTTGGATGAACATTTCCAAATTCAAGAGGCAGGTCAAGCTTGTAGGCTACATTTCCGATCCTCTCAACGATCTTAAACGGTCCCACATATCGAGGTGCAAGTTTTCCTTTCTTTCCAAATCTAACCACACCTTTCCAAGGGGATACCTTGAGAAGGACATGATCACCGACTTGGAATTCCAAGGGCTTGCGTCGTTTGTCTGCATAACTCTTTTGATGGCTTCTAGCTGTCAGAAGGTTATCGCGAATTTTCTTGACTTTGTCTGTGGTTTCTAGAATGAGTTCAGGTCCGGTGAGCTGAGCTTCACCAACCTCTTCCAACAGACTGGTGAACGACATTTTTGACTGTATAGAGCTTTGAAAATGCCATATTAATGCTGGAGTGATAACTGTTGTTGTAAGAGAATTCTATTAATGGTAGATGCGAATCCCAACTACCACCAAAGTCGATCACACAAGCTCTAAGCATATCCTCCAGTGTTTGGATTGTCCTTTCGGATTATCCATCCATTTGAGGATGATAAGTAGTGCTCAAGTTAAGTTTAGTTCTCTTGGCAGATTGCATAGTCTTCCAAAAATGCGATGAGAATCGAGCATCTTGGTCACATATGATGTTTAAAGGAACACCATGTCGAGATACAATCTCATCAATATAGATCTTGGCGAGTTTGTTGGCAGATAGATCCTCACAGATTGGCAAGAGGTGTGCGGACTTTGTTAGACGATCAACGACTACCTAAATGGCATCATGACCTCTAGGTGTATGCGGTAATTTGGTAATGAGATCCATGGCAAGGTTTTTCCATTTCCAAACCAGGATTTCTGGTTGCTCAAGCAAACCATATGGATGCTGATGTTCTGCCTTAACTTTGAGACAAGTAAGGCATTTGGATACGTATAAGGCAATGTCTTTCTTCATACATGGCCACGAATACTGGGTACGAAGATCCTTATACATTTTGTCTGCACCAGGATGGAATGAATAACGAGACTTGTGAGCTTCGTCCATCAATAAGGTGCGGAGATTGTCTTGACTTGGAACCCACAAACACTTCATGTAATAAAACAACCCATTGTCCTTTGTTTCAAGTTGAAGCTCAAGATGATGTGGTAATTCATTACCCAACATGCCTTGTGTAGCACAAGTACGTTAAGCTTGAAAGATACAGGTTTGAATATCATATCAAACTTGACACAATGCATCTTGACACATTCTTTACGACTAAGAGCATCAGCTACGACATTCGCCTTACCAGGATGGTAGCGAATCTCGCAGTCATAGTCATTCAGAAGTTCGACCCAACGTCCTTGTCTCATGTTTAGTTCTTTCTGATTTAAAATGTGTTGGAGACTTTTGTGGTCTGTGAAAACCACACATTCCGTACCATAGAGGTAGTGTCTCCAAATTTTGAGAGCAAAAACTACAGCACCTAACTGAAGATCATGATTTGTGTAGTTCTTTTCGTGGATTTTCAATTGTCTTGATGCATAGGCTATGACTTTGTCTCTTTGCATGAGAACACAGCCAAGGCCTATGTTCGATGCATCACAATATACGAAAAAGTCATCGTTGCCCTCAGGTAAGGACATAATAGGAGCATCAGAGAGCTTTTGTTTCAGGGTCTGAAAAGATTCTTCTTGTTTAGGTCCCCACTCAAAAGTTTTATTCTTTTGAGTTAGAGTAGTGAGGGGAACCACAATTTTGGAGAAGTTTGCAATAAAGAGGCGGTAATAGCCCGGGAGACCAAGATATGAACGAACATCGGTAGGAGTAGTAGGTGTATCCCATTCCTTAATCACACTTATTTTGGCGGGGTCTACATGTATACCTTGTTCGTTGACAATATGTCCCAAAAATTGAACTTACTTAAGCTAAAATTCACACTTGGAGAATTTGAAATGGAGTTGTTCCTTGTTTAGGAGTTTCATCGTTAGACGGAGATGTTGTTCATGGTCAGCTCGAGATTTTGAATAGATCAAGATGTCATCAATGAAAACAATGATGAACTTGTCCAAATAAGGCTTACAAACCCAATTTATCAAGTCCATGAAGACAGTAGGAGCATTTGTTAAACCGAAGGGCATAACTGTGAACTTATAGTACCGTATCGTGTGCGGAAAGCAGTCTTGGGAATATCTTCTTCGAGTACACGAAGTTGATGATACCCAGATCGATCTTTGAAAAACAGGTAGCACCTTGGAGCTGATCAAAGAGATCATCAATGTGAGGTAGGGGATATCGATTTTTGATTATGAGCTTGTTGAGCTCACGATAATCGATAAACATACAGAAGGATCCATCCTTCTTTTTCATGAACAAGACAAGAGCGCCCCAAGGTGAAAAGCTCGGACGAATAAATCCTTTTACTGATAACTCCTGGAGTTGTTTTGATAACTCTTGCATCTCAGACGGTGCAAGACGGTAAGGGGATTTGGCTATAGGGTTGGCACCAGGTACAAGGTTATACGAAACTCAACTTGATGTGCTGGGGGTAAGCTAGGTAGCTCTTCAGGAAACACCTCAGGATAATTTCAAAAAATGGGAATGTCCTGAATAGTTTTGCCCTTGCCTTTCTCCTCTACGATATGTGCCAAGAAGGCCACATAATTCTTCTGTAGGTATTTTTGGGCTTGGGTACAGGTCATGAGTTTAAGGCTACTAGCGGGGTTTTCTCCACTAACCTCTAAGATTTCACCAGAAGAAAGAGGTACATGAACGATCTTATCAAAACATATCACCTCAGCATGGTGCTTAGTTAACCAGTCCATTCCTACTATGATGTCAAAGCTCCCGAGTTGCATTGGCATGAGGTCAATGGGAAAAAGATGGTTATTAAGGTTCAATTGGCAACTACGAATGACAAAATCAAGTACAAGGAGTTCGCCACTAGCTGTCTCTACTGTCAAGGGCTTTCCTAGTTTGGTTCTAGGCATTGAAAGCAAAGGTTCAAAAGCTAGGGATACGAAACTTCAATCGGCACCCGAATCGAAAAGAATAGAAGCAGGATGGTCGTTAACAAGTAACATACCATTCACCACTTTGTTGTCTACACACGCCTCATTTGCATTAATATTGAATGTTCGTGCACGAGCCGAGTTTGCATTTGCCAACTTCGGACAGTTGTTCCTTTAGTGAGTAAGATCACCACAGTTATAGCAAGACCCAGGTGGGTAATGAGTTCGTACAAGATTTGCTTGTGGCAGAATGGGGTTTTGAGCCACATTATTCAGGGCAGGAGCAGAGCGACAACCATTGGCCAAATGGTCAGATCGTCCACAGTTAGTACAATAACGGCATGGTAGGCGTGGTTGGTGATGGCTATTGAACTTGTTACACAGAGGTGCAGTACCGGCATATTGCCTCTTAGCGGGAGGCTGAGCTGGTTTGGTTGGGTAACAACAACAAAGTTTGGTGGCATGAAGTGTGATATGATTTTATTAATATTTTGAGTTCGTTTTACGCGTAGTCAAGTTTTAATTTTTGGACAAAAGTTTTTGGATAAAATTTTTTTAAACATAAATATGAATCTAAAAATGAAAAGATAAATAAAATGAAATACAAATAGACAAGATAGAATCACTTGGATCCAACTCCTCTTTAATGTATCCATTGATTATATTAGTTAAAGTAGTAGGCCCCTCTTTTGGAGGTGACGTTACCCTCAATCTAGTGTTTGAATAAGTAGGGATACAATCCCAAAGGGTCGGAATATTGAAAGATAATTAAATAAGTTATTAATGCCAAAAGTAGTAGGCCCCTCTTTTGAAGGTGACGTTACCCTCGGCTAAGTGGTTTGAGTCAGCAGGGATACAATCCCAAGAAGCCGGTTTAAAGTTTTAATAGTAGTTTACATATGAGGGGTTCAAGTTATTCGCACCCCCACCATCCAATACCCGTGGGGCATTGAAGGAGGTCCTAGTAAGCTTGAACCAAGTCCTCATAGGATCTATACACTGAACGAGACAAGAACTTTACCCAACCACCCTTCTAACCCCCTTCCAAGTAGTTAACACGCTTTATATAGACTGTAAAGACACGAATGAGCAAATCAATGACATCATGAAGAAATGGTTAGGAAAATACACTTTCAACATAAGAAACTAGTTATTAAAGTCCTTAATACATACCCAATTAAAATGTGCTGAAAGATTAAAAATTAAAAGTAATACACTAAAGACTTGTCTTCACCAAGTGATGTAAGAGATTAGCCAAGCATGGCCTTTGTTTGACAAGAACTATTACTATCAATTTTGGACCCGAGACTACTACACACTCTAAAGATGATAGATGGATGATGGTGTGGGTGTTGGTGTTGTAGTGGTGGTGGAATGGTGGCAAAGTGAGAGAGAAGTTGTTTGCCAAGAGATGCCTTTGAAGTGAACCAAGCACCCCTATTTATATTTAGAATAGTACTCCGGCCACGGCCCCGTGTCCAGCGGGCATGGCCCATGGCCGGCTTATTCTTTTCCTTCATTAATTGCAGCTGTCAGCAGAGAGCCCCACATGACCCCGTGTCTCCTGGGCACGACCCCGTGGTCAACTCTTCGCTATACTATCAAGATTCTGTAAATCTGAGAGTTGACCATGCCCCATGGTGAGGTGGCCACGACCCCGTGGCGGGCATAGAAGCTTCTGCAGGTTTTTTCTTTAAGTGCATTGGCTGACCATGCCCCATGCCTGGCTGGGCACGACCCCGTGGTCAGCTTCTTTCTTCTTGTTTTTTGTCTTTGGGGTGTTGCTGAGGGGTTAGGCATGCCACGTCATTCCTTCTTTGTGTATTTATGTTGGTTTTGGCTGCTGGTTTGCTTCTTTTGTTCTTTTAAGCTCATTTGGTCCTGTAATTCAAAAGGAACAAAGAAACGTGATTTTTCTAAAAGGAATAAAGAAACATTAGTACTAAAAAGGGGTTAGTTTTATGCTTTATTTGATTTAATTTATATGTTGCATTTTGTACACATCAAATATCCCCACACTTGAATCTTTGCTTGTCCTCAAGCAAAACTCTTTAAATGTGGCTTACACACCCAAATGGAATAGGTAGAGAAGAAGTTTTGTGACTTGTCTTTGAGTGTCGGGAATCCAAGATCATTTATTAAGTTTTTGTTTTTATTTTATTTACAATCCTATTCGTCATGATTTATTTAGAACATTTGAAAGCAAAATTATTTAGGCATAACATGCCTCTTTAAAATTCTATTTACATACTAGTTCACGTACCTCACAAGAGATCACTCAACACTCGGCCGAAGGTGTATTTTTGTAATAACACCAATTCTGGTATGGAACTTACTTCTATCATATGCTTGCCAGGTGATCAAACCACCTCCTTTTTAACTACGAACCTATGTAAATATCAAGAGAACTTGGAAAGGGTTAGGCTTGGGCTAAGGTAGGTGGTTTTTGGGTTAGAAGTTAGTAAAGTGGCAAAAAGTGTAAAAAGCGTCAGTTGTCGTAAAACTTTTTGTGACATTATTCAAACTAAATTCTTCCAAACAAGATTTTCAAGGAACTTGTTTGTTTATTGTAAAAACTATGTTTTTTAGTCACAAGATAACCGAACTGTTTACTAAAACAAATGGGTTTGAAAGAAAAAGGTTTTGGTGAGTAATGGTTGTTTGTTTTGTGGGTTTTTGAAACAAAAAGGTTTAGGCTTAAAAAGGGGTTAACTAGGGGGATTAATGGTAATGGAGTAAAAAGAAGGAAAATAATGGTGTTGAATAAAAAATGGGTTAGTCCTAATGCCTCTAGCATTTACTTACTTGGGTTTAAGTTGGTAAGGAACAGGAATGTATCGTCTTGGAACTTCTAGAGTTGTAAGAACCAGGCGGCTATTCACACAGGAAACAAAAATGAGCATTTTGTTTAAATATGTATGCATATATACTCAATAAAGGCTCAAAACTCACTTATTGTGGAAATGTGCTTATAGTGTGAACAAGTATATAATCAAATTTTAAAAACATTTGTAATGACTTTTTATAATTTTCTTGTAAGTTCTCTTTATCACGATGCAACTCACTTATTGTGGAAATGAGTTTATAGTGTGAACAAGTACATAATCAAATTTTAAAAACATTTGTAATGCCTTTTTATAATTTTCTTGTTAGGTTCTCTTTATCACGATGCTATCGGTTGTAAATTTGCAAAAACATATCCTTTTTAGGTATTGTTATTCCCGATTTAAACCAAGACAAGTAAAAAAAATAAAAATTCTGAAAAGAGTTGGGGTGATTAGCGGTTCCAATGGATTTTTGTGTAAGGCTTATTATTAGGACTTGCAAAATTCAAGATTTTAGCTTAGCTCCCCCACACACACATAAATTACACATTGTCCTCAATGTGTCCAAAATAAGTTTTTTGGTTGATTCGAATGCGTAAAGTGCGTTTAAAAACAAGTTTGTATGATATTGGGCACCTGGCAACGGGCCCGTGTTGTCTGGGCACGGCCCCGTGGTCAAGGTGCTAGTAACAAAGTTTACAGAAGGCTGGCCACGGGGCGTGTCCAGTGGACACGGCCTGTGGTCAGTTACCTGGAAAAATCATTTTCTGAAGAAGCCTGGGCATGGGGCGTGCTGGGCTGGGCACTGCCCCGTGCTGCACATGCTGGGAAGCTGGAAAAAGTTGTCGGGAGGCACTGTTTAGGTACATGGGGTGTGGTTTTAACGTCCCTTTAGCAAATTTCATCTTTTCGAGTGTGATTTATTCCTGGAATATAAGATTAGACTAGAAAACGGAAAAATTTGAACTAATTTATACTAAGGATAGTTTCGTGGAATGCCTCCGTGGTGCGCCACGTATATAAGGGTCCTTGGCTAGACCCAAAGCCTGTCATATATTACCTGAGCAGGATGCCTCGCTTCCCGCCTTGTACCGTTGGAGCGCTTTATCCAGGCTTGAGTCTATTACCTCCATGTAGTTGACTGGGTCGTCCTCCACTCTCTTTCCTACCCCAAACTTCATCTGCTTGTCTCCTACTCTCAATGTCAATTTCCCGTCGCTCATATCTACCATAGCACGAGCGGTGGCGAGGAATGGTCTGCCTAGAATGAGGGGAACCTTGGTGTCTTCTTCCATTTCGAGTATGACAAAGTCGGCTGGAAATACGAATTCTCTGACTTTTACCAGAAGTTTCCCCGTAACACCTTGTGGGTATTTCATTGACCTATCGGCAAGTTGTATGCTCATTTTTATGGGGCTTGGTTCTCCAATTCTGAATCGTTCAAACATCAAGGCGGGCATAAGATTGATGCTAGCACCGAGGTTGGCTAGGGCATTTCGAATGGGTGACCCCCAATGGAGCAAGGGATGGTGAAGCTTTCGGGGTTGATTTTCTTTTGGGGAGTTTGTTGAGGAGTACGGCAGAGCATTCTTCACTTATGTTGACTAATTGCAACGTTTCAATCTTTCTTTTGTGGGTGAGGAAGTCTATCATGAATTTTGAGTATTTAGGCATTTGATTGAGGACTTCCACAAATGGGAGATGGATGTGTAATTGCTTTAGTAGGTTTATGAATTTTGTGAATTACTCGTCGGTCTTTTGGCGAAGCAACCGACCGGTAGGGTACCGAGGGGTTTTTGCTGGGCTCGGGATTTTGTGGGTTGGTTGTTTCTTGTTGGGTTGAGGATGGTTTTGGGGTTTGTTCGGGTGAAATGTTGTGGGTGGGGGTTAGTGGTGTTTCCTAGGGACCTACTTTCCAGTTTCTTAAGGTTATGAAGTGTACTTGTGCTTTTGGGTTGGTTTCGGTATTGCTAGGTAATGCGCCTTGTGGTCTCTCGGACAAATTTTTGGGCTAGTTGGCTTAGTTGTTTTTTGATATTTTGAAGACTAGCCCGTTGGTTTCTAATGTCGGAATCTGCTTGTGAGATCGATCCGAGTACCTTTTGTCCGTTTCGGAGATAAGGCGTGTGATGAGGTCTTCAAGCCTTTCCCACCCCCTTGTTGTTGAGTGAAATTTATGATTCATTTCTTGGTTGTTGTTGAAAGTTTGGTCTTTGATTTTGATTTTGTTGGTTACTACTATTTCCATGGTTCCTCCAACGAAGGTTAGGATGATTCTGCCAACCTTGGTTGTAGGTGCCTGTTGGGGGACCCGATGGTCTAGGTCGATTGTCTACATAGTTTACCATTTCCGTTTGATTTTCCATTTCTTTCATACAACTCCAATTCTCATGTGGCCCACCACACCCTTCACAAGCCATAACTAGGCTGCCTTTTCTATTTCCAATTTTTTTTATTTTTTAGGATAGGGCCTAGATTTGGGCTTGTAGAGTGGTGCTTTCATCTACTTTGTGTGCACCCGGGGCAATAGACTTTGATACTTGGGGGTGTGCCATTGAAAATTGTTTTGAGAAATTTCCTCAATTTGATTATAAATTTAATTCGAGTGTTTATCTCGTGTGTGGCAACAGCCCATTATAGAAGGTGGACCCTTGTTGCCACATTGCGAGACCATGATGAGGGCATTTTCTTAGTAGCTCCTTGAACCTTTCCCAAGTTTATATAAACATTCCCCATCCTCTTGGGAAAAAGTTTTTATTTCAATAATTAGTTTTGCGGTTTTAGAGGGTGGGAAATACTTGTTTAGAAAATTTTGGGCAAGTTCATCCTAAGTGTTTACCGATCCACTTGGGAGGGTGTTGAGCCAAGCTTTAGCTCGGTCTTTTAATGAGACTAGAAACATTCGGAGGCGGATAGTGTTGTTTGATGCCCCGTTGATCCGGAAAGTGTCTCATATTTCCAAAAAGTTGATAATATGTAAATGGGGATCTTCATCGGGTAGGCCATGGAATTGGTGGGAGTTTTGGAGCATTTGGATCAATTGCGGCCGAAGTTCGAAGTTGTTGGCATCGACGTTCGGTGCATTGATGGTGGCTCCGAGATTACCGCCCCGTTGGTCGCAGGAATCCATTAGAGTTCGTTGGTCCGCCATTGGGAGTTGGTTCCCCGAGACCTTCTCTTGATTCTTGGCCTTTAGTCTTTTTCGTATAAAGTGTTCCGGTTCGTCTAAAGGTTCTTTGATGTCTTTCCCGGAACTATAGCTCATGCACTGTGTAGAGATTCTGGGCTCTGCGATTGAGTTCTAAGTTCTGCGATCAAAACAAAAAGGAATTTTGATCAGTTATTTTTAGCACGGCCCCATGGTACAGAGCACGACCCACGGTCGAGGTACAATTTGTTACTTTCTGGATCCCAGTTACTGGGGAGCTGGGCACGGCCCCGTGGTGCTCCGCCACGGCCCGTGGTCGCTCTTTTGTAACTCAGAAAGTAAAAACTGACAGTAAGATTTCTGGACACGGCCCCGTGCCCTGACCAAAAACGGCCCGTACTGAAATCTGCAGAAAGGCAGATTTTTCTAAAAGCTGAAAAAATAATAAAAACTGTTAAAAAAATAATTAGGTCGCCGATTTTAAACTTTCTTTAAATCGTCGTGTCCCCGAAAACGGCGCCAAAAACTTGGTGTGCGTGAAGCATGATATGATTTTATTAATATTTTAAGTTCGTTTTACACGTTAGCCAAGTTTTAAATTTATGAAACACGATATTATACTAACACTAAACAGACACTTGGGCAAGTGCACCCATCGTGAGCGTAGTATAGTGTTGGTAAGATATCGAGGTCGTCCAAGGACACAAGAACTTTTAATACCGATTTATCCTCTACGTCTAATCATTACAAATTTTTGGATAACAATTTTTTAAACATAAATATGAATCTAAAATGAAATACAAATAGACAAGATAGAATCACTTGGATCCAACTCCTATTTAATGTATCCTTTGATGATTTTCGCACTTTGAGAGTTTTCAAGAGATTATCTTAGTTAAAGTAGTAGGGCCCTCTTTTGAAGGTGACACCCTCAACCCGGTGGTTTGAGTCAGCAGGGATACAATCCCAAAGGGTCGGAATATTGAAAGATAATTAAATAAGTTATTAATGCGAAAAGTAGAAGGCCCCTCTTTTGAAGGTGACGTTACCATCGACTAATTGGTTTGAGTCGGCATGGATACAATCCCAAGAAGCCGGTTTAAAGTTTTAATATTATTTTACTACGAGGGTTCAAGCTATTCGCACCCCAGCCATCCAATACCCGTGGGGCATTGAAGGAGGCCTAGTAAGCTTGAACCAAGTCCCCGCAGGATCTATACACTGAACTAGACAAGAACTTTTCCCAACCACCCTTCTAACCCCCTTACAAGTAGTTAACGCGCTTTATATAGACCATAAAGACACGAATGAGCAAAACAATGACATCATGAAGAAATGGTTGGGAAAATTCACTTTTAACATAAGAAACTAGTTATTAAAGTCATTAATACATGCCCAATTAAAAAGTGCCGAAAGATTAAAAATCAAAAGTAATACATTAAAGACTCGTCTTCACCAATTGATTAAGAGATTAGTATGGCCTTTGTTTGACAAGAACTATTACTATTAATCTTGGATCCTGAGACTACTCCACACTATAAAGATGATAGATGGATGATGGTGGTGGGAGTTGGTGTTGTAGTGGAGGTGGAAGGGTGGAAAAGTGAGAGAGTAGTGGTTTGCCAAGGGATGCCTTTGAAGTGAACCAAGCACTCCTATTTATAGTCAGAAAAATACCCCGGCCAAGGCCCGTGTCCAGCGGGCATGGCCCGTGGCCGGTTCTTCTCTTCCTTCATTAATTGCATGTAGGTCCGTTGTACGGATCGTTCGGGCACTAATCTGACAAACCTAAAGTAAACGTGCGGAATCCGTTTGCTTAGGCGACATTGAATACACTCATTTGTTTCTATTTAATCACCGTTTCATTAATACTCAACGTTACAGATCCTGGAAACACTTCGACAGAGCTTTGCCTCTGTCATGACAAAATCTCTGAAAGTTACAAATGAAATGTCAAGACTCCTATTTATAGGAGTGCAAGTTCGCTGGTGTGATGCAAGTTCGGGGGAACTTGCATAGACAAGTTCGGCCGAACTTGTCTTCAACACTACAAACTCAAGCGAACTTGCCCCTATATATACATAAACTTCGACATTTCGCTCCTAAATACAGACTCGTATTATACGATGACGTAGGCAACAGACATATGCATCAACAGACTCCCCCTTGGATGTTGCCGTAGTCATCATTCTTCAATTATGTTCCTGAGTCTTTAATGTTCTCTTGATCTTTATATCTTGAATAACTTTGACATCCATCCTCCCCCTTGCTTTGAGCTTTCTGGTATCTTCATTCATCATGAGTATCTAGCTCCCCCTCAAATGATGCATCAAATCTCTAAGATTTGACGATTAAGAAATATCACACGTATCCACACACAAATAGTTTCTTAACAGTCTCGTTGGTCCGGCTCACATTCAACATTATCAAGTTTTAATGGAAGATTTTTAAAGAAAATCTTTTTGGATTTTGAATTTTGAATGTATAACAAACTAAAATGTAATATTTACAGTTTATATTTTTGTGAGAAAACATGCTAGAGGATCATATCAGTTTTTGAGATATATCACCAGTACTGTTGACCTTTTAATGACTTTAAGTTTTATCTTGTTTTCCTAGATTGTCGATATGTTTGTCCACCTAAACTATAACACGTTTCTCAATGTTTCCAAGATATGTTAAGGTATGTTTTATGAAACTTGACTTATCTGTGGTTCCCACTTCTTGAATATACTCCTACATCAAGATTCCTTAGATTTCATCTTATAGGTGAATATAGCGTAATTGATACCTGTAACTGGGTTAGTGCGAGGCCTTGAGAGCTCAGGTTAGTACCACCATACAGACAAAGAGATGAAGGATCCACTTTAAGGTGTGTTCCACTTATGGAATCTTTTTAGCACTGTAAATGATTAGATCTTTCGATACTTTTCAAGATTGCACGCAGTTTAGGGTTTATAGCGAAAGTATTATAGAAGTTCTAGGCTATTGCTTCCGCAAAATCAGAAGAACTTCTATAATACCCTAGATATCAATTATCTATAAAGACTTCGTATCTCAAAATAAGGCAATCTCTCAAACGAAATTTCGGAGTACTAAGTCCATATATCTAAGATATGTTAATCCACAAGATTAAGCAGTTGTAAAATTTAGTTTATATCCCAGAAACAATTTACTGAACGTGTAAAGTCTATCGACACATCCACAGTAAGACTTCTTTATCACTTTTAAACTTTACAAATCCTTAGCGTTACTGTGATAATCCACTGATGTACTATCATTTCCTTTTTTCGCACAAGTAATCTCATTATTATTCATTTTTCATGTTTTTGATATTTTGAGAATTTCTATTGTTTTTGGCTTTTTTTAAAATTTTATCTATCTAAAATGATTTTGAAATGATGTTTTTCAAATTTACAAGAATTTTTTACAATTTTTTAATTTTTTTTCTCCCTCTAAAATTGAAAACATCTTATTAAAATCGAAAATACGAATCTTCCATTTTAACAATTGAACGACTTTTTATGAATGTGAATGCGAGACTACCATTTTGTTTGTGTGTAATATCACTCCTGTCTCTTGTCTCTCTGTATGAATAACCACTGCTTCTAAAATGATCTTTGGCTTGAAGCTTGGTTATCATGCACATTAAAACAAACTTTAATCAGTTTTGATTGGAACCCAATCCATTCTAGATTTTGGTTTACCAAAATCATTAACATCTGAAGTAAACAAACATTCACATTCTTTTTGATATTCAAACAGTTTGATAGAAACTTTATTTGAAAATTTTACTTTCTTTGATTTTTTAACTGTTTGAATTATCAAATTTTTCTCCATTGCTTTCTCTTTTGTCCTCAGATTTGTATCTGATGAATTCATTTTACTTGACTGTGAGTAAAATGATTCATTAGAACTTTTATATGATTTTTTAGAGTATCCGAGGACAAAATCTTTCCAAATACTCTCTAACTTTTTTCCTCTTTTTTCTCAATCTGTCTTTTTGCCCTTGTGATAACTTGACTTTTTGTTCTTTAGGTTTCTCTATAGTTTTCTCATTTTTCTTCTCTGTTTTCTCTTCTCCCCCTGAGATTTAACCGATTTTCTTTTCAGATTAGTCGGAAAATCCCTGGAAATATGACCTTTGATTTGACATTTATAGCATCTTCTCGTATCAAATCTCTTTTTCAGGCAGTTAACAGCAATGTGTCCACCAAATCCACAGTTGTAACACACTCTGTTATCGTACCAATATCTCCATTCATACCAAACACCCAAATCAGCACATTGATTTGACATGTAGTAGTCATCTTTCCTGCTTCTTCTGTAAAATTGATTTGACATGATTCGATGACCGTACCGATGAGCTTTTATTTTTCTTTTGAAAATTTATAGAATTTTGTTTTTCATGTTGTTTTTTTCTCCATTCTGCTTAGAAGGTTTTTGCGTTGAGCATTCACCATTTTTCAGCATATTCTAGAACAGTTTCTTGAAATTTTCTTTTAGTTTCAAAAGTATTTCCTTTTTATCATTTTCATCATCGGTATTATCATCACAATCCTCAATTATGACATCATCATAATTTGTGACATTGTCACTTATTGAAATTTCCTTTCTATTCACATTGATCGGTTTTAGACATATATAATCTAACTTTAATGAGGAGGCACAAAACTTTTCAATAACTTTTCTGAATTAACAGCTTTATTTTAACAGTCTCAACTTCTTTTTCAAGTTGAGCAATTTTCTCAATATGAGAATTTATTGCTTTTTGATTTTCTATATTTAATTTTTCAAAAACATTTTTTTCATTTTTAAACATCTTTATTTCATTTTGAAAATCTACTAACATTTCTAATTTTTCATTTTCTAAAATTTTTATTTTGTTTTCGAATTTTTTTTCATTTTCTTTTAACGTTTTATTTTCTAATGTCAAACTCTTCAAATCATTCAAGAGTTTGGCATTATCTACCAGATAATCGTCTACATTATAGACCGGGCAGACTGGTTTAGTACTTGAAGATCCATTTGTAAATATACTTGAAAGTTGATCTTCACAATTCTTAACCACTACATTCTCTTCTCTCTCTCACCTGATATTTTTTTTCAGAGATATCCAGAGTTCTTTTACAGTTTTTTACTCTGGCAGCATATCAAGATACATTCGTTAACAGATTGTTGAATCAGATTAATCATTTTCTTATCAACAAAATACGCCTCTTTCTATTGCGTAGAATTCTTGCACTTCTCTAGAAAAACTGATTTCCATCTCTTGGAACTACATATCATGTTTCGATCACTACCAACTGCTAAAATGCGTAGCTTGAACCCAGCTCTCAAATTTTCCTTTCCAAACTTAATACTTGTTCATACTCATCAACTTTGGCGGATTCTTGGACCCATTTCGTTTTCCAAATTTATTTGTCGTTCAAAACACTTGAAAAATGATTAGCAAACAACAATTTTAGTAAAAAATGACTTTTTAATCGACAATATTAATGTATCGATACGAATCTAATGATATATAATGTCCGAGACGTTTTTCGGGTTTTTTTGTTGAAACCTAGACAAGTTCGGGCGAACTTGTATATTATTTGACAAGCTCGAGGGAACTTGTGAGAATTTTCAAGAGAACTTACAAGTTCGGGCGAACTTGTAGGAATTTCAAGGGGTTTTACAAGTTCGGGCAAACTTGTAATATTTTTCAACAATATTTAATCAAGTTCGGGCGAATTTGATGAAATTTGTTTGAAAAATAAAAGTTCGAGCGAACTTACCAAAAATCTTGAAAAATCAATCAAGTTCGGGCGAACTTCATGTCAAGTTCGAGCGAACATGTGTTTTCAAACATGGTTTTTTCAATTTTTCCGCATGAATTCGTTTGTTTTAAGCTCTGACCTTTTCAATGGTTTATCTATTATGGATTTTAGTATTATACTTGAAAATCAGTCCATTTTGTCCGTGAATTGTCCAAGAAAAGTTAAAAATGAAAGAAATGAGTAGAAGATGAGATGATTTCAGTCCAATATCTTCAAATTGGGCCAATCCTACTCTGATACCACTTGTAGTCTGTTGTACGGATCGTTTCGGTACTAATCTGACAAACCTAAAGTAAACGTGCGGAATCCGTTTGCTTAGGCGACAATGAATACACTCATTTGTTTCTATTTAATCACCGTTTCATTAATATTCGACGTTACAGATCCTGGAAAAACATGGACACAGCTTCGTCTCTGTTGTGACAAAATCTCTGAAAGTTACGAATGAAATGTCAAGACTCCTATTTATAGGAGTGCAAGTTCGCTGGTGTGACGCAAGTTCGGGCGAACTTGCATAGACAAGTTCGGCCGAACTTGTCTTCAACACTACAAACTCAAGCGAACTTGACCCTATATATACATAAACTTCGACATTTCGCTCCTAAATACAACTCGATATTATACGATAACGTAGGTAACAGACATATGCATCAACAGACTCCCCCTTGGATGTTGCCGTAGTCATCATTCTTCAATTAAGTTCCAGAGTCTTTAATGTTCTCTTTATCTTATATCTTGAATAACTTTAACACCCATGCTCCCCCTTGCGTTAAGCTTTCTGGTATCTTCATTCATCATGAGTATCTAGCTCCCCCTCAAATGATGCTTCAAATCTCTAAGATTTGATGATTAAGAACAATCACACGTATCCACATACAAACAGTTTCCTAACAGTCTTGTTGGTCCGGCTCACTTTCAACATTATCAAGTTTCAATGGAAGATTTTGAAAGAAAATCTTTTTGGATTTTGAATTTGAATGCAGAAATGTAAACAAACTAAAATGCAATATTTACAGTTTATATTTTTGTGAGAAAACATGCTAGAGGTCATATCAGTTTTTGAGACAGATCATCAGTACCGTTGACTTTTTAATGACTTTAAGTTTTAAACTTGTTTACCAGATTGTCGATATGTTTGTCCACCTAAACTATAACACGTTTCTCAACTGTTCCATGATATGTTAAGGTATGTTTTATGAAACTTGACTTATCTGCGGTTCCCACTTCTTGAATATACTCCCGCATCAAGATTCCCTAGATTTCATCTTAAAAGTGAATATAGTGTAATTGATATATGTAACTGGGTTAGTGCGAGGCCTTGAGAGCTCAGGTTAGTACCACCGTACAGACAGAGAGATGAAGGCTCAACTTTAAGGTGTGTTCCACTTAAGGAATCTTTTTAGCACTGCAAATGATTAGATCTTTCGATACTTTTCAAGATTGCATGCAGTTTAGGGGTTTATTGCGAAAGTATTATAGAAGTTCTAGGCTATAGGTCAAGTTCGAGGAAACTTGACCTCCACCGGTCAAGTTCGAGCGAACTTCTTACATTTTAGCTGAAAACTCCGTATTTCGGTCGTGTGTTCCATTCTAACCTATACAATATTCAACACACGCTCTATCTAGCCTATTCGATAAGTGACGAACACAAAGTGCACCAATAGATTCCCCCTTGTTCGTTACTGTCGAATCTTGGTCTTCAAACGTGAGCCGTGTTTGAATATTCTGCAACTTCAATCAAGGTATCTATCGTTGTCGTCGAAACGCGTCAACAAATTCCCTCTTAATTCATGATCGTGGTTTGCATTATCAACATCTAATTCCCCCTGAAATCTCCAGTTCAGATATTTGTTGCACAGTTTCCAACCTCTCTGAATTGCTTGACCGACAGATTATCTTGAATAGACACCAATTTGAAGCTCATCAATGTAGCTTCCCCATTTCAACTTTAACCACATCCGCGTTCAGTTTAGCGCATATTTCCCATGCTCGATCTTCTGATCTTCAAAACTCAACCGGCAATTGATAGAAACTTCAAAATACCACACCGGTAAACTTCAAATCAATGTTTACCCGCAAAAATCTGAAATCCCAATTTCCATAATCATTCCTGATCAGCAAATCGGTAATCTTTTTCAATGTAATTTTTCAACGGAACCAAATAATTTGGTAACACTTCGACTCTGAGAAACATTCGTCCACGATCAAAATCACATTCTTCCTTCTTCAGTCACAATGTCAGATATATAGCTATCTCCGGTAGACCAGCGCCACTTAGTCACCAAACATCATCATCCAACGCGGTTAATCCAAAGAGAAGAATGATTCATCTGCTTGAAGACTAAAAATAATAGCCACCAAGGCTATCATCAGTTAGCGTATCTGGGATAACTTCGGATCTCCTTGGTAATTTTGAAACCATCCGTCTTCGGAGCTAGTCATTAATCCTAAGATCATCACTAAACGTTTTGAACGTCCTCAGTTCTTCATCGGTACTAACGACTGCTAATCCAGCTAACTGTTCCGTAACCGGAGATCATGACTCTAACCCTTAAGCATGAATCTGTATCATGATCTAGATAAATCAGAATTCCTATGATCACAAAATCTCAATAAAACTCAATTCTATGCATTTCCCAAAAATCTGCAATCAGTAACCACCCGGATACTGTTGCAGTAGTCACAAATTAAAAAAATGCCGGAATCTTCAAATATTGAAAAATTTTTATCCCCCCTCATTTTTGCAAATTTTGACCATACTGAAATTTTCACTGAAATTCCCCATCAAATCTGGAATTTTTAGTTTTCATCAAATGCGAAATTTAACTTTAGGCCCATCGGTATTCTTCAACTCTAATGATCACCAAATTGCTTTGGAATCAATGACTACCCTCTCATCTTCAACCATCTCTAACCTCATCATCTCAACCTATCTCTAAGGCCTCTAACGGTGTCCCCGAACAATCAGTATCGGACGTTAAAATTTCGAAAAAATTTCTATCACCAAATGTTTTCTAGACACCCGTCTCATCAAAACGAACAATAAATTTTTTCAATGCCTTGACAAGTTCGGACATTAAATATATTTTTTAGGCTCCTTGACAAGTTAGGGCGAACTTGTATATACTAGTGAGATAAGTTCGGGCGAACTTAGTCAAATTGTGACAAGTTGGGGCGAATTTGGTTGGCCACCACTAAGTTTGGGCAAACTTGCATGAAATAGACAAGTTCGGGCGAACTTGTGCTTAATTTCAATGAAAATCAGTCAAGTTCGGGCAATTTGATGAAAATTCATGAAAAACTTTGTCAAGTTGGGCGAACTTGATGTTGAAAAACCATGTTAAGTTCGGGCGAACTTGATCTCGACAGGTCAAGTTCGGGCGAACTTGGTCTCTCAAATCAGCCATTTTTCACATTTTTCGATCCAAAATTCTTATTTCTTCGAATTTCGAGATGAATCCACCATAGATCTGGTCGAAAATGGTTTTCTAACAATCCTATCCATTCAATTTTGGATTTTGTCCATGGATTGTAGGTTTATTTCATGATTTATGTCTAAAACCCCTCCTAATGTCCATAAAAGCCCAAATTCATGGGCGTAGGTGATAACGTAGCTCTGATACCAATTGAAGGTTTCCGTTGTACGGATCGTTCGGGCACTAATCTGACAAACCTAAGGTAAACATGCGGAATCCGTTTGCTTAGCCGACATTAAATACACTCATTTGTTTCTATTTAATCACCGTTTCATTAATATTCAACGTTACAGATCCTGGAAACACTTGACAGAGCTTCGCCTCTGTCGTGACAAAATCTCTGAAAATTACAAATGAAATGTCAAGACTCCTATTTATAGGAGTGCAAGTTCGCTGGTGTGATGCTTCGGCTAACAAGTTCGGCCGAACTTGTCTTCAACACTATAAACTCAAGCGAACTTGACCCTATATACATAAACTTTGACATTTCCCTCCTAAATACAGACTCGATATTATACGATGACTTAGGCAACAGACATATGCATCAACATTGCAGCTGTCAGCAGAGGCCACACACGACCCCGTGTCTCCTGGGCACGGCCCCATGGTAAACTCTTCATTGTACTATAAAGATTCTGCAAATCTGGGAGTTGACCACGCCCCATGGTGAGCTGGGCATGACCCCGTGGTGGGGGTAGAAGCTTCTAGAGGTTTTGCCTTTAAGTGCATTGGCTGACCATGCCCCATGCCTAGTTGGGCACGGCCCCGTGGTCAGCTTCTGTCTTCTTGTTTTTTGTCTTTGGGGTGTTGCTGAGGGGTCGGGCATGATATGTTATTTCTTCTTTGTGTATTTATGTTGATTTTGGCTGCTTGTTTGCTTCTTTTGTCCTTTTAAGCTCATTTGGTCCTGTAAATTCAAAAGGAACAAAGAAACATGCTTTTTTCCAACATTAGTACTAAAAAGGGGTTAGTTTTATGCCTCATTTGATGTAATTTATATGTTGCATTTTATACACATCAAAGTTCTTGGAAGCCTTACGCTTCCTAGACTTCTTTGAGGTTTCAGCTTTGTTTCCCTTACGTTTCACAGTCTTGACAGATGGTTTCTTGTCACCCTTCCGGTGGAGTTTACCTTTCTTGACTTGTGAGTCAGTCAAGGTAGCTGCTAGTTCAATGGCTTGTCGGATGATAGTAGGGTTGTTGCCAGTGTACGATATCCTGAATAGGATCTGGCACCGTCAATGTATTCCTCAATCGCCTTATCCAAAGGTGTGACCATTGTTGGACAAAGCAGGCTTAACTCCTCATACCGCTCAGTATAGGCACGGTGTTCTCCACTGTCATGTTACAGGTCGTGGAACTCATTTCAAGTGCCCTTTGCTTGTGACGAGGGCATAACTCTTTCATTATAAGAGCCCTGAGTTCTTCCCATGTCTGAACCATGCCAGCATCTGCACCCCTATCTCTCACCACTCCGTTCCACCACGTGAGCGCCCTCTTTTGGAATACGCTCGAAGTAAACTGGACTTTGCGGTCATTCAGACATTGGACATGGCGGAATGTACTCTCAAGATGTAGGTTCGTTGTACGGATCGTTTGGGGACTAATCTGACAAACCTAAGGTAAATGTGCGGAATCTGTTTGCTTAGGCGACATTGGATACACTCATTTGTTTCTATTTAATCACCGTTTCATTAATATTCAACGTTACAGATCCTAGAAACACTTGTACAGAGCTTCGCCTCTGTCGTGACAAAATCTCTGAATCCTACAAATGGAACATCAAAGCTCCTATTTATACTAACACAAGTTCGCTGGTGGGAGTGCAAGTTCGGGCGAACTTGCTTAGTCAAGTTCGGCCGAACTTGACTACAACATTACCATTTCAAGCGAACTTGTCCCTAAATATACATAAACTTGACATTTCGCTCCTAAATACTCACTCGATATTGCATCAACAGACTCCCCCTTGGATGTTGCCGTATTTATCATTCTTCAATTAAGTTCCTGAGTCTTTAATGTTCTCTTGATCTTTATATCTTGAATAACTTTAATATCCATGCTCCCCCTTGCTTTGAGCTTTCTGGTATCTTTAATCAACGTGTTTATCTAGCTCCCCCTCAAATGATGCTTCGAATCTCTAAGATTTGACGATTAAGAACAATCACACGTATCCACACACAAACAGTTTCTTAACAGTCTCGTTGATCCGGTTCACATTCAACATTATTAAGTTTCCATGGAAGATTTAAAAAAAATCTTTTTGGATTTTTAATATTGAATGCAGAAATGTAAACATACTAAAATGTAATATTTATAGTTTGTATTTTTGTGAGAAAACGTGCTAGAGAATCATATCAGTTTACTGAGACATATCATCTGCACCGTTGATCTAGATGAAACACTCAGTTTAAACAATTCACATGGATTGTCGGTATTGTTGTCCACTTAAACTCAATCTAGAAACTTTAGTAATGCTTACTGATAAGTTAAGGTACATTAATTTGTACTAAGATCTTTGGACCCCACGATCTCAGCATATCCCCTCATCATGTAATACACTGACTCAGGTAATGCCTTTAAACTTTCATCAACTGTAATATGTGTGAAAATAACGCAGAATGTTTAAACATTAACAATCAGGTCGATTATTCGATACGCAGAGAAAGTCCAATGTTTAAACCAAATAAGAAATAAAAACAAGTTGAAATTGTTTAGATCTTAACCACCAGTTAGATATTCATATATACACAGAGGTGATCCAAGATTTAAATGAAACACCAAGGAAAATAACGCAGAAACGCTTAGGCACTAACATCCAGTTCGATACTTTCGTATACGCAGAGGATGTCCAATGCTTAAACAAAATAAAGAAATAAAAAAAGTTTAAATCTTTGCAAAATGAAATACACAATCACAGTGACTTTTTCAGTAAGATGTGAAAGTTCACAAACTAACTAGTTTTTATGCTTTTCAGCATTCAGCTATTACGGAGTAGGTACTCAGTCACGAAGGACAAAACTAAGTACTATACTTTCAACCGTGTTTCCTACTAGAACTAGGCTTTTCTATTTAGGTTTGTATCATTTTCGCAAAACTACTAGTCTAGTTGAGCCTACCGACACATCTTTAGTGAGATTGTTTAACCATTTTAAACAATACATATCTTTAGCATGCACTGATAGTCCACTAATTTACTATCATTTCCTCTATTCGCACAAGTAATCTTAATTTTCATTTTTTAATGTTTTTTACCTTTTGGATTTTCTATTGTTTTTGGCTTTTTGAAAATTTTTATCTATCTAAAATGCTTTTGAAATGATGTTTTTCAATTTTACAGGAATTTTGAAGTTTTAAAATTTTTCACCCCCTAAAATTGAAAACATCTTTTAAAATCGAAAATAAGAATCTTCCATTGTAACCATTAAACGACTTTTTACGAATGCGGACGCGAGACTAACATTTTGTTAGTGTGGAATACCATTCCTGTCTCCTGTCTCTCTGCATGAACAACCACTGCTTCTGAAATGACCTTTGACTTGAAGCTTGGTTATCCTACACATTCAAACAAACTTTAATCAGTTTTGAATTGGAACCTAATACATTTTGGATTTAGGTTTACCGAATTCATTAACATCTGAAGTAAACAACCATTCACACTCTTTTTGATATTCAAACAGTTTGATAAAACATTAATTTGAAAATTTACTTTCTCTGATTTTTTAACTGTTTGAATTATCAAATTATTCTCCACTGATCTCTCTTTTGTCCTCAGATTTGTATCTGATGAATTCGTTTTACTTGAATGTGAATAAAATGATTTATCAGAACTTTTATCTGATTTCTTAGATTTATCCGAGACAAAATCTTTTCCAAATACTCTCTAACTTTTTCCTCTTTTTTCTCAATCTGTCTTTTTGTCCTTGTGATAACTTGACTTTTTGTTCTTTGGGCTTTTCTTCTGTTTTTACTGTCTTCTTCACAGCATTTCCATTCTCCCCCTGAGATTTATCCGATCTTCTTTTACAGATTAGTCGGACAATCCCTAGCAATGTGACCTTTAATTTGACATTTATAGCATCTTCTCGAATCAAATCTCTTTCTTAGGCATTAATAGCAATGTGTCCACTAAATCCACACTTGTAACACACTATGTTATCGTACCAATCTCTACATTCAGACCAAACACCCAAATCAGCACATTGATTTGACGTGTAGTAGTCATCTTTCCTGCTTCTTCAGTAAAAATTGATTTGACTTTGAAGCACTGTGGTCCGACCTGCACCACTTATTTACAAATTTTTGTGAGTTTTGATAATGATTGGATGATCGCACCGATGAGCTTTTATTCTTCTTTTGAAAATTCTTTAGAATTCTTAAAACTTTGTTTTTCTTTTTGTTTTCGTTCTTCATTCTGCTTAGAAGGTTTTTGCGTTGAGCATTCACCTTTCTCAGAAGATTGAAGTATCTTGGAATTTCTCTTTTAGTTTTATAAATATTTCATGTTTATCATTTTTAGCTCTTTCATCATCGTCATCACAATCTTCAATATGACATCGTCATAATTTGTGATATTATCACTTATTGGAATTTCCTTTTTATTATCATTGATCAGTTTTGGACATATATGATCTAACTTTAATGAGGAGGTCACAAAACCTTTCAATAAATTTTCTTAATTAACAACTTTATTTTTAACAATCTCAACTTCCTTTTCAAGTTGAGCAATTTTCTCAATATGAGAATTTATTGCTATTTGATTTTCTATATTTAATTTTTCAAAAACAATTTTATCATTTTCTAAATTTTTTATTTGATTTTCAAAATTCTTTTCATTTTCTTTTAACTTTTTATTTTCTAATGACAAACATTCCCAATCTTTCAAAAATTTGACATTAATAGATTTGGATTTTTGACAATTTAAGCACACAGATTCAGTACACTTTGTGCAAGGTTTTTCAATCTCCACAATTTGCACCTTTACCACTTCTTTATCAACAACCTTTACCTCCTTACTTTTAATCATCTCAGCATGCTCCAGATATTTAGCACGTAGAGCATTCCATAGCTTTTGTGTCGTATCATATTCTGGTAGTAGATTCAAGATATTTCCTTTCACTGACTGCTGTATCAGATTAATCATTTTCTTTTCAGCAAAATAATCATCTTGTTGTTGAGTAGAATATTTGCACTTCTCCAGAATTTGCTGATTTTCATCTCTAGGAATGACATAACCTGTCTCAATCACGATCCAACTACGGAAATGCGTAGCTTTAACCCAGGTCTCAAATTTTCCTTTCCAGACATCATATTTGTAGGACCAATCCTCGATGCTTTGGAACCTAAATTTGATATCTAACGTCCATAATAGCGGAAATATTACGTCGTGTTACCAATAGACAAGAACTAATCAGTTAATCGTCAATTTTATTGATCAAACGTTCAGATTACATACTGACAAGCTTCGCCTCTACAATGCCAAAGTTACAAATGAGACACACAAGCTAGGTGTTTATAGGTTTACAAGTTCGCTCCACATGTGTAAGTTCGCCCAACCTATGCAAGTTCGGCCGAACCACCTTAACCATGTCAACTTATGAGCGAACTTGGCTTCAACTTTTCATAAATACTTCTTAACCTAGCCTATCCAGCTCTATACAATACAAACTCGATATAAGACTAAGACATAGACATTCTGCACCAACAGACTACCCCTTGGATATCGTTTTCGTCTTTTATCAGTCTTCAAAACTCTGTCTTCATATAAACATTAACGTACCCGACCAAAGAAGTTCTTGTAGGGCTTCTTTCGTCTCTCTTGTTTCGGATCCGGCGTTTGATCAGTGGCGGTGGTCTTTTAAAGTTAGCCATCTTGAGCGACCTTTCTCTTACCGCTTTTTCCATCTTCTCTTTAATCGCCTCACTCCTTGTTTCTTCCTTCAAGAATTCAACTCTTTCCAGATCCCTCCACTTTGTCTTCCACATCTTTCCTGAATTCACATTACGTGCATAGCAAACATTGACAACTTTCTGATACTGCATCGCTTGTACCTTTTCTCTTTCTTCAAAAACAATCTTGCTGTAGAAAAGGCATTTTATATCTTCTCTCGAGCAGTTTACCAACCACATAGGATATAAAATCCTTATCGTCCTCCACAATCCTCTCATACCCTGATAATCCATCATTTCAATCCGTTCCTTAGCAATATCTAAGTGATCTTCAAACTTTAAAACAATCACTGCTTCACAAGTAGCTAAATCAATCTGCCACCACTTGAATAAAGGATAAAAGTTATGTTGAATCGGCATAAGCGGCATATTCCTCATAGCTCTAGGACGTTTCATAATCAACGTTATGTCCTTTTCTCCTGTAACCTTGTTAATCTTTATTCTTCGCCTCGGAATAAACAGCTTCCAGTGATTCCAACCTTTTTCAGCTTCATACTTTATCATTTTCCATAACAATTGATCAACCGTCTTCATCTGATAAGTGACATTCACTGTTTGCACTAGCTCTTCCATATCCCAATACGGCAAAGTCTTTAAATCAGCAAGATATTTGAAGTATTGTACTCCAAACTCTCTTTTGATTGCATACACGTTGAGCTCCTTAAACCATCCCCAACTCAAAATATCTCCCAAAGAAACATTTTTATCTCTAGTAAAGAATGCTAGTGGATGTCGAAACTTATGTTCACGAGGAATCTCCTTGAACCAGGTCTTTCTCCTCTTTGGTCATTGGCCTAGGAATTTTTCCTTCACGTAGCTCTTCAGCAATCCTATCTTTTAACTTGTCTTCATTCAGCTGTTTATACATTTCTTTGAATGTAGGAAAACTTTCTGAATACTGACCTAGCATATTTATCTTTCTTTTATGTTTCATCATCTGAGGACCAGTCTTCAACAATCACACGGTTGTATTCATTAGCTTCAAATCTTCTTTCATACTGATACTCTTTTGGATCAAATGTATCGACATTCATTATCTCCTCAAAATCAAATTCCAAGTTTTCAACTTCAGCTTCAACTAGCTTCGCCAGATATTCTTTCGAATAATTATGTACAAACTCACCTTCTTCAACATTGTGTTCCAACATCAATATCAAAGGTTTTGTAGGTACTGCAGTCATAGGCTTCACAAACCAATCAACATCTAACATATCAATATCATCTGAAGGCCCTTTTTGCCCTGACTCCCCCTGGCTCTTATCTTCCATTTGATTTGATTCATCATTCATCAGATCAGAGAAATCAAATTCATCAGAGACTTTAGCTCCAATGATCTTGAAGCCAGTACCACCCTGATCAAAATCATCATCACCCTAATCAAAATCGTCATCATCCTCCCCTACATTCCAATCTTCATATCCTTCCTCTTATTCATCCTCATTCTTTTCCTCTTTCTCGGCTTCATCGTCGTCTTTTTCTTTAGTCACGACAATAGGATCTGAAGGCTTGAGAGATTCGTCAACCTTTTGTATATAGCAGACTTCTCGGGAACATCAGAAGATTTCTCTGTAGTAGATTTAGGGGCTTCTCCCTCTACCTGCTTCCTTTTACCACCCTCAGCCAATTTGTTTTCAGCATGCTCCTTGGCTTCTTGACGGTCCAGACGATCGTATTCGGTGATAAAATCAATATTCAGATTATTGGATACCACCTTTTGTAATCTAATGAATCTTGATCATTTAGAGTTTGAATTTTCTTCAATTCTGCAATCTCTGTTTGTAATTTTTCATTTGCATCCTGCAGACTTTCTATCAACGTTGTAATATTCACGTTCATTTTCGAGCACCTTCACTCTATCATCAAGAATTTCCTTTCGACTTTGCTTTTATTTACCTTCTTTTCGAGCTCGGCCTTTTCCTAATCAATCTTTGCAACTTTATCTTCCAAAACCTTCACACGCTTCTCTAACATCTCAGCATTCATTTCAGGGAAAAATTCATCCAAGTCTTCAAGACTTATAGGACCATGTGGCATATCACCAAACATACTTCCACTCGGCGTCTTTGGTGTTGAGTCTTTTGGTGTTGCAGTTTTTGGTGTAGAATTCTTTGGAGTAGAGCTTTCATGAAATAAAGTCTTTTGAGCACTCGGCGATTCAACGATTGGAATTTCAACAAACTCAGACACATGAGGTTCTTGTGTAACTCCTTGCCGTTCTGTTTCAGCATAAATGATAACAGGAGGTTCTTTGTAGGAGGTTCTTGTGTTGCTCCTTTCTCCTGAGCACCAGAAGGTTCTTGTGTGGTTTCGGTGCTTTGTATCTTGCTCTTGCATCTTTTGCTCACGGCTTTCTGAGCTTTCTTGGCCTTTCGTTTTCCTTTCGTGTGAAATGACCCTGTAGTTTTCTTAGAAATTTTGATTACAGGCGACTTTGTTCTTTTAGTCTTTTTCTTTGGCCTCTCCTCATCAGAATCTATTTCAGCATTCGGATCAAAATCTGCATCCAATCTCTTTTCTTTTTCTGCTCTTATTTCAGGCTCTGTCTTTTCAGGCTCTTTATCAGATTCTTCCTTTTCAGACGTAGCAGAATTTACTTCTTCTTGAGTCGACTTCATTGTTTCTTGATTCTTATCAACGACTGCAGCGCTAGATCCAGCCACTGACTCGACATTCTCAGTCTCCTCCTCATCAACAAGCAAAGTCTCAACTTTCTTTGACCCTCGCTTCTTCTTTGATTTATCAGCTTCATCTTTCAAAAACCATTCACTTCTTGCCTTTGGTTTAAACTCTTTAAACCATTCTCGTTCAGCTTTTAGCTCATTCTCATCGTCGCTACCTTCTTTTCTCCATTTGCTACCAGGTGGCGATACATAATCTGAATCTTTAGTTGCTCGAATACAGGTTTGGCGATAGGAGTTGAAGCTTATTTCTGAAACTTGATAAGCTTCTTAACTATGGTTTCGTCAAGATGAACCTAAAGAACATCATTAGGATCTCGAGCAATGTTGGGATACTTCTCATCGATTAGCATCTGAATAAATCTTGGATATAAACACAATCTTAAATCCTCCATATTCTTTGACATATGAACAACACCATCTTAGAAACGTTGAACGGATTCTTCAAAATGAGCGTTGTTGCCATGCTAGCCAAATAATCTTGAACATCATCTAACCTGGCTTTGCGATGGCTGAACGTGTGAATTAGAGCATGCATCAAAAGTTTATAGGGGTTTAGCACTTCCCCTTTCTTCAATGTTGGTTTATTCACACTCCCTTTATATCCCATGTGAAAGAAGCATCCACGAACCATCTTCTCATCTAGATGAATCGGATCATCTTCTTTATCTTTAAGCTCTAAAATTCTTAGAATATCGCCTTCAGTAACTGTAATCGGCTTTATTTCATCACCAACCTGTACTGTAGAAGAGATTGTCTTCTCATCAGCGCTTAGATTTGCGTTCATCCAGAAGTGAATAACATGAGATCGATAAGAAACAGTGCGCTCAGTAATAGCTCGGCGAATATGACTATCTTCAAGAAACTTCAAAATGCTGTCATATTCCTTCAGTGACGGACAAATAGACTTGTCAAGTGTGATACATGTGTTGTGAGTTTTAGAAAACTCAACTGAGACAACAGGCGCTGGAATTTGTGCATGAGAAACGACATAAAACAATTAGCACGCTTTTCGAGGAAAATCATAAAAAAATTTCTAACACTTTAATCAAGTTCGGGCGAACTTGATTAGTGTTAAACACACTGTTTTTAACAAGTTCGCCCGAACATGTAACATACATCTCAAATTTTTCCTTAATGCAAGTTCGGGCGAGCTTGCTGTTTTATTATACAATTTTTCCTAAGTTCGGCCGAACATGTATGATCAAAAATATTTCAACACTCAAGTTCGGTCGAACATGTTCCTGATTTATTCAAGTGTGTTTTGGACAAGTTCGGCCGAACTTGTCGTCTTCTTCAATCAGACCAAACAAGTTTCAGCATGCAAACATGTATTTCAGTTCAATCAAAAACAGTTTCACGGTCGATTTTAAGTGTAGTTCAAAGATCTATGTTCAATTTTGTCCAATAACACCTAAAACTATCAGATTTTAAGTTTTTAGATTTGGTTTTGTTTGTTAACATTTCAAACATGGTTTATTATCAATTAATTACCTCTGCCATAGTAGTTGGTGTGCTAATAACCAAAAACTATCTTCAAATTGACAGTATAACAGCTTAAAAATGACAAGTTCACACAAATTCTCTCAAAACACTCAAGTTCGCTCAAAAAGTTATGATACAAAGTGAATTAGTTTGGCCGAACTTGAATGGTATTTATACCATGTCAAGTTCGGGCGAACTTGTTAAGCCCATCCTTAGGCCCAGAGAAGTTCGGGGAACTTATTGTAAAACTAACACTCAGCCATCTGTGAGTTCGGTCGAACTTGCTGATTATTAAGCTCGAATTGTTTAGCAAGTTCGACGGAACTTGCCAAACCTAAAAAATTTCAAACTTTTTCAAATTTTCCATTTATAACCCTGAACTTTCCAACTTTTTACCAGTTATGTAAATCCACTCATTGACCAAGTCCAAGCTAATGACCTTGGTTAACCGATTTGTCTGTCGAGTTCAAGTTAATGACCCCGGTTTAACCCGTTACGAACAAACTGTTGATATTTTCAAAATCAAAGTTTCAAATTAATGAAGTTTTCATCGTTTTAACTTTTCAGATTTTAATAGATTTGCTCCCAGCCCATTGTCAAATAGATTCCCACCAGTTCTAGCGTCTTACCAGACTTCGAAGATCCGTTCTCCAACATTGGTTTGCTGAAAACAATGTAGAAATAAAATCTTTTTGTATTTTTGTAAGTTTATGCTAAAACTCACTGAAAATTTTTTTGCTTTTTAATCTGAAAAGATAAAATATAATGAAATAAGCAATGTAAACTATATACAAACATATTTATAGACATATTTTTGTGAATTCGTGTCTAAGGATCATATCAGTTGATTGAAACATATCACCAGTACCGTTACCTTTATATGACTTTAAGTTTTAAACTTGTTTACCTAGATTGTCGATATGTTTGTCCACTTAAACTTTACCACATTTCTCAACTGTTTCAAGATAGGTTAAGATAAAATTCATGAAACTTTACTTATCTATGGATCCCACTTCTTGAATATACTCCCGTATCCAGATTCCCTAGATTTCATCTTACAGGTGAATATAGCGTAATTGATATCTGTTTCTAGGTTGTGCGAGACCTTGAGAGCTCAGGTTAGTACTACCGTACAGACAAAGAGATGAAGGCTCGTCTTTAAGGTGTGTTCCACTTAAGGAATCTTTTCAGCATTGTATATGATTATATCTTTCGATACTTTTCAATATTGCATGCAATTAGGGGTTTAAAGCGAAAGTAATATAGAAGTTCTAGGCCATTGCTTCCGCAAAATCATAAGAACTTGTATAATACTCCAGATGTCAACTATCTATAAAGACCTGTATCTCGGAATCAAGCAATCTTTCAAACGAAATTTCGGAGTACTAAGTCCATATATCCAAGATGTGTTAATCCACAAGATTAAGCAGTTCTAAAATTTAGTTTATATCTCGAAATCAGTTTACTGAACGTGTTAAGCCTATCGACACATCCGCAGTATGACTCGTTTATTACTTTTTAAAACTTTACATTTCTTTAGCATACTGTGATGGTCCACTGATGTACTATCATTTCCTTTTATGACACTGAATTCCTTTTTTTGACTTTTTTCAATGTTTTTGAACATTTTGAATTTTTATATGTTTTTGGATTTTAAAATTTTTCGAATGTTTTTGTATTTTCTTTAACATTTCTCCCCCTAAAATCAAAAACATCTTTTTGGATTTTAGTTTTTAACAAAAATTCTAAGCTAGAAAGGTATTTACAAACCAATGTGGATCACGCGAACTCGTTGTCCGATCCGTATTCAACCTCAGCGTCCGCACCTGTCAGCAAATTTTTCATACCGTTAATTCTCAACAAGTATTTAAACCATGATAATGATAATGGTTTGGTATAAAAATCAGCCTTTTGTTCGTCGGTGTGGATTTTTTCTATTCGTACCAATTTCTTTTCGTAGCAATCACGAATGAAATGATAACGAATTTCAATGTGTTTTGTGCGTGAGTGATGAACCGGATTTTTAGTTATATCGATGGCTACCTTGTTATCAACATACATCGGAATGTCTAGAAATTGCAGACCAAAGTCTCTCATCTGTTGTTGAATCCACAGAATCTGTGAACAACAACTGGAGGCCGAGATATACTCAACTTCACAGGTAGAGAAAGCGACCGTAGTCTGTTTCTTACACTGCCAGGTTACCATTCTTGTTCCGAAGAACTGGCATCCCGCTGTAGTTGATTTAGAGTTCAACTTATCTACACCAAAATCGGAATAAGCATAGCCTGTGAGGTCGAAATTGTCGTTCTTCGGGTACCACAAGCCAGTGCTTGGGCATCCTTTCAGATATCTGAAGATACGCTTCACGATCTGCATGTGTAAAATCCTCGGGCTTGACTGATATCTGGCGCATAGGCAGGTTGGATACATAATATCTAGGTACGATGCCGTGATACATCAGCGATCCAATCATCGATCTGTATCACGTCTCGTCAACTTTGGCTCCAGTCTCGTCAACGCAAATGCCGTGATTTAGAGCAAGAGGCGTAGATAGAGGCTTCAAGCTTTCCATTCCAAACTTCTTCAAGATGTCATGAACATACTTAGTCTGATGAATGAAAATACCATCCGGAAGCTGATCTACTTGCAAACCAAGAAAGAACTTCATTTCGCCCATCGAGGACATTTCGAATTTCTTTTTCATGATTCCCTCAAACTCTTTAAAGAGACTATCATTTGTAGATCCAAAGATGATGTCGGCAATGTAGATTTGAACTATAATCAGATAGCCATCAACTTCTCTGGTGAAAAGAGTACTATCCACAGTTCCTCTGATACCGATGAGATGTTGTGGTAACGTCTCGTACCAAGCTCTCGGGGCTTGGTGTAGACCATAAAGTGCTTTATCCAGTAGGTATGCTTTCTTCTTGTTAAGTGGATCGACAAACCCCGGTGGTTGTCCAACGTACACCTTCTCGCGTAATTTGCCATACAGAAAAGCTGATTTGACATCCAATTGATAGACCTTAAATCCTTTCCATGATGCGAAAGCTAGAAATACTCAAATAGATTCCAATCGAGCTACTGGTGCATAGACTTCGGTGTAGTCTATACCTTCCTGCTGGTGAAAGACCCATTTTGTATCAATTGCTTTCTGATTTTCTGGTAGGTCTTCAAGCTTCCACGCACCCAACTTCTCAAACTGCAATAATTCTTCTTGCATTGCTTGTACCCAGTTTTCATCTGCTAAAGCTTCATTAACTGTCTTAGGCTCAATCCGAGAGATGAAACATGAATGGAAACAATAGTTCTGGATTGTAGCAACACGTGTATAGAAACCACTAAGTGCTTCATTAATTTGTCCTCGAGTTCTAACACCAGTTTGAAGTTCTCCGATAATATTTGTCGACGGATGATAGGAATATGATCACGAAAATTCTTCACTTGAAACATCTACTGAGTTTTGCTGATTAGTGATGTTGAGATCAACAACCAATTCAATGTTTGGAGAGCTTGATGAAGCTTCATTTCTGTTGATCGGGACTGCAGATTGATTAAGAAGACTTGTTATCTGCTCCACTTCTTCATCTGAAGAAGATGATTCCCTATCAGCATTAAATGTTGGTGCTTCATCTGAATCAGAATCTTGATTCTGAGGTATGCTAGGCTCCATTGTTATATTCATTGGTTCAGTAGAGGCATTCGTTGGAAGATTAGTGGGTGAAGATAATGTTTCAGAAACATTTTCGGCTGGAACACCACTATTGTTTGAACTTGCGCCAGAAAAAGATGGATCCAACGTGGGTTGATTAACCACAATTGGTCGAACAATTTGCTCTTGGTTCGCTGACTGGTGAAGATAATATAACGCTGCAACTTCTTCGTCAGTTGGTTCTTTGGGCAAGTCAAATGACTTCCATAGGTCTTGATAGTTAAACAGCCACGCGTCACCTTTCCGTTGAATAGGATTCGTGTAATTGAAACAATCCACGTGCTGTGCTTCAATAACCTTTGGCAATGAAGGAACATATACTCTTCTCAACGGACTCGCATATCCGACAACGAAACCTTCGAGAGATTTAGCTCTGAGTTTGCCATCTTGATCTATTACGGTACAAGGAGCACCGAATGGTTCTAAGAACTTCAAATTTGGCTTCCGTTGGTTTATCATCTCAAAACATGTTTTCTTTGTTGGTTTGACAGTGAGAACCCTGTTTAGCGTGTAGCAAGCTACAGCAACTACTTCACTCCAGAAACTGATCGGAAGTTTAGAATCTGCAAGCATGGTTCTCGCAATTTCAATTAAAGTTCGATTCTTCCGTTCAGCAAATCCATTTTGCTGTGGAGTATAGGGAGCACTAAACTCGTGCAAATCCCTTTTGCGTTGCAGAATTCCTTCATTTTGTTATTCTTAAACTTTGTGCCGTTGTCACTTCTAATGCGTCTGACCGACATATGATAAATGTTCTCGAGTTTCTTGAATAGAATAACCAAATTCTCGAACGTTTCGTCTTTTGATTCTTGAAAGAATACCCACGAATATCTCGAATAGTCATCTATCACGACCAAGCAATATAAGTTTCCTAATATGCTTCGAACATTTACAGTACCAAATAAATCCATGTGGAGACGTTCTAAAGGCAAATTGATTGAGTTTAGAATTTTCTTCGAATGTGATTTCTTAATCTGCTTTCCCTTCTTGCATTCCAAGCAATGATTAGACATTTGAAAACTTCGAAGATTTACGCGTTCTACAAGATCATTATGAACCAAGAAATTCATTTTTCGCAAATGAATATGCCCCATCTTACGATGCCAAAGAATAGAATCTTTTTAAGTAGCCTTTGATACAAAACATTGTGCTGATTGTGATGAAGTGGTAGCAACACCCATGTCAAGAACATATAAATCATTCTCACGTGGTGCTCGCATCAGAATCCACTCATCTGGAATTTTGAATCCCGGCTTCAAGATATACACTCCATATCATTGAAATAAACTGTGAATTTCTTGTCACAAATCTGCGATATACTCAGAAGATTGTTCTCAAGCTCTGCAATATAGTTCACGCGATCAAATGAAACTACGCCGATGGAGAGTTTTCCCTCGGTGATTATCCTTCCACCTTGATTTCCTGCAAATCCAACATATCCGCCATTGATAGCTTTAATGTCGAATAGCAATGCCTTCATTCCCGTCATGTGCCTGGACGCTCCACTATCCAAAATCCACTTTGAAAGTACGGATCTTTGGAGCCCCTGCAAAATTCAGAAATTGGTGAAAAGCTCTACCCAAGCCTTCTTGGTCTTGGGTTTTATAGGACAACCATCAACAAAAGCGTATTCAAACTCATCAACATCATTAAAATCAAATTCAACATCTGTTTCAACAATGTTAATGTTTGAAAATTTCACTTTTTTCTTATCTTTTACAGATTTGACATTATCGTTTTTAATTTCTGTTTTAATTTCTTTCACATTCTCACTAGTCTTTACCTGCTCAGAATTAGTGATTTCAGTCTTTGATTCTTTTGTATTGTCAGTCTTTAATAGCTCAGACTTAACAACACCAGATGTTGTTGACCTTTTCTTGGCAATCCAGGTTTGAGATTTGATATTAGCCTTTTTGATGTAAAACTTCTTTTCATTAGACCTAGAAGTTTCACCTTTTTCAAAAATGGAATTTTCAAAAATCTTTTCAGACTTTGGTTTAACTTCTGGTTTTGATTCATTTCGTTTCAAAATCTTTACAGGTTTTTATTAAACACTGGTTGCTTTGGTTTCACCACATTAGAATCTCTTCTTCGATGATAATCCGATTTTGATTTCGGACAATGTCGTGCCACATGACCAATTTCATTACACTTGAAACATGTCCGATTATCAAGTGGATGTCCTTTAATTTGTGGTTTAACACTTCAGTTTTGGCACCACTTTTAACCTTGGCTTTATCTTGAAGTTCTTTCTCCTTTTTGAACTCATCATTTGATTGCTTACCAATCAAATTCTCCTCATGAACTGTATTCGTCCCATATACAAACTTCATGTTTTTGTTTTATATTCATGAAATGGTGACGGTTTCTTTATAGATTCATCAGTTTCTTCTAGACCCAACCCTGCTCTCCGATTTTCTGGATGATAACCACCGTTCTTCGTTAATTGTTTCTTTTAGGTTTGGAATAGAATTTTCGTTCATTGATTACCAATTCCTCTGATGTGACTTCCACGAGTTTAAAGAATTTATCAAGCAATTCTTCTTTCACATTCTGAATCGGGAAGCTATCATCAAAGTATAGTCTATCAGAATCCTTAATTTTGTACATTACAACATTAGTATCATCACTTAGACCATCTTCTGACGACTTATCGTCATTTTCAGATTGTGAATCAGAATTCTTTGAACTCGAGTTGACGCTTTTGAAGCTGCCATCATCGGAATCACTTAATACATTTTCAACAACTTTGTTAACCACAACGTTGTTATCATCATCAGATTTAGCATAGATTATATCAATGTTCTATGGCAACTCGTTTTTCTTTTCAGAAAGTAATTCAACATTGAGTTCCTTGTCCATCCCGTCTGCAGATTTAACACAGTATTTTTCGCAAAGGGGTGGAGGAACATTGCTATATTCTTTGCCCGTTTTCTTTTTAGGTTTTTCTTCCGATGAGATTGTTTGGAGAATGTGATCGATAACATATGCGTTAGTGGTATAACTTCTTAACAATTGTCGAACTCTTTTAGTTTCAATTGTCATATCTTGAAGTTGTTGTTTGATTTCAGCAATGGTGTTGATATAAATGTTAATTGCTCTTTGTTTATCCATTACTATACCACTCAACATTCTTATATTATCATGTTGTTCGGTGTTATTTCTGTCGAGTCTGCCATAATCATTTTTCATTTTATCATACGCTTCTTTCATTGTGCGAAAATCATATTTTAGCAAATGATTATGCACATTGTTTTCAGCGATGATCTTTGATTTTTCGGCACATTCGATACAAGGTTTAGTACATTTTGTACAAGGTTTCTCAACCTATACAACTTGTACTTTAACAACTTCTTTCTCGACAATCTTTACCTCTGGATCTACCTTAGTTAGATTTGCCATTAAAGCTTTATCTGCCATGTCCTTGAGATCTCGACTTTCATTTCTTGAGTGATATCAACAATCACTTCATCAATCTTTTTCTCCTCAACCACTTGTTCTTTCGTGCTTCCATCAAAGTGACCTGCAAAACTGTCACAAGAATTAGATGATAAAATTCCTTATATCTGCATATGGATATATTCCTCTTCTTCATGCTGTTGATGCAAGTATTGTTCCAGAATAGCTTGTTCGAAAGCTGCTGCTTCTGCTGTTGCTGCTGCTTCAGCTGCTGCGCTGCCTCCTCTGCAGAATTATCTTCAACTATCTCTGCCATCAAAGCAAATCCGGTCTTTTCCCAATATAAGAATTCCAGTCAAAACCGTCATCTTCTATAGATGCAACCATGGCTTTCTCCGTGGTACTACTGTTTGGCTTTTCTTGGATCTCAATCTAAGTTTTCTTCAGGAAAGGTTTATATTGAAGCGCTTTCTTGTAATAATCATTCCCTCCTCCGAAAGGACTTTGATTTCCGGTTGCCTCGGTGTTCCTACACTCTCTTTTAAAATGTCCCTTCTGTCGACATCTAAAAC
Source organism: Scalesia atractyloides (assembly GCA_947069175.1). Classification (NCBI taxonomy): domain Eukaryota; kingdom Viridiplantae; phylum Streptophyta; class Magnoliopsida; order Asterales; family Asteraceae; genus Scalesia; species Scalesia atractyloides. Next base: position 70,864,401 of record CAMTDV010000014.1, read on the forward strand.
ATGTGACTTTGGATTTGTCAAAACCCAATTTGTTGCTGGAGTTTCCTATGTCAAGGCCCGTGAGTGCAACGAACTTTGTCACTCTCCTGATGATTGAAGCTAAGGACCACTTGATGTCCATTAGTTGGAGTTCTTCCTCGTCTACCTGGTCATAATCTTCTGCAGTCATCTCGGGGTTTCCGATCTTACCAGCAACAAGACATTCATAAGATTCTAAGACGGTAGTGAGTAGTGACATATGTAGTTTTGCAACTTCTTCTGAAACAGCATTGTTCAAGTTTACTGCTATGTTGCACTTGTAAACATTCGGATCAGAACTTTGTTGTTGGTTCTGATTTGCTTGACTTTGGAATGTTGAATTTCAACCAGTGCTCGAGTAAGAATTTTGTGGACTTTGGTCATACTGTGGCTATGAATGATTCTGGTTCTCTGGAGAAGCATTCATGTTTGCACTAAAAGCAGTTCCAATTTTTGGACTCAAAATGTTATCTTGCATTCCGGTTTTGTAGTATAAACCGATGTCTTGAAACTACATTAGCGTTCTTTGACTTTTCTATCTTCAGAAGTTCCATTTCGTGGCCTTCGAGTTTATCGATAAATGTTGACAAGTTGAAGAAATCCCACTTATCACTATTCTTCAGAACCATCAAATACGTAGTCCATTCACCCTCTGGTAGTGCGTCAGCAAGTTTGTCGATGTATTCTTGTTCAGTCTTCTCAAGACCTTGTCTTCGCGTTTGCACTTTGAGGTGACAGAAACGCTCAATTATTTGTTTAATGGTCTCATTCTTTAGCATGCTAAAGATATCGAACTCTTTCAGAATGAGAGCCTTCCTGCTTTTGATCATTTCGGCACTGCCTTGGTATTTCTTCTGTAATGACAACCAAAGCTCTCTTGCAGTAGTATATTCTGGTAGCAAGATCAGAATATCTTCTTTGACTGACTGTTGGATGAGACTGATCATCTTTTTCTAGGCAATGTATTCATCTCTCTGAGCTGTCGAGTAGTTGTACTTCTCAAGAACTTGTTGATGCTCATCTACCGGAATAGTATAGCCTCTTTCAATTGACACCCAGCCAGCGAAGTGCATGGCTTGAACCTAGTAGGTAAATTTCTCTTTCCATGCTTCGTATTCGTCCATGCTCATCAGCTTCGGTGGTTTGACGGTCGTTCCCATTTCGTTATCAAGATTGACTTGATTAATCACATTGGCATTTGACGAACTAGCTCCGGACATATAAGTCTTAGTTGATCTTCCATTGTGAATCACGAAAGTATATGTTGAAAATTTTTCAAAAACTTTGAAAACAGTTAGTCCTACTACAAGTTCGGTCGAACTTGAAGTGACAAATGAAGAATTCTTGAATTTTATAACAAGTTCGGTCGAACTTATTAGATTTACTTTGGAAAAATTTCAATTATCTTCGGTCGAACTTATAACCCAATTAAACAGATCTTCGAGCAAACTTGTTCAAAAGAACTTTGATGAAATACAAGCAAGTTTGGGCGAACTTACTTAAAATCTTCTTGATTTTACCCAAGTTCGGTCGATCTTGATGTAAAATTTAATGAAGTATCTTCGGGAGAACATGACTAAAATTTCCTCAAAAAATCACCTAAAGTTCGGGCGAACTTACTAAAAATCACTTGAAAAGTGATGTTTTAGTGCAAGTTCGGCCGAACATGGCCAACAAGTTCGTTCCAAAAAGTTTTCAAAAACATGGTTTTTTCAAAATTTCGACATGAATTCGGTTGAATTTGGTCTCCAATCTTTCAAGGGTTTATCTTTGTTGTATTTTACATGATATATTCAAAATTCAAAAGATTTTGGCCATGAATTCTTCATTTTGTGATCAAAAGTTAAAGAAAAAGAAGAATGGAGTAGAAATAGAAGTGATCTTGTCTTGATACTATCAAATCAGATGTTCTTTGTAGGACTAATCCTTGATGCTTAGGAACCTAAATTTGATATCTAACAACCATAATAGCCGAAATATTACGTCGTGTTACCAATAGTCAAGAATTAATCAGTTAATCGTCAGTTTTATTGATCAAACGTTCAGATTACAGACTGACAGAGCTTCGCCTCTACAATGCCAAAGTTACAAATGAGACACACAAGCTAGGTATTTATAGGTTTACAAGTTCGCTCCACATGTGTAAGTTCGCCCGAACTTTCCTATGCAAGTTCGGCCGAACATGCTTAACCATGTCAACTTATGAGTGAACTTGGCTACAACTTTTCATAAGTACTTCTTAACCTAGCCTATCCAGCTCTATACAATATAAACTCGATATAAGACTAAGACATAGACATTCTGAACCAACAATATATTCATCAACATAGGAGGCTTCATGGACTCCATTTCGTTTTCCGAACTAATCTATCGTTCAAAACCCTTGAAAAATGATTAGCAAACAGACAATTTTTAGAAAAAAATTACTTTTTAACCGACAATATCAACGTATCGGTTTGCTAAAAACGTTTAAAATTTTTCAGAAAACTTTTTTTACTAGATTAGAGCTTTAAACTCGTCTCGTCAATACGAATCTAACGATATATAATATCCGAGACTTATTTTTTTCTTTTTTTAGAAACCTTAGACAAGTTCGGTCGAACTTGTCACAACGTGTGAAACTCACTATTTAACAAGTTTGTGCAAACTTGTATCACTCAGAATACAAGTTCGAGCGAACTTGTAAGAAAATCCAAAGAAATCAGCAAGTTCGGGCGAACTTGGAGAGAATTTCAATAAACTTTTGATCAAGTTCGGGTGAACTTGATTAAATTTGATAAAAATCAGGAAGTTCGAGCGAACATGGCTAAAATCCTTGAAAAATCAATCAAGTTCGGGCGAACTTGATGAAAAATGTGAATTTTTCAGTCAAGTTCGAGCGAACTTGATGTTAAGTTCGATCGAACATAAGTTATTCGACATGGTTTTTGGCAATTTTTGACATGAATTCGTTTGTTTTAAGCTCTGATCTTTTCAAGGGTTTATCTAGTATGGATTTTACATATTATACTTGAAAATCAGTCCATTTTGTCCGTGAATTGTCCAAGAAAAGTTAAAAATGAAATAAATGAGTAGAAGATGAGATGATTTCTGTCCAATGTCTTCAAATAGGCCAATCCTGCTCTGATACCACTTGGAGGTCCATTGTACGGATCGTTCGGGCACTAATCTGACAAACCTAAGGTAAATGTGCGGAATCCGTTTGCTTAGGCGACATTGGATACACTCATTTGTTTCTATTTAATCATCGTTTCATTAATATTCAACGTTACAGATCCTGGAAACACTTGAACAGAGCTTCGCCTCTGTCGTGACAAAATCTCTGAATCTTACAAATGAAACATCAAAGCTACTATTTATACTAACACAAGTTCGCTAGTGGGAGTGCAAGTTCAGGCAAACTTGCTTAGTCAAGTTCGGCCGAACTTGACTACAACACTGCCATTTCAAGCGAACTTGTCCCTAAATATACATAAACTTCGACATTTCGCTCCTAAATACTGACTCGATATTATACGATGACGTAGGCAACAGACATATGCATCAACACAAGACTCTCAAACCACAATAGGAGCCCAGTTGCTCCCTCGGAACCACTAAACTTGAGTGGTTTAGCCGAGTTAAATTGTTTGAAATTGCACGGAGCAGGTGCATTGTTGTTGTTATTGTTGGCTTGGTTTATCTGAGTTATGTGATTTGGTAGCACAACAGCAACCTGTTGAGCTATCATGGCTTCCATTTCGGCGTCCGGATTCGCGTTTCGACAAGGAGGCATTCTAAAAGAGAGGAAAAAATATTAGAGAAAATGAGTGAGATGAATGTTGGATAATCAAAGAGGCTATAAATATCGACGAAATTATAAGGATGGTGGTGATTCGTTCGTTACTTAAAAAAACAAACGATACACAATGAGTAGTCAAAGTAAATGGGTCTTTATTATGTATCGCGAAGACATGCTTTAGCCTATAGGTGGACACCCCAAGAGTTCCCTTAAGAGTGACTGGTCCGATAATCGGATTTGTACGAACACTCTAGCCTTAGACAGAAAACTCAGGGTACAGGCACCCACCCTTCAAGATTGTATGTGTTCACATTATTAAACCCCGAACTTTGACGAGATTTTGAAAACTTTTAAAGGCTTAAAGCCTAAAAACAAATCATCTAAGGATAGATGATTGATTTTCAAAATGAATTTGTAATTTGTGGATTTGTTTTGGTAATCACCTAAGGATAGGTGATGGTATTGTTTTAAGATCTAAACACAAGATAACTTGTGTTAAGGTCCTAGGAAGGTTATAACCATGAGCTCTGATACCAATCTTTCTGTCAACCCCCGACCGCATAAAACAACAAACCGCGGCGGACACGTCTGGGAGTCACGTAACAGAACTATTGTTTCACAACCATGGTACTTAAAGTTTTGTATTATTAAATTTAATTGTTACATTGTCTTGGGATAAAAACAAATTAAAACACAACAATTGTCTTTCAAGTTTTAAAGTCACCAAGGCCCAAGTTTGCCCTATGTGAAGCATGCTCAATTCATCACACATTAGCGCCTGAAACATATGTGAAAATAAATCGCCAGCATAAAAATGCATGTGCGTAATATAGGTTTTGTGATGATGACTCATGGCTTTGAATATTGAAAAGAAATGTTTAACTAATACAAAAGTAGCCATGAACCATTATAAATGTTTTCTTTTATGAAAATCATATGCAAATCAAATGATTTAAAAGAATTGATGCAAGGTTAACTTAATAACCAAAATATGTCATGTCTTGTATAAAATATATTGTGTCTTGTATATTGTTTAAATTGGTTTAGATAATGCTACGATATGTAATGTAATAAAAGCACTTATATATAGGAGGTACCAACAACGTATCCACAATGCTTTTATCATATCACACACGTCTGGTTATATAAATCACTAGCCATAAACCAACCAATGAAATGTCATGTTTTAAACCAATGTCATGTGTAAACCAATGTCGTGTATAATCAGATGTCTTAAATAACCAAAATGTCATGTATAAAACAATGTTTTTGAATGAACAAAGGTTTTGTTTAATCAAAGGTTTTGTTTTATAAAATCATTGCTTCATTGTGTAAACATATAAACATGGATTGTTGGCGAATACATTCAAGCCTTGTTATTGTCGGATAAACCCTTATCAGGTTAAAGGTTTATCTATATTCATCAGATTCTATCATTCCCTAAGGTCACTTCCAAAAAAACCTAGGAAGCCGGAACAGGATTGTCAATCCATGGTACCATTACATACTACCAATCGGCGTGATCAATATTAATGAATGTATCATTGTCGAGTTCAACGTTCCAAAAATGTCTTGTACAATGTAAACATGTTGTGAAAAGTGTTTTGAAAATCATGTACTAGGTTAGGTCAACATACGAAGCAAAATGTCTTTGAAAACCATGTATTAGGTATGCTTGGTCAACATATGAAGCAAAATGTATTTTTAAAACCATGTACTAGATATGCTAGGTCAATATACGAAGCTAAATATTTTTAAAAACCATGTACTAGGTATGCTAGGTCAACATACGAAGCAAAATGTCTTTTGAAAACCATGTACTAGGTATGCTAGGTCAACATACGAAGCAAAATGTCTTTGAAAATCATGTACTATATGTATTAGATAAGTAAAACATGTATAATGTCATGAAAACAAGAAAGTAGTGATAGGCACATATGAATCACCCTAAAACATTTGAAACGTAAAAAGAGGGGACTATGCACTCACTTGGGGTTGCGTCTAAGTCTTGTATAAAATATCAAACAAAACTTGGAGGATCAAGGATTCAAGTGGCTCCTAATATCGGATAACTATTTTAATAAGTCGGGACTTAAATCGGATGATTTGATAGAATGAAGTTATATAAATTAAATGAGTGTCGGAACTCATATGACATCATTTAATAAACTTAACATTCTGATTTGAAAGTGATCCTAAGTGCTTTTGACCCATTATGTCTCGTTAAGGTAGTTTACGCTACTTTAATGCGTCATTTTCGTAAACGCGTGTTCGGATGGTAAATATGTCCTATGATAAGTCTTAAATGCCCAAACATGTTTGAAAATATTACATCAGTTTATACATCAAAAATTTGGTTACATATTTTTAAAATGGATTTTTGCGCTAAAAGGGCATTTTGGTATATTTTTAAAATGGATTTTTACGCTAAAAGGGCATTTTGGTCATTTCTTAAGAACATAATATCTAACACTAACCAAACGACGTGACCATAAGGTATAACCTCAGTAGGTTATTCCTTATGCAACTATGGTCACATACATGTGTTTGGTCGGATCCTAAGATCAACTAAACGGGTCAGATTCGAAAGTCAAAGCGGTGGTCAAGACCGCTTTACGACCCTAAATAAGCACTAAACTAGAAGTGACAAGTTAGACATGTCAAAACATGTCTAACTAAGTTGCAAAACTAATTTGGTACCAAAACTTAGTGTTTTGATACCCGAAAATAGTTCCCTCGTAAAATGCACATAATGCGCATCTTTGACCGAAACTTTGACTCGACACTTCGACTAGTAAACGTGGTAATCCGAAGGTGAAATCACTCGGTATTATAACATTCGTGATTACCATCACGTTGCAAAGTTCAATTGAACATTGACTTGACCAAATATGGTCCGAACCAAAAGTCAAACAGAAAGTCAACTGTTTGACTTTTAGCTCAAAATAAGCTAAAATAGTGAACAAGACTAGGAAAGAACACTTACTTGTGTTCTCGAAAGGCAAGAATGCTCAGTAGGAGGCCTCCAAAGGGAAGCAAACTCCAATTTAGAGCAAATAGGTGAAGAATGAGCAAGTTGGAAGTGAGAATTCCATGGCTATTTATAGTTGTTTGGAAGTCATAAGATCATCCCAAGTGTCCAATGTGTTGTCATGATCTTTGGGAGGCTTAAACACTTATCAATTACAGGTTAGAAGCTAGCAATTTCGAGTTCTTGGGCTGCAAGGCTTTGCACAAGAAGCTGCCAAGTTGCAGCCAAGAAACTGTTGTGCTGGGGGGTCCTTACGGACCGTATGGGCTTTATGCTTACGGTCCGAAAGCCCTTGAGCTGGCACATAGTTTCCAAAATGGAAGATTTGGCCCCTTGACTTGTTTTGTCACTTTTTGTCACTGTTAACCCTTTTAACCTAATTTTTAGGCTTTATAAAGGTGTTAAGGCATATGTTTGCATTTTTTCCGAAAATGTCATGGATATCGGTTCGTTCGGTTGTACGGTTATGCGTTTCGCATAAAAACGTAAAACACTTTAATGAGCACGAAAAGGACCGAAATTGTGCAGCGATTGATATTTTTGCATTCTTATCAATAATATACAAGATTTTATTGATTAAAAAAATTTTTGGATGTGTAAATGTGGTTCGTATTAAAAAATACGAGAATCGGCAGACTTCGCAGTTTGTTGCAAATAGTCCCTGGACTCGAATAAGCATGTTTTTGCCATACCGAACCATTCAAAACTTAATTCTAAGTTATGTATAGGGTATTTAGGGTATGTTTAGCTTTTCTCCTTGTCCCGGAGTGTATGTTACGTTAAACTGATTACGTTTGCGTACCGATTTACGATTTCCTTTCTAGAAAAGGTTCGAAAGATCGAAATTGAACAAAGATTGAAATTGCCTAAATATCATGAATTTATACAAAATCTTGGAAATAAAACAAAAAGTTTCATTGAGTATGAAATTGTTTCGGGTTGTACAATGATTGAAAGACACAAATGTCACAATTATGTTGTCGTTATACGCACTAAGGTACGATTAAGCCTTTAGTTTATCTATATATTTTCATATATACGTGCATTTTCTAACCTAGGGTTTGAATTTGATTGAAATATTATTAGATCACCCAAAACACCGCAATTTCTTAAGCATGATTCAAATATGTGATTTAAAATTATGTTCTTGCTACGTGTATGGCATAGATTAAGAACCTAAAGCGTTTGTTACATCTTCGAATGACGAGATTAGTTTGACTGCAAATAATATTAAGAAACCCCTAATTTTAGAGGAGCCCGCCCCATCATCCTAGGGTATGTAGGGAAGAAAATAACTGGTTACCTACGTTTAAATTGATTTAAAGGAAAAACAAAACCAAAAAGGGCTCTTAGCCCGGTGATTCTCACACTTTCTTTGCATAAAAAGTACTCGGGTTTGAAACCCCCTAGTGCCAAAACGTGTTTGATTTTTTCTATAGATTTAATGTATGTCCTTGATCTAGCTGAAATGACAAAATTACCCTCAAAGTGGGGCTAATTAACAGAAAACTTAATGGGCATTAAGGCCACGGATGAAACGTGTTTAGACTTGAAACGTCATGGACAAAAGGTGTTAAAGGTGGACCGAACTTGATGTCGGAGCAAACCTCGGCGGCAAAACCTTCAATTTACTTCTTGATATACCTGAAATGACAAAATTACCCCTCACGTGAGGGGCACGTGAGGGGTTATCAACGGAAAAGTTAACAGGCGTTAGAATCAAGGACGAAACGTATTAAGACTTGAAAGTTAGGGACGAAAAGTTTAGGTAGACGGAACCTATATATTGTTTAGAGCAAATCTCAAGGACAAAATCTGCAGTTTACTTAATTACCTCCAATTTAGTAGGTTAATATCACCCGTCAACAAGGACTATTTATTCACTTAGAGACTTAAATTCCATTTTCCTATGATAATATCACAATTACGAATCCTAGTATTAAAAATACTAACAACTATGACAATATTACAAATATGAATCCTTTTAGAGCATTAAAAATAATAACGATCTCTAGAACAAAACAGAGCAAGCAAATGGTAGATACAAAAACATCGTGTTTATAACTTGAAGTTATAAATACGTAAAAAATACTTGTAAATTTATTAAAACTTGCGTAACATAGTGTTAGGTCCAAATGGTTATTCATATTTGTTGATTAAAATTGTAATAATTTACTTTGAAATATTTCTCATCATTAGGATCAACGACTTCTGAATGTTGAATCGAAGACTAAAGATGGGACAATCTCTAAGCATGAAATCACTGATGGTATATTAGTGCTGAAAATTACAACTGGTGATTAGTTGCTTCTAAAGATTCAGTTCCAGACAAAACTCTAAAGATGACAAACCCACTAAACCATGACTCAAAATTAATGATATATATGAGTCAATCTACTCATGAGCTAATCAAGATCATAGCACTAAAAGCTCAAATCAAGTCAAGGTTAAATGGGCTCTAGTATGAGATCGAGCCTAAAAATAAGTTCATTAATAACAAGGTCGTGCTCAACTTCACTTATCGAGCTCAAGCAGCCTCGCGAGCCTAAACGAATAGGGAGCCGCTAAAATGAAAACCACCACGAGTTGCGAGAACCGTGAGAACTTTTTGATCCGGTACGAGTTGGGCCAACATTTTTTTGCATAAATGTAGATGAATATATTATAAACACATCTGTAAAAAAAAAATTCAAAAACAATTGTCGTGTATGTAGTTTTGACCACCACAAGTTTTTTTTACGCCTACAGTAAATTTTAAATTTAATTTTTACACCTATCACAAAAAAAACTTGTGGTGGTCAAAACTACATACACGACATTTTTTTTTAAATTTTTTTACAGATGTGTTTATAATATATTTATCTACGTTTATGAAAAAATATTTTTGGCCAAACTCGCCCCGGATCAAAAAGTTCTCACGGTTCTCACAACTCGTGGTGTTTTCATTTTAGCGGCTCCCTATATATATATATATATTAGGAGAAAGATCCGTTATGAACTACCGTTTATTACGAGAACCGCGTGAACCAATGTGAACAGAACCAAAAATACCTAAAAAAATATAAAAATCACACAATTTTTTTTAATATTTTTTTAAAAAAAATCGCTATATTTCGTTACAAAAAAAATTCGAGTAACAATTATCCATGCACTTGTGTATATGTATCATTTCTTTGACAAATTCGGTAATACATTACCAATATAAGATAATTGCATATGTATCATTTCTTTGACAAATTCCGTAAAACATTAACAATATTAGACAATTGCACTTTCATTTACACTATCATCCATATTAGACAATTGAACTTTCATTTACACTACCATCCATAATACACTACTTTTTACATTACCAATATTAGAAATGCACATATGCATCTATATGTATGAACAGGATATAACGTGTTTTGGTGCACTACTTTGAATACACTTTCCCTTTCATCTATCATACCATCCCAAAGGATTCAATCTTATTGGTCCTACGTTACGTCATTTTTTCTCTTTGCTTTTGCTTAAGCAAGTCGTAGTCACTTATATAACCGAATTTCGCCAGATTGTAGGAATGATAACCGGTCATTTGATTAGAACACTACCATTACATCATATCATCCATAATACAATATCATTACCTCCTACCATCCATAATACAATACATTATCAATATGTATAATATTTTCACCTTTATGTACATGTACATCAACACCCTAACATATTACATCATAAAGTGACAAATATAACCAAACCATCAACCACTAGATATAACTAACCAATAAACATGTATATGGGTCTACTTCATCATTCAAAATCACAAACTTTTTGTACGATAATACATTATAACATAGTTATACATAATGATGCACATGTGTATATTTAAAATTGGTGATGTAAAAAGTAGTGTATTACGGATGTTAGTATAGATGAAAGTGCAATTGTCTACTACTCTTAATGTATTAAGAAATTTGTCAAAGAATGATAAATATGCACAACATCTATAATTGTTTCTCAGAAAAAAAGTTTTTTTATTGACGAAATATAGCGATTTAAAAAAAATAAATATTAAAAAAATTGTGTGTTTTTTAGATTTTTAAGTATTTTGTTGTGTTTCACATTGGTTCTCGCGGTTCTCGCATGAACCCTACCATATATATATATACACCCACATATATATATATATATATGATAATAATTATAAATGTATAATAACTAATTAATAAATAATAAATAAGTCGAGCAAGAGTTTGAAAACTATTTAGGAGACAAACTCACCCTTTAGAAATAAAACATAAAATAAGTCGAACACAAACTCAAGCTCTTATACGCTAAACTAGCCAAGCTCGAACCTTGGTTTTCTCAGGCTTGGATCTACTCGTTTATGCCCATACTCATAAGCTTTGAAGTTGAATAAGCTTATGAACCATTGTCCTTTGGCGTTCGAAGGCTACAAAGAAATAGATCTTGAGTATGGTAGTATAGTATGGTAGTATGGTGGTGGAGCGTTGGGGAGGAAGAGCCACTCAATGTTAAGTACCCTGGCCTCGAGCAACCATTGCTCGCCTCATTAACAAACGTCCAAAGTACCCATTAACTAGTAATTGGTGACGGCGCCTACCCATGCTGCAAACTTTCTTATTTATTTAAATAAAGTCTCAAAATTAAATTGAAGGACGGATCCTCGATGCTAATGAACCTAAATTTGATATCTAACGTCCATATAGCGGAAATATTACTCGATGTTTACCATTAGACAAGAATTAATCAGTCAATCGTCAGTTTTATCGATCAAACGTTCTAGTTACAAACTGACAGAGCTTCGCCTCTGAAATGACAAAGTTACAAATGAGGATCACAAGCTAGGTATTTATAGACAAGCAAGTTCGCCCCTGGGAGATATAAGTTCGCCCGAACATGCTTACATGATACTTCATGGGCGAACTTGGCTATTATAAACATAAATACTTCATATACCTAGCCTATTCAGCTCTATACTATACAGAATCGATATAAGACTAAGACATAGACATTATGCACCAACAGACTCCCCCTTGGATATCGTCTTCGTCTTGTATCAGTCTTCAAAAACTCTGTCTTCATATAAACATTAACGCACACGACCGAAGAAGTTCTTGAACGGCTTCCTTCGTCGTTCTTGCTTTGGATCAGGCGTTTGATCAGTTGGTGATGGTCTTTTAAAGTTAGCCATTCTTAGAGAACTTTGCTTTACCGCTTTTTCCATTCTTTCTTTAATCGCCTCATTTCTGTTTTCCTCCTTTAAAAACTCAACTCTCTCCAGATCCCTCCACTTCGTTTGCCACATCTTTCCATAACTGACTTCGCGTGCATAACAAACGTTCACAACCTTTTGAAACTGCATAGCTTGTACCTTTTCACGTTCTTCAAAAACAATCTTGTTGTAGAACAAGGTTTTGATATCTTCTCTCGAGTAGTTCACAAGCCACATAGGATCTAGAATCCTTATCGTCCTCCATAAAACCCTCATGCCCTGATAACCCATCACTTCAACCCGTTCCATGGTAATATCCAGATGTTCTTCAAACTTTAGCATAATCACAGCTTCACACGTTGCTGGATCAATCTGCCACCACTTGAACAAAGGATAGAAGTCTTGTTCAATCGGCATTAGCGACATATTTCTCATCGCTCTTGGACGTTTCATTATTAACGTTATGTCCTTTCCTCCAGTTACCTTATTTATCTTAACTCTGCGACCAGGAATAAAAGGCTTCCAATAATTCCAACCTTTAACCGCTTCATACTTAATCATTTTCCATAATAATTGATTAATCGGCTTCATGTGATATGTAACATTAACCGTCTGTACCAACTCTTCTACATCCCAATACGGTAATGTCTTGAAATCAGCAAGGTATTTGAAGTATTGCACTCCAAACTCCCTCTTGATTGCATATACGTTAAGCTCTTTAAACCATCCCCAGCTCAAAATATCTCCCAAAGAAACGTCTTTGTCTCTGGTAAAGAATGCAAGAGGACTTCGAAACTTGCGTTCGCGTGGCATCTCTTTAAACCAAGACTTTCTCGCTTGAGCTATCTCTTCTTTGGTCATGGCTTAGGTACTTTACCCTCTCGAACTGATTCAGCAATCCTTTCCTTCAACATATCTTCATCAAGCTGCTTGTACATCTCTTCAAAAGTAGGAAAACTATCTGAATTAGAACCGACGTACTTCGCTTTCTGATCTGATTCGTCATCTGAAGACCAATCTTCCACAATTACTCGATTGTATTCATCAGCTTCGAATCGTCTTTGATATTGATAATCATTTGGCTCGAAAGGATTTACAGTAATCACATCCTCCTCAAAATCAAACTCTAATGATTCAGCTTCAACTTCGATCAATCTAGCTAAATCCTCCTTCGTGTAGTTATGTACATATTCACCTTCCTCCACGTTGTGTTCTAACATTAACATTAAAGGCTTCGCGGGAATAGCAGCAACTGGCTTTGCAGAACGATCAACATTTGACATATCTATATCATCATCAGTTGGCCCTTTCTGCCCTGACTCCCCCTGACTTTTATCTTCCATTCTATTCGATTCATCGTCCATTAGGGCAGTAAAATCAAAATTATCAGAGATTTTGGCTTCAGAAACTCTAATACCTACATTACCCTGATCATCGTCATCATCATCATCACCAACATTCCAATCCACGTAACTTCCTTCTTCTTCATCCTCTTTATCATCTTTCTCAGCTTCTTCATCATCTTTTTCTTCAGAAGCAATGATAGAATCAGAAGGCTTGACAGATTTGTGAACCTTTGGAATATTAGACTCAGAAGCTATGACAATATTTTCTTCAACAGGTTTCTCTGGAACATCACAAGACTTAGGAGCTTCACCTTCAACCCTTTTTCCTTTGCCACTCTCAGCTAATTCTTTTTCAGCTTGTTCCTTAACTTCCTGTTGATCTAGACGATCATATTCAGCGATGAAGTCGATACCTAGTGCATTAGATAACACTTTCTGCATCCTGGAGAATCTTCGATCATTTAGGACTTGGACAGACTTTAACTCTTAAATTTCTGTCTGTATTTTCTCATTAGCATCTTGCAGACTTTCGATCAACGCTTTAAGATACTCGTTTTCGTTCTCTAATACCTTCACCTTGTCATCAAACATTTCTTTTTCGATATCGCTTTGATTCATCTTGTTAATAAGCTCTGCTTTTTCAACTTCATTCTGCGCTACTTTTTCTTCTAACGCCTTCACGCGCTTTTCCAGAAGTTCAACATTTGTTTCTGGGAAGAAATCGTTTAGATCCTGAAGACTTATTGGATCATTGTGCATATCACCAAACACATTAGGCCCTCCTGGAGTCTTTGGTGTTGACTTTGGTGTTGCAGATTTTGGTGTTGACTTCCTTGGCGTAGAACTTTCAGGAACAGAAGTCGTTGGAGCAATAGGCAATTGAATAATCAGTACTTCCACAAAACTAGACACAAGAGGTTCTTGTGTAGCTCCTGGCCTTTCAGCTTCCGATGCAACAATCACATGAGGTTCTTGTGTGACTCCTAGACATTCAACTTCACTTATGTCAACAACAAGAGGTTCTTGTGTAGGAGGTTCTTGTGTAACTCCTTTCTCCTGTGTGCCAGAAGGTTCTTGTGTCACTCCTTCGCTTTTCAAAGATCTTTTGTACCTTTTGCTTACTACCTTTTGCTCTTTCTTTGATTTTCTCTTTCCTTTGGTCTGAGGAGACCCTGTAGTCTTTGTTGACGAAACAGTTGCAGACTTAACACGTTTAGATTTCTTAGGCCTATCCTCATCGGACTCTTTTTCTACATTAGGATCAAAATCAGTATCTAGTTCTCTTTCTTTCTCTACTCTAATCTCTGCCTCAGTCTTTTCTGGCTCTTTAGCAGGAATTTCTTTATCAGAATCATCTTCATTTTCAGAAGTAGCAGATATCACATCGTCTTGAGTCGTTTTCACACTCTCTTGACTTTCAACAACACCTGCGGCACTTGATCCAGCAACTGCTTCAACATTTTCAAGTTCATCCTCGTCGACGAGCATCGTTTCAACTTTCTTAGCTACTCGTTTCTTCTTAGGCTTATCAGTTTCTGCCTTCAAGAACCATTCACTCCTTGCCTTAGGTTTGAATTCCTTAAAGCACTCCTTCTCAGCGTTAAGCTCTTTCTCATCATCACTGCCATCTTTTCTCCATTTGTTGTTTGGCGGCGCAATATAATTAGAATCTTTAATCGCTCTGAATACAGGCTTTGCAACAGGAGCTGAAGCTTGCTTCTGAAATTTGATTAGCTTCTTTACTGTGGTCTCATCAAGATGTACTAAGTATAAAACATCGTTCGGATCTCGTGCAATATTAGAATACTTCTCATCAATCAACATTTGAACAAATCTCGTATAAGCACAGTCTTGAATCTTCCATGTTTTTCGACATGTGAGTGAAAACTAACTTTGTGAAGTTAAACAGCTTCTTCAGAATAAGCGCCGTTGCCATGCAAGCTAAGTAATTTTGAACATCATCTAAACCAGCCTTGCGATGGCTGAATGTATGAATTATGGCATGCATCAGGAGCCTGTAGGGGTTTGGCACTTCCCCTTTCTTCAGTGTCGGCTTGTTCACGCTTCATTTGTAACCCATCCTGAAGAAACAACCACACACCATCCTCTCATCAAGATAAATAGGATCATCTTCTTTATTGTTGAACTGTAATACTCTGCGAATATCATCTTCCGTTACAGTAATCGGCTTAACTTCATTACCAGCTTGCATGGTAGAAGTAATTGTCTTCTCATCAGCACTCAAACTTGCATTCATCAAGAAATTAACAATGTGTGATCGATACGACACTGTGCGCTCTGTAATCACTCTGCGAATAGTGCTTTCTTCCAGAAACTTCAATATACTGTTGTATTCTTTAAGTGACAGACAGATCGTTTTGTCGAGCGTGATGCACGTGTTGTGAGTCTTCGAGAACTCTACTAAAATTACACGTGCTGGAACCTGTGCCTGAAATATGACGCAAAATAATAAGCACGTTTTTCGAGAAAAATCACAAAATTTTCTAACACTTTATCAAGTTCGGGCGAACTTGATATATGTGATACAATTTTCTGATTTCTTCAAGTTCGCCCGAACATGTTCTAAACACATGTTATATTAAGAAAGATAAGTTCGGGCGAACTTACACATTTAACAGTTCAGATTTCATTAACATAAGTTCCATCGAACATGTATTTAATTCTTTCAAACACAAATTATCAAGTTCGGTCGAACATACATTATTAGCAGATTTAAATGATCTTTGATGCAAGTCCAGTCGAACTTGACAACAAGTTCGGCCGAACTTGTCATCTTCTCCAACCAAACCTGTTAACATGTCATTTATCCATTTCAGTTCAATCAAACATGATTACACGGTCGATTTTAAGTGTTGATTCTGATTTTAAATTCAATTTTGATCACAAACACCAAGAACTATCAGATTTGAGGTTTTAGATCTTGTTTGTTCATTAAAGGTTCAATTTACGGTTCAATAACCAAATAACTACCTCAGCCATTATGGTTGGTGTGTAAATCACCAAGAACAATCGAAAATTTGGCAGTATAACGACTCAAAAGTGTCAAAATCACAAGATCTCTCAAATATGCTTAAGTTCGCTCAGAGGTTTTGAAAGAAGTTGAATGAGTTCGGCCGAACATACTCATGTATTTATACCTAGGTAAGTTTGGGCGAACTTACAAGCCCATTAACAAAGCCCAGACAAGCTCGGGCGAACATATGGAAAAAACAGCCATCTGCAAGTTCGGTCGAACTTGCTTGTTTGTTAAACATGATTTGTTTAGCAAGTTCGACCGAACTTGCCAAACCCTAAAACCAAACTTTTTCAAATTTTCATTTTTTCATTTTAACCCCTGAACTTCTAACTTTTTACGAGTTATGAAAATCCACTCAGTTGACCAAGTCCAAGTTAATGACCTTGGTTAACCGATTTGTCTGCCGAGTCCAAGTTAATGACCCCGGTTTGACCCGTTATAAACAAACTGTTGATATTTTCAAAAACAAAGTTTCAAATTAATGAACTTTTTATCGTTTTGATTTTTCAGATTTTCCAGATTAGCTCCCAGTCCGTTGTCAAAGAGATTCCCACCAGTTCTAGTATCTTACCAGACTTCGAAGATCCGTTCTCCAACAATGGTTTGCTGAAAACAATGTAGAAATAAAATCTTTTTGTATTTTTGTAAGTTTATGCTAAAACACACCGAAAATCTTTTTGATTTTAATCTGTAAAGCTGAAATTTAGGGGTACAAAACAATGTAAACTATGTACAAACATATTTACAGACATATTTTTGTGAATTCGTGTCTAAGGATCATATCAGTTAATTGAGACATATCACCAACACCGTTGACCTTTAAATGACTTTAAGTTTTAAACTTGTTTTCCTAGATTGTCAATATGTTTGTCCACTTAAGCTTTACCACATTTCTCAACTGTTTCAAGATATGTTAAGGTAAGATTTATGAAACTTGACTTAACTGTGGTTCCCTACTTCTTGAATATACTCCCATATCTAGATTCCCTAGATTTCATCTTACAGGTGAATATAGCGTAATTGATATCTATATCTGGGTTATGCAAGACCTTGAGAGCTAAGGTTAGTACTACCGTACAGACAAAGAGATGAAGGTTCGTCTTTAAGGTGTGTTCCACTTAAGGAATCTTTTTAGTACTGCAAATGATTAGATCTTTCGATTTTTTCAATATTGCATGCAGTTTGGGGATTTTTGGTGATAGTATTATAAAAGTTCTAGGCCATCACTTCCGCAAAATCAGAAGAACTTGTATAATACCCTAGATATCAACTATATATAAAGACCTCGTCTCTCAGAATCAGGCAATCTTTCAAACAAAATTTTGGAGTACTAAGTCCATATATCCAAGATATGTTAATCCACAAGTTTAAGCAGTTGCTAAATTTAGTTTATATCTCAAAAACAGTTTACTGAACGTGTTAAGCCTATCGACATATCCACAGTAAGACTCGTTTATCACTTTTTAAACTTTACAATTCTTTAGCATACTGTGATAGTCCACTGATGTACCATCATTTCCTTTTATGACACTGAACTCTTTTTGTCTTTTTCAATGTTTTTATACATTTTGAATTTTTCATAGGTTTTTGGATTTTAAAATTTTTCGAATGTTTTTGTATTTTCTCTAACATTTCTCCCCCTAAAATAAAAAAAAACATCTTTTTGGATTTTAGTTTTTAACTAAATTCTAAACTAGTTTTTAACTAAATTCTAAACTAGAAAGATATTTACAAACCAATGTGGATCACGCGAACTCGTCGTCCGGTCCATATTCAACCTCAGCGTCCGCACCTGTTAGCAAATTTTTCATACCGTTAATTCTCAGCAAGTATTTAAACCGTGACAAAGAAAGTGGTTTGGTATAAAAATCAGCCTTTTGTTCGTCGGTGTGGATTTTTCTATTCGCACCAATTTCTTTTCGTAGAAATTACGAATGACATGATAACGAATTTCAATGTGTATTGTGCGTGAGTGATGAACCAGATTTTTAGTTATATCTATGGCTGCCTTGTTATCAACAAACAACGGAGTGTCTAGAAATTGCAGACCATAGTCTCCCATCTGCTGTTGAATCCATAGAATCTGTGAACAACAGCTAGAGGCCGAGATATTCTCAGCTTCACAGGTAGAGAGAGCGACCGTAGTCTGTTTCTTACACTGCCAGGTTACCATTCTTGTTCCAAAGAACTGGCATCCCGCTGTAGTTGATTTTGAGTTCAACTTATCTACACCAAAATCAGAATCAGCATAGCCTGTGAGGTCGAAATTATCGTTCTTCAGGTACCACAAGCCGGTGCTTGGGTATCCTTTCAGGTATCTGAAGATTCGCTTCACGATCTGCATGTGTAAGATCCTCGGGGTTGACTGATATTTGGCACATAGGCAGGTTGGATACATAATACCTGGGCGCGATGCCGTCAAATACATCAGCGATCTAATCATCAATCTATATAACATCTCGTCAACTTTGGCTCCAGTCTCGTCAACGCAAATGCCGTGATTTAGAGCAAGAGGCGTAGATAGAGGCTTCAAGCTTTCCATTCCAAACTTCTTCAAGATGTCGTGAACATACTTAGTCTGATGAATGAAAATACCATCCGGAAGCTGATCTACTTGCAAACCAAGAAAGAACTTCATTTCGCCCATCGAGGACATTTCGAATTTCTTTTTCATGATTCCCTCAAACTCTTTGCAGAGACTATCATTTGTAGATCCAAAGATGATGTCGGCAATGTAGATTTGAACTATAATCAGATGACCATCAACTTCTCTGGTGAAAAGAGTATTATCCACAGTTCCTCTGATAAAGCCGTTTCCGACGAGATGTTGTGATAACGTCTCATACCAAGCTCTCGGGGTTTGGTGTAGACCATAAAGTGCTTTATCCAGTAGGTATGCTTTCTTCTTGTTAAGTGGATCAACAAACCCTGGTGGTTGTCTAAGCTACACCTTCTCGCGTAATTTGCCATACAGAAAAGCTTATTTGACATCCAATTGATAGACCTTAAATCCTTTCCATGATGCGAAAGCTAGAAAGATTCAAATAGATTCCAATCGAGCTACTGGTGCATAGACTTCGGTGTAGTCTATACCTTCCTGCTGGTGAAATCCCTTGACAACAAGCCTAGCTTTGTTACGAACAATAACTCCTCTATCATCACGTTTACACTTAAAGACCCATTTTGTATCAATTGCTTTCTAATTTTCTGGTAGGTCGTCAAGCTTCCACACACCCAACTTCTCATAGTTCTTCTTGCATTGCTTGTACCCAGTTTTCATCGGCTAAAGCTTCATTAACTGTCTATGGCTCAATCTGAGAGATGAAACATGAATAGAAGCAATAGTTCTGGGTTGGAGCAACGCGAGTGTAGAAACAACTAAGTGCATTGTTAATTTGCCCTCGAGTTCTAACACTAGTGTGAAGTTCTCCGATAATATTTGTTGACGGATGATAGGAATATGATCGCGACAATTCTTCACTTGGAACATCTACTAATTTTTGTTGATTCGTGATGTTGAGATCAAAGACCAATTCAATGTTTGGAGAGCTTGAGGAAGCTTCATTTCTGTTGTTCGGGACTGGAGATTGATTAAGAAGACTTGTTATCTGCTCAACTTCTTCATCTGAAGAAGATGATTCCCCATAAGCATCAAATGAATTTTGATTCTGAGGCATACTGGGCTCCGTTGTTGTATTCACTTGTTTAGTAGAGGCATTTGTTGGAGGAGTAGCAGGTGTTGTTAATGTTTCAGAATCATTTTCAGCCGGAACACCACTATTGCTTGAACTTGCGCCAGAAGAAGATGGATCCAACGTGGGTTGATTAACCACAATTGGTCGGACAATTTATTCTTGATTCTCTGACTGGTGAAGGTAGTATAATGCTGCAACTTCTTCGTCAGACGGTTCTTCGGGCAAGTCAAATGAATTCCGAAGGTCTTGATAGTTAAACATCCATGCGTCACCTTTCCTTTGAATAGGATCCGTGTAGTTGAAACAATCCACGTGCTGTGCTTCAATAACCTTTCTCGATGAAGGAACATATACTCTTCTTAACGGACTCGCATATCCACCAAAGAAACCCTCAAGAGCTTTAGCTCCGAATTTGCCATCTTGGTCTATTATGGTACATGGTGCACCGAATGGCTCTAAGAACTTCAAATTTGGCTTCCGTCGGTTTATCATCTCAAAACATGTTTTATTTGTTGGTTTGATAGTGAGAACCTTGTTTAGCGTGTAGCAAGCCGTAGCAACTGCTTCACTCCAGAAGTTGATTGGAAGTTTAGAATCTGCAAGCATGGTTCTCGCAGTTTCAATCAAAGTTCTGTTTTTCCGTTCAGCCACTCCGTTTTGCTGTGGAGTATAGGGAGCACTAAACTCGTGCAAAATCCCTTTTCCGTTGCAGAATTCCTTCATTTTGTTATTCTTAAACTATGTGTCGTTGTCACTTCTAATGCGTCTGACTGGCAGATTATAAAGGTTCTCGAGTTTCTTGAATAAAATAACCAAGTTCTCAAACGTTTCGTCTTTTGATTCTTGAAATAATACCCACGAATATCTCAAATAGTCATCTGTTACGACCAAGCAATATAAGTCTCCTGAGATGCTTCGAACATTTACAGGACCAATAAGTCCATGTGGAGACGTTCTAAAGGAAACTTGATTGTGTTTAGAATTTTCTTCGGATGAGATTTCTTGATCTGCTTTCCCTTTTTGCATTCTAAGCAATGATTAGACATCTAAAAACTCTGGCAGATTATAAAGGTTCTCGAGTTTCTTGAATAAAATAACCAAGTTCTCAAACGTTTCGTCTTTTGATTCTTGAAATAATACCCACGAATATCTCAAATAGTCATCTGTTACGACCAAGCAATATAAGTCTCCTGAGATGCTTCGAACATTTACAGGACCAATAAGTCCATGTGGAGACGTTCTAAAGGAAACTTGATTGTGTTTAGAATTTTCTTCGGATGAGATTTCTTGATCTGCTTTCCCTTTTTGCATTCTAAGCAATGATTAGACATCTAAAAACTCTGAAGATTTACGCCTTCTACAAGATCATTATGAACCAAGAAATTCATTTTTCGCAAATGAATATGCCCCATCTTACGATGCCAAAGAATAGAATCCTTTTCAGTAGCCTTTGACATAAAACATTGTGCTGATTTTGATGAAGTGGTGGCAATACCAATATCAAGAACATGTAGATCCTTCTCTCGAGGTGCTCCCATCAGAATCCACTAATCTGGTATTTTGAATCCCGGCTTCAATATGATACACTCTTTGTCGTTGAAATGGACTGTGAACTTCTTGTCATAAATCTGCGATATACTCAGAATATTGTTCTCAAGTTCTGCAATATAGTTCATATGATCGAATGAAACAACGCCATTGGAGAGTTTTCCCTCGGCGACTATCCTTCCACCCTGGTTAGCCGCAAATCCAACATATCCACCATTGATAGCTTTAATGTCGAATAGCAACGCCTTCATTCCCGTCATATGCCTGGACGCTCCACTATCCAAAATCCACTAAGAAAGTACGGATCTCTGGAGCCCCTACACATTTTAACAATCTATTTAAAAAGCGAGACCCAAGCCTTTTTGGTCTTGGGTTGAATTGGATAACCATCATCAAAATCAAATTCACATTTATCAGCATAATCGAATCCACACTCATCTACAGAATAAACTTCCTATTCTTCATCTGCATTTTCTATGATGTTCATTATTGAAAACTTTACCGTCTTTTTATTTTTTTAATTGTTACCACTTGTATTTTTGACAGTTTCAGATGTGGTTTCAATTATCATTTCAGATTTTGATTCTTTCTTGCTATCGCTAGTCTTAACAAGCTCAGACTTAGTGTTCTCAGATGTTGCTGACCGTTTCTTTGCAATCCAGGCTTGAGATTTTATGTTAGCCTTCTTGATGTAAAAATTGTTTTCATTAGCCTTTGAAGTTTCACCTTTTTCAAAAATTGAATTTTCAAACTTAGGTTTGACTTCAGCTTTTGATTCATTTCTTTTCAAAATCTTTACAGGTTTTACAAACACTAGTTGCTTTGGTTTCACAATATTTGAACTTTCTTTCCTTCGAAGATAAGCCGGCTTTGATTTCGGACAGTAACGTGCAATATGATCAATTTCATTGCACTTGAAACAAGTCCAAAATCATGTGATGTCCTTTAGTGAGTTTTACACCACTTGTTTTGGCACCACTTGCAATTTTGGCTTTATCTCGAAGTTCTTTTTGTTTCTTAAACTCATCGTTTGATTGTTTCCCGATCAAACTTTCCTCATGAACCGTGTTCGTCCCATATACAAAATTCATGTTTTTATTCTTGTATTCATGATATGGTGATGGTTTCCTTTTAGGTTCATCTGATTCCTCTAATCCCAACCAGCTCTTCAGTTTTCCGGATGATCACCACCATTCTTTCGGTAGTTATTTCTTTTAGGTTTTGGAATAGAATTTCTTTTTATTGATCTCCAGAGCATCTGATGTGACTTCCACAAGTTTAAAGAATTTGTCTAACAATTCTTCCTTCACGTCCTGAATCGGAAAACTGTCATCAAAGTATAATCTATTAGATTCCTTAATCTTGTACATGACAACATTAGGATCATCACATAGATCATTCTCCGATGATGTATCGTCATTTTCGGACTGTGAATCAGAATTCTTTGAGCTCGAGTCGGCGCTTTTAAAGTTGCCTTCATCAGAATCGTTCAAAACATTTTCAACAACCTTTTTAACCACAGCATTGTCATTATCTGTTTTAGTATAGATTACATCAATGTTCTCTGGCAACTCAGTTTTCTTTTTAGATAACAACTGAATGTTGAGTGCCTTATCCATCCCATCAGCAGATTTGCGACAATACTTCTCGCAAAGGAGTGGAGGAACATTATTGTATTCTTTACCAATTTTCTTTTTAGGTTTATCTTCCGATGGAATTGTCGGAAGGATGTGATCAATGACATATGCATTACATGTGTAACTTCTCAAAAGTTGTTGAACATGTTCTGTTTCAATTGTCATGTCCTGGAGTTGTTGCTTAGTTTCAGCAATGGTGTTAATATAGATATTAATCGCTTTTTGCTTATCCATTACTGTTCCTTTTAACATTCTTATGTATCATGTTGTTCGATGTTATTTCTATCAAGCCTACCATAATCATTTTTCATTTTATCATACGCTTCCTTCATTGTGCAATAATCGTATTTCAAAAGTTCATTATGCACATTGTTTTCAACGATGATTTTTGATTTTTCGGCACACTCAGAACATGGTTCGGTACATTATGTACATGATTTTTCAACCTCTACAATTTGTATTTTGACAACTTCTTTTACCTCTGGACCTACCTTGGTTAGATTTGCCATTTAAGCTTTATCTGCCATGTCCTTGAGGTTTTTGGCAATCACTTCTTGTGTAACATTGATGATCTCTTCATCAATTGTTTTTCTCCTCAACCACTTGTTCTTTAGAGCTTCCATCAAAATGACCTGCAAAACTATCACACGAGTTAGGAGATAAAATTCCTTGTTTCTGCATGTGGATATACTCCTCTTCTTCTCGTTGTTGATGCAAGTATTACTCCAGCAGAATCTGTTCTACAGCTGCTGCTTCTGCCGCTGCCGCTGCTTCCTCTGCAGAAGTATCTTAACTATCTCAGCCATCAACGCAACTCCGGTCTTCTTACCAATGTAAGAATTCCAGTCGAAACCATCACTTCATTTGATGCTACCATAACTTTCTCATTGCTGCTACTATTTGGTTTCTCTTGGATTTCAACCGAGTCTTCTTTGGAAATGGCTTGTATTGAAGTGACTTCTTATAATACTCGTTGCCTCCTCTGAAAGGATTCTGATTTACCGTTGCTTCAGGATTCTTGCACTCTCTCTTGAAATGTCCCTTTTGGCGACATCTAAAGCACGTCACTTTTAATTTGTCGAAGCCCAACTTGTTGCTTGAATTTCCGATATCTCGGCCAGTAAGAGCAACAAACTTTGTGACTCGAGTTCTTCTTCATCCACTTGGTCATAATCTTCTGCGGTCATTTCAGGATTTCCAATTTTACCGGCTACAAGACTTTCGTATGACTCCAGAACAGTGGCGAGAAGAGACATATGTTGTTTAGCAACTTGTTCCGAAACAACATTGTTCAAATTCACTGCGATGTTGCACTTGTATACATTCGAATCAGAATTTGTTTGTTGATTCTGATTTGCTTGACTTTGATAAGATGAATTTGAACCAGTGCTTGAGTACGAACTCTGTGGACTCTGATCATAATGAGGTTGTGATTGACTCTGGTTCTATGGAGAAGCATTCATGTTTGCACTAAACGCTGTCCCAATTTTCGGACTTGAAATGTTGTCTTGCATTCCACTTTTGTAGTACAACCCAACGTCTTGAACTACATTAGCATTCTTTGACTTTGCAATCTTCAGAAGCTCCATTTCTGGCCTTCGAGTTTGTCGATAAACGTTGACAATTGAAGAATTCCCACTTATCACTATTCTTCAGAACCATCAAATAAGTAGTCCATTCACCATCTGGTAGTGCGTCAGTGAGCTTGTCGATGTATTCTTGTTCTGTCTTCTCGAGACCGTGTCTTCGCATTTGAACTTTAAGATGACAGAAGCGCTTGATCATTTGCTTCATGGTCTCATTCTTTAGCATGGTGAAGATATCGAACTCTTTCAGAATAAGTGCCTTTTGTACTTTTGATCATTTCGCACTACCTTGATACTTCTTCTGTAATGACAACCAAAGATCTCTTGCAGTAGTATAAGCTGGTAGCAAAATCAGGATATTTTCTTTGACGGAGTGTTGGATGAGACTAATCATCTTTTTCTCAGCAATGTATTATCTCTCTGTACTGTCGAATAGTTGTACTTTTCAAGGACTTGCTGATGTTCATTTACCGGAACAGTGTAGCCTCTTTCAATCGACACCCAGCCAGCGAAGTGCATGGCTTGAACCCAATAGGTAAATTTCTCCTTCCATGCTTCATATTCGTCCATGCTAAATGGCTTGAGCGGTTTAACAGTCGTTCCCATCTCGTTATCAAGATTGACTTGATGAATCACGTTGGCATTCGACGAACTAGCTCCGGACATAAAAGCTCTTTGCATATCATCCATTGTGAATAACGAGACGTGTACACTGAAAATATCAGAAACTTTGAAAACAATTAGCACTACTACAAGTTCGGTCGAACTTGTAGTAACATTGAAGACTTCTTGAGTTTATCACAAGTTCGGTCGAACTTGTGATATTTGTTTTTGAAAAAAAATTTGTTATCTTCGGTCGAACTTATAACAAATCCAGTGTATCTTCAAGCAAAGTTGCTATCAGAATTCGATGAAACACAAGCAAGTTCGGGCGAACTTACTCAATAATTCCTTGATATTACACAAGTTCGGTCGAACTTGCTATAAAATCAGTGAAAATTGATAACTTCGAGCGAACTTGGCTAGAATTTCCTCAAAAATACCTCAAGTTTGAGCGAACTTGCTAAAAAATCACTTGAAAAGTGATGTTTTAGACCAAGTTCGGTCGAACATGCTTAACAAGTTCGATCTTGATGGTTTTCCAAAACATGGTTTTTTCAAAATTTTGACATGAATTCGGTTGAATTTGGTCTCCAATCTTTCAATGGTTTATCTTTGTTGTATTTTACATGATATACTCAAATTTGAAAAGATTTTGACCGCTGAATTCTTCATTTTATGTTCAAAAGTTAAGAAAATAGAAGAATGGAGATGAAATAGAAGTGATTTGTCTTGATACTATCAAATCAGGTTGTTCTAGCTCTGCTACCACTTGAAGGACCGATCATCGATGCTAAGGAACCTAAATTTGATATCTAACATCTATAATAGCGAAAATATTACGTCGTGTTTACCAATAGACAAGATTTAATCAGTTAATCGTCCGTTTTATTGATCAAACGTTCTGGTTACAAACTGATAGAGCTTCGCCTCTGAAATGCCAAATTTACAAATGATGATCACAAGCTAGGTATTTATAGACAAGCAAGTTCGCCCCTGGGAGATACAAGTTCGCCCGAACTTGCTACTGCAAGTTCGGTCGAGCATGCTTACATGATACTTCATGGGCGAACTTGGCTATTATAAACATAAATACTTCATATACCTAGCCTATTCAGCTCTATACTATACAGACTCGATATAAGACTAAGACATAGACATTATGCACCAGCATAAAATTCATTACAACTTAAAACTTAACATTAAATAAAAATAAAACCTAAAACTTAAAACTTACGATAAAATAAAATAAATATGTAAAACATTACATAACATAAAATCTTAAGACATAAAACTTAAACTTAGGTCGAAATAATTTGCCACACCGATATGTGCTCAAAGTCCTCCCCCGCGAGCTCGTTGCGGGGACTTCGCACATTCGAGAACCTACCATGGATTCTTGAACATTTGTAACACACAAACGCGAAACGGTCGTCTACTTGGTCCATGGTTCGGGTGGTCTCACCAACGTGGATACAAAATTGGTGGAACACCCGGTTCCAAAACTTAGCCCTTCCACTAAAGCATGAGCATTCGTGATGGATTGCGACATAAGACAACGCCAACGCGATGTCTTCCTCTTCGGTCTACGGAATCGTTGCCATATTTGAAGATGAGAGTTTTATGGATTAGGTAGATAGAATGGGTTTTTGGTATATGAAAATATAGAATTGGGGTGCTGGCCCCCCCCCCCCCCTTTAAAGATTACTAGTATGATGGATGAAAGAGCCCATTTGGTATATAAACCACACATTGGTTTTTCCATACAACCGATGTGGGACAAGTCTCATACATTACAAATTGTAATGGTTTCACTCCATAACAATTGACCCTTCTTAAGGGCCAACGCCCTCATTGGTCACGGGTGGCTCTCTCCAGACCACCACTATGTGAGTCATCACTCCAAGTTTGCGTTTGATACCAATGTTACATAACAAATAAAAAAATTCAACCTAAAAGTCTAATGTGATGAGTGAAAAAACTCATTTGATATATAAACTATCGATTGATTACCATATATCAATGCGAAATAAATGATTCATAATATATGTCATCTAAAAAATATCTCATACACATATCGAATATATCTCACAGATACATCATCATAGATCCGTCATCTGACAAACTTGAGGAATATTAAGAAACTTATTTCATGACCTCGAGTTGTTACATTTTCATTGCAAGATCGATACATGTGGCAATAATCCAACCACTGATGCATTACTACTTTACTCAATACTATGTTGGTCTTAAGACTTGATTGGAAGATATTTGTGGGACACTATATACTGATGCAACAATAAAGAGATTTATTCTCAAAGGGAACTCGTATTCAAAGACATGATTGGAAGATATTTGCATTACAGTTAGAAATTAAGCACCAATTGAATTAAAATCAAGGGTGAAAGTTTTTGACCTTCACACCAGATTTATGATTATAGATAACTAGTTGATGCCCGTCCGCGTTGCGGGGCGATGGCCGAATAATGAGCGAGTGTTAGACAACTCCTTTACACGAAAAACATTTAAATCGAGTCAACCAATTAAATCAAAACACTTTTATAGTTTTGCTAAAAAACTAAAACAATGACAATATTGTTGTTTTTAACTTAGGGAAAGTTTTATTTTTTGGCTCGGGTAAAATCGTAATTTGCCAAAAGATAAAGTGATGGCAGTACTGTTAATTTAAATCCAGGGATAAAATTGTAAATTTGCGCAGGGGCAAATTCGTAATTTTTAACTTGGGGTAACACAGTATTATAAATTTGAACTAAAGGCACAATCGTAATCTTAGGCCGGAGACAAAATCATAATTTTATTTTGAACCAAGGGCAAAATCGCAATTTTGAGTTGGAGCCAAAAGCATAATTTTATTTTGAGCAGGGCAAAAACGTAATTTTAAACTTAAGGCGAAATCATAATTTTTTAAATGGGGAAAAATCTATTTTTGAAGAGAGGGCAAAATCGTAAAACTGGGGGCAAGAACATAATTTTCTTTTGAACTGGGGCGAAAACGTAATTTTGAGCTGAGGGTCAAATCGTAATTTTGTATCGAAAGGAAAATGTAATTTTAAGATGGGGACAAAAACGTAATTTTATTTTGAGCAGGGGCAAAAAGCGTAATATGAAATTGGGGAAAACGTAATTTTGAAGTTATGAAAAATATTAACTATTTGGTTCAATGGAGGAGTGCCAGGCAGCTGCCTGGCACTATTCCTCTAAATGCCTTTTGTGGTGTAGGTGATTTTAAACTTAGGATAATATGTAATTTAATAGTACCTATTAATAACTATTATATGAAAAGAGAAAAAAAAACAAAGTGGGTGGCCACTTTAGCCAACCAACGAAGTACACTATTCCCACCGACATGTTAATAGTATGTATTGGATTGGAATTGGAAATATTGGCAATACTTTTTTTTTCTTTTAAACTTTTAACTTTATGGGTATAGAGAGGACTCAGTACCTTTTTTTCCCAGTTAAACTTCTAAATTATGTAAACTAAATTGAAAGGGTGGTTTAACGAACACTTTTGTTTTCAGAAGTTGTTCAAACTAAAATGTATATTTTGTCGTTGAAAGTAAAATAATTTTGTTTACTTCGAAAAAGATAAGTACTTTTATAGGGGGAAATTTGACAATTTTTAAAATGTTTTTTAAGAAGATGGGTATGACAAGTAAAAAAGGAGGGTATGTTTAGCCCACTATTTCTTGAATCCTTTCCATGATGCAAATGCTAGGAATATGCTGATAGGTTCAAGCCGTGCGATAGGAGCATAGACCTCAGTGTAGTCTATCCCCTCTTGCTGGTGAAAGCCCTGCATTTCGAGCCAAGCTTTGTTTTCTGGCCACTATACCTCGATCATCTCTTTTGCACTTGAAAACCCACCTCGTATTGATTTTCTTGTGATTATCCGGCAGATCTACAAGCTTCCAGACTCTAAGCTTTTCGAATTGCAACAATCCTCTTACATAGCTTCAACCCAGCTGTTTCTTGAATTGCTTCTTTCCAAGTCTTTGGTTCAACCTACGAAATAAAGCAACTATAAGAAATTGTATTTTGGAGTGGAGCAATTTTTGTAAAAAACAACTGAGATACTTTTGATCAGATTTCTCGTTTTCACTCCAGATTGCAGTTCTCCGATTATGTTTTCAGGCGGGTGGTAAGAATAGGTTCTTGGCATCATTTCATTGGAGACATCCACTGTACTATGCAGATTTGTAACATTTTGCTCAACAACATGTTCTGAAGATGTAGCTTCATTCCCAGCACTGATTCTCCAGCTTGACTGTTTAATAAACTTTGAACTTGTTCTGATCCTTCATCAGAACTGGATCCTCCATTATCGTAGGTAGGCTCTCCATCTGAATCTGAATCTTCCGACTGATCGGCAAATGGGGTAACATTGTTCACATTTGGCTCGACAATAGGTTCTTGAAGGGTGTTGCTTGGCCCTGCTCCTGAATCATTTGTGTCGGCTTGTGACGGTGAAATCACTAACGGTTTCTGAACTTGCTCTTGATTTGGCAATTGATGTTGTTGGAATAACAACGTAAGCTCTTCTTCTGATGGTTCTTCCAGCAGATCAAATGATTTCCATAAACTCTCGTAACTGAACAGCCAAGGATCACCAGGTTTCTGCGTTGGCGTTATATATCTCTGGCAATCAACATGTTGAGCTACAATAACCTGGTTTAGGCTAGGAAGATAAACTCTCTTCTGAGGACTAACATACTTAACGAAAAATCCTTCTAAAGATTTAGCACCGAGTTTACCATCTAGGTCAATGACCGTGCATGGAGATCCAAACGTTCTAGAAACTCTAAGTTAGGTTTTATCTGGTTCAGCAACTCGAAGCATATCTTCTTGTGAGGCTTGACAGTTAATACTCTGTTCAGTGTAAACAAGCAGAGGCAACTGCTTCGCTCCAGAAACTGATTGGTAACTTTGAGTCGGCGAGCATAGTACATGCTGTTTCTATGAGAGTTCTGCTTTTACGTTCAGCTACTCCATTTTGGTGCGGAGTGTAAGGGGCGCTGAATTCGTGAAGAACACCTTTTGCATTACAGAACTCGAGCATTTTCTTGAACTCCGTACCATTATCACTTCTGATTCTTCTTATAGGCAAATGGTATAAGTTCTCTATCTTTCTGAAGAGGATCATTAAGTTGTCAAACGTTTCATCTTTACTTCCTGAAAGAACACCCATGAAAACCTTGAATAATCATCGGTCACAACTAGGCAATAAAGATCACCAGATATGCTCTTGATGTTTACTGGCCCAAATAGATTCATATGAAGCCTTTCTAGTGGTAGCTTGATGGAATTTAGCAGCTTTCTCGGGTGTGATTTCTTTTACTACTTCCCCTTTTTTGCAGCTAAGACAATCGTTGCTTAAATGAAAGTTCTTGAGATTGACACCCTCCACTAGGTTGTTGTGAGCCAGATGATTCATCTTTCGAAGATGTATGTGACCCATCTTCCGATGCCAGAGGATCGACTCCTTCTCTGTTTCCTTTGATACGAAACATTGAACTTTCTTTGTTGTAGAGGATGTGATGCTCATGTCTAGGACATATAAATCTCATATAAATCGTTTTCTCGCGGAGCGCGCATGAGGATCCACTCCTCAGGAATATTGAATCCCGGCTTGAGAATAAGGCATTCTTTGTCAGAAAGTGCTTTGTGAACTTCTTGTCACAGATCTACAAGATGCTTAGCAAATTATTCTCCAACTCAACAATGTAGTTAACCTTATCAAATGACACCACACCGTTTGTAAGTATTCCTTCACCAAAGATTTTTCCACCTTGTGTTCCTACAAACCCAACAAATCCTCCTTGGATAGTCTTCACATCGTACAGTAATGCCAGCATTCCTGTCATGTGACGAGAAGCTCCACTGTCCATAATCCACTTTGATATAATTGACCTTAGAAGCCCCTGCACATGATAATAAGGAATTGCTTAAACAGTGAAACCCAAGCCATATCGGTCTTCGCGGGTTTGGGATGTCGAAAGTTGGTTGGATTTGCTTTTTGACCTCAATCCACTGTCCAACCTTAGAATCAACATTATCTTTTGGTTTGGCTAGAACAGTGGTTGTTTTTGGAACAATAGATGATGGTTTTGCCTTCACTATCCATGATTACAATTTGGTGTATCGCCCAACCGAAGCAGCTAAGCAATCAAAGTTTACAAGAGAGATAGCACTGGCTCCTTTGGAGCGAGCGAAATTACCATCCAACGTTGGAAAGTTTAACAGTTTGACCGATCCTGATGATCACATGCGCCTCTTTACCGGTGTAGGGTTGCTTGGGTGCTGGACATTGCCAATGTGGTGTCCCTTATTTGTACAAACCCTTACTGGTGCTGCGCGTCTTTGGTTTAATAATTTTCCGGCAGGTAAACTTTCCTCTTGGAATGACTTAAAAGAAAATTTTCTTACGCACTTTAGTCAGCAACGCGATACGTGCGCGACTCCTCAAATGTAATGAACATCCGGCGGAGGGATGATGAAAGCCTCGAAGATTTTATAACACGTTACAATAAAATGGTGTTGGAGATTGGAGATGTCCATGAAGACCTTATACGCGCGTAGTTCAAGTATGCGGAAAGGTCCGACGAAATGATTAAAGTGTTGTCCGGTACAACTGGCCTTCCAAAAAACTGGGATAAACTCATGGCGGTAGCCAAGGTCTACGCCCAGACTGAGCGTAACTTAAGTACTAACAGGCCACCTCTACCTCAGAGCCGTCCGCAAGACCTGAGTAGAGGTAGTCGCAAGTATAAGAGAAAATTGAAAGAGTCAAGTCAGAATTCGTATTCTCTGTATTCACCAATTGATGTGCGAGCAACAATCAACAAGATGATAACTCAAAAAGCAATTAAACAAGAGAATAGGGAACGTCAGTGGACTCCCTTTACGAAGTCGCCGGCTGAGGTTCTCAGCACTGAGAATTATCAGTTTAAACAGCCGCAACCAATGAAAAACAAAAAAGGGCAAGACCCAAATTTGTTCTGTGACTATCATAAAGACACAGGCCAGACAACAGATAATTGCATCAGTCTGCGCATGGAGATTGAGAAAGCATTAAAGAGTGGGAAGCTTACACATCTAGTCCAAAATGTGCGCAAAGAGATTAAACAGATTACGCGCGAGAATGAAGGGCCTAGTAACAAGAAAATGAAACAGTAGGTTTCCATGATTCAAGGTGGATCATCGCGCAAGCATAGCCTTCAACATTTTTAAAACAACACTTGGCGCGAACAGCAAGTCATTTTTCCTATCGTTCCAGGAGGTCCTCAAGAAGACCGACCAGTAGTTATCACCGGTATCTTTGGGCACTACCAAACAGACTATATGTTTATAGATCCGGGTAGTTCCATGGAGATCATGTATGAGCAGTGTTTCAAGCAACTAGATCCTGAGGATAAGGCATGCTTGGAACCAGTTGATTTTCCATTAACTGGGTTCTGCAATGAGGCTATCTTTCCTCTAGGACAAATCCTTTTTCCTGTTACGTTATCTGATTGAAGGTGTTCTCGAACGAGTAACGTCAACTTCATGGTGATGCCGGCAAATTCCCGTCATGATGTACTATTGGGACGCCGCGCAACGTGATTTTAGTATGATTACCTCCGCTCCACATGTTGCTTGTTGTTTTCCGACACCAAATGGTATAGCTATACTTTACGTGCGGAAAGAAATCATGTCAATTGAGGAACCAGTTATGAAGGTTGGCAAGACATTACCAAGCAACGAACCAGAAAAATGGGTCCTCAACAATAAGTACCCTGAGCAGACAATCTTATTAGGGCCCGTAGTCAGTATTGAAATTCGCGCAAAGCTTAAACTACTGTTGTTTCGCAACAAATACATTTTCGCCTGGACACCTGCTGACATGGTTGGTGTCCCGCGCGACGTTGCGGAACATTGCCTGAATGTATTTCCATCAGTAGAACCAGTTGTGCAGAAAAAACGGCAGCCTCGGGTCAGAAAAGACAGAGGCAATGAACGAACAAGTCACCGAGTTATTAAATGTTGGTATTCTGAGCAAAGTCAAATACCAGACCTGGGTGGCAAACCCAGTCATGGTAAAGAAACATAATGGCGCATGGCGGATGTGCAAAGATTTTAAAGATCTAAATAAGGCGTGTCCAAAAGATTGTTATTCTCTTCCTGAGATTGACAAAAAGGTTGACTCATTAGCTTCCTTTCGCTAGAAATGCTTTCTGGATTGTTATAAAGGTTATTATCAAGTCTTGATGAAAAAAGAGGACAAAGATAAAACCGCTTTTCGCATGGTGAAGGGCATTTTTTTGTTATACCAAGATGCCTTTTGGTCTCTGCAATGCGGGATCTACTTATCAAAGATTGATGGATACAGTGCTTGGAGATGACATTGGGAAAACTGTGGAAGTCTACATTGATGATTTGGTCATTATGAGTAATTCAAAAGACACTATGCTAGACAACATCCAAAGAACTTTTGATTCTCTGCGCGAGGTAAATCTAAAGTTAAATCCAAGCAAATGCTCCTTCGGCATTGAGGAGGGCAAATTTTTGGGTTTCATCGTCACCAAAGACGGTTTCAAAGTTAATCCAGAAAAGGTCGATGCAATACAAAAAATGTCTTCTCCTACTACCATCAAAGAGATGCAACGTTTGGCTGGAAGGTAGCTACGTTAAACCGCTTCCTCGCCAATCATGCTGCAAAATCTTATCCATTCATTCGAACCTTCGCAATTGTATGAAAAGCAAAGAGTTCGCATGGACTCCTGCAGCTGATCAAGCTTTCCAGCAGATGAAAGATTGTTTATTTCAACTACCCACACTTACTGCTCCTCGTGAATAAGAACCCATGGTCTTATATCTTGTTGTATCTGAGGTAGCAGTAGGTGCCGTCTTGTTGGTAGAACACACAGGGGTCCAGTCTCCAATTTATTATATCAGCAAAATGTTGAACGATCCAGAGACAAGGTATTCAATCATGGAGAAATTAGTTTTAGCATTGGTCCATGCTTCGCGCAGGCTACGAAGATACTTTTCTAGACATGTTATTACAGTTTTAACAAATTTTCACATTGGCCAAGTCCTGGCCAAACCAGATGTTTCGGGACGACTTGCGAAATGGGCAATAGAATTGGGAGGTTATAACATCTGTTATAAACCTATACCAGCTATCAAAGGCCAAGTTTTGGTGGATTTCATTGCTGAGATTCCCGCTGATAAACTTGAAGAATGCCAAGCAATTCAAAATCCAGTCCAGTCATCGACAATAGAGCCTGGACATTGTTTACAAATGGCGCATCAAACAGTGATGGGGCCGGAGCAGGTCTTCGATTGATGAGTCCAGAGGGAGCGGAATTCACATATGCAATTCGGATAGATTTTAAAAGCACCAACAACGAGGCCGAAATGAAGCTTTTCTAGCAGGCCTGCGCATCGCTATCAAAATGGGTGCAACAAATTTAGAAGCCCATGTTGATTCATTACTAGTTGCTGAGCAAGTAATTGGAACGTACAATGCAAAGGGAGATATCATGGCATTATATTTGGCGCAAGCCAAGGCTCTTATAGCACAGTTCCAACAATTTAAAGTCACACACGTCAACCGAAGTGAAAACAAGCATGCTGACGCTTTAAGTAAACTCGCAGCAACTAGTTTCAAATATTTGGCAAAAGAAGTTCGCATCGAGGTTTTAGGTAATCCGTCGGTCCCTCTCAGACAAGTGACAACGGTCGAAGTAGGAGATCCATCATGGATGTCTCCAATAATGATGTATTTGTTACATGGTACTTTACCAGAAGATAAAGCACAAGCACGTAAGTTACGATGCAAATCCCTCAATTACGAAATAATTGACGGTATTTTGTACCGACGCTCTTACATGGGCCCTTCACTCCGCTGTGTTAACAAACATGACGTGCAATACCTGATCAGGGAGATTCATGAGGGGCTATGTGGCATACATTCTAGGCCGCGCATGGTCGTAGCCAAAGTAAGAAGCGCAGGGTATTATTGGCCCGGAATGTACGTTGACGCGGTAGAGATCTTGCGTAAGTGCATGTCCTGCCAAAGGCATGCCCCTAAAACGTTGCGCCCAAAGAATCCTTTGGTACCCGTCACAACAGCTTGGCCTTTTCAACAATGGGCCATTGATTTAGTGGGACCATTTCCAGATGCGCCCGACGCAGTAATGTTTATCATCGTTGCGGTCGATTACTTCACCAAATGGGTTGAAGCCAAACCTTTAGCTTTTACTACAGCGATGGTAATTCGCAAATTCATCTGGGAATACGTTATTTGCCGTTTTGGTCTGCCCATGTGCATTATTACAGACAACGGTCCAAATCTAATGGCTGAAGAGTTGCAAGCATGAATGACCGAAATGCGAATCCAGCATGTTTTCGCTTCTGTTGCGCACCCACAAGCAAATGGTCAAGTTGAAAGCATCAACAAACAGTTGGTCGACGGTATCAAGGCCCGCCTTAGCACGGCATGATGGGGGTGGGTTGATCAATTTCCTAGCATCTTGTGGGCACACCGAACTATGCCCAAGACTGGCACGGAAGCTGTGATTCCTGCCGAGATTGGGTTACCATCTCCATAAACACTAGCTTTGGAAAAACAAGATAACGAAGAACAACGGCGCATCGACCTAGACTTATTGGAAGAGCGACGAGAAAATGCAGCGATTCGCGAAGCTAAATACAAGTCCCAGCTTGAAAAGTATTACAACAAGAGGGTGCGCATCTGTTCCTTTTTGCTTGGTGACTTTTTTCTTCGCGATAATGAAGCGTCGAATACCGAAAAACCGGGGAAGTTAGCCCCGCGATGGGAAGGTCCGTACGTGATAAATGAAGTATTGGGAAAAGGCGCGTACACTCTGAAACGTATGGACGGCTCCAGCGTTCATAGAACCTGGAATGCCCAACAACTACGCCGATGTTATATGTAATCTCAGTCTTCTAAGCAACTTCTGAGCATTGCTAACGAGACTGCTTACTTTATTTTGTTATGTAATCTTAGTGGCAGCCACAGCCTTGCGCTTTGTCAGTATGAATAAAATACTTTGCCACTACTTACAGTCTTATATATGTTCATTTACAAATGTATGCAATTCCTTTGGATAAACAAAAACACAAACTCATGAGCCACAAGCTAACTTAATACTTACGCTCACACATGAGAAAAGAAATTGTTCATTTGTCTATCCTACATAAGTAATTGGTCCCATGCAAACATTGTAAAACTGAAATATATTATATTCACAATACTTGCACAGAAGC
Source organism: Scalesia atractyloides (assembly GCA_947069175.1). Lineage (NCBI taxonomy): Eukaryota > Viridiplantae > Streptophyta > Magnoliopsida > Asterales > Asteraceae > Scalesia > Scalesia atractyloides. Next base: position 70,901,195 of record CAMTDV010000014.1, read on the forward strand.
GCAACGTTACAAGTTATCATACAGTAAAAAATTACAAATTTCCTATTCTATGGACTTGGTTCCCGCCTGCTTCTCTGTTGAAGAAAAGATCTCCTTTAGCTTATCAACAAAGTCGTCTTGTTGCAGCGTAGTGTCCACAAGGTCCATAATCGGAATTTGCAATTGATCATATTTTTCTTTAGCAGAAGAATAAATGGCGGCAGTATTTAGCCCATGCGTGGCAGCACGGCTGGTATGCCGTTCGGTCTTCAGCGCATGGGCCACGTGCAAAGTGCATTCTCTATAGCCCTCGGCATGACCATCATTGCGCGCCGCCATCATCAATTCTGCCACTCTCTCATCCAACTCCGTAGAGTTAAGGATGGCATTTGCAATCTGTACACAAATACAATTAGTACATGTTACGACAATCAAACCAGACATATAAAGAAAAGGGAATATTACCTCCGCAATCCCATACTCCCGCAACCAGGTAAGCTGGTTCATGAGGGATTCGGCCAAGCTTTCTGCGATAGCGCGAGCGACCTCCGTGTCATTAAGTTTTTATTCGCCTTCAGTTAAACAGCGGATCAACTAGGCTTTCTCTGTTCGGTGAAGGTTGATATCTTTCTTCAAACTATCAACCTCAGCTTGCAGCCACGCCTGGTCAAAGAGCATAGCAGTTAGATCATCAATTTCTTTATTCTTAAGAAGAAGAGTCATTTTGGTTGATATCTCATTCTGCTCGCTCCTTTCTCCGGGTGAGCGCGCCTCTTCTGCTGCCGCAACTGCATCAGCTTTCTCTTTTTTGAGTTTCTCAATTTCGTTGTGAAGAGAAGCTTTTTCTTTGTTGTCACGCTTGCAAGCCTCCATAAAGCGCTTGCGCTCGTCCGCATATTGCGTAGCAGACGCCTCACACTTGCGCTTCCAAGACAGCGCAACCCATTCTTCAGTCTTCTTCTCTTCCTCAAACTGGGCCTTTTCCGCCTCAAAATCAACAAGCATCTTCAACGTCTTCTCTTTCTCAAGCTTGGCCTTCGCCTTCTCAAGCTCAACCTCGTCCCACTCCTTGTTCGTGCTGTGCCATTCACGCACAATTCTATTTATAGTGGACGAGGCAAGGGCAGACTCTTGCAGATATGACTCGTAAGTAGCCTCATGGTCTTTTTCTTCCTGGCACTTCACCTCCGCTGGTGGGAAGATGCCCTTATACCACTCCCTACAGGAGTGCCAATCGGTGAAAACATCGCCATGCTTAACTTTCAACAAGGGCTGATGAATCGCAGAGGCCCGCCTCTCAGAATAAGAGCGATAATAATAATCCCCAGGCGTCTCCTCTGGGCGAATAAGCGACTACTCTTCCGAATCATCAACAAACAAAAAGCCTTCGCTTTGTGTTGAGGGTCCGGCTCCCTTGGATATCAACTTTGACGGTTCCCCAGCATCTGTAGCCATATCTTTAGCCTGCTCGCCAGCAGGATTCTCAGTATCAAAATTTTTAGGCTCTTCTTCTGGAGCCACTTTCTCAATATGTTCCGGGACGATGGGGTCGGCTTCAGGAACAGGAGTTTCTTGCCCCGCATCTCCCTCAACATTCTCAGGCCTGCGCAGTGATGGTATAGCAGATGAGGTGGCCGGCGCAGCCTTCACCATTTTCTCTGCAAAGCATATCAACAAATACCAAGTATGAGAATCTGCGCAACTTTTTGACAGAAACGCACAACAAACTAAACGTACCAGGTGAAAATTTCTTAGCAAAGGAATCCAGATTGCCCTTCCTGCCAATGCGCATGCATGCAACTTTTGTTGGCGCAAGGGTTTTGGTTTCCGCCTCCTTCCTCTTCTTGGAAGTGCACTTCAACGCATCTTCCGGACTAGAAGGTACTTCCAAGGGATCATCTCGGTTCGCAGCTGGAAGAGAGGAGGTGTTAACGGGTTCAAGCTTCGGTTTCTTCAAACCTACAGGCGCAAGACCCTCCAGTGAGGCCGACACCACCACATAATCGCACCAAGAGTCAGATACGAGACGCGTACCTTTCTTGCCCTCAGCTTTCGCAGCAGCTGATGTATTGGTTTTTTGCTCTGGGTGGGAAGGGGAAGGCGCAGCAGCTGCAGCAGCAGTTGGTTTCTTCTTCTTCTTCTTCTTCGAATCAGGGCCTATGCCCAAGTTTAGCAAATCACCTACATAATCAATCATATTGAGCAAAGGGTGTGCCATTAGTTATATTGCAATATTACTTAGAAAAAATGTTCAAGAGTAATATTGCAATATCAACTTAGGCTTTGTAAGAACTTAGTTACCAGTTTTCAAAGAAGGTTGCGCCTCCAGATCCTCCTTCTTGGGCAACTCAAAGTTCCCTAAGATTTGCGAGAACCAAGTTTCCTCGCCATCAGCAAGAGGCACGACGGCCATTTTCCCCCTCTCTCTTGAAAGAGACCAAGTAGATAGGCGCAGCTACACAACATACATTTTTGCATCAGTACATATCGATGAAAGATATTGCTAGGAAGTTAAAGGGTTACATACCAGTTCCATCTTCGGTATACACCGTTTTTTCCGCGTTCCTTCTTCCAAAAAATACTCATCCCGGCTGCGATGAGGGCCCTCTCCGGCAAAAGATATTGGGCACATCTTTAATATGTTGATACCATACCTCGTCGGCAGGTATGGGAAGGGTCTCTAAGTCGATCTCATCACCAGCCCGAACATCATCTTCATCGGGATCACCGCCGCCTTGATGAAGAAGAACTTTTGCTTCTAGTCGTGGTAGGACTTCGGCGGCACCAACAACAATCTTTTGGCTTGCACACGTGTTGGAACGAATAAAAACCCAACAAGCAGTGCAACTGGTAGAAAACCCTAAACTTCTAACCGACGGCACGATCTGCATCGACCGGCAAACGAACTCAAAATGCCGGATCCTCACCATTCCCATTGTGCTCAACTGAGAAATGTGAATCTTGTAAAAACCGAGAATTTCCAGCAAGAAATGGGTCACCGGAAGCCGGAAGTTCCCATTCGGCAAAATAATCGTAAAATAAAGTAATGTATCCGGCCAGCGCATCAGCCGCCGTGGCATTCGCCACCAGAAAAAATGCCTTCCAAGACGGAGCAAAGAGAAAGTTGGTGGCAAGATTATCGAAGTCTTTCTTCGACCACTTCAACGGTGGCAAACTTGACGATGACATCTCAGTAGAACTTGCACCGGTGGCCATAACAAAAACTTTGAATAAAACATAGAGAATTTTGAAGATCGCAGGAAGATATGAACTTAAATTTCTCTCAAGTTGTGATTTGATGAGAAAGCAAATGGATCGTTGATCCCTTTATATACTCACCGCAATTAATGCACGATTTGCCTGCAGCGACTTTTGCGACCATCACGTATCCCCAAGTAACCGCAGGGGTGAGTGGGGAACAGTAACCACCCCACGCACACGAGTGTTGCCTAAAAGCATTAAATTCGGTAAGGCATGTACTGTTGACAGCCTGTCAACAGTACCACCACGTCTCAAGAACGTGCGTCGTCACCAACTAAACCATCTAGATAAGTGACACGTGTCTAAGTATATTTGAAATTCAAATACTTTTTCAAAATTCACTTACGACACGTCATCAAGATGCATAAACAACAAAAAGCTAGTCCTTACCTAGCGCAGCACATTTATCTTAAGTCTAGTGCTCCACCTACTTTTATTCTTGCATAGGAGCAACACTGGACTGCGGGGACTTGAAGGGGTATGGTCCCAAAAACCTTACGCCAATCAAGGAAACCATACCCATTAGAAACTTCTAAGAAAACTGCGCACAGACTTCTTTGCCAAAACAAGATTTATTAGAACTCTGCGCCAAATATCCAATAGAGGAAAGCGTCATTTAACTACCTTGCGCGGGCTCGCGCAAGGTTCAAAGTTAACCTTGAACATTCTCGTTTGATAATGCTTCATTTAACTACTTGCGCGGGCTCGCGCAAGGTTCAAAGTTAACCTTGAACATTCTCGTTGGATACTGCTTCATGCACAAACCTTGCGCAGATATTTATATCAAAGCAAGCATCCACAAACGTTACGCTAAGCAGCAAGGAGAAGAAGGAAGATCAGATTAACTAACTTGTACTTCTCGCGCAAGGAGACAGTAAATCATGAGAAACTTTCCCTTAGCAAAATCCTTGACTTGGTGCAGAAGCAAAGGGAATCTTTTCTGTTGTAACAGAATGTACACGTGGCAAATAATAGATGGGTAACAGCTGTGAAACCTTCTAGAAGCCGGTAACACCCAATCGTGCAAACATCTTTTCGTTTATAACCAATTGCCACATGGCAGCATTTGGACGGCTGAGGAAGATCACGGTGATGGCGTTCTCACATATATAAGATGTAGTGATCTCATGTTGACACGTGGCACCTCCCTAACCGCTGATGAGCTCACGATCCGTGTGCACTAACAGATTACCAACAAACGTTAACTGAATGGCAAAAGATTCCGTTAAGTTAACAATCTCTCTTTTTGGCGCCAAACACCAGCTATAAATAAGTAACTTGGAGTTCAAGGAAAGGTATTCACTCTCAACTACTCTCACTTACAATACTTACTTCCGACTACCTGTACTTATTCTCACGCCGGAGGGTGGTCAGGGAGAGAACCCCCTTCTCCCGTGGCGAGCTAACGTGTTCTGTTTTGTAGGATCAGCAGAAGTACTATATTATTCACCATCCATCGTGAAACCAAACGGAGGGTTAACCCTTTTATGCAGAGCCCATTCCATAGATCTACTTAGATTCCGGTCTAGTTGATCTAGGGTTTCTTCAACGTGGTTATTTAAGAATGATTAATCATGGGAGTTTGAGTGTTTGGGGAGTCTATGTCGCCCAAATTTGAGTTTCCATTTTCACCTTCGGGAATTCTCCCGAACTGTCTTAGGACACACCCATAGTGTCCAATTTGCCCGAGAATCTCCTGGAATACTCTCGGTCTTCCGATTATAGTATTTGTCGGGTTGGGTCAGTTTCTGGTTCCGGCAGGTTCGTTATACGGTAGTATACCGAAATTGATTTAAAATAATATATTTTTAATTTCATAAATTCCCACTTAATCTATAATTTGTATAAAAATATGTAACTTTTTATATATCTTAGTAAAAATCTGTAGATTTTGGGAAATTTTTGGAATTTATTTTTGCATTTTTACTATTTAAATAAATTATTTATAAAAAAATATTTAATCAAATAATTATTATTAATTAACACCTTTTAAATGTCCAGGAACGTCTCACAAATTTTGAGATTTTTCCGATTTCGTTTTGGTGAGTTCCCGGCTACCGAAAACTCGCAAAAACGCGGATTTTTAACCCAAATCAAAACTCAACCAATAGACTCTGAATTTTCTAGGTCATTCCCCACATGTTCTTTAGTGTCTCTGTATAATTTGGTGATTTGTTGAATTCGTTTGATAATTTTTCCGAAATTGTTTTGGTAAAACATTTAAAAATTTACTAAAAATCATAGAAAATTCCAAAAATTCTAAAATGTTATGTGTATAATCCTGTTAACACCCTTCACCCCCATACCAAATTTAGGTCAATCCAAGTTTCACGCACCAAGTTATAGGAAAAACAAATTCTGCTTATCCTAGTTTCGGTTTTCGGATGATATACCTAGCGAAAGCTTCGATTCCAAGCGCTTCTTGTGATTCCAGAAGTGGGTGGGTGCTATATTTAGTACCTACACATCAAGTACAACCCAAATATGCTAAAACTTAGATCAATCAAGCTTTATTTCATTGTTTTTCGGTTAATCGAATAGTTAAGCGATTTTTGTCGAATAGGTTTTGATTAGGGTATCAAACCCCAAAGATTTACGACCATGGCTGCCATATAACACCAGGGGAATACAAAGATTTTCTTATTCAGCCCATAAACATGTTTAAACTTCCAAAAATCTTGGATTAAAGTGAGTTTTTCGGCTAGAAATTGCGTTTAATCAAGAAAACATGATCAAAACCATAAGACCCAAGGTTGATACCTTTGATTTGTTGAGGTTTATGAGCAAAATCAGCTGAAGAAGATGATGAAATGGCAGAATTTTTAGAGTTTCTTGTGATTTTTTTTGGAATTAAATGAAATAAAAATGGAAAATTTAAAAATAAAATATATATATATATGGGGGTGGCGGTTTGGGTGTGGGTCCCAAGGGGACACCTCGTGCTTCGTTATACGTGTTAAAAGATGATGTTTATCTTCCGTTTGCGTTTTGGTTCATTTTCGGGTCCCGGACGCGTTCTCGATTTGCGAAACGGGCTCCGTTTTTCGCGTTCTTACTGTCAAAAGACTCGGTTTTAAAAATTGGGCATAACCGTCTCGAAACCCTAGCATGGTTATGTTTTAATCATAAAATTCTCGTATGACGTTCGTTTAAGTGTTTTTAAGCTTGATCAATCGTTCCTTGCACATTTGGTTGCCTTATGTTATGCCCGGAACGTAGGCGTTTCCCCAACCGGGAGCTGCTTCGTTTTGCGTGCCCGGGCTTTGATTAATTTCAAACCTTATGTCACAGTCTATGGCACAAAACTAAGTTGTTTTTGGAACTCGAAATCTTAAATGATGTTACCGATAACCTAATAATCAACGTCAAAGGTTTAATGCGCTGTTAAATGTCCTCTGTTTAACACGTTGTTTAAGGCTAAGGACGCCAACCTCGCATCGTTGGTCCTTAATAGTGTCATGTTAATCATGACGTGCTCTCGGATTCCTCCGAGACATAATAACTATTCCTTAGCATAGCACACAAGTCATACAAGTTTACAGGGTTTACGCGCAATTAATGTTTTAATCATGACTTAAGGTTTAGGACCAATTAAGTGGTTCCTGGTTTCGTCGTGGGTATCACAATATTTAACTGAGCTTAAGTCTTCAAGAAATCCAAAACTCAGCCGCAAATCAAAGACAAGTAAAGGCATAATTTACCGGGAAGGCGTTTAGTCTGGAATGATGGTATTATTAACCAAATTAGAATGCTAATGGGTCCTTAGTTAAGTCTTAGACTTGAACTGGCTAGTCTTACGTAAAAAAACAAGGACAGTACGATACGCTAGATTAAGCGGTGACCGGAATAGAAGGTTAATTGGACCCAACAAGTATCTAGACTTGTATAATATGTGTATACCAACAACATTCTGGATTTTAATAAGAAATTGACAAGGTTAAACCCGTTTCGGTTAGATTACGTAATCTAGTCACGTATGCTTAACCGTAAGCGAATAAGCGAAACCGGGTAACCGAAGAAGTCATATACAAATTCCATATCCTAATATGTTTAAATTATGTTATGATATCAGTAAGATATCAATATGTTTGTCCGTTCTGGTTTAATATCAATTTACGCCTCACAAGGGCATTTTGGTCATTTTATAGTTTATAAAATATGTTTATGGTAAATTTGATGTCAAGGTCATAATCATTCTATAAAAATATAAATTTTATGATGTTATATCAGTAGGATATCAAGTATATGTGTGCTTGATAGTTTTAAACCAAACTATGTCCCGTAAGGGCATTTTGGTTATTTCACACATAGCTTTGCAGTCATATTTGGGATTCTGAGTTCGGGACTTGTACTTACTATAAAAATGTTGAAAATAAGTTTACAATTACTTAGGTAACAAGTCTTAGCCCATAGTTATGGTTTTAAACCATACTATGCGCCCAAAAGGCGTAAAAATCGATAAATTCCGTTAAATTCGATATTTAAGGTAAACTGAGGTTATGACATGTTTTATATAACCAAATTATGTTATTTATCATGTTACATCAGTAAACAAAATTTTTGATTATAAAAAGTTTGGTTTAAGTCACTTTACAAGTAAAAGGGTAATTTGGTCTTTTATTGGCATTTACGAACCTTAGGCCTTTATTCAGTTTATAATCTGAATAAATATCCCAATATGTCCTACATATCATATTACATCAGTAGGTAATTTATCTTGGTGATATGAGGGTCCGTTGTACGGATCTTTCGGGTCCTAATTTGGCAAACCTAAGGTAAACGTGCGGAATCCGTTTGCATAGGCGACATTGTAGACAAGTTTGTTCACTGATTAATCACTATTTCATTAATGTGTAGACGTTACAGATCCTGGAAACACTTGGATAGAGCTTCGCCTCTGTCGTGACAAAATCTCTGAATCTTACAATGAAATTTCAAGACTCCTATTTATAGGAGATACAAGTTCGCTTGGGGAGTGCAAGTTCGGGCGAACTTGATTAACAACATATACATTTCAAGCGAACTTGACTATAAACATACATAAACTTTGACATTTCGCTCCTAAATACTGACTCGATATTATACGATAGCGTAGGCAACATACATATGCATCGACAGACTCCCCCTTGGATGTTGCCGTAGTCATCACTCTTCAATTAAATTCCTGAGTCTTTAATGTTCTCTTGATCTTTATTTCTTGAATAACTTTAACTACCTTGATCTTCATAGCATCTACAATCATTTTCTCTTTTCTTCTCGAGCTTGTATTGATAAAACTTTAATCACCATGCTCCCCCTTGCTTTGAGCTTTCTGGTATCTTCAATCAACGAGTTTTATCTAGCTCCCCCTTAACATCTACTTCCTGTTTCAAAGTCCCTCAAATATTCAAATAAACATTTTAGATTCAAACTTTGAAATTCCAAAACACCAATATTTCAAATTTTAATCTCCTCATCAGTTTTTAAACCCTCTCAGTTATTCACGTTCAAATTAATGACCTTGAATATCTGATTCATGTATCAAGTTCAACTTAAAGATCTTGATTAAGACATTTTGACACAAACTGATGTATTTATTCAAATGTAAGTTTCAACTTAATGAACTTTTAAAATCAGCTTTTCATCATCGGTGGTCGAAAGTAAAAGATAATATAATCTTTTGTTTTTATGAAATGAATATCAAACACTAAGTATGTACAAACATATTTTTGTTGAGTTTGTGGTAAAGGATCATATCAGTTTTTGAGACATATCACAAGTACCGTTGACCTTTTGAGACTTTAAGTTTTAAACAAATTTACCTAGATTGTCGATATGTTTGTCCTCTTAAACTTCAACACATTTCTCAATTGTTCCAAAATACATTATGTAGAATTAAGAAACTTGACTTAACTATGGTTCCCATCTAAGAATATACTCCGGCATCAAGATTCCCTAGATTTCATCTTACAAGTGAGTATAGCGTAATTGATATCTGTATCTGGGTTCTACGAGACCTTGAGAGCTCAGGTTAGTACTACCGTACCGACAGAGAGATGAAGGCTTGTCTTATAAGGTAGTGTTCCAAAATGGAATCTTTTTGTACTGCAATTGTAATATCTTTTCATATGTTCAACTGAATGCAGTTTTAGGGATTTTTGCAAAAAAATTATAGAAGTTATAGGCCATTGCTTACTCAAAATCAGAAAACTTGTATAATACCCCAGATATCAACCATCTATAAAGGCCTCGTATCTCAGAATCAGGCAATCTCTCAAACGAAATTTTGGAGTACTAAGTCCATATATCCGAGAGATGTTAATCCTCAAGATTAAGCAGTTGTAAAATTTAGTTTATATCCCGGAAACAATTTACTAAACGTGTAAAGCCTATCGACATATCCACAGTAAGACTTGTTTATTCATTTTAAACTTTACAGATCCTTAGCATACTGTGATAGTCCACTGATGTACTACCATTTCCTTTTTACACAAAAACTTTTTTTCCTTTTTCAATGTTTTTGTACTTTTTGTTTTTAATATGTTTTTGGATTTTCTGAAAAATTTTTCTCCCCCTAAAATTCAAAAACATATGTTTGGAATTTTTGATTTATAGAAAAACATTGACCAATTGATGAGAATCACTTCAATTCTCCATCCATTACTGCTTCACATTTTTACATTTAAAGCACTCCCCCCCTCATGATGACAAAAACCTTGACACTTTTGTATTTGTAACAATTTTCAGAATATGAGTTTTGTCTTGCTCAACAGTGAGGGTTCTGTGAAATTTTTCAAATTTTTCTTCAAAAATTTGTTAAATTTTTCAAGTAAACGTTATTGTAATGTGTTTTCGAAAAATTTTCTCCAAAAATTGTAAAGTAAACATTGTTGGAATTTCAAATTTGTAAAAATGGCCTTTATATAAAACTTGTTAACCCGGCCCGTGTCTTTGATTTGTGCCACGGAACTCCATTCTCAGTAATTTGCTTTTATCTCGGAAGTTCCTGCACAGAAATTCAAACAATTAGTTGAATAGTGACGCCCAAGCATTTTTTGCCTTAGGCGTTATTTCTTCAACCCTAATTTTGATTTTCTTTACACAATCAGGTTTATTTTGGACTTTCTCAAGTTTTGAAAAATCCTCTAAACTTTCAACTTTCACTGATTTTGAAAATTCTTTTCCTTTTACCAACCATGTTTATTTTCCATTAAAGCTTTCTTGAAATACAATGTAGAAACTTTTAGTTCATTACTATTCGAGGATTCACCAGTTTCAAAATTTGAAAATTAGTAATAACTGGTTTCACCTTGATTAAAGTTTCTGTACATTGTTTCAAAACCTGAGTTGGTATTCTAGATTTTTTGTTGTCAATATGAGTAGGATTAGGTTTAATTTGTAAACATTAACTAGCAATGTGTCCAGTTACTCCACATTTATAACACTTCTTGTTCTCATATCGATCTTTCTATCAAACCATACACTCAAAGCATAACACTGATTTGACGTGTGGTAGCCATCTTTTCTTCTTCTTCTTCTGTAAGCATGATTTGACGTTGAAGCATTGCGGTCCGACCTGCACCACTTATTATCAAATTTTTGTAAGTTTTGTTTTTCAAATTTCTTGATTTTTTTATAATGATTGATATGATTGTACTGATGAACTTCTATTTTTAAAAGTCTTAGAATTTTTAGAACTTTTTTTTGTTCTTCATTCTTATTAGAAGGTTTTTGCGTTGAGGTTCACCTTTTTCAGAAGATTGTAGAACAGTTTTTTGAAATTTCTCTTTTAGTTTTAAAAATATTTCATGTTTATCATTTTTAGATCTTTCATTACGATACCATCATCACAATCTTTAATTATGACATCGTCATAATTTGTAACAATGTTACTTATTAGAATTTTCTTTTTATTATCATTGATCGGTTTTGGACATATATGATCTACCTTTAATGAGGAAGTCACAAAACATTTCAATAACTTTTCTGAATTAACAGCTTTATTTTTAACAGTCTCAACTTCTTTTTCAAGTTGAGTAATTTTCTCAATATGAGAATTTATTGCTTTTTGATTTTCTATATTTAATTTTTCAAAAACAATTTTTTTTCATTTTTAAACATTTTTTTTTCAGCTTGAAAATCTACTAACATTTGTAATTTTTCATTGTCTAAAATTTTTATTTTGTTTTCAAAATTCTTTTCATTTTCTTTTAACTTTTTATTTTCTAATGTCAAACTCTCTAGACTGTTCAATAGTTTGGCATTATCTGCCAGATAATCATTCAGATCTACATCAAATCCTTGGCAGACTAGTTTAGAACTTGAAGACTCTTTTCTTTCACAGTTCTTTGCCATTATACTCCCTTCTCTCAACAACGGAACATTTGAACTTGGTGCTTCCCGATCATTTCCTTGATCACTAACACGATCAGACTTCTTCTTGATTAGCACCTTCTTGTGCTTAATCATCTCAACATTTTCCAAATATTTAGCACCTAGAGATTTCCACAAACCTGTGCAGTTTTGTACTCGGTAACAAAACCAAGATATCTTCTTTTATCGATTGCTGTAATGAGGTTAGTATTTTCTTCTCATGGGAATATGCAACATTAAGTTGAGTTGAAAACTTTGATACTGAAAGCTCAGCTCCACGTTCATCGACTGGCCATTTAAATCCAATTTGAATAGCAAACCAACCATAGAGGTGATTTGCTCGTACCCAGTCCTCAAATTTTTCATTCCAGGCTTCATAGTCTTCTAATCTCATCAACATTGGCGGCTTCACAGACCCATTTCATTTTCCAAACTAATTTGTCGTTCAAAACACTTGAAAAATGATTAGCAGACAGATATTTGTTAGAAAAAATTGACTTTTTTATCGACAATATTAACGTATCGGTTTGCTGAAAATGTTTAAAATTTTTCGGAAAACTGTTTTTACCAGATTAGAGCTTTAAACTCATCTCGTCGATACGAATCTAATAATATATGATGTCCGAGACTTTTTTTAAGGCACTAGACCAAGTTCGGGCGAACTTTGTCACCCATTACCAAGTTCAGGCGAACTTGGTCTCCCAACTCACAAGTTTGGGCGAACTTGATTAAAAGTTTGGGCGAACTTGGTCTCCCAATACAGGTCAAGTTCGGGCAAACTTGATCTCCAAAAATCAGCCCACTTTCACATTTTTCGATCCAGAATCCTTATTTCTTCGAATTTTTAGATGATTCCACCATAGTTTTTGGTCGAAAATGGTTTTCTAACAATCCTATCTGTTCAATTTTTCTTTTTATCATGGATTGTATGTTTATTTCAAGTTTTTCGTCCAAAACCCCTCCTAATGTCCATAAATGTCCAAATTCATGGCGTAGGTGATAACCGTAGCTCTGATACCACTTGAAGGTCCGATCCTGATAGCATAGGAACCTAGATTCGATGTCTAATGTCCTTAATAGCGGAAATATTACGACATGATTACCAAAGAACATGAATTAATCAGTTAAATGTTAATTTTATTGATATAACATCGAGTGTCCAGTTTTATTGATACCACTTGAGGGTCCGTTGTACAGATCTTTCGGGTCCAAATTTGGCAAACCTAAGGTAACCGTGCGGAATCCGTTTGCATAGGCGAATTGTAGACAAGTTTGTTCACTGATTAATCACTGTTTCATTAATGTGTAGACGTTACTGATCCTGGAAACACTTGGACAGAGCTTCGCCTCTGTCATGACAAAATCTCTGAATCTTACAATGAAATTTCAAGACTCCTATTTATAGGAGATACAAGTTCGCTTGGGGAGTGCAAGTTCGGGCGAACTTGCTTAGTCAAGTTCGGCCGAACTTGACTACAACATATACATTTGAAGCGAACTTGACAATAAACATACATAAACTTCGAAATTTCGCTCCTAAATACTGACTCGATATTATACGATGACGTAGGCAACATACATATGCATCAACATGATAAAATCATGCTTAACCTTTCTGAAATGCAAGAAAGGGCATTTTAGTCTTTTAAAATCATATATTACATTTTTTTATCAAAACTTGGTTCATGGTCAGATTCTAACATCAATATATTTTAATTATGTTTACAAATCGGTATGTGATTCATTTTTATGTGGGCTCATTATTAAAACCATGATTTATATCTAAAGGACCTTTTTGCAAAGTTTTAAGTAATTTTAAAGGAACTTGCATATAATCTCAGATTGCTAAAAAACCATGTAGTATAACTTTAGGAGGTTATATTATACTTAACCATGGTCTTAAAATGACCTAAGGTCAGTAGCCTAAGTGGCTAAATCGGGTCAGAACTGAAAGTCAAAACAGAAGTCAAACTTTGCGACTTTCGGTTGTGAACCGACACTAGACCGAGGTTTGACGGGTCGAATCAGTTTATACATGTTCTAATTATTATTACCAAGTTATTTAAGTGATAAAACATATTTTATAACACCTAAATAATAAAGTGACCCGTTTGACTTTTATTGACATTTACTTTGACCGTCAATTAGTCAGGAATTCGTGGTAATTAGGAGGTGCCTTTAGAGGGATTAACACCTACCTAATTACGATCATGTAGCCACGTTCGTGACGATCAATGGCTGGACTGTCATGGTCTTAGTTCAAAGTCAAGGCGTTTTTACGACAAGACTTTTGACCTTGGTTCTAGGCCTAATGAAAATGACTTAGCATGAAATGGAACACTTACACAAGGTCCAGAGGTTGCTAGCAACTCAGATGAATGCTCCAAAGTGGCCTGGAACTTCTCTAAGTAAGCTTGAGGAGATGGAATGAAGATGAGCAAAGTTTAAGGGCACCAAGGGAGCCTTTATATAGTTTAGGAGGGTTCATGGTGGCTTGCCAAGTGTTAGCAGGTGTCCAAGGGCAAGTACAAGTGTCCCTGAACATGTCAAGACTAGCTTGAGAGTGGCAATGTGACAAGAGGTGGCAAAACATGGCCCTGCCATGTTTCTGCTCGCTGGCAGGTCCTTGCGGACTGTAAGGGAGAGCCTTGCGGTCCGTAAGGACCTCTAGCGCCCACGGAGTTTCAAGTGGTTACGGACAGTAATGGGTTTAGCCTTGCGGTCCGTAACCGCCTTTCAGAAGCTAAATTTTTGGCATTTCCACTATTAGTCTCTCAACTTCATTCCTCATTAAAAATGGATATAATTTAGTGTTTCAACAATATTGGTCCCTCCTGTTTTACCATTTGTCATACGAGGATTACTGGGATACATGTCGGAATATAATTGGACGTAAAAACACGTAGTGTTACATCCTCACCCCCTTAAAATAAATCCGGACCACCAGATTTTTAATTAAACAAGTGTGGGTACTTTTGCCGCATCACGAAATCAACCTCCCACGTATATTCAGGACCTTGACGAGCCTCCCATTTAACATTCACAATCGGCACATGCTTCTTCGAAGCTTCTTAACCTGTCGATCTTCAATCGCCACAGGCTTTTCGACGAAACGTAGGTTCTCATCAATCGCACGTCTTTATGTGGCATAGCCATTGATTCATCAGCTAAACACTTCTTAAATTTGAAATGTGAAACACATCGTGAATTCCGCTGAACTTTTCAGGTAGTTTGAGCTTATATGCTACGGACCCGACACGTTCGGCAATCTCGAACGGTCCAATATACCTTGAGCTTAATTTTCCCTTTTTGCCAAAACGCATAACGCCTTTCCAGGGCGACACTTTTAATAAAAATTTATCCCTTACTTAAAGTTGAAGAGGTTTACGCCTCTTATCCGCATAACTCTTCTGTCGATCCCTGGCAGCTTTAAGATGATCAGAATCTGCAATATCTTGTCCGTCGTCTCCAGAACAACTTCTGGTCCTGTCAGTTGGGCTTCCCCAACTTCCGCCCAGCAAACGGGCGTTCTGCACTTTTCCCGTATAGGGCTTCAAATGGAGCAGCCTTAATACTCGTGTGATAGCTATTGTTGTAGGAGAATTCAATCAACAGTAAATAACTATCCCAGCTACCACTACATCAATTACACATGCGCGTAACATATCCTCCAATGTTTGTATCGTGCGCTCACTCTGCCCATCCGTCTATGGATGATAGGCCATATTGAAATTCAATCGTGTGCCCAGTTCTTGCTGAAAGCTTCTCCAAAAGTGAGAGGTGTACCTTGTGTCCCTATCCGACACAATGGATACCGACACACCGTGTAAAGATACAAATTCGTCCACGTATAGCTTTCCCAGCTTATCAGAGCTGAAAGTTTCCTTGATAGGCAGAAAGTGAGCAGATTAGTCAACCAATCCACAATGACCCAAATCGTGTCATTGCTGCGGTTAGTTTTGGGTAACTTGGTATTGAAATTCATAGTTACACATTCCCACTTCCAAGTAGGAATTTCCATTGTTGCAATAGTCCTGACGGCTTTTGATGTTCAGCCTTAACTTGTGAACACGTCAGACACTTACCACATAAGTAGCTATATCTTACTTCAAACCCATCCACAGTAATTGGGTATTAGATCTTTAAACATTTTGTCACCTCCCGGGTGAATAGAATATTTAGAACTATGCGCTTCTTGGAGGATCAAATCTCTAAGCCCTCCAAAAGCTGGAATCCAAACTTGTCCATTAAGTCTACGGGTTCCATCGTTTCCAGTTGTCAATTGCTCAACAGGTTTGCCCAATTCTTCACTTGGAAGATTTGCCTCTATCATGGCTTGTTTCTGCGCATCTAGGATCTTTTCGTTCAAGCTATTTCTCACTTCCACACTTTTGGAGTTAATTCGAATAGGTTTATCCCTTTCCTTGCGACTTAAGGCATCGGCAACCACATTTGCCTTGCCCGGATGATAGCGGATCTCGCAATCATAATTGTTAAGCGTTTCCATCCACCGACGCTGTCGCATGTTCAAATCCTTTTGGTTAAATAGGTGTTGGAGACTCTTATGATCCGTGTATATAATACACTTCGTCCCGTTAAGGTATTGTCTCCAAAGTTTAAGTGCAAACACTACGGCACCCAGCTCCAAATCGTGCGTGGTGTAGTTTCTTTCATGCACTTTTAGCTGCCTTGAAGCATAAGCAATGACCTTACCTCGTTGCATGAGCACGCATCCCATCCCTGTGGGCGGTGCGTCATAATAGACCACAACATCTTCTATTCCTTCGGGTAGGGTTAATACAGGATCATCGCTCAATTTGTGCTTTAGGATTTCAAATGCTTCCTGCTGCTTCGGACCCAAATGAACTTAACATCCTTGTGGGTCAGTGTGGTTAATGGAGTAGCTATTCTTGAAAAGTTCTCGATAAATCTTCGATAATAACCAGCTAATCCCAAATAGCTTTAGATTTCAGACGATGTCTTAGGCGCTTGCCAGTTCATGATGGCTTCAATTTTCGTGGGATCTACTTGTATTCCACGCTCACTAACAACATGTCCCAAGAAGTGAACTTCCCGTAACCAGAACTCCCACTTTGAAAACTTCGAATAGAGCTTCTCTTGTCTTAACAATTCCAGTATGCACCTTAGATGTTTCTCGTGGTCAGCTTGACTATGAGAATAGATAAGTATGTCGTCTATGAAGATAATGACAAACTTATCTAAGTATGGTTTGAAGACCCGATTCATCAAATCCATAAAAGTTGCAGGTGTATTTGTGAGCCCAAAAGGCATTACTAAGAACTTAAAATGGCCATATATTGTTCTAAATGTTGTCTTCGGAACATCCTCCATTCTAACCTTGAGTTGATGATATCCAGACCTCAAATCAATCTTGGAAAAGTAGCTTGCTCCTTGAAGTTGGTCGAATAAATCATCGATTCTGGGTAATGGGTAATGGTTCATAATGGTTAGCTTATTCAACTCACGGTAATCTATACACATCCGCATCGAACCGTCCTTTTTCTTTACAAACAAAATTGGAGCTCCCCAAGGCGAAGAGCTAGGTTGTATAAAACCTTTCTCTAAAAGTTCATCGAGCTGCGTCCTTAATTCCTTCATCTCAGTAAGTGCCAAACGGTATGGTGCTCTCACAACAGGAGCTGCACCTTTAGGATGTCAATCCTAAACTCCACTTGCCTGTCCAGAGACAGACCAGGCAAGTCTCTAGGAAATACGTCTCTGAACTCAGAGATAATGGGTAAATCTTCAATCTTTTGTTTTGGCTGATCGATAGTAATTTATGACATATAGACGACACGTCCTTTCTTCAAACATTTCGATGCTTTAAGTAATGATGTCTTTTCTGGTAATCCGTAGTGTAAGTCTCCTTGAATAGTAAGCACATCTCCGGATGGGGTTTTGATTTCGATTAGCTTTTCATCGCAAGAGATGCGGGCTTGGTTGTGAGATAACCAATCCATGCCCAAAACTATATCGAATCCTGCCAGTTTCATTGGTAGAAGAAAAATGGGATCGGAATGATTCTTAATAGATATAAAACATCCATCTAGAATCGTAGAAGCAGTTTCGATTGATCCATCGGCGAGTTCTACATCATAGGTTATGTCTAGAGTTCTTATGGGAAAATTTAATAAGGCACTAAACTTATGGTCTACAAATGACTTATCTGCCCTAGAATCAAAAAGAACTCTAGCACAAGTATCATTAATAAGAAACGTACCCGTTATCATGTTGTCATCCTTGCCTGCTTCATTTGCACTCATTGAAAAGCACGAGCTTTTCCTTTCTTTGATCCTTCTTCCATAGCAGCATCATCTTTCTTATACTTAGGGCATTGGGTTTGATATGCCCCTTATTGCCATAGTTGCAGCAACTGGCATCCTTCAAATGCTTACAGTTTAGGGCCTTGTGCCCCATCTTTTTGCAGATACCACATGGTTTTGCTTGGGATTCATTCCGACACGGACCATTGTGTCGTCTATTACAACTCTTGCACCACGGTCTGTTATCCGAATTATTGTGGTTTCTATTCGACCCAAATTTCCTATTCTTGTTTGACCGGTGAGATTGTCATCCACTATTTTCCTCTTTCCTTCGCCTTCGGATCTGATAGCCCTCTGCCTTTTCAAATCCTGAGTCAGTGCCATAGCTAGGTCCACAGTGGACCTATATGTTTCCGGCTTTGAAGCTCCAACATTTCCCTCTATTTCAGGCTCCAAACCTCCAATGAAACGCGCAATGCGTTTAGATTCTGGTGTAATCAGATACGGCACTAATCTGGAAAGAGAGTTGTATTCAGAAACGAACTTCCTACAATCCAAGTTCTTCTTTTGTAATCCCATAAAGTCATACTCGATTTTTTCCACCTTGTGAGGTGGACAATAAGCATCCTTCACCATTTCAACAAACTTTTCCCAACTTAAGTTATATAGATGAACTTTCCCAGCAGTCTATATCATGGATTTCCACCATATCAAGGTATCGCCCTTGAATGACTGAGCTACATACTTCACCACGTCCCCCTCAGCACACCAACAATCTCCACTATTGTCTCAATCTCGTCTAACCATCTCAATGTGTCAACCGCCCCCTTTCTGACCAGTAAAATCTCGGGGCTTGCAGGATACAAAGTATTTGTACGAACAACCTTCTTTCAAAAAATGAGTCTTTTTCTTGTATTCTTGCCTTTCTTTCCTCACATTTGAGGAGTGTTCAGAATATTCCTTCTTTTCTGAAGGAGGCTTTGAGAATTGCTTGGTGGTATGCTTCGAGGTGTGTTTAGACAAATGTTTAGAGTGCGAAGCACTCGACTCTCGTTGTTTTTCAACATGGTTCTTTATTGCTTTATCAACTTCCATGGTAATTAGAGCTTGCAGATCACCCTTAGTTATGACAATGTTTTCATTTGCATAATCAGCCTTGCGTTGATTGTTAACTTCTTCTGAATTTGCCATCTTTTTCGCTTGTAGCTAAAATAACAGTATAATTTTTAATTAGTCATACACGCTTGATGACTTATGATAATTTATGGTATTACAGGATCATAAAACTTGTAAAGTTTATGGGGGTGAATAAATAATACGGCACAAAAGGCCTGTCTCAAAGGACAAAATAGATTAGCACAAATGGCTTCGAGATTTGAACAAAATCTATTACTTCGAGAAAGGGAGTCGTAGACTACATCTGTCACTGTCACTAATGGACTTGAATATAATCTGTAGACATTACATCACTAATGGGTGTTATAAGTAACACATTACTAACAGATGTTTATAATATGGCCCGCATGTGTTACACCACTAATGGGTGTTTAAATAATATAATCATCGCATTGATGATACTTAGCCAGGATCAAATTGATCACGTAGGCTTACTAGATTTTTGGACATAGTCCATTACCTTGACGACTCCTGTGGTTCCTCAAGTTATACTGCCCAAGAGTGTTAATACTTTGAAGATGTTAACATTTTAGAATAAAACCTTGAAATGGTTTTTAATAGCTAGTCCTGATCGGGCAGACTAGGAGGTTTAGAACGTAGTTCACCACCTGTGGATAGAAGGGAAATCTCAACCTTAACTATCATGGTAGAGGACCATATAATGTTTATCTACCGTTTTGCCAATATATGTGACCTCATCACTTGGCGGGTGTAAACCATCAAGAAGATCTTTTTGAAATATTATGGTTGATCATAAATTTCAAGTTAAAATCGAGATGATCGCTTGAACAACGGATGAAACAAGGTAAAGAAAATTCCAAAATTTCTTCATTAAATTAAAATGTTGCTATTACAATAATGCCTAAAATTAGGACCTTTTAATAACAAAAACTTGTCCTCGCAGGGATTATTACTTTAATATACATGTCCTCGCAGGGACTTAATTAAGACAATGTCCATGCAAGGACTTTTGGAAAATTAAAATTACATAATAAAATACAAGGGTTTAATCACTCTTTTTCCCTTTAACCAACCATAAAAACTTCTTCAAGTATTTATTATTTTTCTTACTAGATTTTTCAGCTTTTCGCTGAATTTCCTTCATCTGCTCCAGCGTTTCCTGCATAGCATCAAGTACTAGCATTTTAGGTTGAGGCTGTTGTTGCTGTGATGGTTGAGGTTGTGGCTGCAGTGCACCCGAATGTTGGTATACATAGGGTGGAGGTGCACCAGAAGGGTGGTACCCATAAAAGGGATATCCACCAGCTGAGTATGGTTTGGTGGAGTATGGTGGAAATGGAGAAGGAAAAGCTTCGTTAAATGCAGCTGCCTCGACATGGGGGTCCTACGATTGTGCTTGATAAACATAGTTAGGCAAGCCAGAAGATGGAGCAAAAGGGTTGTATCCAGATGAATCTGGATATGAAGGAATTGGGTTTTCAAAACCCGATGGTGGTAGTTGGGTCGAAGGCCTAACAGTAGAATGCGGTGGTTGAGGCGAAGGCTCAGCGGCTGGTTATGGTGGGTGTTCCACAAATGGTGAAGTGTGAGAGGGTCCACCCATTTGTGGGTCCTCGAGGATAGTAGGGTAAGGGTTAGGTAGGGGTGAAAGCGACCCTACTCTTGGTCCTAGGCGCACCGACATGCGCGCCCCACGTCTTCTTGGTGGTTGTGGTGGGCGGTGGTTGCGGTTGCTCCACCTATTGCATTTGCACTTCTCAGGCGGAGGTAGTTCCTGTTGAGGAGTATGGTAGGAGGGTGTGTTATGGTAAGATAGGGTATTGTAGAAGACATATTGTCCCCATCTCTCTTGAAAGTCATCGGGGTAGTGTTGTGGGGTTCCAGCGTATTAGTTTGAACCACTGGACAGTTCGATAGGGTGCCCCATTGACCCTGTTTGAGGCATCTCAGGTTCGGAATCTTCTTCCATGGGTTATGGGGAATCTTCAGGGGGGGAGAAACGGAGGGTGAACGTAGGTAGATGTTTGGGTTATAGTTTCCTTTGAAAGAATGGGAATAGGAGTGATGGGAGTGGTGTGAGTGATGCGAATAATGAGAATCAGGTGGCGGTGAATACTCATGAGATATAGAGTGGCGGTAAGGTTCCCATGGTGATGAAGAATCACCCGATCCTTCATACGGATTGTAGTTATAGATGTTTGATGGTCCTTGTCCTGATGATCAGCCCCGCATCAGCCCTTTTCCTTTGGCTTCACGAGAAAATATTGGTGGCATGATCCTGCTCAAAAAACAAGTTAAAACATAACAAGACAAAAATAATACAAAATAACGTAATGAACAATCCTAGGTCATAGCCTAGACTCGAGAGTCTAAGGAATGTGTTACTTTGTCGTGATCAAACACTAAGGACTAGTGTTGAATTCCCTCAAACGTTGGCTCTGATACCAACCTATCACACCCTGATTTCCACGTGTATCCCGGTGGACCCGGTGGGTAGTATTGTGACGTACAGTTGATATAATCATAACTAATAAAACACAGAGTAACACAGCGGAAGTGTTGGAGTAAATAACTATTATAAACCATAAGTGTCCAAGTGTTCGAAATGCAAATATACACAAGGCTTGTAATAAGATCCACAGGCGGATCGGAAAATAAATACACACAAAAGGATAACAGACTCTACAGGCACAACTATAAGGTCGCAACTCCTCAGTAATAATGCCTCGCAACTTCCGGCCTATTTCGTACTTGTACCTGTAACTTAATCTTTTGAATATACGTCAGTTTACACTGGTAAATACAATCAACCGACTCATTTTGAAAATCCTTTTGAATTGGTTTTAGCTGCACTTGGCACATTTTTTTATAAATAACTTGGGACAGTACAATTGACCTTGTATACAGTTTTACATGTCTGTCTTTTACATATGGGGACTAGTACAGAAACCGAGACATGATCGACTGACACACTACTTCTAAACTTTCTCACAGAAAGCAGATAATAATAATAGCAGTTACCGATGTATTCCTACACGAATGCTTAAGTGGTGGCCACTAACATTTTAATGAGCCAAGGATATCTCAGACACGGTCGAGCCCACCCCCAATGTTTGAGTTTTAGACAAAACAGATTAAAACCGGGTTATGTAATTTAGTTAATTATCACAACTGGACAAAACATGATTCCATTCCCGACAAAGCGGTAATAGTTTACCATATCCCAAGCCCGTATAGGAAAATAGGTTAAGAGTATTTACCTGAGCTTAAATCTTCAAGAAATCCAAAACTCAGTCGCAAATCAAAGACAAGTACAGGCACAATTTACCGGGAAGGCGTTTAGTCTGTAATGATGGTATTATTAACCAAATTAGAATGCTAATGGGTCCTTAGTTAAGTCTTAGACTTGAACTGGCTAGGCTTACGTAAAAACAAGTACGGTACGATACGCTAGATTAAGCAATGGTCAGAATAGAAGGTTAACTGGACCCAACAAGTATCTAGACTTGTATAATACGGGTATACCAACAACATTCTGGATTTTGATAAGAAATTGACAAGGTTAAACCCGTTTCGGTTAGATTACGTAATCTAGTCACGTATGCTTAACCGTAAGCGTATAAGCGAAACCGGGTAACCGAAGAAGTCATATACAAGTTCTGATGTGTGCAAAATGCAACATATAAGTTACATCAATTGAGGCATAAAACTAACCCTTTTTAGTAGTAATGTTGGAAAAAGCATGTTTCTTTGTTCCTTTTGCATTTTCAGGATAAAAATAGCAAAAAAGAACAAACGAAGCAAATACGCAGCCAAAACCAACATAAATATGAAAAGAAGGAATAACGAACCATGCCCGACCCATCAGCAACACCCCAAAAGACAAAAACAAAAGTTACAGAAGACGACCACGGGCTGTGTCCATCCAACACGGGGCGTGGTCACACCCTACACTTCAAGACAAAACCTGCAGAAGCTTCTACGCCCATCACAAGGCCGTGCCCAGGCCAACATGGGGCGTGGTCAACTATAAGATTTGCAGGATCCAGATAGTACAGCGAACAGTTGACCACGGGGCCGTACCGAGAGGCCACGGGGTCGTGTGGGGCCCTCTGCTGTCAGATACAATTAATGAAGAAAGAGAAGGATGATGGCCACGGGCCTTGCCCACTGGACACGGGGCCGTGGCCGGGCCTCTGTTTTGACTATAAATAGGGGTGCTTGGTTCCCTTCAAAGGCATCCCTTGGCAAACCACTTCTCTCTCACTTTGCCACCACTCCACCACCACTACAACACCAACACCCACCACCATCATACATCTTCCATCTTTAGAGTGTGTAGTAGTCTTGGGATCCAAGATTGATTGTAAGGGTTTTTGTCAATCAAAGGCCATGTTTGGCTAATCTCTTACATCACTTGGTGAAGACAAGTCTTTAATGTATTACTTTTTATTTTTAATCTTTCGGCACTTTGTATTTGGGTTTGTATTAATGACTTTAATAACTAGTTTCTTATGTTGAAAGTGAATTTTCCTACCATTTCTTCATGATGTCATTGATTTGCTCATTCGTGTTTTTACGGTCTATATAAAGCGCGTTAACTAACCTGGTAGGGGGTTAGAAGATTCGTTTGGTAAAATTCTTGTCTCGTTCAGTGTATAGATCCTACGAGGACTTGGTTCGAGATTATTAGGACCTCCTTCAATACCCTAAAGGTATTGGATGGCGGGGGTGTGAACGGGTTGAACCCTCATATGTAAACTACTATTAATATTTTAAACCGGCTACTTGGGATTGTATCCTTACTGACTCAAACCACTTAGCCAAGGGTAACGTCACCTTCAAAAGAGGGGCCTACCACTTTTCACATTAATAACTTACTTAATTGTCTTCCAATATTCCAACCCTTTGGGATTGTATCCCTACTGACTCAAACCACTGGGTTGAGGGTAACGTCACCTTCAAAAGAGGGGCCTACCACTTCTGTTCCTGCCGCTCAATTTCATTTTCTGGTCCTGAGACTTTGTAATTTGTTGGGTATTTCCTTATGGATCAATACTCGGGAGATTACACTCACTACTACATAGAGGATGATTATGAGGAAGAATATTTTACCATTTGCAGCAACCCCCCTTTAGGTACAATATTGTGACCTTTTCCAACCATCCGCCTCATATTCTTATTATGAGGAACCTAGTTTTGAACCTCCAAAATCAAGCTTTGATTGGAACACTTATCCCACTCATTTTGACATACCACCGACTATCCTTCCCGAAGCCGAAAGAATAATAGAACATCTTAAAACTCTTGAGCGGTTACTAAAAGAATCCAGAGCAAGGGAAGAGGTTGTTTGTACCAAGGAAGTAATAGTCGAAGAAGTAAAAATGGAAGAACAAATAAGTGAAAAACCTACGCCTGAGTCAACCAAAGAAGAAGGTAAGTCAACAAACAAAAAGTTCGAAAAAGAGTCAGATTTTCAAGAAATTAACATTTTATCACCTTCTTTCGAGAACCATGGTTTGGTACCCACTCATGCTAAGTTTTTAAAAGAGTCAAACACTAACGCTAGAGTTGACGAAATAGTTAGCATCAAATTAACAAATGATCAAACTACGCTAATAAAAGATGAGCAATTTGAAAATAACATAACACCGGTTCCATGTTTCTTTCAAAATAGCTTTATTAGCAATATCACCATCAACAAAGATCTTTATGTTAATATAATGCCTAACTATATTTTAAAAAAATTAAATATTAGTGATTTTTCTCCACTTCAAATCCCACTTTTTCTATCTAATCGAAAGATGATAAAATCAACGGGAGTAGTTGAGGATGTGTTAATTCAAACAAACCAAGCGGTAGTCCCCACCGACTTCATCATTCTCGATGATGCCCCGCTTGTATTGGGACGACCTTTCATGAAAACTCATCAAGCATTGATCAACCGGAAGCAAAATAACTTACCAATTCAATTAGGGGCCGCCAAAAGGTATGTCAATCTTAACCAATGCATAAAATACCCATTCGGCAATGACGACCCCTTAATTAAAGATGAAGATGAGCCACCCGATACGGAAGAAGAGCTGCACCAACTTGTCAAAGAAGAAGACGCCATTGAACAAATCTTTATGGTCCTCAACCAAGAGCAACCAAATAAGGAGTCTCCCAAAGACCCACCACTTGAGCTCGAAGAGCTCCCAAAAGGTTTGGAATATGCTTTTTTAGACAAGCATGGTAAATTACCAGCAATTATTTCATTAAAATTAACTAGTTTAGAAAAAGAAAAACTAATTTCACTTTTAAGAAAACATAAAAACGTGATTGCATGGAAGCTTGTAGATATAAAAGGAATAAACCCTTCCATGTGCACACAGAAAATTTTAATGGAAGATGACTACAAAACGGTAATACAACCACAACGTAGAGTCAATCCAAATGTTCAAGAAGTGGTTAAAAACGAAGTCATCAAACTACTTGATGCTAGAATCATCTACCCAATTTCTTATAGCCCATGGTTGAGTCCCGTTCAAGTAGTTCCAAAAAAAAGGAGGTATGACGGTAGTAACCAATGAAAAAAACGAATTGATACCAACAAGGACCGTCACCGGATGGAGAATTGTATAAACTATCGTAGGTTAAATGAGGCAACAAGGAAAGACCACTTCCCTTTACCTTTTATCAACCAAATGTTGGAAAGACTATCCGGTCATAACTTTTATTTTTTTAGATGGTTTTTCAGGTTATTTTCAAATATCGATAGCCCCTGAAGACCAAGAAAAAAAACAACCTTCACATGCCCCTATGGAACTTTCGCTTATCGACGCATGCCTTTTGGTCTATGTAATGCCCCCGCAACATTCCAACGTTGCATGGTGGCCATCTTCCATGATTTGATATAAAAAACCATGAAAGTTTTCATGGATGACTTTTCTATCTTTCGAGATTCATATGACCAATGCCTCGATAACCTTGAACTAATGCAATCCCGATGTGAGGAAACCAACCTCGCCCTTAATTGGGAAAAATGCCATTTCATGGTCACGGAGGGAATAGTACTCGGTCACAAAATCTCAAGCGAAGGAATGGAGGTTGATCGAGCAAAGATTGACACTATCTCTCGATTACCACCTCCATCCTCTGTTAGAGCCATAAGAAGTTTCTTAGGGCATGCCGGATTTTATAGTCGATTTATCAAAGACTTTTCAAAAATCTCAAGACCTCTAACTAAATGACTTGAAAAAGATGCACCATTTATCTTTGACAAGGATTGCAACCACGCATTTTTAACACTAAAAGAAATGCTAGTCAATGCACCAATCATGATAGCGCCTGATTGGAAATTACCCTTTGAAATCATGTGTGATGCAAGTGACTTTGCATTTGGAGCAGTTTTGGGACAACGAAAAGATAAGCATTTTCATCCAATATACTACGCTAGTAAAACTCTCAATGATTCACAAGAAAATTATACCACAACAAAAAAAGAACTACTAGCTGTAGTATTTGCTTTTGATAAATTTGGTTCTTATCTTGTTCTTTCTAAAACAACAGTTTATACAGACCATGCAGCCATTCGTTATTTGTTTAAAAAACCGGATGCCGAACTACGTTTAATCAGATGGATTCTACTCCTCCAAGAATTTGACATCGAAATAAAAGACAAGAGAGGAGCTGAAAACACCGCCGCAGATCACCTATCTCGCTTGGAAGATCAAGCTTTGGAGGCAACTAGGGACGAGCTCACCAACAAAAAATTCCCAACGGAATCTTTAGAAATGGTGGAATATCAGGAAGAACCATGGTACGCCGACTACGCCAACTACCTAGCTAGTAGGATAGTCGTAAAAGGATGGTCACATCATAAAAGAAAAAAATTCTTTGCCAATGTAAAACACTACTTTTGGGAAGATCCATATCTTTTCATAATTTGTGCTGACCAACTCATCCGACGATGCGTACATGGCAATGAAGCAGAAAAAATGCTCCACCATTTTCATGAAGGACCATACAGAGGACATCACGGAGCCACTGATACCGCTCGAAAGGTAATTGATTAAGGATTCTATTGGCCAACCATTTACAAAGATGCACAAAATCTTATCAAGACATGTGATGCATGCCAATGATCAGGTAATATTTCTTCCAAAAACGAAATGCCACCAAATGGTATTCTTGTTTGTGAAATTTTTGATGTATGGAGTTTAGACTTCATGGGTCCTTTCCTACCATGAAAAGGAAATGATAGGACCGTCCTCCTCAGCTCGGGAACGTAAATTTGTATCTATTGTTCATATGATTTGTTGGACATAACAAACATTTTTTTAACATAATTTTTAATCTACAAAGCTTTGAGCTTGACTATTCGGGTTCAAGAGAATGAAAATTTAACAAGTTCAAGGCTTCGTGGGTTGTAAAAGTTTTAAAAAAATGGATTGGGAATATTTCAGGTTGAAACATAATATTAATGTGTCAACTCCAGAAGGGACTCAACATTACAAAAGTATTATGAAGCACTTATTTAAAACTTTCATGATCATGAAAGATGAAACATTGGATGAGTTGATAAAACGGTACTGTGATTTGATTTCAGAAATGAGGATTTGGGTATGGGTATCGGATGCTGATAAGATATTAAAGTTTGCTGAATCTCTATCTTCTGAATGGGATGATTATCTAGTTGAATTGAAAAGATTTCCATGGTTCAGATGGTTAGGTCTAGATGAGTTTATCATAAACATTAAAGAACAGGAACCAGAAATTGAAAAGAAGAAGGCAATGAAGCAAAAAGTTATTGAAGAAATAAATGTGAAGAATATTGAAGTCAAAGAATCCGTCATGATTACAAATGAGGCTTCGTGTTCTGAACCAGTGTGCACAAAATGTGATAAATCTAGATTAGACAATGCCAAACTCTTGACTAATCTGGAGAGTTTGACATTAGAAAATAAAACGTTAAAAGAAAATGAGAAGAATTTTGAAAATAAAATAAAAATGTTAGAAAATGAAAAATCTGTTTTTGAAAAAAATAATATTGAAAATCAAAAAGCAATATATTCTTATCTTGAGAAAATAACTCAACTTGAAAATGAAGTTGAGAATGCTAAAAATAAAATTGTTGAATTGGAAAAGAAGTTGAAAGGTTTTGTGAAATCGTCATTGATTCTAGATCATATATGTCCAAAACCGATCAATAAGAATAAAGAGAAAATTCCAATAAGTGACAATGTCACATAATATAACGATGTCATAATTGAGGATTGTGATGATGATACAGATGATGAAAGCGATAAAAATGATAGAAATGAAATATTTTTAAAACTAAAAGAAAAATTTCAAGAAACTGTTCTACAATCTTCTGAAAAAGGTGAATGTTCAACGCAAAAACCATGTAAGCAGAATGGAGAACAAAAACAAATAGAAAAATAAAATTCTAAACATTTTCAAAACAAAAATAAAAGTTCATCGGTATGATCATCCAATCATTATAAAAATAAAAAAAATTGAAAATCAAAACTCACAAAAATTTGATAATAAGTGGTGCAGGTCGGACCATAGTTCTTCGAAGTCAAATCAAGTTTTCGATAACAGGGTGTGTTACAACTGTGGAGTAAATGGACACATTGCTGTTAACTGCCCGAGAAAGAGATTTGATACGAGAAGCTGCTATAATTGTCAAATCAAAGGTCATATTTCTAGACATTGTCCGATAAATTCGAAGAGAAGATGGTTGGATAAATTTTAGGGGGAGAACAAAAAAGTTGCGAAGAAAACAGTAAAAACAGAAGAAAAGGCCAAAGAACAGAAAGTGAAAATATCGCAAGGGGAGAAAGAAAGTTAGAGAGTTTTTAGAAAAGATTTTGTCCTTGGATACGAGCGTTTCAGATACAAGTTCTGGAGAATCGTTTTACTTTATAAAGAGTAATCAGTCAAGTAAAATGAATTCATCAGATACAAATCTGAAGACAAAAGAGAGAACAGTGAATAAATTGATTAATCAAACAGTTAAAGAATCAAAGAAAGTAAAATTTTCATATAAAGTTTTTATCAAACTGTTTGAATATAAAAGAGAAAGTGAGAGGTTGTTTACTTTAGATGTTAATGAATGGTTCCAATTCAAAACTAACTAAAGATTGTTTGAATGTGCAGGATAACTAAACTTCAAGCAAGCGTCATTTCTGTTGGTGCATATGTATGTTGCCTACGTCATTATGTATCGAGTCTGAGTTAATAGGGCTTAATCTGTTAGAATTTAGGCATATTTAAGAGAGTTAGGAGTCAAGTTCGCTGGTAATTGGTGTTGTGAAGTCAAGTTCGGCCGAACTTGACTAGGTCAAGTTCGCCCGAACTTAGTCTCCTCACCAGTGAACATGTTCAACTATAAAATAGGTGCCTTGGTGATTTCATTTGTAACTTGGAGAGATTTTGGCACAGAGACAGTGAAGCTCTGTCGGATCCGGTTTTCGAATGTATTGAACTTTAGATCAATGAAAACAACATTTAAATGAGTAATTCTTGTTATTTGATTAACTTGTCATTAGTTTCTGCCTAATCGGACAATAGATAACAAATTAGGTTCTCGTGCTAATCGTGGACGTTCCTACAAGTGGTATTAGAGCCTGGATATCTATATTTGCTGGAATCAAGACAATAATCTCTCTATTTCATCTCCATTCTATCATTTTTCTTAAAATTTTTACATACTTGATGATTTCATGGTCAAAAATGGGTGATTTTTGAATATGTCATGTAAAATAAATCATAGATAAACCCTTGAGAGTTTGGAAATCAAATTCAAACGGTTTGATATCAAAAAGTTGCAAAAACCATGTTTTGGAAACAAGGTTCAGCCAAACTTCATACTAAGTTCGACCGAACTTGATTGAAAATCTTTGAGTTTTCATCATGTTCGACCGAACTTGATTATTTTTTCAAGGTTTTGAGCTTAAGTCCGCTCGAACTTGTTGATTTTTGCTTGAAATTCCATCAAGTTCGACCGAACTTGATATAATTCTTGTGAAAATTCACTCAAGTTCGCCTGAACTTACCTTTTCTCTTGAAATTTAAGCATAAGTTCGACCAAACTTAACAGTTTCTTCTAAAAATACTCAAGTCCGCTCGAAGTTTGATTTTTCTCAAAAACCCACATCAAGTTCGACCGAACTTGAGTGTGCTTGATAAAATTTTGAAAATTAATCCACCTAAGTTTGACCGAACTTGTGAATACTTGAAATCAAAAAATGTTTTCACGAACTTGTTTGTTTCTAATCGATTTTCGAGTGTTTTTGATCATATTCTCAGTAAGTCTACGGATTGTCAAAATGGAAGATTTCCACAACGTATTCGTCTCTCAAATGGCTTCTTCATCAAATGCTAATGTTCTTGCGGCAAATCAAATGAACATCGACAACGAAATGGGTACTACGTCAAAACCGCCAAAGCTAATGAGCATGGGTGAATTTGAAGGATGGAAAGGAAAGTTTGTGAATTGGATACAAGCGAATCAATTCAACAGCTGGGTTGCAATTGAGGATGGTTACAAATGGCCAAAAGATGAACGTGATCAAGATCTTCCGCTGAATAAGTTTTCAAATGCTGACAAAGATAACTATGTTGCGGACAAGAAAATGATCAGCTTGATACAACAATCAGGGAAGGAAGATATCTTGATACTTTTCCTAGAATATGACACTTCGCAAGAATTATGGAATTCTCTTTGGGTAAAATTCAAAGGAAGTGATGAAATGATCAAAAGCAAAAAGGCTTTAATCAAGATAGAATTCGAGATCTTCACGATGATTAAAGGTGAAACAATGAAGCACATGATCGATAGATACTGTCACCTCATGGTCCAGATGCGGAGACATGATATCAAAGCGATCTAATGAAGAGAAAATCAAAAAGCTGGCTGATGCACTTCCTGAAGGAGAATGGACAACATATCTGACGATTCTGAAGAATAGTCCATCTTGTAGACATTTCAAGTTGTCATCCTTCTATCGACAAATTGGAAGGTCATGAAATGGAGTTAATGAAGATTGCAAAATCAAAGAATGCTAATGTTGTTCAAGATGTCGGTGTCAATTACAAAGGAGGTATTCCTGATACTCCGATTCAAAACCTGAAAATCAAACAACAATTAGTGCAAATACAAATTCTTCTTCAAATCAAAGTTCTCCATATGTTGGATATACAAGTGCAAGTTCAAGCTCTTCATTCCAAAATCAGACAAACCAAGCGAGTTCTGATTCAAATGTTTTCCAGTGTAACATATCAGTTGATTTGAAGAACGTATTTCCTAAAAAGGTGGCCAAACAGCACATAGCACTTCTTGCTACTGTCCTCGAATCATATGAAAGTCTCGTTGCTGGGAAGATCGGAAATCCAGAGATGACTGCCGAAGATCATGATTAGGTAAACGAGAAGAATTGGAGCTAATGGATATTAAATGGAGCCTTGCATCAATTATCAGAAGAGTTTCCAAATTTGTGGTGCTCACTGGAAGGGATATTGGTAACTCAAGCAACAAGCTTGGATTTGACAAGACTAAAGTCACATGCTTCAAGTGTCGACAAAAAGGACACTTCAAACGTGAATGCAACAATCAAGAAGCAAGTGGAAACCAAAATCCTTTCAGCAGCAACAATGAGTACTACAAGAAAGCTCTTCAATATAGCAATATCCGAAAAGAACCAAGTCGAAGTAGAAGATAAATCTTCAAAGACAACCGAACAAGCTCTTGTTGTTACTCATGAAGAAGATGGTTTTGACTGGAATACATACATCGGAAAGAAAACTGGTGTTGCTATGATGGCAGAGGTAGTGAATGAATCTGATACATCGTATGTCGATGCTGCTTTAGAAAATGCCATTCTGGAAGGATATACACAGAGAGCTGAGGAAGAAGAGTTAGCTTATCTTGAGATGCAGAAGCAAGAAGCTTTAAAAGCAGACGCAGAAAAGGTAAAGGCTAAAGTAAGTATGTCTGAAAAGGAGGTTGTGAAAGTTGTGGAGGTTGAAAAACCTTGCACAAAGTGCACAAGTGCTTGTGAACCATGTCTTGATAAAGTCAAAGTCATGAGAGAATTGACTGTACACAACGAATACATTCCTTATGATTACATAACCATAAAAAGAAGCTTATGACAAAATATCAAGCAAATATAAATATGTTGAACATGCTAATAGTGAGCTTAACGTTAATGTAAAAATGTTAAATGCTACAGTAATTGAAAAAACAAAAGGCAATTAACATGTACATTAATACCATTGCTGAAACAAAGCTTGAGTTTCACAGCATGAAAATTGAAATGGAAAGAGTAAGACAGCTTCTAAAGAGTTACACTACAAACGCGTATGTCATTGATCACATTTACCTACGATTAAATCGGAGGAAAATGGTGAGAAATCAAAGCGTAAAGAGTACGGATGTGTTCCTCCACCATTCTTGCAAGTTATTCATGCAAGAATGATGATGAAATTGAAAGGCATTTAATCTACTTATTTTGTCTTATAAGAAAAATAAATTGTCTGAGAACATTGATGTAGACTTTACAAAATCAAATGATGACAATGAAGCGGTGGTAAAAGATGTGGTTAAAAATGTGTTGGGTTGATTCTGATAACGACAGCTCTCAAAGCGCCAACTCAGGTTCAAACAAGTCTGATACACAGTCCGAAAATGACGATATAGCTTCAGAACATGATCTAAGTGATGATCCTAATATTGTCATGTACAAGGTTAAGGATTCGATAGATTATACTTCGATGATAGCTTTCTGATTCGGAATGTAAAAGAAGATCAAATTGTTTTAAACTTGTAGACGTTTCATTAGATGATCTTGAAAAAATTGAGAAAAGATTTTACTTGAAACCTAAAAGGAATGTTAACAATTATCGAAAGGTTGCTGGTGATTTTCATGAGCACAGGAGAGCATGATTAGGTTTGGAGGTTGAAGAAGAAGAACCGAAGAAGAAACAGAAAGCAATGTTCCAAGAATACAAAGGTAAAAACATAAAATTTGTGTACGGAACAAGCATGGTTCAAGAGGAAAGCATGATCGGTAAGCAATCGAATGATGAATTCAAGAAAGAAAAAGAACTTCGGGACAATGCTAAAACCAAGTCCACAAGTGGAGTAAAGCCCACTAGTGGAAATTTTTCTGATAATCGGACTTGCTTTAAATGCAATAATGTTGGTCACATTGCTCGCAAGTGTCTGAGTCTAAGGCCTGTATTTCCTCGAAAGAAAACCGAGTCAAAAGATGAAAAGCAAAAACAACAAGAGATTGTGAAACATGTCACAGAAACAAATAGAAACTATGAATCTAAAAATGAAGTGAAACCTAAAACGAGTTCAAAGTTTGAAAACTCAACATTTGAAAAAGGTGAAACTTCAAGGTTTAATGAAATCAAAGATTCTAGGTTCTAATCAAGAAAGCAAGAAGCAAACTACAATCATGGGTTGCTAAGAAAAGGCTTTCATCATCAGAAAAACAAAGTCTGTTGCTAATAAAACTGAAAATGTCAAATCAACCGAAACTGAAATTAAAAATGTTCTTTCAAAGTTAAATTTTTCAAATGAACAAAGAAAGAAATAGACGAAATGTTTTCAGAATCGACATCAGACGAAATGTTTGATGATGATTTTGATTATGATGATGGTTGTGAATATGATTATAATGCTTATCATGTCAAACCCAAAACGAAAAAGGTTTGGGTTTCATTTTTCAAATAGTTGCTTTGTGTGCAGGAGTTCAAAGATCCAATTTGTCAAAGTCAAAACAGGATAGTGGAACTCCATGAGTATTTAACTTATCTAGAAAGTCATATTCTTTGATGGTTTTTGAAATTACAAATTGGTTGAAAAAGAAAAGTTAAAAAGAATTTTTTGAAAATTTGAGAAAATCCACACCGTTTAACAGAACTCTGATTGTTATACTGAAAAATCATTTAAAACTGATTTTTACAAGTGGTTTTTACAAGTTGAGGTTAACAAAGTTTAATGGTTTGTTCTTTTGTTAGGTGATGATGCAGAAGTTGAAAACAAAAAGGATCAACGACGAGTTCTCGGGATCCACATTGGTTTGTTATATTTTTTAGAAGAATTTTTTTAGAATCTAAAATCCAAAAATATGGTTTTGATTTTGGGGGGGCAAGAAAATTTAAAATTTTTAGAAAAATCAAAAACATATGAAAAACTTGAAAATTCAAAAACATTAAAAATTCAAAATGTACAAAAATATTGAAAAAGACAAAAAGAATTTGGTTGTCAAAAAGGAAATGATAGTACATCAGTGGACTATCACAGTATGCTAAAGAATTGTAAAGTTTAAAAGTGATAAACAAGTCTTACTGTGAATGTGTAGATAGGCTTTAGACGTTCAGTAGATTGTTTCTGAGAATATAAACTCAGCAACTGCTTAATCTCGTGGATTAACACATCTTGGATATATGGACTTAGTACTCCGAAATTTCGATTGAAGGGTTGCCAGATTCTGAGATACGAGGTCTTTATAGATAGTTGATATCTGGGTATTATACAAGTTCTTCTGATTTTGCGAAAGCAATAGCCTAGAACTTCTATAATGCTTTTGCTATAAACCCCAAATTAGCATGCAAAATTTGAAAAGTATCGAAAGGTCTAATCTTTTGCAATGCTTAAAAGATTCCTTAAGTGGAACACACCTTAAAGTCAAGCCTTCATCTCTTTGTCTGTACGGTAGTACTAATAAGAGCTCTCAAGGCCTCGCACAATCCAGATACAGATATCAATTACGCTATATTCACCTGTAAGATGAAATCTAGGGAATCTAGATTCGGGAGTATATTCAAGAAGTGGGAAACATAGTTAAGTCAAGTTTTCATAATTCTTAACTTAACATATCTTGGAATAGTTGAGAAATGTGATAAAGTTTAAGTGGACAACTATATCAACAATCTAGGTAAATGAGTTTAAATCTTAAAGTCTCAAAAGGTCAACGGTACTGGTGATATGTCTCAATCAAACTGATATGATCCTTAGACACGAATTCAGAAAAAAATATGTCTGTAAATATGTTTGTACATAGTTTACTATCTTTAAATTGCTTTACTTGTTAAAAGTTTTGTAAATACTTTACTTGCTTTTCAAGATAAAAATCAAAAAGATTTTCAGTGTGTTTTAGCATAAAGTTTCTAAAATAAAAAAGATTTTGTTTCTACGTTAGTTTCAACGAACCAATGTTGGATAACGGATCTTCAAAGTCTGGTAAGAAAATATGATAAATGTTTAAAAGTTCATTAATTTGAAACTTTAAAATAAGATTGTTCATAATGGTTTTTCAAACTGAGGTCATTAATTTGGACTCGGATTGACATATTTGGTTAATCAAGGTCATTAACTTAGACTTGATCAACTAAGTGGATTTTCACAAATCAAATGTGTAAGTTGAAGGAATTAAACGTAAAATGTATTCAAGGTCATTAAATTGAACTTGAAACAATTATGGTTTTTGAAAAGATTGAATTAAAGATTAAAGTTTGAAATGTTGATGGTACAAAATTTCAAAACAGTGAATTTGAAATGTTTATTTGAATGTCAGAATTTATTTAGACAAATAGTAAAGTTTGAGGGGGAGCTGGATAAAACATTGTCCAAAGATTTCAGAAAGCTCAAAGCTAAGGGGAGTTTGAAGTTTAAAGATCAAAGCAAAGGGGAGTCTGAGACTAAAGCTTAAAGCAAGGGGGAGCATGGTGATTAAAAGTTTTATCAAGACAAAGCTCAAAGAAAGAGAAAGAGGATACAAAGATCAAGATGTTAAAGTTTATACAAGAACGATCGGAAGATCAGAAGATTGTAAATGTCAAAATGACTGCGGCAACATCCAAGGGGGAGTCTGTTGGTGCATATGTCTGTTGCCTACGTCATTATGTATCGAGTCTGAGTGAACAGGGCTTAATCTGTTAGAATTTAGGCATATTTAAGAGAGTTAGGAGTCAAGTTCGCTGGTAATTGGTGTTGTGAAGTCAAGTTCGGCCGAACTTGACTAGGTCAACTTCGCCCGAACTTAGTCTCCTCACCAGCGAACTTGTTCAACTATAAATAGGTGCCTTGGTGATTTCGTTTGTAAATTGGAGAGATTTTGTCATAGAGACCGCGAAGCTCTGTCGGATCCGATTCTTGAATGTATTGAGCTTTAGATCAATGAAAACAACATTTAAATGAGTAATTCTTGTTATTTGGTTAACTTGTCATTAGTTTCCGCCTAATCGGACAATAGATAACAAATTTAGGTTCCCGTGCTAATCGTGGACATTCCTACAATTTTGGAAGCAGTGGTTGTTCTGCAGTGGAAATAACTTGAAAGGATTGGTGTACCACACAAACAAAATGGTAGTCTCGCGTTCACATTCGTAAAAAGTCATTAAATGGTTAAAATGGAAGATTCTTATTTTCGATTTCGAAAAGATGTTTTCAATTTTAGGGGGATTAAAAATTTTAAAATTGTAAATCTAAAATTAATGTAAAATTGAAAAACATCATTTTCAAAATCATTTTAGATAGATAAATTTTTTAAAAAGACAAAAACAATAGAAAATCTTAAGATATCAAAAACATTGAAAAATGAAAAAATGAGATTACTTGTGTGAATAGAGGAAATGATAGTACATCAGTGGACTATCAGTGCATGCTAAAGATATGTATTGTTTAAAATGGTTAAACAATCTCACTAAAGATGTGTCGGTAGGCTCAGCTAGACTAGTAGTTTTGCGATAATGATATAAATCTATATGAAATAGCCTAGTTCTAGTGGGAAACACGATTGAAAGCATAGTATTTTGTTTTGTCCTTCGTGACTATGTACCTACTCGGTAATCGCTGAATGCTTAAAAGCATACAAAACTGGTCAGTTTGTGAACTTTCACAACTTACTAAAAAAGTCATTGTGATTGTGTATTCCATTTTGCAAAGATTTAAACTTGTTTTATTTCTTTATTTTGTTTAAGCATTGGACATCATCTGCGTATACGAAAGTATCATACTGGATGTTAGTGCCTAAACCTTTCTGCTTTGTTTTTCTTGGTGTTTCGTTTAAATCTTTGGGTCACCTCTGCGTATATGAGAATATCGAACTGGTGGTTAAGATCTAAAATTTTGTCTAAACAATTTCAACTTGTTTTTATTTCCTATTTTGTTTAAACATTGGACTTTCTATGCGTATCGAAAGATCGACCTGATTGTTAATGTTTAAACATTCTTCATTATTTTCACACATATCACAGTTGATGAAAGTTTAAAGGCATTACCTGAGTCGGTGTATTACATGATGAGGGGATATGCTGAGATCGCGGGGTCCATAAGATCTTAGTGCAAATTAATGTACCTTAACGTATCAGTAAGCATTACTAAAGATTCTAGATTGAGTTTAAGTGGACAACAATACCGACAATCCATGTGAATTGTTTAAACTGAGTGTTTCATCTAGATCAACGGTGCAGCTGATATGTCTCAGTAAACTAATATGATCCTCTAGCACATTTCTCACAAAAATATAAGCTGTAAATGTTACATTTCAGTATGTTTACATTTCTGCTTTCAATATTAAAAATCCAAAAAGCTTTTGTTTCAAAATTTTCCATGGAAACTTGATAATGTTGAATGTGAGCCGGACCAACGAGACTGTTATGAAACTATTTGTGTGTGGATACGAGGGTTTGTTCTTAGACGTCAAATCTTAAAGATTCGGAGCACCATTCAAGGGGGAGACTACGGTTTCACTTGAAGATCCAAGGCAGTTCACGACTAAACTTCACAGATTTCTAGCTATCTCGAAGGGGGAGACTGTTAGTGCACTATCTGTGTGGCCATACTAGAAACCTAATTGTACTAGTTAAAGTCTAATGTCTTGAGTCTGTAATATACCGGACAGAGGTTTCGCTAGGTTATTTTAGAGTTGTTTAGATCAGAATAGGTTTCGGTACGGCACAGCGTGTAGAGAGCGGGCATGATAGGGAATGATGTAATCACATTTATGTGATGACATCATAATTACTAAATCATTATTGCATCATCATGAAGTCATCTAATTAGATATATCATCTGCATTCAAGTAAGTTCGCTCAAGCAGAAGAAGTTTGCAGTTGGAAGCTCACTTTAGAACGAAGTGAATCATATATATATATAGCACCTTGCACACCAAACTGATAACCAGACAACAACTTCGCTCAAAGAGCTCTCAAGAACAAGGTTTTCGGTACCGATCTAGAACGAGTCGTTTTTGTAACGTAGACGTCGAAACTCTGTCCGATCTTTGATTAGAACGTAATAAACGTTGATTATTAAAACTTGATAGGACCGTCCTCCTCAGCTCGGGAACCTAAATTTGTATCTATTGTCCATATAAGCAGAAATTATATGAAAAGTTTAACCAAATACACAAGAATTACAGTTTAATCATCAGTTTATTAAGTCTAAAGATATTACAACTCGAAATCCAAACTGACAGAGCTTCGCCAAAGAAGTCGCAAAGTTGTTACAATGAGAAACCATGACTCAACTATATATAGACAAGCAAGTTCGCTCGAAGCTAGTCCTCGCTAGATCAAGTTCGGCCAAACTTGATCAGCCGACTATAACTTCGGCCGAACTTGTTGATTACAACATAAATACTTCGTCAAATCTAACAATTCAATCTCTAAACATATAGACTCGATCCAAGACCTAAACAATAGACATCATGTATCAACAAACTCCCACTGGAATTTTGTCGCAGCGTCTTGATCAGTCTTCAATCTCAAACATCTTCCAAAGAAGTTCTTATATGGTTTCTTTCGACGTTCTTGCTTTGGGATAGGCGTTTAATATGTAGGAGGTGCCCACTTCATAAATTGAAACATTCTGATTCTTGCCTCCCTACCTTTCTCGTGAATCCTCTCTAAACGCTTCTCCTCCTTTAAGAACTCTTCTCTTTTCCAGCTCTCTCCACCTGGATTCCCACATGTGCCCTGAGTTAATACCATGTGCATAGCAAATGTTAATCACACCTTGGTATTGCTTTGCTTGGACTTCCTCTCGCTTATCAAAACAAATCTTGTTGAAGAACAATCATTTGACATGTTCCCTCGAGCAATTAACTAGCCACATCGGGTCTAGTATTCTGATCGTTCTCCACAGCCCCCAAATCCTCCTCCGTTCTATCGGTTCTGGATCCTTTTCTTTTGTTTTATCCCACGTCTCATCAGGACATAAAATAATCACAGCTTCACAAGTTCTTGGATCCGTTTGCCACCACAGAAAGTAAGGATGAAAATCCTGTTCAATGGGCTTTAGTGGCATATTCTTCATCGCTCGAGGATGCTTCATCACTAGAGTGATATCTTTTTCTCCCGTTTTCTTGTTGATCTTGATTCTGCATTTAGGAATAAACGGTTTCCATAATTCAAAACCCCTCGATCCTTCAAACTTAATTACTCTCCACAATCTCTGTTCATTTAACTTCATTTGA
Organism: Scalesia atractyloides; assembly: GCA_947069175.1. Lineage (NCBI taxonomy): Eukaryota > Viridiplantae > Streptophyta > Magnoliopsida > Asterales > Asteraceae > Scalesia > Scalesia atractyloides. Next base: position 70,940,691 of record CAMTDV010000014.1, read on the forward strand.
AAACTGATGTTACGTGTTTGAACCAGCTCTTCAACATCCCAAAACGAGAATGTTTTAATATCAGTTAAGTGTCAGAAGTATTGCACCCCGAACGCCCGCTTTATAGCATACACATCCAGATCACGTATCCAACCCTAGCTTAGGATATCACCCAGAGAAACATCTTTATCCCTCGTGAAGAACGCTAGTGGCCTTTTGAACTTTCTCTCCTTGGGCATTTCTTTAACCACGATATTTTCGCTTTAGCAATTTGTTCTTTCGAAATAACGCTTTGGAATATTGCCCGTCTTTACAACCTCATCAATCTTTTGCTTCAACAGATCAACATCTATCTGGCTCATTAACTCTTCAATCGTTGGGAACTTGTCAGTATTTAGATTAGAATACTTTTCTGCTTCATTATCATCATCAGAATCTTCGAATATTACTCGATCATAGTGTAGGAACGTCCATGATTAGCACGAGAACCTGAATTTGTTATCTATTGTCCGATTAGGCGGAAACTATTGACAGGTTAACCAAATAACAAGGATTACTCATTTAAATGTTGTTTTCATTGATCTATAGTTCAATACATTCGAGAACCGGGTCCGACAGAGCTTTGTCGTCTATGTGCCAAAATCTCTCAACGTTACAAATGAAATAACCAAGGCACCTATTTATATGTGAGGAAGTTCGCTGGTGAGGATAGAAGTTTGGGCGAACTTGACTTAGTCAAGTTCGGCCGAACTTAACTTCTCAAAACCTTTCACAAGCGAACTTGACCTCCTAACACTTAAATATGCTTAGATTCTAACAGATTAAGCCCTATTCTTTCAGACTCGATACATAATGACGTAGGCAACAGACATATGCACCAACAGACTCCCCCTTGGATGTTGCCGTAGTAATTGACTTTTAAAATCTTCCGAGTCTTCTGATCTTTAGTTCTTGAATAAAATTTAACATCTTGATCTTTATATCCTCTTCCTCTTTCTTGAGCTTTGTCTTGATAAAACTACTTTAATCAACATGCTGCCCCTAGCTTTAAGCTCTCCACCTTGCTTCAAGCTTTCCGGAAACTTCAATCTTTGCTTTATCAACTCTCCCTCAATCTTTAATTCCTGTCTAAATACTTTCTGACATTCAAATAAACATTTCAGATTCACTACTTTGAAATTTTGTATCATCAACATTTCAAAATTTTAATTATTCTCACAAACTTTGGTTGATTCAAGTTCAACTTAATGATCTTGAATACATTTAACGTTTAAGACCTTTGTTCTCTTAAAAATTTTCAAATATGAAATCCACTTGGTTGACCACGTCCAAGTTAATGACCTTGGTTAACCAATATCATTCACCAAGTTCAAATTAATGACCTTGGTTTGAAACCGTTATGATTAAACCAATGTTTTTCTTCAATTTTAAAGTTTCAACTTAATTAACTTTGTAATACTTTTGATCATTTTTTGACTTTTCACAGATGTCATCAAGATTTTCACCATAAAAGCACCTAACCAAACTTCGAAGAACCGTTCTCCATCATTGGCTCGTTGAAACTAATGAAGAAACAAAATCTTTTTAATTTTTAGAAAGTTTATGCTAAAACACACTGAAAATCTTTTTGGTTTTTATCTGTAAAGCAATTTAAAGAAAGTAAACTATGTACAAACAAATTTACAGACATATTTTGGTGAACTCGTGTCTAAGGATCATATCAGATGTTTGAGACATATCACCAGTATCGTTGTCTTTTTAAAGTCTTTAAGTTTTAAACTCCTTTACCTAGATTGTCGATATGTTTGTCCACTTAAACTTTACCACGTTTCTCAACTGTTCCAAGATATGTTAGGTATGATTTATTAAATTTGACTTAACTATGGTTCCCACTTCTTTCATGTACTCCCGAATCCAGATTCCCTAGATTTCATCTTACAGGTGAATATAGCGTAATTAATATCTGTCTTTGGATTAATGCGAAACCTTGAGAGCTCAGGTTAGTACTCCGTACAGACAAAGAGATGAAGGATCGTCTTTAAGGTGTGTTCCACTTAAGGAATCTTTTAAGCATTGCAAATGATTAGATCTTTTGATTCTTTTCAAATTTTGCATGCTAATTTGGGTTTTTAGCAAAAGCATTATAGAAGTTCTAGGCTATTGCTTCTGCAAAATCAGAAGAACTTGTATAATACTCCAGATATCAATCATGAATAAAGACCTCGTATCTCAGAATCAGGCAACCCTTCAATCGAAATTTCGGAGTACTAAGTCCATATATCCAAGATGTGTTAATCCACAAGTTTAAGCAGTTGCAAAATTTAGTTTATATCCCGGAAATAATTTACTGAACGTGTAAAGTCTATCGACACATGCAAAGTAAGACTTGTTTACCACTTTTAAACTTTACAATTCTTTAGCATATTGTGATAGTCCACTGACGTACTATCATTTCCTTTTTAACAACCAAATTTTTTTTGTCTTTTTCAATGTTTTTGTACATTTTGAATTTTTCAAATGTTTTTGCATCTTCCATTTTTTCAAATGTTTTTTATTTTTCTTAAATATTTTCTTACTCCCCCAAAAATCAAAAACATATTTTTGGACTTTGGATTTTTAAGAAAAACTATTCTAAAAAGATAACAAACCAATGTGGATCCCGAGAACTCGTTGTCCGATCCCATTTGTTTTCATTTTCTGCATCATCACCTGTCAGCAGAACAAGCCATTAAACTTTCATAACATCAACTTGTAGAAACCACTTGTAGAAAATCAATTTTTAAATGATTTTTCAATATAACAATTAGTGTTCTGTTTAACGCTGTGGATTTTCTCAAATTTTTAAACATTCTTTTCAATTTTTCTTGTTGAACCACTTGTAATTTCAAAAACGTCAAAGATTATGACTTTCTAGATAAGTTAAAGACTCATGGAGCTCCGCTATCCTGTATCATTTTTTATAGAGTGGATCTTGGGACTTCTGCACATGAAACAACTATTTGAAAAATGAAACCTAAACCTTTTTGGTTTTGGGTTTGAAAGAATAACAGTCTTCATAATCACTTTCCAAACCATCATCATAATCAAAATCATCATCAAGCATTTCTTCCAACAACAATTTTAAAACTTTTTCGACCTTTTCTTTCTTTGTCTGTTTGATTATTGTTTCGGTTGATTTAACGTTTTCAATTTTGTCAGCAACAAACTTTGGTTTTTCAGATGATGAAAACTTTTTCTTAGCAACCCAGGATTGTAGCTTGCTACTTGATTTCTTGATATAGAATCTAGAATATTTGTTTTCATTTAATTTTGAAGTTTCACCTTTTTCAAATGTTGAGTTTTCAAACTTTGAACTCATTTTAGGTTTCATTCTGTCTTTAGATTCATAGTTTCTATTTGATTATGTGACAGATTTTACAATCTCTGTTGTTTTTGCTTTTCATTTTTTGAAACATTTTTTCTTCGTGGAAACACAGGCTTTAGATTCAGACACTTGCGAGCAATATGACCAATAGTATTGCATTTAAAGCAAGTTCGATTATCAGAAACATTTCCACTAGTGGGTTTCACTCCACTTGTGGACTTGGTTTTAGCCTTGTCCCGAAGTTTTTTCTCCTTTTTAAATTCATCATTCGATTTCTTACCAATCATACCTTCTTCTTGAACCGTATTCGTCCCATACACAAACTTCATGTGTTTACCTTTGTGTTCATAAAATGTCGACCTCTGGTTCTTTCTCGGTTCTTCTTCACTTTCCTCCAAACCCAATCCTACTCTCCTGTTCTCAGTAAAATCACCACCAAACTTTCGGTAATTGTTAGCATTCCTTTTGGGTTTCAAGTAAAATCTTTTGTCATTTTACTCAAGATCATCTGATGAAATTCTACAAGTTTAAAAAATTTATCAAGTTGATCCTCTTTCACGTTCCGAATCGGAAAACTATCATCGAAGTATAATCTATCAGATTCCTTAATCTTATACATGAAAACATTAGGATCATCACTTAGATCATGTTCTGATGATGTATCGTCATCTTCAGATTGTGATTCCGAGTTTTTTGAACTTAATTTGGCACTTTCAGAGCTGCCTTCATCAGAATCATTTCCTAACACATTTTTGACCACATTTTTTACAATCGCTCATTGTCAACATTTGATTTTGTAAAGTCTACGTCAATGTTCTCAGGCAATTTGTCTTTCATTTCTGATAAGAGTAAAATAGTAAATGCCTTTTCAATCTCATCATCTTTCTTGCAGGAGTAACTTGCAAGAAGTGGTGGAGGAACACTTCCGTATTCTTTACGCTTTGATTTATCACCATTTTCCTCCGACTTAACCGTAGGTAAAATGTGATCAATGACATAGGCGTTTGTGGTGTAACTTTTCAGCAATTGTCTTACCCTTTCTGTTTCTATCTTAATGTCATGAAGCTCACGCTTTGTTTTGGAAATAGTATTAATGTACATGTTAATTGCTTTTTGTTTTTCAATTATTGTAGCATTTAACATCTTTACATTAGCACTGAGTTCACGATTAGCTTTTTTTGACATTTTTATATTTGCTTAATATTTTGTCATAAGCTTCTTTCATGGTTCTATAATCACAACGAAAGTTTTCGTTGTGTACAGTCAATTCTCTTATGACTTTGACTTTATCAAGACATGGTTCACAAGGACTTGCGCACTTTGTGCAAGTTTTTCAACCTCCACAACTTTCACAACTTTCTTTTCAGACACACTTACCTTAGCTTTTACCTTTTCTGGCTCTAATTTCAATGCTTCATGTTTTTGCATCTCAAGGTAAGCTATCTCTTCTTCCTTAGCTCTCTTCCTATAACCTTCCAGAATAGCATTCTCTAGAACAGCACAAATACGATGTATCAGATTCATCCACTAAATCTGCTATCATGGCAATGCCTGTTTTCTTTCCGATGTATCTGTTCCAATAGAACCATCTTCTTCCTGACAACAAGAGCTTGTTCGGTTTTCTTTGCAGATTTATCTTCAACCTCGACTTGTGTTCTTTTTGGATATGGCTTATATTGAAGAGCTTTCTTATAGTACTCATTTTTGCTACCGAAAGGATTTTGATTTCCACTTGCTTCTTGATTGTTGCATTCTCGTTTGAAGTGCCCTTTCTGTCGACACCTGAAGCATGTGACTTTTGACTTGTCAAACCCAAGCTTGTTAATTGAATTGCCAATATCTCTTCAAGTGAGTGCCACAAACTTGGTTACTCTTCTGATGATAGATGTCAGACTCCACTTTATATCCATTAGCTCCAACTCTTCTTCGTCCATCTGATCGTAATCCTAGGCAGTCATTTCCTGATTACCAATCTTTCCAGCAACAAGACTTTCATACGATTCAAGAACAGTAGCAAGAAGTGCTATGTGCTGTTTGGCCACTTTTTCAGGAAAAACATTCTTCAAATCGACTGCTATGTTGCACTGGAAAACATTTGAATCAGAACTAGCTTGGCTTGTCTGATTTTGGAATGACGAGCTTGAACTAGCACTAGTATATCCAGCATATCGAGAACTCTGATTTGGAGAAGAATTTAGATTTGCATTAAATGTTGTTTGAATTTTTGGACTTTGAATCGGAGTATCTTGAACACCTCCTTTGTAATAAACACCGACATCTTGAACAACATTAGCATTCTTTGATTTTGCAATCTTCATCAATTCCATTTCATGACCTTCTAATTTTTCGATGAAAGATGACAATTTGAAATGTCTCCTAAGATGGACTATTCTTTAGAATCATCAGATATGTTGTCCATTCTCCCTCAGGAAGTGCATTGGCCAACTTCTCGATTTGATCTTCATTAGATCGTTTGATATCATGTCTTCGCATCTGAACCATGAGGTGACAATATCTATCAATCATCTGCTTCATAGTCTCACCTTTGATCATGGTAAAGATCTCGAACTCTTACTTGACAGGGCTTTTTGCTTTTGATCATTTCATCACTTCCTTTAAATTTTCATAAAGAGCGTGCCATAATTCTTGTGACATTTCATATTCTAGCAATAATATCAAGATATCTTCCTTTACTGATTGTTGAATCAAGCTAATAATTTTCTTCTCAGCGACATAATTTTCTTTGTCGATTGGTGGGAACTTGTTCAACGGAAGATCTTGATCACGTTCATCCTTTGGCCATTTGTAACCATCCTCAACTGCAACCCAGCTGTTGAATTGATTCGCTTGTATCCAATTCACAAATTTCTCTTTCCACCCTTCAAACTCGTCCATACTCATTAGCTTTGGCGGTTTCGACGTAGTACCCATTTCGTTGTTGATATTCATCTGGTTCCCCGCAATAGTATTAGCATTTGATGAAGAAGCCATCTGTGAAACGAACACGTTGTGGAAATCTTACATTTTGTCAATCTGAAGACTTATCTGAGAATACAATAAAAAACACTCGAAACTTGATTAGAAACAGAAAAGTTCGGTCGAACTTGTGTGTAAATCAGCTTTTGATTTTAGATTTTCACAAGTTCGGTCGAATTAGATAAAGATTTCAATTTTTATCACAATCACCTCAAGTTGGTTGAACTTGATGAGATATTTGAGAGGAATCACAATTTTGAGCGGACTTGTAAAAGATTTCAGGAAGAACACATAAGTTCGGTCGAACTTACAACTGATTTCAAAGACAAACTTGCAAGTTCGGGCGAACTTAGCTTAAGTTTCCTGATTTTTTATCAATTTCGAGCGAACTTGATAAAATTTCAATAGAAACTTATTAAGTTCGAGCGAACTTAACACAAACTCACCCTAAAACCCGCAAGGTCGGTCGAACTTGATAGAAATTCACTCAGAAACTGGATTTCTAAGTCAAGTTCGGTCGAACTTGGCTTACAAGTTCGATCCTGATGTGTATTGAAAACATGGTTTTTACAACAATTTGATATCCAAACGTTTGAAATTGATATCTAAACTCTCAGGGGTTTATCACAAGTTATTTTACATTACATGTTCAAATTTTAGCCAATTTTGTCCATGAAATCTTCAAATATGTGAAAAATGTTAAGAAAAATGATAGAATGGAGATGAAATAGAGAACTTCTTGTCTTCATTCCAGCAAATTTAGTATCCAGGCTTTGATACCACTTGTAGGAACGTCCACAATTAGCACGGGAACCTAAATTTGTTATCTATTGTCTGATTAGGCGGAAACTAATGACAAGTTAACCAAATAACAAGAATTACTATTTAAATGTTGTTTTCATTGATCTAAAGTTCAATACATTCGAGAACCGGATCTGACAGAGCTTCGCCATCTCTGTGCCAAAATCTCTTCCACGTTACAAATGAAATAACCAAGGCACCTATTTATAGGTGAGGAAGTTCGCTAGTGAGGATAGAAGTTCGGGCGAACTTGACTTCTCAAAACCTTTCTCAAGCGAACTTGACCTCCTAAACAATTTAATATGCCCAGATTCTAACAGATTAAGCCCTATTCTCTCAGACTCGATACATAATGACGTAGGCAACAGACATATGCACCAACACATAGTCATCAGCTTCAGCAACACGCTTGTACACATACTGCTTCGGTTCGGATGTCTTCATATTTACCAACTCTTCCTCAAAATCAAACTCGAATGAATCTGTATCAACTTTGAACATTCGTGCCAACTCTTCTTTAAATTAAGTATGAGCAATTTCCCCTTCCTCTAAACTTGGATCTAATGTTATCATCAAAGGATTTTCGTGCATCGTAGTAACAGGCATAACAATAACCGCATAAGACATATCAACATCCTATGGCCCTGTTTGCTCTATGGACTCCCCCTTACTCGGTTCATCCTCCATATTAGCATCGTCGTTTATAAGGGATTCGAAATCGAATTCTGAATGAACTTTCGCAGAGTCAACTTTAAGACCAAGGCCCCGTGATCATCGTTGTCATCACCATCATGATCTGAATCATCTTTTATCGTCACCAGCAGAGTCATCGTCGTTTTCATCTTTATCTTCCTCTTCGTCATCATTCTTTTCTGATTCGACATTTTGTTCAGGAACTGCTTCAGATACAACCTCTGTTTCAGGCACTTTCTCAGATTCAACAGATTTTTCTAACACAGGCTCCTCTATTGGTTTAGGAACACTTTCGATAACCCCTTTGCCTTTGCCAAGTTCGATCAATTCTTTCTCAGTTTTTCTTTAGCCTCTTGAATAGCTAATCGATCATATTCGGAAGTAAAATCAATGCCCTGACTGTTAGTTAGAACTTTCTGAAGTCTCGTAAACCTTCTATCATTCATATCTTGCTCTGTTCTCAACTCAGCAATCTCTTTTTCAAGTTTTGCATTAGCAGCACCCAAACTTTCAACCATCACTTTCAAATAACCATGATCATCTTCCAGAAACTTTACTTTGTCATTCAAGATCTCTTTTTCAACCTCGCACTGCTTTAGTTTCTTTTCAAACTCTGCTTTATCAATTTCGTTCTGTTTGGCTTTATCTTCCAAATATTTAAGCCTCTACTCTAGCTTCTCAATCAGAATATCTTCAAACCATCCTGTAAGATCTTCAGCAGTGACATGTTGTGTAATGTTATCTGGAATATCACCATAGGCATCTTTAAACTGTCTTTCTCTGAGACTTCATGAGTTGATTGGGTTTGGTTTTGGCGTAGCTTTTGTTGCAGACTTTGGTGTTGATTGAGGTATTACTTGAAAAAGAAACCTCAATAGTAACAAAGGTTTGATCTTCAGTTGCCGTCGTTGGAGGAATGATAGATTCTATAATAGGAATCTCTTGCAGTTCAGAAACAGGAGGTTCTTGTGTAACTCCTTTCTTTGTTGGCTCAGATATCTACGACTTTGCATTTTCTTCCATTTCCACGAGTACTTGGAGACCCTGTAGCTTTCTTAGAGTCACCAGCTTTAGTCTTTGAAGGTTTAGCTTTCTTTTTCGGACGTTCTGAATCAGAAGCCTCTTCAGAAGACGGTTCATATAGATCTTAGCCCAACTTTTTCAATATTTCCTCCTCTTTTTCTTTCTCTTGCAGCTTTTATACTCGCATCAATTGGATCTTCAGAAGATTCATCATCTTTATCTGAGGTTGCAGATATAACTTTCAACGTCCTTTTCTTCACATTCAATGTTTGCTGCACACTAGAACCCTCAACATTTTGTGGTTCTTCAATTTAAGGCTCATCGATTAACATAGTATCTGCTTTCTTTAACGCCTTCTTTTTCTTTTGTTTCTCAACCACAACCACACGTTTGATGTACTAGTCACCACGTTTCTCTTTGAAATTAGTTAACAACTCAGCTTCCTCTTTCTCATCACCAATGCCCTCTTTTCTCCACTTATTCTCTGGAGGTACAACATAGTGTTCATTAAAAATAGCTCCAAATACAGGCTTAGCAACAGGAGCAGAGTCTTGCTTCTGATAAATCTTTAACTTTTTCAGTGTCGTTTCATCCATTGACTAAGAAAGAGGATATCATTTGGATCTTTGACAATATTCTTGATTTTTTCGTCGATAAGCATCTGTACAAACCTTGGATGCATCACCAACCGTTCTTTACCCATATTCTTCACCATAAAGATGAAGATCACCCTCGAGAAGTTGTATTTCTTGTTCAACATGAAAGCAGTGACCATACATGCCATATAATCTTTTATGTCATCTAGGCCTGCTTTCCGATGAATAAAAGCATGAATGATGGTGTGAATTAACAGCTTGTAAGGTAGAGGAACACTTCCTTTCTTCATCTTCGGTTCATTCGCGTGTCCTTTATACCCCATTCGGAAGAAACAACCCTTCACCATTCTCTCTTCAAAGCTAATAGGGTCATTCACATCGTCGTTAAATTCTAGAACCCTTCGGATGTCAGCTTCAATAATCAAAATTTCCTTATCTTCATTCCCTACACACACTGCAGACTTTATAACTTTATTCGCTTCGACGTACGATACTGCATTCCAAAACATATAGACATGCGATCTGTATACAACGTGTTTATCAGTGATCGCCTTCGTTATCGGAATATGCCCCAAGAATTTCAATATCTCTGAAAAAGCCATCAGCGTCGGATAGATCTTCTCGTCAAGTAAAATACACGTGTTAGGAACTTATTGAATGACAGCTTGATATTCTGAGGACAGAGGAAACAAACAACTTAGAAAAATGACAATTTTCAACAAATTCTATCAAGCTCGGGCGATCTTGAACAACAAAACACATATTCATACAAACAGACAACAACTTCGGCCGAACATGTTCTCAAAACAAGCTTTTTAACAATTTTCATACAAGTTCGGTCGAACTTGTATTCATTACAAGTTATTGATAATATATCAACAAGTTCGGGCGAACTTGGTGGTAATTCAGTTTTTATCAAGAAACATGACAACTTCGCCCGAAGTTGTTTACAAAACAACTCGGTCAAGTTCGGGCGAACTTTTCGTCTCCTCCAAATAACCTGCAATTCACAAACATGTTCAATCTATGACTTTTATGGTTTGATTAACTTGTAAACATGTGTATTAAGCCAATTTATTATCAATTTGTCCATTCAAGGTCTAAATCTACTCAATTTTACATGTTCGGTTTAAAACGGTTCGTTCAAGTTCAATTAACAGATGATCTGTTAGATTTATAACTCAGACATGACTATAGGTGTCCCTATCACTTATATTCAAACTCAAATTTGGCAGAATAATGACACAACAACAGCAATTTTACTTTTTCGCTCAAAGTAGTTAAGTTCGCTCGAAGTCTTTTAGGACAGTTAGTGTGAAATTCTGAGTGAACTTGAACTTTTATACCGAATCAAGTTCGGGCGAACTTGATTTCAAATCTTCACTAATTATCACATAACTTCGCCCGAAGTTCAGCAGATGTTTAAACAATTTCACTAGAGCAACTTCGGCCGAACTTAGGTTAAGCTCAAATTTAAACTTTACAAATTTTTCAATTTTAACCCTGAACTTTCCATGTTTTACCGGTTATGAAAATCCACTCAGTTGACCAAGTCCAAGTTAATGACCTTGGTTAACCGATTTATTTGCCGAGTCCAAGTTAATGACCCCGGTTTGACACGTTATGAACAAACTGATGTTTTTCTTCAAATTTCAAGTTTTAAAGTTCCAAGTTAATAAACTTTTCATCGTTTTTCATGCATTTTGATTTAACGGATTAGCTCCCAACCGTTGTCATCAAGATTCCAACAACTTAGCACCATTCCGAACTCCGAAGATCTGCTTTCCATCATTGGCTGTTGAAAACAATGTAGAAGTAAAATCTTTTTGATTTTCGAAAGTTTATGCTAAAACACACTGAAAATCTTTTTGGGTTTAAATCTGAAATCAAATAAGCTATGTACAAACATATTTACAGACATATTTTTGTGAATTCGTGTCTATGGATCATATCAGTTGATTGAGACGTATCACCGGTACCGTTGACCTTATGTGACTTTAAGTTTTAAACTTGTTTACCTAGATTGCCGATATGTTTGTCCACATAAATTTCGACACATTTGTCAATTGTTCCAAGATATCTTAGATAGAATTATGAAACTTGACTCAACTATGGTTCCCATCTCAGAATGTACTCCCGTATCAAGATTCCCTAGATTTCATCTTACAGGTGAGTATAGCATAATTGATATATGTATGTGGATTATGCGAAGCCTTCAGAGCTCAGGTTAATACCACAGTATCGACAAAGAGATGAAGGCTCGACTTTAAGGTGTGTTGCACTTAAGGAATCTTTTAAGTTCTGCAATTTATTAGATCTTTCGATTCTTTCAATTTTGCAAGCAGTTTAGGGTTTTAAACAAAACCATTATAGAAGTTCTAGGCTATTGCTTCTGCAAAATCAGAAGAACTTGTATAATACCCCAGATATCAATCATCTATAAAGATCTCGTATCTCAGAATCAGGCAATCTCTCAAACGAAATGTCGGAGTACTAAGTCCATATATCCAAGAGATGCTAATCCACAAGTTTAAATAGTTGTAAAATTTAGTTTATATCACGGAAACAATTTACTGAACATGTAAAATCTATTGACACATTGTGATACCCATGACGAAACAAGGTACACCTTAGTTGGTCCTAAACTTAAAGCATGACTAAAACTATAATTGTGCGTAGACCTTGTGAAATTTCATGACTTGTGTGTTTTGCGAACCAATATATCTTATATCTCGGAGGAATCTGAGAGCCCGTATGGTTGACATGACACTACTAAGAACCAACGATGTGAGGTTGGCGTCCTTAGCCTTGAACCACGTGTTAAACGAGACTTGATGTTTAACATCGCATTAAACCTTTGACGTTGATTATTAGATTATCGGTAGCCTTATTTAAGATTCCAAGTTCCAGGAATAGCTTAGTTTTGTGTCATGGACTGTGACATAAGGTTTGAAAATAATCAAAGCCCGGGCACGCAAAACGAAGCAGCTCCCGTTGGGGAAACGCATTCGTTCCGGGCATAACATAAGGCAACCAAATGTGCAAGAAACGATCGATCAAGCTTAAAACACTAAAACGAACGTCAAACGAGACTTTTATGATTAAAACGTAACTGGGTTCGGATTTTTAGACGGTTATGCATAATTTTAAAACCTAGTCTTTTGACACAAAGTACACGCAAAACGGAGTCCGTCATGTAAATCGAGAACGTGCGAGACCCGAAAACGAACCTATACTTATCCGAAAGATAAACATATCTTTTGTCACGCAAAGGAAGCACGAGGTGTCCCCTTGGGACCCACCTCCAAACCGCCAACCCCCCATGTATATATATATATTTTTATTTATTTTCATTTATAATTCATGTTTTAAAAAAATAAACTCCAAACCTCCCAAAAGTCTGCTCTCAAGACTTTTAAGACAGCTGAGTTCTTCACTAATCTTAAACTAATCAAAGGTATTACCCTTAATACTTATGATTCTAAGTCCGTTTCTTCGATTAAACGGATTTCTAGCCGAAAAAGTTTTTAATCCATGAATTTTTTAGTTTTAAACAAGTTTTAGGCTGAATATGAACACCACATGAAATCCCTGGTGTTATATGGCAGCCATGGTTACTAATCATTGGGGTTTGATACCCTAATCAACTCTTATTCGACAAAAATCGCTTAACTATTCGATTAACCGAAAAACATTGAGTTAAAGCTTGATTGATCTAAGTTCTAGCATATTTGAATTGTACTTGATGTGTAGGTACTGAATATAGCCTTCACACACTTCTGGGATCAAGATAAACGCTTGGAATCGGAAGAACCGCTAGATATATGATCCGAAAACCGAATCTAGGCAAGGCAGAAAATTGTTTTGCCTATAACTTGTTCCGTGTAAGTTAGATTGAGCTAAAATTTTGTGTGGTGATGTAGGGTATTGTCAGGAAGGTCCACGTAAAGTTTAGAAATTTTGGAATTTTCTACGATTTTTGGTGAATTTTTAACTGTTTTACCGAACGAATTTCGAAAAATTATTAAACGAATTAAATAAATCACCAAATGTTACAGAGACACTAAGAAACGTATGGGGAATGTTCTGGAAAAATTCGATTCCATTGGTTGAGTTTTGATATGGGCTAAAAATCCGCGTTTTTTTGCTAGTTTTCGCTAGCCGGGAACGCACCGAAACGAAATCGAAAAAATCTCAAAATTTTGTGAGAAGTTTCTGGAGATGTATAAGTATTCTGGGATTTTTTGAAATTTTTTAACTACTGATGGTATTTAATTAGAATTATGTGGTTAAAAATAGTTTTATAAATAATTTCTTTAAATAAGTAAATTAACAAAATAATTCCAAAATTTTTTGTCCATAAATTACAGATTTTTACTGATTTATATAAAAATTTAAAGATTTTTATATAAAATAGAGATTAAATGGGAATTTACGGAATTAAAAATACATTATTTTAAAGCAATTTCGGCAGTTTACCGTATAACGAACCTGCCTGAACTGGGAACTGACCCAACCCGAAAATACTATAATTGGAACATCGGGAGTATTCCGGGAGATTCCCGGCAAATTGGGCACCCTGGGTGTGTCCTAAGGCAGTTCGGGAGATTCTCGACGGTGAAAATGGAAACTCAAATTTGGGCAACTTCGACCCCCGAAACACTCAACTTCCCTTAATGGAAAGTTAATCATTCTTGAATAACCACATGTTGGCACTACTGGCATTCCCGTACCATTATCCGAACACATTAAACTACTGACTTTGGCTGGCACGCGAATCGGTGTCCGGAAGCCAAACTGAAAACTAATACTACCCTGACGTCCATCACCATACCAGTGTCCTATAGACTCAATCTGGAGTAAAAACTCCTGACCAGATCCAAGTTATAACCATTACCAACTTAGATACTGATTTGAGTCCATGCTTGCATGTGTGTTATTAAAGTTGATCCAGCTAATCGACCACTCTTGTGTTGAGACCACGAATTGCACTGTGTTCACTTCCCCACTTTTTAACTATTTTACTGTTTTCTAGGGACTTGCATGTTACAAACGGTATTAAATACACCAATTTGGGAGTGAGTTTTACTCTCCCACTTGTAAACTGTTTCACTGTTTTCTTCAATGACTTGCATGTTACGAACCTATGTTAATTGCACAAACTTGTGATAATGTGAATTGTCTAACACCCGAACTACCTCCCCTCTATATGTGATTAGCGTGAGCCGTGGGCAGTGGATAGTACTATTGGTATGACGAACCCAGTTGCTCCAGGCAGTGTCTAGGTGACACTGTGTGTCGATGACTAGGCAACTGCACGCGTCCTAAATTCGGTTATGTTGATTAGGCATAACTGTAGGGGAACATTGAACTCAGTGCTGGGATGAAGTGCCTGTCTGACACGGCCCAGTGGGAAGTGTCTGTGGTGACACGACCCAATGCGATGATGTGTCTGTATGACACGGAGTGACTATGACCATGACCATGACTGTGACTGGGACTATGACCGTGACAGTAACTGTGACTATGACTAGTGCAATTAAACTTGTTAACATATACTATTTCACAACAACTAAACCAGTGGGACTCACGCAACATTTAGCTGACCTTTTTAAAACAAACATGCATTTCAGGTAAAGCGAAGCAAGAGTAAGGAATGTGCGTGTGGATGGTTGTAGTAGTAAACTGTAGCAGAATAAGAGCTTGATAGCTCGTAGTACTGTACTTAAACTTATGGTGTGTGATATAATACTATAGTATGTTGTAACCGAGGTTCTCTCTGTTTATGATACCATGTTTTTAAACTATGGAGAATTACCACATGTCTGCCGCACCCTGCATTTGTCTTCCGCTGCGAGTCGGGGTGTGACAGAAAATGCTATCAGAGCCTTCGGTTATAGCGAACTAGGTATCTCTAAAGAACTTAGACTATAATCCTAAGTTAGTCTCCACACGCTGAGCACCTTTAGAAACTGAGTAGTATGGCTATTACCAGGAAGCCCTGGTTGGGCAAATAAATTATTATAGTCCGGAACACCCTAAGTTAACTGCTCATACTTGGGGGTTCTGGGAACGTCATTGAGATAGGACGGACATCCGTCTACTAACGTCGCCAACCATAAATATTTTTTTTATATATCTTAAAAGTTGAAACTGCGTGCAATACGTGCTTATGTGTATATTTGTGGAATGTTGAGTTCAGTATGTTGGTCCGTCAAATCAGCGTTGTGCGTGGTTTTCTTTTTTCAGGTAGCATGTCGCATCATTCGAGTCACCAGTCGACTTCGCATATGGAGACTGATCCTGAGGAGGATCCGTTGACACCCCTTTTGACATCGAGCTACTCACCAGATCCGTCTGGTTATTGCTGTGGTCCGTACCCACCCAGACCTCGTACTAGGTGTGAGGGGGAGGCCTCGAGCGCCTACCGTTCACCATCACACCACCCGACTAGCTCCTCGAGCATATTCTTACCCCGAATGTTGCCATACCAGTAGGACCTATTCCTAGGAGCCCTACTCCCGCCACGGGGCATTGGGAGTGGGAGCCGGTAGAACCCCGCTTACCGTCCCCTAAGACACCGCCTGACCCTTATACTCCTTCAACTCCGAGTACCTATTCACCCTCCTCATCTAGCCCTTTTGAGATACCCACCTTTGGTCTCTGACAGACGGCTCGTCGGAGGGTACTTACACCTGTTCGTGTGTTTACCCCACCCGGGTCCCCTATTCGTCTGACACCCGTACCTATAGGGACCCAGTAGTATTTTACTGCCCGTTTCCTGACCCCACCTCGGGAGGACCCTTCCCCGTATCACACATACGAGCGAGGTGGCCCTTCCCAGCCGTTTAGAGAGCCTTCTACACCCGTCTGGGGTATACCTGTTCCTCCTCATGAGGTGCCTGCTCCCATTACCAAGAGCAGCTTGATGAGATTTCTGTTCGAGCAGATTTCATTACTACGGATGGCACGGGATGAGGATGAGCAGCAGCGAAGGTCAATGGGAGACTACCTGATCGTCTTACAGCAGTCGATCATCGCTTTACAGAAGGGTATGGGGTATGTCCATCATGAGCAGGATCATTTACGTGTGTTGGTATACGGATGTATTGGTGCTATTGTAGGGTTGGTCGCAGGACTTGGAGGATTGGCCTGGTGGATGTGGCATTCCTAGTATGGGTTTTCTTTCAGTATAGATAGAGATGATGTACCTTTTGTACATCCTACCAAGCACTAGGTTATACCCATGTGAGGTGGTGATGCAGTCATAGTATTTTCATGTTTCCCTAGTTAGTACGTCTGTTGCATCGTGTCTGTACGTCACTCTGGCGACATGTTTTGACAGCACATCTAAGCACTGGCCCTTCCTTATGGGTTAAGTCTATGTGTAAATTTTGACGCTTGTATGATGATGACATTACATATATACATGACGATGCTTTTGACTATATGTGTTGTGGCTTCATGTGTATGATGAAGTGTGTGTTATGTTTTAACCAAATATGTGATATGTGTTAACTGGATACGTGACATTGATACCTAGACATCTACTGTTTATAATAGAATGGCCCCAAAACGCGCAACACAGATGACTGAGGCAGATATTGCGCAAATGATAGCGCAACAACTCCAAGCTGTTATTCCCACGATTGTGGCGTAGGTTAGCGCCAGTATTAATGCTAACCCGCAACCAAATCCGCAACCCAGACTGGTAGGTCAGAACGATAATCAGAATAATGGTAGGCCGGTTTGCACATATAAGCATTTCATGGAATGCAAACCGATGGAATTCAATGGGACTTAGGGACCCAATGGGTTTGTGAAATGGGTCGAGAAGTCGAAATGGGTACTTAACATAAGTAATTGTCCTTCTAATTGCGCAGTTAAGTATACCACTTGCACCTTTATCGACCATGCTTTAAACTGGTGGAACACGATTGTTCAAACTCGCGAACAGGACGTGATTAATGCGATGACTTGGGATGATCTCAAGATACTGATGGAGGAAATGTTTTGCCCAACCCATGAAATTCAGAAGCTGGAACATGAGTTCTGGAACCTGCAGATGCAAGGTGCTGATCATGCAGGTTATACCAACGGTTTCAATGAACTGGCGCGTATATTTCCAGACATGGTCCGACCGGAGTCCAAGAGGATTGAAAGGTATATCTTGGGACTGGCCCCATAAGTGAGGAGTATTATTAACTCGGTGGAATACCGAACCATTCATGAGGTGGTAGCCAGGTCAGGTACCGTTACATATGACATGGTTAGGCGTAAGATTCTGACAATGCCGGGAGAGCCGGCCAGAAACAAGTGGGAAGCCCCGGAAAATAGTCGCGCTAGGGCAGCAGCGCCGAAGAGGGGGAGAAATACTAGCCAAAACTATGCCATGACTACCCCCGCGGGTAACTCTGATGGCTACAAAAGAAAGGTCCCGAAGTGCAAAAAATGCGCTTTCCACCACTCTGGTATATGCCGAGTAGTGATATGCTCGAAGTATCATAACAATGGGCATTTTGCCAAAGATTGTAAGATGACCATGGAACCAAATCCCAAACCAACTCGGTTTCAACCTCCTAGGCCTCAACCTCTTCAGCAGTGACCTCAGCAACTAGCACCATAGGTTACCTACCCCCATGCATGCTTTAGATGTGGCAGCACGGAGCATTTTCGTAATAGTTGTCCGAAGTTAGCCTAGCAGATGGCAGGAAGGAACACCCAGAACCAAGCATCTACCTCTAATGCAGCTCGAGGTCGTGCCTTTTTCATGGGACCTGGTGACACACGCCAGGATCCCAACGTGGTTTCAGGTACGTTCCTTGTTTCCAATCAATTTGCTTCAGTGTTATTAGATACGGGAGACGATAGAAGTTATGTGTCGATTGCATTTTTGCCACTCTTGAATATGCCTGCTGTTGACCTGAAACAACCCTATACCGTTGAACTTGCCCGCGGTAAACCAATTACCAGTCGCCAACTTATTGTTAATTGCCCTATAACCTTTAACGATTACCAGTTTACTGTTGACTTTTTACCAGTAGAATTGGGTAGTTTTGATATTGTCATAGGAATGGAATGGTTGTCCAACCATTGTGCGGAGGTGTTATGTGAACAAAAGGTTGTAAAGATTCCTTTATCCCCCACGGATGCAATTATGGTACAAGGAGAGAAGTTAGGCGCCACGTTGAACCTTATATCTCACCTTAAGGCGTTGAAGTGTATACGACAGGGATGTGACGTGTTCTTAGCTAGCGTCACATCGGAGGAGCCAGCCGAGAAATGTATTGAAGACATACCGGTGGTATGTGAATACCCTGATGTGTTCCCGGAGGAATTGCCCGGATTGCCGCTCAATCAGCAAGTCGAGTTTCGCATCGACTTAATAACGGGAACGGCACCTGTTACCAAAGCCCCATATCGTCTTGCACCGTCTGAGATGCAAGAACTATCGACGCAGCTGCAGGAGTTACTTGATCGCGGTTTTATCCGTCCTAGTTATTCCCCTTGGGGAGCCCCAGTTTTATTTGTAAAGAAGAAGGATGGTAGCTTCCGAATGTGCATCGACTACCAAGAATTGAATAAGCTCACTATCAAGAATTGGTACTCTCTTCCGAGAATCGATGATCTCTTTGATCAGTTGCAAGGAGCCCGATACTTTTCTAAGATAGATCTTCGGTCAGGTTACCATCAAGTGAAGGTCCAAGAAGACGATATCCCTAAGACCGCATTTTGAACTCGTTATGGCCACTAAGAAATCCTAGTTATGCCCTTTGGGTTAACTAACACACCTGCGGTGTTTATGGACCTCATGAACAGGGTATGTAAGCCATACCTTGACAAATTTGTCATCATCATCATTGATGATATCTTGATCTACTCCAAGAGCAAGGCCGAGCACGAGCATCACTTACGTGCTATCTTGGAGATACTACGAACCGAACAACTATACGCTATGTTGTCTAAGTGCGACATTTGGTTACAAGCCGTACAATTTCTAGCGCATGTGCTGGATAAGTATGGAATTCATGTAGATCCAAGAAAGATTGAAGCAATTAGGAACTGGCCAGCACCAAAATCTCCAAAAGAAATACGTCAATTCTTGGGATTGGCAGGATATTACCGCAGCTTTATCGAGAACTTCTCTAGTATCGCGCAATCGTTAACCGCATTTACGCAGAAGGATAGGAAGTATGAATGGGGTGAGGACCAGGAAACAGCGTTCCAGTTGTTAAAGAAAAAGTTATGTGAGGCCCCAATTTTGACGTTACCCGAAGGCAATGACGACTTTGTCGTATATTGTGACGCATCGCGACAAGGACTTGGATGTGTCCTTATGCAAAGAAATAAAGTTATTACGTACGCTTCTACACAACTGAAGGTGCATGAGAAGAATTACACGACCCATGACCTGGAACTAGGAGCAGTTATATTCGCATTAAAGAATTGGAGACATTATTTATATGGTACCAAGTGTACTATATATACGGATCACAAAAGCCTCCAACATATCTTCGACCAAAAAGACTTGAACATGAGGCAGCGCAGATGGGTGGAATTGTTAAATGATTATGATTGTGAGATAAAGTACCACCCGGGAAAGCTAATGTGGTAGCAGATGCGCTAAGTAGGAAGGATCGAATTAAGCCCCCTCGAGTGAGAGCCTCGGGAATTACGGTACAGACATGTTTGACAGATCAAATCCGAAACACGCAGATGCAAGCCCTAAAGGAAAGCCAGTTACCCGGTGAAGGATTGCACGGGAACAAGAAAAGTTTTGTGAGGAAAACGGACGAGGTGTTGTACTTTAAGAATTGAGTGTGGATTCCTGCAAGTTCGGAGCTGAGACATTTAATAATGGACGAGGCTCATAAATCGAAATATTCGATTCATCCCGGTACAGACAAGATGTACCACGACCTGAAAAATTTTTATTGTGGCCGGGAATGAAAAAGGACGTGGCCGAATACGTGAGTTAATGCTTGACTTGTGCGCGAGTCAAGGCTGAGTATCAGAAACCGTCGGGGATGTTGCAACAACCCGGAATACCTCAGTGGAAGTGGGAACAAATCACAATTGATTTCGTGACCCATCTTCTAAAAACACCTCGTGGTCATGATGCGATCTGGGTAATCGTAGATCGTTTGACCAAATCCGCGCATTTTATTCCGATTCGCACTACGTATAAGACCTACCAGTTGGCCGAAATTTATACTAATGAGATAGTAGCTAGACATGGTGTCCTGATTGCTATTATTTCTGACCGAGACAGCCACTTTACTTCGCGATACTGGCAGAAACTACAAGAGGCTTTGGGGATGCAAATTGATTTAAGCACTGCTTATCATACCCAAACCGATGGCCAATCGGAACGCAGAATTCAGACACTGGAGGACTTGCTTCGTGCTTGTGTACTGGACTTCGGAGGAAGTTGGACAAGCATCTCCCACTAGTGGAATTCTCGTATAACAATAGTTACCATAGTAGCATTCAAGCAGCCCTGTATGAGGCCCTCTACGGTCGAAAGTGCCGATCACCACTTTGTTGGGCCGAAGTGGGTGACACTCAACTGACGGGATCTGAACTAGTTCAGGAAACGACTAATAAGGTCCATCAGATTCAAAAGCGTTCACAAGCCGCTCAGAGCCGACAGAAGAGCTAGGCTGATGTACGCAGAAAACCATTATAGTTCAAAGTAGGTGAACGAGTTCTGTTAAAGGTATCGCCGTGAAAAGGCGTTATCCGATTTGGAAAGTCAGGAAAGCTAGCCCCGCGCTACATTGGACCATACGAGATCCTAGCCAAGGTAGGTCCGGTAGCATATCGGTTGAAGTTACCAACCGAACTTAGTGCCATTCACGATGTCTTCCATGTATCAAACCTGAAGAAATGCCTGTCAGGCGAAGCTACCCAGGTACCTTTGGAAGACATACACATTGACGATAGACTCCACTTTGTGGAAGAGCCGGTGGAAGTAGTGGATGGTAGGCTCAAACAATTAAGACATAACAAAATTTCACTAGTTAAAGTCCGGTGGAACTCTAAAAAAGGACCTGAATGTACCTAGGAACGGAAGGATGAATTCCGTAGAAAATACCCTCACCTCTTCCCTAGCGGGACAAAGTAAACTTCGGGGACAAAATTTCTTAACCAGGGGAGACTGTGATACCCATGACAAAACCAGGTACACCTTAGTTGGTCCTAAACTTAAAGCATGACTAAAAGTATAATTGTGCGTAGACCTTGTGAAATTTCATGACTTGTGTGTTGTGCGAACAAATATATCTTATATCTCGGAGGAATCTGAGAGCACGTCATGGTTGACATGACACTACTGAGGACCAACGATGCGAGGTTGGCGTCCTTAGCCTTGAACCACGTGTTAAACAGAGATTTGACGTTTAACAGCGCATTAAACCTTTGACATTGATTATTAGATTATCGGTAGCCTTATTTAAGATTCTGAGTTCCAGTAATAGCTTAGTTTTGTGCCATAGACTGTGACATAAGGTTTGAAAATAATCAAAGCCTGGCATGCAAAACGAAGCAGCTCCCGGTTGGGGAAACGCATTCGTTCCGGGCATAACATAAGGTAACCAAATGTACAAGGAACGATCGATCAAGCTTAAAAAACAATTAAACGAACGTCAAACGAGACTTTTATGATTAAAACGTAACTGGGTTCGGATTTTTAGACGGTTATGCATAATATTTAAAACCGAGTCTTTTGACACTAAGTACGCGCAAAACGGAGTCCGTCACGCAAATCGAGAACGCGCAGGACCCGAAAACGAACCTATACTTATCCGAAAGATAAACATCATCTTTTTTCACGCAAAGTGAAGCACGAGGTGTCCCCTTGGGACCCACCTCCAAACCGCCAACCCCCCATGTATATATATATATATATATTTTTTATTTATTTTCATTTATAATTCATGTTTTTAAAAAAATAAACTCCAAACCTCCCAAAAATCTGCTCTCTAAGACCTTTAATACAGCTGAGTTCTTCACTAATCTTCACTAAATCAAAGGTATTACTCTTAATACTTATGATTCTAAGTCCGTTTCTCCGATTAAACGCGATTTCTAGCCGAAAAATGGTTTTTAATCCATGTATTTTCGAGTTTTAAACAAGTTTTAAGGCTGAATATGAACACCACATGAAATCCCTGGTGTTATATGGCAGCCATGGTTACTAATCATTGGGGTTTGATACCCTAATCAACTCTTATTGGACAAAAATCACTTAACTATTCGATTAACCGAAAAACATTGAGTTAAAGCTTGATTGATCTAAATTCTAGTATATTTGGATTATACTTGGTGTGTAGGTACTGAATATAGCCTTCACACACTTCTGGGATCAAGATAAACGCTTGGAATCGGAAGAATCGCTAGGTATATGATCCGAAAACCGAATCTATGCGAGGCAGAAAATTGTTTTGCCTATAACTTGGTCCGTGTAACTTGGATTGAGCGGACATTTCGTGTGGTGATGTAGGGTATTGTAGGAAGGTCCACGTAAAATATTAGAAAATTTTGAATTTTCTACGATGTTTGGTGAATTTTTAACTCTTTTACCGAACGAATTTTGAAAAATTATCAAACGAATTAAATAAATAACCAACTTTTACAGAGACACTAAGGAACATATGGGGAATGTTCTGGGAAAATTCGGAGTCCATTGGTTGAGTTTTGATTTGGGCTAAAAATCCGCGTTTTTGCGAGTTTTCGGTAGCCGGGAATGCACCGAAACGAAATCGGGAAAATCTCAAATTTTGTGAGAAGTTCCTGGACGTGTATAAGGTGTTCTGGGATTTTTTGGAATTTTTTAACTAATGATGGTATTTAATTGGAATTATGTGGTTAAAAATAGTTTTATAAATAATTTCTCTATTGATTTATATAAAAATTTAAAGATTTTTTCCCATAAAGTATAGATTTTTGTTGATTTATATAAAAATTTATAGATTTTTATATAAAATATAGAATAAATAGGAATTTACGAAATTAAAAATAGATTATTTTAAAGCAATTTCGGCAGTTTACTGTATAACGAACCAAACCGAACTGGAACTGACCCAACCCGAAAAATACTATATTGGAACACCGAGAGTTTTCGCGGAGATTCCGGAAAATTGGCACCCTGGTGTGTCCTAAGGCAGTTCGGGAGAATTCCCGACTGAAAATGGAAACTTCAAATTTGGGCAATTAGACATCCCAAACACTCAATCCTTAATGGAAAGTTAATCATTCTTGAATAACCACGGTTGCACTATGAGTATTCCCTACCATTATCCAACACATTAAACTACGATTTTATCTGGCACGCGAAATCGGTCCCGAAGCCAAACTGAAAACAATACTACCCTGACTTCATCACCATATAGTTCCTATAGACTCAATCGAGTAAAGATTCTGACCAGATCCAATTATAACCATACCAACTAGATACTATTTGAGTCATCTTGCATGTGTGTTATTAAAGTTGATCACTAATCGACCCTTGTTGAGACCACGAATGCACTATGAGTTTTACTCCCACTTTTTAAACTATTTATTTTTGGTGACTTGATGTTACAAACGGTATTAATCACATTTGGAGTGAGTTTACTCATCCCACTGTAACTGTTCATGATTTCTTAATGACTTGCATATTATAAACTTGTTAATTGCACAACGTGATTGTGAATTTCTAACACCTTGAACTACCTCCCTCTATTTGTGATTAGGTGTAGCCGTAGGATGGATAGTAAATTGTATGACACTGAGTTGCCCAGGCTTCTAGGTTGACACTGTGGTCGTGACTGCACTGCAGCGTCCTAAATTCGTAATGTGAATTAGGCATAACTGTAGGGACTTGAATCTGTAGTCTGGGATAAGTGCTGCTGACACGGCCCAGTGGAAGTGTCTGTGTGACACGACCCAATGCGATGATGTGTCTGTATGAACGGTGAGCTATGACCAGACCATGAATGGACTGTGACTATGACCGGACAGTAACTGTGATGTGACTGTGCAATTAACTTGTTAACATATACTGTTTTCACAAGAACTAAACAGTGGACCACGCAGCGTTTAGCTGACCTTTTAAAACTAACAGCATTTCAGGTAAAGCAAAGCAAGAGTAAGAATGTGCGTGGATGGACTGTATATAAACTGTAGCAAATAAATTGTGAAATCTCGTAGTACTAGTACTTAAACCTAAGGTTGTGTTAATACTGATAGTATTGTAACGAGGTTCTCATCTGTTTATGTATCATTTTTAAACTTGGAAATACATGTTCTGCGCACCCTGCTTGTTTCCGCTGCGAGTCGGGTGTGACACACATTCACAGTAAGACTGTTTATCACTTTTTTAAACTTTACATTTCTTTAGCATACTGTGATAGTCCACTGATGTACTATCATTTCCTTTTTGACACAAAATTCTTTATGTCTTTTTCATGTTTTGTACTTTTGGTTTTTCATATGTTTTTGTATTTTTTCGATAATTATTTCTCCCCTAAAATCAAAAACATATTTTTGTATTTTAGTTTTTAAGAAATTCTAACAAAAGGTAACAAACCAATGAGGATCACGCAGAACTCGTCGTCCGATCCTATTCAACCTCTGCATCCGCACATGTCAACAATTTTTCATACCATTAATTCTCATAAGTATTTAAACCGTGAAAGAGAAATGGTTTGGTAAAAAATCAGCTTTTGTTCATCGGTGAGGTTTTTCTCAATTCGACCAATTCTTTTCGTAGCAATCAGAATAAAGTGGTTTCGAATTGATATGTTTGTTCGGAGTGATGAACGATTTTTAGTTATATCGATAGCTTCCTTATTATCAACATACAACGGAGTGTCAGAAATTGCAGACCATAGTCTCTCATCTGCTGTTGATCCACAGAATCTGTGAACAACACTGGAGGCCGAGATATACTCAGCTTCACAGGTAGAGAGAGTGACCGTAGTCTGTTTCTTACACTGCCAAGTTACCAGCGTGTTCGAAGAACTGGCATCCCACTGTAGTTGATTTTGAGTTCAACTTATCTACACCAAAATCAGAATCAGCATATCCCGTGAGGTCGAAATTGTCGTTCTTTGGGTACCACAAGCCGGTGCTTGGGCATCCTTTCAGGTATCTGAAGATTCGCTTCACGATCTGCATGTGTAAGATCCTCGGGCTTGACTGATATCTGGCACATATGCAGGTTTGATACATAATATCTGGGCGCGATGTCATCAAATACATCAGCGATCTAATCATCAATCTGTATAACGTCTCGTCAACTTTGGCTCCAATCTCGTCAACGCAAATGTCGTGATTTAGGGCAAGAGGCATAGATAGAGGATTCAAGCTTTCCATTCCAAACTTCTTCAAGATGTCGTGAACATACTTAGTCTGATGAATGAAAATACCATCCGGAAGCTGATCTACTTGCAAACCAAGAAAGAACTTCATTTCGCCCATCGAGGACATTTCGAATTTCTTTTCCATGATTCCCTCAAACTCCTTGCAGAGACTATCGTTTGTGGATCCAAAGATGATGTCATCACGTAGATTTAAACTATAATCAGATGACCATCAATTTCTCTGGTGAAAAGAGTACTATCCACAGTTCCTCTGATAAAGCCGTTTCCGACGAGATGTTGCGATAACGTCTCGTCCCAAGCTCTCAGGGCTTGGTGTAGACCATAAAGAGCTTTATCCAGTAGGTACGCTTTCTTCTTGTTGAGTGGATCGACAAACCCCGATGGTTGTCAAACGTACACCTTCTCGCGTAATTTTCTATACAGAAAGGCCATTTGACATCCAATTGATAGACCTTAAATCGTTTCCATGATGCGAAAGCTAGAAAGGTTCGAATAGATTCCAAACGAGCTACTGGTGCGTAGACTTCCGTGTAGTCTATCCCTTCCTGCTGGTGAAATCCCTTGACAACAAGCCTAGCTTTGTTACGAACAATAACCCCTCTATCATCACGTTTACACTTAAAGACCCATTTTGTATCAATTGCTTTCTGATTTTCTGGTAGATCTCCAAGCTTCCACACTCCAAACTTCTCAAACTGCAATAATTCTTCTTGCATTGCTTGTACCCAGTTTTCATCGGCTAAAGCTTCATTAACTGTCTTTGGCTCAATCTGAGAAATGAAACATGAATAGAAGCAATAGTTCTAGGTTGGAGCAACGCGAGTGTAGAAACAACTGAGTGCTTTGTTAATTTGCCCTCAAGTTCTAACACCAGTTTGAAGTTCTCCGATTATATTTGTTGACGGATGATAGGAATATGATCGCGGCAATACTTCACTTTGGAACATCTACTGAGTTTTGCTGATTCGTGATGTTGAGATCAACGACCAATTCAACATTTGGAGAGCTTGATGAAGCTTTATTTATGTTGTTCGGTACTGCAGATTGATTAAGATGACTTGTTATCTGCTCCACTTCTTTATCTGAAGAAGATGATTCCCCATCAGCATCAAATGTTGGTGCTTCATCTGAGTCAGAATTTTGATTCTGAGGCATACTGGGCTCCGTTGTTGTATTCACTGGTTGAGTAGAGGCATTTGTTGGAGGAGTAGCAGGTGTTGTTGATGTTTCAGAAACATTTTCAGCCGGAACACCACATTGCTTGAACTTGCGCCAGAAGAAGATGGATCCAACGTGTGTTGATTAACCACAATTGGTCGAACAATTTGTTCTTGATTCGCTGATTGGTGAAGGTAGAATAACGCTGCAACATCTTCGTCAGTCGGTTCTTCGGGCAAGTCAAATGACTTCCAAAGGTCTTGATAGTTAAACAGCCACGCGCCACCTTTCCTTTGAATAGGATCCGTGTAGTTGAAACAATCCACGTGCTGTGCTTCAATAACCTTTCTCAATGAAGGAACATATAATCTTCTCAACGGACTCGCATATCCGACAAAGAAACCTTCAAGAGATTTAGCTCCGAATTTCCCATCTTGGTCTATTACGGTACATGGTGCACCGAATGGTTCTAAGAACTTCAAATTTGGCTTCCGTCGGTTTATCATCTCAAAACATGTTTTCTTTGTTGGTTTGACATTGAGAACCCTGTTTAGCATATAGCAAGCCGCAACAACTGCTTCACTCCAAAAGCTAATTGGAAGTTTAGAATCTGCAAGCATGGTTCTCGCAATTTCAATCAAAGTTCTGTTTTTCCGTTCAGCTACTCCGTTTTGCTATGGAGTATAGGGAGCACTAAACTCGTGCAGAATCCCTTTTGTGTTGCAGAATTTCTTCATTTTGTTATTCTTAAAATCTGTGTCGTTGTCACTTCTAATGCGTCTGACCGGCAGATGATAAAGGTTCTCAAGTTTCTTGAATAAAATAACCAAGTTCTCGAACGTTTCATCTTTTGATTCTTGAAAGAATACCCACAAATATCTCGAGTAGTCATCTATCACGAAAAAGCAATATAAGTCTCCTGAGATGCTTCGAACATTTACAGGACCAAATAAGTCCATGTGGAGATGTTCTAATGGCAGGTTAATTGAGTTTAGAATTTTCATAGGATGAGATTTCTTGATCTGCTTTCCCTTTTTGCATTCTAAGCAATGATCAGACATCTAAAAACTCCAAAGATTTAGGCCTTCTACAAGATCATTATGAACCAAGAAATTCATTTTTCGCAAATGAATATGCCCCATCTTACGTTGCCAAAGAATAGAATCCTTTTCAGTAGCCTTTGACACAAAACATTGTGCTGATTTTGATGAAGTGGTAGCGACACCCATATCAAGAACATATAGATCATTCTCCCGAGGTGCTCACATCAGAATCCACTCATCTGGTATTTTGAATCCCGGCTTCAAGATAATACACTCTTTGTCGTTGAAATGGACCGTGAATTTCTTGTCACAAATCTGCGATATACTCAGAAGATTGTTCTCAAGTTCTGCAATATAGTTCACGCGATCGAATGAAACGACGCCATTGGAGAGTTTTCCCTCGTCAACTATCCTTCCACCCTAGTTTCTTGCAAATCCAACATATCCACCATTGATAGCTTTAATGTCGAATAGCAACGCCATTCATTCTCGTCATATGCCTGGACGCTCCACTATCAAAAATCCACTTAGAAAATACGGATCTCTGGAGCCCCTGCACATTTTAACAATCTATTTAAAAAGCAGACCCAAGCCTTTTTGGTCTTTGGTTGAATTGGATAACCATCATCAAAATCAAATTCACATTCATCAGCATAATCGAATCCACCCTCATTTACAGAATAAACTTCCCATTCTTCATCTGAATTTTCTATGATGTTTATGTTTGAAAAATTTACCATCTTTTTATCTTTTGAATTGTTACCACTAGTATTTTTTACAGTTTCAGATGTGGTTTCAATTATGATTTCAGATTTTCATTCTTTCTTGCTATCACTAGTCTTGACAAGCTCAGACTTAGTGTTCTCAGATGTTGCTGACCATTTCTTGGCAATCCACGCTTGAGATTTTATGTTAGCCTTCTTGATGTAAAAATTGTTTTCATTAGCCTTTGAAGTTTCTCCTTTTCGATTATTGAATTTTCAAACTTAGGTTTGACTTCAGCTTTTGATTCATTTCTTTTCAAAATCTTACAGGTTTTACAAACACTGGTTGCTTTGGTTTCACAACATTTGAACTTTCTTTCCTTCGAAGATAAGCCGGCTTTCATTTCGGACAGTAACGTGCAATATGACCAATTTCATTGCACTTGAAACAAGTCCGAGAACGTGGATGTCCTTTAGTGGGTTTTACACCACTTGTTTTGGCACCACTTGCAATTTTGGCTTTATCTCGAAGTTCTTTTTGTTTCTTGAACTCATTGTTTGATTGTTTCCCGATCAAACTTTTCTCATGAACCGTGTTCGTCCCATATACAAAATTCATGTTTTTATTCTTGTATTCATGAAATGGTGACGGTTTCTTTTAGGTTCATTTGATTCCTCTAATCCCAACCCAGCTCTTCGGTTTTCCGGATGATCACCACTATTCCTTCGGTAGTTGTTTCTTTTAGGTTTGGAATATAATTTCTTTTCATTAATCTTCAGATCATCTGATGTAACTTCCACGAGTTTAAAGAATTTGTCTAATAATTCTTCCTTCACATTCTGAATCAGAAAACTGTCATCAAAGTGTAATCTATCAGATTCCTTAATCTTATACATGAAAATATTAGGATCACCACATAGATCATTCTCCGATGATGTATCGTCATCTTCGGGCTGTGAATCTGATTTCTTTGAGCTCGAGTCGGCGCTTTTAAAGTTGCCTTCATCAGAATCGTTCAAAACATTTGCAACAACCTTTTTAACCACAGCATTGTCATCATCAGTTTTAGTATAGATTACATCAATATTCTCTGGCAACTTAGTTTTCTTTTCAGGTAACAACTCAATGTTAAGCGCATTATCCATCCCATCAGCGGATTTGCGAAAATACTTCTCGCAAAGGGGTGGAGGAACATTGTTGTAATCTTTACCAATTTTCTTTTTAGGTTTCTCTTCCGATGGAATTGTCAGAAAGATGTGATCAACGACATATGCATTACATGTGTAACTTCTCAAAAGTTGTTGAACACGTTATGTTTCAATTGTCATGTCCTGGAGTTGTTGCTTAGTTTAGCAATGGTGTTAATATAGATATTAATCGCTTTTTGCTTATCCATTACTGTTCCTTTTAACATTCTTATGGTATCATGCTGTTCGATGTTATTTCTATCAAGCCTACCATAATCCATTTTTCATTTTATCATACGCTTCCTTCATTGTGCGATAATCGTATTTCAAAAGTTCATTATGCACATTGTTTTCAGCGATGATTTTTTATTTTTCGACACACTCAGAACATGGTTCAGTACATTTTGTACAAGGTTTTTCAACCACTACAATTTGTATTTTGAACTTCTTTTACCTCTGGACCTACCTTGGTTAGATTTCCATTAAAGCTTTATCTGCCATGTCCTTGAGGTTTTCGGCATTCACTTCTTGTGTAACATTGATGATCTCTTCATCAATTGTTTTCTGCTTAATCACTTGTTCTTTAGAGTTTCCATCAAAATGACCTGCAAAACTTTCACACGAGTTAGGAGATAAAATTCCTTGTTTCTGCAGGTGGATATAGTCCTCTTCTTCTCGTTGTTGATGCAAGTATTGCTCTAGCAGAATTTGTTCTACAGCCGCTGCTTCTACCTCTGCTGCTGCTTCCTCTACAGGAATATCTTCAACTATCTCAGCCATCAACTCAACTCCGGTCTTCTTACCAATGTAAGAATTCCAGTCGAAACCATCATCTTTGTTTGATGCTACCATAGCTTTCTCATTGCTGCTGCTATTTGGTTTCTCTTAGATTTCAACCTGAGTCTTCTTTGGAAATGGCTTTTATTAAAGTAACTTCTTATAATACTCGTTGCCTCCTCCGAAAGGATTCTGATTTCCCGTTGCTTCAGGATTCTTGCACTCTCTCTTGATATGTCCCTTTTGGCGACATCTGAAGCACGTCACTTTTGATTTGTCGAAGCCAAACTTGTTGCTTGAATTTCCGATATTTCGGCCAATAAGAGCAACAAACTTTGTGACTCTTCAGATAATAGATGCTAAACACCACTTGATATCCATCAACTCGAGTTCTTCTTCATCCACTTGGTCATAATCTTCTGTCTTCATTTCGGGATTTCCAATTTTACCGGCTACAAGACTTTCGTATGACTCCAGAACGGTAGCGAGAAGACACATATGTTGTTTAGTAACTTGTTCCGAAACAACATTGTTTAAATTCACTGCGATGTTGCACTTGTATACATTCGAATCAGAATTTGTTTGTTGATTCTGATTTGCTTGACTTTGATAAGATGAATTTGAACCAGTGCTTGAGTACGAACTCTGTGGACTCTGGTCATAATGGGGTTGTGATTGACTCTGGTTCTATGGTGAAGCATTCATGTTTGCACTAAACGCTGTCCCAATTTTCGGACTCGAATTGTTGTCTTGCATTCCACTTTTGTAATACAACCCAACGTCTTGAACAACATTAGCGTTTTTTGACTTTGCAATCTTCAGAAGCTCCATTTCGTGGCCTTCGAGTTTGTCGATAAATGTTGACAACTTGAAGAATTCCCACTTATCACTATTCTTCAGAACCATCAAATAAGTAGCCCATTCACCATCTGGTAGTGCGTCAGCAAGCTTGTCGATGTATTCTTGTTCAGTCTTCTCCAGACCGTGTCTTCGCATTTGAACTTTAAGATGACAGAAACGCTCGATCATTTGCTTCATGGTCTCATTCTTTATCATGGTGAAGATATCGAATTCTTTCAGAATAAGTGCCTTTTTACTTTTGATCATTTCGACACTACCTTGATACTTCTTCTGTAATGACAACCAAAGATCTCTTGCAGTAGTATACTCTGGTAGCAAAATCAGGATATCTTCTTTGACAAACTATTGGATGAGACTAATCATCTTACTGTCGAATAGTTGTACTTTTCAAGGACTTGCTGATGTTCATCTACCGGAACAGTGTAGCCTCTTTCAAACGACACCCAGCCAGCGAAGTGCATGGCTTGAACCCAATAGGTAAATTTCTCCTTCCATGTTTCATATTCGTCCATGCTCATTAGCTTGGGCGGTTTAACAGTCGTTCCCATCTCGTTATCAAGATTGACTTGATGAATTATGTTGGCATTCGACGAACTAGCTCCGGACATAAAAGCTCTTTGCATATCATCCATTGTGAATACGAGACGTGTACACTGAAAATATTCAAAACTTTTGAAAATGTTAGAAATACTACAAGTTCGATCGAACTTGTATTTTAGAATGAAGAATTCTTGATTTTATCACAAGTTCGGTCGAACTTGTGACTTTTGATTTGAAAATTTGATATATCTTCGGTCGAACTTGACACAAACACAACAGATCTTTCAAGGGAACTTGTCGATAGAACTTTGATGAAATACTAGTAAGTTCGAGTGAACTTACTTAAAATTTCTTTGATAATACACAAGTTCGGTCGAACTTGATGTAAAATCAATAAAAATTGATAAGTTCGAGTGTACTTGACAAGACTCTCTTCAAAAACCACTCAATGTTCGAGCGAACATTCTAAAACTTCACTTGAAAAGTGACTTTTTTAGACCAAGTTCAGCCGAACTTGGCTAACAAGTTCGAACATTATGGTTTTCCAAAACATGGTTTTTTCAAAATTTTGACATGAATTTGGGTGAAGTTGGTCTTCAATCTTTCAAGGGATTATCTTTGTTGTATTTTATATACTCAAGTTTGAAAAGATTTTAACCGTGAATTCTTCATTTTATGTCTTGATACTATCAAATCAGGCTGTTCTGGCTCTGATACCACTTGTAGGACCGATCGTCGATGCTTAGGAACCTAAATTTGATATCTAACATCCACAATAGCGGAAATATTACGTCGTGTTTACCAATAGACAAGATTTAATCAGTTAATCGTCAGTTTTATTGATCAAATGTTCTGGTTACAAACTGACAGAGCTTCGCCTCTGAAATGCCAAAGTTACAAATGAGGATCACAAGCTAGGTATTTATAGACAAACAATGTCGCCCCTGGGAGATACAAGTTCGCACGAACTTGCTACTACAAATTCGGCCGAACATGCTTACATGAGAAATCATGGGCGAACTTGGCTTTGTAAACATAAATACTTCATATACCTAGCCTATTCAGCTCTATACTATACAGACTCGATATAAGACTAAGACATAGACATTATGCACCAATAGAACTGTTCAAACTTGAGTTGGCGCTCTCAAAGCTGCCATCATCAATATCACTTCCCAAAACATATTCAACCACATTTTCACAACCGCTTCATTGTCATCGTTTGATTTCATATAGACTACGTTAATGATCTCAGGCAACTGATCTTTTGTTTCTGATAAAAGCGTTATGTTTGTTGCCTTTTCAATACCATCCACTTTCTTGTGGCAATAACTTGCAAGTAGTGGAGGTGGAACATTGTCGTACTCTTTACGCTTCATACCTTTTGATTTTTCAACAATCTCCTCCGACTTAATCATAGGAAGAATGTGATTGATGACATAAGCATTTGTAGTATAACTAAGCAAGAGTTGTCTCACTGTTCATTTTCGATTTTCATATCTTGAAGTTCTTGCCTTGCTTCAGTGATGGTGTTAATATACATGTTAATTGCCTTTTGTTTTCAATTAATGTTGCATTTAACATTTTTATATTAGTACTTAGTTCAAGATTACCTTTTTCGACATTGCAATAAGTGCCTTTCATTTTATCATATGCTTCTTTCATCGTGCGATAATCTTATCGAAAATTTTCATTATGCACGGTCATTTCACTTATGATTTTAGATTTCTCAGCACATTGCTCATAAGGATTTGTGCACTTTGTGCAAAGTTTTTCAACCTCACATCTTACACAATTTCCTTTTCAATCACTTTTACCTCAGAACCTACCTGTTTCAGATTAGCCATCATTGTTAGCAACCTCTGTGAGAATCTCTTCATTCATTTCCTTCGTTACGTCAATGATCTCTTCAATTTCTGATTTCTTTTCTTAAGCCACTTGCGATATATTCTCAAAACAACCTGCAAACCTAGCATTATTGTTAGGAGAAAGGATATTCTTCATCTGTGTCTGGTGATAAACCAATTCCTCTTCCTCTATTCTTTGTAGATACTCTTCTAGAATCGCATTCTCCATAGCGGCGTCATCAAATGTTGATTCCGATTCTTCCACAATCTCAGCCATCAAAGCAATACCAGTCTTTTTGCCGATGTGTTGGTTCCAGTCAAACCCTTCGTGTAGCCAAATAAGGCTTAGCTGATCGTATTACCACAGAGTAAACTTGAAGAATTAGAACTTGACCTTATTTTAAATGCGGTCCTTTTTTGGCTATACATACATTTTCACAAAGAAACTGCCCAAGACTAACCATTGTAGATGTCTCTTCACAATAATTGTAACGGAGAAAATACGAATTCAATTTGAATGGATACAAAATGATGTTACTGCATGAATAGGGATTATAAATTTTACCATTTTCATCCAGTAATAATATTTAAGTATTTGAAAAATCTGTTTTAAATTGTCAAGTTGCCAATAGTTCGTTACCAAGATCTGATTATGGGTTATTAAATGGGAAAATAAATCGAAGACACGACGAGAGCTTGTTCAGTTGGCTTTGCAGAGTTATCTTGCAGTTCAAGTTGTGCTCTCTTCGGATATGACTTGTATTGTAGCGCTTTCTTGTAATAGTCGTTATTGTTGCCGAAAGGACTTTGGTTGCCACTTGCTTCTTAGTTCATGCATTCGCGTTTAAAATGCCCCTTTTGTCGGCATTTGAAGCATGTGACTTTTGACTTGTCAAATCTAAGCTTGTTGCTTGAATTACCAATATCTCTTCCGGTGAGTGCTACAAACTTTGTAACTCTTCAGATGATTGATTCCAGATTCCACTTGATATCCATCAGTTCCAATTCTTCTTCATTAACCTGATTGTAATCCTCAGCTGTCATTTCAGGATTTCCGATCTTCCCAGCAACTAAACTTTCGTATGATTCTAGAACAGTAGCAAGAAGTGCTATATGTTGTTTAGCCACTTGCTCAGGAAAGACATTCTTCAGGTTAACCGCAATATTACACTGAAAAACATATGGATCAGAACTGGAATGATTTATCTTATTCGACTGATTGGATTGATTGTTCTGATTTTGGAACGGAGAATTTGAACCAACACTTGAATATCCAGTGTTCGGAGGACTTTGATCATAACTTGGATATGATTGAGTATTCTGATGATTTTGTGACGAATGATTCGAGGAATTCATATTCGCACTGAATGCCGTTTGAATTTTTAGACTTTGAATATCTTGAACACCTCCGTTATAGTAAACACCAACATCTTGAACAACGTTTTCATTTTTTGATTTTGCAATCTTTAACAGCTCCATTTCGTGACCTTCTAATTTGTCAATGAAAGATGACAACTTGAAATGCATCCAAGCCGAACTGTTCTTCAAAACCATCAGGTAAGTTGTCCACTCCCCTCAGGAAGTGCATCGGCCAACTTATCTATCTGCTCTTCGGTAGTTTTCTGAATATTGTGCCTTCGCATCTGGACCATTAGATGACAATATATATCGATCATTTGCTTCATGGTCTCTCCTTTGATCATTGTGAAGATGACGAATTCCTTTTTGATTAAGGCCTTCTTGCTCTTTATCATCTCACCACTTCCCTGGTACTTAGCACAAAGAGCCTGCCACAATTCTTGTGAAGTTTCACATACTGGTAGTAGAATCAAGATATCCTCCTTCACAGATTGTTGAATCAAAGTGATCATTTTCTTTTCAGCAACGTACGCATCTTTCTCCGCTGGTGTAAACTTAACCAAAGCGAGATCTTGATTACGTTCGTCTTTTGGCCATTTGTATCCAGTATCTATCGCAACCCAGCTGTGGAATTGATTAGCTTGAACCCAGTTTACAAACTTCTCATTCCATCCTTCAAACTCGTCCATGCTCATTAGCTTCGGTGGTTTTGTAGTAGTTCCCATCTCGTTATCCAGATTCATCTGGTTAACTGCGTTAGCATTAGCATTTGCATTGGACGTTGAAGCCATAGGTGAAGCAAACGCATTATGGAAATCATCCATCTTGGCAATCTGAAAGCTTAACTGAAAGCACGATAAAAAACACTCAAAAACCGATTAGTAAACTGACAAGTTTGGTCGAACTTGTAAGAAAACAGATTTCACATTCAATTTCAACAAGTTCGGGCGAACTTGTATGACATGTTAAAAAATTTCACAAACAAACAAGTTCGAGCGAACTTGTTATTAAGTTTTGAGAAAATTTCAAGTTTATCAAAGTTCGGGTGAACTTAGTGTTTGATTTTGAAAAATTTCCAAAGTTTACCTCCACTTCGAGCGAACTTAGTAAAAATTCCAACAAAAATGATCAAGTTCGGTCAAACTTGGTCAAATTTTCTTTAAAAACTTAACAACTTCGGGCGAAGAGATGATAAAAATCAGCAGAAATTGATGATTTTTAAACAAGTTCGAGCGAACTTGTAGTGTTAGTTCGGCCAAAGTTGGTTTGCAAAACTTAGTTTTTTGACAATTTCGACATGAATTCGTTTGTTTTTATTTCAAACTTTCATGGGTTTGTAATTATGCGATTTTCTATTACATATTCAATTTTTAGCCATTTTTGTCCATGAATTCTTCAATTATGTGAAAAAGTTAAGAAAAATGGTAGAAATGAGTAGAAATAGAATGATTCTTATGTTGATTTAAGCAAATTCAGGTATCCAGGCTCTAATACCATTTGATAGGACCGTCCTCCTCAGCTCGGGAACCTAAATTTGTATCTATTGTCCTTATAAGCGGAAATTATCTGACAAGTTTAACCAAACACACAAGAATTATAGTTTAATTGTCAGTTTATTAAGTCTAAAGATATTACAACTAGAAATCCAGACTGACAGCGCTTCGCCGTAGAAGTCGCAAAGTTGTTACAATGAGAAACCATGACTCAACTATATATAGACAAGCAAGTTTGCTCGAAGCTAGTCATGGCTAGATCAAGTTCGGCCGAACTTGATCAGCCGACTATAACTTCGGCCGAACATGTTGATTACAACATAAATACTTCGTCAAATCTAACAATTCAAGCTCTAAACATACAGACTCGATCCAATACCTAGACAATAGACATCATGTATCAACATGAAACAAATATATACGTGTGACTGTGGATTACTTGTCAAAATGGGCCAAGGCCGAAGCTCTTCCAACAAACGATGGAAGGGTTGTGGTAAGATTCCTAAAATGATTATTTGCTCGTTTCGGCACTCCAAAAGCTTTAATAAGTGATAGAGGCACCCATTTTTGTAATAATCAACTCGAAAATTTTTTAACATGATATGGGGTCCATCACCGAATTTCTACCGCTTATCATCCTCAAACAAACGGACAAGCCAAAGTAACCAATAGAGGTTTAAAATGAATACTCGAAAAAACCGTAGGGATAAATAGAAAAGAATGGGCCAAAAAATTAGACGATGCTTTATGGGCTTTTCGAACCGCTTTCAAAACAACAATAGGAACAACCCATATAAGCTAGTCTACAGAAAAAGTTGCCATTTGCCAGTAGAAATAGTACATAAGGCCTACTTGGCATTAAAAACGTAAACTTAGACCATGAAACCTTCGGTAAAAATCGATTTTATCAATTAAACGAATTAGACAAATTGAGAACTCAAGCTTATTCTAACTCTGAAATTTATAAGAAACGCATAAAGAATTTACATGACAAACATATTAAACCTTATGAATTCCAGAGGGAGATCAAGTGCTATTGTTTAATTCACAACTTCGATTATTTCCAGGAAAATTAAAGTCTAGGTGGTCGGGACCTTTTCCATCACCCATATTTTCCCACACGGTGCAGTTGAGATTAAATCTCGAAATAGCATTCCATTCAAGTTTAACGGACAAATGCTTAAACTCTACCAAGGATTCATTGAGATGAGGAGGAAGAAATTTATCTTCAAACAAGCAAGGTATGATTAAAAAAGGTGTGTGTATATATATATAACATGTAAATTAACGTTATGACTAGTAGGTAGTAAACATCGGAAGAACTTGGAAAAAGGTACGATAACTTGGGAACCCTTTCTCGGGAAAACAGACGCTAATCACACAAATTTTCCTAAAGTAAAATGTATATATATATATATATAATATATATATTATATATATATATATATATATATATATGGCCTGACCACGGGGCCGTGTTCCACACACAGACAGATATAAACCCTTTCTCTTAACTGTTCTTCATTCCACCACGACCCGTTTCCCCGAGAACTCTTTGGTTCACCGACGATTTTCTGTTCCATTTCATGTTTTCTCTTCGTTTGACGTCCGCGAGGTATGATTCTTGCACTTTTCTAGATAGTTTAAAGATTTGCATGTAGAATAACATCAAGAAAATTGGGGAAAAATCTAGGGTTCTTGAACTAGAACCTAGTTAACCCTCAAAGTTATGTATAAATCCAGTATTAGTAGTATACATTCATGTTGTAAAGAGTAAATCAACCACAATTGATCACAAAAACACCCAATTTCAAGTGTAAGTCACAAACCCTTGTTTTTAAACCGAAAAAGTTAAAATTGATATGGTAAATGGGTTATATTTGGAAAAACGGGAATTAGGGTTTCATTTTTGGGAGAAACCGGCCCTACTCAACCAAAAATTTTCAACTTCTCGAAACCGAGTCGAAAAATTAAGTTTTGCAATAACAGTGGCCTGACCATGGGGCCGTGGTCAGTCACCACGGGGCGTGTCCAGGTAGAAGAGATGAACACGTGTCGTGGTCAGTCACCATGGGGCCGTGTTCAACTCTCTGTTTTTAGTTTTTCCCGTAAATTTAATTCGTAACGCACTGATTGTACATTGGTTCTCTCATGAAGAAATGGCAAACGAGTTTCTGAAGTTTAAGACATCAGAGTGGGAGTACCAAAACCGCTTTGAAGTCCTTCAAACGAGGGCAGAAGAAGGACCAAGACAAACATGTTATGAAACCCTGGACGCCATGGGTCAAAGAGGTCGATATGATATGCTAGTCACAGGCCCACTTCGAGCCGCTCTTGACAAGAAGCTCCACTCCATCTATGAGTTTAACATGGAGTTCTATAGCACCTTCAAGTTCGACACCAAGGCAGACCCGTTTGATTATGATGCTGTTCAGTTCAGATGTGCTGGGCAACTTCTCTCCATCTCCATGGCCCAGTTTGGTGTTAACATCAGATTGTACACCGAGGGCGAATCGGCAGAGATAAGAACTTTTTGTGGAGTTCAGAACCATTGGCATGCCCGTGCGGATGTTGGCACGCCCGTGCCAACCCGAAGACAACGACTACCAGGCTCGCATCTTGGACACGCACTACTAGTGCGGCTGGCAGTGCCGACTATTCTCGAAGACGCACGACCATGCGTCGACTGACATGACCGTGCCGGTATGGTTTCCTCGAATGCACTGCCAGTGCGGCTGGCAGTGCCGGCCAATTTCCCGGACATGCATGACCGTGCCACCTGTGGCACGACTGTGGAACCTTTGAAGATCTGCCAAGATCTGCTGACGTCACAAGATTTCATGAACAGTGCACTACCGTGCACTTTATAAGCACGACCGTGCCAATTGAAAAAGTTATAAAAAACCACAGAGGGCATTCTGGTCGTAACTCTGGACTTTTGGGAGCTCCTTAGGCGATTTTCTAGGCTTCAGATATATCATCTTTTGGTCGAAATCAAGCACCTATAGTGCCGAGAAGCTCCGTTACCATCCGGGGTCTTCAATCTCTTGCTTGTTTATGGTTTGATTCTTGAATCTTTCCATGTTTTTTTTATGATTCAGCATTTGGTTGCCTAAGGGCAAAACACTATGTTAATCCTTGATGATTGTTTGGCAACCTTGTTTATTGATGTTGGATTCTTGATTATATTTAATTATCTTGATGATTAGTACGTGGTTAGTTGAGATATTTGGAAGAAGAAGATTAATTAATCATTTATTAGTAAACTTTTAACTTGTTTAAAATGTTTACACCATGAAACTAGAAATGGTATTACTTTAATAAGGGGTAATTAATACTAATAAAGAGTGTTTTTCCTCACGGAATGACCTTTGCGGGTTAGATGGTGTTGTTACAGATTCTTGACATAGGTTGTGAACTTTGTTAGTGATTTAGGCCAAAATTGCTATCTTGGTGGATTTATGTTCAAGATTTGTAAAATGAACTCGGTTGTGATTTAGTTTATTTTATGCTTGTCTCGGTGGTTACATTGTGTTTATCGGTGTCACTTTCCTTATTAAGTGAGGTTAGAAAACTCCTAAAGGATGACTAGCTATTTTTAAGGGATTTACATAGACATTCATCAGTAGGGCGTTAAAGAAAAATTTTAGGTGGTTAAAGTGTGTTTATCGTTTTAACTTTCCGAAGAATTGTCATGTTAGGATTCCCGAAAGGGATACTAATTGTCTTTGAAAAATGGAAAATTGACCAAGTGTTCTAGTGGCGAAACCGAGTTAATTAACATGTTCCGGTTGTTCGTAAAGTAAGGATATATATCTGTTTTTCATATTTGGAGTCTATTATGTTTTTAAAAGAAAAAAAAAGAAAAATATATGTTTTAGTCACATTCTAGTTTAAGCAATTTATCCACCTATCTTTTCTAGCGGTAAAATAATGATAAAGGTTTATTATTATTATTTCCACCCGCATCCTTGGATCGAAACTTGGATCTTACCGATACTTTACTACATATATGACGGGGTACACTTGCCCGTTCGTGTGTTTTTCAATCTTGAATTATAAATCATTTTTATAAATTTAAAACCGAATTGTATGTAAAATTCATTGTAAAAATATGTATATACACGCACACGTCAAGTTTTTGGCACCGTTTCCGGGGATGTGGCGAACTTGAGGAACGACCTGAGTCAATGTTTTTCCGGTGTACATACTTGTAAATATTTGTGATATTTTCTATTTGATTATTATGTATTTGTTTGTTAATATTTTTATTTAATTCATTCATTTTTACACTTGTTTAAATATTTATTCATTCATTTATTAAATTTTCGTAACCGAAAAACCATTTTTGTCCTTACCAGTTCAAGTATATTTATTCGTTTTCGATTGTTATAAAAAAGTGGTCTACTTCCGAATTTGAATTATTTTATTCTTTAAAACAGAAAAAATCGTTTTTATTACGGCAGCAAAAAAAAACAGAATAATAATAGAGTTAATTACTTGTTTCGTCCCTTTGGTTTGTCAAAAATCACTATTTCAGTCCATTAGTTTAAAAATTGCGATTTCGGTCCCTGTGGTTTCACTTTCATAACCATTTAAGTCCACCTCGCAAACATTTCAGTTCCTGTACTTACAGAATAAATGGATTGAAGTGGTTACGAAAGTGAAACCACAGGGAAAATGGTTACGAAAGTGAAAACCATAGGGACTGAAATCGCAATTTTTAAACTAATGGACTGAAATGGTGATTTTTGACAAACCACAGGGACGAAAACAATAATTAACTCATAATAATAATAATAATATAATATTTATGTGCGCCTATTTTTCGTTTGCAGGTTAATGTCCTAACCCCTACACCGCCGCTGCTGAACCATCCGACGAACCCGGCGTGATCTGAGGAGGCGACTTCGAGAGAGATCCCCGCAGTTGCGAAGCAAATTGAGACAGCTACGGACGAGCCGATGGTACCTATTGAGACCGAGAGCTCAGAGGACGAGGGAGATTTCCCATGGCGGACGATGATAGGCTTTTAAACGAGACGAACCAACCCGGAGATTGTTTTAGCACCAACTTTTAAAATTAAATATAGTATAATAAATATGGTACAAAATTCGGTGTAGTTCGATGAACGAGAGCACGAGGATCCCGGTCGACACATTGCTTCGTTTCTTGAGGTGTGCTCCAATTTCAAGATAAGGGACGTTTCGGATTACGCGATTCGGTTGAGACTCTTTCCGTTTTCATTGTGAGACAAAGCAATATCTTGGCTTATGTCACTTCCCGCAGGATCCATCAGAACTTGGGACGAGATGGCGGAGTTGTTCATGCAGAAATATTTTCCTCTTGAGAAGACGACTAAGTTGAGGAACCAGATCATGACATTTCGACAGGACGACGGAAAGTCCTTACATGCAGATTGGGAGTGATTCAGAGACTCGTTACTTGATGTTACGCCCACGGTTTCTCCAAGAGACAAATAGTTCTGACTTTTTACTAGGGACTTAACTACGACACGCAGGAGCGTTTAGACGTATATGCAGGTGGCGATCTAGGACGAAGATTCCTAATGAAGCTTACATGATTATTGAGAAAGCTGCATTGAAGTCGAGTTCACATCATGGTATCTAGTTCTGGGTATGAGCAGTGTGGAGTGACGCACGAGCCAGGTGCGTGTGCCCATGGAATTATGTATGAAGGCGGGAGGAAGTAGACTTTTTCAACAATCAAGGGAGGCCACAAAATAATCCGTACATGAACACGTATAATCCGGGATGGAGAAATCACCTGAACTTTGGGTGGAAAGCAAATACGGGTAACCAGAACCAGCTCGGATATGCTCAGCGAGCTCCAGCCCCAGAGCATGCTCAAGGCCAGTCATACTAGCCTTACAATCAATCCTACCAGCCACATCCATATTTGTACCAAAATCAGGGCGCCGTGAGCGGTTCCCAGCAACAAGCCCCTCTGGAATTCCAAGCTGGAGTAGATGATGGCCCAACTTCTGAGTAGCTCCACCAATGCAAATCAACTAGCTGAGAAACGGTATCAACAAAGTGAGGAACGTTCTTAGCTCATGAGGGAGAAATGCGAAGTCAGAAGCCTAGATTTAGAACATCGAGAATCAGGTTGGGCAGTTGGCCAAAATGATGTCTGAGAGACCTCCAGGTGGTCTCTCGGGCAATACTAAGCCAAACTCATAAGGGTATGTGAATGTCGTGATGACGAGGAGTGGTAAAACCACGGGACCTAACACATCGGATTCACCACCGATCACTGAGACGGTATGGACTGATGCTTCGGACGAGGTGCACGCTAGGCGAGGCCCAGCAAGTACAACACAGCTCTAGAAGCCAGTCAAAGATTATACTTCTCTAGTTCCATACCCAGGAAGGCTAAAGAAGCAGAAGAATGAAGAACAATATGGTAAGTTTCTCGATTTGTTTAAACAATTACACATAAACCTACCATTTGTCAAAGTCTTAGCCCAAATGCCTAACTACGCGAAGTTTTTGAAGGACATCCTCTCGAACAAGCAGAAACTTGAGGATATGTCCTGTGAACGGGAGTTGCTCAGCCATTCTTCAAAACCATCTTCCTACAAAGATGGGAGATCCAGGCAGCTTCACACTACCCTGTCTTATTGGCAGCATGTCTGTCAGTCACGCGTTAGCAGATTTGGAGCAAGCATTAACCTTTTGCCTTATAAAGGTTTTTCCAAACTTGATCTAGGTGAGTCTTCACCTACTAGGATGCGCATTCGACTTGTTGATCGTTCAATCAAGTACCACAGGGGCTTGTTGAGAATATGCTTGTCAAGATTGACAAGTTTGTATTTCCCATAGACTTTGTTATCTTGAATATGGTTGAGGACTCTGGGGTGCCTTTGATACTCGGACGCCCATCCTTGAATACCACACGGATGTAGCCACGGGCCAGATTACACTTCGAGGGAATGATGAGCATGTGACCTTTGACATCAAGCGGTCGATGCAACACCCACAAAGTCAGGATGATGCGCGCTACTATGTTGATAGTGTCGACACTTATGTGAGCGATCATTTCCAGGGCACGATTGAGGAGATCGATTTAGACACACATCTGTTGTGTTGGGACATAGATGGCATTACGCAGGAGAGCCACAACTTTGTGCAGCTCGTCTATCAGATTGGTGATGATGGTTCCCATAGTCCGGATCGATTTACAGAGATTGATCATGAGGATAAAGAGAAGTCGAAGCCTTTAGTTGAAGATCCTCCCCTTAGAGCTTAATTTTTCGCATATCGAGTACGCGTTTCTAGACGAGGAGTAGCGTCTGCAGATTATTATTTCATCATCTTTGTCAAACAAGGAAAAAACAAACTTCTGGTGTTTTACGACTTCATAAGAAAGCCATGA
Source organism: Scalesia atractyloides (assembly GCA_947069175.1). Lineage (NCBI taxonomy): Eukaryota > Viridiplantae > Streptophyta > Magnoliopsida > Asterales > Asteraceae > Scalesia > Scalesia atractyloides. The sequence goes on from CAMTDV010000014.1 coordinate 70,984,858, forward strand.
TGTGGAAGATAATGGTTATCAAAGGAACCAATCCCTTCTTCTGTATTCATAAAATTCTCATGGAAGACCATTACAAGCCGTGTGCGCAACCTCAGAGACGATTAAACCTAAAAATGCTAGATGTTGTCAAAAAGGAGGTGATAAAGTTGTTAGATGCAGGTTTGATCCATCCTATCTCCTACTCAATTTGGGTTAGTCCTGTATAGGTATTCCCAAAAATGGTGGCATGACGGTAGTTACAAATGACAGGAATGAGCTTATTTCGACTCGGACAGTTACGGGATGGCGAGTTTGCATCGATTACCAAAAACTCAATGACGCCACCCACAAGGACCACTTCCCGCTTCCATTCATCGACCAGATGTTGTGACGTCTGTCGAGGAAGGCTTATTACTGTTTTCTGGATGGGTTTTAAGGGTATTTCTAGATTCCTATTGCTTCTGAGGATCAAAGAAGACTACCTTTACATGCCCCTTCGGCACATTCGCCTACTGGCGTATGCCTTTCGGGCTGTGTAATGCACCGGCTACCTTCCAGCGTTGCATGGAAGTGTTCATGGACGATTTTTCAGTTTTTGGGGATTCTTTCGATCATTGTTTGGAAAATTTGAAAAACATGTTAAAGAGGTGTGAGGAAATGAATCTTGTATTGAACTGGGAAAAATGCCACTTTTTGGTGAGAGAGGGCATAGTACTTGGGCATAAGATCTGACGAGCAGGTATGGAAGTCGATCCGGCGAAAGTTGACATCATTTCTCGACTTCCACCTCCCACCTCGGTTAGAGCGACACGGAGTTTTCTAGGTCATGCTGGGTTCAGGCGGTTCATCAAGGATTTTTAAAAAATCACCTGACCTATGACCGTGCTCCATTTATATTTTGTGAGGATTGTTTGAAGGCATTTGCCCTTCTAAAGCAAAGGCTTGTTGAAGCCCCTATCTTGATCACACCTAACTGGACTTTGCCATTTGAAATAATGTGATGCGAGTGATTTCGCAATAGGGGCTGTTTTAAGACAGCGGAAGGACAAACACTTACACCCGATCTACTATGCCAGCAAGACACTACATGATGCACAGGAGAACTACACTACTACGGAAAAAGAGTTTTTGGCGGTAGTTTTTGCGTTTGATAAATTCAGATCATATTTAGTGCTATCCAAGATGATTGTATACACCGATCACGCGGCTATCTAATACCTGTTCAGCAAACAAGACGCTAAACCGCGTCTTATCAGGTGGATTCTATTGCTACAGGAGTTCAACATTGAGATTCAGGATAAAAAGGGCTCGTTGAATATTGCAGCCAATCATCTTTCCAAACTGGAGCATGGAGACGCCGAGGACGCGCGTTAGGAGCCGATAAATGAAAATTTCCCGCATGAGTCTTTGATGAGTATCGAGGTGTGTGATGAGTCGCCCTGGTTCGCTGATTTCACGAACTATCTTGCTTGTGGGGTCCTTATCAAAGGATTAACACATCAGCAGAAGAAGAAATTCTTTGCGGACCTCAATATGGGACGACCTTTCTTGTTTCATGTCGGAGCGGACTAAGTGATCCGTAGGTGTGTGTTTGGAAAGAAGGCGACTGGCATACTGCACCATTGTCACGAGGGGCGCACCGGAGGTCATCATGGAGCTAATTTCATCGCAAGAAGGTTTTAGACTCTGGATTTTATTTGCCCACAATATTCCGTGACACGCAGAGATGGGTCAATGCGTGCGATGATTGCAAGAGGGCAACCAATATATCGGTGCACGATGAGATGCCTCAGAATTGGATTCAGGTTTGTGAGGTTTTCTATGTTTGGAGTATCGACTTCATGGGCCTGTTTCATCCGTCAAGCGGGAATAAATACATCTTGGTTGCGATTTCACTTCCATAAGTCGTTTGAAAGTTTGTTATCGTGCAAGAATCGAATATCTGCAAATGTCATGATAAATAAACAAAACTCATAAAGAAAACACAAAATTTCTTTGATTGATAACTTGTTCGTAATTGTTACCTATGCGTAATACCACAATTGTCACACTTTCAAAGTGAATGGCCATAGATTAATGCTTTATGTTACCGGGCCGGTCGATTCGACGATGGAGGTTATCGAACTCCACACCCTACACGCATGATAAGTGTGTGGAGGAGAGTCTATGCTATCGACTCGACGACGAAAAATGTAGCATGCGTGTTTTACACACCTAAGGGTAGAAATGTCTTATTTTTGATTTTTGCGTTATTAACGTTTTTAGCGTAGATTTCAGGTTTCGCGTGTGTTTGTACAAGTTTTTGATCATACCGTGCGAAGATTTTGAGTTAGAATAATGTGATAATAGTTTGTATCTTGCAAAAGTGGTGGAAATTGGTCGAAACAGCCTCTGAAACTGGATTCTGTGAAGATTCTACAGAACTGCAGTACACGCATGGCCGTGCAACATCCGGCACGCCCGTGCTGGCATGGACCAGCACTTGCACTCGCACCCCTGTGCGTTTCGAGAACCAGGGTGCCCATCAGCCAACTTCGGATCCGCACGGCCATGCCACATTTGGAACGATCGTGCCTAAGCGCAGAGACAGTTAGGTCAGAAGAGTATTTAAGGAACTTTGCTGCAAATATTTTTCAATAACTCATAACCCTAGGGCCGCACAACCGTTCCAAACCAAGTTCCTCTAAAAACTACCACACTTTTTTGCAAGATCCCTCCAATTCTTCGAAAAAGGTATGTATCTTACTTAGATTTTTCGTTTTAACCAGCTTTTACACTTAGGGTTCTTGATTTCGTCAAGAAATTTGGGGTTCTCTTCAAAAATACAAACGAAACCCGAATTCTTGAAGAAATTTTGTATTCCGTAAACACTAGTCGGTTTTCCACTGCCCAATCACCCATAAACTTTTTGCATTTGGAAAGAATTTGATTATCGGGGTGATTGAGGACCTTTCTACAACTTGCATAGCACGCACGGACGTGCATCCGCTGGCACGGTAGTACCGACTAGACTGATCACGACATGCTGCTGATTTCCAGAGACACACGATCGTGCCGATCCGAAGTGTTGCGATGATCAGGGCTGCACCACCCTTTGCACTCCAGTACGATTTCGATCTGCACGGTCGTGTCACTTTTGGCACGACCGTGCCAAATGCCCAGATCACAAACATAATATTCATAATTCTGTGCTTGGCTAATCGGTTTGTAATTTTTTCTGTTCTACATGTTTCTAACCTAATTTTTTCATGCAGATGAACCACCCATTCCTCTGTTTCAATCAAAACGATCAAAAAGAACATCCCTACATCACCTCCTTGAATGACTTATGGTAGCGTCGGGATCAATTCGGTGAACCAAGGAGACTAAGCTGGGTTGTCATGAAAGAACTCAATCAATCCGAACGACTACAAGAGATGTTGTCTCCATTCGCCCGACTGCTAAACATCAACTGGGCAGTCTATCGTGAGCTCACCTTCGAATTCTTTGCTACATACTCATACGAGAAACCCAAGGTGAGCAGAAACCTGGATTTTCGTAGGAAGAAACAAATTAACTTTCGGCTGGATGGTCGGTGGCACAACTAGACCATTACAAAGCTTGGAAGAAAACTTGGAATTTACACAAAAAAAGAAATAAATTCCGATCTTTTTACAGATCAGGATACATTTCAGAGTGAGGAGCAAGGTGCAGCGTTTTGGGCGAGTGTAGCCGCGGGTCCAGTTTACGTCCCTCAATCGGCGAAAGCATCCTGGTTAAGGGACCCACTACTCCGGGTCATCCACCACAGCATGAGCCATACGATTGAAGGCTGCATGGACAGTTCAAGGAACTGTCCCACACTAGATGCTATCTATCTTTATGCTTTTGCTGATGGGGTTCACATCAACCTTGCGGCGTGAATGACGGAGTTCTTTATGCATAGCTTGGGTAGAACTGCCAGCAGCGAGATACACGGGGGTGAGTACGTCACCCAACTCGCTTACGTGCTAGGCATCATGACAAATGATATGATTGCCAGTTTGACATTGAAAAAGCAGGGATATCCCGTGGATATTCGCTCATTGAAAGCTATGGGTTGGTTGTTGACACCGACAACGGCCCAAGGTTGAGAGGGTTGGATGGTGAGATTTGTGACCCGGAGCCACTACCACCGGTGAATGAGAAAGAAGGAGATGAGGTCATGCATGACATGCCCGTACATGAGGAGGGTTTCATACAGCAGTCACCACAGCACCAGCAGCCACCATAGGGCCAGTATCAGCACCAACAGGATTGGCCATATGGCATCCCTTCTTACCCTGAGTTCTACCAGCAGTTCCATCGAATGCAGGGGAACAAGGATTTCATGAGACAGGAGATGCACGTCGAATTTTCTTACATTTTCGGTGGCCTTCACTTTGCTTTCCCCAGTTACTTTGGTAACCCTCGCGGTTCCCATTTGGTAACGCGAATGTTCAGGGTGGGGCGGGTACATCTGGTGCCCGAAATGATGATGATGACGATGACGACGAGTAGTTGAGAGCGTCTGTACTTGGTGCTGTTACGACCAGTTCTTATGTATCTTTTAGTAGTTTACTTGTTTCAGTTTAGGGAGTTCATTTTGACTATTATTTTGAAACACCCCTGGATATTTATTTTCATTTTCAGACATTTGTCCACTATTCACTTTGGTTTTTTTTATGTTTATGGATGGTTGTTTCTACTTTATATTTTATATTTTATTTTCGCAATCGGATATGTTGTCTTGTGTTTGTCGTGACATCATACAGGTAATCGAAACACAAAACTAGGCGAGAGAGACAAAGTCGAATCAGCGGATCATCATTCCATCTTCTTCAATGTCAAGGGGAGTGTTATTCTCCTTTTTCTAAATTTTGGGTTTCGCATTGGGGACAATGTGAAGTTCAAGTGTGGGGAGGGGGTTTAACATTGTAACTTTGTTTATCCTAAAAAACGAAAATGCTATATTAGTAATATAATATAAAATAAACACTCATATATATATATATATATACACAAAAAAATTATTAAACAAACCGGTTAGTTGTTGTTATAGAAAGCATCAGATCTGATAAAGAACCAACAAGCCTAATATATTTTGAAAAATATAACTAAAAATGTGACAAACAAAGAACGACATGCATGTTCATTTTCACACTTTTACCCATTTGCTTCTGTTATGTGAGCATGTTTTGAGTCTTATATTCTTTATATGTTTATTCATTTCGGAGTAGGAGTGAGTCGGATGTCTCGTGTAATTTAGAACTTGTCACTAGCATACTTGTCGAGATCATAAACGTGTGAGATGTGTAAAAATGATAGAGGCACTTAGAAAACCTTTTGTTTTTAGCCTTTTTATTTTGTTTGTTTCCCTAAACCCTACGTCATCCGCTAGGATTAACCATGTTGAGCCTTTTCCCGTGTTTTTCTTTCTTTTACCCTACCAATCAACCCACTCAACTAAATTTAGCCTTTTTACTTTTAAATATTTTTGTTAAAACTCGGTTAAAGTTACCGTTTAACTAGCGCCCTTTGTATTTAGTTCCTTCTTGTATAAAAGTACTAGAGTTTGTGTATAAATTATATATAAAAAAATCATAAAATAAAACACCCTAAAATAAGGGTGAAGACGACAATTCGAGCAATTTTAAGTGCTAAAATATTAGAAAATCGTCGATTAGCTCGAAATCACGGAAATCGTCTTTCACACGTTATTTATGTATAGTTTCTGTTTATTTATGCTTATTAAACGTAACTACCTAGTTTTAACCACTTAGTTTTAAATTCCCATTCCACACATTTCACCCTAGCCTATCGTTACAACCAGTAAATGTAACACCCCAAAAACGTTGCAGCGGAAGTACCAATGTAATGGTGACAAAAGTTGGTGCCCATAAATATCTTGTCGAACGATGCATTGTTGATGTTGGACATTTAACTTAATTAAAACATAGTTTTTAAAACATAAAGTTTAGAAGTACCTCACAACCACATCACAGTTACGTTGTTTTGATCCTTATGGATCTTATTACATAGATCCCAAAGTTTTAAAAGTTTGTCCAAACATTTTCAAAACAACCACGCATCAACAACCACAAGATACGCCATAATTCCTGAAGCCATGCTCAAGTACCTGAAGAGCACATTAAAATCAAGTGTCAACACAAAGGGGGTGAGTTCACGTATTCAAATTTAAAACAATTTGATCCAAGGAAAACAAATAAAACATCCATATAAATTATAGAAAGTCTATTTAATTTTCTTTATAAAAATTCAAGGGTCAGCCATCACCAGCGTTTCATAAACCATAGCGATATCCCCGACTTGTTCCAAGGTTTACACATTAAATTAATAGCATCAAGTGTTCAGACACGTATGTTTGCAAGACAATACGAACTACATATTGACAATAAGGACATAATCAACGCTAGAAAATCACAGAATTTAAAATTCGCCGCTTGACTTGACACGGAGCTACCGGTCACAACGGGGTGGTCAATCCGATAGATCTATCAACAATTCCACGCATACCCATATTAATGATTAAATGGCTAAGTTCGCGCTAAGTGCCCGCAATGGGTCACACAAGGTGCCAACCTTATGAACAATATATATATATATATATCTTACTAAAATGATAAATTTAATATAACATGTTGTACGAATCCCCGACGTCTCCACCGAAACGTAAGCCTAAAACGATACTAACTCCCTTGAGACCGAGCCAATTCATTACAACTTTAGATTTAGGCAATTTTAAATCTACATGGTCTTTCTATCCCATAACACCGTAATAACACCCGTTTCTCCCCGAAACATACATTCACATTTATCCAAAATCCATTATCCTCGAAACATATTTATATCAAAACCATATATTTTCCATGAAAATATATCCATAGTTTAATCAAAGGTATATTTTATATAAAAGTGTATACTTATCCTTTTTAAGATGTGTTCTTTCCCCAAAACAGTTATAAACACAGTAAAAAGAGGGGTTTAGTTACACCCACCTTCGGGTGCGTAATTAAATAGCGCAATCCCACAATTGTTTCTACACGTCCTAATATACGTAGGAACGATTTATCAAACAATATATCACAAAATTCCTAAGTTTCTCCGAATCTTGGAATTTTCGCATAACTTTGAAATTTTCTCGAAAAGTCATTATTTTTTATTATGTTGGTACTTTAATATATATACGAGTTCATATATATTTTAAGATTTTGCTACTTGAACGATTTTTTCGGTTACCCTTAATATGTTATATCCGTTATCACTCCCGTTTATAAGTACTATATATCTACGATTTGCGCGTCGTAATATAAATACATAAACATACACAACTATTCAATGCGCGAAAACTCGTTAACTTATATATTTTATCGTTTTTAAAGCATGCATACATGAAATAACTTATTAAGTTAACCTATGTATCAATTTTCATGCTCGACAAATAAGTTACACATTTAACGCAATTTCACCAATTTCCGCTTTAAACTCACAAGTGTACATGCATAATCTAAATTCCCGCTATCATGTCAACACTTAAAATATTATCATATACACATATTTTAATCATATAACACATTTTAACACATAAGGTTCAACTATGAACAACCCATTTTAGTGTTTGTTGAAAAATGCGTATTATAGCGATTCGGTAATGTTTTCAGGCGTCAGAAGTCACGTATGACTAACCAAACACCAAATAAACTTAATATAAGTTAAAATAGTTATATTTATATAAAAATATTAGTTTAGTTACTGATCAAAAATAGTTTCGTAAAAACCTCTTAAAAAGGCGATTTTTACAGTTTTTACCGCATAGTTTTGCGTCAAATGTTACTATAACTATCCGAACTCAAAACGACTTCATATTTTAACACAATACATGTTATTTAATGATTAAAATGCTAGTTATAATTAGGTTAGTGCAGTTTTTGTATAAGTCACATAAATCATGCGATTTCATACATTTTACAACTCTTTAAGCACTAAGTACAACATGCAAAGCTAGTAAACTTTATGATCAAGTTTCATGCCATTTTTACACTTCAAATAATAATATTTTTAGTGTTTATATCCTGATTAAAAATCATCTATATCATATCATACATTATTCATCATTTCATGATCATACATCCACATGCATATCTATGTACAAGCACTTAATGCACACATATCATATCTGTGACATCTGTGTATTTTAATCATCGTACTATTCCGATAAACTTTGTAAATTTTATAATATTGTGTTTTATTCCAAGATTTATGTATTTATATAGGGTATTTCATATTTTTAATCCTTGTTCAATTCTGATCTTTCGAATCACTTCTGGAAGTGAAATCGAAAACCGTTACGCAAACGTAATCAGTTTAATGCAACGTACACTCTGGAACAAAGACAAAAGCTAAAAATACCTTAAATACCCTTTACATAACTTAGAAATAGTTTTGAAGGCTTCGGTAAGGCAAAAACATGCTTATGCAACTTCAGGGGCTATTTTACAAATTCTACGAAACTATGCCAAATCGCGTATTTCCTAATCCGGAACATATACGCACATCCAAAAATTTTTGTTACCATTAAAATATAGCATTTTAGTGATTGAAAAGAAAAAATTCCATTCGTTATGCGTTTACGGTCATTTGCGCGTTCGTTACGATTTCCGTCGTAATTAACCGAAAACCGCAACCGTACGATCTAACGAACCGACATCCACAATATTTCCAAGCATATTTCAAGTCCCCTATGCTTTAACATCCTTATAAAGCCTAAACTTTTGGTTAACATGGGTTAAACGCGTAAAAAAACACTTCAAAAATGTTGCAGGGACCATTTCTACCATTTTTGAAACTTTCTTGTTTTTGAGCTCTGTCACGTGGCGCGCCAGCCTCCTATGCTCCTGGCGTGTGGCATGGGGGATGCCAGAATTCAGCAAATACCTGGCAGCTTCTTGTTCATTTAACTTGACACCCATAACTCGTTTTTGCCACACTTCTCCTGGTTGCAACACCTCACTAAACACTTGTAATGATCCTACAACATCTCCTAACACTTGGCATGATCCTAAAGCTCTCCAACAACTATAAATACCCTTGATCTTCAACCAAACTCCTTGCTCATTTCCATCTAAACTCTAAGTGGAGTTTCTACCTTATTAGGAGGCCTTCCATTTGAGTTTTTCTAATAATCTTGGCTTCCTTGAGTGCAAGTAGGTGCTCTAACCAAGCCTTGCTCATTCTTTTAGCTTATTAAAAGCTAAAAGTCAAACAGTTTGACTTACTGTTTGACTTTCGGTTTTGACCATTAGTTGGTCAAGTCAAAGTTCAATTGATCTTTGCAACGTGATCGTAATCACGAAGGTTATAATCCCTTGAGATTATACCTACTGATTACCACGTTTTCCTAGTCGAAGTGACGAGTCAAGGTTTCGGTCAATAATGCGCAAAATGCGCATTATTCGACGGAACTATTTTCGGGTATCAAAACACTTTGTTTTGATACCAAGTCAGTTTTATAAACTTAGTTTGACATGTAAAACATGTCTAACTCGTCACTTTTAGTTTAATGCTTGTTTAGGGTCGTAAGTCGAGCGGTTTTGACCACCGCTTTGACTTTCGAATCCGACCCATTTGGTCGATCTTAGGATCCGACCAACTCATATTTGTGACCATAGTTATATAGGGAATAACCCTCTGAGGTTATACCTTATGGTCACGTCGTTTGGTTAGTATTATGATAGGTCATTATTATGCCCTTTATAAATGACCAAAATGCCCTTTTCGCACATAAATTCATTTTAAGCATATGTGGCTAATGTTTTGACATATAAACTCATATCACAACATTACTAAAGATGATTGGGCATTTAAGACTCATCATAGGACATGTTTAACCATCCGATCATGCGTTTACGCAAATGACACGTTAAAGTTGCGTAAACTACCTTAACGGGTCATTATGGGTCAAAAGCACTTAGGATCACTTCCAAATCAGAATGTTGAGCTTATTAAATCATACCATATGAGTTCCAACACTCATTTGATTTATAAGACATCATTCTATCCAATCCGCCGATTAACGTCCCGACTTATCAACATAATTATCTGATATTAGGACTCGCTTGATATTCCTCGGACTCTTGCGCTTTGTTATTTTTCTTGAACAATGATACTTTTGCATCCCCAAGTGAGTACATAGTCCCCTCTTTTATATTTTTCAAATATTTTGGGATGAAACACATGTGCCTACTCGATACATTCATGTTTTCACGCTTTCATGACATATACTTGCTATGTTCATCTAGTACATATATAGTACATGATTTCAATTATGTTTTGCTATGTATGTTGACTTAGCATGCTAGCACATTGATTTCAAAAGACACCTTTTGCGGCTTATGTTGACTTAGCATATGAGTACATTGATTTACATTACATTTTGCTATGTATGTTGACTGAGAATGCTAGCACATTGATTTTATGGACATTTCTACTTCGTATGTTGACTTAGCATACTTAGTACATGGTTTAAAGACATTTTTCATGACATTGCTTACATTGACAATGACATTTGGTTTGTTTAACGGGACATAATACATTCATTAACATTGATCACGCCGCCCGGTAGTATGTAATGGTACCATAGGACTTGACAAATCCCGTTCCCCGCTTCCTAGGTTTGTTTGGAAGTAGGGAATGACAGAATCCGAATACATTTTTTTATAAACCATTGACTTGATAAGGGTTTATCCGACATTCTCAAGGCTTGAATGTAAGCGATAAACATAACTACATAAATGTTCATATCAAATAAAGCATTGGTTTTGCAAAACATGACTTTTGATTTAGTGACTTAAAAATTAGCAAGACAAATAAATTTATGTCATGTTTCTGTTAAATTCCAGACAATGTAAACAATTTGAGTCAATAATACAAAACTTTAATTTCCATGGTTGTTGAAACAATACTTCTGTTACTCCACCCCCCGACGTTTCCGCCGCGGTTTGTTGTTTTACGTGGTCAGGGTGTGACAGAAAGATTGGTATCAGAGCCAATAGTTATAGGGAATTAGGTTATTAGTATTGCTTTGACCTAGACTATAACTTTTCTAGGACCCTAACACAAGTTATCTTGTGTTTAGATTTATAAAACAATACCATCACCTGTCCTTAGGTGATTACCAAAAACAAAGTATAATTCATTTTAAAAGCCAAAACAAATCATTGGCGCTCTTTGCCTTCAAAGTTTTCCAAAATCTCGTCAAAGTTTGGGTTTTAATAATGTGAACACATGCAATCTGGAAGGGTGGGTGCCTGTACCCTAAGTTTTCTGTCTAAGGTTAGAGTGTTCGTACAAATCCACTTAATCGGACCAGTCACTCTTACCTGGGAACTCTTGGGGTGAGTGTCCACCTATAGGCTAAAGCATGTCTTTGCGATACATTATAAAAACCCATTTACTTTGATTAGTCACTGTGTGTCATTTGTTTGTTGCAAGTAAACGAACGAATGACCACCATCCTTTCATTTCGTCGATATTTATGACATCTCATTATCCAACATTCATCTCACTCGTTTTCTCTCATATTTCCTCTTTTAGAATGCCTCCTCGAAGAAACGTACCACCACCTAACACCGAACTGGCAACTATCATAGCACAACAGATGGCTGCTATGCTACCAAATCTCATTACTCAAATCAACCAGCCAACAACAATAACAATTCACATGCTACATGCAACTTTAAACAGTTTAACTCGGCGAAACCACTCAAGTTTAGTGGTTTTGAAGGAGTAACTGGGCTCCTACAGTGGTGTGAGAGTCTTGAGAGTACTTTTCACCATGTTTAGTGTCCTAATAATCGTAAAGTCGAGTTTCCTTCTAGTGTATTTCATAAGAGGGAACTCACATGGTGGAACAGAGTGGTGGGAGATAGGGGTGCTGATGTTGCAATGGGTCAGACTTGGGAGGAACTTAGAGCTCTAATGATGAAAGAGTTTTAACCCCGTCATGAAAAGAGGGCACTTGAGAATGAGTTCCACGACCTAAAGCAGGACAGTGGTGAGCACCGTGCGTATACCGATCGGTATGAGGAGTTGAGCCTATTTTGTCCTGAGATGGTGACGCCTTTGGATAAGGCGATTGAAAAGTACATAGATGGTCTGCCAGATCCTGTTCAGGACATTGTCACTGGAAGTAACCCTACATCTGTCCGTCAAGCCATTGAGCTAGCTGCAACCCTTACTAAATCACAAGTCAAAAAGGGTAAGCTTCACGGAAAGGGTGACAAGAAACCGTCTGTTAAACCTAAGAAGCAAAAGGGTAACAAAGCTGAAACCTCCAAGAAATCGAGGAAGCGCAAGGCTTCTAAGAACTTCGTTCTCACTACACAACCTAACCAGGCTGCTCCCAATCAGCCTGCTCAGCCACCGGCGAAGAAACAATATGTTGGCAATGCACATTTGTGTAACAAGTGTAACAGACACCATGAACCACATTTACAGTGCCGCACATGCACTAACTGTGGGAAATTTGGTCATCTTGCCAACACTGGTCGTTTTGCTCCTACCCAGAATCAAATCGCCCAAAACCCTACTTAGCTGCCTGCACGACCTCACTATCCACCTGGGTCTTGCTACAATTGTGGGGATCTTACCCACTACAGAAACAATTGCCCGAAGTTGGAAAATGCAAACCGGCTCGTGGACGAGCATTTAACATCAATGCTAATGAGGCTCAGGCTGACAATGAAGTGGTGAACGGTACGTTCTTTGTTAACAACCATCCTGCTTCAATTCTTTTCGATTCGGGTGCTGATAAGAGTTTTGTATCCCTAGCTTTTGAACCTTTTCTTTCCATGCCTAGAACCAAACTACGAAAGCCCTTGACAATCGAAATAGCTAGTGGTGAACCACTTGTTCTTGATTTTGTAATCCGTGATTGCCAATTGAACCTTAACAACCATCTTTTTCCCATTGACCTCACGCCAATGCAACTTGGGAGCTTTGATGTCATAGTAGGGATGGACTGGTTATCTAAACATCATGCTGAGGTGGTTTGCTTTGATAAGATCGTTCGTATACCTCTCCCGTCCGGTGAAATCCTAGAGGTTCGTGGAGAAAAACCCGTCAGTAGCCTTAAACTCATGACCTGCACCCAAGCCCATAAATACCTACGAAAGAATTATGTTGCTTTCTTGGCACATATCATAGAGGAGAAAGGCAAGGGCAAATCTATTCAGGACATCCCTGTTGTTCGGGATTATCCTGAGGTGTTTCCTGAAGAACTACCTGGATTACCCCCAGCACGACAACTCGAGTTTCGTGTAGATCTTGTAGCTGGTGCCAACCCTATAGCCAAATCCCCATACCGTCTTGCACCGTCTGAGATGCAAGAGTTATCTAAACAGCTTCAGGAGTTTTCCGACAAAGTATTCATTCGTCCAAGCTTTTCACCTTGGGGCGCTCCAGTCCTATTTGTGAAAAAGAAGGATGGATCATTCCGTATGTGTATCGATTACCCTGAGTTCAACAAACTCACAATCAAAAATCGATATCCCCTACCCCGTATTGATGATCTCTTTGACCAGCTACAAGGTGCTACTTGCTTCTCAAAGATTGATCTACGTTCTGGGTATCATCAGCTTTGTGTTCTCGAAGAAGATATTCCCAAAACTGTTTTCCGCACTCGATATGGTCACTACGAGTTCACCGTTATGCCTTTTGGTCTGACAAATGCTCCTGCTGTTTTCATGGACTTGATGAATAGGGTTTGTAAGCCTTATTTGGACAAGTTCATCATTGTCTTCATTGATGACATTTTGATTTACTCAAAGTCTCAAGCCGATCACGAGCAACATCTCCGTTTAACGATGAAACTCCTAAAGAAAGAACAACTCTATGCAAAGTCCTCCAAGTGTGAATTTTGGCTGAAGGAAGTTCAGTTCTTGGGTCATATTGTCAACGGACAAGGTATTCATGTAGATCCCGCCAAAATCAGTGTGATTAAGGAATGGGATATGCCTACTACTCCTACCGAAGTTCGTTCATTTCTTGGTCTCGCGGGTTATTACCGTCTCTTTATCACAAACTTCTCAAAGATTGCGGTTCCCCTCATTGCTTTGACTCAAAAGAATAACCCTTTTGAGTGGGGACCCAAACAAGAAGAAGCTTTTCAGACCTTAAAAGAGAAGCTTTGTAATGCTCATATTTTATCCTTACCTGAAGGTAACGACGACTTTGTCGTATATTGTGATGCATCGAACTTAGGCCTTGGTTGTGTTCTCATGCAAAGGAACAAAGTTATAGCCTATGCATCAAGAGAATTGAAGATTCATGAGAAGAACTACACCACTCATGATCTTGAGTTGGGTGCTGTAGTTTTAGCTCTCAAAATTTGGAGACATTACGTATATAGTACAAAATGCGTGGTTTTCACAGACCACACAAGTCTCCAGCACATTTTCAATCAGAAAGAACTAAACATGAGACATCGATGATGGGTTGAACTTCTGAACGACTATGACTGTGAGATTCGCTACCATCCTGGTAAGGTGAATGCCGTAGTCGATGCTCTTAGTCGTAAAGAACGAGTCAAGCTACATTGTGTTCAAGTTCAATCTGATATTCAAAACCGTATTTTCCAAGCTCAACGAAGTTGTGCTACACAAGGCATGATGGGTGATGAATTACCACATCATCTTGAGCTTCAACTTGAAACGGAAGACAATGGGTTATTTTATTTTCTGAACCGTTTGTGGGTTCCAAGTCAAGAAAATCTCGCACCTTAATAATGGATGAAGCTCATAAGTCTCGTTATTCAATTTATCCAGGTGCAGACAAAATGTATAAGGATCTTCGTACCCAGTATTGGTGGCGGGGTATGAAGAAAGACATTGCCTTTTACGTATCTAAATGTCTTACTTGTCTCAAAGTTAAGGCAGAACATCAATGCCCTTCTAGTTTGCTTGAACAATCAGAAATTCTGGTTTGGAAATGGGAAAGCATTGCAATGGATCTCAGTACCAAATTACCGCGTACATCTAGAGGTCATGATGCCATTTGGGTAATCATTGATCGTCTAACGAAGTCAGCACACTTTATAGCAATCCGTGAGGATTTCCCTGCTGACAAACTTGCTAAAATCTATGTGGATGAAATTGTATCTCGTCATGGTGTTCCTTTGAACATCATATCTGATCGTGATGCTCGATTCTCATCTCATTTTTGGAGGACCATGCAATCTGCCATGGGAACCAAACTTAACCTGAGCACTGCTTATCATCCTCAAAGGGATGGACAATCTGAAAGGACAATCCAGACACTGGAAGATATGCTTAGAGCTTGTGTGATCGACTTTGGTGGTAGTTGGAGTTCGCATCTACCTTTGATCGAATTCTCCTACAACAACAGTTATCATACCAGCATTAACATGGCTCCTTTCGAAGCTCTTTATGCTCGAAAATGTGGTTCACCTGTCTGTTGGAATGAAATCGGTGAATCTAAATTCACTGGACCTAAAATCATTCAAGACACAACAGACAAAGTCAAAACAATTCGCGATAATCTCTTGACAGCTAGAAGCTGTCAAAAGAGTTACGCGGATAAAACGACGCAAGCCCTTGGAATTCCAAGTCGGAGATCATGTCCTACTAAAGGTATCCCCTTGGAAAGGCATGGTTAGATTTGGAAAGAAAGGAAATCTTACACCTAGATATGTTGGACCATTCAAGATCATTGAGAAAATCAGAAAGGTGGCCTACCAACTTGAGCTACCTCCTGAACTTTGATATGTTCATCCAACTTTCCACGTCTCCAATCTTAAAAAGTGTTAACTGATGAAAACCTCCACATCCCTCTTGATGAAATTCGTGTTAATGACACGTTACACTTTGTCGAGAAACCTGTGGAAATATTGGACCGTGAAGTCAAAAAGCTTAAGCGCAGACGAATACCGATTGTAAAAGTTCGCTGGGAGTCCAAACATGGCCCATAGTTTACCTGGGAACGAGAGGACCAGATGAAAGCTAAATATCCACATCTATTCTCACAAGCTACCTCTAGATAAATTTCGGGACGAAATTTCCTAAAGTAGGGGAGACTGTGACATCTGTGTATTTTAATCATCGTCCTATTCCGATCAACTTTGTAAATTTTATAATATTGTGTTTTATTCCAAGATTTATGTATTTATATATGTAGGAACGTCCATGATTAGCACGGGACCTAAATTTATTATCTATTGTCCGATTAGGCGGAAACTAATGACAAGTTAATCAAATCACAAGAATTACTCGTTTAATTGTTTTTTCATTGATCTAAAGATCAATACATTCGGGAACCGGATCCGACAGAGCTTCACCGTCTCTGTGCCAAAATCTCTCCAACTATTACAAATGAAATCCCAAGGCACCTATATATACTATATAAGTTCGCTGGAGGGTGACACAAGTTCGGCCGAACTTGACTTCTCAAGTTCCATCACCAGCGAACTTGATATCAAACACACTTAAATATGCCTCGTTTCTCCTATTCTATACAGACTCGATACAAGACTATTCTATAGACATTATGCACCAATAGACTCCCTCTTGGATATCTACTTTGTCTTGTACGTTCTTCAGAAACTCTCGTTAATTCCAGACTCATTCTCATGTAATGACGAAGGCAACAGACATATGCACCAACAGACTCCCCCCTTGGATGTTGCCGCAGTCATCTACTCTCATAGACATCTTTGACAATAATCATCCTTGTTATTCTTCAAGTCGTAGTCTTCTTTGAATGCCTCGTAATCATCAGACATCAAATAAGTTCCTGAGTCTTTATCTTTATCCTTGAATAAGCATTAAACTTTATGATCTTCAAACGTTCTCTTTTCTTTAAATTAACTTGATAAAACTTTAATCTCCAAGCTCCCCCTTGCTGTGAGTTGTGCTCCCCCTAGCTTTGAGCTTTATCTTCAATCACGTTTCATCCTACTCCCCTAAAACTTTACTTCCTGTTTCAAAGTACTTGGGAATTCAAATAAACATTTCAGATTCTAACTTTGAAATTTTGTACCACATGTATTACATACCACTTGTACAAAACTTGTACTTCAAATTTTAATCTTTATTTTTTAGTTATTTCAAGTTCAAATTAATGACCTTGAAACATTTTACGTTTAAAAAACCTTCAACTTTCAATTATTGAAATGAAATCCACTTAGTTGATCAAGTCCAAGTTAATGACCCTGATTAACTAATTTTGTTTACCAAGTCTAAGTTAATGACCTTGGCTAAACCCGTTGTGAAACAACTGATGTTTTTGTCAATTTTAAAGTTTCAAATTAATAAATTTTTTCTTACCAGACTTCGATGATCCGTTCTCCAACATTGGCTCATTGAAAATCTTTTTGGATTTAAAAAGTAAGTGAAAAATTTAAAGAAATTTTAACAAGTAAAGCAAACTATGTACAAACATATTTACAGACATATTTTTGTGAATTCGTGTCTAAGGATCATATCAGTTTGTTGAGACATATCACCAGTACCATTGACCTTTTTGAGACTTTAAGTTCTAAATTCGTTTACCTAGATTGTCGATATGTTTGACCACTTAAACTTCATCACGTTTCTCAATTGTTCCAAGATATGTTAGGTAAGAATTATGAAACTTGACTTAACTATGGTTCCCACCTCTTGAATATACTCCCGAATCCAGATTCTCTAGATTTCATCTTACAGGTGAGTATAGCGTGATTGATATCTGTATCTGGGTTGTGCGAGACCTTGAGAGCTCAGGTTAGTAATACCGTACAGACAAAGAGATGAATGCTCGACTTTAAGGTGTGTTCCACTTAAGGAATCTTTTAAGCATTGCAAATGATTAGATCTTTCGAAACTTTTCAAATTTTGCATGCTAATTTGGGGTTTTTAGCAAAAGCATTATAGAAGTTCTCGACTATTGCTTCCGCAAAATCAGAAGAACTTGTATAATACCCGAGATATCAATCATCTATAAAGACCTCGTATCTTAGAATCAGGCAACCATTCAATCAAAATTTCAGAGTACTAAGTCCATATATCCAAAATGTGTTAAACCACAAGATTAAGCAGTTATAAAATTTAGTTTATATCCTGGAAACAATTTACTAAACGTGTAAAGCCTATCAACACATCCACAGTAAGACTTGTTTATCACTTTTTAAACTTCACAATTCTTTAGCATACTTTAGTAGTCCACTAATGTACTATCATTTCCTTTTTGACAACAAAATCTTTTTGTTTTTTTATGTTTTTGTACTTTTTGAATTTTTTCAATGTTTTTAAATTTCAATTTTTTCATATTTTTGATTTTTCAACAATTTTCAAATTTTCTTACTCCCCCTAAAATCAAAAACATATTTTGGATTTTAGATTTAAAGAAATTCTTCTAAAATGTAACAAACCAATGTGGATCCCGTGACCTTGTCGTCCAATCCTTTTTCTCAATCTTGTATCTGCAAGTTGTTTAACAAACAATCATTAGACTCATTTACCACTTGTAAAAGCAGTTTGAACTTGTAAGAACTTTGAAAATTAGTATTTCTGTTCAACGGTGTGGATTTTCATAATTTTGACTTTTCAAAAATTTTCTTCTTAACTACTCCCCCTCAAAATGACAAAGATATGACATTTCTGGATAAGTTAAATAATATGAAGCTCCTCAATCCCGAATCAACTTTGATAAGCTGGATCTTGGAACTCCTCACATGAAAGGATTTAGTTAAAAAGTTCAACCCAAGCCTTCTTGGTCTTGAGTTTTGGATATAATTCCTCATACACCTCTTCGTAATCACTTTCGTATGCTCTTTGATAAGCATATTCAACATCACAAACTTCAAACTCACAATCAACTTTACTTTTAACTTTCTTGATTGATTTGACATTTTCAGTTTTATCACAAACATTCACTTTTTCAGGTGATTTCCTTTTAACAATCCAAGCTTGAGAATTAACTCTAGCTTTCTTGATATAAAACCTAGAATCATTGTTTGACTTTGAAGTCTCTCCTTTTTGAAAAATTGAAGTTTCAAATTTTGATTCATTTTTAGGTTTTATTTCAAGATTGGATTCAACATTACGTTTCATTTCTTTTAAATCAGTGTTTCTTTTTACAAACCTGATTTGATCATTTTCAGATTGCTTTTGTTTTACCTCTCTTTAAACTTCCTTTCTTTGGGGATACACAGGCTTAGACTTTGGACACTTGCGAGCAATGTGACCAACTTTATTGCATTTGAAGCAAGTCCGAGTGTCATGAACCTTTCCACTAGTGGGTTTTACACCACTTGTGGACATGGTCTTAGCCTTGTCCCGAAGTTCCTTTTCCTTCTTGAAATCATCGTTTTACTTCTTACCGATCAAACTTTCTTCTTGAACCGTGCTCGTTACATATACAAACTTTATGTTCTTACCTTTGTATTCCTGGAACGTTGACTTCTGATTCTTCTTTGGTTCATCTTCAGCTTCTTCCAATCCTAAACCTTGCTCTCCTGTTCTCAGGAAAATCACCACGTTTCTACGGTAATTGTTAAAATTCCGTTTCGGTTTAGAATAAAACTTCTTTTTATTTTTCTCGAGATCATCTGATGAAACTTCCACAAGTTTAAACAGTTTATCGATTTGATCTTCTTTCACATTCTGAATCGGAAAGCTATCATTGAAATATAATCTATCAGATTCCTTAACCTTGTACATGACAACGTTAGGATCATCACTTAGATCATTTTCTGATGATGTATCGTCACTTTCAAATTGTGAACCAGAACTGTTTGAACTCGAGTTGGCGCTTTTAAAGCTGCCGTCATCAGAATCATTCCCAAAACATTCTTTACCACATCTTTTACCACCGATTCATTGTCATTGTTTGATTTTGTAAAGTCTACGTCAATGTTCTCAGGCAATTTATCTTTCTTTTCTGAAAGAAGTAAAATATTAAATGAATTTTCAATATCATCATTTTTCTTGCAGCAGTAACTTGCAAGAAATGGTGGAGGAACATTTCCGTACACTTTAAGCTTTGAATTATCAACATTTTCATCCGACTTTATCGTAGGAAGAATGTGATCAATGACATATGCGTTTGTGGTGTAACTCTTTAATAATTGTCTGACTCTTTCTGTTTAAATTTTCATTTCATGAAACTCACGCTTTGTCTTAGCAATTGTATTAATGTACATGTTAATTGCCTTTTGTTTTTCAATAACTGTGCCATTTAACATGGTGACATTAGCATTGAGTTCACTGTTAGCTCTTTCAACATGTTTATATTTGCCTGATATTTTGTCATAAGCTTCTTTTATGGTTCTGTAATCATAACGAAAGTTTTCGTTATGTTCAGTCAATTCTCTTATGACTTTGACTTTATCCAGACAAGATTCACAAGGACTTGCGCACTTTATGCAAGGTTTTTCAACTTCAACAACTTTCACAACTTCCTTTTCAGACATGCTTACCTCAGCTTTTACCTTTTCAGCTTCTGCTTTCAATTCTTCTTGCTTTTGCGTCTCAAGGTAAGATATTCCTTCTTCCTCTGTTTGTTGCATGTATCTTTCCAGAACTGCATTTTCCAGGATAGCTTCTTCCTCAGCTCTCTACATTAATGCTTCTTGAATAGCATTTTCGACAGCAGCATCCACAAATGATGTCTCAGATTCATTCACAACCTCTGCCATCATAGCAACACCAGTCTTCTTTCTGATGTATTTGTTCCAATCGAAACCATCGACTTCATGATTGGCAACAAGGGCTTGTTCGGCTTTCTTTGCAGATTTATCTTCAACTTCAACTTGTGTTCTATTTGGATATTATTTTTATTGCAGTGCTTTCTTGTAATATTCATTACCGGTTCCAAATGGGTTTTGGTTTCCACTTGCTTCTTGGTTATGGCATTCACGTTTGAAGCGCCCTTTTTGTCGACATCTGAACAAGTAACTTTCATTTTGTTGAAACCAAGTTTATTGCTTGAGTTACCAATATCCCTTCCAGTGAGGGTTACAAACTTTGAAACTCTTCGGATAATTGATGCTAAGGACCATTTGATGTCCATCAGTTCCAACTATTCCTCATCTACCTAATCGTAATCCTCACCTGTCATTTCAGGATTTCCGATCTTTCCAGCAACAAGACTTTCATACGATTCCAGAACTGTAGCAAGAACTGCTATGTGCTGTTTTGCAACTTTTTTAGGAAATACATTCTTTAAGTCAACTGCTATGTTGCATTGGAAAACATTTGAATTAGAAGTAGATTGGCTTGTCTGATGAGATTGACTTTGAGAAGAAGAACTTGAACCAACATATGAATAACTAGTGTTTGGAGAATACTGATTTTGTGACAACTGATCTGATGTATTCATGTTTGCACTAAATACCGTTTGGATTTTTGGACTTTGAATCAGAGTATCTGGAACACCACCTTTGTAATAAACTCCGACATCCTGAACAACATTAGTGTTTTTGGATTTTGCAATCTTCATCAATTCCATTTCATGACCTTAAGTTTGTCAATGAAAGATGACAATTTAAAATGTCTCCAAGATGGACTATTCTTTAGAATCATCAGATACGTTGTCCATTCTCCTTCTGGAAGTGCATCGGCCAGCTTCTCAATCTGCTCTTCGTTAGTTCTCTTGATATCATGTCTTCGCATCTGGACCATGAGATGACAATATCTATCAATCATTTGCTTCATTGTCTCTCCTTTGATCATCGTGAAGATCTCAAATTATTTCTTTATCAAAGCTTTTTTGCTTTTAATCATTTCATCACTTCCTTTGAATTTTTCGCAATGAGAATCCCATAATTCTTGAGAAGTATCATATTCTGGTAATAATATCAAGATATCTTCTTTGACAGATTGTTGTATCAAGTTGATCATCTTCTTTTCAGCAACATATTTCTCTTTGTCAATCGCTGAAAACTTGTTCAGTGGAAGATCTTGATCACGTTCATCTTTGGGCCGTGTATAACCATCTTCAATCGCAACCCAGCTGTTGAATTGAATCGCTTGAATCCAATTGACAAGCTTTTCTTTCCTTTCCATCCCTCGAACTCGTCCATACTCATCAACTTCGGTGGTTTCTGAGTAGTTCCCATTTCATTATCGAGGTTCATTTGATTAACCGCAATTGAATTTGACGTTGAGACTTGAGCTACTCCGCAGCAAATGCGTTATGGAAATCTTCCATTTTGAAAATCGAGACATTGGAAATTGTTAGATTTACTACAAGTTCGGTCGAACTTGTAGTAGTGAATGAAGAATTCCGGATTTTATCATAAGTTCGGTCGAACTTGTGATTTGTTTTGAAAATTTCTTGAGTTTTATCTTCGAGCGAACTTAACAAATGATTCCAAGGAACAATTGCAAGTTCGGGCGAACTTACTATAGAAATCCAATGAATTTTCTCAAGTTCGGTCGATCATGAAGAAAAAACAGGAAATATATAACAAGTTCGGTCGAACTTCACAAATATCTCTCAAAATCCTCAAGTTCCCTCAAGTTCGAGCGAACTTAATGAAATTTTATCAAAAATTCTTCAAGTTCGAGCGAACTTTGCGAGAATTTATCAAAGATTCCTCAAGTTCGAGCGAACTTGGTAAAAATTCACTCAGAAAGTGAGTTTTTTTACCTCAAGTTCGGTCTAACTTGGCTAATAAGTTCGAAGAAAATTAGTTTTTCAAACATGGTTTTTGCAACATTTTGACACCAATTCATTTGATTTTAGTCTCCAAACTCTCAGGGGTTTTATCAATGATGTATTTAACATGTCATATTCAAAATTGGACTGAATTTGTCCGTGAATTCTTCATTTTTGTTCAAAAGTTAAGAAAAATAGAAGAATGGAGATGAAATAGAGAGATTCTTGTCTTGATTTCAACAAATTCAGGTATCCAGGCTCTGAAACCACTTGTGGGAATGTCCACGATTAGCACGGGAACCTAAATTTGTTATTTATTGTCCGATTAGGCGGAAACTAATGACAAGTTTATCAAATCACAAGAATTACTCGTTTAATTGTTGTTTTCATTGATCTAAAGTTCAACACATTCGAGAACCGGATCCGACAGAGCTTCGCCGTCTCTGTGCCAAAATCTCTCCAACTATTACAAATAAAATCCCAAGGCACCTATATATACTAGACTAAGTTCGCTGGAGGGTGACACAAGTTCGGCCGAACTTGACTTCTCAAGTTCCATCACCAGCGAACTTGATATCAAACACACTTAAATATGCCTCGTTTCCCCTATTCTATACATACTCGATACAAGACTTTTCTATAGACATTATGCACCAATAGACTCCCTCTTGGATATCTACTTTGTCTTATTCGGTCTTCAGAAACTCTCGTTAATTCCAGACTCGTTCTCGTGTAATGACGAAGGCAACAGACATATGCACCAACAATATATGGTATTTCATATTTTCAATCATTGTTCAATTCTGATCTTTCCAATCACTTCTGGAATTGAAATCGCAAACCATTACGCAAACGTAATCAGTTTAATGCGATGTACACTCCAGAACAAAGACATAAGCTAAACATACCTGAAATCCCCTTTACATAACTTAGAAATAAGTTTTGAAGGCTTCGGTATGGCAAAAACATGCTTATTTAGCTTCAGGGGCTATTTTGCGTATTCTGCGAAACTATGTCAAATCGCGTCTTTCCTAATCCGTAACATATACGCACATCCAAAAATTTTGTAACCATTAAAATATGGCATTTTAGTGATTGAAATGCAAAATATCCATTCGTTATGCGTTTACGGTCATTTGCGCGTTCGTTACGATTTCTGTCGTAATTAACCGAAAACCGCAACCGTACGATCTAACGAACAGACATTCATGATATTTCCAAGCTTATTTCAAGTCCCCTATGCTTTAACATCCTTATAAAGCCTAAACGTTTGGTTAACGTTGGTTAAACGCGTCAAAAACACTTCAAAAATGCTGTAGGGACCATTTCTGCCATTTTTGAAACTGTCTTGTTTTTTAGCTCCGTCACGTGGCCCGCCAGCCCCCTATGCTCTTGGCGCGTGGTGCGGGGGATGCCAGAATTCAGCAAATACCTGGCTGTTCATTTAACTTGACACCCATAACTCGTTTTTGCCACACTTCTCCTGGTTGCAACACCTCACTAAACACTTGTAATGATCCTACAACATCTCCCAACACTTGGCATTGTAGGACCGATCCTCGATGCTTAGGAACCAAAATTTGATATCTAACATCCATAATAGCGGAAATATTACGTCGTGTTACCAATAGACAAGAATTAATCAGTTAATCGTCAGTTTCATTGATTAAACGTTCAGATTACAAACTGACAGAGCTTCGTCTCTACAATGCCAAAGTTACAAATGAGACACACAAGCTACGTATTTATAGCACAACAAGTTCGGCCATGGAGGGTGCAAGTTCGCCCGAACTTGCCTATGGAAGTTCTGCCGAACATGCATACATTACATGAAATATGGCTGAACTTGGCTAAAATAATTTATAAATACTTCAAAACCTAGCCTATTTAGCTCTATACAATACATACTCGATATAAGACTAAGACATAGACATTATGCACCTACAGACTCCCCCTTGGATATCATCTTCTTCTTTTATCAGTCTTCAAAAACTCTATCTTCATATATACATTAACGTACCCGACCAAAGAAGTTCTTGTAGGGCTTCTTTCGTCTCACTTGTTTCGGATCCGGCGTCTGATTAGTTGGCGGTGGTCTTTTAAAGTTAGCCATCTTGAGCGAACTTTGCCTTACCGCTTTTTCCATCTTTTCTTTGATCGCCTCACTTCTGGTTTCTTCCTTTAGAAATTCAACTCTCTCCAGATCCCTCCACTTTGTTTGCCACATTTTACCAGAATTTACATTACGTGCATAGCAAACGTTGACAACTTTCTGACACTGCATCGCCTGTACGTTTTCACTTTCTTCAAAAACAATCTTGCTGTAGAAAAGGCATTTTATATCTTCTCTCGAGCAGTTTACCGACCACATAGGATCTAGAATCCTTATCGTCCTCCACAAACCTCTCATACCTTGATAACCCATCACTTCAACTCATTCCTTCGCAATATCCAAATGATCTTCAAACTTTAAAACAATCACCGCTTCGCATGTAGCTGGATCAATCTGCCACCACATGAATAAAGGATAGAAGTTCTGTTCGATCGGCATAAATGGCATATATCTCATGGCTCTAGGACGTTTCATAATTAACGTTATGTCCTTTTCCCCTGTAACCTTGTTAATCTTTATTCTTCGTCTTGGAATAAATGGCTTCCATTGATTCCAACCTTTATCAGCTTCGTACTTAATCATCTTCCATAACAACTGATCAACTGTCTTCATCTGATAAGTAACATTCACTGTTTGTGCCAGCTCTTCCATATCTCAATACGGCAATGTCTTTAAATCAGCAAGATATTTGAAGTATTGCACTCCAAACTCTCTTTTGATTGCATAAACGTTGAGCTCTTTAAACCATCCCCAACTCAATATATCTCCCAAAGAAACATCTTTATCTCTGGTGAAGATTGCTAGTGGACGTCGAAACTTACGTTCACGAGGCATCTCCTTGAACCAGGACTTTCTCGCTTCAACTACCTCTTCTTTGGTCATTGGTTTAGGA
This sequence comes from Scalesia atractyloides, assembly GCA_947069175.1. Taxonomy (NCBI): domain Eukaryota; kingdom Viridiplantae; phylum Streptophyta; class Magnoliopsida; order Asterales; family Asteraceae; genus Scalesia; species Scalesia atractyloides. The sequence goes on from CAMTDV010000014.1 coordinate 71,010,513, forward strand.
ATCTTTCCTTCACGTAGCTCTTCAGCAATTCTATCTTTCAACATATCTTAATTCAGCTGTTTGTACATTTCTTCAAATGTAGGAAAACTTTCTGAATCCTGACCAACATACTTAGCTTTCTATTCTGTTTCACCATTTGAAGACCAATCTTCCACAATCAATACTCATCGGCTTCAAACCTTTTTTCGTACTGATACCCTTTAGGTTCAAATGCATTGGCATTCATAACTTCTTCATCCTCGACTAGTTTCGCCAGATATTCTTTCGAGTAATTATGTACAAACTCACCTTCTTCAACATTGTGTTCCAACATTAGTATCAAAGGTTTCGTAGGTACTGCAGTCATAGGCTTCGCAAAACGATCAACATCTAATAAATCAATATCATCTGAAGGACCTTTTTTGCCCTGACTCCCCTGGCTTTTATCTTCCATTCGATTCGATTCATCGTCCATCAGATCAGAAAAATCAAATTCATCCGAAACTTTAGCTTCATTGATCTTTAAGCCTGTACCACCCTAATCAAAATCATCATCACCCTGATCAAAATCATCATCATCATCCCCAACGTTCCAATCTTCATATCCTTCTTCCTCTTCGTCATTCTTATCCTCTTTCTCGGCTTCTTCATGTCTTTTTCGTCAGTAACAATGGTAGGATCAGAAGGCTTGACAGATTCGTCAACCTTTTGTATATCAGACTCAGAAGCTTTTGCAACATCTTCAGTAGACTTCTCGGGGACAATAGAAGATTTCTCAGTAGTAGATTTAGGGGTTTCACCCTCAACCTGCTTCCCTTTACCACTCTAAGCCAATTCTCTCTCAGCACGTTCCTTGGCTTCTTGACGATCCAGTCAATCGTATTCAATGATAAAATCAATATTCAGATTATTGGATAACACCTTTTGTAATCTGATGAATCTTCGATCGTTCAAAGCTTGAATTTTCTTCAATTCTGCCATCTCTGTCTGTAACTTTTCATTTACGTCATGCAGACTTTCTATCAACGCCTTGTAATATTCTCGTTCATTCTCAAGCACCTTCACTTTATCTTCAAGTATTTGTTTTTCGACTTGGCTTTTATTCACCTTCTTTACAAGCTCAGCCTTTTCTAACTCAATCTGTGCAACTTTATCTTCCAATACCTTCACACGTTTTTCTAACATTTCAGCATTCGTCTCTGGGAAAAATTCATCCAAATCTTCAAGACTGATTGGACCGTGTGGCATATCACCAAACATACTTCCCCTCGGTGTCTTAGGTGTTGAATCTTTTGGTGTTGAAGCTTTTGGTGTAGACTTCTTCGGTGTAGAACTTTCAGGAACCGAAGTCCTTTGAGCACTAGGCGATTCAGCGATCGGAACTTCAATAAATTAAGACACAGGAGGTTCTTGTGTAACTCCTTGTCTTTCAGCTTCATCATGAACGATAACAGGAGGTTCTTGTGGAGGAGGTTCTTATGTGGCTCGTTTCTCCTGAGCACCAGAAGGTTCTTGTGTGGCTTCTGTGCTTTGTACCTTGCTTTTTTATCTTTTGCTCACCACTTTCTGAGCTTTCTTAGCCTTTCATTTCCCTTTAGTATGCGGTGAACCTGTAGTTTTCTTTGATATCTCAACTGCTGGAGACTTTGTACGCTTTGCCTTTTTCTTTGGTCTCTCCTCATCAGATTCATTTTCCGCATTTGGATCAAAATCTGCATCCAATCTCCTTTCTTTTTCTGCTCTAATTTCAGCCTCTATCTTTTCAGGCTCTTTATCAGATTCTTCATTTTTGGACGTAGCAGAAATTACGTCTTCTTGAGTCGACTTCACAGTTTCTTGACTCTCATTAACAACTGCAATGCTCGATCCAGCCACTGCTTCAACATTCTCAGTCTCCTCCTCTTCAACAAGCAAAGTTTCAACTTTCTTTGACGCTCGCTTCTTTTTCGGCTTATCAGCTTCAGCATTCAAAAACCATTCACTCCTGGCCTTTGGTTTGAATTCTTTAAACCACTCCTGCTCGGCTTTAAGTTCATTCTCATCATCACTACCTTCATTTCTCCATTTGTTTCCAGGTGGCGAGACATAATCTGAATCTTTAATTGCTCCGAATACTGGCTTGGCAATAGGAGCTGAAGCTTGTTTTTGGAACTTGATAAGCTTCTTCACTGTGGTTTCATCGAGATGAACCAGATAAAGAACGTCATTCGGATCTCGAGCAATGTTGGCATACTTCTCATCAATCAACATCCAAATAAATCTCGGATATAAGCACAACCTCGAATCCTCCATGTTCTTCGACATGTGAGTAAACACTAACTTTGAAACGATGAACGGCTTCTTCAAAATAAGTGTCGTTGCCATGCTAGCTAAATAATCATGAACATCATCGAAACCGGCTTTGCGATGGCTAAAAGTATGAATCAACGCATGAATTAGAAGCTTGTAAGGGTTAGGCACTTCCCCTTTCTTCAGTGTTGGCTTGTTTACGCTTCCTTTGTAGCCTATGCGAAAAAAGCATCCGCGAACCATCTTCTCATCTAGATGAATCGGATCATCTTCATTATCTTTGAGCTCTAAAATCCTTCGAATATCACCTTCGGTTACTGTAATCAGCTTTAGCTCATCACCAACTTGTACCGTAGAAAAGATTGTCTTCTCGTCAGCGCTCAAGCTTGCGTTCATCCTGAAGAACCTAAATCTCACACCTAAACCCTTAGAGACCCCTTATGTCATAGAATTAGCCGATGGTAATTCTGTAGATGTGACCCATATAGTATCCGGCTGTCAACTCAAACTCGCGGGTCACACCTTTACCATTGATCTGATGACAACTACCCTGGGTAGTTTTGACGTGGTAGTCGGAATGGACTGGCTATCCGACGTCCGAGCTGAAGTTCTCTGCTTCGAAAAATCTATCCGTATTCCGCTCTCTAACGATGAAATCTTGACGGTGCAAGGCGAGAAGGCAGGCGCCGTCACAAACATCATCTCTTACATGCAAGCGCAGAAGTATCTTCGGAGAAAGAACTCCTACGCTTTACTCGCACTGGTTACCGAACAGCCTAAGGACGAGAAACGTATAGAAGACATCCCCGTCGTCTATGATTTTTCCGGTGTATTCCCAGAGGAATTACCTGGTCTCCCACCCCATCGACAATTGGATTTGAAATCGAATTGGCAAACCATGCAACTCCTATCGCCAAGGTCCCATACCGCCTAGCTCCAGCCGAGCTGCAGGAGCCGTCTACCCAACTTCAGGAGCTGTTAGAAAAGGGATTTATTCGACCAAGCGCTTCGCCATGGGGAGCTCCAGTCCTTTTTGTCAAGAAGAAGGACGGGACCTTCCGCATGTGCATCGACAACAGGGAACTCAACAAGGTTACTGTCAAGAACCGATACCCGTTACCTCGCATCGACGATCTCTTCGACCAACTTCAAGGGTCAAGCTACTACTCCAAGATTGATCTACGGTCCGGTTACCATCAGTTACGCGTCAGGGAGGAGGATATCGCTAAGACGGCAGTTCGTACTCGGTATGGCCATTATGAGTTCTTGGTCATGCCCTTCGGTCTCACCAACGAACCCGCGGTGTTCATGGACCTCATGAACCGTGTGTGTAAACCATACCTCGACAAGTTTGTCATTGTATTCATCGATGACATACTCATCTACTCTAAAAGTGAAGAAGAACATGCTGAACATCTACGATTACTGCTAGGATTACTTCAACAGGAGAAACTATATGCCAAGCTTTCGAAGTGTGATTTCTGGATTCGGGAAGTTCAGTTTCTCGGGCATATCGTAAATGAAAAGGGTATCCACGTCGACCCTGCCAAGATTGAAGCTATCAAAAACTGGGAAGCACCCAGGACACCGACGGAGATCTACCAATTTTAAGGTTTGGCTGGTTACTACAGACGTTTCATCGAGGGATTTTCAAAGGTCGCGTAACCGCTTACTACCCTCACCCAGAAAGGCATCAAGTATGCTTGGGGTGACAAGCAGGAAGCAGCATTTCAATTGCTGAAGCAGAAACTTTGCAGTGCACCCATTCTGTCCTTGCCGGAAGGGACATATGATTTTGTAGTATATTGTGATGCTTCCATTCAGGGATTGGGATGCGTACTCATGCAGCGCGACAAGGTCATCGCGTATGCGTCCCGACAATTGAAGGTTCACGAGAAAAACTACACAACACATGACCTGGAATTGGGATCAGTAGTGTTTGCACTTAAGATTTGGAGACACTACCTCTATGGAACAAAGTGCACAATCTTTACAGACCACAAGAGCCTCCAACACATCTTTGATCAGAAGGAGTTGAACATGCGACAGCGTCGCTGGGTCGAACTCTTAAACGATTATGAGTGTGCCATTCGGTATCACCCGGGTAAAGCTAACGTGGTAGCTGATGCCCTCAGTAGGAAGGAACACTTGAAACCTTGTCGGGTACGAGCACTACAGCTCACTATTCATTCGGGGTTACCCGAACAGATAGGCGACGCGCAGTTAGAAGCAGTTAAAGAAGAAAACATCAAGGCCGAATCGGTGGGAAAAATGGAACGCGATTGGGAAGTAAAACCTAATGGAGCCCGGTATTTCATGAATCGCATATGGGTACCTCTCTACGGAAACCTCAGAGAGCTAGTCATGGACGAAGCTCACAAATCCCGATACTCTGTCCATCCTGGTTCGGATAAGAAGTATCAAGACCTTAAAGTTGCGTACTGGTGGCCCAACATGAAAGTTGATATAGCCACCTACGTGAGTAAGTGTTTGACTTGTGCAAAAGTCAAGGTAGAGTATCAAAAGCCATCGGGGCTACTCCAACAACCTGAGATCCCAGTGTGGAAATGGGATCAGATCTCGATGGATTTCATCACTAAACTCCCGCGAACTTTGGGTGGTTGCGATACCATCTGGGTGATTGTGGATCGTTTAACTAAGTCCGCACACTTCCTAGCTATTAAAGAAACAGATAAGATGGAGAAGTTGACTCGCATCTACATTAAGGAAGTAGTTTCTCGGCACGGAGTGCCAACGTCCATCATCTCAGACAGAGATGCTCGCTTCACGTCCAACTTTTGGCAGTCACTCCAGAAAGCGTTGGGAACACGCTTAGATATGAGCACAGCTTATCACCCTCAGACCGATGGTTAAAGCGAAAGGACCATACAGACCTTGGAAGACATGCTTAGGGCATGCGTAGTAGACTTCGGAAATAGTTGGGAAATCCACCTGCCTTTAGTGGAATTCTCGTATAACAACAGTTACCATACGAGTGTATCGGCAGCACCGTTTGAGGCATTATACGGTCGTAAATGTAGATCACCGGTCTGTTGGGCAGAAGTCGGTGACAGTCAACTCACAGGCCCTGAGTTGATACTTGAGGCTACTAAAAAGATTGTACAAATCAGAAACCGCATGGCGGCGGCACGAGATCGACAGAAAAGCTACGCTGATCAACGACGCAAACTGCTCGAATTTCAAGTAGGCGACCGCGTCCTACTGAAGGTGTCACCCTGGAAGGGTGTAATCCGCTTCGGAAAACGGGGCAAACTAAACCCACGGTACGTAGGTCCGTTTGTGATCTTGAAACGTATTGGACCCGTAGCTTATCAATTAGACCTTCCTGCCGAACTCAGTGGAGTTCACAACGTGTTTCACGTGTCAAATCTGAAGAAGTGTCTATCAGATGAAACTCTAGTCATTCCATTGGATGAGATTCAAGTGGATGAACAACTGCACTTTGTGGAACAGCCTATCGAGATCATGGATCGTGAGATCAAGACTCGAAGGCACAACAAGTTTCCGATCGTTAAGGTTCTTTGGGACTCTAAGCGTGGACCGGAGTTCACGTGGGAAAGAGAGGACCAAATGAAAAGCAAATACCCACACCTCTTCGCAGCTGAGCAGCAAACTAACGATACCAGTAACTAAATTTTCGGGATGAAAATTCTTTCAACATGGGGATGATGTGACAACCTGGAAATTTCTCATAATTTCGCGTACCATTGTTAACTAAATCCTTGTGCATGGCACTTGGGAATCTTTGTGCGTGGCACTCTAAACATGTACGCTGCATTCTAAACCGCGTTTACTTAATTTTTGGGACGAAAATTCTTTCAACATGGGGATAATGTGACCTCCCGGTTTTTCAGATATCTTAAACGCACTACTTCATGGTTATTCGTTCCTACGTTAAATTGATTCGGAGACTTAAATTGCACGCTCGAAATAATTACGATAATTTCGTGAACTTGTCAAACGAATTACGTGCTATGTGTATTAAACGTTTATAAGTTGGTGAATTATTATGTGATGTTCGATTTCGTAATTTGTTTTAGTTATGAAATATATATATCGTAAATATATAAACGAATCGAACCGAACAGCGACACGAGCCGGCCTCATTCCCTTTCGACTCAAGGAGTTAACCAAACTTGAGGACCAAGTGTTAAACCCAAACCGCCCCACCCAAACCCTTTCGGCCGCGAGCACACACCCAACCGCAACCCTTCCCTTTTTCCTTTCACCTTTTTGCGCTATATATACACATACATGCATGAGCCTTTCTTCACAAAACAAAACACAAAAAAAACCCTAGTTGAGAAAACAGCCGACGGCAGCCCCTCATTCATCTTCCAGTCGCAAGACAGCCTTGTTACACTCTTCTTGAATCGCGGCAGCCCTCCCCTCACCATTCTTCTTCTCGGTCGCAAGTCTCGCCAACATCCGAATCAGTCCCATCTAGTTCTCGGCTCATTAATCCTATTGTTAAGGTTAGAATTTTATGTTATTTCGCTAATCATACTTGGGTCATGAATTATGGATCGTGTGTGTATGTAATGATGGAAAGTATTAGGATGGTAATCGGCTGATTTGGCTAGTTTGCAAGTTTGATGTTTTTCGGAATCTAGAAACATAGGCTGCGTTTTGTTTGATAAAAACTATAGGTTATGATTAGGGTTTGCATGGGTATGATATATATGATAGTATATGATTGAAAATTCTGTTCTTGATCGCATATGTTCAATGTATCGATGGTTTAAGCGAGTTAGATTGTGATAAAGTGCTGAATCAGAATGCTGAATGGTGGTTACAGCCAACTTCAACTGGCTGTAACTTGGTTATTATTTATCGAAAAACGGATTTTCTAAAGTCTAAAACGTAGAGTTTTGAAAAACGATTCTAATGGTGCTGGATTCATTTTTTTCTGAAGTCGTTTGATATTTTTAAGTGGCCAATTAAGTTCAGTAACTAAAGCTGTGAAAATCCTGAAAATTGGTTAGTTGTTTATCGAGTTGGATTTAATAATCTGTAGGGAGTCGAATCATGAAATTTGTACATCAACTAGATATGGAAATTTCCGGGCAACTCCCACTGGAATTTTGTTAATTGGACGAACGGTGATTTTTAAATGAATTCTTCCGTGGACTGCAGTCAGAAAGCGACGAATCTGACTGCAGCCTAGTATATTAATATTCATGAATAATTGGTAAAGTATTAGGACTCGAAAAATTTATATAAAATTCTACAGTATAGTTGTCACCTTCTGTAAAATAATTGGAATTTTTGGAACGTTGGAACTCTTTTATAAAAATCCTCGAAAACAGCCGAATTATGAGTATGTAAGCTGAAACTTGATAACTTGCGAATGTGTGCACCAAAGTGTTGCATGGATTGGATTGTGTTCATGATAAATTGTTTTGATCACTATGTTCATATGAGGATACTTGCATGCATGTTTGAGTGTTAGGAATCTTGATTGTGTGTACCGCTTTGTGGTAAATTATGTGTAGGATTTGTATTGGTGTGTTCACACACTGACTTGAAATCAATTGACTTGTTAGGACGCAATTAGCGGTCCCATCATTTGCAACTTCTGTGTTACACTAACCGAGCAACTAAAGGTGAGTTTCACGGCCCCTAACTTTATCCGGTTTTAAACAACAGGGGGAGAAACATGTATACACTCTTCAACTCAATCTCTTTACGTTATACGAAATTAACGTCATTAAACTATTCGGTAACTAAGTTAATGTTAATGTACGTTATGGTCACTAAGCAGCTATATCACACAAGTCTCGACAATCTCTCGAATCGTTAGTATTGGGTTAGATAGCGGGGAAATTATAAGTAGTACTACTGGGCCCGACAAGCCCCATCCGAGCTAGTCGCGCTAGCCGACCGGGTATGGTCAACGGGTGAATAATTTGGCCTAACTTCGCCATGGTCAGTGATAGGCCTGGCAACACGGAGGCACAACAGTCAGCTTCGATCGCGAACACTTACGTGACATAACTTTAGGCTAGCTACCTATATTATTAACATTGAACTTAATTACGAAACACATATTACCGGTAGAAAGGACAACATCGTTATTATCCAGGTTGGGATAATGGAACTATCATGTATTATTCCGGGTTAGGAATAATGGAACTATCAGTATTATTCCGGGTTGGGAATAATGGAACTAAATCGTTATCCGGGTTAGGGATAACGTGGGAAACAAACTCATAACCGAACCAACGAATTTATGAAAACCTGTGAACTCACTCTTCTTTAATGTTGACACTTGTTTCTTTACATATTTCTCAGGACGCTAGGAGCTCTAGGTGCATCACTTGCATTGATCAAGACATCTTTTATCGAGTCTCATGTACAAACATTGTTTTGGGTTTTTCTTTAGTTTTGGCGTTTATGTTGGCGCCCGTTCCTTTACTTTATGCTTCCGCTCAACTTTAAAAACTAATGCTTCCGTTAAACGTTGGTAACTAACTAAGACAATATAAAATCTACGATGAATGGTTAAACAAATGATTTTTGGAAAACGTATTATCAAATCATATAGAGTCGTTCGACGTACTAGTGTCTCAGATTCTGGTTTGTTCACACGCCTCGCGGTAAAACTCCGCAAGTGGAAATTGAGGTGTGACAGAGACTAGGTGCAATCCAGTTTTTGACAGCTTCGATTTTTACGCGATCAACGTGGATACCTTTCTCGTTCACAACGTCACCGAGAAATTGAACTTCTTTTAGGTAGAACTCACAATTGGAGAATTTGGTGTATAGTCCTTCCTTGCGTAGGAGTTCAAGAATTAGACTCAGATGTCGCTCATGTTCATCTTGGTTTTTGGAGTAGATGAGGATATCGTCTATGAAAACGATCACAAAATGATCCAGGTATAAATTACACACACGATTCATCAAATCCATGATAACAGCGGGTGCATTGGTTAAACCGAAAGACATGACTATGAATTTGTAGTGACCGTATCTAGTACGAAAGGCAGTTTTAGGAACATCTTCTTCCAGGACTCGAAGTTGATGGTAGCCAGAACTAAGATCAGTTTTTGAGAAATAAGTTGCAGCTTGAAGTTGATAGAAGAGATCATCAATGCGAGGAAGTGGATAGTGGTTCTTGACCGTAAGCTTGTTAAGTTTGCGATAATCGATACACATACGAAAAGAACCGTCCTACTTCTTGACAAAGAGGACCGGAGTGCCCCAAGGAGAAGTACTAGGGCATATAAAACCTTTATCAAGTAGTTCTTGAAGTTGGCTCGATAGCTCTTGCATTTCCGAGGGTGCTAGATGATGTGTACAAAATGCAACATATAAATTACATAAAACAAGGCGTAAAACCAACCCTTTTTCAGTACTAATGTTGGAAAAAACATGTTTCTTTGTTCCTTTTTAATTTACAGGAGCAAATGAGCTTAAAATAACAAAAGAAGCCAATAAGTGGCAAAAACCAACACAAAATACAAGAAGGAGGAATAATGTGACACCCCCAACCCCTCAGCAATATCCAAATAACAAAAACAAGAGAAAAAGTAGACCAACACGGGGTCGTGCCCAGCGGGCACGGGGCCGTGGCCGGGGCTCTGTTCTGAATATAAATAGGGGTGCTTGGTTCACTTCAGAGGCATCCCTAGGCAAACCACTTCTCTCTCACTTTGCCACCACTCGACCACCACTACAACACCAACACCCACCACTATCATCCATTTTTCATCTCTAGAGTGTGTAGTTGTCTCAGGATCCAAGATTGATCGTAAAATTCTTGTCAAACAAAGGCCAAGCATGGCTAATCTTTACATTACTTGGTGAAGACAAATGTTTTATGTATTACTTTTGGGTTTTAATATTTCGGCTACTTTTTAATTGGGTATGTATTAATGACTTTAATAACTAGTTCATTATGTTGAAACTGAATTTTCCTAACGATTTCTTCTTGATGTCGTTGATTTGCTCATCTCTGTCTTTACTGTCTATATAAAGCATGTTCTTGGAAGAGGGTTAGAAGGGTAGTTTGGTAAAGTTCTTGTCTCGTTTAGTGTATAGATCCTGCGAGGACTTGGCTCAAGCTTACTAGGACCCCCTTCAATACCCTATGGTATTGGATAGCGGGGGTACGAATAGCTTGAACCCCTCATATGTAAACTACTATTAATATATTAAACCGGCCTCTTGGGATTGTATCCCTACTAACTCAAACCACTTGGCGAGGGTAACGTCACCTTCAAAAGTGGGGCCTACCACTTTTCCTATTAATAACTTACTTAATTGTCTTCCAATATTCCGACCGCTTTGGATTGTATCCCTGCTGACTCAACCACTTGGCCGAGGGTAACGTCACCTTCAAAAGAGGGGGCTACTACTATAACTAAGAGAATCTCTTAAAGGGTCCGAAAGTGCGACAATCATCAAAGGGTACATAAAAGAGGAGTTGGATCCAAGTGACTCTATCTTATCTATTTGTATTTCATTTTTATGTTTATTTTTCTCTTTCAAAACATATATAAAAAATTTATATCGACTAGACGTTGATGATAAACCGGTATTAAAAGCTCTTGTGTCCTTGGACGACGTTGGTATCTTCCCAACACTATACTACACTCGCGATTGGTGCACTTGCCGTAGTGTGTGTTTAGTGTTAGTACAATATCATGTTTTATAAATTTAAAACTTGACTAATGCGTAAAACGAAACTAAATAATTAATAAAATCACATCACGTTTTACACGCACCATGTTTTTGGCGCCGTTACCGGGGACACAAGGATTTTAAGAAAGCTTAAAATCGACGACCTAATCAGTTTTTCAAAACTGCGCGCTCCGTTTTATTTTTTTTTAGAAATTTTTAACAGTTACAATATACTGAACACGGACCCTACCCACTGGACACGCCCCCATGCTACATTTACCCAGTAAGCAAAAATCAATTGCCCAGATACAAATTGACCACGGGGCCGTGTCTGTTCAACACGGGGCCGTGGTGAACCTCTGTTACATTATCAAATTTTATTAATTGATTCCGAGGCTCTGTAATCTGCTGACTATCTTCCAAATCAATGGATTACTACTCAGAAGATTGCATTCGCTACTACATAGAAGATGATTATGAGGAACAATATTGTACCAGTTGCGGTGAATCTCACTCGGTACAAAATTGTTACCTTCTCCAACCATCCACCTCATACACTTACTATGAGGAACCAAGGTTTGAACTTCAAAAATTAAGTTTTGATTGGGACACATATCCGTCCAACCTACATGAAACACCACCAAGTATCATTCAGAAGCTGAAAGCCTTATACAAAGTCCCAAAAATCTCGAACGTCTTATTAGAAATTTTCGTGAAAGGGAAGAAGTTGTTTGTACTAAGGAGGTAATAATTGAAGAAGTAAATTAAAGGTAGAACAAATAAGTGAAAAACTAACTCATGAACCAAATGAAAAGAGAGGTACGTCCGAAAACGGTAATCTTGAAAGTGAGTCAAATTTTCAAGAAATTAACATTTTGTCACATTCTTTTGAAAATCATTGTTTGGTACCTACGCATGCTAAGTTTTTAAAAGAGTTAAACACTGACACTAAAATTGACGAAATAGTTAGCATTAAATTAACAAATGATCAAACTAACTAATAAGAGATGAGCAATTAAAATTGAACATAAAACCGGTTCCATGTTTTTCTCAAAACACTTTTATTAGTAACAGTACAATTGATAAAGATATTTGTGTTAATATAGTGCCAAACTATATTTTCGAAAATTTAAATGTTAGCGATTTTTCTCCACTTCAAATTCCCATTTTTCTTTCTAATCGGAAAATAATAAAAACAACAGGAGTGATTGAGGATGCATTAATATAAACAAATCAAACGGTAGTCCCAACTGACGTTATCATTCTTGATGATTCTCCACTTGTGTTGGGACGATCTTTTGTAAAAACCCATCAAGCCTTAATCAGTCGGAAGCAAAACAACCTACCAATTCAATTAGGGGCCAACAAAAGGTATGTCAATCTTGATCAATCCATGAAATACCCATTCGGCAATGACTATCCCTTAATTGAAGATGAAGATGAACCACCCGATACGGAGGAAGAAATTGACCATCTCGTCCAAGAAGAAGAAGACGCCATTGAACAAACCTTTTTGATTCTTGACCAAAATAAAGAGCAAGGAAATAAGGAATCTCTTAAAGACCCGCCACTCGAGCTCAAAGATCTTCCAAAAGGTTTGGAATATGCATTCCTAGATGAACATGGCAAGTTACCCGTAATTATTTCTTCAAAATTAACTAGTGTAGAAAAAGAAAAATTAATAAAATTTTTGAAAAAACAATAAAACGTGATTGCATGGAAACTCGTAGACATAAAGAGCATAAGTCCATCCATGTGCATGCACAAAATTTTAATGGAAGACGACTATAAAACGGTAATCCAACCACAACGAAGAGTAAATCCGAATGTTCAAGAAGTGGTAAAAAACGAAGTCGTCAAACTACTTGATGATGGACTTATCTACCCAATTTCTGATAGCCCTTGGGTAAGTCCCATTCAAGTAGTTCCCAAAAAGGGAGGTATGACGGTGGTCGTTAATGAAAAAAAATGTATTGATACCCACGCGAACCATCACCGGATGGAGAGTTTGTATAGACTATCATAGATTAAATGAAGCAACAAGGAAAGACCACTTTCTTTTACCTTTTATTGATCAAATGTTAGAAAGACTATCCGGTCACAAATTTTATTGTTTTTAGATGGTTTTTCAGGATACTTTCAAATTCTGATAGCCCCAGAGGACCAAGAAAATCAACTTTTACATGTTCCTGTGGAACCTTTGCTTATTGTCGCATGCCTTTCGGTCTATGTATTGCCCCCACAACATTTCAACGTTGCATGGTGGCCATTTTCTGTGATATGATAGAAAAAACTATTGAAGTTTTCATGGATGATTTTTCTATCTTTGGAGATTCATACGACCAATGCCTCGATAATCTTGAACGAATGCTATCCCGATGTGAGATAATTAACCTCGCTCTTAATTGGGAAAAATGCCATTTTGTTGATACATGATGTCTATTGTCTAGGTCTTGGATCGAGTCGGTATGATTAGGGCTTGTAAATGTTTGGTTTTGGAAAGTATTTATCTGTAAAGGCTCAAGTTCGGCCAAAGTTGATGTAGGCAGGACAAGTTCGCCCGAACTTGTCCTAGCCAAGACACACTTCGAGTGAACTTGATACCCTATAAATATGGTCTTGGGTCTTTCATTGTTGTAACTTTGCATTCAAGACGGCGAAGCTCTGTCTGTTTGGATTCTCGGTGTAATATGATTTTGGAATAATAAACAGACAATTTAAAAAGTAAATCTTATGTATTCGATTAACAATTCACGTAATTTCCGCTTACGATGACTTTAGATACAAATTAGGTTCTTAAACAGTGGAGGAGCGATCCTAACAAGTGGTATCAGAGCCATGGATACCTAATTTGCTGAGATCTACACAAGACATCTCTATTTCTACTCATTTCTTTCATTTTTCTACACTTTTTCACCAAATTGATGAATCTACAGTTGAAAATGTCACATAAAATCACCTAAATACAAACCCCTGAAAGTTTTATAGCTAAATTCGAACGATTTCATGTCCAAAATGTCAAAAAACCATGTTTCATAAACTCAATTCAGCCGAACTTATACATCAAGTTCGCCCGAACTTGTTCTAAAATCACAATTTTTGTTGGTTTTTGAACAACTTCGCGCGAAGTTACTGATTTTTCAAAGAATTTTGATCAAGTTCGCCCGAACCTGTCAACATATTGTTGAAATTCTCTCACAAGTTCGCCCGATCTTGATAAAAGTTGAAATTTTTTCTAAAAATCATTATAAGTTCGCCCAAACTTGTCATCAAGTGAAAATTTTGAAATTCTCATACAAGTTCGCTCGAACTTGTCAAAACTGAATCTGAAAATTGTTTTCTTTACAAGTTCGCCCGAACTTGTCTGATCGCTAATCAATCTTCAAGTGTTTTTGAGTGTGTTTCAGTTAAAATATTCAGTTTAACAAAATGGATGATTTCCATAACGCCTTTGCTTCAACAGTGGCTTCTACATCAAATGCAAATGCAGTAAACCAGATGAATCTGGATAATGAGATGGGGACTTCTGTTAAACCGCCAAAGTTGATGAGCATGGATGAATTTGAAGACTGGAAAGAAAAGTTCATGAACTGGGTTCAAGCAAATCAGTTCTACAGTTGGATTGTTGTTAAAACCGGTTATACATGGCCAAAGGATGAACGTGATCAAAATCTTTCATTGGTTAAGTTTACGCCAGAACTTAAAGATGCATATGTTGCCGAAAAGAAGATGATAAGTCTATTACAACAACCAGTGAAAGAAGACATCTTGATTTTGCTACCTAATGCAAGACGTCACAGATGTTGTGGAATGCATTATGTGCAAAATATATAGGAAGTGCTGAGATGATTAAAAGCAAGAAGGCTTTAGATGATCGATAGATACTGTCATTTGATGGTTCAGATGCGAAGATATGATATACATAAAACTGATGAAGAGATGATTGATAAATTGGCTGATGCACTTCCTAAGGGGGAGTGGACGACCTACTTAATGTTATTGAAGAATGGTCAGAGTTGGAGGCACTACAGGCTATCAGATTTCATTGACAAGTTGGAGGGACATGAAATGGAAATGCTAAAAATGGCAAAATCGAAGAATTCAAATATTGTGCAAGACGTGGGTCTGTACTACGAGGAGGTGTTCAGGAGATTTCGAGTCCGAAAATTCAAACGACGTTTAGTGCGAATATGAATTCTTCGAATCATTCGGTCCAAAGTCAACCGAAACACTCAATCATACCCGAGTTATGATCAGAGTTCTCCGAACACAGGATATTCGAGTACTAGTTCAAATTCTCCGTTCCAAAATCAAACAAATCAGACAAATCATTCTAGTTCTGATCTAAACGTATTTCAGTGCAACATTTCGGTCAATCTGAACAACGTTTTCCCTGAACAAGTGGCCAAACAACATATATCACTTCTTGCAACTGTGATTGAATCATATGAAAGTTAAGTTGCGGAAGATCGGAAATCAAGAGATGACGGCTGAGGATTATGACCAAGTTGATGAAAAGGAGGTAAAACTGATGGATATCAAATGGAGCTTACCATCAATTATCAGAAG
Source organism: Scalesia atractyloides (assembly GCA_947069175.1). Classification (NCBI taxonomy): domain Eukaryota; kingdom Viridiplantae; phylum Streptophyta; class Magnoliopsida; order Asterales; family Asteraceae; genus Scalesia; species Scalesia atractyloides. The sequence goes on from CAMTDV010000014.1 coordinate 71,025,996, forward strand.
AGTCACAAAGTTTGTTGTGCTTACTGGAAGTGACCTTGGAAATTCGAGCAATAAGCTTGGATTTGATAAATCAAAAGTAACGTGCTACAAATGCAGACAAAAGGGGCACTTCAAACGCGAGTGCACAAATCAAGAAGCAAGCGGCAATCAAAGCCCTTTTGGCAATAACAATGATTATTACAAGAAAGCGTTGCAGTACAAGCCATATCCAAAGAAAACTCAAATTGAAGTACAAGACGATTCCTCAAAAACAATAGAGAAGGCTTTAGTTGTTGCACATGAGGATGAAGGGTTTGATTGGAATAAATATATTTCCAAGAAAACTGGTGTCGCATTGATGGCCGAGATCATGGAAGAACAGAGTCAACAGTTGATGATGTAGCTCTTGAGAATGCAATCTTAGAAGAGTATTTGCAAAGAACAGAAGAAGAGGAGATGATCTATCACGAGACAAAGATGAAGAACATTATTCCTACTAACCTTCAATCTAGTTTTGCAGGTTGGTTTGGTACTGCGACTTAGGAGCAGGTGTTTGAAGAAAAGAAATCGGAAATCAAAGAAATCATTGATATTACAAAGGAGATGAATGAAGAGAACCTCACAAAGATTGCTGAAAAAGCAATGATGGCTAATCTGAAACAGGTAGGTCAGAGGTAAAGGTGATTGAGAAAGAAGTTATGAAAGTTGTGGAGGTTGAAAAACCTTGCATAAAGTGCACAAAACCTTGTGAGCAATGTGCTGAGAAATCTCTAATCATAAGCGAATTGATTGTGCATAATGAAAATTTTAGATACGAGTATCGCACAATGAAGGAAGCTTATGATAAGATGAAAGGCACTTATAGCAATGTTGAAAAGGCTAACTTAGAACAAGGTGCCACAATAAGAATGTTAAAAGCAACGGTAATTGAAAAACAAGAAGCAATTAATATGTACATTAATACCATTGCTGAAACAAAACATGAGCTTCAAGAAATGAAAATTGAAACTGAACGGGTAAGACAGTTGTTGCTTAGTTACACAAATAACGCTTATGTCATCGATCATATTCTTCCAACAATTTCGTCGGAAGAAAATGATGTGAAACCAAAATGTAAGAAGCATAGATATTATAGCAATGTTCCACCTCCATTGTGCGCAAGTTACTGTCTCAAGAAAGTGGAAGGGATTGAAAAGGCACTTAATATAACACTTTTATCAGAAACAAACGATAAGTTTCCTGAAAACATTGATGTAATCTACACGACATCTAATGATGAAAGTGAATCAGTAGTGAAAAATGTGGTTTAAAATATTTTGGGAAATGATTCTGATGATGGCAGCTTTGAAAGCGCCGACTCGAGTTTAAATAGTTCTGAATCACAATCTGAAAATGAAGATACATTATCAGAAAATAGCCTAAGTGATGATCCTAACGTTGTGATGTCAAATTTAAGTACTCTGGTAGACTATATTTTGATGATAGCTTTCCGATTCGGAATGTGAAAGAAGATCAAATCGATAAACTGCTTAAACGTGTTGATGTGTCATCGGATGATCTTGAAAAGAATGAGAAAAAGTTTTATTCAAAACCCAAGAAAAATTATAACAACTACCGAAGGAATGGTGGTGATTTTCCTGAGAACAGGAGAGCGGGATTGGGTTTGGAAGTAGAAGATGAACCGAAAAAGAAACAAAAGTTACCATTTCATGAATATAAGAATAAAAACATGAAATTCGTGTTTGGGACAAACACGGTTCAGGAAGAGAATTCGATTGGAAAGCAATCGAATGATGAGTTTAAGAAGGAAAACGAACTTCGTGATAAGGCTAAACCCACAAGTGGAGTAAAACCCACGAGTGGACTTTCTGCTGATACTCGGACTTGCTTCAAATGCAATGAAGTTGGTCACTTTGCACGCAAGTGTCCGAAATCAAAGCCTATGTATCAACGAAGAAAGAAAACTTCAGATGATGAGAAACTTAAGCACCCAGAGATTGTGAAGCTAGTCATGATCTTAAAACGAAATAATGAATCTAACATCAAAGTGAAACCTAAAAGTGAATCTAAAATTGGGAAATCAACTTTTGAAAAAGGCGAAACTTCTAAATTAAATGAGAACAAAGATTCAAAGTTTTACATCAAGAAAGCTCGAATGAAAACTCAATCATGGGCTGCAAAGAAAACATCGTCATCATCTGAAGGTACAAAGACAACTACTGTATCAGTCAAGAATGAAAATGTCAATGACACAAAGACTGATCAGAAGTTACCGAATGTTGATTTGCAAGTTCCTACTTATGACATCCCGATTCCACCCAAGAACGGAAATGCTTGGGTTTCCCTCTTTAAATAAATTATTTGTATGTGCAGGGGCTCCCAAGATCCATCTTCTCAAAGTGGATTATGGATAGCGAAGCTTCACATCATATGACTGCGATGCGTGACTTACTCTCCGACATTAAAGCAATCAAAGGAGGGTATGTGGGATTCGCGGGTAATCAAGGAGGTAGAATCGTTGCGGAAGGAAAGATATCAAATGGTGTGATGTCATTTGATAAGGTCAATTATATCGCTGCGCTGGAGAAACATCTTCTAAGTATTTCTCAGATCTGTGATAAGCAGTTTACCACCCATTTCAACGACAAGAAGTTCATGATATTAAACCGGGCTTTAAGATTCCAGAAGAATGGATTCTCATGCGCGCTCCTCGAGAGAATTATCTTTATGTGCTGGATATGAGTGTTGCTACAACTACTTCAAAGTCGTCTCAATGTTTCATAACTAAGGCCATAGAGAAGGAGTCAATTCTTTGGCACAAAATGATGGGTCATATACACCTCAGAAAGATGAATCACCTGGTTCACAATGATTTAGTTGAAGGAGTGAATCTTAGAAGCTTTCACATTACTGATAATTGTCTGGAATGCAAGAAAGGAAAGCAGATTAAAAAGTCTCATCCAAGAAAGATTCTTAACTCCATCAAGCTGCCGCTCGAAAGACTGCATATGGATCTCTTCGGTCTAGTGAATGTGAAGAGTAGATCTGGAGATCTTTATTGTCTTGTCGTCACCGATGATTATTCAAGATTATCATGGGTATTCTTCCAAGAGAGCATGATAATCTCATGATCCTCTTCAGGAAGATTGAAAATCTGTACCATCTCCCTATTAGAAGAATCCGAAGCGATAACGGTACATAATTCAAGAACGCCCGAATGAAAGAATTTTGCAACGACAAAGGATCTTACATGAATTCAGTGCTCCATACACTCCGCAACAAAATGGAGTGGCTGAGAGGAACAACAGAACGTTAATAGAAACAGCAAGAACCATGCTTGCAGATTCAAAGCTTTCTGTCATTTCTGGAGTGAAGCAGTCGAGCAGCATGCTATACATTGAACAGAGTCTTGACGGTCAAACCTACCAAGAAGACTTAATTTGAAATGCTAAACCGAAGGAGACCAAATCGGAAGTATTTAGAACCGTTTGGCGCACCTTGTACAGTTCTTGATTCAGATGGAAAGTTTGGTGCCAAAATGATAGATGGTTTCTTTGCGGCTACGCAAGTCCACTCAAGAGAGTATATCTTCCAAGTTGGAGAAGAGTGGTAGAAGCACAACACGTCAAACTGTTTTCGTTATACAACTCAAATTCAAAGGGCAGGCGATGCTTGGTTGTTCAATTATAGTGAATTGTGGAACTCATTTAATTTGCTAGAAGAGCCTTCTGAATAAGACATTGTTGTGTTATATTATCTACATCAGTCGCTAATCAAGAGCCGATTATCAGACCAATAGTGGTTAATCAACCAACTGTTGGATCATCTTCTTCTGGTGCAAGTCCTAGCAGTAGTGGTGTTCAAGAAACTCTGCAGAACAAGTGACACCGGCTGCAGAACCAGTTAATGCTACAGAAGAACCCAGTCCTTCTGAAGCACATAATTCCGACTCTGATGATGCTCTGACGTTTGATGATGATGGAGAATCTTCTTCTGACGAAGATCTGAGAAGATCACAAGTATGTTGAATCAATCTACTGGCCCAAGTACTTCGAAATGAAGCTTCTTCTAGTGCTCCTGTAGTTGAATCAGTGGTTGATCTGAATATTACTAATCATGATAGTATTGCTGATGTTCCAAGTGCGGTGATACCGAGATCTTACTCATACCACCCATCGGATTCCATAATTGGTGAAATGCAAGCTGGTGTAAGAAGAGAGGCTAGATTAACAAAGCTTTGAGTTGTTTTTACACTAAAATAGCTCCAGTTCAAGATCATTGTACTTATCAGTGTTTCATATCCCAGATAGAGTCGAAGAATGTTTCTGAAGCTTTAGGAGATGAGAATTGGGTTCTTGCTGTAACACCCCAATCGCGTAATACATCAAGACGCAGCGAAAATATCAGGGAGTCACGTTACAAATTGCTCAGCAACAACTGGAACTAAATTGTTTCATTGTTATTACATTGTTTTACAATACAAAGAATATAACAAATTGTCATTTGTTTTAAGAATACTAAAGCCCAGATGCATTCCTATGTGTAGCATGCTTGAATAATCATCAACCTGAAACATATGTGAAAAGAGACGTGAACAAACAATGTTGGCGAGCACATAGTTTTGCTGGCCAAATAAATGGAAAAAAGTTGATATTGCAACACTTTGTCAACTACGAGAGTTGCTAATTGTAAATCTACTTATTGAATCCAAAGAATGGCAAAAAGGGTTAGCATTGCAATATATTAACTTGATCATGAAACTTGTGACAAAAGAGTTTTGTATATGGCATCATGATCATTACTAAGTAATTTTCATACCTTTGAAAATTGTACTTTGTTCTTTGAAAGCATATTTAAATCATCCATAAACTTATGTGAGTTTATTGGAAATCAATCAGTGATTTATAATAATACTAAATATCCTTCAAAGAATCTATATACAAAATATGAATGAATTCTTCAAGGATTTGGATGTCGAACCTTTGAATCAATTTCACATAAAATCCTAAAGTGACTCGAATAATGCTACAAGTGTAATGCAATAAGAACACTTATATATAGGAAGTACCAGCGGCGTATCCACCATGATCTTATGGTATAACACTTGTTTCGTTATCCTAATCACAACTAACCACATAAACATATAGTCGTCAATTTGTCACATTGTCTCGTCAAATACGTATTATAGTACACATAATCAAAAAAGGACTACTAATTAGTACTTTAAACATTCCACAAATATTTAACTATAAAGATAGGTAGATGTAATGGGAATTAAGTCTTGCCACATTGTCTTGTCAAATTGTCTCGTCAAATACGCATTAAAGTACACAAAATCCAGTAAAGGACTACCAATTAGTACTTTAAACATTCCACAAATATCTAACTATAAAGATAGGTAGATGTAATGGGAATTAAGCTTGTCACATTGTCTTGTCAAATTGTATCACAAATCATAATTTTAATGGTGATTCGGATAAGGCTACGAAGGGTAATACAATAAGCACACTTATATATAGGAAGTACCAGCGGCGTATCCACCATGTTCTTGTTGTATTACTCTAGTTTCGTTATCTAAATCACCAAAAATTCTAAACATAAACCATAACCATTGTTCCTCGTAAAGTACTTCTTAGAAATCTCACTATAAAGATAGGAATATTTAAGAGTGTACATCAAACATCCTTTGGGAATCTAACTATGAATATAGAAAGATCCCACAAGGATATAGGCCTTGAAAAACCTCTTAAACTAGGCCCTAAAAGACCTCTTTAACTAGGCCCTGAAAGACCTCTTTAACTATCGTGTCATCAATTGGCATGTTGCATAATCGGAATTAACACACAAAAAGCACTTTATAAACACATTCATGCCATACATTTGAGAAATACTGGTTACACATATGAAGTTACCCCAAAACATTTGAAAAGCGTAAAAGAGGAGAGCAATGTACTCGCCTGGGATTGCGTATAGATCTTGTTCAAATGATATAACAAAGCTCAAAGGATCAAGAGTTCAAGTGTTGAACTGGTTCCTAGTGTATCTGATAACTACATATTAGTGTGTCGAAACTTGAAGACGAGAAATCGGATAGAATGAGGCATATAAACCAAACAAGAGTTGGATCTTGTATAACATGATTTATAATATCAAACATTCTGAATTGGAAGTATTTCAAAGTGTTTTGACTCGTTACGGCTCGCTAAGGTGGTTTACGCCACTTTAATGGGTCGTAAACGTAACTATGGGTTCGGATGGTTAAATATGTCCTATGACAAGTTTTGGTCGGACCCTAAAGTTGACCAAATGGGTAAGATTTGAAAGTCAAAGCGGTGGTCAAAACCGCTAGACTTACGACTCTAAGCAAGCACTAAAACAAAAGTGACGAGTTAGACATGTTTTGACATGTCTAAATAAGTTTATAAAAGTGTTTTGGCACCAAAACAAACTGTTTTGATACCCGGAAATGGTTCCTTTGCAAATTGCGCAAAAATCGCATTATTGACTAAAACTTTGACTTGTCAAAATGACTAGAAAAGATAGAAATCAGAAGGTATGATCATTAGGGATTATGATCAACATGATTATGACCATATTAGCAAGTTCATTTGTACTTGTTTTTAACCAATTCATGATCAAAACTGAAAAGAAAGTCAAACTATTTGATTTTTAGCTCAAATATTGATAGGACCGTCCTCCTTTGCTTAGGAACCCAGATTTGTATCTAACGTCCAATTAGGCGGAAACTAGTGTCGTGTTAATCAAATAAAAAGAATTATTTATTTAACTGTTTGTTTATTGATCAATGTTCATAAACGTTCAAGTTCCAAATCCGACAGAGCTTCACTGTCTGTGTGCAAAAATCTCTGATCCTTACAAATGAAATCTCAAGGCACCTATTTATAAGGTTTCAAGTTCTCTTGGATGGTGAACAAGTTCGGGCGAACTTGTCTTGAACAAGTTCGACCGAACTTTTTCTCACATCTAGATTCCGGGCGAACTTGATCCCCAACATACATAAATACGCCTTTTTCTAACACGATCTCACCTATTCTAAACAGACTCGATACAAGACTAAGACATAGACATACTGTACTAACATACTCCCCCTTGGATATCGTCTTTGTCTTGATTAGACTTCACAAGCCCTTGGATGTTGCCGTAGTCATTTGACTTCAAATAAGCTCCTGAGTCTTTATCATTCTCTTGATCTTTAGTATTGAATAAGTTTAACATCTTTGATCTTCAAATGTTCTTCAACTCTGTTCTTTAAGCTTACCTTGACAAAACATTAATCACCATGCTCCCCCTTGCTGTGAGCATTTTGATATCTTCATTTAGCGATTTATCCTGCTCCTCTTAAAACCTTACTTCATGTTTCAAAGTTCTTAGACATTCAAATAAACATTTCAGATTCAAACTTTTAAATTTTGAAACATCAACATTTCAAATTTTAATCTCAATTTTCATCTTTCAAATCATTTAGTTATTCAAGTTCAAATTAATGACCTTGAATATTTTTACGTTTAAGACCTTGAAATTTCATATGTTTATCAATTATGAAAAACCACTTAGTTAACCAAGTCCAAGTTAATGACCTTGGTTAACCAAATTTGTCTACCAAGTCCAAATTAATGACCTTGGTTTGACCCGTTGTGAACAAACCGATGTTTTTCATCAATTTTAAAGTTTCAATTTAATGAATTTTTTCAACACTTTCGATCAATTTTAGTTTTTAAAAGATGTCATAAAGATTTTCACCATTATAGCACCTTACCAGACTTCAAAGAACCGTTATCCAACATTGGTTTGTTGAAACTAATGTAGAAACCAAATCTTTTTGTATTTTTGTAAGTTTATGCTAAAACATACTGAAAATCTTTTTGGTTTTAATTTGTAAAGCAGATAAACTATGTACAGAAGTATTTAACAAGTAAACTTTGTACAAACATATTTACAGACATAATTTTGTGAATTCGTGTCTAAGGATCATATCAGTTGATTGAGACATATCACCAGTACCGTTGACCTTTTTATGACATTAAGTTTTAAACTCATTTACCTAGATTGTCGATATGTTTGTCCACTTAAACTTCGGCACATTTCTCAATTGTTCCAAGATATGTTAGACATGAATTATGAAACTTGACTTAACTATGGTTCCCATCTCAGAATATACTCCCGTATCAAGATTCCCTAGATTTCATCTTACAGGTGAATATAGCGTAATTGATATCTTTACCTGGGTTGATGCGAAGCCTTGAGAGCTCAGGTTAGTACTACCGTACAGACAAAGAGATGAAGGCTCGACTTAAAGGTGTGTTCCAATTAAGGAATCTTTTAAGCACTGTAACTGATTAGATCTTTAGATACTTTTCAATTTCACATGCAATTTAGGGGTTTTAGCAAAAGCATTATAGAAGTTCTAGGCTATTGCTTCCGCAAAATCAGAAGAAATTGTATAATATCCCAGATATCAACTATCTATAAAGACCTCGTATCTCAAAATCAGGCAATCTCTCAAATGAAATTTCGGAGTACTAAGTCCATATATCCGAGAGATGTTAATCCACAAGATTAAGCAGTTGTAAAATTTAGTTTATATCTCTGAAACAATTTACCGAACGTTGTAAAGTCGATCGACACATGCATAGTAAGACTTGTTTTTCACTTTTAAACTTTACAATTCTTTAGCATACTGTGATAGTCCACTGATGTACTATCATTTCCTTTTTGACACTAAATTCTTTTTGTCTTTTTCAATGTTTTTGTACTTTTTGATTTTTCAACTGTTTTTGAATTATCAACTTTTTCATATGTTTTTTATTTTTCTAAAATTTTCTTACTCCCCTAAAATCAAAAATATATTTTTGGATTTTAGATTTTAAGAAATTCTAATCTTTAAAAGGATAACAAACCAATAAGGATCCCAAGAACTCGTCGTCCGATCCTTTTTTCAACATCTGCATCTACACCTGTTCAACAAATAAACCATTAAACTCATTTACATGAAAGAATAAATGGTTTTGATATAAAATCAGTTTTCTGTTCAACGGTGTGAATTTTCACAATTTGTTCTTTTACGAATTTTCTTTTCAATTCTCCCCCTCAAAATGACAATATTATGACATTTTCAGAATAAGTTAAGATGCATGAAGCTCTACTATCCAGACTCTACTTTGACAATGTGGATCTTTTAGAGCCCCTGCACATGAAAAGTAACTACTTGAGTAGTGAAACCCAAACCTTTTTGGTTTTAGGTTTAACTTGATAAAGATCATCGTAATCACTTTCAAATTCATCATAGTAATCAAAATTATCATCAAACATTTCATCCGATGTCAATTTCGAAAACTTTTGGACTTTTTCCTTCTTTGTTTGTTTGAAAATTTTAACGTTGAATGATCTTTTTTGGTTACTGACTTTTGATATGACATTTTTAGTTCTATCAGCAAAAGACTTTTCACTTTCATATGATGATATCTTCTTTTTAGCAACCTAGGATTGTGACTTGCTTCTTGCTTTCTTGATATAGAAACAAGAATCTTTATTTTCATTAAATTTTGAAGTTTCACCTTTTTCAAAAATTAAATTTTCAAACCTTGTTTCAATTGTAGGTTTCACTTCGAATTTAGATTCTGTGTTTCTTTTTAACATTGTGTTTGGTTTCGCAATCTCTGTTTGCTTTTGTTTCTCATTATCTGAAAACATTTTTCTTCGGTGATACACAGGCTTTGACTTCAGACACTTGCGAGTAGTGTGACCAACTTCATTGCATTTGAAGCAAGTCCGAGTATCATGTGAGTGTCCACTAGTGGGTTTTACTCCATTTGCGGATTTAGCCTTATCCCGATGTTTTTTCTCTTTCTTAAATTCATCATTCGATTGCTTACCTATCAAACCTTCTTCCTGAACCGTGTTTTTCCCATACACAAACTTCTTATGTTTACCTTTGTATTCGTGAAATGGAGACTTTTGGTTCTTTTTCGGTTACCTCCAAACCCAATCATGCTCTCCTGTTCTCAGGAAAATCACCATCATTCTTTTGGTAGTTATTAAATTTCTTTTTGGATTTTGAATAAAATCTTTTCTCATCCTTTTTAAGATCATCTGACGAAACTTCTACAAGTTTGAACAACTTGTCAATTTGATCTTCTTTCACATTCCGAATCGGAGAGCTATCATCGAAATATAATCTATCAGATTCCTTAACCTTGTACATGACAACATTAGGATCATCACTTAGATCACTTTCATATGATGTATCGTCATCTTCGGAATGTGATTCAGACTTGTTCGAACTTTGGCGCTTTCAAAGCTGCCGTCGTCAGAATCATTTCCCAAGACATTTTTTACCACATTTTTCACAATCGCTTTACTGTCATCGTTTGATTTCGTATAGACTACGTCAATGTTCTTAGGCAATTGATCTTTAGCTTCTGATAGAAGAGTTAATTTTTTTCTTTTCAATACCATCCTCTCTCTTGCGGAAACAACTCGCAAGAAGTGGCGGTGGAACATTCTCGTACTCTTTACGTTGTGTACTTTTAGGTTTATCATCATTTTCCTCCGACTTAATCGTAGGAAGAATGTGATCAATGACATATGCGTTTGTGGTGTAACTTTTTAACAATTGCCTCACCCTCTCAGTTTCTATCTTCATGTCCTGAAGCTCTCGCCTAGTTTCAGCAATAGTGTCAATATACATGTTAATTGCTTTTTGTTTTTCAATTACTGTTGCACTTAACATTGTGACATTAGCACTTAATTCAAGATTAACTTTATCGACATTACAGTAAGTTCCTTTCATTTTTTCATAAGCTTCTTTTATCGTTCTGTAATCATATCAAAAATTTTCATTATGTACAGTCATTTCGCTTATGATCTAAGATTTCTCAGCACATTGCTCACAAGGATTTATGCACTTTGTGCAAGGTTTTTCAACCTCCACAACGTTCACAATCTCCTTTTCAATAACTCTTACCTCAGGATTTACCTTCTCATCCTCTGCTTTATTTTCTCTATTCACTAACTCAGAAGATACTGCATCAGAACAACCTGCAAAACTAGAAACATTATTAGGAGAAATAGCATTCTGCATCATCGTGTGATGATAGACCTCCTCTTCTTCTCTCTGTTGCATGTATTGTTCTAGAATTGCATTTTCCAGAGCTGCATAAGAGCAACTCCAATCTTCTTGTTGATATACTTGTTCCAATCAAAACCTTGATTTTCATTTGAAGCAACCATAGCTTTTTCTGCAGCGTTGGATGATTGATCTTGGATTTTAACTTTCCTCGGTAATGGCTTGCATTGCAAAGCTTCTTGTAGTAATCATTGGCACCTACTAAGGGACTTTGATTTCCACTTACTTCTTGATTTGGACACTCTCGTTTGAAATGCCCTTTTTGTCGGCATTTGAAGCATGTGACCTTTGACTTGTCAAAACCAAGCTTGTTACTTGAATTACCAATATCTCTTCCGGTTAACACTACAAATTTGGTAACTCTTCTAATGATCGATGCCAGACTCCACTTTATATCCATCAGCTCCAACTTTTCTTCATACACCGGATCGTAATCCTCAGCAGTCATTTTAGGATTTTCGATCTTTCCAGCAACTAAACATTCATAAGATTCTAAAACCGTAGCAAGAAGTGCTATGTGCTGTTTAGCCACTTTCTCAGGAAAAACATTCTTGAGATTCACTGCTATGTTGCATTGGAAAAACATTTGGATCAGAACTGGATTGGTTTGTCTGATGTGACTGATTGTTCTGATTTTGAAATGAAGAATTTGAACCCATGCTTGAATATCCTGTGTTTGGAGAATTCATATTCTGTGACGAATAATTCATGGAATTCATATTAGCATTGAAAGCTGTTTGAATTTTCCGATTCTCAATCGGAATATCTTGAACACCTCCTTGTAATACACACCGACATCTTGAACGACGTTTGCATTCTTTGACTTTGCAATCTTTAACAGTTCCATTTCATGACCTTCTAGTTTGTCGATTAAAGATGATAACTTTAAATGCATCCATGCCGGACTGTTCTTTAAAACCATCAGATAAGTTGACCACTCTCCCTTAGGAAGTGCATCAGCCAACTTTTCTATCTGTTCTCCAGTAGTTCTTTTGATGTCGTGCCTTCTCATCTGAACCATTAAATGACAATATCTGTCAATCATTTACTTCATAGTCTCTCCTTTGATCATTGTAAAGATATCGAATTCTTTCTTGATTAACGCCTTTTTGCTCTTTATCATCTCATCGCTTCCTTTGAACTTGTCACAAAGAGCTTGCCACAAATCTTGTGATGTTTCACATTCAGGTAGTAATATTAAAATATCTTCCATCACAGACTGTTGTATCAGGCTAATCATTTTATTTTCGGCCACGTACGCCTCTTTATCAGTAGGTGTAAACTTAATCGCAACCCAGCTATATCCGTTTTCTATCGCAACCCAGCTGTGGAACTGATTGGCTTGTACCCAATATACAAACTTTTCCTTCCACCCTTCAAACTCGTCCATACTCATTAGCTTCGGCGCTTTCGTAGTAGTACCCATCTCATTATCGAGATTCATCTGATTAACCGCAATAGCATTAGACGTTGAAGCTTGAGCAACTCTAGCAACAAACACGTTATGAAGATCTTCCATTTTGAAAAATTGTCGAACTTTACTTGAAAACACACGTTCACAAACTTCGAAAAATAATCAGTACACTGACAAGTTCGGGTGAACTTGCAGTTTGAGAAAATCAGGATTTGTTTTAACACAAGTTCGGGCGAACTTATGGTTTTGAAAAATCAGATTTTGAATTTACCCAAGTTCTCGATTTGCTCTTCATTAGATCTTTTGATATCATGTCTCCGCATCTGGACCATGACATGACAATATCTATCGATCATCTGCTTCATTGTTTCACCTTTAATCATCGTGAAAATCTCGAACTCTTTCTTGATCAAGGCCTTTTTGCTTTTGATCATTTCATCACTACCTTTGAATTTGTCACAAATAAAGTGCCATAATTCTTGTGATGTTTCATATTCTGGCAAAAGAATCAAGATATCATCCTTTACTGATTGTTGTATCAAGCTAATCATCTTCTTCTCAGTGACATAATTTTCTTTGTCAATTCCTGAAAACTTGTTCAGCGGAAGATCTTGATCACGTTCATCCTTTGGCCATTTATCCCCGTCCTCAACTGCAACCCAATTGTTGAATTGTTTCGCTTGTATTCAATTCACAAACTTTACCTTCCACCCTTCAAACTCGTCCATACTCATTAGCTTTGGCGGTTTCGACGTAGTACCCATTTCGTTGTCGATATTCATCTGATTTGCCGCAAGAACATTAGCATTTGATGAAGAAACCATTTGAGAAACGACCACGTTGTGGAAATCTTCCATTTTGTCAATCTGAAGACTTATCCGAGATACGATCAAAAGCACTCGTAAGTTGATTAGAAACAGAGAAATTTAGGAAAATTTGACTTTTTAGTCGACAATATTAACGTATCGGTTTGCTAAAAAGGTTTAAAATTTTTTCCGGAAAACCGTTTTTACCAGATTAGAGCTTTAAACTTATCTCGTCAATACGAATCTAACGATATATAATGTTCGAGACGTTTTTCAGGGATAAGTTCGGGCGAATTTGTAATGGACAAGTTCGAGCGAACTTGTATTGAATTTCAAGAGAAATCACAAGTTCGGGCGAACTTGTAAAGAAATCCAACAAATTTTGATCAAGTTCGATCAAACTTGATTGAAATTGATGAAAATTAGTTAAGTTTGAGCGGACTTAGTGAAAATTCTTGAAAAATTAGTCAAGTTCGGGCGAACTTGATGAAAAATCACTCAAAAAGTTAGTTTTTCAGTCAAGTTCGAGCGAACGTGCTATTTCAAACATGGTTTTTTCAATTTTTCGGCATGAATTCATTTATTTTAAGCTCTAATCTTTTCAAGGGTTTTTCTATTATGGATTTTACGTATTATACTTGAAAATCAGTCCATTTTGTCTGTGAATTCTTCAAATATGTGAAAATGTTAAGAAAAAATATAGAATGGAGTAGAATAAGAGAAATTCTTATCTTGATTCCAGCAAATTTAGGTATCCAGGCTCTGATACCACTTGTAGGAACGTCCCCGATTAGCACGGGAACCTAAATTTGTTATCTATTGTCCGATTAGTCGGAAACTAATGACAAGTTAACCAAATAACAGGAATTACTCATTTAAATGTTGTTTTCATTGATCTAAAGTTCAATACATTCGAGAACCGGATCTGACAGAGCTTCGCTGTCTTTGTGCCAAAATCTCTCCAAGTTACAAATGAAATCCCAAGGCACCTATTTATAGGTGAGGAAGTTCGCTGGTGAAGGACTGAAGTTCGGGCGAACTTGACATGGTCAAGTTCGGCCGAACTTGACTTCACATAACCATTCTCAAGCGAAGTTGACCTCCTAACCACAAAAATACGCCTAGTTTCTAACAGATTAAGCCCTATTCACTCAGACTCGATACATAATGACGTAGGCAACAGACATATGCACCAACACTGTTATAAGTGATTGGCACACCTATGAACATGGCAGAGGTGTAAATTGCATAGATCGACCATTAATTTGATGTGTTTTGAACTGTTTGAACTGAACTGATAAAATCAAATAGATCTATGGTCACTTTGAACAAATTAAACGGTGAAAATGGTTAATAAACATTTAAACATCATAAACAACCCGAAAATTTGAAAATTGGAACAGGTTTGGTGTTGCAGGTTATTGTTGGGGAAGACATCAAGTTCACCCGGACTTGTTGAAGTTGTGTTACATCAACTTCGGGTGAAGTTGTTCAAACACCCTGAATAAATCTTGAAAATACAACAAGTTCGCCCAAACTTGTTGTAAATCTGTCAAAATTGATGTTCATTACAAGTTCGCCCGAACTTGTTTAAATCCAAAATAAAATCATGTAAATGGCATGTTCGAGCGAAGATGTTTAAATGTGTAATTGGTAATGTGTTGATAGGTCAAGTTCGCCCAAACTTGATGTATTTTTGTTGAAAAAATTGTGAAATTTGTCTAAGTGCTTGATTTTCTTGTCCGCAGAATATTCAGCTTTCGTTTTCGAAGTTCCACAACACGTGTATATCTCTGGATGAGAAGATTTATCCTTTGCTGGCTGCATTCTCAGAGATTCTTGAATTTATGGGAAGGATTCCGATCACCAAGGCTATTACAGACAAGCACGTTGTGTATCGATCGCACGTATACTTTTTCTGGAATTCAGCAACTTTCAATGAAGAAACGAATGTCACTACTTTGGCTGTTCGAGTTGGAAATGAGGATAAAGAGATTAAAGTTTCTGAAGCTGATATTCGAAGGGTTCTTGAATTCAATGATGATACTAATGATCCGATTAGCTGAGTTTATGCGCCAGCCTAATCGCTTAATGCTCCGTCGTAGGGTTGCTAGACATTACCATGCCCTGGATCTCAGGGACCAGACCCCCAAGATAAAACTCAAGTCGTTTTTCGACGGTGTTAGCCAAATCGGGACATAGGAACACCAAATCATGATGTTTAGCCGTGTACGCTTCAATTTCAGACCCTACCATCTTGTGGTTCCATAACGCTTGCTCCAACTGCTGAACTCTGTCCCGAGGACAGTATTCCTCCTTGATTAGGGCCTTAAACTCGGTCCAGGCCATTGCGTTCGCCACAACAAGTCCACACGTTTGGACTTGTGCGTTCCACCAGGTTAATGCCCCATCTTCCAACGTTGAGGCAACATACTTGACCTTATTGACTTCAAGGCAATTGCACATCTCGAACACCAATTCAAACTTTTCAATCCAACGGACCAGTCCTATGGGTCCTTCTGCACCCGTGAACTTGCTCGTTTTGCATCAAGGAACATCTTGTAGGGGTTAAGACCCCCTCCTGAAGACAGAAGATAGGTAGTCAGTGAGAAAGTCTACTAGCCCAACTATTAGATTTTCCCATGAAAATTTAATAATGGTTACTTGCTGGTGGGTTTTGAACACCTGCCAGAGCAGCATTCACGTGTTCTTGGATTAATGCGGCCAATTCTTCAGGTGACATGTTGAGGTTTCCGCGACGTCTAGTTGCCATTTCAGATCTTCGCAAGACAACACAAACACACACCGATAAGTATATATATCCAATATAGTTATCACATTCCACACTTCAATCATCACACAAGTTATGTCAACCCAACAAATTAAACAATCAAAAGGAACATTCGATTAAATAAATTGCAATGTCTCACAAAATACCAACCAAACATCTCAGTTTAATTATAAAATTTCAAGTTCAAACATAAGGGGAAACAAACAAACTAAAGAAAACCAAGCGGAGGTTGGCGAGACGAGTTAGTCTTCTACGTCTCCATCTCCCAAGTCGCTATCATTGCCGTCATCCTCTGCGGCGTTTTCAGCTTCAACAGCCGGGTCATGTTCCGGCTCTTCTTCCTCCGGATCCTCCTCTGGGTCTTCCTCTGGATCCTCCTCTAGGTCTTCCTCTGGATCCTCCTCTTCCTCCTCTACCGGCGCTGGAGGGGCCGGTGCTGGTGCGGGTACTGGGACAGGTGCTTGATGCTGCTCTAGTTCTTGAATCCACCAACTGGACTCAAGAACTCTGTCTTCGAGCCAGTCAGCCCTCAGCTGCTCAGCACGAAGATCCTTAGCTAAAATGTTTCGAACTTTCCTATTCTCATGTTGCTCTTCCTCGAGCCTTCCAGTTTTACCAGTTAGTTGACGTATCATCCATCCTTGTGCTTCGATAGTCTCCTGCATTCTCTCTAGCTGTTCCTGTTGTTTCCTTAACATATCCCTAAGTAGATCGTCCCCTACTCCTAACGAGTTGACCGGTTCGACCGGTATAGCGGTGGTCGGACGGGAGGACGACTCCCCTCCTAGAGCGAGTCTTTTCTTAGCAGCTGAGCGTGTCTCCACGCCATGAGGTGGTGAGGGTTCGACCATGGGTGCCTTCGCCGACGCCCTTGATTGTCGAGATTTGTCGGATGATGATGATGACATTGCCTGTTGGATGGTGTAGTTAATTACGAGTTGCGTGCATAACAATATACATATATATCTTACATAAAACAGTTGTAGTATAACACATAACAAGATATCACAGTTTGGTGCCAACTAAGTCTAGTGTCGTGTAACAGCTATAGTTTAGGTCTACTTTTAATGCAAACCTGGTTCTCTATAGCTAGAGGCTCTGATACCAATCTGTCACACCCTCAATTTCCACTTGCGGAGTTTTACCGCGAGGCGTGTGATCAACCCAGAATCTGAGACACTAGTAATATCGAACGACTCTATATGATTTATTAAACGTTTTCCAAAAACATTTGTTTAACCATTCATAGTTATTTTCAAATTATCTTAGTTTCAAAGTTTAGCGGAAGCATTAGTTTCAAAGTTTAGCGGAAAGCATTAGAGTAAAGTAAAGTAACGGGCGCCAACATAAACGCCAAAACCAAAAATCCCAAACAATATTCGTAAATAAGACTCGATAAAAATGTCTTGATCAATGCAAGTGAGTGCACCTAGCGCTCCTAGCGTCCTGAGAAACAAGTAAAGAAACAAGTGTCAACATTAAAGAAGAGTGAGTTCACAGGTTTTTATAAGTTCACAAGTTCGGTTAAATGTTTGCTTTCCCGTTATCCCTAACCCGGGATAACGATATAGTTCCATTATTCCTAACACGGAATAATAATGTTGGTTCGTAATTAAGTTCAATGTTAACATGTAGGTAGCGAGCCTAAAGTTACGTCACATAAGAGTTCGCGATCGAAGCTGACTATTGTTG
Organism: Scalesia atractyloides; assembly: GCA_947069175.1. Lineage (NCBI taxonomy): Eukaryota > Viridiplantae > Streptophyta > Magnoliopsida > Asterales > Asteraceae > Scalesia > Scalesia atractyloides. The sequence goes on from CAMTDV010000014.1 coordinate 71,043,824, forward strand.
CCTCAGTGTTGCTAGGTCTATCACTAACCATGGCGAAAGATAGGCCAAATTAATCACACGTTAACCATTCCCGGTCAGCTAGCGCGACTAGCTCGGGTGGGGCTTGTCGGGCCAAGTAGTACTACTTATAATTTACCCGCTATCTAACCCAATACTAACGATCCGAGAGTTCATTGAGGACTTCCGTGATGTAGCTACTTAGTGACCATAACGTACATTAACATTAACCTAGTTACCGAGTAGTTTAACGACGTTAATTTCGCATAACGTAAAAGATAGAGTTATAGAGTGTATACATGTTTCTCCCCCTGTTGTTTAAAACCAGATAAAATAGGGGCCGTGAACTCACCTTAAATTGCTCGGTTAGAGTAACACAAAAGTAGCAAATGATGGGACCGCTAATCGCGTCCTAACATGTCAACCGATTTAGAGTTAGTGTGTGAACATACTGATACAAAACCCTACGCATAACTAACACACAGTGCGGCCACGTAATAACCAATTCGAAAACACAATCATGCATGCAAAGTATCATCATACCAAAATAATGATCAAACCAACTTGTCATAAACACAGATTAACTCATACAACACTTTGGTACACACAAACACAAGTTATCATGTTTCAGCTTGTACGCTCATAACTAGGCTGTTTTCTAGGATTTTTATAAAATAGTTCCAACGTTCCAAAAGTTCCATTTTTCTTACAGGAGGTGTCAACTAAACAGTAGAATTTTATATAAACTTTTCAAGTCCTAACGCTTTACCAATTATTTATAAACATTTATATACTAGGCTGCAGTCAGATTCGTCGCTTTCTGACTGCAGTCCACGGGAAAAATTATTTAAAATCATCGTTCATCCAATTAAGAAAATTCTAGTGGGAGTTTTCCGGAAATTCCCATATCCAGTTACTGTACAAATTTCGTGACCCAACCCCCTACAGACTATGAGATATGACTCAATAAACAACTAGCACATTTTGCAGAATTTACGCAGCTTCAGCTGCTGCGCTAAATGACCACTGAAAAATAGCAAACGACCTCAGAAAAATATGAATCCTACGCCATTAGAAGCGTTTTTCAAAAATACACGTTTTAGGCTTCAGAAAATCCACTTTTCGATAAATAATGATCAGTTACAGCCAATTGAAGTTGGCTGTAAATGTCATTCAGCAAACTGTTTTCATTTTTTATCGCATTAGAACATGATTAAACGATCATGACGCTTAGTAATAATGATCAACAACATGTTTATTTGTCAAATATCATCATGTATATCAATATTCGTGCCAACCCTAATTATATAACATGATTTTATCGCTAAAAACGCAGCCTATGATTTTAGTATTCATCATAACATCACAATCGCAAAGATTCCCACAATCATCCGAACTAATCATAAATCACAACACTTTTCATACTAATAATCCTACCATTACACACAATCATGATCAAGATTATACAAACCCTAATGTGAATCGCAAAACAATTAAACCCTAACCTTGAAACAATGATGATTAGCGAACCGGGACAAGATTGGAATCAATCCGGGAGTTGTAGGGCTTTGCGATCGTGAGAGGGGGGGGGGGCTGCCGTCGCCTTCCTCTATGTGCTAGGGTTTGTTGTTTTTTTTTTAAACACAACTCATGCATACATACAGTTATATAGCACAAGGGAAAAGAAAAGGGTGGGGGGGGGGGGGGCGCGACCGCAAAGGGGGGATTTGGGTAAATGGCTTGGGCCTCAAGTTTAGGTTAGTTCCTTGGGCCGCAAGGAGGTGAGGTCGACACGTTTCGCGCTCGGTTCGGTTCGGCTATTTATTTATTATTTTTTTTATAACTAATAATCGCGAAATCAAGGCGTGATACAATAATCTACAAAGTATACAAACGTCTAATAACACATAGCACGTAATTCACCCAATAAATTCACAAAGTTAGCGTAGTTATTGCGAGCGTGTAATTTAATTCTCCGAATTAAATTAGCGTAGGAATGAATAACCGTAAAGTAGCGCGTTTAAGATACCTGGAAAGCCGGGATGTCACAGTTGGGTTGTAGTTGAAGATGGTTACAAGTGGCCAAAGGATGAGCGTGATCAAGATCTTCCGCTGAACAAGTTTTCACCAACTGACAATGAAAATTATGTCGCAGAGAAAAGAATGATCAGCTTGATACAACAAACAATGAAGGAAGATATCTTGATATTATTGCCAGAATATGAAACGTCACAAGATTTATGGCACTCTCTCTTTCACAAATTCAAAGGAAGCAACGAAATGATTAAAAGCAAAAAGGCTTTGATTAAGAAAGAGTTCCAGATCTTCACCATGATTAAAGGTGAGACGATGAAGCAGATGATCGATAGATATTGCCATCTCATGGTCCAGATGCGAAGACATGATATCAAGAGATCTAATGAAGAACAAATTGAGAAGTTGGCCGATGCACTTCCTGAAGGAGAATGGACAACGTATCTGATGATTCTGAAGAACAGTCCATCTTGGAGACATTTCAAATTGTCATCTTTCATCGACAAATTAGAAGGTCACGAAATGGAGTTGATGATGATTGCAAAATCCAAAAATGCTAATGTTGTTCAAGATGTCGGTGTTTATTAGAAAGGAGGTGTTCAAGATACTCCGATTCAAAGTCCAAAAATTCAAACAACATTTAGTGCAAATATGAATTCTTCTCCAAATCAGAGTTCCCCATATGCTGGATATACAAGTGCTAGTTAAAACTCTTCATTCCAAAATTAGAACAATCAGTCGCATCAGATAAACCAATCTAGTTCTGATTCAAATGCTTTCCAGTGCAACATAGCAGTTGATTTGAAGAATGTATTTCCTGAAAAGGTGGCCAAACAGTACATAGCACTTCTTACTACTGTTCTAGAATCGTATGAAAGTCTTGTTGCTAGAAAGATCGGTAATTCGGAAATGACCGCCGAGGATTATGATCAGGTGGACGAAGAAGAGTTGGAGCTGATGGATATAAAATGGAGTCTAGCATCTATTATCAGAAGAGTTGCCAAGTTTGTGGCACTCACTGGAAGGGATATTGGCAATTCAAGCAACAAGCTAGGATTTGACAAGTCAAAAGTCACATGCTTTAGGTGTCGACAAAAGGGACACTTCAAACGTGAATGCGTTAATCAAGAAGCAAGTGGAAACCAAAATCCTTTTGGCAGTAACAATGAGTACTACAAGAAAGCTCTTCAATACAAGCCATATCAAAAGAGAACACAAGTCGAAGTAGAAGAAAAATCTGCAAAAACAACCGAACAAGCTCTTGTTGTTAGTCATGAAGAAGATGGTTTTGACTGGAACAGATACATCGGAAAGAAAACTGGTGTTGCTATGATGGCAGAGGTAGTGGATGAATTTGAGACATCGTATGTTGATGCTGCTTTGGAAAATGCCATTCTGGAAGGATATATGCAGAGAGCTGAGGAATAAGAAATAGCTTATTTTGAGATGCAAAGGCAAGAAGCGTTGAAATCAGAGGTCGAAAAGGCAAAATCTGAGTTAACTGACAAGGAAGTTGTGAAAATTGTGGTGGTTGAAAAACCTTGCACAAAGTGCGCAAAGCCTTGTGAACCTTGTATTGAAAAGGTCAAAGTGATAAGAGAAATGATTGTACACAACAAAAATTTTCGTTATGATTATAGAACCATGAAAGAAGCTTATGAAAAAATAAAAGGAAAATGTAAAAATGTCGAAAAATCTAATCTTGAGCTTGGTGCTAATGTAAAAATGTTAAATGCCACAGTAATTTAAAAACAAAAAGCAATTACAATGTACATTAATACTATTGCTGAAACAAAACTTGAGCTTCATGACATGAAGATAGAAACAGAAAGGGTAAGACAATTGCTGAAAGTTACACCACAAATGCGTATGTCATTGATCACATTCTTCCTACGATTAAGTCGGAGGAAAATGTTGATAAATCAAAGCGTAAAGAATACGGAAGTGTTCCTCCACCACTTCTTACAAGTTACGCATGCAAGAAAGATGATGAGATTGAAATGGCATTTAATATTTTACTCTTATCCGAAATAAAAGATAAATTGCCTGAGAACATTGACGTAGACTTTGCGAAATCAAATGATGACAATGAAGCGGTGGTAAAAAATGTGGTTAAAAATGTGTTAAGAAATGATTCTGATGAAGGCAGCTCTGAAAGCACCAAATCAAGTTCGAATAACTCGGAATAACAATCTGGAGATGACGATACATCATCAGAACATGATCTAAGTGACGATCCTAATGTTGTCATGTACAAGATTAAGGAATCTGATAGATTATACTTTGATGATAGTTTTCCGATTCGGAACGTGAAAGAGGATCAACTTGATAAAATTTTCAAACTTATAGAAGTTTCATCAGATGATCTTGAGAAAAATGAGAAAAGATTTTACTCGAAACCCAAAAGGAATACTATCAATTATCGAAAGGTTGGTGGTGATTTTCCTGAGAACAGGAGAGCAGGATTGGGTTTAGAGGAAAATGAAGATGAGCTGAGAAGGAACCAGAAGTCGCCATTCCATGAATATAAAGGTTAACACATGAAGTTTGTATATGGGAAAAATACGGTTCAAGAAGAAGGTATGATCGGTATGAAATCAAATGATGAATTCAAAAAGGAGAAAGAACTTCGGGACAAGGCTAAGACCAAGTTCACTAGTAAAGTAAAACCCACTAGCGGTCATGCTCCTGATAACCGGACTTGCTTTAAATGCAATACTGTTGGTCATATTGCTCGCAAACGTCTGAATCTAAAGCCTGTGTTTCCACGAAGAAAAACTGTGTCAAAAGATGAAAAGAAAAAACAACCAGAGATTGCGAAACCTGTCACAAAATCAAAAATAAAATAGGAATCTAAATGCGAAGTGAAACCTAAAACTGGTTCAAATTTTGAAAACTCGATTTTTGAAAAAAGATAAACTTCAAAATTAAATGAAAATAAAGATTCTAGATTCTATATCAAGAAAGCGAGAAGCAAGCTACAATCCTGGGTTGCTAAGAAAAAGTGTTCATCATCTGAAAAACCAAAGTCTGTTGCTGACAAAACTGAAAACGTTAAATCAACCGAGTCATTAATCAAACAGACATAGAAAGAAAAGGTCAAAACGTTTTCAGAATCAACATTGGACGAAATGTTTGATGATGATTTTGAACATGGTGATTGTTTTGAAAGTGTTTATAATGCTTATCATGTCAAACCCAAAACCGAAAAGGTTTGGGTTTCCTTATTCAAATAGTTTCTTTGTGTGTAGGAGTTCTAAAGGTCCAATTTGTCAAAGTTAAATCTGGATAGCGGAGCCTCATGTTATTTAACTTATTCAGAAGTCAAATTCTTAATCATTTTGAGAAAAAAAGAAGTTGAAAAAGAAAATTTTTGTCAAAATCAAATTGTGCAAATTCACACCGTTGAACAAAACACGATTGTATAACCATTTGTTCTTTCATGTAAAATGAATTCTAATGGTTTATTTGTTGAACAGATACAGATGCAGATGTTGGAAAATAGGATCGGACGACGAGTTCTCGGGATCCACATTGGTTTGTTCTTAAACGCTTAAATCCAAAAATATGTTTTTGATTTTAGGGGGAGTAAGAAATTTTAAAAATTTTAGAAAAAATAAAAAACATATGAAAAAGTTGAAAATTCAAAAACATTGAAAAAGACAAAAAGGATTCGGTGTCACAAAAAGGAAATGATAGTACATCAATGGACTATCACAGTATGCTAAAGAAATGTAAAGTTTAAAAGTGATAAACAAGTCTTACTGTGGATGTGTCGATAGGCTTTACACGTTCAGTAGATTGTTTCCATGATATAAACTAAATTTTACAAATGCTTAAATTTATGGATTAACATCTCTCAGATATATGGACTTAGTACTCCGAAATTTCGTTTGACAGATTGCCTGATTCTGATATACGAGGTTTTTATACATTTTCTTCTAATTTTGCGGAAGCAATAGCCTAGAACTTCTATAATGCTTTTGTTAATACCCAAAAGAGCATGCAAAACTTGAAAAGAATCGAAAGATCTAATCATTTGCAATGCTTAAAAGATTCCTTAAGTGGAACACACCTTAAAGATGAGCCTTCATCTCTTTGTTTGTACGGTAGTACTAACCTGAGCTCTCAAGGTCTCGCACTGCCCAAATACAGATATCAGTTACGCTATACTCACCTGTAAGATGAAATATAGGGAAGTATATTCTGAGATGGGAACCATAATTAAGTTAAGTTTGGTAATTTATATCTAACATATCTTGGAACAATTGAGAAACGTGATGAATTTTAAATGGACAAACATATCGACAATCTAGGTAAATGAGTTTAGAACTTAAAGTCTCATAAGGTCAATGGTACTGGTGATATGTCTCAATCAACTGATATGATCCTTAGACACGAATTCACAAAAATATGTCTGTAAATATGTTTTTACATAGCTTATTTTCTTTAATTGCTTTACAGTTAAAAATCAAAAAGATTTTCAGTGTGTTTTAGCATAAACTTTTTATAATTCACAAAGATTTTGTTTCTTTATTAGTTTCAACGAGCCAATGATGGAGAACGGTTCTTTGAAGTCTGGTAAGGTGCTTTAATGGTGAAAATCTTGATGACATCTGTGAAAAACCAAAAATGATCAAAAGTGTTAAAAAGTTCATTAAATTGAATCTTTAAAATTTGAAGAAAAACGTTGGTTCAATCACAACGATTTCAAACCGAGGTCATTAATTTGGACTCGGTAAATGAAATTGGTTAACCAAGGTCATTAACTTGGACTTGGTCAATCAAGGGGATTTCATATTTGAAAAGTTTTTCAAGAGGACAAAGTCTTAATTGTTAAAAGTGTTCAAGGTCATTAGTTTGAACTTGAATATCTAAAGTTTTGAAAAGAGTAAAAGTGAAGATTAAAATTTGAAATGTTGATGGTACAAAATTTCAATGTTTTAAATCTGAAATGTTTAATTGAATGTCTTAAGAACTTTCAAACAGAAAGTAAAAGTTTTATGGGGAGCAGGATAAAACGTTGAAAGATTTCAGAAAGCTCAATGCTAGGGGAGTTTGAAGTCTAAAGATCAAAGTAAAGGGGGGTCTTAAGGCTAAAGCTAAAAGCTAGGGGGAGCATGTTGATTAAACTTTTATCAAGACAAAGCTCAAGAAAGAGGAAGATGATATAAAGATTAAGATGTTAAAGTTTATTCAAGAACTAAAGATCGGAAAACTCAGAAGATTTTAAAAGTAAATGACTACGGCAACATCCAAGGGGAGTCTGTTGGTGCATATGTCTGTTGCCCACGTCATTATGTATTGAGTCTGAGTGAATAGGGCTTAATCTATTAGAAATAAGGCGTATTTAAGTAGATTGGAGGCCAAGTTTGCTGGAGATGGCATGTGAGAAGTCAAACTCATCTTTCTACCAACGAACTTGTGCAACTATAAATAGGTGCCTTGGTTATTTCATTTGTAACTTCAGATATTTTGGCACAGAGACGACCATGCTCTGTCGAATCTGGTTCTCGAATGTATTGAACTTTAGATCAATGAAAACAACATTTAAATGAGTAATTCTTATTATTTGGTTAACTTGTCATTAGTTTCCGCCTAATCGGACAATAGATAACAAATTTAGGTTCCCGTGCGAATCATGGACGTTCATACATGAGCACATTGATTTACATTACATTTTGCTATGTATGTTGAGTGAGCATGCTAGCACATCGATTTCATGGACATTTCTACTTCGTATATTTACTTAGCATACTTAGTACATGGTTTAAAGAAATTTTTCATGACATTGGTTACAGTGACTATGACATTTGGTTTGTTTAACGTGACATAATACATTCATCAACATTGATCACGCCCCCGGTAGTATGTAATGGTACCATAGGAGTTGACAAATCCCGTTCCCCGCTTCCTAGGTTTGTTTAGAAGTAGGGAATGACAGAATCCGAATACATTTTTGATAAACCTTTACTTGATAAGGGTTTATCTGACAGTCTCAAGGCTTAAATGTATGCGATAAACATAACTCATAAATGTTTATATCAAATAAAGCATTGGTTTTTCAAAAAATGACTTTTGATTTAAACTTGGGTTTATTCAAGACATTGTTTTGTACAAGACATTTGTTATACAAGACATGGTTAATACTTAACATTGTGACACCTTACATTGTTTACATATGACATTTGACATTTGTTAACAAGACATTTTTGGTGGTATTTTGATAAGTGATTTAAATAACAAGATGTGTGTATGATAAAAGCATGGTGGATACGCCGCTGGTACTTCCTATATATAATTGCTTTCATGATATTATATATCGTAGCGTTATTTAAACCACTTCGACAAAGACAAAGACATGACACATTTGGTACAAATAACATATATTTTTCACATGACATTGTTTTACAAATGGCATATTTTATACCATTCATTTTCATACGGTTAATTATTTAACCATACAACCTTCTTTTAAATCATTTGATTTTCATATGATTTTATGTAGGACCGATCCTGATAGCATAGGAACCTAGATTTGATATCTAATGTCCAAAATAGCGGAAATATTACGACATGATTACCAAATAACAAGAATTAATCAGTTAAACATCAATTTTATTGATAAACATCAAGTCTCCAGTTTGACAGAGCTTCGCTACCTCAGAGCACAAAGTTACAAATGACAAAATCAAGCTATCTATTTATAGAAGTGTAAGTTCGCTGGTGGAGGCATGAGTTCGGGCGAACTTGGCATAGTCAAGTTCGGCCGAACTTGCCGTCACATAAACATTCCAGCAAACTTGACCTCCAAATACAAAAATACTTGATTTCGCTAGCCTATTCACATATAGTCTATACAGACTCGATATAAGACTAAGACATAGACATTCTGCATCAAGATACTCCCCCTTGGATATCGCTTCATCTTTTATCAATCTCCAAAACTCTGTCTTCAATAAAACTTTAACGCGTACGACCAAAGAAGTTCTTGAATGGCTTCTTTCGTCTCTCCTGCTTTGGATCTGGCGTCTGATCAGTAGGTGGCACTTTAGTCATAAATTGGTACCTTCTGAGCCTTGCCGCCCTACCTCTTTCATATATCTCTTCGAGACGCTTTAATTCCTTTAAAAATTCTACACGTTCCAGATCTCTTCATCTTGTTTCCCACATCCTACTAGAGTTTACTTCACGTGCATAGCATACATTCACAACCCTCTGATATTGCATGGCTTGTTCTTTTTCACGTTCTTCAAACACAATCTTGCTGTAGAACAAACACTTTATATCTTCTCTCGAGCAATTTACTAGCCACATCGGGTCTAGTATCCTTATCGTTCTCCAAAGCCCTCTCATACCTTGAACTCCAAACATTTCAACTTTCTCCTTAGTTATATCTAGATGATCCTCAAACCGTAACACAATCATTGCTTCACAAGTATTCGAATCAATCTGCAACCATTTGAACACTGGATAAAAGTCTTGTTCGATCGGCATCAAAGGCGTGTTTCTCATTGCTCTCGGTCGTTTCATGATTAGTGTAATGTCTTTCTCCCCAGTCTTCTTGTTTTTTTGATACGTCGTCCAGGGATGAAAGGCTTACAGGGTTCAAAACCCTTTGTTGCTTCATACTTGATCATTTTCCACAGTAATTGATCAATAAACTTCATGTGGTATGTTACATTCCTCATCTGAACAAGCTCCTCAACATCCCAGAAAGGTAGTGTCCTGAAATCTGCCAGATATTTGAATATTGAATCTAAATTCCCGTTTAATGGCATACACATTCAGCTCCTTAAACCACCCCCAGCTTAGGATATCACCTAATGTCACATCTTTATCTCTGGTAAAGACTACTAGTGGATGTTGAAACTTTCTTTTACGAGGCATCTCTTTAAACCAGGAATTCCTAGCTTGAGCGATCTCTTCCTTTGTCATCGACTTTGGAACTTTTCCTTCACGTATCGACTCTTCGATCTTTTCCTTTAACATATTCTCGTTCAGCTGCTTATAGCATCTCCTCGAAAGTAGGAAACCTATCTGTATTTTGACCAACATACTTCACATCTTCGTCTTTCTCTCATCCGAGAGACCAACCTTCCACTACAACTCTATTATAATCATCTGCCTCATATCTTCGTCGTAATGATACTCGTTAGGCTCAAATGCATTACATTCAGAACTTGCTCTTCAAAATCAAAATCAAGTGATTCTGCATCAACGTTGATCAACTTTGCTAGATCTTCTTTGGAATAGTTGTGCACGAACTCACCTTCTTCAACATTATGTTCGACCATAAGTATTAATGGCTTTGTCGGACCTGCAGCAACAGGATGTGTAGTAGTAATTGCATTAGACATATCAATAACATCACTTGGCCCTGTTTGCCCAACTCCCCCTCATTCTGATCATCCATAACGTTCGCTTCATCATTAAGAAGATTAGTGAAATCAAAACTTTCATTCACTGTTGCATCAATCACCTTGATCCCTGTTCCACTCGGATCATCATCAATACCTCCATCGTGATCAGAATCATCTTTTGGATTATCAGTTGGTGGTTCATCATCTTTTTCCTCATCTTCTCCTTCATCATCGTCCTTTTCTTCAATAACATTTGAAGTATCAGAAGGTTTGACAGATTCGTTAATCTTAGAAATATCGGACTCCGAAGCTTTCGCAGACTCAATCTCTTTAACAGGTTCAGTGATCTCTGGCATACATTCGATCACATGCTTCCCCTTACCCTGTTCAGCTAACTCTCTTTCAGCTTTCTCTTTTGCTTCTTGAATATCTAATCGAGCATATTCTTCTTTGAAATTAATCCACAGACTGTTAGATAATACCTTCTGAAGTCTGTCGAAACTCTTATCATTCATATCCTTTTCAGAACGAACTCAGCAATCTCTTTGACCAATCTTTCATTCGCTTCCTGCAAACTTTCAACTATGTTTTCAGATAACCTCTGTCGCCTTCAAGATATTTCACCTTGTCAGATAACATTTCCTTATCAACTTCATTTTGTTTCACTAGCTTCTTTAACTCTACTTTCTCTAATTCATTCTTGGCCACTCTGCCTTCCAGAATTTTTACACGCCTTTCTAGAACATCAACATCACTTTCTCGAAAGATCTCATCTAAATCCTGAAGATCCACCGGCTCATTCGGAATAACACCAAATAACTTTGACTTTGGAGTTTTTGGTGTCGATTTAGGAGTAGCAGCCTTTGGAGTAGTCTTCTTTGGAGTTGAGCTTTCAGGATGAACAACTTTAGGAGCTGGAGATTGAATCAAAAGAACTTCTAACAATACAGTCTCAGGAGGTTCTTGTGTAACTCTTGGACGTTCTGCTTTAGAAGAAATAACAACGGGAGGTTCTTGTGTAGGAGGTTCTTATGTAACTCCTCTCTCCTGTGCACTAGAAGGTTCTTGTGTGACTTCTGTACGTTTTAGCTTTCCAACGTATCTCCTACTTGCAGGTTTCTGAGCTTTCTTTGTCTTTTTGTCTTTTGCCTGTGGAGACCCTGTAGTTTTTGTCGTAGAAATTACTGCAGACTTCACACGTTTTGTTCTTTTCTTAGGTCTCTCTTCGTCAGATTCTTTTTCTTGTTCAGGATCAAAGTCAGCATTAGTTTCTTTGACCTTTTATGCCTCTTTTTCTGCTATAGCCTTCTTAGTTTCTTTCTCGAGAGATTCATCACTTTCATCATCGTTCTCGGAAGTTGGAGAAATCACATCATCCTCTTAAGTAGTCTTTTGCTTCCTGACTCTCAATAACAACTGCTGCACTAGATCCAGCCTTTGTTTGCACGTTTACAGACTCATCTTCATCTATAAGCATGGTATCAACTTTTTTAGCCACACGCTTCTTTTTCTTCTCGACCTCATCTTTTAAAAACCATTCGCTGCGAGCTTTTGGTTTGAACGTTTTAAACCATTCCTTTTCAGCATTTAATTCTTGTTCATCACCACTACCGTCGTTTCTCCACTTGTTTTCAGTTGGCCCAACATAATTTTCATCTTTCAATGCCCCAAACAATGGTTTTGCCACTGGTGCTGAGTCCTGCTTCTGAAACTTTAACAACTTATTTAAAGTGGTTTCATCGAGATGACTGAAGTATAGAATATCATTTGGATCACATGCAATATCTATAAACTTCTCGTCAACGAGGATCTGCACAAACCTTGGATATAAACACAATCTTGTATCCTCCATATTCTTCAACATATGAGTAAATACAAGCTTCGAATAGTTTTACAGCTCCTTCAGAATCAACACCGTAGCTATACAAGCCATATAATCCTGAACGTCATCGAGACCTACTTTACGATGACTAAAAGTGTGTATGATTGCATGCATAAGAAGCTTGTAGGGGTTAGGAACTTCCCCTTTCTTCAGTGTCGGCTTATTAACGCTTCCTTTTAGCCATTCTATAGACAACCACGAACCATCTTTCGTCCAGAAAATAGATCATCTTTGTCGTCGTTAAACTGTAAGATCCTGTGAATATCCTCCTCAGTGACTGTGATCTCTTTGTTCTCGTTTCCAACTTGAACTGACGACGTAATAGTCTTTTTATCTTCATTGAGACTTGGATGCATCCAAAAATGATAACTGTGCGATCGATAAGAGATGTTCGCTCAGTAATAGCTCGATGAATTGGACAATCCTTTAAGAACTTCAAAGCGCTTTCGTATTCCTTCAGTGATTGATACAACACCTTGTCAAGCGTAATACAGGTGTTGTGGAATTTGGAAAAATCCATCGTGATTACCTTGCTGGAACTGGAACCTGAAAAACGACGAAAAACAATAGAACGTATTTCGAGAAAAAAAGTTTACATTTTTTTTAACATTTTTCATCAAGTTCGGGCGAACTTGATGTTGATATTGCAAACAGATTAAGTCAAGTTAACCAGTACATGCTTATTAACATGTCCAATACACTCAATATAAGTTCGGGCGAACTTAACTTTAACAAATCAGTTTTCATTTTCTAAGTTCGAGCGAACTTCTCAACAATTTCTCAATTTCAAGTTTTAATCATAAGTCGGTCGAACTTACTTGTTTGAACATGGATTTAATTGTTTTCAGATGCAAGTTCGCCCGGACTTGATGAACGAGTTCGGGCGAACTTGTCATCTTCCTTACCAAAACATGCAACATCTGATATGTTTCAATCTGTTCAAATCCATTGCAATTTCATGGTCGATTTATGTTTCTTATCACAGTTTTATGTTCAATTTGTCCATAAATACCCTAGATCTATCAAATTTTAACAAACTCAGATCTATGTTAAGCATTCAGATTCAATTAACGGTTCAATCTTTCAATACACACCTCATCCATTGTAGATGGTGTGTAAATCACCACAAACAATGAAAATTTTGGCAGCACAACGACCGTTTCTTGACAATTTTGACAAATCTCTCTCAATCGCTAAGTTCGCTCAGTTTTTCAAAAACACAACTAATGATGTTCAGCCGAACATGCTTGTCATTTATACTATTGCAAGTTCGGGCGAACTTGCAAGTCCAAGATATGAAGCCCAAAGCAATGTTCGGTCAAACTTGAATCAATTTCACAGATTTAAGTCAAGTTCGGTCGAGTTGTTATAATATAAAACTCTAAACATTTATGCAAGTTCGGTCGAACTTGCCTAAATCATGATAGAATTTTTCAAAAGTTTTGCAATTTAGTCCCTGAACTTTTCATATTTTATCAGTTCTGAAAATCCACTCGGTTGACCAAGTCCAAGTTAGTGACCCCAGTTTGACCCGATGTGAACAAACTGTTGAATCTTCAAATTTTTCAAAAATAAAAAGTTTCAAATTAATGAACTTTTTCATCGTTTTTGCTTTTCAGATTTTTTCAGATTATCTCCCAGCCCGTTGTCAATCAGATTCCCACCAGTTTAGCACCTTACCAGACTTCGAAGACCCGTTCTCCAACATTGGTTTGCTGAAAACAATGTAGAAACAAAATATTTTTGTATTTTTGTAAGCTTATGCTAAAACACACTGAAAATTTTTTTTGGTTTTAGTCTGTAAAGCAGATAAACTATGTACAGAACAATGTAAACTATGTACAAACATATTTACAAACATATTTTTGTGAATTCGTGTCTAAGGATCATATCAGTTTGCTGAGACATATCACCAGTACCGTTGACCTTTTAGATGACATTAAGTATTAAACTCGTTTACCTAGATTGTCGATATGTTTGTCCACTTAAACGTCTTAACATTTCTCAATTGTTCCAAGATATGTTAAGGTATGATTTATGAAACTTGACTTAACTGTGTTTCCCACTTCTTGAATATATTCCCGAATCCAGATTCCCTAGATTTCATCTTACAGGTGAATATATCATAATTGATAGCTGTCTTTGGGTTAGTACTACCGTACATACAAAGAGATGAAGGCTCGACTTAAAGGTGTGTTCCACTTAAGGAATCTTTTTAACACTGCAAATGATTAGATCTTTCGATTCTTTTCAAATTTTGCATGCAGTTTTTAGGGGTTTTATAGCATAAAGCATTATAGAAGTTCTAGGCTATTGCTTCCACAAAATCAGAAGAACTTGTATAATCCCTAGATATCAACTATCTATAAAGACCTCGTATCTCAGAATCAGGTAACCCTTCAATCGAAATTTCGGAGTACTAAGTCCATATATCAAAGATTTGTTAATCCACAAGTTTAAGCAGTTGCTAAATTTAGTTTATATCTCTGAAACAATTTACTGAACGTGTAAAGTCTATCGACACATCCACAGTAAGACTTGTTTATCACTTTTAAACTTTACATTTCTTTAGCATACTGTGATAGTCCACTGATGTACTATCATTTCCTTTTTGTGACACCAAATTCTTTTTGTCTTTTTCAATATTTTTGTACTTTTGATTTTTCATATGTTTTTGTATTTTCTCAAAATTTTCTCCCCCTAAAATCAAAAACATATTTTTGTGTTTTATTTATTAAGAAATACTAAGCTAAAATATAGACAAACCATTGTGGATTACGTCAACTCGTCGTTCGATCCGTGTTAAACCTCATCTTCCGCATCTGTCAGCAAATATTTAATACCGTTAAGCCTCATTAGATATTTAAATCTTGGTAAAGAAAATGCTTTGGTATAAAAATCAGCCTTTTGTACATCAGTGTGGATTTTTTCTATTCGTACCAACTTCTTTTCGTAGCAATCACGAATGAAGTGATAACGAATTTCAATATGTTGAGTACGTGAATGATGAACCGGATTTTTGGTTATATCGATAGCTGCCTTGTTTTCTACGAATAAAGGTGTATCAAGAAACTGCAGACCATAATCCCTCATCTGTTGTTGAATCCAGAGGATTTGAGAACAACAGCTGGAAGCAGAAATGGATTCTGCCTCACATGTAGAGAGAGAGACCGTGGTCTGTTTCTTGCACTGCCACGTTACCAAACGTGTTCCGAAGAACTGGCATCCTGTCATTGTAGATTTAGAGTTCAACTTGTCCACCCTGAAGTCTGAGTCAGTGTATCCTGTAAGATCAAATTTGTCGTTCTTTGGATACCACAAGTCGGTGCTTGGACATCCCTTCAAGTATCGGAAGATTCGCTTGACTATCTGCATGTGTGACACTCGAGGACTAGACTGGTATCTCGCACATAGGCAGGTAGGATACATGATATCCGGGCGCGATGCCGTCAGATAAATCAAAGATCCTATCATCAATCGATAGAGTGTGTCATCAACTTTGGTTCCAGTCTCGTCAATGCAAATCTCTTGGTTCAGTGCCAGCGGAGTCGAAAGCGGCTTGGAGCTATCAATTTCAAATTTCTTGAGAATGTCGTGAACATACTTTGTCTGATGAATGAATATGCCGTCTGGTAACTGATCGACCTGTAATCCAAAGAAGAATTTCATTTCACCCATGGAAGTGTTGGAGTCGGTGTGCCCAAGACACATATTAAATTGATGTGGCTAGTACGTTATGATCCAAGTTAGATCATATCCAATAACAAGCTAGACAAACACTTATAATATTTATTTATGATATGATCAAACAAATAAATATTAACACTTAAAATATTTAGAAATTGGTTTTCTAAATAATTGCACTTGGAAATTAATAAATTGTATGGATAATTTATTTTGAGAGAATATTTTATATTGTTATTTCATGGGTTAAATAACATTATAAATAGTTATGAGATATTGCATAAAGTCTTGTATTGTGTTATATTTTATAAAAGTTATAAATTATAAATACAAGATTTAAATAAAAAAAGTTTTTTTTTTAAAAAGACCCCATAGGGCTGATTTTTAGGGGTCCTCCCAAGGTGGTCTTCCACCATTCATATTTCATGCAATATATTACACAATCTCATCAAATCCAATACTTGATCTTATAAGATTATATGGAGGATTTTGGTGTTTTTAATTCATACATTACACACACATATTCTCTAGACAAAATTCAAGTTGCAAGAACTCAAAAGGGAGCTCTCAAATTTTTGGCCAAAAGGGGTTTTGTCCAAGAGAGTTCAAGTTTGAATTCTAAGTGTAAAAGTCCTTGCAATCTTGTGGTTTTGTTGGAAGCTTGGGATATGCAAGCTTGAGGTTTTCGTTTTGAAGACTACCATTCAAGAAACATCAACTTCTTCTTACCTAGTTGTTCTTGGAAGGTAGTATTCTTGAACCACCCTATGGTTGCATTTTCGATAGCATGCATGTTCATATATGGATCCGGGGTTTTTTTTTTTAACATACAAAATGAGTTTGTATCAATAAAGTAACATGTTTAAATAATTATTCCGCTGCATTTTTATTTTATATGGCATAAAATACCTTTGATAAACATGTCAAAACCCCAACAGTGGTGTCAGAGCCGCTTATATGAATGCATGCTTCATATGATTTAAAATTTTGGGTTTTTGGTTTTGGTTAAAACCGCATGACCGAAATTTTAGCCATGGTTATTCCTTGTTTTTCAAGACACCTTTTACTAACATGCATAAAGGTATCTTGAAAAATTATGTCATATGGATGATTTGTTTGTTTTGGACAAAACCCATCTTTTCGGTTTTTTTCTTGGCCGAAAATTTGGATGTAAAAGGGAACCATTTTTGCTCATGAAATTTATATATATGTGGATATATATTTTGGTGTTCATAACCTAGTCATGACCTTGTGTTTGAATATTTTGAATGTTTGTGTTTGTGATTTATATTTAATTATTTCAATGGGTTGTAATAATTAATTATCTTTGTTCTTCCATTTTTTAAAAATGTAATTTATTTATTTTTCATTTGGCACGTAAAATAAATAGATAAGTTGCATTTTATTTTACTAGAAAAAATGTATTAGGACATTTTATGTAAAAGAAGACACACAAAAAATGCGTTTTTGGTTTTAGCCAATTTTGGGCCTAAAGGACTTCATAGTTCAAGTGGGAGTTCAACGACACTTTTTTTTGTGTCAATATTCACCTTTTAGGAAATAACTTTTGGCACACTTGTTTCGGCTAAGAAGTGTTGTCAAAAATAGTTGGCTATGGTTATGCACCTATTTTTGTGTGTTATGCTTATATGGTTGTTTTATTTATGGTTGTTTAGATGATATTTGGATACGCATGCTTAACAACTTATAATCCATAACAAGCTGAAAATCGTTCTTTAAAAATCATTCATGTGGTTAATAATATAGTTTTATTAAAAATTAATGATTTTATAATTAAATGAGTTTTATTAAAAGAACCTTGAAAATTGGTTTTCACTAAGGTACCATGAATTTGAATGCATACAAATATTTGGTACATAAAGTTTTCTAAAACTTAGAATTTTTTTTGAAAACTTAAATCCCTTTTATAAAACGAGTCGAACACCATCCTTTTACACAACACTCAAATCACTTGGGAATTCTTTGTGGGATAAAGGTCACCTAACCACATTTGAAGGAACTTGTGTGTTTGAGGTAGGCTTACCATATTTGTGGGATAAAGGTCACCTAACAACTTGTATGTGTAAACTTACATGTGTGTGTAAGTAGGACGACTTGATTTGGAAACCATGTGATTAGGGTCACCGAAGCATGGCGTACAAAGGTGTAGATGGGATTAAACATGCCAACTAAACATAAAGATGTTTAACCGATCCCATATGGCTAAAATTGCAAAGGGTTGCAATTGTCAAACGTTGACCACCTGGTTAATTTAAATAATGGGATATTTAAATGTAACTTTGGATTCTAGATTTTAATTATTAATTTTCTATGAGACACAAAAGGGTATTAATAGTTAAAATCTTAATAATATCCAAAATACTAAAATTAAACTTTATTAAAATTTTGTAGATGGCCGCTAACAATGCAAACACATTTACCCAAACCGTCCGTAACTTATCACTAAGAACCATTCTTGAAAAGGATCTTCTCAACCATAACAACTTCAAGGATTGGTATCGAAACTTGAGAATCGTTCTCAAGCAAGAAAAGATATCTTATGTGTTGGACGATCCTATTCCCCATGAACCTACCGTGGAAGACGAGGAAGCCTGTAACGATTGGGTTAAATATACCAAGGACACCATGCAAGCCTCTTGCCTCATGTTGGGAACTATGATTCCCGAGATTCAAAAGGATTTTGAACATCATGGGGCATACGACATGATTACCCAATTGAAGGAAATGTTCCTTCAACAAGCAAGGGTAGAACGCTTCAAAACGGTTCGGGCGCTTCATGCATGTCTATGGAGGAAACCAATCGGTCTCATCTTATGTCCTGAAGATGAAAAGCCACATTGATTGCCTCGAAAGGCTTAATTGTCCCGTCTCTAAAGAGTTGGCTACGGATTTTATCCTCAACTCTTTAACAAAGAAGTTTGAGACTTTTGTCATGAATTATAACATGAATGGATGGGACAAGAGCATTGGTGAGCTTCATGCAATGTCAAAACTGCCGAGGCGGGCATGGGTAAAAAGGCTTTACCCGTTCCAACGATCAATGAGGGAGGCAACAAGAAGAGGCCCCGCCCCGACTCCAAGGCAAGTTTTGCCAAAAGGAAGGGCCACGTCAAAGGGAAAGGAAAAGGAAAGGTTAAAGCAGAACCCATGAAACCAAAGGAAAAGAAGCAAAAGGTTGCTTTGACTGACCCATGCTTTGAGTGTGGAGAGATAGGACATTGGAAAAGAAATTGTCCAACCTATCTCAAGGAGTTGAAAACCAAGAGGGATGCGGGCCAAACCTCAGGTACAAACTTTATGATACATATTGACCCTAATGTTATTTCATCAAACACATGGGTATTGGATACCGGATGTGGAACTCATATTTGCAATTCGTTGCAGGGGTTCAAAAGAAATAAACATTACAAGAAGGGATACATTAGTCTCTTCATGGGTAATGGAGCAAAGGTTCAATTTGAAGCCCGAGGAGACTATGTTTTGAAACTTCCAAGTGGTTTGGAAATCATCTTGAAAAATGTTTTGTATGCTCCTAGTTTGACTAGGAACATTATTTCAGTTTCCCTCTTGCTACAATATGGTTTTAATTTAAAGTTTGTAAACGATGACATTTATGTTTTGATGAATGACATGTTTTACTTTAAAGCTATACCTTCAAATGGTATTTATGAATTGGTTCATGATAATACATTTGATTATTCAATGTACCAAGCAACCACCAAGAAACTCAAATTAGATTTGAGTGATTCATATCTTTGGCATTATCGCTTTGGACATATAAACAAAAATCGCATGCAAACACTTCGAAAGAATGGTCTTTTGGAAACAAATGGGATGATTCATTTGATGTATGTGAATCTTGTTTAAAAGGCAAAATGACTAAGGCACCCTTCAGTGGCACCATTGAATGGGCAAAAGACTTATTAGGTATCATACATTCGGATGTATGTGGTCCTATTAAGCCAATGACTAGGAATGGTGAAAGATACTTCATTAGTTTTACCGACGACCGTAGTCGTTATGGTTATGTGTACTTGATAAGACCCACAGATGAAGCATTTGAAATGTTCAAATATTTCAAAAGTGAAGTAGAAAATCAACTCAAGAAAACAATCAAAGTCCTTCGTACCGATAGAGGAGGTGAATACCTTAGTGATGCTTTTCAAGATCATCTTAGGAGTTGTGGGATTATCTCACAACTTACTCCACCTGGAACACCACAACATAATCGTGTGTCTAAAAGGAGGAATCAAACTCTATTGGATATGGTTCGATCTATGATGGCTAGAAGCACATTGCCTCTATCATTTTAGGGTTACGCTTTGCTCTCTACGGCCCGTATACTTAATATGGCTCCAACCAAGAAAGTGGATAAGACACCTTTTGAAATATGGCATGGAAAGGCTCCATCATTATCATATCTGAAGGTATGGGGTTGTGAAGCTTATGTGAAGCAATACACCCCAAACAAATTGGAAGTATGATCCACTAAGTGTATCTTTGTAGGATATCCTAAAGATGATATAGGATATTACTTTTACGATCCAACAGAGCAAAAGGTATTTGTTGCTCGAAAGGGTAAGTTCTTGGAGGCTAAGTTCCTTATGGAAGGAACTAGTAGTAGAACAGTGGAACTTGATGAGGATCAAGAACCACAAGCCGATGCACGTTTGGTTGATACTAGCACTCAACAAGAGGTTGTTAAAGAGGATCAAGTGGTTGATCAATACACACAAAAGTTCACAGATCAGGTAGAATTAGTCACCCACCCCAAAGATATGGATTTTTCATTGATGATGCTACGTGGTAGATTCAGATGAACCAACCACATACCATGATGGAATGTCACAATCCGATTGTGATAAGTGGCTTGAAGCCATGAACGTCGAGATGCAATCCATGTATGACAACCAAGTATGGGAATTGGTTGTACCATCTCTTAACTCCAAAGTAGTTGGAAGTAAGTGGTTTTCAAGAAGAAAACTGATATGCATAGTAACTTGGATACTTATAAAGCGAGAGTTGTAGTAAAAGGTTTCACTCAAACTCAAGGGGTTGATTATGATAAGACCTTCTCGCCCGTGGCGATGCTAAAGTGAATTAGGATATTATTTGCCATAGCTGCATATTACGATTATGAGATTTGGCAAATGGATGTCAAAACGGCTTTCTTCAATGGATATCTTAATGAAGATGTCTATATGGTTCAGCCTGAAGGTTTTGTCGATCCAAAACATCCTAACAAGTATGCAAGTTAAAGAAATCAATATATGGATTGAAAGAAGCATCTAGAAGTTGGAATCATCGTTTTGATGAAGAAATTAGGAATTTTGGATTCATCAAGAACGCCGATGAAGCTTGTGTGTATAAGAAGGCTAATTGGAGGATCATCACTTTCCTAGTATTGTATGTCGATGACATTCTACTATTTGGAAATGATATTCCAACCATGGAAGGTGTTAAAACCTGGCTTGGAAGTTGTTTTTCCATTAAGGATCTTGGTGAAGCCACCTATATTTTGGGAATAAAGATCTATAGTGATAGATCAAGGCGCTTGATAGGTTTGAACCAAAGTGCATACATTGACAAAGTCTTGAAAATGTTCAAGATGGAGAACTCTAAGAAAGGTTTGGTACCAATTCAAAAGGGAACAATATTGAATGCCTCTCAATGTCCAAGCTCAAACGATAAGCAAGAGGGAATGAAAGGAGTCCCATATGCGTCTGCTATAGGACCCATCATGTATGAAATGATATGCACTAGACCAGACGTGTCATGTGCCTTAAGCATGATAAGTAGATACCAGCAATATCCAGGTAACAGTTATTGGATGGCTGTTTAAAGCATATTGAAATACCTTAGAAGGACTAAGGATATGTTTCTAATATATGGATTTGGTGAAGAGGAACTCGTTGAATTACACGGATGCGAGTTTCCAAACTGATCGAGATGATTCTCGATCACAATCTGGGTATGTCTTCATTTTGAATGGAGCTGCAGTCTCTTGGAAGAGCTCGAAGCAGGATGTTGTAGCATTGTCCACTACAGAATCAGAATACATCGCCACTTCA
This sequence comes from Scalesia atractyloides, assembly GCA_947069175.1. Taxonomy (NCBI): domain Eukaryota; kingdom Viridiplantae; phylum Streptophyta; class Magnoliopsida; order Asterales; family Asteraceae; genus Scalesia; species Scalesia atractyloides. The sequence goes on from CAMTDV010000014.1 coordinate 71,065,876, forward strand.
TTGGCAGCACAAGAAACTGCATGGTTGAAGAAATTCATCACCGACCTAGGGGCAGTCCCTACCATTCAGGATCCCCTAGAAATCTTTTGTGATAACGAGGGTGCAATTGCACAAATTAAGGAACCTCGTTCACATCAAAAGACTAGGCACATTGAGCTGAGATTCAACTACATAAGGGATGAAGTTGAAAAAGGAAAGATAGGTATTCGCAAAGTTCACAACGATCAAAACATTGCGGATCCACTCACGAAGCTCCTTGAACGGCCAAAGCATGAGGGTCATACATGTGCCTTAGTAATTCGATATTCTAGTGATTGGAATTGATCTACTTTGTATTTGGATATTGGAACAATTGTTATTTTGACTCATATTAATGATTATGGCATTTTGAGTTATGTTCCATTTTAGCATGTTTAAATCCATGAATAAGTGGGTTATTCTAAATGTCCATAGTCGATCATATTTGTGGGAACAAATATGAAGGTAAGACTATTATGAACTCGGATTGGTGGATATTCACTAGGTATGAATATAGAGCAAAGTGTTGCTGCCAAAGTTCATAGATATTTGTGGGATACAAATATTGGACTGACCCGCTCTCAAATATTACTACATGGAGTCTTTGTGATTGATCATAAGTAATTTTGAGTAAAGGCGAATATCATAGTATCCTTTGACCTGAGATACATATTGGGTCTTGCTATTCATCAAATTTTATACTTTGACTTGGTTCTTTGCTGTCAGTAATATGACAGCACATAAGCTAAGCTCAGGTGTGGTACAAGGTGATTGTGAGAGACGTATGTAGTTAAGAAGGGATTTGTTCCTCTTATTCGTTGAGAGTTAGATGTCTAAGGCCTACTAAAGTTAAATCAACAGAGAATGATCACTCTATGACTCTGGATTTAACATGACATATGTAACAAAAGGATAAATGATCGTTTCACCTAAATCATGTTCAAGTTAGGGACTTGAAGGGATGATGTTATTGAATGGCACTTCGTCATACGTATTAGGGGTAGTAAACCGTTGTTAGGCGGTATTTGCTATTTGCATCAATCTTCTATGTATCTTGCGCAAGTGGGAGATTGTTGGAATCGGTATGCCCAAGACACATATTAAATTGATGTGGCTAGTACGTTATGATCCAAGCCGGGTCATACCCAATAACAAGCTAGACAAACACTTATAATATTTATTTATGATATGATCAAACAAATAATATTAACACTTACAATATTTAGAAATTGGTTTTCTAAATAATTGCACTTGAGAATTAATAAATTGTATGGATAATTTATTTTGAGAGAATATTTTATATTGTTATTTCATGGGTTAAATAACATTATAAATAGTTATGAGATATTGCATAAAGTCTTGTATTGTGTTATATTTTATAAAAGTTATAAATTATAAATACAAGATTTAAATAAAAAAAAGTTTTTTTTAAAAAGACCCCATAGGGCCGATTTTTGGGGGTCCTCCCAAGGTGGTCTTCCACCATTCATATTTCATGCAATATCTTACACAATCTCATCAATTCCAACACTTGATCTTGTAAGATTATATGGAGGATTTTGGTTTTTTTTAATTCATACATTACACACACATATTCTCTAGACAAAATTCAAGTTGCAAGAACTCAAAAGGGAGCTCTCAAATTTTCGGCCAAAAGTGGTTTTGTCTAAGAGAGTTCAAGTTTGAATTCTATGTGTAAAAGTCCTAGCAATCTTGTGGTGTTTGTTGGAAGCTTGGGGTATGCAAGCTTGAGGTTTTCGTTTTGAAGACAATCATTCAAGAAACATCAACTTCTTCTTACCTACTTGTTCTTGGAAGGTAGTATTCTTGAAACACCCTATGGTTGCGTTTTCGATAGCATGCATGTTCATATATGAATCTGGGTTTTGTTTTTTAACATTCAAAATGAGTTTTGTATCAATAAAGTAACATGTTTATTCCACTACGTTTTTATTTTATATGGATAAAATAACTTTGATAAACATGTCAAAGCCCCAACAGGAAGACATCTCGAATTTCTTCTTCATGATCTTTTCGAACTCTATGCAAAGACTATCATCCGTTGAACTGAAGATGATATCATCCACATAGATTTGTACAATGATTAGATGAGATCCGAATTCTTTGGTAAACAATGTCTATCCACTGTGCCTCTTGTAAAGCCATTTCCAGCGAGATGTTGTGATAACGTCTTGTACCAAGCTCTCGGGACTTGGTGTGATCCATATAGGGCTTTGTGTAGAAGATAAGCTTTGTTCTTGTTCAGTGGATCGATGAACCCCGGTGGTTGGCCTATGTACACTTGTTCTCGAAAGTTTACCGTAAAGAAATGCGGATTTTACATCCAACTGGTACACCTTAAATCTTTTCTAAGCTGCGAACGCGAGGAAAATTGGATAGACACTAATCGTGCAACCGGTGCGTATAGTTTTGTGTAGTCAATACCCTCTTGCTGGTGGAATCCTTTGACAAACAACCGAGCTTGTTTCTGACTATTACACCCTGATCGTCTCTTTTACACATGAAAACCCACTTAGTATCTATAGCTTTCTGCTTCGATGGTAAGTCTACAAGCCTCCAAACACCCAATTTCTCGAATTGTAACAGTTCCTCTTGCATTGCTATCACCAGTTCTCGTCATCCAGAGCTTCATTAACCGTTTTTAGCTCTATTTGAGAAATGAACCATGAATAATAGCAGTAGTCTTGAGTAGGAACAACTCGAGTGTAGAAACAACTAAGTGCTTTGTTGATTTGGCTTCGTGTACGCACACCAGTTTGTAATTCACCAATGATATTTGTTGAAGGATGGTAAGAATAAGATCGCGACATTTCTTCACTAGGAAACATCAACTGAGCTTTGCTGATTTGAGATATTCAGATCACTGTTCAATTCAACATTAGGAGCACTTGATGAGCCTTCGTTCTAAGTTATCGGACTAGCAGATTGATTCAACATATTAGATATCTGCTCAACTTCTTCATCCGATGAGGATTCACCATCAGCATCAAATGTCGGCGCTTCATCAGAGTTAGAATTCTGATTCTGAGACATACTTGGCCTTGTTGTAGCATTTTCTGGTTCGGAAGAAACATTCGATGGATTTATAGACGGTGTCGCTTCTGCTTCAGAAACATTTTCAACTTGAACACCGCTAGTACTAGGACCTTCTCTGGAAGACGAAGAATCCAACGTGGGTTGATTAACCACAATTGGTCTAATGATTTATTCCTGATTCGCCGACTGTTGAAGATAATATAACGCTGCAATTTCTTCTTCAGACGGTTCTTCCGGCAAGTCGAATGACTTCCAAAGATCTTGATGGTTAAACAGCCATGCGTCGCCTCTTCTTTGAATAGGATCCGTATATTGAAGCAATCAACATGCTGTGCTTCAATTACCTTTCTCAACAAAGGAATATACACTCTTCGAAGCGGACACACATACCCGACAAAGAAACCTTTAAGCGATTTGGCCCCGAATTTACCATCTTGATCTATTACAGTACATGGCGCACCAAATGGCTCTAGAAATTTCAAATTTGGCTTCCGTCGGTTAATCATTTCAAAACATGTATTTTTCGATGGTTTGACAGTTAAGACCCTGTTTAGTGTGTAGCAAGCCGCTGCAACTGCCTCACTCCAAAAGCTTACTGGAAGTTTCGAATCTGCAAGCATGGTTCTTGTTGTTTCAATTAAAGTTCTGTTCTTCCTTTCAGCTACACCGTTTTGCTGCAGAGTGTAGGGTACACTGAATTCGTGAAGAATCCCCTTGGCATTGCAAAATTCCTTCATCTTATTATTCTTGAATTCTGTGCTGTTGTCACTGCAGATTCGTCGGACAGGTAGATGATAAAGGTTTTCTAACTTCTTGAAAGAATTACCAAGTTTTAAAATGTTTTGTCTTTTGATTCTTAGGAAGAAAACCCACGAATAACGCGAATAGTCAACTTTCACAGCTAAGCAGTATAAGTCTCCTGAAATACTTCGAAAGTTTATAGGACCAAATAAATCCATGTGGAGACGTTCAAGTGGCAGCTTAATAGATTTCAGAATCTTCTTCAGATGTGACTTTTTGATTTGCTTCCCCTTTTTACATTCTAAGTAATGATCAGACATATGGAAGATCCGAAGATTCACACCCTCAACCAGATCATCATGTACCAGAAAATTCATTTTACGTAAATGAATGTGCCCCATTTTTTGATGCCAAAGAATAGAATCTTTCTCCGTAGCCTTTGTTACAAAGCGTTGTGCTGATTTTGATGATGTGGTAGCGACGCCCATATCTAAGACATATAAATCGTTCTCGCGCATGACTCGCATCAGAATCCACTCATCAGGTATTTTGAATCCCGGCTTCAGAATAATACACTCTTTGTCATTGAAATGCACCATGAACTGTTTGTCACAAATCTGCGATATGCTCAAAAGATTGTTTTCCAGCTCTGCAGTGTATTTCACGCGATCAAACGATACTACGCCATTGGAGAGTTTCCCTCGGCGACTATCCTTCCACCTTGATTACCGGCAAATCCAACATATCCGCCGTTAATAGCTTTAATGTCGAACAAAAGAGCTTTCATCCCTGTCATATGTCTGGACGCTCCACTATCCAAAATCCACTTTGAAAAAACGGATCTTTGGAGCCCTGCACATATTAAAATCTAGTTAAACAGCGACCCAAGCCTTCTTGGTCTTGGGTTTGGGATAAAAAACTTGGTAATCATCCTCATAATCTCCATCTGAGCTTCCATGTCAGTTACATTTTCAAAGTTCACTTTCTTCTTACCTTTTGTTGATTTGACAGTTTCGGTTTTGGTCTCAGATTTAGATTCTTGCTTGTTAACAGTCTTTACAAGCTCAGACTTGATAACCTTAGATGTTGTTTACTTTTTCTTGGCAATCCAGGCTTGAGATTTTATGTTTGCCTTTTTTATGTTAAACTTGTTTTTGTTTGTCCTGGAAGTTTCACCTTTTTCGAAAGTTGAGTTTTCAAATTTCTTTTCAGATTTAGGTTTAACTTCAGGTTTTAATTCATTCTTTTCAAAATCGTTACATGTTTTACAAACTCTGGTTGCTTTGATTTTACAACATCTGAACTTTCTTATCTTCGAAGATAGGCCGGCTTAGACTTCGACACTTCCGTGCAATATGACCAACTTCGTTTCACTTGAAGCAAGTCCGATTATCATGTGCATGACCACTAGTGGATTTTACCCCACTTGCAGCTTTAGCCTTATCTCGAAGTTCTTTTTTTTCTGAACACATCATTTGATTGTCTCACAATCAAACTTTCCTCCTGAACCGTACTTGTGCCATAAACAAATTTCATGTTTTTATCTTTGTACTCGTGAAATGGTGACATTTTCTTAACCGGTTCTTCTTCCTCATCTAAACCCAACCCAGCTCTCCGATTTTCCGGATGATCACCACCCTTTCTCCGGTAGTTATTGTAATTTCTTTTGGTTTAGAATAGAATTTCATTTCATTTTTCTCAGGTCCTCTGATGTAACTTCAACCAATTTGAACAGTTTATCCAATTGATCTTCTTTGACATTCCGAATCGGAAACTATCATCAAAGTATAATCTATAAGATTCCTTAACCTTGTACATGACAACATTAGGATCACCACATAGATCATCTTCCGATGATGTATCGTCATCTTCAGATTTTGTGTCAGAACTGTTCAAACTCGAGGTGGCGCTCTCAAAGCTGCCATCATCAGAATCATTCAGAACATTTTCAACCACATTTTTAACCACCGCATTATTGTCATCATCTGATTTGTATAGATTACATCAATGTTCTCCGGCAACTCGTTTTTCTTTTCAGATAATAACTCAATGTTGAGTGCCTTTTCCATCCTATCAACAGTTTTGCGACAATACTTCTCGCATAGGGGTGGTGGAACATTGCTGTATTCTTTACCCTTTTTCTTTTTAGACCTTTTATCATTTTCTTCGACGAAATCGTGGGAAGAATATGATCGATGACATAAGCGTTAGTCGTATAACTTCTTAAAAGTTGTTGAACACGTTTTGTTTCAATTTTCATGTCCTGGAGTTGTTGTTTGGTTTCAGCAATGGTGTTAATGTAGATATTAATTGCTTTTTGTTTATCCATTACTGTCCCTTTTAACATCATCATAGTGTCGTGTTGTTCGATATTGTTTCTATCCAGCCTGCCATAATCATCTTTCATTTTGTCATACGCTTCCTTCATTGTACGATAATCGTATTTGAAATGGTCATTATGTACATTGAGTTTAATGATGATTTGTGATTTTTAGGTAGATTTTGCACATGGCTCGGTACATTTTGTTTAAGGTTTCTCAACCTCCACAATTTGCACTTGACAACTTCCTTTTCGACAATCTTTACCTCTGGACCTACCTTAGTTAGATTCGCCATCATTGCTTTATTGGCAATGTCCGTGAGGTTTTCAGCATTCACATCTTGAGTAGCATCAATGACTTCTTCATCAATTGATTTCTCCTCAACCATTTGCTCCTGAGAACTTCCATCAAAATTACCTGCAAAACTAGAAGTTGAGTTAGGAGCTAAAATGGCTTGTGTCTTCATGTGAATATAAGTCTCCTCTTCTTCCTGTTGTTGCAAATACTGTTCCAGTAGAATATTCTCCAGAGCTGCGTCTTCACAGATATATCTTCGACAATCTCGGCCATCAATGCAACTCCGTCTTCTTTCCAATATAAGAATTCCAATCAAAACCATCATCTTCGTTGGTAGCAACCATTGCCTTCTCGGTAATGTTGGATGATTTATCTTGAATCTCAACTTGAGTCTTTTTCGAAAATGGTTTATACTGTAGTGACTTCTTGTAGTATTCATTTCCACCTCCAAATGGACTCTGATTGCCCGTTGCTTCAGGATTTTTGCATTCTCTCTTGAAATGCCCTTTCTGTCGGCATCTGAACCAAGTGGCTATTGATTTGTCGAACCCTAGCTTGTTGCTTGAATTTCTGATATCTCGGCCAGTGAGTGCAACAAACTTTTTCACCCTTCGAATGATAGAAGCTAAAGACCATTTTATATCCATCACCTCAAGCTCTTCTGCGTCCACCTGATCGTTAGCTTCTGCGATCATTTCAGGATTGCCAATTTTCCCTGCCACCATACTTTCATACGATTCTAGAACTGTAGCGAGAAGAGTCATGTGGTTGCTTAGCAATTTTCTCATAAACAACATTGTTTAAGTTGACAGCAATGTTACACTTGTACACATGCGGATCAGAAGTTGTTTGTTGATTCTGATTTGTTTGACTCTGATATGTTGAATTTGAACCAGTGCTCGAAAACGAAGAACTCTGTTGACTTTAATCATATTGAGGATATGATTGATTTTGATTATGTGGCGAAGAATTCATGTTTGCACTAAATGTTGTTTGCTTGAGCTTATAATGCTGTCTTGCATTACGTTCTTGTAATAAGGACCAACATCTGGAACAATGTTAGCATTCTTCGACTTTGCCATCTTTAGAAGCTCCATTTCATGACCTTTAAGTTTGTCGATGAATATAGCCAGCTTAAAGAATTCCCAATTCGGACTTTCTTTCAAAACATAAGGTAAGTAGTCCACTCTCCATCTGGTAACGCATCTGCAACTTGTCAATATACTCTGGTTCTGTCTTCTCGAGACCGTGCCTCCTCATTTGAACTTTCAGATGACAAAAATGCTCAATCATCTGTTTCATTGTCTCACCCTTCAACATGGTAAAAATATCAAATTCCTTCATGATAAGAGCTTTTTTGCTCTTGATTATCTCTGCGCTTCCTTGATATTTCTTTTGCAGTGATAACCATAGTTCTCTCGCAGTCGATGTATTCGGGCAATAAGACCAAAATATCCTCTTTAATGGATTGTATGATGAGACTAATCATCTTTTTCTCAGCAATGTACTCATCTTTTTGTATTGTAGAATACTTGTACTTCTCCAGAACTTGCTGATTTTCATCAAACAGAACGACATATCCTCTCTCAATAGCCACCCAGCTTTGGAAATGCATGGCTTGAACCTAATAACTGAACTTCTCTTTCCATCCCTCGTACTCGTCCATACTCATTAAATTCGGGGGTTTGACGGACGTGCCCATTTCGTTGTCAAGATTGACTTGTTGTATCACATTGGCATTGGACGTACCCACTCCTGACAAAACTCTCTCTGAAGATCATCCGTCGCGAATATCAACACACATACACTGAAAGCACGTTCAAACTTTGAAAATTATTAGAACAACTACAAGTTCGGTCGAACTATAGTGAATGTATGAAGAATTTCAGTTTTACACACAAGTTCGGTCGAACTTGTGTGATTTGTTTTTGAAAAAGATCCTGAGAACTTCGAGCGAACTTACAATGATTTTAAGGAAAGCTTACAAGTTCGAGCAAACTTAGGATAATTTCTTGAATTTTATGAAGTTCGAGCAAACTTGGTAAAATATCAAAGGAAATTAAGTAAATTCGAGCGAACTTATAATATTTCTCTCAAAAACCCTCAAGTTCGAGCGAACTTGATAGAAAATCACTCAAAAAGTGAGTTTCTAAGTCATGTTAGGCCGAACTTGGGTTACAAGTTCGATCAAAGTGACTTTAGAAAACATGGTTTTTGCAACAATTTGACACCAATTCGTTTGATTTTAATCTCCAAACTCTCAGGGGTTTATCTCTGATGTATTTAACATGTCATATTCAAATTTGGACAGAATTTGCCCGTAAATTCTTCATTTTTAGTGTAAAAGTTAAGAAAATAGAAGAATGGAGTAGAATTAGAGATGTTCTTGTCTTGATATCATTCAAATCAGGCTATTCTAGCTCTGATACCACTTGTAGGACCGATCCTGATAGCATAGGAACCTAGATTTGATATCTAATGTCCATAATAGCGGAAATATTACGACATGATTACCAAATAACAAGAATTAATCAGTTAACGACAATTTTATTGATAAACATCAAGTCTCCAGTTTGACAGAGCTTCGCTACCTCAGAGCACAAAGTTACAAATGACGAAATCAAGCTAGCTATTTATAGAAGTGTAAGTTCGTTGGTGGAGGCATGAGTTCGGGTGAGCTTGACATAGTCAAGTTTGGTCCGAACTTGATATCACATAAACATTACCAGCGAACTTGACCTCCAAATACATAAATACTTGATTTCGCTAGCCTATTCAATCTAATATATACAGACTCGATATAAGACTAAGACATAGACATTCTGCACCAACATTTTATAAAAAAAACATTTTATAAGGTTCATGACTACTTTTCGTTAAACTATTATTTAAACTTCAAATCATGAATCCTCATCAACAAAACCTATGTATCTCACAGACATTTTTATGCTGACATACCTATTTTCACATGTGTTTAAGGAGCTAATGTTTGAGGTTGATTATGCCACACGTAGGACGGACTTTGGGCTTTAGTGACTTAAAATCTACAAGACAATTAGAGTTTCGTTTATTTTCTTTTATTCCAAGACATTGTAATCAACTTTCATTCCATAATACAAAACTTTAAATTACCATGGTTGTTGAAACAATACTTCTGTTACGACACTCCCGACATTTCCGCCACGGTTTGTTGTTTTACGCGGTCGGGGTGTGACAGCATGTCTTCGCGATACATTATAAAGACCCATTTACTTTGTTTAGTCACTGTGTCGTTTGTTTGTTTTAGGTAACAAACAAATGATCACATTCCGTTTGATTCGTCGATGTTTTAAGCGTTCAACTTTGATCATCCAATATCATATCACTTGTTTTCTCTCACAATTTTCCCTCTCTCTTTTAGAATGCCTCCTCTACGTAACAATGCTCAAATAACAGATTTGGCTACTAAAGTCGTCCAACATATAGGTGTGCTACTTAATGGAACCAATGAGTTAGTTGTAGCCATATCTAGTCTTGATATAAGACTACTCCTGATACAACAAAGAAAACAAACGCCAAGCCTTCTAAAATTTCAAGGAAGCGTAAGCTTCAAAGAATTCATCATGATTGCTCCAATTCCACTTAACCAAGTGGGACTTAGCCAGGTGGCCCCGCCACCGGCTAAGAAGCCATATAGAGGAAAAGGGCCTTTGTGCAATCAATGTAACCTTCATCACTATTCTAGTGTTAGTTGCCAAAAATGTTCAAACTGTGGACGTTTTGGTCATACAGCTAATGTATGTCATTTAGCCACTATGCCAAACCAAGATATAATAGTTCCTACTCAACTTATCACAACCCCTCATGCAATACCGGGTTGTCTTAACTACCCACTTGGAATGTGCTTCAATTGTGGTTATACTAATCACTTCAACTAACATGGTTGACAAATGACGACTCAACGTATGGGCACAAAGTAACACTAGCAATATCAAGGCTTGTGCTGATGTCTACATACACACTAAACTTTTATGGTTTTTGTTTACTTTCCAAGAACCTTGAAAACATTTTGATTGTTCCGTAAATAAACTTGTTATTTCACTTTTATTTCAAAACCAATGCGATTACGTGTATGTGTGGCATACCTCTACAATACCGACATCAAGGATAGGTTCCTTGCAAATCAAAGTACTCTTGTAGTTTCTCCCATTTTGTGATCGCTCTGCGATCTCCACGAAAATCCTAATTACTAGTTTCCCCTAAGAAACAAAGTACAAGGTACAAGTTATAACTCTTAACAGATACTCGAAGTACCACTTTAAATCCTTGGTTGGAATACCTAAGGGTACTTTCATAAGTCCTTAATTGGTCTTATACAATATGTCTATGTGCCTATCACTACCTTCTCGTTTTCATGACATTATACATAGCATATGATTTTAAAAACATTTCACATGGTTTCAAAACATTTTAACATAGCATATTAACCTAATATGCATAGTGTATGATTTCAGAAACATCATACATATTTTCAAAAACCATATACATGAATTCAACAACATTTCACATAATTTCAAAACATTTTTAACATGACATATCTACCTAATATACCTAGTACATGATTTAAAAAATTTCACATGGTTTCAAAACTTTTTAACATGGCATATTTACCTAATATATCTAGTGCATGATTTCAAAAACATTATACATATTTTCAAAGATCTTATGCATGATTTTCCAATATATGTTTGCTTTGTATGTTAACCTAGTATACCTAGTACACGGTTTTCAAATACATTTTTTCTTCGTATGTTGACCTAGCGTACCTAGTACATGGTTTTCAAAACATGTTCGTGACATGCTTACATTGTTCTAGACATTTTTGGCAAACAAAACACAAATCCTAAATCATTATAAAACCTCCCTATCTTCATAGTTAGATTCTTGTGGATGTTTAAAGTGCAAATCGAAGTCCTTGTTTGGATTCTTTGTGTGTTTAATGCGTATGTTATGATTCAATATGACCAAACCGAAATCACTTTAAGATTTTTGTGTTCAGCGGATTCAAATGTTCACTATCCAAATCCTTGTAGAATCTTCCATATTTTAAATGTGTTAGATTCTTATAATGATATCCAAAGTACTATTCTCTAGTTAAAGAGGCCTTTCAGGGTCTAGTTAAAGAGGTCATGTGTTGACCTAGTTAAAGAGATCATTGGTTGATCTAGTTATAGAGGCCTTTCAGGGTCTAGTTAAAGTATGTGTTGACCTAGTTAAAGAGATCATTCGTTGATCTAGTTAAAGAGGCCTTTTAGGGTCTAGTTAAAGAGGTCATGTATTGAACTAGTTAAAGAGATCATTCGTTGATCTAGTTAAAGAGACCTTTCGGGTCTAGTTAAAGAGGTCATGTGTTGACTTAGTTAAAGAGACCTTACAGGGTCTAGTTAAAAGGTCATGTGTTGACCTAGTTAAAGGGATCATTGGTTGATCTAGTTAAAGAGGCCTTTTAGGGTCTAGTTAAAGAGGTCATGTGTTGACCTAGTTAAAGAGATCATTCGTTGGTCTAGTTAAAGAGATCTAGTTAAAGAGACCCTCCATGGTCTAGACAAGTCTCCACATGTTTATTCGTTTGATTTTCCCCTCCACATCACGAAATGAACTATGCGGACTATGCAAAGAATTGAGTAATTATGGGTGCACACATAATTATAAAATTCGGTGCATAGAAAACCATAGCAAGTTTTGTTATGTCTAAAGAACCTATAGTGATATGAATAACGAAACATGAACAATGTAAAAAGGGCATGGTGGATACGCCACTGGTAATTCTTATATATATAAGTGTTCCTTAGTACATTGCAAGCGTGGCGTTATTTAAGTTGCTAGAAGTTCTGGACTTTGACCAATGTTGTTTTGTCTTACACTCTCCGACTCCAACTTCAAGCACACACAAGTTTCCTATACTAGTCTTCATGGAAAACCTCTATAAACGTTCTTCCATTTGTTATTCAAAAATCCAACTCCCTTTCAAGTTCCCTCTCTTTTTAGTTTTGCTACAACAAGAATACCACTTTGACATTTACATGACTCTCTTCTGAGGCTCGGTACAATCGAAGAAGTCATACACCTACCTATTGGAATGAAGTTTAGATTTTCGAATCTGAACTCATTCCTATAGACAACAGACGAGTACAATTAACAAAGTTTGCTGCGAATCTAAACGTGGCCCAAAGTTTTACTCCGGGAACGAAGGATCATTTGAAAGCGATACACTTACATTTATTTTCGCAAGTTTACTCTAAATTAAATTTCGGGACGAAATTTCCTAAAGTGGGGGAGACTGTGACATTTGTAACTTTACAATCATCATACAATTCCTAAGAATTTCAAATCCAATGAAATCCTTGTGTTTCATTCCTGGGAATTATATAATTACATGTGACATTCACACATTTCAGTTCAAGTACAATGTTAACCTCTCAAAGATTTTCTGGAAGTTATAACGTAAACTGTTACGCAAACATAATCAGTTAACGTGACATACGCTCCGGAACAATGACATAAGCTAAACATACCCTAAATACCCTCTACATAACTTATAAATAAGTTTTGAAGGGTTCGGTATGGGAAAAACATGTTCATTCAACTTCAGGGACTATTCTCGTAAAACTGTGAAAGTCTGCCGATTCTTGTATTTCTGAATACGGACCTTGTGCAGACATCCAAAAATTTTTGTAATCATTAAAATGTTGTATTTAAATGATACGAATGCAGAAATATCATTCTTTGCGTAATTTGGTCGTTTTCGTGTTCGGAAAAGTGTTCGTCGTAATTAAGCGAAAAACATAACCGTACAACCGAACGAACCGAATCCATGACATTTTTTAGCATAATTCAAGTTACATATACTTTAACACCCTTATATGGCTTAAAAATTAGGTTAAAAGGGGTTAAAAGTGTCAAAATGCGACGAAAGAAGTCCAGGGGCCAAATCTACAATTTTTGAAACTTTCCGCCCCTGCCAGGGCCTTACGCACCGTATGAGGTGCCCCCATATCAGCAGAATCTTGGCAATTCATGACACATCAAGGGACACTTGTGATGATCTTGTGGACTCCTAAACACTATAAATAGCCACCAAATTCCTCACTTCTTCCTTGCTCATTTCCATTTTCTTTCTCCCACTCTCTTGGAGCTTGCTTCCAGTGTTTGGAGGCCTCCAACTCTGACTTCTGCCAGTGTTCTTCAACACAAGTAGGTGCTCTCCTTAGCTCATTCAATATTTTGGCATTTTGAGCCAAAAGTCAAACAGTTTGACTTCCTGTTTGACTTTCGGTTCTGACCTTAACTGGTCAAGTCAAAGTTTAATTGAACTTTGCAACACGATCGTAATCATGAAGATTATAATCCCTAGTGATTGCACCTTCTGATTACCACGTTTACTAGTCGAAGTGACAGTCAAAGTTTCGGTAAAAGATGCGCATAATATGCATTTTATGACGAAACTATTTTCGGGTATCAAAACACCAAGTTTTGATACCAAATCAGTTTTATAAACTTAGTTAGGCATGTTTTGACATGTCTAAGTGGTCGCTTCTAGTTTAGTGCCTTATTTGGGTCTTAGGTCGAGCGGTCTTGACCACCGCTTTGACCTTCGAATTTGACCTAGTTGGTCGATCTTAGGATTTAACCAAACACATACTTGTGACCATGATTGTATAGGGAATAACCTCTCGAGGTTATACCTTATGGACACTTTGTTTGGTTAGTTATATGATAAGTCGTTCCTATATGCCTAAAAATGACCAAAATGCCCTTTTTAGCATAAATCCATTATAAGCATATGTAATCAACTTTTTGACATATAAACTGATGTAATAACATATTCAAACATGTTTGGGCATTTAAGACTTATCATAGGACATGTTTAATCATCCGCACACGCGTTTACGCAAATAACACGTTAAAGTAGCATAACTACCTTAACGAGTCATAACGGGTCAAAAGCATTAGGATTCATTCCAAATCAGAATGTTGAGTTTGTTAAACCATTTCATATGAGATCCAACACTCATTGGTTTACAAAACCTCATTCTATCCGATTCTCCCGATTATGTCCTGTACTGTAACATAGGTTACCCGAAGTTAGGACACACTTGATCCCTTAATCTTTTGGGCTTTGTGTTTCACATTCATACAAGGCTTATACGCAATCCCAAGTTAGTACATAGTCCCCTCTCTTATGTTTTCTAAATGTTTTGAGGTGATTCATATGTGCTAAACTTTTTTCAAGTTTTCAAAATACAAAGTTTATGGTTTATATAAATCACGACGATTTCAATAATGTGAACGAACTTGTTGGTGCGTTATCCATAACACGAATGACATTCATTAGCTTTGATCAAGCTGACCAGTAGTATGTTATGGTACCATAGGACTGACAATCCCGTTACTAGGCTATTCACTGGATTTGGTGGGTAGTTTGGGAAGTACAAAAAATGTTTCTGATTAGTCTAGTTAAAGAGATCTTTTAGGGTCTATTAAAGATACCCTTGGGGTATAGTTAACACAGGTTTAAATGTGTTCATGAAAGAATGACCAAACGTTTTCACAATTAAAACACGGATGATATACCATAACACGGACAATTGATTTATGACACGTACAATGGACGATTGGTTTATAACGAGGACGACTGGTTTTGAACATTGTCACGCAATGATTTTCACTTTAGGATATAAACCATACAAAGTTTTCTTTCAAGACGATTTACTTCTCTGTTTTACAAAACAAATGTTTTTAATCAAGATTCATGGCACAAGGTTTATTTTACTTATATCAACTTGTAAAGTTGATAAAATATGTTGCAATATCAATCACTTTTGATTTCAAGATTTATACTCGTCGACTCACGAAGTTGGGCGAGGTATTGAAATATGGATGTAAAGCCATGAATTTGACACACAAAACCTATATGCTCGCTGGCATTTTTATGTTAACTGTATTTTCACATATGTTTCAGGAACTATTGTTTGATGGCATGAATGCATACCTCACATAGGATAGACGCGGGCCTTAGTGACTTTAAAATTTGAAAGAAAAGTTGATTGTATATCATTTTCGTTATTCCAAGACAATTTAATTCGATAATTCGATAATTCAAAACGTTTAAGTACCATGTGTTGTGAAACAATTTGTAACGTTACTCCCCAAGTGTTTCCGCTGCGGGTTGTTTTAAACTACGTGATTTGGGGTGTTACATAAGAGGACCTGAAAACACCGCTGCCGATCATCTGTGCGTTTGAGGATCCAACTTTGGAGTCGACTAGAGATGAACTCGTCAACGAAAAGGTTCAAGGAATCTTTAGAAATGGTGGAATATCAAGAAGAACCATGGTATGTTGACTTCGCCAACAACCTAGCTAGTGGAATGTTAGTCAAAGGATGGTCATATCATCAAAGAAAAAATTCTTCCGATGTAAAGCATTATTTTTGGGAAGATCCATATCTTTTAAAAATTTGTGCCCACCAAGTTGTCCAACGATGCGTCCATGGTAACGAAGCAAGGAAAAGATTCTTTGCCATTGTCACGAAGGACCGTATTGAGGAGATCATGGAGTCACTAGCACCGCTCGAAAGGTATTTGACTCAGTATTCTACTGGCTAACCATTTACAAAGACTCGCAAAGTCTTGTCAACACATGTGACGCATACCAACGAGCAGGTAATATTTCTTCCAGAAACGAAATGCCACAAAACGATTCTTGTTTGTGATATCGTTGATGTGTGGGGATTAGACTTTATGGGGCCTTTCCCACCATCAAAAGGAAACAAATGTATACTTGTGGTCGTGGATTACTTATCAAAATGGGCCGAAGCCGAGGCGCTTCCAACAAATGAATGGAAGGGTCATGGTAAGATTCTTGAAACAATTATTCTCTCATTTCGGTACTCCAAAAGCATTAATAAGTGATAGAGGTATCCATTTTTATAATCATCAACTTGATAAAATCTTAACAAGGTATGGTGTCTATCACCGAATCTCAACTGCATATTATCCCCTAACCAATGGTCAAGCCAAAGTAACCAATCAAGGTTTAAAACAATTCTCCAAAAAACGGTAGGTTTAAATAGAAAAGAATGGGCCGATAAATTAGACGATTCTTTATGGGCTTTTCGAAACGCCTACAAAACAACAATAGGTACCACCCCATATAAGCTTGTTTATGAAAAAAGTTGTCACTTGCAAGTAGAAATAGCACATAAGGCCTATTGGGCATTGAAAAACGTAATCTTAGACCATGAGACCGTCGGTAAAAATCAATTTTGTCAATTAAACGAACTACAAAAGTTAAGAAATCAAGCATATTCTAACTCTGAAATTTATAAAGAAAGGATAAAAAACATACATGATAAAAATATTAAGCATTATGAATTTCGAGAGGGAGATCAGTGCAGTTGTATAATTCACGACTTTGATTATTTCCCAGAAAACTAAAGTCTAGATGGTTCGTACCTTTTTCCATCACCCATATCTTCCCACATGGTGCAATCGAAATTAAATCTCAAAATGACGTACCGTGAAAAGTTAACGGGAAAAGGCTTAAGCTTTACCAAGGGTTCATTGAGGTTAATCAGGAAGAGATTTCATTACAAACAGTGGAGGCATGATTAAATGAAAAACTATTTGTATATTTGTAGGTTATCTTCGTAATTTACAGGTATCAACGGGAAGCAAACATCGAGACGACAACAGGTAATGTAACCCAAGGAACCTTTCGAGAGAAACGGTCATACACGTGCACTAAACAAAAGTTTTTAGCCCGACACGGGGCCGTGATCAGTGACCACGGGGCCATGGTCGGTGTGCACACAAGTTTATATCCCTTGTTTTCAAGTTTCATCATTACGCACACGCCCCGTTTCCCGAAAACCTCCGTTCCTCCCAATTTTTCTCTGTTTTTTCATGATTTTCTTCAATCCGACAACTGCAAGGTATAATTCTAACATCTTCTTTAGTTAGTTTAACGATTTGCATTTATATTAACACCGGAAATTTGGGGGAAAATATAGGGTTCTTAAACTAGACCCGTTTCAAACACGAAATTTTTGTTTAGATCTAGTAGCATTAGTTTATGTACATGTTTTAGGAAGTAAATCAACCAATTTTGTTGAAAGAATCGTCCAATTAGTGACAACTGTGCTTTCTGACATTTGTATTTTATCAGACAATTTATATCAATAAAAATTTTGTGTTACACTTTCTGGGTTTTGAATATTTACTTATGACATTTGTGTATTTTTAGTCCTTGTTTAAATCCGATCTTTTAAACCATTTCTTGAAGTGTAATCGCAAAACAAAATCAGATAAACGCAACGTACATAAGCTAAACATACCCTAAATATCCTTATATAACTTAGAAATAAGTTTTGAAGGGTTTGGTATGTAAAAAATAAGCTTATTCGGTCACAGGGACTATTTATGACAAACTATGAAAGTCTACCGATTCTTGTAGCGACGCACACTCCGGAACAAGTTCACAAGCTTAACATACCTTAAGTAACCTTTATATAACTTAGAAATAAGTTTCGAGGGGTTCGGTATGGCAAAAACACACTTTTGTAACTTCAGGGGCTATTTTGCAAATTTTGTGAAACTATACTTTTTTGCGTAAATCATTATCCGGAACATGTACGAACATCTAAAATTTTTCTAAACATTAAAATATCATATTTTAGTTATTGGAATGCAAAAATGTCGTTCGTTACGCATTTACGGTCATACACGCGTTCGTTACGATTTTTGTCGTATTTAACCGAAACCGCGACCGTACGAACCAAACGAACCGACCTCTGGAACATTTTTTGACACATTTCAAGTTCCCTATGTTATTTCATCCTTATGATGCTTGAAAAATAGGTTAACAGGTGTTAAAAGTGCCAAAACGCGTCAAAAACAAGTTCGGGGGCCTGTTTTACCAATTTTTAAAGTTTCTGCCAGCTAAAAGGGTTAACGGACCGTAAGCCCAAAATCCGTAGCTCCGTAAGGGACCCCCAGCTCACTAGAAACGTGGCAGTAGCTGAATAACTTCATTTTTAACTCATGAATCAGACTTTGCCACCCTTAATTCTGCACTTGACACCTATGAGACACTAATCAAACTTGTGGGTGAGTCATGGGACACTTGTTAATCACCTACAACATCAAGAAAACTATAAATACCATAGTGTTCTTTACATTTGAACTCTTGCAACCATTGTTCTTCCTATAACCTGCCACAAATACGAATTTGCAACCTCCTTGGAGCTATTCTCTGGTTCTTGAATCATTCCTTGGTGTTTGTAAGCATTCCACTCTTGCTATGTTCAATTATTATAGCTTAATTTGATTAAAAATCAAACAGTTTGACTTTTGTTTAACTTTTAGTTTTGACCATGAATTAATCAAGATAAAGCTTAACTGAAACTTGCAAAATGATGGTAAACAAGGTGGTTATGATCCCTAAAAATCATGCCTACTGATTCCCACCATTTCTAGTTATTTTGGCAAGTCAAAGTTTCGGTCAAAATGTGATTTTTGCGCATTTTGCATCGGATCTATTTTCGGGTATCGAAACAGGTTGTTTTCATGCAAAAATACTTTTAAAAACTTATTAAGACATGTCAAGATATGTCAAAATCGTCACTCTTGTTATAGTGCTTGTTTAGAGTCAAAAGTCTAGCGGTTTGACCACCACTTTAACTTTTGAATCTGACCCATTTTGTTGATTTTTAGACCCGACCAAATACATATTTATGACCATAAATATATAGGGAATAACCCTCTGAGGTAATACCTTATGGTCATGTCTATCAGATAGTGTTATTTTAATCAATGGTAATATCCCTTAAAAATGACCAAACTGCCCTTTTCACAAGAAAACCAATTAAACACATAGGTAACATAAATTTTGAGATATAACCTGATCAAATAACATTTTAACCATGTTTAAGCAGTTAAAACTTATCATAACACATATCAAACCATCCGAATGCGTAGTTACGCAAATGACGCGTTAAAGTTGCTTAAACTACCTTAACGGGTCATAGCGGGTCAAAGGAACTTAAAAATCTTTCCAACTCAGAATGTAAACTTATTAAACCATATCATATGAGTTCCAACACTCACTTGGTTTATAAGGACTCATTCATCTAAATCTTCCAATTTCAAGTTCCGATATTTACATAGTTAACCGTTTATAGGACACGCTTTATTTACCCAGACTCTTAATCTTGGTTTATCTTCTTGAACAAGGATACTTTTGCAACCACAAGTGAGTACATATCCTCTCTTTTACATTTTCAAATGTTTTGGGTGAAACATATTGTGACTATATCTACTTTCGTGTTTTCATGACATATTACATGCTTTGATTACTAGTACATATACTACATGACTTTCATTGCATTTGATTTACATGTTGATTTGCATAATTAACACATTGGTTTTTCAAAGACATTTTTGCTATGTATGTTGACCTAGCATACTAGTACATGGTTTTCAAAGACATTTTCAAAAGACATGTTTTGGACATTTTCAAGACATGCTTACATTGTTATTGACATTCTGGTACGTTGAACTCGACAATGATACATTCATTAACATTGATCATGCCGACCGGTAGTATGTAATGGTACCATAGGATTGACAATCTCGTTCCCACTTCCTAGGTATGTTTGGAAGCGACCTTAGGGAATGACAGAATCCGATGAACATTGATAAACCCTTGACCGGATAGAGGTTTATCCGACAGTCAACAATTCTTGAATGTGTTCGCCAACAATCCATAATATATGTTTTAACAATAAAGGCAAATGGTTTATAAAACTCGACATTTTCACTCGACATTGGTTTACTCGACATTGTTTACTCGACATTAGTTTACTCGACATTGTTTACATGACATTTATTTACGTGACATTGTTTACTCGACATTGATTACATGACATTTATTTACTCGACATTTGATTATTTATTTATGGTGAGTGATTTAAATAACGTGACGTATGTAATATGATAAAAAGCATGGTGGATACGCCGATGGTACTTCCTATATAAGTGCTTTTATTATCTTACATATAGTGGCGTTATCTAAATCATTTTTAAACAAAATACAAGACATGACATTTTACAGAAGACAAAACTTACTTTTGGTTATCTATTCAGCCAAGCTTTATTCCTTTTATAACATATTGATTTTTATATGGTTTTTATAAAAGAAAATTTTTATGGTTCACGGCGAATTTTGTACTACTTTAAACTTTTCTTACAATAATCAAAGCCATGAGGCATCAACACAAAATCCTATGTACTCGCCGGCATTTCTTCACTGACTTTGTTTTCACATATGTTTCAGGTGCAAATGTTTGATGTCAAGCTAGCTACACTTAGGGCGGACTGGGACTTAGTGACTATAAAATCAGAATAATAGCTTATCTTTTGTTGTACTTCCGTTTTTATCCAAGACAATGTAAACAATATTAACTAATGAAACTTAACTTATGTGCCATGGTTATTGAAACAATAATTCTGTTACAACACTCCCCGACGTTTCCGCAACGGTTTGTTGTTTTACGTGGTCGGGGTGTGACACAATTTCAAGTAGAAACCATAAACCCTTGTTTTCAAACTAAAAAACTTAAAATTGAAGGGGTAAACAATTTTTTTTAGAAAAAAACGACACTTGGGGTTTCATTTTCGGTAAACCGCCCCTACTCAACCAAAAATTTTCAACTTTTTGAAACCGGCACGAAAATTGATGTTTTGCAGTAACAGTAGCCTGACCACGGGGCGTGACCAGGAACCCCAGCTGAACACTGTGCGTGGCCGGTGACCACGGGGACGCGTCTAGCCTTTTGTTTAGTGTTATTTTTTTTGAAACTTTTAACAAGACGTGCTGATTGTCTTTGTGTTTCTTCTGTGCAGAAATGGCAAATAAGTTCCTCAGGTTCAAGACGTCTGAGCTTGATTCTCAAAACCATTACAAAATCCTACAAACAAGGCACGAAGAAGCACTGAGGCAAGCTGCTCTGATACCCTTGATGAAGTAGGCCAAAGGGCGCACTATAAGATGTTGGTGACAGGCCCACTTAGAGTCGCTCTTGATACAAAGCTCCACTCGATTCATGAATATAATATGGAGTTTTATAGCACGTTCAGCCTCACGAAAAAGGCAGACCCGTTCGACCCAGAGGGGGTTGAATTTAGGTGCGCTCAAAAGGCGGTTCTCCATTTCCATAGCCCAATTTGGCGTCAATGTAAGATTGTACACTAAAGAGGAATCGGTTGAGAAAAAATTTCACACGCGGACTACGTGAACTTCCAATCAACATGCATCAAACTGCATGGGCTGAACTCGGAGATGGTGCGTATGACCCGAGTATAACCAAGAGCTCGCAACTACTGGACCCCCTATACTGCTACATCCACCGGGTCCTAAGTTGTTTCCTCTGTCAGCGGCGCGATAGTTCAAGGGTGGTGAATCTCGGGGAGCTCACTTACCATCATTGCATCCGGAATTGCCGACCCCTCGATGTCACCTATCTTCTACTCAAGAACATGCACCTTAACCAAATCGCCAGCCCTCCCACACCGATTTTCTTTGGTGGATGGATCTACCGCTTCTTCAAGAATTACGTTAATAGCATTCCACGGTCGTTCCACCGAGGGGTAAAATCGGGAAAGTGGACATCGCCCAATGCCGAAGCATGGGACTCATCGAAGACATGGATGACAGAACCATGCGCTTCCGCAATGCCCAAGGAAATACATGGGGTCCGGAAGAAGTCCTCACTCTACAAGATGATCCAAACCGCCCTCCTCCTCAATATCCAGGCTACCACGTGGGATCCTCCTCTCAAGAAGGAAATTTTCCTAACTTTCAAAGCTTACATGATCTTTTGAAGGAAAACTTGCTATGTACCCGTAATGCCTACAATGTGGTAAGTAGTGCAAACACCCGCATCAGAGCAGTGGAACCCAACGTCTCCACAATGCAAGATGACATCAGATACATCCGGGAGCACTTGGCATACCACGATGAGGAGGATGAGGACAGGGATATGGACTCCCCATAGGCATAGGCGATGGAGATAACGATGTTGATGGTGTGGTAGGTGACAGGACCAACTCTCAGGTTAACTCCCTTATCTTTCGAACAATATTTTACCGGCCTACGTGTCGTAGTTGATGGATGCTAAACGATCGTAACTATAGGATTTGGGTATCATGTTTTGTTTTGTGTTGTGGTGTGAAGGATAACAAACCGGTACAAGGGAGGCTTGAATGCACTAAGCATTAGTGCCCCTAGCCCGGAATCCAGTAGCCAAAGCCGAAAACCTGAAAACTCCACCTTTGCAGACTGCCACCACGGGGCCGTGGCCAATGACCACGCCCCCATGGCCAACCGACTGTCCTGCTGTGTTTCTGCATATCACTGACCACGGGTCGTGTTCACCAGGCACGCCCCATGGCCAACTTTCTGTAAGTTACGTTACTGGTAGTCTGACCACGGGGTCGTGCCCAGCAGGCACGGGCCTGTGCCAGGTGTCCAGTAACATAAAAACTTGTTTAAACCCACTTTACACATTCTAATCAACCAAAAAACTTATTTTTGGACACATTGAGGAAAATGTGTAATTTAAGTGTGGGGGGGGGGATGCTAAAGCCTTGAATTTTGCAAGTCCTAAAAACAAGCCTTACACAAAACTCGCATTGGAACCGCAAATCACCCCAAATATGTTCAATATATTTACATTTTTTTTACTTATCTTGGTTAATTTGGGAATATCAAGTTCTACAATTATGTTTTCACAAATTTACAACCGATAACGTCGTGATAAAAATAACTAATAAAGAAAATTAAAAAAAAAAACATAACAAATTCTTTTAAAATTTGATTATATATACATGTTCACACTATAAACCCATTTCCATGACAAGTGAGTTTTGAGCCTTTAACGAGCATACATCTTTAATTAAATGCTCATTTTTTTTCTTGTGTGAATAGCCCGCTTGGTTATTACGACACCAGAACTTGCCAAGACCATACATTCCCGGTCCTAACCAAATTAAACCCAAGTAGGTAATTGATGGAGGCATTAGAACTAACCCACTTCTTAATTCAAAACCATTAGTTTTCCTTTTTTATCCTTCACCCAAAAACCCCCTAGTTAACCCCTTCGAGCCTAAACCTTTTCGTTTCTACACCCACAAAACATAAAAACACCCACTACCCACCAAAAAGCTCGCTTATCTTCAAAAATTGTGACCTGAAAAAAAAAAGAAGTAGTTCTTGAAATAACCAAACAAGACCCTCAAAAATCTTGTTTGAAGCTATCAAGTTTAAATAAATGTCACAAAAATAAAAACTTTTATGACACCGATGTTTTTTACGCTTTTCCCCATTTTGCTAACTTCTAACCCAAAAAAAAACACCTACCCTTAGCCCAAGCCGAACCTTTTTTAAAGTCCTCTTGATATTCACATAGGTTTTTAGTTAAAAAGGAAGAGGTTTTTAGTTAAAAAGGACAAGGTTTGATCTCTTGATATGGTAGAAGTAAGTTCCTTGCCGTAATCGAGTGTTATCACAAAAATACATCTTCGGCCGAGTGTCGAGTGATCTCTTGTGAGGTGTGTGAACTTATATATAACTAAATATAATTTTAAAAAGGGCATGTTATGCCTAAAAAATGATTTTTCTTAAAAATGTTCTAAATAAATCATGACAAATAGGATTGTAAAGAAAATAAAAACAAAATAAAATAAAAGATCTTGGATTCCCGACACTCTAGACAAGCCACAAAAACTTCTACTCTTACATTTGGGTGTGTAAGCCACATTTAAGAGTTTTGCTTGAGGACAAGCAAAGATTCAAGTGTGGGGGTATTTGATGTGTGCAAAATGCAAAATATAAATTACATCAAACAAGGCGTAAAAACAAACCCTTTTCAATACTAATATTGGAAAAAGCATGTTTCTTTGTTCCTTTTTAATTTACAGGTCCAAATGAGCTTAAAAGGACAAAAGAAGCAAATAAGCGGCTAAAACCAACACAAAATACAAGGAGGAATAACGTGACATGCCCGGCCCCTCAGCAACATCCAAAGAACAAAAAAAGAGAAACAGAAGACCACCACGGGGCCGTGTCCAGCGGGCACAGGGCCATGGCTGGAGCTCTGCTCTTAACTATAAATAGGGGTGCTTGGTTCACTTCAAAGGCATCCATTGGCAAACCACTTCTCTCTCACTTTGCCACCACTCCACCACCACTACAACACCAACACCCACCACTATCATCCATTTTTCATCTTTAGAGTGTGTAGTAGTCTCGGGATCCAAGATTGATCGTAAGAGTCTTGTCAAACAAAGGCCATGCTTGGCTAATCTCTTACATCACTTGGTGAAGACAAATTTTATGTATTACTTTTGATTTTTAATCTTTCGGCTACTTTTTAATTTGGTATGTATTAATGACTTTAATAACTAGTTCATTATGTTGAAAGTGAATTTTCCTAACCATTTCTTCATGATTTCATTGATTTGCACATTCGTGTCTTTACGGTCTATATAAAGCGTGTTAACTACTTGGAAGGGGGTTAGAAGGGTGGTTTGGTAAAGCTCTTGTCTTGTTCAGTGTATAGATCCTGCGAGGACTTGGTTCAAGCTTACTAGGACCCCCTCATATGTAAACTACTATTAATATATTAAACCGGCCTTTTGGGATTGTATCCCTACTGACTCAAACCACTTCCGAGGGTAACGTCACCTTCAAAGGAGAGGCCTACCATTTTTCGCATTAATAACTTACTTAATTGTCTTCCAATATTCCGGCCTCTTGGGATTGTATCCCTGCTGATTCAAACCACTTGACCGAGAGTAACGTCACCTTCAAAAGAGGGGCCTACTACTATAACTAATAGAATCTCATAAAAAGTCCGAAAGTGCGAAAATCATCAAAGGGTACATAAAAGAGGAGCTAGATCCAAGTGATTCTATCTTGTCTATTTGTATTTCATTTTTATCTATCTTTCCATTTTTATGTTTATTTTTAGCCAAGCATGGTCTTCGAGAAAGACATCGGGAAAATCACTAACAACAGGAATATCACTTACGCTTTTTCCTTTGACCTTCTTTTCCATAGTGATGACAAAAGCTCATCCACGAGGAGCTTGCTACTGCTGTGCTTGGTTGCTGTCGCTGAGGGCAAACGTTGCTGAGGTGGTTGGTCACCACACTTGTAACAAGTATGACCATTGTTTGCTGGTTATTGGATTTGATTTTGAGCAGGTTGTTGGGTTTGAGTAACTTGAGGTTTCGGACCAAAACAACAATGGGTGTTTAAGTGCCCAAACTTGGTGCACGTAGTGCAAAGGTGGCACAGTGCGATGGTAGGGTGATGGTAAGTGCAAGTTACACACTTTGGAAGAGTCCTAGTGTAGCCTTGCTTGGCTGGTTTGGGGTTTTGGGTGTGGGTTAATTGTTGTTGTGGAGGGTTTGGTGGAGTAACAACCGCGCAATTTCGGTTTGAAGCCTTCCCTTCTTACCATTGGGTTTGCGAGATGGCTTGGATGATTCGGCATTTGGTTCGGTGGTGGCTTGGTGAACCGTCTTGGTAGAACACTTTGTTTCAAAGGTTCCAACCAAAACTTGGTTATGGTTAAATTTGGCAGCTAAACGGTAGGTATCCTCAAGGGTTTAGGTTGAGCGGCCTTGACGTAATTAGAGAAAGCGGATGGTAGGGCTCGGATGTACTTGGCTATGGCCTTGTCGGTTGAATCGACTTGGCCAGGGCAAAGTATACTAGTTGCTTGAACCTTGCGGTGAGACTGTCATTGTCGCTCCCTATTTGCTTAATGTTCCAAAACTCGTTCTTGAGTTGTTGTAGCTCGTAAGGAGGACAAAACTCATTGTTCATGAGTTTCTTGAGCTCGGCCCAGGTGAACGCGTAAGCGCGTCACTACCACGCACATTGCATTCAGCGGTCCACCAATCAAGTGCCCTTGATCGGGAGACACCGGTAGCATTGATGGTGCGTAGGTGATCCTTTGGTGAAACGTGACTTCAATGGCATCGAACCATTGGAGTAGCTTCGTTGCTCCCTCTTTGCCCGTAAATGGTATTGGGCTACAGGAATTAAACTGCTTGAACGAAAAGGTTGACTTGGGTTAGTCGACTTTGGGGTCAACCAAGGCATGTGGGGAATTGGTATTGTTGGGTTTGGTTGGATCTTATTCATGATGTCGGGGATAACCTTGGCCATTTGCTTAGCCATGAACGTCATCATAACCTTTTTCGACATCGAGTCACCATTCGAGTAGGACTTTGAGCTTGAAATGGAGTTCCTTCTTGTATTCGAGAAACGTAAAGAAGACATCTAGATGGTTGAAAATAAGAGGAAGATGAGACTTGATAACAATGTTGTTTACAAAAATAATGTTTGTTGCATGTATGAGCATATAGTATAACACGTATCACGTAAGTTTCACATGTTTACATAGTATAACACGTATTTGCATGGCATAATCAAGTATAGAGACGATAAGTGTAGTAAATTTAGTTTGTTCACCATGATTATCATTTTTTTAGATTGGGAATAAAGTGTGATTTGTGCCTTTGACTTGATATGATAAACATATCAAAGTAAAACACATAGAAATTGAGATAACATAAAAGAGAGGCTTGATAAAATATTAGAGTGTTTCGGGTAGAGAAACCTCGACTACTCCAAAGTGAATCGTAAATCCTTTCGCATTAGGGAGACATGTTTTGGCCTAATAGGTAAAATACTCTCACCGAGAAGCGGTTAACGGTATTTATCCTTCCAGTTACTACATGTCCCTAATCGATCGGAAATTCAAAACTTTGGCGGGACTGAAATTCAAAGAGTGGGACTAGTGCGAGTTTCACCCTAACTTGATAACATCATACCCTAAGCGTGGTTGGTACTTACCAAATGAGGAGCAAATTCCGACTTGTTGGTAATATCCACTAGAGTATGAAAGGGAAGTTTTCCATCAAGATGTGGATATTACTCCTAACTTGATGGCGTAACATCGTGTAAAGTCGTATATGCGGAATAAGTGATTCACAAAGAATTGTAGGCCATTGAGACTATCTTGGCGCAAATCGCCTCGTTGGTGAGGTATGAGTGTCTTCATGTCTTCAAGTGTGAATTGTGTCAGCCTTAGAAAAGGCAGGTAATGTTTAAGAAACAAAATTAGATCAGAAGCAAAACAAAAATAAGTTTACGCGTTTTAATCGAGGAAACATTTCGCTTCATGTGAATTGGGTTCACTTTTTATGAAGTGTCTCTTGTACTTCGTGCGAAGTGACTGCCACTTAGTGCGAAGTTGTTGAGTTTGCACAAAGAGGTTCCGTTCGCACAAAGTTCCAATTCGCACGAAGAGGGTCTGATTTGGTACTTAGACCATAAACTAGGTCAAACCATGCAATTTTGTAACACCTCGAAAATTCTGTGTTCGATAATATACCGACACGTGTCCACTCTCAAATATGCCAAATAAATTGGACGAGAGGGACTAATTCTGTCATTTGATGAAAGTGTGTCATCAAAAGGACTAAAGGCGTCAACATGCCAATTAAGTTAGCCTCAAGTGACCATTACAACCGTAATCCTTGTTGCTTACGGACCATAAGGCCATGGAAATCGTTTTTACGGAAAGGCGGTTAAGGACCGCAAGAACAGTCCATACGGTCTGTAACCATTTCAAAACCATGGGCGCGCTAAGTGGCTTACGAACCGTAAGCCTTAAGCCATACGGTCCGTAAGAGACTGTCAGTGGCAGTTTTGTTTGGGAGTCAAGACAACCTGCCCTCTTGCTCCGCACAATGCCACCTTCTTGCAGCTCTTGCCATGACCCTAGACACTTGTACTGATCCTAGATCACCTCTAAACACCTGGAACAATCTTGTAATCCATCCCCAACTATAAATAGGAGTGTTCATGCTCCTTATTCCTTGCTCATTCACTTCTCTCTTCATCCAACACCCTACTTGGAGCTTGCTTCTCTTAGAGGCCTCCTAACTGAGTTTAAACTTTCTCTTGGATCACTTGTAAGTGTTCCATCCATGCTCATTTTCATTTTATAGGCTTTTAAAGCCAAAAGTCAAGCGTTTTCGATAAACGTTTTGACTTTCGGTTAAGACAATTATGGTCTAGCCATTGTTCGAGGCGAATATGGCTACTTGATCGTAAATAGGTAGGTGTTATTCCCGTAAAAGGGCACCTCCTAGAAATCACGTTGATTTGTTCAAATGACGGGTCAAAGTGATGCTAAATAAAAAGTCAAAGTGTCATTTTTCAGAAAACTTATAAAATGACATGTAAATGTTATAACCCATGTTTTGACACATAAATGAGTTGGTAAATAATATTAAACGTATGAACATGTTCAACCCGTCATTTGTAATTTTAAGGTCGGTTCGCAACAGAAAGTCGCGAAGTTTGACTTCTGCTTTGACTTTCAATTATGATTTGATTTAGCAACTTTAGCTACTGATTCTAAGTTGCATTATGATCATATAACATTGTAGTATAACCCTCTGAAGTTATACAATAAGATCATAATCAGATTCTGAGTTTATACGCAAGTTTCTATATAATGCCCAACTTTGACCAAAATGTCCTTTTTGCATAAAACATGGTTTTAATCAGAGATGAACTTGCAAAATGAATACCTACTGATATGTTAGTATAATCAAATTATTTTGAAGTTATGAATCTGGTCATAACCTGAGTTTTCATAAATCATTGCAAATTATGTCATATTATGACCAAAACGCCCTTTTGGCGCATAGTATGGTTTTAAACCATAACTACCAATCAAAACTCGTTACCTACTGATATTATAACATAAATATATCATTTTTACAGTAGGTGATCAATCATATCTCAGATTATTGTGCAAGTTCTTTAAATATTCCATATAATGACTAAAACACCCTTATGAGGCATAAATTGATTTTAAAACCTTAACGGGCATATAAGTTGATATCCTACTGATATTACAAGTTATTTAAAGTATAATTGCATATAGAACTTGTTCATGACTCATCCAGTTACCCGGTATCGCATATATGCGTACGATTAAGCTTATGTAGTCCTTTTACGTAAGTTTACCGAAACGGGTCAAACCTTATCATTTTAATCTAAAATTCCAGAATGTATATTGTTTACCCATATTATACAAGTCTTAGTACTTGTTGGGCTTAAACTACATTCTATTCCGGTCACCGCTTAATCTAGCATATCGTACCGATTTCGTTAATTTAAGTTAACCGGTCCAAGTCTATGACTTGAATAAGACCCGTTGGTTATTTATACCATTGACTCAAGACTAGAGCCTTCCAGTAGATTGCAACCAAGCTAGTTATATTGATTAAGGTTGTGCTTAATTTATTTTCTTGCTTTGTAAGACTTATTTAAGCCAGGTAAATACTTTTAACCTATTTTCCCTATACGGGCTTGGGATACGGTATATTAATTCCGCATGGTTGGGTATGGGATCAAAGACCAATGTGTCGGGAATCCAAATAATCCATTTTAATTCGTATTGCTTAATATTAAACATTAGTGTTAATGCGACCAGTGTCCTGGATATCCACGACTAATTTAATTGTAAATGGCCACGACTTAAAGCACGGGGTGTAGGCATACACCTGACGGATGCTAATGCTTTACTAAATACTTTTATAACCCAATACAGGTATGCCTAATTAAGGCATTAAAGTGGTGTGTCGGTTAATCATGATCTCGGCATACTTTCCGAGCCCTAAATGTATTGTTAAGCATGTAAAACTGATAACATGAAAAATAAATTATCCCAAGTTATTTATAAAATACATGTACCATTGTGTACACAAAATGATT
This sequence comes from Scalesia atractyloides, assembly GCA_947069175.1. Classification (NCBI taxonomy): domain Eukaryota; kingdom Viridiplantae; phylum Streptophyta; class Magnoliopsida; order Asterales; family Asteraceae; genus Scalesia; species Scalesia atractyloides. Next base: position 71,096,219 of record CAMTDV010000014.1, read on the forward strand.
TTGAAAGATTTTCAAAATGTGTCGGTTATTTGTATTTACTAGTGAAAAATGACGTATTTTCAAAAGACTAAGCTAAGGTAGCAAGGTTACGAAATAGGCTGGAGATGCTCGGTAATGCTTAAGAGGAATTTGCAACTCCTTTGCATAGAAGCCTATAGTCTGTTATTTCATTTTTGATTATTCGATCCGCTTGTTGATCTTATTACAAACGTCTATATATTTTCATTTTGAACTTTGAACATTTACGTTTGTAATAGTAATTTTACTCCAAGACTTCCGCTGTGCTATTCTGTGTTGTTTCTCTATGATGATATCAATCTTATGTCACAATACTCCCCACCCGGGCCAACCGGGATTGTGTTCGAAATTCGGGGTGTGACAGGTTGGTATCAGAGCCACCGTTTGAGAGAATCTAACACTAATCTTTTGTGTTTCATCTCAAACGACACAATAGCACATTCCTTAGATCCCGAGTCTAGGCATTGAAATAGGATTACTCGTATCACTATTAAGTTATTATCATTGTTTTTTATTTAATTTTTGAACAGGATAATGCCGACCAGATTTAGAGGACAAAGTGGATAAGGAAAAGAAAAAGGTCTGACGAGAGGGGGAGCATCAAGGCAAATACCCTCACATTCTCACAATTCGAACCCATACCAGGATTCGGGAGATTCTTCCTCCCCGTGGCAACCTGCGAGACATTCAATTTCGCATGAATACTCGCCTCCAAACTCTCATAACTCTTACCACTCTCACCACTCACATCACTCACACCAATCCAATCACTCCCATTCCCATTCTTACCATGCAGAATTTGACCCCAACCTTTACTTTAACACACCTCGAGTTGATCAAAATCAGTTAGATCAACCTGATGCAATGGACGAGACTCCGATTCGGAGATGCAACCGTCGGGGTCCCATGGAAACCCCATTGAAATATCTAGCGGTTCTAACTCCTATGCAACATCGTCCTATCAAGGTTGCAACAAATGGGACAAGTATTGGAATACATTTACTTTTTATCACACTCCTTCATATAATTCCGCTATACCTAAACCACCATCTACACCTAAAGACGTGCAGATGGAACCTGTTGAACAACCACAACCAACCCCAGAGCTGCCAAGGAGAAAGCGCGGAACACGCATGTCGGTGCGTGTAGGACAATGGTCGGGTTCGCTACCACCATTGCCCCAAACCTACCCTACCATTCCAGAAATCCACAAATGGGTGGACCCTCAAATACAACACCCGTGGTTGATCCGACATCAGAACCTATGGTTCAACCACCACCATCGGGTTTTGATAACCCAATTCCTACATATCCAGACACGTCTGGATATAATCCATTGAATCGGTCTACGCTGATAGACTTAAACTATCAGGCGCCAGCATACGACCCTTATGTACAAGCGGTTGTGCATAATGCACTTTACCCGTCTCCTTTTCCCTCTTCTTACCCAACTACTGGATATCCCAAATATGGATACCAGTATCCCGTTGTGCCTCCACCACAACCTCAGCCACCGCCATAACTTGAGCCATTAATAAGACCTTAGAACGAATGCAAGGAAATGCAGCAACAGGCTGAAAAGACGGAGAAGAAGACAAGTAAATTCTTCAAGTAACTCTCCAAGTTAGTTAGAGGAAAGAAGGACAAGTAATGTTCTTCTATTTTGTATTTAAATTTCAAAAGTCCCTGCGTGGACATATTTTTCCCTTAGTCCATGCGTACACATGTTTTTCCTTTAGTCCCTGCATGGACAATTAGTTTATTTCAAATTCCTGTTTAAGGCAATTTTGTAATTCTCTTATCATTTTTATTTTTTATGAAAAGTTTTGGAATTATTTATATATGTATTAGTTACATCCTTTGTGAATCGATCGTATCAATTTTAATTCGAATTTTATCGATCTACTATACGATTCCAAAAGATCTTCTTGATGGTTTTGACCAGCAAAATGGCAATGTCCATATTAATTGGCAAACATAAATGGTAGTTCAGGATGAATAGCCATTCTATCATGATAGTTAAGGAAGTAAAGCTCTTCTATCCGAGGTGGTGAACAATGTTCAAACCTCAAAGTCATTATGACTTTTATTAGTCAACCATTAAGGTAATTATTCCATGTTAACATTCGAGTAATGTTAACACTCCAGGCAGTGTGATCTGAGGGACCACATTAGCCATCTGGGTAATCGACCATGTTCAAACCCTATAGCCTATATGATCAAATTTGATTTCGGCTAATATCATCGAAGCGATGATTATATTACAGCATCCTTAGTGATGTATTGCCTACGAGCTATATTCTATTTGTCCATTGTGACAATGACAATTGGGGTCTTATGCTCCCTGTCCAAAGGCAATGAACTTTGATTTAAACCTTAAAATGTTATGATCCAATGAGATCACGGCTTATATATTTTATGTCCATCATGACAGGACAATGTCCCATATCTTAATGTCCTTCAAGACAAGCCTATGAGCTATCTAAAATTTGCCATTATGGCAGTGCTATTGGGACCTATGATCCACTGTCTAATGAATTCAATGACTTTGTCCAATTAGTAATTGCCTTTAGTGGTACATTTTGAGACCTAGGCCAAATACATATAAATATTCAAAATAACATTCATTTGAAATGTTAAAGCCAGACAATTGTGACATTGTGCACACTAGTCTAATAAGGCAAAGGATTCGTAAATCCAAACTTTAAAGCCTATATGGTTAATTGATACCATGGCATATACATATTAAGTCGTCAATTACGATGACTAACTATTGCGATCATCTAATTTGGTGTTTAGTACCAAATCTACGAAATGGCTCATTCTGATGAAGCAAGTAGCAGATATAATAATAATGATGACGCTGCAAATGTAATCATCAATGCTGATGATTTCCAAGCTCGCATTGATGCGGTTGTTGGAAAGGCCATGGAATGATTTAAGGAGTCGAGTGTTAGTTGCTCCAAGCCTATATCAATTCCACATTCTTCAGCTCGAAAGAGAGCTCTGTCCACTCCTATAATGCTATGAGTGAACAAAAGAGGCAGGACCTTCATGAAAGGTCTCGTATCTCTAAGGATGGTTGATCGTACAAATACTTTATATCTTGCAAACCCCAAGATTTCACTAGGAAAAAGGAGCCATCGATGCTTTGAGGTGGCTCAGATGGAAACAGTGGTTGATATCAACGGGTGTGCTGTCAAGGATATTGTTAAGTTTGTCTTTCAATCATTTAAGGGCGATGCCCTAACATGGTGGAAAGCCATGATCTAGTCGATAGGGAAAGTAGCACTGTATAATATGAAATGGTCCAAGTTTGTGGACCTGATCAAGGAAACATACTGTCCTACTCACGAAGTTGAGAATGTAGAGTCTGAATTTTTGACTCTTACCATGAAGAATCTGGATTGTCGGAAATATGTTTCCGACTACAATTCACTATCCAAATTGGTTCCATATCTGATATCCCCAGAACCCAAGCGTATAGCACGCTTTATTAGTGGTTTGGCACCAGAAATAAAAGGCATGGTTAAAGCATCCAAGCCTACAACCTTTAGATCTGCTGTGGATCTATCTTTCTCTCTCACTCAAGATGAAGTGAGATTGAGGTTTGTTCGATCTGAGACTAACAAGAAGAGAAAGAGAGATGATGATCACTCTCAACATTTAAGGAAAGGCAAGTCAGGGTTCAATAAGAACCAACAAAGGTCGGATGAAGTCCTCTCTTCAAAACTTTTGGGAAACGACACTAGGGACAGTGTCAAATAGAGCAGAAACCCAAGCAGTGTTGTGTCTGCAAGAAAGTTGGTCACTAGTCCCATGAATGTAGGGACATAAAGAATGTTGTGTGTTATTGGTGTGGTGATAAGGGCCACATCAAGACCAACTGCCCCAAAGCTACGAAAGAAGGCGCAACTAAGCCTGGAGTGGTTCTGAAGGGAAATGTCTGGGCCTTTCCGATGAATGCTAGAGAGGCTGTGAATGACAATAATGTCAGAACGGGTGTGTTCCTCGTCAATGATATCTTTGCTATAGTTTTGTTTGATTCGGGTGCTGATAAGTCTTTCGTAGATCGTAAGTTTAGTAAGCTACTAAACATGCCCATAAGAACTTTAGACATAACTTATGAAGTAGAACTCATCGATGGAAACATAGAAACCGCTTCTTCCATTCTTGATGGATGTGTTATATCCATTAAGGATCATTCTATTCGTATCTCTCTTCTGCCAATGAAATTGGCGGGGTTCGATGTAGTCTTAGGCATGGATTGGTTATCTCGTAACCAAGCCCGCATTGACTATGATAAGAAACTCATTGAAATTAAAACCCCATCTGGAAATGCTCACCATCTTAGGAGACCTTCATTACGGTTTATCGGAAAAAGCATCACTGCTTAAGGCATCAAGGTGTATGAAGAGAGGATGTGTCAATTACATGGCACAAGTCATCCTAGACGAACCAAAACACAAGATTGAAGACATTCCAATCATTTATGAGTATCCGACTGTGTTTACCATGGATAAGCAACTGGAGTTTAGGATCGACATCCAACCTGGAGCAGCTCCTATAGCTACAACTACATACCGTTTAGCCCCCATTGAAATGAAAGAATAAAGAACCCCACTTGATGAGCTTTTGGAGAAAGGATTTATACAGCCTAGTTCATCACCTTGGGGACCTCCTATCTTGTAAGTTAAAAAGAAAGACGGTTCAATGCGGATGTGCATTACTATCGTGAGTTAAACAAAATAAAGATCAAGAATCGTTTCCACTGCCCAGGATCGACGAATTGTTTGATCAACTTCAAGGAGCCAGCTACTTTTCAAAGGTTGACTTGAGATCGGGTTACCATCAACTGAAGGCAAGGAGTGAAGACGTACCAAAGACTGCCTTCAGGACCAGATACGGTCAATATGAGTTTCTAGTGATGCCTTTTAGGCTCACTAATGCACCAGCATAATTCATGGATCTCATGAATAGAGTTTGCAAGCCATATTAAGATAATTTGTCATTGTCTTCATAGACGACATACTTATCTATTCTCGTAATCAATCTGACCACGGGAAACATTTATGGTACATCCTAGAATTACTAAAGCAAGTGAAACGTTATGCAAAGTTCTCTAAATGTGAATTTTGGCTACAAGAAGTCCAATTCCTTGTACATGTGGTTAGTTGTCACACCCCGACTCGCAGCGGAACACAAATGCAGGGTGCGGCAGACACATGGCAATTCCGCATAATTTAAAAACATGATGTCGCATAAAGAGGAAACCTCGGTTACAACATACATAAAGTATCATATTACAACCCACAAGTTCAAGTACGGTACTACGAGCTACTACCACTCTTATTCTGCTACAGTCTGCTACCCAAGCCATCCATACGCACGTTCCTTATTCCTGCTTAGTTTTTCCTGAAATGCATGTTAGTTTTAAAAAGGGTCAGCTAACGCTGCTGGTGAGTTCCACAGGTTTAGTTGTTGTGGAACAATATGTGTTAACAAGTTTAATTGCACTGGTCATGGTCACAGTTCATCGATGGAACTTCATGAACGTACAAGTGAAACCTTGACTGTTTTACCCCGGGCCGTGTCACACAGATACTTCTGGTCCACCAACTGTGTCACGTGAAGTACAACGCCCCAGTGTAGTTATGCCTAACAACATAACCAAATGAGGACAAGTGCAGTTGACTTGTGGCCGGCGTCGCACCATCCGGCCTCAACTGGGTTTGTCAGACCAATAGTACTATCCACTGCCCACGGCTTATATTAATCACTTGCAATGGGGTAGTCGTGAGTTAGGTAATTCACATCGACCCAAGTTGGTGCAATTAACACAGTTTTGTAGCATGCAAATCTTCCCAGAAAACAGTAACACAGTTTAAAAGTGGTGGAGTTAAACTCACTCCCAAGTTGGTGAAATTAACATTGTTTGTAACATGCAAGTCCCTAGAAAACAGCAAAAACAATTTAAAAGCGGAAGTGAAACTCACAGTGCAAGTAGTAGTCTCAACTAAAGAGTGATCAAGCAACTGGATCAACTTTAATAGCAAGCATGCAAGTATGGACTTAAATCAGTATCTAGCTTGGTAATGGCTATAACTTGGATTTGGTCAGCAATTTTCACCCCGATTGAGTCTATAGGACACTGGCATGGTGATAGTGGTCAGGGTAGTATTAGTTTTCAGTTTGGCTTCCAGGCACCGTTTCGCGTGCCAGCCAAAGTCGGTTGTTTAACATGCTTGAATAATGTTATGGGAATACCAATAGTGCCAACACGTTGTTATTTAAAAATGATTAACTTTTCATTAAGAGAGTTTGGGTGTTTGGGGATTCTAGGTTGCCCAAATTTGAGTTTTCATTCCTACCGTCGGGGATTCTCCCGAACTGGCCTAGGACACACCCTTAGTCTCCAATCCGCCCTGGAATCTCCTGGAAGTCTCCTGGTGTTCCAATTATAGTACTATTCGGGTTTGGTCAGTTCCCGGTTTCGGCAGCTTCGTTATACGGTAAACTACCAAAATTATTTTAGAATGACCGGATTTTAATTCCATAAATTCCCGTTCAATCCATAATTTGAATAAAAATCTGTATATTTTTATACAAGTTAGTAAAAATCTCTAGATTATGGGAAAAATAATTTGGGAATTTATTTAGTCATTTAACTATTTAAATAAATTCTTTGTAAAACAATATTTAACCGGATAATTATCATTAACTATCATCCGTGGTCTAAAAACTTCCAAAAAAATTCAAAACATCCCTTACATGTCCAGGAACTTCTCATAAAAATTTGAGATTTTTCCGATTTGTTTTGGTGCATTTCCGGCTACCGAAAACTCCCGAAAACACGGATTTTTATTCCGAATCAAAACTCAACCAATAGACTCTGAAATTTCCCAGAACTTTCCTTATATATTTCTTAGTGTTTAGGTAAATTTTGGTGATTTATTGACTCTGTTTTTTATTTTTTTTTGAATTGTTTTGATAAAACAGTCAAAAATTCACCAAAAATCGTAGAAAATTCCAAAAATTCTAAAATTTTATATGGACACTCCTTTAAAAATTTAGCTAATCCAAGTATCACGGACCAAGTTATAGTCAAAACAAGTTTCTTCCTATCCTAGATTCGGTTTTCGGATGATATACCTAGCGTAGGCTTCGTTTCCAAGCATTCCTTGTGAGTCCAGAAGTGTGTGGGTGCTATATTCAGTACCTACACATCAAGTACAATCCAAATATGCTAGAACTTAGAACAATCAAGCCTTGTTTCATTGTTTTTCGGTTTTGAACTTTGTTACGCGTTTTTGGTCGAATAGGTGTCGATTAGGCTATCAAAACCTAAAGTTTCATGTTCTTGGCTATCATATAACACCAGGGAATTGACATGGTGCTCTTGTTCAGCCAATAAACTTGTTTAAACCCTCAAAAAACATGGATTAAAAAGGGTTTTTGTACACTAGATCATGTTTAATCAAGAAAACCTTATCAAAACCACTTGGAACATGGAGTATACCTTGAATTTGATTGAGTTATGAAGGTAATCAGCTGATATGAGGAAGAAGATGACCAGATTTTTGTGAATAAAATGATAAAAAAAAAGAAAAAATAATATAAAAGGGGGGTGGCGGTTTAGGGGTGGGGTGTTGTTAGGATCTGAGTTTGACCTGATTGCGTTGTTATAAACAAATTGGATACAAAATAAGATAAAACATATAAAACTTGCAGCGGAATACGATTTAAAACTTTGTAACACAATCAAATGAGAGATTAGCTTTCATCACACAATGTTTTCATTACTCAAAAGATTGAAAAGAATACACGTAATTACATGCATGAATAACTAACTCCCCCTCAGCCCGAGCTTCACACAGATTAGATTATACAAGATAAGTGTTTTGTGGGTGAACTAAGTAGAATAGTACATGCACTGTCTATTTATAGTACAATCCTAACCTCTGAAGCATATTTGCTGACCTCACAAAGACAATAACATCTAACTAATCCTAACAACATCTAACCACTGCTAATGCTAACCTCTCATACACATACAAAAAACTGATGGTTATCCAACTAGGACGCTAACCACTGATGAGCTAACCACTGTTTAAGCTTTATCATATGTTCTTCAAAGGGTGATCAGACCTTTGACTTTGAACAGACTTTTGACTTCAAGCAGAGGTTTGGTGTTCAACAGTCTTTATGACCAGCAGAGCTTAGCACTGAGCAGATGTAAGGGCTATCAGATGTTAGGGGCCTTGTCATTGAGGGAAGCTGTGAACCAAAACACTGTTTATTCTGGACCATTTAGCAGAGATCTGTTTTGTCATTTTATCATTTGTTCTTTTGTAGGGTTCAATCCCAACAAGTGCCCCTACCCCTCTTATGCTTTGTCGTGCTTCGTAAAACATGTTAAAAGATGATGTTTGTCTTCGATGTTGCGTTTAGGTTCATTTTCGGGTCCTGTACGCGTCTCCGATTTGTGAACCGGGCTCCATTTTTCGCATTCTTAGTGTCAAAAGACTCGGTTTTAAAAACTGAGCATAACCGTCTCGAAACCCGAGCAGGGTACGTTTTAATCATAAAAGCCTTGAATTACGTTGGTTTAAGTGTTTTTAGGCTTGATCGACCGTTCCTTGCATGTTGGCTAGCCTTTCGTCGCTCTTAAAAAAAAGTTTCCCTAACCAGGAACCGCCTTGTGTTGTGTGCCCATATTTGCTTCTAACCTTATGTCATAGTCTATGGCACATAATCAAGATGTTTCAGGAACTCAGAATCATAAAGGGCCCTACGTTGGCCTAGTAATCATGATCGAATGTTCAATGCACTGTTAAACGTCAAGTCTCCGTTTAACACGTTGTTAAAGGCTAAGGACACCAACCTCGCATCGTTGGCCCTTAATAGTGTCATGTTAACCATGATGTTCTCACGGATTGCTCCGAGACATATCAGACATCGTTTAGTATAGCACACAAGTGATGCAAATTCGCAAAGTTCACGTGCAATTATTGTTTTAATCATGTTTTAAGTTTAGGACCAATTAAGGTGTACCTGGTTTCGTCATGTGACAACTGTGCTTTCTGATTTGTATTTTATCTGATAATGTTATATCAATAAAAAAATTTGTGTTACATTTTATGAGTTTTGTATATTTACTATGACATTTGTGTATTTTTAATCCTTGTTTAAATCTGATCTTTTAAACCTTTTCTGGAAGTGTAATCGCAAAACGAAATTAGTTAAACGCAACATATAGTCCGGATAGAGACATAAGCTAAACATACCCTAAATATCCTTTATATAACTTAGAAATAAGTTTTGAAGGGTTTGGTATGTCACAAATAAGCTTATTCGATCACAGAGACTATTTAGGACAAACTATGAAAGTCTACCGATTCTCGTAGCGACACACACTCCAGAACAAGTTCACAAGCTTAACATACCTTAAATAACTTTTATATAACTTAGAAATAAGTTTTGAGGGGTTCGGTATGGAAAAAACACTCTTTTGTAACTTCGGGGGCTATTTGCAAATTTTGCGAAACTATGCTTTTTGCGTATATCGCTATCCGGAACATGTACGAACATCCAAAAATTTTTCTAAATATTAAAATATCATATTTTAGTGATTCGAATGCAAAAATGTCATTCATTACACATTTACGTCATACACACGTTCGTTACGATTTTTGTTATAATTAACCGAAAACCGCGACCGTACGACCAAACGAACCGAGCTCTGGAACATTTTTGACACATTTCAAGTTCCCTATGTTATTTCATCCTTATGAAGCTTGAAAATCGGGTTAACGGGTGTTAAAAGTGCCAAAACGCGTTAAAAACAAGTTCAGGGGCCTGTTTTGCCAATTTTTTAAAGTTTCTGCCAGCTAAAGGGCCTACGGACCGTAAGCCCAAAGTCCTTACGGTTTGTAGGGACCCCCAGCTCACTAGAAACATGGTAGCAGCTGAATAACTTCATTTTTAAATCATGAATCCGACTTTTCCACCCTTAATTCTGCACTTGACACCTATGGGACACTAATCAAACTTGTGGGTGAGTCAATGGACACTTGTTAATCACCTATAACATCAAGAAAACTATAAATACCATAGTGTTCTTTACATTTGAAAACTTGCAACCATTGTTCTTCCTATAACCTGCCACAAATCCGAAATTGCAACCTCCTTGGAGCTATTCTATGGTTCTTGAATCATTCCGTGGTGTGTGTAAGCATTCCACTCTTGCTATGTTCAATTATTATAGCTTAATTTGATTAAAAATCAAACAGTTTGACTTCTGTTTGACTTTTAGTTTTGATCATGAATTGATCAAGATAAAGCTTAATTGAAACTTGCAAAATGATGGTAAACAAGGTGGTTATGATCCCTAAAAATCATGCCTACCAATTCCCACCATTTCTAGTTATTTTGGCAAGTCAAAGTTTCGGTCAAAATGCGATTTTTGCGCATTTTGCGTCGGATCTGTTTTCGGGTATCAAAACAGGTTGTTTTGATGCTAAAATACTTTTATAAACTTATTAAGACATGTCAAGATATGTCAAATTCGTCACTCTTGTTATAGTGCTTGTTTAGATTCAAAAGTCTAGCGGTTTGACCACCACTTTGACTTTTGAATCTGACCCATTTGGTCGATTTTTAGACCCGACCAAATACATATTTATGACCATAATATATAGGGAATAACCCTCTGAGGTAATACCTTATGGTCATGTCTTTCGGATAGTGTTATGTTAATCAATGGTAATATCCCTTAAAAATGACCAAAATGCCCTTTTTCGCAAGAAAACCAATTAAACACATAGGTATAATAAATTTTTGTATATAACTTGATCAAATAACATTTTAACCATGTTCAAGCAGTTATAACTTATCATAACACATATCTAACCATCCAAATGCGTAGTTACGCAAATGAGGCGTTAAAGTAGCTTAAACTACATTAACGGGTCATAGCGGGTCAAAGGCACTTAAAAATCTTTCCAACTCAGAATGTAAACTTATTAAACCATATCATATGAGTTCCAACACTCACTTGGTTTATAAGGTCTCATTCTATCTAAATCTTCCAATTTCAAGTTCTTATATTTACATAGTTAACCCTTTATAGTAGAGATGGGCATAATCGGGTTTTATTATTACCCGGAACCGGTTCCAACCCGGACCCGGTTCTGCTTGGATGTCATTGGAACCGGGTATGGTGTGCAACCGGGTCCAGTTCCTACCCGGGTTCACACCCAAGAATATGGAACCGTGTAGAACTGGGTACGGGTATTATGGAACCGGGTATGGTGCGGAACCGGTTTCTGATAGTGTTGGAAACCGGTTCCTGACAGTCAAACCTGCAATTTACTGTTCAGAACTGGTTCCTGACAGCCATTTACTGTTCAGAACCGGTTCCTGACAGTCAAAACCTGCCTTTTACTGTTTAGAACCGGTTCCTGATAAAATGTTACGTTGGAACCGGTTCCTGATAAATGTTACCGTTGGAAACCGGTTCCTGATTAAAAAAACGGTTTTTTTTTTTGTATATAAACCCCTTCCTACTTACAATTTCTAAACTTAACACTCACCATCATCAACTTACAAAATCAATCAACTTCTAAATTCTTGCAAAATACCTATGGCATGCAAATGTTCCGGCACCGGTTCTTCAAATGTTTGATGTAACCCGTTTGGTTTTTAATAAAGTTTGTGTAATGTTTCTTTCTATTGTGTTTGTTATGTTTGATTTTTATTATTAGTTACATTGTTAAAAAAAAATAGTAACAATAATCGGTTAAAATTAAAAAACAAATTAATCGGTTACAATATATAAAAAAATAAACCGGTTACAAAAAAAAATTAAAAATTACTCAGAACCGGTTCCAGTAAGATTTTATTTCTTTGATCGTTTACTAGCGGCAGGTGCAACACTTTCCGATGAGTTTCTCTTAGGTGCGGGTACCTCGGTACAATCGTCGTCCGAATCGTTAGTCTCCACTTCTTCGTCCTCCTCTTCGTCAACAATTTTATGCTCTAACTCAACTTCATCTTCTAGACTAGTTTTATGTTGAACACGATCAACGACATCCAAATGGTCCTTTAAGCATATTGCCATCTCTAGCGATTCTGGAGTTAGTCTTGTTCTTCTAATTGACAAAACCCTGCCACTAAGAGAAAACACACTTTCCGAAGCTACCGTGGAAGCTTGGACCGTTAGTATATCACGAGCCATGGTGGCTAGAATCGGGTATTCGGATTCTTTCGATTTCCACCATGCCAAAACATCAAATTTCCTATACTCCTTGGTGGTCATAGTAAGCGAATACTGATTTTTTTATATCTCCCAAGTTCACTACCCCTTTGTTGTCTAGCGGTCTCGTCTCTAACGACATTCAACATGGTTATAAGTGGATCCCCGCTTGTTTCGTCGATAGAGGCTGTGGACCGAGACTCAAACAAATTTGTATGATTTTTTTCACCATATTTTTTAAAATAATGATCATAAAGTTTGGCCATACACTCATTGAATATTTTTTTGTTTTTTCTTTTAAAGTTGGATCCTCCTCATGCATATCCAACTTGTCATAAATTTCATCAATTAAAGCTTCAACACCCGGTATGTTTAAAGCTGGATTTAAAGCAACGGCACATAGAAAAACGGGTGGTAATTCTAAAAAATATTTTTAAAATTTTTGAATCATTGGTCTCGTCATATTCCTTAACATGTCACTAGAATTTTCGAACTTTTTAAAATTAGTTGTTATCAAATACAATTGGTCCACAACTTTAGAACTAGTAGGATAATAAACACCGGAAATCAAAGTCGTTGTAGTTTTAAAAACTTGTAAAAAAGTACTTAGGTTATTAATATTTTCCCAAGCCGTGTCGGGAAAGGGGACGACTAGGTACTCATCACTTAAAGTTGTATGAAAAGATTTTGAAGTGCCCATTTGCTTTATAGCCATTTCAAACATATGACAAGTTGAATTCCAACGAGTCGGTATATCCCAATTCGGTCCAATAATTTTTTAGTTGACATCTTTACAAAGTTTTTTATATTCTTGATATCTTTCTTTACACTTTTGAAAACATCTTGGAGCATAGCTCTAAATGCTATAATAAAATCCGATACAAATTGATCTTTTAAACCGGTTTGCACTACTAAGTTAATAATATGTGCAACACATCGTGTGTGAGAAAAAACACCATCAAGTATTGGTTTGTACTTCAACTTTAATTTTTCAATCGCTGTTGTGTTGTTTGAAGCGTTATCAAAGGATATTGAAATTTTTTATCTTTTAAACCATATTTAATTATTGTGCCATTTATAATTTTATAAATATTTTCTCCCGTATGAGGAGAAGGAAACTCGTCAAACGCAATCGTACGCTTCATCATTTGCCATGTATCGGGATCAACCCAATGAGCGGTGACACATATGTATGATTCCGGTAAACCATGTGGAGCCGACCACACATCACTAGTTAGGTTTACACTAGTTTTTAAATTCTTAAAAAAAACAATTAAATCTTTTTTTGCGAGCCGTCACTCATCTCGACCAACTCCCAATTGCTCCAAACTTCCTTACTGCGATTATGAGACAATGTTCCAACCACATATGGAACCGATTGATCTTGAGGAACATTGTTAACGGATTGGGAATTTGCGTTTTTGGAACTCTTTGAGGCCATTTGTTGATTAGAATGTGTAAAAAGAACAAGAAAGAAATGTAACAAGAAGAATAGATATGAGAAATTGTGTGCTAAACAATAGATTTCTAAACAATATATATAGAATCGGTTCCAACGGTCAGGAACCGGTTACAACGGTAACATTTTAACGGCTATAACCGGTTCCAACGGTAACATTATAACGGGTATAACCGGTTCCAACGGTAACATTTTAACGGGTATAACCGGTTCCTTCTAGAACTGAATTTCCGGGCACTGGTAGGAACCGGGTACGGGTAGGAACCGGGTACGACCCGATTCCAATGGTAAAATTGTGGAACCGGGTTGGAACCAATGGGTATTTTGAACCCGGAACCGGTTCTACTTAATGTCGGCTAGGAACTGGACCCGGTTCCAGTTCGGTTCTACCGGTTCAGGTTCGAAACCGGATTTATGCCCATCTCTAGTTTATAGGACACACTTGATTTTCCCGGACTCTTAGTCTTGGTTTATCTTCTTGAACAAGGATACTTTTGCCACCACAAGTGAGTACATTGTCCCTCTTTTTACGTTTTCAAATGTTTTGGGGTGAAACATATTGTGCCTATATCTACTTTCGTGTTTTTATGACATATTACATGCTTTGATTACTAGTACATATACTACATGACTTTCATGCATTTGATTTACATGTTGATTTGCATAATTAACACATTGGTTTTTCAAAGACATTTTTGCTATGTATGTTGACCTAGCATACTAGTACATGGTTTTCAAAGACATTTTCAAAAGACATCTTTTGGACATTTTCAAAGACATTTTCAAGACATGCTTACATTGTTATTGACATTCTGGTACGTTGAACTCGACAATGATACATTCATTAACATTGATCACGCCGACCGGTAGTATGTAATGGTACCATAGGATTGACAATCCCGTCCCCACTTCCAAGGTATCTTTGGAAGCGACCTTAGGGAATGACAGAATCCGATGAACATTGATAAACCCTTGACGGGATAAGGGTTTATCCGACAGTGAACAAGGCTTGAATGTGTTCACCAACAATCCATAATATATGTTTTAACAATAAAGGCAAATGGTTTATAAAACTCGACATTTTTCACTCGACATTGGTTTACTCGACATTAGTTCACTCGACATTGTTTACATGACATTTATTTACATATTACTCGACATTGTTTACATGACATTTATTTACTCGACATTTGATTATTGATTTATGGTGAGTGATTTAAATAACGTGACGTATGTAATATGATAAAATCATGGTAGATACGCCAATGGTACTTCCCATATATAATCATGCATGACATATTAAACAAAATACAAGACATAACATATTTATTACAAATCATGACATTTTTTTACGAGACAAAACTTACTTTTGGTTATCTATCTGACCATTTCTTTTATATCATAATAATTTTCATATGGTTTTTATAAAAGAAAATTTTTATGGTTCATGGCGACTCTTGTACTACTTTAAACTTTTCTTACAATTATCAAAGCTATGAATCATCAACACAATTCTTTGCTGACTTTATTTTCACATATATTTCAGGTGCAAATGTTTGAGATTGATCGTGCTAGACTTAGGGCGGACTGGGCCTTAGTGACTAGAAAATCAGAATTATAGCTTAACTTTTGTTTTATTTCCGTTTTTATTCAAGACAATGTAAAGAGTATTAACTAATGAAACTTAACTTATGTGCCATGGTTATTGAAACAATAATTCTGTTACAACACTCCCCGACATTTCCGCCACGGTTTGTTGTTTTACGTGGTCGGGGTGTGACAAAAAGATTGGTATCAGAGCCAATGGTTATAGGGAATGAGGTTATTAGTAAAGCTTTGACCTAGACTATAACCTTCTTAGGACCCTAACGCCAGTTTTCTTGCGTTTAGAATTAAAACACGATACAATCACCTATCCTTAGGTGATTACTAAAACATAAACACAATTTTCAAAACGATTTTTAAATCAATCATCTATCATTAGATGATTTGTTTTTGGCTTAATGTCTTCTATGTTTTCAAAATCTCGTCAAGGTTAGGGTCTTATTAATGTGAATACGTGCAATCTGGAAGGGTGGGTGCCTGTACCCTGAGTTTTCTGTCTAAGTCTAGAGTGTTCGTATAAATCCACTTAATTGGACCAGTCACTCTTACCTATGAACTCTTTGGGTTAGTGTCCACTTATAGGCTAAAGCATGTCTCCGCGATACATTATGAAGACCCATTTACTTTGATTAGTCATTGTGTGTCATTCGTTTGTTTTGAGCAACGAATGAATGACCACCATCCTTACATTTGTCGATATTTTGTCATCTCCTTTTTGATTATCCAACATTCATCTCAATTGTTTGCTCTCATGTTTTCTCTCTTTTAGAATGCCTCCTCGAGGAGACGTAAACCCTAATCCGGACCCCGCCATGGCAGCTATGATAGCTCAGCAGATTGCTGCTGTACTACCTAATCTCGTAACTCAAATGAACCAAGCCAATAACAACAATGCACCTGCTGTGTGCAACTTTAAACAATTAAATTCGGCTAAACTACTCAAGTTTAGTGGCTCTGAGGGAGCAACTGGGCTCCTACAGTGGTTTGAAAGTCTAGAGAATACTTTTCGTCATGTGCAATGTCCGAATGAGCATAAGGTTGAGTTTCTTCAAGCGTGTTTGAAAAGAGAGCGTTAACATGGTGGAACGGAGTGATGAGAGACAGGGGTGGTGACGTTGCTATGGGTCAGACTTGGGAGGAACTCAGAGCCTTAATGATGAAAGAGTTTTGCCCCCGACATGAAAAGCGGGCACTCGAAAATGAGTTCCATGACCTGAAGCAAGATAGTGGTGAGCATCGTGCGTATAATGACAGGTATGAGGAGTTGAGTTTGTTAAGTCCTGAGATGGTGACACCTTTGGATAAGGCATTCGAGAAATACATAGATGGTCTTCCTGACCATAAAAGGATATTGTCACTGGCAGCAAACCCACTACTGTCAGGCAAGCCATTGAGCTATCTGTGACACTGACTGAATCACAGATAAAAAAGGGTAAGCTCCATCGTAAGGGTGACAAGAAATCGTCTAACAAGTCTGAGAATGAAAAGGGTAAGAAATCCGAAGGTTCGAAGAAGTCTAGGAAGCGCAAGGCTTCCAAGAATTTTGCAGTCACTACTCAGCCCAACCAAGCTGCACCTAATCAAGCTGCTCCCAACCAGCCTGCTCAGCCTCCCACCAAGAAACAGTATACCAACACTACACCTGTGTGCAATAGGTGCAACAGTCATCACCAGCCTCATCTTCCATGTCGTACTATACAAACTGTGGTAGATCTGGTCATCTGGCCAATGTTTGTTGTTATCCTCCTAACCCGAATAATGTAGCTCGTAACCCTGTTTAGCAGCCAGCCAATCCTGCACGACCTCATTACCCACCCGGATCTTGCTACAACTGTGGGGATCTCACCCACTACCGTAACAATTGCCCAAGATTGGCAAATGCGAACCAGGCTCGTGGACGAGCTTTCAATATTAATGCGAACGAGGCACGGGTAGATAACGAGGTGGTAAATGGTGCGTTCTTTGTTAACAACCATCCTGCTTCTATACTATTTGATTCGGGTGCTGATATATGTTTTGTGTCATTAACATTTAAGCTTCTACTTGCAGAACCAAGAACCAAACTAGGAAAGCCCTTGACAGTAGAAATAGTCAGTGGTGAACCTCTTATACTCGATTATGTCATTCCTGGTTGCCTATTAAACCTTAATAACCATCTTTTTCCTATTAACCTCACGCCTATGCAACTTGGGAGCTTTGACATTATAGTGGGAATGGATTGTTAACCAAACATCATGCTGAGGTGTTTTGTTTCGATAAGATTGTTCGTATACCTCTTCCGTCTGGTGAAATTCTGGAAGTTAGTGGAGAAAAACTAGGTAGTAGCCTCAAACTCATGACTTGTACCCAAGCTCAGAAATACTTGCGGAGTGGCATTCTTGGCACATATTGTAAAGGAGAAAGGTAAGGGCAAAACTATTCGAGATATCCTCGTGGTTCGGGATTATCCCGAGGTTTTTCCAGATGAGTTTCGTATAGACCTTGTACTTGGTGCCAACCCTATTGCTAAATCTCCGTATCGTCTTGCACCGTCAAAGATGCAAGAGTTGTCAAAACAGCTTCAAGAGTTATCTGACAAAGGATTCATTAGACCGAGCTTTCCCCTTAGGGTGCTCCTGTTATTTGTGAAAAAGAAAGATGGGTCTTTTCGCATGTGTATCAATTACCGTGCGCTTAACAAACTCACAATCAAGAATCGATATCCCCTACCTCGCATTGATTATCTTTATGACCAACTACAGGGTGCTACTTGCGTTTCAAAGATTGATCTACGATCTGGGTATTATCAGCTTCGTGTACTCGAGGAAGATATTCCCAAGACAGGCTTCCGCACTCGTTATGGCCATTATGAGTTCACTGTTATGCCCGTCGGCTTAACCAATGGTCCTGCCGTCTTCATGGACTTGATGAATAGGGGTTGTAAGCCTTATTTGGACAAGTTCATCATTGTTTTTATTGATGACATCTTGATTTATTCCAAGACACGAGCCGATCATGAACAACATCTTCGTCTAACAATGGAACTCCTAAAGAAAGAACAACTTTACGCCAAATTCTCCAAGTGTGAATTTTAGCTTAAGGAAGTTCAGTTTTTGGGATATATTGTCAACGAACAAGGTATTCATGTGGTTCCCGAAAAGATTAGTGCAATCGGGGATTGGAGTACACCTACTACTCTTACTGAAGTTTGTTCATTCTTGGGTCTCGCGGGTTATTACCGTCGTTTCATTCCTAATTTCTCCAAGATTGTGGTTCCCCTTACTACTTTAACTCAAAAGAATAAACCTTTTGAGTGGGGACCCAATCAGGAAGAAGCTTTTCAGACTCTAAAACAAAAGCTTTGTGATGCTCCTATTCTATCTTAACCCGAGGGTAACGATGACTTCGTTGTATATTGTGATGCGTCTAGCTTAGGCCTCGGTTGTGTCCTTATGCAAAGAGACAAAGTTATAGCTTATGCATCGAGACAACTGAAAGTTGACAAAAATAATTACACCACTCATGATCTTGAGTTGGGTGCTGTTGTTTTCGCCCTCAAAATTTGGAGACATTATCTTTATGGTAAAAAGTGTGTGGTTTTCACGGACCACAAAAGTCTTCAACACATCTTCAATTAGAAAGAACTAAACATGAGGCAACGATGATGGGTTGAACTTCTGAACGACTACGACTGCAAAATTCGCTACCATCCTGGTAAGGCGAATGTCGTAGCCGATGCGCTAAGTCGTAAAGAACGGCCGAGCTGCATTGTGTACAGGTCCGATCTGATATCCAGACACGTATTCTTGAGGCTCAACGCACTTGTGTCACGCAAGATAAACTAGGTGATGAACTGCCACATCATCTCGAGCTTCAGCTAGAAACAAAAGACAATGGGTTATCTTATTATCTGAACCGTTTGTGGGTTCCAAATCTAGACAATCTCTGCACCTTTATAATGGATGAAACTCATAAGTCTCGTTATTCAATATATCCAGGTGCAGACAAAATGTACACGGATCTTCGCACCCAGTATTGGTGGCCGGGTATGAAGAAAGACATAGCTTTGTACGTCTCCAAATGCCTTACTTGTCTCAAAGTTAAGGCGTAACATCAATGTCCTTCTGGTTTGCTTGAACAACCAGATATTCCGGTTTGGAAATGGGAAAGCATTGCCATAGATCTTATTACAAAATTACCGCGTACACCTAGAGGACATGATGCCATATGGGTAGTCGTTGATCGACTAACAAAGTCAGCACATTTTATAGCTATTCGTGAGGATTTCTCTGATGACAAACTTGCTAAGATTTATGTGGATGAAATAGTATCTCGTCATGGTGTCCCTTTGGATATCATATCTGATAGTGATGCTCGATTCACATCTCATTTTTGGAAAACCATGCATTCTGCCATGGGATCCAAGCTTAACTTGAGCACTGCTTATCATCCTCAAACGGATGGACAATCTGAAAGGACGATCCAAACATTAGAGGATATGCTAAGAGCCTGTGTGATTGACTTTTGTGGTTGTTGGGATTCGCATCTACCTTTGATCGAGTTCTCTTACAACAATAGTTATCACTCCAGCATTGATATGGCACCTTTCGAAGCTCTTTATGGTCGAAAATGTCGTTCACCTGTCTATTGGAATGAGATTGGTGAATCTCGATTCACTGGACCGGAACCTATTCATGATACAATGGACAAAGTCAAGAAGATTCGCGAAAACCTTCTGACAGCTAGAAGCCGTCAAAAGAGTTACGCGGATAAACGACGCAAGCCTTTGGAATTCCAAGTCGGTGATCACGTCCTACTCAAGGTATCCACTTGGAAGGGAGTGATTAGATTCGGGAAGAAAGGAAAACTTGCACCACGTTATGTTGGACCGTGTAAGATCATTGAGAGATTCAGAAAAGTAGCCTACAAACTTGAGCTACCTCCTAAGCTTGGAAATGTTCAACAAACCTTCCACGTGTCCAATTTAAAGAAGTGCTTGGCTGATAAAAACCTCCACATCCCTCTTGATGAAATTCGTGTTGACAACACGATGCATTTTGTTGAGAAACCTGTGGAAATATTGGAACGCGAAGTCAAAAAGCTAAAGCGCAGATGGATACCGATTGTTAAAGTCCTTTAGGAATTCAAACGTGGCCCAAAATTTACTTGGGAACGAGAGGATCAAATGAAGGCAAATATCCACATCTTTTCTCACCAATTTCCTCAAGCTAAATTTCGGGACGAAATTTCCTGAAGTAGGGGAGACTGTGACAACTGTGCTTTTCGACATTTGTATTTTATCCGACAATGTTATATCAATAAAAATTTTTTGTTACATTTTATGAGTTTTGTATATTTACTTATGACATTTGTGTATTTTTAATCCTTGTTTAAATCCGATCTTTTAAACCTTTTCTGGAAGTGTAATCGCAAAACGCAATCAGTTAAACGCAACGTATAGTCCGGAATAGTGACATAATCTAAACATACCCTAAATGTCCTTTATATAACTTAGAAATAAGTTTTGAAGGGTTTGGTATGTCAAAAATAAGCTTATTCGATCACACGGACTATTTACGACAAACTATGAAAGTCTACCCATTCTCGTAGCGACGCACACTCCGGAACAAGTTCACAAGCTTAACATACCTTAAGTAACCTTTATATAACTTAGAAATAAGTTTTGAGGGGTTCGGCATGGAAAAAACACACTTTTGTAACTTCGGGGGCTATTTTTCAAATTTTGCGAAACTATGCCTTTTTGGGTAAATCCCTATCCGGAACATGTACGAACATCCAAAAATTTTTCTAAACATTGAAATATCATATTTTAGTGATTGGAATGCAAAAATGTCGTTTGTTACGCCTTTACGGTCATACACGCGTTCGTTATGATTTTTGTCGTAATTAACTGAAAACCGCGACCGTATGACCCAACGAACCGACCTCTGGAACATTTTTGGACACATTTCAAGTTCCCTGTGTTATTTCATCCTTATGAAGCTTTAAAATAAGGTTAACGGGTGTTAAAAGTGCAAAAACGCTTTAAAATAAGGTTAACCGACCTCTGCAAAAACAAGTTCAGTGGCCTGTTTTACCAATTTTTGAAAGTTTCTGCCAGCTAAAGGGCTTACGGACCATAAGCCCAAAGTCCTTACGGTCCGTAAGGGACCCCCAGCTCACCAGAAACGTGGCAACAACTGAATAACTTCATTTTTGACTCATGATTCCAACTTTGCCACCCTTAATTCTGCACTTGACACCTACGGGACACTAATCAAACTTGTGGGTGAGTCATGGGACACTTGTTAATCACCTACAACATCAAGAAAACTATAAATACCATAGTGTTCTTTACATTTGAACTCTTGCAACAATTGTTCTTCATATAACCTGCCACAAATCCGAATTTGCAACCTCCTTGGAGCTATTCTCTGGTTCTTGAATCATCCCTTGGTGTTTGTAAGCATTCCACTCTTGCTATGCTCAATTATTATAGCTTAATTTGATTAAAAATCAAACACTTTGACTTCTGTTTGACTTTAAGTTTTGATCATGAATTGATCAAGATAAAGCTTAATTGAAATTTGCAAAATGATGGTAAACAAGGTGGTTATGATCCCTAAAAATATGCCTGCAGATTCCCACCATTTCTAGTTATTTTGGCAACTCAAAGTTTCGGTTAAAATGCGATTTTTGCGCATTTTGCATCGGATCTGTTTTCGGGTATCAAAACAGGTTGTTTTGATGATAAAATACTTTTATAAACTTATTAAGACATGCCAAATTCGTCACTCTTGTTATAGTGCTTGTTTAGAGTCAAAAGTCTAGCGGTTTGACCACCACTTTGACTTTTGAATCTGACCCATTTGGTCGATTTTTAGACCCGACCAAATACATATTTATGACCATAATATACAGGGAATAACCCTCTGAGGTAATACCTTATGGTCATGTCTTTCGGATAGTGTTATGTTAATCAATGGTAATATCCCTTAAAAATGACCAAAATGCCCTTTTCGCAAGAAAACCAATTAAACACATAGGTATAATAAATTTTGACATATAACCTGATCAAATAATTTAACCATGTTTAAGCAGTTAAAACTTATCATAACACATATCTAACCATCCGAATGCGTAGTTACGCAAATGACGCGTTAAAGTAGCTTAAACTACCTTAACGGTCATAGCGGGTCAAAGGCACTTAAAATTCTTTCCAAATCAGAATGTAAACTTATTAAACCATATCATATGAGTTTCAACACTCACTTGGTTTATAAGGTCTCAGTCTATCTAAATCTTCCGATTTCAAGTTCCGATATTTACATAGTTAACCGTTTATAGGACACGCTTGATTTTCCCGGACTCTTAATCTTTGTTTATCTTCTTGAACAAGGATACTTTTGCAACCACAAACAGTGTAAGTACATGTGCCACACTTCTTTTATATATTACATGCTTTGATTACTAGTACATATACTACATGACTTTCATGCATTTGATATACATGTTGTTTTGCATAACTTTAAAATATTGGTTTTTCAAAGACATTTTTGCTATGTAGTTGACCTAGCATACTAGTACATGGTTTTCAAAGACATTTTCAAAAGACATTTTTTGGACATTTTCAAAGACATTATAGAAGACATGCTTACATTGTTATTGACATTCTGGTACCTTGAACTCGACAATAATACATTCATTAACATTGATCATGCCGACCCATAGTATGTAATGGTACCATAGGATTGACAATCTCATTCCCACTTCCTTGGTATGTTTGGAAGCGACATTAGGGAATGACAAAATCCGATGAACATTGATAAACCCTTGACCGGATAGGGGTTTATCGACATTAACAAGGCTTGAATGTGTTTGCCAACAATCCATAATATATGTTTTAACAATAAAGGCAAATGGTTTATAAAACTCGACATTTTCACTCGACATTGGTTTACTCGACATTGTTTACTCGATATTGTTTACTCGCCATTAGTTTACTCGACATTGTTTACATGACACTTATTTACATGACATGGTTTACTCGACATTAGTTTACTCGACATTGTTTACTGACATTGTTTTACATCGACATTGTTTACATGACATTTATTTACTCGACAATTGATTATTGATTTATGGTGAGTGATTTAAATAACATGACGTATGTAATATGATAAAATCATGGTGGATACGCTGATGATACTTCCTATAGTATAAGTACTTTTATTATCTTACATATTGTGGCGTTATCAAATCATTTTAAACAAAATACAAGACATGACATATTTATTACAAAACATGACATTTTTATACGAGACAAAACTTACTTTTGGTTATCTATCTAACCATGCATTATTTCTTTTATATCATATTAATTTTCATATGGTTTTTATAAAAGAAACTTTTTATGGTTCATGGCGACTCTTGTACTACTTTAAACTTTTATAACAATAATCAAAGCCATGAAGCATCAACACAAACTCCTATGTACTCGCCAACATTTCTTTGCTGACTTTATTTTCACATATGTATCAGGTGCAAATGTTTGAGATTGATCGTGCTACACATAGGGCGGACTGGGCCTTAGTGACTTCAAAATCAGAATTATAGCTTAACTTTTGTTGTATTTCCGTTTTTATCCAAGACAATGTAAACAATATTAACTAATGAAACTTAACTTATGTGCCATGGTTATTGAAACAATAATTCAGTTACAACACTCCCGACGTTTCCGCCATGGTTTGTTGTTTTACGTGGTCGGGGTGTGACACGTCATGGGTATCACAGTCTCCCCTGGTTAAGAAATTTCGTCCCCGAAATTTACTTCGTCAAGCTAGGGAAGAGGTGAGGGTATTTAGGACGGAATTCATCCTTCCGTTCCCAGGTATATCCTGGTCCTTATTTAGAGTTCCACCGGACTTTAACCAGTGAAATCTTGTTGTGCCTTAATTGTTTAACCCTTCCATCAACTATTTCTACCGGTTCTTCCACGAAGTGGAGCTTATCATCAACATGTATGTCTTCCAATCGTATCTAGGTGGCCTCGCTGGAAAGGTACTTCTTTAAGTTTGAAATGTGGAAGACATTATGAATGGCACTAAGCTCGGGTGGTAACTTCAATCTATAAGCTAGGGACCTACTTTTGCTAGGATCTCGTAGGGTCCAATGTATCGTGGGGCTAACTTTCCGGACTTTCCAAATCTGATAATGCCTTTCCATGGCGATACCTTTAACAATACTCGTTCACCAACTTTGAATAATAATGGTTTCCTGCGTACATCAGCCCAGTTTTTCTGCCGACTCTGAGCGGCTTTCAGACGATTCTGAATCTGATGAACCTTATCGGTCGTTTCTTGGACTAACTCGGATCCCGTCAGTTGGGTGTCACCCACTTCGGCCCAACAAAGTTGTGGTCGACACTTTCGACCATAAAGTGCCTCATACGGGGCTGCCTAGATACTACTGTGGTAACTATTGTTATTTGAAAATTCCACTAATGGAATATGCTTGTCCCAGCTTCCTCTGAAGTCCAGGACACAAGCACGAAACAAGTCTTCTAGTGTTTAGATTGTGCATTCCGATTGGCCGTCGATTTGGGGATGGTAAACAGTACTAAGATCGATCCACGTCCTCTAAGCTTCTTGTAGCTTCTGCCAATACCGTGAGGTAAAATGGCTGCCTCGGTCGGAAATAATAGCCATCGGGACCCCATGGCGAACTGGTCGGTTTTATAAGTGTTATGGATCAGAATAAAATGTGCGGATTTGGTTAATCGATCTACGATTACCCAAATCGCATCATGACCACGAGGCGTTCTTGGAAGATGGGTCACGAAATCCATCATGATTTGTTCCCATTTCCACTGAGGTATCTCGGGTTGTTGTAACATTCCGAGGGTTTCTGATATTCTGCCTTGACTCGCGCAGAAGTCAAGCATTGGCTTACATATTCGGCCACGTCCTTTTTCATTGCCGACCACCAATAAAATTCTTTAAGGTCATGGTACATCTTGTCTGTACCAGGGTGAATCGAATATTTCGATTTATGAGCCTCGTCCATGATCAATTGTCTCAGCTCCGAACTTGCAGGAACCCACACTCGATTCTTGAAGTACAACACCTCATCCGTTTTCTTCACAAAAGTTTTCTCATTCCCGTGCAATCTTTCACCGGGTAACTGACTTTCCTCCAAGGCTTGCATCTGCGTGTTCCGGATCTGCTCTATAAGGCTCGTCTGCACAATCATTCCCAAGGCTCTCACTCGAAGGGGTTTAATTCGATCTTTCTTACTTAGCGCATCTGCTACCACATTAGCTTTCCCTGGGTGGTACTTTATCTCACAGTCGTAATCATTTAACAACTCCACCCATCTGCGCTGCCTCATGTTTAGGTCTTTTTGGTCGAAAATGTGTTGGAGGATTTTGTGGTCCATATATATAGTACACTTTGTACCATATAAGTAATGTCTCCAAATCTTTAGTGCGATTATAATCGCGCCTTGTTCTAAGTCATGTGTCATGTGTTTCTTTTCATGCACATTCAGTTGTCTAGAAGCGTACGCAATAACTTTTATTCATTTGCATAAGGACACATCCAAGCCCTTGTCGTGTTGTGTCACAATATACGAAAAAGTCATCGTTGCCTTCGGGTAATGTCAGGATTGGGGCATCACTTAATGTTTTCTTTAACAGCTGGAATGCTATTTCTTGATCTTCACCCCATTCGTACTTCCTATCCTTCTGTGTCAAAGGGGTCAGCGATTGGGTGATACTTGAGAAGTTTTCGATGAAGCGACGGTAATATCCTGCCAGTCCCAAGAATTGGCATATCTCTTTTGGAGATTTCGGCGCCGACCAATTCTTGATTGCTTCTATCTTGCTTGGATCCACGTGGATTCCGTAGTGATCTACCACATGTCCTAAAAATTGCACGGCTTGCAACCAAAAGTCGCACTTAGATAATTTAGCGTACAGTTGTTCTGTCCATAGTATCTCCAAAATAGCACGTAAGTGATGCTCGTGCGCGTCCTTGCTTTTGGAGTAGATTAGGATATCGTTAATGAAGACGATGACAAATTTGTCAAGGTATGGTTTACACACTCTGTTGATGAGGTACATGAACATAGCCGGTGTGTTGGTTAACCCAAAGGGCATAACTAGGAACTCATAGAGCCCATAACGGGTTTGAAACGTCATCTTAGGAATATCATCCTCTTGGACCTTCACATGATGGTAACCTGACCAATGATCTATCTTAGAAAAATATCGAGCTCCTTGTAGCTGATCAAAAAGATCACCGATCCTTGGAAGAGGGTAACGATTCTTAATAGTGACCTTGTTCAATTCCCTGTAGTCGACGCACATTCGGAAGCTACCGTCCTTCTTCTTCACAAACAAAACTGGGGCTCCCCAAGGGGAATAACTAGGACGGATGAAGCCACGATCAAGTAACTCCTGTAGCTGCGTTGATAGTTCTTGCATCTCGGAAGATGCAAGACGATATGGGGCACTGGCAATGGGTGTCGTTCCCGGTATTAGGTCAATGCGAAACTCAACTTGCCGATTGGGAGGCAATCCAGACAATTCCTCCGGGAACACATCAGGGTATTCACATACTACCGGGATGTCTCAATACGCTTCTCGGCTGGCTTCTCTGTCGTGATGCTGGCTAAAAACACGTCACATCCCTATCATATATGCTTCAACACCTTGAGGTGAGATACGAGGTTTAGCATGGTACCTAGCTTCTCTCCTTGTACCATGATTGCATTCGTCGGGGATAAAGGAATCTTCACAACCTTCTGTTCACACAATACTTCTGCATAATAGTTGGACAGCCAGTCTATTCCTACCACAACATCAAAACTGCCCAATTCTACGGGTAAAAGGACAATGGGAAATTGGTAACCGTTAAGGGTTATAGGGCAGTTACAAATGAGTTGGTGACTAATGATCGGTTTCCCGTTAGCAAGTTCTAAGGTATAGGGTTTTTTAAGTCAATAGCAGACATATTCAATAGTGGCAAAAACGCAATGGAAACATAACTTCTATCAGCTCCCGTATCAAATAACAGTGACGCAAATTGATCGGAAATGAGGAACGTACCTGAAACCACATTAGGATCCTGGCGTCCGGCACCAGGCCCCATGACAAAGGCATGACCTCTAGCTGTATTCGAGGTAGATGCTTGGTTCTGGGTATTCCTTCATGCCATCTGCTTAGCTATCTTCGGGCAACTATTTCGAAAATGCTCCGTACTGCCACATCCGAAGCACGTATGGGGGTAGGTAATCTGTGGTGCTGTATGTTGAGGTCGCTGTTGAAGAGGTTGAGGCGTAGGAGGTTGAAAATAAGTTGGTTTGGGGTTGGGTTCCATGGGCACCAGTCTCGGGAAAAATGCCCATTTCTATGACACCTCAAGCATTTCACTGCTCGGCACGCACCAACGTGGTGGAGATTACACTTGTTGCACTTTGGGGCAGTTCCTTTATAGCCATCAGAGTTACCCGTTGGGGTAGTCATGGCGTAACCCAGGCTAGTGGCTCTCCCCCTCTTTTGCATTGCTGCCCCTGCTCGACTACTCTCCGGGGCTTCTCGCTTATTCTCGGCCTGCTCTCCAGGCACTGTCAAAATGTTACGTCTCACCATGTCAAATGTAACATTGTCCGACCTGGCTACCACACCGTGCATGGTCAGGTGTTCACCGAGTTGATAATACTCCTCACTTCTGGGGCCAGTCCCCAGATATACCTTTTGATCCTCTTAGGCTCCGGTCAGACCAAGTCCAGCAATATGCGTGCCAGTTCATTGAAACGGTTGGTGTAACCTGCGTGATCAGCACCTTGCATCTGCAGGTTCCAGAACTCATGTTCAAGCTTCTGAATTTCATGGGCTGGGCAGAACCTTTCCCTCATCAGTATCTTAAGATCATCCCAAGTCATAACATTAATCGCGTCCTGTCCGCGAGATTGAACAATAGTGTTCCACCAATTTAAGGCGTGGTCCATAAAGGTACAAGTTGTATACTTAACTGCGCAATCATCAGGACAATTACTTATATTAAGTAACGATTCCGACTTCTCGAACCATTTCACAAACCCATTTGGTCCTTCAGTTCCATTGAATTCCATCAGTTTACACTCCATGAAATGCTTATATGTGCAAACCGGCCTAACATTATTTAGATTATCGTTCTGACCTACCGGACCAGGTTGTGGATTCGGTTACGGGTTAGCATTAATTCCCGCGCTAACATGTGCCACAATTGTGGGGATAACTGCCTGAAGTTGCTGCACTATCATTTGCGCAATTTCTGCCTCAGTCATTTATGGTGCGCGTTTCGGGGCCATTCTATTATAAACAATAGATATGTATGGATCAATGTCACATAGTCAATCGTCACACATCACACCATTTCATCACACACATAAATTCACAACATGTATAACCACGAGCATCACTATATATAATAATAATATGCGTCATCATATAACTATCAAAATTGGCACATAGACTTAACCCATAAGGGCCAGTGCTTAAATGTGCTGTCAAAACATGTCACCAAAGTGACGTACATATGCCATACTATGGAAAACACGGACTACGAAAACAACGAAACACTATGACTACATCACCACCTCGACATGGGTATAACCTAGTGCGTGGTAGGATGGGCAAAAGATACATCATATAAAAAAAAACCCATACTAAGAACGCCATAACCAACACGTCAAACCCACAAAACCTGCCACCAGGCCTATGATAGTACCGATGCATCCATAAGCATTGCCCGAAAATGATCCTGGTGCTGATGAACATAACCCATACCCTGCTGTAATGCAATGATCGCCTGCTTTAAGACGATCAAGTAATCTCCCATCACTCTCCTATGCTGCTTGTCCTCATCCCGCGCCATCCGTAGTAGTGAAACTGCTTAAACAAATACCCCATCAAACTGCTCTCGGTGATGGGAGCAGGTGCCTCCTGAGGAGGAACTGGTATGCCCAAGACAGGGGGTGTAGACTCTCTAACCGGGCGAGAAGGGCCACCTCGCTCGTAAGTGTGAAACGGAGAAAGGTCCTCTCTAGGTGGTGTAAGGAAACGGGCTGTAAAGTGCTGCTGGGTCCCTATAGGTACCGGTCTCGGACGGATAGGAGAAACTGGTGGTGTGAACATAGGTACAAGTGTAAGTACCCTCCGACGAGCCGTCTGTCGGAGGCCAAATGTGGGTATCTCATGAGAGCTAGGTGAAGATGGTAAATAAGCACTCGGGGTGGAAGGAGTATAAGGATCGGGAGGAGTCTCTAGTGAAAGTAAGCGGGGTGCAACCGGCTCCCACTCCCAATGCTCCATAGCAGGAGTAGGGCTCTAGGGGATCGGTCCTAACTGGATAGCAATGTCTGGGGTACGACTATGCTCCGAGGAGCTAGTCGGATGATAAGATGGAGAACGGTAGGCGCTCGAGACCTCTCCCTCGCCTAGTACGAGTCTGGGTGGGTAAGGGCCACAAAAGTAACCAGAAGGATCTGGCTCGTTACTCGATGTCAAGGGGGTATCAGCGGATCCTCCTCAGGATCGGTCTTCGTGTGAGAAGTAGTCTGGCGACTGGAATGATACGACATGATACCTGTAGAAGAAAACCACATACAACGTTGATTCGACTTACGAAATAACCGAACTCAACATTCCACAAATATACACATAAGCACGTATTGCACACACTTTTGATTTTAAGATTTAAAAAAAATATTTATGGTTGGTGACGTTAGTAGACGGATTCTCGTCCTATCTCAATGACATTCCCAGAATCCCAAGTATGAGCAGATAAATTATTGTGTTCCGGAGCACAATAATTTATTTGCCCCACAAGTCCATCCTGGTAATAGCCACACTACTCAGTCTCTAGAGGTTCTCAATGTGGGGAAATAACTTGGATTATAGTCTAGGTTCTTTAGGGATACCAAATTCGCTATAACCGATGGCTCTGATACCATCTTCTGTCACACCCCGACTCGCAGCGGAAGACAAATGCAGGGTGCGGCAGACACATGGCAATTCCCATAATTTAAAAACATGATGTCGCATAAAGAGGCAACCTCGGTTACAACATACATAAAATATCATATTACAACCCACAAGTTCAAGTACGGTACTAGGAGCTACTACAACTCTTATTCTACTATAGTCCGATACCCAAGCCATCCATACGCACGTTCCTTATTCCTGCTTAGTTTTTCCTGAAATGCATGTTAGTTTTAAAAAGGGTCAGCTAACGTTGTTGGTGAGTTCCACTGGTTTAGTTGTTGTGGAACAATATGTGTTAACAAGTTTAATTGCATTGGTCATAGTCACAGTTCACCGATGGAATTTCACACGCGTACAAGTGAAACCTTGACTGTTTTACCCCGGCCGTGTAACATAGACACTCACGGTCCCCCAACCGCGTCACGTGTAGTACAACGCCCCCGTGTAGTTATGCCTAACAACATCCAAATGAGGACAAGTGTAGTTGACTTGTGGCTGACGTCGCACCATCCGACCTCAACTGGGTTTATCAGAGCAATAGTACTAACCACTGCCCATAGCTTATATTAATCACTTGCAATGGGGGTATTCGTGAGTTAGGTAATTCACATCATCCCGAGTTGGTGCAATTAACACAGTTTTGTAGCATGCAAATCATCCCAAAAAACAGTAACATAGTTAAAAAATGGTGGAGTGAAACTCACTCCCAAGTTGGTGAAATTAACACCGTTTGTAACATGCAAGTCCCTAGAAAACAGTAAAACAATTTAAAAGCGGGGAAGTGAAACACAAAGTGCGAGTAGTAGTCTCAACAAAAGAGTGATCAAGCAATTGATCAACTTTAATAGCAAGCATGCAAGTATGGACTTAAATCAGTATCTAGCTTGGTAATGGCTATAACTTGGATTTGGTCAAGAGTTTTCACCCCGGATTGAGTCTATAGGACATGGCATGGTAATGGAGGTCAGGGTAGTATTAGTTTTCAGTTTGGCTTCCGGGAACCGTTTCGCGTGCCAGCCAAAGTCAGTTGTTTAACATGTTCGGATAATGGTATGGGAATACCAATAGTGCCAATACTTTGTTATTTAAAAATGATTAACTTTTCATTAAGTGAGTTTTGGTGTTTGGGGAGTCTATGTTGCCAAAATTTGAGTTTACATTCCCGCCGTCGGGGATTCTCCCGAACTGGCCTAGGACACATCCTTAGTGTCCAATCCACCCTGGAATCTCCTGGAAGTCTCCCGGTGTTCTAATTATAATACTAGTCGGGTTTGGTCAGGTTTCGGTTCGGCAGGTTCGTTATACAGTAAACTGCTGACATTATTTTAGAATGACCCGTTTTTAATTCCATAAATTCCCGTTTAATCCATAATTTGAATAAAAATATATAAATTTTTATACAAGTCTTTACTCTGTAGATTATGGGAAAAATAATTTGGGAATTTATTTAGTCATTTTAACTATTTAAATAAATTCTTTGTAAAACCGTATTTAACCGGATAATTATCATTAACTATCATCCGTGGTCTAAAAATTTCCAAAAAAAATTCCAGAACATCCCTTACATGTCCAGGAAATTCTCATAAAAATTTAAGATTTTTCCGATTTTGTTTTGACACGTTTCCGGCTACCGAAAACTCCCGAAAACACGGAATTTTAATCCTAATCAAAATTCTACCAATAGACTCCAAAATTTCCCAGAACTTTCCATATATGTTTCTTAGTGTTAGGTAAATTTTGGTGATTTGTTGACCTTGTTTGGTATTTTTTCTGGAATTGTTTTGATAAAATAGTCAAAAATTCACCAAAAATCGTAGAAAATTCTAAAATTTTACGTGCACACTCCTGTAAAAATTTTAGCTCAATCCAAGTATCACGGACCAAGTTATAGTCAAAACAAGTTTCTTCCTATCCTAGATTCAGTTTTCGGATGATATACCTAGCGTAGGCTTCGTTTCCAAGCGTTCCTTGTGTGTCCAGAAGTGTGTGGGTGCTATATTCAGTACCTACACATCAAGTACAATCCAAATATCCTAGAACTTAGATCAATCAAGCCTTGTTTCATTTTTTTCGGTTTAGAACTTTGTTACGCGTTTTTGGTCGAATAGGTGTCGATTAGGGTATCAAATCCTGAAGTTTCATGTTCTTAGCTATCATACAACACCAGGGAATTCACATGGTGTTCTTGTTCAGCCAATAACTTGTTTAAATCCTCCAAAAAACATGAATTAAAAAGGGTTTTTGTACACTAGATCATGTTTAATCAAGAAAACCTTATCAAAACCACTTGGAACATGGAGTATACTGTTGATGCATTTTGTGTTCGTCACTTGTCGAATAGGCTAGATTGATGTGTGTTGAATATTGTATAGGTTAGAATCGAACACACGACAAAAATACGAAGTTTACAGTGTTAAAGGGAACAAGTTCGCCCGAACTTGACCTGTGTGGAGGGTCAAGTTCGCTCGAACTTGTCATATGGTAGACAAGTTCGCTCGGACTTGTCCTCCTATGCACATGTCAAGCGAACTTGTGTGTTTCCCTATAAATAGGTGGTGTGTGTTAATTTGTCATTTGAGTTTTTGCACCCCTATGGGGAGGTGCTGCCGGATTCTCTCCAGGAACTCTGGCAGCTGGACTTATAAAGATGTATACTCTTTCGGTATGAATGAAGACTTCCGCTGCATTCTACTTCTACTCATTCTTAATAACATTCTACCGAAATTGTTATATACGTTTATGCATTAACTTCCGTCTAGAATCGCCTGAACACGGACCTTCAATTAGTATCAGAGCTACAGTTATCACCTATGCTCATGAATTTGGACATTTATGGACATTAGGAGGGGTTTTGGATGTAAAACTTGAAATAAACATACAATCCACGGATTAAAAGTAAAATTGAACAGATATGATTGTTAGAAAGTGATTTTCGACCAGATCTATGGTGGATTCATCTCGAAATTCGAAGAAATAAGGATGCTGGTTCGAAAAATGTGAAAAAAGGCTGATTTGGGGGACCAAGTTCGCCCGAACTTGACAAGGATTTTCAAGATTTCTCCTCAAGTTCGCCCGAACTTGACTGATTTTCTTTGAAATTAAGCACAAGTTCGCCCGAACTTGTCTATTTCATGCAAGTTCGCCCGAACTTGGTAGTGGCCAACCAAGTTCGCCCGAACTTGTCACAAACAGACTAAGTTCGCCCGAACTTGTCACATACTGACTAAGTTCGCCCGTACTTGTTATACAAGTTCGCCCGAACTTGTCAAGGAGCCTAAAAAAATTGTTGATCGTATTGATGGGATGAGTGTACAGAAAAATTTGGCGATAGAAATCTTTTCGAGTTTTCAAAGACCGAACTGGGATGTTCGGGGCACCGTCTAGAGCTTCAGAGTACAGATTTGGTGATACGGTCATAAAATTTTGAAGATAACGGGAGAGTCATTGATACCAGTGCAGAATGTTGATCATTTGGGTGTCGTGACTAGTAATGGGCCTAAATGTTAAATCTGCATTTGTTAAAAACTGAAAGTTCCGGATTTCAGGGGGAATTTCAGTATGGTCAGAATTTGCAAAAATGAGGGGAATAAAAAAATTTTACGATATATGAAGATTCCAGTATTTTTGAAATTCGTGATTGCTGCAACAGTATCCGGGTGGTTACCGATTGCAGATTATCAGGAAATGCAGAGGATCGAGATTCATCTGTGATCACAGGAAGTTCAGAGTTTTTAGTTCATGATACAGAGTGATTCTTAAGGGTTAGAGTCCTGATCTCCGGTGAAGGAACAGTTAGCTGGATTAGCAGTCGTTCGTACCAGTGAGGAACTAAGGACGTACAAAACGTTCGGTGATGATCTTAGAATCAATGACTAGCTCCGCAGATTGATGGTTTCAAAATTACCAAGGAAATCTGATGATAACCTTTGGTGGCCTTTATTTTTAGTCTTCAAGCAGATGAATCATTCTTCTCTTTGGACTAACCGCGTTGGATTATAATGTTTGGTGATTAAGTGGCGCTGGTCTACCGGAGAAAAGCTATATATCTGGCATTGTGACTGAAGAGGAAGAATGTGATTTTGGTCACGGACGTATGTTTCTCAGATTTGATGCTTTACCAGATTATCTGTTTCCGATGAAGATTTGCTGATTGAGCAGATTACCGATTTGCTAATCAAATCTTTCTGAACGGTGCTTAACTGCAATTACGGATATCGGAAGTTCATATTTTTGAGGGTATTCGTTGATTTGAAGTTTTCTGATGCGGTGATTCGAAGTTTCTATCAATTGCCGGTTGAGTTTTTGATACTTTGGGAATGTGCGGAATAAACTCTCGATGCTCAACGCTTATTCAAAAACTGAACTCGGATGCGATTATCGTCGAAATTGAGAGCTGCTGCATTGATTAGCTTCGAGTTGATGGTTATACGAGAGAATTTGTCAGTCAAGTAAATTAGAGGAGTCGGAAACCACGCAACCAAAGATCTGAACTGGAGATTTCCGCGGTATTCAAAGTTGATAATGAAAACCTGGATATCAATTAAGGGGGAATCTGTTGACGCGTTTCTACGACATCGGCAGACACCTTGATTGAAGTTGCAGAATATTCAAACACGACTCAAAGTTTTGAAGTTCAAGATCAACCTTCGACAGTAACAAACAAGGGGGAATCTGTTGATGCATTTTGTGTGCGTCACTTGTCGAATAGGCTAGATTGAGTGTGTGTTGAATATTGTATAGGTTAGAATCGAACACACGACCAAAATACGTAGTTTATAGTGTAAAAGGGAACAAGTTCGCCCGCACTTAAGCTGTGGAGGTCAAGTTTAGCTCGAACTTGACATGTGGCAGACAAGTTCTCTAGAACTTGTCATATGGTAGACAACTTCGCCCGAACTTGTCCTCCTATGCACATGTCAAGCAAACTTGTGTGTTTCCCTATAAATAGGTGGTGTGTGTTCATTCGTCATTTGAGTTTTTGCCATCCCTACGGGGAGGTGCTGCCGGATTCTCTCCAGGAACTCTGGCAGCTTGACTTATAAAGATGTATACTCTTTCTGTATGAATGAAGACTTCTGCTGCATTATACTTCTACTCCATTCTTAATAACATTCTACCGAAACTATTATATACGTTTATGCATTAACTTCCGTCTAGAACCGCCAGATCACGGACCTTCATATACCTTGAATTTGATTGAGTTATGAAGGTAATCAGCTTAATTTACTTTGCGTGCATAGCAAACGTTAACAACTTTCTGATACTGCATCGCCTGTACCTTTTCTCTCTTTCAAAAACAATCTTGCTGTAGAAAAGGCATTTTATACCTTCTCTCGAGCAGTTAACCAATCACATAGGATCTAGA
This sequence comes from Scalesia atractyloides, assembly GCA_947069175.1. Lineage (NCBI taxonomy): Eukaryota > Viridiplantae > Streptophyta > Magnoliopsida > Asterales > Asteraceae > Scalesia > Scalesia atractyloides. Next base: position 71,131,929 of record CAMTDV010000014.1, read on the forward strand.
ATCGTTATCGTTCTCCACAAACTCTCATACCCTGATGACCCATCACTTCAACTCGTTCCTTAGCAATATCCAGATGATCTTCAAATTTTAACACAATCACTGCTTCACAAGTAGCTGGATCAATCTGCCACCACTTGAATAAAGGATAGAAGTTCTGTTCGATCGGCATAAGTGGCATATTCCTCATGGCTCTAGGACGTTTCATAATTAACGTTATGTCCTTTTCCCCTATAACCTTATTGATCTTAACTCTTATTCTTGGAATAAACGGCTTCCAGTGATTCCAACCTTTATCAGCTTTGTACTTAATCATCTTCCACAACAACTGATCAACTACCTTCATATGACAAGTAACATTCACTAGTTTGTACTAGCTCTTCCATATCCCAATACGGCAATGTCTTTAAATCAGCAAGGTATTTGAAGTATTGCACTCCAAATTCCCTTTTTTATTGCATATACGTTGAGCTCTTTAAACAACATCCCCAATAAGTATGGTGAAGAATGCTAGTGGACGTCGAAACTTACGTTCACGAGGCATCTCCTTGAACCAGGACTTTCTCGCTTCAGCTATCTCTTCTTTGGTCATTAGTTTAGGAATTTTTCCTTCTCGTACCGCTTCAGCAATCTTATCCTTGATCATATCTTCATCAAGTTATTTGTACATTTCTTCAAAAGTTGGAAAACTTTCTGAATTCTGACCAACATACATAGCTTTCTGATCTGATTCATCATCTGAGGACCAATCTTCCACAATCACTCATTATACTCATCGGCTTCAAACCTTCTTTTGTACTGATACTCTTTAGGTTCAAAGGTGTTGACATTTAAGACTTCTTCAAAATAAAACTCTAAGTTCTCAACTTCAACCTCAACCAACCTCGCAAGATCTTCCTTTGAGTAACTATGTACAAACTCACCTTCTTCAACATTGTGTTCCAACATTAACATCAAAGGCTTTGTAGGTAATGCAGAAACAGGCTTCACAGATCGATCAACATCTAAAAAATCAATATCATCTACGAACCTTTCCCCCTGACTCCCCCTGGCTTTTATCTTCCATTTGATTCGATTCATCGTCCATGAGGTCAGAAAAATCAAATTCATCAGATACTTTAGCTTCATTGATCTTTAAACCTGTACCTCCCTAATCAAAATCATCACCACCTTGATCAAAATCATCGTCTTCATCCCCAACATTCAAATCCTCATAGCCTTCTTCCTCTTTGTCTTCATTCTTATCTTCCTTTTCAGCTTCTTCATTGTCTTTTTCTTCAGTAACAACGATAGAATCGGAAGGCTTGACATATTCGTCAACCTTTTAAATCTCAGACTCAGAAGCTTTCGAAACATCTTCAGTTGGTTTCTCAGGGACATCAGAAGATTTTTCAGCAGTAGATTTAGGGGCTTCACCCTCAACCTGCTTTCCTTTACCGCCTTCAGCCAATTCTTTCTCAGCACAATCCTTGGATTCTTGATGATCCAGACGATCGTATTCAGCAATAAAATCAATATTTAGATTGTTAGATAACACCTTCTGTAATCTGATGAATCTTTGATCGTTCAAAGCTTGAATTTTCTTTAATTCTACAATCTCTATCTGTAGTTTTGCATTGGCGTCCGACAGACTTTCTGTCAATGCCTTGAAATATTCACGTTCATTCTCAAGCACCTTTATTTTATCATCAAGCAGTTCTTTTTCAACCTCACCTTGATTCACCTTCTTTACAAGCTCAACCTTTTCAACCTCATTCTGTGCGACTTTCTCTTCAAATACCTTCACTCGTTTTTCTAACATCTCAGCATTAGTTTCTGGGAAAAACTCATCCAAGTCATCGAGAATGATTGGACTGTGTGGCATATCACCAAACATACTTCCCCTTGTTGTCTTTGGTGTTGAATCTTTCGGTGTTGCAGTTTTTGGTGTTGACTTCTTAGGCGTAGAACTTTCAGGAACAGAAGTCTTTGGAGCACTAGGAGATTCATTAATAGGAACTTCAACAAATTCAGACATAGGAGGTTCTTGTGTAACTCCTGGCCTTTCAGCTTCAGCATGAACGATAACAGGAGGTTTTATGTAGGAGGTTCTTATGTAGGAGGTTCTTGTGTGGCTCATTTCTCCTGAGCACCAGAAGGTTCTTGTGTGGCTTCTGTGCTTTTCACCTTGCTCTTGTATCTCTTGTTCCAGCTTTGAGCTTTCTTTGCTTTTCGTTTTCCTTTTGTATGAGGTGACCCTGTAGTCTTCTTTGATATTTCAATTGCTAGAGACTTTGTACGCTTTAACTTTTTCTTTGGTCTCTCCTTGTCAGATTCTTTTTCAGCGTTAGGATCAAAATCTGCATCCAATTTCCTTTCCTTTTCTGCTCTAATTTCTGCCTTAGTCTTTTCTGGCTCTTTATCAGATTCTTCATTCTTAGAAGTAGCAGAAACCACATCTTCTTGAGTCGTTTTCACAGTTTCTTGACTCCCAATAACAACTGCAACGCTCGATCCAGCAACTGCTTCAACATTTTCAGATTCTTCTTCATCGACAAGCATAGTTTCAACATTCTTTGCACCATGTTTCTTTTAGGCTTGTCAGCTTCTGCCTTTAAGAACCATTCGCTCCTTGCCTTTGGTTTGAATTCATTAAACCACTCCTTTTTAGCATTAAGTTCTTTCTCATCATTGTTACCATTTTTTCTCCACTTATTATCTGGCGGTGATATATAGTTAGAATCTTTAATGGCTCCGAATACCGGCTTGGCAACAGGAGCTGAAGCTTGTTTCTTGAATTTAATAAGCTTCTTCACTGTCGTCTCATAGAGATGAACTAGATAAAGAACATCATTCGGATCTCGAGCAATGTTAGGATATTTCTCTTCAATTAACATCTGTATAAACCTCGGATAAAGATACAATCTTGAATCTTCCATGTTCTTCGACATGTGAGTGAAAACCAACTTCGAAACGTTGAACGGCTTTTTCAGAATAAGCGTCATTGCCATGCTAGCCAAATAATCATGTACGTCATCCAAACTGGCTTTGCGATGGCTAAATGTATGAATTTACGCATGAATCAGAAGCTTGTAGGGGTTAGGCACTTCCCTTTTTTTCAGCGTTGGTTTGTTTACACTTCCTTTGTAGCCCATGCGAAAGAAACAGCCACGGACCATCTTTTCGTCTAGATGAATCGGATCATCTTCTTTATCGTTGAAATGCAAAATTCTTCGAATATCATCTTCAGTCACGCTGATCTGCTTGAGTTCATCACCAACTTGCACTGTAGAAGGATCATCTTCTCATCAGCGCTTAAACTCGCATTCATCCAGAAATGAACAACATGTGATCGATACGACACTGTGCGTTATGTAATTGCTCGACGAATATGGCTATCTTCCAAAAATTTCAAAATACTGTCGTACTCCTTCGGTGACGGCATATCGTTTTATCAAGCGTGATGCACGTATTGTGAGTCTTTGAAAACTCAACAGAGATTACTCGTGCTGGAACCTGTGCCTGAAAAACAACGTAAAACAATTAACATGCTTATCGAGAAAAATCACCAAAATATTTCTAACACTTTTAGTCAAGTTCGGGCGAACTTGATTAGTGTTAAACACTCTGATTTTAACAAGTTTTGCCCGAACACGTGACAAACATGTTCAACATTTTCAAATGTAAATTCGGGCGAACTTACAATCTTTTATCATTCAATTTTATCTAAGTTCGGTCGAACATGTATGAACACATGTTCCACATTAAAGGACAAGTTCAGACGAACTTATGTTATCAACAATTAGTTTTATTAAGATGCAAGTTCGGTCGAAGATGTAGAATTAAATTATTTCATTAATCAACTTCGGTCGAACATGAAACTAAAAACATTTAATCATATTTTTGACAAGTCCGGTCGAACTTGACAACAAGTTCGGCCAAACTTGTCGTCTTCTCCAAAAGACCAAACTTGTTCAAGTACCTAACAATCGTTTCAGACCAATCAAAAACAATAATGCGGTCGATTTTAAGTGTAGATTAAGAATCTATGTTCAATTTTGACTATCATCACTTAAATCTGATCAAATTTTAATTTTTCGATATGTTTGGTTCGTTTAAGGGTTAATACACAATTTAATCACAAATCTATACCTCTGCCATTGTGATTGGTGTGCAAATCAACAAAAACAATCTAGATTTGGACAGCATAACGGTATACAAATGCCAATTTCGCTCTAGTTCTCTCTAAACTCAAGTTTGCTCAAAAGGTTCTGAAAGCAGGTAAATGAGTTCGGCCGAACTTGATTGGTATTTATACCAAGTCAAGTTCGGGCGAACTTGCTAAGCCCAACATGAAGGCCCAGAGTAAGTTCGAACGAACTTATTATTAAAACAACTATCAGCCATCTACAAGTTCGGTCGAACTTGCTGTTTGTGAAACCTGATATTGTTTAGCACCAAACCACAAATTTAACTTTTTCAAATTTTCATTTTAACCACTGAACTTTCCAACTTTTTATCAGTTATGAAAATCCATTCAGTTGACCAAGTCCAAGCTAATGACCTTGGTTAACCGATTTGTCTGCCGAGTCCAAGTTAATGACCCCGGTTTGACCCGTTATGAACAAAACTGTTGATATTTTCAAATCAAAGTTTCAAATTTAATGAACTTTTTATCGTTTTATCTTTTCAGATTAACAGATTAGCTCCCAGCCTGTTGTCAAAGAGATTCCCACTAGTTCTAGCACCTAACCAAACTTCGAAGATCCGTTCTCCAACATTGGTATGCTGAAAACAATGTAGAAATAAAATATTTTTGTATTTTTGTAAGTTTATGCTAAAACACACCGAAAACCTTTTTGATTTTAATATGTAAAACTGAAATACAATGAAATAAGTAATGTAAACAAATATAAACATATATACAGACATATTTTTGTGAATTCTTGTCTAAGAATCATATTAGTTGATTGAGATATATCACCAGTACCGTTGACCTTTAACAGACTTTAAGTTTTAAACTAGTTTTCCTAGATTGTTGATATGTTTGTCCACTTATGGTTTACCACATTTTTCAACTGTTTCAAGATATTTTAAGGTAGAATTCATGAAACTTGACTTATCTATGGTTCCCACTTATTGAATATACTCCCGTATCCAGATTCCCTAGATTTCATCTTACAGGTGAATATAGCATAATTGATATCTGTATCTGGGTTGTGAGAAACCTTGAGAGCTCAGGTTAGTACTACCGTACAGACAAAGAGATGAAAGCTCGACTTTAAGGTGTGTTCCACTTAAGGAATCTTTTTAGCAATGCAAATGATTAAATCTTTGATTCTTTTCAATATTGCATGCAATTTGGAGGTTTATAGGGAAAGTATTATAGAAGTTCTAGGCCATTGCTTCCGCAAAATCAGAAGAACTTGTATAATACCCCAAATATCAACTATCTATAAAGACCTCGTATCTCAGAATCAGGGAATCTTTCAAACAAAATTTCGGAGTACTAAGTCCATATATCCAAGATGTGTTAATCCACAAGACTAAGCAGTTGTAAAATTTAGTTTATATCTCGAAAACAGTTTACTGGACGTGTTAAGCCTATCGACACATCCACAGTAAGACTCGTTTATCACTTTTAAACTTCACATTTCTTTAGCATACTGTGATAGTCCACTGATCGTACTATCATTTCCTTTTATGACACTGAATTCTTTTGTCTTTTTCAATGTTTTTGTACATTTTGAATTTTTATATGTTTTTGCATTTTAAAATTTTCAAATGTTTTTGTATTTTCCCTAACATTTCTCCCCCTAAAATCAAAAACATCTTTTTGGATTTTAGTTTTTAATAAAATTCTAAACTAGAAAAATATTTACAAACCAATGTGGGATCACACGAACTCGTCGTCCGATCCGTATTCAACCTCAGTGTCCGCACATGTCAGCAAATTTTTCATACCTTAATTCTCAGCAAGTATTTAAACCATGACAATGAAAATGGTTTGGTATAAAAATCAGCCTTTTGTTCTCGGTGTGGATTTTTTTCTATTCGTACCAATTTCTTTTCGTAGCAATCACGAATGAAATGAAACGAATTTCAGTGTGTTTTGTGCGTGAGTGATGAACCGGATTTTTAGTTATATCGATGGTGCCTTGTTATCAACATACAGCGGAGTGTCTAGAAATTGCTGACCATAGTCTCTCATCTGCTGTTGAATCCACAGAATCTATGAACAATAGCTGGAGGCCGAGATATACTCAGCTTCACAATAGAGAGAGCGACCGTAGTCTGTTTCTTACATTGCCAGGTTACCATTCTTGTTCCGAAGAACTGGCATCCAACTGTCATTGATTTTGAATTCAACTTATCTACCCCAAAATCGGAATCAGCATAGCCTGTGAGCTCAAAATTGTCTTTCTTCGGGTACCACAAGCCGGTGCTTGGGCATCCTTTCAGATATCTGAAGATACGCTTCACGATCTACATGTGTAAGATACTCGGGCTTGACTGATATCTGGCGCATAGGGAGGTTGGATACATAATATCTTGGCGTGATGCTGTCAGAAACATCAGCGATCCAATCATTGATCTGTATAACGTCTCATCACCGTTAGCTCCAGTCTCGTCAACGCAAATGCCGTGATTTGAGCAAGAGGCGTAGATAGAGGCTTCAAGCTTTCCATTCCAAACTTCTTCAAGATGTCGTGAACATACTTAGTCTAGTGAATGAAAATACCATCCGGAAGCTGATCTACTTGCAAACCAAGAAAGAACTTCATTTCGCCCATCAAGGACATTTTGAATTTCTTTTTCATGATTCCCTCAAACTCCTTGCAGAGACTATCGTTTGTAGATCCAAAATGATGTCGTCAACGTAGATTTGAACTATAATTAGATGGCCATCAACTTCTCTGGTGAAAAGAGTACTATCCACAGTTCCTCTGATAAAGCCGTTTCCGACGAGATGTTGCGACAACGTCTCGTACCAAGCTCTTCGGGGCTTGGTGTAGTCCAAAAGAGCTTTATCCAGTAGGTACGTTTTCTTCTTGTTAAGTGGATCGACAAACCTTGGTGGTTGTCCAACGTACACCTTCTCGCGTAATTTTCCATACAGAAAAGCCGATTTGACATCCAATTGATAGACCTTAAATCCTTTCCATGATGCGAAAGCTAGAAAAATTCGAATAGATTCCAATCGAGCTACTGGTGCATAGACTTCCGTGTAGTCTATCACTTCCTGCTGGTGAAATCCCTTGACAACAAGCCTAGCATTGTTAGAACAATAACCCCTCTATTATCACGTATTTCACTTAAAGACCCATTTTGTATCAATTGCTTTCTGATTTTCTAGTAGATCTTCAAGCTTCCACACACCCAACTTCTCAAACTGCAATAATTCTTCTTGCATTGCTTGTACCTACTTTTCATCTGCTAAAGCTTCATTAACTGTCTTTGGCTCAATCTGAGAGATGAAACATGAATAGAAGCAATAGTTCTAGGTTGTAGCAACACGTGTATAGAAACAACTGAGTGCTTTATTAATTTGCCCTCGAGTTCTAACACCAGTTTGAAGTTCTCCGATAATATTTGTTGACGGATGATAGGAATATGATCGCGGTAATTCTTCACTTGGAACATCCACTGAGTTTTGCTGATTCGTGATGTTGAGATCAACAACCAATTCAATGTTTGGAGAGCTTGATGAAGCTTCATTTCTGTTGTTCGGGACTACAGATTGATTAAGAAGACTTGTTATCCGCTCCACTTCTTCATCTGACGAAGATGATTCCCCATCAGCATCAAATGTTGGTGCTTCATCTGACTCAGACTCTTGATTCTGAGGCATACTGGGCTCCGTTGTTGTATTCACTGGTTCAGTAGAGGCAATTGTTGGAAGAGTAACAGGTGTTGATAATGTTTCAGAAACATTTTCAGCCGGAACACCACTATTGTTTGAACTTGCGCTAGAAGATGGATCCAACGTGGGTTGATTAACCGTAATTGGTCGAACAATTTGTTCTTGATTCGCTGACTGGTCAAGATAATATAACGCTGCAACTTCTTCGTCAGTTGGTTCTTTGGGCAAATCAAATGACTTCCAAAGGTCTTGATAGTTAAACAGCCACGCGTCACCTTTCCTTTGAATAGGATCCGTGTAGTTGAAACAATCCACGTGATGTGCTTCAATAACCTTTCTCAATAAAGGAACATATACTCTTCTCAACGGACTCGCATATCTGACAAAGAAACCTTCAAGAGATTTAGCTCCGAATTTGCCATTTTGGTCTATTACGGTACAATGGAGCACTGAATGGGTTCTAAGAACTTCAAATTTGGCTTCTTTGGTTTATCATCTCAAAACATGTTTTCTTTGTTGGTTTGACAGTGAGAACCCTGTTTAGTGTGTAGCAAGCCGCAGCAACCGCTTCACTTAAAAAGCTGATAGGAAGTTTAGAATCTGCAAGCATGGTTCTCGCAGTTTCAATCAAAGTTCTGTTTTCCTTCAGCAACTCCGTTTTGCTGTGGAGCATAGGGAGCACTAAACTCGTGCAGAATCCCTTTTGCGTTGCAGAATTCCTTCATTTTGTTATTCTTAAACTCTGTACCGTTGTCACTTGTAATGCGTCTGACCGGCATATAATAAATGTTCTCAGGTTTCTTGAATAGAATAACCAAATTCTCGAACGTTTTGTCTTTTGATTCTTGAAAGAATACCCACGAATATCTCGAATATTCATCTGTCACGACCAAGTAATATAAGTCTCCTGAGATGCTTCGAACATTTACAGGACCAAATAAATCCATGTGGAGACGTTCTAATGGCAACTTGATTGAGTTTGGAATTTTCTTCGGATGAGATTTCTTGATCTGCTTTCCCTTTTGCATTCCAAGCAATGATCAGACTTCTGAAAACTTTGAAGATTTACGCCTTCTACAAGATCATTATGAACCAAGAAATTCATTTTTCGCAAATGAATATGACCCATCTTACGATGCCAAAGAATATAATCTTTTTCAGTAGCCTTTGATACAAAACATTGTGCTGATTGTGATGAAGTGGTAGCAACACCCATATCAAGAACATACAAATCATTCTCTCGCAGTGCTCGCATCAGAATCCAGTCATCTGGTATTTTGAATCCCGGCTTCAAGATAATACACTCTTTATCATTGAAATGGACTGTAAATTTCTTGTCACAAATCTGCGATATACTCAGAAGATTGTTCTCAAGTTCTGCAATATAGTTCACGCAATCAAATGAAACTACGCCATTGGAGAGTTTTCCCTCGGCGACTATCCTTCCACCTTGATTTCCTGCAAATCCAACATATCCACCATTTATACCTTTAATGTCGAATAGCAATGTCTTCATTCCCGTCATATGCCTGGACGCTCCACTATCCAAAATCCACTTTGAGAGTACGGATCTTTGGAGCCCCTGCAAAATTCAGCAATTAGGTGAAAAGCTCTACCCAAGCCTTCCTGGTCTTGGGTTTTACTGGATAACCATCATCAAAAGCATATTCAAACTCATCAACGTTATCAAAATCAAATTCATCATCTGTTTCAACAATGTAAATGTTTGAAAATTTCACTTTTTTCTTTTCTTTTACAGATTTAACATTATCGTTCTTGATTTCTGTTTTAACTTCTTTCACATTTTCACTAGTCTTCACCTGCTTAGACTTAGTGATTTGAGACTTTGATTCTTTTGTGTTGTCAGTCTTTACTAGCTCAGACTTAACAACACTAGATGTTGTTGACCTTTTCTTGGTAATCCAGGTTTGCGATTTGATATTAGCCTTTTTGATGTAAAACTTGTTTTCATTAGACCTAGAAGTTTCACCTTTTTCGAAAATGGAATTTTCAAAAATCTTTTCAGACTTTGGTTTAACTTCTGGTTTTGATTCATTTCATTTCAAAATCATTACAGGTTTTGGGAAACACTGGTTACTTTGATTTAACAACATTTGAATTTTCTTTTCTTTGAAGATAAGCCGGTTTTGATTTCGGACATTGTCGTGCCATATGACCAATTTCATTGAACTTGAAACATGTCCGATTATCAAGTGGATGTCCTTTAATAGGTTGTTTTATTCCACTTGATGTTTTGCACCACTTGTAACCTTGGCTTTATCTTGAATTTCTTTCTCCTTCTTGAACTCATCATTTGTCTGTTTACCAATCAAATTCTCCTTATGAACTGGACTCGTCCCATATACAAAATTCATGTTTTTGTTTTTATATTCATGAAATGGTGACGGTTTCTTTACAGATTCATTATTTCTTCTTCTAACCCAACCCCGCTCTCCGGTTTTCCGGATGATCACCACAATTCCTTCGGTAGTTGTTTCTTTTAGGTTTGGAATAGAATTTTCGTTCGTTAATTTCCAATTCCTCTGATGTGACTTCCACGAGTTTAAAGAATTTATCAAGCAATTCTTCCTTCACATTCTGAATCGGGAAGCTATCATCAAAGTATAGTCTATCCGAATCCTTAATTTTGTACATTACAATATTAGGATCATCACTTAGACCATCCTCTGACGACTTATCGTCATTTTCAGATTGTGAATCTGAATTGTCTAAACTCGAGTCGGCGCTTTTGAAGCTGCCTTCATCAGAATCACTAAGAACATTTTCAACCATTTTGTTAACCACAGTGTTGTTGTCATCATCAGATTTAGCATAGACTATATCAATGTTCTCTGGCAACTCATCTTTCTTTTCAGAAAGTAATTCAACATTGAGTGCCTTGTCCATCCTGTCTGCAGATTCCGTTGAGATTGTCGGAAGAATGTGATCGATAACATACGCGTTGGTGGTATAACTTCTTAACAATTGTCGAACTCTTTCAGTTTCGATTGTCATGTCTTGAAGTTGTGGTTTGATTTCAGCAATGGTGTTTATATAAGTGTTAATTGCTCTTTGTTTATCCATTACTATACCACTCAACATTCTTATATTATCATGTTGTTCGATGTTATTTCTTTCGAGTCTGCCATAATCATTTTTCATTTTGTCATAGGCTTCTTTCATTGTGCGATAATCATATTTTAACAAATCGTTATGCACATTGTTTTCAGCGATGATCTTTGATTTTTCGGCACATTAGACACAAGGTTCAGTACATTTTGTACAAGGTTTCTCAACCTCTACAACTTGTACTTTGACAAATTCTTTCTCGACAACCTTTACCTCTGGACCTACCTTGGTTAGATTCGCCATGAAAGCTTTATCTACCATGTCCTTGAGGTTTTCAACTTTCATTTATTGAGTGTCATTAATAATTACTTCATCAATCTTTTTCTCTTCAACGACTTGTTCTTTCGAGCTTCCATCAAAATGACCTGCAAACTATCACAAAAATTAGATGATAAAATTCCTTGTCTCTGCATGTGGATATATTCTTCTTCTTCCTGCTGTTGATGCAAGTATTGTTCCAGAATAGCTTGTTCAAAAGCTGCTGCTTCTGTTGCTGCCGCTGCTTCAGCTGCCACCGCTGCTTCCTCTACAGAATTATATTCAAATATCTTCGACATCAAGGCAACTCCGGTCTTTTTGCCGATATATGAATTCCAATCAAAACCATCATCTTCTGTGGATGCAACCATGGCTTTCTCCGATGTACTACTGTTTGGCTTTTCTTGGATCTCAACTTGAGTTTTCTTCGGGAACGGTTTATATTGAAGTGCCCTCTTGTAATATTCATTCCCTCCTACGAAAGGACTTTGATTTCCGGTTGCCTCGGTGTTCTTACACTCCCTTTTAAAATGCCCCTTTTGTTGGTATTTAAAGCATGTGACTTTGGATTTGTCAAAACCCAATTTGTTGCTGGAGTTTCCTATGTCACGGCCTGTGAGTGCAACAAACTTTGTCACTCTCCTGATGATTGAAGCTAATTACCATTTGATGTCCATTAGTTCGAGTTCTTCCTCATCTACCTGGTCATAATCTTCTGCGGACATCTCGGGGTTTCTGATCTTACCGGAAACGAGAAATTCATAAGACTCTAAGATGGTAGCAAGTAGTGACATATGTTGTTTTGCAACTTCTTCTGAAACAACATTGTTCAAATTCAATGCGATGTTGCACTTATAGACATTCGGATCAGAACTTTGTTGTTGATTCTGGTATGCTTGACTTTGAAATGTTGAATTTCAACCAGTGCTCGGGTAAGAACTTTCTGGACTTTGGTTATATTGAGGCTGTGAATGGTTCTGATTATGTGGAGAAGCATTCATGTTTGCACTAAAAGCAGTTCCAATTTTTGGACTCGAAATGTTATCTTGCATTCCGGTTTTGTAGTACAAACCAATGTCTTGAACAACATTAGCGTTCTTTGACTTCGCTATCTTCAGAAGCTCCATTTCGTGGCCTTCGAGTTTATCGATAATGGTTGACAACTAGAAGATTTCCCACTTATCACTATTCTTCAGAACCATCAAATAAGTTGACCATTCACCCTCTGGTAGTGCGTCATCAAGTTTGTCGATGTATTCTTGTTCCGTCTTCTCAAGTCCGTGTCTTCGCATTTGCACTTTGAGATGACAGAAACGCTCGATCATTTGCTTAATAGTCTCATTCTTTAGCATGCTGAAGATATCGAACTCTTTCAGAATGAGAGCTTTCTTGCTTTTTATCATTTTAGCACTGGCTTGGTATTTCTTATGTAACGACAACCAAAGTTCTCTTGCTGTAGTATACTCTGGTAACAGAATCAGAATATCTTCATTGACAGACTGTTGGATGAGACTGATCATCCTTTTCTCTGCAATGTATTCGTCTCTCTGTACTGTCGAATAGTGTACTTTTCAAGGACTTGTTGATGTTCATCTACCGGAACAATATAGCCTCTTTCGATTGATACCCAGCCTGCAAAGTGCATGGCTTGAACCCAGTAGGTAAATTTCTCTTTCCATGCGTCGTATTCGTCTATGCTCATCAGCTTGGGTGGTTTGATGGTCGTTCCCATTTCGTTATCAAGATTGACTTGATTAATCACGTTGGCGTTTGACGAACTAGATCCAGACATAAAAGCTCTTAGTTGATCCTCCATTGTGAATAATGAAACGTGTACTCTGAGAAATTTTCAAAAACTTTGAAAACAATTAGTCCTACTACAAGTTCGGTCGAACTTGTAGTAACTAATGAAGAATTCTTGGATTTCTAACAAGTTCGGTCGAACTTGTTAGATTTGCTTTGAAAATTATTGTTTATCTTCTGCCGAACTTACACAATCTTCGAGCAAACAAACAGAACTTTGAGCGAACTTATCACCAGAATTTTTATGAAATGATAGGTAAGTTCAGGCGAACTTACTTAATATCTCTTAGATATTACACAAGTTTGGTCGAACTTGATGTAAAAATCAGTAAAACTTTAGTTACTTCGAGCGAACTTGACTTAAATTTCCTCAAAAACCACCTAAGTTCGGGCGAACTTACTAAAAAATCACTTGAAAAGTGATGATTTAGGGCAAGTTCGGCCGAACATAGCCAATAAGTTCGATCCTTAGGGTTTTTAAAAACATGATTTTTTCAAAATTTCGACATGAATTCGGTTAAATTTGGTCTCCAATCTTTCAAGGGTTTATCTTTGTTGTATTTTACATGATATATTAAAATTTCAAAAGATTTTGATCGTAAATTCTTCATTTTGTGATCAAAAGTTAAGAAAAAAAAAGAATGGAGTAGAAATAGAAGTGTTTTTGTCTTGAAACTATCAAATCAGGCTGTTCTAGCTCTGATACCACTTGTAGGACCGATCCTTGATGCTTAGGAACCTAAATTTGATATCTAACGTCCATAATAGCGGAAATATTACGTCGTGTTACCAATAGACAAGAATTAATCAGTTAAACATCAGTTTTATTGATCAAAAGTTCTGGTTACAGACTGACAGAGCTTCGCCTCTGAAATGCCAAAGTTACAAATGAGACTCTCAAGCTAGGTATTTATAGATCAACAAGTTCGGCCCAAGGAGGTGCAAGTTCGCCTGAACTTGCCTATGCAAGTTCAGCCGAACATGCCTGAACATGTACATTATGGGGGAACTTGGCTACAACATACATATATACTTCGTATACCTAACCTATTCAGCTCTATACAATACAGACTCGATATAAGACTAAGACATAGGCATTATGCACCAACAGAAAGTGAGAGTGTTTTTGGATTCATAGTAGAATAGGAGTCATGTATTCAGCTTGCAGATAATTGCAATTATTATGTTTTCTTTGCTTTCATTATCTTTACCATTCAAACACCATAGGTTTCATTTACGATTTTGTTTAATAGTTATTGCACACGTATTCTCCCAGGGTTCGCTGTGAATGTCACAATAGTGCGCACCATGCTCCGCATGTTTGTGTCAAGGGAATAACTTGGCTTCATAGGGTTGTGAGCGACAGTCTTCCCTTGCTGTCATGTACATGGGTATCTTTGGTTAGTACTAACCGACCAAGAGAGTTCCTACTCTATGGTAGAGAATAAGAAAGAGAAAGGCTTTTGAGAACCTAAGGTTGCCATAAGGCGAGCATGTACACGAGTATCAACGAATCTGCACACTTGCATCAATGGTGTGCCCGAGCTACTAACTAGTAGTCGGATTACGTCATAAAGATATAAAATTTTTAAAATAATAATTCCAGTTTATGTTAAGTTTCGGGAGCTTGGCTCCAGCTGTGGTACAACTGTTTATTAACTTCGATAACATCAATGTGATTCTCCAAGAGATAAGCGTATAAAAATTCCCATATATCGGGAATGGTAGAGTGTGTACCCAATACGGTTTTAATTCAAGTAAAACCACCTCTAGAACGCTACTATCACGTAGACATATTTGAGGTGTGCGAGTGTCTAACGACCACAAGTATCACCATAATGCCCCTACACGTGGGACCAGATTTGATCGTAGACGTACAGGTAATTCTGTAAAAGATGACTAAGTAACGAGTCATCGACTCAAGATTCCCCTTCAGCGGAGTTCCCCTTGCAGGGTAGGAACATAGCCACGCTCGACTTAACGTTTCATAAGGATATCGTTAATGGAAATACGAGAAGTAATCATTTCCCATCATGTTCTCGAACTATTACCTAATGCATAGGCGAATTTTGCTCATACTAGTCACATGATGGTTGCTCACCACTTGACTGTCTCGGTCTCGTGGGTTTTCAAGTCAAATTTGGACTTGGTATGATCTGAACTGTGTATGAGTATAGAAAGATATAATGCTCTCCCATCTTGGCACCTCCGCCATTTGAATCACCAATTAAACGTAAGGGTTTTGTCGAGTTCTTTCATGCCAAACTATCTTTGTTTGGATTGGGAAATTCGTGTGGTTTTATGAAACCATGGGCTAAAGCCCGAATCCATAGTCACCCTAGTCCGATAGGGACAATTGACCACTGAATCTGATTTTTCCTGCTAGTCTCATATTTGTAATAATGCAAACAAGAAATGAAAGCCCGACCCCCGAGTTGGTCAAGACTAGGGTCGTTGTGTTTCTCGACCCTTTGTCGTAGGATTAGTCAGTTCGGTTTCCCAATAGGGCACGGAAAGAATGCGTGCTACTGGGAAATGTAGTAACATAGATTCACAATCTCTTGGCAATCTCTTGAAATAACAAAAGTAACTTTAAGAAAGGCTGAATGAAATTCGTAATCAATCGAGGTAAGTGTAGCACTCTAACGGCTAGGATACGAATAAAGGTTATAAATGCCATTTCACAGCCAATCGGTGCATCCAATCAAGCACCGATTTACACTTTGGTCATTTAGTTTGGCTTGGTATCGTACATCGAGGTATCTACAATTCGTAACGTATGTTAAGTAATTCTCCAAGTTGGAAGAGAATTAGTTGTAGCGTCGAAGTCTTATTCCAATTTTAGGTATATACTACGTGCTTATCAAGGAATTAACCTCTGGATGGGCATGATATCTGAGGGACGTATTCGGAAGATTCACGAGTCCCTTCATGTGGAATGATTGGAACTACTAGATTTCTGGTTTAGTTTTCCCCCGGTGGGTTCAGCGCACAAAAGACACCAATTACAATACTCGGACAACCGAAGGTTTGGTTTTGACCATGTTCCTTCATGCAGGGTAGTCCGTGCTTTTCATAATATGGCGTATATACGTCACTCCGGTGACATGTTCTGGCCGCACATTTAAGCATTGGCCCTTTTGGGTTAAGTCTAAGTGCAATTTTAACCGTTTTATGATAACAAATATTATTATATACATGATATGTTGGTTATACAGGTTGTGGACTCACGCATGTGACGAAATTGTGTGATATGGGATGATTGAATATGTGACATTGATACATGTATATAAGTATTGTTTATAATAGAATGGCCCCGAAACGCTCACCCCAAATGATCGAGGCAGAAATCGTGAAAATGATAGCGCAATAGCTTTCGACAATCATCCCCCCGATCGTGAATTTCACTTGTGGTACAAACACCTACGTATATATGTATATATATAGTATTATACTTAAGATTTCTCCCGTTATTGTTTCCTTAAGTAACACAAGAATTTTCGTCACTCGATAATAACGAAGAATCGAGTTTCCTAGTAGCATTGTATTTTACGAATACTTATTTAAATCGATCAAACTGAAAATCAATTGAAGGTACCAACCATTCGAAGGAAAACGAAGGGTGGTTCAACAGTACTCCCTTGATCTAAAGAATTTATTTCTCGTATACTCACGAAGACAAGCAACACCGTTTAACGCATACTCTTGGTTACTCACAAGTGTAGGGTATCGTTCACTTTGTGTCTAATCGACGGATGAAAGTCAGTGTATCTCACGCATCATTCTCCTACTCATGTTGCAGAACAATACCAAATAACACCTTTACAATGGCCTGAAGGGAATTTCGATCATCCCCTATGAATCATGAATACATCAAGTATAAGAATTTGGACTCCTCGTATGTTTCAGGAAAGAGGATGAGACATATGGTGTTCTCTGGGTGTTATTATTGTAGAGTAGGGGAGTCAATACGTTCTATAGACATATAAGTATCCAGGTTGGTCCCTACTCAGGACCAATCGCACGGTCGTCGTAGATATCGTGATGTGAAAAGCTTTAACCAAAAAGGAAATCAAAGAACCATGTATCCCCTTATGAGATTTCTAGAACGAATGCACCGCCCTCATACGGGTGATATTAATTCAAGACTTAGTATCTCAGGGGTATGGTAAGTGAAAGAATTCAGGTCAGGACCCAGGGTAGATAGAGCTTGGGCGTGATTCCCTTTTGTCCGGGTTCTACGATGCCATTCCTTCTCATGGTTGTTTCGTCGCCCTGCTTAGTAATGGTAATACTCGGTCGACTACTCTTAAGAACATTATTGAGATGAAAAATTAGTACAGTCGTCACAAAATATTACCGAAAAAGGAACCGAAAGAACCGATGGTCTAGATTCTGCAAGTTTAGATAAGAGTTGTCACATAGGTTAGTCATCAGATTACTGTACTCGAATACTACTCGAAGGCGATCTCGCCTTTCACTGGAACATATTTTCATTAAGTTATGCGAGGCTGAAAACAAGCGATCGTTTGATATATAAAAATTTTATACGATTCTTTTAAATATCGTTCTTCGAATTAGATATATGTATATATATATATAAATAAAATAATTGTTCGATGAAAATTCTCTTTGTGTCATTTTTTATTAACTATACATTAAGAGGTAGCTTTATTACGGTCCTTCGTACCGTTAATTCATTACTTCATTGAGTTATTGGGGGTTTATCTTTTATTAGTTTGAACTAAATCGATAGGGCGTATCAAATTAGTAATTTATATGCATCGGACCTTAACACTTTCCAATAGTGTTAGTAAGGAGAATTGAATTGATTTGACGCAGTGAGTCGGATTACTTCATGATGATAGTTTTCTCACTTCGCACCGGGGTTACGTCACCCTCAACGGAAATTTACCAAATTGACACTTGGATTGGACCGCAGTTAATGTTGTATATTTATAAATAAACGTATGCATATGAGTGTCCTGTTAATACGAGGTATTAACGGTTACGAGGAATATAGGCAAAACTGTTCTTGCATCCACAAGTCTTATTACCATCAGATCCGCATCCACACAACTCCTTGCTGAACTTTGATTATATCAAATAAGTTTCTCCATTTATATGTTACCCCTAAATCCCCTTGGGTTATCAACACCGATGCTAATTACGCGTCTTAATTAAGAATTAGAGATTGTATAACTAGCGAATAATAGCTAGTAAAGGAAATATATGCTTCAACCGAATAGCTTCCTAGATGACGGTCGGTGACATAAGTATAATTGGTTCGTCGTAACGTAATGATTTCGAATATATGACTGTATGTTCTAGCAAATCCCGCCAAAAGAAATAAATTATGCTGAATTGGCTTACCGAAGATAAAACATTGCTTCTTATCATGAATCAATCATTGGGTAAATTGATGTGGGTAAGCTATCACCGGCTATACCCAAATTGTTCGGCACAGAGTACTACCAGGGTGTAGTAACCCTAGAAAGTTGTATTACGAATTCGAAAAAAAGGACCTTCCCCTAAATTATCCCAAAGTTTGTTATATGGCGACCCAACTACCTTTCACTTAGAATTACCGCAAACGTGTATAGATAGCGTAGTTACGGCAATTGTGGTATCATTTATTGCATCAAACAGGGTCGAAGACTCAACACTACATTGCCCAAAACATAACCGAACGAATCGCAACATGAAGACCATCTGTCCTGAGTAACAGTACCTTGATAATGTAGCCGGGTGTTTATATATAGGAAGTACCGCAGCGTATCCACCACACCCATATACATGATCAATGTTCCGTTCACCGAGATATTCGGGCCTCCTATTACTTTCCGTGAGTAACCAACTGAAATCCGAAATCATCAATAATCGTAATAGAATACAATGTAACCGCTGGCCACATGAAACGATGTTCCACAACGCAAAGCATTTCCAAGGAATCTGTACCATCACAAACTTTATATCCCATGGAATCGAATGACAACGGGAAGGGTAACTTATTCACACACTCCATACCATCTCCATGACCTGGAGATCGTCATATTCAGATATAACATATATCGAAACATGTGCTAAGGAATACCACTAAGTATCATAGTATCACATGACGTGAAAGCTAAAGCCAATATTGTACGCAAAAGAGGAATCCAGCGGATAATCAAATGAATCGTGGATTCAGGGATGAAAAGTTTTGTAAAATGTTTGAACTCTGGGATTGTATAACAATCGAGTGTGAAGCAACAAGAAGTGGAATAAGGATCCGTACACATCCTCCTAGTCTATCAGAACGACCTGCACGTTCTTTGGGTATCTATGTTCTTATTGAAGTCTCAGTCTGGTACATAATCATCGTTATAGTAGCTAAAAGAATAGAGTTGGTGAGATCGTATCGCACTAAAGGCTTGGGTTCTCACAACATAAAGTATAAGTAACAACTATGGGAGTGATATGAATCCAACTCTAGTGAATATTAAACAGGTGGTCAGTAGGAATGTGGAATGGACTGTAATGCCCGTTTTCTGCCTATCCTGAAGGCATATTTAGTAATGTATTGAGGGTCCGTTATACGGATCATTCGGGCACTAATTTGGCAAACCTAAGGTAAATGTGCACAATCCGTTTGCATAGGCGACATTGGATACATGTTTGTTACTGTTTAACACCGTTTCATTAATATGTAGACGTTACAGATCCTGGAAACACTTGGACAGAGCTTCGCCTCTGTCGTGACAAAATCTCTGAATATTACAAATGAAATGACAAGACTCCTATTTATAGGATGTCAAGTTCGCTTGTGGGATGCAAGTTCGGGCGAACTTGCTTAGTCAAGTTCGGCCGAACTTGACTACAAAACATACATTTCAAGTGAACTTGGCCTAAAACATACATAAACTTCGTCATTTCGCTCCTAAATAGAGACTCGATATTATATGATGACGTAGGCAACAGACATATGCATCAACAGACTCCCCCTTGGATGTTGCCGTAGTCATCATTCTTCAAATAAGTTCCCGAGTCTTTAATATTCTCTTGATCTTTATTTCTTGAATAACTTTATCATCCATGCTCCCCTTACTTTAAGCTTCTGTTATCTTCCATCAATATGTTTATCTAGCTCCCCCTCAAATGATTCTAAAAATCTCTAAGATTTGACGATGAAGAACAATCACACGTATCCACACACAAACAGTTTCTTAACAGTCTCGTTGGTCCGGCTCACATTCAACATTATTAGGTTTCCATGGAAGATAAGAGAAAAAAATCTTTTTGGATTTTTAATATTGAATGCAGAAATGTAAACATACTAAAATATAATATTTACAGTTTGTATTTTTGTGAGAAAACGTGCTAGAGGATCATATCAATTTTTGAGACATATCACCAGTACCGTTGACCTTTTATTGACTTTAAGTTGTAAACTTGTTTACCTAGATTGTCAATATGTTTGTCCACCTAAACTTTAACACATTTCTCAATTGTTCCAAGATATGTTAGTTAGAATTAAGAAACTTGACTTAACTGCGGACTTCTTGAATATACTCCCGTATCAAGATTCCCTAGGTTTCATCTTATAGTTGAATATAGCATAATTGACATCTGTATCTGGGTTATGCGATACCTTGAGAGCTCAGGTTAGTACTACCGTACAGACAAAGAGATGAAGGCTCGACTTTAAGGTGTGTTCCATTTAAGGAATCTTTTCAGCATTGCAAATGATTAGATATTTCGATACTTTTCAAGATTGCATGCAGTTTAGGGGTTAATAGAAAAAGTATTATAGAAGTTCTAGGCTATTGCTTTCGCAAAACAGAAGAACTTGTATAATACCCCAGATATCAACTATCTATAAAGACCTCGTATCTTAGAATCAGGCAATCTCTGAAACGAAATTTCAGAGTACTAAGTCCATGTATCTAAGATATGTTAATCCACAAGTTTAAGCAGTTGTAAAATTTAGTTTATATCCCTGAAACAATTTACTGAACGTGTAAAGCCTATCGACACATCCACAGTAAGACTTGTTTATAACGTTTTAAACTTTACAAATATTTCGCGTACTGTAATAGTCCACTGACGTAGTATAATTTCCTTTTTGCGCACAAGTAATCTCATTTTTCATTTTTCAATGTTTTTATCATTATTGAGATTTTCTGTTGTGTTTGGAAACATTTTAAAATGAAGTTTTTCAATTTAACAGGAATTTTTTTTACAATTTTAAATTTTTTTCTCCCCCAAAAATTAAAAACATCTTATTAAAATTGAAAATAAGAATCTTCCATCTTAACCATTTAACGACTTTTTACGAATGTAAACGCCAGACTACCATTTTGTTTGTGTGGAATATCACTCCTGTCTCTTGTCTCTCTGTATGAACAACTACTGTTTCTGAAATGACCTTTGGCTTGAAGCTTGGTTATCCTGCACATTGAAACAAACTTTAATCAGTTTTGAATTGGAACCCAATCCGTTATGGATTTAGGTTTACCAAAATCATTAACATCTGAAGTAAACAAACATTCACACTCTTTTTGATATTCAAACAGTTTGATAGAAACTTTATTTGAAAATTTTACTTTCTTTGATTTTTTAACTGTTTGAATTATCAAATTTTTCTCCAGTACTCTCTCTTTTGTCCTCAGATTTGTATCTGATGAATTTGTTTTACTTGACTGTGAGTAAAATGATTCATTAGAACTATTATCTGATTTTTTTAGACGTATCCAAGGACAAAATCTTTTTCAAATACTCTCTAACTTTTTTTCTCTTTTTTTCTCAATCTGTCTTTTTGTCCTTGTGATAACTTGACTTTTTGTTCTTTGGGCTTCTCTATAGTATTCTTTGTTTTCTTCTCCTCTGGTCTTTTCTCCCCCTGAGATTTAACCGATCTTCTTTTCAAATTAATGGGACAATCCCTAGAAATATGACCTTTGATTTGACATTATAGCATCTTCTCGTATCAAATCTCTTTTTCAGGCAGTTAACAGCAATGTGTCCACCAAATCCATAGTTGTAACACACCGTGTTATCATACCAATCTCTCCATTCAGACCAAACACCCAAATCAGCACATTGATTTGACATGTGTTGATGCACTATTGTGTTCGTCACTTGTCGAATAGGATAGATTGAGCGTATGTTGAATATTGTATAGGTTTGAATCGAACACATGACCAAAATACGGAGTTTTAAGTGTAAAAGGGTACAAGTTCGCTCGAACTTGACCTGTGGAGGTCAAGTTCGTTCGAACTTGACATGTGGTAGACAAGTTCGGTCGAACTTGTCATATGATAGACAAGTTCGCCCGAACTAGACCTCATATGCACATGTCAAGCGAACTTGACTGTTTCCCTATAAATAGGTGGTGTGTGTTCATTTGTCATTTGAGTTTTTGCCATCCCTACTAGGAGGTGCTACCGGATTCTCCCCAGGAACTCTGGCAGCTGGACTTATAAAGATGTATACTCTTTCGGTATGAATGAAGACTTCCGCTGCATTCTGTTTCTACTCCATTCTTAATAACATTCTACCGAAACTGTTATATACGTCTACGCATTAACTTCCGTCTAGAACTGCCTGATCACGGACCTTCAATTGGTATCAGAGCTACGGTTATCACCTACGCTCATGAATTTGGACATTTATGGACATTAGATGGGGTCTTGGACGTAAAACTTGAAATAAACATACAATCCATGGATGAAAAGTAAAATTGAACAGATAGGATTGTTAGAAAGTCATTTTCGACCAAATCTTTGGTGGATTCATCTCGAAATTCAAAGAAATAAGGAATCTGGATCAAAAAATGTGAAAAAGGCTGATTTGGGGGACCAAGTTCGACCGAACTTGAAAAGGATTTTCAATATTTCTCATCAAGTTCGACCGAACTTGACACTTTTTGACCAAGTTCGCCCGAACTTAGTTAATTTTCAAGAAATTTCAACAAGTTCGCCCGAACTTGACTGAAATTTAATCAAGTTCGCCCGAACTTGTGATCAAGTTCGTTTGAACTGGGTGTTGGCCAACCAAGTTAGCCCGAACTTGACTGGATTTTAATTAAATTATAGTCACAAGTTCGCCCGAACTTGTTGCTTAAATTTCTTATACTTTGATACAAGTTCGCCCGAACTTGTTGAAAAGTGATTCTTACACAAGTTCGCCCGAACTTGTTCAGGAGATTAAAAAAGGCATGGAAAAATTTTGTTGATTGTATTGATGGGATGAGTGTCCAGAAAAAATTTGGCGATAGAAATTTTTTGGGGTTTTCGAAGAC
This sequence comes from Scalesia atractyloides, assembly GCA_947069175.1. Classification (NCBI taxonomy): domain Eukaryota; kingdom Viridiplantae; phylum Streptophyta; class Magnoliopsida; order Asterales; family Asteraceae; genus Scalesia; species Scalesia atractyloides. The sequence goes on from CAMTDV010000014.1 coordinate 71,155,241, forward strand.
CGAACCGGGATGTTCGGGGACACCGAGCTTCAGATTACAGATTTAGTGATATGGTCACAAAATTTTGAAGACAACGTGAGAGTCATTGATACCGATGCAGAACGTTGATCATTTGGTTGTCGTGACTAGTAATGAGCCTAAACGATAAATCCGCATTTGTTAAAAACTGAAAGTTTCGGATTTCAGGGGAATTTCAGTGAAAATTTCAGTATGGTCAGAATTTGTAAAAATGAGGGGGAATAAAAAATTTTCAATATTTGAAGATTCTGGCATTTTTTAAATTCGTGACTGCTGCAACAGTATCCGGGTGGTTACCGATTGCAGATTATCGGAAATGTAGAGGATCGAGATTCATCGGGTGATCACAGGAAGTTCCGAGTTTTCAGTTCATGATACAGAGTGATGCTTAAGGGTTAGAGTCCTGATCTCCGGTGAAGGAACAGTTAGCTAGATTAGCAGTTATTAGTACTAGTGAGGAACTGAGGACGTTCAAAACGTTCAGTGATGATCTTAGGAATTAATGACTAGCCCCGCAGACGGATGGTTTCAAATTTACCAAGGAAATCTTATGATAACCTTTGGTGGCCATTATTTTAGTCTTCAAGCAGATGAATCATTCTTCTCTTTGAACTAACCGCCGTTGGATGATGATGTTTGGTGATTAAGTGGCGCTGGTCTACCGGAGATAGCTATATATCTTGCATTATGACCGAAGAGGAAGAATGTGATTTTGGTCACGGACGTATGTTTCCCAGATTTGATGCTTTTCCAGATTATCTGTTTCCGATGAAGATTTGTTGATTGAGCAGATTACCGATTTTCTAATCAAATCTTTCTGAAGGGTGCTAAACTACGATTATGGAAATCGGGATTTCGGATTTTCTAGGGTATTCGTTGATTTGAAGTTTTCCGATGCGGTGATTCAAAGTTTCTATCAATTTCCGGTTGAGTTTTTGATTCTTTAGGAGTGTGCGGAATAAACTCTCGATGCCAAACGCTTATTCAAAAACTAAACTTGGATGCGGGTATCGTCGAAATGGAGAAGCTGCTGCATTGATTAGCTTCGAGTTAATGGTTATTCAGAATATTTGTCGGTCAAGTAAATCAGAGGAGTCGTAAACCACGCAACCAAAGATCTGAACTGGAGATTTCAGCGGAATTGAATGTTGTTAATGCAAACCCGGATCATTAATTAAGGTGGAATCTATTGACGCGTTTCGACGTCATCGGTAGACACCTTGATTGAAGTTGCAAATATTCAAACATGGCTCAAAGTTTTGAAGATCAAGATAAAGCTTCGACAGTAACGAACAAGGGGGAATCTGTTGATGCACTATTGTGTTCGTCACTTGTCGAATAGGCTAGATTGAGCGTGTGTTGAATATTGTATAGGTTAGATCGAACACACGACCAAAATACGGAGTTTTCAGTGTAAAAGGGAACAAGTTCGCTCGAACTTGACCTGTGGTGGTCAAGTTCGCTCGAACTTGACATGTGGTAGACAAGTTCGGCCGAACTTGTCATATGATAGACAAGTTCACCGAACTTGACCTCATATGCACATGTCAAACGAACTTGGTTGTTTCCCTATAAATAGGTAGTGTGTGTTCATTTGTCATTTGAGTTTTTGCCATCCCTACGGGGAGGTGCAGCCGGATTCTCTCCAGGAACTCCGACAGCTGGACTTATAAAGATGTATCCTCTTTCGGTATGAATGAAGACTTCCGCTACATTCTGTTTCTACTCCATTCTTAATAACCTTCTACCGAAAATGTTATATACATCTACGCATTAACTTTCGTCTAGAACCGCCTGATCACGGACCTTCAATTGGTATCAGAGCTACGGTTATCACATACGCTCATGAATTTGGACATTTATGGACATTAGGAGGGGTTTTAGACGTAAAACTTGAAATAAACATACAATCCATTGATGAAAAGTAAAATTGAACGGATAGGATTGTTAGAGAGTCTTTTTCGACCAGATCTATGCTGGATTTATCTTGAAAAATGTGAAAAAAATGGCTGATTTGGGGGACCAGTTCGAATGAACTTGACAAGGATTTTCAATATTTCTCATCAAGTTCCGCCGAACTTGACACTTTTTGACCAAGTAAGCCCGAACTTAGTTAATTTTCAAGAAATTTCATCAAGTTCGCCCGAACTTGACTGAAATTTCATCAAGTTCACCCGAACTTGTGATCAAGTTCGCTTGAACTGGGTGTTGGCCAACCAAGTTCACCCGAACTTGACTGGATTTTAATGAAATTATAGTTACAAGTTCGCCCGAACTTGTTGCTTAAATTTCTTATACTTTGATACAAGTTCGCCCGAACTTGTCCAGGAGATTAAAAAAAGGCATGGAAAAATTTTGTTGATCGTATTGATAGGTTGAGTGTCCAGAAAAAAATTGGCGATAGAAACTTTTTCGGGTTTTCGAAAACCGAACCGGGATGTTCGGGACACTGTCTAGAGCTTCAGAGTTCAGATTTAGTGATATGGTCTCAAAATTTTGAAGATAACATGAGAGTCATTGATACCGATGTAGAACGTTGACCATTTGGGTGTCGTGACTAGTAATGGGCCTAAACATTAAATCCGCATTTGTTAAAAACTGAAAGTTCCGGATTTGAGGGGGAATTTCAGTGAAAATTTCAGTATGGTCAGAATTTGCAAAAATGAGGGGGAATAAAAAATGTTCAATCTTTGAAGATTCCGGCATTTTTGAAATTCATGACTGCTGCAACAGTATCCTGGTGGTTATCGATTGTAGATTATCGGGAAAATGCAGAGGATCGAGATTCATCGGGTGATCACAGGAAGTTCAATGTTTTCAGTTCATGATACAGAGTGATGCTTAAGGGTTAGAGTCATGATCTCCGGTGAAGGAACAGTTAGCTGGATTAGCAGTCGTTAGTACTAGTGAGGAACTGAGGACGTTCAAAACATTCGATGATGATCTTAGGAATTAATGACTAGCTCCGTAGACGGATGGTTTCAAATTTATCAAGGAAATCTTTTGATAACCTTTGGTGGCCATTATTTTAGTCTTCAAGCAGATGAATCATTCTTCTCTTTGGACTAACCGCCATTGGATGATGATGTTTGGTGATTAAGTGGCGCTGGTCTACCGGAGATAACTATATATCTGGCATTGTGACTGAAGAGGCAGAATGTGATTTTGGTCACGGACGTATGTTTCCCAGATTATCTGTTTCCGATGAAGATTTGTTGATTGAGAAGATTACCGATTTGCTAATCAAATCTTTCTGAAGGGTGCTTAACTGCGATTATGGAAATCGGGATTTCGGATTTTTGAGGGTATTCATTGATTTGAAGTTCTCCGATGCGGTGATTCGAAGTTTCTATCAATTGCCGGTTGAGTTTTTGATACTTTAGGAGTGAGCGGAATAAATTCTCGATGCTCAACGCTTATTCAAAAACTGAACTCGGATGCGGTTATCGTCGAAATGGAGAAGCTACTGCATTGATTAGCTTTGATTTCATGGTTATTCGAGAAAATTTGTCGGTCAAGTAAATTAGAGGAGTGGGAAACCTCGCAACCAAAGATCTGAACTGGAGATTTCAGCGGAATTGAAGGTTGTTAATGCAAACCCGGATCATCAATTAAGGGGGAATCTGTTGACGTGTTTCGACGTCATCGGCAGACACCTTGATTGAAGTTGCAGAATATTCAAACACGGCTCAAAGTTTTGAAGATCAAGATAAACCTTCGACAGTAACGAACAAGGTGGAATCTGTTGATGCACTATTGTGTTCGTCACTTGTCGAATATGCTAGATTGAGCGTGTGTTGAATATTGTATAGGTTAGAATCAAACAAACGACCAAAAAACGGAGTTTTCAGTGTAAAAGGGAACAAGTTCGCTCGAACTTGACCTGTTGAGGTCAAGTTCGCTCGAACTTGACATGTGGAGGTCAACTTTGCTCGAAGTTGACATGTGGTAGACAAGTTCGCCCAAACTTGACCTCATATGCACATGTCAAGCGAACTTGGCTGTTTCCCTATAAATAGGTGGTGTGTGTTCATTTGTCATAGGAGTTTTTGCCATCCCTACGGGGATGTGCTGCCGGATTCTCTCCAGGAACTCCGGCAGCTAGACTTATAAAGATTTATACTCTTTCGGTATGAATGAAAACTTCCGCTGCATTCGGTTTCTATTCCATTCTTAATAACATTCTACCGAAACTGTTATATACGTCTACGCGTTAACTTCCATCTAGAACCGCCTGATCACAGACGTTCAACATGTAGTAGTCATCTTTCCTGCTTCTTCTCTAACATTGGCTTGACTTTGAAGCACTGTGGTCCAACCTGCACCACTTATTCTCAATTTTTTTTAAGTTTTATAATGATTGGAAGACCATACCGATGAGCTTTTATTTTTGTTTTGAAAATTTTTAGAATTTTGATTTTCATGTTGTTTTTGTTCTCCATTCTGCTTAAAAGGTTTTTGCGATGAGCATTCACCTTTTCAGAAGATTGTAGAACAGTTTTTTGAAAATGTTCTTTTAGTTTCAAAAATATTTCTTTTTTATCATTTTCATCATCGGTATTATCATCACAATCCCCAATTATGACATCGTCATATTTTGTGACATTGTCACTTATTGGAATTTTCTTTTTATTATCATTGATCGGTTTTGGACATATATGTTTTAACTTTAATGAGGAAGTCACAAATCTTTTCAATAATTTTGCTGAATTAGCAGCTTTATTTATAACAGTGTCAACTTCTTTTTCAAGTTGAGCTATTTTCTCAATATGAGAATTTATTGATATTTGATTTTCTATATTTAACTTTTCAAAAACAATTTTATCATTTTTAAGCATTTTTATTTCATTTTGAAAATCTACTACCATTTGTAATATTTCATTTTCTAAAATTTTTATTTTGTTTTCAAATTCTTTTCATTTTCTTTTAATTTTCTAATGTCAAACTCTCAATCTCATTCAAGAGTTCGGCATTATCTGCCTGATAATTGTCTACATCATAGACCGGGCAGACTGGTTTAGAACTTGACGACTCGTTTGTGGATATACTTGAAACTAGAGCTTCACAGTTCTTAACCACTACACTCTCTTGAAACTTATTCTCAAGAGATGTCCATAATTCTTTCGCACTCTTGTATTCTTGTAAAAGTATCAGGATGTCTTCCTTAACCGATTGCTAGATAAGATCAATCATTTTCTTTTCAGCAAAATAATCATCTTTCTATTGAGTAGAATATTTGCACTTCTCCAGAATTTTCTGATTCTCATCTCTAGGAATGACATAACATGTCTCAATCGCGACCCAACTGCGGAAATGCATAGCTTGGACCCAGCTCTCAAATTTTCCTTTCCAAACTTCATACTCATCAACTTTGACGGCTTTACGGACTCCATTTCGTTTTCCAAATATATATGTCGTTCAAAACACTTGACAAATGATTAGCAAACAGACAATTTTTAGAAAAAATTGACTTTTTAATCGACAATATTAACATATCGGTTTGCAAAAAAAAACGTTTATAATTTTTCGGAAAATTGTTTTTACCAGATTAGAGCTTTAAACTCGTCTCATCGATACGAATCTAACAATATATATAATGTCCGAGACGTTTTTCGGGAAAATTATTATTATTATTATTATTTTTTACGAAACCTTGGACAAGTTCGGGAGAACTTGTCACAGACTTAACAAGTTCAAGCAAACTTGTGTTGATGTTATGAAAAATAGCAAGTTCGAGTGAACTTATGTGAATTTTCAACAGATAGCAAGTTCGGGCGAACTTGTATAGACTTTCAACATATTTTTATGAAGTTCGAGCGAACTTGACTACAAATGAGGAAAAAACAGTCAAGTTCGAGCGAACTTGAGTAATAACCTTGAAAAATCAGTCTAGTTCGGGCGAACTTGATGAAAAATTTGAGTTTTTCAGTCAAGTTCGAGCAAACTTGATGTTAAGTTCGAGCGAAGTTGTGATTTCAAACATGGTTTTTTCAAATTTTCGGCATGAATTCGTTTGTTTTAAGTCTGATCTTTTCAAGGGTTTATTGTTGGGGTTTTGAACATGTTTATCAAAGTTATTTTATCCGTATAAAATAAAAACGTAGCGGAATATTTATTTAAAACATGTTACTTACAAGATAATATGTAAAACCAAAACCCGGATCCATATATGTACATGCATGCTATCAAAACACAACCATAGGGTGTTTAGAATACTACCTTTCAAGTAGTTAGGAGATGAAGAAGATGATGTTCTTGAATGGAAATCTTCAAATGAGAAGACCTCAAGGTCGTATATACCCCAAGCCTTCCAACAAACACCACAAGATTGCTAGGATTTCTACACTTATGAACTCACTTGAAACACCCTCTTGACAACCACCTTTGGCCGAAAATTGAGAGCTCCTTTTAGAGTTCTTGCGCTTGAATTTTTGTCAAGAGAATATGTGTGTGTAATGTACGAATTAAAAAAAAACACCAAAATCCTCCATATAATCTTACAAGATTATGTGTTGGATTTTGTGAGATTGTGTAAGATATTGCATGAAATATGAATGGTGGAAGACCACCTTGGGAAGACTCCCAAAAATCGGCCATATGGCCTTGTTTTTGTCACCCAACATTTTCAATTTCATTTTTAAAAGTCTTATATTTATTTTATAACTTTTATAAAATTATAACATCACATGTTATAAGACTTATGCAACATACCACAATTATTTATAATGTTACTTAACCCATTAAATAACAATATAAAATATTCTCTTAAAATAAATTATCCATATAATTTATTAGTTTCTCAAGTGCAATTATTTAGAAAACAAATTTCTAAATATTCTAAGTGTTAATATTTATTTGTTTGATCACATCATAAATAAATATTATGTGTGTTTGTCTAGCTTGTTATCGGGTATGACCCGACATGGATCATAAAGTACTAGCCACATCAATTTAATATGTGTCTTGGGCATACTGTTTCCAACAATCTCTCACTTACACAAGATACATAGAAGATTGATGCAAGTAGCAAATACCGCCTAACAATGGTTTACTACCCCTAATACGTATGACGAAGTGCCATTCAATAACATCAACTCCTTCAGTCCCTTACCTGAACATGATTTAGGTGAATTGATCATTTATCCTTTTGTTACAGATGTCATGTCAAATCAAGAGACATAGAGTGATCATTCTCTATTGATTTAACTTTCGCAGGCCTTAGACATCTTACTCTCAACCAATAAGAGGAACAAATCCCATCTTGACTACATATGTCTCTCACAATCACCTTGTACCACACCTGAGCTTAGCCTTATGTACTGCCATGTTTCAGAACAGCAAAGAACTAAGTCAAAGTATAATATTTGGTGATATCAAGACCCAATATGTATCTCAGGTCAGAGGATACTATGATATTCTCCTTTACTCAAAATTAATTATGATCAGTCACAAAGATTCCATGTAGTAATATTTGAGAGCGGGTCAGTCCAATATTTGTATCCCACAAATATCTATGAACTTTGGCAGCAACACTTTGCTCTATATTCATACCTAATGAATATCCACCAATCTAAGTTCATAATAGTCTTACCTTCATATTTGTTCCGACAAATATGATCGACTACGGACATTTTGAATAATTAACTTATTCATGGATTTAAACATGCTAAAATGGAACATAACTCAAAATGCCATGATCATTAAATGAGTCATAATAACAATTGTTCCGATATCCAAATACTAAATAGATCAAATCCAATAACTAGAATATCGAAGTTTTAAGGCACAAATATGACCCTCATGCTTTGGACGTTCAAGGAGCTTCGTGAGAGGATCCGCAATGTTTTGATCGGTGTGAACTTTGCGAATATATATCTTTCCTTTTTCAACTTCATCCCTTATGTAGTTGAATCTCCGCTCAATATGCCTAGTCTTTTGATGTACACGAGGTTCCTTAATTTGAGCAATTGCACCCTCGTTATGACAAAAGATTTCTAGGGGATCCTGAATGGTAGGGACTACCCCTAGGTCGGTGATGAATTTCTTTAACCATGCAGCTTCTTGTGCTGCCAATGAAGCGGCGATGTATTCTGATTCTGTAGTGGACGATGCTACAACATCCTACTTCGAGCTCTTCCAAGAGACTACAGCTCCATTCAAAATGAAGACATACCCAGATTGTGATCGAGAATCATCTCGATCAGTTTGGAAACTCGCATCCGTGTAACCCTTTACAACGAGTTCCTCTTCACCAGATCCATATATTAGAAACATATCCTTAGTCCTTCTAAGGTATTTCAATATGCTTTTAACAGCCATCCAATGACTATTACCTGGATTTTGCTGGTATCTACTTGTCATGCTTAAGGCACATGACATGTCCGATCTAGTGCATATCATTGCATACATGATGGATCCTATAGCAGACGAATATAGGACTCCTTTCATTCTCTCTTGCATATCCTTGGAGCTTGGACATTGAGACGCATTCAATATCGTTCCCTTTTGAATAGGTACCAAACCTTTCTTAGAGTTCTCCATCTTGAACCTTTTCAAGACTTTGTCAATGTATGCACTTTGGTTCAAACCTATCAAGTGCCTTGATTAATCTCTATAGATCTTTATTCCTAAAATATAGGCGGCTTCACCAAGATCCTTAATGGAAAAACAACTTCCAATCCAGGTTTTAACACCTTCCATGGTTGGAATATCATTTCCAAATAGTAGAATGTCATCGACATACAATACTAGGAAAGTGATGATGCTCCCACTAGCCTTCTTATACACACAAGCTTCATCGGCGTTCTTGATGAATCCAAAATTCCTAATTTCTTCATCAAAATGATGATTCCAACTTCTAGATGATTGTTTCAATCCATATATTGATTTCTTTAACTTGCATACTTTGTTAGGATGTTTTGGTCGACAAAACCTTCAGGCTGAACCATATAGACATCTTCATTAAGATATCCATTGAGGAAAGCCGTTTTAACATCCATTTGCCAAATCTCATAATCGTAATATGCAGCTATGGCAAATAATATCCTAACTGACTTTAGCATCGCCACGGGCGAGAAGGTCTCATCATAATCAACCCCTTGAGTTTGAGTGAAACCTTTTGCTACAAGTCCCGCTTTATAGGTATCCAAGTTACCATGCATATTAGTTTTCTTCTTGAAAACCCACTTACTTCCAACTACTTTGGAGTTAAAAGGTGGTACAACCAATTCCCATACTTGGTTGTCATACATGGATTGCATCTCGACGTTCATTGCTTCAAGCCACTTGTCACAATCGGATTGTGACATTGCATCATGGTATGTGGTTGGTTCATCTGAATCTACCACGTAACGTCCATCCATGAAAAATCCATATATTTCGGGTGGATGACTAATTCTACCAGATCTGCGAATGTTTTGTGTGTATTGATCCACCATTTGATCCTCTTTAACAACCTCTTGTTGAGTGCTAGTATCAACCAAACGTGTATCGGCTTGTGGTTGTTGATCCTCATCAAGTTCCACTGTTCTACTACTAGTTCCTTCCATAAGGAACTTAGCCTCCAAGAACTTACCCTTTCGAGCAACAAATACCTTTTGCTCTGTTGGATCGTAAAAGTAATATCCTATATCATCTTTAGGATATCCTACAAAGATACACTTAGTGGATCCTACTTCCAATTAATTTGGGGTGTATTGCTTCACATAAGCTTCACAACCCATACAATCAAATATGATAATGATGGAGCCTTTCCATGCCATATTTCAAAAGGTGTCTTATCCACTTTCTTGGTTGGGGCCATATTCAGTATACGGGTTGCGGAGAGCAAAGCGTAACCCCAAAATGATAGAGGCAATGTGCTTCTAGCCATCATAGATCGAACCATATCCAATAGAGTTTGATTCCTCCTTTCAGACACACCATTATGTTGTGTTGTTCTAGGTGGAGTAAGTTGTGAGATAATCCCACAACTCCTAAGATGATCTTGAAAAGCATCACTAAGGTATTCACCTCCTCTATCGGTACGAAGGACTTTGATTGTTTTCTTGAGTTGATTTTCTACTTCACTTTTGAAATCTTTGAACATTTCAAATGCTTCATCTTTGTGTCTTATCAAGTACACATAACCATAACGACTATAGTCATTGGCTTAAAAGGACCACATACATCCGAATGTATGATACCTAATAAGTCTTTTGCCTTTCAAAGGTGCCATTGAAGGGTGTCTTAGTCATTTGCCTAGTAAACAAGATTCACATATATCAAATGAATCATCTCCATTTGTTTCCAAAAGACCATTCTTTCGAAGTGTTTGCATGCGATTTTTGTTTATATGTCCAAGGTGACAATGCCAAAGATAGGAATCACTCAAATCTAATTTGAGTTTCTTGGTGGTTGCTTGGTACATTGAACTATCAAATGTATTATCATGAACCAATTCATAAATACCATTTGAAGGCATATCTTTAAAGTAAAAAACGTCATTCACTAAAACATAAATGTCATCGTCTATAAACTTTAAATTAAAACCATATTGTAGCATGAAGGAAACTGAAATAATGTTCCTAGTCAAACTAGGAGCATACAAAACATTTTTCAAGGTGATTTCCAAACCACTTGGAAGTTCCAAAACATAGTCTCCTCGGGCTTCAACTTGAACCTTTGCTCCATTGCCCATGAAGAGACTAATGTCTCCTTTCTTGTAATGTTTATTTCTTTTGAACCCCTGCAACAAATTGCAAATATGAGTTCCACACCCGGTATCCAATACCCATGTGTTTGAAGAAATAACATTAAGGTCAATATGTATCATAAAGATTGTACCTGAGGTTTGCCCCGCATCCCTCTTGTTTTTCAACTCATTGAGATAGGTTGGACAATTTCTTTTACAATGTCCTATCTCTCCACACTCAAAGCATGGGTCAGTTGAAGCAACCTTTTGCTTCTTTTCCTTTGGTTTCGTGGGTTCCGCTTTAACATTTCCTTTCCCTTTCCCTTTGACGTGACCCTTTCTTTTGGCAAAACTTGCCTTGGAGTCAGGGTGGGGCCTTTTCTTGTTGCCTCCCTCATTGATCGTTAGAACGGGTAAAGCCTTTTTACTCATACCTGCCTCGGCAGTTTTGAGCATCACATGAAGCTCACCAATGCTCTTGCCCCATCCGTTCATGTTATAATTCATGACGAAAGTCTCAAACTTCTTTGTTAAAGAGTTAAGGATCAAATCCGTAGCCAACTCTCTTGAGACGGGATAGTTGAGCCTTTGGAGGCAATCAATGTGGCTTTTCATCTTAAGTACATAAGATGAGACCGATTGGGTTTCCTCCATTCGACATGCATGAAGTGCCCGAACCGTTTCGAAGGCGTTCTACCCTTGCTTGTTGAAGGAACATTTCCTTCAATTCGGTAATCATGTCGTATGCCCCATGATGTTCAAAATCCTTTTGAATCTCAGGAATCATAGTTCCCAACATGAGGCAAGAGGCTTGCATGGAGTCCTCGGTATACTTAATCCAATCGTTATAGGCCTTCTCATCTTCCATGTTAGGTTCATCGGGAATAGGATTGTCCAACACATAAGATATCTTTCTTGCTTGAGAACGATTCCCAAGTTTCGATACCAATCCATGAAGTTGTTATGGTTGAGACGATCCTTTTCAAGGATGGTTCTTAGTGATAGGTTACAGACGGTTTGGGTAATTGTGTTTGCATTGTTAGCGGCCATCTACAAAATTTTAACAAAGTTTAATTTTAGTATTTTCGATATTATTAAATTTTAATTATTAATACCCTTTTGTGTCTCATAGACAATTAATAACTAAAATCTAGAATCCAACGTTACATTTAAATATTGGTTAGGTGACCTTTATCCCATTATTTAAATTAACAAGGTAGTCAACGTTTAACAATTGCAACCCTTTGCAATTTCTAGCCATATGGGATCGGTTAAACATCTTAATGTTTAGTTGGCATGTTTAATCCCATCAACACCTTTGTACGCCATGCTTTGGTGACCCTAAGCACATGGTTTCCAAATCAAATCGCCCTACTTACACACACATGTAAGTTTACACATACAAGTGGTTAGGTGACCTTTATCCCACAAATATGGTAAGCCACCTCAAACACACAAGTTCCTTCAAATGTGGTTAGATGACCTTTATCCAACAAAGAATTCCCAAGTGATTCAAGTATTGTATAAAAGGATGGTGTTTGACTTGTTTTATAAAAGGGATTTAATGTTTTCAAAAATTCTAGTTTTAGAAAACTTTATGTACCATACATTTGCATGCGTTCAAATTCATGGTACCTTATTGAAAACCAATTTTCAAGGTTCTTTTAATAAAACCCATTTTATTATAAAATCATTAATTTTTAATAAAACAATTTTATTAAACACTTTAATGATTTTTAAAGAACCAATTTTAAGCTTGTTATGGATTATAAGTTGTTAAGCATGCATATCCAAATATCATCTAAACAACCATAAATAAAACAACCATACAAGCATAAGAAACAAAATAGGTGCATAACCATAGCCAACTATTTTTGGCAACACTTGTTAGCCGAAACAAGTTTGCCAAAAGGACCTTCCTAAAGGGTGAATATTGACACAAGAAATGTGTCGTTGAACTCCCACTTGAACCCGCATCCAAATGCTTCAAGTCTTCCTTTTGTGTTGTAATTTCTTCACTTTCTTTGGTTTTCCAAATGATCTTTAAATTCAGCTCCAAACTCCCTTGGGCTTCAAAATGTGTTTTGGTTGTTGGGCTAAAATCTCGTTAAGGACTATGAAGTCCTTTAGGCCCAAAATTGGCCAAAACCAAAAACACATTTTGTGTGCATCTTCTTTTACAATAAAGTATCCTAATACATTTTTTCTAGTAAAAGAAATGCAACTAATCTATTTACTTACATACCAAATGAAAAATAAATAAATTACATTTTTCACAAATGGAAGAACAAGGATAATTAATTATTACAACCCATTGAAATAATTAAATATAAATCACAAACACAAACATTCAAAATATTCAAACAAAAGGTCATGGCTAGGTTATGAACACCAAAAATATATATCCACATATATATTTAAATTCAAGAGCAAAAATGGTTTCCCTTTTGTATCCAAAGTTTAGGCCAAGAGAAAAACCGAAAAGATGGGTTTTTGTCCAAACAAACAAAGCATCCATATGACATAATTTTTCAAGATACCTTTATGCATGTTAGTAAAAGTGTCTTGAAAAACAAGGGAAAATCATGTTTAAAATTTCAGCCAAAGGGTTTCCACAAACCCAAAATCCCGAAATCTTTAAATCCTTTGAAGCATACATTCATATAAGCGGCTCTGATACCACTGTTGGCGTTTTGAACATGTTTATCAAAGTTATTTTATCCGTATAAAATATAAACGCAGCGGAATATTTATTTAAAACATGTTACTTACAAGATATAAAACCCATTTTATATGTAAAACCAAAACCCGTATCCATATATGTACATGAATGCTATCAAAACACAACCATAGGGTGTTTAGAATACTACCTTTCAAATAGTTAGGAGATGAAGAAGATGATGTTCTTGAATGGAAATCTTCAAATGAGAAGCCTCAAGCTTGTATGCCCCAAGCCTTCCAACAAACACCACAAGATTGCTAGGATTTCTACACTTATGAACTCACTTGAAACACCCTCTTGACAACCACCTTTGGCCGAAAATTGAGAGCTCCTTTTAGAGTTCTTGCACTTGAATTTTTGTCTAGAGAATATGTGTGTGTAATGTATGAATTCAAAAAAACACCAAAATCCTACATATAATCTTACAAGATCAAGTGTTAGATTTTGTGAGATTGTGTAAGATATTGCATGAAATATGAATGGTGGAAGACCACCTTGGGAAGACTCCCAAAAATCGGCCATATGGCCTTGTTTATGTCACCCAACATTTTCTATTTCATTTTTAAAAGTCTTATATTTATTTTATAACTTTTATAAAATTATAACATCACATGTTATAAGACTTATGCAACATCCCACAATTATTTATAATGTTACTTAACCCAATTAATAACAATATAAAATATTCTCTCAAAATAAATTATCCATACAATTTACTAGTTTCTCAAGTGCAATTATTTAGAAAACCAATTTCTAAATATTCTAAGTGTTAATATTTATTTGTTTGATCACATCATAAATAAATATTATGTGTTTTTGTCTAGCTTGTTATTGGGTATGACCTGATTTGGATCATAACATACTAGCCACATCAATTTAATATGTGTCTTGGGCATGCCGATTCTAACATTTAGCTATTATGGATTTTACATATTATACTTCAAATCAGTCCATTTTGTCCGTGAATTGTCAAAGAAAAGTTAAAAATAGAAGAAATGAGTAGAAGATGAGATGTTCTATGTCCAATGTCTTCAAATTAGGTCAATCCTGCAATGATACCAATTGAGGGTCCGTTATACGGATCGTCTGGGCACTAATTTGGCAAACCTAAGGTAAACGTGCGGAATCCGTTTGCATAGGCGACATTGGATACATGTTTGTTACTGTTTAACACCGTTTCATTAATATGTAGACGTTAAAATCTGGAAACACTTGGACAGAGCTTCGCCTCTGTCGTGACAAAATCTCTGAATATTACAAATGAAATGACAAGACTCCTATTTATAGGATGTCAAGTTCGCTTGTGGGATGCAAGTTCGGGCGAACTTGCTTAGTCAAGTTCGGTCAAACTTGACTACAAAACATACATTTCGAGTGACTTGGCCTAAAACATACATAAACTTCGTCATTTCGCTCCTAAATACAGACTCGATATTATATGATGACGTAGGCAACAGACATATCATCAACACGTATTATCCACCAATCCCAATTCATGTATCAATTCACGCACAAACATTCACACACTATCACCTTGGTACACATATGTATCATTCCACATATTTAAGTGTGTTTATTACCTGGCTTTCCCAACACTACCTCGTATGAGCAAGTCTGTTATTACGTTCAGGACCATAATAACCCACTTGTCCCACAAGGCCATCCTGGTACTTTCCAATAGGATAGTTTACAGTATTCACTAACCACTTTTAGTAGAGTTAATTTTTTCCAATGATGTCCACTAAGGTCCGAGCCTGTAGTTATAGTCCAGGTTTCCTTAAAGGCACCTAATTCTCTATAACCAATGGCTCTGATACCATCTTCTGTCACACCCCGACTTGCAGCGGAAGAAAAAAATACGGGATGCAACAGACACCTCTGGTACAAGCACATTGTTAATAAAGACATTACATTTTATTACTTAAAGATGTTGATTACATACTACATGTATGTTACAACTGCGTGTTCCCATGAACCACATATGTCTTCTAAGCCATATGCGTCTATATCAACATTCGTCTATAACATGTCTTGAACAACATACACGGATCACACCAGTCTCAAGTTACCTAAAATGCATGTTAGTTTTAAAAGGGTCAGCTACGCTGTTGGTGAGTTCCACTGGTTTAGTTGTTGTGTAACCATATGTATTAACAAGTTTAATTGCACTGGTCACAGTCACCGATGGAATTACACGAGGATAGAAGTGAAACCTTGACCTCTCATAGTCACTCCGTGTCATACAGACACATCATCGCACCGGGTCGTGTTACCCCAGACACTTCCCACCAACTGCATCACAAGCAGTTCAATGTTCCCTTGCAGTTATGCCTAACAACATAACCAAATGCGGAAAAGTGCAGTTGACTTGTGGCCGGCATCGCACCATCCGGCCTCAACTGGGTTTGTCAGACCAATAGTACTATCCACTACCCACGGCTTATTTTAATCACTTGTAGAGGGGAGGGTGTTCGTGTGTTAGATAATTCACATCATCACAGTTGGTGCAATTAACGCAGTTTCGTAACATGCAAGTCACTCAAAAAAACAGTATAACACAGTTTAAAAGTGGTGGAGTGAAACCCACTCCCAACTTGGTGCACACAATTTTTAACATGCAAGTCCCCAGAAAACAGTAAACAATTTAAAAGCGGGGAAGTGAAGTCACAGGATAGCAGTATCACAGGTAGCAATAGGAGTATATGTAGGCTTTTTCGGCTCTAACAACAATCATGCAAGTAATTACTAATATCAGTCGCTAGGTCGGTAACGCCTATAACTTGGGACCAAGTGGGTATTTTCAGTCCATATTGTGCATATACTATCCCGGTGTGGTGATGGATGTTAGGGTATGATTAGTTTCACATTTGGCTCCCGGGCACCGGTTCGCGTGCCAACAAAAGTTGGTTGTTTGACACGTTCGATAATAGTACGGGAATACCAATAGTGCCCATGTGTTGTAATTTAAGAAAGACTAACTTTCCATTAAGAGAGTTTGGGTGTTTAGGGAGTCTAGGTTGCCCAAATTTGAGTTTCCATTCTCACCATTGGGAATCCTCCTGAATGGTGGTGGAACACACCCAGAATGTTCTGCTTACCCTGAAACCTCCCAAAATACTCCCATGTTCCAATTATAGTCAAGATAGGGTTTAGTCCTTTCCCAGTTTTGGCAGGTTCGTTGTCCGGTAAAGTACCGAATTTAGTTAAAATAAGCGTTTTAAAAGTCGAAAAATCCCATTTAATCTACATAGTTCATAAAATTCTGGAAATTTTTTTAGAACTTTGTAAAAATATATAGATTCCAATAAAATTATTTTGGGAATTTATAAAGCTATTTTAACTTCTCAATTAAATCATTTGTAAAATAGTATTTACCCAATTAATTCATTATGTTTATCATCCAATGTCTACAAATTCCCAAAATATTCCAGGAACTTCCTTACATGTCCAGAAACTCCTTGTAAAAATTTGGGATTTTTCTGATTTCGTTTCAGTGCGTTTCCAGCTACCGAAACTCATAAAAACGTGTATTTGTAATCCGTATCAAAACTCAACCAATGGACTCCCAAACTTCCCAAAACCTTTCCCACATGTTACTTAGTGTTCATGTAAATTTTGTGATTTATTGACTTTTTTGGTATTTTTCTGGATTTGTTTTGATAAAACAGTCAAAAATCCACCAAAAATCGTAGAAATTCCTAAATTCTAAAATTTTACATGGACCTTCCTATCAATACCCTACATCACCTCACCAAATTTTAGCTCAATCGAATACCTACGGACGAAGTTATGCTCCAGACAATATTCTTCCTATTGTAGATTCGAGTTTAAGGTGATATACCTAGCGATTCCTTCGATTCCAAGTGTTTTTCTTGAGTCTAGAAGTGGTTGTGAGCCATATTCAGTACCCATATACCAAGAACAATCCAACCATGCCATAACCCATGTCAATCAAGTCTTGTTTCATATTTTTCGGTCAATAACTTTGTTAATCAATTTTGGTCGATTAGGGATCGATTAGGGTATCAAAAGCCAAAGTTTTGTGATCTTGGCTATCATATAACATCAGGGAATCCCTGGTGTGTTCTTATTCAGCCAAGAACCATGCTTAAATCATCCAAAATAATGGATTAAAAAGAGTTTTTGGTAGGCTAAACATGTATAATCAAGAAAACTCATCAAAATCTATTAGAACTTGTAAGAATACCTTGAATTAGTAGAGTTTCTACGGATGACCAGCTGGAAATGGAGGGTTTATGGAAGAATTTTGTGGAATAATGAAGAATTTAATGAAAAAATAAAGAAAAACCTTTATATAATAAGGTGGGGTGTCCCTACCCCACCTACGCTTTGTCGTGCGTCGTTTTTCGTGTTAAAAGATGATGTTTATCTTCGGTGGCGTGTTTAGGTTCGTTTTCGGTCACACACGCCTCTTCGATTTGCGAAACGGACTCTGTTTTTCACGTTTTTAGTGTTAAAAGCTCGGTTATAAAAACCGTGCATAACTGTCCCGAAATCCAAACCTAGTTACATTTTAATAATAAAAGCCTCGTATTGGGTTAGTTTAAGTGTTTTTAGTCTTGGTTGACCGTTCCTTGCATGTTTGGTTTGTCTTTCATTGCTCCTAACGCAAAGACATTTCCCTAACCGGGACTACCTCGTTTTACATCCCGAGCACTGATTTGTTGCAAATCTTATGTCAGAGTCTATGGCTCGTAACTGAGATGTTTCATGAACTCGGAATCTTAAAGGGCCCTACCGTTGGCCTAATAATCATGGTCGACTGTTTAACGCGCTGTTAAACGTCAAGTTCCCGTTTAATACATTGTCAAAGACTAAGGACACCAA
The DNA here is from genome assembly GCA_947069175.1 of Scalesia atractyloides. NCBI lineage: Eukaryota > Viridiplantae > Streptophyta > Magnoliopsida > Asterales > Asteraceae > Scalesia > Scalesia atractyloides. The sequence goes on from CAMTDV010000014.1 coordinate 71,173,501, forward strand.
CCTTTCATTGTTGGCCCTTAATAGTGTCATGTTAATCAATACGTATTCCCAGAGTCGTCAATCCATTCACGACATTGTTTTGCCATGTAGGTGACGCATAGCACCAATGTAATGTTTTTGGTACTTACTTGGCATATTCTCCTATTATAGTTGGTGTAACATTCTCCAGAATTCATATCATCACACATAATCACAACAATATCATGATATACATATCATGTCTGGTTATCACGGACTTGTACCAATCAAACTTTACCGAGATTTTTCACACTTGTCACAATTGCACCATTCCATGTTGGTGGATCCACATCAGGATCAGGTGTTGCACGATGTCGCTTGGCAACAACGTGGTGAAGGTAGTAACGGTGGGCAAGGTGCCTTTGGTTTCGGTGAATTTTCGGAAATGATGACATCCATATTCGGGCCACCTCAACCCGGCTAGTATTGATCAGGTGGTTTCTTGTCCTATCTTGTATAATTGTTCATATTTCTTTTATGTATGATGTTTTGGGTGGTTGGGTGGAGTTTTGAGGTTGGATATTTTTGAGTTGTGAAGGATGTAATGGTGGTGTGTTTGTTTCAGATGTATATATTGTATTTAAATGTTTTTTATTTTTTTATTTTTTGGGATTTGAGAAAGAAAGCAATTTTGGTTTGTGTTTTGTAAGCGATCATTCCTTCCAAATCCATACATTGGGAACAATGTATCCCAAGTGTGGGGATGGGGGAAATTTTGAAAAAAAATTCAAAACCAAGCAAGTACCGTCCAAATTGAGAACTAGATATTAGACCCGCATGACACACCGACAAACCTTGTTGTCCTTTCATGGTGAGTGTTTGAGCCACACATTTACTCAGTAATTATTCTTTCTTTGATGAAGTGGCGATGTATGGTTTGTGTACTAGAACTTCTGCATCAAATGCGTTTTGAGGCCTTAGGTTAGCATGTGTGTAAAGATGATAAGGGCATTCAGGTAGCCTCGTCGTGATGTGTTAGAGTGTGGGATTTGGGGGGTTGGACCTCATTTGTTTGATATATGTGCTTGGTAGCAAGAGGGGCTGGGGTTTGGTCTACTAATAGCCATATTTTAGCTTATTGCCTATTATTTGATAACCCTTGCCTACCTCCCAAAAAATTTTACCCTTTTGAGAAGAACCGGTCTAGTAGTTTTAGTATTTAGTGTTTTTGTGATTTGTTCAGTTTTGAAAAAAAAGCTGAGAAAATACAAAAAGAATGAGAATAAATGTCGTAGTAGAAGAAGAAAGAGAAAAGAGCAACGCAAAAGAGATGTAGGCTTTTGTAATTAGTTAGTTCGCTGTATTTGCTTACATGTAATAATAAGACCAGTCGGATCATTACGCCACTTTTTATATATCTCGTCATTCCCTTCCTATACAGATAGCCTCGTTACAACTTGTCAAGTCCCCTTGATTTACATGCATGCTTTAGCATTATTTAGGCGAAGAGTCGATTTATGCACAAGCTTATTATCACATAAGCACACATTTGCATGAGAGTTGTCTAGCACATTATTGCTAGTAATCATTTGTCACTGAGAGGGGTGTCATTGTGAGGGGTGTCTTGTGTGGTTTGCAATGGTAAGTTAGTAAAAGGTGATGGTTATTTGTTCGGTTTGATTTAGATCGCTTGTTGAGAAAGATAATGTTGTGGTTATGGATAGTAGGTTGTTTGAATGAGTTGCTTTGGAGCAAGAAATGGTTAAGTGTGGGGATGTGACGGGTGCTCCGTAGGACAACCCACCAGTCCTATAATCGGTATTAAAACCATACACATAATTGAGTTATTGTTTAGAACTAGATAACTATGGTTATTTGATGTTTCAGGATAAACAAGTATAATGGAGGAGGAATGAAGTGTTAGAAGGGACCATGATAACGAGTAGGTGAAAGCTGGGGAGATGGGATTTTGCAGGAGAACAAGAGAAGCTGAAATAGGGGTCTAGCGTAGCTTACAGTGCCTACCGTAAGCTACGGTAGGTGTTGAGCTCAAATTCTTCACCGTAAGACATTATCATCTACCGTAGGGTTTCTCATAGTACCAGTAAGCTACAGTGGCCACCTAGCTTACGGTGGAGCCTGGCGCCAAAAAGTGTAACTCCCATATATTTGATGGTTTTTATGACTTTTGAACTACCTTATCATTGTGGTCGGTTTAGAACAGTTTGAGGGCGATTTTTAGGTGATAAGAACAGTATTTTGGGGTTGTTAATCATTGCTATTCTATTGTGGAAGTATTCGGACAACAGATTGTAGTGATGAGAAACAAATTATGTGTGGCTAGGTTTCGTATGTTTTCCCTCGGATTGTAAGGTTTCGACTTGAATGTTTTGTGATTGTTTATGTTATTTTTGAGATAGTGTGTAATCATTTTTATTTATTGCTATGGTGTTTATCAGTTTGATTTGTAATTGTTGATTTTCGTTTTCTGAACCATCAGTTCTTGGTGCCATAGGCAATCGAGATTTATTGGGAGGGATTCGGGGTTGGCTATATTAAACTGGTTATCGGGTGACTACCTTCGTTATTGTAATCCAAGTACTCGATTCCCTTTTATCATAATCAAACGCACATGCACATATGTCTATGTAGTTCATCTTAGTTTAAACTTTCATTTTAACACTCACAAAAACCTGAAACCGAGGGAGAACATTTCCTCTCATTTCTGAATCAAAACCTTGATAAGTGTTTTTAGTTAATATTAGTTAATCAAACAAACAACCAAATCCTTGAAATACTTTTCTGCATTCTAGTTTAAATTTAGTTAATTTGCAAAGCTCCCTGTGTTCGATACCCACTTACCACTATCTAATTAGTCTAATTGGTTTATTTTTTAGTGAGTCTTCGACCTCACGTCATATACGAATGGGCGTCACAGGATTAGTGAAACTGCTGAATTCGAAGCATGGAATCGTATCATGAAGAAAAGTCAAAGCACAAACACAATCAGAATCCATATTACATATGCCACTATCTTGTAAGATGTGGCCAATAGCACATCTTAATGGAATTTAGTTTTAAATCTATAGTTTGGTTTTAATTAAGAAAATGAAAAAAATAATAATTTAGTAGTGCTGTACCATCAATTATACATATTTATAATAAGAAATTACCCTATCTATGAACACCTTATGAGGTAACTCGTAGAGGAAACACTACCTAAATCGTTTCTTTTAAGTTTTTACAGTATTAGAAAGACCAAAATAAAAAACAAGCAAAAAATGGTGAAAAATGGATGAAAATACGAAGTTTCTAAGAAGCACCCCTGTGCACAACCAAGCATGGCCATGCCTCTCGCCTTAGCTCTCGCCTTTGGAAGAATCAGAACAACTAGGTGGGAAAGAAAGAAAGACGCCATACGCGCCCGTGCATCACAAGCATGATTGCCCCTCATAAAAGACAAATAAGAAGAGGACAAAAGCTTGAGACCAAAGTTCACCTCCTGCAACTATTGTCAAGGCAGCTCAACATGCACGACTGTCACCCTCGGGAGATAGAAAGGACAAATTCTTGAAGTTTCTATCAAGATCCCAAATACAAGGCTTTGATTAGCCTATAAATAATCGGCCCCATTCACTCATTTGAGGCATGCCTTTTTTTGATCTCTTGTTCCTTGTCGTGCTACAGCCTCAAGGCTGATAGACTTGTGTCTCTAAGTCCTTGTTCTCTCATCCTTGAAGGCTCTAGTCCCTCGGAGACAATGTGGATGATCCATGAAGCTTTCCTAATCAATAGCCAAGTATGTCATGATCAAGATCTTCCTAAGCCCCCTTTGCTTAGAAGTGTGAGGTTGATCCTAGGGAAGGCCTTCACGCCAATCGAGACCTCTCCAAAGTTAGTATCCTACATCCTACCTTTGATCATCTTTCACATTCCGAATCGGAAAGCTATCATCAAAATATAATCTATCAGATTCCTTAACCTTGTACATGACAACGTTAGGATAATCACTTAGATCACTTTCATAGGATGTATCGTCATTTTCGGATTGTGATTCATATTTGTTCGAACTCGAGTTGGCGCTTTCAAAGCTGTCGTTGTCAGAATCATTTCCTAAGACATTCTTTACCACATTGTTCACAATCGCTTTATTGTCATCGTTTGATTTTGTATAGACTACGTCAATGTTCTCAGGCAATTGATCTTTTCTTTCAGATAAAAGCGTTAATTTTTTTGCCTTTTCAATACCATCCTCTTTCTTGCGGCAATAACTCGCAAGTAGTGGCGGTGGAACATTTCCGTACCCTTTACGTTTTGTACTTTTCGGTTTATCATCATTTTTCTCCGACTTAATCGTAGGAAGAATGTGATCAATGACATATGCGTTTGTGGTGTAACTTTTTAACAATTGCCTCACCCTCTCAGTTTCTATCTTCATGTCTTGAAGCTCTCTTCTTTTTTCAGCAATAGTGTCAATATACATGTTAATTGCTTTTTGTTTTCAATGACTGTTGCACTTAACATTGTTACTTTAGCACTTAATTCAAGATTAGCTTTTTTGACATTACAGTAAGTTCCTTTCATTTTCTCATAAGCTTCTTTTATTGTTCTGTAATCATATCGAATTTTTTCGTTATGTACAGTCATTTCGCTTATGATTTTCGACTTCTCAGCACATTGCTCACAAGGATTTGCGCACTTTGTGCAAGGTTTTTCAACCTTCACAACATTCACAACCTCCTTTTCAATAACTCTTACCTCAGAACTTACCTTTTCATCCTCCGGTTTCTTTTCTTCATTCACCAACTTAGAAGATGCTGCATCAGAACAACCTGCTAAAACTAAAAACACTATTAGAAGAATTAGCATTCTGCATCATCGTGTGATGATATATCTCCTCTTCTTCTCTTTGTCGCATGTATTGTTCTAGAATTGCATTCTCTAGAGCTGCATTCTCGGCAGACATATCTTGATCTTCCACAATCTCAGCCATAAGAGCAACTCCAGTCTTCTTGTTAATATACTTGTTCCAATCAAAACCTTCATTTTCATTTGAAGCAACCATAGCTTTTTCTGCAGTGTTAGTTGTTTGATCTTGGATCTCAACTTTCCTCGGTAATGACATGTATTGCAATGCTTTCTTGTAGGAATCATTGCCACCTTGGAAAGGACTTTGATTTCCACTTACTTCTTGGTTTGGACACTCTCGTTTGAAATGCCCTTTTTGTCGGCACTTGAAGCATGTGACTTTTGTCTTGTCAAAACCAAGCTTGTTACTTGAATTACCAATATCTCTTCCAGTTAACACTACAAATTTGGTAAATCTTTTGATGATCGATGCAAACTCCATTTTATGTCCATTAGTTCCAGCTCTTCTTCATCCACCTGATCGTAATCCTCAACAGTCATTTCAGGATTTCCGATCTTCCTAGCAACCAAACATTCATATGATTCTAAAACCGTAGCAAGAAGTGCTATGTGCTGTTTAGTCACTTTCTCTGGAAAGACGTTCTTCAAGTTAACAGTTATATTGCATTGGAAAACATTCGGATCAGAACTAGATTGGTGTGTCTGATGAGACTGATTGTATTGATTTTGAAATGAAGAATTTGAACCCATGCTTGAATATCCAGTGTTCGGAGAACTCTGATTCTATGACGAAAAATTCATGGAATTCATATTAGCACTGAATGTTGTTTGAATTTTCGGACTCTGAAATCAGAATATCTTGAGCACCTCCTTTGTAATATACACCGACATCTTGAACAACGTTTGCATTCTTTGATTTTGCAATTTTTAACAATTCCATCTCATGGCCTTCTAGTTTGTCGATGAAAGATGACAACTTTAAATGCATCCATGCCGGACTGTTCTTTAAAACCATCCGATAAGTTGGCCACTCTCCCTCAGGAAGTGCATCAGCCAACTTTTCTATCTGTTCTTCGGTAGTTCTCTTGATGTTGTGCCTTCTCATTTGAACCATTAGATGACAGTATCTGTCAATCATTTGCTTCATAGTCTCTCCTTTGATCATCGTAAATATCTCGAATTCTTTCTTGATTAACACCTTTTTGCTCTTTATCATCTCATCGTTTTCCTTTGAATTTATCACAAAGAGCTTGCCACAAATCTTGTGATGTTTCACATTCAGGTAGTAATATCAAAATATCTTCCATCACATACTGTTGTATCAGGCTAGTCATTTTCTTTTCGGCTACATATGCATCGTTATCAGCAGGTGTAAACTTAAGCAAAGGTAGATCTTGTTCGCGTTCATCTTTTGGCCATTTGTATCCGTTTTCAATCGCAACCCAGCTGTGGAGCTTATTAGCTTTACCCAGTTACAAACTTTTCATTCCATCACTCAGGCTCGTCCATACTCATTAGCTTCGGCGGTTTCTGAAGTACTCATCTCATTGTCGAGATTCATCGGATTAACCGCAATAGCATTAGACGTTGAAGCTTGAGCTACTCCCGCAACAAATGCGTTATGAAGATCTTCCATTTTGAAAACTGTCAAATTTTATCTGAAAACACATGTTCACAAACTTCGGGAAAACTGACAAGTTCGGCCGAGCTTGCAGTTGGAGAAAATCAGGATTTGTTTTTAACAAGTTCGGACGAACTTCTGATTTTGAAAAATCAGATTTTGAATTTACACAAGTTCGGGCAAACTTGTGTTTGACTTTTGAAAATTTCTCCCTGGTTAAGTTCAGGCGAACTTATGTTGATTTTCAATGAAATCTCAAGTTCGGGCGAACTGTAACTGAAATTCAACAAACTATAATCAAGTTCGGGCGAACTTGATAAAATTTTGAAGAAATATGAACAAGTTCGAGTGGACTTATTGATAATCCTTGAAATATCAATCAAGTTCGGGCGAACTTGATGTTATGTTAGGCCAAAACTTGTTTGCAAAACATGGTTTTTTGAACTTGTTGATATCATTCGTTTGAATTTGATGTCCAAACTCTCAGGGGTTTACCACATGTGTATTTTACATGACATATTCAATTTTTAACCATTTTTTACTGTGAATTCTTCAAATGAGTGAAAAATTTAAGAAAAATGGTAAAAAGAGATGAAATAGAGTGATTCTTGAAGTGATTCCACCAAATCTAGGTATCCAGGCTTTGATACCACTTGTTAGGACCGTCCTCCTTAAGCATAGGAACCTAGATTTGTTTCTAACGTCCAATTAGGCGGAAACTAATGACGTGTTAATCTTATAACAAGAGTTACTCATTTAATGTTTGTTTATTGATTAATATTGTTCGATACATTCAAGTCCCGGATCCGACAAAGCTTCGTCGTCTCTGTGCCAAAATTTCTGATCCTTTACAAATGAAATCCCAAGGATCCTATATATAGGATCTCAAGTTCGCTGGGATGGTCAACAAGTTTGGGCGAACTTGTCTAACAGTTGGGCGAATTGTCTAGAACAAGTTCGGCCGAACTTGTTCTCACATCTTAGTTCCGGGCGAACTTGGTCCTCAACACACATAAATATGCCTTTTTCTAACACAATCTCACCTATTCTAAACAGACTTGATACAAGACTAAGACATAGACATACTGTACTAACAGACTCCCCCTTGGATATCATCTTCGTCTTGTTCAGTCTTCAGAAGCTCTTGTTCATTTCAAACTCGTTCTAGTGTAATGACGTAGGCAACAGACATATGCACTAACAATTGTAAGTCCCAATAAATCGGATCAAACAATGATATTAAACAATCGCCAGGATGGGCGGAATCCAAACTTGGCGAGATTCAAGAAAACCAAAAAAACAAGAACACAAGAACACCAAAAATACTATAACACCTTGCACACGATCTATTACTGTTATAACAAACCTGTCTGGTACAAGATGAACACAATGAAATCGCCTCCCTAGCTCTCTCTATGAATTTATCTGTAACAAGAAGGTCTAAACCCTAGTTTGTGAAACAAACTAGGTTTTATACTCTAGCAAGCCCATGCCCCACATGGGCTTCTCATGGGCTTGCCTGGCCCCATGGCCTTAGGCATGGCCCAAGTGACCTATACAAGGTCATCACCTAATATAAACTAACGCAGTTAAACCCAGTTCAAAACCATAACACGTTAGTATATTTGATGCGTCAGTCTCTCACTTTTAGGGCCTAACAATATCCCCTAGACTGATGCATCAAATTGTCTTTGTATCATGAATTCAGCAACGTCTTCAACGAAGTCTATGGTAGTCGCTATGCTGTAGTTATTGTGGAAGTTCTTGACTTCTGTACTCTCAGCACGGGTCTCTTTCTTCTTTCTATTAGTTAGCTTCATATCAGGATCATGATTAGCATTGCTTGAAACATTGTTTTAAAAAAATGTGAGAGGAGAATTCTCAGCACCTCTTGTCTTCTTAAAGCTTTCTCTTTCAAGAAGGTTCACTAGGTAATTCTTTAGAGTACTATCATTGTCAAACGATGACACGTATCTGGTTCTTCTGAATCAGGTACATCTTGTTGTTGTTGGATGCTTCATGCTTTGTCAGCAACTAACAACATCTCAATCTTCATAAACCCCTGTTTCTTGATTTAAATCAAGTTCTACAAAATTCTTAGAAATTTGTAAGCAAACATTTCTATGCAACAGAGGAAAGTACCATATGAACACTTAAACATCCAAGTACTTGTACTTAGATTTCACAATTAAAATTTCTTTCAACTTTTGATGATCAGTCAATTCTTCTAGAACGGTTAATAATTTTTAATAAAACAAATTAAACACTCTATTTTTGGATTTTTGATTTTATGAAAAACAAGACACTATTTTTGAATTTTTTTAATTTCTATTTTTTTAATAAATGAGAACATAAACAGGATCCAAAAAGCTAACTCAACAATTACATTATACAATTACAATGTAATGTGATCAAAATCGTTTTCAGGCGGACTGAGGAACACTTTTTGATGCGAACTTATTCAAACTGGTCCAAGTGATTGTTTAAACTTTAACGCTCAACTTTAAATTTTCAAGTTCGTGATATGCTTAAGGTGCTTTATACTATAGTACCCGTTGCCCCATACCATGACATACCCCAACGATTAAGGTAAGCACAACAATTCATCGTAGCAGGTGAGTATATTGAGTTCATCCTTTTGATTACAATGTCAGACTATTGGTGAACAGGTCCGTACTTTCATACAGCAAAGTGATCAATAATTGTGTCCAACGAGGGTTAGGCAAATACCCTCATTTTTGAGTTTATCTTCCTTTAAGGTTTTTGGACTCTTTGGTCTTTTAAGATATCATGACTGTGCCTAGGTTTGCATAAATCTAGATGCAACAGAAGAACGACCATGATATCCCCGGATGACTCTGTTAGGATCTGAGTTTGAATTGATTGTAAATGTTTTATAAAATGATAAATGGAAGAAGATAAAGCAGAGTGAATTACAGCGGAAATAGAAAACTTTTTTTACAATCAATGGAAGATTGTTTTCATCATCATGCTTTCTAAACATTATATTTTATGCATGTGAATCACAAACTCCCCCTTAGCCTTTTATAATAAGTTTAATAGTATGAAAATACGAAGAAGATGATTGGTGAATGATCTTTTAAAAGATCAATGAAACAGTACAATGTGATCACCTATTTATACTAACACTTCTAACATCTTAGCATCTTTGATGACGTCAGGGTTGATAGTGATAGATAACAAAATAAAGTAACACTAAACACTGATGACCTGAACTCTAATGGTGCATAGCACTGTTACATTGATTAAAATAATAATAAAACTAAACTCTGCTGGATATCCACTGATAGTCTTCAAAAAACCCTTGATCTTTTGTCGTTTAGTCCAGCAGATGACAGAGAGCAGAGCTTAAGCCAAAACAATGGTTATTGAATAGAGTTTTGTAACTCTATTTCAGGATCAATATGTGATGTATTTTGGCTTTATATCATCTGTTCCTTTTGAAAAGGTTCAATCCCAACAATCTCCTCCTGGAACAGATGATGGCAAAACACATTTATTTTTTATCTTTATTTCTCAACATGAGTTGTCTTATTTGCCCTTTGAATTGCAATTCAAAGTTAAGAGACTCAACATCATCCTTATCCTTTTCGAGCTCCAAATTCATCAGATCTTGGAGGTCTTCTGCACTAAGCTCATATGCATCCTAAATTCTAATATTGGTAGCATCACCATTTGATTTAAGTAGAGTCAATTCATGGAAGTTTTTATCAACTTTCCATTTTAGAATTTTTTGATCAGATGGTTTCTAGGATGACTTGTTTTTTGTTGAGAAGGATGGTTGGATTTGATGAGCTATCTTGGACAGAGCTTCTCTCATCTTGTCCCTTGATTCATCAGTGTGGAATTGAACAATGTCTATGATGCTCTGCTTGATGAAGTCATGTTCATACCTCTTCATATCTTTTTCTGACATCTCTCTTTGCCTTTTTCTTTGACTCAAGGCACTTTTGAAGGAGCAGATGTTGAAGTTGACTTTTGAGAAGGTTGAGCTTGTTGAACAGTAACCTCTGATGAGTAATCAGGCTTCTTTGGCATTGATGGATCTTTCTTCCTTCTTTCTTCCAACCTTTTGTAGGTATCCATCACTTTAGCCTCTCCCCATCTGGTGATTTGATTTTTGGTGCCATAATTAGCAGCTATCAATTCTTCCATCATTCCTTTTAAGTTTTAAAAATCTATCTGGCACATTCTTGTTATATTTATTCCAATCTGGAAGAGTGGGCTTTTTAAGAGGATCTTTCAATATTTCTTGCATTCTTTCAACTTCTTCTCTTAGCTAACTCACAGTCCAATATTTAAATTGTGCCCTAGTAGCTTTTATGTTTGTTTCCATGATAGGCTCAATATAATCTTTCTTCAAACTTTCATCCTCTCTTTCTGACAACTTTTTGCATAAGTCTTTTGAGAAATCTTCAAGTCTTCTGACTTTATTAGCTGATACTGCATGTAATTCTTTACTTCTCTGTCACTTCTTCCCTTTGTATATCTCTTGGTGATATCCTCTGCTTGTTTGGCTTTTAAGTGCAGATATTCATATATGTTTTTTGGCTTAGGATATCCCTGCAGAGATGAGAAGTTCCTCTTTTCTGGAACTTCTTCAGAATAAAATGACTTGATTTCTTCTCTAACAACAGGTAGATCCAGTGGGAATTGAGTGGTGAGAGGCAATACTTTTCTTACAATGGTTTGAGAAGATGTGGATGTTGGAAGAATAACAGCTGTTGTTAAGTCAGAGGTTGTGAAGACAATGGAAGTGGTGAAGGAATGATCTCTTCTACATTTATAACCTTTGTGCTTTTTCTCTTTTGAATATGAGTATGGTTATGGTGGTTGGTCAGGAATTCAGGTGGGAGTAGGTATTTGTAGAGCAGTGGTAGGAAATGTGATCATGGTAGTGGATAATTTAACATCAGTTGTAACCACTGTTGTATCAACTGTTGTTGACACAACAGGAGTTATAACATCGTTGTGATTATGGTAGTGATGGTTGTAGTTGTAGATGGTGGTTGAGATTTTGTGGGAGCAGAGGTTGAGGTTGGAGTGACAACAGTGGTTTTTGAAGTTGTGGATGATGGTTGTCTTGCTTTTCTAGCAGCTCTCTTCTTTTGAGAAGTACCTATATCTTCCTTTTCCTTTTGTTGAGCAATCTTTTGTTCTACCAAAGCTGTGCTCTCATCTCTTACCAATTGCTTGTTTTTCTCTTTTTCCTTAGCCAGGATGTTTTGAGTCTCATCTACTTTCTTGGTTCCATCTGGTTTTGGGATAACCAGTGTTGGTTTTGAAGATGGATCTGTTTTGAGCTTTAACACTTCTCTTTCATTCTCCCCCTTTTTGGCATCATCTGTTTTAACCAGAATCACAGTGGGAGGAGAAGTGCCAGTGGTTTGGAGTAAATGAGCTTTGATGGCCTTTATATCTGTAGGGGTGTCCTTGTTCGTGCATCAACTAAATTCCCGAACTATTGCATGTGTTGTTCAAGTTGGATATCAGCATGTTGTCTTTGGTGTTGAAGCAGAGGATACATAAGTTTCCAGAGCTCAGCAATGGGTAGAACAGAGGATTGACTTTTGGAGTGTGCTAACATCTTCTTCATCATTTCTTTGATTTCATCCAGAGTTTTCAATTTTAGTAGCCCTCTCTGTTAAATCCTTGTATTTTAGCTCATCACCTAACTTAATAGGATCATCTGAACCCCTACCATTGTGGTAGTTTTATCTGTGGTATCATGAGCAGGTTTCAAAACTTGCTTCAATCACAGATGCCCCTTTGTCTTGGAACTTAGGACTTCCCACTGGACCAGAGGTTACCTTAGCAGTCTTAACAGTGGTTGCCTTCAAGAGAGTCTTATATATGTAAGCATTGTCCAATTGAGAACTTGGGAGTTCTGCAATTGTAGTAATTGCTCTACTTGAATTATCACCAAAGGTTACATGTAACCCAAGGGATGTAGCCTCCTCAATTGTTGATGGGTTATCAAAGATAGATGCATCAGACTTAGTCACTTGTTGAGGTATATTCTCAGTGATAGGTTGTTGAGAAGAACTGATTTGTGTCTGATCCATATCAATTGCATTCAACAAAGGTATAATAGTACGTGCAAGAACAGAATTTGTTGGTGAGGGTTGTGGAGTAGAAAGAGACATTTCCCTGGGAGAGGGGCTGCGGAAGATAGAGCCAAGTGGATCTAGAGCTTCATAAAGTGGTGTCCTTATGCTTACAACTTGTTCCTTTTGTGAGGAATCAAGAGAAGTTTTGTCAAAAGGTGGAGATCTTTCTAACATCTGTTGTGAGGAAGTAGCAACAGTGTTTTCCTATGACTTTTGTGTTGTCACTAGGTTAACCTCTTGGATCTCATCTTCCAGAGGGCCCTTTTTGGCACTTGGTTTGGTGGGCTTTTTGGATATTTTCTTGGTTCCTTTTTGGAAATTGCTGGTGTAAGTTTCAAAGCATTGGTTGTGGTACTTTGATCACCAGGAGCAGTGGGCTCAGTAGCAGTAGGTTGAGCTTGTGATGTTGGTTCTAAAATTTGCTCTTCCCCCTCTACTTGTGTTTTTGAAGATTTTGATTAATTGGTGATGCGAGTAAAAGTTTCATGACTTAGGCTGCCATGTGGATCACAACACCTTGTTTGACAACTCACCAATTTTCTTTTCAAGATAAAAACTTAAAATCTTGGGTGCATTAGAAAAGGAGAACGGCCCCGTTTGATGTTATCAATGTTTGTCACTAAGTCATTGAACAATACTTGGGAAAAGTTAAAATCTGATTTTGTTAAAATTACATAACACAAGTATTGCATGTTCAAAGGATCGCGTTAAAGGCAGTTGACCTGGCAGACAAACACGTCAACAATGTATGAAAGAAAAACTTCATTTCAACAGGAAATTTTGGTTTATAAATTGTTTTACCTGTTAACTGACCTTCATACCCTCTTTGGATGAATTCATTGTGTAGATTAGGGATTGGGAAAGATGTAGCATGAGTTCGGTCATTTAACCCAAAGACCTCTGAAATGGAAGTAGGTGTGACCTCAAGGAATGTTTTTCCCACCGTGGTAACAGTACCATAAGCCACTTTTGTAACACCCCAAATCACGTAAAACAACACGCGGCGGAAACACTTGGGGAGTCACGTTACAAATTGTTTCAACATATGGTATTTAAAGTTTTGTTTTATTGAATTATCGAATTACATGGTCTTGGAATACAATTAAATTGTCTTTCAATTTTTAAAGTCACTAAAGCCCGCGTCCATCCTATGTGTAGTATGCAGCGACAATTGTCATGTAAATAAACCTGAAACATATGTGAAAATAGGTACGTCAGCATAAAAATGCCTGTGAGTAACATAGGTTTTGTGATTTAGATTCATGGCTTAGGATATTTTTAAGAAAAGATTAAACAGTTTAAAAATAGCCATGAATCTTTGATAAACCTTTGGTAATTAAAACACTTTGCTTAAAACGAGATTTGTAGTATACAGAAAAAATACTTTGGTTTTGGAAATAATTGAATAGACAGTATATCAAAATATACTTTGATTTAGAAATAATATGATTTAGTAGTATATTAAAATATACTTTGGTTTATGGACAAGAGATTTGGTAATTTGTCAAACTATATTTTGGTAAAACAATATGAGAATCGGTAGTATATCAAACTATACTTTGGTAAAACAATATGATAATCGGTAGTATATCAAACTATACTTTGGTAAAACATTATCACATTGTTAGCATATCAAACTATGCTTTGCAAGTATATCGAAATATACTTAATTGTGATTTGGTAGTATATCAAAATATACTATGGTTTAGGGAAATCAATAAAAGATAAGATTTTATGGCTTAGTTAGAAAACCTTTGTAAAACATACATTGTGGTCGTTTGGCAATACATTCAAACAAGTATATCAAACTATACTTTGGTGACTATAGATTTACCACGAAGGCAAAATCTATTTGGTTTTAAACTTGGTTTCTGACATTCCATACAACAGGAATGGGGTGTCAAATCCTATAGCGCTATATCGTACTACAAATCGGCTTGATCATTGTTAATGAATGTATAAAAGAAATACGCACCAACAATAGTCTCACAAACTTTGAAAATCATTGTTTTAGCATAGGTAACAGTTTCGTTCCATTAAAGGATAAGTATTACGTAGGCAAAATAGTAAAGCTTTGAAAACATGAAAATAGTTAATAGGCACATATGAATCACCCCAAAACATTTGAAAAACGTAAAAGAGGGGACTATGTACTCACTTGGGGTTGCAAAATATCCTTGAATCAAAGATTAACAAACTCAAATGTCCGAGAAGTCAAACGTGTCCTAAAACCGGATAACTATGTAAATATCAGGACTTTAATTGGCGGATCGGATAGAATGAGGTCTTGTAAACCCAATGAGTGTTGGAACTCATATGAACTGGTTTAACAAAGTTAAGATTCTGATTTGGAAAACATTCCTAAGTGCTTTTGACCCGTTATGACTATTTAAGGTAGTTTACGCTACTTTAACGGATCATTTACGTAAAAACATGTTCGGATGGTTAGATATGTGTTATGATAAGTCTAATATGCCAAAATAAGTCTAATATAGTTGCAACATCAGTTTATATGTCAAAACATTAGTCACATATGCCTAAAGTTGATTTATGCGCAAAACGGGCATTTTGGTCATTTATAGGGCATAATAGACGACTTAACATAACACTAACCAAACGAAGTGACCATAAGGTATAACCTCAGGGGGTTATTCCCTATACAACTATGGTCTCTTATATATGTTTGGTCGGATCCTAAGATGGACCAAACGGGTCGGATTCGAAAGTCAAAGCGGTTGTCAAAACCGCTCGACTTACGACCCTAAACAAGAACTAAACTAAAAGTGATGAGTTAGACTTGTTAAATATGTCTAACTAAGTTTATAAAACTCATTTGGTATCAAAACAAAATGTTTTGACACCCAAAAATAGTTTCATCGTATAATGAGCACCTTGCGCATTATTGACCCAAACTTTGACTCGTCACTTTCGACTAGTAAACGTGGTAATCAGTAGGCATGACCGCTAAGGATCATAACCATCGTGATTACAGTCACATTGCAAAGTCCAATTGGACTTTGACTTGACCAACTAATGGTCAAAACTAAAAGTCAAACAAAAGTCAAACTCTTTGAATTTTAGCTTAAACAAGCTAAAAGAAATGAAACAAGACTAGGAGAGGGCCACGTACTTGAAGAGCCCAAAGAATAAGAATGCTCAGTTAGGAAGCCTCCAAGTAGAGCAAGAGAGAAAGATAAAGTGAATGAACAAGGAAATTGATTGCAACAATGGGGGTATTTATAGACTTCTTGAAGCCACAAGATCATTCCAAGTGTTAGGAGATGTAGGATCATTACAAGTGTTTAGTGAGGTTTTGCAACCAGGAGAAGTGTGGCAAAAATGAGTTATAGGTGTCAAGTCAAATGAACAAGAAGCTGCCAGGTATTTGCTGAATTCTGGCATCCCCTGCGCCACGCGCCAGGAGCATAGGGGGCTGGCGCGCCACGTGACGGAGCTAAAAAACAAGTAAGTTTCAAAAATGGTAGAAATGGTCCCTGCAGCATTTTTGAAGTGTTTTTGACGCGTTTAACCCATGTTAACAAAGAGTTTAGGCTATATAAGGATGTTAAAGCATAGGGGACTTGAAAAATGCTTAGAAAATTTTCGGATGTCGGTTCGTTTGGACGTACGGTTGCGGTTTTCGGTTAGTTACCACGAAAATCGTAACAACGCGCAAATGACCGTAAACGCGTAACGAATGATATTTTTGCATTCCATTCATTAAAATACTAGATTTTAATGATTTCAAAAATTTTTGGATGTGCGTACATGTTCTGGATTTGGAAATACGCGTAACGGCATAGTTTCACAGAATTTGCAAAATAGCCCCTGAAGCTGAATAAGCATGTTTTTACCATACCGAACCCTTCAAAACTTACTTCTAAGTTATGTAAAGGGTATTTAGGGTATTTTTAGCTTATGACATCGTTCCGAGTGTACGTCGTGATAAACTGATTACGTTTGCATAATAGTTTGCGATATCACTTCCAGAAGCGATTCAAAAGATCGAAATTGTACAAGGGCTGAAATGTGTGAATGTCACATGTAATTATACAATTCTAGGGAATGAAACACAAGATCTCATATCAAAATTGTTCGGAATTGTACGATGGTTGAAAAGGCACTGATGTTACAGTTTCCCCTACTTTAGGAAATTTCGTCCCAAAATTTAAATTAGAGGAAACTCGTGAAAACAGATGTGAGTGTATCACTTTCCAATGATCCTACATTCCCTGAGCAAAACTCTGGGCCATGTTTGGATTTTAGGCGAATTTTGCTTATTTAACTAGTATATTGTTTATAGGTATGAGTTTAGATTCGAAATTCTAAACTTCAGTCCAATAAGTAGGTGTATGACACCTTTGAGTGTACCGAGCCTCCGAAGAGGGCCATATAAATGTCAAAGTGATATTCTTGTTTGTAGAAAAACTAGAAAGAGCGTGATCTTGAAAGGGATTCGGATTTCCAAAAAGAAAAAAAAATGAAAGGGAGAACGTTTATAGAGGTTTCCTATGAAGACTAGTATAGGAAACTTGTGTGTGCTCGAAATTGGAGTTGAAGAGTGAAAGATTAAAACAACATTGGTCAAGGTCCAGAGCTTCTAGTAACTTAAATAATGCCACGCTTACAATGTAATAAGGTTCACTTATATATAGGAAGTACCAGCGGCGTATCCACCATGTCTTTATTACATTGTTCCCATTCCGTTATTCTTATTACTATAGGTTCTTACACATGACAAAACTTGCTGTGGTTTCTATGCACTTAAGTATCTAATTATGTATGCATCCATAATTACACAATTCCTTGCATAGTCCGCACAGTTCATTTTGTGATGTGCAGGGGAAAAATAAACAAATAAACATATGATGACTCGTCTTTGACCACAAAAGTGCCCTTTTAATTAGATCAACGAATAATTTTTTTAAATAGGCACTAAAGAGCCTTTTAACTAGATCATCACATGATCTCTTTAGTTAGAATAGTACTTTGGAATCAAAGGGTCTAACTATTGCATAGAAAAGCCCTTAAGGATTGAAGATAACACTTTGGATATCCTTCTAAGGATCTAGAATATGAAAATATGTAATATTCTATAAGGATTTGGATAGTAATTGTTTTGAATCAAATAACTGTTAACTTGTACATACGTATTAAAGCACACAAATAATCCAACCTATGTAATATTCTATAAGGATTTGGATAGTAATTAACTATTAACTTGTACATACGTATTAAAGCACACAAAGAATCCAACCAAGGACTCTGGTTTGTACTTTAATCATCCACAAGGATCTAACTATGAATATAGGAAGATCCTATAAGGATTTGGGATTTGTATAGCGAAAATGTTTTGGAAAAATCGTGTACTAGATGTACTATGAAATAAAGTATGTGTAATGTCATGAAAATACGAAAGTAGATAGAGGCACATCGACATATTGCATAAGACCAATGAAGGACTTACGAAAAGTACCCTTAGGTATCCAAGCAATGATTTAAAGTGGTACTTCGAGTATTTGTTAAGAGTTATGATTTGTACCTTGTACTTTGTTTCTTAGAAGAAACAAGTTCATAGGATTTTTGTGGAGATCGCGAGCGATCACAAAATAGAAGGATCTATGAGAGTAGTTTTATTTGCAAGGAACCATATCCTTGGTGTCGGTATTGTAGAGGTATGTCACACATACACGTAATCATACTGGTTTTGTAAATAAAATTGAAACAACAATTTTATTTATAAACCAACCGAAATGTTTCAAGATTTTTGGATATCACAAAGTGAAAATGCAAAACGTTGACAACCGCATCATCATTAGCACGAGTCTCGTTAGCATTTATGTTAACTACTCATCCATGGGCTGGATTTGCATTAACAAGCTTCGGGCAATTGTTTCAATAGTGAGTAAGGTCACCACAGTTGTCGCACGATCCAGGTAGATATGGTGCTTGAGCAGCAGCAGGGTTTGCATTTGCTTGATTTTGGGTGTTGGTAGCAAAACGACATGCATTGACCAAATGTCCCAATCGTCCACAGTGTGTACATTTATGACATGGCATTTGATTTAGATGATGACGATTGCATTTTTTGCACAAAGGTTAGGTGCCAGCATAAGTTTTCCTAGCACGAGGTTGTGCTGGTTAGTTTGGAGCAACTTGATCGTTCTGAGTAACTAGAGCGAAGTTTTGTGAAGCCTTACGCTTCTTTAACTTCTTAGAGGATTCAGTCTATTTTCCTTTTGTTTTTCTTAGGTAGAACTGTCCGATGGTTTCTTATCGCTTTTGCGGAAAAGTTTACCCTTCCTGACTTGAGTTTCAGTCAGGGTAGCGGATAGTTCAATGGCTTGTCTAACTTAGTGGGTTTGCTACCCGTGACTATGTCTTGAATTGGGTCAGGGAAGCCATCAATGTACTTTTCAATTGCCTTATCCAAAGGCGTAACTGTAACACCCCAAATCGCGTAAAGCAACACGTGGCGGAAACACTTGGGGAGTCACGTTAACAGATTGTTTCATCAACACATGGTAATTAAAGTTATGTTTCTTGAATGATTACGAGTTACATTATCTTCGGAATTACAACAAACTAAACAAACATTTTAATTGCCATTATTGTTTTAAGGCACTAAGGTCCGCGTCCGTTCCTACGTGAAGTATGCAGCAAAAATCGTCATGTAACTAATCCTGAAACATATGTGAAAACGAGGTCAGCATAAAAATGCCGACGAATACATAGTTTTCGTGAAATGTCAAATTCATGACTTAATATCTATATTGCAATACCTCGTCCAACTTCAAGAGTCGACGAGTGTAAATCTTGAAATCATAAAGGGTTTGATATTGCAATATAGTATATCAACTTTACAAGTTGATATAAGTAAAACAAAATCTTGTAGCCATGAATCTTAACTAAAATCATTTGTTTTGTAAACTCGAGTGGTAAATCATCTTGTAAAAAACCTCGTATGATTTATATCTTTAAATAAAAATTTGTCGTGTAACCTTGTTCAAAAATAACCAATCGACCATTGATAGTGTCATAAACCAATTGTTCATTGTCCTTGTCATAAACCATTGTTCATTGTACTTGTTATAAACCAATCGCTCATTTTTACTTGTTATAAATCAATCGTTCATTGTCCTTGTCATAAACCTTTGTTCATTGTACTTGTCATAAACCATTGTCCATTATTCTTGATTTTAATTGTAAAAACTTTTGGTCGTTCTTTAATGAGTACATTCAAACCTTTGTTGACTCGACTACACCCCAAGGGTATCTTTAATAGATCCTAAAAGATCTCTTTAACAAGACTAACAAATCAACAAATGATTTGTTAATCGGAAACAGTTTCAGTCATTCCCCAAACTACCTACCAAATTCCAGTGAACAGCCTAGTAACAGGATTGTCAGTCCTATGGTACCATAACTTACTACTGGGGGGCATAACAATGTTAATGAATATCATTCGTATCTTGGATAACGCACCAACAAGTTCTATCACATTATTGATACTGTATTGTTATATAAACCATAGATTTGTACTTTGAAAACTTGTAAACAATTAGCACATATGAATCACCCCAAAACATTTGTAAACATAAAAGAGGGGAGCGATGTACTTGCCTGGGATTTGCGAATAAGCCTTGTACAAGTGTACGATCAACGTCCGAAGATCAAAGAATCAATTGTGTGTCCTAATGAATCGGATAACAAGTAAATATCGGAACTTGAAAACGAAGGATTTGGATAGAATGGCAGCTTATAAACCAAATGAGTATTGGGACTCGTATGACATGGTTTAATAAGTTATCATTCTGAGTTGGAAAGATTTTTATGTGCTTTTGTCCCGTTATGACCCGTTAAGGTAGCTTAAGCCACTTTAACGCGTCATTTGCGTAACTACGCATTCGGATGGTTAGATATGTGTTATAATAAGTCTTTAATGCTTAAACATGTTTGAAAATGTTATTTGATCAGAATACATCTCAATTTTTATGTTACATAACCTCAAAGTTTATTTATTCGCGAAAAGGGCATTTTAGTCATTATTGAGGATTATAACTACTATTTACCATAACACTATCCAAACAACATGACCATAAGGTATAACCTCAGAGGGTTATTCCCTTTATATTTATGGTCACAAATTTTTATTTGGTCTGATCCAAAGATCAACCAAACGGGTCAGATTAGAAAGTCAAAGCGGTGGTCAAACCGTTCAACTTTCGACTCTAAAACAAGCACTAAAATAAGAGTGACGATTTAGACATGTTTTGACATGTCTGAATAAGTTTATTAAAGGGTTTTGGCATCAAAACAAAATGTTTTGACTCCTGGAATTAGATCCGTTGCAAAATGCGCAAATATCGAATTTTGACCGAAACTTTGACTTGCGAAAATGACTAGAAATGGTGATAATCGGTAGGCATGATTTTTAGGGATCATAACCACCTTGATTATCATCATTTTGCAAGATTCAATTGAGCCATAACTTGATCAATTCATGATCAAAACTAAAAGTCAAACAAAGTCAAACTGTTTGAGTTTTAGTCAAATTAAGGTATAGAAATTGAACATGGCATGAAGGATCACTTACAAACACAAGGGAAAAGATCAGAGAAACTAGAGAAAGATCAACAATGAGTGAAAATTCGGATTTGTGGCAGGTTGAAGTAAGAAGGTGGTTAAAGAGTTCAAAATTCAAAGTCCACAAAATCATGACAAGTGTTAGGCCAATGCTCTAGGATGATAACAAGTGTTATTGAGGGGTTAGATGCAGGTTAAGTGTGGCAAAATGCAAGATAGGTGTCATAATTTGCGTATTGGTGGCAAGGGAATGAGCTGGGGAGCTGCCAGCTAATGTTTCTGTGAAAACGGGGGCGTCGCGCTACGCGACAGGTAACCCCCTGGAGCTACGCGCTACACCTAGCCCCCATGCTCAGTTCTGATGTTTAAAAAATGGCAGAACAGGTCCCTCACGTGTTTTCGACGTGTTTTGGCATTTCTAACACCCGTTAACCCAATATTTAAGTTCCATAAGGACGTTAAAGTATAGGAAACTTGCAATAGTCCAAAAATGTTCCAGAGGTCGGTTCGTTTGGTCGTACGGTTTCGGTTTTCGGTTAATTACGACGAAAAGCGTAAAAAACACTCAAATGACCATACACACGTAACGAATGATATTTTTGCATTCCAATCACTAAAATACCATATTTTAATGATTAAAAAATTTTTGGATGCCGGTACATGTTCCTGATGGTGTTATACGCAAAAAGGCATAGTTTCGCAGAATTTGCAAAATAGCCCTGAAGTTACAAAAGTGTGTTTTTGCCATCCGAAGCCCTCAAAACTTATTTCTAAGCTATGTAAAGGGTATTTATGTTATGTTAAGTTTGAGATCTTGTTCCGGAGCGTACGTCAATGCGAGAATCGGTAGACTTTCCAGTTTGTCATAAAAGTCCCTATGATCGAATAAACTTGTTTTTGACATACCAAACCCTTCAAAATTTATTTCTAAGTTATAAAAAGGTTATTTAAGGTATGTTTAGCTTACGTAACTATTCCGGAACATACGTCATATTAAATTGGTTTCGTTTTGCGTAATAGCTTATGTATAACCTCTAGAAAAGCCTAGAGGAGTTGAAATTGTACATAGACTAAAATGTATAAATATCACATGATTAAATTCTCAGGAATGAAACACAAGATTTCATTAGAGTCAGAAGATATTGTTTGATGCTTGAAAAGACTCAGAGTCACAGTCTCCCATACTTTAGGAAATTTGATCCTGAAATTTAAATTTAGAGGAAACTTGTAAAAACACAATAGAGGTATCGCCATCAAGTGATCCTTCATTTCTGGAAAAAATCTCTAGAAAACATTTGGACTCCAGCGAACTTTGTTTATTGTACTCGTTTGTTGTCCATGGTGATGAGTTGAGATTCGAAAATCTTAACCTCATTCTAATAGGTAGGTGCGTGACACCTTTGATTGTACTGAGCCTCAGAAAAGATTACTTGTAAATGTCATAGTGGTATCTTTTTGTCGCAGCACACCATTAAAAGAGCGTGAACTTGAAGGAGAAGAGTTGGATTTCGAATAATGAACGAAAGATTGTTTATAGGAAACTTTGTGTGCCGAAATTGGAGTCAGAGAGTGTATGATAGAACAACATTGGTCAAGGTCCAGAACTTCTAGTAACTTAAATAATGCCACGCTTGCAATGTAATAAGTAACACTTATATATAGGAAGTACCAGCACGTATCCACCATGCCCTTTTACATTGTTCCTGTTTCGTTATTCTTATTACTATAGGTTCTCACACATGACAAAACTTGCTATGGTTTTCTATGCAAGGGATTTTATAATTATGTATGCATCCATAACTACTCAATTCGTTGCACAGTCCGCATAGTTTATTTTGTGATGTGTAGGGGAAAAATCATATGAGTAAACATGGAATAACTTGTCTAGACCTTATCAGGATCTCTTAAATTAGATCAACGAATGATCCCTTTAAGTAGACCACCAAAGAGTCTCTTCAACTAGATTGACGAACAATCTCTTTAACTAGATCAACACATGATCTCTTTAACTATATTGACGAGCAATCTCTTTAACTAGATACAATACAACATACGATCTCTTTAACACTAAAGCCCTGAAATACTTCTTTAACTAGGCCCTGAAAGACCTCTTTAACTAAGCATTGAAAGACTTCTTTAACTAGGCCCTGAAAGGCCTCTTTAACTAAGCCCTGAAAGACTTCTTTAACTAAACCCTGAAAGGTTTCTTTAACTAGACCCTGAAAGGTCTCTTTAACTATGAATCAAATTAGGAATAGTACTTTGGAATCCAAGGGCTTAACTATTTGCATAGAATAACCCATTCAAGTATTTAAGATAGTACTTTCGGATATCCTTCTAAGAATCTATCATATGAAGATATGGAAGATTCTACAAGGATTTTGATAATGAACATTTGAATCAACTTAACACATAAACACATAATCTCATAATTGTCAATTTGGTCATCAACTTATTATTAACTTGTCATCAATTTGTACATAAGTAGTTAAAGTACACTACGAACCCAATCAAGGAGTTCATTTAGTACTTCAAGCATCCGCAATAATCTAACTATGAAGATAGAAAGATTTTGTAAGGATTTGGTTTAGTCACATCGTCTTGTCACATTGTCTTGCATTAAAGTACACAAAGAATCCAATTAAGGAAATTCGATTTGCACTTTAAACATCCAGAAGAATCTACTATAAGATAGAAGATCTTATAAGGATTTGTAGTGAAAATGTTTTGAAACACACTAAGTATGTTTGGTCAATATACGAAGCAAAATGTCGTTGAAAATCATGCATGGAGTCTTTGAAAATATGTTCAATGATTTTGGAAATCATACATATAATGTTTTTGAAATTATGCACTAGCTATATTAGGTAAATATACCATATTAAAATGTTTTGAAAACATATGAAAAATCTGTGATTTAAGACGTATGGTTTTTGAAAATATGCATGAAATCATGCACTATGTATATTTGGTAAATATGATATGTTAGAATATTTGAAAACCATGTGAAATGTCTTTTGAAATCTGTTAGATATCTTTGAAATCATTATGTATGGTATAATGAAAACGAGAGAACATTGAAATGCTCATAAACATATTGCATAAGACCATTTAAGACTCATGGAAGTATCCTTAGGTATCCAATCAAGGATTTAAAGTGGTACTTTGAGTATTTGTTAAGAGTTGTAACTTGTACCTTGTAAATTGTTTCTTAAAATAAACGATTACTTAGGATTTTTGTAGAGATCGCGGGCGATCGCAAAATAAAAGAAACTACAAGAGTTGTTTGATTCGCAAGGAACCATGTTATTGGTATTGGTATTGTAGGGGAGGAACACACATATAATCGCATTTGTAATAATATGGAAACAACCAAATTTATTTATAGACAATCAATGTGCTTTCAAGGTTCATGGGAAATAAACAGCAAACATAGAAGTTTAATTGTTTATTTAGACATCAGCACAAGCCTTACATTGCAAGTGTAGATCTTGTCTCCATACGTTGAGTCGTCATTTTCCAGCCCGATTAGTTGAAATTATTAGGATAACCACCATTGAAGCAGATTCGATGTGGGTAGTTAGGACAACCTAGTATCGCATGAGGGTTGCAAATAAGTTGAGTAGGAATTTCCATTGCTTGGTTTGGTGGGGTAGCCAAACGACAGACCAGGCTGTATGACCAATTTGTCCACAGTTAAAACATTTTCGACAGTGAACACTGGCATAGTGATGAAGGTTACATTGATTGCAAGGGGTGCTTTTCCTTTGTATGGTTTCTTAGCGGGTGGCAGAGTCACCTGGCTAGGTCCCACTTGGTTAAGCGGAATTGGATTAATTAATGTAGGATTCTTTGAAGCTTTACGCTTCCTTGATTTTTTTGAAGGCTTGGCTTCCGTCTTCTTTGGTGCCTCGTGAGTAGTCGCATCAAAATTGGATAAGGCTATGGTTAACTTAACGGCCCCACTGAGTATTGTGCCTATCTGTTGGGCGATGGTGGCAGCTAGTTCAGACTTTTGAGCATCGTTGCGACTAGGAGGCATTCTAAAAGAGAAAAGGAAAATATGAGTGAAACCGAATGAGATTGATATTGGATGGCCAAAATGAATTTTTAAAAGAAATATTTGGCGAAGCATAAGGATTGTGATCAATTGTTTAGTACTAAGAACAAACAAATGACACAGTTACTAATCAAAGTAAATGGGTCTTTATAATGTATCGCGAAGACATGCTTTAGCCTATAAGTGGACACTCACCCCAAGAATTCCCAGGTAAGAGTGACTGGTCCGATTAAGTGGATTTGTACGAACACTCTAGCCTTAGACAGAAAACTCGGGGTATATGCACCCACCCTTCAGATTGCACGTGTTCACATTAATAAAACCCAAACTTTGACGAGATTTTGAAATCTTTAAAGGCACAAAGCCCAAAAATAAATCATCTAAGGATAGATGATTTCTTGTGAAGTTTTGGAAAAATTTTGACTTTCGAAAGATGTGATATGCTTTGTTTTTGGTAATCACCTAATGATAGGTGATGGTATGTTTTAAGAATCTAAACACAAGTAAACTTGCATTGGGGTCCTAGGAAGGTTATAGTCTAGGTCAAAGCATTACTAATAACCTAATTCCCTATAACCAGTGCTCTGATACCAACCTGTAACACCCCAAATCGCGTAAAGCAACACACGGCAGAATCACTTGGGAGTCACGTTAACAAATTGTTTCATCAACACATGGTAATTAAAGTTATGATACTTGAATGATTACAGTTACATTATCTTCGGAATTAAACAAACTAACCAAACATTTTAATTGCCATTCTTGTTTTAAGGCACTAAGGTCTGCGTCCGTTCCAAAGTGAAGTATGCAGCAAAATCATCATGTAACTAATCCTGAAACATATGTGAAAACGAGGTCAGCATAAAAATGTCGGCGAATACATAGTTTTCATGAAATGTCAAATTCATGACTTAATATCTATATTGCAATACCTCGTCCAACTTCGAGAGTCGACGAGTGTAAATCTTGAATTCATAAAGTGTTTGATATTGCAATATAATATATCAACTTTACAAGTTGATATAAGTAAAACAAAATCTTGTAGCCATGAATCTTAACTAAAATCATTTGTTTTGTAAACTCGAGTGGTAAATCATATTGTAAGAAACCTCGTATGGTTTATATCTTTAAATAAAAATTTTGTGTAACCTTGTTCAAAAATAACCAATAGACCATTGATCGTGTCATAAACCAATTGTTCATTGTCCTTGACATAAACCATTGTTCATTGTACTTGTTATAAACCAATCGTTCATTTCTACTTGTTATAAATCAATCATTCATTGTCCTTGTCATAAACCTTTGTTCATTGTACTAGTTATAAACCATTGTCCATTGTTCTTGATTTAATTGTGAAAACTTTTGGTCATTCTTTAATGAGTACATTCAAACATTTGTTGACTCGACTATACCCCAAGGGTATCTTTAATAGATCCTAAAAGATCTCTTAAACAAGACTAACAAATCAACAAATGATTTGTTAATCGGAAATAGTTTCAATCATTCCCCAAACTACCGACCAAATTCCAGTGAATAGCCTAGTAACAAGATTGCCAGTCTTATGGTACCATAACTTACTACTGGCCGGCATAACAATGTTAATGAATGTCATTCGTATCTTGGATAACGCACCAACAAGTTGTATCACATTATTGATACTGTATTGTTATATAAACCATATATTTGTACTTTGAAAACTTGTAAACCAATTAGCACATATGAATCACCCCAAAACATTTGTAAAACATAAAAGAGGGGAGCGATGTACTCACCTGGGATTTGCGAATAAGCCTTGTACAAGTGTAGGATCAACGTCCAAAGATCAAGGAATCAAGTGTGTGTCCTAATGAATCGGATACAAGTAAATATCGGAACTTGAAAACGGAGGATTTTGATAGAATGGCAGCTTATAAACCAAATGAGTATTGGGACTCGTATGACATGGTTTAATAAGTTATCATTCTCAGTTGGAAAGATTTTTATGTGCTTTTGACCCGTTATGACCCGTTAAGGTAGTTTAAGCCACTTTAACGCGTCATTTGCGTAACTACGCATTCGGATGTTTAGATATGTGTTATGATAAGTCTTTAATGCTTAAACATGTTTGAAAATGTTATTTTATCAGAATACATCTCAAATTTTATGTTACATAAGCTCAAAGTTGATTTATTCGTGAAAAGGGCATTTTGGTCATTATTGAGGATTACAACAACTAGTTATCATAACACTATCCAAACAACATGACCATAAGGTATAACCTCAGAGGGTTATTCCCTTTATATTTATGGTCACAAATTTATATTTGGTCAGATCCAAAGATTAACCAAACGGGTCAGATTAGAAAGTCAAAGCGGTGGTCAAACTGTTCAACTTTCGACTCTAAACAAGCACTAAAATAAGAGTGACGATTTAGACATGTTTTGACATGTCTAAATAAGTTTATAAAAGAGTTTTGGCATCAAAACAAACTGTTTTGACTCCTGGAATTAGATCCATTGCAAAATGCGCAAAAATCGCATTTTGACCGAAACTTTGACTTGCCAAAATGACTAGAAATGGTGATAATCAGTAGGCATGATTTTTAGGGATCATAAACCACCTTGATTATCATCATTTTGCAAGATTCAATTAAGCCATAACTTGATCAATTCATGATCAAAACTAAAAGTCAAACAGAAGTCAAACTGTTTGATTTTTAGTCAAATTAAGCTATAGAAATTGAACGTCGCATGAAGGATCACTTACAAACACAAGGGAAAAGTCAAAGACACCAGAGGAAGCTCCACAATGAGTGAAAATTCGGATTTGTGGCAGGTTGAAGCAAGAAGGTGGTTAAAGAGTTCAAAATTCACATGATAATTGGTTATTTATAATGATCCAAAGTCCACCAAATCATGACAAGTGTTAGGCCAATTCTCTAGGATGATAACAAGTGTTATTGAGGTGTTAGATGCAGGTTAAGTGTGGCAAAATGCAAGATAGGTGTCATAATTTGCGTTTTGGTGGCAAGGGAATGAGCTGGGGAGCTGCCAGCTAATGTTTCTGTGAAAACGGGGGCATCGCGCTACGCGACGGGTAATCCCCTGGAGCTACGCGCTACACCTAGCCCCATACTCAGTTTGAAGTTTCAAAAATGGCAGAACAGGTCCCTGCACGTGTTTTCGACGTGTTTTGCCATTTCTAACTCCTGTTAACCCAATATTTAATTTCCATAAGGATGTTAAAGTATAGGGAACTTGAATATGTCCCAAAAATGTTCCAGAGGTCGGTTCGTTTGGTCGTACGGTTGCGGTTTTCGGTTACTTACAACGAAAAGCGTAACAAACTGCGCAAATGACCATACACACGTAACGAATGATATTTTTACATTCCAATCACTAAAATACCATATTTTAATGATTAAAAATATTTTTGGATGTCCGTAGATGTTCCGGATGGTGTTATACGCAAAAAGGCATAGTTTCACAGAATTTGCAAAATAGCCCCTGAAGTTACAAAAGTGTGTTTTGCCATACCGAAGCCCTCAAAACTTACATCTAAGCTATGTAAAGGGTATTTATGGTATGTTAAGTTTTTGACCTTGTTCCGAAGCATACGTCGCTATGAGAATCGGCAGACTTTCGCAGTTTGTCATAAGTAGTCCCTATGATCGAATAAACATGTTTTTGACATACCAAACCCTTCAAAACTTATTTCTAAGTTATGAAAAGGTTATTTAAGGTATGTTTAGGTTATGTAACTATTCTGGAACATACTTTGTATTAAATTGGTTTCGTTTTGCGTAATAGCTTATGTATAACCTCCAGAAAAGCCTAGAGGAGTTGAAATTGTACATGGACTAAAATGTATAAATGTCACATGTAGTTCCACAATTCTCAGGAATGAAACACAAGATTTCATTAGAGTCGGAATTGTTTGATATTGTTTGATGCTTGAAAAGGCTCAGATGTCACAGTAACCATGGTAGGACATAACAGACTTAGTTCCTCATAACGATCAGTGTAGGCTCGATGTTCACCACTATCTTGCTTAAGATCGTGGAACTCATTCTCAAGTTCCCTTTGCTCTGACATGGGCAGAACTCTTTCATCACAAGAGCTTGAAGTTCTTCCCATGTCTGAGCTAGTGCTACATCAAAACCTATATCCCTCATGATCCCATTCCACCACGTAAGTGCTCTCTTTTGAAAAACACTTGAAGCAAACTCTACTTTTCGCTCGTTCAGACACTGACATGGTGGAAAGTGCTTTCGATACTCTCAAACTATTGTAGGAGCCTAGTAGCTCCCTCAGACCCAGTGAAGTTGAGTGGTTTGGCCGAGTTGAATTGTTTAAAGTTGCACGGAGTAGGGCATTGTTGTTGTTATTGTTTTGATAAGCTTGATTGAGTTGGGTCACAAGGTTTGGGCGTACAGCAGCCATTTGCTGAGCGATTAAAGTTGCCATTTCGGCGTTTTGAGTAGCGTTGCGACGAGGAGGCATTCTAATAGAGAAAGGGAATCATGAGAGAAATCAAGTGAGATTGATATTGGATAGCCAAAATGAATTTAAAAAATATCGACAAAGTATAAAGATTGTGATCATTTGTTTGTTACTTAAAACAAACAAACTACACAATGACAATCAAAGTAAATGGGTCTTTATAATGTATATCGAAGACTAAGCTTTAGCCTATAAGTGAATACTCACCCCAAGAGTCCCCAGGGAAGAGTGACTGGTCCGATAATGCGGATTTGTACGAACACTCTAACCTTAGACAGAAAACTCAAGGTACAGGCATCCACCCTTCCGGATCGCATGTTTTCACATCATTAAATCCCAAACTTTGATGAATTTTGAAAACTTGAAGGCTTAAAGCCTAAAAACAAAACATCTAAGGATAGATGATTTCTTGTGAAGTTTTAGAAAAAATTTTGACTTTCAAAAGATATATTATGCTTTGTTTTTGGTAATCACCTAAGAATAGGTGATGGTAGTGTATTAAGAATCTAAACACAAGTAAACTCGCGTTGGAGTCCTAGGAAGGTTATAGACTAGGTCGAAGCATTACTAATAACCTAATTCCCTATAACAAGTGCTCTGATACCAATCTGTAACACCCCAAATCACGTAAAAGAACACGCGACGGAAACACTTGGGGAGTCACGTTACAAATTGTTTCAACACATGGTATTTAAAGTTTTGTTTTATTGAATTATCGAATTACATTGTCTTGGAATATCGGAAATGGAATACAAGTAAATTGTCTTTCAAATTTTAAAGTCACTAAAGCCCGCGTCCATCCTATGTGTAGTATGCAGCGACAATCATCATGTAAATAAACCTGAAACATATGTGAAAATAGGTACGTCAGCATAAAAATGCCTGTGAGTAACATAGGTTTTGTGTTTTATATTCATGGCTTAGGATATTTTTTAAGAAAAGATTAAATAGTTTAAAAATAACCATGAATCTTTGATAAACCTTTGGTAATTAAAATACTTTGCTTAAAAATAAGATTTCTAGTATACAGAAAATACTTTGGTTTTGGAAATAATTGAATAGACAGTATATCAAAATATACTTTGATTTAGAAATAATATGATTTGGTAGTATATTAAAATATACTTTGGTTTATGGACAAGAGATTTGGTAATATGTCAAATTATATTTTGGTAAAACAATATGTGAATCGGTAGTATATCAAACTATACTTTGGTAAAACAATATGATAATCGGTAGTATATCAAACTATACTTTGGTAAAACAATATCACATTGGTAGCATATCAACTATCTTTGGACTTTTGGAAAAGTATATATCGAATAGTATACTTAATTGTGATTTGGTAGTATATCAAAATATACTATGGTTTAGGGAAATCAAGAAAAGATAAGTTTTTATGGCTTAGTTAGAAAACCTTTTTAAAACATACATTGTGGTCGTTTGGCAATACTTTCAAACCTGAGTATATCAAACTATAATTTGGTGACTATAGATTTACCATGAAGGCAAAATCTATTTAGTTTTAAACTTGGTTTCTGACATTCCATACAACAGGAATGGGGTGTCAAATCCTATAGCGCTATATCATACTACCAATCGGCTTGATCATTGCTAATGAATGTATAAAAGAAATAGGCACCAACAATAGTCTCACAAACTTTGAAAATCATTGTTTTAGCCATAGGTAACAGTTTGTTCCATTAAAGGATAAGTATTACGTATGCGAAATATATAGCTTTGAAAACGTGAAATAGTGAATAGGCACATATGAATCACCCCAAAACATTTGAAAAACGTAAAAGAAGGGACTATATACTCACTTGGGTTTGCAAAATATCTTGAATCAAAGATTAACAAGCTCAAATGTCCAAGAAGTCAAACGTGTCCTAAAACCGGATAACTATGTAAATATCGGGACTTTAATCGACGGATCGGATAGAATGAAGTCTTGTAAACCCATTGAGTGTTAGAACTCATATGAACTGATTTAACAAAGTTAACATTCTAATTTGGAAGGATTCCTAAGTGTTTTGACCCGTTATAACTCGTTAAGGTAGTTTAGCTACTTTAACGGATCATTTATGTAAAAACGTGTTCAGATGGTTAGATATGTGTTATGATAAGTCTAACATGCCAAAATAAGTCTAATATAGTTGCAACATCAGTTTATACGTCAAAACATAGGTCACATATGCTTAAAGTTGATTTATGCGAAAAAAAGGCATTTTGGGCATTTATAGGGTATAATAGACGACTTAACATAACACTAACCAAACGACGTGACCATAAGGTATAACCTCAGGGGGTTATTCCCTATACAACTATGGTCTCTTATATATGTTTGGTCGGATCCTAAGATCGACCAAACGGGTCGAATTCGAAAGTCAAAGCGGTGGCCAAAACCGCTCGACTTACGACCCTAAACAGGCACTAAACTAAAAGTGACGAGTTAGACATGTTTTACATGTCTAACTAAGTTTATAAAACTGATTTGGTATCAAAACAAAGAGTTTAACTAAGTTTATAAAACTGATTTGGTATCAAAACAAAGAGTTTTGACGCCCGAAAATAGTTCCGTCATATAATGCACACTTTGCGCATAAACTTTGACTCGTCACTTCGACTAGTAAACGTGGTAATCAGTAGGCATGATCGCTAAGGATCATAACCACCGTGATTACGGTCACGTTGCAAAGTCCAATTGGACTTTGACTTGACCAATTAATAGTCAAAACTAAAAGTCAAACAGAAAGTCAAACTCTTTGAATTTTAGCTTAAACAAGCTAAAAGAAATGGAACAAGACTAGGAGAGGGCACGTACTTGTGTTAGAGAACACTTGAAGAGCCCAAAGAATAAGAATGTTCAGTTAGGAAGCCTCCAACTAAGTGTTAGCCTCCAAGTAGAGCAATAGAGAAAGATAAAGTGAATGAACAAGGAAATTGATTGCAACAATGGGGTTATTTATAGACTTCTTGAAGCCACAAGATCATTCCAAGTGTTAGGAGATGTTGTAGGATCATTACAAGTGTTTAGTGAGGTGTTTCAACCAGGAGAAGTATGGCAAAAACGAGTTATAGGTGTCAAGTCAAATGAACAAGAAGCTGCTAGATATTTGCTAAATTTTGGCATCCCCCACGCCACGCGCTAGGAGTATAGGGAGCTGGCGCGCCACGTGAAGGAGCTCAAAAACAAGAATGTTTCAAAAATGGCAGAAATGGTCCCTGCAACATTTTTGAAGTGTTTTTTACGTGTTTAACCCACGTTAACCAAATGTTTAGGCTTTATAAGGATGTTAAAGCATAGGGGACTTGAAAAATGCTCAGAAACTTTTCGGATGTCGGTTCATTTGGACTGACGGTTGCGGTTTTCGGTTAATTACGACGAAAATCGTAACGAACGCGCAAATGACCGTAAACTTGTAACGAATGATATTTTTGCATTACATTCATTAAAATACTAGATTTCAACGATTATAAAAATTTTTGGATGGGCGTACATGTTCCGGATTTGGAAATACGCGTAACGGAATAGTTTCACAGAATTTGCAAAATAGCCCCTAAAGCTAAAGAAGCATGTTTTTGCCATACCGAACCCTTCAAAACTTACTTCTAAGTTATGTAAAGGGTATTTAAGGTATGTTTAGCTTATGACATCGTTCCGGAGTGTACGTCACGATAAACTGATTACGTTTGCGTAACAGTTTGCGATTTCACTTCTAGAAGTGATTCAAAAGATCAAAATTGTACAAGGGCTGAAATGTGTGAATGTCACATGTAATTATACAATTCTAGGGAATGAAACACAAAATCTCATTGGATTCAAAATTGTTCGGAATTATAAGACGGTTGAAAAGGCACCGATGTTACAACTTTCTTCGTGTAATGAAATTTGGCATTTGCCGAGAACTCACGTAGTGATTGTTGATGGATTGGAGCAGTGAGGTCCATGAGGTTTTTGTAGTTGTACTCTTTCAAGGCTTTGATCATGGTATGATATTGCCTATTTGAGGCGGTTTCTTCAAAGATTCTGGTGTAATATTGTGGCGTTTTGATGATGAGAGTCGTCATGGTGATTGTGAATGAAGAACAATTTTGTAGATTAAGAAGATTTGAGAGAAAACCGCTTTTTAGAATTTTGAATTCGAGACGGCATAGTAAAAAGCTGTGATTGGGATAAAATAGGGTTTTTATAAATTGAAAAAGTGAGGATGTGGCAAAGATTTGACGGCTATCATCGGTCCACGTGTATCCTCTGATAGTGAATGGAAGACAGGTATTATGGTAAACACTGTTGAGTGTCAACAGTGGATGGAATGCAGCGTTTTGATTTTACACTATCAGTGGATAAGGTCAACACAGTGGTTTGACCAATCAAAGAATACACTTTTGCCAATGGATAGATTTTCAAGCCTTTCAGTGTTTTGAGAGAACAGTGGATAGAACAGAATTTTAAGATTTATTGAAAACTTCAATTTTGACTATTTTTAAGGATGGATTATTGATTTTCTGAGAACATTTTATTGCTATTTACACATGGTACACAAAATTTTGCTTTGAATCCATGTTTAGTATTCCAATCCTAGAGATCAGACTTTCAAAGGTTGATGTATCTAATGCTTTGGTTAGAACATATGCCAGTTGATCTTTAGTACGGACATGTTGTAAAGAAATAACAACCTCTCACAAAGTGATGTCTGATGTCAATGTGTTTTGCTGTGGAGTGAGAGACATGATTTTTAATGATTTTTCAGCTGCTTGACTGTCTATCTTGAGAGGAGTCTTTAATGCAGTTACACCAAAATCCAGCAGTTGGTTCTGAAGCCACAAGAGTTGAGCAGTGCACCTTGTAGCAGCAATGTATTCTGCCTCAGCAGTGGATGTGGAAACTGCAACTTGCTTTTTGCTTTGCCATGACACTAGGAAATCACCTAGGAATTGAACTCCTCCTGCTATGGACTTCCTTGTAGTGTGGCAACCAGCAAAATCACTATCTGAGTGACCTGAAAGCTCAATATTTCCATTAGCAGGATACCAGATACCAAGTGTGGGAGCACCTTTTATGCATCTGAATATCTTTTTCACAACCATTAAGTTTGACTTTCTAGGTGCTGACTGGGATCTGGCATAAACACATGTTGCAAACATGATATCTGGCCTAGAAGCAGTTAGGTACAATAAATACCCAATCATACTCTGTAAAGAGTTTGATCAACCAAGTTATCTTTGTCCTCAACAGTGACAAGCTTTGAGGTTGCCATGGTGTGCTACAAGGTTTACAGTTATTCATATCAAATTTGTTAAGCAGTTCTTTGACATACTTATTTTGATGAATGAAAGTGCCATTGTGCTTTTGTTTAACTTGAAGACCAAGAAAACATTGTAACTCACCCATTGCACTCATTTCAAACTCTGCTTCCATGAGTTTTCTAAACTCTTCACGCATGGCAGTGTATATGGATCCAAATATGATGTCATCCACATAAATTTGGACAAGCATAAAATCTTTTCCTCTCCATTTCAAAAATAAGTTTTTCTCTATTTCACCTCTTGAAAATCCAATGGATAAGAGAAAAGTGGATAGAGTTTCATACCAGGCTCTAGGTGCCTGCATTAGACCATATAGTGCCTTGTTGAGCTTGTACACTATATCAGGACAGAATGCATCTTCAAATCCAGGAGCTTGACACACATACACTTCTCCTTGATCTTTCCATACAAGAATGCACTTTTGATGTCCATTTGAAACACTTTGATGTTTTGGTTAATAGCAAAAGCTAAGAACAGTCTAATGGCTTCTAACCTTGCTACTGGAGCAAAAGTTTCATCATAATCAATGCCCTCTTCCTGTCTATAGCCTTGAACCACGAGCCTTGCCTTGTTCTTGACAACAATACCCCTTTCATCAGTCTGTTTTTTAAGGCGCACTTTGTTCCAATTGGACATACATCCTTAGGCAGTGGTACAAGTTCCCAAACTTGTTGTCTTTTTAATTGTAGGAGCTCCTCTTGCATAGCTTCTACCCAACTATTGTCTTTTAGTGCATCTTGGTACTTGACAGGTTGTGTGAGTGATAGAAAGCCAACAAAGAGGCAAATGTTTTGGGATTGGCTTCTTGTGAGCACTCCCTCATTTATATTGCCAAGAATTTGATCCAACGGATGGCTTTTGAGGAAAATCAAATCACCTTGGTATGGGACAAAAGCATTTTGAGGTGAAGGCTGCAAATGTGTATCATCTGAGCTAACATCTGTTGGTGAATTTGAAGTTCCAGCCTCTGATTGGAATGGTGGTGGAGGTATGGATGTGTGATTGTGTTGACTTTTGTTCACATTGTGTGCTTTTTTATCAACAGTGGTTTGATTTTGTGAGCTGGCAGAGGTTTGTGGATCAACAATTTTTGAGCCAGCAGAGTTTTCACCATTGTTACTAACCTCTGCTCCTCTGGTGGCATGATTGACTTTGAAGTTTGGAAGCACACAGTCATATCCTTGATCTTGATGTGTTTTGTGATGTACCTGCATGATTAGTCTTGATAGAAATATCTTTAAAAGTGAATTTTCTAAATCAAACAACTCAGGAGGATTTGCAGGGATTTTCAATGAAGAAAGTTCATTGAACTTCACATTTAGAGTTTCTTACCACACTTTGTCCTAGAGTTAAAAACTCTGTAGGCTATAGCTGTGGTTGAGTGTCCCAGAAAATAACCACAATCAATTTTGGCTGCAAACTTTAAAATTGAGTCTTTTAAGTTTAAAATGAAGCATGGACAACCAAAAACTTTGAAATATGAGATCAGAGGTTTGATTTGTAAAGAATTTCGTAGGCAGTCTTTTGATGTATGGGATTAATCAAAACTCTGTTTTGAACATAGCAAGCAGTGTTTACAGCCTCTGCCCAAAAAGACAAGGGTAAACCTGATTCTGCAAGCATAGTTCTTGCTGATTCAATTAAAGTTCTATTTTCCTTTCAACCACCCCATTCTATTCTGGAGTCATTGGGATGCTATATTGTCTAACAATCCCTTTTGACTTACAGAAAGCATCCAACTCCCTGTTTCTAAACTCTGTCCCATTGTCACTTCTAAATTTTTTTACTGAAATGTCAAATTGCTTTTCAACTTGTTTTACAAAATTTTGCAAAATTCCAGTAGTTTCATCTTTAGAATGTATGAAGAAAGTCCATGTAAACCTTGAAAAATCATCAACATTGACCAAACAATACCTTCTCTTTATGAGACTCATGATTTTTACTGGGCCAAACAAATCCATGTGCAACAATTGCAAGCACTGGGTTATTTTGAACACTTTAATGGATTTGTAAGAACTTTTATGTCGTTTTCCTTTTAAAAAGGAAACACAATATTCTTCACAAGTGAATTGTTTTTGAGGTAAACCTCTTACAAGACTTTGTTTTGAGAGAGTAGTGATAGTTTTTAGATTTGTGTGCCCAAGTCTTCTATGCCATAACTCTGTTTCTTTGCTTGAAGCAACTGAGAACGGGCATGCATGAGACATTGGGTTATCTTTCAGCATATCAAACACATACACATTGTCACTCCTATAAGCAACAAGTTGTGCTTTACTCTCAGCAGTGATTTGATCCTACAATTTGACACGTTTTCTTTGTAAAGAAAGATCCATATCCTTTGTCACTCATTAGTGAAACACTCAGAAGATTGAATTTTAGATTGTCAATGAGATTTACATTTTCAAATTTGAGTTTCCCAGCTTGAACACACCCTGACCCCAACACCTTCCCTTTTGAATTATTACCAAAGGATATATCACCCCCTCCATGAGCCATGAAATCTTTGAGAAGGGCTTTACATCCTGTCATGTGCCTGGAGTCTCCACTATCTACCTACCATAAACTATCAAGGCAAGTAGAAGCTCCATGCACACAAGTAAACAATTAGTTCAGGTGAGTTTCCAAAGCCAAAATGGATTTGGATGGGGTCATAGATTGTCCAATCTAAAATTCAGGAGAATGGTTAGTGGTTTGAATTGGTCTTTATGACCACTGTTGTGAACCATTTCCTGTCAGATGTTGGTAGCCATGAGGATGCCTATTGACTCTTGACTTTGAAGGCTTTTTGTAACCCTCATAACTAAGAGGAACCTTTTGATAAATAGGTTGGCCATATCCTCTTGGATACCAGTTTGCAGGTGGTGCATCTGTCACTTGTACCTCTCTTGAACAAAGGTTTTGGTCAGTGCTTTTGTGACAGATGTTTCAACAGGTTCAAAGGCCTGCTTAGATTTATTTCTAACAGAGCTTGAACTTTGACTCTCAAGAGCTTTTGTTTTGATCTCTTTTAGCTTTGTGTCATAGGTTTGAAGATACACACACTCTTGGGTCATGTGGTTTGTTTTTTCACAAATGATGCATTTTGAAGAATTTTAGATCACACAAGTTTTGTTTATGTCATAAGCTTTTAATAGAAAACAGTTTTCAGTGACATGATTTCTTTTCTCACAAAAGTTACAAAACAAGTTTTTGACATTTTCATTCTTCTTCCCTTTTTCAGACTTCCTTTCAGCAGACGTTGTAACATCTGCTGGAAGATCCTTAATAGGGATTATCCTTTCTTTTGGCGCCATAACACCTTCAATGGTTGAGAACTCCATTGGCTTGAAGTTTTCTACAGTGTCACACTCATCTGACCATGTGGGTTTAAATTAATATTTCTCAACCTCCTCAAAAGTTGAGGATCCATCATGTTTTTACAAAATGATTTTGTTTCCATTTTTATCTATGAGTTTTATTTCTTCACCAGCCAAAGTTTTTTGGGACAACTTCAACCAACTCAGAATCAATTTTAGCAGCATTTTCAGAAACTTGATCATTTTTCTTAAACAAATGCCAAATTTTATGTTGCTCTTGATCTGATTTTCTATCATAATTTCATAACCTTTGTAAGACACTACCCATTTTTCACATGTGATTTGGGTAGATTCTAACTCCTTTTTGCAAACTTGGTATTTCTCTACCATAGTTTGGAGTTGCTAATTGGTTATGCTTGCCTCATGCTTTAGGCTGCTGATTTCATAATCTTTGTTAACCAACTTTGTTTTCAACTCTTTTGTGAGTTTTTCAAATTAAGTTCATCTTCCAAAATTTTGTTTCTAAGGTGTTCATTTACCCTTTTTATGTTTGCAAAAGCTATAATGTATTTTTCAGAACATAGATCTTTGAGGATCCGGGGTGATACCTTAGAAGCAGCCTAAGAGCACAGTCACAATCATCTGCACACACCTTGGTATCCCATGGAGCAGATAGAGAGTTCGTTTCTTCATCAACAATATCTTTTGAAACCACTGTTTCATCACAACTTTGAAACTCTTTATATTTAGACACTTGTTCCACAGACTCATCACCTTCAACAATTGTCTATAAGAGCCATTAAGCAAAAATTTTCATTTTCTAAATCATTTTTGGCCATAAGAGCAAAGTTTTCATCAGTTAATTCCTCTGGAAAACTACTCCAGTCAACAAAATCTTGAGTGAAAAAAACTTTGCTGGTTAACCTCTGCCTGAGCAATGGTTTGAGTAGTTTGAGTGACATGAGG
Organism: Scalesia atractyloides; assembly: GCA_947069175.1. Classification (NCBI taxonomy): domain Eukaryota; kingdom Viridiplantae; phylum Streptophyta; class Magnoliopsida; order Asterales; family Asteraceae; genus Scalesia; species Scalesia atractyloides. Next base: position 71,212,779 of record CAMTDV010000014.1, read on the forward strand.
TGCTTGTTGCATATGCACTTGAGGTGGTGGTGCTTGAACATATTGAATTTGTGGAACAGTGGTTTGAACATAATGCACTGGAACAGTGGTAGCAGGGTGTGCATAATGAGCATTGTTTTGCACTTGATGAGCAGGGGTATATTGGGAATACTGAGCAGTGCTTTGTGTGTGCTGAGGTCTAGCACCAGGATATATTATAATAGGTCCTGAAGTTTGAGATCTGCATCCTCTGGCAAAGTGTCCTAACCTATAGCACTTATAGCACTTGATTTTAGATTTATCCAGCCCAACTTTCAACCCCCCATGCAACCCTGAGAATTTTCTACCAGTTCTCTTGTAAAATTTTACTAGCTCTAACACTTAATAGAGCCAGTTGATAAAATGTCCATTTTTTCCAAATCAGTTGGCTCAAAGTGTTGAAGATCGTTCAACGCAAAGGAAAGGTTGTTCGAAGTTTGGCTTTCCCCACTTGCAGTAAATGCATAGTTGGGTGAGTAAGAATCAGAGTTAAAGTTTCCTCCAGAAGTTATATCAATAAAACAATCATAACCCTGATCCTTTCCACGCCAGATCCCTCTTCTTTGCCAAAAAGAGTTGTGTTACCCAAAGTGTAATCATCAGTCTTTTTGCCAGACTCTTGTAGCTTTTTTTTTCTAGTTCAACTCTCTCTCATATGGAGGAGTCGACCATGAAGCTGTGTGAGTGTCATTTCTTTAAAGCCAACAGATGTTCGTGTAACGTAAGCTACAGTCTCCCACTTCTCTGGTAACGATCTAAGGAATGATTATTGACAGTCGAATTAGGCAATTCAACGTTCACCAGTTTGAGTTCACTTATGAGACAGCTAAACCGTTCGAACTGTTGGGTTAGAGACTCTCCTTTGACGTGACAAAAGGTTTCATACTGTTGATTCAGAACTTCTCTATTGTTTTCAATCACTTCCTCAGTACCCCTGAATTGCCCATTTAGTGCATCCCACAACTCCTTTGCACTATTACAGTGGAGCAGTCCAACATAGATCTCGTTGGCTAAAGCAGAAGCAACAATGCTAAATGCTTAGCATCCAACTCTATTTTCTGGAAATCCTGCTCGGAGTAGTTTTCAAGATTTTTTGGCACTTGAGTATTGGGATCCTCTGTACTTGCAACTAATGGAATTTATGGTCCAAATACAAGGATCGCCAGCAACCAGTGTTCTGCTGGCTAAAATGTGACCATCCGACGCTGCCATATGAAATATTCATTTCTTTTCAGCATTGGTGGTTTAAACATAGATCCAATGTTGGAATCTGTGTTTTTTGAGACATTTCTGAATGGTTTTAAACAAATTTTTGCTTTAAAGACTTTAAACGTAATAAAACTTGTTTTCCTAAGAAAACTATCAACCAAATTAGCAGGGAGAGCTGATCTTTCAAATCATGTTGATAGTTAAATCAAATTTTGATTGACCAAGCTCTGATACCAGTTGTTAGCATCTGAGTTTGAATTGATTGTAAATGTTTTATAAAATGATAAATGGAAGAAGATAAAACAGAGTGAATTGTAGCGGAAATATAAAAATCTTTTTACAATCAAGGAAGATTGTTTTCATCATCATGCTTTATAAACATTGTAGTTTATGCATGTGAATCACAAACTCCCTCTTACCCTTTTATAAAAAGTTTGGTAGTACAGAAATGCAAGAAGATGATTGGTGAATGATCTTTTAATAGATCAATTAAACAGTATAATGTGATCACCTATTTATACTAACACTTCTAACCTCTGAGCATCTTTGATGACGTCAGGGTTGATAGTGACAGATAACAAAATAAACTAACACTAAACACTGATGACCTAAACTCTAATAGTGCATAAGCACTGTTACATTGATTAAAATTATAATAAAACTAAACTCTGTTGGATATCCATTGATAGTCTTCAATAGACCCTTGATCTTTTTTCGTTTAGTCCAACAGATGATAGAGAGTAGAGCTTAAGCCAAAACAATGGTTATTGTATAGAGTTTGTAACCTTTGTTATCGGGATCAAATATGTGATGTGATTTTGGTTATTATATCATCTGTTCCTTTTGAAAGGGTTCAATCCCAACATACTGAACAACATAAAGACCCGAAATCTCAGACGTTGGCTATCTACCAACGCAAGATTTAAGACCATAAAATTATATGCCGATGGTATGTTACCACATGATACATAGTTTGTTATGTTTGTATCACTTAGTATCTTTTATCACTTTGAGCGTCAAGCCTATCGACATATCACATTAGATCATAGTCTTTTCAGCTATAACACCTTACATGTGTGGTCAAACCCTTTACCACGAACATTTATTTCATGTCCCATATGATGCAATAAAATCTTTTTGGATTATTCTATTTTTCAAATGTTTTGGATTTTTCTCATTTCTCCCCCTAAAACAATGCATATGTATAAATATCACCCTCTTCCCCTAAATTTGTGCATCACACTTTATGCGCAAATTTAACTAATAATGAAAACGTATGTACAAAGATATAAACGAAAGAAAAATGTTTTTGTTCATGTTGCTTAACCATTCCGTCATCTGATTGAAGACCAACCAATATCAAACCTAAAGCACAAAATTTAAATTGTACCTTTCTTGCTAATCTTATCTTACCTCCCTTATCTCCTCCAAAGGAAACATGTCATCTGTAAAGAAATAGAACTTTTTGCACATCTGAGATGTTACCCATTATATCCTTAGAACAACCGCTATCAACATTCTAGAGATTGTCAACAACTCTTCCTTGGTCGTCCTGAAAAATAAGAAGATTAGTAAGACATTGGTACCCAGGCCATCGTTGTCCTTGGATTTTTTGAAGATTAAAATAAGACACTTCCTTTAAACACATGTCCCTTTTTCGTTTCAAGGATTGGTGATGTTGCCGCTTTGCATCTAGGTTTCCAAATTTGTTTCGGCTTAAAAAACCTGTTTGTTGCATTTGGTTGAGTAACTTTAGCTGTGTCAGGTTTATTAGTTTTAAAAACAGATTTGTGTTCCTGAACGACCTTTTGTTTGTTTTTAGCAGCATTCAAATCTCCATCAGATGGTTTAACATTGTGATTCATATTCTTCATTGCCTTCGGTGATGATACCTTCATTGCTTTGGAATAATAGTTATCCTTTGGTATAACCCTCTAATTTTGAGCATAGTAGGGTACATAGGGACGATATGTGCAGTTCCGAGCAATGTGACCAGGAATGCCGCAATTGAAGCATGTTTGTCTTTTCATGTGGAAGGCATTCTGATAAACTTGATTTGCTCTTGCAGGCCCTAAAGGACGAATCGGTCCTTTCTGTGCTTGTCTTTGTTGCACATTTCTTGCAACGAAGATGAATTTTGTGGCACCTAGGAAAACCCACAGTCTTCTTAACTTATCTTTTCACTTCTCCATGATTGCTTATCAATCTTTGGGACGAAATTTCTTTCAAGTTGGGGATATGTGACAACCCGCAACTTCAGGTTAATACTTTAACCTAACCACAGTTAACTTAGACATATATACATAGCACTGCATTTAACTAGGGTTAGTTAAATGAGTCTACTTTGGTAATTCAAGGAATTACCAGAACACTCACATGATTACTCTCAAACGTTGGTGACTAACACGGATAATACTTATAAACAAACGGTTTACACGAAACTTATGTGTTGCATGACAAATACGTGAATAATATGCCTTAATTGTAAATTACAAGGTGTTGTGTGCTTTATGTGAAGATTCTATATTTAAGGGTGTGCTATGGATATTAGGGAAGTTATATTAACACAAAACACTAAACATCTCTTACAATCTCACTTTACGGCAGTTCTTCTCCATCTCTTTTCCTCTGATCTTCTGGCTACACGAGTCCCTCAATCATCTGCTATCTATCTTTCATTCCTCCTAGAATATTCTCTATATCGATCTGAGGTAAGTGTTTATGTTATACGTTGTATGTATGCTCTTTCGATTTCATGCAAAACCTAGTGATTCAAACATCTTATATGTGGTTAATTGTTCATGCTTGAATGACTGAATGTGTGTTTTTGAGTGAATGTGTAACTGTTTGTCAATACTAGGGATACACATGTATTGTGGTGATACAATTGCTAGACTGATGCCCTATTTCCTAATATTGTTGATTAGGGTTTAGATCTCGTACTGTAGCTGTTACATTGAAAGGAAAACTGTGATTTGTGTTTGATTCTGTGCGTTTGATTGTACGTGAATAATCTTCAACTTTGTGAAGAGAGGCCCGAGTTTAGGTATCTCATAATCGTCTGAGTTTATAAATGTAATGCATGTTCGGGTTTATTTACAAAAGTGAGTGTCTGGTTTTTTTTTAAAATATAGTCAGTGTTTACAAAGAAGAGTTTTATATAAACATCAAAGGTCCAAGTTTAATTTTTAACAAGTTATCCGAACTTAATATATAAAGGGGTCCGAGTTTGGCATTTTCTCTATGTCCAAGTTACTAAGTCTACACATGTCCAAATTTATTTGTGATGAATCCGAGTTTAATTGAATTCTTTGTGTCCGATTTTGATGATGGGCATATAGTTCGAATTTATATATATGTAGATGTTCTTATCCGAGTTTAACATAAGGAGGTTGAATCTGGGTTTAGTAATACGAAGACTTGTGAGGAATTGCTTGAAAAGGATACTATTACGAGTTTGTTTGTGTGCTATGGGACTCCGACATTCATTGAGAATCATGGCTCTGAATTTACGTGTGATGGTTCCGGGTTTATAAGTGACCACTATGCTTTCCGAGTTTTTTATGAGTTTCTGCTTATCCGAGTTTAGTAGATATAAGTATCTATCCGAGTTTGTTTAAAGGTTCCGAGTTTATGCCATGTTCACATGTTATCCAAATTTATATGTTGTTATTTGAGATTATTTGTTCACATGCTATTCACATGTTGTTCGAAGTTATACATGCTCTCCGAGTGAATGTATTTACATGTTGAGTCTCGGGTTCTGTTAGGAGTTCAGGGTTTCATTCACTTGCTCTGTGGTTATTAATAAATTTCATATCCGAGTTTCTTGAATCACCTTACTAGTTACAAAATAGGGGATACACTATGTGCTAATGTATGATAGAACATGTTAATCTGATCACAGTTAACGCTTGGTTATTTGGACACTTAGGGTATTGCAAATACTCTACTTGAATGCATATTTATACATTATTGTAAGATAGGTCGCGTGTAACGGACCAAACACTTTATTAACGCGTAGAAGCACATTAATATTTACAAAGCAAACAAAGGTGAGTTCACTACTCTTTTACAAGCAGGCGTCCCAGGGGGACAAACTACTATTCCTTGGAGGAATACTTTTCATAAATGTTATAGCTTAATTTCGAACTCAACACTATCATGAAAGTCCCTACTTACTACCGAACTAGTTGCCTTGGAGGCAACGAGGTATTTGTTGATAGCGCTATTAGGCTTGACAAACCTCACACCCTACCTGGGAGGACGGGCACGAACTAAGGACCTTAAACACATGGCCAATGTTGATTGGCATTGATGAGGGCAAACAAACATAACAGTCACTCTGGTATCAAGTTTATTAATGGCATGTCTTTAAACTAAACACCTATATGTTTTACATTAAACTAAACTGTGAACTTGCCGGCTTAATCGCTAATACACTTTTTCTGCATGCTTGCTGGTCTTTAGATAATCATTGCATGGGAACTTGTAGTCAGAGGAGTTGAAGTGTCATGGGGCGTGATACTCGATTACAAACATTAATACTTTATGTTTTTAAAAATTTTGATTTCAATTGTTGAAATGTTTATTTTGCTCCCGTTGAACACTTACTATGTTTAAAACGTTTAACTTGAAATTCACTATTCATGTGCGACATGATGACTTGTTTTATATTATTTACTATTAATTCGACATGATTAGTGGCTAGATCCTTGTACGACACACGCCTCGTAGTAAAACTCCGCAAGTGGAAATTTGGGGGTGTAACAGTTTGGTATCAGAACCACTAGTTATAGTGAACTAGGTTTTAAAAAGTTTTTGTAAAATCAGACTATAACGGAATTAGTTTCGAAAGCGACCATGCCACTACGCTCCAGATTGCAAGGTTCGTCTTTTATTATAGAAACATTATGCATTTAACTTATACCTATGCATTGCATTGCATATAGTCACACGATCTATTTATACTATGACGGATCATTATTATGATTTTACTTTTAGACCTTTTATGATCTTGATTGTTTTGACCCTCACTTCTATCATTCAAATCTGAGAATCTTTTGACACAAGTTAGGAGGAATTGGGGTAAACATGCAAATTGAATTATCATTACGTGTGCACACGTAATAATAATTGGGGGTGCATGTGAGTCCAAGTGAGACCAAGTGTGTATAAAGGATTCTGACACATTATCCGACATAATTGAGGACTCAGCTATCTGTAGGAACCATAGCGGTGATGGACACCTACACGATCTTGATCGTTACTCTTTCTACCTTACTTGTCTACTTCTACTGAATATGGAAGTAGTATGCGGTGGAGTGGCAACATTGTCAAGACTCAAGCGGAGTTGACGGATCTCATCCTAACGCGAGTGGAAGAGGCACTAGCTGCTCAGCAAGCAAGTACGACACTTACAACAACATGTTCAGGTACTGAGTTCAGATTTGCATTCGGGTTTAGATTACATACTGAGCTAAAAACCATGTTTGGGTACTGATTTTGGGCTATAGACATCTTTGAATCGAAGGCTGAGAATAGAAGCTTGCAAAACCTTTACTAGTTTGTTCCTTGTCCGTGATAAAAAAATCAAGAAACACAAGTCAAAGCAAGCCGCTAACTCGAACACTTAGCACACGCAGGAACCAACTACATGTACCGCACTCAAAAACTTGTCAAAACTTTATGACAAACAAACTCTTTTTGTATTTTATTTAGAATTTATAAACCTTTTTTTATATGAAAAACATGAATTATTATTAACTAATTATAATTATTAACAAATGATAAAGTTACTATTATTATGAATATTTATTAACTAATGATTAGTTTATAATTATTATTAAATATTATTATAAAAAACCTAAACCTATGTGGTCGCTAATTTCAGTCTTTTACACCAAAAACCTATGTGGTCGCTAATTTCTTTCCCGACGAAACAACAATGTATTGAGACGATGGTAGATGATGTCCGCAACGCGTCAGAGATGGGGATGACAATGATGATAAGCTACGATGATGATAAACTATGGTGCATGTCGATCGGAATTTTCGGAGGTAGATGGAGAAGATGAACGTGTATGGTGTGATGGCGACGAAGGTTGTGGTGTTAATGGTGATGCACCGGCGATGTCCAGATGATCCCATGGTAATGATCAATGAATTTGAAAACTTATGCTGACGGCTGAGGATGGATGATGATGGAGGATGGTTGGTGATCGATGTGTCGAGTGTGGTGGTGATTGTGACGTAAGATTGATATCATCATAGACAAACAATACAGAATAGCACAGCGGAAGTCTTCGAGTAAAATTACTATTACAAATGTAAATGTTCAGAGTTCAAAATGAAATAAACATACGTTTGTAATAAGATCCACATGCGGATCGAATAATACAAAATGAAATAACAGACTGTAGGCTTCTATGCAAAGGAGTTGCAAATTCCTCTTAAGCATTACCAAGCACTTCCACCTATTTCGTAACCTTGCTACCTGCGCTTAGTCTTTTGAAAATATGTCAATTTTCACTGGTAAATATAAATAACCGACACATTTTGAAAATATTTCAAAATCATTTTGTGTACACAATGATACATGTATTTTATAAATAACCTGTGAAATTTATTTCTCATGTTATCAGTTTTACATGCTTAACAATACATTTAGGGATCGGAATTATACCAAGATCTTGATTAACGACACACCACTTTAATGCCTTTATTAGGCATACCCGTATCAGGTTATCAAAATAGTTTAATAAAGCATTAGCATCTGTCAAAGGTGTATGCCTACACCCGTGCTTTAAGTCGTGGCCATTTACAATTAAATGAGCCGTGGATATCCAGGATATGGTCGCATTAACCCCCAATGTTTAATATTAAGCAATACGAATAAAAACGGATTATTTGGATTCCCGACACATTGGTCTTTCATCCCATACCCGACTATGCGGTATTAATATACCGTATCCCAAGCCCGTATAGGGAAAATAGGTTAAAAGTATTTACCTGGCTTAAATAAGTCTTACAAAGCAGGAAAATAAATTAAGCACAGCCGTAATCAATATTACTAGCTTGGTTGTAATCTACCGGAAGGCTCTAGTCTGGAGTGAATGGTATTAATAACCAATTAGAATGTTAACGGGTCTTATTCAAGTCATAGACTTGGACCGGTTAACTTAAATTAACGAAATATGTAAGATATGCTAGATTAAGCGGTGACCAGAATAGAATGTAGTTTAAGCCCAACAAGTACTAAGACTTGTATAATATGGGTAAACAATATACATTTTGGAATTTGAGATTAAAATGATAAGGTTTGACCCGTTTCGGTAAACTTACGTAAAAGGACTACATAAGCTTAACCGTACGCATATATGCGATACCGGGTAATGGGATGAGTCATGAACAAGTTCTATGTGCCATTATACTTTAAATAAGTTTTAATATCAGTAGGATATCAACTTATATTCCCGTTAAGGGTTTTAAAATCAAATTATGCCTCACAAGGGTGTTTTCGTCATTGTATGACATATTAAAAAACTTGCATACTAACTTGAGATATGATTGATCACCTACTATAAAAATTATATATTTATGTTTTAATATCAGTAGGTAATGAGTTTTGATTGATAGTTATGGTTTAAAACCATACTATGCGCGAAAATGGCGTTTTCATCATAATATGACATAATTTGCGATGATTTATCAAAACTCAGGTTATAATTAGATTCATAACTTCAAAATAATTTGATTATACTAACATATCAGTAGGTATTCATTTTGCTAGTTCAAATTTGATTAAAACCATGTTTTATGCAAAAAGGACATTTTGGTCAAAGTTGGGCATTATATAGAAACATTCGGTATAAACTAAGAATCTGTTTATGATCTTATAGTATAACCTCCGAGGGTTATAATACAATGTAATAGGATCATAATGAAACTTAGAATCAGTAGCTAAATTGCTAAATCGATCATAATCGAAAGTCAAAGCAGAAGTCAAACTTTGCGACTTTCGGTTGCGAACCAACCTTAAAACTGGAAATGACGGGCTGAACATGTTCATACATGTTCTAATATTATTTACTAACTCTTTTATGTGTCAAAACATGGGTTATAACATTTACATGTTCATTTTATAAGTCTTCTGAAAAATAACACTTTGACTTTTTATTTAGCATAACTTTGACCCGTCATTTACCAACTCAACGTGATTTCTAGGAGGTGCCCTTTTGAGGGACTAACACCTACCTATTTAGGATCATGTAGCCAATGGCTGAAACCATAATGGTCTTAACAGAAAGTCAAAGCGTTTATTGAAAACGCTTGACTTTTGGCTTTAAAAGCATATAAAATGAAAATGAGCAGGGATGGAACATTTTGGCTTTGAGGAAGATAGAAGAGTTTTGTAAACTTGTTGTTTGTATGTCGGAGAAGCTAAGTTCCGACTCCGTAATTTCGGAGGTGTGACTCTTAGTCTTTGAGGATGATTTACAAACTAGTTGGGTCCGGAATTCAATACTGGTTCCGAAATATCTCTTCCGGATTTAATCGAATTGAAGTTAGAGTCTCCGGGTTTCGTTTCCAGGGTTGGTAAGACTTATGGTTCCTTTAGCAAGAAGCAGATTTTCAAGGGAATTATTATTGGGCAGTGGATATATTTATCACATCATTATGTAGTGTTTAACTCCTAGGAAATCTGGGATGGATGGCATGGTCATGACCTTTTATTGACAATGATTGGCTTAACCTTCAATCAACCATACAACTTCGCTCTAATGATTCTCGAGGCGTTTAAAACTCATATCAGATTGAAGGAAAAAGATAAGTGGTTGCTGATTTTGTATCCTCGATTCTTTTCGGTTATCATCCGCCACTTACTGCCAAATCTTCCTTTTGATGCACAACTACTTGCTTACGCTCAAGCTGCCATGCATCCTCGAATTTTCACTGATTGTGCAAAGGCTAATCCAACAAAGCACTCTTCTATTCTTCCTTTTCATACTCCATTGCTTGGTGCAATTATTCAGGATGACTACAATTCTGAAAATGATCAAACGTGGTTGAATATTCGTAATGGAGTTGCAGAAATTTTTGGTGCAGTTGAGAATGACGATGTTGATGCTGCAAATGTTCAGGAACCTGTGGTTGTTCAACCTCACATTGATCTTTAACAACCACCGGTACATGAACCTGAGCCGGAACACAGTTATGGAAGAACCTTTTGCAGATAATGTTATTGTTGTTACATCCAGTTCACCTAGTGTTGCTGTAGAAACTGATCCGCTTATACTAGAGCTTGATGCAGCTCTAGAAGCTGGTCCGTATTCTCGTTTTATCGATAAAGGAAAGCGTATTGTTGAGGAGGTTGATATTGCTATGTTATCTGAAAAGAGATATCTACATTTGGAACCTAGAAAACTGCAAAATAGAATTTCTCCTACTGAGCTAGAAGAACTTGATCTATTTCGTGCCAAAGTTGCTTCTTTCGGTCCCTCTTCCGAATGGGGTTTATTGTTAGTTGCATGAAATATCAAGCTAAATGATCTGGATTCTACTGTTTTCAGTTCTTCCTCTTCTGATGATTCTGATGAAGATCTTCGTCCTCCCGATACTGGTGTTGTTCGTATCACACCTCCACTTAGGACATACAAACGACGACGCTTGGTTAGTGTGACACCCGTTTAATTTGAGCCTGTACTAACGTGACACATGTTATCAAAAAATAAAAGGAAATTTTTTATTGAATATGATGTTATTTGATGTGTTAATAAATTTAAAAATTGTTAGAAATTATGTTGGCAATTTTAAGATAAACGCTTATCGCGTAACGGTTAAAATGCGAAACGAACGTTGGTGACCGCCCGATTCATGTTAAAATCATAAAAATAGTCCATATGATTGAAATAATATATTTAATCATGTTCGTGAGGAAAAATAAATTACAACACTTAGAAACGTTATTTTTCGAGTTTAAGCGCATACTGCGCAACACAGCGCGCATACTGCTAAATACGGGCAACGCAGCCAGTCTAGGCAAATAAAAATATTGTTCAGCAATATTATGGTGAGTTTATTTTTATAGAATGGTAAAAATACTTTAATATGCCATAAAACATGATTAAAACGCTAGATAAAATATCCAGTGATCAGTTAAATACCTATCTTAGCCTAATATATATTATATATATATGTATGTAATCATGAAGAGTGTGTGTGTGCATGGATAGGTGGCGGCACATTGGTGCCCACCTTTTCTCTTTTCCTCTTCCATTTTTCCATGTGTTGGATCTTGGAATATTAAGTCATGATTGCAAATCCACCAAACATCATATCTTATCATTTTCAAGAAACAAAATCACAATTCTTTCACTTCCTCTATCTCTAAAACGTACACACACATACACCCATTTTCAAACTTCAAACACTTTCTTTGAAGATTAAAGCTATTTCAATCTCATTTTGAAGATCCAAAGGTGGTTTCAAGGTGATTTCAAGACTTATTTTTAAAATCGTATTCTTGATTTTTGGTGATGATAATGATGTTGGAAGGTTTCTCTTGTTCTTTGAATTAATCACAAGTTTGAAAATAATAACAAATGCGTTTTTAAAGAAAAAAAAAATTGGATGTATGTGTGTACATATGTGTGGGCGTGAGTGTATATATATGAGTTAGAGGTTGTGTCTTGATTATTAGTTGATTTATGTTGATGTGATTCTTGAAAGATGATTGCATGCATGATCAAAAAGGGTGTTAGAATAAAGTTCACATGATGGAATATGTGTATAGAAGTGAATTTTTGGAAGTATATAAGTATATATGTGTGTCGTATATATGTGTAATATGTATGCATGCACATGAAATTTATTTGTTAGTTCATAAAAGCATGAGAATGATACATGCATTAATACTATGAATGATTTGATGATGATTGATGAAAATGATATTTGGATAATATGAAATGAATGTATGTAAGATGTATTTAAGTTCATGCAAGATGATAATGATATGACATGGATGCATTAGATGCTTGTACTTAAGCATATATGTTGTTAAAATGATCATGAAATAGTGAAAATGTTATTATATGACAAAAGTGTTTTAAATCAGATTATAAACACTAAAATAATAATATTATAAGTGTTAAAATAGCATGAAACTTTGTCATAAAGTTTACTAGCTTGCATGTTGTACATTGTGCTTAAAGAGTTGTAAATATGTGAAATCGTATGATTTAAGAGAGTTACACAAAAACTACACTAATCGGATTATAACCATCATTTTAATCAGTAAATAACATGGATTATGTTAAAATATCAAGTCGTTACGATTTGTGATGGTTACCACGTTTGATGCAAAACTATGCAATAAAAACAGTAAAAATCGCCTTTTTAAGAGATTTTTGTAAAACTGTTTTAGATCAGTAAGTAAACTGATATTTTTGATATAAATATAAGTATATTAACTTATATTAAGTATCCATGGTGTTTGGTTAGTCATACGTGACGGTCGAGGCCCAAAAACGTTACCGCATCAGTAAAATACGCTTTTTACAATGTACACTAGATTTGGTTGTTCATAGGTGAACCTCATGTGCTTAAAAGCGTAATGTGATTTAAATATCTGTATATGATAATATGTTAAGTGTTGACATTATAGCGGGAATTTAGACTATGCATGTACACTTGTGTGTTTAAAGCGGTAAAATCGGTGAAATCGGTTAAATGTGTAACATATTTGTCGAGCGTGAAAATTGATACATAGGTTAACTTAATGAGTTATATCATGTATACATGCTTTAAAAATGATAAAGTGTATCAGTTAACGACTTTTCGCGGGTTATGATATTGAATATTTGTGCACGTTTATGTATATATATTATGACGGCAAATCGTAGATATATAGTACTATATAACGGAGTGTTAACGGATATAACATATTAAGGGTCACCAATAAATTCGTTCAAGTCGCAAAATCTTAAAATATATATATATACGAACTCATATATTATATATGTGTATATACATATACATGTATATGTATATACATATACATGTACATATATATGTATATGTATATACATGTACATATATATGTACATATATAGTACATATATATAATATATATATATATAGTACGTATAAACGGGAGTGTTAACGGATATAACATATTAAGGGTCACCAATAAATTCGTTCAAGTCGCAAAATCTTAAAATATATATACACGAACTCATATATATATATATGTGTATATACATATACATGTATATGTATATACATATACATGTACATATATATGTATATTAGTATATATATGTAATACATATATATATATTATATATATCAAAGTGCCAACATAATAAAAAATGATGACTTTTTGAGAAAATCTTAAAGTTATGTGAAAATTCCAAGATTTGGAGAAACTTAGGAATTTTGTGATATATTGTTTGATAAATCGTTCCTACGTATATTCGGACGTGTAGAATCAATTGTGGGATTGCGCTAGTTATAATACGCACCCAAAGGTGAGTGTCACTAAACCCCTCTTTTTACTGCTTTGTATATGTTTTGGGGATGAACACACCTTAAAGGATAATTATACTTTTTTAGCATAAAATATGTCTTTAAATAAATTTGATATATTTTCAAGGAAGATATATGATTTTAAAATGATAATATATGTTTCGGGGAGAAACGGGTTTTGAATAATGTGAATATATCTTTCGGGGAGAAACGGATGTTATTACAGTGTATTAGAGAAAACGACCGTGTAGAATTAAAATTGCTTAAATCTAAAGTTGTGACGAATTCGCTCGGTCTCAAAAGAGTAAGTACCGGTTATGGTTTACGTTTCGGTGGGTGCTTCGGCGAAATTTGTACAACTCGTTATATATTAAATTTATCATTTTAGTAGGATACATATATTGTTCATAAGGTTGGCACCTTGGGTGACCCATTGTGGGCACATGGCGCGAAATTGCCATTTAATCATTAATATCGATATGCATGGCATTGTTGCTAGATCTATGCATGGAATTGTTGATATATTCTGTTATTTTCTAGCGTTAATTATGTCCTTATTGTTTATATATAGTTCGTATTGTCTTGCAAACATACGAGTCTGAACACTTGATGCTATCAATTTAATATGGGAAATTTGGGAAGATGTTGTGTATTAAGGTTTCAGGAAAAAAGCTTGCGATGGCTGACCCTTGAATTTTATAAGGAAATGAAAGTGGCTTTCTCAATATTATTTGGATGTTTTATTAAATAAACACATAATTTGAAAGTTTTCATTGGATCAAATTGTTTAAATTTGAATACGTGAAATCACCCTCGTTTGTGTTGACACTTGATTTTAATGTGTTCTTCAGGTACATGAGTTCGACTTATGTTTAAATCTTAAACTATGTTTTAATTAAGTAATATGTCCAAAATTGACGATGCATCGTCCACTAAGATATTTATGGACACCAACTTAAGTCATCGTTACATTTGTATTTCAGCTGCGACGTTTTTAGGGTGTTACATAAGTTGGTATCGAAGCCAATGGTTGTTAGCGAACTAGATATTTCCGGGGGAAAGCTCTAGACTTCAACCGACGAAATTTTGAGATTAAGTCCCAAGATTCGCGAAGCCAAAAATTTAAAATAAACATGGATCTTATTCCGACTTATGTTTAAATCTTAAACTATGTTTTAATTAAGTAATATGTCCAAAATTAACGATGCATCGTCCACTAAGATATTTATGGGCACCAACTTCCGTCACCATTACATTTGTATTTCCGCTGCGACGTTTTTGGGGTGTTACATAAGTTGGTATCGAAGCCAATGGTTGTTAGCGAACTAGATGTTTCCGGGGGAAAACTCTAGACTTCAACCGACGGAATTTTGAGATTAAGCCCCAAGATTCGCGAAGCCAAAAATTTAAAATAAACATGGATCTTAATGATGTATGAAAACTATTTTGAGTTTATATGCATACGTGTGAATCTGTTTATTTTGGCCTTATGTGTTATTTTTCATTTGAACACACACTTACTTAGTACGCTTACCTTGTGTCACAGATGTCGCACACACGTGAGATCATAGAGATTCAAGCCTCAGATAGCGAGCATGAATATGAGATCTCACTGACCTCAATCCTGCCAGAGATACCCCACACGACCCCTCAGATTGTTGACATGGCCGAATTTGCCTCGTCATTTTATGTTGGCCCTGCTGCATTCGCCTGCCAGGTCGACCCCCGTTACACACATACTAGCAACGGTTGGATTGAAGATGCTGACTCTGTTCCACCCTTGATTTTCGAGATCGGACAGTCATCCGGCACAATGCCTATTGTTGATGAGTTGGGTGGAGGTACCCCGTTGATTGGAGGATCCTTTGGGATAGCTCCAATGGTGGACGCCACTACTGTTACGGTTCGGCCATTAGAACCACGATAGTCCCGCCCATTCCCACTACTAAGCCTATACCCGGCATCCCTCCGCTTGTTACGTCAGAGTCGTCCGTACAGCCGCCTGTGTCACGAGGCTCCATTGCACCTATGTTAGTCTATTTTCGCCGTAGGAAGAGGACTCGACCTGCCAGAGACATTGCCTCAACCTCTAGGGCTGCCATAGAGTCTACTTCGAATAAGCAGAATGGAGTATGGGTTGACCGGTGTTCTCATTGCATTGTCAGATTGCAAGCCTGCGCGGAGAGTTGGAGACGACGAAGGGACAGGTGAAGGATTTAGAGGTTTGGTTTGATGAGGTTCAGGATTTGGATGACAGTGCTATGGATCAGAAGCACTAGAGGATTGTGGAGCTTGAGGAGCTGGTTAGGAAGCTTCTAGAGTTCATGGGTTTGAAGTGATTTGTTGTTGTTTTGTTTGTTGTCAGTCTCTTTTGGTAACCCTATTATGGCTTGTATGCCAATTTAGATATTTTAGGAGGAAATTAAGTAAGACATGTCAATGGTGTTTGATTTATTCACACCAAATTTTGTTGTTTTTGTACTACAAACAAGCGATGTAATTTCTAATCTAAAAATCAACGATATGGGTTTTTGGTTAAATTATTCTCATTATTATGTGGATGCATGTGTATTTTTTAGTCCACTATTATTTAATGATTGACATATATAAACATTGTCTTATATTGTTCTTGTTATTTCAATAATAGAAACGACATTATGCCATCAAAATCGAGACATGGTCACACTACTGATGGTACTGGATTGCCTACCAAACCCTGAGGAGTTGGCGCAACTTTTCACTCAACACGTCAATACCACCATGGAACAGCGCAGGCAAACCAGACTATGGGGTGAGGACGTGGAATAGGTGATGCACCTTGTTTTGGTGGAGCGCCAATTGGAGCACTCAAGGTAGAGTAATAATTGGAAAAGTTTTTGTAGTTTCGTGCATTATTATATAATCTAAGAGTAATCTTGATTTTTCGTTAACCTTGTGAACAGTGCACAGATGTACGTACAAAACATTCCAAGATTGTAACCCAAAATCATTTACTGGTGCTGAAGAACCCTTGATATCGTTAGATGGATCGAGAAGATGGACTCTGTGATGGCAATCAATGGTTGTGCCGCTGATCAGAGGGTTAGGTATGCTTCGTGTTCATTTCTTTAGAAGCTTTACCCTGGTGGAACACTCAAATTTAGATTTTGGGAGAAGACGTTGCTCACGGTCTTACCTGGAACGAACTGAAAGAGATGCTTCTTAAGGAGTACTGCCCGCGTAGTGAGATGCAGAAGATTGAGACTGATTTCTTGAATCTGACCATGGAAGGCTTGAATGTCAGAGCTTACACGTCTCGGTTCAATGATTTGGCTAGGTTGGTTCCTCGAATGGTCACTCCTTAATATGTTAAGATAGAGAGGTATATTTCGGGTTTGGCGCCACAGATCCACAGTATGGTCACATCAGCGAAACCCACTACCTATCTGGAAGCTACTTCACTGGCAAAATCTCTGACAGATGATGCGGTTCGTAAGAGTAGCCTTAACAAGAAGGATGAGACCGGGAAACCATCAGTGAAAGATACTGCAACAGGAAATTCGATCGACATGAGCGCTCTAAGAGTAGGTCAGAAGGTCCGCGGAAGCGAAAATCTGAGAGTTCAAGGAAGGATTCCAATGATAGGCGTGATAGGAAACGCAGTTCTGGTAAAGCATTTGTAGCTAAAACAGCGGTTCAGGAAAGGATGTGATCAAGGATAGCAAGAGCGGTTCAGCGAAAAATGGTGACGAGCAAGGAAAATGTACCAGATGCGGATGATTTGGGCACACAACGCGTGAATGCTATGCCAAAAGCACATCGGATGAAGTCAAGCTTGAAGGTTGCTTCGAATATGGAGAGCATGGACAATTCAAGCGGAATTTTCCTCAGTTGAAAGGCCAGGGTGCAAGAGGTAGAGCTTTTGAGTTGAATGCTGGGAAAGCGCGTGATGATCTTGCAGTTGTTACTGGTATGTTTTTAATCAATAACCATTCTGCGTTCGTAACTATTTGATACTGGAGCTGACTGGATTTTGGTTTTGAAAAACTTTGAACCATTTATGTGTTCTCAAGCAAGTAAACTAGACAAAATGCATTCAATCGAACTAGCAAATGGTAAACTGATAGAAACTTGCAAAGTCATTCGTGGTTGTAGTATTCGGTTATGCGATCATAGTTTTAGTATCGATTTGTTACCAGTTGAGCTCGGTAGTTTCGATGTAGTTATTGGGATGGATTGGCTATCCAAGAACGGAGCTGAAATTGTTTGTTTAGAGAAATTAGTATGTATACCATGTCCTGAGGTGAAGCGTTATTGATTCATGGAGATCGATCAAATTGGAAATCAAGAATTGTTAGTGTTATAAAGATGCACAAGATGTTGCGTAAGGGTTATCCTGCGTTACTAGTTAACGTAGTTGATACAAAGGTTGAAGGTAGGAAGATCGAAAAGATTCCTATAGCACGTGATTATCCAGAAGTGTTTCCTGAAGACTTACCTGGAATGCCCCCTACGAGACATATCGGTTTAGAATTGATCTTGTTCCTGGTGCTGCACCGATTGCGAAATCTCCTTATAGATTACCGCCTTCGAAAATGAAAGAGTTGTTGAATTAGCTTCAAGAGCTTCTAGACAAAGGTTTCATTCGCTTAAGCTTTTCGCCTTGGGGAGCACCTGTTTTGTTTGTGAAGAAGAAGGATGGTTCCTTTAGGATGTACACATATTATCGGGAGCTGAACAAGCTAACTATCAAGAATCGGTACCCGCTACCAAGAATAGATGACCAGTTTGACCAGTCGAAAGGATCGAGTTACTACTTGAAGATTGAGTTAAGTTCGGGATATCATCAATTGAAGATTGCTGATGAAGATGTTCCAAAGACTGCTTTTAGAACACATTATGGCCATTATGAGCTCTTAGTCATGCCATTTGGCTTAACTAATGGCCTGCAGTGTTCATGGATCTCATGAACAGAGTATGTAAACCCTATTTAGATATATTCATGATAGTATTCATTGATGATATACTTATCTATTCACGAACCAAAGAAGATCATGAGCAACATATGAAGATTGTTTTGTAGTTGTTGAAGGACGAGAAGCTGTATGCCAAGTTCTCTAAATGTGAGTTTTGGATTCAAGAGGTTCATTTCCTCGGTCACTCATAAATGAGAAAGGTATACATGTGGATCCGTCGAAGATAGGGGCGATTAAGAATTGTGAAGCGCCAAGGACTCCATCAGAGGTGCGATAATTCTTAGGACTTGCTGGATATTACAGAAGATTCATCGAGAAATTTTCCAGAATAGCGCAGATGTTGACGTTATTGACCCAGAAGGATAAGAAGTTTCATGAGACAGCTTTTCGAATGTTGAAGGAGAAGTTGTGTAGTCCAGCTATTCTTTCCCTGCCTGAGGGAAATGACGGTTTTGTTATATACTGCGATGTGTCACGTTTGGGCCTTGGTTGCGTGCTTATGTAAAAAGAAAAGTGATAACTATGCATCCAGACAACTGAAAGTGCATGAAAAGAACTACACAACTCATGATTTGGAGTTAGGAGCTGTTGTGTTTGCCTTGAAGATTTAGAGACATTATTTGTATGGCACAAAGTGTACGATTTACACAGACCATAAGAGTCTCCAGCATATCTTTGATCAGAAGGAACTCAACATGAGGGAAAGTGATAGGTGGAATTACTCAATGATTATGAGTTTGATATTCGCTATCACCCAGGGAAAGCCAAGTTGTTACTGATGCGCTCAGTAAGAAAGAGCGGGAAAAGCCTCTGCGTGTTCCTGCTTTGGGTTTAACCATACAGACAAATTGACCGATCGAATTTTCAATGCACAGCGAGAAGCTTTGAGAGATGAGAATCTGAGAAGAGAAGGTTTGAGAGGTTTGGAATGTGAACTGATAGCAAAAGCGGATGAAGTGATGTAGTTCATGAACTGAGTTTGGGTTCCACTCAGAGGTAACCTACATGAATTGGTTATGAACGAGGCTCATAAGTCAGGTATTCAATTCACCCAGGATCTACCTAGATGTATCAGGATATTAAGGAATTGTATTGGTGGCCGAATATAAAGAGAGATATTGGGGTGTATGTGAGTAAATGTCTGACGTGCTCGAAGGTTAAGGCTGAGCATCAGAAGCCGTCTGGGTTTCTGCAGCAACCAGAGATTCCTAAGTGGAAGTGGGAACATCTTGCTATGGACTTTATCACCAAATTACCCCGTACGTCACGTGGACATGACACCATATGGGTAATTGTGGATCGATTGACGAAGTCTGCTCATTTCTTTTCCCATTAAGGAAACATACAAGACAGAGAAATATCGCAGTTGTACCTCGGCGAGATTGTAGCCCGACATGGAGTGCATGTGTCAATTTTCTCTGATAGAGATGGACGATTTGACTCCAGATTTTGGCGATCCTTTCAGGAGTCACTGGGTTCTCGTTTGGACATGAGTACTGCGTATCATCCTCAAACAAATGGTCAGAGTGAGAGAACCATTTAGACGTTAAAGGATATGTTTAGAGCATGTGTGATTGATTTCGGTGGAAGTTGGGATACTCATCTACCATTAGCTAAGTTTTCTTACAACAATAGTTATCACGCTAGTATCAAAGCCGCTCCGTTGAAGATTGTATGGAAGGAAAAGTCGATCACCCCTGTGTTGGCTGAAGTTGGCGAAAGGCAACTAACCAGACCTGAGCTTATCCAGGAAACCACCGACAAGGTTGTCCAGATCAAGGAAGGGTTGAAAGCTGCCGCCGATCGACATAAGAGTTATGTAGACAACCGAAGGAAATCGTTGCAGTTTCAAGTGGGAGATTGTGTTCTGCTGAAGGTGTCACCTTGGAAAGGTGTTGTTAGTTTTGGGAAAGGGGGAAAGCTTAGCCTACGTTATATCAGTCCTTTTGAAGTCCTCTCTCGAGTTGGATCAATCGCGTATAGGCTTAAGCTGCCACATGAATTGAGTGGAGTTCATGATGTGTTTCATGCTTCCAACCTGAGAAAGTGTCTGTCAGATGAGGCACTAGCATAACCCTGATGAGGTTCAAGTAGATGATAAACTGAGATTTATCGAAGAACCTGTAGAAGTGTTGAGGCATATGTCTGTTACCTACGTCATCGTATAACGTCGAGACAGTATTTAGGAGCAAAATGTCGAAGTTTTTGTATATATAGGGTCAAGTTCGCTTGAAAATGAAGTGTTGTAGTCAAGTTCGGCCGAACTTGACTAAGCAACTTCGCCTGAACTTGCATCTCCTCCAGCAAACTTGTTCTCCTATAAATAGGATACTTGTCATTTCATTCATAAGATTTAGAGATTTTGTCACGACAGAGGCGAAGCTCTGTCCAAGTGCTTCCAGGATCTGTAACGTTTACTAATCAATGAAACAGTGATAAAACATTAAAGAACTTGCTACAATGTCGCCTATGCAAACGGATTCCTCACGTTTACCTTAGGTTTGCCAAATTAGGACCGGAACGATTCGTACATCGGACCTATAAGTGGTATCAGAGCAGGATTGGCCTAATTTGAAGACATTGGACATAGAACAACTCATCTTCTACTGTATTCTTTCATTTTTAACTTTTCTTGGACAATTCACGGACAAAATGGACTGATTTTCAAGTATAATACGTAAAATCCATTAACTAAAACCCTTGAAATAACAGAGCTTAAAACGAACGAATTCATGCCAAAAAATCGAAAAAACCATGTTTGAAATCACAACTTCGCTCGAACTTGTAAGCAAGTTCGCTCGAACTTGACTGAAAAACTCACTTTTTGAGTGATTTTTCATCAAGTTCGCCTGAACTTGATGATTTTTCAAGAAATTTAACTCAAGTTCGCTCGAACTTAGCTATTTTTCATCAATTATCAAATTTTAATCAAGTTCGCCCGAACTTGATCAAAATTGTTGAAATTCATACAATTTCGCCTGAACTTGTCATCTCTCTTGAAAACCATCACAAGTTCGCTCGAACTTGTTTGAAAGTGTACAAGTTCCCCCGAACTTGTCCATTACAAGTTCGCCGACTTCCATTACAGTTGCCGTACTTCTAAAGGTTTCTAAAAAAAATAGGCATGAAAATTCAGAAAAACGTCTCGGACATCATATATCGTTACATTCGTATCGACGAGACGAGTTTAAAGCTCTAATCTGGTAAAAACAGTTTTCTGAAAAATTTTAAACATTTTTAGTAAACCGATACGTTATTATTGTCGATTAAAAAGTCAAATTTTCTAAAAATTGTCTGTTTGCTAATCATTTTTCAATTGTTTTTGAACGACAGATTAGTTTTAAAAACGAAATGGGGTCTGTGAAGCCGCCAATGTTGATAAGTTTTGATGAGTATGAAGTCTGGAAAGGAAAATTCGTGAACTGGGTCCAAGCTATGCACTTTCAAAGTTGGGTTGCGATCAAAAAAGAATATGTCGTTCCAAGAGATGAGAATCGGAATATTCTAGAGAAGTACAAGTATTCTACGCAACAGAAAGAGGAGTATTTTGCTGGAAAGAAAATGATTAGTCTGATTCAACAATTTGTTAAGGAATATATCTTGATACTACTGCCTGAGTACAAAACTGCAAAAGAAAAAATGTTAGAAAATGAAAAACTACAAATGGTAGTAGATTTTCAAAATTAAAAATGTTTAAAAATGAAAAAAATGTTTTTGAAAAATTAAATATAGAAAATCAAATAACAATAAATTCTCATATTTAGAAAATAACTCAACTTGAAAAAGAAGTTAAGACTGTTAAAAATAAAGCTCTTAATTCAGAAAAATTATTGAAAGGTTTTGTGACCTCCTCATTAATGTTAGATAAATATGTCCAAAACCGATCAATAATAATAAAAAGGGAATTTCAATAAGTAACATTGTTACAAATTATAACGATGTCATAATTAAAGATAGTGATGATGATATCAATGATGAAAGACCTAAAAATGATAAACATGAAATATTTTTAAAACTAAAAGAGAAATTTCAAGAAACTGTTCTACAATCTTCTGAAAAAGGTGAATGCTCAATGCAAAAACCTTCTAAGCAGAATGAAGAACAACAACAAAGTTCTAAAAATTCAATGACTTTTAAAAATAAAAGTTCACTGGTACAATCATCCAATCATTATAAAAAATCAAACAAATTTGAAAAACAAAACTCACAAAAATTTGAGAATAAGTGTTGCTGGTCGGACCGCAGGGCTTCAACGTCAAATCAAAGTTACAGGAGAAGAAGGAAAAATGGCTACCATACGTCAAATCAGTGTTATGATATGAGTGTATGGTTTGATAGAAAAGATCGATATGATAACAGGGTGTGTCATAAATGTGGTTTAACTGGACACATTGCTAAAAATGTCTACAAATTAATCCTAAACCTGTTCATATTGATAAGAAAAATTCTGAAGATTTGAAAATACCAACTCTGGTTTGGAAACAATGTACAGAAACTACAAATAAGGTGAAACCAGTTATTAATAAGTTTTCAAATTTTGAAACTAAAGAATCCTCGAATAGTAATGAACAAAAAGTTTCTACATTGTATTTCAAGAAAACTTTAACGAAAAATCAATCATGGCTGGTAAAAGAAAAAGAAGTTACACAATCAATGAAAATTGGAAGTTTAGAGGACTTTCCGAAATTTGAGAAAATAAAAAATAAACCTGATTGTGAAAAGGAAATCAAAATTAAGGTTGAAGAAACAACGCCTAAGACTGAAAAGGCTTGGGTGTCATTATTCAACTAATTGTTTGAATCTTGTGCCGGAACTTCGGAGGAAAAAACAAATTACTGATAATGGAGTTCTGTGGCACACAATGAAGACGGGCTGGGTTTATCAAGTTTTACATAAAGGTCTTATTACACTTCAAATAACGTTTACTTTACAATTTTTGGAGAAAATTTTGCGAAAAACATGTTTCAATAACGTTTACTTGAAAGTTTTACAAATTTTTGAAGAAAATTTGAAACATTTCACTGAACCCTCACTTTTGAATAGACAAAACATAGGGATATAAATGTTTTATTAACATAACGGTGTCAAGGTTTTTGTCATCATGAGGGGGGAGTGGATTTAAAAAAATTTGGAAGCAGTAATGGATGGAGAATTGAAGTGATTCTAATCGATTGGTCAATGTTTTTCCATAAATAAAAAAATCTAAAAATATGTTTTTGAATTTTAGGGGGTGGAAAAATTTTCAGAAAATCCAAAAACATTTAAATACGTAAAGTACAAAAACATTGAAAAAGGCTAAAAGAGTTTTGTGGATAAAAGGAAATGATAGTACATCAGTGGACTATAACAGTATGCTAAAGATTTGTAAAGTTTAAAATTGATAAACAAGTCTTAATGTGGATGTGTCGATAGGCTTTACACGTTCAGTAAATTGTTTCCGGGATATAAACTAAATTTTACAACTGCTTAAACTTGTGGATTAACATCTCTCGGATATATGGACTTAGTACTCCGAAATTTCGTTTGAGAGATTGCCTGATTCTGAGATAACAGGTCTTTATAGATGGTTGGTATCTGGGGTATTATACAAGTTCTTCTGATTTTCCGTAAGCAATGGCATAGAACTTCTATAATGCTTTTGCAAAAATCTCCTAAAACTGCATTAAATTGAAAATATCGAAAAATACTACAATAGAAGTACAAAAAAATTCCGTTTTGGAACACTACCTTATAAGTTGAGCCTTCATCTCTTTGTCGGTACGGTGGTACTAACCTGAGCTCTCAAGGTATCGCATAACCCAGATACAGATACCAATTACGCTATATTCACCTGTAAGATGAAATCTAGGGAATCTTGATACGGGAGTATATTCTGAGATGGGAACCATAGTTAAGTCAGTTTCATAATTCTAACTAAGATATCTTAGAACAATTGAGAAATGTGCGAATTTAAATGGACAAACATATCGACAATCTAGGTAAATTTGTTTAAAGCTTAAAGTCATGAAAAGGTCAATGGTACTAGTGATATGTCTCAAAAACTGATATGATCCCTTTACACAAACTCAACAAAAATATATTTGTAAATATGTTTGTACATACTTAGTGTTTTGATATTCATTCATAAAAACAAAAAGATTATATTATCCTTTAGTTTCGACCACTGGTGATGAAAAGCTGATTTTCAAAATCTAAAGTTGCTGAACAAAATTTAAAAACTTTTGAAAATTGATTTAAAAAGTTTAAAAAGTTCATTAATTTGAAACTTACATTTGAACAAAATCATCAGTTTAGAGTAAAAATGTGTTAATCAAGATCATTAAGTTGAACTTGATAACATAAAATCAGGTATTCAAGGTCATTAAATTGGACTTGATTATCTGAGAGGGGTTAAAAACTGATAAGAAGATTAAAGTTTGAAATGTTTGTGTTTAGAAGTTTCAAAGTTTGAATCTAAAATGTTTCTTTTAGTGTTTAAAGAACTTTGAAACAGGAAGTAGATTTTAAGGGGAGCTAGATAAAAACGTTGATTGAAGATACAAGAGAGTTCAAAGTAAGAGGGAGCATGGTAATTCAAGTTTTATCAAGACAAGCGCAAGAACAAAGAAAAGGATTGTAGACGGTACGAAAATTATGGATGTTAAAGTTATTCAAGAAATAAAGATCAAGAGAACAGTAAAGACTCAAGAGCTTAATTGAAGAATGATGACTACGGCAACATCCAAGGGGAGCCTATTGATGCATATGTATGTTGCCTACGTCATCGTATAACGTCGAGTCAGTATTTAGGAGCGAAATGTCAAAGTTTATGTATATATAGGGTCAAGTTCACTTGAAAAGGAAGTGTTGTAGTCAAGTTCAGCCGAACTTGACTAAGCAAGTTCGCCCGAACTTGCATCTCCTCCAGCGAACTTGTTCTCCTATAAATAGGAGACTTGTCATTACATTCGTAAGATTCAGAGATTTTGTCACAACAGATGCGAAGCTCTGTCCAAGTGTTTCCAGGATCTTTAACATTTACTAATCAATGAAACAGTGATTAAACATTAAAGAACTTGTCTACAATGTCGCCTATGCAAACGGATTCCGCACGTTTACCTTAGGTTTGCCAAATTAGGACCGGAACGATCCGTACAACGGACCTACAAGAAGTTCTGGATGAGAAGATTCAGAAGCTTAGAAGGAGTCGAATTAATTGGTCAAGGTTCGCTGGAACTCCAAACATGGACCCGAGTTCACATGGGAACGATTAGGATCAGATGCAACGTAAATACCTGCATCTCTTTAAATCTAGTACAAAAACGAAATTTGTAGTGTAAGAATTTTGGGACGAAATTCCTTAAACTGGGGGAGACTATGACACCCGGTTATTTTGAGCCTCTACAAACATGACACATGTTATGAATAAATGAAAGGCAAAATTTTTATTGAATATGATGTTATTTGATGTGTTAATAAATTTAAAAATTGTTAGAAATTATGTTGGCAATTTTAAGATAAACGCTTATCGCGTAACGGTTAAAATGCGAAACGAATGTCGGTACCGCCTGATTAATGTTAAAATCCTAAAATAGTCCGTTATGATTGAAAATAATATATTTAATCATGTTCGTGAGGAAAAATAATTAAAACGCTTAGAAACTCTATTTTCGAGTTTAAGTGTGTACTTCGCAACACAGCGCGCATACTGCCAAATACGGACAACGCAGCCAGTCTAGGCAAATAAAAAATTGTTCAACAATATGATGGAGAGTTTATTTTTATAGAATGATAAAGATAATTTAAAACACCATAAAACGTTATTAAAACGCTAGATAAAATACCTGGTGATCAGTTAAATACCTATCTTAGCCTAATATATATTATATATATATGTATGTAATTATGAAGAGTGTGTATGCATGGATAGGTGGCGGCACATTGGGTGCCCACCTTTTCTCTTTTCTTCTTCCATTTTGCCTTGTCTTGCATCTTGGAATAATAAGTCATGATTGCAAATCCACCAATACATCATATTTATCCTTTCAAGAAACAAAATCACAATTCTTCCACTTCCTCTATCTCTAAACCGTACACACACATAAACAAACCCATTTTCAAATTTCAAACACTTTCTTTGAAGATTAAAGCCATTTCAATCTTTGTTTCAAGATCATTTGAAGATCCAAAGTTGATTCAAGAAGAAACAAGCTCCATAACATCAAAATCTTGACAAAACCCACCAAAATCTTGAAAGGTATAAACTTATTTTAAAATCGTATTGTTGATTCTTAATGATGATAATGATGTTGGAACGTTTCTCTTGTTCTTGGAATTAATCACAAACTTGAAAAATAATAACAAATGGGTTTTTAAAGAAAATAAAAATGTATGTATGTGTGTACATATGTATGGCCATGAGTATATATATGAGTTAGAGGTTGTGTTTTGATTATTAGTTGATTTACGTTGATGTGATTCTTGAAAGATGATTGCATGCATGATCAAAAAGGGTTTTAGAATAAAGTTCACATGATGGAATATGAATGTATAAAAAGTGAATTTTTAGAAGTATCTAAGTATATATGTGTGTCGTATATATGTATGCATGCACATGAAATTTGTTTGTTAGTTCATTAAGCATGAGAATGATACATCATTAATGATTTGATGATGATTAGATGAAAATGATATTTGGATAATATGAAATGAATGTATGTAAGATGCATTAAGTTCATGCAAGATGATGATGATATGACATGGATGCATTAGATGTTTGTACTTAAGCATATATGTTGTTCAAATGATCATGAAATGGTGAAAATGTTATTATATGACAAAATGTTTTAAATCAGATTATAAACACTAAAAACAATAATATTTGAAGTGTTAAAATAGCATGAAACTTTGTCATAAAGTTTACTAGCTTGCATGTTGTACATTGTGTTTAAACAGTTGTAAAATATGTGAAATCGCATGATTTAAGAGAGTTACACAAAAACTGCACTAATCTAATTATAACCATCATTTTAATCAGTAAATAACATGGACAATATATCAAGTCGTTACGATCTAGGATGGTTATGGTAACGTTTGATGCAAAACTATGCGTTAAAATGGTATAAATCGCCTTTTTAATAGATTTTTGTAAAACTGTCTTAGATCAGTAAGTAAACTGATATTTTTGATATAAATATCAGTATATTAACTTATATTAAGTATCCATGGTGTTTGATTAGTCATACGTGATTTCGACGCCCGAAAACGTTACCGAATCACTAATACGCGTTTTACAATGTACACTAGATTTGGTTGTTCATGGTAAACCTCATGTGCTTAAAAGTATTATATGATTTAAATATGTGTATATGATATTATGTTAAGTGTTGACATGATAGTGGGAATTTAAACTATGCATGTACACTTGTGTGTTTAAAGCGGTAGAATCGGTGAAATCGCATAAAATGTGTAACTTATTTGTCGAGCGTGAAAATTGATACATAGGTTAACTTAATGAGTTATTTCATGTATACATGCTTTAAGAATGATAAAGTGTATAAGTTAATGTTTCAATGGGTTATGATATTGAATATTTATGCACGTTTATGTATATATATTACGACGCGCAATCGTAGATATATAGTACGTATAAACGAGAGTGTTAATGGATATAACTTATTAAGGGTCACCAATACAATCGTTCAAGTCACAAAATCTTAAAATACTTTTATACAAACTCATATATATATATATATATATAAAAGTGCCAAAATAATAAAAAATAATGACTTTTCGAGAAAATCTGAAAGTTATGTGAAAATTCCAAGATTTGAGAAACTTAGGAATTTTGTGATATATTGTTTGATAAATCGTTCCTACGTATATTAGGACGTGTAGAAACAATTGTGGGATTGCGCTATTTATAATATGTACCCAAAGGTGAGTGTCACTAAACCCCTCTTTTTACTGCTTTGTATATGTTTTGGGGGATGAACACACCTTAAAGGATATTTATATGTTTTTCAGTATAAAATATGCCTTTAAATAAACATATTTTCATGGAAGATATATGATTTTAAAATGATAATATATGTTTCAGGGAGAATCGGGTTTTTGAATAATGTGAATATATGTTTTGGGGAGAAGCGAGTGTTATGACGGTGTATTAGAGAAAACGACCGTGTAGATTTAAAATTGCTTAAATCTAAAGTTGTGACGAATTCGCTCGGTCTCAAGAGAGTAAGTACCGGTTATGGTTTACGTTTCGTGGGGGCTTCGGGGAAATTTGTACAACTCGTTATATATTAAATTTATCATTTTAGTAGGATATATTGTTCATAAGGTTGGCACCTTGGGTAACCCATTGCGGCAAATAGAGCGAAATTAGCCATTTAATCATTACTATCGATATGCGTGGAATTGTTGATAGATCTATCGGGTTGACCACCCCGTCGTGACCGGTAGCTCCGCGTCAAGTCAAGCGACGAATTTATATAAATAGTTATTGTCTAGCGTTAATTATGTCCTTATTGTTAATATATAGTTCGTATTGTCTTATAAACATACAAGTCTGAACACTTAATGCTATCATTTAATATGGGAAACTTGGGAAGATGTTGTGTATCGAAAGTTTTAGGAAAACGCTTGCGATGGCTGACCCTTGAATTTTATAAGGAAATGAAAGTGGCTTCTCAATATTATTTGGATGCTTTATTAAATAAACACATAATTTGAAAGTTTTCCTTGGATCAAATTGTTTAAATTTGAATGCGTGAACTCACCCTCCTTTGTGTTGACACTTGATTTTAATGTGTTCTTCTGGTACCTGGGTTCGGCTTCGGGAACCTTTGGCGTATCTGTGGTCGTGATGCATGTTTGCTTTAATAACGTTTTGGACAACTTTTAAAACTAAACTGAGACCATGTTTGTAATAAGATCCATAAGGATCAAGACAGCTTAACTACGTTATGGTTGTGACTTATGTTAAATCTTAAACTATGTTTTAATTAAGTAATATGTCCAAAATTAAGGATGCATCGTCGACTAAGATATTTATTGGTACCAACTTTCGTCACCATTATGTTTGTATTTTCGCTGCGACGTTTTTGGGGTGTTACAGTTAGGAGTTCAGATGCTCAAATAATGCGTACTGAAGTCTCTTCAGTTGTTATTTCTTTCGGTGCAGTTGTTGCCTCAGTTTCTAGCAGTATGTCCATCCTAGGAAGATCCATTTCACTGCCATCCATTACTGCTTCGATTCCGATCCCTCCTTCTATGGAGTCCACCAGTATTGCTACTTCTATGGGAACATCGTTGCCAGGGTGGTCTTCTGCTATCCCCACTACTCCTTTATTTGGTTCATTATGTCACACCCTCAATTTCCACTTGCGGAGTTTTACCGCGAGGCGTGTGAACAAACCAGGATCTGAAACACTAGTACGTCGAACGACTCTATATGATTTGATTATACGTTTTCCAAAAATCATTTGATTAACCAATTATCGTAGATTTTAGATTGTCTTAGTTAGTTACCAAAGTTTAGCGGAAGCATTAGTTTAAGTGGTTGAGCAGAAGCATAAAATAAGTAGAGAAACGGGCGCCAACACAAACGCCAAAACAAATGAAAAACCCAAAACAACGTTTGTAAATGAGACTCGATAAAAGATGTCTTGTTCAATGCATGTGAGTGCACCTAGAGCTCCTAGCGTCCTAAGAAACATGTAAAGAAACAAGTGTCAACATTAAAGATGAGTGAGTTCACAGGTTTTCATAAATTCGTTTGTTCGGTTATGAGTTTGTTTCCCCCGTTATCCCTAACCGGGATAACGATTTAGTCCATTATTCCCAACCCGGAATAATACTGATAGTTCCATTATTCCTTAACCGGAATAATAATGATGTTGGTTCCATTATTCCAAACCCGGAATAATAAAGTTGTTGTTTCCATTATCCCTAACCCGGGATAATATAGTTGTTGTTTCCATTATCCCCAACCCGGGATAATATAGTTGATTCGTAATTAAGTTCAATGTTAACATATATAGGTAGCTAGCCTAAAGTTATGTCACGTAAGAGTTCGCGATCGAAGCTGACTGTTGTGCCTCCGTGTTGCCAGGCCTATCACTGACCGTGGCGAAGTTAGGCCAAATTATTCACCCGTTGACCATACCCGGTCGGCTAGCGCGACTAGCTCGGATGGGGCTTGTCGGGCCCAGTAGTACTACTTATAATTCCCCCGTATTAAAACCCAATACTAACGATCCGAGAGATTGACGAGGACTTAAGTGATATAGCTGCTTAGTGACCATAACATTACATTAACATTAACTTAGTTACCGAATAGTTATGTGACGTTAATTTCATATAACGTAAAGAGATTGAGTTGAAGAGTGTATACATGTTTCTCCCCCTGTTGTTTAAACCGGATAAAATTAGGGGCCGTGAACTCACCTTTATTGCTCGGTTAGTGTAGCAAAGAAGTTGTAAGGATGGGACCGCTAATTGCGTCCTAACAAACCAATTGATTTCAAGTCAGTGTGTGAACACACCAATACAAATTCTACACTTAATTTACGCACAAAGTGATACACACAAACAAAATACCTAACACTCAAACATGCATGCAAGTATCCTCATGTGAACATAGTAATCAAAACAACTTATCATGAACATAATCCAATCCATGCAACAATTTGGTGCACACAATCACAAGTTATCAAATTTCAGCTTACATACTCATAATTCAGCTGTTTTCTAGGATTTTTATAAAATAGTTCCAACGTTCTAAATATTCCAATTATTTTACAGCAGGTGACAACTATATTGTAGAAATTTATATAAATGTTTCAAGTCCTAATTCTTTACCAATTAACCATAAATATTAATACCTAATTCTTTACTCAGCTGCAGTCAGATTCGTCGCTTTCTGACTGTAGTCCACGGAAGAATTTATTTAAAAATCACTGATCGTCAAATTAACAATATTCCAGTGGGAGTTGCCCGGAAATCTCCATACCTAGTTGCTGTACAAATTTCATGATTCGACTCCCTACTGATTATGAAATCCAACTCGATAAACAACTAACAAAATTTCAGGATTTTCACAGCTTTAGTTACTGAACTTATTTGGCCACTTAAAAATATCAAACGACTTCAGAAAAATATGAATCCAGTGCCATTAGATTCTTTATTCAAATCTATACGTTCTAGACATCAGAAAGTCCGTTTTTTCGACAACTAATGACCGAGTTACAGCCAGTTGAAGTCGGCTGTAACTATCAATCAGCAAACTGTTTCGGCATTCTATCACCACTATTTCGCATAACCCGTCGATATAATGAACCTAGGCGATCAAGAACTGATTTCTCTAATCATAGATCAATACATATAACATATTCATGCAAACCCTAATCAACATCTCTAGTTTTTATAAACAAACACAGCCTATAATTTTCAGATTTCGAACAACATCACTTGCAAACATTATTAACAAATCGGCTAACATAACCTTTCATTCAAACATACAATCCGAAAACAACAAAATCAAAACACATGTATCCGAATATGATGTTGTAACATATGATAAATTCTAATCTTTTAATGATAAGGTAAACGAACCGTGAGTGAGATGAGGAACCGGTGATCAAAGATAGTTGCGACCGAGAGGATGAAAAGAACAAGCTGCTCGCAACCGAGAAGGTGATGTAGGGCTGATCAGATCAAGATGATGAAGGAAGAGGTTGCTCGCGATCACTGGAACAAGAGTAAGGCTGTTTGCGGTCGAATAGAATGAACAAGGGCTGCCGTCGGCCTCTTAGGTATTAGGGTTTTGTGTTTTTGTTTTTGTGAAGAAGACCCATGCATGTGTTTGTATATATAGCGCAAAAAGGATCAAGAATAGGGAATGGGTTTGCGGTTTGGGCTTGTTCTCGGCCGAGAGTGGTTTGGGTTGCACGCGGCCGAAAGGACTTGGGTTGGCTTGGTTTGGGTTGCACGCGGCCGAATAGTTTAAGTTTAAGGTTTAAAACTTGGTTAACTCCTAGAGTCACAAGGAATCGAGGTTGGTTCGTTTCGCAGTTCGGTTTGGTTCGTCTACATATTTACTATAAATATTTTATAACTAAAACAATCACATAATCGCACATTAAGTATTCACTAACTCGTACACGTTTAATACGTAGCATACAATTTATTCGACAAGTATTGCGTTTAAGTTATCCGAAAAACCGGGATGTCACATTATCCCCATGTTGAAAGAATTTTCGTCCCGAAAATTGAGTAAACGCGGTTTAGAATGTAGCGTACATGTTTAGAGTGCCACGCACAAAGAGTTAGTTCGTTTATGATGGTACACGAAGTTACAAGATGTTCCCAAGTGCCATGCACAAAGATTCCCAAGTGCCATCCACAAAGACTTAGTTAACAATGGTACGCGAAAGTATGAGAAATTTCCAGGTTGTCACATCATCCCCATGTTGAAAGAATTTTCGTCCCGAAAATTTAGTTACTGGTATCGTTAGTTTGCTGCTCAGTTGCGAAGAGGTGTGGGTATTTGCTTTTCATTTGGTCCTCTCTTTCCCACGTGAACCCGGTCCACGCTTAGAGTCCCAACGAACCTTAACGATCGGAATCTTGCTGTGCCTTCGAGTCTTGATCTCACGATCTATGATCTCGATAGGCTGTTCCACAAAGTGTAGTTGTTCAACCACTTGGATCTCATCCAATGGAATGACTAGAGTTTCATCTGATAGACACTTCTTCAGATTTGACACGTGAAAAACGTTGTGAACTCCACTGAGTTCGGCAGGAAGGTCTAATTGATAAGCTACGGGTCCGATACGTTTCAAGATTACAAACGGGCCTACGTACCGTGGGTTTAGTTTACCCCGTTTTCCAAAGCGGATTACACCCTTCCAGGGTGACACCTTTAGTAGGACGCGGTCACCTACTTGAAATTCGAGCGGTTTGCGTCGTTGATCAGCGTAGCTTTTCTGTCGATCTCGTGCCGTCGCCATGCGGTTTCTGATCTGTACAATCTTTTTAGTAGCCTCAAGTATTAACTCAGTGCCTGTGAGTTTACTGTCACCGACTTCTGCCCAACAGACCAGTGATCTACATTTATGACCGTATAGTGCCTCAAACGGTGCTGCCGAAATACTCGTATGATAACTGTTGTTATATGAGAATTCCACTAAAGGCAGGTGGATTTCCCAACTATTTCCAAAGTCTACTACGCATGCCCTAAGCATGTCTTCCAAGGTCTGTATGGTCCTTTCACTTTGACCGTCAGTCTGAGGGTGATAGGCTGTGCTCATATCTAAACGTGTTCCCAACGCTTTCTGGAGTGACTGCCAGAAGTTGGACGTGAAGCGAGCATCTCTGTCTGAGATGATGAATGTTGGCACTCCGTGCCGAGAAACTACTTCCTTAATGTAGATGCGAGTCAACTTCTCCATCTTATCTGTTTCTTTAATAGCTAGGAAGTGTGCGGACTTAGTTAAACGATCCACAATCACCCAGATGGTATCGCAACCACCCAAAGTTCGCGGGAGTTTAGTGATGAAATCCATCGAGATCTGATCCCATTTCCACACTGGGATCTCAGGTTGTTGAAGTAGCCCCGATGGCTTTTGATACTCTACCTTGACTTTTGCACAAGTCAAACATTTACTCACGTAGGTGGCTATATCGGCTTTCATGTTGGGCCACCAATACGCAGCTTTAAGGTCTTGATACATCTTATCTGAACCCGGATGGACAGAGTATCGGGATTTGTGAGCTTCATCCATGACTAGCTCTCTGAGGCTTCCGTAGAGAGGTACCCATATACGATTCATGAAATACCGGGCTCCATTGGGTTTTACTTCCCAATCGCGTTCCATTTTTCCCACCGATTCGGCCTTGATGTTTTCCTCCTTAACTGCTTCTAACTGGGCGTGGCGTATTTGTTCGGGTAGCCCCGAATGAATAGTGAGTTGTAATGCTCGTACACGGCGAGGTTTCAAGTGTTCCTTCCTACTGAGGGCATCAGCTACCACGTTAGCTTTACCCGGGTGATACCGAATGGCACACTCATAATCGGTCAAGAGTTCGACCCAGTGACGCTGTCGCATGTTCAACTCCTTCTGATCAAAGATGTGTTGGAGGCTCTTGTGGTCTGTAAAGATTGTGCACTTCGTTCCATAGAGGTAGTGTCTCCAAATCTTAAGTGCAAGCACTACTGCTCCCAATTCCAGGTCATGCGTTGTGTAGTTTTTCTCCTGGACCTTCAGTTGGAGGGACGCATACGTGATGACCTTATCGCGTTGCATGAGTACGCATCCCAACTCCTGAATAGAAGCATCACAATATACTACAAAGTCATCTGTCCCTTCCGGCAAGGACAGAATGGGTGCACTTCAAAGTTTCTGTTTCAGCAATTGAAATGCTGCTTCTTGCTTGTCACCCCAAGCATACTTGATGCCTTTCTGGGTGAGGGTAGTAAGCGGTTGTGCGATCTTTGAATATCCCTCGATGAAACGTCTGTAGTAACCAGCCAAACCCAAAAATTGGCGGATCTCCGTCGGTGTTCTGGGTGCTTCCCAGTTTTTGATGGCTTCAATCTTGGCAGGGTCTACGTGGATACCCTTTTCATTTACGATATGCCCAAGAAACTGAACTTCCCGAATCCAGAAGTCACACTTTGAAAGCTTGGCATATAGTTTCTCCTGTTGAAGTAATCCTAGCAGTAATCGTAGATGTTCAGCATGTTCTTCTTCACTTTTGGAACAGATGAGTATGTCATCGATGAACACAATGACAAACTTGTCGAGGTATGGTTTACACACACGGTTCATGAGATCCATGAACACCGCAGGTGCGTTGGTGAGACCGAAGGGCATGACCAAGAACTCATAATGGCCATACCTAGTACGAAATGCCGTCTTGGCGATATCTTCCTCCCTGACGCGTAGCTGGTGGTAACCGGACCGAAGGTCAATCTTGGAGTAGTAGCTTGACCCTTGAAGTTGGTCGAAAAGATCGTCGATGCGAGGTAACGGGTATCGGTTCTTGACAGTAACCTTGTTGAGTTCCCTGTAGTCGATGCACATGCGGAAGGTCCCGTCCTTCTTCTTGACAAACAGGACTGGAGCTCCCCATGGCGAAGCGCTTGGTCGGATAAATCCCTTTTCTAACAGCTCCTGAAGTTGGGTAGACAGCTCCTGCAGCTCGGCTGGAGCTAGGCGGTATGGAGCCTTGGCGATAGGAGTTGCATGGTTCGCCAATTCGATTTCAAACTCCAATTGTCGACGGGGTGGAAGACTAGGTAATTCCTCTGGGAATACATCGGAAAAATCACGGACGACAGGGATGTCTTCTATACGTTTCTCGTCCTTAGGCTGTTCAGTAACCAGTGCGAGTAAAGCGAAGGAGTTCTTTCTCCGAAGATACTTCTGCGCTTGCATGTAAGAGATGATGTTGGTGACGGCGCTTGCCTTCTCGCCTTGCACCGTCAAGATTTCGTCGTTAGAGAGCGGAATACGGATAGATTTTTCGAAGCAGAGGACTTCAGCCCGGACGTCGGATAGCCAGTCCATTCCGACTACCACGTCAAAACTACCCAGGGTAGTTGTCATTAGATCAATGGTAAAAGTGTGACCCGCGAGTTTGAGTTGACAGCCGGATACTATATGGGTCACGTCTACAGATTACCATCGGCTAATTCTATGATATAAGGGGTCTCTAAGGGTTTAGGCGTGAGATTTAGGTTCTTCCTAAAAGACTCAGATATAAAAATCCTATCCGCACCCGTATCAAAAAGCACAGTAGCAAAATGTTCATTAAGGGGAAACTTACCGGTGACCACGTTCGAGTCGTTTCTGGCCTCTCCGCGGCCCAATGTAAATGCTCGACCTTTGGCACCTCCTGTGCCACCATTTCCATTGTTGTTGTTGTTATTGTTGTTGTTGTGGTTATTGTGGTTGTGGTTGTTCCCACCATTGTTGTTGTTGTTACGCAGCTGCGGGCAGTCTCTTTTGAAGTGGGCAGTGCTACCACACTGATAGCATCCCCGGTTAACACCCTGTTGTGGGCCTTGGGGTTGATTTTGGTTCTGTCGGGACATGATTTCCCCACGACAATCCTTTGCCGCATGTCCCATCTTGCCACATCGTTGGCAGCGATTTCCGGCACAAGGGCCGTTATGATGAAGATTACAGCGGTTGCACTGCGGCTTTCGACCTGCATAGCCGCTTGCGTTCTGGTTGTTGTTGTTGTTGGCGGGCTGATTTTGGTGACCCCGGTGGCTGTTGTAATGATTGAACCGTTTCTGGTTCCCCTGTTGCGGCTGGGATGACGAAGACTGTCGAGCAGACGAGTCTTCAAACTTTCTTTTGTTATCAGGGGCAACTTCAGTTGTACCCCGTGCTGGCAACTTCTTTTGTTCCACCGCCTTATCGGTGAGTTTGTGCGCCAATCGGATTGCTTGATGTTCAGTTACAGGGTTACTAGCCATTACCATACCCTGAATCTCCGGGACCAGACCCCCAAGATAGAACTCGAGTCTTTTCTCCACAGTGTTGGCCAAATCGGGACATAGAAATACCAAGTCACGATGTTTTGCTGTGTATGCCACTATTTCAGATCCCACCATCTTGTGGTTCCATAAGGTTTGCTCCAACTGTTGCACTCTGTCTCGCGGACAGTACTCTTCTTTGATTAGGGCCTTAAACTCGGCCCAGGCCATTGCATTTGCAGCAATAAGTCCACGCGTTTGGACTTGTGCATTCCACCAAGTTCGTGCCCCATCTTCCAGTGTTGAGGCTGCGTACTTGACCTTGTTGGCCTCTAGACAGTTGCACATTTCAAATACTGATTCAGATTTTTCGATCCAGTGGACCAGTCCAATGGGTCCTTCTGCCCCCGAGTATTTGCTTGGT
Organism: Scalesia atractyloides; assembly: GCA_947069175.1. NCBI lineage: Eukaryota > Viridiplantae > Streptophyta > Magnoliopsida > Asterales > Asteraceae > Scalesia > Scalesia atractyloides. The sequence goes on from CAMTDV010000014.1 coordinate 71,250,385, forward strand.
TTCGCGTCGAGGAACATCTTGTAGGGGTTAAAACCCCCTCCTGCTGACAGAGAATAGGTAGTCAGCGAGGAATTCTTCTAGCCCAACTATTAGATTTTCACACGAAAATTTAATAATGGTTACCTGCCGGTTGGTTCTGAACACCCGCTAAAGCTGCGTTCACGTGCTCTTGAATCATGGCAGCGAGTTCTTCGGGCGTCAAGTTAAGGTTTCCACGTCGTCCAGTTGCCATTTAGATCTTCGAAACACAACACAAACACACCCCGATAAGTCTATATATCCAATATAGTTATCCTACTTCGTACTTTAATAATTATCAAGTTATGTCAACTCAATATATTAAATAGTCAAAAGAAATACTTGATTAAATGAAATTTCAACGTCTTACAAAGTGCCAACCAAACATATGAATTCACTATAACACAAGTGGGAAAATAAATAGACTGGAGGAAAGTAAATAAAATAAGCGAGACGTGTCAGTCGTCTACGTCTCCATCCCCCAAATCACTGTCGTTGCCGTCATCCTGCGCGGCATTTCCTGCTTCTACAGCTGGGTCCTCCTCCGGATCCTCCTCTGTTTCCTCCTCTGGATCCTCTTCAGGGTCCTCCTCTGGATCCTCTTCCGGATCCTCCTCTTCCGGCACTGGAGGGGCCGGTGCTGGTGCAGGTGCTTGATTTTGCTCTAACTCCTGAATGTTCCAACTATTTTCCAGGACTCTGTCTTCGAGCCAGTCGGCTCTTATCTGCTCAGCACGCAGATCTCTGGCTAAGGTGTTACGAGCTATCTTACTCGTATGTTGCTCTTCCTCGAGCGAGTCGGTTTTACCTATCAGTTGTCGGATCATCCATCCCTGTGCTAGGATGGTTTCCTGCATTCTTTCTAACTGTTCTTGTTGTTTCTGTATCATGATTCTAAGTAGGTCATTTCCTACTTCTACAGAGTTAACCGGTTCAACCGGCACAGCGATGGTTGGGCGTGATGACGACTCCTCCCCCAGAGCGAGCCTTTTCCTCGCAGCTGAGCGTGTTTCCACGCCATAAGATGGTAAGGGTTCCACCATAGGTGCCTTTCCTGGCGCTCTTGGTGGCGTAAGTTTGTCGGATGATGACGACGATGATGATGATGACATTGCCTGTTAGGTCGTGTAGTTAGTTACGAGTTGTTTTCATTTCTTATTATGAAGTCATAATCTACATAACACAGTTGTGGTACATTGCATAAGATATAACAGTTCGGTGCCAGACTACGTCTAGTGTCGTGTATTTAGCTATAGTTTAGGTCTACTTCTAATGCAAACCTGGTTCTCTATAGCTAGTGGCTCTGATACCAATCTGTCACACCCTCAATTTCCACTTGCGGAGTTTTATCGCGAGGCGCGTGAACAAACCAGGATCTGAAACACTAGTACGTCGAACGACTCTATATGATTTGATAATACGTTTTCCAAAAATCATTTGATTAACCAATTATCGTAGATTTTTTATTGTCTTAGTTAGTTACCAAAAGTTTAGCGGAAGCATTAGTTTAAGTGGTTGAGCGGAAGCATAAAATAAGTAGAGAAACGGGCGCCAACACAAACGCCAAAACAAATGAAAAACCCAAAACAACGTTTGTAAATGAGACTCGATAAAAGATGTCTTGTTCAATGCATGTGACTGCACCTAGAGCTCCTAGCGTCCTGAGAAATATGTAAAGAAACAAGTGTCAACATTAAAGATGAGTGAGTTCACAGGTTTTCATAAATTCGTTTGTTCGGTTATGAGTTTGTTTCCCCCGTTATCCCTAACCTGGGATAACGATTTAGTCCATTATTCCCAACCCAGAATAATACCGATAGTTCCATTATTCCTTAACCGGAATAATAATGATGTTGGTTCCATTATTCCAAACCCGGAATAATAAAGTTGTTGTTTCCATTATCCCTAACCCGGGATAATATAGTTGTTGTTTCCATTATCCCCAACCCGGGATAATATAGTTGATTCGTAATTAAGTTCAATGTTAACATATATAGGTAGCTAGCCTAAAGTTATGTCACGTAAGAGTTCGCGATCGAAGCTGACTGTTGTGCCTCCGTGTTGCCAGGCCTATCACTGACCGTGGCGAAGTTAGGCCAAATTATTCACCCGTTGACCATACCCGGTCGGCTAGCGCGACTAGCTCGGATGGGGCTTGTCGGGCCCAGTAGTACTACTTATAATTCCCCCGCTATTAAAACCCAATACTAACGATCCGAGAGATTGACGAGGACTTAAGTGATATAGCTGCTTAGTGACCATAACATTACATTAACATTAACTTAGTTACCGAATAGTTATGTGACGTTAATTTCATATAACGTAAAGAGATTGAGTTGAAGAGTGTATACATGTTTCTCCCCCTGTTGTTTAAACCGGATAAAATTAAGGGCCATGAACTCACCTTTAGTTGCTCGGTTAGTGTAGCAAAGAAGTTGTAAGGATGGGACCGCTAATTGTGTCCTAACAAACCAATTGATTTCAAGTCAGTGTGTGAACACACCAATACAAATTCTACACTTAATTTACGCACAAAGTGATACACACAAACAAAATACCTAACACTCAAACATGCATGCAAGTATCCTCATGTGAACATAGTAATCAAAACAACTTATCATGAACATAATCCAATCCATGCAACAATTTGGTGCACACAATCACAAGTTATCAAATTTCAGCTTACATACTCATAATTCAGCTGTTTTCTAGGATTTTTTATAAAATAGTTCCAACGTTCTAAAAATTCCAATTATTTTACAGCAGGTGACAACTATATTGTAGAAATTTATATAAATTTTTCAAGTCCTAATTCTTTACCAATTAACCATAAATATTAATATACTCAGCTGCAGTCAGATTCGTCGCTTTCTGACTGCAGTCCACCGAAGAATTTATTTAAAAATCACTGATCGTCCAATTAACAAAATTCCAGTGGGAGTTGCCCGGAAATTTCCATACCTAGTTTCTGTACAAATTTCATGATTCGACTCCCTACTGATTATGAAATCCAACTCAATAAACAACTAACAAAATTTCAGGATTTTCACAGCTTTAGTTACTGAACTTATTTGGCCACTTAAAAATATCAAACGACTTCAGAAAAATATGAATCCAGCGCCATTAAATTCGTTATTCAAATCTCTACATTCTAGACATCAGAAAATCTGTTTTTCGACAACTAATGACCGAGTTACAGCCAGTTGAAGTCGGCTGTAACTATCAATCAGCAAACTGTTTCAGCATTCTATCACCACTATTTCGCATAACCCGTCGATATAATGAACCTAGGCGATCAAGAACTGATTTCTCTAATCATAGATCAATACATATAACATATCCATGCAAACCCTAATCAACATCTCTAGTTTTTATAAACAAACACAGCCTATAATTTTCAGATTTCAAACAACATCACTTGCAAACATTATTAACAAATCGGCTAACATAACCTTTCATTCAAACATACAATCCGAAAACAACAAAATCAAAACACATGTATCCGAATATGATCTTGTAACATATGATAAATTCTAATCTTTTAATGATAAGGTAAACGAACCGTGAGTGAGATGAGAAACCGGTGATCAAAGATAGTTGCGACCGAGAGGATGAAAAGAACAAGCTGCTCGCAACCGAGAAGGTGATGTAGGGCTGATCAGATCAAGATGATGAAGGAAGAGGTTGCTCGCGATCACTGGAACAAGAGTAAGGCTGTTTGCGGTCGAATAGAATGAACAAGGGCTGCCGTCGGCCTCTTAGGTATTAGGGTTTTGTGTTTTTGTTTTTGTGAAGAAGACCCATGCATGTGTTTGTATATATAGCGCAAAAAGGATCAAGAATAGGGAATGGGTTTGCGGTTTGGGCTTGTTCTCGGCCAAGAGTGGTTTGGGTTGCACGCGGCCGAAAGGACTTGGGTTGGTTTGGTTTGGGTTGCACGCGGCCGAATAGTTTAAGTTTAAGGTTTAAAACTTCGTTAACTCCTAGAGTCACAAGGAATCGAGGTTGGTTCGTGTCGCAGTTCGGTTTGGTTCGTCTACATATTTACTATAAATATTTTATAACTAAAACAATCACATAATCGCACATTACGTATTCACTAACTCGTACACGTTTAATACGTAGCATACAATTTATTCGACAAGTATTGCGTTTAAGTTATCCGAAAAACCGGGATGTCACACATTATCTTCTCCAATGGGTTCAAGTAATATGTTTGCGCTGACAGAAAGTTCGGCTTTGTCGCCTCTGCCCCAGTCTTTTTGGGAATGGCACCAGGGTCCTCTCAAAGCTTTGTACGACCGGATTCTCTGGCCATTCAGAGTCCTTCTGGTATGAAGAAGTCAAAGCAGACATCTTCAAAGACTGGCACACAGAAGGCACCTAAAGCTAGACTGAAAGTGGCCTTTGGTCCTACTCCTTCTAGTCCTTCCCAAGTTGGTTCAAGACCTACAGCTCCTCGTCCAGCGTCGTCTGCATCTGCTCCAAGACCCTCAGGAGCTACTAGTACTAGTACCGGGAAAACCTTCCCTGCCTTTGTTCAGACTCAATTTAAGGATGTTGCTACTGTGTTAAGGCAACATCATGAACAAATTCAAAGTCAGAGAAGAGACATAGAGTGCTATAAGAAAAGGATGCAATGCGAGATCAGCAGATAACGCATCTTTTCCGGTTGACTAAAGAGTAAGGTATTCAGTTGGGAGATCTCGTGAAAGAAGATGCTTATACTTTAGCTCGACAAGGAACTTTAGTCAGGGCCACTGATCAGCTTCTACAGCTTGTCTCGGAACTTGTTTAACTCCTTGCTGCTCAGGGGGAGAACTCGAATTTTCAAGTGTAAGCTCAGTGCAAGATTGATGAGCTCAAGAAAATCAGGATGATCTTAATAAAGACGATGATCCAGAAGCAGCACTTCAAGGGGAGCAGCCAAGGAGTTCACATGTTACTCAAGCGGAAACCTCGGCTCAGGTTGAGGGGAAGTCCTCTAGTGCGGGTGCTGGGGGTAACAAAGGTCCTTCTGATGCTGATGTAGATGTATTGTCTGATTCTGAGCTAGATCCTGCTGAGGATTTGGTCTTGGATGTTGGTGATGTGATAGAGGGACTTGTTGAAAAGAATCGTTTGATTTTTTCGTTTTCGAAAACCCTATTCTCTCTCCTAGCATGGCAATTTTGGTTCTTCTTGGTAATCCTATCTTTTGATCGTGGATAACTTCTGTAACAGATCTGTGATTAGTGTATGTTAATCATACATTGATAGGAACTCTGTTAGCAACTCTGAATCGGTCAGATTTTAGGGTTTTCTTGTTTCTCTTCATCTATCGCCGGCCATAATCACAGTTTCTGATCTAATTAAATAGTGTATTGGGTGTTTCGGTCCTACTGGTGTGGCAGTAACCTTGATTTACCTGGTTCTCTATTTGATATCGTGAAGATATGGATTAGGGTTTTCTTAATTTCTTCGGTTGAAGGTTTCTGGTTTTTCTCTCAATTTCTGTTGCATGGTTGTTAGTGTGTTTGCTGATGGAGGGAGTTGATGATGACACTAAGAATGTACGTAAAAAACCTGGTGGAAATTCGCTTAACGATCGTGGGAAACATTCATTATCGTTCCTGGATTTGGCTTCAAGAGTGGTAGATGTTGAGAGTAGCACGTTAATGCCTCGGAGGGGTATTGTGAAACCTGCTCGGCAAGTACCTGATATGTTTAATAGTATTGATGAATTGACCAAGATTATTGTGCCTGTCATGGAACAATGTCAACCGGATCAAAAGATATATGATGGTCGTACCGCAGGTATTACCCAAAACGACGAGGAGAAGGGGTCTAAGTCACTATCATATGCTAATTTGGTGGCCAAGCTGAGTAACAAAAAACTTAATTTCAGATCACTTGCTAGTCCAATGCAGCATGAGAATTGTGATGTGGTTTTGCCAAAGGATTCGATTCGGGTAGTTCAACACAAGCTAGCAAACACATTATACGGGTACTTCCTGGGGGATCGAATTGCCTACCCGGTTGTGGAGTATTATGTGAAAAATAACTGGAAAAGGTTTGGATTACAAAAATATATGATGAATGCTAATGGTTTCTTTTTCTTCAAGTTTGCAGACCAAACTGGTAAGATGGCTGTCCTCAATGAGGGCCCATGGATTATTCGATCACAACCTTTGATTTTATGTGAGTGGACTCCCACTACTAAGCTGATAAAAAAGGAGGTTAAGAATCTGCAATTATGGGTCAAGATACATGATGGTTCCTTTAGCCGCGTATACAGAGGATGGTCTTAGTTTGATTGCTACAGCCATTGGTGATCCCAAGCATCTAGATTCTTACACTACTTCGATGTGCTTGGAGTCCTGGGGCCGAAGTAGTTATGCTAGAGCTTTAATTGAAGTGTCACCTGATAAGGAGCTTAAAAAGGAAATTACTATGGCAATTCCAGAACTTGAGGGTGATGGGTATGTCAAGGAGACTATGTCTGTTGAGTATGAATGGAATCCGCGTAGGTGCTCGCATTGTTGTGTTTTTGGCCACTCAGATGAGCATTGTCCTAAACATCATAAGAAGCCGGGAAAACAAGTGAGTGATGACAAAGCTCGTAAGCCTTATGTTCTAGGACAAAGACCTGATAAAAAGCCTGTTGTTGATGAGGAAGGGTTTACGAGAGTGTATACAAGGAGAGTGGCTCGGAAGACGGGTTTTCAAGTTAACAAACAAAAGTCAAAATTTGAGTATAGGCCGGTTGGAGCTAAGTCGAAGGATATCTTGTATAAGTCGGAATCTTTAAATAGTCTTGTGTCTAGAAATCCGTTTGAGGTCTTAATTGATGATAATACGGAGAAAGGTCAAAGGAGTAAGGAGGGAGAAGGTGGACAACAGGAGGCGGATGATGAAAGGTCATGGAAGTATATAATGAAACTGACGAGTTTATCACGGAAGGCACTTGTAATCCTAATGCTAAAAAAGGGGCAAGCACTCCTATCCCAGAGGTTTCCAGTGGTTAGTCTTGCTTCATGGATTATTAGGGGGTTAAACCGCCCTCTAAATCAAAAGGAGGTTCGAAAGATAGTAATCTCAGTTTGCTATTTTAGAATCTCATGTTGATGTCGGTAATCTTAGTAAGGTCTGTAACTCGGTGTTCCCTCATTGGGATTGGACTTCTAATGGGGGTTCTTGTGATAAAGGAACTCGTATTATCATAGGTTGGAACCTAATGGTTTTTGATTTGATGGTGTTGTCTCAAACGTCGCAAGTCATGCATATTCAGTTATTCATTAAAGAAGACAAGAAATGGTTATTCTGTTTGGTTGTGTTCGCAACTAATTACTATATCACTCGGTGAGAATTATGGTCCCAGTTATCTATGCATAAACTTATGGTAGGTGATAAGCCATGGCTGATTATGGGAGATTTTAACTCGGCTCTATACCTGGAGGATAAGTCTATGGGTGCCTCCTCTGTCTCAACGGGTATGCGAGACTTTCAAGCTTGTGTTTCAGATATTGAGGTGATGGATATTAACCAGTCGGGTCTCCATTTTACATGGAACCAAAAGCCAAAGAAGGGTGTTGCCTTGCTTAAGAAAATTGATCGTATCATGGGCAATACTCCGTTTATTACTGAGTTCCCTAATTCATTGGCTGTTTTTCATCCTTATAGATTGTCAGATCACTCTCCTTGTATTCTAACAATTAAACGAGCTGTTACTAGTAAGCCTAAGCCCTTCAAGTTTGTGAACTTTTTGGTTCATAAGCCTGATTTTCTAAGAATTGTGAAGGAGTTGTGGAAGATGAGTGTTAATGGGGTTTATCAGTTTAGGGTTGTGAAGAAGCTTCGGATGCTAAAGACTCCGTTACGTGCTTTACTCTTTAAGCAAGGCAATCTCCATAAGAAGATGGCTGATCTTCATGGTAAACTGGATGACCTTCAAAAGGATATTGATAAGGATCCCATGAATGCTGACCTTAGAGCTCGAGAAAGGACGCTGAATTCTGACTTTCAAGTAACGTCTCTCGATGAGGAAAGGTTTTTAAAGCAGAAGTCTAAGATGGAATGGTTAAGAGTTGGCGACGCTAATACTGCTTTCTTTCATGCAGCAGTGAAGAGTAGGAACCATCGAAGCCGAATCCAAGTTGTTTTGGATACGAATGGTGTAGTGCATGAGGGTGATGCGGTTCAAGATGCTTTTGTGAAACATTATGAAAATTTCTTGGGTAGCCAAGATGATTTATCCATGCATCCTACTCCTGATCTGTTTACTAAGGTGGTGAACCCGATTGATGCTTCCCTCATGATCCGTCCGGTTACGATGGATGAGGTTAAGAAAGCCATGTTTTCTATAGGTAATGACAAAGCTCCAGGCCCGGATGGTTACACTGCTGCTTTCTTTAAAGTGGCTTGGCCAATTATAGGTAATGATGTTTCTATGGCAATCATTGATTTCTTTCATACAGACAGATTACTGGGCCAAATCAACCATACTCTTGTTGCACTAGTGCCGAAGAAATCCTCGCCAGTTATGGTTTCTGATTATCGTCCTATAGCCTGTTGTAACGTATTATTCAAATGTGTTAGTAAGATTATTGCTGATCGTATAAAGGGTGTGCTCCATCAGGTTGTTAGTATCAACCAATCTGCTTTTATTCCTGGTAGGAAAATCTCAGATAACATCTTGCTGACTCAAGAGCTTATGCATAATTATCATAGAAATTCAGGTCCACCCCAGTGTGCTTTCAAGGTGGATATTCAGAAAGCTTATGATACGGTTGATTGGAGGTTCCTAAAAAATGTTCTGATTGGGTTCGGCTTTAACACAAAGATGGTGTATTGGATTATGGTTTGTGTTTCCACAACATCATATTCTGTTTGTGTTAATGGGAATGTGCATGGTTATTTTCAAGGTAAGCGTGGCCTTCGACAAGGAGACCCGTTATCTCCTTATTTATTCACGCTGGTTATGGAGGTTTTAACGTGTATATTATAACATGCTTCTAGGATTGATACATCCTTCAAATTTCACAATAATTGCGAAAGGCAGAGTATCATTAACCTGTGTTTTGCAGATGATTTATTCTTATTTGCGAGAGGAGATGTTGAGTCGGTGCAGTGTGTCTTCAAGTGTCTTTCGAATTTTTCAAACATGTCCGGTCTAGTTCCTAGTATTCAAAAGAGCACAGGGTTTTTCTGTAATGTGCCAGCTCAAATTAAAAACCATATCTTGTCTTTCATGCCGTTTATGGAGGGGTCTCTTCCAGTAAAATACTTGGGGGTTCCTCTTATTTCTTCTAGCCTTGTGTACAAAGATTGTAGTGCCTTAGTGGAGAGGTTGGATCAACGGATTTCAAATTGGAGGAATAAACTTCTTTCATTTGCGGGTCGGCTGCAGCTTATAAACTCTGTTCTTTCTTCAATGCATATTTACTGGTCTTCAGTTTTTATCCTGCCTAACCGTATCATTCAAGATCTGGAAGCCAAAATGCGAAACTTCTTATGGTCTTCGGATGGTTCCTATCATAAGTGGAAGGCTAAAGCTTCCTGGAAGTCTGTTTGTGTTCCAAAGTACGAGGGTGGCTTAGGTATTCGTCGTATTGGGGATGTTAATAAAGCGCTTATGTCTTCTCATATTTGGAGCATTCTTGTTGAGCGTGATTCTCTTTGGGTTGCTTAGATCCATTCGTACAGACTTAGAGGTAAAAGCTTTTGGATTTGTAAGTCGGTGGCGAATTGTTGTTGGAGCTGGCGGAAAATATTACAGCTTCGGCCGTTTATTAGAGAATTTGTTTGGTCCAAGTTGGGTGATGGTAGTAATACTTCAGCTTGGTACGATTCGTGGTTTCACTTGGGTCCGCTTGGTAACTTCTTGACTCCTAGAACCATCTCAAGTGCAGGTTTTACTCTTAATAATACAGTTCAGGAGATTCATATTAGTGGTGTTTGGAGGTGGCCAGTGGCGTGGAGGGATATGTTATCAGTTTTAAATCAGCTAGATGATATCCATACAGATCCGAATAGGTCTGACAAGCTCCTATGGAAGGATGATAATGAGTTAGTTGCATACTCTTCATCTCAAGTGTTGCATTCGGTTATACAGAGAGCAGCAGAGGTGGATTGGGTTAAGTATGTTTTGTTCTCGCAGTGTATTCCAAAACATGCTTTCTTTATGTGGCTGGTGATTCGTCGTAAGCTCCTCACTCAAGATAAAATTATGCAATGGGATATTTCTAGAAGGAAAAATATCAATATGATGTGTTTCTTCTTTGCTATGCGGAAATTGATTCCCATAACGATCTGTTCTTCAATTGTAACTACTCAACTCAAGTTTGGATCACGGTTCACGGAAAAGGGGGTATGAGTACTGTTGGCCCAGAGTGGAATGCTATCGTTGACTGGCTGGGGGCTTGGGCTGGGTCTAAGTCAGCGACCAACTATATTAGTAGGCTTATTGTGGCTGCTGCGACGTATTTCATTTGGCAGGAACGTAATGCGAGACTTTTCAAGAACCAGACGAGACTGCCAGATGTTCTAAGTGATACAATTTTGAAAACGGTTCGATATAAGCTAATGGAGTTAGTTCAAGGATTGCCACAATGTGCGAAGATTGCTTGAAACATGGGAGATTTATAGCAACCGAGTGGAAGATGAAGAAGGCTGATTATTTATTAGTTTTCTTGTTTCTCTAGATTATTGTCTAGTAGTTTGTCTTTGATGTTCTTGGTAGTTTAGTGTGTTTTTTTCTTTAGCTTACATTCATGGGGAATTCCCATGTTTGAACTAGTATGGGTGTTTCCATGCTACTTGTTTTTGGTTTGTTTATATATAAAATCACCTAGGTAACCCTTTACCCAGAAAAGAGGGTCTTGTTGAAGATTGGAAGACTGATGATGACTTTGCTGGCAAGTTCGAGTACACTAAAACAGGATACGGTCAACGGATTGAGTATGAGTCTTTGAAGGTAAACTTCGATGATTTACGAAGCTATGTTTTTGGTGATGCTATGCCAGATGAAATCTCGAATCCCATTCGTGTTCCCGAAGAAGTTCGTTTGTTGGCACATAAGTGGTTTAAGACTCTTCCAGATGAAACACAAAGGGAGAGATAGATTAACACTAGAGGTGAATATTCCGAGCAGATTCGCAGTTGGGAGTTCGATGAAAAACAAAGCTTAGTAATGATCAAGTGTACCAAAGGAGTTTAATATTTCAGGCCATGGGTAAAATTCCTTCGGACCATTCCTGCAAGATACTTGCATCATCTTGCTCAACTGGACCTAAACAACCACACAAACGTTGGCAGTATTAGAGGATTAATTCCTCATTTGGTTGTAGAGAGTCGAGAGAGCAAGTGGAAGATGTTCAAACAAGCTGTTGGGCGTGCGGTTAAGTCTCTGAAAAAGTTCATAGTTAAGGAGGTGTGGAAGATGGTCTATCCTCTTGCTAGATGCCTTCGTAAAATCCTTCTGAGAATGTTTGATCTTAATAAGATTGATGGCATAGGTTATTGCTATCTAGACGAAAAAACCGGAGAGGCTGTGATCACTTAGAAGAAAACAATGGAAGAGATTGTTCGGATCCTTGATCCAATTTGGATGGTTAATCTGAAGGAAGAGCATCTGAGAAAGCTTCATCGCCTGCCTTTTAAGTATCATGAAGAAGACCGTGAACTGGCCAAACAGTTTATCAAAGTAGTTCAATTATGTGTGACATCCCGGTTTTTTAGGTATCTTAAACGCACTACTTCACGGTTATTCATTCCTACGCTAATTTGATTCGGAGAATAAATTACACGCTCGAAATAACTACGCTAACTTTGTGAACTTATCGAGTGAATTACGTGCTATGTGTTATTAGACGTTTATAAGTTTTGTGAGTTATTATATCATGTTTTGATTTCGTGATTATTAGTTGATAAACAAAATATATTAAATAAATAGCCGAACCGAACCGAGCCGCGAAACGTGTCGACCTCACTTCCTTGTGGCCCAAGTAACTAGCCTAAACTTGAGGCCCAAGTTACCCACCCAAACCCCTCTTTGCGGCCGCAAGCCCACCCCCACCCCCTTTCTTTTCCCTTCCCTTGTTTTGGTATAAATAGGCATGCATGTATGTGTATGTTTCAAAAAAAAAAAAAAAACACAAGAAACCCTAGCTCTAAGAGCCGACGGCAGCCCCCCCCTCTCTCTCGATCGCAACTTCCTCCAAAACCGAAGTGATTCCAATCTTGTTCCCGGTTCGCAAATCTTCATCGTATCAAGGTTAGGACTTTAGTTGCTTTGCAAATCACATTAGGGTTTATGAAATTTTGATCATGATTGTATGTATTGTTTGAATCATTGTTATGAAAGTGTTATGATTTATGTTTAGATCGGTTAATTGTGCGAGTTTTGCGATTATGATGTTTAGTTGGATACAAGAATCATAGGCTGCGTTTTGTGATAAAAATCATATTATATGATTAGGGTTTAGATGAGTATGCTGTACATGATGATATGTGACTAATAAATCAGTTCTTGATCATTTATATTTAACGTCTCGATCGTTTAAGCGTGTTCTATTGCGATAAAAGTCGAAAACAGGTTGCTGAATGGTGTTTACAGCCAAATTCAATTGGCTGTAACTTGGTTATTATTTATCGAAAAGTGGATTTTCTGAGTCTTGAAACGTATATTTTTGAAAAAACGCTTCTAATGGCGCTGGATTCATATTTTTCTGAGGTCGTTTGATATTTTTAAGTGGTCGTTTAAGTGCAGTAACTGAAGCTGTGTAAATTCTGAAAATTTGTTAGTTGTTTATCGAGTCTAATCTCAAAATCTGTAGAGGGTTGGGTCACGAAATTTGTACAACAACTGAAGAGAGAAATTTCAGGGAAACTCCCACTGGAATTTTGTTAATTGGATGAACGATGATTTTTAAATAATTTCTCCCGTGGACTGCAGTCAGAAAGCGACGAATCTGACTGCAGCCTAGTATATAAATGTTTAGGAATAATTGGTAAAGTGTTAGGACTTGAAAAATTTACATAAAATTCTACAGTTTAGTTGACACATTCTGTAAAAAAATGGGAATTTTTGGAATGATGAAACTATTTTATAAAAATCCTCGAAAACAGCCTAGTTATGAGCATACAAGCTGAAACTTGATAACTTGCGAATGTGTGTACCAAAGTGTTGTATGAGTTGATTTGTGTTCATGATAAGTTGGTTTGATCACTATTTTGGTATGATAATACTTTGCATGCATGATTGTGTTTTCGAATTTGTTATCATGTGTGCCGCATTGTGTGTTAGTTATATGTAGGGTTTGTATCAGTGTGTTCACACACTAACTTTAAATCAATTGACTTGTTAGGACGCAATTAGCGGTCCCATCATTTGCTACTTCTGTGTTACAATAACCGAGCAATTAAAGGTGAGTTCACGGCCCCTATTTTATCCGGTTTTAAACAACTGGGGGAGAAACATATATACACTCTACAACTCTATCTCTTTACGTTATACGAAATTAACGTCGTTAAACTATTCGGTAACTAAGTTATGTTATTGTACGTTATGGTCACTAAGCAGCTATATCACGGAAGTCCTCGACAAACTCTCGGATCGTTAGTATTGGGTTAGATAGCGGGGAAATTATAAGTAGTACTACTGGGCCCGACAAGCCCCACCCGAGCTAGTCGAGCTAGCCGACCGGGTATGGTCAACGGGTGAATAATTTGGCCTAACTTTCGCCATGGTCAGTGATAGCCCTGGCAACACGGAGGCACAACAGTCAGCTTCGATCGCGAACACTTATGTGACATAACTTTAGGCTCGCTACCTACATGTTAACATTGAACTTAATTACGAAACAACAATATTATTCCGGGTTAGGAATAATGGAACCAACGACAATATTATTCCGGGTTAGGAATAATGGAACCAACATCATTATTATTCTGGGTTAGGAATAATGGAACTATATCGTTATTCCGGGTTAGGGATAACGGGGGAAACAAACTTTTAACCGAACTAATGAACTTATAAAAACCTGTGAACTCACTCTTCTTAATGTTGACACTTGTTTCTTTACATGTTTCTCAGGACGCTAGGAGCTCTAGGTGCACTCACTTGCATTGATCAAGACATCTTTTACCGAGTCTCATTTACGAACATTGTTTGGGTTTTTCTTTAGTTTTGGCGTTTGTGTTGGCGCCCGTTACTTTACTTTACGTTAATGCTTCCGCTTAACTTTAAAACTAATGCTTCCGCTAAACTTTGAAACCAAACTAAGATAATTTGAAAATAACTATGAATAGGTAAACAAATAATTTTTGGAAAACGTATAAACGAATCATATAGAGTTGTTCGATGTTACTAGTGTCTCAGATTCTGGTTTGTTCACACGCCTCGCGGTAAAACTCCGCAAGTGGAAAATTGAGGGTGTGACATCATGTTTGGGCAGGAAGCGATTACTTGAAGCACGAATGATTTCAAAACTAACATGAAGACCCTGCACTGATTAAGGGGGAGTTTGTTAATACACATTGGGCTTTGGGTGTAATAAGTGCAGGCTCCAAACTTACAGGTTATTTATGTAAATTGTCTAAATTCAGTTAGTCCGAGTTTTGTTTAGGACAATTTTTTATGTCCGAGTTTCATAGGGGGACTATCTAGTCCGCATTTATGTACAAGGACTATATAGTCCGAGTTTGTTATACAGTATTTGTCTGAGTTTTGCGTTTTTAGTTGTCCAAACTTCCCTTTATGTATAGGAGTACGAGTTTTGTATTGTATGGGCCTTGGGCCTTTGTTTTGTCTCCGGACATGTGTTTGTCGGAGTTGTCTTGTATATAAACCTTAATGTGGTAATGACAAGACAGTGATTCTTTTGTGGAAATATGTGCACCTTTTCATACCTTAATCATTATGTGTGTTTTTGTCTGGCGGCTGCTGTGTGTGACGTCATACATCCTCAATATCAAGAATACTATGTGTATTCTTGATTTCTCTCATAAATCTTGCATTCTTGTTCTACATCCTACATTGGTTGATCATCAGGTGGATTCCGCACACCTATTGATTGTCTTTGTTAAGTGAGATCTTGGATTAGGTGACCCAACATCACTCTGTCCATCTGCCTGAGGATGGTAAGCCGTACTAAAATTTAATCGTGTGCCCAAAGATTGTCGGACACAATTGATACTGGCACGCCATCTAGGGACACAATCTTGTCCACTTATAACTTAGCCAATTTTTCGGAGCTATAAGTCTCCTTTATTGGCAAGAAATGAGCTGACTTGGTTAGCCTATCAACAATGACCCAAATCGTGTCATTGCCATGTTTGGTCTTCGGTAACTTGGTAATCAGATTCATAGTGACCATTTCACATTTCCATATGGGAATTTCAAGCTGTTGTAGGAGTCCTGATGGTTTCTAGTGTTCAACTTTAATTTCTGAACACGTCAAGCACTTTGCTATGTAGGTGGCTATGGATTTCTTCATACTCATCCACCAATAATTCATTCTCAAATCTTGATACATTTTGTCACCTCTAGGGTAAACTGACTATCTTAAATTATGTGCTTCCTAGAGGATTAGATCTCTAAGTCCTCCAATGATCAGAACCTAAATTCTATCCTTAAATCTAAGGATTCCATCTTTTCCAAGTGTCAACTAATCCACTATTGCACCTAATCCTTCATTAAGAACATAAGCTTCTAATAAGGCTTGCTTTTGCGCATCCAACAACCTTTCATTCAAGTTGTTCTTGAGTTCGAGACTGTTAGCGTTCATCCGAATAGGTTTAACCCTTTCCTTGTTACTTAATGCGTCAGCAACGACATTTGCCTTGCCGGGATGATAGCAGATTTCACAATCATAATCATATAAAGTTTCCATCCAACGACGTTGTCGCATATTCATATCCTTTTGAAATGCTGGACACTTTTATGGTCAGTTATATAATACACGTCGTGCCATATAAATAGTGTCTTAGTAACTTAAGTGCAAACACAACGACACCAAATTCCAAGTCATGGGTGGTATAGTGCCTTTCGTGCACCTTAAGTTGTCGTGATGCATAGGCAATCACCTTGCCCCTCTGCATTAGCACACAGCCCATGCCAGTGTGCGAAGCATCACAGTTTACCATAAAAACCTCAATACCCTCAGGTAGAGTTAGCACTAGAGCATCGCTCAACTTGTGCTTTAGAATCTCAAAGGATTCTTGTTGCTTTGGACTCCAGTCAAACTTGACATTCTTACGGGTCAAGGTAGTCAAAGGAGTGGCTATTCACGAGAATTTCTCAATGAACCTCCTATAATAACCGGGCAATCCTAAGAAACTACGAATCTCAAAAGGAGTCTTTGGTGCTTCCCATTCATGATAGCTTCGATTTTAGCAGGATCCACTTGGATACCTCGCTCACTAAAGTGATACCCATGACCAAACCAGGTACACCTTAATTGGTCCTAAACTTAAAGCATGATTAAAACAATAATTGCGCGTGAACTTTGAGAATTTGCATGACTTGTGTGCCTAAACATGTCTGATATGTCTCGGAGGAATCCGAGAGCACGTCATGGTTGACATGACACTATTAAGGACCAAAGATGCGAGGTTGGTGTCCTTAGCCTTTAACAACGTGTTAACCGGAGACTTGACGCTTAACAGTGCATTGAACATTCGATCATGATTATTAGGCCAACGGTAGGGCCCTTTATGATTCTGTGTTCACGAAACATCTTGATACATGCCATAGACTATGACATAAGGTTAGAAGCAAATCGGAGCTCGGGCACGCAAAACGAGGCTTAGCGTGGCGGTTCCCGGTTAGGGAAATGTTTTGTTTTAAGAGCGACGAAAGGCAAACCAACATGCAAGGAACGGTCGATCAAGCCTAAAAACACTTAAACCAACAAAATACGAGGATTTTATGATTAAAATGTAACTGTGCTTGGGTTTCGAGACGGTTATGCTCAGTTCTTAAAACCGATTCTTTTGACACTAAGAACCAAGAACGGAGCCCGGTTTGCAAATCAGAGACGCGTATGGGACCCAAAAACGAACCTAAACGCAATACCGAAGATAAACATCATCTTTTAACATGTTTTACGGAGCACGACAAAGCATAAGAGGGGTAGGGGCACCCACCCCTAAACCGCCACCCCCCTATGTTTTATATTATATTTTTCTTTTTATTATCATTTTCTTCACAAAATTCTGGTCATCTTCTGAGAGTTGAGTTTCTAAAGGAAGAAAACAGAAGTGAGGTGATCAAAGAAAGAATGGAAAAAGCGGTAAGGCAAAGTTCGCTAAGAATGGCTAACTTTAAAAGACCACCGCCAACTGATCAAACGCCGGATCTGAAACAAGAACGACGAAGGAAGCCGTACAAGAACTTCTTCGGTCATGTACGTTAATGTATATATGAAGACAGAGTTTTGAAGACTGATAAAAGACGAAGACGATATCCAAGGGGGAGTCTGTTGGTGCATAATGTCTATGTCTTAGTCTTATATCGAGTCTGTATTGTATAGAGCTGAATAGGTTAGGTATACGAAGTATTTAGTATGTTGTAGCCAAGTTCGCCTATAATGTACATGTTCAGGCATGTTCGGCCGAACTTGCATAGGCAAGTTCGGCGAACTTGTACCTCCTTGGGCCGAACTTGTTGATCTATAAATACCTAGCTTGAGAGTCTCATTTGTAACTTTGGCCTTTCCCGAGTCGAAGCTCTGTCAGTTTGTAACCAGAACTTTTGATCAATAAAACTGACGTTTAACTGATTAATTCTTGTCTATTGATAACACGACGTAATATTTCCGCTATTATGGATGTTAGATATCAAATTTAGGTTCCTAAGCATCAAAGATCGGTCCTACACTTTCAGGTTGGAAGTGATGTTAAGCGTTACTCTTAACATTACGTAGGAATTGTGGATGGACAAATTACACAGCTACTATGTAGCACAATTATCATCCCGTACAATGATGATAATAATCGAAAAGCGAAAAATACTTGTATGTCGAATGACTGACTCAACTGTAAAGACTGAGCTTTCCAACGAATTACTAAACGGAATTTCGAGGACGAAATTCTTTTAACCGGGGGAGACTGTGACAATTGTGAAAAATCCCGATAAACTTTGATTGGTACAAGTCCGTGATAACCAGACGTGATATGTATATCATGATATTGTTGTGATTATGTGTGATGATACGAATTCTGGAAAATGTTACACCAACTATAATAGGAGTATATGCCAAGTAAGTACCAAAAACATTACATTGGCGCTATGTTTCACCTACATGGCAAGACAATGTCGTGAATGGATTAATGACTCAGGGAATACGTATTGATTAACATGACACTATTAAGGGCCAATGATGAAAGGTTGGTGTCCTTAATCTTTGACAATGTGTTAAACGGGAACTTGACGTTTAACAGCGCATTAAACTGTTTACCATGATTATTAGACCAACGGTAGGGCCTTAAGATTCCGAGTTCAAAAAACATCTTAGTTACGAGCCATAGACTTTGACATAAGATTTGAAACAAATCAGTGCTCGGGCATGCAAAACGAGGCAGTCCCGCTTAGGGAAACGCCTTTGCTTAGGAGCAATGAAAGACAAACCAAACATGCATGATAGGTCAATCAAGCCTAAAAACACTTAAACTAACCCAATACGAGGCTTTTATGATTAAAACGTAACTGGGTTCGGATTTCGAGACGGTTATGCACGGTTTTTAAAACCGAGTCTTTTGACACTAAAAACGCGAAAAACAAAGTCCGTTTCGCAAATCGAAGACGTGTGTGGGACCCGAAAACAAAACCTAAACACGCCACAGAAGATAAACATCATCTTTTAACACGAAAAACAAGCACGACAAAGCGTAGGAGGGGTATGGACTCCCCACCTTATTATATAAAGGTTTTTCTTTATGTTTTTTATTAAATTCTTCATTATTCCACAAAATTCTACCATAAACCCTCCATTTCCATCTCATCATCCATAGAAACTCTACTAATCCAAGGTATTCTTACAAGTTCTAACAGATTTTGATGAGTTTTCTTGATTATAGATGGTTTAGCCTACCAAAAACTCTTTTTAATCCATGATTTTGGATGATTTAAGCATGGTTCTTGCTGAATAAGAACACACCAGGGAGTCCCTGATGTTATATGGTAGCAAAGATCAAAAAACTTTGGCTTTTGATACCTTAATCGACCCCTAATCAACCAAAATTGATTAACAAAGTTATTAACCAAAAAATATGAAACAAGGCTTGATTGACATGGGTTATGGCATGGTTGGATTGTTCTTGGTATATAGGTACTGAATATGGCTCACAACCACTTCTGGACTCAAGAAAAACACTTGGAATCGAAGGAATCGCTAGGTATATCACCCGAAACTCGAATCTAGAATAGTTGGTGGGAAGTGTCTGGGGTGACACGACATGGTGCGATGATGCGTCTGTATGACACGGAGTGACTATGACAGGTCAAGGTTTCACTTTTGTCCTCGTGTAATTCCGTCGGTGATTGTGACCAGTGCAATTAAACTTGTTAACACATATTGTTACACTACAACTAAATCAGTGGAACTCACCAGCAGCATTTAGCTGACCCTTTTAAAAACTAACATGCATTTCAGGTAACTTGAGACTGGTGTGATCCATGTATGTTGTTCAAGACATGTTATAGACGAATGCTGATATAGATGCAAGTGGTTTAGAAGACTTATGTGGTTCATGGGAACACGCAGTTGTAACATACATGTAGTATGTAATCAACATTTTTTAAGTAATAAAATGTAGTGTCTTTATAAACAATGTGCTGGTACCAGGGGTGTCTGTTGCATCCCGTATTTTTTTCTTTCGCTGCAAGTTGTGGTGTGACAACAATAGCGGTGTAGGGTATGATACACTACCATCATAAGGCAGTAAGGTAGTGTAATCCACCAACGGCGGGTTGACGAAATCGGCTGTCCCGCGTGCCATGCATCATGCATCCTCCTATTTCGATTATCAATGTATCGATTATTCTTTTCTTGTTTGAAGGCATATTCATGGGCGCGATTCCATAGTTCTGGTTCAGCGCCCTCTCCATGCTTGCCGCCATATAAGTCTGATGATCAAAAAGCGTTTGGGTGGTCTTACGCCACCCTGAAAACGTAGGCGGTCGTCTACTATCCACAACTTCTTGCATGGTCCCCTGATGTGCCCAATTTGGATCATATGGTTGTTGTTCGTAGTCGAACGCACCTCTTACATAACCCGGTCTTGGTGCCCCTCTTCTTCTAATACCCCTACTTGATCCAGCTTGTTTTGTTTCCATATGTACTGTGAGTCTCAAATCGCTACGGATCACAGTGGTTTGAGTGTAATCACTCAACACACCAATAGATTAGATGTTGAGTGTATGAAGATAGAAATCAAGGTAGAAGATGAAGATTCTTGTTTTCGTATAAACTACAAGTGTTGTATGTTAAATCCCAATAAGTAAAAATGATTTAAGCACCTGGATATACAGATTAAGCATAAGAACAATCACAAGAATTGCAACACAAGAAATCCCCAAAATGACTAGTCCAAGAACCTTGGCGCTAGGGTTTTTTCATATGCTTGATATATATAGATCTGACTGCCTGGCATAATTATTAATTACGCCAGGTCGTTAATTATGGCCGCCAGTACAAGTAGTTTCCCAAAATTACATTTTCACCCCATGAACTATCTAAAACATATTAAACAAAAACAAAACAATCCAGAACCTAGTCTAGTCAAGTATCAATGATCTCAAAAGTTCTAACAATATTCCCCCTTGATCGTTGCATACTTGAATGTTCTTCACTTGTTTGCTTCTTGTTCTGGATTAGTTGTAGCTTGTTCAGACGATTGTTCTGGTGGTACATCGGTTGGTGCTTCGGTTGTTGGTGGTTGATTAAAAACAACTTCACTTGATTTAGGTTGGGCCTCCATAGTGACTTCATATGTGGATGAAGTTGGAGGTGGTGGAACTACGACTTGAGGATCTGGTTTTGATGGAGGATCAGTTGAGTGAGATGGTGACGATGGCGTTTCCCATCTTTTTCAGTAGGCTTTCTTGACAAGATTTCTCAATGATTTCCATCATCTCTATTTTTCTTTCTCTTGCTCGTTGACTGCTCTCTGAAACAACATGCCTTCCTCTAGGAACACATTACCTGCTCCGACGTTATTTTGTTGCCGTAGAGAGTGTTCAGATCAGAGAAACAAAACATAAACACTTCCATTGGATCCAATATTCTGATGCCTTCGTTGGTGTTAGATCGAATCACAGCTTCACCAGTTTGACCGTCATAAAACCATTTCTTGAAATCTTTGAGCATGACGGGTTGTTCTGGAGGAAGCTTCACCCTGGTGACCACATCAGCTGGATTTATGACCCACGTAATTCTACCCTTTCCTGTGAGTGGATCTTTGGTGGTCTTTGATATTCTTCTGCGTGGGCGTTGAGGCTTGAAAATGGTGAATCCACAAGCGCATTCTCGTAAGATTAGGCTTTTAAAATCTACACTAATATTGTTGTTGGTGGGTTGATCATATCATGCTTGCTCAGTTCTCTGATGTCCTATGTGGGTAGGCTTTGCATAGCTTTCCGTTGCGGAAGTACTGGATCACCCCTCCTCTACGCTTAACAATGAACCACCCTGTAAGATTGTCATATTTCAAGCTAATGATTCGGTCCGTTACCTTGGTTTCTCTACTGTAATAACTTGATAAAAATCTGGTAACTTAGCTCGTTCTTTCTTGAACCATTCTGGGTGTTGAGGCGTAAATTCATCACCTCCATCTGATTCATACACAACATCATCCTCCAATCCCATTCCTGAAATTTTTCTGGCATCTCAGTCTATCAACTTCTTCTTCATCACTGTCGTCACCAATGGTCGCATCCACTGCAGACTCAAGACGCTTCTTCTTTTCTCAGCAAGCTCAGTCTTGTGTTTTTCTTCTCTTTCTCTGAAGCTATCGAAATCGATGATGTCTTCGCTCGAGTACCTTGGTTCTCGATTTGCAGCTTTGTATAGGTCTTGAACTAACTCGTGTAGCTTCTCCAAACCTTCTTGTTGAAATCTGATGAAGTCAGTTTGCTTCGACACATACAAGCTCAGCTCCTTGTTCTTTTTACGTTGCTCCTTCAGTTTTTCACGGAGCAGATTCGTGTTGTTGACCTGATTCTTTAATAGACAAAACTCCTTGGCAGGGAAATTTCCGATGTCTTTGGAAAGTCGGTCAAAAAGATCCTGAAAATGAGTGGCCTGATTGGAGATCGCGGTGGAGTTGAAGTCGATTGTTACTGGGCTTTGGTGGTGCATCTTTGGAGGACCCTTCATTAGTCTTTTGTTTCTTTAGCACTGGAGACTTGTGGAGGCAACCTCAGCTAGATCTCTGATTAAACTTTCAACGAACCGATCAAGTTTTGTGTTCATCAGTCACCATACATGAGTTTCAGATTCTGTCATCACTCTCTTTTCAAGCATCGTTCACGCTTCTCAGCTACCCTAAATGCGTGAATACCTTGCATTTGTTCAACAACTTCTGATGTCAATCCGGCTCGAATGCTATCACCCATTATTCGATCAGGGCCGGAAGTGTCTTTCTTGCTTTTCTTCTTGGATGGTTCTTCTTCAGCTTTCTTCTTTCCTTTGTCTTTCCTTTTTCAAACTAAAGGAACTTCTTCTTCAACTTCTGCTTCTTCACCAGCTGCTTACTTGGACTACCTTTCTTTGGCCTTTCTCACTTATT
This sequence comes from Scalesia atractyloides, assembly GCA_947069175.1. Classification (NCBI taxonomy): domain Eukaryota; kingdom Viridiplantae; phylum Streptophyta; class Magnoliopsida; order Asterales; family Asteraceae; genus Scalesia; species Scalesia atractyloides. The sequence goes on from CAMTDV010000014.1 coordinate 71,273,173, forward strand.
ACATGTGATGTGTGGAGCATCACCATTGTTGCTCAGTCTTCAGCCCTGTCACTTGTCTTCTTTTTTGGCAATTGAAAACATGTATAAGTATCCATTATGAAGTAGGTTTTGGTGGTTATCATTGATCAGTAGCTGCACAAATCTGGGATACATCGCCCATGGTCCTTTGTTAACATTGTCGACCATGCAGCAAAAGATTAGACCTAAGATGTTAAATGGTTGGTTTGTGCATAGATTAAGCATTCCTGCTGACCATTCCAGATTCAAACCATCATATCCGCCTTTTCGATGAGCAATACTTACTGCAAACGTGTGCAAGATATACCTCCAGTCTCTTGTTAGTCCATTCCTCTTTATCTTGTTTTTTCCTCTGAAATCTGTCTAATAACCAATTCCTCGAAAACCATCAAGGATATCGTCTTTGATTAACCTTAGAGGGTATCTCGAAGAATCTCCCAGAGACAAGACTTTTCGAATTCTCTCCTCTGTCACTATGATTTCTTTGTTTCGAAGCTGTTGCCATGATTCGTCTGATTTGGTTGACAGTTTTGACCTTACAGTCTTCCGGAATTCTTCAATATGTATGCGGTAGCTTGAACGGCGTTACTGATTTTGCTGCGAGAAAACCTGTCCATCACAGTCTTCAAATTCCTTCACAATATCATCCAGTGCTACGGGCTGATTATGTTTCATTGTGGGATCCCAGAAAACTTCCTTCACCATTTTTGTACTCATCAAAACGAGCCAAGTGAGATCCGAGTTGGATAATTGAAACAAATTAGTATGTTAGAATTATTTACAAATATCATATTCACAAAAGTTAGAAATAAAAACGCTGACAAAATTCGCTAGGATCTAGGTTATTTACGCTGAAGACACTGATTAAAAACGCTGAGATCTTTACAAAAACATGTTAAAGTCGTCGATTATTTACGCTGACGAGAGGCGGCGTATTTAACTTAAGCTTATGAAATTGCTTTCAGCATAGAAATTCATCTACGCTGAGTTAGCTGCGTAATAAATTATTACGTCGGTTGCTAGAACTCGCGTTTGAGACTCAACTTCGCTATACTTAAGATCTGATTTACTACTTTGCCATCATATTAAATACACCGCATTCATGTTAAAACCGCTGAATTCATATTTTTCTTCATAAACCCACTTAAAACCCTTCCTGATCCCAATCACGAATCTGACTATCCACAATACACATTCTAAACCTGATTTAGATGTCACTACAATCTTGTAGTCAATCGTAGATTGAATCCATACATATCGTGAATCGATTAAGTCTCGGATCAGATTAGATGAATATGATATGGGTTTTGAATGTGATGAAGTTTTTAGAAGAAGATGATTTTGTTGGAGATTTTGAAAAGTAATATGTAAAAATTAAAAAAAATCAAGTTTATATACTGTAAATATCTACCAGCGTAATTATCAATTACGCTGGCATAATAATTACGCCGGGTCAGGTTATTTCAAAGAACTTTTCAAAGATAAAAGATCAAGAACAAATACGCTTGAAAATCTTAAACTTTCTCGAAAATCATGCCCTTTTTAGATGAAATGAATGCAAAAGCCTAGAATAATTTCAGAAAAATGATAAATTTTGCAATTTGGACATCAAATTTTGCTTTTCGAAACTAGGAAGCTTCATTTTCACAGTTTTTCACTTTTTATTTGAAACTCTATGAAAATCCTGCAAAAAATCATACTATCAACACTTGTCAGCCTATTGTTTAAAATTCTGAATAATCAGGCACAAGAAAAATTGTCAGTATGTTTGTCCTTTTAAATCCGTGCATCCTTCTTCAACATGCTTTCGGTGAGCGTTTTATCATGTTGTGGTAATATTGACGGGAATTGCAATGGCCCCACTCTAGCTAGATGAGTAGAATACTGTGCCCACGAGTCCCACGTCAGGACATACCCCGGCGATCAAGGTATGCGCAAAGGTTCCTCATAACATGTGAATATACCGAGTTCATTCGTTTAATAGATACAAGGTCAGCGCAATAGTGAACAGGTATGCACTTTCGTACAGTCAAAGAGACCAGTTGCAGTCTTGACCACGGTTAGGAAGATACCTTTCGTTGTGGTATGATTACTTTTGATTGGCTCGTTTGATTGAGCATTTTCAATTGTAGGGTTTTAGGCCTCTTGGACTCTTTTAGATAAGATATCATAATCGTGTCTAGGTCTGCGTGTTTCTGGATGCAACAGAAGAGCTACTATGATATCCCCGAATGGTAAACGGTATAGATACCCGAAATCTTAGACTTTGGTAATCTGTCAACACAAGATTTAAGACCATTAAGCCATATGCCGTAACATGTTACCCGCAAAATGCACAGTATTGTGGGTATCCGGAATTCTTGTGTAGGCATTTATCTTTTATCGCCTAATCGTAGTTTACTCGGGAGTATTGCTGAATCTACTGACACGTCGTTGCTTGGTACCCCAATTTTCTTTTGCATAGCTTCTTGATTTTGCTTTATCTGTTTCAAAGACCAACAGAAGAGTTAGCAGTTTTCTATCATTTCTTAAGCAGGAGTCAAACATGGAGTATAAATGGATTTTATTTATTTTCTGAGTATCTTCCCCCCTAAAATTTAATTTTCATATGTCCATTGCTTTTTAAAATAAAAGTTTAAATTTGGGAAAATCTTTTTGTGGGACACGATTTTACGATACTCAATTATATTGAAAGTTGTTTTTTTTTTCTTTTTTTTATAAAAATATGTACAAATGGTTATTTAGCAAAGCTCATTTCCACTCAAGGAAGTTAACCATTTCCAACCAGGTTACCAACTGGTTGAAACGAGTTTTCATCAAAGGCTTTCGTGAAGATGCCTGCTTTATGTTGCGTAGTATCCACTAGCACCACTTGAATGTAACCCTTTTCGTACGAATCTCGAATTGCATGAATACGAATATCGATGTGCTTTGTTCTGGAGTGATGGATTGGATTCTTCAAAATTCCTAGACACGCCTCGTTGTCGATGAATATAGGAGTTTCATGACGTTGATTCCATAATCCACAACTCATTTTGTATCCAAAGAACTTATGAGTAGCAACTGTAGGCAGCCGTATATTCAGCTTGCGCAGTGGAGGTGGACATCGTTGTCTTCTTCTTGCTTTGCCACGATATGAGACGGTTTCCTAGGAATTGGCAACCTCCTGAGACAGAATTCCGATCAACCTTACACCTGCATGATCACTATCAGAAAACACAATTACATCAAAATTACTATCTTTTGGATACCAAATCCCAAGCTTCGGCGTTCCTTTCTAATAGCGGAAGATTCTTTTGACTGCTGTCTTGTGAGATTCCTTGGGATTTGTCTGAAAACGTGCATAGATGCAGACCGCCCACATAATGTCAGGCCTACTTCTAGTAAGATACATCAACGAGCCTATCATTAAGCGGTAGAAGGACTTGTTCACTGGTTTTCCTTGTGGATCGAGAGTCAGTTTGAAGAGCTAACGGAGTACTTGCAGTCTTGTAGTCATTCATGTTGTACTTGGCAAGTATATCTCTATATATTTAGCTTGATGAATCAGAATCCCGTCCTCTCTTTGTTTCACTCTAATCCTAACAAAAAGATGAGTTCGCCCATCATACTCAATTTTGAACTTTGCTTTCATAACCTTTTCGAATTCCTTGCATAAAGCTTCATTGGTTGACCTAAAAATAATATCATCTACATAGATTTGAACCAGCATCACATTGTCTCCAATCTTTTTGTGAAGAGAGTCATGTCGATTTTGCCTCTAGTGTAACCACATTCCAGAAGATAAGTTGACAAAGTCTCGTACCATGCTCTAGGATCTTGATGAAGACCGTAGAGAGTTTTGTCGAGCTTGTAATAGCGTTTGGGAATGTGTGGATCTTCAAAGCCAGGAGGCTGGCAAACATAGACTTCTTCCTTAATATCTCCTTACAGAAAAGCACTCTTCACGTTCATCTGGAATAGTTTGAAGTTTTTGTATGATGCATATGCCAAGAATATCCCAATAGCTTCCAAACATGCAACAGGTGCAAAAACTTCTTCGTAATCAATGCCCTCCTCTTGTCGAAAACCCTAAACGACCAATCTTGCTTTGTTCTTTGTAACTACCCCACGATCATCCATCTTGTTGCGGAATACACACTTTGTTCATATTGGAAACTTTCCTTCAGGTAAATAAACAAGCTCCCATACTTAAAGCTTCCGGAACTAAGATAATTCCTCCTGCATCGCTTGCACCCAGCTGTAGTCTTGAATTGATTCTTATATGTCGTGTGGCACAGATTGCGATAGAAAGGCGACATACAATCCTTTGTTGATGACATAAGTTTGACCATGAGTTCTTACACCATCTTCTACAGGACCGATAACATTTTCAAGTGGATGATTCGGATTTGTCTTGTATTCTACATTGATGTGGGTTTCAATTTGTTGAGGTAGATTGGAGAAGTGTTCTTCAACATAGATGATTGGAAGTCCATCTTCCTGTGTTGGTTCATTCACATTCGTCTGTGAAGAAGAAGCATCATTTCCAGATGCATTCTCAGTCAAAGCGTCACCACTTGTTTCATGCACATGAATAATTGGATTAGCAGAGAGAGGAGTGAAGCGAGTGGTGAAAGGAGTGAAACCAATGTCTGACGAATCAAACAGTGGTTTCACTTGAGCAGCTTCTACCAGTTCGGAAGCAGGTTCATGAATGTCAAAGGTATTGAAAACAATGTCTGCATCGTAGAACCAATCTGGAGAACTTCCGGTGTTGGTGTAATTTCCTTCTTGAAAATCAACATAATATGACTCAACCACCATTTTGGTTCGTTTGTTATAGACTCGATATGCTTTTTGAGTAGATGAATAACCCATGAAATAGCACACATCACCGACTGCTTCAAACTTGATAAGATTGTCTTCAATGTTCAGGTACACGAACATCCGAACGGTCTAAATAAATCTATCAGAGGCTTTCTCTTGAAAAGAAGTTCATAGGTAGTTTTTCCATGAGGTTTGATGATGAGAACTCGATTCAAGACATAGCATGCTGTGTTTGACTGCTTCTGCCCAGAAGATGATAGGAAGCTTCGAGTCTACCAGCATAGTTCTAGCCGCTTCGATGAGAGTTCTTTTCTTGCGTTCAGCTACACTGTTTTGCTAAGGAGTTCTTGTTGCACTATACTTAATCCTAATCCATTTTGCTTCACAGAATGAGATAACCGAATGATTCTTGAATTCTGATCCGTTATCGCTTCTGATTGATTTGACCTTCAGTTTGATGACGTTCTCGATCATAGGGATAAATGTCTGAATAATCGATGTCATTTCGCTCTTTGCTTCATTGAAAAGAACCGAGATCCCTATGACGCTCTTTCGCTCTTTGCTTCTCGATCATAGAGACATTCGACATTATTGAAAAGAATCGAGATCCCTTTGTCATAGGCTTGTGATACACTCATAAGATTGTAACACAATTCTGGAACATAGTTGACATTTTCCAAAGTAAGAACCTCTGACACTATGTCTCCTATGCCAATGATTTTCCACCCTTTTCATCTCCGGCAAATGACACAAAGTCACCATCGATGAATCGGAAGTTCTTTAACAGTTCCTTCAGACCCGTCATATGCCTTGAGCATCCACTGTCCACGTGCCAAATGTATTCCATAAGCATACGAAGCCATTTTTGCAGTTTATTCTATAATATAATAACAAACAAAATATATACACGTTAGTTAGATTTTGGAACCCCAAACTTGCTTCAATTTTAATCTATCATGATTTTGGATATTTATATCTTCTTTTCTTTTCCAAAAACATGATCCATTAACTAGATTCTTTACGGATTTCTTAATACTATCAAATTGCTCTGTGAAGTTTTTGACAAAATTTATTTTAGGTTCTGAAAACTTCTTGTTTTGCAATGCTTCGTTGTATGTCCTAAATGACCATAACAAAAACATTTCATGCAACGCCTTTTCTTTCTTTTGGTGGATGAGGAGTTGGAAGATAATGTATGTGATGAGTGTCTTGAGTTGTAAGAATCTTTGTTCGTTCTGTCGACGCTTGAGTTTGTCATTTTCTTCAATTTCTTGTTAAGCCGACTTTCATCCTTGGTGAATTTTTCTTTTGGTTCATATTCTGATGAAGATGACTCTTGATACACTTGAGTTTTCCTCGTCACAGGTTGACACAGTTGTGGTAGAATCTTCACTACTGCATTCTTGACTCGAGTCTTGACTTGAGTCTTGTTCACCTGTCGAAGTACTTTCACCTAATGAAACAAACTCGGGAATTTCCTCTGTAAGGAATTTCCGAATCTATTACTCTTCAATTCTAGAACAAACACAGGTGATTCGTGCATAACAGTTTCATCACAAAAGGCAGACTTCAAGCCCATTCATTCAACCACTACATTCTCGTGGTTTTGATTCAAAGGTTTAGGCACAAGCCTATTACAGTCATCCCGAATATTTGAACTAGGTTTAATACAGCCATCCATCCTAGTTAAATTATAACATTCATCCCGATAGACTTGTCTTTTGTTTTTCCACAATTCCAGGTGAACCAGTTTATAGTGGTATAATTGTCGCCTGAATAACCTATGCCTATTTTTGTTCCTTCACCTTCCTCATCGCACACATCTCCTCCACCCTCATTCACATCCGCATTACTCATAGAAACATTAGTACTTTTATCATTCAAGTAATCGACACTTTGAGCAATTAAATCAGTTTTATCATTTAAATCATTTTCAGGATGAGGAGTTGGCATGGGTACATAGTTTTTGCTGTAAGGAGGTGGAAAGATTCTTCTTTCATTTCCCAGCTTGTCTTTGTACCCAATGCCATCTTTCACGTATGTTGGTCGTTGGCTATTTTCGATATAAACCAGTGCCTTTTTGCTAACATTCCATTTATCAATGGTGAGTTGCAATTTAGTGTTTTTTATTTCAGAATTTCCTAAACGTTTAGCTTGATCATTTATGATGAAATCCTTTTTAAAAAGCAACTCCTTTAAAGACTGCATTTTAGTTATGGTTGAGTTCAACTTTCTCTGGTATGCAGCTTCATTCAGTTTCATTTCTTTGTTTATTCGTAAAACTTTTTCTTTTTCTTTAATAAGGTCACGGTTGATTGATTTGTAAACACAATTTTGCTTTGAACTCATATGGAATGTTGTTTACCAATTCCTTATCTTCCTTTTCTTTTGCAGACTCACTCTTCATTGCAGCGGCAGCAGAAGCTTCACCACCTTTCTCATTTTCTCCTTTGCCATCCGCTGGAGCTTTCTTTTCAGCTTCATCATTTGTTGACTTCACAATGCTCTTCAGACCCTTGTCAACTGGATTTTCTTTTGGATTATCAGCATTTCTGTTATGGACACATTTTGGAGGTGGAGCAGTTGATTCTATGGTTGTCTTGGTTGGTGAGATCTGAACAGTTTCTTTTGGTTCCTTTGAGATTTTAGCCATCAATTCTTTGTTGACTTCTTCCTTTGTCTCAGCTATCTCATATGCCCAATCGTAGTCTTCAACCACTAGTGCCTTTGGAGTATTATCAACAGCATTTGTGTTTCCCTCTATGGCTATCGGTCTTCTAGCAGGAGCAATTTCAGCATTTTCTTTCTTCAACAAAAGACAATCCCTGAGATACTCTCTTCCCTGTCTTGTCTTGAAACTTTTTCAGGCGAAGAGTGATCATAGCCATTCGCCACTTTAAGTCCATTTCTTCCATGTCATCTGGATCCACCTGATACATGTCTTCAGCAGTAAGGTAATCACGTTTCAATTCATCAGACATAAGAGCATTATAACTTCTTAAGAAAGTATTGAACAAAGCAACGTGTTTCGTGGATATTTTGAGTGCTTGAGCATCCGCTACCATAGTAGTTTTCACATTTGATTGTGGTGTCATAGTAGAGTTAGCGGAAGCATTGTTGTAGGTTGCGTTAGCAGTTTGAGAGCTTAATCCACTTGAGCTAGTTGGAGCCAGAAAAGCCATGATCTTGGGGATGACGACAACGAATGACTGAGCAGATTTTTGCCCAGTTTGATTCATTTCTATTTTGATGACATCCATTTCAAAAGCCTTCAGAGTTTTTATCAATTCGGAAAGAGTGACGGGTGTGGTACTGCATAGGAAGCTTCTCTTGATCATCATGCATTGAAAACTCCGTTCTTTTGGAAGTGAATCCAACAGTTTCTTGATTGAAGCATAGTTGGCAACGGGGTTACCAATTTTCTTCATCTTGGTCACCACATTCAGAAATCTACTAATATTATCAGATAAACATTCACCTTGAACGCTTCCAAACATATCATACTCCCTCTGCACCATGTCTCTCTTTTTATCCATTAGCTCTTGATTCCCTTCATAGTGCTCGATGAGAGCCAACCATAGATCATGTGCTGACGTGTATTCTTCGAACAGGTTGTTGTCATCCTTGTTCAGAGCCATGGTTAGAGCAGCGTGCGCACGACGGTCATGCTGAATCAAGGCCCTGTCTTCTTCAGTAAAAGTGGTTGGATCTTCATTTACGACTCGAACATCATCTTCATTGATGACTGGAACATGGGGTCCAACGGTGACAGACATCCATTGATTATAGTCGGTGTACTCAAAGAATGCCTTGATACAGTTCTTCCAACTACTAAAGTCCTCAGATCCTTTCAACTTAGGAGGTCTAGTGGCAGTTCCAGTTTCAAGTTCAGCTTGTGCAACAGTGTTCAATTGACTTAGAGACATTTTGATTAAAGATTTTCTATTAAGTTTAGATCAGATGTTAATTGCGCTGGTTTGTATGTCTTCATAGGCTAAATACACCGATCAGTCTTAGGTCCGTTGGATAATTTCACTGATATTGATAATTTCACTGATAGATCTTGAGACTTTATCCTACGAAGATGCTAAATCCGCTGACAAACACAAAACAAACAAGAATTCTGTTAAGTTCGCTGATCACTGTAATAAGGTCGCTGTGGATCCTTCTCACTGACTTCGAAGTCGCCTTCAAGTTAAAAACGTTGACACTATTTCGCAGAGAATGAACAAATACGTTGGTGTATATCCGGCGTAGTTGTTAGTTACGCGATCTTCAAAGACAAATGCGCTGTCTTTAAATAGTTCTACGCCACATTCAAGATTATCTACGTTATGTTCAAATATATCTACGCTGGCTTCAAGTTAAATAGGCCAGCAGGGTTTTAACACGAACAAAAACCCTCTAATCACCTAAAAACGACTCAAAATTCATGATTCTTTGTACCAAAATGACCCAAATGGTTGTCTAGACACTGATTAACAACAACCCAACGATTACTCACCCCAAATCAACTTATTTTAAGCGCAAATATTTGAAAAACCATGAAACTTTGAATTAAACCTTTGAAAAATATTCAAAACTTGAAAATCTCAACAAAAATCAAACAATCAAGAGCACAAAGGCTCTGATACCAAATTATGAGTCCCAAATCGCTACGGATCATAATGGTTTGATTGTAATCACTCAAAACACCAATATATTAGATGTTGAGTGTATGAAGATAAGAGAAATCAAGGTAGAAGATGAAGATTCTTGTTTTGGTTAAAGTACAAGGGTTGTATGTTAAATCCCAATAAGTAAAAATGATTTAACACCGGATACACGGATTAAGCACAAGAACAATCACAAGAATCACAACACAAGAAATCACCAAAATGACTAGTCCAAGAACCTTGGCGTTAGGGTTTTCATATGCTTGATATATATAGATCTGGCTACCTGGCATAATTATTAATTACGTAGGTCATTAATTACGCCCCAGTACAAGTAGTTTCCCAAAATTTCATTTTCACCCCCTAAACTATCTAAAACATATTAAACAAACACAAAACAATCTAGAACCTAGTCTAGTCAAGTATCAACGATCTCAAAAGTTCTAACAGGTACCACATTCAGGTCATCTCGGTAGTCTTCATCACCACTTTGAACCTCATCTTCACTTTCCGGTTCATCAACCTCACCCAGAAGCAATGGTCTAGCATGCATCCGCCTTCAATGCTCTCCACCGTTGACCATCACTTTTCAATTTGTGGTACCTCTCAAACTCCTTGTACTCCCATCCAACCCCCAACTTGTTCAACTCAAACGGCTTATGCCTTTTAGCCGACCATGATCTTCTGCACCAATGGCACCATATATCTTCAACAACGCTGTAATCAACCTACAGTGACGTATAATTTTTCTACCCACATTGTTTCTACTTATCCATATGTTGTTCAATACCAAAAGCGATATGGAATAAGTGGTGATCCATGTAACAATGTGTAAAGCACTGGCACCTCAGGGTAGCGATATGGAATAAGTGGTGATCCATGTTTCTTCTTATCCATATGTTTTCTCTACCTGACCGTTTCCTTACAACAAACAACAACACACAAACAAGTAATACTTCTTCATAAACCCCTAAAACATCCCCACACTTGCTTATTACTATGGTTGTGCATGTAAGTCGAACATGATATTCATCTTTTGCAAAAATTTGGGCATTATCTTGACTAGGTTAGTAAAACCCACAAGAAAATGCATACCTTTGCTTTGTAAAAGACAAAAATGACAAGAACTTCAAGATTAGCCAAAACCCACAAGAAACCCCCAAATTTTCGGACCTAAATGTCCAAAATTGACCACCAAAACGCAAAATTCTTCACAATGCAAGCAAAGATTCAAAATCCTTGTAAAAATCTAGTCAAGATTGACCTAAAAATCACTCAATTTGGTTAAGTATTGGAGATTTTGCATAAGGATGAGGTATAAGAACCTAGGGTTTTGTATGAGAAGATAAATGAAGAAGGAGAGCAGATGTGTAGTGCAAATGTGCTTAACCCGGGTATGTGGTGTGTATTTTTTTAGTTTTTCGTTTCTTTATAAATAACCAGACCCCACTCACCAGGAGCCTACCTTAAGCTACGGAAGCCACCTTAGCTTATGGTGGCTTCTAGCAAGATTGAGTCACCGTAAGACAGTAGGTTATGACCGTAAGAATTTTTATTTCCCAATAGCCACCGTAAGCTACGGTGGCCACTGGGCATTTTAAAGTTGCAATTTTCTAAAATTTATAAATTTATTATGGGTTTTAAATTATTTTTTTTAAAACAAAAAAATTACCCTACCCCCCAAGAAATACCTGTGTTGTCCCCAACACCGTGTTAAAGAAAATTCGTAAGTAATTCCCCACACTTAAGTTAAACACACTCCATGACAAGAACGGTAACAATTTAAACAAAAACTAAGCTAACTAACCCTACATTAAAACTACACTAAACAAACATGGGCCTCTTAAATCGGTTCCTCACCCGGTGAGCAATGAAACTGTTGGGATTGAACCCTACAAAAGAACAGATGATAAAATGCCAAAATAGATCTCTTCTAAATGGTCCAGAATAAACAGTGTTTTGGTTCATAACTTCCCTCAATGACAAGGCCTCTAACATCTGATAGCCCTAACATCTGCTCAGTGCTAAGCTCTGCTGGTTGTAAAGAGTGTTGAAGACCAAACCTCTGCTTGAAGTTAAAAGTCTGTTGAAAGTCAAAGGTCTGATCACCCTTTGAAGAAGATATGATAAAGCTTAAACATGGTTAGCTCATCATTGGTTAGTATCCTAGTTGGGTAACCATAGTGTTTTGTATTTGTATCAGAGGTTAGCATTAGTAGTGGTTAGAGGTTGTTAGGATTAGTTAGATGTCATTGTGTTGGTGATGTCAGCAAAGATGCTTCAGAGGTTAGAATTGTACTATAAATAGATAGTGCATGTACTGTTCTACTTAGCTCACACACACACACACTTATCTTGTATAATCTAATCTCTGTGAGGATCGTGCTGAGGGGGAGTTAGTGATTCATGCATGATATTACTTGTATTCTTTTCAATCTTTTGAGTAATGAAAACATTGTGTGATGAAAGCTAATCTCTCATTTGATTGTGTTACAAAGTTTTAAATCGTCTTCCGCTGCAAGTTTTACATGTTTTATGTTATTTTGTATCCAATTTGTTTAAAACAACACAATCAGGTCAAACTCAGATCCTAACAATTGGTATCAGAGCTAGGTGTCAAATTCGATCTAACAATCAATTTGACATAAAAAGATCAGCTCAATTTCTGTGATACTGTGTTGTTCATATTTGTTGAAAAACAGAGTAAGAGTCAAATCACGTTACATACGAGTGCATAATTTGTGTTGGATTTTATGATGACTCCGTGATTAATGGTTATGAGTCGAGGTCTAGAAGACCAGATCAAAAGTAATGTGAATTTAGCATAAGCTTTTTGCAAAAATGTCTAAGGTTCTCAAAACATTACTGTAAATGATTCTGGATTGATTACTCTTTCCTTAAAAGCCTTCCAGTGAATATTACGACATTTGCCTATGGAAAGGGTAAAAAGGGGAATAGAAGAAAAATCATAAAACTCTAAAATTGTGTTTATCTCGAAACTTTTGATGTTATAAGAAAAGAGTATGAACATAAAACACTTAAGGGTTCACATCTCTGCTCATACAACTACTACGAAACAAACTGAGTGCAACCACTGTTTACAGTATATCCGGTAAATGATTATCTCAAGTTAGCAATTGCTTCAAAAGGACTTAGAACATCAATCAGATGAAATTGATTTATATATCAACGAAGTTTTACTAAATTTTTTTAACAGTAAAAACTTCATGTACATATCCGGACATGTATTAAACCTTTCATTTTTTAAAGGAATACATGATGAGCTTTTACTTGTTTTAGATAGTCAAAGCTCAAATACCTGCCCGGAAGTAAAACCTTTATTTATAGAAAGAAGGGAGTTACTTCTTGTTGATATAAATCAAAAGAATCTATTGATGGTCAAAGTTATTTCATAATCTGCTTATCTAGATCGAATTAGCAGATATTCACAACTCTCATCACAAGAGCTGTAGATGTTTAAAATAATTGTCAAAACTCATCCTCTGCTGATCTGAATATTTAATGATCAAAACATTGATGACATCAGACATCATTTATGAGGGATTGCTATAAAAAGGGGTTTGATTTCCTTATAACATGTCCAGTCTATAGATCAGTTGGGAGTTGTGCAAATAAAAAAAAATTGGAACTATCGGTCCTTGATAGCTTGATCTCTATGTCTGGAATGCTAAGCATGGATTAAAACAAATTTCTTTTATGATTCATGTGTAAATAACAGTAAAATTTTTCAGAAAATCAGAATTGATCCTTAAATATAGTTTAAAATTGAATTTTTTCATTAAATTCTCAAAGTCTGTTCAAAGCACTGGTGACACAAAAACACTGTTCGTTTAGAAAAGTCTATACACTGTCAAAAGTGTATCCTCTGATAGTTGCAAACACTTTTCTTATCCACTGATCAAAATTTCCAACAGTGCTTAGCCAAACAACTATCTTCCATTCACAAGCAGAGGTTACACGTGGACATATGTTATTCGACAGATGTTGCATCAAATGCCGCGTCATCATCACTTTTTCAGAAACCCTATAAAAACCTTGTTTTATCCAGAACAGAGAGTTCATCAAAACTGTGTCGATTTATAGGGAAACAGCCAAGTTCGCTTGACATGTGCATATGAGGTCAAGTTCGGGCGAACTTGTCTATCATATGACAAGTTCGGCTGAACTTGTCTGCCACATGTCAAGTTCGAGCGAACTTGTTCCCTTTTACACTGAAAACTCCGTATTTCGGTCGTGTGTTCGATTCTAACCTATACAATATTCAACACACACTCAATCTAGCCTGTTCGACAAGTGACGAACACAATAGTGCATCAACAGATTCCCCCTTGTTCGTTACTGTCGAAGCTTTATCTTGAACTTCAAAACTTTGAGCCGTGTTTGAATATTCTGCAACTTCAATCAAGGTGTCTGTCGATGTCGTCGAGACGCGTCAACAATTTCCCCCTTAATTGATGATCCGGGTTTGCATTAACAACTTTCAATTCCTCTGAAATCTCCAATTCAGAACTTTATCTTGCGTGGTTTCCGACTCCTCTTATTTACTTGACCGAAAAATTTTCTCGAATAACCATCAACTCGAAGCTAATCAATGCAGCAGCTTCTCCATTTCGACGATAACCGCATCCGAGTTCAGTTTTTGAATAAGCATTGAGCATCGAGAGTTTATTCCACACACTCCTAAAATATCAAAAACTCAACCGGCAATTTATAGAAACTTCGAATCACCGCATCGGAAAACTTCAAATCAACGAATACCTCGAAAATCTGAAATCCAGATTTCCGTAATCACAGTTAAGCACCCTTAAGAAAGATTTGATTAGCAAATCGGTAATCTGCTCAATCAGCAAATCTTCATCGGAAACAAATAATCTGGTAACACATCGAATCTGAGAAACATACGTCTATGATCAAAATCGCATTCTTCCTCTTCAGTCACAATGCCAGATATATAGCTATCTCTAGTAGATCAGCGCCACTTAATCACTAAACATCATCATCCAACAGCGTTAGTCCAAAGAGAAGAATGATTCATCTGCTTGAAGATTAAAAATAATGGCCACCAAAGGTTATCATAAGATTTCCTTGGTAATTTTGAAACCATCCGTCTACGGAGCTAGTCATTAATTCCTAAGATCATCACCGAACGTTTTGAACGTCCTTAGTTCCTCACTGGTACTAACGACTGCTAATCCAACTAACTGTTCCTTCATTGGAGATCAGGACTCTAACCCTTAAGCATCACTATGTATCATGAACTGAAAACTCGGAATTTCCTATGATCACTCGATGAATCCCGATCCTCTGCATTTCCTGATAATCTGCAATCGGTAACCACCCGAATACTGTTGCAGCAGTCACGAATTTAAAAATGTCGGAATCTTCAAATTTTGAAAAAAAATTATTCCCCCTCATTTTTGCAAATTCTGACCATACTGAAATTTTCACTGAAATTCCCCCTGAAATTCGGAACTTTCAGTATTTAACAAATGCGGATTTAACGTTTAGGCCCATTACTAGTCACGACACCTAAATGATCAACATTCTGTATCGGTATCAATGACTCTCCTGTTATCTTCAAAATTTTGTGACCGTATCACCAAATCCGTACTCTGAAGCTCTAGACGGTGTTCCCGAACATCCCAGTTCGTTCATCGAAAAGCCGAAAAATTTCTATCGCCAATTTTTTTCTGGACACTCATCCCATCTATACGATCAAAAAATTTTTTTAGGCTTCTGGACAACTTCGGGCGAACTTGTCCATAGTGTCACCAAGTGCCAAGTTCGGGCGAACTTGTTGGTCACACCAAGTTCGGGCAAACTTGGTTACAACTTCAACATATTTGATACAAGTTCGGGCGAACTTGATCAATGTGCTACAAGTTCGGGGGAACTTGATCTCTAGATCACAAGTTCGAGCGAACTTGAACATAATTTCAGTGAAAATCAGTCATGTTCGTGCGAACTTGATAAAAATCATGAAAACCCTTGTCAAGTTCGACCGAACTTGGTCCTTTTTACACTGAAAACTTCGTATTTCGGTCGTGTGTTTCATTCTAACCTATACAATATCAACACACGCTCAATCTAGCCTATTCGACAAGTGACGAACACAAGTGCATCAACATTTACACTCCTCCATCATCAACTGCATGTACTTGTGGTTTCGTAATAACATGCCTCGCTTTTCATGATGATTGTGCTTTCCTTTTTGAAGTAACCGGTATTTGCTCCAAGAAAGCCCAATCGTCTTGCTCATAGTTAGTACCGAATGTACCGTTAGTGATCGACATCAAATAACGAGCATCCTCTGAATTCAACCCCTCATGAAAAGCTTTCAATAAATCCCAAAGAGCAATGCCATGATGCGGACATTTTTTTATCATCATAGTATAGCTTTCAACGCCTCATGAAACATCTCTCCCGGTTGTTGTTGAAAGCTTCTCAAACTTCGTCTCGCAACATTGGTCTTTTGATCCATGAAAAATTCTTCCAAAAATCTTTGTTGCATATCAGCCCACGTATAAATGGATGCAGAAGGCAATGTATAGAACCATCTCTTCACCTTATCTTCTAAATAAAATTGGAAGAGAGAACCAACTTGACATCGTCGGATGAAAAACCTTGACTTCCAGTTGTATTGCAAATGGATTCATAAGCCTCCAAATAAAAGTAAGGTTATTTCGTTGCTAACCCCTTATACTTCGGTAAACTTTGGAGCGAGTTGGTTCTAACCTCAAATGTTCGTCCTTGTTGAACTTGAGAATCACCACTAGAGAAGAGTTACTGGCAATGACGGGTCAAAAATGAGCTTCAACTCCCCGCATCGCTTCTCTATTATGCCTTCTTGGGACACCTAATGGTACTCTTGGTTGACCCATTTGCCTTTGTATTTGCCTTTAAGGTGCAAATTGTTGAGGTGGTGGTGGAGGCATTCGTTGTCGTGGCATTTATCTTTGAACTTGTTGCCCTTGTTGAGGAACTTGTTGAAACACTTGTGGGTGTTGTCTAACAACCTCTTGAACAGGTTCCGGTTGTTGCCTTTGTGGATAGACAAATTCCCCTTGAGCTCCCATTTGAGTTCCATCGCCCCCCCCCATGTAATATCCTTCCCCATCATACCCTTCGAATTCATCTTCAAACCCATCACCATAACCATCATGTCGCATACCTATAGGTTGTATAAAAGAATGTTGTTGGTATTGCAATCTTGGTTACAGTTGTGGTTGTTAAAAGATTGATGTAGCATGGGTTGGTGGGTTTTGTTGAAATGAGAGTGGTAAATTATGTTGGGATGATGATTGACCGGATGTTGTGTCGGTGGATGAAGGTTGGTAACTAAAAGTAGGTTGGGTGCTCATAGGAATTGTGGCATCGGTAGGTTTCAATTCACTTGACGGTGTAGAAATCGTTGTAGAGAGTTGGAGTAGGAGTGGTTGGCATTGTTTGACCCATAGTGGGAGTTGGTGGATCCATTGTGTTTTTCGGTGTAGTAGGAGACCTAATAATCTTGTTCTCCCTAAGTAGGACTCGGTTTCTTCTAAGTGTTCAATCGATCTCCGAATCAAATTCTAGTGGTGATGACTTGTGAGAGCCTCTAGTATGCATACACCTGTAAGTACCTGCACACTAACACAACCAGTGTAAACCCGAAAATAGCAAACAAAAACTACAAAAGTTAACACACGTTGCGCACTACTCCCCGGCAACGACTGTGACATCCCGGTTTTTCAGATATCTTAAACGCACTACTTCACGGTTATTCATTCCTACGCTAAATTGATTCGGAGATTTAAATTGCACGCTCGAAATAATTACGATAACTTCGTGAACTTATCAAGTGACTTACATGCTATGTGTATTAAACGTTTATAAGTTCGGTGAGTTATTATGCCATGTTTCGAATTCGTGATTTTTAGTTATAAAATATAGATATAGTAAATAGATAAATGAATCGAACCGAGCCGCGAAACAAGTCGACCTCACTTCCTTGCGACTCAAGTAGTTAACCGAAAATTGAGGATCAAGTTTTAGACCCAAACCGACCCACCCAAAACCTTGCGGCGCGAGCACCCAACCGCAAACCCTTCCTCCTTTTTCTTTGCCCTCTTGCACTATATATACACATGTATGCATGTGTTATGTTTATATAAAAAAACAACAAACACAAAACCCTAGCCCAAGGAGCCGACGGCAGCCCCCTCTCCATCATTCCTCTCGGTCGCGATCCCCATTCAAACCCAAATCAACTACCATCTCGTTCCCAGGTTCGTTAATCTCCATTGTTAAAGGTTAGAGTTTTATGTTATTTCGCTAACCATGTAGGGTTTATGAACTATGGATCATGCTTGTATGTAATGGTAGAAAGTGTTATGATGTTAGTTCGATTGATTTTGCAAGTTTAGCGATTATGATGATTAGTTAGAATCAAGAATCATTAGGCTGCGTTTGGTGATAAAAACCATATATTATGATTAGGGTTTGCATGGGTATGATGTATATGATGATATAGGATTGGTAAATCTGTTCTTGATCGTTTATAATTAACGTATCGATTGTTTAAGCGTGTTATATAGCGATAAAATGCTAAAATCAGGATGCTGAATGATGTTTACAGCCAACTTCAACTGGCTGTAACTTGGTTATTATTTATCGAAAAACGGATTTTCTGAAGTCTAAAACGTAGATTTTTGAAAAACGCTTCTAATGGCGCTGGATTCATATTTTTCTGAAGTCGTTTGATATTTTTAAGTGGCCAATTAAGTGCAGTAACTGAAGCTGTGAAAATCCTGAATATTTGTTAGTTGTTTATCACGTCGGATCTAATAATCTGTAGAGAGTCGAATCACGAAATTTGTACAGTAACTAGAGATGTAAATTTCCGGGAAACTCCCACTGGAATTTTGTTAATTGGACGAACGGTGATTTTTAAATAAATTCTCCCGTGGACTGCAGTCAAAAAGCGACGAATCTAACTGTAGCCTTGTATATTAATATTTATGAATAATTGGTGAAGTGTTAGGACTTGAAAAAATTTATATAAATTCTACAGTATAGTTGACACCTTCCGTAAAATAATTGGAATTTTTGGAACGCTGGAACTATTTTATAAAAATCCTCGAAAACAGCCTAATTATGAGTATACAAGCTGAAACTTGATAACTTGCGAATGTGTGTACCAAAGTGTTGCATGGATTGGATTGTGTTCATGATAAATTGTTTTGATTACTATGTTGGTATGATGATAGTCGCATGTATGATTGAGTGTTAGGATTTGTTATTGTGTGTACCGCATTGTGTGTTAGTTATGTGTAGTGTTTGTATTGGTGTGTTCACACACTAACTTTAAATCAATTGACTTGTTAGGACGCAATTAACGGTCCCATCATTTGCAACTTCTGTGTTACACTAACCGAGCAACTAAAGGTGAGTTCACGGCCCCTAATTTTATCCGGTTTTAAACAACAGGGGGAGAAACATGTATACACTCTACAACTCTATCTCTTTACGTTATACGAAATTAACGTCATTAAACTATTCGGTAACTAAGTTATGTTAATGTACGTTATGGTCACTAAGCATCTATATCACACAAGTCCTCGACAAACTCTCGGATCGTTAGTATTGGGTTAGATAGCGGGGAAATTATAAGTAGTACTACTGGGCCCGACAAGCCCCACCCGAGCTAGTCGCGCTAGCCGACCGGGTATGGTCAACGGGTGATTAATTTGGCCTAACTTCGCCATGGTCAGTGATAGGCCTGGCAACACGGAGGCACAACAGTCAGCTTCGATCGCGAACACTTACGTGACATAACTTTAGGCTCGCTACCTACATGTTAACATTGAACTTAATTACGAATCAACAATATTATTCCGGGTTAGGGATAATGGAACCAACAACGTTATTATTCCGGGTTAGGAATAATGGAACATCATTATTATTCCGGGTAAGGAATAATGGAACCATCAGTATTATTCCGGGTTGGGAATAATGGAACTAAATCGTTATCCCGGGTTAGGGATAACGGGGGAAACAAACTTATAACCGAACTAATGAACATATAAAAACCTGTGAACTCACTCTTCTTTAATGTTGACACTTGTTTCTTTACATGTTTCTCAGGACGCTAGGAGCTCTAGGTGCACTCACTTGCATTGATCAAGACATCTTTTTATCGAGTCTCATTTACAAATATTGTTTGGGTTTTTCTTTTGTTTTGGCGTTTGTGTTGGCGCCCGTTCCTTTGCTTTACTTTAATGCTTCCGCTCAACTTTAAAAACTAATGCTTCCGCTAAACATTGAAACCAAACTAAGACAATCTAAAATTAACTATGAATGGTTAAACAAATGATTTTGGAAAACGTATTAACAAATCATATAGAGTCGTTCGACGTTACTAGTGTCTCAGATTCTGGTTTGTTCACACGCCTCGCGGTAAAACTCCGCAAGTGGAAATTGAGGGTGTGACAACGACACCAAAAATTTTGACGTGAGGTCGAAGACTCGCTAAAAAATAAACCAATTACACTACATAGATATTGGTAAGTGGGTACAAACACAATGAGTTTGTGGAAAATGTGTTTACTAAGTAGTTTTACAAATTAACTAAATCTAAACAAGAATGTAGAAAAGTAATTTCAAGAATTTGGTTGTTTGGTTTGATTAACTAAATTTAACTAAAAACACTTATAAAGGTTTTGATTCAGAAATGAAAGGAAATGTTCTCCCTCGGTTTCAGGTTTCTATGAATGTAAAATGAAAGTTTAATATGAGATGAACTACATAGACATATTTCGTGAATGTGCGTTTGATTGTGATAAAAGGGAACTGAGTACTTGGATTACAATAATGCAAGGTAGTCACCCGATAACCAGTTTAATATAGCCAACCCCGAATCCCTCCCAATAAATCTCGATTTCCAATGGCACCAAGAACTGATGGTTCAGAAAACGAAAATCAACAATATCAACAATATCAACAATTACAAATCAAAATCATAAACACCATAGCAATATAAAAAAAATGATAAAACACTTACTCAGAAATAACATAAACAATCATAAAACATTCAAGTCGAAACCTTACACTCCGAGGGAAAACATACGAAACTTAGCCACACATAATTCGTTTCATCATCACTTCAATCCTGTTGTCCGAATACATCCACAATGGAATAGCAAACATTAACTACTCCAAAATATTGTTCTTGTCACCTAAAAATCGCCCTCAAACTGTTCTAAACCGACCACAATGAAAAGTAGTTCAAAAGTCATAAAAACCATCACATATATAGGACTTACACTTTCTGCACCAGGCTCCCGAAAATTGAGTAAACGCGGTTTAGAAAGCAATGCACAAAAGCTCATTTTGTTAGAAAGGTACAAGTAAATCCAAGGCTGTCACATCATCCCCATGTTGAAAGAATTTCGTCCCGAAATTTAGTTAGCGGTAACGTCAGATTGCTGCTCAGCTGCAAAAAGGTGTGATATTTGCTTTTCATTTGGTCCTCTCTTTCCCATGTGAACTCCGGTCCACGCTTAGAGTTCCAACGAACCTTGACGATCGGTATCTTGCTGTGCCTTCGAGTCTTGATCTCACGATCCATGATCTCGATAGGTTGCTCCACAAAATGAAGTTGCTCATCCACTTAAAATCTCATCCAATGGAATGACTAGGGTCTCATCTGATAGGCACTTCTTCAGGTTGGACACATGAAAAAGTTGTGAACTCCACTGAGTTCGGCAGGAAGGTCTAACTGATAAGCTACGGGCTCGATAGCTTCGAAATCACAAATGGGCCTACGTACTGTGGATTTAGTTTGCCTCGTTTTCCGAAACGAATTACTCCCTTCCAGGGTGACACTTTCAGTAGGACGCGGTCACTACTTGAAATTCGAGCGGTTTGCGTCGTTGATCAGCGTAGCTTTTCTGTCGGTCTCGTGCCGCTACCATGCGGTTTCTGATTTGCACAATCTTTTCAGTAGCCTCAAGTATCAACTCAGGACCTGTGAGTTGACTATCACCGACTTCTGCCCAACAGACCGGTGATCTACATTTGCGACCGTACAATGCTTCAAACGGTGCTGCCTGAATACTCGTATGGTAACTGTTGTTATACGAGAATTCCACTAAAGGCAGATGGATTCCCAACTGTTCCCGAAGTCTACCACGCATACCTTAAGCATGTCCTCCAGGTCTGAATGGTCCTTTCACTTTGACCATCCGTCTGAGGGTGGTAAGCTGTGCTCATATCTAAGCGTGTATCAACGCTTTCTGAAGTGACTGCCAAAAGTTGGACGTGAAACGAGCATCCTGTCTGAAATGATGGACGTTGGCACTCCGTGCCGAGAAACTACTTCCTTAATGTAGATGTGAGTCAACTTATCCATCTTGTCTGTTTCTTTGGTCACTAGGAAGTGTGCAGACTTAGTTAGACTTACTTAGCTTTACCCGGGTGATACCGAATCGCGCATTCATAATCGTTCAGGAGTTCGACCTAGCGACGCTGTCGCATGTTCAACTCTTTCTGGTGGAAAATATGTTGGAGGCTCTTGTAATCCGTGTAAATTGTGCACCTTGTTCCATATAGATAGTGTCTCCAAATCTAAAATGCAAACACAACGCTCCCAATTCCAGGTCATGTGTCGTGTAGTTCTTCTCGTGAACCTTCAACTGTCAGGATGCATACGCGATGACCTTATCACGTTGCATGAGTACACATCCCAATCCTAGAATGGAAACGTCACAATATACCACAAAATCATTTGTCCCCTCTGGCAAGGACAAAATGGGCGCACTGCAAAGCTTTTGTTTCAGCAATTGAAATGCTGCTTCCTGTTTGTCACCCCAAGCATACTTAGTGTCCTTCTGAGTGAGAATGGTAAGCGGTTGTGTGATCTTTGAAAATCCCTTGATGAAACGTCTGTAGTAACCAGCCAAACCCAAAAATTGGCGGATCTCTGTAGGTGTCCTAGGTGCTTCCCAGTTCTTGATAGCATCGATCTTGGCGGGATCAACGTGTATACCCTTTTCATTCACGATATGCCCGAGGAACTGAACTTCCCGAATCCAGAAATCACACTTCGTAAACTTGGCATATAGTTTCTCATGTTGAAGTAGTTCCAGCAATAATCGCAGATGCTCAGCATGTTCTTCTTCACCCTTAGAGTAGATGAGTATATCATCGATGAACACGATGACGAACTTGTCGAGATACGCTTTCACACGCAGTTCATGAGGTCTATGAACACCGCGGGTGCATTGGTGAGACCGAAGGGCATCACCAAGAACTCATAATGGCCATACTGAGTGCGAAATGCCATCTTGGAGATATCCTCCTCCCTGACACGTAGCTGGTGATAACCGGACCGTAGATCAATCTTGGAGTAGTAGCTTGACCCTTGAAGCTGGTCGAAAAGATCGTCGATGCGAGGTAATGGGTATGGTTCTTGACAGTAACCTTATTGAGTTCCCTGTAGTCGATGCACATGCGGAAGGTCCCGTCCTTCTTCTTGACAAAAAGGACCGGAGCTCCCCATGGCGAAGTACTGGGTCAGATAAATCCTTTTTCCAACAATTCCTGAAGTTGGGTAAACAGCTCTTGCAGCTTGCTGGAGCTAAGCGGTACGGGCCTTGGCGATAGGAGTCGCATGGTTCGCCAATTCGATTTCAAACTCCACTTGTCGATGTGGTGGAAGACCAGGTAACTCCTCTGGAAACACATCGGGAAAGTCACGGACGACGGGGATATCTTCAATCCGCTTCTCGTCCTTAGGCTGCTCGGTGACCAGTGCGAGCAAAGCGAAGGAGTTCTTTCTCCGAAGATACTTCTGAGCTTGCATGTAAGAGATGATGTTTGTGACGGCGCCTACCTTCTCGCCTTGCACCATCAATACTTCGTCGTTAGAGAGCGGAATACGGATAGCTTTCTCCAAACAAAGAACTTCAGCTCGGACGTCGGATAGCCAGTCCATTCCGGCTACCACGTCAAAACTACCCAGGGTAGTTGTCATCGGATCAATGGTAAAGGTGTGACCCACGAGTTTAAGTTGACAGCCGGTTACTAAATGGGTCACATCTACAGATTTACCATCGGCTAGTTCTATGACGTAAGGGGTCTCTAGGGGTTTAAGCGTGAGATTTAGGTTCTTCCTAAAAGACTCAGATATAAAACTCTATCCGCACCCGTATCAAAAAGTACAGTAGCAAAATGATCATTAAGGGGAAACTTACCAGTGACCACATTCGAGTTGTTTCCGGCCTCTCCACGGCCCAGCGTGAATGTACGACCTTTGGCACCTCCTGTGCCACCATTTCCATTGTTGCCATTGTAGTTATTGTTGTTGTTGTTGTGGTGGTGGTGGTGGTTGTTATTGTTGTTCCCACCATTGTTGTTTGTTGCGAAGCTGCGGGCAGTCTCGCTTGAAATGGGCAGTGCTACCGCACTGATAGCATCCCGGTTATTACCTTGCTGCTGACCCTGGTGCTGGTTCTGATTTTGTCGAGACATGATCTCCCCGCGCACAATCGTTTTCCGCGTGTCCCGCTTTGCCACATCGTTGGCAGCGATTTCCGGCGCAAGGGCCGTGATGATGGAGGTCACAACGGTTACATTGCGGCTTTCGACCCGCATAGCCGCTCGAGTTCTAGGTGTTGTTGGCAGACTGATTGTTGTGACCCCGATTGTTGTTGAAATTGTTGGACGCTTCTGGTTTCCTTGTTGTGGCTTGGGCTGATGAAGGCTGTCGAGCAGGTGAGTCTTGAAATTTTCTTTTGTTGCAGGACATTTCAGTTGCACCCCTAGGTGGCAACTTCCTTTGCTCCACCGCCTTATCGGTGAGTTTATGCGCCAGCCTAATCGCTTGATACTCCGTCGTAGGGTTGCTAGACATTATCATGCCCTGGATCTCAGGAACCAGACCCCCAAGATAAAACTCAAGTCGTTTTTCGACGGTGTTAGCCAAATCGGGACATAGGAACACTAGATCATGATGTTTTGCGTGTATGCTTCAATTTCTGACCCTACCATCTTGTGGTTCCACAACACCTGTTCCAACTATTGAACTCTGTCTCGCGGACATATTCCTCCTTGATTAGGGCCTTAAATTCGGTCCAGGCCATTGCGTTCGCCGCAAGAAGTCCACACGTTTGGACTTGTGCGTTCCACCAGGTCAATGCCCCATCTTCCAACGTTGAAGCAGCATACTTGACCTTACTCGCTTCAAGCCAATTGCACATCTCGAAAAACCGATTCAGACTTTTCAATCCAACGGACCAGTCCTATGGGTCCTTCAACACCCGTGAACTTGCTCGGTTTCGCATCGAGGAACATCTTGTAGGGGTTAAGACCCCCACCTGAAGACAGAGGATAGGTAGTCAACGAGAAAGTCTACTACCCCAACTATTAGATTTTCCCATGAAAATTTAATAATGGTTACCTGCTGGTGGGTTTTGAACACCTGCCAGAGCAGCATTCACGTGTTCTTGGATTAAAGCGGCCAATTCTTCAGTTGACATGTTGAGATTTCCGCGACGACCGGTTGCCATTTCAGATCTTCGCAAGACAATCACAAACACACACCGATAAGTATATATCCAATATAGTTATCATATTCCACACTTAAATAATCACACAATTTATATCAAGCCGACAATTTAAACAATCAAAAGGAACATTCAATTAAATAAATTGCAATGTCTCACAAAATACAACCAAACATCTCAGTTTAATTATAAAATTTCAAGTTCAAACATAAGTGGAAACAAACAAACTAAAGGAAACAAAACGGGGATTGGCGAGACGAGTTAGTTTCTACGTCTCCATCTCCCAAGTCGCTATCATTGCCGTCATACTCTGCGGTGTTTTCAGCTTCAACAGCCAGGTCCTGTTCCGGCTCTTCTTCCTCCGGATCCTCCTCCGGGTCTTCCTCGGATCCTCCTCTTCTTCCTCTACCGGCGCTGGAGGGGCCGGTGATGGTGCGGGTACTTGGGACAGGTGGTGCTTGGTTCTGCTCAGTTCTTGAATCCTCCAACTGGACTCAAGAACTCTGTCTTTGAGCCAGTCAGCCCTCAGCCGCTCAGCACGAAAGTCCTTAGCTAAAAGTTTCGAACTTTCTTATTCTTATATTGCTCTTCCTCGAGCTCTCCAGTTTTACCAGTTAGTTGACGTATCATCCATCCCTGTGCTTTGATAGTCTCCTGCATTCTCTCTAGCTGTTCCTGTTGTTTCCTTAACACATCTCTAATTAGTTCCTGTTGTTTCCCCTACTCCTAAAGAGTTGACCGGTATAGCGGTGGTCGGACGGGAGGACGACTCCCCTCCTAGAGCGAGTCTTTTCCTAGCAGCTGAGCGTGTCTCCACGCCACGAGGTGGTGAGGGTTCGACCATGGGTGCCTTCCCCGGCGCCCTTGATTATCGAGATTTGTCGGATGATGATGATGACATAGCCTGCTGGGTTGGTGTAGTTAGTTACGTGTTGTGTATGTACCAAAATACGATATATATATTAATATATATATTGTAGCATAACACATAACAGGATATCACAGTTCGGTGCCAACTAAGTCTAGTGTCGTGTAACAGCCATAGTTTAGGTCTACTTTTAATGCGAACCTGGTTCTCTATAGCTAGAGGCTCTGATACCAATCTGTCACACCCTGAATTTCCACTTGCGGAGTTTTACCGCGAGGCGTGTGATCAAACCAGAATCTCAGACACTAGCAGTATCGAACGACTCTATATGATTTATTTAAACGTTTTCCAAAAAACATTTGTTTAACCATTCATAGTCATTTTCAAAATATCTTAGTTTCAAAATTTAGCGGAAGATTAAAGTAAAGTAACGGGCGCCAACACAAACGCCAAAACCAAAAATCCCAAACATTATTCGTAAATAAGACTCGATAAAAATGTCTTGATCAAATTCAAGTGAGTGCACCTAGCGCTCCTAGCGTCCTGAGAAACATGTAAAGAAACAAGCATCAACATTAAAGAAAAGTGAGTTCACAAGTTTATAAGTTCCAATTGGTTAAAAGTTTATTTTTCCCCGTTATCCCTAACCCGGGATAACGACATAGTTCCATTACTCCTAACCCGGAATAATAATGTTGGTTCGTAAATAAGTTCAATGTTAACATGTAGGTAGCGAGCCTAAAGTTACCTCACATAAGAGCTCACGATCGAAGCTGACTGTTGTTGCCTCAGTGTTGCCAGGTCTATCACTGACCATGGCGAAAGTTAGCCCAAATTAATCGCCAGTTGACCATTCCCGGTTGGCTAGCGCGACTAGCTCGGGTGGGGCTTGTCGGGCCCAGTAGTAATACCATAATTTCTCCGCTATCTAACCCAATACTAACGATCCGAGAGTTGGTTTAGGACTTCCGTGATAAAGCTACTAGTGACCATAACATACATTAACATTAACTTAGTTACCGAATAGTTTAACGACGTTAATTTCGCATAACGTAAAAGATAGAGTTATAGAGCGTATACATGTTTCTCCCCCTGTTGTCCAAAACCGGATAAAATAGGGTCCGTGAACTCACCTTAAGTTCCCTCGGTTAGAATAACGCAAAAGAAGCAAATGATAGGACCGCTAATCGCGTCCTAACATGCCAACCGATTTAAAGTTAGTGTGTGAACACACTGATACAAAACCCTACGCATAACTAACACACAGTGCAGCACACGTAATAACCAATTCGAAACCATAATCATGCGTGCAAAGTATCATCATACAAAATAATGATCAAACCAACTTTCATAAACACAGATTAACTCATACAACACTTTGGTACACACTAACGCAAGTTATCATGTTTCGGCTTGTACGCTCATAACTGGGCTGTTTTCAAGGATTTTTATAAAATAGTTCCAACTTTCCAAAAATTCCAATTTTTTACAGGAGATGTCAATTAGACTGTAGAATTTTGTGTAAAATTTTCAAACCCTAAATATTTAACAATTATTTATAAACATTATATACTAAGTTGCAGTCAGATTCATCGCTTTCTGACTGCAGTCAACGAGAAAAAATATTTAAAAATCATCGTTCATTCAATTAACAAAATTCCAGTGGGAGATTTCCGGAAATTCCCGTCTCCAGTTACAGTACAAATTTCATGTCCTAACCACCTACAGACTATGAGATCCGACTCGATAAACAACTAGCAAATTCTGCAGAATTTATGAGCTTCAGCTACTGCACTAAATGACCACTTAAAAATAGCAAACAACCTCAGAAAAATATGACATCCGGTGCCATTAGAAGCATTTTTCAAACATACACGTTTAGGCTTCAGAAAATCCACTTTTCAATAAATAATGATCAGGTTACAGCCAATTGAAGTTGGCTGTAAATGTCAATCAACAAACTGTTTTCGACTTTTATCGCATTAGAACATGTTTAAACGATCATGACGCTTAGTAATAATGATTAACAACAAGTTGACTTGTCAAATATCATCATATATATCAATATTCATGCAATCCCTAAATATTTATCATGATCTTTATCGCTAAAACGAGCCTACGGTTTTAGTATTCAACATATCATCACAACCGCAAAGATTCGCACATTCATCCGAACTAATCATAAATTACCACACCTTTTCATACTAATAATCCTACAAACACATAATCATGATCAATTACACAAACCCTAGTGTGAATCGCAAAACAATTAAACCCTAACCTTGAAACGATGATGATTAGTGAACCGGGACAAGCTTGGAACCAATCCGGGAGTAGAATTGCGACCTGGAGAGGGGGGGGGCTGCCGTCGACCTCCTTCTAGGGATTAGGGTTTTGTGTTTTTTTTAAACATCCCATGCATACAAACATTTATATATATAACAAGGGGGAAGGGGGGGCGGTTTGGGTAAGTGGCTTGGGCCTCAAGTTTGTGTTAATTCCTTGGGCCGCAAGGTGTGTGGGTCGCAAGGGGGTGTGGGTGGCGGGTTGGGTTTGCTTGGTCTCGAAGTCGAAACGTTTCACAAGCTTGGTTCGGTTTATAAATAAAAGTTACTAAGATATTATTTACTAAAATATTATTTGCGACATGGAGTTTATAAAATATTAAATCACAAACGTCTAATAGCGCATAGCACGTAATTTAGATACAGCCCGTCTAATAACACATAGCACGTAATTTAGATACAATCCGTCTAATAACACATAGCACGTGATTCACCCTATAGATTCATAAAGTTAAGCATAGTTATTGCGAGCGTGTAATTTAATTCTCCGAATTAAATCAGCGTAGGAGTGAATAACCGTAAAGTAGCGCGTTTAAGATACCTGAAAAACCGGGATGTCACATTCGGCTTAATTGTTCTACTAAAAGTTTTGACCCGTTTGCCCTACGTTGAGGTTTCACCGGATTGACATCGATCGACCATTACAATCATTCTCATCCTAGCAATTCCATTATTTGTACATCCTTTTGATTTCAATTATTCAAATATAGATAACTATTCTAGACAAAATAAGAAGTGAGATCGATAGTCTCTTACATTTAGCGTCTGTATTCATGATTGTTTCCTCGCCTCCTTTTGACCCATTTGCCTTCTGTGCTTGCGTCATCTTGACATGATGCTTATCCTTACATGTCACCACATTCACATTCTCGTTAGCATACAAGATTTTATATATCACCTATCATATATAGTTTATATCTCGCATTTGACTTTCACTTATCATTTGTAACAAGCACACGACATAGATTCAACAATGTATCATTCCAAATTCATGCAAATTTAACATATCATCAAGTATAACATATAAGGATCCATCATGCATCATTCAATCCTTCTGTTCTTACAGTCATATTAGAATTTATAATCATGTTATTCTCATACTCGTTAACTTTTCTGAAAAGTCAACGATCAAGAATGCAACCTCCAACTTAGGAACATATGTTGATATCGATGTAGTCGGTTAAGCTAATGGCACCATAAAAATTTCGTACCCATTTAGTGAAACACATACAACCATGTAATCACCTAGTTACATACAAAAATACACATAATTAATTTTACACATGCTAATGCTTTCATTATCTTATATTTGACAACTACATACAAGGTAGTCAATTAACATCATCATTCACTAGCAAGTTCATATGTTTTACTTTTAGCACACATTCACTTCCTAATTGCAAATTAAGTAATTGACATAACACATGGCGAGTATCACCTATTCAAACACAAGGTACAAGCCCCTGACGCATAATCTTTTCCAAAACGTACATTCAACCCGAATTCTTGTACGAGTTCCATCTATAGCACATTCTTCAAGTTAGTTTACTAGAAATTACATCATTATCATATTTCATTCATATATGTCAAGTCTTTCATACAATCTCACATCCTAACTTCACTTAGACATTTCATCATAGTTATAGTTATCACAGCCCAACCATTATTTCCTTCTTAGTCATTCATACTTGTCTCTAGTGCTAACATCGTTTTAGGTTTGTTACCATTACATGGTACTAAGTACATTCCCAGGTTAAACTCCATATTGTTTCATTCAGGTCGCCATGATTTGTCCGTTCATTTTTTTATTATTTAATTTTTGTTTGCATTACTTACTATACACGCTTACGCCTTGATTAATGACATTAAGTTTGAACTAAGAATTTAGTTCTTTTCTTGACCTCTAAAAGTCAAACCTTCTAAACCACGTCATACTTGTGTTACCATTTGTTCATATGGAAACATTATTCTGTCTATAACTTTCTATTTAACATTCATAAGTCAAATAACCTTATTATTTACATAAACAACGATCCGTGTCACGGTTCAGCCCGCCCCTTCATGAGCGTGTGCCAAAAACTAGATTGATCTTGTCCATCCATGTGATGAGCTTCCGCTCGTGTGCATCTTTTCACCAACTCTATTAGTTTTATCACGCAACAGTTCGACCATTCTCATCTACAAATTAAGGGTTAGCACATTTCATTCAGTTTCCTTCAAACTTGGCATTTATCAAATCATCTTGTTTACATACTAGCCCTTATTTTGATTCTTTTAAAACATTAGTTCATTTGACTCGTTCGTAATGGGTCAATACATGCTCGTTTATTAACATATCATTTTTATTCGTTTAACCCATTCATGACGGGTCAATACATAACCATTCTTTAACATGCTATTTTCATTCAGATATTCAATGTATTCGGTGTTATCTCACCTATATTTCTTCCACACATTTGTCACTTATTTGGTATACTACATTACATACTTCGTTTCTTCCACACATTTCTCACTTATTTGGTAGTTCATCAATTATATGCCAATTTCTCCAGTTTGACCTTTCAAGTTCAATCTGCCACGAATTACTTATTGTATACACATATTGGATCATGTGTTGTACTTACTTCCAATTCAAACATACTAATAAAACATCATTTCACCATTTTAGCAGTTTGCGGACAACTTTTCTTCCTCATCCATACTTATGTCATTCTTCGGGTCGTAGCCCGTCATTCACCACGACTCACATGAGTTGACTTCTAATATGTTTCTTACGAAATTCTGTTTATGTGACAATTAGCTTCATCTCCGTTGCCATCATATTGTCGTTGGTCTTACACTTACCCGTTTGACTTCAAGAAGGTCAGACGTCAATACATTTTTCGATAGGTTAATTTTATTCTTTTTAAACACAACCTATGACTTGCTTGTTCGTAAGTGCATCATATGTATATATGCATCATGTTAGTCAAGTGACCTACCTGACTCGACAAGGCTACTGGCACAACTTACTTACAAGATTTATACCTACCTTAGTAGGCGGAAGAAACACATTCCCTCCCTCACTCTTACCCATTCCCACTTGTTTATGGATTCGACCTTTTGTTCTTACGTGTTTGGTTTGCAGATACTTATGGATTCAAGTCTTTTCATTCTTACTTATGACTCTTTTATGTTCGATTTGTATTTGCTTACAGATTTTACCTTTCATTATTATGTTCCATTCTGATAAGTTTAATCCGTACATCAACTACAGATTCAAACTTTTTCATTCTTATAAGTTTGATCCGTACTCATCTACAGATTCAAACTTAATATTCATACCTTTCTTTCTTATATATTTGATCTGTACTTACCTACAGATTCAAACATTTTGTTATTATAGAATACTCTCATTTTCTTAAGATTCGTACAACTCCTTTTATCCACGCGCCAACCTACTTCCTGATTCTACCGGACATACCTGTGATTATTATCATGGTCTCACGAATGTCATATACTTCTTTATATGAATCACACATTATCGTTTGCCACCTACAAAAACAATTCTAGATCAATACTATTTCTTATTCATCCAATTTAAAATTTCATTTTGGGGTGTTACAAATCCACCCCCCTCCTAAAGCCTAACATGCATTAGCGAGTGCTTTTTTAGTAAAATTATCCATGACATTGAAGCATGGAAACGAAATGGGAACGACCGTCAAACCGCCCAAGCTGATGAGCATGGATGAATATGAAGCATGGAAAGAGAAATTTACCTACTGGGTTCAAGCCATGCACTTTGCTGGCTGGGTATCAATCGAAAGAGGCAACACTGTTCCGGTAGACGAGCATCATCAAGTTCTTGAGAAGTACAACTACTCGGCAGTTCAGAAAGATGAATATATCGCCGAGAAAAAGATGATCAGTCTCATTCAACAGTTAGTCAAAGAAGATATTCTAATTCTGTTACCAGAGTATACTACAGCAAGAGAGCTTTGGTTGTTGTTACAGAAGAAATACCAAGGCAGTGCTGAAATGATAAAAAACAAGAAAGCTCTCATTCTGAAAGAGTTCGATATCTTCAGCATGCTAAAGAATGAGACCATTAAGCAAATGATTGAGCGTTTTTGTCATCTCAAAGTGCAAATACGAAGACACGGTCTTAAGAAGACGGAACAAGAATACATCGACAAACTTGCTGACGCACTACCGGAGGGTGAATGGTCAATTATTTGATGGTTCTGAAGATAGTGATAAGTGGGAATTCTTCAAGTTGTCAACCTTTATCGATAAACTCGAAGGCCACAAAATGGAGTTTCTGAAGATAGCGAAGTCAAAGAACGCTAATGTTGTTCAAGACATTGGTTTGTACTACAAAACCGGAATGCAAGATAACATTTCGAGTCCAAAAATTGGAACTGCTTTTAGTGCAAATATGAATGCTTCTCCACAGAATCAGAACTATTCACAGCCACAGTATGACCAAAGTTCACAAAGTTCTTACTCGAGCATTGGTTCAAATTCAATGTATCAAAGCCAAGCAAACCAGAATCAACAACAAAGTTCTGATCCGAATGTATATAAATGCAACATTGCAGTGAATTTGAACAATGTTGTTTCAGAACAAGTTGCAAAACAACATATGTCACTACTCGCTACCGTTTTAGAATCTTATGAATGTCTTGTTGCCGGTAACATCGGAAACCCTGAGATGACCGCAGAAGATTATGACCAGGTAGACGAGGAAGAGCTCGAACTAATGGACATCAAATGGTCATTAGCTTCGATCATCAGGAGAGTGACAAAGTTCGTTGCACTCACAGGCCGTGACATAGGAAACTCCAGCAACAAATTGGGTTTTGACAAATCCAAAGTCACATGCTTTAAATGTCGACAGAAGGGACATTTTAAAAGAGAGTGTAAGAACACCAAGGCAAGCGGAAATCAAAGTCCTTTCGGAGGAGGGAATGAATATTACAAGAGGGCACTTCAATATAAACCGTTCCCAAAGAAAACTCAAGTTGAGATCCAAGAAAAGGCAAACAGCAGTACCACGGAGAAAGCCATGGTTGCATCCACAGAAGATGATGGTTTTGATTGGAATTCATATATCGGCAAAAAGACCGGAGTTGCTTTGATGGCTGAGATAGTTGAAGACACTTCTGTAGAGGAATCAACGGCAGCAGCTGAAGCAGCAGCAGCAGCAGCTAATGAGCAGCTATTGAATAAGCTCTTATCAAACAATATTTGCATCAACAGCAAGAAGAAGAAGAATATATCCACATGCAGAGACAAGGACTGTTATCTTCTAATTCTTGTGATAGTTTTGCAGGTCACTTTGATGGAAGCACGAAAGAACAAGTGGTTGAGGAGAAAAAGATTGATGAAGTGATCATTGATGTGACTCAAGAAATGAAAGTCGAAGACCTCAAGGACATGGCAGATAAAGCTTTAATGACGAATCTAACCAAGGTAGGTCCAGAGGTAAAAATTGTTGAGAAAGAAGTTGTCAAAGTACAAGTTGTAGAGGTTGAGAAACCTTGTACAAAATGTGCTTAACCTTGTGTCGAATGTACCGAAAAATCAAAGATTATCGCTGAATACAATGTGCATAACGATTTGTTAAAATATGATTATCGCACAATGAAAGAAGCGTATAACAAAATGAAAAATGATTATGGCAGACTCGACAGAAATAACATCGAACAACATGATAATATAAGAATGTTGAGTGGTACAGTAATGGATAAACAAAGAGCAATTAACACCTATATTAGCACCATTGCTGAAATCAAACAACAACTTCAAGACATGACAATCGAAACTGAAAGAGTTCGACAATTGTTAAGAAGTTATACCACCAACGCGTATGTTATCGATCACATTCTTCCGACAATCTCAAAGGAAGAAAAACCTAAAAAGAAAGCGGGCAAAGAATATAGCAATGTTCCTCCACCCCTTGCGAGAAATACTGTGTTAAATATGCAAACGGGATGGACAAGGCATTCAATGTTGAATTACTTTCTGAAAAGAAAGACGAGTTGCCAGAGAACATTGATATAGTCTATGCTAAATCTGATGAGGATAACAACGCTGTGGTTAACAAAGTGGTTGAAAATGTTTTAAGTGATATTGATGACGGCAGCTTCAAAAGCGCCAATGCGAGTTCTAAGAATTCAGACTCACAGACTGAAGATGACGATAAGTCATCAGAGGATGATCTAAGTGATGATCCTAATTTTGTAATGTACAAACTTAAGGATTCGGATAGATTATATTTTGATGACAGTTTCCCGATTCAGAATGTGAAGGAAGAATTGCTAGACAAATTCTTTAAACTCGTGGAAGTCACATCAGAGGAATTGGTAATTAATGAACGAAAATTCTATTCCAAACCTAAAAAAACAATTACCGAAGAAACGATGGTGATCATCCGGAAAATCGAAGAGCGGGGTTGGGTTTAGAAGAAGAAAGTGATGAATCTGTAAAGAAACCGTCACCATTTCATGAATATAAAAACAAAAACATGAATTTTGTATATGGGACGAGTACAGTTCATGAGGAGAATTTGATTGGTAAACAGTCAAATGATGAGTTCAAGAAGGAGAAAGAAATTCGAGATAAAGCCAAGATTACAAGTGGTGTCAAAACTTCAAGTAGGGTAAAACCACCTATTAAAGGACATCCACTTGATAATCGGACATGTTTCAAGTGCAATGAAATTGGTCATATGGCACGACAATGTCCGAAATCAAAACGGCTTATCTTCGAAGAAAAGAAGATTCAAATGTTGTTAAACCAAAGCAACCATGTTTGCAAAACCTGTAAAGATTTTGAAACGAAATGAATCAAAACAAGAAATTAAACCAAAGTCTGAAAAGACTTTTGAAAATTCCATTTCGAAAAAGGGTGAAACTTCTAGGTCTAATGAAAACAAGTTTTACATCAGAAAGGCTAATATCAAATCTCAAACCTGGATTGCCAAGAAAAGGTCAACAATATCTGGTGTTGTTAAGTCTGAGCTAGTAAAGACTAACAACACAAAAGAATCAAAGTCTAAAATCATTAAGTCTGAGCAGGTGAAGACTAGTGAGAATGTGAATGAAGTTAAAACAGAAATCAAGAACGATAATGTCAAATCTGTAAAAAAATAAGAAGAAAGTGAAATTTTCAAACATTAACATTGTTGAAACAGATGATGAATTTCATTTTGATGACGTTACTGAGTTTGAATATGATTTTGATGTTGGTTATCCAGCAAAACCCAAGACCAAGAAGGTTTGGGGAGCTTTTCACCTAATTTATGAATTTTGCAGGGGCTCCAAAGATCCGTACTCTCAAAGTGGATTTTGGATAGTGGAGCGTCCAGGCATATGATGGGAATGAAGGCATTGTTATTCGACATTAAAGCTATTAATGGTGGATATGTTGGATTTGCAGGAAATCAAGGTGGAAGGATAGTAGCCGAGGGAAAACTCTCCAATGGCGTAGTTTCATTTGATCGCTGTGAACTATATTGCAGAACTTGAGAACAATCTTCTGAGTATATCGCAGATTTGTGACAAGAAATTCATAGTCCATTTCAACGACAAAGAGTGTACTATCTTGAAGCCGGGATTCAAAATACCAGATGAGTGGATTCTGATGCGAGCACCACGAGAGAATGATTTATATGTTCTTGATATGGGTGTTGCTACCACTTCATCTAAATCAGCACAATGTTTTGTATCAAAGGCTATTGAAAAAGATTCTATTCTTTGGCATCGTAAGATGGGGCATATTCATTTGCGAAAAATGAATTTCTTGGTTCATAATGATCTTGTAGAAGGCGTAAATCTTCGAAGTTTTCAGATGTCTGATCATTGCTTGGAATGCAAGAAGGGAAAGCAGATCAAGAAATCTCATCCGAAGAAATTTCTAAACTCAATCAAGTAGCCATTAGAGCATCTCCACATAGACTTATTTGGTCCTGTAAATGTTCGAAGCATCTCAGGAGACTTATATTGCTTGGTCGTGACAGATGACTATTCGAGATATTCGTGGGTATACTTTCAAGAATCAAAAGACGAAACGTTCGAGAACTTGGTTATTCTATTCAAGAAACTCGAGAACATTTATCATCTGCCGGTCAGACGCATTAGAAGTGACAACATCACAGAGTTTAAGAATAACAAAATGAAGGAATTCTGCAACGCAAAAGGGATTATGAACGAGTTTAGTGCTCCCTATGCTCCACAGCAAAACGGAGTAGCTGAACGGAAAAACAGAACTTTGATTGAAACTGCGAGAACCATGCTTGCAGATTCTAAACTTCCTATCAACTTCTGGAGTGAAGCGGTTGCTGCGGCTTGCTACACGCTAAAATGGGTTCTCACTGTCAAACCAACAAAGAAAACATGTTTTGAGATGATAAACCGACGGAAGCCAAATTTGAAGTTCTTAGAACCATTCGGTGCACAATGTACCGTAATAGACCATGATGGCAAATTCGGAGCTAAATCTCTTGAAGGTTTCTTTGTCGGATATGCGAGTCCGTTAAGAAGAGTATATGTTGCTTCATTAAGAAAGGTTATTGAAGCACAGCACGTGGATTATTTCAATTACACGGATCCTATTCAAAGGAAAGGTGACGCGTGGCTGTTTAACTATCAAGACCTTTGGAAGTCATTTGACTTACCCAAAGAACCAACTGACGAAGAAGTTGCAGCGTTATATTATCTTCACCACTCAGCGAATCAAGAACAAATTGTTCGACCAATTGTGGTTAATCAACCCACGTTGGATCCGTCTTCTTCTGGTGCAAGTTTAAGCAATAGTGGTGTTTTGGCTGAAAATGTTTCTGAAACATTATCAACACCTGCTACTTTTCCAACAACTGCCTCTACTGAACCAGTGAATACAACATCGAGCCTAGTATGCCTCAGAATCAAAATTCTGATTCAGATGAAACACCAACATTTGATGCTGATAGGGAATCATCTTCTTCAGATGAAGAAGTGGAGCAGATAACAAATCTTCTTAATCAATCTGTAGTCCCGAACAACAGAAATGAAGCTTCATCAAGCTCTCCAAACATTGAATTGGTTGTTGATCTCAACATCACGAATCAGCAAAACTCAGTAGATGTTCCAAGTGAAGAATTATCGCGATCATATTCCTATCATCCGTCAACAAATATTATCGGAGAACTTCAAACTGGTGTTAGAACTCGAGGGAAAATTAATAAAGCACTCAGTTGTTTCTACACACGCGTTGCTACAACCCAGAACTATTGTTTCTATTCATGTTTCATCTCTCAGATTGAGCCTAAGACAGTTACTGAAGCTTTAGCCGATGAAAACTGGGTACAAGCAATGCAAGAAGAATTTTTGCAGTTTGAGAGTTGGGTGTGTGGCAGCTTGAAGACCTACCAGAAAATCAGAAAGCAATTGATACAAAATGGGTCTTTAAGTGTAAACGTGATGATAGAGGGGTTATTGTTCGTAACAAAGCTAGGCTTGTTGTCAAGGGATTTCACCAGCAGGAAGGGATAGACTACACGGAAGTCTATGCACTAGTGGATCGATTGGAATCTATTCGAATTTTTCTAGCTTTCGCATCATGGAAAAGATTTAAGGTCTATCAATTGGATGGCAAATCGGATTTTCTGTACGGCAAATTACGCGAAAAGGCGTACGTTGGACAACCACCGGGGTTTGTCGATCCACTTAACAAGAAGAAAGCGTACTTACTGGATAAAGCTCTTTATGGAATACACCAAGCCCCGAGAGCTTGGTACGAGACGTTATCGCAACATCTCGTCGGAAACGGCTTTATTAGAGGAACTGTGGATAGTACTCTTTTCACCAGAGAAGTTGATGGCCATCTGATTATAGTTCAAATCTACGTTGACGACATCATCTTTGGATCTACTAATGATAGTCTCTGCAAGGAGTTTGAGGGAATCATGAAAAAGAAATTCGAAATGTCCTCGATGGGCGAAATGAAGTTCTTTCTTGGTTTGCAAGTAGATCAGCTTCCGGATGGTATTTCTTCATCAGACTAAGTATGTTCACGACATCTTGAAGAAGTTTGGAATGGAAAGCTTTAAGCCTTTATCTACGCCTCTTGCTCTAAATCACGGCATTTGCGTTCACGAGACTGGAGCCAAAGTTGACGAGACATTATACAGATCGATGATTCGATCGCTGATGTATCTGACGGCATCGCACCCAGATATTATGTATCCAACCTGCCTATGTGCTGGATATCAGTCAAGCCCAAGGATTTTACACATGCAGATCGTGAAGCGTATCTTCAGATATCTAAAAGGATGCCCAAGCACCAGCTTGTGGTACCTGAAGAACGACAATTTTGGTCTCACAGGCTATGCTGATTTCGATTTTGGTGTAGATAATTTGAACTTAAAATCAACTACAGCGGGATGCCAGTTCTTCAGAACAAGAATGGGAACCTGGCAGTGTAAGAAACAGACTACGGTCGCTCTCTCTACCTGTGAAGCTGAGTATATCTCGGCCTCCAACTGTTGTTGACAAATTCTGTGGATTCAACAGCAGATGAGAGACTATGGTCTGCAATTTCTAGACACTCCGCTGTATGTTGATAACAAGGCAGCCATCGATATAACTAAAAATCCGGTTCATCACTCACGCAAAAAATACATTGAAATTCGTTATCATTTCATTCGTGATTGCTACGAAAAGAAATTGGTGCGAATAGAAAAAATCCACACCGACGAACAAAAGGTCGATTTTTATACCAAACCATTTTCTTTGTCACGATTTAAATACTTACTAAGAATTAATGGTATGAAAAATTTGCTTACAGTGCAGACGCTGAGGTTGAATACGGATCGGACGACAAGTTCGTGTGATCTACATTGGTTTGTAAATATTTTTCTATTTAGAATTTTGTTAAAAACAAAAAATCCGAAAAGACGTTTTTGATTTTAGGGGGAGAAATGTTAGAGAAAATACAAAAACATTTGAAAATTTTAAAATCCAAAAACATATAAACATTCAAAATGTACAAAAACATTAAAAAGACAAAAAGAATTCAGTGTCATAAAAGGAAATGATAGTACATCAGTGGACTATCACAGTATGCTAAAGAAATGTATAGTTTGAAAGTGATAAACGAGTCTTACTGTGGATGTGTCGATAGGCTTAACATGTTCAGTAAACTCTTTTCGAGATATAAACTAAATTTTACAACTGCTTCATCTTGTGGATTGACACATCTTGGATATATGGACTTAGTACTCCAAAATTTCATTTGAAAGATTGCCTGATTTTGAGATACGAGGTCTTTATAGATAGTTGATATCTGGGGTATTATACAACTTCTTCTGATTTTGCGGAAGCAATGGCCTAGAACTTCTATAATTCTTTCGCTTTAAACCCCCAAATTGCATGCAATATTGAAAAGTATCAAAAGATATAATCATATGCAATGCTGAAAAGATTCTTATGTGGAACACACTTTGAAGTCGAGCCTTCATCTCTTTGTCTGTACGGTAGTACTAACCTGAGCTCTCAAGGCCTCGCACAACCCAAATACAGATATCAATTATGCTATATTCACATGTAAGATGAAATCTAGGGAATCTGGATACGGGAGTATATTCAAGAAGTGGGAACCACAAATAAGTCAAGTTTCATGAATTCTATCTTAGCATATCTTGAAACAGTTGAAACATATGGTAAAGCTTAAGTGGACAAACATAACGACAATATAAGTAAACGAGTTTAAAACTTAATGTCTGTTAAAGGTCAACGGTACTGGTGATATATCTCAATCAACTGATATGATCCTTAGACATGAATTCACAAAAATATGTTTGTAAATATGTTTGTACATAGTTTACATTGATTATTACATTGTATTTAAGCTTTACAGATTAAAATAAAAAAAAGCTTTTTGGTGAGTTTTAGCATAAATTTACAAAAAACACAAAAAGATTTTATTTATACATTATTTTCAGCAAACCAATGTTGGAGAACGGATCTTCGAAGTCTGGTAAGTTGCTAGAACTGGTGGGAATCTCGTTGACAACCGGCTGGGAGCTAATCTGTTAAATATGAAAAGATAAAACGATAAAAAGTTCATTAATTTGAAACTTTGATTTGGAAAATTTCAACAGTTTGTTCGTAACGGGTCAAACCGGGTCATTAACTTGGACTCTGAGACAAATCGGTTAACCAAGGTCATTAGCTTGGACTTGGTCAACTGAGTGGATTTTCATAACTGGTAAAAAGTTGGAAAGTTCAGGGGTTAAAATGAAAAGTTGAAAAATTTTGAAATTTGTGGTTTGGCAAGTTCGGCCGAACTTGTTAAACTGATTCAAGTTTAACATCTAAGCAAGTTTGACCGAACTTGCTAAATGATGGCTGTGTTGTTTTAGAGTTAAGTTCACTCGGACTTGACTAGGCCTTCATGTTGGGATTAGCAAGTTCGCCCGAACTTGACATGGTATAAATACCATTCAAGTTCGGCCGAACTCATTTATCAGCCTTCTAATTCCTTTTGAGCGAACTTGAACTAGAGAGCATTTGAGCGAAATTGACAATTTTGAGTTGTTATTCTGCCCGATTGTAGTCCGTTTTTGGTGATTTACACACAAATTACCATGGCTGAGGTGAGATATTAGAGATTAATCCATATTGAACATTAACAAACAAAACCAGATCTAAAACTTAAAAACTGATAGATTTAGGAGTTGTTGGTTAAAATTGAGCATGGAATCAAGATCTACAACTAAAATCGACCGTATAACTCATTTTGATTGGTTTATAATGGACATTTGATTGTTTGAACATGTTTGTGGTCTTTTGCAGAAGACGACAAGTTCGGCCGAACTTGTTGTCAAGTTCGACGGATTTGTCCAAAACATGATTACAAGATCTAGAAGCAATCTTCGACCGAACTTGATTATAAAAGTCTGAATGTTGATTAATACAAGTTCGCCCGAACTTGCATTAATGTCTTGTGAATAAAAATGATTAACATGCATCTTCGACCGAACTTGTTGTTAAGAAAATTTGGATTGTTTTAAGTGTAAGTTCGCCCGAACTTATATATATAGAACATGTAATGGATGTATGTTCGGGTGAACTTAGTTAAAGCGAATTGTTATAACAGATATATCAAGTTCGCCCGAACTTATATAAATGTTAGAAAATTTTGTGAAATTTTTCTCGAAAATCGTGCTAATTGTTTTACGTTGTTTTTCAGGCACAAGTTCCAGCACGAATAATCTCTGTTGAGTTTTCAAAGACTCACAATACGTGCATCACGCTTAATAAAACGATTTGTCTGTCATTGAAGGAGTATGACAGTATTTTGAAGTGTCTAGAGGATAGTCATATTCGCCGAGCAATTACAGAGCGGACAGTGTCGTATCGATCACATGTTGTTCATTTCTGGATGAATGCGAGTTTAAGTGCTGATGAGAAGACGATCTCTTTTACAATGAAAGTAGGAAATGAAGTTAAGCCGATCAACGTAACTGAAGATGATATTCGAAGAATTTTGCATTTCAAAGAAAAAGAAGATGATCCGATTCATCTAGACGAAAAGATGGCCCGTGGCTGTTTTTTCCGCATGGGCTATAAAGGAAGTGTAAACAAACGACGCTGAAGAAAGGGGAAGTGCCTAACCCCTACAAGCTTCTGATTCATGCGTTAATTGATACATTTAGTCATTGCAAAGCCGGTTTGGATGATGTACATGATTATTTGGCTAGCATGGCAACGACGCTTATTTTGAAAAAGTCGTTCAACGTTTCGAAGTTAGTTTTCACTCACATGTTGAAGAGCATGGAAAATTCAAGATTGTGTCTTTAACCGAGGTTTATACAGATGTTAATTGACGAGAAATATCCTAACATTGCACGAGATCCAAATGATGTGCTTTATCTAGTTCATCTCGATTAAACTACAGTGAAGAAGCTTATCAAGTTCCAGAAACAAGCTTTAGCTCCTGTTGCCAAGCCGGTATTTGGAGCCATTAAAGATTCTAACTATATTTCGCCGCCAGACAACAAATGGAGAAAAGACGGTAGCGACAACGAGAAAGAACCTAAAGCTGAGAAGGAGTGGTTTAAAGAATTCAAACCAAAGGCAAGGAGCAAATGGTTCTTAAAGGCAGAGGCTGATAAGCTTAAAAATAAAGGTGGTGCAACGAAAGTTGAAACTATGCTTGTCGATGAAGAAGAACCTGAAAATGTTGAAGCAGTTGATGGATCGAGCACTGCATTTGTAATTGAAAGTCAAGAAACTGTAAAGTCAACTCAAGAAGAGGTAATTTCTGCTACTTCTGAGAATGAAGAATCTGATAAAGAGCCAGAAAAGACCGAGGCAGAAATTAGAGCAGAAAAGGAAAGGAAATTGGATGCAGATCTTGATCCTAATGCTGAAAAAGAATCTGACGAGTAGAGACCAAAGAAAAAGTCAAAGCGTACAAAGTCTCCAGCAATTGAAATATCAAGAAGACTACAGGGTCACCTCATAAAAAAGGAAAAAAAGCAAAGAAAGCTCAAAAGCTGTGAGCAAGAGGTACAAGAGTAAGGTGAAAAGCATAGAAGCCACACAAGAACCTTCTGGTGCTCAGGAGAAAGGAGCCACACAAGAACCTCCTCCACAAGAACCTCCTGTTATTGTTCATGTTGAAGCTGAAAGGCCAGGAGTTACACAAGAACCTCCTGTGTCTGGATTTGTTGAAGTTCCTATTGCTGAATCTCCTATTGATCAAAAGACTTGTGTTCCTAAAAGTTCTACTCCTAAGAAGTCAACACCAAAACTGCAACACCTAAAGATTCAACACCAAAGACACCAAGGGAAGTATGTTTGGTGATATGCCACACGGTCCAATCAGTCTCGAAGACTTGGATGAGTTTTTCCCATAAACTAATGCTGAGATGTTAGAAAAACTGTGAAGGTATTGGAAGAGAAAGTTGCAAAGAATGAGGTTGAAAAGGCTGAGCTTGTTAAGAAGGTGAATCAAGGTGAGGTTGAAAAGGAACTGCTTGATGATAAAATAAAGTGCTGGAGAATGAACGTGAATATTTCAAGGCGTTAATAGAAAGTCTGCAGGACGGAATTGAAAAACTACAGACAGAGATTGCAGAATTAAAGAAAATTCTAAGCATTGAACGATCGAAGATTTAACAGATTGCAGAAAGTGTTAGCAAACAATCTGAACATTGATTTCATCGCTGAATACTATCGTCTGGATGTCAAGAAGAAAAAGGAACGTGCTGAGAAAGAGTTAGCTAAAGGTGGTAAAGGGAAGCAGGTAGAGGGTGAAGCCCCTAAATCTTCTGCTGAGAAATCTTCTGATGTTCCTGAGAGACCAACTAAAGATGTTTCGAAAGCTTTTGAGTCTGATGTCCAAAAGGTTGATGAATCTGTCAAGCCTTCTGATCCTAATATTGTTTATGAAGAAAAAGGCAATGAAGAAGCTAAAAAAGATAAGAATGAAGATGAAGAGCAACAAGGTTATGAGGATTGGAACATTGAGGATGATGACGATGATTTTGATCAAGGTGGTGATGATTTTGATCAGGG
Source organism: Scalesia atractyloides (assembly GCA_947069175.1). Classification (NCBI taxonomy): domain Eukaryota; kingdom Viridiplantae; phylum Streptophyta; class Magnoliopsida; order Asterales; family Asteraceae; genus Scalesia; species Scalesia atractyloides. Next base: position 71,316,985 of record CAMTDV010000014.1, read on the forward strand.
AGGTACAGGTTTAAAGATCAATGAAGCTAAAGTATCTGATGAGTTTGATTTTTCTGACCTCATGGACGATGAATCGAATAGGATGGAAGATAAAAGCAAGGGGGAGTCAGGGCAGAAAGGGCCAACTGATGAAGATATTGATTTGTTAGATATTGATCGTTCGGTGAAGCCTGTGACTGCAGTACCTACGAAGCCTTTGATACTAATGTTGGAACATAATGTGGAAGAAGGTGAGTTTGTACATAATTACTTGAAAGAAGATCTGGTGAAACTAGTTGAAGTTGAAGCTGAGAACTTAGAGTTTGATTTTGAGGAAGTTATGAATGTTAACACATTTGAACCGAAAGAGTATCAGTATGAGAGAAGGTTTGAAGCTGATTGTATAATTGAGTGATAGTTGAAGATTGGTCTTCAGATAATGAATCAGATCAGAAAGCTAAATATGTTGGTGAAAATTCAGAAAGTTTTCCTACATTTGAAGAAATGTACAAACAGCTTAATGAAGAAATGTTGAAAGAAAAGATTGCTGAAGCGTTACGAGAAGGAAAGATTCCTAAACCGATGACCAAGAAGAGATAGCTGAAGCGAAAAAGTCCTGGTTCAAGGAGATGCCACGTGAACGTAAGTTTCAACGTCCACTAGCATTCTTCACCAGAGATAAAGATGTTTCTTTGGGGGATATACTGAGTTGGGGTTGGTTTAAAGAGCTCAACGTATATGCAATCAAAAGGGAATTTGGAGTGCAATACTTCAAATATCTTGCTGATTTCAAGACATTGTCGTACTGGGATACGGAAGAGTTAGTACAAACAGTGAATGTTACTTATCATATGAAGACAATAGATCAGTTGTTGTGGAAGATAATTAAGTACGAAGCTGTTAATGGTTGGAATCACTGGAAGCCATTTATTCCAAGACGAAGAGTAAAGATCAATAAGGTTATAGGGGAAAAGGACATAACTTTAATTATGAAACGTCCTAGACCATGAGGAATATGCCACCTATGCCGATCGAACAGAACTTCTATCCTTTATTGAAGTGGTGGAAAATAGATCCAGCTACTTACGAAGCAGTGATTGTGTTAAAATTTGAAGATCATCTGGATATTTCTAAGGAACGAGTTGAAGTGATGGGTCATCAGGGTATGAGAGGTTTGTGGAGGACGATAAGGATTCTAGATCCTATGTGGTTGATTAACTGCTCAAGAAGAATATAAAATGCCTTTTCTACAGTAAGATTGTTTTTGAAGAAAGAGAAAAGGTACAGGCGATGCAGTATCAGAAAGTTGTTAATGTTTGCATGCACGCGAAGTAAATTCAGGTAAAATGTGGTAAACGAAGTGGAGGGATCTGGAGAGAGTTGAATTTCTTAAAGAAGAAACCAGAAATGAGGCGATCAAAGAAAGAATGGAAAAAGCGGTAAGGCAAAGTTCGCTCAGAATGGCTAATTTAAAAGACCACCACCAACTAATCAGACGCCAGATCCGAAACAAGAACGACGAAGGAAGTCGTACAAGAACTTCTTCGGTTGTGTGCGTTAACGTTTATAAGAAGACAGAGTTTTGAAGATTGATACAAGACGAGACTATATCCAAGGGGGAGTCTGTTGGTGCATAATGTCTATGTCTTAGTCTTATATCGAGTCTGTATTGTATAGAGCTGAATAGGCTACGATATGAAGTATTTATGAAGTGTTGTAGCCAAGTTCGCCCATGTGCATGTAATGTATGCTTGTTCGGCCGAACTTGCTTATGCAAGTTCGGGTGAACTTGTGTCCTCTATGGCCGAACTTGGATGTGTATAAATACCTAGCTTAGATCTCTCATTTGTAACTTTGCATTTCAGAGGCGAAGCTCTGTCAGTTTGTAACCAGAACGTTTGATCTATAAACTGACGTTTAACTGATTAATTCTTGTCTATTGGTAAACACGATGTAATATTTCCGCTATTATGGACGTTAGATATCAAATTTAGGTTCCTAAGCATCGAGGATCGGTCCTACATACTCAGCAGTAAAATCTATTCCAAGGTTGTTACCTAAAACTTTCTGAAGCATATCGAACCTCTTGTTGCTTACTGCTCGTTCACTCTCTAAATCGTTTACCACTTTTCTGAGTCTTTCATTGTCACTGGTTAAGCTTTCAATCACAGCTTTCATAAACTCACGATCTTTTCCATAAATTTCATCCTTCCTTTTAACACTTTTTTCTCCTCTTCATTGGCCTTCATTTGTTTTTCTAACTCCTTGATTCAGTTTTCCAACTCAACAAGCATGGATTCATTAAATATATCGGCCAAAGAATCAACAGTAATTCCTTCATCAAAACCCCGTGGCGGAAGAGGAATATTTCCAAAGGCATCATAAAATTCACTTTCACGTTCTCGATCAGAAGTTTGACTTTGAGGTGTTTTCTATTTCGGAGCTGACTTTGGTGTTGGTTGCTTCAAAGTTGATTTTTGTTTCGGAGAAATCGGTTGTGCAGTAGCCGGTGGTTTTTGAACATTAGTGGATGATGTGATAACATGAATTTGTGATGTTGGTGGTGCAGTAGAAGTTGTTTCTTTCACAGGCTTTGATATCTTCAACTACTTACGCCTTGCTACAGCAACAAGCGACCCTGTAGCTTTCTTTGAATCACCAGCTTTCTGTTTGACACGCCTTGTTCTCTTTTAGGTCTTTCTTCTTCAGACTCATGTTCAGAAGGCTCGTATAAGTCATCACCTAGTTTCTTTAACCTTTCTTGCTCCAACTCCTCCCTAATCTGTCATTCTCTCACATCAATAGGATCTTCAGAATCTTCTTTGTCTGATGTAGCACTAATAACACCATGATCCTCAATTTCAATGTTCTGATCTTCAACATTTTCAGTTTCCACATTCTCTGCTTCAACATTTGCAACAGTACTCGCCTCAGGAGTTTCTTCAACATTGACAGGTTCATCTTCTGGCTCTTCAACTAATAAAGTATCGGCTTTCTTTGAAGATCCCTTATGTTTCTTTTTTCAGGCTCAGGTTTGATATACCAGTAGCTTCTCTTTTCTTTAAATCCCTCTAAGCTCTTTATCTCATCGCTTTCATCACCACTACCTTCTTTTCTCCACTTGTCATCAGGTGGTGTAATATAATCACTTTTGACAATAGCCCCAAGCATAGGCTTTGGAGTAGGTGGATTTTCTTGCCTTAGATAATGTTTAGTTTCCTCAATGTTTCATCATTCATGTGATGTAGATATAACACATCGCTATCCTTCTTTTCAAGATCTTTAAACTTGTCGTCAATCAACATCTGAGCGAACCTTGGATATAGCAGAAACTTGTCATTTCTAGTATTCTTTGACATGTGAGTGAATATGACATGTGAGAAATTGAATGGCTTGTTTAAAATTAATGTTGTAGCCATGCACATCATGTAATCTTGCATATCGTCAAAACCTCCTTTACGATGACTCTTGCGTGTATCAATGCATGTAAGAAAAACTGGTAAGGTCGACCGAGACCTCCTTTCTTGAAAGTTATAGTGTTAACATACCATCGAAATTCCATTCTGTAGAAACATCCTTTAACCATGCGCCCAGAGAATGCAATAGGATATGAATCTTTTTCGTTGAATTCCAAAACCCTATGAACATCTTCTTCAGTGATTTTGATCTCATGGTCGTCATTCTTTATTTTGACCGTAGATCTAATCGTCTTATCCGCTTCACTATATGATGCTGACGTCCAGAAGAAAGTAACGTGTGAACGATACGCCGTATGATGTTGCAGTAAAGCTTTCGTCACTGGCAGACATCCCATGAAATCTAGAACTTCTTTAAACGGTTCCAATCCAGGAAATCTTTCCATATCCAAAACACAACGCGTGTTATGAAACTTGGAATATCCCAACTGCATCAACATGACAAACTAAACACTTAAAAAATTACCAAAATTTTGACTCTTTAGGGTACTTCGTACGAATTATACCAACAACAGTCTTAATACACACACAATATTCTAATTCGCACGAATTGAGCCATTTATCAGTTTTATTTTATTTTTTCTTCTAATTCGTACGAATTGGAACTTTTTAACATCTTTGTTATGTTTTACACTACTTCGTATGAATCAGTCTAAAAACAATTTTGAAATATTGACACCGTAGTTCGTATGAACTAGGTCATCGTCTCCAAAATATCTGCAACATCAAATCTGGTTCAAACCCAAAATTGATGGTTCAAACAAGTGTTATTCATGCAGATTATTGATTTCATATTTTCAATTTCAAGTTTAACCATTAAGTCCTATCAGATCTACGTTCATTAAGTCTGACATGTTTAAAATATCAAAATTAACCGTCCAAACAACTGCTATTACTTGTGCCATTGATCTTGGTGTGCAAATCACCTAAATCAAACTAAAATTGAGTAGTATAACGACTTAAAACTTGCAATTTCACTAATTCGCACAAAGGATGTCAGAGAGAAAACACAGTGATAATGGTCCGTCGTCCGAATTAGGTTGCTATTTATACTCAACAACTTGTTCTAATTCGTACGAATTAGGTCTTAGACCTAAACCTCTAATTCGTACGAAGTTGGACATTTTAAATTCAAACTTTTTCAAAATTTCCAACTTTAACCCACTTGTTTTACCATTTTATCAGTTTTAGTAATACACTCAGTTGACCAAGTCCAAGTTAATGACCCTGGTTAACCGATTTGTTTGCCAAGTCCAACTTAATGACCTTGGTTTGACGCTTTATGAACAAATTGAAGTTTTCGGTAGTTTTAAAGTTTCAAATTAATGAACTTTTAAATCATTCAAAGCTTTTCATCATTTTTCATTAGCTCCCAAGCCTTGCATCAAGATTTTCATCAACATACACTTCTTTAATTAATTTTCCACCATTGGTAGTCGAAACTAAGATAGAAATAAAATATTTTTGAATTTTTCAAAGTTTATGCTAAAATACACCGAAAATCTTTTTGGGATCTTATGAAAATGAAATGTAAAGCACTATGTACAAACATATTTACAGACTTTTTTGAGAGTTCGTGTTTGAGGATCATATCAGTTTTTGAGACAAATCAACAGTACCATTGACCTTTATAAGACTTTATGTTTCAAAAACCAATTTCACTTACATTTTCAGTATGTTTTTCCTTTTAAACTTCAACACATTTTTCAATTGTTCTGAGATATGTTAGGTAGAATTAAGAACTTGGCTTAACTGTGTTTCCCACCACAGAATATACTCCCATATCAAGATTCCTGAGATTTCATCTTACAGGTGAGTATAGCTTAACTGATATCTGTGTCTGGGTTTGCGAGAACTTGAGAGCTCAGGTTTGTAACACCGTACCGACAAAGAGATGAAGGCTCGACTTTAAGGTGTTGTTCCAATATGGAATCTTTTGACTGCAATTGTTTGAATCTTTCGATACTTACAATTCGCTGCAGTTTTAGGGATTTTTAAGCAAAAGTATTATATAAGATCTAGGCCATTGCTTACGCAAAATCAGAAGAACTTGTATAATACCCCAGATATCAGTTATCTATACAGACCTAGTATCTCAGAATCAGGCAATCTCTCAAACAAAATTTTATAGTACCAAGTCCCGTATATCCGAGAGATGTTGACCCACAAATTAAGAAGTTGTAAATTTAGGTTTATATCCCAGAAACAATCTACTGAATGAGCAAAGCCTACTGCACATCCTCAGTGAGATTTGTTTTCTCAACTTTTTAAACACTACAATTCTTTAGCATACTGTGATAGTCCACTTTGTGATATCTATGATGATTCAATCATGTAACAATGTTAAACAAGTTTATCAATCAATGAAATTTTGTGTTATATTCACGAGTTTTGTGTTTTTATCATGACAATTGCACAGATTCAATTCTTGCACGATTCCAAACTCTCAAACGACTTCTGGAAGTGAAATCGCAAACTATTATGTAAACATAATAAGTTTAATGCTGAATGATGACACAAGCCAAACATACCTTAAATAACCTTTACATAACTTAGAAATAAGTTTTAAAGGGATTGGTATGCCAAAAACAAGCCTATTCGATTGCAGGGACTATTTACGACAAAATACGGAAGTCTGCCGATTCTTGTGGTGATGCACACTTCGAAACAAGAATCATAAGCTAAAAATACCCTAAATACCCTTAACTTAGCTTAGAAATAAGTTTCGAGGGCTTCGGTATGGCAAAATCACGCTTTTGTAACTTTAGGGGCTATTTTACAAATTCTGCAAAACTGTGTCTTTTCGCGTATTTCACTATCCGGAACTTGTACGGGCATCCAAAAATTTCTGTAATCATTAAAATCTTTATATTAGTGATTGGAATGCAAAAATATCATTAGTTACGCGTTTAGCGTTACGCACACGTTCGTTACGATTTTCGTTGTAATTAACCGAAAACCGCAACCGTACGACTAAACGAACCAACCTTTGGAACATTTTTTGATACATTTCAAGTTCCCTATGTTTTTAACGTCCTTATGGAGCTTAAAAATGGGGTTAACGAGTGCTAGAAGTGCCAAAACGCGTCAAAACAAGTTCAGGGGTCATTTCTGCCAAATTTGAAACTTTAGTCCCTGCAAGGCCCTTATGGACCGTAAGGCCTAACCCATATGGTCCATAAGGGGTGCCCAGCTCCCAGAAACATGGCCGCAGCTGGTTATTTTGTTCTTTGACTCATCAAACGACCCACCTTCCCTTCTGCATTTGACACCTAGGGGGACACTAATCAAGTTCGTTTGGTGACTCATGAATACTTGGCATGATTTGGTGAGCCCAAATTATCTATAAATAGCCATGTTCATCATACATGTGAACTTTTGATCAACTCATCCACGCTATAACCTGAAGTTGCAACAATCTCTGGAGATTCTATGTGATTCCTTGGCATTCCTATAGTGTTTGTAAGTGCTTTCAATCATGCTTTTTTCAATTCTTGTAGTTTAATTGGACTAAAAGTCACAAAGTTTGACTTTTGTTTAACTTCCAGATTTGATCATGAATTGATCAACATAAAGTCCATTTGAACCTTGCAATATGATGATAATCAAGATGGTTATGGTCCTTAATGATCATACCTACTGATTTCTCTCTTTTCTAGTCATTTTGACAAGTCAATGTTTTGGTCAAAACACGATAAATACACATTTTTATGATGGAACTGATTTCGAGTATCAAAACAGTTTGTTTTGGTACCAAAACTCTTTTATAAACTTAATTAGACATGTCTAAATCGTCACTCTTGTTTTAGTGCTTGTTTAGTGCCGTAAGTCTAGCGGTTTTGACCACTGCTTTGACTTACGAATCTGACCCGTTTGGTTGATCTTTGGACCCAACCAAATACATATTTATGACCACAATTATTAAGGGAATAACCCTCTGAGGTTATACCTTATGGTCATGTCATTTGGTTAGTGTTATGATAATTAGTTGATATAATCTTCAATAATGACCAAAATGCCATTTTTTCAAATAAATCAACTATAAACATATGTGACATACGTTTTGACATATAATCTGATTAAATAACATTATTAAACATGTTTTGGTAATTTAGAATTATCATAACACATATTTAACCATCCGAACACGTAGTTACTTAAAAGACGCATTAAAGTGGCTTAAACTACCTTAACGGGTCATAACGGGTCAAAAGCACTTAAGAATCATTCCAACTCAGAATGTTAACTTTATAAACCATTTCATATGAGCTCCAATACTCATTTGGTTTATAAGGTCTCATTCTATCCGTTCCGCCGATTAAACTCCCGATATTTACCCAATTATCCGATTATAGGACACACTTGATTTCACGGACTCTTGATCTTGGTTTATCTTCTTGAACAAGGACTTTATTGCAATCACAAGTGAGTACATAGTTCTCCTCTTTTATGTTTTGCAAATATTTTGGGGGGACTAATATGAGCAAGTTGTTTTCAAGCTTTCAAATTACAAAGCTATGGTTTATATTTAACATGACGATTTCAATAATGTGAACGAACTTGTTAGTGCGTTATATTCATAAGTAGAAGGACTATTCATTAACAATGGCCAAGCTGACCAGTAGTAAGTTACGACGCCTGGGACTGACAATCCCGTTACCAAAATTCCAGGGGTTTGTGGGGAAATTTGGGAAGTGACTGAAACTGTATTTGTAACAAACCCTTTGGTGGTTTGTTATACGATTAAGGGACCCTTTGGGTGGTCTCGAACAAGTCAACAAAGGTTTGAATGTATTCACGAAACGACCAAAAGTTTTCACAACTAAAACAATGGAACGATGAACGATTGGTTTATGACAAGGAACGATGAACGATTGGTTTATAACAAGAACAATGAACAATGTGGTTTACGACAAGGACAATGAACAATGGACGATTGGTTATGGTAAGTGATTTAGATAACAGGACGTGTTTAATGTGATAAAAGCATGGTGGATACGCCACCGGTACTTCCTATATATAAGTGCTTTTATCATATTACATACGTGGCGTTATTTGCATCACTTGGGCAAATGTTTTCAAACAATGACAGCAACGATTTTGAATTAAAGATATAAACCATAGAAGTTATTTCAAGACAATTTACAACCCGGATTTACAAAATAAATGATTTCGAGTCAAGGTTCATGGCTACTAGTTTTTACAAACTTTTAACCTCATGTTTTAATCGATTATCTATTGCAATATAATACATTTTTAAAACAAGGTTTTCACTTACGATTCTACTGGTCAAATTATATATTGCAATATATACAAAGCCATGGACTTGACACACTCACAAAACCTATGTACTCGCCAGCTTTCGTGCTGACTCGTTTTCACATATGTTTCAGGGAACAATGCTTGATGTTACTGATGCATGCTCACGTAGGAATGGACTTGGACTTTAGTGCCTTAAAACCAAGAAAGACAATTTCAATGCTTGTTTTGTTTGATTATTTTGTTTAAAAGTTCTATGACAATATAACAATGTAATCAATGTTTAATATTCAATAAAACGAATCTTCAATTACCATGCATTGTTGTAACAATCTGTTAACGTGACTCCCCGACGTTTCCATCAGCGGTTTGTTGTTTTTACGTGGTCGGGGTGTTACACCACTGATGCACTATCATTTTCTCATTTTACCTAAAACTCTTTTGCCTTTTTTTCAAGTTTTTGTACCTTTTGAATTTTATATGTTTTTGCATTTTCTCCAAATTTCTCCCCCTAAAATCAAAAACATATTTTTGGATTTTTGATTTTTAAGACAGAAATAAAATCTAACTAAAATAAAGTGACTAACCAATGAGGATTACAAAAACTCATCGTCAGACCCATATTCAACATCCTCCCCATCTGACAAAAGGTTTCATGCCATTTAATCTCATAAGATATTTAAATCTTATTCGTGTAAAAGCTTTGGTATAAAAATATGCCTTCTGTTCATTAGTATGGATTTTTTCAATTCTAATCAACTTTTTCTCGTGACAATCATGGATAAAGTGATTCCGAATTTCAGTATGTTTCGTTTTAGAATGTTGAACATGAGTTTTTGTTATGTCGATTGATTCCTTGTTATACTACATACAACGGTGTGTCAAGAAATTGCAAACCAAAGACTCTCATCTGTTGTTGTATCCACAAGAGTTGGGAAAAACAACTGGAAGCTGAAATGTACTCAGCTTCACAAGTCGAGAGAGCGACTTTGGTATGTTTCTTGCACTTCCAGGTTATAATACGAGTTCCAAAGAACTGGCAACAGACTTTGACCTAGACTATAACCTTCCTAGGACCCTAACGCGAGTTTTCTTGCGTTTAGATTTAAAATACAATACAATCATTTATCCTTAGGTGCTTACCAAAACAAATCCAAGAATTTCAAATCCGTTTTTGAAAATCAATCATCTATCCTTAGATGATTTGTTTTTGGCTTTATGCCTTTAAAGTTTTCAAAATCTCGTCAAAGTTTGGGTTTTAATAATGTGAACACGTGCAATATGGAAGGGTGAGTGCCTGTACCCTGAGTTTTCTGTCTAGGCTAGAGTGTTCGTACAAATCCACTTAATCGGACCAGTCACTCTTACCTGGTAACTCTTGGGGTGAGCGTCTACTTATAGGATAAAGCATGTCTTCGCGATACATTATAAGACCAATTTACTTTGACTAGTTACTGTGTGTCATTTGAATGTCTTGAGAGACAAATGAATGACCACAATCCTTGTTTCGTCGATATTTTTGATGCCTCTATTGATTTTTCCGAATGTCAATCTCACATATCTTCCTTCATGTTTTCTTTTAGAATGCCTCCTCGACGTGATACGACTCAAAATGCCGAAATGGCTGCACTTATCGCTCAACAAATGGCTGCGATCCTCCCGAACCTAGTGACTTAATTAAATCAAGCGAACAACAATAACAACAATGCACCAGCTCCGTGCAACTACAAACAATTCTGTTTGGCTAAACCACTTCAGTTCACTGGGTCTGAGGGAGCTACGGGACTTCTGCAATGGTTTGAGAGTCTCGAAAGCACGTTCCATTTTGTTCAATGCCCTAATGAGCGTAAAGTTGAGTTTGCATCGAGTGTGTTCAAAAAGAGAGCTCTTACATGGTGGAAGGTATTATGAGAGATAGAGGTGCCGAAGTGGCCTTGGCTCAAACCTGGGAGGAGCTTCGAGCTTTGATGATGAATGAATTCTGTCCTCGACACGAGCAGAGGGCGCTCAAGAAGAATTTCGTGACTTAAAGCAAGACAATGGCGGGAATCGTGCCTACACGGATTGATATGAGGAATTGAGCTTACTTTGTCCTACGATGGTGAAGCCTTTGGATAAGGCGATCGAGAAATATATCAATGGTTTACCCGATCCTGTGCAAGACATTGTTACTGGTAACAACCCTACATCCTGTTTGACAAGCTATTGATGTAGGACCGATCCTCGATGCTTAGGAACCTAGATTTGATATCTATTGTCCATAATATCGGAAATATTACCAATAGACAAGAATTAATCATTAAACGACAAGTTTACCAATAGACAAGAATTAATCAGTTAAACGTCAATTTTATTGATTAAACGTCAAGAATCCAAATTGACAGAGCTTCGCCTCAGAGATGCCAAAGTTACAAATGAAAGAGGCATGCTAGCTATTTATAGACTTGCAAGTCCGCTGGTGGAGGAGTGAAGTTCGGGCAATCTTGCTAAGGCAAATTCGGCCGAACTTGACATTACATGTGAATCTCCAACAACTTAACTACAATATACATAAATACTACATATTCTAGCCTATTCAACTCTATCTATACAGACTCAATATAAGACTAAGACATAGACATTCTGCACCAACAGACTCTCCCTTGGATATCGTCTTTGTCTTGTATCAGTCTTCAAAACTCTGTCTTCAAATAAACATTAACGAACACGACCGATGAAGTTCTTGTAAGGCTTCCTTCGTCGTTCTTGCTTCGGATCTGGCGTCTGATCTGTAGGAGGCACTTTGTTCATAAACTGAAATCTTCTAATACTTGTCTTTCTACCTTTCTCATGAATAGCTTCTAGACGCTTTTCTTCCATTTAAAAACTTAACCCATTCAGATCCCTCCAGCTTGTCTGCCACATCTTTCCTGAATTTACATCATGCGCATAGCAAACATTCACAACTCTTTGAAATTGCATAGCCTGTTCTTTTTCACGTTCCTCGAATACAATTTTGCTGTAGAACAAAGTTTTGATATCTTCTCTAGAATAGTTGAAAAGCCACATTGGATCTAGAATCCTGATCGCTCTCCATAATCCCCTCATGCCTTGAAATCCCAATATCTCAACTCTTTCCTTCATAATATCCAAATGTTCTTCAAATCGTAACATAATAACAGCTTCACATGTGGTTGGATCTATCTGCCACCACTTGAACACTGGATAGAAGTTCTGTTCAATAGGCATCAACGGCATGTTTCTCATCGCTCTTGGTCTTTTCATGATCACCGTTATATCCTTTTCTCCCGTTTTCTTGTTTGTCTTAATGCGGCGACCTGGAATAAACGGCTTCCAATATCTAAAACCTTTAACCGCTTCATACTTGATCATCTTCCACAATAACTGATATGTAACATTCACAATATAAACCAGCTCTTCAACATCCCAATATGGTAGAGTCTTAAAATCAGCTAGATATTTGAAGTATTGCACTCAAAATTCCCTTTCGATTGCATATACGTTCAACTCTTTAAACCAACCCCAACTCAGGATATCCCCCAATGACACATCCTTATCTCTAGTAAAGAAAGCTAGAGGACGTTGATACTTACGTTCGCGCGACATTTCTTTAAACCAAGATTTCTTCGCTTGAGCTATTTCCTCTTTCGTCATCGGCTTTAGAACTTTTCCTTCACGTAAAGATTCCTCAATCTTCTCTTTCAACGTATCTTCATCTAGTTGCTTGTACATCTCCTCAAATGTAGGAAAACTATTTGTATTAGGACCGACGTACTTTGCAGTTTGATCTGTTTCGTCATCAGAAGACCAATCTTCAACAATCACTCTATTGCATTCATCAGCTTCAAATCTTCTAATGTACTGATAATCATTTGGCTCAAAAGTGTTAACATTCAACACTTCCTCTTCAAAATCAAACTCTAGTGATTCTGCATCAACTTCAATCAACTTTGCAAGATCTTCTTTGGTATACTTGTGCACGAATTCACCTTCTTCAACATTATGTTCAAGCATCAAGATCATAGGCTTTGTCGCAGCAACAGGCTTTGCAAATCTATCAACATTCGATATATCAATATCAATCATATCAACATCATCAGTTGGCTCGGTTTGCCCTGACTCCCCCTGAATCTGATCATCCATCTTATTAGATTCATCGTCCATTAGAGAAGAAAAATCAATGTCATCAGAAACTTTTCCTTCACTGATTCTCATACCAACTCCCTCCCTGATCGTCATCACCATCATCATCATCAGCAACATTCCAATCTTCATACTCAGAATCGTCTTTCTTATAGTCCTCATCTTTATCCTCTTTCTCTGCTTCTTCATCGTCCTTATCTTCAGAAGCAACGATAATATCAGAAGGCTTGACAGATTCGTCAACCTTTGGAGTATCAGACTCAGAAGCTATAACAACATCATCAACAGACTTCTCTACAGCTTCAGATGATTTAGCGGCTTCACCCTCAACACTTTTACCTTTGCCACTTGCTGCTAATTCTTTTTCAGATCTTTCCTTAGCTTCCTGATAATCCAGACGATCATATTCAGAGATGAAATCAATCCCAAGTGCATTAGATAACACTTTCTGCATTCTTGTGCATCTACGATCATTTAGGGCTTGGATTGACTTTAGATCAGCAACTTCTATATGCAGCTTCTCATTTGCATCTAGCAGACTCTCAGTTAGGGCTTTGAAGTATTCTCGTTCATTCTCCAACACTTTGACCTTATCGTCCAACATCTCTTTCTCAACTGTGCTCTGATTCATTTTCTTTACCATTTTAGCTTTCTCAACTTCATTTTGTTGAACTTTCTCTTCTAAAATCTTCACACATTTTTCAAGAAGATCAACAATCGTCTCTGGAAAGAAATCATTTAGATCTTGAAGACTAATTGGATCATTATGCATATCACCAAACAAATTGGCCCTTGGAGTAGACTTTGGAGTAGCAGTCTGTGGTGTAGTCTTCTTTGGAGTAGAACTTTCAAAATGTGAAGTCGTTGGAGCAACAGGAGATTGAATAATAGGCACTTCCAATAAACCAGACACAGGAGGTTCTTGTGTTGCTCCTCGCCTTTCAGCTTCCGATGAAATGATCACAGGAGGTTCTTGTATGACTCCTGGACGTTCAGCTTCACTTGTAACAACAACAGGAGGTTCTTGTGTAACTCCTTCTCCTGTGCGCCAGAAGGTTCTTGTGTAACTCCTGCGCTTTTCAGCTTTCCCTTATATCGTTTACTAACTGGCTTTTGAGCTTTCTTTGTTTTCTTCCTGCCTTTTGTCTGAGGAGACCCTGTAGTCTTTGTCGATGAAACTTTAGCAGATTTCACCCGGTTAGCTTTTTTCTTGGGTCTTTCCTCGTCAGATTCTTTCTCAAGGTTTGGATCAAAATCAGCATCAGTCTATTTGGCTCTTTCTGCCTCAGTCTCTGCTGTTGTTTTCTTTGTAACTCTTTCAAAGAATCATCAGAATCATCATTCTCTGAAGTAGCTGATATCACATCATCTTCTTGAGTCGTCTTAACTGTTTCCTGACTCTCAACAACCACTACTGCACTAGAACCAGCTTCAGCTTGAAACATTTTCTGGTTCTTCTTCATCAATAAGCATCGTATCGACTTCCTTTGCAGCATGTTTCTTTTAGGGTTATCAACTTCAGCCTTTAAAACCAATCACTGCGAGCTTTCGGCTTGAAACCTTTAAACCACTCTTTCTCAGCATTCAACTCATTCTCATCACCGCTATCGTCTTTTCTCCATTTGTTATCAACCGGCGCTATACAATTTTCATCTTTGATAGCCCGAAATACTGGCTTTGCCACCGGTGCTGAGTCTTACTTTTGAAACTTTAACAACTTCTTCACAGTTGTATCATTAAGATGACTGAGATATAAGTCATCATTCAGATCACGTGCAATGTTTGTGAATTTCTCATCGATTAGCATCCGCACGAATCTTGGATACAAGCATAACCTTGAATCATCCATATTTCTCGACATAAGTGTAAACACAAGCTTTGAATAGTTTAACTGCTTTTTCAAAATTAACGCCATTGCCATACAGGCCATATAATCTTGAACATCGTCAAGGCCCGCTTTTCGGTGACTGAAAGTGTGTATGATAGCATGCATAAGGAGCTTGTAGGGGTTAGGTACTTCCCCCTTCTTCAAGGTTGGCTTAATAGCACTGCCCTTGTATCCCATTATGTAAAAACAACCTCTAACCATCTTCTCGTCCAAGAAAATTGGATCGTCTTTGTCATCAATGAATTGTAGGATCCTGCGAATATAATCTTCTGTAACAGTGATTGCTTTAACTTCATTTCCGACTTGCACAGATGAAATAATAGACTTCTTATCTTCACTGAGACTCGCGCTTGTCCAAAAGTGATAAGTGTGAGTCCTGTAAGATACAGTACGTTCCGTAATAGCTTGATGAATAGGACACTCTTTCAGAAACTTTAAAATGTTGTCGTATTCTTTCAGTGATGGACATATCGTCTTGTCGAGAGTGATACATGTATTGTGGAACTTAGAAAAATCCATAGCAATTACACGCGCTGGAACTTGACCCTGAAAAATGACGCAAAACAATTAGCACGCATTACAAGAAAAAGTTACAAATTTTTTTTCAACACTTTTTCATCAAGTTCGGGCGAACTTGATGAGTGTATAACAAACTGAATTTGACAAGTTCGCCCGAACATGCCTTACACAACATGTTCATCATTCAAGTATAAGTTCGGGCGAACTTATATCATTCAACCTTTAATCTTTAACTCCTAAGTTCAATCGAACTTCCATCACAATCAAACTTTCTAAGTTAATCTTTAAGTTCGGTCGAACATGTGCTTACATCAGATATATCCAGACTTTGTATGCAAGTTTGGTCGAACTTGATAACAAGTTCGGCCGAACTTGATAACAAGTTCGGCCGAACTTGTTATCTTCTTCAAACAACAAACCTGTTCATCATGATATAAATGATTTCAATCAAATTCAAATCATTTTTACGGTCGATTTATGCTTTTGATTATGATTTTATATTCAATTTTGGTTCAATATACCCTAGATCTATCATTTTTAACAATTATAGATCTGAATTCATCATTAACAGTCCAATTAGCAATTCAATCAACCAGTACACACCTCTTCCATTGACAGTGGTGTGCGAATCACCAATATCAACTCAAATTTGGGCAGTATAACGTTACAATTTTGCCAAAATCACACAATCGCTCAAATCTCGTAAGTTCGCTCAGAGTGTTTTGGGAACAGATGAGTGAGTTCGGCCGAACTTGCTGAATATAAATACCCATGCAAGTTCGGGCGAACTTGCAAAGCCCAAGTTATAGGCCCATTCAAGTCCATGCGAACTTATGATTTCTCAAACAGCCATCACTGCAAGTTCGGTTGAACTTGCTGCAAAGTTAAACTTTGTTCAGTTTGACAAGTTCGGCCGAACTTGCCAAACCTAACTTCAATTTTTTTCAAATTTTGCATTTTAGACCCTGGATTTTTTAACTTTTACCAGTTATGAAAATCCACTTAGTTAACCAAGTCCAAGTTAAGGACCTTGGTTAACCAACTTGTCTGCCGAGTCCAAGTTAATGACCCTGGTTTGACCCGTTACGAACAAACTGTTGATATTTTCAAAAACAAAGTTTCAAATTAATGAACTTTTCATCATTTTTGCCTTTCAGATTTTACAGATTAGCTCCCAGCCCGTTGTCAATGAGATTCCCACCAGTTTAGCACTCCGTTCTCCAACATTGGTTTGATGAAAACAATGTAGAAACAAAATCTTTTTGTATTTTTGTAAGTTTTATGCTAAAACACACTGAAAATCTTTTTGGATTTAATCTGTAAAGCTGATAAACTATGTACAGAACAAAGTAAACTATGTACAAACATATTTACAGACATATTTTTGTGAATTCGTGTCCAAGGATCATATCAGTTAAATGAGACATATCACCAGTACCGTTGACCTTTATAAGACTTTAAGTTTTAAACTCGTTTACCTAGATTGTCGATATATTTGTCCACTTAAATTTAACCACGTTTCTCAACTATTTCAAGATATGTTAAGGTATGATTTATGAAACATGACTTATCTGCGGTTCTCACTTCTTGAATATACTCACGTATCAAGATTCCCTAGATTTCATCTTACAGGTTAATATAGTGTAATTGATATCTGTATCTGGGTTAGTGCGAGGCCTTGAGAGCTTAGGTTAATACCACCGTATCGACAAAGAGATGAAGGCTCGACTTTAGGTGTGTTCCACTTAAGGAATCTTTTTAGCACTACAAATGATTAGATCTTTCGATACTTTTCAAAGTTGCATGCAGTGCAGGGTTTATAGAGAAAGTATTATAGAAGTTCTAGGTTATTGCTTCCGCAAAATCATAAGAACTTGTATAATACCCCAGATATCAACTATAAATAAAGACCTCATATCTCAGAATCAGGCAATCTCTCCAACGAAATTTCAGAGTACTAAGTCCATATATCCAAGATGTGTTAATCCACAAGATTAAGCAGTTGTAAAATTTAGTTTATATCTCGAAAACAGTTTGCTGAACGTGTTAAGCCTATCGACATATCCACAGTAAGACTTGTTTATCACTTTTCAACTTTATCTTTCTTTAGCATACTGTGATAGTCCACTGATATACTATCATTTCCTTTTTGTGACACTTAATTCTTTTTGTCTTTTTTCAATGTTTTTTTACTTTTTGCATTTTTCATATGTTTTTGGATTTTAAAATTTTCAAATGTTTTTGTATTTTCTCTAACATTTCTCCCCCTAAAATCAAAAACATCTTTTTGTATTTAAGTTTTTAATAAAATTCTAAACTAGAATGATATAGACAAACCAATGTGGATCACGCGAACTCGTCGTCCGACCCGTATTCAACCTCAGCGTCCGCACCTGTCAGCAAATTTTTCATACCATTAATTCTTAACAAGTATTTAAACCGTGATAAAGAAAATGGTTTGGTATAAAAATCAGCCTTTTGTTCGTCGGTGTGGAAACACAATTCTAATCAGAAGTAGGCTATTCGAAACTAAAAGTTATGTAAATACACAAAGTTAAACACATAAGAACGCCGGTTTTCGACCACACATCACAACCAAATCCTGGTAATCCTAATCCTGATAACCATCCCCCACAACGTCCCTATTCTTACAAAGATTTTATGTCGTGTAAACCTTTAGAATTTCACAGTACTAATGGACATAATGGGATAGTTAACTGGATTGAGAAAATGGAAGAGGTTATTAAATGTTTGTAATTGCCCGGACGACTGTGTTTTTATGTATGCCACATGTACATTTCAAGACCATGCGTTAACATGGTGGAATACAGTTCTTCAGACTCGTGGCCAGGAAGCCATTAACCAAATGAGATGGGAAGAATTGAATCAGATCGTGATGAACCAATTTTGTCCTAAGAATGAAATTCAGAAGTTAGAACATGAGTTCTGGAATTTACGAATGCAAGGCGCCGACCACATCGGCTACACCAACAGATTTCATGATTTAGTGCGACTTTACCTGATATGGTGAGACCTGAACATAAGCGGATTGAAAGGTATATATGGGGTTTAGCTTAGAAGGTTAGGAGTATTGTGATTCGGTTGATCATCCCACAATGCAGAGTGTCGTAGAGAGGTCAGGCACTATTACTTTTGACATGGTACGAAGAAATATACTGAAGATGCCCAATGATGAAACAAGTGGGAAACGTAGTGCGGACGAGTATAAGGCGGAGAATAGTCAGGGTAATAAGCGTAATAGGACCACTTCCAGAAATTATAGCATGACAGCAACAAAGAAGAAACCAAGAGGATACAAGGGAAATCTTCCCCAGTGTAAAAACTGTGGGTTTCATCATGTAGGTAGTTGTCGTATTTGTAATAGATGTCATAAACCCGGCCACTTTGCAAGGGAATGCAAAGCACCCATAGGAAACCAGCCTGGACAACCAAAAACCCGCTCACAAACACAACAACCCCAACCCTTACAAAAACGTCCCCAACAACAACAGTAAGTGCCACTCCGAGCGTGCTACGGATGTTGTAGTACCGAACACTTGAGGAACACATGTCCCCAGATTTACCGTGGAATGGGTGGAAGGCAAGCACAAGGGCAGACATCCAATGCGGACCAGGCTAGAGGGCGTGCATTCATTATGAGAGCTGATGATGCACGACATGACCCTAACATCGTCACAGGTATTTTCTTAGTTTCCGGACATTACGCCTCAGTATTATTTGATACCGGTGATGATAGAAGCTTTATCTCTCTTAAGTTTCAATCCCTTCTTGAAATGTTGCCAAGTGAATTAGGATGCCCTTATTTTATAGATTGGCCGATGGTAGATTTATAACTACTAACAAAATAATTTGAGACTGCACTCTAACCCTTTTATAACTACTATGATCGGATCGCTGATGTATCTGACTGCGAGCCGTGCAGACATTATGTTTGTTGTTTGCAACTGCGCGTGATATCTAGCTAATCCTAAATCTTCTCATCTTAATGTTGTTAAACGAATCTTTCAATATCTTAAAGGCATACCTCGGTTTGTCTTATGGTATCCGAAAGATTCTAATTTTGACCTGTTTGCATTTTTTGATAGCAATTTTGGAGGCACTAGCAGTGACAGGAAATCCACATCAGCCGGTTGTCAATTTTTGGGTGATAGGCTCATTTCTTGACAATGCAAGACACAGCAAACGGTGGCAATCTCCACAGGTGAGGCTGAATATGTTGCGGCTTCTGCGTCTTGCTCTCAAGTGGTGTGGATGCAACATCAATTGCAGGATTACGGTTTAACTTATCTTAATACTACCATTTACTGTGACAATGATGCTGCTATTCAAATTGTGAAAAATCTTGTCTTCCACTCAAAAACCAAGCACGTTGATATAAAAGTTCAGTTGATACGAGACTGTTTTGACAGAGGTCTTATCAAACTGGAACAAATCGACATAGACGCAAATGCTGCCGATTTGTTCACAAAACCTGTTAGGAGTTTGAAATTTCAGGTGCTTGTGAATTTTCTGAAAATGATCCGATACACTGAATGAGCATGTTTTTGTAGGTAAATTTGTACATATGCAAAAATTTAGGGGAGAAATTTTGAAAAATAAAAAAACATTGAAAATTCTGAAATTATGAAAAATAAAAACACATCAAAAATTCTAAAAAACACAAAAAGAATCAGTGCATGACATGGGAAATGAAATGAAATTTCACATTGGGTATAGGGCTGACTCATGTAAAACCAGTATCGAAATAGTTTTACTGTAGAAGGATATGTTGGTAGGCTCTATCCTTAAGGCTGGAAACAGTGGTTGCTTCTTTAGAACTTAAACCTGTACATGACCTCAGGAAAGAACATGACTTGGAATTAGCTCATTTCTATTTGAATGCTTGTGTGATGTCCTGATGCACACAATTTTGGTCTAGTTCTGAAATCTTTTCTGAAATAGTCATGTATCTCCTCTGTTTTGTGTGAGCAAAGACCTGGAGGTGCTAGGCAGCGTTAGCTTCTATTTTGCGTGAGCAAATACCTAGCTGTACGTTTGTCGCCTTATAGATCACTTTACACCCGAAAAAGGCCCTCTAGTGCCCAAAAGAAACCCAAGAAACCTATATCAAATGGAGAAAGCTCATTGGATCTGTATATTATATCATCTCTGTTGTTGATCTATTCTATTCTCTTCTCAATCTAGTCCCAATCAAGGTTTCAGAAATTTAGGACAGACTTGTGGAAATATGTGGCATGGAAACTGCTTGCATGATAGTGTGTGCTGACAAATATTCGAGGATTTGATTAGTATTTGTTTGGGTGTTCATTGTTAAATATACCAAAACATGATAAAAATGATTACATGCAGTCATATGGAAAAGGCCTAGAGAGGTGATTTTAGGTGGACAAATATATTGACAATCGTTCGGATCATTCGGTAGTAGATCAGTGTTGATAAGTGAAGTCAAGCCCAATACCTTGTGACTTGATCCCTGAGCAATTACGATATTTTCCTATCTTTTATTTTGTAAATAATTGTTTGATATTATTTATTTTATGTTTGTACGTTTTAATCTCGTAAAACGTGCTCGGGAGGTTAAAGGGTTATTTAATGAAAAACATAATTAATTTTTAAATTGATTTTGGATAATTAAATTGAAATACATTTTAAAAATCCAGAATTTTGGTTTGTTTCGAGTTGAGACCATGGACCAGGCCCACATCTCAAGGGTCCGGCCCATGATGGTTGTGATAATTAAAAGGGTTTCGATTCGAGACCTCTTTATTTCACTAGAAACCTCTCTCTGATTCTCCCTCAATCTCCGGTGAGATTCTTTGATTCCGACTATGTTTACTCCGATCTCAACTTACTAACAGTTACTGTTAAAGGTATTTTAGATCAAATGACGGTGTTGATTTGATGACTTGTAGGAGATTTGAAGATCTGACTGACGATTTGAAGAACATTATGAACCCTAATTAAGAACATAATTTGATCTTTATCAGAATTTAATGATGTTTTTGGAGTTTGATCCAAATATTTGACTGGTCAAAGTTGTTTAGGCAGTTCTGACTCAGGTTGCGAGTGAAGACACCAAGACTCGAGATCTCCCATTTTGAGTCGCAACCTCACCGGTTTCGACTCGAGACAAGCTTGGGATCTCGAGGTCTCGACTGAGATTTCGACTCGAGATCTTCTGGTCTTATTAGGAAACTTTATGTGTAATATTAAAGTATTGAAGAAAAATGAAGAAAGAGAGTCTGATCAATCTGATCAGATCTGATGAAGAAGAAGTTAAAGATCAAGTCAACAAAATATACATGATCATAGGCCATAAGAAGAAGCATCTGAATCAGATCTAATGAGAATATCTTTGTCTAAGTGTTTGAAGAAAGGATCAGAAAGGATCTGATCAACTATGTTGAAACCTCATCAGATTCTGATCAGAAGTCATCAGAAATCGGGTGACCAATCATAATGTCCACTTGCATTTGAAGATAAGGTAACTCAGTTGAAGGAAATTTATGATACAAGTGGAAGTAGTAAGCATGACATATGAAACGATATGCCACGATAAACACTTGAATGAATAAACAATTATGTATTCATGCCAATTATTCTCTATAAATAGAGATCACCAAACCGAAGATCGATGGAGCAGAGCATTGCAAGTATTACAACTTACCTACTCCATGCCCTTCACTCCCACAAAATTCTTAAGCATTGTTTTGTATTAGAAAATAAATTTTCAATCATATTTTGTAATCTTCCAAAAGTGATATAAACTTGAAAATTTTGTATCTCTATTTCTTACAAGTTGATTTCTAATCTCGCAAATTTTTTTCATATAAAGTTGAAATCAACTTGCCATTTTAAGTCAAAGCATTGTTATATGGGACCAACAATTGGTATCCGAGCAGATTGAATAAAACATTCTCAAATCGATCAACTGCTCGAGTATCTTTGTTAATACTCTATTTTTCAAAAGTTCAAAAACTTTGACTAAAAATGGCAAACTTTCAGTCTTGGAACAGTGCTTTCAACATGGGTTCTATGTCAAAGCCTCCGATGTTAGTCAGGGAGGAGTATCCCCAATGGAAAATTAGAATGATCAATTTTCTTAATGGACATGATCGAGCTCTGTTTCAATCCATTGTGTGTGGCCCACATATACCACATGTTGGAATACCTGGTGTTCCAGCATCTGATGACTCACTAGAAATTTCTGCTTCTTGGGCTCCCAAACAAGAGAAAAATTGGAGCCCAGAAGACAGGAAACTGGTAGAAACAGATGAAAGGGCCACATCACTTCTGATTATGGCACTTCCAAATGACATATTTTCTTATGTTGATGTATGCTCATCTGCAAAAGAAATATGGGATCAACTTTAAAATCTTTGTGAAGGAGGAGACAAAATGAAAAGAAAGATGAGAACATATCATGTCTCCGCTTATGAAAGGTTTAAATGTTCACCAAATGAAACACTCACTGATGCTTACAATAGATTGACAAAAATTTTAAATGAACTAAAAAAGCATGGAGTTGAAAAAACAATGATGAAAGAAATGTAAAATTTCTTGATGCTTTGCCCAGAGAATGGAAATATCTTGCCATGACCATAGCTTCTACACTAGAGCTAGGAAATCTAAACCTACATGATCTTTATAGTATTCTACTCCCAAGAGAGCAACAAATCATTGAAAACTCAAAACAATATGGTGGACCTATAACCTTAATATCATATTTCTCAAAGATCAATCACACCTGATCTACAATCCTCTATCCCACAAAACCTAGTCTTAGCATAAGAAAATTATGAAAATCCATCAGATTTTTCCGCATTTGCTGAAGCAATAGCTTTGCTCACCAAAACCTTTGAGCAAAGATTGAAGGGAGGAAGTTCCAGAATTCAGAGAAGTGATGAAGGAAAGATGGAAGCTAGATCCAAGGAAAGAAGAGCAGAAAGCAAGTAAGAAGTGGTATGCTATAGATGCAAACAAAAGGTTCACTATGCATCAGAATGCAAGAACAAAAAGTTAAAAGATCCAACTTACTATGAAAAGAAGCTATAAGAAGCCAAGAAACAACAACAAGTCAGGCTGATTGCAGGGACAGTTAACTGGATGACTGATGATCCAGAAGAAATGGCCAACTTTGGTCTTATGGCAGAACTTGACAATGAGGCATCAGAAATCAATGTAAGTCAAAATGATCAAGAACTTCAAAATCAAATAAACAAATTATTGGAAGATTTTAAAAATATACAGGAGAAATACTTGACAGAAACAAAGAAATCTGATGAACTTAAAGACATGTTGAAACATTGTCAAGAAAATGAAAACTTTTTACATGAAGAAAGTTTGATCAAAGACACAAAAATCAATTTTTATGAAAAAGAGAGAAAATTGTTGTATGTAGAAATTCATAAAAATTAGGTAAATGTAAAAGGTTTCCAACAAGCAAAGGATTTCATTGACTACATTGAAACAACTTCAAAAAACCAGGGTGAAGGATTGGGTTATACAAAAACAACAAAAGATAATCCTACAGTGTTCGTAAAAGCTTTAGATAAACCACAATCAGATTATGACAATGAGTCAAATTTATCATAAGAATCTGACTTCATTACATCTTGTTCTGAGTCAAGACCGGAATCAAAGAAGGTCTTCTCTAAAGAAAAAATAAAGACAAAACAAGACCATACAAAAGAAAAAACTAAAAGGGTCTTAAAAGAAAAGGGTCAAAACATTTTTTTAAAATCTCAGAAAAATGGGCTTTCATAAAAAATCATTCTATTGGACATCTCTAACAAGGTGGGATGTATGTGTGTTGATATTCTGAAAGTAATTCAACAACATCTGGACAAAAATCATCAGATGGAAACAGATATGGTAAAGAAAGCTGATCTGTCAAAATCAATAGACTCTAACAGATCAAGATCAACATATGATGACGGAAAACTATTATATGTTATTTACTCATCTGACAAAGTACCCAAGAAAGTCTGGGTACCAAAAAATCACTAACCTCTTCATTACAGGACCATCATGTGCAACATATTTGGTACTGTGATTCAGGAAACTCCAAGCACATGACTGGGGATAGGAGCTTACTTACCAACTATGTAGAAAAGCTAGGTAAATTTGTAAATTTTGGTAATGGAGTCAAGGGTAGGGTAAAAGGTTATGGAAGCATAACATATGGTACAATAACAATTGAGAAAGTGGGACATGTAAAAGGTTTAAAATATAACATTCTAAGTTGTGGTAAGTTTTGTGACAAAGGATTTAAGGTAACTTTTCTACCTGATACTTGCTTATTAATAGGTCTTGAGGATGATAAAATTTATATTAGAGGAAAAAGGATAAGAAGATCAATTTATTTCTTTGACTTCAACAACAAAATTTAAGAATCTCAATTTTGTTTATTTACAAAAGAAAGTAAAGGAAACAGTTGGTTATTGCATAAAAGACTGGCTCATATAGATTTTAAAACTTTAAACAAAGCAAGCAAGTGTCTGGTAAAAGGATTACCATCTATTTCTTCAAGAAAAGACAAACTCTGTGAAGCATGTGAGCTGGGAAAGTCAAAAAGAGGCTCACACAAAACTGTGGTAGAATCTTCTATCTTTGAAAATCTTGAACTGTTACATATGGACCTCTGTTGACCAATAAGCACTAAAAGTTTTTCTGGAAATAAATACACTTTAGTTATTGTTGATGACTCTTCAAAGTACACATGCGTGGAATTTTTGAGGCAATAGAGTGAAACACCAGATTTGATCATAAATTTTGTTAAGAAAATTGAAAATCTGTTAAAATTAACTGTAAGAAAAATCAGATCTGACAATGGGACAAAATTCAAAAATGCAAAACTTGAGAACTTCCTAACCGAAAAAGGAATATCTCAGGATTTTTCTGCTCCCAGAACCCCACAACAAAATGGGGTTGTTGAAAGAAGAAACAGAACTTTGGTAGAAGCAGCAAGAACAATGCTGGCATATGCCAAACTGCCAACCTATTTTTGGGCCGAAGTAGTGGCAAATGCATGTTTCACACAAAACAGAATTATCATTAACAAAAGACATCAGAAAACACCTTTTCACATCATAAACAAAAGGGTACCAAGTGTTAAATTTTTACATACCTTTGGATGTAGATGTTTTATTTTTAATGATTTTGATAGTTTAGAGAAATTTGACAGAAAAGTTGAAAAAGGAATTTTTCTTGGATACTCTTTCTCTTCAAAAGCTTACAGGGTATTTGTTTTAAATAGCAGAACAATCAGAGAAAGTCTGTATGTCTCTTTTGATGATTCATCAGAAACATAAATTTCTGATGACATCATAAGTTTCTCACAAAAATAAAATTCAACAAATAATGAACACCTATTGACAGAACTGACAAATGAACTGCTTGGGTATGACTGGGAGGGAAATTATGGAAATTTACCAGAAAACTAGTCACACTCTAACTCTGCAGAAAACTTAGAGGCATCAAATGAAATACAAGGAATAACAAATCAGGCATTAGATACTACATCAGAAAATCAAGAAAAAATGTCTGAAGACTCAGGCTCAGAAAAGATCATCAATCAAGAGGAAGCAGAAAGTTCTTCACAAAATCCATCACTTGATTCAACAAATACTGCTACAAGCGGAAGATGGATAAAGGGTCACTCAACAAAAAATGTCATAGGAAACCCTCAAGATGGTGTTAAAACAAGATTAGCAACTGTTCATGAATGTCTTCATGTTGGTTTCTTAAGTTTAACTGAACCAAAAACAACAAATGAAGCACTCAAGGATTTAGACTAGGTTCAAGCCATGCAAGAAGAAGTTGATCAGTTTGAAAGAAGTCAGGTGTGGAACCTAGTACCTAGACCAAATGACAAATCTGTCATAGGGTCAAAATGGGTATTTAGAAATAAATCTGATGAACAAGGTATAATAACTAGAAACAAAGCAAGATTGTTAGTAAAAGGGTATAGTCAACAAGAAGGAATTGACTATGATGAAACTTTTGCACCAGTAGCAAGACTGGAGGCAATTAGAATCTTTCTTGCTTATGCAGCTTCAAAAGGCTTCAAAGTTTATCAGATGGATGTAAAGTCTGCTTTTCTGAATGTTAAGATTGATCAAGAAGTATATGTGCAGCAACCAGAAGGCTTTGTTGATTCAAAATTTCCAAAACATGTTTAGAAACTGAACAAAGCCTTGTATGGGTTGAAACAAGCTCCAAGAGCATGGTATGAAACTCTCTCAAACTTTTTGATCCAATCAGGTTTTACCAAATGTACTACAGACACAACTCTGTTTCTCAAAACACCCAAAGGGCACACATTGTTGGTACAAATATATGTTGATGACATAATATTTAGATCAACAAACTCAAATCATTATAAAAAGTTTGAAAATTTGATGACAAGCAATTTGAGATGAGCATGATGGGAGAATTAAGCTTCTTTTTAGGTCTCCAAGTAAAACAAGAATCTGATGGAATATTTTTTAATCAATCAAAATATGTTAAAACCATATTAAAGAAATATTCATTAGAAAATTGCTCATCATTAAAAACCCCTATGGCTACAGGAAACAAGTTAGATTATGATCTTAATGGTGAAAATGTAGATCTTAAAACCAAAAGAGGAATGATTGGATCACTCATATATCTATCGGCTAGAAGACCTGACATAATGTTTTCAACATGCTTTCTGGCTAGATATCAGCGCAATCCCAAAGAATCTCTTTTAAAAGCAGTAAATAGGGTTTTTAAGTATCTAAAAGGCACTCCTGACCATGGCTTATGGTACCCTAAGGGAACTAGTTTAGACCTAATTACATATTCAGATGCAGATCACGCAGGTGGTAAACTGGATAGAAAAAGCACATTAGGTGCTTGTTAGATGCTTGGAGAAAAGCTTGTATGTTGGGCAAGTAAGAAACAAAATTGTGTTTCCACCTCTACAGCTGAAGCAGAATATGTAGCAGAAGCAAGCTGTTGTTCACAAGTGTTGTGGATGCAAACACAACTCAAAGATTATGGAATGAATTTGACAAAAATACCAATCTTGTGTGATTCCAAGAGTGCAATAGCAATAACTTCAAATCCTGTTCACCACTCACGAACGAAATATATTGATGTCAGGTATCATTTCATAAAAGATCATGTGGAAAAAAGAAATATAGAAATGTATTTTGTTCCAACAGAAAATCAGTTTACTGATATTTTTACAAAACCTTTGGATGAGAAAAGACATAATTATTTAATCAGCAAATTGGGAATGATAAACAAGAGATACGATGAAACTACTCAATCCAAAAATTTTTCTGATGAAACTAAAGTTAATAATTAAACGGGCTCTAATAAATTGCTCAAAAAACTAAAGAGATACCATGAATGCACACATAACTTGTACATTTTTTTTTATTATTTTACATAGTTTCTTTTCAAACTTCATTTTTCACTAACTTGAGAATATCTTAATGCTTGGGGAAAGTATACGTCACAAAGATAACTCCTCAAGTTTTCATTTTTCTTATTTATTTTATTTTGTTTTTTTTCTTACCCCCGTCACATCAACTTCACACGCTTACTCAACACGATTAAAGGAAAAAAGGCTACACCTGTCCCCTCAAGAGAAAATTAAAGACCACGGTGCCGCCTATTTACAAATAAGGAGGGAGAAATGGCAACTTTTAGTTCTAAATGAATCTGACACCATATCTCGAAGTGGAGTAGAATCGGTACAATCAAGATCTTAACCGGTGAAAACATTTAAGGCATGTACTTATTGTATTTAAATAGACACACACTTACTCATACATTTTCACCTGAAAACCTTTTGAAATACTCGTCTTCTTCACTTAACACACACAACCACCATGGAAAGAATTGATAGCAATCGATTCCCTTTGCCTTACTTCTAAAGGCATAATGCAAGAGTAAGGATGAACGTAGATGATCCAAGATATGTTAATTGCTCCCCTATTCTGAACATGCTACTGAGCAGTCCAATAGCTTTTGCTCTTTCCATGCACGTTCAAGTGTTTTCAGAAATTCTTCAAGAGTTTTGGAAGTCTACACGGCTGGTTGTAGATGATGGAAGGCTGACCACCATTGCAGGGAGGGTGATGGGCAACAGGCTCATTTGCTTAAATGAGCACACTATCACGGAAGCTCTCTTGCTAAGAGATGATTGTCCTCCAACCACCTTCTCCTTGGCAGACAGGAAGGCTACCTTGGCTATGATGGGATACCATGATCCTCAAGGATGAGTTCCCATCTCCAAAAGCGGGTTAATTGAACCTTGGAAGTTTCTGGTAACCCAGTTTGCCTTTTTATTTACGAGGAAAGCCTCAAGTTGGTATGAGATTACTCTAAGGATAATGGATCCTTTCCATGCCTTAGTAAATCATCTCCCCTACAACTACTCTTCCTATCTGATGAATGACTTTAGGGCCAACTTACGGGAGGTCGTCCTTTCCTCATCTACCAAGGTTCTTGATGAAAATAATAACCTCTCAACTGGACTTTGGAGGAATTCTTGCATCATATATCAGAGTAAGAATGCTTGTTCAGGAGGAACAACACATTGCTGCCCTCATACCATAGACGACAACACAAGGCATGAAACACCTCTCTGCGAAATGGTGCAGATCATGTATCGAGATGGAGATTTTGGAGATGACGGTCTTAGCGATGAAGAGATACTTTAACTTTTCTTTGTTTTTTCGTTTTAGATGTTTATATTTCTTATACTTAATTACGTATGTGTGTATATATATATATATATATCTATTTTGATTTTGTTAAGGGGGAATTTCTAATGAGATCAAAGATCAGGGGGGATTTCTTATGAGATCAGAAATCCAGGGGGAATTTCTGATAACCAAAACTTTCAAGAAGAATTTATGATAATATCATAAAAATTCTCACATGAGATCAGAATTTTCAGGAACTGCTGATGTTTTAAAAGATAAGAGGAAACCTTGAAGAAATTTTTGTCAAAAGAATGAAAACATTTCAAAACAAGAAGGTTAAATAAAGGGAGATGAAGATATGTTGATTAAAACCATTTTTTTTCAAATGCAACACCTTTTTTTTTGTTTCAAATGCAACATCTTTTTCTTGTTTCAAATGCAAAAACTTTTTTCTTGTTTCAAATGCAACAACCTTTTCTTATTTCAAATACAACATCTGTTTTTGATTCTTCTAAAAGATCAACTTTTTCTATGAAAGTCTGACCACATCTAATGTAACCTTTCGAACAGACGATAGTCGATGAAAATTTGTGGATTAACAAGTTCTCAATTTAAATGCAACATCTTTTTCTACTATCATCAGAAAATTTGATCATTTTTATCAGAAAATCTGATCATTTTTATCCGAAAATCTGATCATTTTTATCGGAAAATCTGACCATATTTATCAGAAATTTGATCATTTTTATCAGAGAATCTGATCATTTTCATAAAAAATTCTTAGTTGTTTACAATCAGAAAATCAGATCATTTTAATGAGAAAAACACTCTCAATCATTGATCATCAGACAATCTGATCATTTTTATCAGAAAACCTGATCATTTTTATTAGAAAATCTGATCATTTTATATCAGAAAGTCTGATCATTTTTATCAGAAAGTCTGATCATCTTTATCAGAAAGTCTGATCTTTTTATCAGAAAAATTCTTAATCATTATTTGAAGACACTCCAAATCAATGTAAGTATCTAGGAAGAATTTCTACTCACTCTCTCTTGAAAAAAAAAATCTCTGTTGTCCATCTACTTGAACAGAAAGTCAACAGAAAATCAACAGAAGTCCACTTAACAATCTGTTGAAGAAAAAGTCAACAGAAAACTGAAGATCCAGAGTTTTAAGTTTTTGACTTACAGAAAAGGATGAAGATAGAGTCAAGAAAAAGTGAAGATTGGCGGTTAGAAGGAAGAAAGAAAATAAGTGGACCACTCTACAAAAACGTGGACCCACTTGTGCAAGTTGACCACTCTTCAAAATCGTGGACCCACTTGTGCAAAAGTGAAGATTGGCGGTTAGCAGGCACCAATAGAAGAAAAGATAAAATAAAAAAAAATTTGAAACAGTTTTCTTTAGATAACCCAAAGGTATCAGCATTAAACATATATTCAGTGGGTTATTAACACAGTTAATCACCAATCACGTGGGACAACAAAACTTATACTAACCGATCCAGTACACAATCTCTCACATTCACCCCCAAAAGTTTCAAGCTTTCAAAATTCCAAAGTCTAAAAATCACCACTTTGTTTCTGCTAGCCAAAACCAGAAAATACAACATCATGTCTTCTTCCGGCTCCATGAACCTCAATATTCCAGCTGTGGAACATGAAGTTCCCCTTGTCAAGAAATCAAAATGGCTAGAGACAGAGAAAAAGAACAACTTAGCTCTCAATACTGATCATGGGCAGCATGATTAAAGGGTCAGAATTCTTGTGGAGTTTCTGATCAATTCTCCTATAAAATATGCTTTAACAGGAGGCTATGAAGTTCCTCAACAAATCCTGCAGCAAACAGTGCATACAACAGAGAAGTCAGGAACAGAATTAACTGCACATGTGTGGGGCAACATCAGAATCACTATCAATGAAGAAAACGTCAGAAGATAGGCTGGAGATCCCTGAAAAGCAAGAATATCACATCCCTCCAGTCAAAGAAGAACTCTTGGCGGTATTCAAAAACCTTAGCTACAAGACCCCAATCACTCTAATTAGCCAGTTCAAAAGAAAGGAACTGCCAGGACTTTGGCAAGTCGTTATGGATATAATCAACAGCTGTCTCACAGGGAAGATAGAGGTGCTGATCAAACAACAATTCCAATATTGAACATCATGTATGGGCTGATAAGAGTGAAGATGTAGATTATGCCAAAGAAATCTTTTCACTACTGAAAACCAGCATATTCACCCATAAAGGAAGAACAACAACAACACATCTTCCACATGCAAGGTTTTTGTAACACCCCAAAAACGTCGCAGCGGAAATACAAATGTAATGGTGACGGAAGTTGGTGCCCATAAATATTTAGTGGGCAATGCATCGTTAATTTTGGACATATTACTTAATTAAAACATTGTTTACAAATTTAAACATAAACCACAATGATAACATAGTTAAGTTGTCTTGATCCTTATGGATCTTAGTATAGTCGGTCCCAAATAAGTTTTAAAAGTGTCCAAAGTTTATTATTAAACAAACATGCATCACAACCACAAGATACGCGAAAGATCCCGAAGCCATGCTCAAGTACCTGAAGAACACGTTAAAATCAAGTGTCAACACAAAGGAGGGTGAGCTCATATTCAAATTTAAAACAAGGAAAACTTTCTAATTATGTGTTTATTTTCAAAACATCCAAATAATATTTTCGAAAGTCAATTTTATTTCCTTAACAAAATCCATTAGTCAGCCGTCGTAAGCGTTTCCCCCGAAACCTCCGAACTAAGCATCTTCCCAAGTTTCACATATTAAATTTATTTTTAACATCCATTTGTTCAAATTCGTAAGTTTGCAAGACATTACGAGCTATGTATTAACATTAAGGGTATAATCAACGCTAGACAATAACAGAATATAAATTCGTCGCTTGACATGACACTGAGCTACCGGTCACGACGGGGTTGTCAACCCGATAGATCAATAAACAATTCCACACGCAATCCATATTAATGATTAAATGGCCAAGTTCGCGCAAAGTGCCCGCAATGGGTCACCCAAGGTGCCAACCTTATAAACAATATATATATCCTACTAAAATGATAAAATTTAATATAACACGTTGTACGAATCCCCGACGTTCCCCACTGAAACGTAAGCCTAATCCCGATACTTACTCTCTTGAGACCGAGCCAATTCGTTACAACTTTAGATTTAAACATTTTAAATCAACACGGTCGTTCTGTCCCATAACGCCGTAAAATCCCCGTTTCATCCCCGAAACGCATATAACATTATTCCAAAATCCGTTTCATCCCGAAACATATTTATAGTCCAAGACCATGTATTTCTCCAAAAACATATCAAATAATTTCCAAATCATGTTTTCCACGAAAATATATTTATAGTTTAATCAAAGGCATATTTTATACGAAAACATAAACTCATCCTTTTAAAGGCGTGTTCTTCCCCCAAAACATATACCAAAACGTAAAAAGTGGGGGTTTAGTGACACTCACCTTTGGGTGCGTATATTAAATAGCGCAATCCCCAAAATTGAATTCTACTCGTCCTAACATACGTAGGCACGATTTAATAATCACACATCACAAAATACCTAAGTTTCTCAAATCTTGGAATTTTTACATAACTTTGAGATTTTCTCTAAAAGTTATTATTTTTTATTATGTTGGCATATTAATATATATATATATGAGTTCATCTATATATATATTAAGATTTTGCGACTTGAACGATTTTATTGGTGACCTTAATGTTTTATCCGTTACACTCAACAGCACAAATTCAGAATATCATAACACACGAAAACTCATTAAGTTATTCACTTTATCATTTTTAAAGCATGTATACATGAAATAACTCACTAAGTTAACCTATGTATCAATTTTCATGCTCGACAAATAAGTTACACATTTTAACGCGGATTCTACCGTTTTAAACATAGAAGCGTACATGCATAGTCTTAATTCCCGCTATCATGTCAACACTTAACATATTATCATATTCACATATTTAAATCACATGACACATTTAAACACATAAGGTTCATCCATTAACAACACATTCTAGTGTATTTTGACAAATGCGTATTTTAGTGATTCGGTGACGTTTTCGGGTGCCGAAAGTCACGTATAACTAACCAAACACCAAATAAGCTAAATATAAGTAATATACTTATATTTATACTAAAAAAATCAGTTTATTTACTGATTTATAACAGTTTCATAAAAACATATTTAAAAGGCGATTTTTACCGTTTTTACCGCATAGTTTTGCGTCAAACGTTACCATAACCTTCCGAACTCGAAACGACTTCATATTTTAACAAAATACATGTTATATACTGAATAAAATTATGGTTATAATCAATTAGTGCAGTTTTTGTGTAAGGCACATAAATCAGGTAATTTCATGTATTTTACAACACTTTTAAGCACATAGTACAACATGCAAAGCTAGTAAACTTTATGCCAAAGTTCCATACCATTTTACACTTCAAATAAATTATTTTTATGCTTTATAATCTGCTCTAAAATCAATTTTATCAAAACATCATTCATTCATATTTTTAGTACATACACCCACATGCATGTCCATGTACAAGCTCCTAAAGCATCCATAACATATCTTCATCAACATGCATGTATTTATATGCATCAATATCATATTTATTTCATATTCATCTATTCAAGAACATCATCTTCATATGACCATCATCATATAATCATTTTCATTAAATGCAAAACATATATTCTTTCACATTTAATCCATCAACCTCAAAACAACACATGCATGCATACACATACATATATACATACGACATATATGCATACACACATGAACTTCCAAAAGTTCACTTTTCATCATATCCTTTTCAAATCACAAAACCCTTTTTAGAACATTCTTTTATGACAAAATTTTGATGCATGCATGAACTTCAATCTTTAAAGAATCATGTTAATCAAGAATCATTAAAAAAAATTTCAAAACACAATAATATATACACACACTCATACCCACGGCCCTACATACATACACACACTTATCCATTTTCATTTTCTTTGAAAACCAATTTGATGTAGTTTTTAAGTGAGTGTTTAAATCAAAGAGCAAGAGAAACGTTTATCTTCATCAAAACTTATCAAGAATCAAGAACAAGTTTTTTTTTTAAATAAATTTTATACCATCTTGTTTTTGATGGGTTTTTAGCTAAGTATGATGGTATGGAGCTTGATTCTTGCTTGGAAACACCTTTGAACCTTCAAAACTACTTGGAAACACCTTGACATGAACTTGGATCTTCTTGAAATGGATTAAAATTTGAAAATGTGAGTGTGTGAGGGGTGTTTCGGCCGAGCTTATTGAGAGAGAGACAGTGTTGACTGTTTTGAGATTGTTTCTTGGATTTGTAAAGATTTAAAGGAGATTTGGAAAAAGTTTAATCATTATGCTACATTCCCCATGCCAACACATGGAGGAGAGAGAGTAATGATGCCCCAAATGGCTGCCACATTATCTCTACACACACATATATGCATGCACACATGCATATATATACATATATATATATATATATATCAATAAAGGCTAAAAACTTGTATTTTACTGGATACAAGATGTTTTATCAAGCGTTTTAACTGCGTTTTAGAGCGTTTAAAATTTTTTTCAGCGCTCTATGAAAATAAACGCACTAAAATATTACTAACCAATATTTTATTTGCCGGGAACAGTTATGTTGTCGGTAATTGGCAGTATGCGCGCGTGTTGCCCAGTACGCGCTTAAATTCGCAAAATAGGGATTTTAAGCGTTTTAATTTGTTTTTATCATTCTATAAAAATAAACTTGTCAAATTATTACTATAATAATTATTGGTTTCCCTGGACTGGCTGTGTTGACAATATTTTGTCAGATACGCGCGGTACGTGCTTAAACTCGAAAAATAGAGTTTCTTAGCGTTTTAAATTATTTTTCCTCACGATTATGATTAAATATATTATTTAACTCATAACGGACTATTTTTGAGATTTTAACATTATCCGGCGGTCACCGACGTTCGTTTCGCATTTTAACTGTTACGCGATAAGCGTTTATCTTAAAATTGCCAACGTAATTTTTATCAAACTTTTGATTTACCAACACATCAAATACCATATATAAACATCATAAATAATCAGATACGGCCTTTTATTCATTCATGACACGTGTTACATTTGTACGGGACAGCCTTATTAGCCGGGTGTCACAGTCTCCCCCTATTTAAGGAATTTCGTCCCCGAAATTCTTACACTACAGGTTTCGTTTTCGCACTAGATTTAAAGAGATGCCGATTTTTTCGTTGCATCTGGTCCTTTCATTCCCATGTTAACTCAGATCCATGCTTGGAATTCCAGCGAACTTTGACCAACTTAATCCGACTCCTTCTAAGCTTCTGAATCTTCTCATCCAGAACTTCAACCGGTTCCTCGATAAATCTCAATTTATTGTCCACTTGAACCTCATCAGGGGGTATAATTAGTGTCTCATCCGACAAACACTTTCTCAGTTTGGAAACATAAAACACGTCATGAACTCCATTCAAATCCAGCGACAGCTTAAGCCTATACGCGACTGATCCAGCTCGAGATGCGATTTCGAAAGGACCTATATACCGTGGGCTTAGCTTTCCCCCTTTCCCAAATCTAACAACACCTTTTCAAGGTGACACTTTCAGCAGAACACGATCCCCGAATTGAAACCACAACGGTTTCCTTCGGTTGTTTGCATAACTTTTCTGTCGATCAGCGGCATCTTTACACCTTTCCTTGATCTGGACAACCTTATCGGTGGTTTCCTGGATAAGCTCAGGTCCGGTTAGTTGCCTTTCGCCAACTTCAGCCCAGCACAAGAGCGATCGACACTTCCTTCCGACAAGGCTTCAAACGGAGCGGCTTTGATACTAGCATGGTAACTATTGTTGTAAGAAAACTCTGCCAACGGTAAATGAGTATCCCAACTTTCTCCAAAATCAATCACGCACGCTCTCAACATATCCTCCACCGTCTGAATGGTTCTATCACTTTGACCATCCGTTTGAGGATGATATGCATTCAAATCTAGAGTGAAATCGTCCATCTCTATTAGAGATAATTGACACAGGCACTCCATGTCGGGCTACAATCTCGTTGAGGTACAACTGCGATATCTTTTCCGTCTTGTCTGTTTCCTTAATGGCTAGAAAATGAGCAGACTTCGTTAATCGATCCACAATTACCCAAATAGTGTCATGTCCACGTTACGTACGGGATAATTTGGTGATAAAGTCCATAGCAAGATGCTCCCACTTCCATTTAGGAATCTCTAGTTGCTGCAGAAGCCCAGACGGCCTCTGATGCTCAGCCTTAACCTTCGAGCATGTCAGACATTTACTTACATACACCGCAATATCTCTCTTCATAGTCGGCCACCAATATAACTCCTTAATATCCTGATACATCTTGGTAGAACCTGGGTGAATCGAATATCTGGACTTATGAGCTTCGTTCATAACCAGTTCACGTAGGTTACCTCTAAGCGGAACCCAAACTCGGTTCATGAAGTACATCACTCCATCCGCTTTTGGTATCAGTTCACATTCCAAACCTTTCAAACCTTCTCTACTCAGGTTCTCATCTTTCAAAGCTTCTCGCTGTGCATTACGAATTCGATCGGTCAAATTCGTTTGTATGGTCAAACCAAAGCACGAACGCGCAGAGGCTTTTCCCGCTCTTTCCTACTGAGCGTGTCAACAACAACATTTTCTTTTCCCGGATGATAACGAATATGACACTCATAATCATTGAGTAACTCTACCCAACGCCGTTGTCACATGTTGACTTCCTTCTGATAAAAAATATGTTGGAGGCTCTTATGGTCTTCATAAATCGTACACTTCGTGCCATACAGATAATGTCTCCAAATCTTCAAAGCTAACATAACAGCTCCCAACTCTAAACCATGAGTTGTGTAGTTCTTCTCATGCACTTTCAATTGTCTGGATGCATAGGCTATCACTTTGTCCTTTTGTATAAGCACGCAACAAAGGCCCAAACGTGACGCATCACAGTATATAACAAAACCGTCATTTCCCTCAGCCAAGGAGAGGATAGGTGCACTACACAACTTCTCCTTCAACATCCGAAAACCTTCATCCTGCTTTTCTGTCCAATCAAACTTCTTATCCTTCTAGGTCAATAGCGTTAATGGCTACACCATTCTGGAAAAATTCTCAATGAATCTTCTATAATACCCAGCAAGTCCTAAGAATTGTCGCACCTCTGACGGAGTCTTCGGCGCTTCCCAATTGTTAATCGCCTCAATCTTTAACATGTCCACATGTATACCTTTCTCATTTATGACATGACCGAGGTAATGCACCTCTGGAATCCAAAATTCACATTTAGAGAACTTGGCATACAACTTCTCTTTCTTCAACAGCTCCAGAATCACCTTCAAATGTTTCTCATGCTCTTCCTTGGTTCGCGAATAGATTAGTATATCGTCAAATACTATCACGAATTTGTCCAAATAGGGTTTGCATACCCTGTTCATGAGATCCATGAACACTGCAGGCGCATTAGTTAAGCCAAAAGGCATGACTAAGAACTCAAAATGACCATAACGTGTTCTAAAAGCAGTCTTCGAAATATCTTCCTCAGCAATCTTCAACTGGTGATAACCGGAACGCAGGTCTATCTTTGAGTAGTAGCTTGATCCTTGAAGATGGTCGAACAAATCGTCGATTCTTGGTAACGGGTACTGATTCTTGATATTCAGCTTGTTCAACTCTCTATAATCAATACACATTCTGAAGGAACCATCTTTCTTTTTCACGAACAACACAGGTGCTCCCCAAGGCGAAGAGCTTGGTCGTATGAAACCTTTGTCTAATAGCTCTTGAAGCTGATTTGACAATTCTTTCATCTCGAATGGTGCTAATCTATAAGGAGATTTTGCAATTGGTGCAGCACCAGGTACAAGACCAATCTTAAACTCAACCTGTCTCG
Organism: Scalesia atractyloides; assembly: GCA_947069175.1. Taxonomy (NCBI): domain Eukaryota; kingdom Viridiplantae; phylum Streptophyta; class Magnoliopsida; order Asterales; family Asteraceae; genus Scalesia; species Scalesia atractyloides. The sequence continues at coordinate 71,354,988 of CAMTDV010000014.1, forward strand.
CAGGGGTAATCCAGGCAAGTCTTCAGGGAAAACTTCCGGATAATCGCGAACTACATGAATTTCTTCAATCTTCCCACTTTCAGCCTTTGTATTCACTACGTTAACCAAGAAGGCAGGATAGCCTTTACGCAACATCTTGTGCATCTTCATAACACTAACAACTCTTGATACTCGACTTGATCGGTCACCGTGAACAACTAAAGCTTCACCACCACCAGGACGAGGTATCCGCACTTGTTTATCCTAACAAATGATCTCAGCTCCGTTCTTGGATAGCCAATCCATCCCAACGACTACATCAAAACTACCCAGCTCCATTGGTAATAATTCGTTGCTAAAACTATAATCACATAACCAAATTCTACAACCACGAATAACTTCGCTAGTCTCTATCAATTTTCCATTTGCTATTTCTATTGAGTACTTTTTACTTAGCTTACTTGTTTGAGAACACAAAAACGGTTCAAAGTTTTTCGAAACAAAACTCAAGTCAGCACCAGTATCAAATAGTACGAACGCAGAATGGTCATCGATTAGGAACGTACCGTAACAACTGCAAGATCATCACGTGCCTTCCCAGCATTCAGCTCAAAAGCTCTACGCCTGGCATTCTGACCCTTCACATTCGGACAGTTCCTCTTGTAGTGTCCCTGCTCTCCTTATTCATAGCATCCCTCGAGCTTAATTCCCTCTGACGTACTCTTAGCATAGCACTCGCGAGTAACATGTCCAGTTCGACCACATCTGGCACACTTTCCCTTCTCATCTTCGTGAGTCTTCTTCATTGAACCACTTCCGTCATCCCTGGCATTATCATTCCAAGAACCACTAAAATTAGCCAAATATGCTTTCCCTAAATCGCGTTTCTTCCCACGCTTCACATCGGAATCTTTCCTCGAGCTCTCAGATCTTTGCTTCCTGCGAATCCCCAGATCTAGACTCAGCATGCTTCGATCGTTCAGATTTCTCATCTGCCTTGACCTTTCCCGACGACTTCCAGTCTCCTCTTTCCTGTTAAGGTTACTTTTGCGAGCAGCATCATCCACTAATGATTTGCCAGAGTAGTAGCTTCCAGATAGGTAGTGGGCTTTACTGACGTAACCATACTGCGAATTGGTGGCGACAATCCCCAGATATACCTTTCTACCTTAACGTACTTCGGAGTGACCATTCTAGAACCAATCTAGCCAAATCATTGAACCGAGACGTATATGCCCTGACATTCAGGCCTTCCATGGTCAAATTCCAGAAGTCAGTCTCAATCTTCTTCATATCACTTCGCGGGCATATTCCTTAAGAAGCATCTCTTTTAGTTCATTCCAGGTAAGACCGTAAGCCGCATCTTCACCCAAAACTTGAACTTGACTGTTCCAACAGGATAAAGCTTCATCAGGAAATGAACACGAAGCATACCTAACCCTCTGATTAGCAGCACAACAGCTGATGGCCGTCACAGATTCCATCTTCTTGATCCATCTAGTGATTTCAAGAGGCCCTTTAGCATCGGTAAATGATCGTGGGTTACAGCCCTTAAATGTTTTATACGTACATCCATGCACTGTTCACAAGGTTAATGAAAAATCAAGATCACACTTTGATTAAATCATAACACAGGAACTACTAAAACTTTTCCGATCATTATATTACCTTGCGGGTTTCCAATCTGTATACCCCATCACCATGCCCAGGAGCACCACGTCCACGTCCTTGCCCAATATTCTGGTTAGCTTTGCGCTGTTCCAAGGCAGTATTAACGTGTTGGGCTATGAGTTGTGCCAACTATTCTGGGGTGGTAAGTAGTCCAGTACCCTGTCTCGCTTTTGGCGTCATCTTGTCGTTTCTATTATTGCAATAATAAAATCAACATAAGATATTGTTTAAATATTTCAATCATTACATAATAGTGGACTAAACAATACACATGCATCCACATAATAATGAGAATAATTTAACCAAAAGAGAACCCATATCACTGATATTTATCACAAGAAATTACAAAGCTTGTTCATAGTACAACGACTAACCACAATGTGGTGTGACATAATCAACCACCAATAACAAGTCTAGATGAAATTTCCTCCTAAATATCAAAAAATTTGGCATGCAAGCCAATATAAGGGTTTATCATAGAGATATACAAAACAAACAAACAACACAAATGACAAACAACCATCATTTCTTCATGCCAACAAACTCTAGAAGCTTCCTCACAAGCTCCTCCAGCTCAACTATCCTCCAGTGCATTTGGTCCATAGCACTGTCATCCAAGTCCTTAAGCTCATCAAACCAGTCCATTTGCCCCTCTAGATCCTTCACTTTTCCCCTGATCACCTCCAGATCTCCGCGTATGGCCCCCAGCTGACGGTCGCAGTGAGAACATCGGCTAACCCACACTCATTTCTGCTTCTTCGAAGCAGATGCTGTCTCAGCTCTGGAAGTTGAAGCGATGTCTCCAGCTGGTCGTATCCTCTTCCTACGTCAAAAGTATACAAACAGGGGTGCAGTAGGAGCGCGCGACTCGATCGATGGAAATGACGACTCTGTAACAATAGGTGGAGGGATCTCAGTAGTGGGCTCATCAACGACAGTAGATGAGATGACCAATGGCTCTAATGGCTGAGCCATAACAATGGTAGCGTCTACTACTGGTGCGATACTATGAGATCCTCCGATCAACGGAACACCTCTATCCACGTCATCGATAACTGGCACGATACCTGATGATTGCCCAGTCTCGTAGATCGAGGTGGAGCATCATCATCGTCTTCGATCCAACTGTTGCTTGTCAAAGCATAACGTGGGTCAACCTGACTTGCGGACGCAGCAGGGTTAACCTGGAAGGATGAAATAAATTCGGCTGCATCGACAAACTGTGGAATCGTAGGGGGTACCTCTGGTAATACGGACTAGGTGAAGTCTCGAATTCTGGCTCGCTCTCAGAGTCCGTAATCTCGATGACCTCGTGCTCGTGCGACATCTGTGACATATATTTAACCGTACAAAGTAAGTGTGTGTTCAAATGAAAATAACACATAAGGCCCAAATAAACAGATTAACAAGCATGCACAATAACACGCAATGGTTCTCATACATGATAAAAATCCATGTTTATTTAAAAATTTTGGCTTCACGAATTTTGGACTTATTTCTCAAAATTCTTTGGTTGAAGTCTAGAGTTTTCCCCTGAAAACATCTAGTTCGCTAACAACCATTGGCTCTGATACCAACTTCTGTAACACCCCAAAAACGTCGCGGCGGAAATACAAACGTAATGGTGACGAAAGTTGGTGCCCATAAATATCTTAGTGGATGATGCATCATTAATTTTGGACATATTACTTAATTAAAACATTGTTTACAAAAACATAAACCATAACCATAACATAGTTAAGTTGTCTTAATCCTTATGGATCTTAATACAGTCGGTCCCAAATAAGTTTTAAAAGTGTCCAAAGTTTATTATTAAACCAACATTCATCACAACCACAAGATACGCCAAAGATTCCCGAAGCCACGCTCAAGTACACGTTAAAATCAAGTGTCAACACAAACGAGGGTGAGCTCACATATTCAAATTTAAAACAAGGAAAACTTTCTAATTATGTGTTTATTATCAAAACATCCAAATAATATTTTCAAAAGTCAATTTTATTTCCTTGATAAAATCCATGAGTCAACCGTCGCAAGTGTTTCCCCCGAAACCTCGGAACTAATCATCTTCCCAAGTTTCACATATTAAATTTATTTTTAACATCCATTTGTTCAAGTTCGTAAGTTTGCAAGACATTACGAGCTATCTATTAACATTAAGGGTATATTCAACGCTAGACAATAACAGAATATAAATTCGTCGCTTGACATGACACGGAGCTACCGGTCGTGACGGGGTTGTCAACCCGAGAGATCTATCAACAATTCCACGCAATCCATATTAATAATTAAATGGCTACTTTCCCGCAAAGTGCCCGCAATGGGTCACCCAAGGTGCCAACCTTATAACCAATATATATTATAACCAATATATTTCCTGCTAAAATGATAAAATTTAATATAACACGTTGTATGAATCCCCGACGTCCCCACCGAAACGTAAGCCTAATCCCGATACTTATTCTCTTGAGACTGGGCCAATTCGTTACAACTGTAGATTTAAACATTTTAAATCCACACGGTCGTTCTATCCCATAACGCCGTAAAATCCACGTTTCATCCCCGAAACGCATATAACATTGTTCTAAAATCTATTTCACCCCGAAACATATTTATATCCAAGACCATGTTTTTCTCCAAAAACATATCACATAATTTCCAAATCATATTTTCCACGAAAATATATTTATAGTTTAATCAAAGGCATATTTTATATGAAAACGTATACTTATCCTTCTAAGGCGTGTTCTTCCCCCAAAACATATACTAAAACAGTAAAGAGAGGGGGTTTAGTGACACTCACCTTTGGGTGCGTATATTAAATAGCGCAATCCCCAAAATTGAATTCTACTCGTCCTAACATACGTAGGCACGATTTAATAATCACACATCACAAAATTCCTAAGTTTCTCAAATCTTGGAATTTTTACATAACTTTGAGATTTTCTCGAAAAGTTATTTTTTTATTATGTTGGCATATATATATATATATATATATAATTAAGATTTTGCGACTTGAACAATTTTATTGGTGACCTTAATGTTTAATCCGTTACACTCTCGTTTATAAATACTATATATCTACGATTTGTGCGTCGTAATATATTTACATAAACGTGCACATATTCACAATATCATAACACGCGAAAACTCATTAACTTATTCACTTTATCATTTTTAAAGCATATATACATGAAATAACTCACTGAGTTAACCTATGTATCAATTTTCATGCTCGACAAATAAGTTACACATTTTAACGCGATTTCACCGATTCTATCATTTTAAACATACAAGCGTACATGCATAGTCTTAGTTCCCGCTATCATGTCAACACTTAAAATATTATCATATTCACATATTTAAATCATATGACACATTTAAACACTAAGGTTCATCCATTAACAACCCATTCTAGTGTATGTTGAAAAATGCGTATTTTAGTGATTCGGTAACGTTTTCGGGTGCCGACAGTCACGTATAACTAACCAAACACCAAATAAGCTAAATATAAGTTAATATACTTATATTTATGCTAAAAATATCAGCTCATTTACTGATTTAAAACAGTTATATAAAAACCCTTTTAAAAGGCGATTTTTCCCGTTTTTACCGCATAGTTTTGCGTCAAATGTTACCATAACCATCCGAACTCGAAACGACTCCATATTTTAACACAAAGATGTTATATACTGAATAAAATGATGGTTATAATCAGATTAGTGCAGTTTTATGTGTAAGGCTCATAAATCATGTGATTTCATGTATTTTACAACACTATTAAGCACATAGTACAACATGCAAAGCTAGTAAACTTTATGTTAAACTTCCATATCATTTTACACATCAAACAACAATATTTTTATGCTTTATAATCTGATCTAAAATCACTTTTATCAAAACATCATTCATTCATCTTTTTATGTACATACACCCACATGCATGTCCATGTACAAGCTCCTAAAGCATCCATAACTTATCTTCATCACATTCATGTATTTATTTGCATCAATATCATATTTATTTCATGTTTATCTATTCAAGAACATCATCTTCATATGACCATCATCATATAATCATTTTCATTAAATGCAAAACATATGTTCTTTCACATTTAATCCATCAACCTCAAAACAACACATGCATTATACACATACATATATACATACGACGTATATACATACACACATGAACTTCCAAAACTTTTCATCATATCCTTTTCAAATCACAAAACCCTTTTTAGAACATTCTTTTATGACAACTTTTGATGCATGCATGAACTTCAATCTTTCAAGAATCATTTAACAAAATTTCAAAACAAAATCATATATACACAAAATCACACCCACGACCCTACATACATACACACACTTATCCATTTTCATTTTCTTTGAAAACCCATTTGATGTAGTTTTTAAGTTAGTGTTTAAATTCAGAATAAGAGAAAACTTTATCTTCATCAAAATTCGTCAAGAATCAAGAAAAAGTTTTTTTTTTTAATAAATTTTATACTTTCTTGTTATTGATGGGTTTTAAGCTAAGTATGATGGTATGAAGCTTGATTCTTGCTTGGAAACACCTTTGAACCTTCAAAACTACTTGGAAACACCTTGATATGAACTTGGATCTTCTTGAAATGGATTGAAATTTGAAAATGTGAGTGTGTGAGGGGTGTTTTGGCCGAGCTTATTGAGAGAGAGAGAGAGCGTGTTGAGTGTTTTGAGATTGTTTCTTGGATTTGTAAAGATTTGAAGGAGATTTTGAAAAAGTTTAATCATTATGATTCATTCCCCATGCCAACACATGGAGGAGAGAGAGTAATGATGCCCCAAATGGCTGCCACATTATCTCTACACACACATGCATATATATATATCAATAATAGGCTAAAAACTGGTATTTTACTGGACACCGGGTGTTTTATCTAGCTTTTTAACTGTGTTTTAAATTATTGCAGCGCTCTATAAAAATAAACACACCAAAATATTACTAACCAATATTTTATTTGCCGGGAACAGTTACGTTGTCGGTAATTGGCAGTACGCGCTTAAATTCGTAAAATAGAGATTTTGAGTGTTTTAGTTTATTTTTATCATTCTATAAAAATAAACTTATCAAATTATTACTATCATAATTATTGGTTGCCCTGGACTGGCTGTGTTGACAGTATTTTGTCAGATACGCGTAGTATCGCACGGTACGCGCTTAAACTCGAAAAATAGAGTTTCTTAGCGTTTTAAATTATTTTTCTTCACAAAGGACAATGAGCCCTTTCCCTCTTCCACCTCATCCTACCTCTACCTCTATAGAAACAACCTTAATCTTACACCCCTCTACACAAACTCAATCATCACCTTAATCAACACCAATTCAATCAAAACCAATTCAACCATCACTACAACAATCTCAAGCACAAACAGAACCATCATTAAGAACAAGAGCTTAACACATAACTCAGTCCTCATCCAGAGACAAAAAGAAATGAAAAGAAATTGCTGAACCCACTCTTTCAAGTCAAACTAAATTCTGCAAACAGTGTATATCCAGAGAGAAAAGGAAATGGGAAGAAAGTGGTCATACTTCCTCAAAGAAGCCTGTTGTGATTCCAACTGATTACAAGAATCATACAAACCTTTGATGACCATGAAGTACTCTTTCTAGAGGTTGTTCTAAAGGAATATTACAGAAAAAAACGATGAACCTCTTCTTAGCAGGATGGACCCTATCACCAGAAATGCCCTCACAATGAGAGGCAACAGGCAAGAAGGATGTCTCTGGGGGAAATACAAAATCCCATCAAGAGTGTATACATCATAGACAGATCAGTCAAACTCCTCTCAAAGGTGTATGGCATCAAAACATGTATCACATCAGGAAAGAAGATGGTGAAGAACAACAGGTCCTTGACAGTCAAATTATGGAACGTCTGCATCCACTAGATATAGTTAAGCTAAGAAGAATGTATGCACAAGAATCACTAAGAAAAAGAGAAAACAGAAAAGCACTTCATAGCTTCTCAGAACGTGGAAGGGAGATATCAACCAACATATGTTAAGCAGATTTTGACCTATTACTTCGCTACAAACACTTGGTCAATGGCAAACCATTGATCACAGCACCAAACACTGAAATCCATGAAGCAGTGAAGGATACGAGAACAGGTAGCATTGTTGAAACAACTGAGCTAGCAATGATCTATAATGACGAAGAAGGGAGAAAAGTGTTAAGAGTTAATGAAATATGTAAGTTTTAAATAGACTTTGACTTACATTAAAGAGATCATGAGGAAAAAGCAGGAACAGAAGAAGGATAAGAAGAAAGAGCACTTGTGAAACAGATTGAAGACATCATTGATGACTGGATTCAAGATAGGGAGTACGTAAAAACCATGTATGAGGAATGAGGCAATCAATCCCTCAAAGTAGAAGCCCAGCATGAAAGATTTTTATTATTTAATTTGTCAAGACAATGATTACTATGGTCGAACAATTTTTCTTTGAATTGTTTGTTTGAAAGTTGGTTAAGTGGTTGTTTTTGTTTTATCTTACATTTTTTAATGTAAGTTTTTTTGGTTGTATGTTCTTCATTTTACTTACAATACTTAGGGGGAAATTGTTAGGAAACTTTATGTGTAAGATTAAAGTATTGAAGAAAAATGAAGAAAGAGAGTCTGATCATCTGATCAGATCTGATGAAGAAGAAGTCAAAGGATCAAGTCAACAGAAGATACATGATCATAGGCCATAAGAAGAAGCATCTGAATCAGATCTATGAAAATATCTTTGTCTAAGTGTTCGAAGAAAGGATCAGAAAGGATCTGATCAAACCTGTTGAAACCTCATCAGATTCTGATCAGAAATCATCAGAAATCTGGTGACCAATCATAATGTCCACTTGCATTTGAAGATAAGGTAACTCAGTTGAAGGACATTTATGATTCAAGTGAAGTAGTAAGCATGACATATGAAACGATTTGCCACGATAAACACTTGCATGAATAAAAAATTATGTATTCATGCCAATTGTTCTCTATAAATACAGATCACCAAACCGAAGATCGATGGAGCAGAGCATTGCAAGTATTACAACTTACATACTCCATTGCCCTTCACTCCCACAGAATTCTTAAGCATTGTTTTGTATTAGAAAATAACTTTTCAATCATCTTTTGTAATCTTTCAAAAGTGATATAAACTTGAAAATTATGTATCTCTGTTTCTTACAAGTTGATTTCTATTTCCGCACATTATTTTCATACAAAGTTGAAATCAACTTGCCATTTTAAGTCAAAGCATTATTATCTGGGACCAACAGGTCTCGATTTTGATTTCGACTCGAACCCTTGTGTCGAATCTTAAAATATTATTATTTTCACTCGAAACCTGAGATGGTTACCAGTTTCAGCTGAAAAATCTTGTTTGCCAGTGTCTGTTTGCAAAGTTGATATAAATTGACTATGTTTCACAGTTAACACTTAAAACATATACTTATACTTGTGTGTGTTGTGTAGGATATGGATTTGAAATTTATTCCCAGGCATAATCAAGCAGGATATCTGGCTCCACCTCCTGAGAAGCATAGGAAGCTGTATGCATCACTGATTAAAGGATTGAACAGCTGCAGAATTGCACACGCACTTCGTGAAAATCCGATAGTGTATGAAAGTCTCGTTCAAGACTCCGGAAGACAACAAGATTCGAAGCGCTAGGAGGAGACGGGAAGGGATGATTGAAGCTGTGATTCAAAAGACGAACGTTACTGTGACCGAACAGATTATCCGGGAGGTCTTACAGTTTAAGGATCAAGAGTCAGATCCGATTGATCTTCTAATTGGTACTGTTGAAGCTATATTACCAGTTTGAGCTATGAAGGATCGTATCCCTCACTGATGAAGAAGTTTGTGCATCCATACTGGCGTCTGTTGATGCACATTTTCATGATGTGCATGACTGAAAATAGAGGGGGAACATATCAGTTTAACAGTACTCAGTCTGCTGCATTTGTTTGCCTGATCAAGAACGAAGCTTACAACTATTCTAAGTACGTGTTTGAGGGGATGAAGAGGAATATCACTGGGGTGCGCAAAAACAAGTTTCTCATGTATCCCCGATTTCTACAGAAGATTCTCAACGCGTGTTACTCAAAGTTGGAAAGAACTGGAAATATTTTCATATGAAGCCAATGGGTCCGAGTGTTTTAGTGCGCTTATGCCAGAGAAGAATACAACTAGCAAGTTTGAGGTGAGAATTGAGTTAGAGAAGTTTGGCCAGTTCACGGAGACGGAAGATGTGAATGTTGAACCAGTGATTGCACAACCAGAAGTTGTACCCATGAATGTTCTAGTAAATGCGATTGTTGCTAAGGAACATGAGGTTCAATTTGTTGACCGTGAAGAGCCTGAAACAGAAACTCTGATGATAAATTTTGATGATGAAGGCATTGAGATAAGTTGTGACGAAGATGACGATGTTGAATTCCTCCTTAAGCTAAAGTTAGTTCCGTCATTTCTACTGTTCAACCAATGATTACTGTTGAGAGGTTAGCCGTATAATTAAAGTCAGTGACTGAAAGGATGGAAAATCCTCCTTCCGATCTTTCAGTTCGAAGTGAAGAGCTAACTACTGGAGACCCAAAAGACCCTGATTCTAGACCAGTAAAGCGAAGGAGAAGGGATCCTAGACCTGGAGTATTTATTGAGCACGATAAAGATCAACTCGAGTTTGCTGACAAAGAAGATGATGATAGCTTGTATAACTTTTATTTTGAGCACATGAAGGAGACGACTGAAAATTTGTTTAATTTTGAGACGACTGCTACTACCGCTACTACAGAGACGGAGTTTGATGTTGTAGTTGATGAAACAAGATTGAATGTAGATGCAAATCTTACAGAGACTCCGGTTAGTGTTACTATTTCTGCTTCACTGGAAACACCTGTGATAGAGTCAACTCCCTTAGTTACTGCTGTTGTTGAAAGCTCTTCTGGAGCTACACATGATGAGCCAAGCAGTTCTAAAGGGAAGCAACCTGAAGAAGTATTGAAGATGCCGTTTGTTGATGACTCAGATGATGATGATGAGTTTGTTAGTGTGCGTGAACTGAAGCAAAGAATTATTGTGCTTGAACAAGGCTCGATTCACAAAGATGCTAAGATCATTCGGCTTTAAGATACGATTGTGCAAAAGAGTCAACAAATTGACCAATTGCAAGGTGATGTTAGTTTGTTGTTTAACATGGTGTATGATTTGCAAGAGAAGTTAGAGAAGAAGTTTGGTGATGAATTTAGTGATCCAACTGATGCGGAAAGATGCAGAAAGGCTAAAGAAGATCGAGCCAAGGCTTTTGCGCGGGAGGACATTGAAAGAGCTGAAGCTATGAATCATTATTTCATAAAAGTGACTGAGAAAGAAACTGACAGAGCAAAGGCTGCGAGGTTGAACAAGAAAAGAGAGTATGTGATTCTGAAGAATAAGAATCTAAATCCTGAAGATCCTGAGTTTCAAGTACTCATAACTTGCTGGATTTGGAGAAAGTCTTTATGATAAGGTTGGGAATCATTCAGGCATTATAAGTTGGGGTTTTAATCATGACCGTCGTAGGTGGTTGATTAAGAGGAAGATTTGTCTAGTTGAATGGTACATGAACCCCGCTCAGTTTCAGACATTTACTAGAGTGGATTTGACTTTGCTGTCAAACTCACCATAGGTGGATGATAAGCCTGGTGGTCATGGATATATGTTTTACAAGAGATTGAAGAGAGAGGTTGCTCGTGGTTTTCTTTCTATGCACACCGCAGAATCAATTTTGAATCATGCACCTGGTATACGTGATCCTAAGACTAACAGGAGGTTGAAGAATGTCATCTTGCCGCCCAAAGACAAAGAGAAGATGATCTTGTTGGTCTAGAAGATTCCCAAGGGAGTACTGAAGAACATGCATTTCTGGGCTTATGATGAAGAATTAGGGCAAGCTGTGATTATATGTGATGATGATGTGAGTTTTCGTTTGACTGAACCGATAGATTTGCTGAATTTAGATCGAGAGAACTTGGAAGTGCTTGCTCAGAATCAGATTCGAGCTATTGAGAAGTATGAAGAAGTAGCAAAGACTTGGACCGCAGTGGTTGCAAGTGTACTTCAAATTAATAAGAAAGGGTTTCGGGGTTTTAAGGATACGTTGGAAAATACTGGAGGAAATGGAAGCAATTGAAGATTAAAGCACCTCTATGCATAAACCTAGGGGGAGATTGTTGGAACCTAAAAGTTTATACATAGAGAAGGGATAATTAGTAATTTGTTTAGTTTATATTTTGGGTCAATGTAATTGTTTTGGGTCTAGAGGTTTCGACTCGGCTATTCGGGGTTTCGGCCCATATGTGTCAGCTAGTATATAATCACCTCTTTCATGTTGATGAGAGGTTGATCAGTTTTGGGAGTCTAGAGCCTGCCGAAACCTAGAAGTCTTGTATCATTCATCTTACCCGATGAATGCAAGTTTTTGTTATTGATCATATTGTTCTTTTAATTATTATTGTTGCGGTTAGCATAGGTCTTGAATCATCTTGTGTTTGGTTTCCGCACATACACTAGATTGTGTTTGATATCAATGAAAGATCCGTTTACGAGGCTTACAAGGACGAAAGTTTCCATATGTGTATTGATTATCGAGAACTAAAAAAGGTTACTATTAAGAATAGATACCCTTGCCTCGCATAGACGATCTATTTGACCAACTGCAGGGAGCAAGTTGTTTCTCCAAAATCGATCTAAGATCGGGATATCACCAAGTTAAGATCCAAGAAGACGATATTCCGAAAACTGCTTTCCGAACTCGTTACGGACATTACGAGTTCTTAGTTATGCCTTTCGGGCTAACTAATGCGTGTCACACCCTGGTCGTAGAGGAAGCGCAAGTGTGTGACTATGAGGTAATCATTGCGTCCAATTATATGAACTAATAATAATTAGCAACGAATGCCATGTCATAAATCAAATATAACCATCCTTACACATTTAGAAACAATGTACAATGTTTGTTATCCAAAATAGATTCAAGTTTCATTACACTACCAAAACAACTTTGTTTTCATCATGAAATAAATCGAGGTTTTGACTTCTATATACCCATACAAAGTTGGGATATAAAAGGCAAACCCTCCAAAAGTGGCAATCCATTGTTATGTCTTCCCAAATCACGGACTCTATCACCGATCATGTCTTGTTTCCTGAAATACATGTAATTTAAAAAATAAACAAAAGTTGAGCGAGTTCATATAGTTATTGTTTTCATATAAGTGTCATAGTTTGAAATTCATCATTTAAAACCGAGTATGTTATTGTCATCAATATTGGGTTAAGGATCTATCAGTCGGTAGCGAGCCCCCGATATTATGTGCCATTAGTAAATAACCAACCCGAGACAACTTTGACATTTCAGAGATCACAAAAGCACCCCAGGGTATACCAACCAGGAGCGGAGCGTGTCTCAAGCTCAATAGATCTACACCTTTTGCACCTTGGTCACTAAGTGATTAATGGTTATTATAGTTTCTTGTCATCAATCCTACTTATGCACATCGATCATTGTTATCTTCTAAACCCGTAGCTAACATACGATTTGTCATGAACATGTATTTATTTGTTTTCCTTGAACAACTTTATTGTTTTTATAGTGTTGGTAGCTTGTATGTTTTATTATTATTTATTAAAATATATATATTATTATTCATGCATGCCATTGGGCCTTGCCCATGCCATCTTTGTTATTGGGCCTAGCCCATGTATTCTTTGTCATTAGGCCTAGCCCATGTATCCTTGGCATTGGCCTAGCCCATGTATCTTTGTCATCAGGCCTAACCCATGTATCTTTGTCATTAGGCCTAGCCCATGTGTCTTGGTCATTGGGCCTAGCCCATGTATCTTTGTCATTGGGCCTAGCCCATGTATCTTGGTCATTGAGCCTAGCCCATGTATTATTTGTCATTAGGCTAGCCCATGTATTCTTTGTCATTGGGCCTAGCCCAAATGTTTTATGTGATTAGGCCTAGACCAAATTGTCTTATGTGATTGGGCTTAGCCCAAATGTTTTATATATTGGGCCTAGCCCAAATTGTCTTATGTGATTGGGCCTAGCCCAAATCAATAAATTGAATCCATTTGTGAGAATTCTTACACTTAGTGTATTTTACAAAGTATGGAATTTTTCAAGTATCCCATATACTTATATTATCACTTAGTACTTTTTATAGTTTTTAACTTCCCGGATTTTGTTATCGGAGGCACATATATATGTATGTTCGGTGTCTAAATATATTTTTAAACATGTCGTTGTTATCGTTCAATATATATATTTTTGTGTCGATACGCCTCCTTATCATTGATGACAATATATGTTCTTATAATTTTTGTTCTTCGCCCGGGCTAAGGAACCTAAATTTGATATCTAACGTCCATAATAGCGGAAATATTGCGTCTTGTTTACCAATAGACAAGAATTAATCAGTTTAACATCAGTTTTATTGATCAAACATCAAGAGTACAAACTGACAGAGCCTCGCCTCCAAAATGCCAAAGTTACAAATGAGTGAGGATAGCTAGCTATTTATAGATGATCAAGTTCGCTAGTGGGAGGTGTAAGTCGCCCAAACTTGCCTTAGCAAGTTCGGCCGAACATGATAAACATGACATCATGGGCGAACTTGTTTCACCTTTACATAAATACTTAATACGACTAGCCTATTCAGCTCTATTCTATACAGACTCGATATAAGACTAAGACATAGACATTATGCACCAACAGACTCCCCTTGGATATCGTTTCGTCTTGTATCAGTCTTCAAAAAAAATTGTCTTCATAATAAACTTTACCGCACACGACCGAAGAAGTTCTTAAATGGCTTCTTTCGTCGCTCTTGCTTAGGATCTGGCGTCTGATCTGTAGGAGGCACTTTGTTCATATGCTGAAACCTTCTAATACTTGCCTTCCTAGTTTTCTCATGAATAGCTTGGAGACGCTTTTCCTCTTTCAAGAATTCAACTCTTTCTAGATCCCTCCACTTTGTCTGCCACATCTTCCAAATTTACTTCTCTTGCATAGCAAACATTCACAATTTCTGATACTGCATAGCTTTGTACTTTCTCACGTTCTTCAAATACAATCTTGCAATAGAACAAGGTTTTGATATCTTCTCTGGAACAGTTAACAAGCCACATAGGATCTAGAATCCTAATCGTTCTCCATAACCCTCTCATGCCTTGAAATCCCAATACCTCAACTCTTTCCTTCGAAATATCCAAGTGTTCTTCGAAACGTAGCACAATAACTGCTTCACAAGTAGTTGGATCTATCTGCCACCACTTGAACAATGGATAGAAGTTTTGTTCAATCGGCATCAATGGCATGTTTCTCATAGCTCTAGGTCGCTTCATTATCAACGTAATGTCTTTCTCCCCTGTTTTCTTGTTAGTCTTGATTCGGCGACCTGGAATGAATGGTTTCCAATATCTAAATCCTTTAACCACTTCATCCTTGATTAACTTCCACAATAACTGATCAATCACTTTCATGTGATATGTAACATTAACGGTCTGAACCAACTCTTCCACATCCCAATATGGTAACATCTTGAAATCAGCAAGATACTTGGGGTATTGCACTCCAAATTCTCTTTTGATTGCATATACATTAAGTTCCTTGAACCAACCCCAGCTTAAGATATCCCCCAATGACACATCTTTGTCTCTGGTAAAGATTGCTAGAGGCCGTCGAAAGTTACGTTCGCACAGCATTTCTTTAAACCAAGACCTTTTCGCTTGAGCAACTTCTTCTTTTGTCATTGGCTTTGGTATTTTACCTTCTCGAACTTATTCCACTATCTTTTCTTTCAACATTTCTTCGTCTAGCTGCTTGTACATCTCCTCGAAAGTAGGAAAACTATCAGAATTAGGACCGACGTACTTCGCAGTTTGATCTATCTCGTCATCAGAAACCAATCTTCCACAATCACTCTACTATACTCGTCAGCTTCAAATCTTCTAACGTATTGATAATCATTCGGCTCAAAAGTGTTCACAATCAACACGTCCTCTTCAAAATCAAATTCTAGATCTTCAGTATCAACTTCAACTAACTTTGCAAGATCTTCCTTAGTATAATTGTGCACATACTCACCTTCCTCTACGTTATGCTCTAACATCAACAATAAAGGCTTAGAAGGTACTGCAGCAACTAGCTTTACAAATCTTTCAACTTTAGACAAATCAATCTCATCAGTTAGGCCCTGTCTGCCCTGACTCCCCCTCAATCTTATCATCCATCCTGTTTGATTCATCATCCATTAATGAAGTGAAATCAAATTCACTTGAGACTTTAGCTTTAGGAATTTTCAGACCAACACCACCCTGATCATCATCATCGTCATCGTTAGCAACATTCCAATCCTCATACTCAGAATCATCCTTTTCATCATCTTCCATATCTTCTTTTTCTGCTTCTTCATGGTCTTTTTCTTCAGAAGCTATAACAGGATCAGTGTTGGTGCATAATGTCTTAGTCTTATACCGAGTCTGTATAGTATAGAGCTGATTAGGCTAGCTATATGAAGTATTTATGTTAGTAATAGCCAAGTTCGCCCATGAAGTGTCATGTAAGGCATGTTCAGCCGAACTTGCAGTAGCAAGTTCGGGTGAACTTGTATCTCCCAGGGGTGAACTTATATCTCTATAAATACCTAGCTAGCCTCATTCATTTGTAACTTTGGCATTGTAGAGGCGAAGCTCTGTCAGTTTTAATCTAAACGTTTAATCAATGAAACTGACGATTAACTGATTAATTCTTGTCTATTGGTAAACACGACGTAATATTTCCGCTATTATGGACGTTAGATATCAAATTTAGGTTCCTAAGCATCGAGGATCGGTCCTACAAGTGGTATCAAGCTACGGTTATCACCTACGCTCATGAATTTGGACATTTATGGACATTAGGAGGGCTTTTAGACGTAAATCATGAAATAAACCTACAATCCACGGACAAAATCCAAAATTGAACAAATAGGATTGTTAGAAAACCAATTTCGACCAGATCTATGGTGAAATCATTCAAAATTCGAAGAAATAAGGATTTTGGATCGAAAAATGTGAAAAATGGCTGATTTGGGAGACCAAGTTTGCCCGAACTTGACCTGTCGAGTTCAAGTTCGCCCGAACTTAACATGGTTTTTCAAGACTTTTCATCAAGTTCGCCCGAACTTGACAAAGTTTTTCATGAATTTTCATCAAGTTCGCCCGAACTTGACTGATTTTCATTGAAATTAAGCACAAGTTCGCCCGAACTTGTCTATTTCATGCAAGTTCGCCCAAACTTGGTGGTGGCCAACCAAGTTCGCCCGAACTTGTTATAATTTGACTAAGTTCGCCCGAACTTGTCTCACTAGGATATACAAGTTCGCCCGAACTTGTCAAGGAGCCTGAAAAAAAGGCATTGAAAAATTTATTGTTCGGTTTGATGAGACGGGTGTCCAGAAAAAAATTTGGTGATAGAAATTTTTTCGAAATTTTAACGTCCGATACTGACTGTTCGGGGACACCGTCAGAGGCCTTAGAGATAGGATGAGATGATGAGGTTAGAGATGGTTGAGGATGAGAGGGTAGTCATTGATTCCAAAGCAATTCGGTGTTCATTAGGGTTGAAGACTAGCGATGGGCCTTAAAGTAATATCTGCATTTGTTAAATACTGAAAATTCCGGATTTGAGGGGGAATTTCAGTGAAAAATTGGTATGGTCAGAATTTGCAAAAATGAGGGGAATAAAAAATTTTCATTATTTGAAGATTCCAGAACTTTTGAAATTCGTGACACTGCAACACTATTCGGGTAGTTTCCGACTACAGATTAACCGGGAAATACAGAGATTTGAGATTCATTTGTAAATTGATCAAGTTGATGTCTATTTTGAAAGCAGGTGGTTACATAACTGAGTCTTGGAGGAGTTGTTTATCAGATTCTGCGGTCATGGTTGTGCATTGACACCTGAATCGCACTTATGGTTTGGAAGCACACACGACTCCTATCTTTAGCTCTGCTTTGCACATGAATTATTGACTGGACTAACCTCCAAGAGATAAGGATGCTTTGTAGTTTCAGTTGCCCCGGTTGTACGCGGTACCATGATTAAGGAAGATGATTTATGGGATCGGATCTTCCAGACAAAGAAGTGTACCAGTTGCTGACGAAAGAGATTATCCATTTGGGATTCTGTGATCACAGGAAGTTCTGAGTTTTCAGTTCATGATACAGAGTGATGCTTAAGGGGTTTAGAGTCCTGATCTCCGGTTAAGTAACAGTTAGCTGGATTAGCAGTCGTTAGTACCGATGAAGGAACTGAGGACATTCAAAACGTTCAGTGATGATCTTAAGATTAATGACTAGCTCCGAAGACGGATGGTTTCCAAAATTACCAAGGAGATCTGAAGTTATCCCAGATATGCTAACTGATGATAGCCTTTGGTGGCCATTATTTTTAATCTTCAAGCAGATGAATCGTTCTTCTCTTTGGACTAACCGCCGTTGGATGATGATGTTGGTGATTAAGTGGCGTTGGTCTACCAGAGATAGCTATATATCTGACATTGTGACTGAAGAAGAAGAATGTGATTTTGATCGCAGACGAATGTTTCTCAGAGTCGAAGTGTTACCAGATTAACTGGTTCCGATGAAGATTTACTGATTGAAAAAGATTATCGATTTGCTGATCAGGAGTGATTACGGAAATTGGGATTTCAGATTTTTGCGGGTAAACATTGATTTGAAGTTTCTATCAATTGCCAATTGAGTTTGAAGATCGGAAGATCGAGCATAGGAGATATTGACTAAACTGAATGCGGATGTGGTTAAAGTTGAAATAGAGAAGCTGCATTGATGAGCTTCAAATTAGTGTCTATTCAAGATAATCTGTCAAGCAAATCAGATGAGGTTGGAAACTGTGCAACAAATATCTAAACTGGAGATTTTAGGGGGAATTAGATGTTGATAATGCAAACCCGAATCATCAATTAAGGGGGAATTTGTTGACGCGTTTCGATAACAACGGCAGATACCATGATTGAAGTTGCAGAATATTCAAACACGGCTCACGTTTGAAGACCAAGATTCGACAGTAACCAAAAGGGGGAATCTGTTGGTGCACTTTGTTTTCGTCACTTGCGAATAGGCT
The DNA here is from genome assembly GCA_947069175.1 of Scalesia atractyloides. Taxonomy (NCBI): domain Eukaryota; kingdom Viridiplantae; phylum Streptophyta; class Magnoliopsida; order Asterales; family Asteraceae; genus Scalesia; species Scalesia atractyloides. Next base: position 71,373,848 of record CAMTDV010000014.1, read on the forward strand.
AGATAGAGTGTGTGTTGAGTATTGTATAGGTTAAATTGAACACACCACCGAAATACGGAGTTTTCAGTGTAAAATGTAACAAGTTCGCTCGACTTTACCTGTGGAGGTCAAGTTCGTTGTTGGTGCACTTTGTGTTCATCACTTGTCGAATAGGCCAGATAGAGCATGTGTTGAGTATTCTATAGGTTAGAATTGAACACACGACCGAAATACGAAGTTTTCAGTGTAAAATGTAACAAGTTCGCTTGAACTTGACCTGTGGAGGTCAAGTTCGTTGTTGGTGCACTTTGTGTTCGTCACTTGTCGAATAGGCTAGATAGAGCGTGTATTGAGTATTGTATAGGTTAGAATTGAACACACGACCGAAATACGGAGTTTTTAGTGTAAAATGTAACAAGTTCGCTTGAACTTGACATGTGGAGGTCAACTTCGCTCGAACTTGACCTGTGAAGGTCAAGTTCGCTCATAATGGTAATGTTGATGTCAAGTTCGCCCGAACTTAGATGCTTACCAGCGAAATTCTTACCCTATAAATAGTGTGTTGTTCATTTGTCATTTAAGTTTTTGGCATCCATACGGGGAGGTGCTGCCGGATTCTCTCCAGGAACCACAGCAGCTGGACTTAGAAAGATGTATACTCTTTCGGTATGAATGAAGACTTTCGCTGCATTCTACTTCTACTCCTTTCTGTAATAACATTATACCGAATCGGTTTACGTTTATCCTTTAACTTCCGTCTAAAACCGCCTAATCACGCACCTTCAATTGGTATCAGAGCTAGAACAACCTGATTTGATAGTATCAAGACAATATCACTTCTATTTCATCTCTATTCTTCTATTTTTCTTAACCTTTGAACATAAAATGAAGAATTCACGGTCAAAATCTTTTCAAATTTGAGTATATCATGTAAAATACAACAAAGATAAACCCTTGAAAGATTAGAGACCAAATTCAACCGAATTCATGTCAAAATTTTGAAAAAAACCATGTTTTGTAAAACCGTCAAGATCGAACTTGTTAAGCATGTTCGATCGAACTTGGTCTAAAACATCACTTTTCAAGTGATTTTTTAGTAAGTTTGCTCGAACTTGAGATATTTTTGAGGAAATTCATGCCAAGTTCGCTCGAAGTTATCAATTTTCCACTGATTTTATAGCAAGTTCGACTAAACTTGTGTAATATCAAGGAATTATTGAGTAAGTTCACCCGAACTTGCTTGTGTTTCATCAAAATTCTGATAGCAAGTTCGCTCGAAGATAGACTAGAATTGTTACTTTCAAAAGTTCATAAGTTCGACCGAAGATAACACAATTTTTCAAAAACAAATATCACAAGTTCGACCGAATGTGATAAATTCAGAATTTTCATTCCAAACTACAAGTTCGACGAATTATTATTTCTAACATTTTCAAAAGTTTATTAATATTTTCAGTGTACACGTCTCGTTATTCACAATGGATGATATGAAAAGAGCTTTTATGTCCAGAGCTAGTTCGTCAAATGCCAACGTGATTCATCAAGTCAATCTTGATAACGAGATGGGAACGACTGTTAAACCACCCAAGCTAATGAGCATGGACGAGTATGAAGCATGGAAGGAGAAATTCACATATTGGGTTCAAGCCATGCACTTTGCTGGCTGGGTGTCGATTGAAAGAGGCTACACTGATCCGGTAGATGAACATCAGCAAGTCCTTGAGAAGTACAATTACTCGACAGTACAGAGAGATGAATACATTGCTGAGAAAAAGATGATTAGTCTCATCCAACAGTCTGTGAAAAAAGATATCTTGATTTTGCTACCAGAGTATACTATTGCAAGATATCTGTGGTTGTCATTATAGAAGAAGTATCAAGGCAGTGCCGAAATGATCAAAAGTAAAAAGGCACTTATTCTGAAAGAGTTCGATATCTTCACCATGTTAAGAATGAGACCATGAAGCAAATGATCGAGCGCTTCTATCATCTTAAAGTTCAAATGCGAAGACACGGTCTCGAGAAGACTGAACAAGAATACATCGACAAGCTTGCTGACGCTCTACCAGATGGTGAATAGGTACTTATTTGATGGTTCTGAAGAATAGTGATAAGTGGGAATTCTTCAAGTTTTCAACGTTTATCGACAAACTCGAAGGCCATGAAATGGAACTCTTGAAGATTGCAAAGTCAAAAAACGCTAACGTAGATTCAAGACGTTGGGTTGTACTATAAAAGTGGAATGCAAGACAACATTTCATGTCCGAAAATTGGGACAGTGTTTAGTGCGAACATGAATGCTTCTCCACAGAACCAGAATCAATCAAAACCTCATTATGATCAGAGTCCACAGAGTTCGTTCTCAAGCACTGGTTCAAATTCATCTTATAAAGTCAAGCAAATCAGAATCAACAAAGAAATTCTGATTCGAATGTATACAAGTGCAACATCGCAGTGAATTTGAACAATGTTGTTTCGGAACAAGTCGCTAAACAACATATGTCTCTTCTCGCCACTGTTCTGGAGTCATACGAAAGTCTTGTAGCCGGTAAAATTGGAAATCCTGAAATGACGGCAGAAGATTATGACCAAGTGGATGATGAAGAACTCGAGTCGATGGGTATAAAGTGGTGTTTAGCATCTATTATCCGAAGAGTCACAAAGTTTGTTGCTCTCACTGGCCGAGATATCGGAAATTCAAGCAACAAGTTGGGCTTCACAAATCAAAAGTGACGTGCTTCAGATGTCGCCAAAAGGGACATGTCAAGAGAGAGTGCAAGAATCCTGAAGCAACAGGAAATCAAAGTCCTTTTGGAGGAGGCAACGAGTATTATAAGAAGTCACTTCAATACACGCCATTTCCAAAGAAGAATCAGGTTGAAATCCAAGAGAAACCAAATAGTAGCAGCAATGAGAAAGCTATTGTTACACCCCGACCAGCAGCGGAATAAGAGTCGGGGCATAATTGGGTTATCACCAAAGCACATGATATTTACTAATATGTTTCATATTCATTTAAGTCAAAATTACATTCTCAATAATCCAAACATGTTCATACAAATACAAAGAAAAAAATAATCAACTAAACAATCCAAGCTCTAAACCAGTTTATTCTTCTAAGCCAATCCTATGTGTTTCTTGCTGCAGCTGGGTCACCTGTATCATGTGTAAAAATGGGGGGTTTTGGGTCAACATAAGTTGGCGAGTGAACCTTGTTAGATAAACATTTATTATTGATTTCTTGTTATCTTTATCAAGTAAAAGTTGTGCAATAGTCTATATTGAGCAAATGTAAATAATCATACAATAACAATAACAACCACAAACTATAACATACAATAACATATGAACTTGCATGAATATATAACATGAATGAAACTGTATATGTTGGCAACGTCACGTTCACGCTCATAATGTAATGGGGAACGGACGGCCTATGATGAATGTCTATGCGATCAAGGCTCAATCAAACGGAGCCGATCGTATGTTGGCAACGTCCGGTTCACGCTCATAATGTAATGGGGAACTGCTCAACGCTCAAATGTAATGGGGAGCGGCGGCCTATGATATTGCATGTACTGAAAATAATAAATTAAATTAAACAATAACCACATAAACAGTTGATACAAGCTGAATACACATTTGTTCATGATATGATGTATGCACAATGATTTAAATTAATAAATGGTAAGACACATGATACACCCCAAAAAACGTGATTAAAACGGGGAATTTGTAGAGATTCACTCACATTGGGTGCGTTCGGTTGGAGATGATGAGATGCGCACGAGTTTGAAGGATTGAACAACGAGGATTAACTAACCTAAATAATAACGGAAGGTATAGTAAATGAGTGGATATTATTAATATTTTAATAGGATTTTTAGATATATTTTTGTGAGTTTAAGGCTATTTCCTATCTTTAAAAACATTATTTTTAAGTATTTTTAATTGATTTTTAAATTAAATTAAATAAAAAAAATATAAAAAATTGACTTTTGCGTTGACCATTGACCGTTGACTGTTTGACTGTGACTGTTGACTGTTTGACCGGTTCTATTGTGTGCATGTATGCGCCGGGCAGGACTCGAACCCGAGACCTCCCGTACGCGTGCACGCAGCTCTACCAACTGAGCTACGTGTCTAACCCGAAATATTTATGTTTTTAATTATATTTATATACTGTTTTAATTTATTCAAAATTCATTTATTTTTTAAAAGGATTTTAATTAACAAACCGGTGCCGTCAACAGGTCTCGAACCCGGGACCTGTGATTTAATGTTGCACACAGTCCACCGCTGGACTGTGTGTCTAACTTGGTTAATACACAGATTTTTATTATACTTAACATCTAATTGCGAAAGGATCCGGTTCAGTTTAAAAAAAAGAACATTTTAATTACAGAGAGTGTGTGTGTGTCAAGGATCGAACTCGGGACGTATGCGTATTGTTTGCACACAGTCCACCGCTGGACTGTGTGTCTAACCCGTTTATAATACCGATTTTAATTAATCTTATAATCATAACAGACTTCATCTTCTTCGCTAAATTCACGGACAATGATTAATCAACTGTTTCTTGCTTAAAACGATTAACAGACGTACAAATGATTTATATGTAACGGATAGGAAAAGTTTCGGGAATGAACATACCGGAATAATGATCTTTCTGAGAACTCCGGCGAAGTCGTCGGCTCTGTTTTTATGAACTTCGACTGAGCAAACAAATTAACAGTTTTGATTAGCTAAGTATGGAATTGAAATACTAAACAAGAGTTATTAGGAGGTTTGAATGACTATACCATTTTACAGGGAAAATAGGAATTTTCAGAGGTTTTCTGGCGAGAGTGAATTATTCAATATCGACGTCTGAAACTGATTCTGATTGAAGGTTTTGAGTTAGCAATAGCTTAACAACTGATAGACGATGAAAGAATTAAGAGACTTACTGATTTGATGGAAAACACGGTTTTTCGGAGAAAGTCCGTTGAGTTCAAATAGTTTCTCCGACGAACTGAAAGTATTGCGAAAGTGAAATTAAAGGTTTGCAGATGTGTTTGAGTCGCGAGAGGGGACTATGATTGGAGTAATTCAGGAATGCAGGTTTTCGGTTATTAAAACCGATCAACTCTTGAATTCAAGTCCATTCAAAGTTAAATTGATTAGAGGTGTCGGTGTATCGGTTATAATCGGTAAACCGCGAATAATCAAACGTTTTTGGACGTTTGATGACCGATTTCGGTTACAGTTAGCGTAAACAGATCGATTCATGATTGATCATAAAATTTAATTGTTTCTTAGAATTCACAGAAAACATCAAGTGGCGGAGTGGTTATATATGTGTGTGATAAGTCTTATGCTTACCCGGGTTCGAGTCCCGGCAGCCTGATTTTTATTTTAATTATTTTATTTTTACTTTTTATCAATTATAACTTTTATATTCTAGTTTGTTTATTAATTATGCATCATTAAAAATTAAAATTGACATAGATATGCAACGAAACATTTATTACTTGATATTCGATTACAAACGAAGCGGGTTTGGACAACCCGTTTTTGACAAATGTTACAGTATCCCCTACTTTTAGGAATTTCGTCCCGAAATTTATATAGTAGTAGTAGGAAAAAGATGCGGGTATTTTTCGCGCATTGAGTCTTCACGTTCCCCAGTAAACTCAGGTCCCCGTTTCGACTCCCAGCGTACCCTAACAATTGGAATGCGAGTTCGTCGTAGACGTTTTTCTCCGAAGTCCATGATCTCTACTGGTCTTTCAATAAAATGCATAGATTCATCAATCTGAATATCTTCCAGAGGAATATGGAGGTTCTCATCAGCGAGACACTTCTTCAAGTTTGATACGTGGAATGTGGGGTGAATCCAGTTAAGTTCTTCTGGTAGATCAAGCTTGTATGCTACAGGTCCTACTCTTTCGAGTATCTTGAAAGGTCCTACGTAGCGTGGTGCTAGCTTGCCTTTTTGACCAAAACAAACTACTCCCTTCCACGGTGATACTTTTAAAAGTACATGATCACCAATGTTAAACTCCAAAGGCTTCCGTCGATTATCTGCATAACTCTTTTGACGACTTTGAGCCGCTAGAAGATTGTTTCGAATTTGATGGATCTTATCTGTGGTTTCTTGAATCAATTCTGGACCGGTGATTTGAGCTTCCCCAATTTCGTGCCAACATACTGGTGATCGGCACTTACGACCATATAACGCTTCAAAAGGTGCCATGCCGATGCTTTAATGATAGCTGTTGTTGTACGAAAATTCAACTAATGGTAGATGAGCGTCCCAATTACCCTTAAAGTCTATGACACATGCTCGAAGCATATCTTCAAGAGTTTGAATGATGCGTTCCGATTGTCCATCAGTTTGAGGATGATAAGCGGTACTGAGATCTAATCGGGTACCCAAAGCGGTTTGTACGGCCTGCCATGTTCGTGAAGTGAAACGACCATCACGATCTGAAATAATGCTTAACGGTACACCATGTCGGCTTACGATTTCGCTAATGTAAATACGAGCTAGCTTCTCGTTCTTTAAATCTTCGCGGATTGGAATAAAGTGAGCTGATTTTGTAAGACGATCAATGATTACCCATATAGTGTCATACCCACCAGAAGTGCGAGGTAACCCGGTAATGAAGTCCATGGTTATGTTTTCCCACTTCCATACAGGTATTTCAGGTTGGACCAGAAGTCCTGAGGGTCTTTGGTGTTCAGCTTTCACCTTGGAACATGTAAGGCACTTGGAAACAAAAACAGCAATATCCTTTTTCATTCCAGGCCACCAATAGGTGTATCGAAGGTCTTGATACATCTTATCGGCTCCTGGGTGTATAGTGTATCGTGTTTTGTGAGCCTCATTCATAAGAAATTCACGAAGGTTGTTGTGGTCAGGAATCCATATGCGATCTAGATAGTACAGAATACCGTCGGATTTAGTTTCAAAAGTTCAGCCCCACAGGACAGCTCCTTTCGTACGTCGTCTTCCGTTACTGAAACATGTTGAGCTTCTCGAATTTGATCTTTAATGTCAGTTATTATTTGCGAACATAGAAGACGAATGGAGTTCGCATATCCCTTTCGACTGAGTGCATCAGCCACCACATTTGCCTTTCCAGGGTGATACCGAATTTCACAGTCGTAGTCATTTAAAAGTTCGACCCATCTTCGTTGCCTCATGTTTAACTCCTTTTGGTTGAAGATATGTTGAAGACTCTTGTGGTCAGTGTACATTTCACACATAGTACCGTAGAGATAATGTCTCCATATCTTAAGAGCAAACACAACGGCTCCAAGTTCTAGGTCATGGGTGGTGTAGTTCTTCTCATGAGTCTTGAGTTGTCTCGAAGCATAAGCTATAACCTTTCCTCTTTGAATTAGAACACAGCCTAGTCCTTGCCCTGACGCGTCGCAATAAACCACGAAGTCATCATAACCTTCAGGAAGAGTGAGGATTGGTGCATCACAGAGTTTTTGTTTAAGGGTTTGGAAGGCTTCTTCTTGTTTGGGTCCCCATATGAAGGGTTTTCCTTTATGAGTTAAAGCCGTGAGTGGTACAGCAATGCGAGAGAAGTTTAAAATGAAATGGCGATAATAACCAGCCAAACCAAGGAATGATCTTACTTCAGTTGGTGTACGTGGCGCTTGCCATTCTTGTACCGCTTTGAGTTTTGAGGGGTCGACATGTATTCCCTTGTCATTAACAACATGTCCAAGGAATTGTACCTCTTTTAACCAGAATTTGCATTTGGAAAATTTGGCGTAAAGCTTTTCATTCTCTAGGAGTGTAAGGATGAGTCGAAGATGCCGTTCATGATCAGACTTAGATTTTGAGTAAATGAGGATGTCGTCGATGAAGACTATAACAAAACGATCGAGATAGGGTTTGCAGACTCTGTTCATTAAATCCATGAAGACAGCTGGAGCGTTGGTTAAACCAAATGGCATGACCATGAATTCATAATGACCATAACGAGTTCGGAAGGCGGTCTTTGGGACGTCTTCTTCATGTACTCTGAGTTGATGATAACCAGAACGAAGGTCGATTTTTGAAAAACAACTGGCGCCTTGAAGTTGGTCAAGAAGATCATCAATGCGAGGTAATGGATAGCGATTCTTGATCGTTAACTTGTTGAGTTCTCTGTAGTCGATGCACATGCGAAACGTTCCATCTTTCTTCTTCACAAAAAGGACAGGTGCACCCCAAGGCGAGGAGCTAGGACGTATGAATCCTTTGTCAGTCAACTCTTGCAATTGACTGGCTAGCTCTTGCATTTCGGATGGGGCTAACCTATAAGGAGACTTTGCAACTGGTGTAGCACCAGGTATAAGATCAATGCGGAATTCGACTTCTCTCAAGGGAGGAAGTCCTGAAATGTCGTCAGGAAAAACTTGCGGAAAATCTTTTACTACTGGGATGTCTTCAAGTTTCTTCTCCATGGTTCCCTTTTTGACGACATGAGTTAAAAATGCGACATAGTTCTTGTGGAGATATTTTCGAGCTTGAAGACAGGACATTAATCTGAGCCCTTTCGATGGGGTTTCTCCAAAGATTCGTAGAGTCTGACTGTTTGAAAGAGGAATGCGTATAAACTTTTCACGGCATACAACTTCAGCATGATGTTGGCTGAGCCAGTCCATACCAATTATAATATCAAAGCTTCCCAACTTCATAGGAATGAGGTCAACTGGAAAATCGTGGTCGTTTAAGGTGAGGGTACAATTGCGTAATATAGAGTTTAATGAGACCGGTTTTCCGTCAGCAACTTCTACTGTTATGGATTCCATGAGCTTCTCACGAATTTGGTTTAGGATGGGTTCAAACTCTAAGGACACAAAACTTTTATCCGTGCCAGTATCAAACAACATGGATGCATAACTACCATTGATAAGAAATGTACCGTTAACCACATTGCTGTCAGCTCTAGCCTGGTTAGCGTTGATGTTGAAAGCTCTTCCTCTTGCAGATGGAGGAGCTTGGTTAGCTTGATTCACCGGATTTGCTTGGGCTTGAGCATGTATAATGTTCACCAAACGTGGACAAGTGTTTCTAAAGTGGCTTGGATCTCCACAATTGTAGCATGCCCGCATAGGTTGCACCATGGGATAGTTGGGTTGGTAGTATGATTGGGCTAAATGTTGGGTAGGTGGTAGTAGTAGGGGTTGTTGGGCTTGACCCATTATTTGTTGGTGGGTTTGGGTTGAAGGCTGGTGGCGGTTCGTTCGCTAAGGTATGCGACAAGTTTGAACAGTATGACCTGCGCGACCACAGCCGGTGCAATGTTGGCAGGGATGATCAGGAAAGTGGTGGTATTGGCAACGGTTGCATTTTGGTAATGGGCCAGAGTATGGCCTTTTGTATGGTGCAGGTGAGGGGGCAACTTGGGTAATAGGTGCAGCAGGGATAGGGAAATTGGTTTGTGTGACAGCAAAGTTTCTGGTGTTACGTTTCCTCTTGTTAGCAAACTTAGAGGAGGAGGTGGAATGGTTTGAAGTTTGGCCCTCAATGGGGGCTTTCTTTTTCTCCTCTTTAAATTTACCGTTGCGAATTCGATTCTCGGTCAGTTCAGTAGTTAGTTCCATAGCAGCTTCAAGTGTTGCTGGCGAAGTGCTGAGAACTGAATCTTGAATTTTCGAGGGAAGACCTCGAATATAATGCTCGATTAAGCGGTAAACTGGGGTGAACAAGTTAGGGACCATTTGGTTCAACTCTAAGAACCTCTTGTTGTAGGAAGTATGATCTCCCTCCTTTTGCTTCAAAGAATAAAATTCGTCCTCTAACTTTTTAATCTCACTACTAGGACAGAATCGTCTCGTCATGATTTCCCTTAACTCCTCCCACGTTAAGGCCATTGCATCTTTGATTCCTCTCTTACCCTTTTCGGTATTCCACCAGGTAAGAGCTACCCCAAATAGTCTCCCGGTTGCGTATCGTACCTTGCGATCCTCGGGACAATCGCAGTTGAGGAGGGTGTTTTCCATTTCATCAAACCAGTGGAGGAGAGCAGTGACACCTTCGGTGCCTTCAAATTTAGGAGGATCGCAAGACGTGAAATGTTTATATGAGCACTTTTTGGTACGCGGGTTGCCGATGTTCTGGTCTTCTTGCTGGGGAGGATTAGTGGGATTTGTGGCGAGAGCTTGTTGTACTTGAACCACAATGTCCGGAAGCACCGCGGCCATTTGTTTTGCGATTTGAGTGGCCAAGCGTCCGTGAGACCTTCCTGATCTTTTACACCCTCGTTGTTGTCTAGCCGACATCTACGGGAACATACATAAGAAGATTGTGAGTTTATGGAGTCTTTTTAGGTGTCATGTGTCTTAAAGAAAACGAAAATAACATAAATATCAATAATGCAACTACATCCATAGGATGTCTTGGGTTTGCTCATGTTGGGCCTCAAATGTCCCCCATACCTTCACCTGTATAGTCATGTGGGCCCCCATGACTATTGGCTTGGTAGGATTCACATTAGTATTGGCGATTTAACACTCGCATCACCCGAATGAAAACCACAAAATATGTTTACGAGATGTATGGTCGGAATGTGTCCAGGTGTAGACACAATGACAACTCAAAGTAGGGTTAGCTCACACAACGTTTGGTATAGCATGCTTTGGCCTAATAGGTACTTCGTACTCTCATCGTTAGTCCCCAGGTAGTCAAACTGGTCCTTTATTTTGGATTTATACGAATGCCAGCCTAGACAGGACGTTCCGACTACCGGTATTTGTACCCTTCCAGTTACTACATGCCCATCATGAGAACTCACTTTGATGGGATTTGAAAATACAAAAATCATTGCAAAAACAATCATGAAAATGATGTGGTGTACTCGCATGGATATGATACGTTATGAGAATATGATTCATGATAGGCATTATATAATAATATGTACTTATGAACATGCTTGCATAACATTGAATGTAACATTAAACATAAAACATATAATCATCATGAAATTTGGCATGTAACACACAAAAATTTTAAAAATTCTAATCAACTATAGTATAGGCTCTAAGGGTCTAATAACCTATCCTATATCCCTATAGTCATGGCTCTGATAACAATCTGTCACACCCCAACCCGCAGTGGAATAAGAGTCGGGGCATAATTGGGTTATCACCAAAGCACATGATATTTACTAATATGTTTCATATTCATTTAAGTCAAAATTACATTCTCAATAATCCAAACATGTTCATACAAATACAAAGAAAAAAATAATCAACTAAACAATCCAAGCTCTAAACCAGTTTATTTTTCTATGCCAATCCTATGTGTTTCTTGCTGCAGCTGGGTCACCTGTATCATGTGTAAAAATGGGGGGTTTTGGGTCAACATAAGTTGGCGAGTGAACCTTGTTAGATAAACATTTATTATTGATTTCTTGTTATCTTTATCAAGTAAAAGTTGTGCAATAGTCATATATGAGCAAATGTAAATAATCATACAATAACAATAACAACCACAAACTATAACATACAATAACATATGAACTTGCATGAATATATAACATGAATGAAACTGTATATGTTGGCAACATCACGTTCACGCTCATAATGTAATGGGGAACGGACGGCCTATGATGAATGTCTGTGCGATCAAGGCTCAATCAAACGGAGCCAATCGTATGTTGGCAACGCCCGGTTCATGCTCATAATGTAATGGGGAACTGCTCAATGCTCATAATGTAATGGGGAGCGGCGGCCTATGATATTGCATGTACTAAAAATAATAAATTAAATCTAAACAATAACCACACAAACAGTTGATACAAGCTGAATACACATTTGTTCATGATATGATGTATGCACAATGATTTAAATATAATAAATGGTAAGACACATGATACACCCCAAAAACGTGATTAAAACGGGGAATTTGTAGAGATTCACTCACATTGGGTGCGTTCGGTTGGAGATGATGAGATGCGCACGAGTTTGAAGGATTGAACAACGAGGATTAACTAACCTAAATAATAACGGAAGGTGTAGTAAATGAGTGGATTTTATTAATAATTTTAATAGGATTTTTAGATATATTTTTGTGAGTTTAAGGCTATTTCCTATCTTTAAAAACATTATTTTTAAGTATTTTTAATTGATTTTTAAATTAAATTAAATAAATAAAAATATAAAAAAATTGACTTTTGCGTTGACATTGACCGTTGACTGTTTGACTGTGACTGTTGACTATTTGACCGGTTCTATTGTGTGCATGTATCGCCGGGCAGGACTCGAACCCGAGACCTCCCGTACACGTGCACGCAGCTCTACCAACTGAGCTACGTGTCTAACCCGAAATATTTCTGTTTTTAATTATATTTATATACTGTTTTAATTTATTCAAAATTCATTTATTTTTAAAAAGGATTTTAATTAACAAACCGGTGCCGTCAACAGGTCTCGAACCCGGGACCTGTAATTTAATGTTGCACACAGTCCACCACTGGACTCTGTGTCTAACTTGGTTAATATACATATTTTTATTATACTTAACATCTAATTGCGAAAGGATCCGGTTCAGTTTAAAAAAAAGAACATTTTAATTACAGAGTGTGTGTGTGTCAAGGATCGAACTCGGGACGTATGCGTATTGTTTGCACACAGTCCACCGCTGGACTGTGTGTCTAACCCGTTTATAATACCGATTTTAATTAATCTTATAATCATAACAGACTTCATCTTCTTCGCTAAATTCACAGACAATGATTAATCAACTGTTTCTTGCTTAAAACGATTAACAGACGTACAAATGATTTATATGTAACGGATAGGAAAAGTTTCGGGAATGAACATACCGGAATAATGATCTTTCTGAGAACTCCGGCGAAGTCGTCGGCTCTGTTTTTATGAACTTCGACTGAGCGAACAAATTAACAGTTTTGATTAGCTAACTGTGGAACAGAAATACTAAACAAGAGTTATCAGGAGGTTTGAATGACTATACCGTTTTACAGCGGAAAATAGGAACTTTCAGAGGTTTTCTGGCGAGAGTGAATTATTCAATATCGACGTCTGAAACTGATTCCGATTGAAGGTTTTGAGTTAGCAATAGCTTAACAACTGATAGACGATGAAAGAATTAAGAGACTTACTGATTTGATGGTAAACACGGTTTTCCGGCAAAAGTCCGGCGAGTTCAAATAGTTTCTCCGACGAACTGAAAGTATTGCGAAAGTGAAATTAAAGGTTTGCAGATGTGTTTGAGTCGCGAGACGGGAGTATGATTGGAGTAATTCAGGAAATGCAGATTTTCGGTTATTAAAACTGATCAACTCTTGAATTCAAGTCCATTCAAAGTTAAATTGATTGGAGGTGTCGGTGTATCGGTTATAATCGGTAAACCGCGAACAATCAAACGTTTTTGGACGTTTGATGACCGATTTCGGTTACAGTTAGCGTAAACAGATCGATTCATGATTGATCATAAAATTTAATTGTTTCCTAGAAGTCACAGAAAACATCAAGTGGCGGAGTGGTTATATATGTGTGTGATAAGTCTTATGCTTACCCGGCTGACCCGGGTTCGAGTCCCGGCAGCCTGATTTTTATTTTAATTATTTTATTTTTACTTTTTATCAATTATAACTTTTATATTCTAGTTTGTTTATTATTTATGCATCATTAAAAATTAAAATTGACTTAAATACGCAACGAAACATTTATAACTTGATATTCGATTACAAACGAAGCGGGTTTGGACAACCCGTTTTTGACAAATGTTACAGCTATGGTAGCATCAAACGAAGATGATGGTTTCGACTGGAATTCCTACATCGGTAAGAAGACCGGAGTTGCGTGGATGGCTGAGATAGTTTAAGATACTTCTGCAGAGGAAGCAGCAGAAGCAGCGGCCGTAGAACAGATTCTGCTGGAACAATACTTGCATCAACAACGAGAAGAAGAGGAGTATATCCACATGCAGAAACAAGGAATTTTATCTCCTAATTCGTGTGATGGAAGCTCTAAAGAACAAGTGGTTGAGGAGAAAACAATGGATGAAGAGATCATCAATGTTAGACAAGAATAAATGCCGAAACCTCAAGGACATAGCAGATAAAGATTTAATGGCAAATCTAACTAGGTTAGGTCCAGAGGTAAAAGAAGTTGTCAATGTACAAATTGTAGAAGTTGAGAAATCTTGTACAAAATGTACCGAACCATGTTCTGAGTGTGTCGAAAAATAAAAAATCATCGCTGAAAACAATGTGCATAACGAACTTTTGAAATACGATTATCGCACAATGAAGGAAGCGTATGATAAAATGAAAAATGATTATGGTAGGCTTGATAGAAATAACATCGAACAACATGATATCATAAGAATGTTAAAAGGAACGGTAATGGATAAGCAAAAAGTGATTAATATCTATATTAACACCATTGCTGAAACTAGCAACAACTCCAGGACATGACAATTGAAACAGAGCGTGTTCAACAACTTTTGAGAAGTTACACATGTAATGCATATGTCATTGATCACATCCTTCCGACAATTCCATCGGAAGAGAAACCAAAAAAGAAAATTGGTAAAGAATACAATAATGTTCCTCCACCCCTTTGCGAGAAGTATTGTTGCAAAACCGCTGATGGGATGGATAAGGCACTCAACATTGAGTTGTTATCTGAAAAGAAAACTGAGTTGCCAGAGAACATTGATGTAAACTTTACTAAGCAGATGATGACAATGTTGTGGTTAAAAAGTTGTTGAAAATGTTTTGAACGATTCTGATGAAGGCAGCTTTAAAAGCGCCGACTCGAGCTAATTCAGATCCACAGTCCGAAGATGACGATACATCATAGGATAATGATCTATGTGATGTCCTAATGTTGTCATGTACAATTAAGGAATCTGATAGATTATACTTTGATGACAGTTTTCTGATTCAGAATGTTAAGGAAGAATTGTTAAACAAATTCTTTAAACTCGTGGAAGTCACATCAGATGATCTGGAGATCAATGAAAAGAAATTATATTCCAAACCTAAAAGAAATAACCACCGAAAGAATGGTGGTGATCATCCGGAAAACCGGAGAGCTGGGTTGGGATTAGAAGAATCAGATGAACCTAAAAAGAAACCGTCACCATTTCATGAATACAAGAATAAAAACATGAATTTTGTATATGGGACGAACACGGTTCATGAGGAAAGTTTGATCGGGAAACAATTAAACGATGAGTTTAAGAAACAAAAAAACTTCGATATAAAGCCAAAATTGCAAATGGTACCAAGTGGTGTAAAACCCACTAAAGGACATCCACTTGATTCTCGGACTTGTTTCAAGTGCAACGAAATTGGTCATATTGCACGTTACTGTCCGAAATCAAAGCCGGCTTACCTTCGAAGGAAAGAAAGTTTAAATGTTGTGAAACCAAAGCATCCAGTGTTTGTAAAACCTGTAAAAATTTTGAAAAGAAATGAATCAAAAGCTGAAGTCAAACCTAAGTTTGAAAATTCAATTTTCAAAAAAGGTGAAACTTCAAAGGCTAATGAAAATAATTTTTACATCAAGAAGGCTAACATAAAATCTCAAGCCTGGATTGCAAAGAAACGGTCAGCAACATCTGAGAACACTAAGTCTGAGCTTGTTAAGACTAGTGATAGCAAGAAAGAATCAAAGTCAGAAATCATAATTGAAACCACATCTGAAAATGTAAAAACTACAAGTGATAACAATTCAAAAGATAAAAAGACGGTAAAGTTTTCAAACATAAACATCATAGAAAATTCTGAAGAATGGGAAGTTTATTCGGTAGATGAGTGTGGATTCGATTATGCTGAAATGTGAATTTGATTTTGATTTTGATGCCGAACTTGTTGTCAAGTTCGACTGGACTTGCATCAATAGATCTTATTAAGCTGGTGCAAACATGTTGGACTGAACTTATGCTCGTGAAATGTGATTTGTTTAGGTTGTAAGTTCGCCCGAACTTATCCTTCAAATGTTGAACATGTGTTTAATACATGTTCGGGCAAACTTATGTAAAGCAGATTGATATAACACATATATCAAGTTCGGCCGAACTTGATAAAGGCGTTGGAAAATTTTTGTGAAATTTTTCTCAATATACGTGCTAATTGTTTTGCGTCATTTTTCAGGCACTGGTTCCAGCACGTGTAATATCAGTAGAGTTCTCAAAGACTCACAGCACATTCATCACGCTCGACAATACGATCTGTCCGTCACTTAAAGAATACGATAGTATATTGAAGTTTTTGGAAGAAAGCCCTATTTGTAGAGCGATTACAGAGCACACAGTGTCGTATCGATGACACCTTGTTCATTTCTGGAATGCAAGTTTGAGTGCTGATGAGAAGACAATTACTTCTACTGTGCAAGTTGGTAATGAAGTTAAGCCGATTACTGTAACGGAAGATGATATTCACAGAATATTACAGTTCAACGATAATGAAGATGATCCAATTTACCTCGATGAAAAGATGGTTCGCGATTGTTTCTTCCGTATGGGATATAAGGGGAGTGTGAACAAGCCGACGCTGAAGAAAGGGAAGTGCCAAACCCCTACAAGCACCTGATGCACGCTGTAATTCATACATTAGTCATCACAAGGCAGGGTTGGATGATGTTCAAGATTACTTAGCTTGCATGGCAACGACACTGATTCTGAAAAAGCCGTTTAACTTCTCGAAGTTAGTTTTCACGCACATGTCAAAGAAAATGGAGGATTCTAGATTGTGTCTTTATCCAAGATTTCTTCAAATGTTGATTGACGAGAAGTATTCTAATATTGCACGAGATCCGAACGACGTGTTATACTTAGTTCATCTTGATGAGACTACAATGAAGAAGCTCATAAACTTTCAAAAGAAAGCTTCAGCTACTGTTGCAAAGCCTGTATTCGGAGCGATCAAAGATTCTAACTATATCGCGCCGCCAGAAAATAAATGGAGGAAAGATGGTAGTGACGATGAGAAAGAGCTTAACGCTGAGAAGGAGTGGTTTAAGGAATTCAAACCTAAGGCAAGGAGTGAATGGTTCTTGAAGGCAGAAACTGATAAGCCTAAGAAGAAACGAGCAGCTAAGAAAGTTGAAACGATGCTCGTCGACGAGGATGAATCTGAAAATGTTGAAAAAGTAGCTGGATCAAGTGCTGCAGGTGTTATTGAGAGTCAAGAGATTGTGAAAACAACTTAAGACGATGTTATTTCTGCTACTTCTAAAACGAAGATGATTCTGATAAAGAAATTCCTGCTAAAGAGCCAGAAAAGACTGAGGCAGAGATTAGAGCAGAGAAAGAAAGAGAACTGGATGCTGATTTTGATCCTAATGTAGAAAAAGAGTCTGATGAGGATAGGCCTAAGAAATCTAAACGTGTTAAGTCTGCGACTGTTTCGTCAACAAAGACTACAGGGTCTCCTCAGACTAAAGGAAAGAGAAAATCAAAGAAAGAGGAAAAGGTTGTAAGCAAATGGTACAAAAGATCGTTGAAAAGCACAGAAACCCCACAAGAACCTTCTGGTGCTTAAGAGAAAGGAGTCACACAAGAACCTCCTCCACAAAATCTCATGTTATTGTTCATGCTGAAGCTGAAAGGCCGGAGGTACACAAGAACCTCCTGTGTCTGGATTTGTTGAAGTTCCTATCACTGAATCTCTTGTTGCTCCAACGCCTTCTGTTCCTGATAGTTCTACACCAAAGAAGTATACACCGAAAGCTGCAACACCAAAGTCAACACCGAAGACTCCAGGAGGGCCTAATGTGTTTGGTGATATGCACAATGATCCGATAAGTTTGCAGGATCTAAACGATTTCTTCCCAGAAACAAATGTTGAACTTCTGGAAAAATGCGTGAAGGCGTTAGAAGAAAAAGTAGCGCAGAATGAAGCAGAAAAAGCTGAAATGATTAACAAGATGAATCAAAGCACTGTCGAAAAGGAAATATTGGATGACAAAGTAAAGGTGTTAGAGAATGAGCGTGAGTACTTTAAAGCCTTGATTGAGAGTCTGCAGGACGCGAATGAGAAAATGCAGACATAAATTTCAGAGTTAAAGTCAATTAAAGCCCTAAATGATCGAAGATTCTCCAGGATGCAGAAAGTGGTATCTAATGCACTGGGTATCGATTTCATCGCTGAATATGATCGTCTATATCAACAGGAACCTAAGGAACGAGCTAAAAAAGAATTAGCTGAAAGCGGTACATGTAAAGGGGTTGAAGGTGAAGCTCCTAAGTATTTTGATGCTACAGAGAAACCAGTTGAAGATGTTTCGAAAGCTTCTGAGTCTGATATTCCAAAGGTTGACAAATCTGTCAAGCCTTCTGATCCTATTACTGCTTCTAAAGAAAAAGATGATGAAGAAGCTGAGAAAGATGATAAAGAGGATGAAGAGGAAGGAAGTTACGAGGATTGGGATGTTGGTGATGATGATGGATGATGACGATGATCAGGGTAATGTTGGTATTAGAGTTTCTGAAGCCAAAATCTCTGATGATTTTGATTTTACTGCCCTAATGGAAGATGAATCAAACAGAATGGAAGATAAAAGTCAGGGGGAGTCAGGGGAAAGAGGGCCTTCGGATGATATAGATACGTCAGATGTTGATTGATCTGCTAAGCCTATTACTGCAGTACCCACGAAGCCGTTAATGTTGATGTTAGAACATAACGTGGAAGAAGGGGAGTACGTGCATAACTACTCGAAAGAAGATGTTGCGAGATTAGTTGAAGTTGAAGTTGAAAATTAGAGTTTGATTTGGAGGAAGTTCTGAATGTTAACACATTTGAACCAAAAGATTATCAGTATCAAAGACGATTTAAAGCTGATGAATACAATCGAGTAATTGTGGAAGATTGGTCTTCAGATGATGAATCAGATCAGAAAGCGAAGTACATCGGTTCTAATTCGGATAGTTTTCCTACTTTTAAAGAGATGTACAAGCAGCTTGATGAAGATATGTTGAAGGAAAGGATTGCTGAATCAGTTCGAGAAGGTAAAGTACCTAAGCCCATGTCCAAATAAGAGATAGCTCAAGCAAGAAAGTCTTGGTTTAAAGAGATGTCACGCGAATCGCAAGTTTTGACGTCCTCTTGCATTCTTTACCAGAGACAAAGACGTTTCTTTGGGTGATATTTTGAGCCGGGGATGGTTTAAAAAGCTTAACGTGTATGCAATCAAGAGGGAGGTTGGAGTGCAACACTTCTAATACCTTGCTGATTTCAAGACATTACCGTACTGGGATGTGGAAGAGTTGGTGCAAACTATCAATCTCACATACTATATGAAGGTTTCTAATCAATTATTGTGGAAAATGATTAAGTACGAAGCGGTTAAAGGTTGGAATTATTGGAAGCCTTTTATTCCTAGCCGCAGAATCAAAGTTAACAAGAAAACAGGAGGAAAGGACATAACGTTAATTATGAAACGTCCAAGAGCTATGAGAAATATGCCGCTAATGCCGATTGAACAAGCTTCTATCCTTTGTTCAAGTGGTGGCAAATAGATCCAGCTACGTGTGAAGCTGTTATCGTGCTGAAGTTTGAAGAACATCTGGATATTACCAAGGAACTGGTTGAAGTTATGGGTTATCAGGGCATGAGGGGTATATGGAGGACGATAAGGATTCTAGATCCTATGTAGCTTGTGAACTGCTTGAGAGAAGACATCAAAACCTTGTTCTACAACAAGATTGTATTTGAAGAACGTGAAAAGGTTCAAGCTATGCAGTTTCAGAAAGTTATGAACGTTTGTTATGCGCGCGAAGTCAATTCTGGAAAGATGTGGCAAACGAAGTGGAGGGATCTGGAGAGAGTTGAGTTTTTAAAGGAGGAAAACAGAAATGAGGCGATTAAAGAAAGAATTAAAAAAGCGGTGAGGCAAAGTTCTCTAAGAATATCTAATTTTAAAAGACCACCACCAATTGATCAACCGCCTGATCCAAAGCAAGAACGACGAAGGAAGCCTTCCAAGAACTTCTTCGGTCGTGTGCGTTAATGTTTATATATGAAGACAAAGTTTTAAAGACTGATAAAAGACGAAGACGATATCCAAGGGGGAGTCTGTTGATGCATAATGTCTATGTCTTAGTCTTATATCGAGTCTTTATAGTATAGAGCTGAATAGGCTAGGTATATGAAGTATTTATGTTAGTAATAGCCAAGTTCGCCCATGAAGTATCATGTAAGGCATGTTCGGCCGAACTTGCAGTAGCAAGTTCGAGTGAACTTGTATCTCCCAGGGGCAAACTTGTGTCTCTATAAATACCTAGCTAGCCTCATTCATTTGTAACTTTGGCTTTGTAGAGGCGAAGCTCTGTCAGTTTGTAATCTCAACGTTTAATCAATGAAACTGACGATTAACTGATTAATTCTTGTCTATTGGTAAACACGATGTAATATTTCCGCTATTATGGACGTTAGATATCAAATTTAGGTTCCTAAGTATCGAGGATCGGTCATACAATCAGAAGGCTTGACAGATTCGTCAACGTTTGGAATATCAGACTCAGAAGCTATAACAACATTCTCTTCAACAGATTTCTCTACAGCTTCAGAAGACTTAGGAGTTTCACCTTCAACCCTTTTTCCTTTTCCACTAGCAGCTAACTCTTTCTCAGATCGTTCTTTAGCTTCTTGTTGATCCAAACGATCAAATTCTTTGATGAAATCAATTCCCAGAGAGTTAGATAAAACTTTCTGCATCCTGGAGAATCTTCGATCATTTAGAGCTTGGATTGTCTTTAGATCTGCAATCTCTGTTTGAAGCTTTTCATTTGCATCCCGCAAACTCTCGATCAAAGCTTTAAACTATTCTCGTTCATTTTCTAACACTTTCACTTTATCATCCAACATCTCTTTCTCAACATTGCTTTGATTCATTTTCTGAATAAGCTCAGCCTTCTCCTCCTCATTCTTTGCCACTTTTTCTTCTAACACCTTCACACGCTTTTCCAGAAGTTCAACATTTGTCTCTGGAAAGAAATCGTTTAGATCTTGCAGATTAATTGGATCATTATGCCTATCACCAAACAGATTAGGCCCTGAAGATTTTGGTGTTGACTTTGGAGTAGCAGCCTTTGGTGTAGACTTCCTTGGAGTAGAACTTTCAAGATTTGAAGTCGTTGGAGCAACCGGTGATTGAATAACAGGAACTTCCAATAAACCAGACACAAGAGGTTCTTGTGTAGCTCCTGGCCTTTCAGCTTCACTTGAAACAACAACAGGAGGTTCTTCTGTAGAAGGTTCTTGTGTGACTTCTTTCTCGTGTGCGCCAGAAGGTTCTTGTATAACTTCTGTGCTTTTCAGCTTTCCTCTGTATCTTTTGCTAACTGCCTTTTGAACTTTCTTTGATTTCCTCTTGCCTTTCGTTTGAGGAGAACCTGTAGTTTTTTTCGAAGAAATAGTTGCAGACTTTACACGTTTAGCATTTTTCATTGGCCTTTCCTCATCAGAATCTTTTTCAAGACTTGGATCAAAATCAGCATCCATTTCTTTCTCCTTTTCAGCTCTAATCTCAGCTTCAGATTTTTCTGGCTCTTTTACTGGTTCTTCATCAAAATCATCATCATTTTCTGATGTAGCAGAGATAACATCATCTTGCGTTACTTTCTCAGTTTCTTGGCTTTCGATAATGACTACTGCGCTCGAACCAGCTTCAACTTGACATTTTCTAGTTCCTCTTCATCGACGAGCATTGTTTCAACTTTCTTTGCAGCTTGTTTCTTCTTTGGCTTTTCCACTTCGGCTTTAAGAACCATTCGCTTCGAGCCTTTGCTTTGAAGTCTTTGAACCATTCTTTTTCAGCATTAAGCTCTTTTCATATCGCTTCCGTCTTTCCTCCATTTATTATCAGATGGCGCAATGTAATTGGATCTTTGATAGCTCCAAAAACTGGCTTTGCAACAGGAGCTGAGGCTTGCTTCTGAAATTTTAATAGCTTCTTCACAGTCATTTCATCGAGGTGACTTAGATAAAGCACATCATTCGGATCACGTGCAATATTAGTGAACTTCGCATCTATTAGCATCTGTACGAACCTCAGATACAAACATAGCCTTGAATCCTCCATATTCTTTGACATATGAGTAAAAACAAGCTTAGAAAAGTCGAACGGCTTCTTTAGAATCAGTGTCGTTGCCATATAGGCGAAATAATCTTGTACATCGTCAAGACTCGCCTTTCGGTGACTAAATGTATGAAAGATCGCATGCATAAGGAGCTTGTAGGGGTTTGGCACTTCCCCTTTTTTCAACATTAGCTTATTCACGCTCCCCTTATATCCCATACGAAAGAAACAACCTCTAACCATCTTCTCGTCCAAGAATATCGGATCATCTTTATCATCATTGAACTGTAGGATCCGTCGAATATCGTCTTCAGTCACAGTGATCTCTTTTACTTTATTTCCAACTTGCACCGATGAAATAATCGTCTTTAGATCATCACTAAGCTTCGCATTCGTCCAGAAATGGTACATATGAGATCTGTATGAAACTGTGCGCTCTGTGATAGCCCGATGAATAGGGCTTTCCTTCAAAAACTTCAAAATACTCTCGTATTCCTTCAAAGATGGATATATCGTCTTGTCGAGTGTAATACAATTATTGTGAGATTTAGAAAAATCTATTGCAATCACTCTCGCTGGTTCTTGAGCCTGAAAAACGACACAAAAACAATTAGCACGATTATCAAGAAAAAGTTTCAAAAATTTTCTAACACTTTCATCAAGTTTGGGCGAACTTGATGAGTGTTATAACAATCTGCTTTTAACGTGTTCGCCCGAACATGTAAAGACAACATGTTCAAAATTCAAGTGTAAGTTCGGGCGAACTTATACTCATAACACTTTTTCAGATTTCAATCAACCCAAGTTCGGGCGAACTTCCATAAAAAATTTTTAAATCAGTTTATATGTGAAGCTCTTTCGAACATGCTTTTAGTTCTCTTTATTCAGGTTTTATTAACAAGTTCGGTCGAACTTGATAACAAGTTGGGCCGAACTTGTTATCTCCTTCACTACCAAAAACCTGTTCATTATGATATCAACTATTTCAAACAAATTCAAGACAGTTCCATGGTCGGTTTTAAGTATTAATCTTGATTTTAAGTTCAATTTAGTCCAAACCAACCTAGATCTAACAAATTTTAACATCTTAGATCTGTAATTTCAAATTCGAGTTGAAATACGGTCCAATGTTCAAATCTATACCTCAGCCATTGTAGTTGGTGTGCCAATCACCAAAAACAAATCAAATTTGGGCAGAGTAACGGTACAAACAAGCCAATTTCTCAAGGTCGCTCAAGAATATCAAGTTCGCTCAGAGGTTTTGTTTTTGCAGAAATGAGTTCGGCCGAACTTGCTTAGGTATTTATACCTAGGTAAGTTCGGGCGAATTTGCAAAGCCCAAGATGTGAGCCCACTAGAAGTCGGTCGAACTTGCTGTTTTGTTAAACTTGATTCAGTTTCGCAAGTTCGGCCGAACTTCCAAAACACAAATTCAAACTTTTTTCAAAATTTTCAATTTAAACCCTGAACTTTCCAATTTTACCAGTTATGAAAATCCACTCAGTTGACCAAGTCCAAGTTAATGACCTTGGTTAACCGATTTGTCTGCCGAGTCCAAGTTAATGACCCCGGTTTTACCCGTTACGAACAAACTGTTGATATTTTCAAAATCAAAGTTTCAAATTAATGAACTTTTATTGTTTTGACTTTTCAGATTTTACAGATTAGCTCCCAGCCCGTTGTCAATGAGATTCCCACCAGTTCTAGCATCTTACCAGACTTCGAAGACTCGTCTCCAACATTGGTTTGCTAAAAACAATGTAGAAATAAAATCTTTTTGAATTTTTGTAAGTTTATGCTAAAACACACTGAAAATCTTTTTGGTTTTAATCTGTAAAGCTGATAAACTATTTACAGGACAATGTAAACTATGTACAAACATATTTACAGACATATTTTTGTGAATTCGTGTCTAAAGGATCATATCAGTTGTATGAGACATATCACCAGTACCGTTGACCTATAGATAACTTTAAGCTTTAAACTTGTTTACCTAGATTGTCGATATATTTGTCCTCTTAAACTTTACCACATTTCTCAACTGTTTCAAGATATGTTAAGGTAAGATTTAAGAAACCTGACTTATATGCGGTTCCCACTTCTTGAATATACTCCCGTATCAAGATTCCCTAGATTTCATCTTACAGGTGAATATAGCGTAATTGATATCTATTTCTGGGTAATGCGATACCTTGAGAGCTCAGGTTAGTACTACCGTACAGACATAGAGATGAAGGCTCGTCTTTAAGGTGTGTTCCACTTAAGGAATCTTTTCAGCACTGCAATTGATTAGATCTTTCGATACTTTTTCAAGTTTGCATGTAGTTTGGGGTTTATAGTGAAAGTATTATAGAAGTTCTAGGCTATTGCTTCCATAAAATCAGAAGAGCTTGTATAATACCCCAGATATCAACTATCTATAAAGACCTCGTATCTCAAAATCAGGCAATCTCTAAAACGAAATTTTGGAGTACTAAGTCCATATATCCAAAATGTGTTAATCCACAAGATTAAGCAGTTGCTAAATTTAGTTTATATCTCAAAAACAGTTTACTGAACGTGTTAAGCCTATCGATACATCCACAGTAAGACTCGTTTATCACTTTTAAACTTTCCATTTCTTTAGCATACTGTGATAGTCCACTAATGTACTATCATTTCCTTTTTGTGACACCGAATTTGTTTTGTCTTTTTCAATGTTTTTGTACATTTTTAAAATTTTTCATATGCTTTTGTATTTTCCTAAATATTTATCCCCCTAAAATCAAAAACATATTTTTGGATTTTAGATTTTTAAGAAATACTAAACTAGAAAGATATTTACAAACCATACAAACCAATGCAGATTATGTGAATTAGTCATCCGATCCGTATTCAACCTCAGCTTCCGCACCTGTAAGCAAATTTTTAATACCGTTAAGCCGCATTAGATATTTAAATCTTCTTAATGGAAATGCTTTAGTATAAAAATCAGCCATTTGTTCATCGTGTGGATTTTTTCTATTCAAACCAATTTCTTTTCTTAACAATCACGAATGAAATGGTATCGAATTTCAATGTGTTTTGTACGTGAGTGATGAACCAGATTTTTAGTTATATCGATGGCTGCTTTGTTATCTACGAATAAAGGCGTGTCAAGAAACTACAGATCATAATCGCTTATCTATTGCTGAATCCAGAGGTTTGTGAGCAACAGCTAGAAGCAGAAATGTATTCCGCTTCACAGGTTGAGAGAGAGACCGTGGTCTGTTTCTTACACTGCCACGTTACCAAACGCGTGCCAAAGAACTGGCATCCTGCAGTTGTAGATTTCCACTCCAAAGTCTGAGTCAGCATATCCCGTTAAGTCAAAATTGTCATTTTTAGAATACCATAAGCCCGTGCTAGGACATCCCTTTTAATAACGGAAGATTCGCTTGACTATCTGCATGTGTGACATTTGAGGACTTGACTGATATCTCGCACATAAGCAAGTACGATACATGATGCCTGGGCGAGATGCCGTTAGATACATCAGTGAACATATCATCGATCGATAGAGTGCTTCATCAACTTTCGTTCCCGTCTCGTCTACGCAAATCCCATGGTTCAGTGCCAGCGGTGTCGAAAGCGGCTTCGAGCTATCCATTTCAAACTTTTTGAGAATGTCATGAACATATTAAGTAGGATGAATGAATATCCCGTCTAGAAGCTGATCCACTTGGAGACCTAAGAAGAATTTCATTTCACCCATCGAGGACATCTCAAATTTCTTCTTCATGATCTTTTCAAACTCTTTGCACAGACTGTCATCCATAGAACCGAAAATGATATCATCCACATAGATTTGTACATTTATAAGATACGATCCAACTTCTCTAGTAAACAACGTGCTATCCACTGTGCCTCGTGTAAAGCCATTTCCTACGAGATATTGCGATAACGTCTCGTACCAAGCTCTGGGGGCTTGGTGTAAGCCGTACAAGGCTTTATCCAGGAGATATGCTTTATTCTTATTCAGTGGGTCGACGAAACCCGGTGGTTGGCCAACATACACTGGTTCACGAAGTTTACCGTAGAGAAATGAAGATTTTACATCCAACTGGTACACCTTAAATCCTTTCCAAGCTGCGAACGCTACGAAAATGCGAATAGATTCTAATCGCACAACCAGTGCGTATACCTCCGTGTAATCTATACCTTCCTGCTTGTGGAATCCCTTGACAAACAGCCGAGCTTTGTTTCTGACTATTACACCCCGATCGTCTCTTTTACACTTGAAAACCCACTTTGTATCAATAGCTTTCTGCTTCGGTGGCAAGTCTACAAGCTTCCAAACACCCAACTTCTCGAACTGTAACAGTTCTTCTTGCATTGCTATCACCCAATTATCGTCAACCAGAGCCTCATTAACTGTCTTTGGCTCTATTTGAGAAATGAAACATGAGTAGTAGCAGTAATTCTGAGTTGGTGCAACTCGTGTGTAGAAAAAACTAAGTTGCTTTATTGATTTGGCTTTGTGTACTGTAACCCTTGTGCCTAAATTTCGGACATTCAAAAACTTTTTCTTTGAAGGCTTTCCAATAACTGATACTTAAACGTAACCTGTTTAACATAACGTATGCACCGGGACAAGGACATAAGCTAAACATACCCTAAATATCCTTTATATAACTTAGAAATAAGTTTTGAAAGGTTTGGTAAGTCAATAACAAGCCTATTCGATCACAGGGACTATTTATGACAAACCATGAAAGTATGCTGATCCTTGTAGCGACGCACACTCTGGAACAAGGACATAAGCTTAACATACCCTAAATACCCTTTACATAACTTAGATATAAGTTTTGAGGACTTCGGTATGGAAAAAACACTCTATTTTAACTTCAGGGGCTATTTTGCAAATTCTGTGAAACTATGTCGATTCGCGTATATCGTTATCCGGAACATATACGCACATCCAAAAAATTTTATAATCATTAAAATATAGTATTTTAATGATTGGAAAGCAAAAATATCATTCGTTACGCGTATACGGTCATTTGCGCGTTCGTTACGATTTTCGTCGTAATTAACCAAAAACCGCAACCGTATGACCGAATGAACCTATACCCGGGACTTTTTGAACATATTTCAAGTTCCCTATGTTTATTCAT
This sequence comes from Scalesia atractyloides, assembly GCA_947069175.1. NCBI lineage: Eukaryota > Viridiplantae > Streptophyta > Magnoliopsida > Asterales > Asteraceae > Scalesia > Scalesia atractyloides. The sequence continues at coordinate 71,401,006 of CAMTDV010000014.1, forward strand.
CCTTATGGAGCTTAAAAATGGGGTTAACGGGTGTTAAAAGTGCCAAACGCGACGAAAACAAGTTCAAGGGCCATTTCTTCCAATTTTTTAAACTTCTGCCCCTGCAAGGGCCTTACGGACCGTAAGCATACGGTCCATAAGTTCTAATTTAATCTGGCAGCTTCTTGTTAACTTCCTTGGTCACCAAGTCGCCATCTATGCCACCTTTAACCTGCATTAGACGCCTGGAGGGACACTAATCCATGCCTTAACACCTAGATCTACACTTGGCATGATTTGGGAGCTCCAAGATTAGTACACAATAGGCTTGATCTTCACCATTTCTCTTTGCTCATTCCATTATTTCTTCCTCCCATCTCTTTGGAGTTGTTTCCAGCAATTGGAGACCTCCTCTCTGAGTTCTTAAGTGTTTCTCAAACACAAGTAAGTACTCTTCCATAGTCTTGTTCATTCTTTAGCTATTTCAAACTAAAAGTCAAACCGTGTTTGACTTTCAGCTTTGACCATTAAGTGGTCAAGACAAAGTCAAATTGGAATTTGCAACTGATCGTAATCACGATGGTTATAATCCTTAGCAATAGTACCTACTGATTTCCACGTTTACTAGTTGTAGTGACGAGTCAAAGTTTTGGTCAATAATGCACAAAATGCGCGTTATACGACGGAACTATGTTCCGGTATCAAAACCCTTTGTTATGATACCAAATCAGTTTTATAAACCTTGTTAGACATGTTTAACATGTCTAACTCGTCACTTTTAGTTTAGTGCTTGTTTAGGGTCGTAAGTCGAGCGGTCTTGACTACCGCTTTGACTTTCGAATCCGACCCGTTTGGTCACCTTTAGGATCCGACCAAGCCCATTATTATGACCATAGTATTCTAGGGAATAACCCTCTGAGGTTATAACTTAAGGTCATACCGTTTGGTTAGTCAAATGACAAGTAGAATATGTATTCCTTATAATGCCGAAAATACCCTTTTTGCACTTAAATTAGTTTTGAACATATAAGAGCATTGTTTTGACATCTAAATGATTATACAACTTATATAAACTAATTTTGGCATATTAGACTTGTCATATGACATATTTAACCACCCCAACCCATAGTTACACTTATGACCCGTTAAAGTGGCGTAAACCACTTTAGCAAGTCGTAGCGAGTCAAAACACTTTGAAATGCTTCCATTTCAGAATGTTTGATATTATAAACCATATATACAAGATCCAACTCTTGTTTGGTTTATATACCTCATTCTATCCAATCTCTCATTTTCAAGTTCGACACACTAACATGTAGTTATCCGATACACTAGGAACCACTTCGACACTTGAACTCTTGATCCTTTGAGCTTTGGTATATCGTTTGAACAAGATCTATACGCAATCCCAAGCAAGTACTTAGCTCCCCTCTTTTACGTTTTTCAAATGTTTTTGGGGTGATTCATATGTGTAATCAATTTTTCACAATGTATGGCAATTATGTGTTTACTAAGTGAATTTTTGTGTAATTTTCCTTTTATGCAAGACATGACAATTGGGGATACCAAACAAATCCTTATAGTATCTTTCTATCTTTATAGATTGATTCTAATAGGATACTTGAAATACAGTCTTAAATCTTCTATTTTTATAGTAAGATTTCGAAGAAGTGCTTTACACGCCGATGACGATGGTTTATGTGTACATATTGTTGGTGATTTAGATAACGAAACTAGAGTAATATAATAAGAACATGGTGATACGCCGCTGGTACTTCCTATTTATAAGTGTGCTTATTGTATTACTTCTCGTAGCCTTATCCGAATCACCATTAGGATTTAAGATTTTGTGATACAATGAGACAAGACAAGTGACTGAACTAAATCCTTAAAGCATCTATCTATCTTCATAGTTAGATTCTTGTAGGATGTTAAATGTACTAATTGGTAATCCTTTATTGGATTCTGAGTACATTAATCCGTATGTGACAAGACATGTGACTAAATTAAAATCCCTAAAGCATCTATCTATCTTTATAGTTATATATTTATCGGATGTTTAATGTACTAATTGGGTCCTTTACTGGATTCTGTGTACATTAATGCGTATGTGACAGGACAATGTGACAAATTGACGATGACTATGTGGTTATTGTGATTAGTTGTGATTTAGATAACGAAAAGTTTTAATACCATAAGAACATGGTGGATACGCCTTGGTACTTCCTGTATATAAGTGTTCTTATTGTATTACTCTTGTAGCGTTATCTGAATCACAATAGGGTTTTGTGTTCGATCAATTCAAAGTACATTATCCAAATCCTTGTAGAACTCTTACATATTTTTATATGTTAGATTCGTAGGAGGATAACCAAAGTATTATTTTAAATCATTGATTGATTTCTAATAATACTCATGCAAGTTATGACAAATTTTCAATATTGTTATTGCTAACCCTTGATTGGATTTCTAAATGACATACTCACAAAGTGTATGATCAAATTCAAGGCGATTACAATGAACAAAGTACAATTTTCAATGGCATAAAAATTACTTAGTATTAATCATGTTGCGATATACAAAACTATTTTGTCACAAGTTTCATAATCAAGTTAATGTATTGCAATACTAAATCTTTCTGCCATTCCTTGCTTCAAAGAGTCCATTTTCAAAAGACAACTCTTGTAGCTGTCGAAGTATTGCAACACTAATTTTTTTTCCATTTACTTGGCCAACAAAACTATGTACTCGCCAACATTGTTTGTTTGATGTCTCTTTTTCACATATGTTTCAGGTTATTGATCATTCAAGAATGCTACACATAGGAATGCATTCGGGATTTAAACTTCTTTAAACAAAGACAAATTTCTTGTATTCTTTCTATTGTAAAACAATGTAAATAATAGTGAAACAATTTAGTATCAGTTGCGGCTTAGCAATTTGTAACGTGACTCCTCGATATTTCCGCCACGTTGTTATATTACGCGATCGGGGTGTTACAGATTGGTATCAGTGCACTGGTTATAGAGAATTAGGTTATTAGAATGCCTTTAACCTAGTATATAACCATCCTAGGGGCCCGAACATGAGTAGACTTAGGATCTCCATCCTAATCCTCATCCTTACTCTGCCACAATTATTCTATGAGTTACAAATCATCTATCCTTAGATGATTTATCTTAAATCCATAGGCTTATTGCCTCAAAGTATTCCTCAAAATATTTCTTTCTCAAAAACATTTTCATTGGAATAATTCTCAAAATGTTTTCTCAAACGCTCTCAACAAAATGTTTCTCAACCTATTTATCTCAAACAATTATCAAAAAGATTTCTCAAGATGTTTTACTCTTAAACATTTTCATCGAAATCTTGGGTTTTAATAATGTGAACTCAAGCAATCTGGAAGGGCAAATGCCTGTACCCCGAGTTTTCTGTCTAAGACTAGAGTGTTCGTAAAAATCCGCATTATCGGACCAGGATAAGCCATGTTCTTATCGAAAAACATTATGAAAACCCATCTACCTTGATCAGTCGAACGAATTCCAAAACACTACTACCTTTGTGACATTACTCCAACATTTTACCTTCGGTAATATGTTACGACAATTTTCAACCCATCCGAAACAAATTTCACTTTTATCTCACACACTTTATAATTCTACTTCATTTTTAAATACTATTTTTCGCTTTTTCAAATTTTCAAATTTTATACACCAAGTTTCTTTATTTTAAAAATTCGATTAAAAATATTTTTATCTTAAAAATTAATTTTCAAAGGTAAAATAAAAAATAAAATAAATAAATAAATAATTTTGTTAACACAAACCATTAACATGGTTTGTATTTTCTCATCAAAAGTATAACAAAAGTTTATTTTCAAATAAATTTCGAAACAAAATTCACAACACTATTTTTTTTTCTAAGTACAAGAGCACATTTTTGAACGAGTACCAAGTGAGATTTTCAAATGACTATGGTGTTTAGATTTATAACAATTTTACAAAATCTAACTTATTTTGTTATAGTTACTTCTTTGAGATGCCTCCTCATCGTGACGTCTCGAGGAACGCTGAAATGGAGGCAATGATAGCTCAGCAAATAGTTATTGTACTGGCAAACCTTGTGGCCCTACTCAATCAAATCTACTACAATAACAACAACAACAATGTTCCTAGCCATGTAACTACAAACAATTCAACTCAGCTAAACCACTCGAGTTTAATGGGTCTTAAGGAGCAACTGGGCTCCTACAATGGTTTGAGAGTATAGAAAGCACATTCCGCCATGTTCGGTGTCCTAGTGAGCGCAAGGTAGAGTTCACCTCGAGTGTTATCCAAAAGAGAGCACTCACTTGGTGGAACAGAGTCATGAGAGAAAGAGGTGCAGAAGTAGCTATGGCACAAACGTGGGAAGAATTCAGGAATCTTATGATGAAAGAATACTCTGCACGACACGAAATAAGGCTACTTGAAACCGAATTCTATCACCTTAAACAAAATAGTGGGGAAAACCGTGCCTACACTGACCGGTTTGAACAATTAAGCCTACTCTGCCACACTATGGTCACACCTTTGGATCGGGCCATTGAGAAATACATTGATGGTTTACCTGATTCAATTCAATATATTGTCACTGGCAGCAAACCTGCAACACTTAGGGAGGCTAAGGAATTAGCCGCTACCCTAACTAACTCCCATGTTAGAAAAGGGAAACTTTTTCGAAAGGGAGACAAGAAACGAACTACACAAGAAAAAAGGGTAAACCTTCTAAAAATTCTAAGAAGCATAAGACTTCAAAGAACTATACCATTGCCGCACCAATTCCACTAAACTCGGTACCCAACAAATTCTCCATGACGCTAGGGATACAATATGTGGTCTTTTTGGACATCTAGCTGCAACCTGTCGTATCCAAAACCAAGCAGCCCCTACTCAAACTCGTCCTCGCTACCCAGCTGGAGCATGTTTCAATTTTGGTGATCCAAATCATTTCAAGCGAAACTGCCCTAGACTTGCTAATGCTGACTTAGCTCATGGACGAGTATTCAACGTTAATGAGGTTCAAGTTGATGATCAAGCACTCATGATCATTTGAACCTTTACGTTTTCTTTTTGTCATCCAAAACTATGAACATATTTCAATAATATTTGAAATGACAATATAAATTTCAAGAAGTTTTTCTTCATTCTTGTTATTCTTTTCCATTTACTATTGCTTAGTATGTTTACTTAGCATACCTAGCACATGATTTCAAAACATTTTCACGACATACAAACATTGTTGTGACAATCCATTCTTAGTATATGTGACATCCCGGTTTTTCAGGTATCTTAAACGCACTACTTCACGGTTATTCATTCCTACGCTAATTTTATTCGGAGAATTAAATTACACGCTCGAAATAACTACGCTAACTTTGTGTACTTATCGAGTGAATTACGTGCTATGTGTTATTAGACGTTTATAAGTTTTGTGAGTTATTTATATCATGTTTTGATTTCGTGATTATTAGTTTATAAAAAAAATATAATATATTAAATAAATAGCCGAACCGAACCAGCCGCGAAACGTGTCGACCTCACTTCCTTGTAGCCCAAGTAACTAGTCTAAACTTGAGGCCCAAGTTACCCACCCAAACCCCCTTGTGCGGCCGCAAGCCCACCTCACCCTTTCTCCTTTTCTTCTTTCCCTTGTCTTGGTATAAATAGGCATGCATGTATGTGTTATGTTTCAAAAAAAAAAAAAACCTAAACCCTAGCTCTAAGAGCCGACGGCAGCCCCCCCACCCTTTCTCTCGATCGCAACTTTCTCCAAAAACCGAAGTGATTCCAATCTCGTTCCCGGTTTGTTAATCTTCATCGTTGCAAGGTTAGGGTTTTTATTGTTTCGCAAATCACATTAGGGTTTATGAACTCTTGATCATGCTTGTACATAATGGTAGAATTATTGTTATGAAAGTGTTATGATGTTTAGTTCGATTAATTGTGCGAGTTTTGCGATTATGATGTTTAGTTGGATACAAGAATCATAGGCTGCGTTTTGTGATAAAAATCATATTATATGATTAGGGTTTGCATGAGTATGATGTACATGATCATATGTGACTAATAAATCCGTTCTTGATCATTTATATCTAACGTCTCGATCGTTTAAGCGTGTTCTATTGCGATAAAAGTCGAAAACAGGTTGCTGAATGGTGTTTACAGCCAACTTCAATTGGCTGTAACTTGGTTATTATTTATCGAAAAGTGGATTTTCTGAATTCTAAAACGTATATTTTTAAAAACGCTTCTAATGGCCTGGATTCATATTTTTCTGAGGTCGTTTGATATTTTTAGGTGGTCGTTTAAGTGCAGTAACTGAAGCTGTGTAAATTCTGAAAATTTGTTAGTTGTTTATCGAGTCGAGTCTCAAAATCTGTAGAGGGTTGGGTCATGAAATTTGTACAGCAACTGGAGACGGAAATATCCGGGAAACTCCACTAGAATTTTGTTAATTTGATGAACGATGATTTTTAAATAATTTCTTCCGTGGACTGCAGTCAGAAAGCGACGAATCTGACTGCAGCCTAGTATATAAATGTTTATGAATAATTGGTAAAGTGTTAGGACTTGAAAAATTTACATAAAATTCTACAGTTTAGTTGACACCTTCTGTAAAAAAATGGGAATTTTTGGAACGTTGGAACTATTTTATAAAAATCCTTGAAAACAGCCTAGTTATGAGCGTACAAGCTGAACTTGATAACTTGCGAATGTGTGTACCAAAGTGTTGTATGAGTTGATTTGTGCTCATGATAAGTTGGGTTTGATCATACTTTGGTATGATAATACTTTGCATGCATGATTGTGTTTTCGAATTTGTTATCATGTGTACCGCATTGTGTGTTAGTTATATGTAGGGTTTGTATCAGTGTGTTCACACACTAACTTTAAATCGATTGACTTGTTAGGACGCAATTAGCGGTCCCATCATTTGCTACTTCTGTGTTACACTAACCGAGCAATTAAAGGTGACTTCACGGCCCCTATTTTATCCGGTTTTAAACAACAGGGGGAGAAACATGTATACACTCTACAACTCGATCTCTTTACGTTATACGAAATTAACGACGTTAAACTATTCGGTAACTAAGTTAATGTTAATGTACGTTATGGTCACTAAGCAGCTATATCACGTAAGTCCTCGACAAACTCTCGGATCGTTAGTATTGGGTTAGATAGCGGGGAAATTATAAGTAGTACTATTGGGCCCGACAAGCCCCACCCGAGCTAGTCGCGCTAGCCGACCGGGTATGGTCAACGGGTGAATAATTTGGCCTAACTTTCGCCATGGTCAGTGAAGGCCTGGCAACACGGAGGCACAACAGTTAGCTTCGATCGCGAACACTTATGTGACATAACTTTAGGCTCGCTACCTACATGTTAACATTGAACTTAATTACGAAACAACAATATTATTCCGGGTTAGGAATAGTGGAACCAACATCATTATTATTCCGGGTTAGGAATAATGGAACTATATCGTTATTCCGGGTTAGGGATAACGGGGGAAACAAACTTTTAACCGAACTAATGAACTTATAAAACCTGTGAACTCACTCTTCTTTAATGTTGACATTTATTTCTTTACATGTTTCTCAGGACGCTAGGAGCTCTAGGTGCATCACTTGCATTGATCAAGACATCTTTTATCGAGTCTCATTTACGAACATTGTTTGGGTTTTTCTTTAGTTTTGGCGTTTGTGTTCCGCTCAACTTCAAAAACTAATGCTTCCGCTAAACTTTGAAACCAAACTAAGATAATTTGAAAATAACTATGAATAGGTAAACAAATAATTTTTGGAAAACGTATAAACGAATCATATAGAGTCGTTTGATGTTACTAGTGTCTCAGATTCTGGTTTGTTCACACGACTCGCGGTAAAACTCTGCAAGTGGAAAATTGAGGGTGTGACAGATTGGTATCAGAGCCTCTAGCTATAGAAAACCAGGTTTGCATTAAAAGTAGACCTAAACTATAGCTGATTACACGACACTAGAATTAGTTTGGCACTGAACTGTGATATCTTGTTATGTGTTGTACTACGACTGTGTTATGTAAAATATAAATGCATATTGTGATGAACGCAACTCGTAATTAACTACACAACCCAACAGGAATGTCATCATCATCATCTGACAAACCTTTACAACCAAGGGCGCCGGGGAAGGCACCTATGGTCGAACCCTCACCACCTCATGGCGTGGAGACACGCTCAGCTGCTAGGAAAAGACTCGCTCTAGGAGAGGAGTCGTCTCACGCCCGACCACCGCTATGCCGGTCGAACCGGTTAACTCGTTAGAAGTAGGGAACGACCTACTTAGAGATATGATAAGAAAACAACATGAACAACTAGAAAGAATGCAGGAAACTATCCTAGCACAGGGATGCATGATACGAAAATTAACGGGTAAGACTGGAGAGCTCGAGGAAGAGCATTATGAGAATAAAATACTCGTAACACCTTAGCTAAAGATGTTCGTGCTAAGCAGCTGAGGGCTGACTGGCTCGAAGACAGAGTTCTTGAGTCCAGCTGGAGAATTCAAGAACTAGAAAGAATCAGGCACCTTTACCAGTACCCGCACCAGCACCGGCCCCTCCAGCGCCGGTAGAGGAAGAAGAGGAGGATCCAGAGGAGGATCCGGAGGAAGACCCGGCTGTAGAAGCTGGAAACGCCGCGGAGGATGACGGCAACGATAGCGATTTGGGAGATGGAGACGTAGAAGACTGACTCGTCTCGCTTATCCCTTTTGTTTCTTTTAGTCTATTTACTTTCTACTTATGTTTGAACTTGAAATTTTATAGTTAAACTGATATGTTTGGTTGGCATTTTGTGAGACGTTGAAATTTTATTTAATCAAATATTCCTTTTGATTGTTTAATTTATTTGGGTTGACATAATTTGAGGGATTATTTAAGTATGGAGTAGGATAACTATATTAAATATATACTTATCGGTGTGTGTTTATGTTGTCTTGCGAAGATCTAAAATGGCAACTGGACGTCACGAAAACCTCAACATGACGCCTGAAAAATTAGCCGCAATGATCCAAGAACACGTGAATGCTGCTCTGGCAGGTGTTCAAAACCCACCAGCAGGTAACCATTATTAAATTTTCATGGGAAAATCTAATAGTGGGCTAGTAGACTTTCTCGCTGACTACCTATCCTCTGTCAGCAGGAGGGGGTCTTAACCCCTACAAGATGTTCCTCGATGCGAAACTGAGCAAATTCACGGGTGCAGAAGGACCCATAGGACTGGTCCGTTGGATTGAAAAGTCCGAATCGGTGTTCGAGATGTGCAATTGCCTTGAGGCCAACAAGGTCAAGTATGCTGCCTCAACGTTGGAGGATGGGGTACTAACTTGGTGGAACGCACAAGTCCAAACGCGTGGACTTATTCTGCAAACGCAATGGCCTGGGCCGAGTTTAAGGCCCTAATCAAGGAGGAGTACTGTCCGCGGGACGGGGTTCAGCAGTTGGAGCAAGCATTATGGAACCACAAGATGGTGGGATCTGAAATTGAACATACAGAGCGAAACATCATGATCTGGTGTTCCTATGTCCCGATCTGGCCAACACCGTTGAAAAACGACTGAGTTTTACCTTGGGGTCTGGTCCCCGAGATCCAGGGCATGGTAATGGCTAGCAACCCTGCGACTGAGCATCAAGCGATCAGGCTGGCGCATAAACTCACCGATAAGGCGGTGGAACAAAAGAAGTTGCCATCTCGGGGTGCAACTGAAGTTGTCCCTGATAATAAAAGAAAATTTGAAGACTCGCCTGCTCGACAGTCTTCGTCAGCCCAGCCACAACAAGGGAACCAGAAACGGTTCAATAATTTCAACAGCAATCGGGGTCACAATAATCAGCCCGCCAACAACACCCAGAACACCAGCGGCTATGTGGGTCGAAAGCCGCAATGTAATCGTTGTAACCTCCATCATCACGGCCCTTGTGCCGGAAATCGCTGCCAACGATGTGGCAAAGTGGGACACGCGGGGAAATCATCTCCCGACAAAATCAGAATCAGCACAGGGTCAGCAGCAAGGTATTAACCGGGGGTGCTATCAGGTAGCACTGCCCACAGCTTCGCAACAACAACAACAATGGTGGGAACAACAACAACCACAACCACAACAACAAAAAAACAACAACAACAATGGAAATGGTGGCACGGGAGGTGCCAAAGGTCGTGCATTTACGTTAGGCCGCGGAGAGGCCAGAAACGACTCAAACGTGGTCACCGGTAAGTTTCCCCTTAACGATCATTTTGCTACTGTACTTTTTGATATGGGTGCAGATAAGAGTTTTATATCTGAGTCTTTTAGGAAGAACCATAAACCTCACGCCTAAACCCCTAGAGACCCCTTACGTCATAGAACTAGCCGATGGTAAATCTGTAGATGTGACCCATTTAGTAACGGCTGCCAACTTAAACTCGCGGGTCACACCTTTACCATTGATCTGATGACAACTACCCTGGGTAGTTTTGACGTGGTAGCCGGAATGGACTGGCTATCCGACGTCCGAGCTGAAGTCCACTGCTTCGAGAAATCTATCCGTATTCCGCTCTCTAACGATGAAGTCTTGATGGTGCAAGGCGAGAAGGCAGGCGCCGTCACAAACATCATCTCTTACATGCAAGCACAGAAGTATCTTCGGAGGAAGAACTCCTTCGCTTTGCTCGCACTGGTCACCGAGCAGCCTAAGGACGAGAAGCGTATAGAAGATATCCCCGTCGTCCGTGACTCTTCCGATGTTTTTCTAGAGGAGTTACCTGGTCTTCCACCACATCGACAAGTAGAGTTTGAAATTGAATTGGCGAACCATGCAACTCCTATCGCCAAGGCCCCGTACTGCCTGGATCCAGCAGAGCTGCAAGAGCTGTCTACCCAACTTCAGGAATTGTTAGAAAAAGGATTTATCCGACCCAGTACTTCGCCATGGGAGCTCCGGTCCTTTTTGTCAAGAAGAAGGACGGACCTTCCGCATGTGCATCGACTATAGGGAAATCAATAAGGTTACCGTCAAGAACCGATACCCATTACCTCGCATCGACGATCTCTTCGACCAACTTCGAGGGTCGAGCTACTACTCCAAGATTGATCTACGGTCCGGTTATCACCAGTTACGCGTCAGGGAGGAGGATATCGCTAAGACGGCATTTCGTACTCGGTATGGCCATTATGAGTTCTTGGTCATGCCCTTCGGTCTCACCAACGCACCCGCGGTTTCATGGACCTCATGAACCGCGTGTGTAAACCGTATCTCGACAAGTTTGTCATTGTGTTCATTGATGACATACTCATCTACTCTAAAGGTGAAGAAGAACATGCTGAACATCTACGATTACTGCTGGAATTACTTCAACAGGAGAAACTATATGCCAAGTTTTCAAAGTGTGATTTCTGGATTCGGGAAGTTCAGTTCCTCGGGCATATTGTGAATGAAAAGGGTATCCACGTTGATCCCAGCCAAGATCGATGCTATCAAAGCTGGGAAGCACCCAGGATACCGACAGAGATCCGCCAATTTTTGGGTTTGGCTGGTTACTACAGACGTTTCATCGAGGGATTTTCAAAGATAGCACAACCGCTTACCACTCTCACCCAGAAAGGCACTAAGTATGCTTGGGGTGACAAACAGGAAGCGGCATTTCAATTGCTGAAGCAGAAACTTTGCAGTGCACCCATTCTGTCCTTGGGAAGGGACTGATGATTTTGTGGTATATTGTGACGCTTCCATTCAGGGGTTGGGATGCGTACTCATGCAACGTGATAAGGTCATCGCGTATGCATCCCGACAATTGAAGGTTCACGAGAAAAACTACACAACACATGACCTGGAATTGGGAGCAGTGGTGTTTACGCTTAAGATTTGGAGACACTACCTATATGGAACAAAGTGCACAATCTATACAGATCACAAGAGCCTCCAGCATATCTTTGACCAGAAGGAGTTGAACATGCGACAGCGTCGCTGGGTCGAACTCCTGAATGACTATGAATGTGCCATTCGGTATCACCCGGGTAAAGCTAACGTGGTATCTGATGCCCTCAGTAGGAAGGAGCACTTGAAACCTCGTCGGGTACGAGCACTACAGTTCACAATTCATTCGGGGTTACCCGAACAGATACGCGACGCGCAGTTAGAAGCAGTTAAGGAAGAAAACATCAAGGCCGAATCTGTGGGAAAAATGGAACGCGATTGGGAAGTAAAACCCAATGGAGCCCGGTATTTCATGAATCGCATATGGGTACCTCTCTACGGAGACCTCAAAAGCTAGTCATGGACGAAGCTCACAAATCCCGATACTCTGTCCATCCTGGTTCGGATAAGATGTATCAAGACCTTAAGGCCGCGTACTGGTGGCCCAACATGAAAGCGGATATATCCACCTACGTGAGCAAGTGCTTGACTTGTTCGAAATTCAAGGTGGAATACCAGAAGCCATCAGGGCTACTCCAACAACCTGAGATCCCAGTGTGGAAATGGGATCAGATCACAATGGACTTTATCACTAAACTTCCGCGAACTCCGGGTGGTTGCGATACCATCTGGGTAATCGTGAATCGTCTAACTAAGTCCGCACACTTCCTAGCGATCAAAGAAACAGATAAGATGGATAAGTTGACTCGCATCTACATTAAGGAAGTAGTTTCTCGGCACGGAGTGCCAACTCCAGCATCTCAGATAGAGATGCTCGTTTCACGTCCAACTTTTGGCAGTCACTTCAGAAAGCGTTGGGTACACGCTTAGATATGAGCACAGCTTATCACCCTCAGACGGATGGCCAAAGTGAAAGGACCATTCAGACCTTAGAAGACATGCTTAGGGAATGCGTGGTAGACTTCGAGAATAGTTGGGAAATCCATCTGCCTTTAGTGGAATTCTCGTATAACAACAGTTACCATACGAGTATATCGGCAGCACTGTTTGAAGCATTATACGGTCGCAAATGTAGATCACCGTCTGTTGGGCAGAAGTCGGTGATAGTCAACTCACAGGTCCTGAGTTGATACTTGAGGCTACTAAAAAGATTGTGCAAATCAGGAACCGCATGGCAGCGGCACGAGATCGACAGAAAAGCTACGCTGATCAACGACGCAAACCGCTCGAATTTCAAGTAGGCGACCGCGTCCTACTGAAGGTGTCACCCTGGAAGGGTGTAATCCGTTTTGGGAAACAAGGCAAACTAAACCCACGGTACGTAGGCCCGTTTGTGATCTTGAAACGTATCAGACCCGTAGCTTATCAATTAGACCTTCCTACCGAACTCAGTGGAGTTCACAACGTTTTTCACATGTCAAATCTGAAGAAGTGTCTATCAGATGAAACCCTAGTCATTCCATTGGATGAGATTCAAGTGGATGAACAACTTCACTTTGTGGAACAACCTATCGAGATCATGGATCGTGAGATCAAGACTCTAAGGCACAGCAAGATACCGATCGTCAAGGTTTGTTGGGATTCTAAGCGTGGACCGGAGTTCACGTGGGAAAGAGAGGACCAAATGAAAAGGAAATACCCACACCTCTTTGCAGCTGAGCAGCAAGCTAACGTTGCCACCAACTAAATTTTCGGGACGAAAATTCTTTCAACATGGGGATGATGTGACAGCCTGGGAATTTCTTGTACCATTGCTAACAAACTGAATCTTTGTGCGTTGCATTCTAAACATGTGCGTTTCATTCTAAACCGCGTTTACTCAATTTTCGGGACGAAAATTCTTTCAACATGGGGATAATGTGACATCCCGGTTTTTCAGGTTTCTTAAATGCACTACTTCACGGTTATTCATTCCTACGCTAATTTGATTCGGAGAATTAAATTACCCGCTTGAAATAACTACGCTAACTTTGTGAATTTATCGAGTGAATTACGTGCTATGTGTTATTAGACGTTTATAAGTTTTGTGAGTTATTATATCATGTTTTGATTTCGTGATTATTAGTTTATAAAAAAATATATATATATTAAATAAATAGCCGAACCAAACTGAGCCGCGAAACGTGTCGATCTCACTTCCTTGTGGCCCATGTAACTAGCCTAAACTTGAGGCCCAAGTTACCCACCCAAATCCCCTTGTGCGGCCGCAAGCCCACCTCACCCTTTCTCCTTTTCTTCTTTCCCTTGTCTTGGTATAAATAGGCATGCATGTATGTGTTATGTTTCAAAAAAAAAAAACAAACCTAAACCCTAGCTCTAAGAGCCGACGGCAGCCCCCCACCCTTTCTCTCGATCGCAACTTTCTCCAAAAACCGAAGTGATTCCAATCTCGTTCCCGGTTCGTTAATCTTCATCGTTACAAGGTTAGGGTTTTTATTGTTTCGCAAATCACATTAGGGTTTATGAACTCTTGATCATGCTTGTATGTAATGGTAGATTCATTGTTATGAAAATGTTATGATGTTTAGTTCGATTAATTGTGCGAGTTTTGCGATTATGATGTTTAGTTGGATACAAGAATCATAGGCTGCGTTTTGTGATAAAAATCATATTATATGATTAGGGTTTGCATGAGTATGATGTACATGATGATATGTGACTAATAAATCCGTTCTTGATCTTTTATATCTAACGTCTCGATCGTTTAAGCGTGTTCTATTGCGATAAAAGTCGAAAACAGGTTGCTGAATGGTGTTTACAGCCAACCTCAATTGGTTGTAACTTGGTTATTATTTATTGAAAAGTGGATTTTCTAAAGCCTAAAACGTATATTTTTGAAAAACGCTTCTAATGGCGCTGGATTCATATTTTTCTGAGTTCGTTTGATATTTTTAAGTGGTCGTTTAAGTGCAGTAACTGAAGCTGTGTAAATTCTGAAAATTTGTTAGTTGTTTATCGAGTCGAGTCTCAAAATCTGTAGAGGGTTGGGTCACGAAATTTGTACACAACTGGAGACGGAAATTCCGGGAAACTCCCACTAGAATTTTGTTAATTGGATGAACGATGTTTTTAAAAAATTCTTCCCGTGGACTGCAGTCAGAAAGCGACGAATCTGACTGCAGCCTAGTATATAAATGTTTATGAATAATTGGTAAAGTGTTAGGACTTGAAAAATTTACATAAAATTCTACAGTTTAGTTGACACCTTCTGTAAAAAAATGGGAATTTTTGGAACGTTGGAACTATTTTATAAAAATCCTCGAAAACAGCCTAGTTACGAGCGTACAAGCTGGAACTTGATAACTTGCGAATGTGTGTACCAAAGTGTTGTATGAGTTGATTTGTGTTCATGATAAGTTGGTTTGATCACTACTTTGGTATGATAATACTTTGCATGCATGATTGTGTTTTCGAATTTGTTATCATGTGTGCCGCATTGTGTGTTAGTTATATATAGGGTTTGTATCAGTGTGTTCACACACTAACTTTAAATCGATTGACTTGTTAGGACGCAATTAGCGGTCCCATCATTTGCTACTTCTGTGTTACACTAACCGAGAAATTAAAGGTGACTTCACGGCCCCTATTTTATCCAGTTTTAAACAACAGGGGGAGAAACATGTATACACTCTACAACTCTATCTCTTTACGTTATACGAAATTAACGACGTTAAACTATTCGGTAACTAAGTTAATGTTAATGTACGTTATGGTCACTAAGAAGCTATATCACGGAAGTCCTAGACAAACTCTCGGATCGTTAGTATTGGGTTAGATAGCGGGGAAATTATAAGTAGCACTACTGGGCCCGACAAGCCCCACCCGAGCTAGTCGCGCTAGCCGACCGGGTATGGTCAACGAGTGAATAATTTGGCCTAACTTTCGCCATGGTCAGTGATAGGCCTGGCAACACGGAGGCACAACATCAGCTTCGATCGCGAACACTTATGTGACATAACTTTAGGCTCGCTACCTACATGTTAACATTGAACTTAATTACGAAACAACAATATTATTCCGGGTTAGGAATAATGGAACCAACGCAATATTATTCGGTTAGAATAATGAACCACATCATTATTATTCCGGGTTAGGAATAATGGAACTATATCATTATACCGGGTTAGGGATAACGGGGGAAACAAACTTTTAACCGAACTAATGAACTTATAAAAACCTGTGAACTCACTCTTCTTTAATGTTGACACTTGTTTCTTTACATGTTTCTCAGGACGCTAGGAGCTCTATGTGCATCACTTGAATTGATCAAGACATCTTTTATCGAGTCTCATTTACGCACATTGTTTGGGTTTTTCTTTAGTTTTGGCGTTTGTGTTGGCGCCCGTTACTTTACTTTACGTTAAATTGCTTCTGCTCAACTTTAAAACTAATGCTTCCGCTAAACTTTGAAACCAAACTAAGATAATTTGAAAATAACTATGAATAGGTAAACAAATAATATATGGAAAACGTATAAACGAATCATATAGAGTCGTTCGATGTTACTAGTGTCTCAGATTCTGTTTGTTCACACGCCTCGCGGTAAAACTCCCAAGTGGAAAATTGAGGGTGTGACAGTATATGATGCACGCTATCTTTATGACTAGTGTGAAAAATATATTAATATTATACTAGGATAAAATACCTGCTACTGATTTTGTTGGATGCAAAACAAGTAGAGTTAACACTTCTAGTATGAAACACGGTTGAGTCAATAGATGTTGTGTTATGACGATGTTTATTTAATTTTAGATGATACTTCGACCTTATTATCTACTTCCCTTTACTTAACAAGGGGAGCTATGTGGACCATGTGACGAAACGCGTAATTATGGGTGCACACTTAATTACGGGGATCGACACATGAGAATCATAGTAAGCCTTTTAAAGATGGTGGCATAAAATCTAGAGTGATTAGGTAACAGGAAGGGTATGACGCAATAAGACCACGGTGGATACACCGCTGGTACTTCCTAGATATAAGTGTTCTTATTGTGTTATTCTTCGGAACGTTACCAGAATCACTTGAGGGTTTTATGTTATCTTGGACCATTATGTGATTGTGTGATTATTTGTTATCTGTTTATGAATGCAATGGACGAGACGAGTACATTCATTAACTCTATTCGAGCCGACCGAGAGTATATTATAGTGTTAAAGGAGACGACCTTGATGCCATAGGTATGTTGACACGTCTCCTATGCATGAGATGCTCATGGTACATGGGATGTACCTTGTGGGACGTTAGAAACCGTATACGCATGTTTGGCTTGAATGTACACCCCTTTGTTTTCTATGGATTTACACTAAGTGCCTTAGTATAACACAGTGCCATACAGAAGCAATTTTTACACACTCGATGAAACAATTTTTGTACATTCAATGACACTTTAAAGATTTATGAGTTCTAAAAGTTTTAAATACCTTAGGATACCCTGAATATCTTTACACACACTTTGAATCCCCCTAAAAAAATTCCGATACCAAACAATGCTCTGCATTTTTGGAATCTATCACTTTACTCATCTTACAATCATTTCAAATACACTCTATAGTATCCTTCGAATAAATTTCGGGACGAAATTTCCTAAAGTAGGGGAGACTGTAACCCTTGTGCCAAAATTTCGGACATTCAAAATTTTTTTCTTTGATGGCTTTCCGATAAATGATTCTTAAACGTAACCCGTTTAACGTAAACATGCCCTAAATATCCTTTATATAACTGAGAAATACGTTTTGAAAGGTTTGGTATGTCAAAAACAAGCCTATTCGATCATAGGGACTATTTATGACAAACTACGAAAGTCTACCGATCCTCGTAGCGACGCACACTCTTGAACAATGACATAAGCTTAGCATACCCTAAATACCTTTACATAACATAGATATAAGTTCTGAGGACTTTGGTATGGCAAAAACACTCTATTTTAACTTCAGAGGCTATTTTGCAAATTCTGTGAAACTATGTCGATTCGCGTATATCGTTATCCGGAACATATACGCACATCCAAAAATTTTTGTAATAATTAAAATATAGTATTTTATGATTGGAATGCAAAAATATCATTCGTTCACGTATACGGTCATTTGCGCGTTCGTTATGATTTTCGTCGTAATTAACTGAAAACCGCAACCGTACGACCGAACGAACCTACACCTGAGACATTTTTGAACATATTCCAAGTTCCCTATGTTTATTCATCCTTATGGAGCTTAAAATAGGGTTAACGGGTGTTAAAAGTGCCAAAATAGACAAAAATAAGTTCAGGGGCCATTTCTTCCAATTTTTGAAACTTCTGCCCCTGCAAGGGCCTTACGGACCATAAGGCAAAACCCCATACGGTCCATTAGGGGACCCCACTCAGAAGCTTCTTAAATTCAAGCTTGCAGCTTCTTGTTAACTTCCTTGGCCACCAAGTCGCGATCTATGCCACCTTTAACCTGCATTAGACACCTGGAGGGACACTAATCCATGCGTAACACCTGGATCAACACTTGGCATGATTTGGGAGCTCCAAGATTAGTATAAATAGGCTTGATCTTCACCATTTCTCTTTGATCATTCCATTCTTTCTTCCTCCCATCTCTTTGGATTTATTTCCAGCAATTGGAGACCTCCTCTCTGAGTTCTTAAGTGTTTCTCAAACACAAGTAAGTACGCTTCCATAGTCTTATTCATTCTTTTAGCTTTTTCAAGCTAAAAGTCAAACCGTGTATGACTTTCAGCTTTGACCATTAAGTGTCAAGACAAAGTCCAATTGGACTTTGCAACGTGATCGTAATCACGATGGTTATGATCCTTAGCGATCGTACCTACTGATTTCCACGTTTACTAGTTGTAGTGACGAGTCAAAGTTTCGGCCAATAATGCGCAAAATGCGCATTATACGATGGAACTATTTTCATGTATCAAAACCCTTTGTTTTGATACCAAATCAGTTTTATAAACCTTGTTAGACATGTTTACATTCTAACTTGTCACTTTTAGTTTAGTACTTGTTTAGGGTCGTAAGTCGAGCGGTCTTGACTACCACTTTGAGTTTCGAATCCGACCCGTTTGGTCACCTTTAGGATCCGACCAAGCCCATTATTATGACCATAGTATTATAGGGAATAACCCTCTGAGGTTATACCTTAAGGTCATGCTGTTTGGTTAGTCAAATGACAAGTCGAATATGTATTCCTTATAATGCCGAAAATACCCTTTTTGCACTTAAATTAGTTTTGAACATATAAGAGCATTGTTTTGACATCTAAACTGAATATACAACTTATATAAACTAATTTTGCATATTACACTTTTCATAGGACATATTTAACCACCCAAACCCATAGGTACGCTTATGACCCGTTAAAGTGGCGTAAACCACTTTAGCAAGCCGTAGCGAGTCAAAACACTTTGAAATGCTTCCAAGTAAGAATGTTTGATATTACAAAGCATAATATACAAGATCCAACTCTTGTTTGGTTTATATACCTAATTCTATCCAATCTCTAATTTTCAAGTTCGACACACTAACATGTAGTTATCTGAAACACTAGGAACCACTTGGACACTTGAACCCTTGATCCTTTGAGCTTTGTTATATCATTTGAACAAGATCGATATGCAATCCCAGGTGAGTACTTAGCTCCCCTCTTTTACGTTTTTCAAATGTTTTTGGGGTGATTCATATGTGTAATCAATTTTTCACAATGTATGGCAATTATGTGTTTACTAAGTGCAATTTTTGTGTAATTTTCCTTTTATGCAAGACATGACAATTGGGGACACGAGACAAATCCTTATAGTATCTTTCTATCTTTATAGATTGATTCTAGTAGGATACTTGAAATACAGTCTTAAATCTTCTATCTTTATAGTAAGATTTCGAAGAAGTGCTTTACACGCCGACGCCGATGGTTTATGTGTAGAGATTGTTGGTGATTTAGATAACGAAACTAGAGTAATATAATAAGAACATGGTGGATACGCCACTGGTACTTCCTATATATAAGTGTGCTTATTGTATTACCCTTCGTAGCCTTATCAGAATCACCATTAGGATTTAAGATTTTGTGATACAATGAGACAAGACAAGTGACTAAACTAAATCCTCAAAGCATCTATCTATCTTCATCGTTAGATTCTTGTAGGATGTTAAATGTACTAATTGGTAATCCTTTATTGGATTCTGAGTACAATAATGCGTATGTGACAAGACATGTGACTAAATTAAAATCCCTAAAGCATCTATCTATCTTTATAGTTAGATACTCGTAAGATGTTTAATGTACTAATTGGTAGTCCTTTATTGGATTCTGTGTACATTAATGCGTATGTGACAAGACAATGTGACAAATTGACGATGACTATGTGCTTATTGTGATTAGTTGTGATTTAGATAACGAAACGAGTGTAATACCATAAGAACATGGTGGATACGCTGTTGGTACTTCCTATATATAAGTTTTCTTATTGTATTACTCTTGTAGCGTTATCCGAATCACAATAGGGTTTTGTGTTCGATCGATTCAAAGTACATTATCCAAATCCTTGTAGAACTCTTACATATTTTTATATGTTAGATTCTTAGGAGGATAACCAAAGTATTATTTTAAATCATTGATTTGATTTCTAATAATACTCACGCAAGTTATGACAAATTTTCAGTATTGTTATTATTAATCCTTGATTGGATCTCCAAATGACATACTCACAAGTTGTATGATCAACTTCAAGGCGATTACAATGAACAAAGTACAATTTTCAATGGCATAAAAATTATTTAGTATTAATCATGTTGCCATATACAAAACTATTTTGTCACAAGTTTCATAATCAAGTTAATGTATTGCAATACTAAATCTTTTTGCCTTTCCTTGGCTTCAAAGAGTCCATTTTCAGAAGACAACTCTCGTAACTGTCAAAATATTGCAACACTAAACTTTTTTTTCCATTTACTTGGCCAACAAAACTATGTACTCGCCAACATTGTTGTTGATGTCTCTTTTTCACATATGATTCAGGTTACTGATCATTCAAGTATGCTACACATAGGAATGCATTTGGGCTTTAGACTTCCTTAAATAAAAGAAAATTTCTTGTATTCTTTGTATTGTAAAACAATGTAAATAATAGTGAAATAATTTAGTATCAGTAGTGGCCGAGCAATTTGTAACGTGACTCCTCGATATTTCCGCTACGTGTTGTTATATTACGCGATCGGGGTGTTACATGTACGCACACCAGCTTGTAGTTCTCCTATAATATTCCTTGAAGGATGGTAAGAATATGATCACGGCATTTCTTCTGTTGGAACATCAACTGAGCTTTGCTGATTTGAAACAATCAGATCACTGTTCACATCAACATTAGGAGTACTTGATGAAGCTTCATTCTGATTTCTCGGACTAGCAGATTGATTCAACAAGTTAGATATCTGCTTAACTTCTTCATCCGATGAAGTTTCATCATCAGCATCAAATGTCGATGCATCATCTGAGCCAGAATTCTGATTATGAGGCATGCTAGGACTTGATGTTGTAGTTCCTGGTTCATTAGAAACATTCACTAAAGGTGTAACAGGTGTTGCTTCTGCTTCAGAAATATTTTCAACTTGAACATCACTGCTATTGCTTGGACCGGCTCCGGAAGATGAAGAATCCAATGTGTGTTGATTAACCATAATTTGTCTAATGATTTGTCTTGATTCGCCGACTGTTGAAGATAGTATAATGCTGCAACTTCTTCTTCAGACGGTTCTTCCGGCAAGTCAAATGACTTCCAAAGGTCTTGATAGTTAAACAGCCACGCGTAACCTCTCCTTTGAATAGGATCCGTATAATTGAAACAATCCACATGTTGTGCTTCAATAACCTTTCTCAATGAAGGAACGTATACTCTTCTTAATGGACTCGCATATCCGACAAAGAAACCTTCAAGAGATTTAGCTCCGAATTTGCCATCTTGATCGATTACAAGTACATGGCGCACCAAAAGGTTCTAAGAATTTCAAATTTGGCTTCCGTCGGTTTATCATCTCAAAACATGTCTTCTTGTTGGTTTGACAGTGAGAACTCTGTTTAGCGTGTAGCAAGCCGCAGCAACTGCTTCACTCCAGAAGCTGACTAGAAGTTTAGAATCTGCAAGCATGGTTCTCGCAATTTCAATCAAAATTATGTCCTTCCGTTCAGCAACACCGTTTTGTTGTGGAGTATAGGGAGCACTAAATTCGTGCAGAATCCCTTTAGCGCTGCAAATTCCTTCATTTTGTTATTCTTAAACTCTGTGTCATTGTCACTTCTAATGCTTCTGACCGGCAGATGATAAAGATTCTCGAGTTTCTTAAACAGAATCACCAAGTTCTCAAACGTTTCGTCTTTTGATTCCTGAAAGAATACCCACGAATATCTGGAACAGTCATCTGTCAGGCCAAGCAATATAAGTCTCCTGCAATGCTTTGAACATTTACAGGACCAAATAAATCCATGTGGAGACGTTCTAATGGCAACTTGATTGAGTTTAGAATTTTCTTAGGATGATATTTCTTGATCTACTTTCCCTTTTTACATTCTAAGCAGTGATCAGACATATGAAAGCTCCAAAGATTTATACCTTCTACTAGATCATTATAACCACAGAAATTCATTTTTCACAAATGAATATGCCCCATCTTACGTTGCCAAAGAATAGAATCTTTTTCAGTAGCCTTTATCATAAAACATTGCGCTGATTTTCATGAAGTGGTAGCGACGCCCATATCAAGAACATATAGATCATTCTATCGTGGTGCTCTCATCAGAATCCACTCATCTGGTATTTTGAAACCCGACTTCAAGATAATACATTCTTTGTCGTTGAAATGCACCGTGAACTTCTTGTCGCAAATCTGTGATATGCTCAGAAGATTATTCTCCAACTCTGCAATATAATTCACGCGATCGAATGAAACGACGCCATTGGAGAGTTTTCCCTCGGCGACTATCCTTCCACCCTGGTTACCCGCAAATCCAACATATCCACCATTGATAGCTTTTATCTCGAATAGCAACGCTTTCATTCCCGTCATATGTCAGGAAGCTCCACTATCAAGAATCCACTTAGAAAGTACGGATCTCTGGAACCCCTACACATTTCAACAATTAGTTAAATAGCGCGACCCAAGCCTTTTTGGTCTTGGATTGAATTGGATAACCATCTTCGTAATCAAATTCACATTCATCAGCATAATCAAATTCAAATTCATCATCTGAATTTTCTATGATGTTTATGTTTGAAAACATCACTTTCTGGTTATCTTTCAAACTGTTACCACTTGTAGTTTTGACAATTTCAGACTTGATTTCAGATTTTGATTCTTTCATGCTATCACTAATCTTAACAGGCTCAGACTTAGTGATCTCAGATGTTGTTGACCGTTACTTCACAATCCAGGCTTGAGATTTTATGTTAGCCTTCTTGATGTAAAACATGTTTTCATTAGCCTTTGAAGTTTCACCTTTTTCAAAAATTGAATTTTCAAACTTCTTTTCTGTTTTAGGTTAACTTAGCTTTTGATTCAATTCTTTTTAAAATCTTTACAGGTTTAACAAACTCTGGTTACTTTGGTTTCACAACATTTGAACTTTCTTTCCTTCGAAGATAAGTCGGCTTTGATTTCGAACATTGCCGTGCAATGTGACCAATTTCATTGCACTTGAAACAAGTCCGAGAATCATGTGGATGTCCTTTAGTGGGTTTTACACCACTTGTTTTGGCACCACTTGCAATTTTGTCTTTTTCTCGAAGTTCTTTTTGTTTCTTAAACTCATCATTTGATTGTTTGCCAATCAAACTTTCCTCATGAACCATGTTCGTCCCATATACAAATTTCATGTTTTTATTCTTGTATTCATGAAATGGTGATGGTTTCTTTTTAGGTTCATCTGATTCTTCTAATCCAACCCAACTCTCGTTTTTCCGGATGATCACCACCATTCCTTCGGTAATTGTTTCTTTTAGGTTTGGAATAGAATTTCCTTTCATTGATCTAGATCATCTGATGTGACTTCCACGAGTTTAAAGAATTTGGCTAACAATTCTTCCTTCACGTTCTGAATCAGAAAACTGTCATCAAAGTATAATCTATCAGATTCCTTAATCTTGTCCATTACAACATTAGGATCATCACATAGATCATTCTCCGATGACGTATCGTCATCTTCGGACTGTGAATTAGAATTCTTTGAACTCGAGTCGGCGCTTTTAAAGCTGCCTTCATCAGAATCATTCAGAACATTTTCAACCACATTTTTAACCACAACATTGTCATCATCTGTTTTAGTATAGATTACATCAATGTTCTCTGGCAACTCATTTTTCTTTTCAGATAACAACTCAATGTTGAGTGCCTTATCCATCCCATCAGCGGATTTGCCACAATACTTCTCGCATAGGGGTGTAGGAACATTGCTGTATTCTTTACCAATTTTCTTTTTAGTTTTCTCTTCTGATGGAATTGTCGGAAGGATGTGATCGATGCATATGCGTTACATGTGTAACTTCTCAAAAGTTGTTGAACACGCTCTGTTTCAATTTTCATGTCTTGGAGTTGTTGCTTAGTTTCAGCAATGGTGTTATATAGATATTAATCGCTTTTTTCTTATCCATTACTGTTCCTTTCAACATTCTCACAGTATCATGTTGTTCAATATTGTTTCGATCGAGCCTGCCGTAATCATCTTTCATTTTGTCATACGCTTCCTTCATTGTGCGATAATCATATTTTAAAAGTTCATTATGCACATTGATCTCAACGATGATCTTTGATTTTTCGGCATATTCGATACTTGGTTCGGTACATTTTGTACAAGGTTTCTCAACCTCTACAACTTGTACTTTTACAACTTCATTTACCTCTGAACCTACCTTGTTAGATTTTCCAACAAAGCTTTGTCGGCAATATCCTTGAGGTTTTCGGCATTCACTTCTTGAGTAACATCAATGACTTCTTCAGCAATGATTTCTCCTCAGCAACTTGTTCCTGCGAACTTCCGTCAAAGTGATCTGCAAAACTATCACAAGAGTTAGGAGATAAAATTCCTTGTTTCTGATGTGGATATACTCTTCTTCTTCTTGTTGTTGATGTAGATACTGTTCCAGTAGAATATTATCTAAAGCTGTTGCATCTTCGGCAGACGTATCTTCAACAATTTTGCCACTAATGCAACTCCAGTCTTCTAACCGATATAAGAATTCCAGTCGAAACCATCATCTTCGTTTGATGCAACCATAGCTTTTTCAGTGTTACTGCTATTTGGCTTCTCTTGGATTTCAACCTGAGTCTTCTTCAGGAAAGACTTGTACTGAAGTGACTTCTTGTAATATTTGTTGCCTCCTCCGAATGGACTTTGATTTCCCGTTGCTCTAGGATTTTTTGCATTCTCTCTTGAAATGCCCTCCTGTCGGCATCTGAAGCACGTAACTTTCGTTTTGTCGAAGCCCAACTTGTTGCTAGAATTACCGATATCTCGGCCTGTTCGAGCAATGACCTTTGTGACTCTTCGGATAATCGAAGCTAAACACCACTTGATATCCATTAACTTAAGCTCTTCTTCGTCCACATGATCGTAGTCTTCGGCGGTCATCTCGGATAATCGAAACTAAACACCACTTGCTTAGCAATTTGCTTAGAAACAGCATTATTCAAATTAACAGCGATGTTACATTTGAATACATTCGAATCAGAATTTATTTGTTGGTTCTAATTTGCTTAACTCTGATAAGACGAATTTGAACCAGTGCTTGAGAATGAAGATTGTGGACTTTGATCATATTGAGGATATGATTGATTCTGATTCTGCTGCAAATTGTTCAAAGAATTCACACTTACGTTGAATGCTGTCTGAATCTTTGGGCTTGAAATGTTATCTTGCATCCAATCTTGTAAAACAGACCAACGTCTTGAACAACATTAGCGTTCTTTGACTTTGCAATCTTCAAGAGTTCCATTTCACGACCTTCGAATTTATCGATAAATGTTGACAGCTTGAAGAATTCCCATTTTTCGCTTTCCTTCAGAACCATTAGGTAAGTAGTCCATTCTCCATCTGGTAGAGCATCTGCAAGCTTGTCGATGTACTCTTGTTCTGTCTTCTCTAGACGTGTCTTGCATTTGGACTTTAAGATGACAAAAGCGTACAATCATCTGTTTTATGGTCTCACCCTTCAGCATGTTTAAGATATCGAACTCTTTCATGACGAGCGCTTTCTTGCTCTTGATCATCTCGCGCTTCCTTGATATTTCTTTTGCAATGAAAGCCAGAGATCTCTAGCAGTTGTGTATTCCGGTAGCAAGACGAGAATATCTTCTTTAACAGATTGTTGGATAAGATTGATCATCTTTTTCCCAGCAATGTATTCTTCTTTCTATGTTGTGGAGCACTTGTATTTCTCCAGAACTTGCTGATGTTCGTCTAACAGAACTGTATAACCTCTCTCGATCGACACCCAGCCTAGGAAGTGCATGGCTTTAACCCAATATGTAAACTTCTCCTTCTATCCTTCATACTCGTCCATGCTCATTAGCTTTGGCGGTTTAACAGTCGTGCCCATCTCATTGTCAAGATTGACTTGTTGGATCACGTTGGCATTTGATGAACTTGCTCCGGACATATAAGTTCTTTGAATATCATCCATCACTACACTGAAAACACACAAAAACTTTTGAAAATGTTAGTTCTACTACAAGTTCGGTCAAACTTGTAACTCAAATGAAGAATTCTTGAAATTTATCACAAGTTCGGTCGAACTTGTGATTTCAGATTTGAAAAGATTTTTCTTGAACTTCGGTCGAACTTGTTGAATAAGATTTGATAACAATCTTGTAAGTTCGGGCTAACTTATCTTGAATTTCCTTGATATTACCCGTGTTCGGTCAACTTGACATAAAATCAATGAAAAACTGGAATTTGAGCGAACTTGACAAAGATTTCTTCAAAAACACCTCAAGTTTCGAGCGAACTTGTAAAAAATCACTGAAAAGGTGAGTTTTTTAGCACAAGTTCGGCCGAACTTGGTTAACAAGTTCGATGAACATGGTTTTGTCAAACATGGTTTTTTCAAATTTGACATCAATTCGGTTGATTTTGGTCTCCAATCTTTCAAGGGTTTTGTCACACCCCGACACGCAGCGGAATAAGAGTCGGGGCATAATTGGGTTATCACTAAAGCTCATGATGCTTATAAAATGTTTCATATTTATTAAATTCAAATTACAACTCAAATGTTCAAATCGAATCCATACAATTACAAGGAAAATAAATCTAAGTAAAACAATCGAAAGCTTAAGCTGATTTATTCTTCTAAGTCTTCCTATGTGTTTCTTGCCTCAACTGGATCACCTGTATCATGTGTAAAACGGGGGAATATTTTGGGTCAACAAAAGTTGGCGAGTGAACCTTATAAAACATTGTTATTAATTGCTTGTTGTATTTAATATTGAAAATTTGTGCAATATTCACATGTGAGCAAACATATATAAATAAACAATACACAAACCACATTGGATGAGTAAATGACATAAATGATGATGTATTTGAGATCAAGGCTCAATCAAACGGAGCCGATCGAATGATATGAATGATGATGATGTATGTGAGATCAAGGCTCAATCAACGGAGCCGATCGAATGAGGCACCTGTACTCAACCCGTATCCCACGGGGAGCTGATGGGCCTAATGAAATGCTTGCACTGAAAATGATAAATTCAAACTAAACATAATTCACACAACAATTTGTACACATTTGATACACATTAGATCACAGATATGATGAATGCACAAGTGTTTATATTTATATAATAACAGAATTGTACGACACATGATACACCCCAAAACGTGATTAAAACGGGGAATTTGTAGAGATTCACTCACCTTGGGTGCGTTCTTTTGATGACGTTGGATGCGCACGAGTTTGGGATTTGATCGACGAGGAAAGCTAACATAAATAATAACGAAGTTGTTCGGTAAATAAATAGATTTTAATTCATAATCTTAATAGGGTTTTTAGATTTATTTTTGTGAGTTTAAGGACGTTTTCTAACTTTAAAAATATTATTTTTAAGTATTTTCAATTGATTTTTAAATTAAATAAATAATAAAAAGAAATAAAAATTTTGACTTTTTTGACCGTTGACCGGTCGGACTGTGGTTAAGTGTGCGCTGAGTGAGGTTCGAACCCGAGACCTCTCGTACGCGTGCACGCAGCTCTACCAACTAAGCTACGTGTCTAACCCGAAATATTCTCTGTTTTAATTATATTTATATACTAATTAAGTTTAATTTTATTTGGTTTTTATTAAAAAGGATTTATATAGCCGAACCGGTTGCAGGGACCCGGAGTCGAACTCGGGTCCTTCAGTTCGTATGCGCACAGCCTAACCAGTTGGGCTGTGTGTCTAATCTGATTAATTCATGGATTATAATACTCTTATAAGCATACTGTGACATGTTCTGATTATGTTCAAAAAATATTGGTTTTCTTTCTGAAAGTTGGTACGTTGTGCGATTCGAACTCGTGACGTTTGTTTTGTTTGCGCACACAGTCCACCACTGGACTGTGTGTCTAACCCGTTTGATTATGTGATTTTAATTATACTTATACTTATTCCTGACTTCGTCTTCTTCGTTTACAAACACCCAGATCAGAGAGTTCCGACTGTTTTGTTTAACTCGATTATCAAAACTTTTAATTAGTTGAGATGTAATAGTTAACGAGATTAAAGAACATAATGTACCAAAACAGTGCTTTTAATTCAGATTTCTGGCAAGGGGGCGTCGGCTCTGATTGGTGATCTCCGTCTGAGTGAATCTATCAACGGTTTTGATCAATGAGTTGTGCAATTAAGGTACTAAACAAAGGATATCAGGGGGTTTAGATGATTGTACCGTTTCTCAATGAAACTTCGGAATTTTCAGAGATTTTCCGGCGAGTGTAGGAATTCCCGGCAACGTTGTCTGAGACGGATTCTGGTTGAACGATTTAGGTTAGTACTTGTCTAACAATGGATTGAAAACGAAAGAATCGAGAATTTTACCGATTTGAAGTAAGTCCCGGTCTTCCGGTGAAAGTCCGGCGTCTGTAAAATTTCTCCGACGAGTGCTAAAGCTTCGAGAGTTTGTGTGATTTTGAGCGAAAAGATTACAAGAGGTTTTGGAGGGTATTTATAAGGAAGAATCAGGATGAATTAAGTCCGAATTTGGTCTTGATTCGTGTTCAAGGTTTCTCCGGCGGTTACGACCGCAATTTACTGTTAGACGTCGGTTATAACCGATGTCGACGTCGGTTATAACGTTATAGTCAACCGGAAAATGTCTAAACTCGCGGATTGCCGGATTTTCGGGTGTTTGCGAGTTCTGCCGCGCTGAAGTCCGGTTTTTGAATTCGTGTTTTAACTTATGTATTATTTGTTTCATTGTTTACACAAACGAGTCAAGTGGCGGAGTAGTGTAGTGTTTGTTTGTTAAATCGGCTGACCCGGGTTCGAAACCCGGCAGCTTCCTTTTATTTTTTCTTCACTTGTTTTTATGGTTTATTAATTATAGTTTTTAAATTCTAATATATTTATTAATTATATATTGTTTAAAATTAAAATGGACAATATTTACGCAACGAAATTTATAACTGACTATTCGATTAATAACGAAGCGGGTTTTGAAACCCGTTTTTCGAAGGATGTTACAGTATCCCCTACTTTTAGAAATTTCGTCCCGAAATTTAAGTACTGGTGGTAACAGGAAAAAGATGCGGGTATTTCTCGCGTGTCACACCCTCAATTTCCACTTGCGGAGTTTTACCGCGAGGCGTGTGAACAAACCAGAATCTGAAACACTAGTACGTCGAACAACTCTATATGATTTGATAATACGTTTTCCAAAAATCATTTGTTTAACCATTCATATAGATTTTATATTGTCTTAATTAGTTACCAATGTTTAGCGGAAGCATTAGTTTTTAAAGTTGAGCGGATGCATAAAGTAAAGGAACGGGCGCCAACATAAACACCAAAACTAAAGAAAAACCCAAAACAATGTTTGTAAATGAGACTCGATAAAAGATGTCTTGATCAATGCAAGTGAGTGCACCTAGAGCTCCTAGCGTCCTGAGAAACATGTAAAGAAACAAGTGTCAACATTAAAGAAGAGTGAGTTCACAGGTTTTCATAAATTCGTTCGTTCGGTTATGAGTTTGTTTCCCCCGTTATCCCTAACCCGGGATAACGATTTAGTTCCATTATTCCCAACCCGGAATAATACTGATAGTTCCATTATTCCCAACCCGGAATAATAATGATGTCCCATTATTCCTAACCTGGAATAATAACGATGTTGGTTCCATTATCCCTAACCCGGGATAATATTGTTGATTCGTAATTAAGTTCAATGTTAATATATATAGGTAGCTAGCCTAAAGTTATGTCACGTAAGTGTTCGCGATCGAAGCTGACTGTTGTGCCTCCGTGTTGCCAGGCCTATCACTGACCATGGCGAAGTTAGGCCAAATTATTCACCCGTTGACCATACCCGGTCGGCTAGCGCGACTAGCTCGGATGGGGCTTGTCGGGCCCAGTAGTACTACTTATAATATCCCGCTATTTAAACCCAATACTAACGATCCGAGAGATTGTCGAGGACTTGTGTGATATAGCTGCTTAGTGACCATAACGTACATTAACATTAACTTAGTTACCGAATAGTTAAGCGACGTTAATTTCGTATAACGTAAAGAGATAGAGTTGATAGAGTGTATACATGTTTCTCCCCCTGTTGTTTAAAACCGGATAAAATTAGGGGCCGTGAACTCACCTTTAGTTGCTCGGTTAGTGTAAGACAGAAGTTGCAAATGATGGGACCGCTAATTGCGTCCTAACAAGTCAATTGATTTAGAGTTAGTGTGCGATCACACTGATACAAGTCCTACACATACTAACACACAATGCGGTTCATACAATGACAATTCCTAAAACTCAAATCATGCATGCAAGTATCATCATGCCAATATAGTGATCAAAACAACTTATCATGAACACAATCAATTCATACAACACTTTGGTACATACATTCGCAAGTTATCAAGTTTCAGCTTATATACTCATAATTAGGCTGTTTTCAAGGATTTTTATAAAATAGTTCCAACGTTCCAAAAATTCCAATTATTTTACAGAAGGTGACGACTATACTGTAGAATTTTATATAAATTTTTCAAGTCCTAACACTTTACCAATTATTCATAAATATTAATATACTAGGCTGCAGTCAGATTCGTCGCTTTCTGACTGCAGTCCACGGAAGAATTCATTTAAAAATCACCATTCGTCCAATTAAAAAAATTCCAGTGCGAGTTTCCCGGAAATTTCCATATCTAGTTGCTGTACAAATTTCATGATTCGACTCCCTACAGATTATTAGATCTGACTTGATAAACAACTAACAAATATTCAGGATTTTCACAGCTTTAGTTACTGAACTTAATTGGCCACTTAAAAATATCAAACGACTTCAGAAAAATATGAATCCAGCGCCATTAGAATCTTTTTTCAAAACTCTACGTTTTAGACTTCATAAAATCGGTTTTTCGATAAATAATAACCAAGTTACAGCCAGTTGAAGTTGGCTCTAAACACCATTCAGTATCCTGATTCAGCACTTTATCACAATCTAACTCGCTTAAAACCATCGATACATTGAACATATGCGATCAAGAACAGAATTTCCAATCATATACTATCATATATATGATACCCATGCAAACCCTAATCATAGCTTATAGTTTTTATCAAACAAAACGCAGCCTAACGTTTCTTAATTCCGCAAAACATCAAACTTGCAAACTAGCCAAATCAATCGGTTATCATCCTACTACTTTCCACCATTACATACACACATGATCCATAATTCATAACATATATGATTAGTGAAATAACATAAAATTCTAACCTTAACAATAGGATTAATGAGCCGAGAACTAGATGGGACTGATTCTGATGTTGGCGATACTTGCGACCGAGAAGGAGAATGGTGAGGGGAGGGCTGCCGCGATTCAAGAGGAAGTGTAGCAAGGCTGTCTTGCGATCGAGGAGGTGAATGAGGGGCTGCCGTCGGCTGTTTTCTCAACTAGGGTTTGTGTTTTTGTTTTGTAAAGCAAAGCCTCATGCATGTGTGTGTATATATATAGCGCAAGAGATATGGGAAAAGGGAAGGGTTTACGGTTTGGGATACTCGCGGCCGCAAGGGACTCGGGTGGGTTGGTTTGGGTCTAGCACTTGGTCCCCAAGTCTTGGTTAACTCCTAGAGTCACAAGGAAACGGGGTTGGCTCGTGTCGCGGCTCGATTCAATTAATTTATCTATTTACTACATCTATATTTTATAACTAAAAATAAAACACGAAATCGGAACATCACATAATAACGTACTAACTTATAAACGTTTAAGACTAGCATGTAATTCATTTGACAAGTACACAAAACTATCGTAATTATTTCGAGCGTGCAATTTAAGTCTCTGAATCGATTTAGCGTAGGAACGAATAACCGTGAAGTAGTGCGTTTAAGATATCTGAAAAACCGGGATGTCACATTATCCCCATGTTGAAAGAATTTTCATCCCGAAAATTGAGTAAACGCGGTTTAGAATGCAGCGTACATGTTTAGAGTGCCACGCACAAAGAGTTAGTTCGTTAACAATGGTACGCGAAATTACAAGAAATTCCCAGGTTGTCACATCATCCCCATGTTGAAAGAATTTTCGTCCCGAAAATTTAGTTGCTGGTATCGTTAGTTTGCTGCTCAGCTGCAAAGAGGTGTGGGTATTTGCTTTTCATTTGGTCCTCTCTTTCCCATGTGAACTCCGGTCCACGTTTAGAGTCCCAACGAACCTTAATGATCGGAATCTTACTGTGCCTTCGAGTCTTGATCTCGCGATCCATGATCTCGATAGGTTGTTCCACAAAGTGCAGTTGTTCATCCACTTGGATCTCATCCAATGGAATGACTAGGGTTTCATCTGATAGACACTTCTTAAGATTTGACACGTGAAAAACGTTGTGAACTCCACTGAGTTCGGCAGGAAGGTCTAACTGATAAGCTACGGGTCCAATACGTTTCAAGATCACAAACGGACCTACGTACCGTGGGTTTAGTTTGCCTTGTTTTCCAAAGCGGATTACACCTTTCCAGGGTGACACCTTCAGTAGGACGCGGTCGCCTACTTGAAATTCGAGCGGTTTGCGTCGTTGATCAGCGTAGCTTTTCTGTCGGTCTCGTGCCGCCGCCATGCGGTTTCTGATTTGTACAACCTTTTCAATAGCCTCAAGTATCAACTCAGGGCCTGTGAGTTGACTGTCACCGACTTCTGCCCAACAGACCGGTGATCTACATTTACGACCGTATAATGCCTCAAACGGTGCTGCCGATATACTCGTATGGTAACTGTTGTTATACGAGAATTCCACTAAAGGCAGGTGGATTTCCCAACTATTCCCGAAGTCTACTACGCATGCCCTAAGCATGTCTTCCAAGGTCTGTATGGTCTTTTCGCTTTGACCATCAGTCTTAGGGTGATAAGCTGTGCTCATATCTAAGCGTGTGCCCAACGCTTTCTGAAGTGACTGCCAAAAGTTGGACGTGAAGCGAGCATCTCTGTCTGAGATGATGGATGTTGGCACTCCGTGCCGAGAAACTACTTCCTTAATGTAGATGCGAGTCAACTTCTCCATCTTATCTGTTTCTTTAATAGCTAGGAAGTGTGCGGACTTAGTTAAACGATCCACGATTACCCAGATGGTATCGCAACCTCCCAAAGTTCGTGGGAGTTTAGTGATGAAGTCCATCGAGATCTGATCCCATTTCCACACTGGGATCTCAGGTTGTTGAAGTAACCCCGATGGTTTCTGATACTCTACCTTGACTTTTGCACAAGTCAAACACTTGCTTACGTAGGTGGCTATATCAGCTTTCATGTTGGGCCACCAATACGCAGCTTTAAGGTCTTGATACATCTTATCCGAACCAGGATGGACAGAGTATCGGGATTTGTGAGCTTCGTCCATGACTAGCTCTCTGAGGTTTCCGTAGAGAGGTACCCATATGCGATTCATGAAATACCGGGCTCCATTGGGTTTTACTTCCCAATCGCGTTCCATTTTTCCCACCGATTAGGCCTTGATGTTTTCTTCCTTAACTGCTTCTAACTGCGTGTCGCGTATCTGTTCGGGTAACCCCGAATGAATGGTGAGCTGTAATGCTCGTACCCGACGAGGTTTCAAGTGTTCCTTCCTACTGAGGGCATCAGCTACCACGTTAGCTTTTCCCGGGTGATACCGAATGGCACATTCATAATCGTTCAAAAGTTCGACCCAGCGACGCTGTCGCATGTTCAACTCCTTCTGATCAAAGATGTGTTGGAGGCTCTTGTGGTCTGTAAAGATTGTGCACTTCGTTCCATAGAGGTAGTGTCTCCAAATCTTAAGTGCAAACACTACTGCTCCCAATTCAAGGTCATGTGTTGTGTAGTTTTTCTCGTGAACCTTCAATTGTCGGGACGCATACGCGATGACCTTATCGCGTTGCATGAGTACGCATCCCAACCCCTGAATGGAAGCATCACAATATACTACAAAGTCATCTGTCCCTTCCGGCAAGGACAGAATGGGTGCACTGCAAAGTTTCTGTTTCAGCAATTGAAATGCCACTTCCTGCTTGTCACCCCAAGCATACTTGATGCCTTTCTGGGTGAGGGTAGTAAGCGGTTGCGCGATTTTTGAAAATCCCTCGATGAAACGTCTGTAGTAACCAGCCAAACCCAAAAAATGGCGGATCTCCGTTGGTGTCCTGGGTGCTTCCCAGTTTTTGATAGCTTCAATCTTGGCAGGGTCGACGTGGATACCCTTTTCATTTACGATATGCCCGACGAACTGAACTTCCAGAATCCAGA
This sequence comes from Scalesia atractyloides, assembly GCA_947069175.1. NCBI lineage: Eukaryota > Viridiplantae > Streptophyta > Magnoliopsida > Asterales > Asteraceae > Scalesia > Scalesia atractyloides. The sequence goes on from CAMTDV010000014.1 coordinate 71,435,870, forward strand.
AATCACACTTCGAAAGCTTGGCATATAGTTTCTCCTGTTGAAGTAATTCTAGCAGTAATCGTAGATGTTCAGCATGTTCTTCTTCACTTTTAGAGTAGATGAGTATGTCATCGATGAACACAATGACAAACTTGTCGAGGTATGGTTTACACACACGGTTCATGAGGTCCATGAATACCGCGGGTGCGTTGGTGAGACCGAAGGGCATGTCCAAGAACTCATAATGGCCATACCGAGTACGAAATGCCGTCTTAGCGATATCTTCCTCCCTGACGCGTAACTGATGGTAACCGGACCGTAGATCAATCTTGGAGTAGTAGCTTGACCCTTGAAGTTGGTCGAAGAGATCGTCGATGCGAGGTAACGGGTATCGGTTCTTGACAGTAACCTTGTTGAGTTCCCTGTAGTCGATGCACATGCGGAAGGTCCCGTCCTTCTTCTTGACAAAAAGGACTGGAGCTCCCCATGGCGAAGTGCTTGGTCGGATAAATCCTTTTTCTAACAGCTCCTGAAGTTGGGTAGACAGCTCCTACAGCTCGGCTGGAGCTAGGCGGTATGGGGCCTTGGCGATGGGAGTTGCATGGTTCGCCAATTCAATTTCAAACTCCAATTGTCGATGGGGTGGGAGACCAGGTAACTCCTCTGGGAATACATCGGAAAAATCACGGACGACGGGGATGTCTTCTATACGTTTCTCGTCCTTAGGCTGTTCGGTAACCAGTGCGAGTAAAGCGAAAGAGTTCTTCCTCCGAAGATACTTCTGCGCTTGCATGTAAGAGATGATGTTTGTGACGGCGCCTGCCTTCTCGCCTTGCACCGTCAAGATTTCGTCGTTAGTGAGCGGAATACGGATAGATTTTTTTGAAACAGAGAACTTCAGCTCGGATGTCGGATAGCCAGTCCATTCCGACTACCACGTCAAAACTTCCCAGGGTAGTTGTCATCAGATCAATGGTAAAGGTGTGACCCGCGAGTTTGAGTTGACAGCCGGATACTATATGGGTCACATCTACAGATTTACCATCGGCTAGTTCTATGATATAAGGGGTCTCTAAGGGTTTAGGCGTGAGATTTAGGTTCTTCCTAAAAGACTCAGATATAAAACTCCTATCCGCACCCGTATCAAAAAGCACAGTAGCAAAATGTTCATTAAGGGGAAACTTACGGTGACCACGTTCGAGTCGTTTCTGGCCTCTCCGCGGCCCAGCGTAAATGCACGCCCTTTGGCACCTCCTGTGCCACCATTTCCATTATTGTTGTTGTTATTGTTGTTGTTGTGGTTATTGTGGTTGTGGTTGTTCCCACCATTGTTGTTGTTGTTGTTACGGAGCTGTGGGCAGTCTCTTTTGAAGTGGGCAGTGCTACCACACTGATAGCATCCTCGGTTAACACCCTGTTGCTGGCCCTGGGGTTGATTTTGGTTTTGTCGGGACATGATTTCCCCGCGACAATCCTTTGCCGCATGTCCCACTTTGCCACATCGTTGGCAGCGATTCCCGGCACAAGAGCCGTGATGATGAAGATTACAGCGATTGCACTGCGGCTTTCGACCTACATAGCCGCTTGCGTTCTGGTTGTTGTTGGCGGGCTGATTTTGGTGACCCCGGTGGCTGTTGTAATTATTGAACCGTTTATGGTTCCCCTGCTGTGGCTGGGATGACGAAGACTGTCGAACAGACGAGTCTTCAAACTTTCTTTTATTATCAGGGGCAACTTCAGTTGTACCCCGAGTTGGCAACTTCTTTTGTTCCACCGCCTTATCGGTGAGTTTGTGCGCCAACCTGATTGCTTGATGCTCAGTTGCAGGGTTGCTAGCCATTACCATACCCTGAATCTCCGGGACCAGACCCCCAAGGTAGAACTCGAGTCGCTTCTCCACAGTGTTGGCCAGATCGGGACACAGAAATACCAAGTCATGATGTTTTGCTGTGTATGCTTCAATTTCAGATCCCACCATCTTGTGGTTCCATAATGTTTGCTCCAACTGTTGAACTCTGTCTCGCGGACAGTACTCTTCTTTGATTAGGGCCTTAAACTCGGCCCAGGCCATTGCATTTGCAGCAATAAGTCCACACGTTTGGACTTTTGCATTCCACCAAGTTAGTGCCCCATCTTCCAATGTTGAGGCTGCATACTTGACCTTGTTGGCCTCCAGACAGTTGCATATTTCAAATACTGATTCAGATTTTTCTATCCAGCGGACCAGTCCTATGGGTCCTTCTCCCCCCGTGAATTTACTTGGCTTCGCGTCGAGGAACATCTTGTAGGGGTTAAGACCCCCTCCTGCTGACAGAGGATAGGTTGTGATATCCCGGGTTTTTTGGATAACTTAAGCGCGACACTTGTCGAATAATGTATATGCTAAGTATTAAACGTGTACGAGTTAAATGAATACGTGATGTGTGTTGTGTGATTGTTTTAGTTATAGAATAAGTACAGTAGATATGTACGCGAACTGAACCGAACCGCGACATGAACTAACTTTGATTCATTGTGACTCTAGGAGTTAGCAAAGTTTTAAACTTTAACTCAAGTCTTCGGCCAAGATCAAACCCAAACCGAGAGCAAACCTAAAACTAGTTCGGCCAAGATCAAACCCAAACCGAGAGCAAACCTAAAACTATTTCGGCCAAGATCAAACCCAAACCAACCCGCCCAAGTCCCTCGGCCACGAACCCAAACCAAACCGTAACCTTGTTCTCTTGCGCCTATAAATACAAACTCATGCATGCCTTCATTCACATACACAAAACCCTAAACAGAAACTGCCGTCGGCAGCGTTGTGATCGCAGACAGCTTCCTTCTTTGTTCGTTTCTTCCTCTCGGTCGCAGCAGCAGCAGTCATCGCCATCATCATCTCCCGGTCGCAAGCAGCCGTTTGTTCACCTCCATTCAGTCGCGAGATCAGCCCTTGTTCACCTCTATCCGATCAACATAACAGCCCACTACTTTTCTCAGCCGCGAATAACCTCTTTCTCTCGGTCACGGATACTTCTTGTCCAAGACCCGGCTTGTTTACCTAATTATTCAAGGTTAGGGTCATCTTTGATTACGAGATCATGTTCGGATATATATATATAAGCTTGAATGATTAATTGATTAGTTGTTTCGGGTTTTATATGTTGAATATAATCGGCTGAATTGATTGTTGTTTATATGCATGATTGTTTTCGGAACTCATAACTTGCGACTGTGATTTGTTTATAAAGACTAGAGTTATTGAGTAGGGTTTGCATGGATAAGTTATTAGTAGTGATCTATAATTAAAAATCGGTTCTTGCTCGCTTAGGTTGATCAATAGGAACGGTTTATGCAAGTTGTAGTAATAGTATGCTGAAAACAGTTGCTGAGTAATAGTTACAGCCGACTTCATCTGGCTGTAACTCGGTCATTAGTTGTCGAAAAACGGATTTTCTGATGTCTAGAACGTAGAGATTTGAATAAGGAATCTAATGGCGCTGGATTTATAATTTTCGGAAGTCGTTTGATATTTTTAAAGGGCCAAATAAGTTCAGTAACTAAAGCGGTGAAAATCCTGAAATTTTGTTAGTCGTTTATGGAGTTGTATTTTAAAATCAGTAGGGAGTTGAGTCATGATTTTTGTACAGCAACTAGGTATGGAAATTTCCGGGCAACTCCAACTGGAATTTTGTTAATTGGACGATCAGTGATTTTTAAATAAATTCTTCCGTGGACTGCAGTCAGAAAGCGGTAAATCTGACTGCAGCCTAGTATATTAATATTTATGGTTAATTGGTAAAGATTTAGGACTTGGAAAAATTATATAAATTTCTATGGTATAAATTTCACCTACTGTAAAAATATAGGAATTTTTGGAATGTTAGAACTATTTTATAAAAATCCTAGACAACAACTGAATTATGAGTGCTAAGCTGAAATTGGAAAACTTGTGATTTTGTGCACCAAATTGTGGCATTAATTGGTTTATGTTTATGATAAGTTGTCTTGATCACTAGGTTCACATGAGAATACTTGCATGCATGTTTGAGTGTTAGATATGTTGTTGTGTGTATCACTTTGTGCGTAAATTTCATGTAGAATTTGTATTGGTGTGTTCACACACTGACTTGAAATTAATTGGTTTCTTAGGACGCAACTAGCGGTCCCATCTCTTATAACTTCTTTGCTACACTAACCGAGCAAATAAAGGTGAGTTCACGGGCCCTAACTTTATCTGGTTTTTAAACAACAGGGGGAGTAACATGTATACACTCTCAAACTCAATCTCTTTACGTTATACGAATCTAACGTCACATAACTATTCGGTAACTAAGTTAATGTTAATGTAATGTTATGGTCACTAAGCAGCTTATCACTTAAGTCCTCGTCAATCTCTCGGATCGTTAGTATTGGGTTTAATAGCGGGGGAATTATAAGTAGTACTACTGGGCCCGACAAGCCCCATCCGAGCTAGTCGCGCTAGCCGACCGCGTATGGTCAACGGGTGAATAATTTGGCCTAACTTCGCCATGGTCAGTGATAGGCCTGGCAAAACGGAGGCACAACAGTCAGCTTCGATCGCGAACTCTTACGTGACATGACTTTAGGCTAGCTACCTATATATATTAACATTGAACTTAATTACGAATCAACTGTATTATCCCGGGTTGAGGATAATGGAAGCAACAACTTAATATTTCGGGTTTGGAATATTGGAAACAACAACTTAATATTCCGGGTTTGGAATATTGGAAACAACAACTTAATATTCCGGGTTTGGAATATTGGAAGCAACAACTTATTATTCCGGGTTGGAATAATGGAACCAATACGTTATCCCGGGTTAGGGAGAACGGAGAAAACAAACTATAACCGAACAAACGAATTTTATTAAAACCTGTGAACTCACTCATCTTTAATGTTGACACTTGTTTCTTTTCATGTTTCTCAGGACGCTAGGAGCTCTAGGTGCAGGCACATGCATTGAACAAGACATCTTTTATCGAGTCTTATTTATTAATATTGTTTTGGGATTTTTCAATTGTTTTGGCGTTTGTGTTGGCGCCCGCTTCACTACTTATTTATGCTTCCGCTCAAACTTTAAAAACTGATGCATCTGCTAAATATTGGTAACTAATCAAGACAATATAAAATCTACGACAAATGGTTTTTGAAAACGTATTATCAAATCATATAGAGTCGTTCGACGTACTAGTGTTTCAGATTCTGGTTTGTTCACACTGTGTAAACCATACCTCGACAAGTTTGTCATTGTGTTCATCGATGACATACTCATCTACTCCAAAAGTGAAGAAGAACATGCTGAACATCTACGATTACTGCTAGGATTACTCCAACAGGAAAAGCTATATGCCAAGCTTTCGAAGTGTGATTTCTGGATTCGGGAAGTTCAGTTTCTCGGGCATATCGTGAATGAAAGGGGTATCCACGTAGACCCTGTCAAGATTGAAGCCATCAAAAACTGGGAAGCACCTAAGACACCGACGGAGATCCGCCAATTTTTGGGATTGGCTGGTTACTACATACGTTTCATCGAGGGGTTTTCAAAGATCGCACAACCGCTCACTACCCTCACCCAGAAAGGCATCAAGTATGCTTGGGGTGACAAGCAAGAAGCAGCATTTCAATTGCTGAAGCAGAAACTTTGCAGTGCACCCATTCTGTCCTTGCCGGAAGGGACATATGACTTTGTAGTGTATTGTGATGCTTCCATTCAGGGATTGGGATGCGTACTCATGCAACGCGATAAGGTCATCGCGTATGCGTTGCGGCAACTGAAAGTTCACGAGAAAAACTACACGACGCATGACCTGGAATTGGGAGCAGTAGTGTTTGCACTTAAGATTTGGAGACACTACCACTATGGAACGAAGTGCACAATCTTTACGGACCACAAGAGCCTCCAACACATCTTTGATCAGAAGGAGTTGAACATGCGACAGCGTCGCTGGGTCGAACTCTTGAACGATTATGAGTGTGCCATTCGGTACCACCCGGGTAAAGCTAACGTGGTAGCTGATGCCCTCAGTAGGAAGGAACACTTGAAACCTCGTCGCGTACGAGCACTACAACTCACTATTCATTCGGGGCTACCCGAACAAATACGCGACGCCCAGTTAGAAGCAGTTAAGGAGGAAAACATCAAAGCCGAATCAGTGGGAAAAATGGAACGCGATTGGGAAGTAAAGCCCAATGGAGCCCGGTATTTTATGAATCACATATGGGTACCTCTCTACGGAAATCTCAGAGAGCTAGTCATGGATGAAGCTCACAAATCCCGATACTCTGTCCATCCGGGTTCGGATAAGATGTATCAAGACCTTAAAGCTGCGTATTGGTGGCCCAACATGAAAGCCGATATAGCCACCTACGTGAGTAAATGTTTGACTTGTGCAAAAGTCAAGGTGGAGTATCAAAAGCCATCGGGGCTACTCCAACAACCTGAGATCCCAGTATGGAAATGGGATCAGATCTCAATGGATTTCATCACTAAACTCCCGCGAACCTTGGGTGGTTGCGATACCATCTGGGTGATCGTGGATCGTTTAACTAAGTCCGCACACTTCCTAGCTATTAAAGAAACAGATAAGATGGAGAAGTTGACTCGCATCTACATTAAGGAAGTAGTTTCTCGGCACGGAGTGCCAACGTCCATCATCTCAGACAGAGATGCTCGCTTCACGTCGAACTTCTGGCAGTCACTCCAGAAAGCGTTGGGAACACGCTTAGATATGAGCACAACCTATCACCCTCAGACTGATGGTCAAAGCGAAAGGACCATACAGACCCTGGAAGACATGCTTAGGGCATGCGTAGTAGACTTCGGAAATAGTTGGGAAATCCATCTGCCTCTAGTAGAATTCTCATATAACAACAGTTATCATACGAGTATTTCGGCAGCATCGTCTGAGGCATTATACGGTCGTAAATGTAGATCACCGGTCTGCTGGGCAGAAGTCGGTGACAGTCAACTCACAGGCCCTGAGTTAATACTTGAGGCCACTGAAAAGATTGTACAAATCAGAAACCGCATGGCGGCGGCACGAGATCGACAGAAAAGCTACGCTGATCAACGACGCAAACCGCTCGAATTTCAAGTAGGCGACCGCGTCCTACTAATGGTGTCACCCTGGAAGGGTGTAATCCGCTTTGGAAAAAGGGGCAAACTTAACCCACGGTACGTAGGCCCGTTTGTAATCTTAAAACGTATTGGACCCGTAGCTTATCAATTAGACCTTCCTGCCGAACTCAGTGGAGTTCACAACGTATTTCACGTGTCAAATCTGAAGAAGTGTCTATCAGATGAAACTCTAGTCATTCCATTGGATGAGATCCAAGTGGATGAACGACTGCACTTTGTGGAACAGCCTATCGAGATCATGGATCGTGAGATCAAGACTCGAAGGCACAGCAAAATTCCGATCGTTAAGGTCCGTTGGGACTCTAAGCGTGGACCGGAGTTCACGTGGGAAAGAGAGGACCAAATGAAAAGCAAATACCCACACCTCTTCGCAACTGAGCAGCAAACTAACGATACCAGTAACTAAATTTTCGGGACGAAAATTCTTTCAACATGGGGATGATGTGACAACCTGGAAACTTCTCATACTTTCATGTACTATTGTTGACTAAATTCTGGTGCATGGCACTTGGAAACCTTTGTGCGTGGCACTCTAAACATGTACGCTACATGCTAAACCGCGTTACTCAATTTTCGGGACGAAAATTCTTTCAACATGGGGATAATGTGATATCCCGGGTTTTTCGGATAACTTAAGCGCGACACTTGTCGAATAATGTATATGCTAAGTATTAAACGTGTACGAGTTAAATGAATACGTGATGTGTGTTGTGTGATTGTTTTAGTTATAGAATAAGTACAGTAGATATGTACGCGAACTGAACCGAACCGTGACACGAACTAACTTTGATTCATTGTGACTCTAGGAGTTAGCAAAGATTTAAACTTTAACTCAAGTCTTCGGCCAAGATCAAACCCAAACCGAGAGCAAACCTAAAACTAGTTCGGCCAAGATCAAACCCAAACCGAGAGCAAACCTAAAACTATTTCGGCCAAGATCAAACCCAAACCAACCCGCCCAAGTCCCTCGGCCATGAACCCAAACCAAACCGTAATCTTGTTCTCTTGCGCCTATAAATACAAACTCATGCATGCCTTCATTCACATACACAAAACCCTAAACAGAAACTGCCGTCGGCAGCCTTGTGATCGCAGACAGCTTCTTTCTTTGTTCGTTTCTTCCTCTCGGTCGCAGCAGCAGCAGTCATCGCCATCATCATCTCCCGGCCGCAAGCAGCCGTTTGTTCACCTCCATTCAGTCGCGAGATCAGCCCTTGTTCACCTCTATCCGATCAACATAACAGCCCACTACTTTTCTCAGCCGCGAATAACCTCTTTCTCTCGGTCACGGATACTTCTTGTCCAAGACCCGGCTTGTTTACCTAATTATTCAAGGTTAGGGTCATCTTTGATTACGAGATCATGTTCGGATATATATATATAAGCTTGAATGATTAATTGATTAGTTGTTTCGGGTTTTATATGTTGAATATAATCGGCTGAATTGATTGTTGTTTATATGCATGATTGTTTTCGGAATTCATAACTTGCGACTGTGATTTGTTTATAAAGACTAGAGTTATTGAGTAGGGTTTGCATGGATAAGTTATTAGTAGTGATCTATGATTAAAAATCGGTTCTTGCTCGCTTAGGTTGATCAATAGGAACGGTTTATGCAAGTTGTAGTAATAGTATGCTGAAAACAGTTGCTGAGTAATAGTTACAACCGACTTCATCTGGCTGTAACTCGGTCATTAGTTGTCGAAAAACGGATTTTCTGATGTCTAGAACGTAGAGATTTGAATAAGGAATCTAATGGCGCTGGATTTATAATTTTCGGAAGTCGTTTGATATTTTTAAAGGGCCAAATAAGTTCAGTAACTAAAGCGGTGAAAATCCTGAAATTTTGTTAGTCGTTTATCGAGTTGTATTTTAAAATCAGTAGGGAGTTGAGTCATGATTTTTGTACAGCAACTAGGTATGGAAATTTCCGGGCAACTCCAACTGGAATTTTGTTAATTGGACGATCAGTGATTTTTAAATAAATTCTTCCGTGGACTGCAGTCAGAAAGCGGTAAATCTGACTGCAGCCTAGTATATTAATATTTATGGTTAATTGGTAAAGATTTAGGACTTGGAAAAATTATATAAATTTCTATGGTATAAATGTCACCTACTGTAAAAATATAGGAATTTTTGGAATGTTAGAACTATTTTATAAAAATCCTAGACAACAACTGAATTATGAGTGCTAAGCTGAAATTGGAAAACTTGTGATTTTTTGCACCAAATTGTGGCATGAATTGGTTTATGTTTATGATAAGTTGTCTTGATCACTAGGTTCACATGAGAATACTTGCATGCATGTTTGAGTGTTAGATATGTTGTTGTGTGTATCACTTTGTGCGTAAATTTCGTGTAGAATTTGTATTGGTGTGTTCACACACTGACTTGAAATTAATTGGTTTCTTAGGACGCAACTAGCGGTCCCATCTCTTATAACTTCTTTGCTACACTAACCGAGCAAATAAAGGTGAGTTCACGGCCCCTAACTTTATCCGGTTTTTAAACAACAGGGGGAGAAACATGTATATACTCTCAAACTCAATCTCTTTACGTTATACGAATCTAACGTCACATAACTATTCGGTAACTAAGTTAATGTTAATGTAATGTTATGGTCACTAAGCAGCTTTATCACTTAAGTCCTCGTCAATCTCTCGGATCGTTAGTATTGGGTTTAATAGCGGGGGAATTATAAGTAGTACTACTGGGCCCGACAAGCCCCATCCGAGCTAGTCGCGCTAGCCGACCGGGTATGGTCAACGGGTGAATAATTTGGCCTAACTTCGCCATGGTCAGTGATAGGCCTGGCAAAACGGAGGCACAACAGTCAGCTTCGATCGCGAACTCTTACGTGACATGACTTTAGGCTAGCTACCTATATATATTAACATTGAACTTAATTACGAGTCAACTGTATTATCCCGGGTTGAGGATAATGGAAGCAACAACTTAATATTCCGGGTTTGGAATATTGGAAACAACAACTTAATATTCCGGGTTTGGAATATTGGAAAAAACAACTTAATATTCCGGGTTTGGAATATTGGAAGCAACAACTTATTATTCCGGGTTGGAATAATGGAACCAATACGTTATCCCGGGTTAGGGATAACGGATAAAACAAACTATAACCAAACAAACGAATTTTATGAAAACCTGTGAACTCACTCATCTTTAATGTTGACACTTGTTTCTTTACATGTTTCTCGGGACGCTAGGAGCTCTAGGTGCAGGCACATGCATTGAACAAGACATCTTTTATCGAGTCTTATTTATTAATATTGTTTTGGGATTTTTCAATTGTTTTGGCGTTTGTGTTGGCGCCCGCTTCACTACTTATTTATGCTTCCGCTCAAACTTTAAAAACTGATGCATCTGCTAAATATTGGTAACTAATCAAGACAATATAAAATCTACGTCAAATGGTTTTTGAAAACGTATTATCAAATCATATAGAGTCGTTCGACGTACTAGTGTTTCAGATTCTGGTTTGTTCACACGCCTCGCGGTTAAAACTCCGCAAGTGGAAATTGAGGGTGTGACATAGGTAGTCAGCGAGGAATTCTACTAGCCCAACTATTAGATTTTCCCATGAAAATTTAATAATGGTTACCTGCCGTTTGGTTCTGAACACCCGCTAGAGCTGCATTCGCGTGCCCTTGGATCATTGCAGCTAATTCTTCGGGCGTCATGTTAAGGTTTCCGCGACGTCCAGTTGCCATTTAGATCTTCGTAAGGCAACATAACACACACCGATAAGTCTATATATCCAATATAGTTATCCTATTCCGTACTTAAATAATTCTTCAAGTTATGTCGACTCAAATAAATTAAATAGTCAAAAGAAATACTTGATTAAATAAAGTTTTAACGTCTTACAAAGTGCCAACCAAACATATCAGTTTACTATAAAGTTTCAAGTTTAAACACAAGTGGGAAAATAAATAGACTGAAGGAAAGTAAATAAAATAAGTGAGACGTGTCAGTCTTCTACGTCTCCATCTCCCAAATCGCTATCGTTGCCGTCATCCTGCACGGCATTTCCAGCTTCTACAGCTGGGTCCTCCTCCGGATCCTCCTCTGGATCCTCTTCAGGATCCTCCTCTGGATCCTCTTCTGGATCCTCCTCCACCGGCACTGGAGGGGCCGGTGCTGGTATGGGTACTGGTGTAGGTGCTTGATTTTGTTCTAGCTCCTGAATTCTCCAACTAGACTCCAGGACTCTGTCTTCGAGCCAGTCGGCCTTATCTGCTCAGCACGAAGATCTCTAGCTAAAGTGTTACGAGCTATCTTACTCGTATGTTGCTCTTCCTCGAGCGATCCAGTTTTACCTGTCAGTTGTCGTATCATCCATCCCTGTGCTAGGATGGTTTCATGCATTCTTTCTAATTGTTCTTGTTGTTTCCGTATCATATCTCTAAGTAGGTCATTCCCTACTTCTACCGAGTTAACCGGTTCGACCGGCACAGCGATGGTTGGGCGTGATGACGACTCCTCCCCCAGAGCGAGCCTTTTCTCGCAGCTGAGCGTGTCTCCACGCCATAAGATGGTAAGGGTTCCACCATAGGTGCCTTTCCTGGCGCCCTTGGTTGCAAAAGTTTGTCGGATGATGATGATGATGATGACATTGCCTGTTAGGTTGTGTAGTTAGTTATGAGTTGCATTTATTTCTTACTATGCATTCACATTTTACATAGCACAGTTGTGGTACATCACATAACAAGATATAACAATTCGGTGCCAAACTACGTCTAGTGTCGTGTAATCAGCTATAGTTTAGGTCTATTTTTAATGCAAACCTGTTTCTCTATAGCTAGTGGCTCTGATACCAATCTGTCACACCCTCAATTTCCACTTGCGGAGTTTTACCGTGAGGCGTGTGAACAAACCAGAATCTGAAACACTAGTACGTCGAACGACTCTATATGATTTGATAATACGTTTTCCAAAAATCATTTGTTTAACCATTCATAGTAGATTTTATATTGTCTTTGTTAGTTACCAATGTTTAGCGGAAGCATTAGTTTTTAAAGTTGAGCGGAAGCATAAAGTAAAGGAACGGGCGCCAACATAAACACCAAAACTAAAGAAAAACCCAAAACAATGTTTGTAAATGAGACTCGATAAAAGATGTCTTGATCAATGCAAGTGAGTGCACCTAGAGCTCCTAGCGTCCTGAGAAACATGTAAAGAAACAAGTGTCAACATTAAAGAAGAGTGAGTTTACAGGTTTTCATAAATTCGTTCGTTCGGTTATGAGTTTGTTTCCCCCGTTATCCCTAACCCGGGATAACGATTTAGTTCCATTATTCCCAACCCGGAATAATACTGATAGTTCCATTATTCCCAACCCGGAATAATAATGATAGTTCCATTATTCCCAACCCGGAATAATAATGATGTCCCATTATTCCTAACCTGGAATAATAACGATGTTGGTTCCATTATCCCTAACCCGGGATAATATTGTTGATTCGTAATTAAGTTCAATGTTAATATATATAGGTAGCTAGCCTAAAGTTATGTCACGTAAGTGTTCGCGATCGAAGCTGACTGTTGTGCCTCCGTGTTGCCAAGCCTATCACTGACCATGGCGAAGTTAGGCCAAATTATTCACCTGTTGACCATACCCGGTCGGCTAGCGTGACTAGCTTGGATGGGGCTTGTCGGGCCCAGTAGTACTACTTATAATTTCCCGCTATTTAAACCCAATACTAACGATCCGAGAGATTGTCGAGGACTTGTGTGATATAGCTGCTTAATGACCATAACGTACATTAACATTAACTTAGTTACCGAATAGTTAAGCGACGTTAATTTCGTATAACGTAAAGAGATAGAGTTGATAGAGTGTATACATGTTTCTCCCCCTGTTGTTTAAAACCGGATAAAATTAGGGGCCGTGAACTCACCTTTAGTTGCTCGGTTAGTGTAAGATAGAAGTTGCAAATGATGGGACCGCTAATTGCGTCCTAACAAGTCAATTGATTTAGAGTTAGTGTGCGATCACACCGATACAAGTCCTACACATACTAACACACAATGCGGTTCATACAATGACAATTCCTAAAACTCAAATCATGCATGCAAGTATCATCATGCCAATATAGTGATCAAAACAACTTATCATGAACACAATCAATTCATACAACACTTTGGTACATACATTCGCAAGTTATCAAGTTTCAGCTTATATACTCATAATTAGGCTGTTTTCAAGGATTTTTATAAAATAGTTCCAACGTTCCAAAAATTCCAATTATTTTACAGAAGGTGACAACTATACTGTAGAATTTTATATAAATTTTTCAAGTCCTAACACTTTACCAATTATTCATAAATATTAATATACTAGGCTGCAGTCAGATTCGTCGCTTTCTGACTGCAGTCCACGGAAGAATTCATTTAAAAATCACCATTTGTCCAATTAACAAAATTCCAGTGGGAGTTTCCCGGAAATTTCCATATCTAGTTGGTGTACAAATTTCATGATTCGACTCCCTACAGATTATTAGATCCGACTTGATAAACAACTAACAAAGTTTCAGGATTTTCACAGCTTTAGTTACTGAACTTAATTGGCCACTTAAAAATATCAAACGACTTCAGAAAAATATGAATCCAGCGCCATTAGAATCGTTTTTCAAAACTCTACGTTTTAGACTTCAGAAAATCGGTTTTTCGATAAATAATAACCAAGTTACAGCCAGTTGAAGTTGGCTGTAAACACCATTCAGTATCCTGATTCAGCACTTTATCACAATCTAACTCGCTTAAACCATCGATACATTGAACATATGCGATCAAGAACAGAATTTCCAATCATATACTATCATATATATCATACCCATGTAAACCCTAATCATAGCATATAGTTTTTATCAAACAAAACGCAGCCTAACGTTTCTTAATTCCGCAAAACATCAAACTTGCAAACTAGCCAAATCAATCGGTTATCATCCTACTACTTTCCACCATTACATACACACACGATCCATAATTCATAACATATATGATTAGTGAAATAACATAAAATTCTAACCTTAACAATAGGATTAATGAGCCGAGAACTAGATGGGACTGATTCGGATGTTGGCGAGACTTGCGACCGAGAAGGAGAATGGTGAGGGGAGGGCTGCCGCGATTCAAGAGGAAGTGTAGCAAGGCTGTCTTCCGATCGAGGAGGTGAATGAGGGGCTGCCGTCGGCTGTTTTCTCAACTAGGGTTTGTGTTTTTGTTTTGTAAAGCAAAGCCTCATGCATGTGTGTGTATATATAGCGCAAGAGATATGGGAAAAGGGAAGGGTTTACGGTTTGGGATACTCGCGGCCGCAAGGGACTCGGGTGGGTTGGTTTGGGTCTAGCACTTGGTCCCCAAGTCTTGGTTAACTCCTAGAGTCACAAGGAAACGAGGTTGGCTCGTGTCGCGGCTCGATTCAATTCATTTATCTATTTACTACATCTATATTTTATAACTAAAAATAAAACACGAAATCGGAACATCACATAATAACGTACGAACTTATAAACGTTTAAGACTAGCATGTAATTCATTTGACAAGTACACAAAACTATCGTAATTATTTCGAGCGTGCAATTTAAGTCTCTGAATCGATTTAGCGTAGGAACGAATAAACCGTGAAGTAGTGCGTTTAAGATATCTGAAAAACCGGGATGTCACATCGCGCATTGAGTCTTCACGTTCCCAAGTAAACTCAGGTCCTCGTTTCGACTCCCAGCGTGCTCTGACAATTGGAATACGACTTCGTCTTAAACGCTTCTCTCCGAAGTCCATGATTTCGACTTGTCTTTCAATGAAATGCATAGATTCATCGATCTGAATGTCTTCTAGAGGAATATGGAGGTTTTCATCGGCGAGGCACTTCTTTAAGTTTGATACGTGGAATGTGGGATGAATTCTGTTGAGTTCTTCTGGTAGGTCAAGCTTGTATGCTACAGGTCCTACTCTTTCGAGTATCTTGAAAGGTCCTACGTAGCGTGGTGCTAGCTTGCCCTTCTGGCCAGAACGAACTACTCCCTTCCACGGTGATACTTTTAAAAGTACTTGATCACCAATGTTAAACTCCAAGGGCTTTCGTCGTTTGTCTGCATAACTCTTTTGACGACTTTGTGCTGCTAGAAGATTGTTTCGAATTCGATGGATCTTGTCTGTTGTTTCTTGAATTAATTCTGGACCGGTGATTTGTGCTTCCCCAATTTCGTGCCAACATACTGGAGATCGGCACTTACGACCATATAAAGCTACGAAAGGAGCCATGCCGATACTTGAGTGATAACTATTGTTGTACGAAAATTCAACTAATGGTAGATGAGAGTCCCAATTTCCCTTGAAGTCTATGACACATGCTCGAAGCATGTCTTCAAGAGTTTGGATGGTGCGTTCAGATTGTCCATCAGTTTGAGGATGAAAAGCGGTACTGAGGTCTATTTGTGTACCCAAGGCGGTTTGTACGGCTCCCCATGTTCGTGAAGTGAAACGACCATCATGGTCTGAAATGATGCTTAAAGGTACACCATGACGGCTTACGATCTCACTGATGTAGATACGAGCTAACTTCTCGTTCTTGAAGTCCTCGCGAATCGGAATGAAGTGAGTTGATTTTGTAAGACGATCAATGATTACCCATATGGTGTCATACCCACCGGAGGTGCGAGGTAACCGGTAATGAAGTCCATGGTTATGTTTTCCCACTTCCATACAGGTATTTCGGGTTGGGTTAGGAGTCCTGAGGGTCTTTGATGTTCAGCTTTTACTTTGGAACAGGTAAGGCACTTGGAAACAAAAACAGCAATATCCTTTTTCATGCCAGGCCACCGGTAAGTGTATCGAAGGTCTTGATACATCTTGTCGGCTCCTGGATGCACAGAGTACCGTGTTTTGTGCGCCTCATTCATAAGGAAATCACGAAGATTATCGCGATCGGGAATCCATATGCGATTTAGATAGTATAGAATACCATCGGATTTGGTTTCGATTTTGAGTTCCGCTCTAATGACAGCTCATCGCGTACGTCGTTTTCTGTTACAGAAACATGTTGGGCTTCTCGGATTCGATCTTTGATGTCGGTTATGATTTGCGAACATAGAAGATGAATGGAGTTCGCATAACCCTTTCGACTGAGTGTATCAGCCACCACATTTGCCTTTCCAGGATGACATCGAATTTCATAGTCGTAGTCGTTAAGAAGTTCAACCCATCTTCGTTGCATCATATTCAACTCCTTTTGGTTGAAGATATGTTGTTGACTTTTGTGGTCAGTGTATATTTCACACTTGGTACCGTAGAGGTAATGTCTCCATATCTTGAGAGCGAACACAACGGCTCCAAGTTCTAGGTCGTGGGTGGTGTAATTCTTTTCATGAACCTTGAGTTGCCTAGAATCATAGGCTATCACTTTTTCCCTATGCATTAATACACAACCTAGTCCTTGCCCTGATGCGTCGCAATATACTACAAAGTCATCGCAACCTCAGGAAGTGTGAGGATAGGTGCGTCACAAAGCTTTTGCTTAAGGGTTTGGAAGGCTTCTTCTTGTTTAGGTCCCCATATGAAGGGTTTTCCTTTATGAGTCAAAGCCGTGAGTGGTACAGCAATACGGGAGAAATTGGAAATGAAGCGGCGATAGTAACCAGCCAAACCAAGAAATGATCTTACTTCGGTAGGGGTACGTGGCGCTTGCCATTCCTGTACTGCCTTGATTTTCGAAGGATCGACATGAATTCCCTTGTCATTGACGACGTGTCCAAGGAATTGTACTTCTCTTAACCAGAATTCGCATTTGGAGAACTTAGCGTAGAGCTTTTCAGTCTTTAAGGGTGTAAGGATGAGCCTAAGGTGTCGTTCATGATCGGATTTAGACTTTGAGTAGATGAGGATGTCGTCGATGAAGACTATGACAAAACGGTCGAGGTAGGGTTTGCATACCCTATTCATTAGATCCATGAAGACAGCTGGGGCATTGGTTAAACCAAATGGCATGACCATGAATTCGTAATGACCATAACGAGTTCGGAAGGCGGTCTTTGGGACGTCTTCTTCATGTACTCTGAGTTGATGATAACCAGAACGAAGGTCAATTTTGAGAAACAGGTGGCGCCTTGAAGTTGGTCTAGGAGGTCATCGATGCGAGGTAGTGGGTAGCGATTCTTGACCGTTAACTTGTTGAGTTCTCTGTAGTCGATACACATGCGAAACGTTCCATCTTTCTTCTTCACAAATATAACAGGTGCACCCCAAGGCGATGAGCTAGGACGTATGAATCCTTTGTCAGTCAGCTCTTGCAGTTGACTGGCTAGCTCTTGCATTTCGGATGGGGCTAACCTATAAGGAGATTTTGCGACTGGTTGTAGCGCCAGGTATAAGATCAATGAGGAATTTGACTTCTCTCACGGGAGGAAGTCCTGAGATGTCGTCAGGAAAGACTTGTGGGAATTCTTTTACTACAGTTATATCTTCGAGTTTCTTCTCCTTGTTTCCCTTCTTGACGACGTGAGTTAGGAATGCGACATAGTTCTTGCGGAGATATTTTCTGGCTTGAAGGCAGGACATTAATTTGAGTCATTTCGACGGGGTTTCTCCAAAGATTCGTAGGGTCGACGTCTGCAAGAGGAATGCGAATGAACTTTTCGCGGCATACTACTTCAGCATGATGTTGGCTGAGCCAGTCCATACCGATTATAATGTCGAAACTTCCCAACTTCATAGGAATAAGGTCAACTGGAAAATCGTGATCATTTAGAGTGAGGGTACAATTCGTATAACAGAGTTTAGTGAGACTGGTTTTCCGGTCAGCAACTTCCACCGTTAATGATTTCATGAGATTATCACGAGTTTGGTTGAGGATAGGTTCAAATTCTATGTACACAAAACTCTTATCCGCGCCAGTATCGAATAACATGGATGCATAACTACCATTGATGAGAAACGTACCGTTAACCACGTTGTTGTCAGCCCTAGCTTTGTTGGCGTTGATGTTGAAAGCTCTTCCTCTAGCAGGTGGAGGAGCTTGGTTAGCTTGGTTTACGGATTTGCTTGAGCTTGGGCATGGATGATGTTCACCAAGCGTGGACAGGTGTTCCTGAAGTGGTTCGGGTCTCCACAGTTGTAACATGCTCGCATGGGTTGCATCATGGGGTAGTTGGGTTGGTAGTAGGATTGGGCTATTATGTTGTGTAGATGGTAGAAGTAAGCGTTGTTGGGCTTGACCCACTATCTGATGGTGGGTTTGGGTTGAGGGTTGATTGCGGTTCATTCGCTGGAGTGTGCGACAGGTTTGGTGTGGTGTGACCCGCACGGCCATAGTGGTGCAATGTTGGCAGGGATGTTCAGGGAGGTGATGGTATTGACAACGGTTGCATTTTGGGTATGGGCCGGAGTATGGCTTTTATATGGTGCCGTGTGGGAGCAATTTGGGTAATTGGTGCGGCAGTGATTGGAGGGTTTGTTTGTGTGACAGCAAAATTTCAGTTGTTTCGTTTCCTCTTACCAGCAAATTTCGAAGAGGAGACGGAATGGTTTGGGGTGGGCCTCAATGGGCGCTTTCTTTTTCTCATCCTTGAATTTGCCATTTCGGATGCGATTCTCGGTGAGTTCCGTGGCTAATTCTATTGCGGTTTCGAGTGTCGCAGGCGAAGTGCTTAGAACCGAATCTTGGATTTTCGAGGGGAGGGCCTCGAATGTAGTGTTCAACTAAGCGGTACGCTGGGGTGAACAAGTTGGGGATCATTTGGTTCAGCTCAAGAAATCTTTTGTTGTAGGAAGTATGATCTCCTTCCTTTTGTTTTAGCGAGTGGAATTCATCTTCTAACTTTTTGATTTCGCTTCTTGGACAGAAGCGTCTGGTCATGATTTCCCTTAACTCTTCCCATGTTAAGGCCATAGCATCTTCGATTCCTCTCTTACCCTTTTCTGTGTTCCACCAGGTAAGGGCTACCCCAAACAGTCTCCCCAGTTGCGTAACGTACCTTGCGATCCTCGGGACAATCGCAATTGAGGAAGGTGTTCTCCATTTCTTCAAACCAGTGGAGGAGAGCCGTGACACCTTCGGTCCCTTCATATTTTGGGGGATCGCAAGACTTGAAGTGTTTATAGGAGCACTTTTTGGAGGGAGGGTTGTCGAAGTTCTGGTCTTCTTGATTGGGAGGGTTGATGGGATTCGCGGTTGAGAGCTTGTTGGACTTGGATAACGATGTCAGGAAGCATGCGGCCATTTGTTTTGCAATTTGGGTGGCCAAGCGTTCATTTGATCTTCCTGACTTTCTAACTCCACGTAGCTGCCTAGCCGACATCTACAGAAACATACATAGGAAGATTGGGAGTTTAAGAAGTTTTTAGGTGTCATGTGTCGTTCAAAGAATAAAAATAACATAATTATCAATAATGCAACTACATCCATAGGATGTCTTAGGTTTGCTCATGTTTGGCCTCGAATGTCCCCATACCATCACCTATATAGTCATGTGGGCCCCCATGACTATTGGCTTAGTAGGATTCACATTGGTGTTGGCGGTTTAACACTCGCATCACCCGAATGAAAACCATGAAATATGATTGCGAGATGTATGGTAGGAGGGTGTCCAGGTGTAGACAAAATTGACAACTCAAAGTGGGGTTAGCTCACACGACGTTTGGTATAGCATGCTTTGGCCTAATAGGTCCTTCGTACTCTCATCGTTAGTCCCCAGGTAGGTAAACTGGTCCTTTATTTTGGATTTATACGAATGCCAAGCCTAGACAGGACGTTCGATTACGGTACTTGTACCCTTCCAGTTACTACATGCCCGTCATGAGAACTCACTTTGATGTGATTTGAAAACTACAAAAATCGTTGCAAAATCATGGGAATTGTGTGGTGTGTGCTCTCATGGATATGATATGTTATGAGGATATGATTCATGATGAGCATTGTATAATAATATGTACTTATGAACATGCTTGTATAACATTGAATTGTAACAATAAACATAAAGCATATAACATCATGAATTTTGTATGTAACGCACAAAATCTAAAAATTCTAATCAACTATAGTATAGGCTCTACGGGTCTAATAACCTATCCTATATCCCTATGGTCATGGCTCTGATACCAATCTGTCACACCCCGACCGCAGCGGAATAAGAGTCGGGGCATAATTGGGTTATCACCAAAGCTCATGATGCTTACTAAAATGTTTCATATTTATTAAATTCAAATTACAACTCAAATGTTCAAATCGAATCCATACAATTACAAGGAAAATAAATCTAAGTAAAACAATCGAAAGCTTAAGTGATTTGTTCTTCTAAGTCTTCCTATGTGTTTTTCTTGCCTCAACTGGATCACTGTATCATGTGTAAAACAGGGGAATATTTTGGGTCAACAAAAGTTGGCGAGTGAACCTTGATAAAACATTGTTATTAATTGCTTGTTGTATTTAATATTGAAAATTTGTGCAATAATCACATGTGAGCAAACATATATAAATAAACAATACACAAAACCACATTGGATGAGTAAATGACATAAATGATGATGTATTTGAGATCAAGGCTCAATCAAACGAAGCCGATCGAATGATATGAATGATGATGATGTATGTGAGATCAAGGCTCAATCAAACGGAGCCGATCGAATGAGGCACCAGTACTCAACCCGTATCCCACGGGGAGCTGATGGACCTAATGAAATGCTTGCACTGAAAATGATAAATTCAAACTAAACATAATTCACACACCAATTTGTACACATTTGATACACATTAGATCACAGATATGATGAATGCACAAGTGTTTATATTTATATAATAACAGAATTGTACGACACATGATACACCCCAAAACGTGATTAAAACGGGGAATTAGTAGAGATTCACTCACCTTGGGTGCGTTCTTTTGATGACGTTGGATGCGCACGAGTTTTGGGATTTGATCGACGAGGAAAGCTAACCTAAATAATAACGAAGTGGTTCGGTAAATAAATAGATTTTAATTCATAATCTTAATAGGGTTTTTAGATTTATTTTTGTGAGTTTAAGGACGTTTTCTAACTTTAAAATTTTATTTTTAAGTATTTTTAATTGATTTTTAAATTAAATAAATAATAAAAAGAAATTTTTTTTTGACCTTTTTGACCGTTGACCGGACCGTTGTGGTTAAGTGTGCGCTAAGTGAGGTTCGAACCCGAGACCTCTCGTACGCGTGCACGCAGCTCTACCAACTGAGTTACATGTCTAACCCGAAATATTCTATGTTTTAATTATATTTATATACTAATTAAGTTTAATTTTATTTGGTTTTTATTAAAAAGGATTTATATAGCCGAACCGGTTGCAGGGACCCGGAGTCGAACTCGGGTCCTTCGGTTCGTATGGGCACAGCCCAACCAGTTGGGTTGTGTGTCTAATCTGATTAATTCACGGATTATAATACTCTTTAAGCATACTGTGACATGTTCTGATTGTGTTCTAAAAATATTGGTTTTATTTCTGAAAGTCGGGTACGTTGTGCGATTCGAACTCGTGACGTTTTGTTTTGTTTGCGCACACAGTCCACCACTGGACTGTGTGTCTAACCCGTTTGATTATGTGATTTTAATTATACTTATACTTATTCCTGACTTCGTTTTCTTCGTTTACAAACACCAGATCAGAGAGTTCCGACTGTTTTGTTTAACTCGATTATCAAAACTTTATAATTAGTTGAGATGTAATAGTTAACGAGATTAAAGAACAGAATGTACCAAAACAGTGCGTTTAATTCAGATTTTCGGCAAGGGGGCGTCGGCTCTGATTGGTGATATCCGTCTGAGTGAATCAATCAACGGTTTTGATCAATGAGTTGGGCAATTAAGGTACTAAACAAAGGATATCAGGGGGTTTAGATGATTGTACCGATTCACAACGAAACTTCGGAATTTTCAGAGATTTTCCGGCGAGTGTAGGAATTCCCGGCAACGTTGTCTGAGACGTATTCTGGTTGAAACGATTTAGGTTAGTACTTGTCCAATATGGATTGAAAACGAAAGAATCGAGAATTTTACGATTTGAAGTAAGTCTCGGTTTTCCGGTGAAAGTCCGGCGACTGTAAAATTTCTCCGGCGAGTGCTAAAGCTTCGAGAGTTTGTGTGATTTGGAGCGAAAAGATTACCAGAGGTTTGGGAGGGTATTTATAAGGAAGAATCAGGATGAATTGAGTCCGATTTGGTCTTGATTCGTGGTCAAGGTTTCTCCGGCGGTTACGACCGCAATTTACTGTTAGATGTCGGTTATAACGTTATAGTCAACAGGAAAATGGCTAAACCTCGGGATTGCCGGATTTTCCGATGATTGCGAGTTCTGCCGCGCTGAAGTCCGGTTTTTGAATTCGAGTTTAACTTAAGTATTATTTGTTTCATTGTTTACACAAAAGAGTCAAGTGGCGGGAGTGGTGTAGTGTTTGTTTGTTAAATCGGCTGACCGGGTTCGAAACCCGGGCAGCTTCCATTTATTTTTTCTTCACTTGTTTTTAATTTTTATTAATTATAGTTTTTAAATTCTAATATATTTATTAATCATATATTGTTTAAAATTAAAAAATGGACAATATTTACGCAACGAAATTTATAACTGACTATTCGATTAATAAACGAAACGGGTTTTGAAACCCGTTTTTCGACGGATGTTACAGGTTTATCTTTGTTGTATTTTACATGAGATATTCAAAATTGAAAAGATTTTGACCGTGAATTCTTATTTTTTATGAAAAAGTATTGAAAAATAGAAGAATGGAGATGAAATAGAAGTGTTCTTGTCTTGATTACTATAAAATCAGGTTTGTTCTAGCTCTAATACCACTTGTAGGACCGATCCTCAATGCTAAGGAACCTAAATTTGATATCTAATGTCCATAATAGCGGAAATATTTACGTCGTGTTTACCAATAGACAAGAATTAATCAGTTTAACATCAGTTTTACTGATCAAACGTCAAGAGTACAAACTGACAGAGCTTGCCTCCAAAATGCCAAAGTTACAAATGAGTGAGGCTAGCTAGCTATTTATATATGATCAAGTTCGCTAGTGGGAGGTGTAAGTTCGCTCCGAACTTGATTACACATGACATCATGGGCGAACTTGTCTCACCTTTACATAAATACTTCATACGACTAGCCTATTCAGATCTGTTCTATACAGACTCGATATAAGACTAAGACATAGACATTATGCACCAACATAAATATGTACACATAACACATGATATACACCCTTGACGGTTTCTCCAAATATATTTTATTTTCCCAAAGATTTATGTACATATATTTATAAGTTTCATTCTTTTATTTATGAAAACCATTACAACAAATTTAGAAACTTACTTGGATGATTAATACTTAAAACCTTTCATCAAAAGTTATTTAACCATGATTAAAATCCATAAGTGTAATTAGCCATTTTAATCACACTTTAACTCCTAATTAATCATGATTATGATTTTAGAAAATTTCACCATATTTCCCCTAAAATTATATTGTTTACCCTGTTTTAAAAATGTATTCAAATCACTAATAAAGTTCCAAATCACAATAATTATTCAAGTTTCCCAAAAGCATATTTATCACATGTAATCACATATTCCTTCAAAGATTTCTTATGAGCATTATTTTAAGTTAACTTTCAAGACATCAAGTTAACCACTTTTCCAAGTTTATTAGAAATTTCCAAGACTTTTATATCACTTGTTATAAATAATGTCTTAAAACTTGTTTGTAGGTCAGTGATCAGGTGGTTCTAGACGGAAGTTAGTGGATAAACGTAAACCGATTCGGTAGAATGTTATTACAGAAAGGAGTAGAAAAGAATACAGCGGAAGTTTTCATTCATACCGAAAGAGTATACATTTTTGTAAGTCTAGCTGCCGGAGTTCCTGGAGAGAATCCGGCAGCACCTCCTCGTAGGGATGCCAAAAATTTAAATGACAAATGAAAAACACCTATATATAGGGAGACAAGTTCGCCGGAGTGTATGGAGTTCGGGCGAACTTCCCTAAGCAAGTTCGGCCGAAGTTGACATTGCATAACAATCTCAAGCGAACTTGGCCTGCTATAGTCAAGTTCGGGCGAACTTGACTAAATGCACATCAAGTTCGGGCAAACTTGACCAATACAGGTCAAGTTTTGGGCGAACTTGTTCCCTTTTACACTGTAATCTTTGTATTTCGGTCGTGTGTTCGATTCTAACGTATACAATATTCATCACACGCTCAATCTAGCCTATTCGACAACTGAACGAACACAATAGTGCATCAACAATGTTTTTAAATAAAACCCAAGTTGTTAGGGTTTTTAAAGGCTTGAATCATGTTAATTACCTGTCTTATCTTACCAAAAATCCCTGATCCAAGTTCATGCACAAAATACTCATGATCTTTGAAGTCGATGATCTTGTATGATTAAAACATATAATTGTTTAAATCGCATTTTTAAGTGTAACATGGCTAGATTAACACTAGTCTAAAATACTACAAAAAACAAATCACAAGATCATCATAAATATAAACTTTTAAACCACTAATCTTAACAAAATCAACATAATCAACATGATTATACAAAACTAGATACACAAATATACACAAATAAACACATAATAAGTTTAGATTAGTAGATTATTAGCTTTGAGATTAGGGTTTTTGATTAGATTTTTATTATTCTTCAAGAAAATCAACTTGTACATTAGTAATCTACTAGTAATATAAAGCTTAAAACAAGGGATTGAAAGCTTACAAAATTGCACAAGCTAAAATAAGAAGATTAGAAGATATTTAAGCTCCAAGATAACTCCCAATGCTCCTCCATGCTTAATCCTTGCATTAATGACCTTAAAGTGCCTGAATGTGGGTAATTTATGGTGTTTAATGGTGATTTATTGTGGGTTTTAGTGGGTTTTCTTTGTGTCGTGAACAAGAGGGGGGTTTAAAGGGGTTTTTGGTTTCAACTTTGGTGAAGTGTAAGAATGGTACGGTTTAAGTAGGTGAAGTAGGGTGGTGCATGATCATTCTTTTCAACAACAACCAAGTCACAACCATACTCCATATCTTCACAATTTCAAACAAGATCAAGTGGATGGGACCCACTTGTTAACCGAATTTGACATGGGTAGGGGTATTGCGTAAATTTATTTTTTAAAAAAGTTATTAAAATTTAGATATTTTGGTAATTAAGCAAAATATGGTGATTCTGGTAATCTTTCACCATTAGGGGCTAATTAGGGATTTGGAACGTAAATTAATATTAACTAGTTTACTAGACTAGCAAAAATCATGTTTTGATACTTTGAACGCTTTTCGTTTCGTCGTCGGCTAGTTTATGACACTTTTGTGGCGCATCGACGGAAGTTTGTCGTAAATTGTTATTCCGCCTCCAAAAGATGTATAAAATACTACATAAAACAAATCACAAGATCATCATAAATATAAACTTTAAACCACTAATCTTAACAAAATCAACATGATGATACAAACTAGATACACAAATAAACACATAATAAGTTTAGATTAGTAGATTATTAGCTTTGAGATTAGGGTTTTTGATTAGATTTTTATTATTCTTCAAGAAAATCAACTTGTACATTAGTAATCTACTAGTAATATAAAGCTTAAAAACAAGGGTTTGAAAGCTTACAAAATTGCACAAGCTAAAATAAGAAGATTAGAAGATATTTAAGCTCCAAGATAACTCCTAATGCTCCTCCATGCTTAATCCTTGCATTAATGACCTTAAAGTGCCTTGAATGTGGGTAAATTTATGGTGTTTAATGGTGATTTATTATGGGTTTAGTGGGGTTTCTTTGTGTCGTGAACAAGAGGGAGGTTAAAGGGGTTTTTGGTTTCAACTTTGGTGAAGTGTAAGAATGGTACGGTTTAAGTAGGTGAAGTAGGGTGGTGCATGATCATTCTTTTCAACAACAACCAATGTCACAACCATACTCCATATTTCACAATTTCAAACAAGATCAAGTGGATGGGACCCACTTGTTAACCGAATTTGACATGGGTAGGGGTATTGGTAAATTTATTTTTTTAAAAAGTTATTAAAATTTAGATATTTTGGTAATTAAGCAAAATATGGTGATTCTGGTAATCTTTCAACCATTAGGGGCTAATTAGGGATTTGGAACGTAAATTAATATTAACTAGTTTACTAGACTAGCAAAAATCATGTTTGATATTGAACGCTTTTCGTTTCGTCGTCGGCTAGTTTATGACACTTTTGTGGGCATCGACGGAAGTTTGTCGTAAATTGTTATTCCGCTTCCAAAAGATGTATAAAATTACTTCATTAAAAAATCAAATCACAAGATTCATCATTTGAATATTTAAAACAATTTTAAACCACTAACTCGTAATCAAAACCAACATGATGATACAAACTACATCATATATTAAAACATTAAATTATAGTTTAGATTAGTAGTATTATTTAGCTTTAAGTTAGGGTGTTTTTGAATTAGATTTTTAATTATTTCTTCAATGAAAATCAATTGTCATTAGAATCTACTAGTAATTATAAAGTTAAAAACAAGGTTTGAAAGCTTACAAAACTTGACCAAGCTAAATAGTAATTCGATTAGAAGATATTTAAGCTCCAAGATAACTCCTAATGCTCCTAATGCTATAATCATTGTCATTAATGACTTTAAATGCCTTTGAAATGATGGGTAATTTATGGTGTTTAATGGTGATTATTATGGGTTTTAGTGGGGTTTCTTTGTGTCGTGAACAAGAGGGAGGTTTAAAGGGGTTTTTGGTTTCAACTTTGGTGAAGTGTAAGAATGGTACGGTTTAAGTTGGTGAAGTAGGGTGGTGCTGATCTTCTTTTTCAACAAAAAACATGTCACAACCATACTCCATATGTTCACAATTTCAAACAAGATCAAGTGGATGGGACCCACTTGTTAACCGAATTTGACATGGGGAGGGGTATTGTGTAAATTTCTTTTTTTAAAAGTTATTAAAATTTAGATATTTTGGTAATTAAGCAAAAATATGGTGATTCAGGTAATCTTTCACCATTAGGAGCTAATTAGGGATTTGGAACGTAAAACTAATATTAACTAGTTTACTAGACTAGTAAAAATCATGTTTTGATACATTGAATGCTTTTCGTTTCGTCGTCGGCTAGTTTACGACACTTTTGTGGTGCATCGACGGAAGTTTGTCGTAAGTTGGCATTCCGCTTCCAAAAGATGTATAAAGTTATTTTGAATTCCAAAATAAGCTTAACTAGTTCACCAAAGCTTTCATTTGGTTGTTTTCGGCGTCGTGAATTTCGTTTATTAGCTTGTCAGTTCGAAAACGGACAAGTTGTGGAGTTTGAAATGAAACAACGAAAGCTTCGGTTTCAAACACCCCATTTATATCCTCGTATTGTTTTCAAGTGTTTTTCATCATTTGTCATATTTCCGGAGTCTCAGAAATGCTAAATTACTAGTTCGGACGATTTAAAATTGTTATATTTTTAGCTAAACAGACGATTTAAAGTTTTAGGGCGTTGTACCGGAAAGTTGTGTAATATTATAAGACTTATTCCCACATTAGTATTTTTATATGTATGGACTTAGTTATGTCATTCACATGCCTTGATTCATTGTTCTGTTCGGTTCAATGGTTGCTGGCATGAATAGTGCAACGTGAATAGTGCGCCCAACACTCTTTACCAACACTTTTAGGACATAGTTCTAATTTTTCGCGTTGTAACGAAAATTAATAAATGTTATATCATGTTTTGTTTGTCCTAATACTTGTTATATGCCATATGACTCAGTTACGTAAATTAATTACGTTTAAATGCATGAGATATGAAATAAAATAGGTGATTAGATTGTACGGAATTTCGGTTATTTGCCCTTTGTCACATACTCCCCCTGTTAAAAAGAATTTCGTCCCAAAATTCACTTTGAGGCATCCTTTAAAGGAGTGTCCTTAAACAGGTGGGGGTACTTAGTTTTGATATGAACTTTACGTTCCCTAGTATACTTAGGTCTGTTACGTGAATTCCAACGGACTTTGACCAGTTTGATCCGGCTTCATCTTGTCTTGTGGACTTTCTAGTCCATAACCTGAACAGGTTCTTCGGTAAACTGGAGCTTGTCATTAATATGTCTTTCATCCGATGGGATGGCAACTATCTCGTTGGTTGGACTTTTTTTTAGATTAGACACATGGAAGGTGTCGTGTACGCTATTGAGTTTCCTCTGGCAATTTCAACTTGTAAGCGACAATACCTACGTTTGCTAGAATTTTCAAAGGTCAAACGTATCCCGGGTTTAGTTTGCCACGATTCCCAAATCTAGCTACGCCTTTCCAAGGTGAGACCTTTAGTAATACTTTGTCTCATTTAAGGATAATGTTTTGCGTCGTTTGTCTGCGTACGACAAAGACACAATGTTCGCATGAGCCTATAACCCACCTTTGTGCTAGAAAGTGCCTCGCCAAACTGTTTACTCAAGACGGTAGACTAGCAAGCGGTTATAGTTTGATATGTAGCGAGGACTTCACTGTATAATTTAAGTGACCCTACAGCCCTTAGTGTTGAGTAGAGGACAATCCAGTCCTTGTGTCTATAAGCAGGACCAACCAGTTTCCTTATTTGTA
The DNA here is from genome assembly GCA_947069175.1 of Scalesia atractyloides. NCBI lineage: Eukaryota > Viridiplantae > Streptophyta > Magnoliopsida > Asterales > Asteraceae > Scalesia > Scalesia atractyloides. The sequence continues at coordinate 71,464,624 of CAMTDV010000014.1, forward strand.
TGTAGGACAAACCAGTCCTAGAGTTTGTAAGCAGGACTAACCAGTCCCCTTATTCATAGGTAGGATAAACCAGTCCAGGTGTTATCTGTGGTTTCTTGGACTAGTTCAGGACTAATGAGTTGTTTTTCACCGACTTCCGCCCAACTTAGCGGAGATCGGCAGTTCCTTCCATAAAGTGCTTCAAATCACGCGGCTTTTATACTCGTGTGATAATTGTTATTCTAGGAAAACTCTACCAATGGTAAATGAGTATCCCAGTTTCCGCCCAAATCCATCACACAGGCACGAAGCATGTCTTCCAAAGTTTGGTTGGTCGGTCACTTTGGCCATCAGTTTGTGGATGAAACGCCGTGCTTAGATCTAATCGAGATCCAAACGAGGTGTTGAAAGGACTGCCATATCCGCGAGACAAAGCGACCATCCCTATCAAAGATTATTGAAACAGGCACTCCATGACGTGCCACAATCTCCTTAAGGTATAGCTCAGCTAACTTCTCTGTACTGTATTTCTCGCGAATCGGTAAGAAGTAAGCTGACTTGGTTAATCGGTCAACGATAACTCAAATCATGTCATGACCTCATTGTCCGTGGGAGTTTTGTAATGAAATCCATTGACATCTGCTCCATTTCCAAACGGGAATCTAGGGTTGTTGTAATAAGCTAGATGGTTTTAGGTATTCAGCCTTGACCTTTGCACGAGTTAGGCATTTCCCAACATAGGTCGCAATATCTCCTTTGAGATTAGGTCGCCAATAATACTCTTTCATGTCTTGATACATTTTATCGGATCTGGATGTATCGAGTATTTTAACTTGTGTACCTCATCCAGCCCAAAGTCTCGCAGATCACCAATATGGAATCCAGATCCCTCCCATAAAATATAGAGTTCCATCTTTGTTAGGTTCCATTTGTCTTTCCATTCTCAGTAACGATTCTGCTAGAATGTTTTCTGGCTTTAGAGCTTCTTGCTATGTCTCACGTACACGAGTCATAAAGTTTGTCTGTATTGTCATTTCTAAAGCTTGTACTCGTAGAGTTTTGACTGTTCCTTCTCGCTCAAGGCATCTGCCACAACATTTGCCTCTCCCGGGTGATACTTGATCTCACAGTCATAATCATTTAACAACTCTACCCCATCGCCTTTGGCGCATGTTTAGTTCCTTTTTTTGGTTGAATATGTGTTGAAGGCTTTTATGATCTTGTGAATATGGTACAACTTAGTTCCATATAAATAATGACGCCAGATTTTCAACGCGAAAAACAACTGCATCTAGTCTTAGTTCATGAGTGGTATAGTTCTTCTCGTGAACTTTTAACTGGTGTGACGCATACGCGATGACCTTGTCACGTTGCATAAACACGCAACCCAAGCCTTGATGCGATGCATCACAATACACCATAAAGTCATCGGTAGCGTCGGGAGAGATAATATCAGTGTCTGACACAGTTTGTTCTTCAACGTTTGAAAAGTTGATACTTGCTTGTCTCCCCGGTCAAACTCTTATCCTTTTGTGTAGGCGAGGTTAGCTGTTGAGCAACTTTCGAGAAGTTCTCAATAAATCTCCTGTATTATCTCGCTAAGCCTAGGAATTGGCGTACTTCTGTGGGGATCTTTGGAGCAATCCAGTTCTTTATGGCTTCAATCTTTGCTGGATCATCATGTATTCGTTCTCATTCACAACATGATTGAGAAACTGCACTTCGTGAATCTAAAATTCACATTTCGAAAACTTAGCATAAAAATGTTCTTTCTTTAACAGCTCCAAAACAATTCTCAAGTATTGCTCGTGTTCTTTCTCGTTTCGTGAGTATATTAGTATGTCATCAGTAAATACGATCATGAACTTATCGAGGTATGGCTTACATACTCGGTTAATTAAATCCATAAGCACGACGTGAGCGTTTGTTAAGCCAAAAGCATAACAAGGAATTCATAGTGATCGTAGCAAGTCCTAAATGTCGTTTTAGGAATACTTTCCTCTTGGATTCTTAGTTGATGATAACCGGATCTCAAGTGAATCTTGGTGTAGAGCTCGAGTCTTGTAGCTAGTTGTATAATTCCTCAATCCTTGGTAATGGGTGCTAGTTCTTAATGGTGAGTTTCTTCAACTCTCGATAATCTACGCACATCCGAAAGCTTTCGTTCCTCTTCTCGACCAAGGCACCAGAGCTCCCCATGTCAAGGAACTTGTTCTAATGAATTCTTTGTTTAACAACTTTTGGAGTTCTGAAGTTAGTCCTTCCATTTATGATGGAGCAAATCGGTATGGGTATTTTGCTTATGGTGCGGCTCCCGACACCAACCTATGTGAACTAAACTTGTCGTGATGGAGGTAGTTCTGGCAAGTCTTCCGAAGAGACTTCATGAAACTCCTTCACAAAAAGGATTTCTTTCATCTTTGGCTCCTCATTTTTCTTGTAGGCTATAGGAGTTAACAAGGCTATGCAACCTCTTTGTAGGCATTTTTGGCCTTCATGTAGTTTATAATTCCTAAGGTGTCTCATGCTTCCCTCCGTGATCTATATGCGTTTCTTCGTCAGGCAGGGGGATATGGATAGTTTTCTTAGAGCAAAACTACTTTCCGCTTGGTTATACTTCAACAAGTCGATGGCAAGGGCTACGTCGTAACAATCCAGGTAAATGGGTAAAAGGTCAATATTGAATTCTCGTTCTACCAGTTATAAAGTGCATCCTTTTATAACTTTTCCTGACTTGACTAATTTACCGTTGGCAAATCCTATAGAGTGAGCGACCGTCTAACTTACTTGACTCTAGGTCTAGTATATTTTGACTTCTATGGAGAGGAAACTAGAATCAGCACAGGTATCAAACCAAATGGATGTGAAATGTTGGTTGATAGGAAATGTGTCAGTAACCTTTAATGATTCCTCATGACTAAGCTAATTCCCCATTAGCTAACTTGATAGCGTGTCTCATTTACTTGACTCTAATTAGAGTACATGCTTAATACCTGAGACACTATCTAAGCTTAGTGTCGATATCAAAAGAATGACACGTAATAATTGTAGGTTAGAGCGTATGCATGACGACATCAGGATCTTGTGGGGTATCCATAGTTTTTAATCGCTCACACTTTAATTCATTAGCCAGATCCATTCTTAAACACGTTCATGCTTGAAGTGGCCCCATACCACACTTAAAATCCTAGTTCTTGGTTGGGTCTTACAAACTTATTGGTTTCTGTCTTGTGTCTTGTTTCACCACGACTCTATTTTCGGCACTTTTGCAAGTGCCCCCCAGAGGAAATTTTCAGTTATCACATCTAGGATTTTCGTAAGTTATCAGCATATTTCTTAGTGCTAACATCAATTATGGCAGTAATGCCTTCGTTCCTATTATCACAGGTGTTCCTTTCTTTTGTTATTCACTCTCGATCCCGCCTTAAGGAATGAGTATTTTCGCTTCACGTTGTTAGTAGATTCCGCGCGCGTTTCCTTTCTTTCCGCACCTTTCTTTGATAATTTCTCCTTTTCACGCATCCTTGGTGAGACTAACTGGGAAAGTTATTGTTTGAGTGATGAAAGTAGGGTGGGATGGTGTGGTTATTCTTCAGTTCTTTGAGACTAAACCCCAAATGTAAAAAACTCTTAAGAGATCGTGAAAGCGTCAACTATAACCAACAACGTTAGCTGAAATCACGATCGAGATGTGGGATTTCGTTTCCCCCTTTAAATTCTAATCAGCGAGCAATACTCTTCTCGCTTAAAAATCTTGAGTTCTATTCAGCAAGCAATACTCTTCTCACTTAAAATTCTTGAGTTATTCCTATGATAACCTCTGCGTAGTATCGCTCCCTAAAGTTTGTACTTGAGGATTTCACCAAGTTAATGCTGCATTCAGCGGGAGTTTCTTTGTTTACCTAATCATTTACTCAGGAGTGCATTTACTAGCACTGCTAACTGACTCCATTGTCTTTTACTTAGCGGACCGAACCTACTTCACCACTCGCACCAATGAAGTCTCGCGGCCTATAGCCCGAGAAAGCCTTAGAATTAAAACCTTGTATGATCGCATCTTCAGGTGTAGAACTGCCACTTGTTCCAATATATTGGGATTAAAACCATTTGAACCACCGGTACCACCGGTATCGTCACTAGTGTCTGTCAGGATCTAAGTTTGAATTGATTGTTGTTTTTGTTTCAGCTAATGAAAAATGATTGAAAACAGAAAATAAGTGCAGCGAATTAATGGAAAACTTTTACAACAATCAATCGGTTGTTTTTTTTTCATCACCATCATGCTTTCAAGTAATTAAACTATTGCATGTGTTTCACAAACTCCCCCTTAGCCCAATAACAATCGTTTGATATTAAGAAATGAAGAAGATATGCGAAATTGATCTTTTTAAGAAGACAAGTAAAAACAGTTACACTGAGCGTCTATTTATACTAACTATCTAACCACTGATTGTCTTACAATGACGTTAGGGTTGATAGTGACAGCTAACAAACGTAACTAACTACAATCACTGTTTAAACTAAACTATCAGTGCATAGCACTGTTACATTGATTAAACTAAAACTAGACTAAGCACTGCTGGCTATCCTCTGTCCTTGTGATCTTCTATCAGCGGTTGGGTGTTTCTTCTGTCAGAGGATAGGAATCAATATATTTATTGAAAGTTGTAGATACTCATTAGAGGTTAGAACCTCTGATGGTTGGATAAAAGCTCGGATGGTGTGTTTTGACTTTGTATATGTTCCTTTCCATAAGATTAATCCCAACAATCTTCCCCTGGAACAGATAATGCCAAAAACACCTTATTCTAGATTTTTATTCCTCGTAAAGAATTCTCTTATTTGACCTTTGAATTGCAGTTCAAAGTTAAGAGATTCTAAATCATCAGCATCCTTCTCAAGCTCTAAACTTAGAAATTCATGGAAGTCTTCTACTGTAAGCCCATAAGCAGCTTCCATGGATAGTTTATTGGCTTTACCATTAGACTTGAGCAGAGTCAATTAGTGGGTGTCTTTTTCGACCTTCCACTTTATAATTTTTGGGTCTGAAGGCTTTCTTGAAGGAGCCTTTATTCCTGAGGCTAGAAAAGGAGCTATTCTTGCTAGGTCTTCTGCCAACTTGGTACTTTTATCATCCGTTGGGTATTCCATATTATTTTGGTACCTTCTTTGATGAATACTTCCTCAAACTCTCTGTCAACCTTCTCTGACATCTCCTCTTGCCTTTTTCGCTTTAGCACGACAAGTGTGGATAGGTCAGATGTTGAACTGGGCTTTTTAGAAAGTTGGCCTTTGAGAGTATCATCTTCTTTGGAATACTCAGGTTTAGGAGGCATTGATGGATCCTTTTTCCTTCTTGCTTCCAGCATCTTGTATGTATCCAACACTCTTATCTCCCCCCATCTTATTAACTGGTTCTTTGACCCATAATGATTCTAAATTAGCTCTTCTTTTATTCTTCTGAGCTTTAGGGTCTTTTCAGGTACATTCTTTTTATATTTGTTCCAATCTGGGCATGTAGGTTTGTTGTGAGAATCTTTTACTTGTTCTTCTATTCTTGCAATCTCTTCTTGAAGCTCACTCACAGACCATCTTTAAAATGTTCCCTAGATGCAACATATTTCTTGTATTCCATGATGTGAGAAATGTACTTATCTTTCAAGAATTTATCATCTGCTTCAGAAATCTTATTTGATAAGTTCTTTGAAAATCTTTCAGTGACTGGACTTTGCTCAGCTGGAACTGGAGTTGGTTCAGCACTTCTCTATCACTTTTGCCTTTAGACAACTTCTTATCAATATCCTCTGTCTGTTTTTCTTTGAGTTCCAGATACTGATCAATATTCGCAGGCTTTGGATAACCTTGAAGAGATGGGAAATGTCTTTTGTCTGGATCTTCTTCAGCATAAAACGATATGATTCTTTCTTACCTGCAAGCAAATTAAGAGGAAACTTTATACCTGCAGGAACCACTTCTTTTGGAGGAGTAGATGATGTAGTCTTGGAAGCAGAGGTTAGGTTTAATATTTATGCAGATGCAAGAGGCATAAGAGAAGGGATCTTTTCTTCATTTATGACCTTTGTAACCTTCCTTCTCTTAAAACTAATTGATGGTGATGATGGATGACTTGGAATTCTGGGTGGTGTTGGTAGTTTTTGTGTGGAAATGGGAAATGTGAGGATGGCAGTGGTTGTGACAACATCTGCTGTGTCAACAGATGTTGGCACAACAGTTGCTACAGCATCTGTTAGGGTGGATATGGGAATTGTGGGAGAAGATGTGGTTGATTTTGAGATGACAGAGGTTTTTGTGGTTGGATTGGTAGTAACTTTAGTTTTGAGAGGTGTGGATTCTAGTTGTCTTTCTTTTGAAGAAGATCTCCTCTTTGTTGAGGTACTAGTCTCTCCCTTTTCTAACTGCTGATCAATATTTTTCTCAACCAGCACCTTGCCTTCATCAAACCAGTCTTCTTATGAGACTTCTTTGCCCTTGCCAAGATATCTTTAGTTTAAATCTGGTTTCTTTTAGCCATCTGGCTTAGGGATATTCACTGTAGGCCTTGCCTTGGCATCATCCATTTTCAATTTTTTTGTTTCCCAAAGGTTTCTCCCCTTTTTGGCTTCATCTGGACTCACAAAAATGACGTAGGAGGAGATTTACCAGTTGTGGTGATCAAGTGGGCTTTGATTCCCTTGATATCTGCAGCAATATCATTGTATCTTGCATCAACCATATTCCTGAGTTCCATCTGATGCTTTTTTTTGCTCAAGGAAATGTTTTTCTTGTTGAAAGATTGGATTTATTGCAGATTTGAGCTCAGCAGTGGTTGGAACATGGGGTTGGCTCTGAATAGTAATCAACTGCTTCAGAAGATCTTTAATTTCATCAACAGTGGTTTCAACATTGGTAACCCTCTTCGTCAATTCTTGGTATTTTAGCTCAACACCCAACTTAATAGGATCATCTGAACTCCTACCAGATTTGGTAGTTGTATCTAAGATATCATGAGCAGGTGGTTTGCCATTTGCTTCAATCTTAGATGCCCCTTTGTCTTGGTTCTGGAGACTTCCCACTGGAGCAGAGGTTATCGTAGTAGCCTCAGCAGTGGTTGCCTTAAACAAGATCTTAGATATGTAACCACTGTCCAATTGAAAACTTGGGAGTTCAACAATTGTAGTGGCTGCCTTTGTTGAAATATCACCGAGGGTTACATGTAACCAAGGGATGTAGCCTCTTCATTTGCTGATGGGCTAGCAATTAGAGATAAGTCAGACCCAACTTCTTGTTGGAGTATATTCTCATTGATAGGTTGGTGAGAAGTACTGGATAATGTCTGCTCAATATCTATTGCATTCAGCAAGGGTAACATTGTAGGTGGAAGTGATGGCACTGGTGAGAGTGGCTGTGTACAAAGCGACATTGCCCTGGGAGAGGGGCTGTGGAAGATAGAAGCAAGTGATCCTAGAGCTTCATAATTTGGTGTCCATGTGCCTACCCCCTGATCCTTTTGTGAGGATGCAAGAGGAGTTTGAAAGCCGGTTTGAGATCTTTCTACCATCTGCCGTAAAGAAGTAGCAGCAGTGGTTGGTGACTTTGGTGGTGTCACCGGGTTAACCTCTGGGATCTCATCTTCCAGAGGAACCTTTTTGGGTTTGGTGGGTTTTCGGGATGCTCTGGATGGTTTCTTTTTGGAGATTTTAGGTGTAGGTTTCAGAGCGGCGGTTGTGATGCCCTGATCACCTAGAGTAGTAGGCTCAGTTGCGGAGGTTGAGCTTGAACATTTTGTTCTTGTAAAATAGGCTCAGCCTCCTCTACTTCTGTTTTGGAAACTTTGTATTGATTTGTTATTCGTGTAAATGTTTCATAATTGAGGGGTCCAGGGTTGCTTACGGCGCCTTGTTTTCATGCGTCTGATTTTATTTGATCTTGCAAGTAAACAATTAAAAATCTTGGATGCATCAAGAAAGCTTTTCTTTTTGGAATATTATTAAAATTGTTTACGAGATCATTGAACAGCACCTGGGATAGGTTAAAATCAGAATCAGTTAGTATTGCAAATCCCAGATGCTGCATGTTCAATGGAATCTCGTTGAAAACAGTTGTTTTTGCAAAGACACATGTAACTAAAGTGTGGAAAAAGATTTCATCTCTGCTGGAAATTTGGGTTTGAAGATTGTCATAACTTTCAACTGTCCGGTGTAACCTCTTTCAACGAACTCATGCTGCATCTCCCTCAAAGGAAATGATACCGGACGAATCATGTTCATTACATGTCTTATCCTACCAAAAATCCCTAATCCAAGTTCATGCACATAATACTCATGATCTTTGAAGTCGATGATCTTGTATGATTTAAACATATAACTGTTTAAATCACATTTTTAAGTGGCTAGATTAACACTAGTCTAAAATACTACATAAAACAAATCACAAGATCATCATAAATATAAACTTTGAACCACTAGTCTTAACAAAATTGTGACACCTCGAAAATTTCATCCAATAAAATTCCGACACGTGTCCCGAAATCTTTGGTTGCCACGTGCTAAACGAGAGGGACAAAAATCGCCAACATGTTATTTTATAACCTCTGAGTGGTAAATATTAAAGTCGAGGGGTTAAACATGTCAACATGCTAATTCTATGCCTCTGAGTGACCTTTTAACGACCCGGATTTTAATGATGTTCGGTTATACTCCCGAGAGTGCTAACCAGGTGCCATATTGAATAAAACATGCTTTTATGTAAAAATATGGAAGTTTGGGAAGTCCAGGGACCAAAATTGAAAATTTTGAGAAATGGTCACCTCCGCGTGTCACGCGGGAACATGTGGTTCCCTCGCGTGGCGTGACGGCATGCGTTTCGCAGAATTCTGCATGCCAGCTACAGTCTGCAGCATCTGCTACCTTTTGTGCGTTTTGCGACATTCCTCTGGATTTTGACACGTCCCAAACCACATGGAAACTCCTCCCAACCTTCCCCAACACCTGGCTTCACTTCCTTGCTTCTCTTTTACTATATAAGGACACTTGTTCTTGTCCCAAAACTTGCTCATTTGCTACTTTCCAACTCTTGCTTTCCTCTAGAGGTTCTGGTTTACAAGGAGCTTCCAAATCAGTAGGAACTCGTGCCTAGGACCTCTAGTAAGTGTCCTAACTCATTCATTTTAGTTTCATTAAGATTATGGCTCGAGTCAAAGCGTTGACGTAAAAACGCTTTGACTTTGACTGAAAACCACATCCGCTCAGTCTATTATCGTAACGAATGTGGTCACGTGACCGTAATTATGTAGATTTTAATCCCTCAAAAGAATGTCTACTGATCACCACGTTTGCTTGGTCAATTGTCGGGTCAAAGGAAAAGTCAACTGAAAGTCAACGGGCCAGATTATAAATAATTGCATAACTAACAATGTGAAGGTCATAAAATCCGTTTTGACACTCCAACAATTTAGTAAATATTATTAAAACATGTCTTAACCCATGTGGCCGACAAGACCAAGTTTTGAATCGGTTTACGACCGAAAGTCGCGGTATTTGAATCACGCTTTGACTTTCAATTCTGACCCGATTTAGGAACTTATGAAACTGATATAATGTTGTAATGTGACCATGAATAAGTTTAGAATGATCGTCTGTTAACATAAGACATGGTCACATACAAATTCCAGTGATTATGCAAGTTTCCATAATATATGCCAATTTTTGCAAAAATAGTCCCTATTATTCGAAAATGAGATTTTAACACCAAATAAGCATGATTACAGCTAGGCACTGATGTAATAAGTTATAAAAACTTATTTAGGGGCCAACTTTCTGAATTGAACATAAAAGGTGGTTAATTAAAGGGAATTATGCAAATTATGATTTATTAGCCTTTTTCATACAAGATGATTTTAAACATAACTTTGTCCTAAAAACCACATACCTACTGATGTGTTATCATGTTAGGAACTATTGGGGTATAATTCTGAATAAGGACGAGTTTACACTTAGGTTCGGGTAATAAGCCTTAATGACGAAATTACCCTTTTGACACATAAAATAGGAATTTAAAGGTTTAATAAACCAAACCTTTTACACACTAATATCTATGACAAATAACATATGTTGGTCTACCAAAACAGATTATAACTTCGTTTTACTTAAATTACCGTTTAAATCGTCATTTAGCGACTTAATCACCGTTTCGGGCACAATATGGTTTAAAACCATATTGGAGCATTAAGACTTGATACCTACTATTTCAAAACACATTTTCAACTAATTAACATTAGGTACATGTCTCAAACTCATATTCCCAAATAAGTATCGAATTATATGTGAAATGACCAAATTACCCTTTCGGGACATAGTTTGGTCTTAACCATAAACCATACATATAATTGACGTCCTACTGATATAACATCATAAAATAAGTATTTTTACAGAGTGTTTATATTAATAACATCTTTTACATATAAGCCGGTTTATTAATTTTAAAATATGAAAATGCCCTTAAAGCATAATTCACTTTCAAACCATAACGGGCCGTCATTCAATAACTTACTGTTCATAATAACTATTTAAACTTAATGGCATATGGAACTTGTATAGGACTCACCCGGTTACCCAGTTTCACTTATATGCATACGGTTAAGCCTACGTGACTAGTTTACCAACTTAACCAAAAACGGTTTTACCATATCAAAATATTCTCAAAATTCCAGAATGTAAAATGGTAACCCATATTATACAAGTCCTAGTACTGTCGGGTCCAAAATACATTCTTTTTCGGTCATCGCTTAATCTACGTTTTCATACCGTTATCTTTATTTTAAGTTAGCGGTCTAAGTCAATGACTAAATAAAGATCCGCTAACTAACTAATGTTAATAATACCATCTATTCCAGACTAGAGAATTCCGATAGATTGTCGCCAAGCTAGTTTATTTTGATTACGGCTTGCTTTGCTTATTTTCTTATTATTTAGAAGATTTTGCAAACCAGGTAAATACTTTAACTTATTTTCCCTTATACGGGCATGGGATACGGTATAAATAATACTGCATGGTTGGATATGGGATCAAAGACCAATGAGTCGGGAATTCAAATAATCCATTTTAATTCGTATTGCTTAATATTAAACATTTGGGGGTTAAAATGACCGTGTCCTGGATATCCATGGCTCATTTAATTGCAAATGGCCAGACTAAGCACGGTGTAGGCATACACCCGTCAGATGCTAAAATAAAGTATTACCCAATAGGGGTGCACCTATTAAAGGTGTTAAAGTGGTGTGTGTGATTAATCATGATTCCGGCATAGTTTCGGGCTCTAATGTATTATTAGCATGTAAAACTGATAACATGAAATTATTTATCCAAGTTATTTATAAAAAACTACCATTGTGTACACTAAATGTTTTCGAAATGTTTTCAAAATAAGTCGGTTAAATGTATTACATGAAAATACGATTTTCAAAAGACTAGGCATGGACAAGTATACGTAAATTGGCTGGAAGTACTCAGCGAAGCTTAAGAGGAATTGCAACCCTTTGCTTAGAAGGCCTTAGTCTGTCAAGTTTCATTTTGTATTCACATTTCGATCCGTCTGTGGATCTAGTTACAAGCGTTGTATTTATTATTTTTGAACTTTGAACATTCAAATGTTTGTAATAGTAACTATCCAGACTTCACTTTGTATTATTGTATTGTTTGGTAATGATGATATCAACTTATGTCACGATACCCCAACCGGGCCCACTGGGTTACACATCGAAATTACGGGTGTGACAGGTTTGTATCAGAGCCAACTCTCGAGTGAATTAAACACTAGCCTTTTGTGTTTAATCTCGGGAATACATAATAAACACACATCTCTTAGACTTTCGAGTCTAGACTTTGACCTAGGTTTAATCTTTCCATCTTATTATTCTAGCTTTGTATTTTATTTAACTTGTTTTTGAAGCAGAATAATGCCGCCTAAGTTCAGACGAGGAGGAAAAGGCAAAGGACCCATGAGGGGTGGACCCTCAATGACTGGACCATCCTTTAGACCACCATACAAACCCTCTTTAGCTGGAGCAGCCAATTTACCTAATACAACCCTTACGAAGGATCCGGAGATTCTTCATCCCCCTTTGAACCTTACCGACATTCGATCTCACATGAATACTCCCCACCTCATTCACATTCTCAGCATTCCTACCATTCACACCATTCCCATCAATATCACCATTCGCACTCCCATTCCCAAAAAGAATAATTCAACTCCTATTTCGATAACCCAGTCAACCAACCCTCACCCGAAACCCCTCCAGTTGACTCACCAACCCATATGGAGGAAGATTCCGATCCGGAGGAATTTCAACAAACCGGATCGTACACTCACCCTATCGAGCTGTCTAGTGGCTCGAACTCCCTAGCATGATCTACGTTCTGAGGTCCTGACGATTATGTAAAACGATGGGCGCAATATGTTATTGTAAACACGCCCTCCTACCACAACACTCCCCATCACCATCCCCCATCACCACATCCTCAAGCCGAGGATGTAGAAATGCAACAGGTGGACCAACCTCAGCCACCACCTGAATCATCATCACAACCACGCCAAAAGCGTGCAGCACGTATGTCGGTGCGTGATGGTCAAAGGTCGGGTTCGCTACCACCTTTGCCACCCTCTTACCCCATCATCCTGAGGACCCACAAATTGGTGGACCCTCGAACACATCACCTGTGGTGGAACCTCCACCACAACCAGCTGTTGAGCCTCTGCCTCAACCACCTCTACTACCGCCAGGATTTTGCCAATCCAATACCTGCATATCAGGACCATCAGGGTTTCACACTGTCGACCCTCCAGGTCTATATAACTATATCCATCATGGAATGGAGAAGGACCCTTATTATGATGCAGTCATTCATAATAACCTATACCATTCCCTTTACCCTAGTTACCCACCTCCTTATGCCACTACCGGATATCCGACTTACGGGTATCCGTATCCAGTTGCGCCTCAGCCGCAACCACCTCCACCTCAGCCTCAACCAGAAGCACCACTTGAGGCTTTTAACAAAGCCTTGGATCAGGTCCGAGAAATGCGACAACAAGTCAAGAAATCAGAGAAGAAAACAATGAAATTTATCAAGAAGATGTACAAGGCCGTTAAAGGAAGGAAGGATGACTAGTTTTATAGTTTCATATATGTAATTTAAATTCCAAAAGTCCCTGCGTGGACAATGTTATTTCTTTTTCAGTCCCTGCGAGGACATTATTATTTCTGTTAGGTTCCTGCGTGAACCATTTAGTTATTTCCAAGTCCTATATATTAGGCAATTATGTAATGTCCTTTTTAGTAAGATTTCCTTATTTATGTATTTTATTTAATCAATCATCATGATTTTTAATCAAATTTTATTGATCCGCTATATTATCCAGATCTATTAGCCAATGACTATGATCAACTAGGAATTGGCAAATGAAAATTTCAGAAGTAACTTCTATCTAGCAAAGGTGAACAATGTTCAACTTCCAAATTTATCATTTCTCTATAGTAACTCTCAATGAGGAGTTACCCTTAATTTCCCGTGACAATCATTGCCACATTAGTCAAATGGGAAAATGACAATGTTCGCACCTTGTGCCTAAGTGATCCAGTGAGATCCTGGTTAAATTATTCAAACACTCAATAGTAGTGTAAAGCCAATGTGCAAAATACAGTAGTGACACTTGATGCACTAACTGATAAATTCTGGACTATGTCCAATCTATAAATGCCTATGATGGTCCTTCGAAACTTGGTTATGCATGAATATACCAAATTTAAATATTTAAATTCTATATGGTCATAGAACCTTATCATGAATAAGAGTATACCATAGCGACTAACCGAATTCATCTTGATCTATCGAAGTAAGCTATAGCAATGGCTGATTCAAATGAAGTAAACAACAAGCGAATGACGATGATGCCAATGAGAACATCCTTATTAGTAAGAACATTTAAGAAAACTTATTGCCGCAGAAGTTGGCAAGGCCTTAAAAGACAGATCTGATCGTCAACCGGAGTCGAGCGCTTCTCGCTCCAAGCCTGTTTCCAACCTAAGTCTCAGCCTAACCCCTCTGAACCGAGAAAGAGTGAGGCACACTTTTCAAATGTGAAAAGTATAGCGAAGAGTGATGCGCATCCCAAGAAACCGAGTGTTGATGGCGACGGTTGCTCCTACAAGTACTTCGTGTCTTGTAGACCCGAGACTTTAATGGGGAAAAAGGAGCAGTAGAATGTTTGAAATGGCTGGATGAGATGGAAACGGTGGTGGACATCAGCGGTTGCGCTGATAAAAATGTGGTGAAGTACGTATCTCAATCATTCAAGGGCGATGCCCTTATCTGGTGGAAAGATTTAGTCCAGTCCACGGGCAAGGTTCATCTCTACAACTTGAGTTGGTCCAAGTTCGTAGATCTTGTGAAGGATACCTACTGCCCACCTCATGAGATGGAGAAAATCGAGTCAGATTTTCAAAATCTGACCATGAAAAACATGGATTGTCAGAAGTTTGTCACCAACTACAACTTTCTTTCAAGGCTAGTGCCTTATTTGGTTACCCCGGGCCCAAACGTATCGCACGTTTCATCAATGGGCTAGCTCCTGAAATCAGGAGTATGGTCAAGGCGGTGCAGGGTGGCACCTACAAATCTGTTGTTGAGTTATCCCTCTCCCTCACACAGGACTATGTGAGGCAATTGTCAGTCAAGACTGACAATGATGGAAAGGGAAACGGGAAGATGAAAACTCCCAGAAATTTAACAAGAAAAGCAAGCATGAGTTTAGCAAAAGTAATCCGAAATCGGGCGACAAACCCACGTGCAAAACGTGTGGGAAGCAACACTATAGACAGTGTCGCTTAGAACAAAAACCGAAGCAATGCAACATCTGCAAGAAAACCGGGTGTCGGTCTCATGAGTGCCGTAATATAAAGGATGCTACTTGCTTTGTATGTGGTGAGAAGGTCCACATCAAAACAAGTTTCCCAAAGGCAAATACCGAGGGTAAACCCAAAACTTCAGAGGCAAAGAAGGCCACTGCTAGAGCCTTCCAAATGAATGCTAAGGAAGCAAGAAAGGATAACAATGTCATAACGGGTACGCTCCTTATCAACGACGCTTTTGCATGAGTTCTTTTCGATTCGGGCGCTGATAAATCGTTTGTAGATCATAAATTTAGTGAACTATTAAACTTGCCTGTAAGAACTCTACACATAACCTATGAAATAAAGCTCGCTGATGGAACTATAGGAAACCGCTTCTTCCATTCTTGCGGATGCTTCATATCCATCAAGAATCATTCTATCCCTATCTCTCTTTTGCCCAAGAAACTAGCGGGATTCGATGTAGTCTTAGGCATGGATTGGTTATCGCATAACCAAGCACGCATTACCTGTGATAAGAAACTCATCGAGATCAAATCCCCGTCTGGTAAAATCCTCATAATTCATGGAGACAAACATTTTGGATTGCCTGATAAGGTAGTTTTACTTAAGGCATCTAGATGTATCAATAAGGGATGTGTCATCTACATGGCACAAGTCACCGTTGATGAACCCAAACCGAGGATTGAGGATATCCCTATCATCTCTGAATACCCGGAATGTTCCCAGAAAGAATTACCTGGCCTACCTCCTGATAGGCAGGTAGAGTTTCGAATTGACATCATACATGGAGCAGCTCCCATAGCTAAAGCTCCGTATCGTTTAGCGCCAACCGAGATGAAAGAACTAAGAACCGAACTGGACGAACTATTAGAGAAAGGTTTTATTCAACCTAGCTCTTCGACTTGGGGAGCTCCTATCCTTTTTGTCACAAAGAAAGACGGATCAATGCGGATGTGCATTGATTACCGTGAGCTCAATAAGATAACAAGCAAGAATGGTTATCCTTTGCCCAGGATCGACGACTTGTTTGATCAATTACAAGGTGCAAGCTACTTCTCGAAAATAGATTTAAGATCGGGATATCACCAACTAAAGGTTAGGGACAAAGATATTCCGAAAACTGCTTTCAGGATAAGATATGGACATTACGAGTTTTAAGTGATGCCTTTCGGACTCACTAATGCACCTGCAACATTCATGGATCTCATGAATAGAGTCTGCAAGCCATACTTAGATAAGTTTGTCATTGTCTCCATAGACGACATACTCATCTACTCTCGAAATCAATCGGATCACGAGAAACACTTGCGGTGCATTCTTGAAATCCTACGCCCGGAAAAGTTGTATGCAAAATTTTCCAAATGCGAATTCTGGCTACGTAAGGTTCAGTTCCTTGGTCACATAGTAACTAAACACGGTATTCAAGTAGACCCAACAAAGATAGAAGCAATAATTAATTGGGAAGCCCAAAGACACCTTCTGAGATACGTAGTTTCTTAGGATTGGCTGGTTATTCGAGAACTTCTCTCGAATAGCGCTCCATTGACATCCTAACTCGTAAGATGCTAATTTAACTGGCTAAAACAACAAGAATCCTTTGAGACGTTAAAGCATAAGTTGAGCAATGCCCCGGTGTTAATTCTACCAGAAGGAATTGAAGCATTTGTAGTTTATTGTGATGCATCGCACACTAGCATCGGATGTGTGCTTATGCAGAGACGCAAAGTGATTGCCTATGCATCATGACAACTAAAAGTGCACGAGAGAACTACACTACCCATGATTTAGAATTTGGTGCGGTAGTATTCACACTTAAACTTTGGAGGCACTATTTATATGGAACAAAGTGTATCATCTACACTCACCATAAAAGTCTGCAGCACTTGTTCAATCAAAAGGATTTGAACATGAGCCAACGTCGTTGGATGGAAACACTCAACGACTATGATTGCGAGATTCGATATCATCCAGGAAAGGCGAATGTAGTCGCTGATGCGCTTAGTCGCAAGGAAAGGAATCAAACCTTTAAGGATTAATGCCAAGAGCATTAAACTGAAGAACAGCTTGAATGAAAAGCTGCTAAATGCACAAAAACAAGTCATGTCTAAGGACAAAATTGCCAAGGAAGGATTAGGTGCAACCATCGATCTGTTAGCATCTGGAAAGGAAGAAATGTTTAGGATGAATGATCGAATCTGGGTTCCGATTTGTAGGACTTAGAGATGTTGTCCTCCAAGAAGCACATAATTTTAAATATTCGGTTCACCCAGGAAGCGACAAGATGTATCAAGACCTAAAACCCAGCTATTGGTGGATGGGGATGAAGAAAGATATAGGCAATCTTGTAGCAAAATGCTTGACGTGTTCTCAAATTAAGGCAGAACACCAGAAACCGTCAGGACTTTTAAAACAACTTGAAATCCCAGTATGGAAATGGGAAATGGTAATTATGGACTTTATCACTAAGTTACCTAAGACCAAGCGTGGTAATGACACAATATGGGTTATTGTGGATAGATTAACCAAATCCGCTCACTTCTTGCCAATTAAAGAAACATATGATTCTGATAAGTTGGCAAAGCTTTATGTCGATGAGATTGTGTCCTTAAACGGTGTGCCGGTATCCATTGTATCTGATAGAGATAGAAGATACACATCTCACTTTGGAAAAGCTTCCAACAATCTCTAGGCACGAGATTAATCTTCAGTACGGCTTACCATCCGCAGATGGACGAACAAAGTGAACGTACCATTCAAACCTTGGAGGAAATGCTTCGAGCTTGTGTGATCGATTTAGGTGGAAGTTGGGATGAGCACTTACCCCTAATCGAGTTCTCTTATAATAATAGTTACCACACAAGTATTAAGGCCGCTCCTTTTGAAGCCTTATACGGAAGAAAATGTAGGACGCCTGTGTGTTGGGCCGAAGTTGGAGAAGCCCAACTATCTGGACCTGAAATCGTCCTTGAAACCACGAAAAAGATTGTGCAAATCCGTGATCGACTTAAGGAAGCTTGAGAAAGACAAAAGAGCTATGCCAACAAAAGGCGTAAACCTTTACAGTTCCAAGTTGGGGACAAGGTTATGCTAAAAGTATCACCTTGGAAAGGTGTAATGCGTTTTGGGAAGAAGGGTAAATTAAGCCCGAGGTACATTGGACCATTCGAAATAATCGAATGTGTCGGACCCGTAGCTTACAGGCTTAAGCTATCAGAAAAGCTCAGTGGAATCCATGATGTTTTCCATGTCAGCAATTTGAAGAAATGCCTCGTGGATGAGTCACTAGCAATGCCTCATGAGGATATACAGATTGATGAAAACTTGTGTTTCATAGAGAAACCAATCGCGATCGAGGATCGGCAAGTTAAGAAGCTTTGTAGGAAGCACGTACCTATTGTGAAGGTCAAATGGGATGCCCGTCGAGGTCCCGAATATACTTGGGAGGTTGAGTCTAATATGGGACAAAAGTACCCTTATCTATTCGAATAAATCTCGAGGTCGAGATTTTTATTAAGGGGGTGAAGATATGACACCTCGAAAATTTCATCCAATAAAATTCTGACACGTGTCCCGAAATCTTTGGTTGCCACGTGCTAAACAAGAGGGACAAAAGTCACCAACATGTTATTTTATAACCTCTGAGTGGTAAATATTAAAGTCGACAGGTTAAACGTGTCAACATGCTAAACCTATGCCTCTGAGTGACCATTTAACGAACCCGGAGTTTAATGATGTTCGGTTATAATCCCGAGAGTGCCAACCAGGTGGCATATTGAATAAAACATGCTTTTATGTCAAAATATGGAAGTTTGGGAAGTCCAGGGACCAAAATTGAAAATTTTGAGAAATGGTCACCCACGCGTGTCGCGCGGGAACATGTGGTTCCTCGCGTGGCGTGACGGCATGCGTTTCGCAGAATTCTGCATGCCAGCTGAAGTCTGCAGTTTCTGCCACCTTGTGCGCGTTTTGCCACATTCCTCTAGGTCTTGACACGTCCCATACCACATGGCAACTCCTCCCAACCTTCCCTAACACCTGGCTTCACTTCCTTGCTCCTCTTTCACTATATAAGGATACTTGATCTTGTCCCAAAACTTGCTCATTTGTTACTTTCCAACTCTTGCTTTCCTCTGGAGGGTTTTGGTCTATAAGGAGCTTCCAAATCAGTAGGAACTCGTGCATAGGACCTCTAGTAAGTGTCCTAACTCATTCATTTCAGTTTCATTAAGATTATGGCTCGAGTCAAAGCGTTGACGTAAAAACGCTTTGACTTTGACTTAAAACCACATCTGCCCAGTCTATTATCGTAACGAATGTGGTCACATGACCATAATTATGTAGATTTTAATCCCTCAAAAGAATGTCTATTGATTACCACGTTTGCTTGGTCAATTGTCGGGTCAAAGGAAAAGTCAACTGAAAGTCAATGGGTCAGAATATAAATAATTGCATAACTAACAATGTGAAGGTCATAAAATCCATTTTGACACTCCAACAATTTAGTAAATATTATTAAAACAATGTCTTAACCCATGTGGCCCGACAAGACCAAGTTTTGAATCGGTTTACGACTGAAAGTAGCGGTATTTGACTCACGCTTTGACTTTCGATTATGACCCGATTTAGGAACTTATGAAACAAAAAAAATGTTGTAATGTGACCATGAATAAGTTTAGAATGATCCTCTGTTATCATAAGACATGATCACATACAAATTCGAGTTATTATGCAAGTTTCCATAATATATGCCAATTTTTGCAATATAGTCCCTATAATTCGAAAATGAGATTTTAACACCAAATAAGCATGATTACAAGCTAGGAACTGATATAATATGTTATTAAAACTTATTTAGGGGCCAACTTTCAGAATTGAACATAAAAGGAGGTTAATTAAAGGGAATTATGCAAATTGTGATTTATTATCCTTTTTCATACAAGATGATTTTAAACATAACTTTGGCCTAAAAACCACATACCTACTGATGTGTTATCATGTTAGGAACTATTTGGGGTATGAATTCTGAATAAGGACTGAGTTTACACATAGGTTCGGGTAGCCTTAAATGACAATTACCCTTTTGACACATAAAATGGAATTTAAAGCGTTTAATAAACCAAACCTTTTACACACTAATATGCTATGACAAATAACATATGTTGGTCATACCAAAACAGATTATAACTTCGGTTTTACTTAAATTACCGTTTAAATCATTATTTAGCGACTTAATCGCCGTTTCGGCGCACAATATGGTTTAAAACCACATTGTAGCATTAAGACTTGATACCTACTGATTTCAAAACACATTTTCAACTAATTAACAGTAGGTACATGTCTCAAACTCAAATTCCCAAATAAGTATCGAATTATATGTGAAATGCCAAATTACCCTTTCGGGATATAGTTTGGTCTTAAACCATAAACCACACATATAATTGATGTCCTACTGATATAACATCATAAAATAAGTATTTTTACAGAGTGTTTATATTAATAACATCATGATGATATAAGCCCGTTTATTACATTTTAAAAATGACGAAAATGCCTTAAAGGCATAATTCACTTTCAAAACCATAACGGGTCGTCCTATCAATAACTTACTGTTATAATAACATGTTTAAACTTAATGGCATACGGAACTTGTATAGGACTCACCCGGTTACCCAGTTTCGCTTATATGCGTACGGTTAAGCCTATGTGACTAGTTTACGCAACTTAACCAAAAACGGGTTTAACCATATCAAAATATTCTCAAAATTCCAGAATGTAAAATGGTAACCCATATTATACAAGTCCTAGTACTTGTCGGGTCCAAAATACATTCTTTTTCGGTCATCGCTTAATCTAGCGTTTTAAAACCGTTATCTTTATTTTAAGTTAGCCGGTCTAAGTCAAGACTAAATAAAGACCCGCTACCTAACTAATCGGTTAATAATACCATCTATTCCAAACTAGAGACTTCCGGTAGATTGTCGCCAAGCTAGTTTATTTTGATTACGGCTGTGCTTTGCTTATTTTCTTATTATTTAGAAGATTTTGCAAAAAAGGTAAATACTTTAACTTATTTTCCCTTATACGGGCTTGGGATACGGTATGCTAATACCGCATGGTTGGATATGGGATCAAACACCGATGAGTCGGGAATTCAAATAATCCATTTTAATTCGTATTGCTTAATATTAAACATTTCGGGTTAAAACGACCGTGTGCTGGATATCCACGGCTCATTTAATTGCAAATGGCCACGACCTAAGCACGGGGTGTATACACCTATCAGATGCTAAAATAAAGACCCGCTACCTAACTAATCGATTAATAATACCATCTATTCCAGACTAGAGACTTCCGGTAGATTGTCGCCAAGCTAGTTTATTTTGATTACGGCTGTGCTTTGCTTATTTTCTTATTATTTAGAAGATTTTGCAAAAAAGGTAAATACTTTAACTTATTTTCCCTTATACGGGCTTGGGATACGGTATACTAATACCGCATGGTTGGATATGGGATCAAACACCAATGAGTCGGGAATTCAAATAATCCATTTTAATTCGTATTGCTTAATATTAAACATTTGGGGTTAAAACGACCGTGTGTTGGATATCCATGGCTCATTTAATTGCAAATGACCACGACCTACGCACGGGGTGTATACACCTGTCAGATGCTAAAATAAAGTATCACCCATAGGGGTGCATCTATTAAAGGTGTTTAAAGTGGTGTGTCGATTAATCATGATCCCGGCATAGTTTCGGGCTCTAAATGTATTATTAGCATGTAAAACTGATAACATGATTATTTATCCCAAGTTATTTATAAAAAAAAGTACCATTGTACACTAAATGTTTTCGAAATGTTTTCAAAATGAGTCGGTTAAATGTATTTACCAGTGAAAACTGACGTATTTTCAAAAGACTAAGCGTAGGTGACAAGTATAAGTAAATAGGCTTGAAGTACTTGGTGAGGCTTAAGAGGAATTGCAACCCTTTGCTTAGAAGGCCTTAGTCTGTAAAGTTTCATTTTGTATTCACATTTCGATCCGCATGTGAATCTAGTTACAAGAGTTTTATTTATTATTTTTGAACTTTGAACATTCAAACGTTTGTAATAGTAACTATCCAGACTTCCGCTGTGTATTATTGTATTGTTTGATAATGATGATATCAACTTACGTCACGATATTCCCTAACCGGGCCCACCGGGTTACACATGGAAATTAGGGGTGTGACAAAAATCAACATAATCAACATGATTATACAAACTAGATGCACTAATATACACAAATAAACACATAATAAGTTTAGATTAGTAGATTATTAGCTTTGAGATTAGGGTTTTTAATTAGATTTTTATTAATCTTAAAGAAAATCAACTTGTACATTAGTAATCTACTAGTAATATGAAGCTTAAAAACAAGGGTTTGAAAGCTTACAAAGGTACACCAGCTAAAATAAGAAGATTAGAAGATATTTAAGCTCCAAGATAAATCTAATGCTCCTCAATGCTTTATCCTTGCATTAATGACCTTAAAGTGCCTTGAATATGGGTAATTTATGGTGTTTAATGGTGATTTATGGTGGGTTTAGTGGGGTTTCTTTGTGTCGTGAACAAGAGGGAGGTGAAATGGGTTTTTGGTTTCAACTTTGGTGAAGTGTAAGGATGGTAAGGTTTAAGTAGGTGTAGTCGAGTGGTGCATGATCATTCTTTTCAACAACAACAAAGTCACAACCATTCTCCATATCTTCACAATTTCAAACAAGATCAAGTGGATGGGACCCACTTGTTGACCGAATTTGAAATGGGGGGGGGATTGTGTAAATTTTTTTTAAAAAGTTATTAAAATGTAGATATTTTAGTAATTAAGCAAATTATGGTGATTAGGGTAATCTTTCACCATTAGGGGTTAACTAGGGATTCAGAACGTATAATATTAACTAGTTCACTAGACTAGCAAAAATCATTGTTTTGATACTTTGAACGCTTTTCGTTTCGTCGTCGGATAGTTTACGGCACTTTTGTGGCGCACGGACGGAAGTTTGTCGTAAAATGTCATTCCGCATCCAAAAGATGTATAAAATTATTTTGAATCCCAAAATAAGCTTAACTAGTTCACCAAGACTTTCATTTGGTTGTTTTCGTCGTCGGAAATGTCGTTTATTAGCTTGTCGGTTCGAAAACGGACAAGTTGTGTAGTTTGAAACACCGAAAGCCTCGTTTTCAGACACTCCATTTATATCCTCGTATCGTTTTCAATTGTTTGTAATCATTTTTCATATTTCCGGAGTCTCGGAAATGCTAAATTACTAGTTCAGACGATTTAAAATTGTTATATTTTTAGCGAAACAGACGATTTAAAGTTTAGGGCGTTGTGCCGGAAAGTTGTGTAATATTATAAGACTTATTCCCACATTAGTATTTTCATACCTATGGACTCAGTTATGTCGTTCACATGCCTTGATTCATTCTTCTGTTTGGTTCAGTTGTTGCTGGCATGAATAGTGCAACCGTGAATAGTGCGCCCAACACTCTTTACCAACACTTTTAGGACATAGTTTTAATTGTTTCGCGGTGTTGTAACGAAAATTAACAAATGTTATATCATGTTTTGCTTGTCCTAATACTTGTTATATGTCGTACGACTCAGTTAAGTAAATTAATTACGTTTAAATGCATGAGATTATGAAATAAAATAGGTGATTAGATTGTACAGAATTTCCGGTTATTTGCCGTTTGTCACAATGCGCCTGTAGTATTTATGGACTTTATGAATCGGGTCTGTAAACCAATCTTATATAAGTTTGCGATAGTCTTCATAGATGATATCTTGATCTATTCTAAGAGCAAAGAAGAGTACACACAACATCTGCGACTAGTTCTAGATCTACTTAGGCACGAGAACTGTACGCGAAACTTTCAAAATGTGAATTCTGGTTGAAGGAAGTCAAATTCTTAGGTCATGTAGTGAATCACCAAGGAATTTAAGTTGACCCTAGTAAGATTGAGGCTATTAAGAATTCGCAAGCACCAAGGTCACCCACCGAATTCGTCAATTCCTAGGCTTAGGCGGTTACTACCGACGGTTCATTGAAAATTTCTCAAGCATTGCGCAGTCCCTAACACTCCTAACTCAAAAGGATAAGAAGTATGAGTGGGGAGAGGAACAAGAGATAGCTTTTCAGTTATTAAAACACAAGTTATGCAATGCCCCGATTCTTACTTTGCTAGAGGGAAATGAGGATTTTGTAGTTTATTGTGACGCATCTCGCAAAGGTTTAGGATGCGTGCTGATGCAAAGGAATAAGTGATTGCTTATGCTTCTAGACAGCTTAAGATACATGAAAAGAATCATACTACGCATGACTTAGAGCTGGGAGCTATGTTTTTTGCACTTAAGATATGGTGACAATGGGACCAAGTGCACTGTGTAGACGGACCATAAAAGTTTACAACATATCTTTGACCAGAAACTGTTAAACATGAGGCAGAAAAGGTGGGTAGAGTTATTGAATGATTATGATTGTGAAATTAAGTATCACCCGGGTAAGGCCAATGTAGTGGCAGACGCATTAAGTAGAAAGGAACGTATATAAAACCGCTTCGAGTACAGGCTTTAGGAATGATTATGCAAACAAGTCCCAAGGAACAAATTCGTACAGCCCAACGTGAAGCTTTGGGTGAAGCTCAGTTGTTAAACGAGGAACTACATGGGAACGAGAAGGATTGTGAGGTTAAGACTGACCAAGTGTGTTATTTCAAAGACCGAGTATAGATCCCAAAATGTCACAATTTACGGGAGTTGTTATGGATGAAGCACATAAGTCTAAGTATTCGATTCATCCAAGCACTGACAAGATGTACAATGGCCTAAAGGAATTTTATTGGTGGCCTGGTATGAAGAAAGATGTGGCAGTGTACGTAAATGCTTGACTTGTGCTCGAGTGAAGGCTGAGTATCAAAAACCATCCGGAATGTTACAGCAAGTGGAGATCCCCAATGGAAATGGGAATAAATCACTATGGATTTTGTAACTCATTTACCAAAAACACCACGAGGTCATGATTCTATTTGGCTAGTCGTGGATAGGATAACCCAGTCTGTGCACTTAATACCCATTCATACAAACTACAAAATGGAAAAACTGGCAGAACTTTACACAAATGAAATTGTAGCTAGACATGGTGTACCAGTTGCCATTATTTCTGACCGTGATAGTCGCTTCACATCGCACTTCTGGAGGAATTACAGGAAGCTTTAGGTACTCGGATAGATTTGGGTACTGCTTATCATCCTCAGACCGATGGATAGTCTGAGAGAACCATTCAAACATTGGAGGATTTACTTAGAGCATGTGTCTTAGACTTCGAAGGAAGTTGGGATAGACACTTACCTCTGATTGAATTCTCATACAAAAGTAGTTACCATACTAGAATTCAAGCAAAACCATTTGAAGCATTGTATGGTCGGAAGTGCAGATCTCCATTGTGTTGGCCAGAAGTCGGTGATAAGCAGATCACAGGAATGAGTTAATTCAGGAAACAACAGATAAGGTGTGGAAAATCCAGAAAAGGTTGCAGGCAGCACGGGATCGACAAAAGAGTTATGCCGATCTCCAAAGGAAACCTTTGAACTTCGATATTGGAGATAAGGTTTTCCTAAAAGTATCGCCTTGGAAAGGCGTAATTAGATTTGGAAAGACTGGAAAACTAGAACCACGGTATATTGGACCCTATGAAATTGTAGCTAAAGTTGGCCCAGTTGCATACAAGTTAAATCTACCACAGGAGTTAGGTAGTATTCATAATATTTTCCACGTGTCTAACTTAAAGAAATGCCTTACCGACGATGCGGCAATTGTGCCCTTGAATGACATACATGTGGATGATAAACTCCAATTCGTAGAAGAACCGGTAGAAATTGTAGATAGGAAAATTAAGAGACTGAGAAACCTAAGGTTTCTATAGTTAAGGTTCGTTGGAGGTTGCAAAGAGGACCTGAATTTACCTGGGAAAGAAAGGATTATTTCAAAAGAAATACCCGATATCTTCACCAGAAAAGGAAGCTTAGTAATTGAATTTCGGCGACGAAATTTCTTAACTGGGGGAGAATGTGACATTGCCACAAAACTAGGTAAATCCTAATCTGAATAACCCATCTTAAACGATTAACAAACTCGTAATGATTATGCCGCGAATGATTCCGAGGGTACGTAATGCATAACATATGAAAAAAGCTACGTTGGGGCCATTGAATTCAGAAAACTGATTAAACCGAAGAAACTCCTGATAACCGGGTTGTAACGGTTTAAAACAGTCGTAAGTGTCGTAGGCGAACCTAGGGCCACATAAATAATTATACATGATCCATAGACTATAACAACGCATCAAGAATGCTTTATTGGGTAGAAAACGCGTTAAACCAAGCAGCTTCCGGTTAGCGGAACGCCTTCAATTTTAACGCGCACGGTACAATTCAAACATGCGTTGTATCATCAGTATAGCCCAAAAAGACTTATATAATATTAATATAAGGTGTTTTGAGTCATAACGTCCAAGTGTTTGAGCTTTTGTGTCGGTTGGGTTCGTTTTATTTTTCTACACATAAACGCCTATAAAAACGTTCGGTTTGGCGAATTTTTACCGCACTCGGAGAGTGTTTAAAACCCGATAACGAATCTGCGCTAAAATTACAAGTTAAACTTATCCTAATTGTTGAATGGTGGGCTGTTGACTAGTCAACGGGGACAACTATCCACCTTATTTTCTTTCTTGGGCTCGATTACACAAGCACACACATATACACCTTACAAACTTCATTTTTAGCCACAATATCTACCTAACAACCATAATAAACATGGCCATGAATGTGTTTTTAGAGGTATATATGTATAAAAAAGTTTTATAAGTGGTTTGGTTGAGAAGGATAAGTTTTGGATAAAAAACTATAGTTATACGACACCAAAATCGCCTAGCGAAAACTAATAGAACAAGACTACTAAAGGGGCTTGACTGATGATTTTAGTTGTATGGTTTTACTATACCCAAAAAATCGTTGAAAACGGATCCCGGAATTTAGGCCTAACGGACGGTAGAAATTGTTTTAGCTACACATTTGACGTGATTGTTTTTTGGTCATAAAATTCTATGACATGGTGTAGGACAGTAGAAAAATGATCTCGGAAAAATTTGGGAATTTTCGGACAAACGAGGAATATTTTGCGAATTTATTACGTTTTAATATAATTAAATCGTGAAACATAGTTAATTAAATCGTGAAAAAATTGGTAATTTATTACATTTTTTGGTCAATAAATTCCGAATTTTTGCAGAATGATCACATATATTAGGGGTAAGCTTCATACAAAATTTTGGGCTTAATGGGTAACCCGAGATACGGTTTTAAAATCGCATGTTTTACGAGGTTTTTGGTATTTTAAAATCAGGTTTAGAAAAATTTCATGAACTTCAAATTATTATTGATAGTATATATACATATGAAGAATGTTTAGTAAAATTTTTGGAATTTTTAGAGTTCGGATGGTCGGTTCGCCAAATTAAAGGGTTTATATATGATATAAACATATTTATTAAAATTAAGAAATAATGTTTAAAAATTGTAAAAATAATTTTCTGGAAAATTTATCTCAAAATAGTTTATACAAAAATTTTTGGAATTTATAATTTGCATATTTATTTTTATAAAATTTTGCGTTTAATTATTTTTTTTAAATAATAATTGACAAATTTTAACGCGTAACGAACCCGCCAAAGCTTTTATACCGCTTTGGTGTTATTTGGAAATAATTGTAAGGTAGGGAATAAATCCCGACCCTTTCAAAGTAAATAGGGTAAAGCAGGTATATTACACTCTTATCTGGTAATTAACCGACTGTAAATACGGAAACGCTTATTTGGGCAACCTAGACCCTCCAAACACCCGAACTCGCTTAATATAAAACTAATCATTTTTCATATACTATAAAATGGTACACTTTGTTTAAAGATATCATTTCCCGAACACCTCGAACAAACAACTTTGTCCGGCACGATAAACAATGTCGGCACCCAAACCTGATTTCAGAATGCCGATTTTGTCCAACTCCATGTTCGAATTACCCTAGCTTGTTCCTACATGTTTAAACCTAGTCTAACCTAGCCTACATATGTTAACTTTATGATACTGGTGTTAGGTGTGGATTAGCAGACTTTGATGGCCTAGTACATGTACAATCTGTGAGTTTCACCAACCCTCTCTTTTAAATACATGTTTTACTGTTTTCATTGAGGGTTCATTTGATTATCATACTTGTGCATATACAAACTGTCTTGATGCTATTTATCTGAGTAGACACCTAAAACACTTAAATCCCCACAAGCAAGTTGTACAATGCCGGTGAATACTGTGAATAGTACTATTTGGCACGACAAGCCTAGACCGCACTGAATACACGGTTGTATGCCTGCTGCGCGAACATACGGTCGCACATATTTATAACGAGCTATGATGTGTTAGGCATAGCCACATGGGGGTACTTGGTTATTGGTTATGGATGGTGTTGGCCACGGTGATTGGATACTGGTCTCGGCTTAACTTGTAACTCAGAGAAATTTTATCACATGTGCAACAAAACATTTTCAAATATATTTTGAAAACAAGGAAACTTGTGGAACTCGCGAACTTTTTGTTGATTTTTTTTTAAATTAACTTTTCAGGTAACCAAGACACTGCGTGACGACCCCTTTTGTGTTAGCTGCTTGTGAAGTTGATGTGAAATAATTTTGTGGATAGAAGCATGACGCGTAGCTAAATAAGACGGTTCACAGGAACCAACGTTGTACACACCCGAAGTGTATATACAATGATGTGTAATATTATGACTGTAAAACAATGATGTAACCTATTGTTTAATTAATGTAAAATAGAGTATCTTTATAACAATGAGCCCGGACCAGAGGTGTCTGTTGCATCCTTTTTATTGCTTCCGCTGCTAGTCGGGGTGTGTCGGCTTTGAAGAAGAATCAGGCTTTAGTTTTCTCTTTGAATCTTTCTCCCCCTTTTTGGCATCATCTACTATGTCTTCTTGAAAGACAGTAGTAGGGGAAGAGCCTGTGGCCTTTAACAAGTGATCCTTTATTGATTTGATCTCATCCTGGGTATCTTTATATCTTGCATCAACCATCTCTTTGATAAGCTTCATTTGTGTTGTGTTTTGAATTTCTGCCAACTGCCTTTGAGCTAAGATGATAGACTTAGTAATTTTCCATAATTCATCTGTAGTGGTTGGATAGGAGGATGAGACTGATAGAGTTGTAACATCTACTTCACCATGGATTTGACTTCATCTACTGATGATTCCATGTGGCTCATTCTCTCCGTCAATTCTATGCATTTTAGCTCATCACCTAACTAAATGGGATCATCTGAACTCCCAGCAGTAGTGGTTGTATCTGGATTCTCAATGGGAGTAAATCCCATGTCCTCAAAACTAGATGCCCCTTTGTCTTGGTACTTGGGACTTCTAATTGGAATAGAGGTGACAGTAGTAGCCTCAACAATTGTTTCCTTCAAGGGAGTCTTAATGATGGAACCACTGTCGAATTGAGAAACAACAAGTTCTGCAATTGTAGTGATTGCTCCACTTGAAAAATCACCAAGGGTTACTTGTAACCCAAGGGATGTAGCCTCCTCAGCTGTTGATGGGATCGCAAAGATATGAGTATCAGACTCAGTTACATGTAGAGGAAAACTCTCAATGATGTGTGAGTGAGAGGAACTGATATTTTTCTAATCCATGTCTATTGCATTCAACAGGGGTAAAATTGTAGGCGGAATATTTGTTGGTGAGTGTTGTGGTGTAGAAAGAGACATTGCCCTAGGAGAGGGGCTGTGCAAGATAGAACTAAGTGGATCTAGAGCACCATAATTTTGTGTCTCTGTGCTTAAAAATTGATCCTTTTGTGAGGATACAAGAGGATGTAGGCTTATAGGTTGAGATCTTTCTAACATCTGTTGTGAGAAAGTAGCAGCAGTGGTTTCAAGTGACTTTGGTGCTTTCACTTGGTTAACCTCTGGGATCTCATCTTCTAGAGAACCCTTTTTAGATTTGGTTTTGGTGGACTTTTTGGATTTTGTATTTTTTCTTTTTGGTGATTGCTGGTGTGGGTTTCAAAGCACTGGTTGTAGTACTTTGATCACCAGGAGTAGTGGGCTCAGTTGCAGTGGGTTGAGTCTGTGATGTTTGTGCATCTAAAATTTGCTTGGCCCCCTCTACTTGTGTTTCTAAAACTTTGGATTGGTTGGTGATGCGTGTAAAAGCCTCATGTGTAAGGCTGCCATGAGAAACTACAACACCTTGTTTAGCATTAGCTTCACCAACTTTGTTTTGAATGTAAACACTTAAAAACCTTGGGTGCATTAGAAAAGCTTTGTCCTTTTTAATATTGTTGATGTTTGTCACCAAGTCATTGAACAATACTTGGGAAAAGTTGAAATCAGATTTAGTCAAAATTGTGTATCCCAAGTATTGCATGTTTAAAGGTATTTCATTAAATGCAGTTGTCTCGGCAGACAAACAATGTATGGAAAAAAAATTTCATTTCAACAGAAAATTTAGGTTTATAGATGGTTTTACCTGTCAGTTGACCTTCATATCCTCTCTCAAAGAATTCATTATGCAAATCAGGAAGTGGAAAAGTGGTAGGATGATCTAGGTCATTTAAACCAAAAACATCTAAAATGTAAGATGGGCTTATTTGAAAAAGAGTTTTGCCCACTTTGGAAACGAAAGCATAAGGTTTCTTCTTTGTTAAATGTGCCTCAGCATTTGCCCAGAACGTCGCAATGTATCAAGAAAGATTGGGGCTTTGATTTCCATGATGTTCTTGTATTTGGACTCTTTTAAGACTTTGATCATAGCATGATACTGTCTATTTGAGTCAGTTTCTTCAAGAATCGAAGTGTACTTGTGGGGTGTTTTAATGATGAGCTTCATGATGAAGGATTTGGGTGAAGAAAAGTTGCAAAGAAGAAGATTTGAGGAGAAAAACCGCTTTTAGAATTTTGAATTCTATACGGCAGAGTGAAAAACTCTGTTGGAACAAAACAGGGTTTTGTAAAGTGAAAAAGTGAGTGATGACATGGCAAAGATCTGACGGCTAACATCTGTCCACATGTATACTCTAATAGTGAATCGAATGACATGTGTTATGGAGAACAACTGTTGTGTATCAACAGTGGATGGAAACACTGTTTTGAATTTACACAATCAGTGGATAACTATCAGTTGTTACACCCCGACCGCGTAAAACAACAAACCGCAGCGGAAACGTCGGGGAGTTATGTCACAGAACTATTGTTTCACAGCACATGGTACATGAAGTTTTGTATTATTGAATTAAGTGTTTACATTGTCTTGGGAATAAACACAGGTAAAAATAAATTGTCTTCCAAATTTTAAGTCACTAAGGCCCGCGTCCAATTCTTTGTGAAGCATGCCTTTCAAATCAAACGTTGGCTCCTTAAACATATGTGAAAAGATAGTGAACACAAAAATGTCGGTGAATACATATGTTTTTGTGAGTGTGTCAAACTCATAGCTTTGTATACATATTGCAACATCTTGTCCGACTATAAAAGTCTTAAGTGAAAACCTTGTATCAAAAAGCGTTTGATAGTTGCAACATAATTAACCAACTAACACAAGTTGGTTAGAGTTTGTGAAAAACATTGTAGCCATGAATCTTGACCAAAACATTTCTTTTGTAAAACCGAGTAGTACATCAATATAAAATAAACTTCGTATGTTTTATATTTTAAGTGAAAATCATTGCGTGTCATTGTTTGAAAACATTTGTCCAAGTGATTTGGATAACACTACGATATGTAATACGATAAAAGCACTTATATATAGGATGTACCAGCGGCGTATCCACCATGATTTTTATAATATTACACCCGTTTCGTTATCTAAATGACTTACCATAAACCAATTGTCCGTGTTATAAACCATTCGTCTGTGTTATAAACCAATTGTCCTATGAACCATTCGTCTGTGTTATAAACCAATTGTTCGTGTCATCATAAATCATTCGTGTTTTAATTGTGAAAACTTTTGGTCATTCTTTAATGAACACATTCAAGCCTGTGTTGACTATACCACCAAAGTGTATCTTTAATAGACCACAAAAGGGTCTCTTTAACTAGACTAACAAATCAACAAATGATTTGTTATCAGAAACAGTTTCTGTCATTACCCAAACTTCCACCAAATCCAGCGGACAGTCCGATAATGGGATTGTCAGTCCTATGGTACCATAACATACTACCGGTTGGCATGATAATCTTAATAAATGCCATTCGTGTCATGGATAACGCACCAACAAGTTGTTCACATTATTGAAATCGTATTGTTTAGTATAAACCATCGACTTTGTTTTTGAAACTTAAAAATGATTTAGCACATATGAATCACCCCAAAACATTTGCAAAACGTAAAAGAGGGGAACTATGTACTCCCTTGGAATTGTGTATTATTCTTGTATAAAGAGTGTTGCAACTCATATGACATGATTTAATAAATTTAACATTCTGATTTGAAAGTGATCCTAAGTGCTTTTGACCCATTATGACTCGTTAAGTAGTTTTGGCTACATTAACGTGTCATTTGCGTAAACACTTGATCGAATGGTTAAACATGTCCTATGATAAGTCTTAAATGCCCAAACGTGTTTGAAAATGTTAAAACATCTGTTTATATGTCAAAATTTGATTATAGGCTTAAAATGGATTTATGTGAAGAAAGGGCATTTTGGTCATTATTAAAGAACATAAAAGCGACTAATCATAACACTAACCAACAGCGTGACCCATAATGTATAACCTTAGTAGGTTATTCCATATACAATTATGGTCACAATTATGTACTTGGTCAGATCCTAAGATCGATCAAACGGGTCAGGTTCGAAAGTCAAAGCGGTGGTCAAGACCGCTCGACTTACGACCCTAACAAAGCACTAAACTGGAAGTGACGAGTTAGACATGTCAAAACACGTCTTACTGATTTGTAAAACTGATTTGGTATCAAAACTTAGTGTTTGATACCGAAAATAGTTCCGTCATAAAATGCACATTATGTGCATCTTGAACGAAACTTTGACTCGTCACTTCGACTAGTAAATGTGGTAATCAGAAGGTGCAATTGCTAGGGAGTATAACCTTCGTGATTACGATCACGTTGCAAAGTTCAATTGAACTTTGACTCAACCAAAAATGGTCAGAATCGAAAGTCAAATTTTTCAAATAGCCAAAAATAATGAAAGAACTAAGGAGAGCACTTACATGTGTTGATGAACACTTTCAGAACTCAAAGTTGGAGGCCTCCAAAAGCTGGAAGCAAGCTCCAAGAGAGTGGGAGAAAGAAAATGGAAATGAGCAAGGAAGTGAGGTTGAACTTGATAGCTATTTATAGTTTTCAATAGCTCGTTTGATCATGCCAAGTGTCCCTTGAGGTGTTAAGATCTGAAGGGTGTCTCAACACATGTCAAATGGAGATAAAAAGTTAGAAAATTCGCGACTTGGGGAGCAAGAGATGGAACAAGGAGGTGACAACAAACCTGCTGGGCTGGGGACTCCATACAGACCGTATGGACTATGGTCTTACAGTTCGTAAGGTCCTAGCAGGGGCAGAAGTTTAAAAATTGGCAGATTAGGCCCCTGGACTTGTTTCGTCGCGTTTTGTCACTTCTAACACGCGTTAACTTAATTTTTAAGCTCTATGAGGATTTTAAAGTATATGTGACTTGAAGTATGTCCAAAAATATCATGGATATCGGTTCGTTAGGTTGTACAGTTGCGTTTTTTGCTTAATACGACAACGCTATAACGAACACAAAATGCCCAAAATTGTGTAACGATTGAAACTTTTATATTCTCATCAATAAAATACAAGATTTTATTGATTACAAGAATTTTTGGATATCTACACAAGGTCCGTATTAAAAAATTTGAGAATCGGCAGACTTTCGCAGTTGTTGCAAATAGTCCTTGGGGTTGTATAAAGTGTGTTTTAGCCATACCGAACCCTTCAAAATTGTTTCTAAATTATGTAAAGGGTATTTAGGGTATCTTTATCTCATGTCCTTGTCCCGGAGTGTATGTCACATTAAACTGATTACGTTTGCGTAACGTTTTACGATTTCACTTCCAGAAAAGGTTTGAAAGATCGAAATTGAACAAAGATTGAAAACGCATGATTGTCATAAATTTATCCAAATCTTGGAAATAAAACACAAGGTTTCATTGATTGAGAAATATTTTGGAATTGTAACATGACCGAATCGAATGTCACGGTCTCCCCTACTTTAGGAAATTTCGTCTCAAAATTTAATTAGAGGAAACTTGTGAAAACATATGTCGGTATTTCGCTTTCATTTGTCCACTTGTTCCCAAGTAAATTCTGGGCCACGTTTGGATTCCCATTGAACTTTAACTATTGGTATTCATCTACGCTTGAATTTCTTGACTTCACGGTTCAATATCTCCACAGGTTTCTCGACAAAGTGCATAGTGTCATCCACGTGAATTTCATCAAGGGGGATGTGGAGGTTTTTATCGGCTAAACACTTATTCAAATTGGAAATGTGGAAATTATAGGTGAATATTCCCATGTTCAGGAGGTAGCTCAAGTCGGTAGGCCACCTTTCTGATTCTCTCAACGATCTTGAATGGTCCAACATATCGGGGTGCAAGTTTTCCTTTCCAAGGGGATACCTTGAGTACGACGTGGTCACCAACTTGGAATTCTAAAGGCTTGCGATCTTTTGTCCACATAACTCTTTTGACGGCTTCTAGCTGTCAGAAAGTTATCATGATTTTTCTTGACTTTCTCTTTTGTGTCGTGAATGAGTTTAGGTCCGGTGAACTGAGATTCACTAACTTCATTCAAACAGACACATGAACAACATTTGATCGAAAGGCGCCATGTTGATGCTGGCGTGATGACTATTGTTGTAGGAGAATTCAATCAACAGTAGATGCGAATCCCAACTACCACCAAAGTTGATCACACAAGCTCTAAGCATATCCTCCCGTGTTTGAATTGTCCTTTCAGATTGTCCATCCGTTTGAGGATGATAGGCAGTGATCAGATTAAGTTTTGTTCCCATGGCAGATTGCATGGTCTTCCAAAAGTGAGATGAGAATCGAGCATCTCGGTCAGACATGATTTCCAAAGGAACACCATGACGAGATACAATCTCATCAACATAGATCTTAGCAAGTTTGTCAGCAGAGAAATCCTCACGAATTGGCAAAACGTGTGCTGACATTGTTAGACGATCAACGACTACCCAAATTGCATCATGACCTCTGGTGTGGCGGTAGTTTAGTGATGAGATCTATCGCAATGTTCTCCCACTTCCATACTAGGCATTTCTGGTTGTTCAAGCAAACCAGATGGGCGTTGATGTAACACCCCGACCGCGTAAATACAACGAACCACGACTGAAACGTCGGGGAGTCACGTTACAAGATTGTTTCAACAACACATGGTACTTTAAGTTTCGATTTATTGAATTAATAATATGATTACATTGTTTGGAAATTAAACGAAACAAAACATAATTAAATTGTCTTTTCTCGTTTTATTGTCACTAAGGCCCGCGTCCATTCCTATGTGAAGCATGCGAATCAAACCATCACACCTAGGCTCCTGAAACATAGGTGAAACGATTCAGCGAAAAAATATGCTGGCGAGTACATAAGTTCTGTGAGTGTGTCAAATTCATGGCTTGGTGTATATATTGCAATACCTCGTCAGACTATTAGAGTCGATAATTGAAAACCTTGTTAACAAAAAGTATTTGGTATTGCATTAATAATTAACCAACTAGAATAAGTTGTTTTGAGTTTATAAAAGACTTTGTAGCCGTGAATCTTGACCAAAAGATTTCTTTTGTAAAACCGAGTAGTAAATCGATTTAAAAGAAAACTTCGTATGGTTTATATCTTTAATTAAAAATCGTTGTGTGACATCATTCAAAACATTCGTTCAAGTGATTAAGATAAGGCCACAGTATCCAATACAATAAAAGCACTTATATATAGGAAGTACCAACGACGTATCCACCATGTTTTTATTATATTCACCCGTCACGTTATCTAAATCACCTATCGTAAACCAATCGTCCTTGTTAATAACCAATCGTTCAAGGTCTTGTATAACCAATCGTCATATCTGTTATAACCAATCGTTCAATCGTCTTTTATAAAACACTCAATCGTCTATAACCAATCGTCATCGTTTTTGTTTTAATTGTGAAAAACTTTTGGTCGTTTCGTGAATACATTGAAACCTTTGTTGACTGGTACAAGACCACCAAAGGGTCTCTCATCGTATAACAAACCACCAAAGGGTTTGTTACAAATAAAGTTTCGGTCGTTCCCCAAACTTCCCAATAAACACCGGGAATTTTTGTAACGGAATTGTCAGTCCAATGGTACCATAACTTACTACTTGTCGGCTTGGCCAAAGTTAACGAATTTCATTCTTGTTATGGATACAACGCACCAACAATTCGTTCACATTATTGAAATCGTATTGTTATATAAACCATACTTTTGTTTTTGGAAAACTTGAAAATGATTTAGCACATATGAATCACCCCAAAATATTTGCAAAACGTAAAAAGAGGGGGGCTATGTACTCACATGGGATTGGTAGTATGTCCTTTGTTATCAATAATCAAACAAGGTCAAAGTTCGAGAATTCAATCGTGTCCTAAACTCGGATAATTATGTAAATATTGAGACTTTAACCCGAGGAATCGGATAGAATGAAGCCTTAAGAAAGTCTACATTCTGATTCGAAATGAGACCTAAGTGCTTTTGACCCGTTATGACTTGTTAAGGTAGTTTACGCTACTTTAACGGTTCATTTGCGTAAATATGTGTTCGGATGGTTACATATGTGTTATGGTAAGTATTTTATACCAAAATAAGTTTAATATAGTTTAAACATTATTTTATATGTCAAAATGTGGGTTACATATGCTTAACATTGATTTATGCGCAAAAAAGGCATTTTGGTCATATATAAAGGCATAATAGGCTACTTAACATAACACTAACCAAACGACGTGACCATAAAGGATAACATCAGAGAGTTCTTCCCTATACAGCTATGGTCACAAATATGTGCTTGGTCGGATCCTAAGATCGACCAAACAGGTCGGATTTGAAAGTCAAAGCTATGGTCAAGACCGCTCGACTTACGACCCTACAGCACTAAACTGAAAGTGACGAGTTAGACATGTTAAAACATGTCTAACTAAGTTACAAAAAATTTTTGGTGTCAAAATTTAGTGTTTTGATACCCGAAAATAGTTTTGTCGTAAA
Source organism: Scalesia atractyloides (assembly GCA_947069175.1). Taxonomy (NCBI): domain Eukaryota; kingdom Viridiplantae; phylum Streptophyta; class Magnoliopsida; order Asterales; family Asteraceae; genus Scalesia; species Scalesia atractyloides. The sequence continues at coordinate 71,501,907 of CAMTDV010000014.1, forward strand.
ATGCACATAATGCGCATTTTGACTGAAACTTTGACTCGTCACGTCGACTAGTAAACCTGGTAATCAGTAGGCGTGATCGCTATGGATCATAACCATTGTGATTACGATCACGTTGCAAAGTTCAATTGAACTTTGACTTTGACCAAAATGGTCAGAACCAAAAGTCAAACAGAAAGTCAAACTGTTTGACTTTTGGCTCAAAATAGCCAAAATAAAAGAACAAGACTAAGTAGAACACTTGTGTTCAAGGATGAAGAATGCTCAGATGGGAGGCCTCCACAAGGTGGTAGCACTCCAACTTAGAGCAAGATGGAGAACAAGAGGAAATGAGCAAAAAAATGGCCAAGTTTGTTTGCTATTTATAGTAGTCTTGAAGCCACAAGATCATTCCAAATGTTAGGGGTTGTTTCCAGATCATTACAAGTGTATAATGAGGTGTTGAAACCAGAGGAAGTGTGGCAATTTTGTATGCTTGGTGTCCAAGACTTTAAACAAGACGCTGCCAAGTTTCTACTGAGCTGCGGGGTCCTTAAGGACCGTATGGGCCTTTGGCTTACGGTCCGTAAGCCCTTTAACTGGCAGCAAGTTTTGAAAAATGGCAAAACAAGCCCCTGAACTCATTTTGTCGTGTTTTGGCATTTCTAACCTCAATTAACCTGATTTTTAAGCTTTATAAGGATGATAAAGCTTAGGGAACTTGAAATATGTCAGGAAATGTCACGGATGTCGGTTCGTTCGGTTGTACGGTTGCGTTTTTCGCTTAATTACGACGAACGCTTTAATTAACGCGTAAACGACCGTAATTGCGTAAGGAATGATATTTTTGCATTCCAATCATTAAAATACAAGATTTTAATGATTACAAAAATTTTTGGATGTACGTACGTGTTCCGTATTAAGAAATACGCGAATCGACGTATTTTCACAAAATTTGCAAAATAGCCCTGAAGTTGCATAAGCATGTTTTTACCATACCGAACCCTTCAAAACTTATTTCTAAGTTATGTAAAGGATATTTAGGATATGTTTAGCTTGTGTCATTGTTTCAGAGTGTACGTCGTGTTAAACGGATTACGTTTGCGTAACAATTTTTAATTTCACTTCTAGAAGTTGTTTGAAAGTTTGGAATCATGCAAGAATTGAACATGTGCAATTGTCATGATAAATAATCAAATCTCCGAAATAAAACACAACATTTCATTGATTGATAATGTGTTTTGGAATTGTTACATGATCGAATCACCACAGTTATCACAGTCTCCCCTACTTTAGGAAATTTGTCCTGAAATTTAATTAGAGGAAACTCGTTGGAAACAGATGTGGGTATTTCGCCTTCATTTGATCCTCTCATTCCCAAGTAAATTATGGGCCACATTTGGATTCCCAGCGAACTTTGACTATCGGTATTCGTCTGCGCTTGAGTTTCTTGACTTCACGGTCCAAAATCTCCACGGGTTTCTCGACAAAGTGCATATTATTATCAACGTGAATTTCGTCGAGGGGATGTGAAGATTTGCGTCGGCTAAACACTTGTTTAGATTGGACACGTGGAATGTTGGGTGAACGTTCCCAATTTCAGGAGGTAGCTCAAGTCGGTAGGCCACCTTTCCGATTTTTTCAACGATCTTGAATGGTCTCACATATCGTGGTGCAAGTTTTCCTTTCTTTCCAAATATGACCACTCCTTTACAAGGGGATACCTTGAGTAGGACGTGATCACTAACTTAAAATTCTAAGGGTTTGAGTCGCTTGTCCGCATAACTCTTTTGACGGCTTCTAGCTGTCAAAAGGTTATCACATATTTGCTTGACTTTGTCTGTTGTGTCATGAATGAGTTCAAGTCCAGTGAACTGAGACTCTCCAACTTCATTCCAACAGACAGGTGAACAACATTTTCAACCGTATAGAGCTTCGAAAGGCGCAACGTCGATGATGGCGTGATAACTATTGTTGTAGGAAAATTCGATCAACGGTTGATGCGAATCCCAACTACCACCAAAGTCGATCACACATGCTCTAAGCATATCCTCCAATGTTTGAATCGTCCTTTCAGTTTGTCCATCCATTTGAGGATGATAAGCAGTGCTCAGATTTAGTTTGGTTCCCATAGCATTTTGCATGGTCTTCCAAAAGTGAGATGAGAACCGAACATCTCTGTCAGATATGATGTCCAAAGGAACACCATGACGAGATACAATCTCATCGACATAGATTTTGCGAGTTTGTCAGCAGAGAAATCCTAACGAATTGCCAAAAGTGTGCTGACTTTGTTAGACGATCAATGATTACCCAAATAGCATTATGACTCTAGATGTGCGCGGTAGTTTTGTGATGAGATCCATCACAATGTTCTCCCACTTACATACTGGTATTTCTGGTTGTTCGAGCAAACCAGATGGCGTTGATGTTCAGCCTTGATTTTAAGAAAAGTTAGGCATTTCGACAATACAAGGAGATGTCCGCTTTCATACCCGGCCACCAATTACTGGGTACAGAGATCCTTGTACATTTTGTCTGCACCGGGATGGATTGAATACCGAGACTTATGAGCTTCGTCCATCAATAAGGTTTGAAGATTGTCTTGACTTGGAATCCACAAACGGTTTAAATAATAGAGTAATCCATTGTCTTTCGTTTCGACTTGAAGTTTGAGGTTTTGAGGCAGTTCATTTTTCAACAAGCTTTGGTTCACACATGTACGTTGTGCTTAAATGATATGTGTCTGGATATTAGATTGAATTCGAAAACAATTTAGCTTGACAGGTTGTACAACTTAATTCATCGCTACGACATTCGCCTTGCTAGGATGGTAGCTAATTTCGCAGTCGTAGTCGTTCAGAAGTTCGACCCAGCGTAGTTGTCTCATGTTTAGCTCCTTTTGATTGAATATATGTTGAAGACTTTTGTGGTCCGTGAAAACCACACACTTGGTACCATAAAGGTAGTGTCTCCAAATCTTGAGAGCAAAAATTACAGCGCCTAACTCAAGATCATGAGTTGTGTAGTTCTTCTCATGGATTTTCAATTGTCTTGATGCATAGGCTATGACTTTATCTCGTTGCATGAGAACATAACGAAGGCGTAGATTTGATGCGTCACAATAGACTAACAAAATCATCGTTGCCATCGGGTAATGATAAGATTGCAGCATCGCAGAGCTTTTATATCAATTTCTGAAAAGCTTCCTCTTGTTTGGGTCCCCACTCAAAAGGCTTACTCTTTGAGTCAAAGTAGTGAAGGGAACCACGATCTTTGAGAAGTTCGCGATGAATTGACGGTAATATCCAACAAGACCAAGAAATGATCGAACTTCTGTGGGAGTAATGGGTGTGTTCCAATCCTTGATAGCAATGATTTTTTAAGCATCCGCATTTATACATTGCTCGTTGACTATGTGTCCTAATAATTGAACTTCTTTTTCCCAAAAACGCATTTTGAGAATTCAGCATAAAGTTGTTCTTTCTTCAGTAGTTCCATTGTTAATCGAAGATGTTTTTCATGCTCGGCTCCAGACTTGGAATAAATGAGAATGTCGTTGATGAAAACAATGATGAACTTATCCAAATAAAGTTTACAGTCCCAATTCATCAAGTCCATGAATACGGCTAGAGCATTCGTCAACCCAAAAGGCATGACAGTGAACTCATAATGGCCATATCGAGTGCGGAAAGTAGTCTTGGGAATATCTTCCTCGAGTACACGAAGCTGATGATACCCAGAACGCAGATCGATCTTGGAGAAATAGGTAGCACCTTGTAGCTGATCGAAAAGATCATCAATTCGAGGTAGGGGATATCGATTTTTGATCATGAGTTTGTTGAGCTCACGATAATAGATACACATGCGGAAGGATCCATCCTTCTTTTTGACGAATAGGATAGGAGCGCCCCAAGGTGAATAGCTTGGTCGAATGAATCCTTTATTTGATAATTCTTGAAGCTGTTTCGATAACTCTTGCATCTCAGACGGTGCAAGACGGTAAGGAGATTTGGCTATTGGGTTGGCACCAGGTACAAGGTCAATACGGAACTCAACTTGACGTGCTGGGGGTAAACCAAGTAGTTCTTCAAGAAATACCTCCGGATAATCCCGAACAACGGGGATGTCCTGAATAGTTTTGTTTTTGCCTTTCTCCTCTACAAGATGTGTCAGGAAGGCTACATAGTTCTTTCCTAGGTAATTTTGGGCTTGGGTACATGTCATGAGTTTAAGGCTACTAACGGGTGTTTCTCCATGAACTTCTAAGACTTCACTAGAGGGAAGAGGTATTCGAACTATCTTGTCAAAACAGAGAACTTCAGCATGGTGTTTAGTTAACCAATCCATTCCTATGATGATGTCGAATCTCCCAAGTTGCATTAGCGTGAGGTTAATGGCAAAAAGGTGGTTATTGAGGTTCAATTGACAATCATGAATGACAGAATCAAGTTTAAGGGGTTCGCCACTAGCTATCTCGACTGTCAAAGGCTTTCCTAGTTTAGTTCTCGGTATTGAAAGCAAAGGTTCAAAGGCTAGGGATACAAAGCTCCTATGGCACCCGAATCGAAAAGAACTGAAGCAGGACAATTGTTAACAAGGAACATACCGTTTACGACTTCGTTATCAGCACGGGCCTCGTTGGCGTTAATGTTGAATGCTCGTCCACGAGCTTGATTAGCATTGACTAGTTTCTGGGCAATTGTTCTTGTAGTGACCCATCTCCCTGCAGTTAAAACATGACTGGGTGGAAAGTGAGGTCGAACGGATTTGCTTGGGGTTGAACAGGGTTCTGTGCAGCTTGGTTTAGGTTGAAACGATAGGTGTTGCCTACGTGATCGAGTTTTCCACAAGTAATGCATTGTCGACACTGCAGATGAGCTTGGTGGTGTCATTGCACCGGTTACAAAATGGTGCAGTTCCAGCATATGGATTCCTTGCAGGAGGTTGAGCTGGTTGGTTTTGGGGAGCTTGATTGGGCTGAGCAGTCACAATAAAGTTCTGCGAAGCCTCACGATTCCTTGATCGCTGGGAAGGTTCGGATTTGTTTGCTTTGTTTTTCTTAGTTGCCTTCGGGACGGTTTCTTGTCGCCTTTGCGATGAAGGTTACCATTTTTGACCTGAGACTCGGTCAAGGTAGCAGCTAGCTCGATAGCCTGTCGAACTATAGTAGGGTTACTGCTAGTAATAATGTCCTGAACAGGGTAAGGCAAGCCATCGATATACTTCTCAATTCTCCAAAGGCGTCACCATCATCGGACACAACAATCTCAACTCCTCGTACCGGTCAGTGTAGGCACGATGCTCTCCATTGTCCTGCTTGAGATCGTGAAATTTGTTTTCGAGCGCCATTTGCTCGTGGTGAGGGCAGAATTCCCTCATCATAAGAGATCTAAGCTCTTCCCAAGTTTGTGCCAATGCCACATCGGCACCTCTATCATTCATTATACCATTCCACCATGTAAGAGCTCTTTTCTTGAATACACTCGACGCAAACTCGACTTTTTGCTCATTTGGGCATCGCACATGACGGAATGTACTTTCAAGACTCTCAAACCATTGCAGGAGTGTCACACCCCGACATCCACGTGTCTACCGGTGGGGGTAGTATCGTGACGTATAGTTGATATCATCATTACCAAATAAGCATAAGTGGAAGGCTTGGAATGATTAAACTATTACAACCGATAATGTCTAGAGTCCAAAATAAATATATACAGACATGGTTATAACTAGATCCACATGCGGATCGAAATACATACAAAAATGATAACAGACACTACAGGTAACTCCGTAAGGTCGCGAACTCCTTAGTTATTCACCCCGCAGCTCCCGGCCTATTCCGTACTTGCAACCTGTAACTTAAGCTTTTGAAAATACGTCAGTTTACACTGGTAAACACGCTCAACCGACTCATTCTGAAAACCTTTTCAAAAATGGTTTTAGGCGCACATAGCACATTTTCTTAAATAACTTGGGATAGTACAAATAACCTTGTATACAGATTTACATGTTGGCTTTTACATATGAGGCCCGGTACAAAACCGAGACATGATCGACTGACATACCACTCTGAACTTTCACAAAGAAAGCAGGATAGCAATTTCCCAGTGTATGCCTACACGCCATGCTCTATTGTCGTGGCCACTACCAATTTAGTGAGCCAAGGATATCCCAGACACGGTCAAGCCCACCCCCAATGTTTTAGTTTCAGTCAAAAAGATCAAAACCGGGTTATGCAAGATTTCAGTTAATTATCAAACTGGATAAAACATTATCTCATACCCGACCAAAGCGGTAGTACCTACCGTATCCCAAGCCCGTATAGGGAAAAATAAGTTAAGAGTATTTACCTGAATTGAAGTTTGCAAGTAATCCAAATTCAGCTGTATTCCAAAGCAAGTACAGGAGCAATCTACCGGGAGGCGTTCAGTCTGGAGTGATGGTAATTAATAACCAATATTAGAATGCTAACTGGGTCCTTAGTTAAGTCCTAGACTTGGACCGGTTAGTCTTACGCTAAATTGTGATAAGGTACGATACGCTAGATTAACGGTGACCGGAATAGAATGTTAATATGGACCCGACAAGTACATAGATTTGTATAATATGGGAAGATCAATAACATTCTGGATTTTGATAAGGAATGGACAAAGTGAAACCCGTTTTGGTTAAAATACGTAAACTAGCTACGTATGCTTAACTGAATGCGTATAAGTGAAACCGGGTAACCGTAAGAGTCGTATAAAAGTTCCATAATGAGATATGTTTAAAATATGTTATAAAAAAGTAGCATTTGCAAAGATAGGTCGAGGTGTTTTAAAACCGAACTATGCCTTACAAGGGCATTTTAGTCATTTTTAGGCTTATAAAAGATTTTAAGTGAATCTGATGTTATGACCTTAAATATTCTATAAAAACATATATTTTATCATGTTGTAACTGTAGGATATCAAATATATGTGTGTTTGATTATTTTGAAACACACTATGTCCCGTAGGGGCATTTTAGTAATTTCACACATAGCTTTGAGGCTGAATTTGGGATTCTGAGTTGGGACTTGTACTTACTGTTGTTATATAAAAATAAGTGTATAAATCAGTAAGTAACAAGTCTCGGCTCATGGTTGTGGTTTTTAAACCATACATATGAGCCGAAAAGGCGTAAAAAGTCGCTAAATTGCCGTTAAATCGATATTTAATATAACTGAAGTTAGGACCTGTTTTAAATGGCCAAAATATGTCATTTAACTTATAACATCAGTAAGGTAAGGTTTTGATTATAAAAAGTTTCATTCTTGCTATTTTTCCGTAAAAAGGGTAGTTTAGTCGTTTAGCGGCGATTAACGATTCTTAATCATACATTTAAGTCATAAACTAAACAAACATCCCAAATCTTATCATAACATCCATATGCTCTAATAATCTCATTTTGTGCAAAAAGGACCTATTTGCAAAGTTTTAAGGATTTTTACGGAACTTATGTAATAACTCGGATTTCTTAGGAATCGAGTCACGAAACTTAAGGAAAATATTCTAAACATAAACATGATCATAAAATGACCAAAACTCAGCAGCAAGAATGGCTCAAAATGGGTCTGAACTGAAAGTCAGTAGAAAGTCAACTGTTTGAGACTTTCAGTTACAAACCGAGCCTAGACCAAAAATTGACGAACTGAACCTGTTGACATATGTTCAAATACTTATTTTAAGGTTATTAATGCTTTAAAACATATTTTATAACATCCAAATCATTAGTTATACATTTTTACAAATCTGACGAGTTTGACTTTATTTGACTTTTCGGTTGACTCGTTAATCAGCCATGAATCCGTGAAAATATGAAGATGCCCTCTTGAGGGTTTATTACCTCTGTCATTATGAGCACGTAGGTTCTTTCGTTACACAAATTGGCAGAGTATACACGGATTTAGAACAAAGTCAAGCCGTTTTTATGACAAGACTTTGTTCTAAGCTAATAACTATATAAAATCGACTTAGCACGGATTATAGACTTACAATAGGTCCAAGAGTGTGCTAAGAACAGAATGGGAGCTTCACAAATGGCTAGGAACTCTCCTTGATGAACTTGGTAACAATTGATGAAGAAAGTGTGTCACAAGACCCAAACCTTCATCACATATATAGTCATGGATGCTCCTGAAGTGTTACCAGGTGTTAAGGACTAGGATGAGTACAAGTGTTGAGGGACGTGTCTAGAGGTGCAGAAGGGTGGCAAACCCAAGGATATATGCAAAACATGCAAGCTGCCACATTTTACCAACTTTCTATCGCTGGCACCCTCTCGCGGGGCACGAGAGGTGTGAGCCCAGTCAGTCGCGACCCGCAACCGGGCTTTGGGTCAGCCAGCCAAGTTTACATCTTGGCAAATTTAGTCCCTGCACCTTTAAACTACGTTATACATTCATTTCTTGCATAATTGGCCCCTCTACTTCATTCCGAGACACAATAAGGATAGTATAAGCGATTCGACAAACCTTGGTCCCTCCCATTTTGGCACATGGCACACTTGGATTACCGGGACACGTGTCAGAAAAAAATATTGGACGTAAAAACACGTAGTGTTACAAGGAGCCCAGTAGCTCCTTCAGACCCAGAAAACGGAAGTGGTTTAGCCTAACAAAATTGTTTATAGTTCCACGTAGGAGGTGCCTTGTTATTGTTATTGTTGTTTGCTTGATTAAGTTGGGTCACTAGATTTAGGAGTACAACAGTTATTTGCTGAGCGATAAGGGCTACCATTTTGGCATTTTGAGTTGCATCACGTCGATGAGTCATTCTAAAAGAGAGGAAACATGAGAGAAAATGTGTGAGATTGACATTTGGATAAATAGAAGAAACGTTGAAAATATCGATGAAACATAAGGATTGTGGTTATTCGTTCGTTTCTCAAAACAAACAAACGACACACGGTGACTAATCAAAGTAAATGGGTCTTTAAAATGTATCGCGAAGACATGCTTTAGCCTATAAGTGGACACTTACCCCAAGAGTTCCCAGGTAAGAGTGACTGGTCCGATTAAGTGGATTTGAACGAACACTCTAGCCTTAGACAGAAAACTCAAGGCACCCACCATTCCAGATTGCATTTGTTCACATTAATAAAACCCAAACATTGTGGAGATTTGAAAACTTTTAAGGCATAGAGTTGAAAACGATTCATTTAAGAATAGATGTTTTCTTATAAAAAGTTTTCGGAAAAGATTTTTGTGACTTGTATTGTTTTTGGTAATAACCTAAGAATAGGTGATGGTATTGTATTTTGAATCTAAACGCAAGTTTCTTGCGTTAGGGTCCTAGGAAGGTTATAGTCTAGGTCAAAGCATTACTAATAACCTAATTTCCTATAACCATGAGCTCTGATACCAATCTGTAACACCCCGACCAAGTAAAAACAACAAACCACGACGGAAACGTCGGGGAGTCACGTTACAAGATTGTTTCAACAACACATGGTACTTGAAGTTTACTTTTATTGAATTAATAATATGATTACATTGTCTTGGAAATTAAACGGAAACAAACATAATTAAATTGTCTTTTCTCATTTTATTGTCACTAAGGCCCACGTCCATTCCTATTTGAAGCATGCAAATCAAACCATCACACCTAGGCTCCTGAAAACATATGTGAAAACGAGTCTGCAAAAAAAATGCAGGCGAGTACATAGGTTTTGTGAGTGTGTTAAATTCATGGCCTCGTTTATAAATTGCAATACCTCGTCAGAATACTAGAGTCGATAATTGAAAACCTTGCTAACAAAAAGTATTTGGTATTGCAATAATAATTAACCAACTAGAATAAGTTGTTTGAGGTTATAAGAGACTTGTAGCTAGGAATCTTGACCAAAACATTTCTTTTGTAAAACTGAGTAGTAAATCGATTTAAAAAAACTTCGTATAGTTTATATTTTGTAATTAAAAATCGTCGCGTGACATCGTTCAAAACATTCGTTCATGTGATTAAGATATGCCACGGTATGCAATACAATAAGCACTTATATATAGGAACTACCAACGGCGTATCCACCATGTTTTTATTATATTCACCCATCACGTTATCTAAACCACCTATCGTAAACCAATCGTTCAATCGTCCTTGTTATAAATTAATCATTCAGTTGTCCTTTCTATAAACCAATCGTTCAATCGTACTTGTTATAAACCAATCTTCAATCATCCTTGTTATTAACAAACGTTCAATTTTTCTTGTTTTAATTGTGAAAAACTTTTGGTCGTTTCGTGAATACATTCAAACCTTTGTTGACTCGTCCATGACCACCAAAGGGTTTTGTTACAAATACAGTTTCGGTCGTTCCCCAAACTTCCCAACAAACACGGGAATTTTGGTAATGGGATTTTCAGTCCTATGGTACCATAACTTACTACTGGTCGGCTTGGCCAAAGTTACTGAATGTCATTCTTGTTATGGATACAATGCACCAACAAGTTTTTTCACATTATTGAACTCGTATCGTTATATAAACCATAGTCTTTGTTTTAGAAAACTTGAAAAGGATTTAGCACATATAAATCACCCCAAAATATTTGCAAAACGTTTAAAAGAGGGGAGCTATATGCTCACATAGGATTGCTAGTATGTCCTTTTTTATCAATGATCAAACAAGCTCAAAGTTCGAGAATTCAATCGTGTCCTAAAATCGAGACTTTATTCGGAGGATTCGGATAGAATGAATCTTTATAAACCAAATGAGTGTTGGAACATAAATGAAATTTTTTAACAAAGTCTACATTCTAATTTGAAATGAGACCTAAGTGCTTTTGACCCGTTATGACTCGTTAAGGTAGTTTACGCTACTTTAACGGTTCATTTACGTAAATATGTGTTCGGATGGTTAGATATGTGTTATGATAAGTCTTTTGTACCAAAATAAGTTTAATATAGTTGCAACATCAGTTTATATGTCAAAATGTGGGTTACATATGCTTACCATTGATTTATGCGCAAAAAGGGCATTTTGGTCATTTATAAAGGCATAATAGGCGACTTAACATAACACTAACCAAACAACATGACCATAAGTTATAACCTCAAAGTGTTATTCCCTATACAACTATGGTAAAAAATATGTGTTTGGTCGGATCCTAAGATTGACCAAACGGGTCGGATTCGAAAGTCAAAGCAGTGGTCAAGACCGCTTGACTTACGACCCTAGATAAGCACTAAACTAAAAGTGACGAGTTAGAGATGTCAAAACATGTCTAACTAAGTCACAAAAATGTTTTGGTATCAAAACTTAGTGTTTTGATACCCGAAAATATTTCCGTCGCAAAATGCACATAATGCACATTTTGACCGAAACTTTGACTCGTCACGTCAATTAGTAAACCTGGTAATCAGTAGGCGTGGTCGCTATTTATCATAACCTTCGTGATTATGATCACGTTGCAAAGTTAAATTGAATTTTGACTTTGACCAAAATGGTCAAACCGAAAATCAAATTGTTTGACTTTTGGCCCAAAATAGCCAAAATAAAAGAAAAAGAATAGGTAGAACACTTACTTGTGTTCAAGGATGAAGAATGCTCAGATGGGAGGCCTCCACAAGGTGGTAGTACTCCAACTTAGAGCAAGATGAAGAAGAAGAGGAAATGATCAAAGAAAATGGCCAAGTTTGCTTGCTATTTATAGTAGTCTTGAAGCCACAAGATCATTACAAGTGTATAATGAGGTGTTTGCCACTAGAGGAAGTATGGAAATTTTGTATGCTTGGTGTCCAAGAATTTAAACAAGAAGCTGCCAAGTTTCTACTGAGCTGGGGGGTCCTTACGGTCTGTAAGCCCTTTAGCTGGCAGCAAGTTTTGAAAAATGGCAAAACAGGCCCCTGGACTCGTTTTGTCGTGTTTTGGCATTTCTAACAACCGTTAACCGGATTTTAAGCTTTATAAGGACGATAAAGCTTAGGGAACTTGAAATATGTCAGGAAATGTCACGGATGTTGGTTCGTTCGGTTGTACGGTTGCGTTTTTCGCTTAATTACGACGAACGCTTTCATTAACGCGTAAACGACCGATCCTCGATGCTAAGGAACCTAAATTTGATATCTAACGTCCATAATAGCGGAAATATTACTTCGTGTTTACCAATAGAAAATAATTAATCAGTTTTATTGATCAAACGTCAAGAGTACAAACTGACAGAGTTTCGCCTCCAAAATGCCAAAGTTACAAATGAGAGGGCTAGCTTGCTATTTATAGAGTCTCAAGTTCACTGGTCATGGATATTAGTTCACCCGAACTTGACATAACAACCCTCCATGGGCGAACTTGGCTACTATTTACATAAATATTTCGTATCGTTAGCCTATTCAGCTCTATTCTATATAGACTCGATATAAGACTAAGACAGAGACATTATGCACCAACAGACTCCCCCTTGCATATAGTCTTTGTCTTGTATCAGTCTTCAAAACTTTGTGTTCAAATATAGATTAACGCACACGACCGAATAAGTTCTTAAACGGCTTCTTTCGTCGTTCTTATTTAGGATCCGGTGTCTGGTCTGTAGGAGGCACTTTGTTCATGTGCTAAAATCTTCTAACACTTGCCTTTCTAGTTTTCTCATGAATAGCCTCGAGACGCTTCTCCTCTTTTAGAAATTCAACTCTCTCTAGATCCCTCCACTTTGTCTGCCACATCTTTCCTGAATTTACTTCTCTTGCATAGCAAACATTCACAACTTTCTAATACTGCATAGCTTGTACCTTCTCATGTTCTTCAAACACAATCTTGCTATAGAACAAGGTTTTGACATCTTCTCTGGAACAGTTCACCAACCACATAGGATCTAGAATCCTGATGGTTCTCCATAACCCCCTCATGCCATGAGAACCAAGTATCTCAACTCTTTCCTTCGTAATATCAAAGTGTTCTTCAAACTTAAAACAATATTAGCTTCACAAGTAGATGGATCTATCTGCCACCAATTGAACAATGGATAGAAGTTTTGCTCAATCGGCATTAATGGCATGTTTCTCATTGCCCTTGGTCGCCTCATTATCAATGTAATGTCTTTCTCCCCTGTTTTTTTGTTAGTCCTGATTCGGCGACCTAGAATGAATGGCTTCCAATATCTGAATCCTTTAACCGCTTCATACTTTATCGACTTCCACAATAACTGATCATTCACTTTCATGTGATATGTAACATTAATGGTCTGAACCAGCTCTTCCACATCCCAATATGGTAACGTCTTGAAATCAGCAAGATACTTGAAGTATTGCACTCCAAATTCTCTTATGATTGCATATACATTAAGTTCCTTGAACCAACTTCAACTTAAGATATCCCCCAATGACACATCTTTGTCTCTAGTAAAGAATGCAAGAGGACGTCGAAATTTACGTTCGCGGCGTTTCATTAAACCAAGACTTTTTCGCTTGAGCAATTTCTTCTTTCGTCATCGGCTTTGGTACTTTACATTCTCTAACTGATTCCTCAATCTTTTCTTTCAACATGTCTTCATCAAGTTGCTTGTACATCTCCTCAAATGTAGGAAACTATCTGTATTAGGACCGACGTACTTCGCACCTTGATCTGTTTCATCATCAGAAGACCAATCTTCCACAATCACTCTATTATACTCGTCAGCTTCAAATCTTCTAACATACTGATAATCATTCGGCTCAAAAGTGTTAACATTCAACACATCCTCTTCAAAATCAAACTCTAGATTCTCAGCTTCAACTTCGATCAACTTAGCAAGATCTTCCATTATATTGTTGTGCACATACTCGCCTTCATCCACATTATGTTCTAACATCAACAAGAAGGGCTTAGTAGGTACTGCAACAACAGGCTTTGCAAATCTATCAACATTCACCATATCAACATCATCAGTTGGCCCTGTCTGCCCTGACTCCCCCTGAGTCTGATCATCCATCTTATTCGATTCATCGTCCATTAAAGAAGAAAAATCAAATTCACCTGAGACTTTAGCTTCAGTAATTTTCAGACCAACACCACCCTGATCATCATCATCGTCCTCATCAACAACATTCCAATCCTCATACTCAGAATCATCTTTCTGTTCATCATCTTCTTTTTCCTCATCTTCAGCTTCTTCATCGTCCTTATTTTCAGAAGCTATAATAGGATCAGAAGGCTTGACAGATTCGTCAACCTTTGGAATATCAGACTCAGAAGCTATAACGAGATCTTCAACAGACTTATCTGTGGCTTAAGATGATTTAGGGGCTTCACCCTCAATACTTTTACCTTTGCCACTAGCTACTAACTCTTTCTCAGCTCTTTCTTTAGCTTCCTGTTGATCCATACGATCATATTCGGCAATGAAATCTATATTCAGAGCATTTGATAGAACTTTCTGCATCCTGGAAAATCTACGATCATTTAGGGCTTGAATAGACTTTAACTCTGTAATTTCTGTCTGCAGCCTCTCATTTGCATCTTGCAGACTTTCTATCAGTGCCTTAAAGTATTCTCATTCATTCTCCAAAACTTTAACTTTATCGTCCAACATCTCTTTCTCAACTGAACTTTGATTTATTATCTTTATCAACTTAGCTTTTTCTGCTTCATTTTGGTGAACTTTTTCTTCGAACACTTTCACACGCTTTTCAAGAAGTTCAACATTCATTTCTCGAAAGAAATCATTCAGATCTTGAAGAGTTATTGGATCATTCTGCATATCACCAAACAGATTAGGCCCTGGAGTAGACTTTGGAGTAGTAGTCTGTGCTGTAGTCTTCTTTGGAGTAGACACCGGAAGTTCTTGTGTGGCTCCTTTCCTTTCAGCTTCAGATGAGATAATCACAGGAGGTTCTTGTGTGACTCCTGGACGTTCAGCTTCACTTGTAACTACTACAGGAGGTTCTTGTGTAACTCTTCTCTCCTGTGCGTCAGAAGGTTCTTGTGTAACTTCTGCGCTCTTCAGCTTTCCTTTATATCATGTATTGACTGCCTTTTGAACTTTCTTTTTCTTTTTGCCCTTTGTCTGAGGAGACCCTGTAGTTTTTGTCAATGAAATAGTAGCAGACTTTGCACGTTTAGCTTTTTTCTTTGTTCTTTCCTCATCAGACTCTTTCTCGAGATTTGGATCAAAATCAGCATCCATTTCTTTCTCCTTCTCTGCTCTAATTTCAGCTTCTGACTTTTCTGGTTCTTTTACTAGATTTCATCAGAATCTTCATCATTTTCTGATGTAGCTGAAATAACATCTTCTTGCAATGACTTTTCAAGCTCTTGACTTTCAACAACTACCGCAGCACTCGAACCTGCTTCAGCTTGAATATTTTCTGGTTCTTCTTCATCTATGAGCATTGTATCGACTTTCTTTGCAGCTCGTTTCTTTTTCGGCTTTTCAACTTCAGTCTTTAAGAACCATTCACTCCAAGACTTAGGCTTGAAATCTTTGAACCACTCTTTCTCTGCGTTCAACTCTTTTTCATCATCGCTTCCGTCTTTCCTCCACTTGTTTTCAGATGGTGCAACATAATTTGAATCTTTAATTGCTCCAAACACTGGCTTAGCAACAGGAGTTGTCGCTTGCTTCTGAAATTTTAAGAGCTTCTTTATCATTGTATCATCAAGGTGACTAAGATAAAGCACATCATTCGGATCCCGTGCAATATTAGTGAATTTCTCATCTATCAGCATTTGCACGAACCTCGGATAAAGACATAGCCTTGAATCATCCATGTTTTTCGTACATAAGAGTGAAAACCAGCTTTGAATAGTTAAACGACTTCTTCAAGATCAATGTCGTTGCCATACATGCCATGTAGTCTTGAACATCGTTTAGTCCTGCCTTCGATGACTGAAAGTTTGAATAATTGCATGCATTAGGAGCTTGTAGGGGTTTGGCACTTCCCCTTTCTTCAATGTCGGCTTGTTCACACTTCCCTTGTAACCCATTCGAAAGAAACAGCCTCTTACCATCTTCTCATCAAGAAATATCAGATCATCTTTTCATCATTGAATTGTAGAACTCTGCGAATATCATCTTCTATGACAGAAATTGGTTTGACTTCATTTCCAACTTGCATGGATGAAATAATAGACTTCTTATCTTCACTTAGACTCACGTTCATCCAGAAATGATACGTGTGTGATCTGTACGACACTGTATGCTCCGTGATTGCTCGATGAATAGGACTTTCTTTAAAAACTTCAAGATACTGTCGTAATCCTTCAAAGATGGACATATCGTCTTGTCGAGCGTAATGCACGTGTTATGGAATTTTGAGAAATCCATAGCAATCACCCTTGCTGGTTCTTGAACCTGAAAAATGACGCAAAATACTTAGCACGCATTATGAGAAAAAGTTTCAAAATTTTTTAAACACTTTCATCAAGTTCGGGCGAACTTGATAAGTGTGTGACAAAACTGTTTTGATAAATGTTCGCCCGAGCATGCCTATCTAACATTGTTGGTGCATAATGTTTGTGTCTTAGTCTTATTTCGAGTTTGTATAGAATAGAGCTGAATAGGCTAGCTGTTCGAAGTATTTATGTAATAGTGATACAAGTTCACCCATGAGACCATGTAAGGTCAAGTTCGGTCGAACTTGCTAAGGCAAGTTCGGGCGAACTTAGGCATTCCTCCGGCGAACTTGTACTAGTATAAATAGCTAGCTTGCCTCGTTCATTGTAACTTTGGCATTTTGGGGTCGAAGCTCTGTCAGTTTGTACTCTTGACGTTTGATCAATAAAACTGATGTTAAACTGATTAATTCTTGTCTATTGGTAAACACGACTTAATATTTCCGTTATTATCGACGTTAGATATCAAATTTAGGTTCCGTTAGCATCGAGGATCGGTCCTACAAGTGGTATCAGACCTAGAACAACCTGATTTGATAGTATCAAGACAAGAACACTTCTATTTCATCTCCATTCTTCTATTTTTTTTAACTTTTTCATCAAAAATGAAGTATTCACGGTCAAAATCTTTAATTTTGAATATATCATGTAAAATACAACAAAGATAAACCCATGAAAGATTGGAGACCAAAATCAATCTAATTGATGTCAAAATTTTGAAAAAACCATGTTTTGCAAAAACCTGTTCATCGAACTTGTTAACTAAGTTCGGCCGAACTTGGACTAAAAAGTCACTTTTCAAGTGATTTTTTACTAAGTTCGCTCGAACTTGAGTAGTTTTTGTTGGAAAAACAGCTAAGTTCGATCGAAGTTGTTAAAAATTCATTGATATTCTATCAAGTTCGACCGAACTTGATAAAATTTCATAGTTTTTAGCTAAGTTCACCCGAACTTACTAATTTCTTAACAAATTCCATTCTGCAAGTTCGCTGAGTTATATCTGATTTGTTTTTTTCAAAATCATCATTCACAAGTTCGACCGAATTTGTGAATAAAGCTGAGAATTCTTCATTCTAACTACAAGTTCGATCGAACTTGTAATAGAACTAACATTTTCAAAAGTTTTTGAGTATTTTCAGTTTACGAGTCTCGTTATTCACAATGGATGATATTCAAAGAGCTTATATGTCCGGAGCTAGTTCATCAAATGCCAACATGGTCCAACAAGTCAATCTTAACAACGAGATGGGCACGACTTTTAAACCACCAAAGCTAATGAGCATGGACGAGTATGAAGGATGGAAAGAGAAGTTTACATATTGGGTTCAAGCCATGCATTTCCTAGGTTGGGTGTCGATCGAGAGAGGTTACACAGTTCCGTTGGACAAACATCAACAAGTTCTGGAGAAATACAAGTACTCCACAACACAGAAGGAAGAATACATTGCTGAGAAAAAGATGATCAGTCTTATCCAACAATCCGTCAAAGAAGATATTCTCGTCTTGCTATCGGAATACACAACTGCAAGAGATCTCTGGCTTTCACTTCAAAAGAAGTATCAAGGAAGCACGGAGATGATCAAAAGCAAGAAAGCTCTCATTATGAAAGAGTTCGATATCTCCAACATGCTGAAAGGTGAGACCATGAAGCAGATGATTGAACTCTTCTGTCATCTTAAAGTCCAAATGCGAAAGCACGGTCTCGAGAAGACGGAACAAGAGTACATCGACAAGCTTGCAGACACTCTACCAGATGGAGAATGGACTACTTACCTAATGTTCTGAAGGAAAGTGAAAAATGGGAATTCTTCAAGTTGTCAACATTCATCGACAAGTTAGAAGGTCACGAAATGGAACTTCTGAAGATTGCAAAGTCGAAGACTTCTAATGTTGTTCAAG
Organism: Scalesia atractyloides; assembly: GCA_947069175.1. NCBI lineage: Eukaryota > Viridiplantae > Streptophyta > Magnoliopsida > Asterales > Asteraceae > Scalesia > Scalesia atractyloides. The sequence goes on from CAMTDV010000014.1 coordinate 71,520,105, forward strand.
ATGTTGGTCTGTATTATAAAACTGGAATGCAAGAAACATTTCAAGCCCAAAGATTCAGACTAGATTCAACGCAAGTTTAAATTCTTTAAACAATTCGCAGCACAATCAGAATCAATCATATCCTCAATATGATCAAAGTCCACAATCTTCATTCTCAAGCACTGGTTCAAATTCGTCTTATCAGAGTCAAGCAAATCAGAACAAAAAAACAAATTTGATTCGAATGTATTCAAATGTAACATCGCTGTTAATTTGAATAATATTGTTTCTGAGCAAACTGCTAAGCAACACATGGCACTTCTCACCACTGTTATAGAATCATATGAAAGTCTCGTAGCTGGGAAAATTGGCAATCTCGAGATGACAGCTGAAGACTACGATCAGGTGGACGAAGAAGAATTGGGGAGCTCATGGATATAAAGTGGTGTTTAGCATCTATCATTCGAAGGGTCACAAAGTTCGTTGCTCTCATAGGTCGAGATATCGAAATTCGAGCAACAAACTAGTTTTTGACAAGACCAAAAAACACGTGCTTCAGATGTCGCCAAAAGGGACATTTCAATAGAGAGTGCAAAAATCCTGAAGCAACAGGAAATCAAAGTCCATTCGGAGGAGGCAACGAGTATTACAAGAAGTCACTTCAGTACAAGCCTTTCTCGAAGAAGACTCAGGTTGGAAGTCAAGAGAAACCGAATAGTAGTAACACTGAAAAGGCTATGGTTGCATCAAACGAAGATGACGGTTTCGACTGGAATTCTTATATCGGTAAGAAGACCGGAGTTGCGTTAATGCCTGAAATTGTTGAAGATACATCTGCAGAAGAAGCAGCAGCTATGGAGAATATTCTGCAAGAACAATATCTACAACAACAACGTGAAGAAGAGGAGTATATCCACTTGCAGAAGCAAGGAATTTTATCTCCTAATTCATGTGATAGTTTTGCAGGACATTTTGATGGAAGTTCTCAGGAGCAAGTTCCCGAGTAAGAAATCAACTGTTGAAGTGGTCATTGATGTTACTCAGGAAGTGAATGCCAAAAACCTCAAGGACATTGCCGACAAAGCTTTGATGGCAAATCTAACCAAGGTAGGTATGAAAGTGTCAAAGTACAAGTTGTAGAGGTTGAGAAAACTTGTACAAAATGTACTGAACCATGTATCAAATGTGCCGAAAAATCAAAGATCATCGCTAAAATCAATGTGTATAATGAACTTTTAAAATATGATTATTGCACAATGAAAGAAGCTTATAATAAAATGAAAGATGATTATGGCAGGCTCGATCGAAACAATGTCGAACAACACGACACTTTGAGGATTTTGAAAGGAACAATAATGGATAAGCAAAAAGCGATTAATATCTATATTAACACCATTGCTGAAACTAAGCAACAACTCCCAGGACATGAAAATTGAAACAGAGCATGTTCAACAACTTTTGAGAAGTTACACTTGTAAAGCATATGTCATTGATCACATCCTTCCGACAATTCCATCGGAAGAGAAACCTAAAAAGAAAATTGGTAAAGAATACATCAATGTTCCTCCACCCCTATGCGATAAGTATTGTCGCAAATCCGCTGATGGGATAGATAAGGCACTCAACATTGAGTTGTTATCTGAAAAGAAACTGAGTTGCCAGAGAACATTGATGTAATTTATACTAAAACAGATGATGACAATGTTGTGGTTAAAAAGGTTGTTTAAAATGTTTTGAACGATTCTGATGAAGGCAGCTTTAAAAGCGCCAACTCGAGTTCAAAGAATTTTGATTCACAGTCCGAAGATGACGATACATCATCGAAGAATGATCTATGTGATGATCCTAATGTTGTAATGTACAAGATTAAGGAATCTGATAGATTATATTTGATGACATTTTTCTGATTCAGAACGTGAAAGAAGAATTGGGACAAATTCTTTAAACTCGTGGAAGTCACATCAGATGATCTGGAGATCAATGAAAAGAAATTCTATTCCAAACCTAAAAGAAATAACTACCGAAGGAATGGTGGTGATCATCCGGAAAATCGGAGAGCTGGGTTGGGATTAGAAGAATCAGATGAACCTAAAAAGAAAACGTCACCATTTCATGAATACAAAAATAAAAACATGAATTTTGTATATGGGAAGAACACAGTTCATGAGGAAAGTTTGATCGGGAAACAATCAAATGATGAGTTTAAAAAACAGAAAGAACTTCGAGATAAAGCCAAAATTGCAAGTGGTGCCAAAACAGGTGGTGTAAAACCCACTAAAGGACTCCATATGATTCTCGGATTTGTTTCATGTGCAATGAAACTGGACATATTGAACGACATTGTCCGAAATCAAAGCCGGCGTATCTTCGAAGGAAAGAAAGTTCAAATGTTGTGAAACCGAAGCAACCAGAGTTTGTAAAAGCTGTAAAGATTTTGAAAAGAAACGAATCAAACGCTAAGTTAAACCTAAAACAGAAAAGAAGTTTGAAAATTCAATTTTCAAAAGTGGTGAAACTTCAAAGGCTAATGAGAACAAGTTTTACATCAAAAAGGCTAACATAAAATCTCAAGTCTGGATTGTAAAGAAACGGTCAACAATATCCGATGCTATTAATTCTGAGCTTTTAAAGACTGATAACATGAAAAAATCAACATCTGAAATTGAAACCAACATTGTCAAAACTACAAGTGGTAATATTTCAAAAGACAAAAAGGAAGTGAACTTTTCAAACATAAACATCGTAGAAAATTCAGATGCTGAATTTGAATTTGATTATGCTAAGGATGTGAGTTTGATTACGATGATGGTTATCCTAATTCAACCCAAGACCAAAACGCTTGGGTCTCGTTGTTTAACTAATTGCTGAAATGTGCAGGGGCTCCAAAGATCCGTACTCTCCAAGTGGATTTTGGAGAGTGGAGCATCCAGGCATATGACGGGAATGAAAGCGTTGCTATTCGACATAAAAGCTATCAATGGTGGATATGTTGGATTTACGGGTAACCAGGGTGGAAGGATAGTCGCCGAGGGAAAACTCTCCAATGGCGCCGTTTCATTCGATCGCGTGAATTATATTGCAGAACTTGAGAACAATCTTCTAAGCATATCACAGATTTGTGACAAGAAGTTCACGGTGCATTTCAAAGACAAAGAGTGTATTATCTGAAGCCAGGATTCAAAATACCAGATGAGTGGATTCTGATGCGAGCACCTCAAGAGAATGATCTATATGTTCTTGATATGGGCGTCGCTACCACTTCATCAAAATCAGCATAATGTTTTGTGACAAAGGCTACTGAAAAAGATTCTATTCCTTGGCATCGTAAGATGGGGCATATTCATTTGCGAAAAATGAATTTCTTGGTTCATAATGATCTTGTAGAAGGTGTAAATCTTCGGAGCTTTCATATGTCTGATCACTGCTTAGTATGTAAAAAAGGAAAGCAGATCAAGAAATCTCATCCCAAGAAAATTCTGAACTCAATCAAGTTGCCGTTAGAACGTCTCCACATGGATTTATTTGGTCCTGTCAATGTGTGAAGTAGCTCATGAGACTTATATTACTTCGTCGTGACAGATGACTATTCCAGATATTCGTGGGTATTCTTTCAGGAATCAAAAGACGAAACGTTCGAGAACTTGGTGATTCTTTTTAAGAAACTCGAGTATTTTATCATCTGCCGGTCAGACGCATTTGAAGTGACAACAGCACAGAGTTTAAGAATAACAAAATGAAGGAATTCTGCAACGCAAAAGGGATTCTACACGAGTTTAGTGCTCCCTATACTCCACAGCAAAACGGAGTAGCTGAACGGAAAAACAGAACTTTGATTGAAACTGCGAGAACCATGCTTGCAGATTCTAAACTTCCAGTCAGCTTCTGGAGTGAAGCGGTTGCTGGGGCTTGCTACACGCTAAACAGAGTCTCACTGTCAAACCAACAAAGAAAACATGTTTTGAGATGATAAACCGACGGAAGCCAAATTTGAAATTCTTAGAACCATTCGGTGCGCCATGTACTGTAATCGATCAAGATGGCAAATTCAGAGCTAAATCTCTTGAAGGTTTATTTGTCGGATATTCGAGTCCGTTAAGAAGAGTATATGTTCCTTCGTTGAGAAAGGTTATTGAAGCACAGCACGTGGATTGTTTCAACTATACAGATCCTATTCAAAGGAGAGGTGACGCGTGGCTGTTTAACTACCAGATCTTTGGGGTCATTTGACTTGCCAGAAGAACCGTCTTAAGAAGAAATTGCAGCATTATACTATCTTCAACAGTCGGCGAATCAAGAACAAATCATTAGGCCAATTGTGGTTAATCAACCTACATTGGATTCATCATCTTCCGGAGCAGGTTCAAGCAATAGCAAAGGTGTTCAAGTTGAAAATACTTCTGAAGCAGAAGTAACACCTGCTACACCTCCCATGAATGCTTCTAATGAACCAGAAAACACATCAGTGCCCAGTACGCCTCAAAATCAGAATTCTGACTAAGATGAAGCACCGACATTTGATGCTGATGATGAAACTTCATCGGATGAAGAATTGAGCAGATATCTAACTTGTTGAATCAATCTGCTAGTCCAGAAATTAGAACGAAGCTTCATCAAGTACTCCTAATGTTGATGTGAACAGTGATCAGATTGTTTCAAATCCGCAAAGCTCAGTCGATGTTCCAACAGAAGAAATGCCGCGATCATATTCGTACCATCCTTCAACGAATATTATAGGAGAACTACAAACTTGTGTGCGTAAACGAAACCAAATCAATAAAGCACTTAGTTGTTTCTACATCCGAGTTGCACCAACTCAGAACTACTGCTACTACTCATGTTTCATTTCTCAAATAGAGCCAAAGACAGTTTGGCTGACGAGAATTGGGTGATAGCAATGCAAGAGGAACTTTTATAGTTCGAGAAGTTGGGCGTTTGGAAGCTTGTAGACTTGCCCCCGAAGCAGAAAGCTATTGATACAAAGTGGGTCTTCAAGTGTAAAAGAGACGATTCGGGGGTTATAGTCAGAAACAAAGCTCGGTTGGTTGTTAAGGGATTCCACCAGCAGGAAGGTATAGATTATATGGAGGTATACGCACCGGTTGCGCGATTTGAATCTATCCACATTTTCCTAGCATTCGCAGCTTGTAAAGGATTTAAGTTGTACCAGTTCGATGTAAAATCTGATTTCTCTACGGTAAACTTCGTGAAAAGTGTATGTCGGCCAACACCGGGTTTGTCGATCCACTAAACAAGAACAACGCATATCTTCTGGACAAGCCTTGTACAGTTTACACCAAGCCCCGAGAGCTTGGTACGAGCCGTTATCGTAACATCTCGTAGGAAATTGTTTTACACGAGGCACAGTGGACAACACTTTGTTTACCAGAGAAGTTGGATTGCATCTGATAATAGTACAAATCTATGTGGACGATATCATTTTCGGTTCTACGGATGACAGTCTGTGCAAAGAGTTTGAAAAGATCATGAAGAAGAAATTCGAAATGTCCTCGATGGGCGAAATGAAGTTTTTCTTAGGTCTTCAAGTGGATCAGCTTCCAGACGGGATATTCATTCATCAGACTAAGTATGGTCACGACATTCTCAAAAAGTTTGAAATTGATTCTTCGAAGCCGCTTTCGACACCACTGGCACTGAACCATGGGATTTGCATAGACGAGACAGGAACGAAAGTTGATGACACACTGTATCGATCGATCATAGGTTCATTGATGTATCTAACGTCATCGCGCCCAGACATCATGTATCCTCTTGCTTATGTGTGAGATATCAGTCAAGTCCTCGAATGTCACACATGCAGATAGTTAAGAGAATCTTCCGTTACTTGAAATGTTGCCCAAGCACCAGCCTGTGGTACCCCAAGAATGACAATTTTGATCTCATTGGATACGCTGACTCAGACTTCGGAGTGGACAAACTGAACTCAAAATCTACAACTGCAGGATGCCAGTTCTTGGCACACGTTTGGTAACGTGGCAGTGTAAGAAACGGACCACGTCTCTATTTCAACCTGTGAAGCGGAATATATTTCTGCTTCCAGCTGTTTCTAACAAATCCTCTGGATTCAGCAACAGATGAGGGATATGGTCTGCAATTTCTTGAACACACCTTTATTTGTAGATAACAAAGCAGCCATCGATATAACTAAAAATCCAGTTCATCACTCACATACAAAACACATTGAAATTCGACACCATTAAATTCGTGACTGTTACGAAAAGAATTGGTTCGAATTGAAAAAATTCACACCGACGAACAAAGGGCCGATTTTTATACCAAAGCATTTCCATTAACAAGATTTAAATATCTAATGCAGCTTAACTGTATTAAAAATTTGCTTACAGGTGCGGAAGCTGAGGTTGAATACGGATCGGACTGACGAATTCACGTAATCCGCATTGGTTTGTACGGTTTGTAAATATCTTTCTACTTTAGTAATTTCTTAAAAATCTAAAATCCAAAAAATATGTTTTTGATTTTAGGGGGAGAAATATTTGGGAAAATACAAAAACATATGAAAATTTTAAAAAATGTACAAAAACACTGAAAAAGACAAAAAGAATTCGATGTCACAAAAAGGAAATGATAGTACATCAGTGGACTATCACAGTATGCTAAAGAAATCTAAAGTTTAAAAGTGATAAACGAGTCTTGCTGTGGATGTATCGATAGGCTTAACACGTTCAGTAAACTGTTTAGCAACTGCTTAATCATGTGGATTAACATATCTTTGATATATGGACTTAGTACTCCTAAATTTCGTTTGAGAGATTGCCTGATTCTGAGATACAAGGTCTTTATAGATAGTTGATATCTGGGGTATTATACAAGTTCTTCTGATTTTGCGGAAGCATAGCCTAGAACTTCTATAATACTTTCTCTATAAACCCAAAAACTGCATGCAATACTGAAAAGTATCGAAAGATCTAGTCATTTGCATTGCTAAAATGATTCCTTAAGTGGAACACACCTTAAAGATGAGCCTTCATCTCTTTGTCTGTATGGTAGTACTAACCTGAGCTCTCAAGGTCTCGCATTACCTAGATACAGATTTCAATTACGCTATATTCACCTGTAAGATGAAATCTAGGGAATCTTGATACGGGAGTATATTCAAAAGTGGGAACCACAGATAAGTCAAGTTTCATAAATCTTACCTTAACATATCTTGAAACAGTTGAGGAATGTGGTAAAGCTTAAGTGAACAAACATATCGACATCTAAAGGTCAACGGTACTAGTGATATGTCTCAATTAACTGATATGACATTTAGACACGAATTCACAAAAAATATATTTGTAAATATGTTTGTAGTTTAGATTGTCTTGTACATAGTTTATCCGCTTTACAGATTAAAACCAAAAAGATTTTCAGTGTGTTTTAGCATAAAAACTTACACAAATACAAAAAAACTTTTATTTCTATATTGTTTTCGGCAACCAATGTTGGAGAACGGGTCTTCGAAGTCTGGTAAATGCTAAAACTAGTGGGAATCTCTTTGACAATGGGCTGGGAGCTAATCTGTAAAATCTGAAAAGTCAAAACGATAAAAAAATAATTAATTTGAAACTTTGATTTTGAAAATATCAATAGTTTGTTCGTAACGGGTCAAACCGGGGTCATTAACTTGGACGGCAGACAAATCGGTTAACCAAGGTCATTAGCTTGGACTTAAACAACTGAGTGGATTTTCATAACTGGTAAAAGTTGGAAGTTTAGGGGTTAAAATGTAAAATTGAAAAAAGTTTGAATTTGTGGTTTGGCAGTTCTGCGGAACTTGCTAAACTAAATCAAGTTTAACAAAACAGCAAGTTCGACCGAACTTACAGATGGTTGCTGAGTTGTTTAAAACATTACGTTCGCCCGTACTTCTAATGGGCTTGGTTGTTTGGGCTTTGCAAGTTCGCCCAAACTTGACAGGGTATAAGTACCAGCAAGTTCGGCCGAACTCATCACTTGCACCCAAAATACACTGACGAACTTGAGAGACTTTTGAGCGATTTGTGATTTTGGCCAGATTAAGTTGTTACTCTGCCAAATTTGATTTGTTTTTGGTGATTGGCACACCAACGAAAAATGACTGAGGTATAAATTTGGACATGGAACTGAATTTTGGACCTTAGTCGATGAATTTGAATCTGAAATCTTTAAAAATAATAGATCTATGGGTCTCATAAACAAATTGAACTTAGAATCTTGTTAAACATTTAAAACCGATCATGGATTCATGTTGATCTTGTTTAAAATGGTCATTATGATGATGAACAAGTTTGTGTTTGGAGAAGATGACAAGTTCGGCCGAAATTGTTATCAAGTTCGACTGGACATGTCAACAAATCTGAATCAATGTATCATGTGTGTTCGACCGAACTTGGTTTAAATAAGAACTATTGAATAAAATGGAAGTTCGCTCGAACTTATCAATAAAATTCTGAAACTTTGTGATATATAAGTTCGCCCGAACTTATTGTTGCATAATGAACATATTTTGTAAGGCATGTTCGGGCGAACTTGATAAAACAAAATGTTTCAACAATCATCAAGTTTGCCCGAACTTGATGTAAGTGTTAAGAAAATTTTGAAACTTTTTCTCGATAAGCGTGCTAATTGTTTTCCGCCGTTTTTCAGGTTCAAGAACCCGCGTGTGTAATTTCTATTGAGTTTTCTAAGTCTCACAACACGTGTATTACGCTCGACAAGGCGATTTGTCCATCTCTAAAAGAATACGAGAGTATCTTGAAGTTTCTAAAGGATAATCCTATTCACAGAGCCATAACGGAGCGTACAGTTTCGTACAAATCTCATACGTATCATTTCTGCACTAATGCGAGTCTTAGTGATGATCAGAAGATGATTAATTCATCAGTGCAAGTTGGAAATGAGACTAAGAATATTTATGTGACTGAAGATGATATTCGACGGACTCTGCAGTTCAATGATGACAAAGACGATCCGATTTATCTTGACGAGAAGATGGTTAGAGGATGTTTCTTTAGAATGGGATACAAGGGGAGCGGAACAAGCCATCGTTAAAGAAAGGGGAAGTGCCTAACCCCTACAAGCTCCTTATGCATGCTATCAGTCATACATTTAGTCACCGAAAGGCGAGTCTCGATGATGTTCAAGATTATTTGGCCTGTATGGCAACGACACTGCTTCTGAAAAAGTCGTTCAACTATTCCAAGCTGGTTTTCACTCATATGTCAAAGAATATGGAGGATTCGAGATTGTGTCTTTATCCAAGATTCGTGCAGATGCTGATAGATGAAAAGTACCCAAATATTGCACGAGATCCGAACGATATGTTATACCTAGTTCATCTCGATGAGACAACAGTGAAGAAGCTAATCAAGTTCCAGAAGCAAGCTTCAACTCCTGTTGCAAAGCGAGTTTTCGGGGCAATAGTTAATGAAAATTATGTTGCACCGCTTGATAATAGATGGAGAAACGATGCAGTGGCGATGAGAAAGAGCTTAACGTAGAAAAAGAATGGTTCAAAGACTTCAAGTCGAAAGCTAGAAGTGAATGGTTCTTAAAGGCTGAGGTTGAAAAGCCTAAGAAGAAACGAGTGGCCAAGAAAGTTGATACTATGCTCGATGATGAAGATGAACCTGAGAGTGTTCAAGGCGAAGCAGGTTCTAGTGCAGCAGTAGTTGTTGAAAGTCAAGAGACTGAGAAAGCAACACAGGAAGATGTTATTTATGCTACTTCTGAACAAGATGATGATTCTGATAAAGAACCTGTAAAAGAGCCAGAAAACTCTGAAGCTAAGATTGCAGCTGAAAAAGAGAAAGAAATGGATGCTGATTTTGATCCAAATCTTGAGAAAGTATCTGATGAAGAAAGACCGAAGAAAAAGGCAAAAAGGTCTAAGTCTGCAACTGTCTCTACACCAAAAACTACAGGGTCTCCTCAGACAAAGGGAAGAAAGAAAATGAAGAAAGCTCAAAAAGCTGTAAGCAAAAGTACAGAGGAAAGCAAAAAAGCGCAGAAGTTACACAAGAACCTTCTGGCGCACAAGAGGAAGAAGTCACACAAGAACCTTCTACACAAGAACCTCCTGTTATTGGTTCAAGTGAAGCTGAAAGGACAGGAGTTACACAATCGGTGCTTCTACGAGATCCCACGTCCGATTCTGCTCAGTAGCCTTAATTTCACTCATCATGGCAGTAACCCACTTTTCTTCTTTACTTGCATCTTCATAGGTGGTAGGGTCATCTGATGTGCTATACATTGCAAACCCCACTCCTTCAATGTCTTCATCCGATAGCCCTTCACCTGACTTGACTGGTAATCTTCCATCCAAGATAGACTTTTCCGAACTCTTGTCGAAGATTCAGTCACACAAGATCTAAACGATTTATTTCTAGAGACGAATGTTGAACTTCTGGAAAAGCATGTGAAGGTGTTAGAAGAAAAAGTGCCAAAGAATGAGGAGGAAAAAGCTGAACTTATTCAGAAAATTAATCAAAGCAATGTTGAGAATGAAATGTTGGATGACAAAGTGAAGGTGTTAGAGAATGAGCGAGAATATTTTAAAGATTTGATCAAGAGTTTTCAAGATGCAGATGAAAAGCTTCAAACAGAGATAGCAGATTATTCAATCGCTTGTTGCTCCAGCGACTTCAAATCTTGAAAGTTCTACTCCAAGGAAGTCTACACCAAAGGCTGCTACTCCAAAATCAACACCAAATCTTCAGGGCCTAATATTTTTTGTGATATGCATAATGATCCAATTAGTCTGCAAGATCTAAACGATTTATTTCTAGAGACGAATGTTGAACTTCTGGAAAAGCGTGTAAAGGTGTTAGAAGAAAAAGTGCCAAAGAATGAGGAGGAAAAAGCTGAACTTATTCAGAAAATGAATCAAAGCAATGTTGAGAATGAAATGTTGGATGACAAAGTGAAGGTGTTAGAGAATGAGCGAGAATATTTTAAAGCTTTGATCAAGAGTTTTCAAGATGCAGATGAAAAGCTTCAAACAGAGATAGCAGATTATTCAATCGCTTGTTGCTCCAGCGACTTCAAATCTTGAAAGTTCTACTCCAAGGAAGTCTACACCAAAGGCTGCTACTCCAAAATCAACACCAAATCTTCAGGGCCTAATATTTTTTGTGATACGCATAATGATCCAATTAGTCTGCAAGATCTAAACGATTTATTTCTAGAGACGAATGTTGAACTTCTGGAAAAGCGTGTAAAGGTGTTAGAAGAAAAAGTGCCAAAGAATGAGGAGGAAAAAGCTGAACTTATTCAGAAAATGAATCAAAGCAATGTTGAGAATGAAATGTTGGATGACAAAGTGAAGGTGTTAGAGAATGAGCGAGAATATTTTAAAGCTTTGATCAAGAGTTTTCAAGATGCAAATGAAAAGCTTCAAACAGAGATAGCAGATCTAAAGTCAACCCAAGCACTAAATGATCGAAGATTTTCCAGGATGCATAAATTTTTATCTAACTCTCTGGGAATTGATTTCATCAAAGAATATGATCGTCTGGATCAACAAGAAGCTAAAGAACGATCTGAGAAAGAGTTAGCTGTGAGTGGTAAAGGTAAAGGGGTGAAGGTGAAACTCCTAAATCTTCTGAAGCTTCAGAGAAACCAGTTGAAGAAAATGTTGTTATAGCTTCTGAGTCCGAGATTCCAAAGGTTGACGAATCTGTTAAGCCTTCTGATCCTATCATTGCTTCTGAAGATAAGGACGATGAATAAGCAGAAAAAGAGGATAAATGATGAAAAGGATGATTAAAAGGATGAATTCTCATACGAGGATTGGATTTAGATGATGATGATGATCAGGGTGGTGTTGGAATGAAAAATACTGAAGCTAAAGTCTCAAGTGAATTTGATTTCTTTTCGCTTATGGATCACGAATCAAACAGAATGGATGGTAAAAGTGAGGGGGAGTCAGGGCAGAAAGGGCCAACTGATGATATTGATCTGTTAATGTTGAAAGATTTGTAAAGCCAGTTGCTGCAGTACCCATGAAGCCTTTATTGTTAATGCTGGACCATAACGTGGAGGAAGGTGAGTATGTGCACAATTATACAAAAGAAGATCTGGCAAAGTTAGTTGAAGTTGATGCTGAAGATCTAGAGTTTGATTTCGAAGAAGACGTGTTGAATGTTAACACATTTGAGCCGAACGATTATCAGTATGCTAGAAGATTTGAAGCTGATGAGTACAATAGAGTGATCGTTGAAGATTGGTCTTCTAATGATGAAACAGATCATACTGCGAAGTACGTTGGTCCTAATTCTGATAGTTTTCCTACTTTTGAGGAGATGTACAAGTAACTCGATGAAGACATGCTGAAAGAAAAGACCAAAGAATCTTTACAAGAAGGAAAGGTACCAAAACCAATGACTAAAGAAGAAATTGCTCAAGCTAAAAGTCATGGTTTAAAGAGATGCCTCGCGAACGTAAATTTTCGACATCCTCTAGCATTCTTTACAAGAGATAAAGACGTTTCTTTGGGAGATATCTTGAGCTGGGGATGGTTCAAAGAACTGAACGTTTATGCAATCAAAAGAGAATTTGGAGTGCAATACTTCAAGTATCTTTCTGATTTCAAGACCTTACCTTATTAGGATGTAGAAGAGTTAGTTCAGACAGTTAACGTTACATACCACATGAAGGTGATTGATTAATTGTTGTGGAAATTAAAAAAGTTTGAAGCGGTGAAAGGACTCAGATATTGGAAGCCATTTTTCCTGGTCGCAGAATCAAGACAAAAAAAAGACTGGTGAAAAAGACATCACGTTGATAATGAAGCGACCAAGGGCAATGAGAAACATGTCGCTGATGCCGATTGAGCAAAACTTCTATCCATTGTTCAAGTGGTGGCAGATAGATCCATCGACTTGTGAAGCAGTTATTGTTTTGAAGTTTGAAGAACATTTGGATACTACGAAGGAACTAGTTGAAATACTTGGTTCTCAGGGTTTGAGGGGGTTATGGAGAACAATTAAGGTTCTTGATCCAATGTGGTTGGTTAATTGTTCACGAGAAGATATCAAATGCCTTTTCTACAACAAGATTGTTTTTTGAAGAAGGTGAAAAGGTACAAGCAATGCAGTTTCAGAAGTAGTGAATGTTTGCTATGCACACGAAGTTAATTCAGGAAAAATGTGGCAAATAAGCTGGAGAGATTTAGAAAGGGTTGAATTTATAAAAGAGGAGAAGCATCTTGAAGCAATTCATGAGAGAACAAGAATGACAAGTACTAAGAGATTTCAGCATATGAACAAAGTGCCTCCTACAGACCAGACGCCTGATCCTAAGCAAGAGCGACGAAAGAAGCCGTACAAGAACTTCTTCAGTCGAGTGCGTTAACATTTATTATGAAGACAGAGTTTTGGAGCCTAATACAAGACGAAGACGATATCCAAGGGGGAGTCTGTTGGTGCATAATGTCTATGTCTTAGTCTTATATCGAGTCTGTATAGAATAGAGCTGAATAGGCTAGCTGTTCGAAGTATTTATGTAATAGTGATACAAGTTCGCCCATGAGACCATGTAAGGTCAAGTTTGGCCAAACTTGCTAAGGCAAGTTCGGGCGAACTTAGGCATTCCTCTTGTGAACTTGTACTAGTATAAATAGTTAGCTTGCCTCATTCATTTGTAACTTTGGCATTTGGAGGCGAAGCTCTGTCAGTTTGTACTCTTGATGTTTGATCAATAAAACTGATGTTAAACTGATTAATTCTTGTCTATTGGTAAACACGACGTAATATTTCCGCTATTATGGACGTTAGATATCAAATTTAGGTTCCTTAGCATCAAGGATTGCTCCTACAAACATGTTCAACCTTCAATTATAAGTTCGGGCGAACTTATATAATTACAATTTTCAGAAATCAAATCATAAGTTCGGGAGAACTTCTGTTTTGGACCTGATTTGTTTATATTTGATAGCAAGTCCGGTCGAACTTGATAACAAGATCGGCCGAACTTGTCATCTTCTTCACATCAAAACTTGCACAACAGTAAGAATCCATGGTCGATTTTAAGTTTTTAACAAGATTTTAAGTTCAATTTTGTCCAATTATTCCTAGATCTTACACATTTATCATCCCAGATCTAGATTCAACAAATATGGTTGTATTTACGTTCAAACATCAAATTTATACCTCAGCCATTGAAGATGGTGTGCAAATCACCAATTGAAAATCGGGCAGTATAACGGTATAATCTTGCCAAAATCACAACTTAGCTCATAATCCTTAAGTTCGCTCAGAGGGTATAGGTTGCAGATGAATGCGTTTGGCCGAACTTGCTGGTACTTATACCCTGGCAAGTACGAGCGAACTTGCAAGCCATAACAAAACCCATTCAAGTCCGGGCGAACTTAGTTTTACAACAAACCAGCCAATCATTTGCTATGTTCGGTCGAACTTGCTGGAAAGTTATACTTTAATTATTTTGACAAGTTCGGCCGAACTTGCCAAAACCAATTTATAAAATTTTTCAAAATTTTGCAATTTAACGCCTGAATTTTTCAACTTTTACCAGTTATGAAAATCCACTCAGTTGACCAAGTCCAAGTTAATGACCTTGGTTAACCGATTTGTCTGCCGAGTCCAAGTTAATGACCCCAGTTTGATCCGTTACGAACAAACTGTTGATATTTGCAAAATCAAAGTTTCAAATAAATGAACTTTTATCGTTTGGCTTTTCACATTTTATAGATTAGCTCCCAGCCCGTTGTCAATGAGATTCCCACCAGTTCTGGCATGTTACCAGACTTCAAAGACCCGTTCTCCAACATTGGTTTGCTGAAAACAATGTAGAAACAAAATCTTTTTGTATTTTTGTAAGTTTATGCTAAAACACACTGAAAATCTTTTTGGTTTTAATCTGTAATGTTGATAAACTATTTACAGGACAATGTAAACTATGTACAAACATATTTACAGACATATTTTTGTGAATTCGTGTCTAAAGGATCATATAAGTTGTTATGAGACTTATCACCAATACCGTTGACCTTTAGATGACTTTAAGCTTTAAACTTGTTTACCTAGATTGTCGATATGTTTGTCCTTTTAAACTTTACCATGTTTCTCGACTGTTTCAAGATATGTTAAGATAAGATTTATGAAACTTGACTTATTGTGGTTCCCACTTCTTCAATATACTCTCGCATCAAGATTCCCTAGATTTCATCTTACAGGTGAATATACTGTAAGTGATATCTGTATCTGGGTTTTGTGAGACCTTGAGAGCTCAGGTTAGTACTACCGTACAGACAAAGAGATGAAGGCTCAACTTTAAGGTGTGTTCCATTTAAGGAATCTTTTCAGCACTACAAATGATTAGACTTTCGATACTTTTCAAGTTTGCAAGCAGTTTGGGGATTTATAGCGAAAGTATTATAGAAGTTCTAGGCTATTGCTTCCACAAAATCAGGAGAACTTGTATAATACCCAGATATCAACTATCTATAAAGACCTCGTATCTCAGAATCAAGCAATCTCTCAAATGAAATTTCGTAGTATTAAGTCCATATATCCAAGATATGTTAATCCACAAGATTAAGCAGTTGTAAAATTTAGTTTATATCTCGAAAACAGTTTACTGAACGTGTTAAGCCTATCGACACATCCATAGTAAGAGTTTATCACTTTTAAACTTTCAATTTCTTTAGCATACTGTGATAGTCTACTGATGTACTATCATGTCCTTTTGTCACACTGAATTCTCTTTGTCTTTTTCAATGTTTTTGTACTTTTTGCATTTTTCAAATGTTTTTGAATTTTAAATTTTCAAATGTTTTTGTATTTTCTCTAACATTTCTCCCCCTAAAATCAAAAACATCTTTTTGTATTTTAGTTTTTAATAAAATTCTAAACTAGAAAGATATAAATCAAATCAATGTGGATCATGCGAACTCGTCGTCCAATCCGTATTCAACCTCAGCGTCCGCACCTCTCAGCAATTTTTTCATACCATTAATTCTTAACAAGTATTTAAACCGTGATAAAGAAAATGGTTTGGTATAAAATCAGCCTTTTGTTCGTCGGTGTGGATTTTTCTATTCGCACCAACTTCTTTTCATAGCAATCACGAATGAAGTGATAACGAATTTCAATGTGTTTTGCGCGTGAGTGATGAACCGGATTTTTAGATATATCAATGGCTGCCTTTATCAACATACAGCGGAGTGTCAAGAAATTGCAGACCATAGTCTCTCATCTACTGTTGTATCCACAGAATATGTGAACAACAGCTGGAGGACGAGATATACTCAGCTTCACAGGTAGAGAGAGCAACCGTAGTCTGTTTCTTACACTGCTAGGTTATCCATTCTATTCCAAAGAACTGGCATCCCGCTGTAGTCGATTTTGAATTCAAGTTATCTAGACAAAAATCATAATCAGCATATCCTGCAAGATCGAAATTATCATTCTTCAGGTACCACAAGCCGGTGCTTGGGCATCCTGTCAGATATCTGAAGATTCGCTTCATGATCTGCATGTGTGAAATTCTCGGGCTTGACTGATATCTGGCACATAGGCAGGTAGGATACATGATATCTGAACGCGATGCCGTCAGATACATCAAGGATCCTATCATTGATCTGTAGAGCGTCTCATCAACTTTGGCTCCAGTTTCGTCAATGCAAATCCCGTGATTAAGAGCAAGAGGAGTAGATAACGGCTTCGAGCTTTCCAGATCAAACTTCTTCAAGATGTCATGCACATACTGGTCTGATTAATGAAATTACCATTGGAAGTTGATCTACTTGCAATCCAAGAAAGAATTTCATTTCGCCCATCGAAGACATTTCGAATTTCTTCTTCATGATGCACTCAAACTCCTTGCAAAGACTATCATTCGTAGATCAAAGATGATGTCGTCCGCATAGATTTGAACGATAATTAGATGATTATCAACTTTTCTTGTGAAGAGAGTACTAGCCACAGTTCCTCTGATAAAACCGTATCCCACGAGTTGTTGTGATAACGTCTCGTACCAAGCTCTCGGGGCTTGGTGTAAACCCCTAAAAAGCTTTATCAAGAAGATATGCTTTCTTTTTGTTGAGTGGATCGGCAAACCCTGGTGGTTGTCCGACGTACACCTTCTCGTGTAATTTTCCGTATAGAAAAGCTTATTTGACATCCAACTGATAGACTTTAAATCCCCTCCATGCTGCAAAAGCAAGAAATATTCAAATAGATTCTAAGCGAGCTACTGGTGCGTAGACTTCTGTGTAGTCTATACCTTCCTGCTGGTGAAATCCCTTCACAACAAGCCGAGCTTTGTTTCGAATTATAACCCCTCGATCGTCTCTCTTGCATTTAAAGACCCATTTTGTATCAATTCTTTCTAATTTTAGGTAGGTCTACAAGCTTCCACACTCCTAACTTCTCAAACTGTTACAGTTCTTCTTGCATTGCTTGTACCCAGTTTTCACCCGCCTAGAGCTTCAGAAACACTTTTTGGCTCCATCTGGGATATGAAACATGAATAGTAGCAATACTCTGAAATTGGAGCAACACGAGTATCGAAATACCTCAAAGCTTTATTTATTTGACTCCATGTTCTCACACCAGCTTGTAATTCGCCTATTATAGAATTTGACGGATGATAAGAATATGATCTTGGCATCACTTCGCCTGGAACAACCATAGTATTCTCTTGATTTGTGATATGTTGATATACCACTACTTCAACTTCAGGAGCACTACTCGGGCTTGCAGATTCATTCAATAAACTTGTAATCTGCTATGCTTCTTCATCTAAGAAGATTCTCCATCGGCATCAAATGTTGGAGCCTTATACGAGTCTGAACTCTGTGCTTCAGAAAGATTAGGATTTACTGTAGTATTGACCGGTTCTATAGTCGGTGTCACTTGATTTGTTTGATTTTCTTGAATACTGCTATTACTTGACCTAGCCTCAGAAGAAGATGATCCCAACGTGGGTTGATTAATCACAATCGGTCTGACAATTTGCTCTTGCTTTGCTGATTGATGAAGATAATATAATGCTGCGATTTCTTCATCGGATGGTGCTTCAGGCAAATCAAATGATATCCACAAGTCTTGATATTTGAATAACCATGCGTCACCTTTTCTCACAATAGATCCGTATAGTTAAAACAATCAACATGCTTCGCTTCAATAACTCTTCTCAATGAAGGAACGTAAACTCTTCGCAACTATCCGATAAAGAAACCTTCGAGTGATTTATCTCCAAATTTGCCATCTTGATCGATTACAGTATATGGCGCTCCAAATGGTTCTAAGAACTTCAAATTCGGTTTCCGTCGGTTGATCATCTCAAAACAGGTTTTCTTCGTTGGTTTTACTGTTAAGACTCTGTTGAGTGTGTAACAAGCCATTGCAATTGCTTCACTCCAGAAGCTGACTAGAAGTTTAGAGTCTGCAAGCATGGTTCTTGCAGTTTCGATAAGAGTCCTATTCTTCCGTGCAGCTACACCGTTTTGCTGCGGAGTGTAGGGTGCACTAAACTCGTGCAAAATCCCTTTAAGCGTTGCAGAATTCCTTCATTTTGTTATTCTCAAACTCTGTGCCGTTGTCACTTCTAATGCGTCTGACCGGCAGATGATAAAGATTCTCGAGTTTCTTGAATAGAATAACCAAGTTCTTGAACGTTTCATTTTTTGATTCCTGAAAGAATATCCACGAATATCTGGAATAGTCATTTGTCATGACCAAGCAATATAAGTCTCCTGAGATGCTTTGAACATTTACAGGACCAAATAAATCATGTGGAGACGTTCTAATGGCAACTTGATTGAGTTCAGAATTTTCTTCGGATGAGATTTCTTGACCTGCTTTCCCTTTTTACATTCTAAGCAGTAATCAGACATATGAAAGCTCCGAAGATTTACACCTTCTACAACATCATTATGAACCAAGAAATTCATTTTTCGCAAATGAATATGCCCCATCTTACGATGCCAATAAATAGAATCTTTCTCGGTAGCCTTCGTCACAAAACATTGCGTGATTTTGATGAAGTGGTAGCGACGCCCATATCAAGAACATATAGATCATTCTCTCTCGTGCTCGCATCAGAATCCACTCATCTGGTATTTTGAAACCCGGCTTCAAGATAATACATTCTTTGTCATTGAAATGTACCATGAACTTCTTGTCACAAATCTTCGATATACTCAGAAGATTATTCTCCAACTCTGCAATATAATTCACGCGATCAAATGAAACAACGCCATTGGAGAGTTTTCCCTCGGCGACTATCCTTCCACCCTGGTTACCGCAAATCCAACATATCCATCATTGATAGCTTTTACGTCGAATAACAACGCTTTCATTCCCGTCATATGCCTGGATGCTCTAGTATCCAGAATCCACTTAAAAAGTACGGATCTCTGGAGCCCCTGCACATTTCAACAAGCAACCCAAGCCTTTTTGGTCTTGGGTTGAACTGGATAACCATCATCGTAATCAAACTCACATTCATCAGCATAATCAAATTCAAATTCATCATCTGAATTTTCTACGATGTTTATGTTTGAAAACATCACTTTCTTGTTATCTTTCAAACTGTTACCACTTGTAGTTTTGACAATTTCAAACTTAATTTCAGATTTTGATTCTTTCATGCTATCACTAGTCTTAACAGGCTCAGACTTAGTGATCTCAGATGTTGTTGACCGTTTCTTTGCAATCCAGGCTTGAGATTTTATGTTAGCCTTTTTGATGTAAAACTTGTTTTCAATAGCTTTTGAAGATTCACCTCTTTTTAAAGTTGAACTTTCAAACTTCTTTTCTGTTTTAGGTTTAACTTCAGCTTTTGATTCATTTCTTTTCAAAATCATTACATGTTTTACAAACTCTGGTTGCTTCGGTTTCACAACATTTGAACTTTCTTTCCTTCGAAGATAAGCCGGCTATGATTTCGGACATTAGCGTGCAATATGACCAATTTCATTGCGCTTAAAACAAGTCCGAGAATCTATGGATGTCCTTTAGTGGGTTTTACAACACCTGTTTTGGCACCACTTTCAATTTTGGCTTTATCTCGAAGTTCTTTCTGTTTTTTAAACTCGTCATTTGATTGCTTCCCAATCAAACTTTCCTCATGAACCGTGCTCGTCCCATATACAAAATTCATATTTTTATTCTTGTATTCGTGAAATGGTGACGTTTTTCTTTTTAGGTTCATCTGATTCTTCCAATCCCAATCCAGCTTTCCGGTTTTCCGGGTGATAACCACCATACCTTAGGTAGTTATTTCTTTTAGGTTTGTAATAGAATTTCCTTTCATTGATCTCCAGATCATCTGATGTGACTTCCACGAGTTTAAAGAATTTGTCTAACAATTCTTCCTTCACATTCTGAATCGGAAAACTAGCATCAAGGTACAATCTATCAGAATCCTTAACCTTGTACATAACAACGTTAGGATCATCACTTAGATCGTCATCCGATGATATATCGTCATCTTCGGACTGTGAATCAGAATTCTTTGAACACGAGTCGGCGCTTTTAAAACTGCTTTCATCATAATCATTCTGAACATTTTCAACCACATTCTTAACCACAACATTGTCATCAACTGTTTTAGTATAGATTATATCAATGTTCTCTAGCAACTCATTTTTCTTTTCAGATAACAACACAATGTTGAGTGCCTTATCCATCCCATCAGCGGATTTGCGACAATATTTCTCTTATAGGGGTGGAGGAACATTGCTGTATTCTTTACCAATTTTCTTTTTAGGTTTTTCTTCTGATGGAATTGTCGGTAGAATGTGATCAATGACATATGCGTTACATGTGTAACTTCTCAAAAGTTGTTGAACTCGTTCTGTTTCAATTTTCATGTCCTGGAGTAGTTGCTTAGTTTCAGCAATGGTGTTAATATAGATATTAATCGCTTTTTGTTTATCCATTATTGTCCCTTTTAGCATTCTCACAGTATCATGTTGTTTAATATTGTTTCGTTCGAGCCTGCCGTAGTCATCTTTCATTTTGTCATGCGCTTCCTTCATTGTGCGATAATCGTATTTTAAAAGTTCATTATGCACATTGATTTCAGCGATGATCTTTGATTTTTCGGCACATTCGATACATGGTTCTGTACATTTTGTACAAGGTTTCTCAACCTCTACAACTTGTACTTTGACATCTTCCTTTACCTCTGAACCTACCTTGGTTAGATTTGCCATCAAAGCTTTGTCGGCGATATCCTTGAGATTTTCGGCATTCACTTCTTGAGTAAACGGTTCAAATAATAGAGTAATCCACCAATAAGGTATGGAGATTTTCTTGACTTGGAATCCATAAACGGTTCAAATAATAGAGTAATCCATTTTTTCGTTTTGAGTTGAAGTTCGAGATTTTGTGGCAACTCAGTTTTCAACAAGCTTTAGGTTACACATGTACGTTGTGCTTGAAGGATACGTGTCTTGATATCATATTGAATTTGAATACAATGAAGCTTGACAACGTTCCTTAAGTCTAAGCGCATCAGCCACAACATTCGCCTTACCAGGATGGTAGCGAATCTCGCAGTCGTAGTCGTTTAAGAGTTCGACCTAGCGTCGTTGTGTCATGTTTAGCTCCTTTTGATTGAATATGTGTTGGAGACTTTTGTGGTCCGTGAAAACAAAACACTTTATACCATAAAGGTAGTGTCTCCAAATCTTGAGAGCAAAAATTAGAGCACCTAACTCAAGATCATGAGCTGTGTAGTTCTTCTCGTGGATTTTTAATTGTCTTGACACATAGGCTATGACTTTATCTCGTTGCCTGAAAACACAACCAAGGCCTAGATTCGATGCATTACAATAGACAACAAAATCATCGTTGCCATAAGGTAAGGATAGAATAGGAGCATCGCGGAGCTTTTGTTTCAGTGTTTGAAAGGCTTCTTCTTGTTTGGGTCCCCACTCAAAAGGCTTATTCTTCTGGGTCAAAGTAGCAAGGGGAATCACGATGTTCGCGATGAATCTTCTGAAATATCCAAAAAACCAAGAATTGAGCGAACTTATGTGGGAGTAGTGGGTGTGTTCCGATCCTTAATTGCTGTGATTTTGAAGGATCCACATGTATACCTTTCTCATTGACTATGTGTCCCAAGAATTGGACTTCTTTAACCCAAAATTTGCACTTGGAGAATTTGGCATAAAGTTGTTCTTTCTTTAGGAGTTCCATTGTAAGACGGAGATGTTGTTCGTGTTCGGCTTAGGATTTAGAATAAATGAGGATGTCGTCGATGAAAACAATGATGAACTTGTCTAAATAAGGTTTACAAACCCTATTCATTAAGTCCATGAAGACGGCAGAAGCATTTGTCTGCCGAGTCCAAGTTAATGACCCTGGTTTGACCCGTTATGAACAAACTGATGTTTTCTTCTAGTTTCAAGTTAATGAACTTTTCATCGTTTTTCGTGTATTTTGTTTTTAAAAATTAGCTCCCAACTCGTTGTCATCAAGATTTCCAACAATATGCACCATTTCGAACTTTGAAGATCCGCTTTCCATCATTGGCTGTTAAAAACAATGTAGAAACAAAATCTTTTTGAATTTTCGAAAGTTTATGCTAAAACACACCGAAAATCTTTATGGGTTTAAATTTGAAATCAAATAAGCTATGTACAAACATATTTACAGACATATTCTTGTGAATTCGTGTCTAAGGATCATATTAGTTGATTGAGACGCATCACTAGTACCATTGACTTTTTGATGACTTTAAGTTCTAAACTTGTTTACCTAGATTGTCGATATATTTGTCTGCTTAAACTTCGATACATTTCTCAATTGTTTGAAAATATCTTAGTTAGAATTATGAAACTTGACTCAACTATGGTTCCCATCTCAGAATATACTCAGGTATCAAGATTCCCTAGATTTCATCTTACAAGTGAATATAGCGTAACTGATATCTGTATCTGGCTTATGCGAAGCCTTGAGAGCCCCTGTGAATGCCACCATATCGACAAAGAGATGAAGGCTCGACTTTAAGGTGTGTTCCAAAATGGGGTCTTTTAAGCACTGCAATTGATTATATTTTTCGAATCTTTCAACTTTGCTGTCGTTTAGGGTTTTTAGCAAAAGCATTATAGAAGTTCTAGGCCATTGCTTCCGCAAAATCAGAAGAACTTGTATAATACCCCAGATATCAATCATCTATAAAGACCACGTATCTCAGAATCAAGCAATCTCTCAAACGGAATTTCGGAGTACTAAGTCCATATAACCGAGAGATGTCAATCCACAAGTTTAAGCAGTTGTAAAATTTAGTTTATATCCCGGAAACAATTTACTGAGCGTGTAAATCCTATCGACACATCCACAGTAAGACTTGTTTATACCTTTTAAACTTTACAAATCCTTAGCATACTGTGATAGTCCGCTGATGTAGTATCATTTCCTATTTGACACAAAATTCTTTGTTTCTTTTTCATGTTTTTGTACTTTTTTGTTTTTCATTTGTTTTTGTATTTTCTCGTGACATTTCTCCCCCTAAAATTAAAAACATATTTTCTATTTTAGTTTCTAAGAAATTCTAATCCTAAAAGGTAACAAACAAATGAGGATCACGAGAACTCGTCGTCCGATCCTTATTCAACCTCTGCTTCCGCACCTGTCAAAAGATTTTTTACACCGTTAAGTCTCATAAAGTAGTTAAACCGTGAAAGACTAAAAGGTTTGGTATAAAAATCAACTTTTTGTTCATCGGTGTGGATTTTCTCAATATGTTTTGTTCGTAGCAATCACGAATAAAGTGGTAGCGAATCTCGATATGTTTTGTTCAAGAGTGATGAACTGGATTTTTAGTTATGTCGATTGTTGCCTTATTGTCTACATATAATGGAGTGTTAAGAAATTGCAATCCATAGTCTCTCATCTGTTGTATCCACAATATTTGTGAACAACAACTGGAAGCCGAGATATACTCAGCTTCAAAAGTAGAGAGTGCGACCGTGGTTTGTTTCTTGCACAACCAAGTTACTAATCGAGTTCCGAAGAACTGGTAACCGGCCGTCATAGACTTTGTGTTTAATCTTTCAACACCAAAATTAGAGTCTGCATATCCCGTCAGATCGAAGTTGTCATTATTTGGATACCACAAGCCAGTGCTTTGACATCCCTTCAAGTATCTGAAAATTCGCTTCACAATCTGAATGTGAGATATTCTGGACTGGACTGATAACGTGCACATAGGCAGGTAGGATACATTATATCCGGGCGAGATGCCGTGAGATACATGAGTGATCCTATAATCGATCTGTAAAGAGTATCATCAACTTTGGTTCCGGTTTCATCAATGCAAATTCCGTGATTGAGTGCCAGAGGAGTAGATAACGGCTTCGTGCTATCCATCTCAAACTTCTTCAAGATATCATGAACATACTTGGTTTGGTGGATAAAAATACTGTCTGGCAACTGATCAACATGCAATCCAAAGAAGAATTTCATTTCACCCATAGAGCTCATCTCAAATTTCTTCTTCATGATAGTTTCAAACTCTTTGCAAAGATCGTCACTTGTCGAACCAAACACGATGCCATCCACATAAATTTGTACGATAATCAGATGATTTACAACTTCTCTGGTAAATAGCATACTATCCACTGTTCCTCTTACGTCTCGTACCAGGCTCTCGGGGCCTGATGCAAATCGTATAGTTCTTTATCCAGAAGATAGACTTTCTTTTTGTTCAGCGGATCGACAAACCCGGTGGTTGGCCGACGTACACTTGCTCTCATAGCTTACCGTATAGAAAAGCGGATTTCACATCTAATTGATATACTTTAAAACCTTTTCAAGCAGCGAATGCAAGGAAAATGCGAATGGACTCCAATCTTGCAACTGGTGCATATACTTCTATATAATCAATTCCTTCTTGTTGATGGAAACCTTTGACAACAAGCTGAGCTTTGTTGTGCACTATAACTCCACAATCATCGCGCTTGTACTTGAAGACCCATTCCATACCCCTAACTTTTTGAACTGTAATAATTCTTCTTGCATCGCAAGCACCCAATTCTCATCTCCTAAAGCTTCAGAAACATTCTTCGGCTCAATCTGGGATGTGAAAAACTGATAAGTACAATAATCTTGAACTAGAGCTATTTTAGTATAAAAGCAACTCAAAGCTTTGTTGATCTGGCTCCTTGTTCTTACGCCAGTTTGCAATTCTCCAATTACAGAATCCGATGGGTGGTATAGTAAGATCTCGGTATCACCTCACTTGGAACATCATTAGTACTCCCTGATTAGTAATATTTAGATCTACCACTGATTCAACTGCAGGAGCACTAGAAGACGCTCATTTCGAGTACCTGGGCCAGCAAATTGATTCAACATACTTGTGATCTGCTCAGATTCTTCGTCAGAAGAAGATTCTCCATCTTCATCAAACGTCGGAGCCTCATCATAGTCGGAATTATGTGCTTGAGAAAGACTGGGTTCTTCTGTAGCATTAACTGGTCATGTAGCCGGTGTCACTTGTTCTGCATGAGTTTCTTGAACACCACTACTGCTAGGACCTGCACCAGAAGAAGATGATCCAACAGTTGGTTGATTAACCACTATTGGTCTGATAATCTGCTCTTGATTAGCCAACTGATGTAGATAATATAACACAACAATGTCTTCTTTAGAAGGCTCTTCTGGCAAGTCAAATGATTTCCGCAATTCACTATAATTGGACAACCAACCATCGCCTACTCTTTGAATTAGAGTTGTATAACAAAAACAGTTGACGTGCTGTGCTTCTACCACTCTTCTCAAACTTGGAAGATATACTCTCTTGAGTGGACTGGCGTAGCCGACAAAGAAACCATCCATCATTTTGGCACCAAACTTTCCGTCTGAATAAAGAACTGTACAAGGTATGCCAAACGGTTCTAAATACTTCAGATTGGGTTTCCTTCGGTTTAGCAATTCAAAGCAAGTCTTCTTGGTAGGTTTGACTGTCAAGACTCTGTTCAATGTCTAGCATGCTGCTGCGACTACTTCACTCCAGAAACTGACAGGAAGCTTTGAATCTGCAAGCATAGTTCTTGCTGTTCTATTAACGTTCGGTTCTTCCTCTCAGCCATACCATTTTGTTGTGGAGTGTATGGAGCATTGATTTCATGTAAGATCCCTTTGTCGTTGCAAAATTCTTTCATTCGGGCATTCTTGAATTCCGTACCGTTATCGCTTCGGATTCTTCTAATAGGGAGATGGTACAGATTTTCAATCTTCCTGAAGAGGATCATGAGATTATCAAATGTTTCGTCTTTGCTCTGTTGGAAGATGACCCATGAAAATCTTGAATAATCATCTGTGACGACAAGACAATAAAGATCTCCAGATATACTTTTCACATTCACTGGACCGAAGAGATCCACATGGAGTCTTTCGAGCGGCAGCTTGATGGAGTTAAGAATCTTTCTTGGATGAGACTTTTTAATCTGCTTTCCTTTCTTGCATTCCAGACAATTATCAGTCATGTGAAAGCTTCTAAGATTCACTCCTTCAACCAAATCATTGTGAACCAGGTGATTCATCTTTCTGAGGTGTATATGACCCATCTTTCTATGCCAAAGAATTGACTCCTTCTCTGTTGCCTTCGTTACGAAACATTGAGCCAACTTCGAATTAGTAGTAGCAATGCTCATATCCAGCACAAAAAGATCATTCTCGCGAGGAGCGCGCATGAGATCCATTCTTCTGGAATCTTAAAGCCCGTTTTAATAATCATGCACTCCTTGTCGTTGAAATAGGTGGTAAACTGCTTATCACAAATCTAAGAAATACTAAGAAGATTGTTCTCCAGCTCATCGATATAGTTGACCTTATCAAATGACACCACACCATTTGAAAGCCTTCATTCTGCAACGATTCTACCTCCTTGATTACCCATGAAACCCACGTACCCTCCATTGATTGCTTTAATATCAAAGAATAAGGCACGCATCCTAGTCATGTGACGTGAAGCTCCACTTTGACAAGATGGATCTTGGGAGCCCCTTCACATGCAAAAAGAAACTTATTTAAAGAGGGAAACCCAAGCCTTTCTGGTCTTGGGAGGAATCGGGATGTCATAAATAGGAACTTACAAATCAACATTTGGTAACTTCTGATCAGTCTTTGGGTCATTGACATTTTCATTCTTGACTGATGCAGTAGTTGTCTTTGTACCTTCACATAATGATGATGTTTTCTTTGCAACCCATGATTGAGATTTCATTCGAGCTTTCTTGATGTAAAATTTTGAATCTTTGTTCTCATTTGATTTAAAGTTTCGCCCTTTTCAAAAGTTAATTTCTCAATTTTAGATTCGCTTTTAGGTTTCACTTCGATGTTAGATTCATTATTTCATTTTAAGATTGTGATTGGCTTCACAATCTCTAGGTGCTTAAGTTTCTCATCATCTGAAGTTTTCTTTCTTCGTTGATACACAGGCTTTGATTTCGACACTTGCTTGCAATGTGACCAACTTCATTGCATTTGAAGCAAGTCCGAGTATCAGCAGAATGTCCACTTGTGGGTTTTACTCCACTTGTGGGTTTAGCCTTATCACGAAGTTCTTTTTCCTTCTTAAATTCATCATTCGTTTGCTTTCCAATCGAATTCTCTGTGACAGCCTGGAATTTACTTGTACCATTCTAACAAACTGAGCTTTTGTGCGTTGCTTTCTAAACCACGTTTACTCAATTTTCGGGATGAAAATTCTTTCAACATGGGGATAATGTGACATCCCGGTTTTTCAGGTATCTTAAACGCGCTACTTTATGGTTAATCGCTCCTACACTGATTTAATTCGGAGAATTAAATTACACGCTCGCAATAACTACGCTAACTTTGTGAATCTATAGGGTGAATCACGTGCTATGTGTTATTAGACGGATTGTATCTGAATTACGTGCTATGTGTTATTAGACGGGTTGTATCTAAATTACGTGCTATGTGTTATTAGACGTTTTTGATTTAATATTTTATAAACTCCATGTCGCAAATAATATTTTAGTAAATAATATTTTAGTAACTTTTATCTATAAACCGAACCAAGCTTGTGGAACGTTTCGACTTCACAACCAAGCAAACCCAACCCGCACCCACACCCCCTTGCGACCCACACACCTTGCGGCCTAAGGAATTAACCTAAACTTGAGGCCCAAGCCACTTACCCAAACCGCCCCCCTATTGCGACGCCCCCTTCCCCTTGTTATATATACATCCATGTTGTAGCTTTCAAAAAAAAAGGAGAAACCCTAATCCCTAGGAGAATCACGCACCCCCCCCTCTCACGATCGTAAAACCCCACATCTCCCGGATTGGTTCCAAGCTTGTCCCGATTCGCTAATCATCATCGTTTCAAGTTAGGGTTTAATTGTTTTGCGATTCACACTAGGGTTTGTGTAATCTTGATCATGATTATGTGTTTATAGGATTATTAGTATGAAAAAGTGTGGTAATTTATGATTAGTTCAGATGAATGTGCGAATCTTTGCGGTTGTGATGTTATGTTGAATACTAAAATCGTAGGCTGCGTTTTAGCGATAAAGATCATGATAAATATTTAGGGTTCACATGAATATTGATATATATGATGATATTTGACAAGTCAACATGTTGTTAATCATTATTACTAAGTGTCATGATCATTTAAACATGTTCTAATGCGATAAAAGTCGAAAACAGTTTGCTGATTGACATTTGCAGCCAACTTCAATTGGCTGTAACCTGATCATTATTTATCGAAAGGTGGATTTTCTGAAGCCTAAAACGTGTACTTTTGAAAAATTCTTCTAATGGCGCCGGATTCATATTTTTCTGAGGTCAGTTGCTATTTTGAAGTGGTCATTTAGTGCAGCAACTGAAGCTGCGTAAATTCTGCAGAATTTGCTGATTGTTTATCGAGTCGGATCTCATAGTCTGTTGGGGGTTAGGTCACGAAATTTGTACAGTAACTGGAGACGGGAATTTCCGGAAATCTCCCACTAGAATTTTGTTAATTGGATGAACGATGATTTTTAAATAATATTTCTCGTGGACTGCAGTCAGAAAGCGACGAATCTGACTGCAGCCTAGTATATAAATGTTTATAAATAATTGGTAAAGATTTAGGGTTTGAAAATTTTACACAAAATTCTAAGTCTCATTGACATCTCCTTAGAAAAATTGAAAATTTTGGAACGTTGTAACTATTTTATAAAAATCCCGAAAACAGCCCAGTTATGAGCGTACAAGCCGAAATATGATAACTTGCGTTAGTGTGTACCAAAGTGTTGTATGAGTTAATCTGTGTTTATGACAAGTTGTTTGATCATTATTTTGTATGATGATACTTTGCATGCATGATTGTGGTTTCGAATTGGTTATTACGTGTACCGCACTTTGTGTAAGTTATGCGTAGGGTTTTGTATCAGTGTATTCACACACTAACTTTAAATCGGTTGGCATGTTAGGACGCGATTAGCGGTCCCATCATTTGCTTCTTTTGCGTTATTCTAACCGAGCAATTTAAGGTGAGTTCACGGCCCCTATTTTATCCGGTTTTGAACAACAGGGGGAGAAACATGTATACGCTCTAAAACTCTATCTTTTACTTATGCGAAATTAACGTCGTTAAACTATTCGGTAACTAAGTTAATGTTAATGTACGTTATGGTCACTAAGTAGCTTTATAACGGAAGTCCTCAACCAACTCTCGGATCGTTAGTATTGGGTTAGATAGCGGGGAAATTATGGTAGTACTATTGGGCCCGACAAGCTCCACCCGAGCTAGTCGTGCTAGCCGACCGGGAATGGTCAACGGTGATTAATTTGGCCTAACTTCCGTCATGGTTAGTGATAGACCTGGCAACACTGAGGCAACAACAGTCAGCTTGATCGCAAACTCTTATGTGACGTAACTTTAGGCTCGCTACCTACATGTTAACATTGAACTTAATTACGAACCAACATTATTATTCCGGGTTAGGAATAATGGAACTATGTAGTTATCCCGGGTTAGGGATAACGGGGAAAAACAAACTGTTTAAACCGAACTTGTGAACTTATAAAAACCTGTGAACTCACTCTTCTTTAATTTTGACACTTGTTTCTTTACATGTTTCCCAGGATGCTAGGAGCGCAAGGTGCACTCACTTGCATTTGATCAAGACATTTTTATCGAGTCTTATTTACGAATAATGTTTGGGATTTTTGGTTTTGGCGTTTATGTTGGCGCCCGTTACTTTACTTTAATGCTTCCGCTAAACTTTGAAACTAAGATATTTTGAGAATGACTATGAATGGTTAAACAAATGTTTTTGGAAAACGTTTAAATAAATCATATAAAGTCATTCGATACTGCTAGTGTCTGAGATTCTGGTTTGATCACACGCCTCGCGGTAAAACTCCGCAAGTGGAAATTGAGGGTGTGATATTCTCTTCCTGAACCGTGTTTGTCCCAACACAAATTTCATGTTTTTATTCTTATATTCATGAAATTGTGACTTTTGTTTCTTTTTCGGTTCATCTTCTACTTCCAAACCCAAACCCGCTATCCTATTCTCACGAAAGTCACCACCATTCTTTTGGTAGTTGTTATAATTTTTCTTGGTTTTGAGTAAAACTTTTTCTCATTCTTCTCTAGATCATCTGATGATACTTCAACAAGTTTGAACAGTTTATCGATTTGATCTTCTTTCACATTCCGAATCGGAAAGCTATCTTCAAAATATAGTCTATCAGAGTCCTTAACTTTGTACATCACAAAGTTAGGATCATCACTTAGGCTATTTTCTGATGATGTATCTTCATTTTCAGATTCTGATTCAGAACTATTTAAACTCGAGTCGGTGCTTTCAAAGCTGTCATCATCAGAATCATTTCCCAAAACATTTTCAACCAATTTTTCACTACTAATTCACTGTCATCATTAGATGTCATGTAGATTACATCAATGTTCTCAGGCAACTTATTGTTTGTTTCTGATAAAAGTGTTACGTTAAGTGCCTTTTCAATCCATTCCACTTTCTTGCAGCAGTAACTTGTGCACAATGGAGGTGAAACATTGCTATAATCTCCACGCTTCTTACCTTTTGGTTTCACATCATTTTCTTCCGACAGAATTGTTGGAAGAATATGATCGATGACATAAGCATTCGTTGTGTAACTGAGCAACAACTGTCTTACTCGTTTAGTTTCACTTTTCATTTCTAAAAGCTCATGTTTTGTTTCAGCAATGGTATTATTGTACATATTAATTGCTTCTTGTTTTTCAATTACCGTTGCTTTTAACATTCTTGTTGTGGCACCTTGTTCTAAGTTAGCTTTTTCAACATTACTATAAGTGCCTTTCATCTTATCATAAGCTTCCTTCATTGTGCGATAATCGTATCTAAAATTTCCATTATGCACAACCAATTCGCTTATGATTAGGGATTTCTCAGCACATTGCTCACAAGGTTTTGTGCATTTGTGCAAGGTTTTTCAACCTCCACAAATTTCACAACTTCTTTCTCAATTACCTTTACCTTGAACCTACCTGTTTCAGATTAGGCATCATTGCTTTGTCAGCAATCTTTGTGAGGTTCTCTTCATTCATTTCCTTTGTAACAATAATGATTTCCTCGATATCCGTTTTCTTTTCTTCAATCACCTGCTCCTGAGTCGCAGCACCAAAGCAACCTTCAAAACTAGATTGAAGGATAGGAGGAATAATGTTCTTCATCTTTGTCTCGTGATAGATCATCTCCTCTTCTTATGTTCTTTGCAAATACACTTCTAAGATTGCATTTTCAAGAGCTGCATCATCAACTGTTGACTCAGGTTCTTCGACAATCTCGGCCAACAACGCGACACCAGTTTTCTTTCAAATATATTTATTCCAATCAAACCCTACATCCTCATGTGCAACAACTAAAGCCTTCTCATTTGTCTTTGACGAATCGTCTGGTACTTCAACTTGAGTTTTCTTTGGATATGGCTTGTACTGAACGCTGTCACAACTCGACTCGCAGCAGAAGACAATTGCAGGGTGCGGCAGATACATGGTAATTCCCCTTAATTTAAAAACATGATATCACATAAAGAGGGAACCTCGGTTACAACATACATAAAGTATCATATTACAAACCCTAAGTTTAAGTAGGGAACTATGAGCCACTACAGCTCTTATTCTGCTATCAGTTTGCTACCCAAGCCATCCACACGCACAGGCCTTATTCCTACTTAGTCTTACCTGAAATGCATGTTAGTTTTAAAAAGGGTCAGCTACACACTGCTTGTGAGTTCCACTAATTTAGTTGTTGTGGAACAATATGTGTTAACCAGTTTAATTGCACTAGTCACAGAAACCGATGGAATTACACGAGGACACAAGTGAAACCTTGACCTGTCATAGTCACTCCGTGTCACACAGACACATCATTGCATCGGGTCGTGTCACCCTAGACACTTCCCACCAACTGCATCACCAGCAGTTCAATGTTCCCCTGCAGTTATGCCTAACAATATAACCAAATGAGGACAAGTGCAGTGGACTTGTGGCCGGCATCACACCATCCGGACTCAACTGGGTTTGTCAGACCAATAGTACTATCCACTGCCCACGGCTTATATTAATCACTTGTAGAGGGGAGGGTGTTCGTGTGTTAGATAATTCACATCATCACAGTTGGTGCAATTAATGTTGTTTCGTAACATGCAAGTCACTCCTAAAACAGTATAACACAGTTTAAAAGTGGTGGAGTGAAACTCACTCCCAACTTGATGTAATCAACACGGTTTTTAACATGCAAGTCCCCAGAAAATAGTAAAACAATTTAAAAGCAGGGAAGTGAACTCACTGTGTGGGTAGTAGTCTCAATACAAGAGTGATCAAGCAACTGGGATCAACTTTTAAGAGTCCGTTGTACGGATCGTTCGGGCACTAATCTGGCAAACCTAGGTAAACGTGCGGAATCCGTTTGCTTAGGTGACATTGGATACACTCATTTGTTTCTATTTAATCACCGTTTCATTGATATTCAACGTTACAGATCCTTGAAACACTTGGACAGATCTTCGCCTCTGTCGTGACAAAACCTCTAAAAGTTACAAATGAAATGTCAAGACTCCTATTTATAGGAGTGCAAGTTCGCTTGAGG
Organism: Scalesia atractyloides; assembly: GCA_947069175.1. Taxonomy (NCBI): domain Eukaryota; kingdom Viridiplantae; phylum Streptophyta; class Magnoliopsida; order Asterales; family Asteraceae; genus Scalesia; species Scalesia atractyloides. The sequence goes on from CAMTDV010000014.1 coordinate 71,553,181, forward strand.
GAATGCAAGTTCGGGTGAACTTGCTTAGTCAAGTTCGGCCGAACTTGACTACAAAACTTCCTTTTCGAGGGAACATGACCCTAAATATACATAAACTTCAACATTTCGCTCCTAAATATTGACTCGATATTATACGATGACGTAGGCAACAGACATATGCATCAACAGACTCCCCCTTGGATGTTGCCATAGTCATCATTCTTCAATTAAGTTCTTGAGTCTTTTATGTTCTCTTGATCTTTATTTCTTGAATAACTTTATCATCCATGCTCCCCCTTACTTTAAGCTTTCTGTTATCTTCAATCGACATGTTTATCTAGCTATCCCTCAAATGATGCTCCGAATCTCTAAGATTTGACAATTAAGAACAATCATACGTATCCACACACAAACAGTTTCTTAATAGTCTCGTTGTTCCGGCTCATATTCAACATTATTAGGTTTCCATGGAAGATATGAGAAAAAAAATTTTTTTGATTTTTAATATTCAATGCAGAAATGTAAACAAACTAAAATCTTTTTACGGATGTGAACGCGAGACTACCATTTTGTTTGTGTGGAATATCACTCATGTCTCTTGTCTCTCTGTATGAACAACTACTGCTTCTGAAATGATTATCCTGCACATTTAAGCAAACTTTAATCAGTTTTGAATTGGAACCTAATCCATTCTGGATTTAGGTTTACCAAAATCATTAACATCTGAATTAAACAAACATTCACACTCTTTTTGATATTCAAACAGTATGATAGAAACTTTATATGAAAATTTTACTTTCTTTGATTTCTTAACTGTTTGAATTATCAAATTTTTCTCTACTGCTCTCTCTTTTGTCCTCAGATTTGTATCTGATGAATTCGTTTTACTTGATTGTGAGTAAAATGATTCATTAGAACTTTTATCTGATTTTTTAGACGTATCCGAGGACAAAATCTTTTCCAAATACTCTCTAACTTTTTTTCTTAATTTGTCTTTTTGCCCTTGTGATAACTTGACTTTTTGTGCTTTGGGATTTTCTATAGTTTTCTCATTTTTCTTCTCTGTTTTCTTCTTCTCTGGTCTTTTCTCCCCCTGAGATTTAACCGATCTACTTTTCAAATTAGTCGGACAATCCATGGAAATATGACCTTTGATTTGACATGTATAGCATCTTCTCGTACCAAATCTCTTTTTCAGACAGTTAACAGCAATGTGTCCACCAAATCCACAGTTGTAACACACTTGTTATCGTACCAATCTCTGCATTCAGACCAAACACCAAATCAGCACATTGATTTGACGTGTAGTAGGCATCTTTCCTGCTTCTTCTGTAAAATTGATTTGACTTTGAAGCACTGTGGTCCGATCTGCACCACTTATTCTCAAATTTTTATGAGTTTTCATAATGATTGGACGACCGTACCGATGAGCTTTTATTTTTGTTTTAAAAATTTATAGAATTTTGTTTTTCATGTTGTTTTTGTTCTTCATTCTTCTTAGAAGGTTTTTGCGTTGAGCATTCACCTTTTTCAGCAGATTGTAGAACCGTTTCTTAAAATTTTTCTTTTAGTTTCAAAAATATTTCCTTTTTATCATTTTCATCATCTGTATTATCATCACAATCCTCAATTATCACATCGTCATAATTTGTGACATTGTCACTTATTGGAATTTCCTTTTTATTCTTATTGAACGGTTTAGGACATATCTGATCTAACATTCCAGATAAAGTCACAAAACCTTTCAATTGTTTTTCTAAATCATCAATTTTATTTTTTGCAATCTCAACATCTTGTTCAAGTTTTCTAATTTTTTCAAGATGCGAATTTATTATATTTTGTTTTTCAAAATATTTTTATTTAAAACAGATTTATCATTTTCTAAAATTTTAATATTATTTTGAAGTATTTCACTTTTTGTAATTTTTTATTTTCTAAAATTTTTATTTGATTTCAAAATTCTTTTTATTTTCTTTTAACTTTTTATTTTCTAATGACAAACATTCCAATCTTTGAAAAGTTTGACATTAATACATTTGGATTTTTACAATTTAAGCACACAGATTCAGTACACTTTGTGCAAGGTTTTTCGACCTCCACAATTTGCACTTTTACCACTTTTTTATAAACAACCTTTACCTCTGACTTACCTTCTTGCTTTTAATCATCTCAACACGCTCCAGATATTTAGCACGTAGAGCATTCCATAGCTTTGTGCCGTATCACATTCTGGTAGTAGAATCAAGATATTTCCTTTAGCTTACCAATCCTAGGGATCAAGCTTTCAAAGGTAGATGTATCTAATGCTTTGGTTAGAACATTTGCCAGTTGATCCTTAGTTGGTACATGATGCAGAGAAATCAAACATTTTTATTGCAATCTCTGACAAAGTGATTTCTGATGTCAATGTGTTTTGTTGTGGAATGGGACACTGGATTTTTAATGATGTTTTAAGTTGCTTGGCTATCTAGCTTTAGAGGAGTCTTTAAATCAATTACACCAAAATCCAACAGTTGGTTTTGAAACCATAAGAGTTGAGCAGTGCAACTTGCAGCAGCAATATATCGACACTCAGTAGTGGATGTGGATACTTCAACTTGCTTTTTGCTTTGCCCGGACACTAAGCAATCACCTAGGAACTGAACTCCCCCCATGTGGACTTCCTTGTGGTGTGGCAACCAGCAAAATCACTGTTTGAGTAACCTGAAAGCTCAATGTTTCCATTAGCAGGAAACCAGATACCAAGTGTGGGAGCACTTTTTATGTATCTGAATATCCTCTTCGCACCAATATGATTAGAGTTTCTAGGTGTTGACTAAGATCTGTCACAAACACATGTTGCAAACATGATGTCTGGCCTGGAAGCAGTTAGGTATGATAAAGACCCAATCATGCGTTTGTAGAGTTTGATCAGCCAAGTCATCTTTGTCATCAACAGTGACAAGCTTTTAGGTTGCCACGGGTGTGCTACATGGTTTACAATCATTCATATCAAATTTGGTTAATGAATGTGCCATTGTGCAATTGTTTTACTTGAAGACCAAGAAAACATTGGGGCTCACCCATGGCACTCATTTCAAACTTTGTTGCCATGAGTTGCCTAAACTCTTCACAGATGGCAATGCATGTGGATCCAAAAATGATGTCCTCCACATAAATTTGGACAAGCATCAATTATTTTCCTCTCCATTTCAAAAATAAGGTTTTGTCAATTTTACCCCTTGTGAAACCAATGGATAAGAGAAAACTGGAAAGAGTTTCATACCAGACTATTGGTGCTTGCTTCAAGACATACAAAGCTTTATTAAGCTTATAGACATGATCAGGATTAAATGCATCTTCAAATCCGGGAGGTTGACAAACATATACCTCTTCTTTGATCTTACCATACAAGAATGCACTTTTGATATCCACTTGAAACACCTTGATATTGTGGTTGGCAGCAAAAAGCTAAGAACAATCTGATGGCTTCTAATCTGGCTACATGTGACATATTGTGGTGATTCGATCATGTAAAGATTACGAACAAGTTATCAATCAATGAATTTTTGTGTTTTATTTATGAGTTTTTTTTGTTTATCTCATGACAATTGCACATATTCGATTATTGCACGATAACAAACTCTCGAACAACTTCTGGAAGCGAAATCGCAAATTGTTATGTGAACATAATCAGTTTAACTTGATATACACTGCAGAACAATGAAACAAGCTTAACACACCCTAAATATCCTTTGCATAACTTAGAATAAGTTTTGAAGGGTTTGGTATGTCAAAAACAAGCCTATTCGATCACAGGGACTATTTACGACAAACTACGAAAGTCTCCGATTCTCGTAGCGATGCACACTCCAGAACAAGGTCATAAGCTAAACATACCCTAAATACCCTTAACATAGCTTAGAAATAAGTTTCGAGGGTTTCGGTATGGCAAAAACCTACTTATGCAACTTCAGGGGCTATTTTGTAAATTCGGCGAAACGTATTTCATAATCCGGAGCATGTACGCACATCCAAAAATGTATGTAATCATTAAAATCTTGTATTTTAGTGATTGGAATGCAAAAATATCATTCGTTTCGCATTTTCGGTCATTTGCGTGATCCCTACGAATTTTGTCGTAATTAACCGAAAACGACAACCGTACGACCGAAAGAACCGACACCCGGGACATTTATCGACATATTCCAAGTTCCCTAAGCTTTATCGTCCTTATAGAGCTTAAAAATCAGGTTAACAGATGTTAGAAGGGCCAAAACGCGACGAAACGTGTGTAGGGGCCTGTTCTGTCAATTTTGGAAAGTGGCTGCCTGCAAGGGTGGATGCAGACCGCATCCACAAACCCATACGGTCCGCATGGGGTGCCCAACACAGCATATTTGTTGTAACAATGTGGCAGCTTCTTGTTAACTCTCTTGGACACCAAGCAAACAAATTTGCCACCATTTAACCTGCAAGGGACATGTGTTAGGACCCTCCTAAGATCATGGCACCTCAAGGGACATGTGTATTGAACTCATGGCCTCAAGATTACTATAAATATCTTGCATTTTTGGCCATGGATCCTTGCTCATTTCCTTCTTCTTCTTCTCTTGCTCTAAGTTGGAGTGTTACCACCTTTGTGGAGACCTCCCATCTGAGTATTCTTATTCTTGGAGCTCTTCAAGTGTTCATTAACACAAGTAAGTGCTCTCTCCTTGTCTTGTTTCATTTATTTTAGCTATTTCAAGCTAAAAGTCAAATATTGTTTGACTTTTAGCTTTGACAAGACAAAGTCCAATTGGACTTTGCAACATGATCGTGATCACGATGGTTATGATCCATATCGATCATGCCTACTGATTACCACGTTTACTAGTTGCAGTGACCAGTCAAAGTTTTAGTTAACGCAAAGTGCGTATTATACGATGGAACTATTTTCGGGTATCAAAACACTTTGTTTTGATACAAAAAACTTTGGAATCCGACCAACGCTTTGACTTTCGAATCCAAACCGTTTGGTCGATCTTAGGATCCGACCAAACACATATTTGACACCATAATTATATAGGGAATAACCCTCTGAGATTATACCTTATGGTCACGTCGATTGGTTAGTGTTATGCTATGTCGCGAGTTATACCTTTATGATGACTAAAACGCCCTTTTTGCGCATTAATCAACTTTAAGCATATGTAACCAACATTTTGACTTATACACTGATGTTATAACATAATCATACATGGTTTGGCATATAGGACTTATCATAACACATATCTAACCATCCGATCACGCGTTTACGCAAATGATTCGTTAACGTAGCGTAAACTACCTTAACGAGTCATAACGGGTCAAAAGCACTTAGTACCCTTTTCAAATCAGAATGTAGACTTTGTTAAACCATTTCATATGAGTCCCAACACTCATTCGGTTTACAAGACCTCATTCTATCTGATCCGCTGATTAAAGTCCCGATATTTACACAATTATCCGATTTTAGGACACATTTGATTTCTCGGACTTTTGAGCTTGTTTGATCTTTGATTCAAGGTTACAATAGCAATCCCAAGTGAGTACATAGTTCCCCTCTTTGATGTTTTGCAAATGTTTTGGGGTGACTCATATGTGCAAGTTGTTTTCAAGCTTTCAAATTACAAATGCTATGGTTTATATTTAACTCGACGATTTCAATAATGTGAACGAACTTGTTGGTGCGTTGCATACATGAAACGAATGACTTTCATTAGGTTTGGCCAAGCCGACCAGTAGTAAGTTATGGTACCATAGGACTGACAATCCCGTTACTAGGTTATTCACTAGAATTTGGTGGGTAGTTTGGGCAACGACCAAAACCGTTTACTTTAACAAACCCTTTGGTGGTTTGTTATTGCAATTTAATACCCTTGGTGGTATAGACAAGTCAAGACAGGTTTGAATATATTCACCGAAACGACCAAAAGTTTTCAAAATTAAAACAAGGACGATGAACAATTGGTTTATGACAAAACCAATGGACGATTTGTTTATAATAAGGACGATGAACAATTGGTTTATGACATGAACAATGAACGATTGGTTTTAGATTTAGATAATGGGACGGGTGTAATGTGATAAAAGCATGGTGGATATGCCGCTGGTACTTCCTATATATAAGTGTTTTTATCATGTTACATACGTGGCGTTATTCAAATCACTTGAAACAAAGGTTTTCAAACAATGATACGCAATGATTTTCAATAAAAGATATAAACCATACAAGGTTTCTTTAAAGACGATTTATGTAACACCCCAATCGCGTAATACAACAACACGCGGCGGAAATATCGGGGAGTCATGTTACACAATTGTTTAAGGATGACTAAAGCCCGTATGCATTCCTATGTGTAGCATGCTTGAATAGTCGAAACCTAAAACATATGTGAAAATGAGAGTCAGCATAAAAATGCCAGCGAATACATAGGTTGTTAGCCAAGTAAATGGCAAAAAGTTTGGTATTGCGATACGTTATTTTGGTTATAAGACTTGTGACAAAAGTGTTTTGTATATGGCAATATAATTATTACTAGGTAATTTTTATGCCATTGAAAATGTACTTTGATCTTTGTAAATTAGAAATTTGTGGTAAAACTTGTGAGTGTGTTATTAGAAATCCATTTAAGGATTAATTATAAAAACATTTAAATTGGTCATAACTCGCATGAGTACTATTAGAAATTAAATCAATGATTTATAATAATACTTGAATATCCTTTTTAAGAATCTATCATATGAACATATGGTAGATTCTACAAGGATTTGGATAATCGTCCATTGAATCAACTAAACATAAAATCTTAAAGTGATTAGGATAACGCAACAAGGGTATACAATAAGAACACTTATATATAGGAAGTACCAGCGGCGTATCCACCATGTTCTTATGGTACTACACTCGTTTCGTTATCTAAACCACCACTAACCACATAAACACATATCATCAACTTATCATCAATTTGTACATACGCATTAAAGTACACAATGAATCCACATAAAGGACTACCAATCAAGTACTTTCAACATCCCACAAGGATCTACTATAAAGATAGATAGATGCACTAGGGATTTGGTTTAGTCACATTGTCTCGTCACATTGTCTTGTCACTTACGCATTAAAGTACACAATGAATCCACATAAAGGAGTACCAATCAAGTACTTTAAACATCCCACAAGGATCTACTATGAAGATAGATAGATGCACTAGGGATTTGGTTTTTGTCACATAGAATCATTGAATCATAACATAATAAATCCTAATGGTGACTCGGGATAACGCTACGAAGGGTAATACAATAAGCACACTTATATATAGGAAGTACCAGCGGCGTATCCACCATGTCCTTATTTTATTACTCTAGTTTCGTTATCTAAGTCACCAACAAATTCTTCATATAAACAATAACAATCGTCTTGTAAAGTACTTCTTAAAATTCTTACTACAAAGATAGGTAGATTTAAGACTGTACTTCAATTATCCGAAAGAATCTACTATAAAGCTAGAAAGATTCTGCATGGATTTGTCTTGTAAAATGTCGTGTTTGCATAATAGGAATATCATACACAAAAAGCACTTAGTAAACCACATATATGCCATACATTGTGAAAAAGATTAATTACACATATGAATCACCCCAAAATAAGGATTGCGTATAGATCTTATTCCAAGGATAAAACAAAGCTCAAAGGATCGAGGGTTCAAGTGTTGAAATAGTTCCTAGTGTATCGGATACTATGTTAGCGTAACAGGGCATAAATCAAGGAATCGAACAGAATGAGGTATTGTAAACCAAATGAGTGTTGGAACTTATATGATATGGTTTAACAAAGCCTACATTCTGATTTGAAACCTATCCTAAGTGCTTATGGCACGTTATGACCGGTTAAGGTAGTTTATGCTACTTTAACGCGTCATTTGCGCAAATGCGCATTTGGACGGTCTAACTAGCCCTATGATAAGTATTATATGCCCTAACATGTTAATTTTTGTTGCATAATCAGTTTAGTGTCAACACTTTGGTTACATATGCTTAAAATGAAATTATGCGCAAAAAGGGCAATTTGGTCATTTTCCTAAGGCATATAAACTACCTATCATGCAACTAACTAAAGGAAGTGACCATAAGGTATAACCTCAGAAGGTTATTCCCTATACAACTATGGTCACCTAATGTGTTTGGTCGAATCCTAATGATCGATATGGTTTAACAATGCCTACATTCTGATTTGAAACCTACCCTAAGTGCTTATGGCCAGCTATGACCCGTTAAGGTAGTTTACGCTACTTTAACGCGTCATTTGCGCAAATGCGCATTTGGACCATCTAACTAGCCCTATGATACGTATTATATGCCATAACATGTTTAACTATGTTGCATAATCAGTTTAGGTGTCAACACTTTGGTTACATATGCTTAAAATGAAATTATGCGCAAAAAGGGCATTTTGGACATTTTCCTAAGGCATATAAACTACCTATCATACAACTAACTAAATGAAATGACCATAAGGTATAACCTCGGAAGTTATTCCCTATACAACTATGGTCACCTAATGTGTTTGGTAGGATCCTAATGATCGACCAAACGGGTTGGGTTCGAAAGTCTAAGCGGTTGTTTAGACCGCTTGACTTACGACCCTAAATAAGCACTAAACTAGAAGTGACGAGTTAACATGTTTAACTAAGTTAGAAAACGGTTTTGATATCAAAACAAAGTGTTTTGATATCCAAAAATATTTTTGACGCAAAATGCACATAAACGTGCATTTTACCGAAACTTTGACTCGTCACTACGACTAGTCAACGTGGTAATCAGTAGGTATAGTCGCAAGGGACTATAACCATCGTTATTATGCTCATGTTGCAAAGTTCAAACGAACTTTGACTTGAACAAATTCATGGTCAAAGCTGAAAGTGAAATATTGTTTGACTTTCTTGCTTGAAATAAATAAACTAGCATGAAAGAACACTTACAAGTGTTATAAGCTGGAAAAGGACTAAGAATGCTCAAGTATGAAGCCTCCAACTTAATTTGGTAGCCTCAGATCAGAGCAAGAGTGAAAAAGAATGAAGATGAGCAAGTTGTGGAGTTGAAGGTGCTTACTCTTTATAGCAAATGGAAGAGCATAGGATTATGCCTCGTGTTTGGAGTGTTTAGCAAGGCTTAATAGGATGATTACAAGTGTCTTGATCAGGTTCAAAGCTTGGGAAATACATAAACTTGGCCTCCACACAATAAAAACCATTGGCTGATGTGAAACTTGGTTATGGGGACTGCTTACGGACCGTAAAGGTCCAAGGCTTACAGTCGGTAAGCCTTGTGCAGGGGCTGAGTTTTCAAAAATGGCAGTTTTGGTCCCTGCAGCCTTTAAACTTGTTTTTTGACACGTTTAACCCCCGTTAACCCAATTTTAGGGTTTTAAAAGGATGTATAGGGGACTAGAAATATGCTCAAAATGTCATGGATGTCGGTTCGTTTAGCGGTACGATTGCCTTTTTTGGTTAATTACGACGAAACTCGAATGGATGCGAAAATGACCCAATTTACATAACGAATGGTATTTTTGCATTCCTATCACTAAAATACAATATTATAGTGATTACATAAATATTTGGATGTCCGGATATGGTCAGAACGTAAGATATGCACGAAGTTGCATACTTTCGCAGTTTTGATGCTTTTAGTCCCTGTGATCAAATAAGCGCATTTTCGCCTACCGAACCCCTCTCAAAACTTATTTCTAAGCTATGTTAAGGGTATTTAGGGTATGTTTGGCTTATGATGTTGTTCTGGAGTGTACGTTGTTGTGCGAATCAACAGACTTTTGCAGTTTGTCGCAAATAGTCCCTGTACTTGTATAAACATGTTTTCGTCGTCCCTAATCCCTTCGTAGCTTATTTCTAAGTCTGTAAAGGGTATTTAGGGTACGTGTAGTTTGTTTCCTCATCCTGGTGTGTACGTTGTGTTAAATGGATTACGTTTAAGCATCAGTTATCGAATTGCTTTCGAAGAAAAAGTTTTTGAAAGCCCGAAATATTGCACAAGGGTTACTGTCTCCCTACTTTAGGAAATTTCGTCCTGAAATTTATTCGAAGGAGACCGTAGAGTGTAATTGAAATGTCTGAAAGATAAGAAAATGCTAGATTCTAAAGATGTGGAGCATCATCTGGTGTTGGAAATTTTTGGGGATTCAAAATGTGATTTGGGATATTCAAAGTATCCTATGGTATTCAACCCTTTGAAACTTGTGAATCTTTAAAAGTGTGAATCAGTGTACAAAAATTGTTTGGCATGGCACTATGTTATACAAAGCTCTTAGTGTAAATCCTAGAAACAAAAGGGGGTGTACATTCAAGCCTTGTCCATACATACATGGTTTCTAACGTCCCACGAGATACATCCCATGTACCATGAGAATCTCATGCATAGGAGATGGTTCAACATCCTATGGCATCAAGATCGTCACCGTTAACACCATAATATACTCCCGGTCGGCTCGATTAGAGTCAATGAATGTACTCATTATCATCCATTGTAAATAACAAATACAAATAATCACATAATGGTCCAAGATAACATAAAATCTTCAAGTGATCCTGGTAACATTCTGAAGAATAACACAATAAGAACACGTATATATAGGAAGTACTATCGGCGTATCCACCGTGGTCTTATTGGTCATACCCTTCCTGTTACATAATCATTCTAGATTTTATGCCACCATCTTAACAAGGCTTATTATGATTCTTATGTGTCGATTCCCGTAATTAAGTGTGCACCCATAATTACGCGTTTCGTCAGATGGTCCACATAGCTCCTCTTGTTAAGTAAAGGGAAACAGATAATAAAGTCGAAGTAACATCTAAATCAAATAAACATCATGTTGATCTGTCAAATCGAATCGTGTTTTCATACTAGAAATGATAGCACTACTTTATGGTTTGCATAGAACAAATTTAGTAGTAGGTATTTCATTCTAGTACAAATGTTAATACATGTTTCATTCTAACCCAACTGGTTGTATGCAACATATACTGAACACGCATTGTCATCATAATGTAAGCATATCGAGAAATGTTTTCAAATCATGTGCTAGGTATGCTAAGTCATGATACTAGCAACTGTATTTGAAAATCGTATACTAAGTATGCTTGGTAGATATACGAAGTAAGATGTATTTGTAATCATGTATTATACATACTAGACAAACAAATCATGTATGTAATGCCATGATCACAAAATAGTAGTAACTTGCACATAGTATTCGTAGCGATCGTTTTGCCAAGTTCGTAGGAATGCACTAGAGTGCAATCATAGTATGCTAAATTACAAGATTTGGTTCCTAAAGAACGGAATCCTCAAAGTCGGCCTGTAGTTGTAATCACACATAGTGTATTCTCACTGGAATTTGTAATTGGAATACGAACAACAAGGATAAAGATAACCTTCTTGAAATTTATGCTGTCACTACAAAAATAATTGAAATATGTCCATTGTTTCTGAAAATAAACAGAAAATGTAGAGGTTCAAATGATCATAAGTGCTTGATCATCAGCTTGAGCCGCATTGACATTGAACACTCGTCCATAAGCATTGGCAAGCTTAGGGCAGTTTCGCTTGAAATGATTTAAATCACCACAACTGAAACATGCTCGATGGCGAGTCTGAGTAGGGGTAGCTCGATTCTGGACACGACAGGTCACAGCTAGATGTCCAAATAGACCACAGATTGTACAACGGCGGCAAGGAGAATTTGTTGCATGATGATAGTTAATATGAATGCACCGATTTTGCTTTCCATATTAAAATCCTTTAAAGGGTACTGAGTTTAGTGGAATTGGTGCAGGAATTGCAAAATTCTTTGAAGTCTTATGCTTCTTAGAATTTTTAGAATATTCAGCCTTTGTTTCCCTTGGTTTCTCCTTAGTAGTTTCAATGTTTCGTTTCTTGTCTCCCTTTCGAAAAAGTTTCCCTTTTCGAACCTGGGAGTTGGTTAGGGTTGCGGCTAATTCCTTAGCCTCCCTAAGCGTTGCATGTTTGCTGCCAGTGACAATATCTCAGACAAGATCAGGTAGGCCGTCAATCTATTTCTCAATGGGCCGATCCAAAGGTGTAACCATAGTGGGGCAAAATAGGCTTAACTGTTCAAATCGGACAGTGGAGGCACGATTTTCCCCACTATCTTGTTTTAGGTAATAGAATTCGGTTTCAAGTGCTCTTATTTCTCTTCTTGGATAGAATTCTCTCATCATAAGATTCTTGAATTCTTCCTACGTTTGTGCCATAGCTACTTCTGCACCTTTGTCTCTCATGACTCCGTTCCACCAAGTGAGTTCTCTCTTTTGGAAAACACTCGATGCGAACTCTACCTTGCACTTACTAGGACACTGAACATGGCGGAATGTGCTTTCTATACTCTCAAACCATTGTAGGAGCCCAGTTGCTCCTTCAGACCCATTAAATTTGAGTGGTTTCACCGAGTTGAACTGTTTGTAGTTGCAGGGGGCGATAACATTGTTGTTGTTTTGATCACTTGGGTCACAATGTCTGCGAGTACAGCAGCCAGATGCTGAACAATAAGTGCTTCCATTACTGCGATCCAAGTGGCGTCATGATGAGGAGGCATCTAACTGTAGCGAAATCAAATAAGTGAGATTCATAAAATTTTTATAAAGTTAAAACACCATAGTGATTTGAAAATCTTGACTTGGTATTTGTTCAAAAATCTTGTTCTTGTGCTTAGGAAAAATAGTGTTGTAGAATATGTTTTGGAAACTGTTTGAAAATAAACTTTTGACATATTTTTGGATGAGAAAATACAAACCAAGTTAATGGTTTGTGTTAAAATTTCTTTACCTTTTAAAAATATTTATTATTTTTTAGATAAAATTATTTTTATTTAAAATTTTAAAATAAGGAAACTTTGTGTGTGAAAATTCAAAATTTCTTATCCATAGGATAAAAATTTTGTGATTTTGAAAGACAAAAGATAATTTTTGAAAATGAAATGGGATTACAAAGTGTCATGAAATGAAATTGAATTTGTTTCGAATGTGTTGGATATAATCGTAACATATTACCGAAGGTAGTATGATGGAGTAGTGTCATAAGGGTTGTAGTGTTTAGTACTTGTTTGACATGGTCAAAGTTGATGGGTTTTCATAATATATCGAGAAGACATGCTTTAGCCTATAAGTGGACACTCACCCTAAGAGTTTCCAGGTAAGAGTGACTAGTCCGATAATGCGGATTTGTACGAACACTCTAGCCTTAGACAGAAAACTCGAGGTACATGCATCCACCCTTCCAGATTGCATGTGTTCATATTATTAAAACCCAAGATTTCGATGAAAAATGTTTGTGAAAAACATTCTAAGAAACCTTTTGATAAAATGTCTGTGATAAATGTATCGAGGAACATTTTGATGAAATAATTTGAGAAAATCATTTTTAAGAATACCTTAAGGCATAAAGCTTAAGGATTTAGGATAAATCATCTAAGGTTAGATGATTTGTAAATCATAGAGTTGTGGCACGAGTAAATATGAGGATGGATATTAGGAAAGAGATCCTAATACTACACATGTTTGTGTCCCTAGGAAGGTTATAGAGTAGGTTAAAGGCTTTCAATAACCTAATTCCCTATAACCAGTGCTCTGATACCAATTCTGTAACGTAATACAACAACACACGGCAGAAATATCGGGGAGTCACGTTACAAAATTGCTCAGCCACAACTGGTACTAAAATGTTTCATTATTGTTAACAATGTTTTCAATGCAAAGAATACATATAACTTTCTTTTGTTTAACGAAGACTAAAGCCCGTATGCATTCCTATGTGTAGCATGCTTGAATAGTCGAAACCTGAAACATATGTGAAAACGAGGGTCAGCATAAAAATGGCGGCGAATACATAGGTTTTGTTAGCCAAGTAAATGGCAAAAAGTTTTGTATTGCGATACGTTATCTTGGTTATAAAACTTGTGACAAAAGTTTTTTGTATATGGCAATATAATTATTGCTAGGTAATTTTCATGCCATTGAAAATGTACTTTGTAAATTTGAAATTAGTCGTAAAACTTGTGAGTGTGTTATTAGAAATCCATTTAAGGATTAATAATAACAACATTTAAATTGGTCATAACTCACATGAGTACTATTAGAAATCAAATCAATGATTTATAATCATACTTGAATATCCTTTTCAAGAATCTATCATATGAACATATGGAAGATTCTACAAGGATTTGGATAATCGTTAATTGAATCAACTAAACTTAAAATCCTAAAGTGATTAGGATAACTCTACAAGGGTAATACAATAAGAACACTTATATAGAGGAAGTACCAGCGGCGTATCCACCATGTTCTTATAGTACTACACTCATTTCATTATCTAAACCACCACGAACCACATAAACACATAATCATAAACTTATCATCAATTTGTACATACGCATTAAAGTACACAATGAATCCACCTAAAGGACTACCAATCAAGTACTTTAAACATCCCACAAGGATCTACTATAAAGATAGATAGATGCACTAGGGATTTGATTTAGTCACATTGTCTCGTCACATTGTCTTGTCACTTACGCATTACAGTACACAATGAATCCACATAAAGGAGTACCAATCAAGTACTTTAAACATCCCACAAGGATCTACTATAAAGATAGATAGATAGATGCACTAGGATTTGGTTTTTGTCACATTAAATCATTGAATCGTAACATAATAAATCCGAATGGTGACTCGGGATAACGCTACGAAGGGTAATACAATAAGAACACTTATATATAGGAAGTACCAGCGGCGTATCCACCATGTCCTTATTTTATTACTCTAGTTTCGTTATCTAAGTCACCAACAAATTCTACTTATAAACAATAACATTCGTCTTATAAAGTACTTCTTAAAAATCTTACTATAAAGATATGTATATTTAAGACTGTACTTCAATTATCCAAAAAGAATCTACTATAAAGATAGAAAGATTCTACATGGATTCGTCTTGTCAAATGTCTTGTTTGCATAATAGGAATATCATACACAAAAAGCACTTAGTAAACACATATATGCCATACATTGTGAAAAAGATTGATTACACATATGAATCACCCCAAAACATTTAAAAATGAAAAGAGGGGATCTATGTACTCGCCTGTGATTGCGTATAGATCTTGTTCAAATGATAAAACAAAGCTCAAAGGATCGAGAGTTCAACTGTTGAAATAGTTCCTAGTGTATCGGATAGAATGAGGTATTGTAGACCAAATGAGTGTTGGAACTTATATGATATGATTTAACAAAGCCTACATTCTGATTTGAAACCTATCCTAAGTGCTTATGGCCTGTTATGACCCGTCAAGGTACTTTACGCTACTTTAACGCGTTATTTGCGCAAATGCGCATTAGGACAGTCTAACTAGCCCTATGATAAGTATTAGATGCCCTAACATGTTTAGTTATGTTGCATAAGCGGCTTACGTGTCAACACTTTGGTTACATATGCTTCTAATGAAATTATGGGCAAAAAGGGCATTTTGGTCATTTTCCGAAGGCATATAAACTACCTATCATACAACCAACTAAATGAAGTGACCATAAGGTATAACCTCGGAAGGTTATCCCCTATACAACTATGGTCACCTAATGTGTTTGGTCGGATCCTAATGATCGACCAAACGGGTAGGGTTTGAAAGTCTAAGCGGTTATTTAGACCGCTTTACGACCCTAAATAAGCACTAAACTAGAAGTGACGAGTTAAACATGTTAAAACATGTTTAACTAAGTTAGAAAACTATTTTGATATCAAAACAAAATGTTTTGATATCCGAAAATAGTTTTGACGCAAAATGCACATAAACATGCATTTTGACTAGACTCGTCACTTCGACTAGTCAACGTGGTAATCAGTACGTATAGTCGCAAGGGACTATAACCATCGTGATTATGCTCACGTTGCAAAGTTCAAACCAACTTTGACTTGACCAAATTCATGGTCAAAGCTGAAAGTCAAACATTGTTTGACTTTCTTGCTTGAAATAAATAAACAAGCATGAAAGAACACTTACAAGTGTTCTAGGCTTGAAAAGGACTAAGAATGCTCAAGTATGAAGCCTCCAACTTAATATGGTAGCCTCAAATCAGAGCAAGATTGAAAAAGAATGAAGATGAGCAAGTTTGTGGAGTTAAAGTTGCTTGCTATTTATAGCAAATGGAAGAGCATAGGATTATGCCATGTGTTTGGAGTGTTTAGCAAGGCTTAATAGGATGATTACAAGTGTCTTGATCAGGTTCAAAACTTGGGAAATACATAAGCTTAGCCTCCACACAATAAAGCCATTGGCTGATGTGAAACCTGGTTCACATTAGCTACAGACCGTAAAGGTCCAGGGCTTACGGTCCGTAAGCCTTGTGTAGGGGCTGAGTTTTTAAAAATGGCAGTTTTGGTCCCTACAGCCTTTAAACTTTTTTTCGACGCATTTAATCCCCGTTAACCCAATTTTAAGGTTTTACAAAGATGTTAAAGTATAGGGGACTAGAAATATGCTCAAAAATGTCATGGAGGTTGGTTCGTTTAGCGGTACGATTGCGTTTTTTGGTTAATTACTATGAAACTCGAACGGATGCGAAAACGACCCAAATTACATAACGAATGGTATTTTTGCATTCCTATTACTAAAATACAATATTCTAGTGAATAAAAAAATATTTGGATGTCCGGATATGGTCAGAACGCAAGATATGCACCAAACTGCATACTTTCGCAGTTTTGATGCTTTTAGTCCACGTGGTCAAATAAGGGCATTTTCGCGAACCCCTCAAAACTTATTTCTAAGCTATGTTAACGGTATTTAGGGTATGTTTGGATTATGATCTTATTCCAGAGTGTACGTTGTTGTGCGAATCGACAGACTTTTGCAGTTTGTCGCAAAGAGTCCTTGTACTTGTATAAACATGTTTTCATCGTCCCTAATCCCTTCGAAGCTTATTTCTAAGTCATGTAAAGGGTATTTACGGTACGTGTAGTTCGTGTCCTCATATTGGTGTGTATGTTGCATTAAACGGCTTACGTTTAAGCATCGGTTATCGAATTGTTTTCAAAGAAGAAGTTTTTGAAAGACTGAAATTTTGCACAAGGGTTACAATTTACTACTTGGAATTACAAAATAAATGTTTTGGTCATGATTCATGGCTACAAGTCTTTTATAAAATATAACTAACCTGTTTTAGTTGGTTAGTTATCATTGCAATACCAAATACTATCTGATAACAAGGTTTTCAATAAACGACTCCAGTAGTCTGACGGGGTATTGCAATACATATTCATGGCCATGAATTTGACACACTCACAAAACCTATGTACTCGCCGGCATATTTTTTGCTCACTCGTTTTCACGTATGTTTCAGGGAACAATACTTGATGGTTTGATGCATGCACACATAGGAATGGACGCGGACTCTAGTGCCTTAAAGAAAGAAAGATAATAACTATGTTTATTTACTTTGTTTTTAATTCCAAAAGACAATGTAACGATGTTAATATTCAAATAAAATGAAACTTCAAAAACCATGTGTTGTTTTAACAATCTGTTAACGTGACTCCCTGACGTTTCCGCCACGGTTTGTTGTTTTGACGCGGTCGGGGTATTTCAGACTACAGGAGCAAAGGTTTTATCATAGTCAATGCCTTCTTCTTGTCTATAGCCTTGAACCACAAGCCTTGCTTTGTTCTTGACAACAATACACCTTTCATCAATTTTGTTCTTGAAGACCCACATTGTGCTAATTGGACATACATCCTTTGGTAGTGGTATAAGTTCCCATGCTTGTTGTGTTTTGAATTGAAAGAGCTCTTTTTGCATAGCTTCTACCCAACTGTTGTCTTTTAGTGCCTGTTGGTACTTGACAGGTTTCTGTGAGTGATAGAAAGCCAGCAAAAAGACAAATGTTTTAGGATTGGCTTCTTGTGAGCACTCCCTCATTGAGTTGCCAATGATTTGATCAGATGGATGACTTCTAAGGAAGATGAGATCTCCCTTATATGGAATGATGACATTTTGAGGTGAAGGCTGCAAATAGGAATCATCTGAGGTAACATGTGTTGACAATCTTGAAGTGCTAACATCTGTTTGAAATGGAGGTGGAGGTATGGGTTAAATGGTTGTGAATGTTGGTTGATTTTTGTTCATAGAGAATGGTCTTTTGTCAATAGTAGTTTAGTTTTTGAGCTAGCAGAGGTTTGTGGATCAACAATTGTTGAGCCAGTAGTGACATAGTTTTCATAATTGTTAAAATTTGCTCCTCTGATGGATTGATTGACTTTGAATTGTGGAAGCACACTGTCATATACATGATCTTGATGAGAAGATTATGATGTACCTACAAGGTCAGTCTTGATAGACACATCTTCAAATGTAATTTTTTCAAGATCAAACAGTTCAGCAGGATTTGCAGGGATTTTTAATGAAGAAAATTCATTGAACATTACATTCAAGGTTTCTTTAACACACTTGGTCCAAGAGTTAAAAACTCTATAGGCTTTAGCAGTGGTTGAGTATCCCAGGAAATAACCACAATCTAGTTTGGCTGCAAACTTTGAAATTTAATCTTTTAAATTTAAAATGAAACAATGGCAGCCAAAGACTTTGAAATATGAGATCAGAGGTTTTATTTTATAAAGAATTTCATAGGAAGTCTTTTGATGCCTGGAATTGATCAAAACTCTGTTCTGCACATAGCTAGCAGTGTTTACAGCCTCTGCCCAAAAAGACAAGGGTAAACCTGAGTCTGCAAGCATAATTCCTGCAGACTTAATTAAGGTCCTGTTTTTCCTTTCAACCACCCCATTTTGTTCTGGAGTCCTTGGGATGCTATATTGTCTAACAATCCTTTTTGATTCACAGAATGCATCAAACTCCTTATAACTAAACTATGTCCCATTGTCACTTCTAAATATATTGACTGGAAGGTTAAATTGCTTTTCAACTTGTTTAACAAAATTTTGCAAAATGCCAGCAGGTTTCATCTTTAGAGTGCATGAAAAATGTCCATGTGGACCTTGAAAAATCATATACAATGACAAGACATTATCTTTTCTTTTTTAGAATCGTGATTTTTACACGGCCAAACAAATCCATGTGTAGTAGTTGCAAACACTGGCTTGTTTTGGACTTTTCAATTGACTTGTAAGAACATTTATGTTGTTTTCCTTTTTAAACAGGAAACACCATGTTCTTCACAAGTGAATTGTTTTGAGGGTAAACCTCAGACAAGATTTTGTTTTGAGAGTGTGGTGATAGTTTTTAGATTTGTGTGTCCAAGTCTTCTATGCCATAACTCTGTCTCTTTGCTTGAAGCAACTGAGAACATGCATGCATTGGACATTGGACTATCCTTCAACATATCCACCACATACACATTGCCACTCCTATGAGCAACAAGTGGTGCTTTACTCTTAGCAATGATTTGATCAATCTTTGTAACAACTTCTGGTCCTATAATTTGACATGTTTTCTTTGTAAATAAGGATTCGTATCCATTGTCACTCATTTATGAGACACTCAAAAATTTGAATTTTAGATTATCAATGAGATTAACATGTTCAAATTTGAGTTTCCAGCTTGAACGATCCCTGACCCCAACACTTTCCCCTTTGAATTGTTACCAAAGGATATATCACCCCCTCCATGTGCCATGAAATCTTTGAGTAGGGCTCTACATCCTGTCATGTGCCTGGAGCTTTCACTATCTACATACCATAATCTGTCAAGGCAAGTAGAAGCTCCCTGCACATTTAGTAAACAATTAGTTAGGTGGGTTTCCAAAGCTAAAATGGCTTTGGATGGGGCCACTGATTGTCCAATCTCAAATTCAGTAGAATGGATAATGGTTAGATCAGGTTTTTGTAACCACTGTTGTGACCCATTTCCAGTCAGATGTTGGTAACCATGAGGATGCCTATTTACTCTTGGCTTTGAGGTTTTTTAACTCTCAAAACTAGGAGGAACCTTTTAATATACAGGTTGGCCATACCCTCTTGGATACCTTTTGCAGGTGGTGCATCTATCATTTGTACCTCTCTAGAGCGGAGGTTTTGTTTAGTGCTTTGTTAACAGATGTTTCAATAGATTTAAAGGTCTGCTTTGATTTATTTCTAGCAGAGCTTGAACTTGATTCTCAAGAGTTTTTGATTTAATCTCTTTTACCTTGATGTCAAAGGTTTGAAGGTAGACACACTCTTGGGTTACGTGGTTTGTTTTACCACAGATAATGCATTTTGAAGAATTTGGGATCACACAAGTTTTGTTAGTATCATAAGCTTTCAAAAGAAAACAGTTTTGAGTGACATGATTTCTTTTCTCACAAAAATCACAAAACAGGTTTTTGATCTTTTCTTTCTTCTTCCCTTTCTCCGACTTCTTTTCAGCAGACATTCTAACATCTGCTGGAAGATCCTTGATAGGGATTACCCTTGCCTTTGGTGCTTTGACACCATCAATGGTTGAAAAGTCCAATGGCTTGAAATTTTCAAGAATGTCACACTCATCAGACCATGTGGGTTTAAATTGATATTTCTCAACTTCCTCAAAAGTTGAGGATCCCTCATGTTTTCCTAAAATGATGGTGTTTCCATTTGTATCAGTGACTTTGATCTCTTCACCAGCCAAATTTGTTGGGACAATTTCGACCACCCCATATTCATTTACAGTAACATTTTTAGAAACTTGGTCATTTTTCCTGAAACCTATGCCAAATTTTATGTTACTTTTGATCTGGTTTTCAAGCATGACCTCATAACCTTTACAAAATTCTACACACTTCTCACAAGTGATCTGGGTAGGTTCCAACTCCTTTTTGCAAAGTTGATATTTCTCTATAATAGTTTGGAGTTGATCCTTAGTTATGCTTGCTTCATGTTTTAAACCACGGTTTGTTGTTTTTACGCGGTTGGGGTGTTTCAGACTAAGGAGCAAAGGTTTTATCATAGTCAATGCCTTCTTCTTGTCTATAGCCTTGAACCACAAGCCGTGCTTTATTCTTGACAACAATACACCTTTCATCAGTTTTGTTCTTGAAGACCCACATTGTGCTAATTGGACATACATCCTTTGGTAGTGGTATAAGTTCCCATGCTTGTTGTCTTTTGAATTGAAATAGCTCTTTTTGCATAGCTTCTACCCAACTGTTGTCTTTTAGTGCCTCTTGGTACTTGACAGGTTTCTGTGAGTGATAGAAAGCAAGCAAAAAGACAAATGTTTTGGGATTGGCTTCCTGTGAGCACTCCCTCATTAATGTTGCCAATGATTTGATTAGATGGATGAATTCTAAGGAAGATAAGATCTCCCTTATATGGAATGATGACATTTTGAGGCGAAGGCTACTTATGGGAATCATCTGAGTTAACATGTGTTGGCAATTTTGAAGTGCTAACATCTGTTTGAAATGGAGGTGGAGGTATGGGTGAAATGGTTGTGAATGTTGGTTGATTTTTGTTCATAGAGAATGGACTTTTGTCAACAATGGTTTGGTTTTGTGAGCTAGCAGAGGTTTGTGGATCAACAATTGTTGAGCTAGCATGACAGAGTTTTCACAATTGTTAAAATTTCCTCCTCTGATGGAATGATTGACTTTGAATTGTGTAAGCACACTGTCATATCCATGATCTTGATGAGAAGATTATGATGTACCTGCATGGTCAGTCTTGATAGACAATGTAATTTTTTCTAGATCAAACAGTTCAGCAGGATTTGCTGGGATTTTTAATGAAGAAAATTCATTGAACATTACATTCAAGGTTTCTTCAAAACACTTGGTCCAAGAGTTAAAAACTCTGTAGGCTTTAGCAGTGGTTGAGTATCCCAGGAAATAACCACAATCTAGTTTGGCTGCAAACTTTGAAATTGAATCTTTTAAGTTTAAAATGAAACATGGACAGCCAAAGACTTTGAAATATGAGATCAGAGGTTTGATTTTATAAAGAATTTCATAGGAGTCTTTTGATGCCTGGGATTGATCAAAACTCTTTCTGCACATAGAAAGCAGTGTTTACAGCCTCTGCCCAAAAAGACAAGGGTAAACCTGAGTCTGCAAGCATAGTTTCTGCAATTCAATTAAGGTCCTGTTTTTTCCTTTCAACAACCCCATTTTGTTCTGGAGTCCTTGGGATGCTATATTGTCTAACAATCCCTTTTGATTCAAAGAATGCATCCAACTCCTTATAACTAAACTATGTCCCATTGTCACTTCTAAATATATTGATTGGAAGTTCAAATTGCTTTTCAACTTGTTTAACAAAATTTTGCAAAATGCCAGTAGTTTCATCTTTAGAGTGCATGAAGAATGTCCATGTGAACCTCGTAAAATCATATAAAATTTGACAAAACAGTATCTTTCCTTTTTTAGACTCATGATTTTTACAGGGCCAAACAAATCCATGTGCAATAGTTGCAAACACTGGCTTGTTTTGGACTTTTCAATTGACTTGTAAGAACTTTAATGTTGTTTTCCTTTTAAACAGGAAACACAATGTTCTTCACAAGTGAATTGTTTTGAGGGTAAACCTCAGACAAGATTTTGTTTTGAGAGTGTGGTGATAATTTTTAGATTTGTGTGTCCAAGTCTTCTATGCCATAACTCTGTCTCTTTGCTTGAAGCAACTGAGAACATGCATGTATTGGAC
This sequence comes from Scalesia atractyloides, assembly GCA_947069175.1. Classification (NCBI taxonomy): domain Eukaryota; kingdom Viridiplantae; phylum Streptophyta; class Magnoliopsida; order Asterales; family Asteraceae; genus Scalesia; species Scalesia atractyloides. The sequence continues at coordinate 71,575,867 of CAMTDV010000014.1, forward strand.
ATTGGATTATCCTTTAACATATCCACCACATACACATTGCCACTCCTATGAGCAACAAGTGGTGCTTTACTCTCAGCAATGTTTTGATCAATCTTTTTAACAACTTTTGGTCCTATAATTTGACATGTTTTCTTTGTAAAGAAGGATCCGTATCCATTGTCACTCATTTGTGACACACTCAACAATTTGAATTTTTGATTATCAATGAGATTAACATGTTCAAATTTGAGTTTCCCAGCTTGAACAATCCCTGACCCCAACACCTTCCCCTTTGAATATTTACCAAAGGATATATCACCCCCTCCATGTGCCATGAAATCTTTGAGTAGGGCTCTACATCCTGTCATGTACCTGGAGCCTTCACTATCTACATACCATAATAGGTCAAGGCAAGTAGAAACTCCCTGCACATTTAGTAAATAATTAGTTTCGGTGGGTTTCCAAAGCTAAAATGGTTTTGGATGGGGTCACAGATTGTCCAATCTCAAATTCAGGAGAATGGATAGTGGTTCGATCAGGTTTTTGTAACCACTGTTGTGACCTATTTCCTGTCAGATGTTGGTAACCATGAGGATGCCTATTTACTCTTGGCTTTGAGTGTTTTTTTTTAACCCCCATAACTAGGAGGAACCTTTTAATATACAGGTTGCCGTACCCTCTTGGATACCTTTTTGAAGGTGGTGCATCTATCACTTGTACCTCTCTAGGAACAGAGGTTTTGTTCAGTGCTTTGGTAATAGATGTTTCAACAGATTTAAAGGTCTGCTTAGATTTATTTCTATAGAATTAAACTTTGATTCTCAAGAGTTTTTGATTTAATCTCTTTTACCTTGATGTCAAAGGTTTGAAGGTAGACACACTCTTGGGTGATGTAGTTTTTTTTACCACAGATGATGCATTTTGAAGAATTTGGGATCACACAAGTTTTATTAATATCATAAGCTTTCAAAAGAAAACAGTTTTGAGTGACATGATTTCTTTTCTCACAAAAACCAGAAAACAGGTTTTTGACCTTTTCTTTCTTCTTCCCTTTCTCCGACTTCTTTTCAGCATACATTGTAACATCTGCTGGAAGATCCTTGATAGGGATTATCCTTGCCTTTGGTGCTTTGACACCATCAGTGGTTGAAAAGTCCAATGGCTTGAAATTTTCGAGAATGTCACACTCATCAGACCATGTGGGTTTAAATTGATATTTCTCAACTTCCTCAAAAGTTGAGGATCCCTCATGTTTTTCTAAAATTATTATGTTTCCATTTATATCAGTGACTTTGATCTCTTCACCAGCCAAATTTGTTGGGACAATTTCAACCACCCCAGATTCATTTACAGTAACATTTTTAGAAACTTGGTCATTTTTCCTGAAACCTATGCCAAATTTATGTTACTTTTGATCTGGCTTCAAGCATGACCTCGTAACCTTTACAAGATTCTACACACTTCTCACAAGTGATCTAGGTAGGTTCCAACTCCTTTTTGCAAACTTGATATTTCTCTATCATAGTTTGGAGTTGATCCTTGGTTATGCTTGCTTCATGTTTTAAACTACTGATTTCACCTTTTTAATTGTAACAAAAGCAATTATACATTTCTCTGAACATAGATCTTTAAGGATCTGAGGTGATACCTTAGCAGCAGCCATCATGGCACAGTCACAATCACCTTCACACACACTGGTATCCCATGGATCAGATAGAGTTTTCACATCTTCATCAACGTTCTCTTTTGTAACCATAGTTTCATCATGAACTTCAGACACATCAGATTTAGACACTTCTTCAACATATTAATCACCTTCAACTATTGTGTCTAGAGCCATAAAGCAAAAATGTTTTCTAAATCATTTTTGGCTACTAGAGCAAAGTTTTCATCAGTTAATTCCTCAAGCAAGCTACTCCAATCAACAAAGCCTTGTGTGAAAAATCTTTGTTGGTTAACCTATATCGGAGCAGTGGTTTGAGTAACTTGAGTGACATGAGGTGCAGGTTGCACATGCACTTGAGGGGATGGTGGTTGAACATTCTGAATCTATGGAACACTGGTTTGAACATAGCGTACATGAACAGTGGCAGCAGGGTGTGCAAAATGAGCAGTGCTTTGCATTTGAGGGGCATGGGTATATTGGAATAATGAGCATTGCTTTGTGTGTGTTGAGGTCTAGGGCCAGGGTGTGTCACAATAGGTCCAGATGTTTTAGATCTGCATTCCCTAGCAAAATTTCCTAGTCCATTACACTTTTAGCACTTAATTTTTTATTTATCCAGCCCAACCTTAACCCCCCCCCCCCCCCCCCCGCAATGCAACCCTGGAATTTTTTGCCAGTTCTTTATAAAACTTGCTAGCTCTAACACTTAGTAGAGCCAGCTGGTGCAAAATGTCCATTTCTTCTAAATCAGATGGTTCAAAGTGTTGAAGATCATTCAACTCAAAGGATAGATTGTCAGAGGTTTGGCTTTCCCCATAGAAGCAAAAGCATAGTTGGGTGAGTAAGAATCAGAGTTGAAGTTTCCACCAGAAGTTATATCAATGAAACTATCATAACTCCGATCCTTACCACTGGGAGATCCCTCTTCTTGGCCTAAAAGAGTTGTGCTACAAAAAACATAGTCATCAGGCATTTTTCCAGATTCTTGTAGCTTCTTTTTCTGTTCAACTCTCTCTCACGAAAGCTCTGATACCAATTTTTAGGATCTTCGGTTTCAGTTAGTTGTGATTGTTTGATAAATGATTGATGAAAGAAGATAAAAACATAGTGAATTTACAGCGAAAATAAAACTTTGTATCACAACTAATGGAAGATTGTTTTGATCATCAATAAGATACCCATGACGAAACCAGGTACCCCTTAATTGGTCCTAAACTTTAAGTCATGCTTAAAACAATAATTGTGCGTAAACTTTGCAAACTTGTATGACTTGTGTGCTATGCTGGGCAATCGTTATTATGTCTCAGAGGAATTCGAGAGCAAAACATGTTAACATGACACTATTAAGGACCAACGATGCGAGGTTGGTGTCCTTAGCCTTGAACAACGTGTTAAACGGAGACTTGACGTTTAACAGCGCATTAAACCTTTGACGTTGATTATTAGGTTATCGGTAGCATTATTTAAGATTGCGAGTTCCAGAAACAACTTAGTTTTGTGCCATACACTGTGACATAGGTTTGAAGTTAATCGAAGCCCGGGCACGCAAAACGAAGCAGCTTCCCGGTTAGGGAAACGCCATCGTTTCAGGCATAACATAAGGCAACCAAATGTGCAAGGAACGATCGATCAAGCTTAATAACACTTAAACTACCCTAATACGAGACTTCTATGATTAAAATGTAATTGGGTTCGGATTTCGAGACGGTTAGCACGTTTTTTAAAACCGAGTCTTTTGACAGTAAGAACGCGAACAGAGCCCGTTTCGCAAATCGAGAACGCGTTTGGGGCCTGAAAACGAACCTAAACGCAACACGGAAGATAAACATCATCTTTTAGCACGTAATACGAACACTGGTGTCCCCATGGGACCCACCCCTAAACCGCCCCCTTTATTTAAACATAAAAATTGTTTTTTTTTCCTTTTTAATTCAAAGAAAAACCCACAAATTCCTAAAAATTCTACCATAACCACACTTGAACCAGATGATCATCTTCCAGTTCTTCACTAAATGAAGGTACTTTAATGAGTTTCAAGTGGTTTTGATTGATATTTCTCGATTAAACGCGATTTATACCGGAAAAACTCGTTTTAATCCATGAAATTTGGAAGTTTAAACAAGTTTATGGGTTGAATAAGAACACCTTTGGAATTCCCAGGTGTTATATGGCAGCCATGGTCACAAATCTTTGGGTTTAATACCCTAATCAACACCTATTCGACAAAAATCGCATAACTATTCGATTAACCAAAAACCAATGAAATAAAGCTTGATTGATCTAAGTTCTAGCATATTTGGATTGTACTTGATGTGTAGGTACTGAATATAGCTCATACACCATTTTTAAATCAAGAAAACCCTGCGAAACGAAGCCTGCGCTAGGTATATCGCCCGAAAACCGAATCTAAAGTAGGTAGATTATTGTTTTGACTATAACTTCGTCCGTGAAACTTGGATTGAGCTGAAATTTGGTGTGGTGATGTGGAGTATTGTCAGGAAGGTTCATGTAAAATTTTAGAATTTTTCGAATTTTCTACAATTTTTGGTGAATTTTTAACTGTTTTACCAAAAGAAGTTGGAAAAATTATCAAACGAATTCAATAAATCACCAAATTTTACAGCGACACTAAGCAACATATGGGGAATTTTCTGAGAGGATTCAGAGTCCATTGGTTGAGTTTTGGTCTGGGTTAAAAAATCCGCGTTTTTGTAAGTTTTCGGTAGCCGGGAACGCACCGAAACGAAATTGAAAAAATCTCAAATTTTTGTAAGAGGTCCCTGGACATGTAAACAATGTTCTTTGAATAAATATTGTTTTATAAATAATTTATTTAAATAAGGAAAAGACCAAAATAAATTCCCAAATTATTTTTCCAATAATCTACAGATTTTTATAGACTTGTATAAAAATTTACAGATATTTATTCATATTATATATTAAATAGGAATATATGGATTTAAAAATGATTCAATTTCGGCAGTTTATCGTATAACGAACCTGCCAGAACTGGTAGTCTGACCCAACCCGACAAATACTAAAACTGGAACACCGGGAGTATTCCAAGAGAGTCCCGGGCAAATTAGGCACTATGGGAGTGTCCTAAGACAGTTCGGGAGAATTCCTGACGGTGAAAACGGAAACTCAAATTTGGGCAACTTAGACTCCCCAAACACTCAAACTCCCTTAATAAAAAGTTAATCATTCTTAAATGATAACATATTGGCACTATTGGTATTCTGTACCATTATCCGAACACGTTAAACTATTCACTTTGGCTGGCATGCGAAACGGTACCCGAAGCCAAACTGAAAACTAATACTACCCTGACATCCATCACCATACCAGTGTCCTATAGATTCAATCCGGAGTGAAAAACTCCTGACCAGATCCAAGCTATAACCATTACCAACTTAGATACTGAGTTGAGTCCATACTGGCATGTGCGAAATTAAAGTTGATCCAGTGGCTAGATCACCCGTTTGTTGAGACTCCTACTTACACAGTGAGTTTCACTTCCCCGCTTTTGAATTATTTTACTGTTTTATGGGAAATTGCATGTTACAAACTGTGTTGATTATACCAAGTTGGGAGTGAGTTTCACTCCACCACTTTCAACTGTGTTACTGTTTTCTGGAATTACTTGCATGTTACGAAACTGTATAATTGCACCAATTTGTGAGATGTGAATTATCTAACACAGGAACTACCTCCCCTCTACAAGTGATTAGCGTAAGCCGTGGGCAGTTGATAGTACTATTGGTCTGACAAACTCAGTTGCTCCAGGCAGTGTCTAGGTGACATTGTGTGTCGGTGACTAGGCAACTGCACGCGTCTTGAACTCAGTTATGTTGTTAGACATAACTGCAGGGGAACATTGAACTTTATATGACTTAGTGCTGGGATGACGTGCTTGTCTTGACACGGCCTAGTGGGGAAGTGTCTGCAGTGACACGACCCGGTGCGATGATGTGTCTGGGTGACACGGAGTGACTATGACAGGTCAAGGTTTCACTTGTGTCCTCGTGTAATTCCATCTGTGACGGTTACTGTGACCCGTGCATTTAAACTTGTTAATACATATGGTTCCACAATACTAAACCAGTGGAACTCACGCAGCGTTTAGCTGACCCTTTTCAAAACTAACATGCATTTCAGGTAAAGCAAAGCAAGAGTAAAGAATGTGTGTGTGGATGGCTTGGATAGTAAACTGTAGAGAATAAGAGCTGTAGTAGCTCGTAGTACCGTACTTGAACTGGGGGTTGTAATATGATATTAGTAGTATGTTGTAACCGAGGTTCTCCTGTTTATAATATCATGTTTTAAACTATGGAGAATTACCACGTGTCTGCCGCACCCTGCATTTCTCTTCCGCTACGAGTCGGGGTGTGACAGAAGATGGTATCAGATCCTTCGGTTATAGCGAACTAGGTATCCCTGAAGAACCTAGACTATAATCCTAAGTTAGTCTCCACATGCTGAGAACCTCTAGAAACTGAGTAGTATGGCTATTACCCGGAAGCTTTGGTGGGGGTAATAAATTATTGTGGTCCGGAACACCATAATTTATCTGTTCATACTTGGGAGTTCTGGGAACGTCATTGAGATAGGACAGAAATCCGTATACTAACGTCACCAACCATTAATAATTTTTTAAATCTTAAAATCAAAATTAGGTGCAATACGTACTTATGTGTATATTTGTTGAATGTTGAGTTTAGTATTCCAGTCAGTCAAATCAGCGTTGTGTGTAGTTTTCTTTTTTACCGGTAGCATGTTGCATCGTTCGAGTCACCAAAATACTCCGCATATGGTGACCGATCCTGAGGAGGATCCGCTGACACCCCTTTGACATCGAGCAAGGAGCCAGATCTCTCTAGTTACTGTTGCGGTCTTTACCCACCCAGACCTCGTACTAGGCGCGAGGGAGAAACCTCGAGCGCCTACCGTTCCCTACCTCACCACCTGACAAGCTCCTCGGAGCATAGTCATACCCCAGATGTTTCTATAGCAGCAGGACCTATTCCTCGGAGCCCTACTCCCGCCACGGGGCATTGGGAGTGGGAGCCGGTGGCACCTAGGTTACCTACACCAGAGACTCCCACTGACCCTTATACTCCTTCTTCCCCGAGCACTTACTCGCCTTCTTTATCTAGCCCTCTTGAGATACCCACCTTTGGCCTCCGACAGACGGCTCGTCGGAGGGTACTTACACCTGTACCTGTGTTCACACCACCCGTTTCCCCTACTCGTCCGATACCCGTACCCATAGGGATCCAGCAGCATTTTACCGCCCATTTTCTGACACCACCTCGGGAGGACCCTTCCCCGTTTCACACTTACGAGCAGGTGGCCTTTCCCAGCCATTTAGAGAGTCCTCCTCACCCGTCTGGGGCATTCCCGTTCCTCCTTAGGAGGTGCCTGCTCCCATCATCGAGAGCACCTTGATGGGGTTTCTGTTTGAGCAGATTTCATTGTTTCGGATGGCACGGGATGAGGATGAGCAGCAGAGGAGGTCGATGGGAGACTATCTGATCGTCTTACAGCAGGCGATCATTGCCTTACAATAGGGCATGGGATATGTTCATCATGAGCATGATCATTTCCGTGCGTTGGTATACGGATGTATCGGTGCCATTGTAGGTTTGGTAGCAGGTCTTGGAAGGTTGGCATGGTGGATGTGGCATTCGTAGTATGGTTTCTTTCTAGTATAGAAATAGAGGTGATGTATCTTTTGTACATCCTACCAAGCACTGGGTTATACCCATGTCGAGGTGGTGATGCAGTCATAATTTTTTCACGTCTTCCTAGTTAGTACGTTCGTTTGCATCGAGTCTGTACATCACTTTGGTGACATGTTTGACAGCATATTTAAGCACTGGCCCTTACGGGTTAAGTCTATGTGCAAATTTTGACGCTTGTATGATGATGATATTACATATATATATGACGATGCTTTTGACTATATGTGTCGTCGACTCATGTGTGTTATGAAGTGTGCGATGTATTTTAACTGGATATGTGATAGGTGTTAACTGGATACGTGACATTGATACATATACATCTATTGTCTATAATAGAATGGCCCCAAAACGCGCACCATAGATGACTGAGGCAGAAATTGCGCAAATGATACCGCAGCAACTCCAAGCTATTATTCCCATGATTGCGGCGCAGGTTAGCGCCAGTATTAATGCTAACCCGCAGCTGAATCCGCAACCCGGACCGGTAGGTCAAAACGATAACAAAAATAATGGTAGGCTGGTTTGCACATATAAGCATTTCATGGAATGCAAACCAATGGAATTACATGGTACTGAAGGACCAAATGGGTTTGAGAAATGGATCGAGAAGTCAGAATCGGTACTTAACATAAGCAATTGTCCCGGTTATTGCACAGTTAAGTATACAACTTGTACCTTTACCGACCATGGTTTAAACTGGTGGAACACTATTGTTCAATCTCGCGGAAAGGATGCGATTAATGCTATGACTTGGGATGATCTTAACGTACTGATGAGGGAAAGGTTATGTCCAACCCATGAAATTCAGAAGCTCGAACATGAGTTTTAGAACCTGCAGATGCAAGGTGCCGACCACGCAGGTTACACAAATCTCTTCAATGAACTAGCACGCATATTGCAGACATGGTCCGACCGGAGCCCAAGAGGATTGAAAGGTATTTCTAGGGACTGGCCCCAGAAGTGAGGAATATTATTAACTCGGTGGAATATCTGACCATGCACGAGGTGGTAGCCAGGTCAGGTACTATTACGTATGACATGGTTAGGCGAAAGATTTTAACGATGCCTAGAGAGCAGGCCGGGAACAAACGAGAAGCCCAGAGAGCAGTCACGCCAGGGCAGCAGCACCGAAGAGGGGGAGAGCCACCAGCCAGAGCTATGCCATGACTACCCCCACGGGAAACTTCGACGGCTACAAGGGAAAGGCCCCAAAGTGCAATAAGTGCGCTTTCCACGACTCTGGTACATGCCAAGCAGTGATATGCTCGAAGTGTCATAACAATGGGCATTTTGCCAAAGCCTGTAAGGTGGCCGTGGAACCAAATCCCAAACCAACTCGTTTCGAACCCCTAGGCCTCAACCTCTTCAGCAGCGACCCCGACAATCAACCCAACATGTTACTTATCCCCATGCATGCTTTGGATGTGGTAGCCCGGAGCAGTTTCGTAATAGTTGTCAGAAGTTAGCCCAGCAGATGGCAGGAAGGAATACCCAGAACCAAGCGTCTACCTCGAATGCAGCTCGAGGTCGTGCCTTTGTCATGGGACCTGGTGACGCACGCCGGGATCCCAATGTGGTTTTAGGTACGTTCCTCGTTTCCAATCAATTTGATTCAATGTTATTTGGTACGGGAGCCGATAGAAGTTATGTGTCGATTGCATTTTTGCCACTCTTGAATATGCCTGCTATTGACCTGAAATAACCCCATATCGTCGAATTTTCCAGCGGGAAACTGATTACCAGTCGCCAACTTATTGTTAATTGCCCTATAACCCTTAACGGTTACCAATTTACTATCGACCTTTTACCAATAGAATTGGGTAGTTTTGATATCATCATATGAATGGACTGGCTGTCCAACCAACGTGCGGAAGTAGTTTTGTGAACAAAAAGGTTGTGAAAATTCCTTTATCCCCCACGGATGCAATTATGGTACAAGGAGAGAAGTTAGGTGCCACGCTGAACCTCATATCTCACCTCAAGGCGTTGAAGTGTATACGATAAGGATGTGACGTGTTTTTGGCCAGCGTCACGACCAAGGAACCAGCCGAGAAGCATATTGAAGACATCCCGGTAGTATGTGAATACCCTGATGTGTTCCCGGAGGAATTGCCCGGATTGCCGCCTAATCGGCAAGTCGAGTTTCTCATCAACTTAATACCGGGAACGACACCCCTTGCCAAAGCCCCTATCGTCTTGCATCGTCCGAGATGCAAGAACTATCGACACAGCTGCACAAGTTACTGGATCAGGGTTTCATCTGTCGTAGTTATTCCCCCTGGGAGCCCCAGTTTTTTTTGTGAAGAAGAAGGACGGTAGTTTCCGAATGTGTATCAACTACCGAGAGTTGAACAAGGTTACTATTAAGAATCGTTACCCTCTTCCAAGAATCGATGATTTTTTTATCAGCTACAAGGAGGTCCAAGAGGACGATATTCGGTCAGGTTACCATCAAGTGAAGGTCCAAGAGAACGATATTCCTAAGACAACGTTTCGAACTCGTTATGGCCACTACGAATTCCTGGTTATGCCTTTTTGGTTAACCAACGCACCTGTGGTATTCATGGACCTCATGAACCGAGTATGTAAACCGTGCCTTGACAAATTTGTCATCGTCTTCATCGACGATATCTTAATCTAGTCCAAGAGTAAGGACGAGCACGAGCATCACTTACGCGCTATCTTGGAGATACTACGGAAAGAACAACTGTACACTAAATTGTCTAAGTGTGACTTTTGGTTGCAAGCCGTGCAATTTTAAGGACATGTGGTGGATCAATATGGAATTCATGTAGATCCAAGAAAGATAGAAGCGGTCAAGAATTGGCATGCGCCGAAATCTCCAATAGAGATTCTCCAATTCTTGGGACTGGTAGGATATTACCGTCGCTTCATCGAAAATTTCTCTAGTATTGCTCAATCTTAACTGCATTGACGTAGAAGGATAGAAAGTATGAATGGGGTGAGGATTAGGAAACCGCTTTCCAGCTGTGAAAGAAAAAGTTATGTGAGGCCCTAATCCTGACGCTACCCGAAGGCAATGACGACTTTGTCATATATTGTGACGCATCACGACAAGGGCTTAGATGTGTCCTTATGCAAAGGAATAAAGTAATTGCTTACACCTCTAGGAAACTTAAGGTGCACGAAAAGAATCACATGACGCATGATCTGGAAGTTGGAGCAGTTATATTCGCAGTAAAGATTTGGAGACATTATTTATATGGTACCAAGTGTACTATATACTCCGATCACAAAAGCCTCCAACATATCTTCGACCAAAAGGAATTGAACATGAGGCAGCGTAGATGGGTGGAATTGTTAAACGATTACGACTGTAAGATAAAGTACCACCCAGGGAAAGTTAAAGTGATAGCAGATGCACTAAGTTAGAAAGATCGCATTAAACCCCTTCGAGTGAGAGCCTTGGGAATGATTGTGCAGACAAGTCTGATGGATCAAATCCGGAATGCACAGATGCAAGCCCTGGGAGAAAGTCAGTTACCCGGCGAAGGATAGCACGGGAATGAGAAAGATTTTGTGAGGAAAACGGACGAGGTATTGTATTTCAGGAATCGGGTATGGATTCCTGCAAATGTGGAACTAAGGCAATTATTAATGGACGAGGCTCATAAATCGAAATATTCGATTCACCCTGGTACAGATAAGATGTACCACGACCTTAAAGGATTTTATTGGTGGCCGGGAATAAAAAAGGACGTGTAACATCCGTCAAAAACCGGATTTACCAAACCCGCTCCGTTTATTAACCGAACAATCAGTTAAAAATTTCGTGCGTATTTAATGCCCAACTTAATTTTAAACGATACATAATTAATAAATATATTGGAATATATAATTTATATTTGAAAATGTATTAAAAATAATGAAATAAAAATAAATTAATGCTGCCGGGTTTCGAACCCGGTCAGCCAGCAATTTCAATAATGACTTAACTTCCAACCATCCAACCACTGCGCCACTTGTGTTTCTTGTTCATTAATGGAAACAATTAATACATATCATAAGTCTCGAATTCAAAACTGACGCGCCCAAATCCGTTGACGCCAGAAAATCCGACGATTTTCGTTAAACGGCGTCGGTTACCTTTGACTCAACGTAAATATTAACAACGACGTCGGTTATAATTGATGTCCAGTCCGCGATACAAGTCATAACCGCCCGGAAAATTTCTAACCGACGAATCAAGACGGAAAACGGACTAAATTCGTCGATGTCCTGCCCTATAAATACCCCCTCTAACCTTTGTTAGCTTTTTCGCTCACAATCACACTCTATCCCGACGTAATTCCACTCGCCGGAAAACCGAGCCTTTCACCTCTGTGCCTTACTGAACACCCAGAGCTCATACCGAAGCCACCCACACTCATCTCAAGCTCCCTGAAGACCCTCTGCCGCAGGACACACGTTGCCGGAATAACTTGCTATCACCGGAGTTCCGCCAGCGAAACAGAGGAGCCACTGTTCGGTATATCTTACACTTAACCTCTCATTCTTTTTATTTATCTCACCTGTAATTAACCGCAACACACTAAAAGAACATGATTAAATCGACGAACCAGTCGGACTCCGTTTCTGGTCAAGTCCAACAAAGAAGACGAAGTATCAATTGTATATATGTTTAATTAAAATCAAGATATATCTCGGGTTAGACACACAGTCCAGCGGTGGACTGTGTGCAAATAAAACACGCTTACGTCCCGAGTTCGATACTTGTCCCACGCACACTCGCCTTAATAAAAATGTTCCTTTTTTTAACTGAACCGGATTCATTTCACATAGATGTTAAGTTTAATAAAAACCGGAATAATAATCAAGATAGACACACAATCCAGTGGTGGACAGTGTGAATGTTTAAAGCACACGTCACCAGTTCGAGTCCGGACTACCGCACCGGTTCGGGCAATTATTAGATTTTTTATAAGGCAGAAATGAAATAATATAGTTTGTATATAAGTATAATAAAAATCAGATTATATAACAAGTTAGACACATAGTACAGCGGTGGATTGTGTGTTAACCCAAACCACAGGTCCCGGGTTCGAGACCTGTGGAGAACACCGGTTCGACGCATTAAAATCGTTTTTAAAAATAAATGATTTTCGGTTTAAATCAATAAGTATATAAATATAATTAAAAACAGAAATATTTCAGGTTAGACACGTAGCTCAGTTGGTAGAGCTGTGTGCACGCGAACGGGAGGTCTCGGGTTCGAGCCTCACCGGTGCACACAAATACATAGCCTGACCGGTCAACAAGTCAACAAGTCAACGGTCAACGGTCGCAAAAGTCTACATTTTTTATTATTTTTATTTATTTATTTTATTTAAAAATCAATTAAAAATACTTAAAAATAACATTTTTAAGGTTAGAAAATAGCCTTAAACTCACAAAAATATATCCAATCATCCTACTAAAATTGATTAATAAAATCCCCTTATTTACCAAACCATTATGTTATTATCTAGGTTAGTTTCACTCGTGGTTAAATCCAACTTCGTGCGTATTCAACATCATCAACCGAACGCACCCAATGTGAGTGAATCTTACAACTCCCCTTTTTAATTACACGTTTTGGGGTGTGTCATGTGTCACTAAAATTAACTTGTTTATTTAAACTTGTGCCATACCATATTGTGATCTAAACTTAGATTGTATATAGTGTTTGTAGTTATGTATTTCATATTGTCAAGTTATATGCAAATCATTCATTAGGCCCATCAGTTCCTCGTGGGAGACGAGTTGAGCAACGCGTGCCTCAAAACAATCCATTATTGTATGTATGTGCATTATCTAATGATTAAGTGTTTTGTGAATAAGTTTACATCTATATTTACTCATATGTGGTTGTGCACTTTATTTTATAATCAATTAAATAAACTTGTTCAAATGTTTTTCATAGGATTCACTCGCCAACTTTTTGTTGATCCAAAAACCATTTTTACACATGATACAGGTGAACAGGATGAAGCAAGGAAAACATAGGAAATGCCTTAGAAGAAAACAACGAAATTTAGAATGATGTTTACGACATGATGTAATTATGATTGTATGTTTCCCTTTAAATTGTAATAATGAGTATGAAACGTTATAATAAATGTCATGAGCTTTGATGATAACCCAATCATGCCTCGATCACCTTTTCCGCTGCGGGTCGGGGTGTGACAGATTGGTATCAGAGCCATGACTATAGGGATATAGGATAGGTTATTAGACCCTTAGAGCCTATACTATAGTTGATTAGATCTTAATTGTTTATGCGGTTACATGCAAACTTATGATGTTTATTTGTTTCATATTTGTTTATACTTACAGTCAAACATACATACTTACATGCACATTCATCATACATATTTCAATGTTCATATATTCAAATCATCTTCATACTTTCATTATTCAAAGATTTTGTCGCAATTTTCAAATCTCATCAAAGTGAGTTCTGCGACGGGCATGTAGTAACCGGAAGGGTACGAGTACCGGTAGTCGGAACGTCCTGTCTAGGTTGGCATTCGTATAAATCCAATATAACGGACCAGTTTGCCTACCTGGGGACTAACGATGAGAGTACGAAGGACCTATTAGGCCAAAGCATGCCACACCAAACGTCGTTCGAACTAACCCCACTTTGAGGTGTCACCGTGTCTATACCTGGACACATTTCGAATATCATACGTTACATATTTCTCGATTTTCTCCGGGTTTTAGTGTACGTAACAAGACTAACACATGCGAACCATATGAAAAACCCGGTATTCATGGGGGCCCACATGATTACGAAGGTGATGTATGGCGGCATGCAAGGCCCAATTACGAGCAAAGCCCAAGACATCCTATGGATGTAGTAGATTTATTTTTTTTTATATTTATTTTATGAATGTTCATTCCTAAATACGACCCATGAACCCAAAAACATCCAACTCATACTCTTGATATGTATTCCTTGTATATGTCTTCTAGCCTCGCCCGTAGGAAGATGAGAGCAGGAAAAGCCCGCGAACGCATGGCTGCCCTAATCGCTCAACAAATGGCTGCCTTAATACCCAACATTGTAATCCAAGTCCAACAAGCACTTACCGCTAATCCTGTCAATCAAGAAGATCAAAACATTGTCAATCCTCCCCCAATTACCACTAAATGCAACTACAAGCATTTCAAATCCTGCGACCCTCCAAAATACGAAGGGACTGAAGGTGTCACCGCTCTCCTCCATTGGTTTGAAGAAATGGAGAACACTTTTCTAAATTGCGATTGCCCCGATGATCGCAAAGTCCGATATGCTACCGGTCGTTTATATGGAATAGCACTTACTTGGTGGAATACAGAGAAGGCCAAACGAGGCGTTGAAGATGCTATGACTTTGACTTGGGAAGAGTTGAAGAAAATCATGACAAGACGGTTTTGCCCAAGGAGCGAAATCAAGAAATTAGAAGATGAGTTCTATTCGTTGAAGCAAAAGGAAGGCGACCACACCACATACAATAAAAGATTCCTCGAGTTAAATCAAATGGTTCCCAACTTGTTCACTCCCCTCTACCGCTTGATCGAGCACTACATTCGAGGTCTTCCGTAAAAAATCCAAGACTCTGTAATAGGTACCACGCCTGCAACTTTGGAAGCGGCAATGGAGTTAGCTACAGAGCTCACCGAAAACCGAATCCGGAACAAAGACTTCAAGGAAGAGAAGAAGAAGGATAAGGCATCGATTGAAACTTCAAACTCCACCCAAACCGAATCCCCTTCTCAACCCATTTTTAAGAGAAAACGAGATGGGCAACTTCTCGCTGTCACCCAACGTAATCAACCAATTTCACAAGCCATACCCATCCAAGCTATCCCAATCACTCAAGTAGCACCCAACTCAACTTACCCAATTAAGAAACCATACCTTGGACCTTACCCTCGATGCAACACCTGTTTTTATCACCATCCCCCTACCTTACCTTGTCGACTATGTGCGAATTGTGGACGCTATGGTCATTTGAGCAAGGTTTGCCGCACCCCTCAAAACCAAATCTCTTCCCCTACTCTAAACATGATCCAAACCTATCAACAACCCCAATACCCCATGTTCCCATATGTCCGAGCTTGTTTTAATTGTGGCGACCCTACCCACTTTAGAAACACGTGCCCTCGATTGGTTAACATCATAAACGCTCAAGCCCAATCAAACCCAGTTAACCAAGTAAATCAGGAAAACCCAATCACTAGGCCACCAGCAAGAGGAAGAGTGTTCAACATCAGCGCCAATCCTGTCGAAGATAATGACGGCCCAAACGAAACCACCCAACTAGTCCCCTTCACCGAAAATCAAGATTCAACTCCAACCGCTTAGTTTTTTTTTATTGTTTTTCCTTATGTTGTCTCAATTTTCCAGTATCCCAGTTATAAATGGGAATCTTATCCAAGGTTATTAATGCGAATTGCTATTTCAGTTTGTTTATGTTTTAAAGTCACATAGAACTAATCATAACTTACGGATAAAGCCAATGAAAATTCGATAAGAATATGGTGGATACGCCGCTGGTACTTCCTATATATAAGTATTCTTGCCAAAGGATCAGAGGCATTATCTGACGGTTATGAGAAGTTCCATGTGGAATTTAGTATTGTGTTGATTGAAGTTTGTTTTGTACTTACTGATTTAGCATTTATGGCATTTTATCATTTAAAAAATTGGGTTGTATTCCATTTCTACATAGACAAACCTCTCCATCATAACAAACGAGAGAGATATTGTCATCATTCAAACATGTATACTATCAGAATTGAGATTCAAGTTTTGGTTGTTGTGGTTGTTTTAGAGTCACATAGAACTAATCATAACTTGCGGCTAAAGTCAATGAAAATTTGACAAGAATATGGTGGATACGCCGCTGGTACTTCCTATATATAAGTATTCTTGTCAAAGGATCAGAGGCATTATCAGGCGGTTATGAGAGGTTCCATGTAGGATTTAGTATGTTTTGGTCAAAGTTTGTTCATCATACATTTCAGCGTATTTCAATTTCATCATTTAAAGAAGTTGAGCTATGTCTCACTTCCACAATGACTAACCTCTCCATCACAACAAACGAGAGAGGTATTGTCATCATTCAAACATGGATACTATCAGAAATTAGACTCAAGTGTTGGTTGTTGTGTTTGTTTTAGAGTCACATAGAACTAATCATAACTTGCGGATAAAGTTAATGAAAATTTGACAAGAATATGGTGGATACGCCGCTGGTACTTCCTATATATAAGTATTATTGCCAAAGGATCAGAGGCATTATCAGGCGGTTATGAGAAGTTCCATGTAGGATTTAGTATTGTTTTGGTTGAAGTTTGTGTTATACTCCCTGATTTAGCATTCATATCATCTCATTATTTAAAGAAATTGGATTATGTTCCATTTTCTACATAGACTAACCTCTCCATCATAACAAACGAGAGAGGTACTGTCATCATTCAAACATGTACACTATCAGAATTTAGACTCAAGCTGTGGTTGTTGTGTTGTTTATGTTTTAGAGTCACATATGACTAATCATAATTTACTGATAAAACCAATGAAAATTTGACGAGAATATGGTGGATACGCCGCTGGTACTTCCTATATATAAGTATTCTTGCCAAAGGATCAGAGGCATTATCAGGCGGTTATGAGAAGTTCCATGTAGGATTTAGTATTTTCTTGGTTGAAATTTGTGTTGCATTCATATCATCTCGCCATTTAAAGAAATTGGATTGAGTTCTATTTCTACATAAACTAACCTCTCCATCATAACAAACGAGAGAGGAACTGTCACCATTCAAACATGTATGCTATTAGAATTTGGACTCATATATTGGTTGTTGTGTTTATTTATGTTCTAGAGTTACATCATAGAACCAATCATAACTTACTGATAAAACCAATGAAAATTTGACAAGAATATGGTGGATACGCCGCTGGTACTTCCTATATATAAGTATTCTTGTCAAAGGATCAGAGGCATTGTCAGGCGGTCATGAGAAGTTCTATGTAGGATTTAGTAATTTCTTGGTACATTGGTTGTGGCGTTTATTTATGTTCTAGAGTCACATCATAGAACCAATCATAACTTACTGATAAAACCAATGAAAATTTGACAAGAATATGGTGGATACGCCGCTGGTACTTCCTATATATAAGTATTCTTGTCAAAGGATCAGAGGCATTGTTAGACGGTTATGAGAAGTTCCATGTAAGTTGTAGTATTAGAAATTTTGTTTTAGGGTATAACCCTATCTTCCAAACATATCAAAACTCTTACGCATGAAATCATACTTAGTGAATCAACTCTGCTTATCAATATTTTTACCGTAGGCAACAAAAAGCGATTCCTGTAGCAGGGTACTCAACCCTTATAAGGAACGTTACCGCCTCAAACAAAAATTTAAACTCTTACTCTTTTTCTAAGTATGTAACTGTCAAACTAAACACCATCCTTTTTAGACAAATATGTCACTACTTAAATTTTGGGACGAAATTTCTAAAAAGCAGGGGATACTGTAACATTCGTCAAAAACCGGATTTACCAAACCCGCTCCGTTTATTAACCGAACAATCAGTTAAAAATTTCGTTGCGTATTTAATGCCCAACTTAATTTTAAACGATACATAATTAATAAATATATTGGAATATATAATTTATATTTGAAAATGTATTAAAAATAATGAAATAAAAATAAATTAATGCTGCCGGGTTTCGAACCCGGGTCAGCCAGCAATTTCAACAATGACTTAACTTCCAACCATCCAACCACTGCGCCACTTGTGTTTCTTGTTCATTAATGGAAACAATTAATACATATCATAAGTCTCGAATTCAAAACTGACGCGCCTAAATCCGTTGACGCCGGAAAATCCGATGATTTCGTTAAACGGCGTCGGTTACCTTTGACTCAACGTAAATATTAACAACGACGTCGGTTATAATTGATGTCAGTCCGTGATACAAGTCATAACCGCCGAAAATTTCTAACCGACGAATCAAGACGGAAAACGGACTAAATTCGTCGATGTCCTGCCCTATAAATACCCCCTCTAACCTTTGTTAGCTTTTTCGCTAACAATCACACTCTATCCCGACGAATTCCACTCGCCGAAACTTCTGCAACTCGCCGGAAAACCGAGCCTTTCACCTCTGTGCTTACTGAACACCCAGAGCTCATACCGAAGCCACCCACACTCATCTCAAGCTCCCTGAAGACCCTCTGCCGCAGGACACACGTCGCCGGAATAACTTGCTATCACCGGAGTTCCGCCAGCGAAACAGAGGAGCCACTGTTCGGTATATCTTACACTTAACCTCTCATTCTTTTTATTTATCTCACCTGTAATTAACCGCAACACACTAAAAGAACATGATTAAATCGACGAACCAGTCGACTCCGTTTCTGGTCAAGTCCAACGAAGAAGACGAAGTATCAGTTGTATATATGTTTAATTAAAATCAAGATATATCTCGGTTAGACACACAATCCAGCGGTGGACTGTGTGCAAATAAAACACGCTTACGTCCCGAGTTCGATACTTGTCCCACGCACACTCGCCTTAATAAAAATGTTCCTTCTTTTAACTGAACCGGATTCATTTCACATAGATGTTAAGTTTAATAAAAACCGGAATAATAATCAAGATAGACACACATCCAGTGGTGGACTGTGTGAACGTTTAAAGCACACGTCACGAGTTCGAGTCTGGACTACCGCACCGGTTCGGGCAATTATTAGACTTTTTATAAGGCAGAATGAAATAATATAGTTTGTATATAAGTATAATAAAAATCAGATTATATAACAAGTTAGACACACAGTCCAGCGGTGGACTGTATGTTAACGCAAACCACAGGTCCCGGGTTCTAGACCTGTGGAGAACACCGGTTCGATGCATTAAAATCGTTTTTAAAAATAAATGATTTTCGGTTTAAATCAATAAGTATATAAATATAATTAAAAACAGAAATATTTCAGGTTAGACACGTAGCTCAGTTGGTAGAGCTGTGTGCACGCGAACGGGAGGTCTCGGGTTCGAGCCTCACCGGCGCACACAAATACACATGCCTGACCGGTCAACAAGTCAACAAGTCAACAGTCAACGGTCGCAAAAGTCAACATTTTTTATTATTTTTATTTATTTATTTTATTTAAAAATCAATTAAAAATACTTAAAAATAACATTTTTAAGGTTAGAAAATAACCTTAAACTCACAAAAATATATCCAATCATCCTACTAAAATTGATTAATAAAATCCCCTTATTTACCAAACCATTATGTTATTATCTAGGTTAGTTTCACTCGTGGTTAAATCCAACTTCGTACGTATTCAACATCATCAACCGAACGCACCCAATGTGAGTGAATCTTACAACTCCCCTTTTTAATTACACGTTTTGGGGTGTGTCATGTGTCACTAAACATTTACTTGTTTATTTAAACTTGTGCCATACCATATTGTGATCTAAACTTAGATTGTATATAGTGTTTGTAGTTATGTATTTCATATTTCAAGTTATATGCAAATCATTCATTAGGCCCATCAGTTCCTCGTGGGAGACGAGTTGAGCAACGCGTGCCTCAAAACAATCCATTATTGTATGTATGTGCATTATCTAATGATTAAGTGTTTTGTGAATAAGTTTACATCTATATTTACTCATATGTGGTGTGCACTTTATTTTATAATCAATTAAATAAACTTGTTCAAATGTTTTTCATAGGATTCACTCGCCAACTTTTTGTTGATCCAAAAACCATTTTACACATGATACAGGTGAACAGGATGAAGCAAGGAAAACATAGGAAATGCCTTAGAAGGAAACAATGAAGTTTAGAATGATGTTTAGGACATGATGTAATTATGATTGTATGTTTCCCTTTAAATTGTAATATTGAATATGAAACGTTTTAATAAATGTCATGAGCTTTGATGATAACCCAATCATGCCTCGATCACCTTTTCCGCTGCGGGTCGGGGTGTGACAGGACGTGGCTGAATATGTGAGCCAATGCTTAACTTGTGCGTGAGTCAAGGCGAGTATCAGAAACCATCTGGAATGTTACAACATCCCGAGATACCGCAATGGAAATGGGAGCAAATCACGATGGATTTCATGACCCATCTT
Organism: Scalesia atractyloides; assembly: GCA_947069175.1. NCBI lineage: Eukaryota > Viridiplantae > Streptophyta > Magnoliopsida > Asterales > Asteraceae > Scalesia > Scalesia atractyloides. Next base: position 71,596,406 of record CAMTDV010000014.1, read on the forward strand.
CCAAGAACGCCTCGTGGTCATGAGATAGTAGCTAGACATGGTGTCCCGATTGCTATTATTTCCGACCGAGACAGCCATTTCACTGCTTACCATACTGGTCAAGATAGTCTAAACAATGTTACAAAGCATTGGGGACATGAATTGATTTGAGCACTGCTTACCATCCCCAAACCGATGGCCAATCGGAACGCACGATCCCGTCACTAGAGGACTTGCTTCGTGCTTGTGGTCCTGGACTTCGAGGAAGCTGGGACAAGCATCTCCCACTAGTGGAATTTTCGTATAACAATAGTTACCATAGTAGCATCCAGGCAGCCCTATACGAGGCACTCTATGGTCGAAAGTGCCGATCACCACTTTGTTGGGCCGAAGTGGGTGACACTAAACTGACGTCTGAAGTAGTTCAGGAAACGACCGATAAGGTCCATCAGATTCGGAATTGTCTGAAAGCCGCTTAGAGTCGGCAAAAGATTTGGGCTGATGTACGTAGGAAACCGCTATCGTTCAAAGTGGGTGAACGGGTATTGTTAAAAGTATCGCCATGGAAAGGCGTTATCAGATTAGGAAAGACCGAAAAGTTAGCATCGGATACATTGGACCCTACGAGATCCTAGAAAAAGTAGGTCCCATAGCATATCGGTTGAAGCTACCAACCAAGCTTAGCGCCAGTCATAATATCTTCAAAATTTCAAACTTAAAGAAGTTCCTTTCGGACAAGGCCACCAAGATACCATTGGAATACATACACGTTGATGATAAACTCCACTTTGTGGAACAGCCGGTGGAAATAGTTGATGGCAGGGTCAAACAATTAAGGCACATCAAAATTTCACTGGTTAAATCCGGTGGAACTCTAAACAAGGACCTGAATATACCTAGGAATGGAAGGATGAATTCCGTAGAAAATATCCTCACCTTTTCCCCTAGCTATACATGGTAAATTTGGGAACAAAATTTCTTAACTAGGGAAGAGTGTGATACCCATGACGAAACCAGGTACCACTTAATTGGTCCTAAACTTTAAGTCATGCTTAAAACAATAATTGTGCGTAAACTTTGCAAACTTGTATGACTTGTGTGCTATACTAAGAAATCGTTATTATGTCTCGGAGAAACCCGAGAGCAAGTCATGGTTAACATGAAACTATTAAGGACCAACGATGCGAGGTTGGTGTCCTTAGCCTTGAACAACGTGTTAAACGGAGACTTGACGTTTAACAGCTCATTAAACTTTGACGTTGATTATTTGGTTATCGGTAGCATTATTTAAGATTCTCAGTTCCAGAAACAACTTAGTTTTGTGCCATAGACTGTGACATAAGGTTTGCAGTTAATCGAACCCCGGACACGCAAAACGAAGCAGCTTCCCGGTTAGGGAAACGCCTTCGTTTAAGGCATAACATAAGGTAACCAAATGTGCAAGGAACGATCGATCAAGCTTAAAAACACTTAAACTACCCTAATACGAGACTTTTATGAGTAAAATGTAAGTGGGTTCGGATTTCGAGACGGTTATACACGATTTTTAAAACCGAGTCTTTTGACAGTAAGAACGCAAAAAACTGAAAGCCCGTTTCGCAAATCGAGAACGCGTCCGGGACCCGAAAAAGAACCTAAACGCAACACGGAAGATAAACATCATCTTTTAGCACGTAATACAAAGCACGAGGTGTCCCCATGGGACCCACCCCTAAACCCCCCTCCCCATTATTTAAATATAAAAATTGTTTTTTTTCTTTTTAATTTAAAGAAAAACCCACAAATTCCTAAAATTTCTGCCATAACCACACTTGAACTAGCTGATCATCTTCCACTTCTTCACTAAATCAAGGTACTTTTATGAGTTTCAAATGTTTTGATTGATATTTCTCGAAAAAACGCGATTTATACCCGAAAAACTCATTTTAATCCATGAAATTGAAAGTTTAAACAAGTTTATTGGCTGAATAAGAACACCTTGGGAATTCCCTGGTGTTATATGGCATCCATGGTCACAAATCTTTGGGGTTTGATACCCTAATCAACACCTATTCGACAAAAAATCGCATAACTATTCGATTAACCGAAAAACAATGAAATAAAGCTTGATTGATCTAAGTTCTAGCATACTTGGAATGTACTTTATGTGTAGGTACTGAATATAGCTCCTACACCCTTCTGGGCTCAAGAAAAACCTACGGAAACAAAGCTTGTGCTAGGTATATCACCCGAAAACCGAATCTAGAGTAGGCAAATTATTGTTTTGACTATACCTTGGTCCGTGATACTTGGATTGAGCTGAAATCTGGTGTGGTGATGTGGGGTATTGTCAGGAAAGTCCACGTAAAAGTTTAGAATTTTTGGAATTTTCTACGATTTTTGGTGATTTTTTTACTGTTTTACCAAAAGAATTTCGGAAAAATTAACAAACGAATTCAATAAATCACCAAATTTTACAAAGACACTAAGGAATATATGGGGAATGTTCTGAGAGGATTCAGAGTCCATTGGTTGAGTTTTGGTCTGGGTTAAAAAATCCGCGTTTTTGCGAGTTTTCGGTAGCCGGGAACGCACCGAAACGAAATTGAAAAAATCTCAAATTTTTTTAAGAGCTCCCTGGACATGTAAAGGATGTTCTATAATTTTTTGGGACCTTTGGACCATTGATGATAATTAAAGTTAATTATTTGATTAAATATTGTTTTATAAATAATTTATTTAAATAAGGAAAAGACCAAAATAAATTCCCAAATTATTTTTCCCATAATCTACAGAAAATTTACAGATTTTTATTCAAATTATAGATTAAATGGGAATTTAGGGAATTAAAAATGAGTTATTTTAAATCAATTTCGGCAGTTTACCGTAAAACGAAGCTGCCGGAACTATGAGCTGACCCAACCCGACTAATACTAAAACTAGAGCACTGGGAGTATTCCAGGAGAGTCCCGGGCAAATTAGGCACTATGGGAGTGTCCTAAGACAGTTTGGGAGAATTCCCGACGGTGAAAATGGAAACTCAAATTTGGGCAACTTAGACTCCCCAAACACTCAAACTCCCTTAATGAAAAGTTAAGTATTCTTAAATGACAACGTATTGGCACCATTGGTATTCCCGTACCATTATCTGAACACGTAAAACTATTGACTTTGGCTGGCACGTGAAATGGTGCACGGAAGCCAAACTGAAAACTAACACTACCTTGACATCCATCACCATACCAGCGTCCAATAGACTCAATCCGGAACGAAAAACTCCTGACCAGATCCAAGATATAACCATTAAAAATTTAGATACTGAGTTGAGTCCATACTTGCATGTGTGATATTAAAGTTGATCCAGTGGCTACATCACCCGTTTGTTGAGACTCCTACTTACACAGTGTGTTTCACTTCCCCGCTTTTGAATTGTTTTACTGTTTTCTGGGGACTTGCATGTTACAAACTGTGTTGATTATACCAAGTTGGGAGTGAGTTTCACTCCACCACTTTCAACTGTGTTATTGTTTTCTTGAATGACTTGCATGGTACGAAATTGTGTAATTGCACCAACTTGTGAGCTGTGAATTATCTAACACACGAACTACCTCCCCTCTACAAGTGATTAGCGTAAGCCGTGGGCAGTGGATCGTACTATTGGTCTGACAAACCTAGTTGCTCCAGGCAGTGTCTAGGTAACACTGTGTGTCAGTGACTAGGCAACTACACGCGTCCTGAACTCAGTTATGTTGTTAGACATAACTGCAGGGGAGCATTGAACTTTATACGACTTAGTGCTGGGATGACGTGCCTGTCTTGACACCGCCCAGAGGGGAAGTGTCTACAGTGACACGACCCGGTGCGAGGATATGTCTTGGTGACACGGAGTGACTATGACAAGTCAAGGTTTCACTTTGTGTCCTCGTGTAATTCCATCTGTGATGGTGACTGTGACCTTAATAAACTTTTTAATACATATGGTTCCACAATGACTAATCCGGTGGAACTCACGCAGCGTTTAGCTGACCCTTTTCAAAATAGCATGCATTTCAGGTAAGCGAATCAAGAGTAAGGAATGTGCGTGTGGATGGCTTGGATAGTAAAATGTAGCAGAATAAGAGTTGTAGTAGCTCGTAGTACCGTACTTGAACTGTGGGTTGTAACATGATATTAGTAGTATATTGTAACCGAGGTTCTCTCTGTTTATGATATCATGTTTTAAACTATGGAGAATTACCACGTGTCTGCCGCACCCTACATTTGTCTTCGCTGCGAGTCGGGGTGTGACAATCACGCTTTCTAACTTATAAGTTTTGCATGTGAATCACAGCTCCCCCTCAGCCTAATGATAGATTGTTAGTACAAAATGTAAGAGAGATGATTGGAAGGAAATGCGAAATGATCTTTTGTTAGATAATAGAATAGTACATAAGCACTATCTACTTAGAGTACATGTCTAACTCTGACCATCTTTACTAATGTCTGGGTTGATAGTGGAAGCTAACAATATAATAACTAACTTCTAAACATTGATAAACTAAACACTGCTAATATAAACAATGTTACATTGACTATAATAAGATAAACTAAACTCTGATGCAATCCACTATTGGTCTTCAGTAGAGCTTTGAATGTCTTTGTCAGTTTAGCTTCAACAGATGCTTGTTGGCAGGGCTTTGGTTATCTCAGATGTTATTCATCAGAGCTTATAAACTCTGATATGCTGGATCAAATGAATTAGCATGTTTTGAATAGGGTTCAATCCCAACACCTATTATAGTAGGGTGTCAAAGGAAATTAAGTGAATGCGTATGCATGAGATGTAATTTAATGTGTAAACCATAATTAAATGTAGTAAGACATGAATGTACGGGTAGACTAGTATATAAAAGAATTATCTGCAAAGATGTTATGATTGGCACTTGTTTAATAGATTTATGAGCATGTAAATTGTACGTAAAAGTTTGAGTAGTAAGGTATGTATGTTCGTAGTAGGACTATTTATACCCGAAAGAGTTGGACTACATAATGTGTATGCATGTTATTAAACCGTACATATTCAGGTTTCAAGGACGAAACCTTCTTTAAAGGGGGTAGACTTGTAACACCCCAAAAATGCATAATTTATTTATTGTGCCTTTAAACATTTTAGTATGTAAAAATTTTAACTTTAGTTGCTTAACTAAGTTAAGTAGAATGACCCTTGTGTAGGAGGGATGAAAGTTGTGCTCAAATTAAATAACAAATGAAACTATAAGGGCTGAAAGTATATAGAAGATGAAATGTGAAACTACTACCCGACTTTATTTGGTATGTAACTAGGTTTCGTTTTCGGGGAGAAAACCTTTCTTAAGGGGGTAGACTTGTAACGCCCCAAAATGTACATATATTATTATTTTACCATGATTTTAATTTATACTCACCACCATAGTAAGAAAAGTGGTAAATAGCATTGAGGCGAAATATGTTGTTTAAAACTTGTATTAAGGGAAAGAAAGACTAAAGACCAAATAAATAGTGAATTAAACTTGAGGGACCTTAAGTGAAGATTTTGGGGTCAAGATTGAAACAAACAAAATGCCCAGAGGTATGTATATGGGTGTGTGCGTGAATTAAGACAGAGATAGGGGGAAAACCCTCAACTTTGGTACACAAAAATTCAGCAATTAGATGGAAGAAATTGAAGGTAATGATATGCATGTTCATCTTATCTAATCATCTAAGCTTGTTGAACATAAGGTAAGTTACAATTCTAATTTTGATGGATTTTGTTTGAATAAGTTTTATAAAGATGATCGATCAATTACAAAATGTTTCAAGGTTATAATGTAATTGTAGATAAGAATCATGTAATGAGCATCCCTAAATGTGAAATTAGACGAAAATATGAATGTTTGTATGATTTCCTTATGAGCCTTCCATGTATGATTAAGTGGGTTTTTTCATATAGTCTAGAGATTCTATGATTTAAGGTAAATTATGAAGGTCCGTGATCAGGCGGTTCTAGACGGAAGTTAGTGCGTAGACGTAACCGATTTGGTAGTATGTTATTACAGAAATGTGTAGAAGTAGAGTGCAGCAGAAGTCATATCTTTATTCATACCGAAAGAGTATACATATTGTCAAGCTGTCGGAGTTCCTGGAGAGAATCCGACAGCATCTCCCCGTAGGGATTGCAAAAACTTAAACAACAAATGAACAACACACTTATATATAGGCCAACAATTTCGCTTGAAGTGTGCATAGGACAAGTTCGGGTGAACTTGTCCACCATATAACAAGTTCGGGCAAACTTGTCCATCACATATCAACTTCGGCCGAACTTGTCCACTACATGACAAGTTCAGGCGAATTTGTTCCCATTTTCACTATAAGCTCCGTATTTTGGTCGTGTGTTCGATTTAATCTATACAATATTCAACACACGCTCTATCTAGTCTATTCGACAAGTGACGAACACAAAGTGCATGAACAGCTTCCCCCTTGTTCGTTACTGTCGAAGCTTGATCTTGATCTTCAAATCTCTTAGCCGTGTTTGAATATTCTGCAACTTCAATCAAGTTGTCTGTCGATGTCGTCGCAACGCGTCAACGGATTCCCCCTTAACTAATGATCCGTGCTTGCATTATCGACATTCAATTCCCGCTGAAAACTCCAGTTCAGATATTTGGTTGCACGGTTTCCGACCTCCTCTGATTTACCTGACCGACAAATTTTCTCGAATAACCACCAACTCATAGCTAATCAATGCAGCAGCTTCTACATTTCGATGACAACCGCATCCGAGTTAAGTTTTTGAATAAGCGTTGAGCATCGAGAATTTATTTCGCACACTCCTAAAATATCAAAAACTCAACCGGCAATTGATAGAAACTTCTAATCACCGCATAGGAAAACTTCAAATCAACGAATACCTTCGAAAATCAAAAATCCCGATTTCAGTAACCGCAGCTAAGCACCCTTCAGAAAGATTTGATCAGCAAATCGGTAATCTGCTTAATCTGCAAATCTTCATCGAAAACAAATCATCTGGAAACGCATCGAATTTGAGAAACACACATCCGTGGCCAAAATCATATTCTTCCTCTTCAGTCACAATGCAAGATATATAGCTATCTCCGGTAGACCAGCGCCACTTAATCAGCAAACATCGTCATCCAACGGCGGTTAGTCCAAAGAGAAGAATGATTCATCTGCTTGAAGACTAAAAATAATGGCCACAAAAGGCTATCATCAGTTATATATAGAATAACCTCAGATCTCCTTGGTAATTTTGAAACTATCCGACTCCGGTGCTAGTCATTAATTCCTAAGATCATCACTGAACGTTTTGAACGTCCTTAGTTCCTCACTGGTACTAATGACTGCTAATCCAGCTAACTACCCCTTCACCAGAGATCAGGACTCTAACCCTTAAGCATCACTCTGTATCATGATCTGAAAAATCTGAACTTCCTGTGAGCACGGAATCCCAAATATATAGTCTCTTTCGTCAGCAACCGGTACACAGCTTTGTCTGAAAAACCCATTATATCATCTTCCTTAATCATGGTACCGCGTACAACCTGGGGCAACTGAAACTATAGAGCATCCTTACCTCCTGGCGGTTAGTCTAGTCAATAATTCATGTGCAAAGCAGAGTTAAAGATAGGCAGTCGTATGAGCTTCCAAACCATACGTGCGACTCAAGTGTCAATCCACAACCTTGACCGCAGATTCTGATAAACAACTCCTCCAAACTCAGTTATGTAACCACCAGCTTTCAAACTAGACATCAATGTGAAATACCCAATGAATCTCAATCCTCGACATTTCCCGATAATCGGCAATCGTTAACCACCTAGATACTGTTGCAGCAATCACGAATTTAAAAAATGTTGGAATCTTCATATATTGTAAAAATTTTATTCCCCCTCATTTTTAAAAATTCTGACCATACTGAAATTTTCACTGAAATTCCCCCTCAAATCCAGAACTTTAGGTATTTAACAAATGCGGATTTAACGTTTACGCCCATTACTAGTCACGACACCCAAATGATCAACATTTTGCACCGGTATCAATGACTCTCCCGTTATCTTCAAAATTTCGTGACCGTATCACCAAATCTGTACGCTAAAGCTCTAGACGGTGTACCCGAACATCCCGGTTCGGTCATCGAAAACTCAAAAAAATTTCTATAGCCAACTTTTTTCTTGACACTCATCCCATATATATGATCAACAAAATTTTTCCACAATATTCGGGCGAACTTGTCACAATGTTACAACTTCGGGCGAAGTTGGTCACCAAGCGCCAAGTTCGGGCGAACTTGGTTGGCCAATACCAAGTTCAGGCGAACTTGGTCACAACTTCGGGCGAAGTTGTCCCTCCAAAACCAGCCTTTTTCACATTTTTTGATCCAGAATCCTTATTTCTTTGAATTTCGAGATGATTCCACCATAGTTCTGGTTGAAAATGGTTTTCTAACAATCCTATCCATTCAATTTTATTTTTTGTCTGTGGATTGTATGTTTATTTTGAGGATTTACGTCTAAAACCCCTCCTAATGTCCATAAATGTCCAAATTCATGAGCGTTGGTGATAACCGTAGATCTGATACTAATTGAAGGTCCACACCTATATATAGGCCAACAAGTTCGCTTGAAGTGTGTATTGGATAAGTTCGGGTGAACTTGTCCACCATATGACAAGTTCGGGCGAACTTGTCCATCACATATCAACTTCGGCCGAACTTGTCCACCACATGACAAGTTCGAGCGAAGTTGTTCCCATTTTCCCTATAAGCTTCGTATTTTAGTCGTGTGTTCGATTCTAATCTATACAATATTCAACACACGCTCTATCTAGCCTATTCGACAAAACGAACACAAAGTGCATCAACAAATTACTCGATGAAAATCATGTTATAAAGATCTAAGATGATTTGTTTATTATTGTGATTGAATGAATTGAGTTAGTAATCGAATAGGAGGCAAAGACCATAGAAAATTAGACACTTTCATAGAGGACTTGGATGATCACCCACCAAGTGTTTGATGAAATGCTTGAAAGATAGATTATTATTGTTATGATGATCCCTTGTTGAATATCTATAATTGAAATTAAAAGAAAGAGATGAATGTTTGGTTATCAAGAATGAGAAACTAAGTATAAACTTGTTAGGTGTAGGTGTGAAAGAAGAAGGATTAAGCGATAAGAAGTCACAAGGTTCACACGATCGAGGTAAGTTCTTATACTTACTGTTTTGGTCAAAATTTACTGAAGCAATTTAGTGATCACACTTAGTATGTGAGGTAGCGTGCTATTGTGGTTTGTAAAAATATGTTGAGTTGATTGATTATGAAGACAGTTTCAGGATATAGTTCCAGGATTATGAACTATATCAAAATGACAAGTAAATACAGTAAAAGTGAATGTTGACACAGGATGTACCAGGAAAGCCCTTGATCAATCTAGATCTCCGGCATAAAACCTCGGGAGCTAACAATCGTCGGCTGCCTCATTCTTCTTATTACTTGAATACCTAGGATACACTACTAAGTGTTAAAAATATTGCTAGTTGTGAGTGTGATTGTGTGGTTGGTAGAGAAATGTGTATCTTCAAAAACTGAAGAATAAAAAATCATACCAGAATCACTTAGGCAATAACTTCCAACTTCAATCTTTGAAGCATTTGCGATGTCCCCAACATAGACATCCCCTGTCTGTGCAGGATATTGTATCAACATACTTGAGTACTTCTTCACTTCGTAATTGAACTTCGTAACTTTTTATCAACAGAAGAATGTGTGTAAACAAAATCATAGTTTCTCATATCCTTGGAACCTGTAAAATTTTAGTTTTGCTGGGGTTGAACCCTTAATGTTCTAGGGATAAACCCTTAGTTCGTGTGCTATAGGCGGGAGTGTATAAACTCCAAGACTTAGAAAGGCGAAAACCTTTAAACCTTAGAGAGTATGAAAATACCCTTTCGTGAGAGAGGGTGATCAATCCTCATATACCGTAGATCCAGGATATAGCCAATAATAACGAAATTGTCAGCCACTGTTACATGAACTAGTCCCGCCATCATGAACTATACACGGACAACTTGCGCTCCAGGCGGGGTGTTTAAACCCAATTCGGAAGAAAGGTGAACACCTTTAAACCTGTGAAGGGATCTTAATCCCTTAAACGTGAGAGAGGGGGCCAATCCTCTAGTCTTTCGATCCATCTTGAGCAAATATCCTGGAGTATTATCCTGAAGCATATCCTACAAAACGCCTTTAAACTAAGGTGGGTGTTAGCTAGGCTAACACCCCTCCGATGCTTAAGTCAGTATTGGGTTTCAAAGAATAATAAATTAAATTTAATATATTTAAAAGAGATAAGATTCATACCATCCTGAGTTAGAAATTAAATTCTAAACTCACTTGAAATAAGATTTAAGATGTATAGCATTCCAGGATCTTGGTATCATATCTCCCTCCATAGTCTTGAGCCGGTATGCCCCATTTCCTGATTCTGACTCAATCTCATATGGCCCTTCCCATTTTGGAGCCAACTTCCCATCAGCAGGATTAGTTGTATTCTGAAACGCTTTTCTCAATACCCTATCTCCAATCTGGAAACCTCTAGTCCTTAAATTCTTGTTATATGATTTGGCTATCCTCTACTGGTATGCTGCCATCCTTAGCTTTGCTGCATCCCTTGTTTCATCAACAGTGTCCAACTCTTGGCATAAGACTTCAGGATTTGATTCAGGATCCTGTAGACTTGATCTAGCTGTTGGTATCACCATTTCTGTTCGAATCATTGCCTCTGCTCCAAATACTAATGAGAATGGGGTTCGCCCAGTAGCTTTCTTCACAATTGTTCTACATGCCCATAGGAAAAATGGAAGTTCTTCTGCCCACTTTCTTTTTTTGGAACCTAATCTCTTCTTCAGGTTATTGACAATTATCTTGTTTGAGGATTCTGCCTGTCCATTAGCTTGAGGATGTACCAGTGTTGATGTAATCATTTTGATTCCCCAAATCTTACAAAAATCCATAGTTCTCTCGCTGATGAATTGACATCCGTTGTCGCATATTATCTCGGTCGGTATCGTAATTCTTGTCAGGATATTTCTCTTAATAAAAGACACATCTTCTCGGTCCCTAACTTCTGCTTCAACCCACTTAGAGAAATAAGCCGTCATTGCTAGCATGAAAACTTTTCCTCCAGGATCCTTTGGGAGTTTTCCCACTATATCCATCCCCCATTTCATAAATGCCAATGGAAATATGATCGGATATAATGGTTCTGCAGGTTGATGCAGCATACTGCTATGTCTTTGACATGCATCACATTTCTGAGCATATTCCATAGAATCCTTTCTCATTGGTGGCAAGTAATATCCTGTTTTAGTACTTTTGAAAACAAAGCTCCGCCCCCAGTATGGTTGCCACAGTCTCCTTCATGTATAACCTGAAGCACCTCCTTAGTTTCGGGATCTTCCAAGCATCTTAGGTATGGACCTCCAAGAGATTTATTGTACAAGATGTTTTTTATTATTGTAAAACGAGATACCTTCATTCGGAAAGCCTTAGGATTCTCATCCTTTGGAATATCTTCATGATTGGAGCCATCCAGGATTCAGGATCCTTTTCAGGATACCTAACATCAGGATCCTGGGTACTTGCTGCATGCTTAATCTAGAACTTACGAAGTTCACTCACAGGATATTAGACATGCAATATCGATATCCTAATTCCTTCTAGTATCTTGATAGTAGATCCTAAGTTTGTTAGAGCATTTGCTTCAGCATTTTTTCCCTTGGTACCTGTTCAAGTGTAAACACATCGAAATATCCTGCTACTTTTTTTAACAAATTCAAGATATTCCGTCAACTTTTCACCTTTTACTGCGTAAGATCCATTGAAATGGTTAGTAATTAACAGGGAATCAACATATACTTGTAAACATTTAATATTCATACTTCTAGCTAGTTCTAATCCTTCTATTAAAGCTTAATACTCAGCTTCATTATGCATAGCAGGAAATTCACATCTAATAGCCTGGGGTAATATGTCACCTGTGGCGATTTTAGTAGAATTCTTAATCCTATACCTCTTATGTTGGATGCACCATAAGTGTATAATGTCCAAGCATGTGAGATTTCTCCTAGTTGTTGGACTTCTAGGTCAGCTTCTTCTTGAATATCACTACTAATATAAGCCACAAAATCTGCTAAGGCCTGAGACTTTATAGCATTTCTAGGTTCATATATTAAATCAAAAGCACTTAGCTTAACAGGCCACTTAGCCATCCTACCAGACATTTCTGGTTTCCTAAGGACATTTTAATGGGATATCTAGTCTTTATATGAATCCTATGAGTCTCAAAATAATGCCTAAGCTTGATTGATGCCATGACCATAGCTAATATCAATTTTTCTAAATGTCAGTATCTAGTCTCAGCATCTAACAAACTTTTACTAACATAATAAATAGGATACCGCTGACCTTCGTGATCCTTTACCAAAACAGCGCTTACTGCATTCCCTGGTACTGCAAGATATAGGGATAAGGGTTCACCATCCTCAGGCTTCATCAGCAGGGGTGCACTTAAAAGATATTGCTTTTGCTCTCGCAGGGCAACTTCATTTCTTTCTCACCATTCAAACTTTTTGTTCTTCTTCAGGATATCATAGAATTCCTGCATTTTTCTGAGGATCTTGATATGATCCTGTTCAACGCTGCTACTCTTCCAGTTAATCTATGCACATCCTTCATGTTGGATGGTGATTTGAGATCCAGGATAGCTTTAATCCGCTCTGGGCTTGCTTCTATCCCCTTTTGGTCACCATGTATCCTAAAAACTTTCCCGCCCCCACTCCGAAATGGAACTTAGCAGGATTCAGCTTCATATTATACTGGTCCAGGATATTAAAGGCACACTCTAGATCCTGGAGGTGATCCTCCGCTTTCTTGGATTTCACACCATATCATCAATATATACCTCCATTGTGTCCCTCAATTTGTCTTTAAACATCATATTAACCAGCCTCTGGTATGTTGCACCTGCATTTTCTAAACCAAAAGACATGGCAGTTTAACAATATATACTTGTGGGTGTCATTAATGCTGTATCTTCTTGGTTAGATGGCTCCATTTGGATTTGCTGAAATCCTGAGGGTGCGTCCATAAAAGTCAGCATCTCATGCCCGGCGGTTGAATCTACCATTGAATCTATATGTGGTAGTGAGAATGGGTCTTTTGGACAAGCTTTGTTAAGATCTGTGTAGTCAACACAGACTCTCCACTTTCCATTCTTCTTTTGGACCACCACCACATTTGCTAGCCACTTAGGGAATTTGACCTCCCTAATCATCTTGGAGTTCAATAATCTTTCTACCTCCTCTTGTATGATGGCATTCCTTTCCGGAGCAAACTTCCTTCTTTTTTTTTGTTGAACAGGCCAGAAAGACTTATCAATTCCAAGTTTATGAGTTATAATATCTTTCGATAGACCTGTCATATCTTCGTGCTTTCATGCAAACGTGGCCATCCTGCATTTCAGAACGTTAGTGAGTTATTTTTCAATATCCTGAGGGATATTGGTTCCTACAAGCACCGAGATATCTGGATTATCCTAATCCAGGATAACCTTCTTAACGTCCTGCTTTGAAGTTTCCATGATATCTTGGGCTTGTATCTTTAACTGCTATCCTGCCCTAGATTTTGTTGAGGCCTTCATCGAAGAGGAGTAATACTCCTTCGCCTCCTGTTGGTCGCTTTCTACTTTGACTACCGCCCAAGGAGTAGGGATCTTGACACACTGATGATAGGTGGAAGGTATATCTTTCATATCGTGAATCCGTGGCCTCCCTAATATAATATTATAATAGGATAATGAATCCATGACACAAAACCATTGCATCGAATTCACTCCTTCAACATATACGGGCAAATTTATTTCTCCAATGGTATTTTTTACTTCACCACTAATCCTACGAGCACCGTCGACTTTGAGGTAATTTCGGCTTCAAGGATATTAATTCTTTTCAAGTTCTTCAGCTTAATGATGTTGACCGAGCTACCGTTGTCAACAAATATCATGCGTACGAAATGGTTAGCAATATACAAAGTAATTACCAGACCATCACGGTGAGGATCCTGGATGTTATCCCGGTCGTCGCTATCGAATTATATCACTTTGTCGTTCGTTAGCATCGTCATCCTGGTTGGTTTGTCTCCTCTTTCTGCCTGTGCTTCCTTTGCATGCCTTTTAGCTGCAGAATAAGAAGTCCCACATATATCGGAACCCCCATATATAAAATTGACTATCTTGGCATCTGGTGGCGGGGATGCAGCTCTTTTAGGCTTATTCTTCCTTTTCTCAAGAAGTTTCTTCAAGTAACCCTTACTTAGCAAATAACTTATCTCCTTCCTCAAGGCTATACAGTCTTCTGTCATGTGTCCAAAGTCTTCGTGGAAGGCACACCATTTAGACTTATCCTTCCAGTCAGCCTTTTGTTGATTCTTTCTTGGCCATCTTGCCTTGCCTCCTAGACCCTGCATGGCATACATTAGTTCAGGAATGTTAACCGAAAAACAATATTCTGATAACTCAGGATATTCTTCTCCATCTTCATCCTCAACAGCGTTCACTCTTTTTTTGTCATTTTTGGTATACGGCTTGGAACAGTACGGTTTATACGAGGATTCTGACTTCTGGTTTGTTGATTCATATGTTGAGGATGCATTCATCCTCTCTTGCATTTTCTTGTCGTCCTTAAGCCTTATGTATCCCAAGACCCTATTACGAGCCTCGTCCAAGTTCCTACAAGGATTCATTACAAGATCCTGATAGAGTTAGGAATCTTTTTGTAACCTATCTTGAATGCTTGTACTGCCGTAGCAACATCAAGATTCGAGATATCCGGGGATTCCCTGCTGAATTTGTTAACATAATCCCTTAGGGATTCTGGTGGTCCCTGTGTTATCCTGTAAAGGTCACTTGTTAGTTTCTCAAAGCTCCTGCTACAAGAAAATTGATTTTTAAATAGGTTAACTAAATGAGCAAAAGAAGTAATAGAATAAGGTGGGACATTTAGAGGCCATTTCAAGGCTGATCCTGTTAAAGTGGAACCAAAGCCTTTGTATAGGCATGCTTCTTTTAGATCCGCCAGGATAGGATTTATTTCCATCCTTTCCTTGTATTAGGCAACATGCTCCTCAGGATCTGTCATTCCATCATATTGCTTCATGTTAGGACTTTGGAATCTCTTAGGAATTTCAGCATCACAAATATGGCAAGCAAAGCGGGATATGTTGTGACTATCTTAGGATACTTCCGGTATTGGCTGCACCACCCTAGGCACACTTGATATCATATCCTTCAACTTCTGGAGTTCTATGGATAATGACGATGTTGCACTTGTATCCTGCGAAGGTTCAAAGTTGCTAGCAGTAGGCATACTAGTATAAATGGACAAGTTACCAGCTTGGCGATTTTGGCCATATCCTGGAGCATATCCTGGATCCCTGACATTCGATATCCTGGCTAATAAGGGGATTTCTGGGATATTGCTCCGGGAGTGACTTGGTACGACGTTGCCCTGATTATCCTCAGCATATAATGCTAAACTAAAGTTCAACATCCTGGGCTGCAAAGGGGTAACAATATCCTCAGCAGGTCTCTTGGAGTTGGACTTCAAGAGTTGTATTTCCTTCATCATAAGATGGTCAATTTCCTATTGTTTCTTCATTTGATCATGTATATTACCAAAATGCACATATATTATTATTTTATCATGATGTTATTTTATACTCAGCACCATAGAATGAAAAGTGGTAAATAGCAATGAGGCGAAATATGATGTTTAAAACTTGTATTAAGGAAAAGAAAGACTAAAGACCAAATAAATAGTGAATGAAACTTGGGACCATAAGTGAAGATTTTGGGGTCAAGGTTAAAACAAATAAAATGCCCAGATGTATGTATGTGGGTGTGTGCCTGAATTAAGACAAAGATAGGACGGAAACCCTCAACCTTGGTACACAAAAATTCAGCAATTAGATGGAAGAAATTGAAATTAATCATATGCATGTTCATCCTATCTAATCATCTAAGCTTGTTGAACGTAAGGTAAGTTACAACTCTAATTTTGATGGATTTTGTGAGATTAAGTTTTATAAAGATGATCAATTAGAGAATGTTTCAAGGTTATAATGTAATTGTAGATAAGAATCATGTAATGAGCATCTCTAAATGTTAAATTAGACAAAAATTTGTATGTTTGTATGATTTCCTTATGAGCCTTCATGTATGATTAAGTGGGTTTCTTCATATAGTCTACTGATTCTTTGATATAAGGTTAATTACTCGATGAAAATCATGTTATAAAGATCTAAGATGATTTGTTTATTATTGTGATTGAATGAATTGAGTTAGTAATCGAATAGGAGGCAAAGACCATAGAAAATTAGACACTTTCATAGAGGACTTGGATGATCACCCACCAAGTGTTTGATGAAATGCTTGAAAGATAGATTATTATTGTTATGATGATCCCTTGTTGAATATCTATAATTGAAATTAAGAGAAAGAGATGAATGTTTAGGTATCAAGAATGAGAAACTAAGTATAAACTTGTTAGGTGTAGGTGTGAAAGAAGAAGGATTAAGCGATAAGAAGTCACAAGGTTCACACGATCGAGGTAAGTTCTTATACTTACTGTTTTGGTCAAAATTTACTGAAGCAATTTAGTGATCACACTTAGTATGTGAGGTAGCGTGCTATTGTGGTTTGTAAAATATGTTGAGTTGATTGATTATTAAGATAGTTTCAGGATTTAGTTCCAGGATAATGAACTATATCAAAATGACAAGTAAATACAGTAAAAGTAAATGTTGACACAAGATGTACGAGGAAAGCCCTTGATCAATCTAGATCTCCGGCATAAAACCTCGGGAGCTGACAATCGTCGGCTGCCTAATTCTTCTTATTACTTGAATACCTAGGATATAATGCATGATAATGCCTAGATCGCTACTAAGTGTTACAAAGATTTCTAGTTGTGAGTGTGAATGTGTGGTTGCTAGAGAAATGTGTACGAATTAGAGAGCTCAAAGTGAAGTGAGTTTTTCGTCTTGTGTCTTACGATCTGGCTTATCGTTTATACAGTTACATTAACAAACAAATTCTCCTATAAACTTGGGATACTTCGGAATATTCCCTCTTAAACATTGGAGACTTATTCTTCCAGTTTCAACGTCTATTTCCCAACTAAATTGAGCGAGTCTTCAGGAGAAAAGGTCCTCGTGAACGTGCGATCCCGCATCCATAACCTGCAATCAAACCGTTAATAACTACCAGGATACTGCCTCAAGATGTTACTAATATCCTGGTTAGGTATCCTGATCGTATTCAGCGACTATAAGTTCAAGATATATCATCAGGATATGGGCTCAAAATTCCACCCATAACACTTACAAGTACTAGTAGTTATAATGTTAATGTTACATTTTTTTGTAAAGAATATAAATTTGCTATTTCTTAAGAGAAAATACATGGAAGTTCGATTCGTGCATACGGGTCGAATAAGTAAGAATGACATATTTATGAATTGGGAATTGGTGTCAAATCGGATATAGAAGATTGAAGAAATTCGACATCAAGACCCGCTAGAAAGTATAATTGAATGAATCTTAATGAAAGGATATTATCATGATCGATGGAAGCTTGAATTCTATGTTAGCTAATTTTGATATAACTAATTTGTTGGTATGTTTGTAGGTAGATCATCGTGTTAGGTGGAGCCAAGCTTGGAACGAACACATCACTCGCATATCACGTTTCCGCGTTTTCATGTTCACATGGGTCAAAACATTTTGTATTTATGTTTAAGTTTAGTCATACGTTTGTAACATTGTGACTAAAATTTCATGTTAGTAAGTTATCTACAAGTGAATTTTTAAGTAACTATGTTTCGATTGTAAATGTTGGGTTTCTATATGTAAATGAATGGTAAAACCTTTTGTTAAACGTTCGTACGCATTTTAATATGCGCATTTTGATCCGTGTATGAATGGGTGTCACAAAATCTAAATGCAAGAATTCATACACATGTTCAAATCATCATCTAATTCATGTTGGCAATTACCATTCCTAGTTTCATGCTATGAATCAAACTAACAAGTTAACAAGATTCAATAACCATAATTCACACATGGGCTTTCCAACACATCATGCATATAGTTATGATTAAACACTAATGAAAAACAACTTCAAACATGCACATGAACTCCGGAACAAGACTACATATCATTATGAAGATTAACAAGAACAATCATCAAATCTCCTTCCATGTTATCATATATTCATAAGCTTCAACAAGTTGAAGTAACACAAATGTTTAACCCATAAGACTCAAGACAACATGAACAATTCTTGCAAATACTTCAAAGTTCCATATGGAATTATGAAATACCACCAAAAAGAAAGGATTATATGTTGAATGATTGACTCTTGAGTGGTGTTGGACTCCTCTTTGGCTCCTCCAAGCTCCCTAAATGCTGAATTAAGAGAGAAATCATCTCCAAGACCCAACACACCTGAAAAATGAGCTGAAACTCGTATTTATACAAATTTTCGATATATGCTTTTCCTTTCATGTATTCAAAACACCACTTTCTCATCTCACATAAATCCAATGTGTGTGTGTGTATATATATCACAATATGTCGGTTCAAGTTTAGTTAGTATATATAAATTATATACCAGTCCAAGTACTTTTTTTTTACCGATTTCACTAGTCGGTTCGGTTTAGAGCTCGGGTTCATGCTACTAACAAGGTTAACATAAACTATATAAATATTTAAACGCGTTTGTTTAATTTTAGAAAGTCTCGTGTTTGACCCGTAGGAGTTGTCTTGGTACACATGCATTCCGGTTTGACCGTTGACCCAAGCTTGACCAAGTTGATCAGTTTGACCACGTTGATCGGTTGACTGGAGATTCCAAATCTTATCGCATTGACCCGTACCCATAAACTGACCGGGTTGACCCGTGTTGGTGTAGGTCCCTGGGACGGCAGTTCTAGACGAAAGTTTGGGCGTATGATAGAACCGATTCGGTAGAATGTTATTAAGAAAGGAGTGGAGACAGACACATCGGAAGCATTCATTCATTTCATTCATAACGAAAGAGCATACATCTTGTCAGGCTGGCGGTAATCTGGAGAGATTCTGCCAGCGTCTTCCCTTAGGGAGCCTCCAAAACTTACAAACAAATGAACACAAAACACATATATATAGGGATGAGCATCCCTCGTACGAGGAGGTCACTCGTACAAGGTGTCACTCGTACGAGAAGTCACTCGTACGAGGTGTCACTCGTACGACGTGACACTTTTGCTTATCGGACGTTCTTACTAGGGTCGCGTGTTCGTATCTAGTCTATACAATATTAAAAACACGCTCTATCTAGACTATTCGCACGTTGACGGACACAAAGTGCATCAACAGTTTCCCCCTTGTCCGTTAGTATCGAAATTGATCTTGATCTTGAAATCTGAAAGCCGTGTTTGAATATTCTGCAACTTCAATCAAGGTATCTGCCGATTTCGTAGAACGCGTCAACAAATTCCCCGTTGATTGATGATCCAGGTTTGCATTATCAACATTAACATACCAATTCCCCCTATAAATAATTGTCTCCAGCAATTAATCTTCAGTTATTTGGTTGCAAGGCTGCCGACCTCCTCAGATTTGCTTAAATTACAAATTTTGTTGAGTAACCAACAACTTGAAACTAAACAACGCAACATCTCTATTTATTCTTTAACCACATCCGCGTTCACTTTAGTGCATTTCTCTTATGCTTTATCCTCTGATCATCAAAACTCAACCTACAATTGATAGAAACTTCGAATTACTACAACAGTAAATTTCAAATCGATGAATACCTGCAAAAATTTGAAATCTCATTTTCCGTAATCATATCTAAGCAAACTCCTGGAAAGATAGATCAACAAATCGGTAATCTTCTCAATCAACAAATCTTCATCAGAATCAAATTATCTGTCGATACGCAGTAATCTTCTCTTCTTCATTCAAGTTCATACATGTAATCTTCATCTTTCACAACGATCCAAAACGTATAGTCTATTTCGTGAGCAACTAGTACACTTCTTTGTCTGAAAGATCCATTATATCATCTTCTTTAGTCATGATTCCTTGTACACCCCGGAGCAATTGAAATTACAAAACATCCTTATTTCCAGGCTGTTAGTCCGAAAAACAGTTCATTTGCCTTGCAGAGTTAAATATAAGCAGTCGTGTGTGCTCCACCACCATACGAAGACTTTGGCGTCAATCCGCGACCATGACCTTAGAATCCGATAAACAACTCCTCCAAGACTCAGTTATGCCACCCCACTTTTACGGAAAGTAGACATCAACTTGATCTCATCACTAATGAACTCAGACTACACTTTGATTTTGTACAGAAAAATCCAAGATACTTTGCATCTTCAAATAATCTGCATCGAAAACCACTCGAATGCTAGCTGCACCGTTCGAATTTCTAAAAATGTAGGAATTTTCAATGGTTTGAAATTTTTTAGTCCCCCTCATTTTTAGCAAATCCTGACGTTTTGAGCATCGTCTCACAAAACCCAAATTTTGCAGAAAATTCCCCAAAATTGTAGTTTTGATGAAATGCGGATTTGATGTCACGCCCATTAATAGTCACTACACCAGATGATCAACATTCTAGCAGGTATCAATAACTCTCCTAATATCTTCAAACTTTTGCGACCGTATCATCAAATCTGTACTCTGAAGCCCAAGGCGGTGTCCCCGAACATCCCGTCTCGGTCATAAAAATTTCGAAAAAATTTCTATCACCAATTTTTTTCTGGACACTTGTCAAGTCAATACGATTAACAAAATTTCTATCACCAATTTTTTTTGGCACCTCACTCGTACGAGGATGCTTGGTTACGTTTTTCGATCAAGAATCTCCATTTCCTCGCATTTTAGGACGATTTTTGCACAGACCTGGTCGAAAATGGTTTTCTAATAATCCTATAAGTTCAATTTTACATTTTCTCCATGGATTGTCCGTTTATTTCATGATATACATCTAAAACCCCTCCTAAGTTCAGAATTCATGAAGATAGGTGATTCAATCAACTGTTAGATCGATTAAGTTGTAGGTCCCCGGCACGGTGAGGAAGTTTGGGCATATGATAGAACCGATTTGGTATAATGTTATTAAGAAAGGAGTAGAGACAGAAACAACAGAAGCATTCATTCATACCGAAAGAGCACACATCTTGTCAGGCTAGCGGTAATCCTGGAGAGATTCCACTAGTGTCTCCCCTAAGGAAGCCTCCAAAACTTACAAACAAATGAACACACAACACACACACACACAAATATATATATATATATACATATATATATGATATATATATATATAATATAATAGGGATGAGCATCCTTCTTATGAGGAGGTCACTCATACGAGGTGACACTTTTGCTCATCAGACGTTCGTACTAGGGTCGTGTGTTGTATCTAGTCTATACAATATGCAACACACGTTCTATCTAGCCTATTCGCACAGTGACGGATACAAAGTGTATAACATTTGGCTCGGTGTTGACTGAGTTTTACCCGAACCCGAACCGAGACCCAAAACATAAACTAACCGAAATTAATATTCATATTTATGTTATGGAATGACTTCCAAAATATGTATTCTAGTCCGTTAAAGACTTTTTTTATCCAAAATCGAACTTGTGCTAAATATATTTTTGCAAAATATATAATATTTACTATTCCATCTAAAACCAAATAGAACTTATATATTTTCTTTGAAAGACAATTTTCCAAAAGTAGTAAGTCGTGAAATGATCTTTGGAATCATAGTATGTATACAAAATTTACATGAAAAAAACTAGTTATCTAGTTTCATTATAATACAGGTTTTTATGCGTTGGTTGTTGGGTTTCAAGGGTTGGGTATATTAACTAAGCATAAAAATATAAGGTTTTGAGGTTCATAAATAATAAGGTTTATAGGGTCATACCAAGTTAGAGCAATGTTGGCAGAACAAGAGGAATTTAGGACTTGAAACTTGTAAGAAGTCTTCAAGTGTTGGAGGATGGTGGTTTGATCTTGAGAGTGTGGGGGGCGAGATTGAGGGAGTGAAAGTGTAGTAGATATTCTTTTGCTAAAATTGATGGTATGAAATTAAGATGATGTGTTCTCTCTAAGATATAATCAGCCATAAAGAGGCATGGTGCATGCCCATACTTTTTTTGTTTGACCTTCTAAAATATGTATGTTGGTCGTGATGTATGTGTTTTTTAAATGTCAGGTTGTTAAGGAAATAAGGAAATAGTAAATAATAAAACAAAGAATGATGAGTATGGCAATTGGGTGATAGTTTCGGCACTACTGAACTGGATTTGAAGACATGTTATGGAATTGGTATATTAAAGTTAATGAACGTCATGATTTTGTAGTTCACTTTGCCATGTCTTTTTGCAATGTAATAATAAAATGGAAATAAAGTAACTCTTGTGTATTTTAGTTAAATAAAAAAGGATGGTGATTTTTGTTGTGGTTTTGGTCGATTGTCAGGCAAAGGAGGGGTCTATATAGGTGTTGTTAAGTGATGATGATGGTCTGGAGTGTAGACTTGGTAAAAGTTGGAATTTAACTAGGTTAATCTTCTTTACTTATTTAGGTTTCTACATAAAAAAAACTTACTAATATAAATTATACACCCATGTATTTATCTAATGTGTGTACGTTTTTTATACACACACTCTCTTAAAAATATATACATATATTGCGTTTAGGAAACTAAAAGATGAATCTTAAAAAATAAAGATATGAGTGGTCTTTGGTATAACCATCCAAAGTCTTGAAAATATTTCACAATTATAAGATCCATGTATAATGGATTTATTTTATATATTTCTGGATTTTTATTTATTTATCACTAATATCATGTACAAGTCCAACTTTGCTAGACACATGACAACCTAGTTAATGAATCTGTTGGTTGTCGCAAAATACATTCCTAATCCACCTGGAACCTATGAAATAGTTGCTTCAAAACCTAATACGAGCACGGAGTCATACATAATAAATGTTGATGCACTTTGTGTCTGTCACTGTTCGAATAGGATAGATAGGGAGTGTGTTGAATATTGTATAGATTAGATACGAACACGCGACACACGTACGAACTGAACGAGGTTTAAGTGTCACTTCATACGAAGGGCTACTTCATACGAAGTGAAGCCAGTTCGTACAAAGTACAATGTGCCACTTCGTACGAATTGCAACCAGCAACCAGTTCGTACGAATTACTTAGATTTGCCTATGAATAAGTGTCGTGTGTTCTTCATTTGATAAGTTTTGTGTCACACCCCGACTGCAGCGGAAGACAATTGCAGGGTGCGGCAGACACATGGTAATTTCCGATAATTTAGAAACATGATATCACATAAAAAGGGAACCTCGGGTACAACATACTATTATTATCATATTACATACCATAAGTTCAAGTACAGTACTACGAGCTATCGCAGCTCTTATTCTACTACGGTTCACTACTAAAGCCATCCACACGCACGTTCCTTACTCCTCTTTAGTTTTACCTGAAATGCATGTTAGTTTTAAAAGGGTAAGCTAAATGCTGCGTGAGTTCCACTAGTTTAATTGTTGTGTAACAATGTGTTAACAATTTTAATTGCACTGGTCATAATCACAATGACGGTCACAGTCATAGTCATAAATGGAATTACACGAGAACACAAGTGAAACCTTGACCTGTCATAGTCACTCCCGGTCAGACAGACACATCATCGCACCGGGTTGTGTTACTGCAGACACTTCCCACTGGGCCGTGTCAAGACAGGCACGTCATCCCGACAACTGAGTCATGTAAAGTTCAATGATCCCCTGCAGTTATGCTAACAACATAACCACCTTTAGGGCGCTTGTAGTTGCCTAGTCACCGACACACAGTGTCACCTAGACACTGCCTGGAGCAATTGGGTTTGTCAGACCAATAGTACTATCCACTTCGCACGGCTTACGCTAATCACTTGTAGAGGGGAGGTGGTTCGTGTGTTAGATAATTCACATCATCACAAGTTGGTGCAATTAACTTATTTTCGTAACATGCAAGTCATTACAGAAAACAATGAAATAGTTTACAAGTGGGGGAGTAAAACTCACTCCCAAATTGGTGTATTCAACACAATTTTTAACATGCAAGTCCTCAGAAAACAGTAAAACAGTTCAAAAGTGGGGAAGTGAAAACTCACAGTGCAAGTAGTGGTCTCAATACACGAGTGATCAAGCAGCTGGATCAACTTTGATACCACACATGCAAGTATGGGCTCAAATCAGTATCTAAGTTGGTAATGGTTATAACTTGGATCTGGCCAGGAGTTTTTACTCCAGATTGAGTCTATAGGACACTAGTATGGTGATGGGCGTCAGGGTAGTTTTAGTTTTTAGTTTGGCTTTCGGGCAGCGTTTCGCGTGCCAGTCAAAGTCAATAGTTTAACGTGTAGGATAATGGTATGGGAATACCAATAATGCAAACACTTGGTTATTTAAGAATGATTAACTTTTCATCAAGGGGGTTTGAGGGTTTGGGGGACTAAGTTGCCCAAATTTGAGTTTCCATTTTCACCATCGGGAATTCTCCCGAACTGTCATAGGACACACCCATAGTGCCCAATTTGCCCGGTTTCTCCCGGAATACTTCCAGTGTTCCAATTATAATATTTTTCGGGTTGGTTCAGTTCCCAGTTCGGGCAGATTCGTTATACGGTAAACTTCCGAAATTGCTTTAAAATAATTTATTTTTAATTCCATAGATTCCCATTTAATCTATGTTTTATATAAAAATCTGTACATTTTGATGTAAATCAGTAAAAATCTGTAGATTATGGGAAAAATTTCTTGGAATTTATTTTATTAATTTTCTTTTAAATAAATTCTTTATAAAACTATTTTTAACCATATAATTAAAATTAAATACCATCAGTAGTTCAAAACTTGCAAAAACACGTCCAGGAACTCCTCACAAAATTTGAAAATTTTCCGATTTCGTTTAGGTGCGTTCCCGGCTACCGAAAACTCGAAAAAACACGGATTTTTAACCCAAATCAAAACTCAACCAATGGACTCTGAATTTTCCCAGAACATTCCCCATATGTTCCTTAGTGTCTCTGTAAACTTTGGTGATTTATTGAATTTTTTTGATAATTTTTCCGAATTTCTTTGGGTAAAACAGTTAAAAATTCAACAAAAATTGTATAAAATTCCAAAAATTCTAAAATTTTACGTGGACCTTCCTGACAATACCCTATATCATCACACCATATTTCAGCTCAATCCAAGTTATACAGACCATGTTATAGGCAAAACAATTTTCTTCCTAGCCTAGATTCGGTTCTCGGATGTTATGCCTAG
The DNA here is from genome assembly GCA_947069175.1 of Scalesia atractyloides. Lineage (NCBI taxonomy): Eukaryota > Viridiplantae > Streptophyta > Magnoliopsida > Asterales > Asteraceae > Scalesia > Scalesia atractyloides. The sequence goes on from CAMTDV010000014.1 coordinate 71,621,846, forward strand.
CGATTCTTCCGATTCCAAGCATTTATCTTGATCCCAGACGTGTGTGAAGGCTATATTCGGTACCTACACATCAAGTACAACCCAAATATGCTAGAGCTTATATTAATCAAGCTTTAATTCATTGTTTTTTGGTTAATCAAATGTTAAGCGATTTTTGTCGAATAAATGTTGATTAGGGTATCAAACCCCAAAGATTTGTGATCATGGCTGCCATATAATACAAGGTAAATACTAGAGTGTTCTTGTTCAGCCCCTAAACATGTTTAAACTTCCAAAAATCTCGGATTAAAATGAGTTTTTCGGCTAGAAATTGCGTTTAATCAAGAAAACTTAATCAAAACCACTTAGAATTTGAAGAATACCTTTGATTTGGAGTTGTTAAGGGTGTAATCAGCTGAGATTTAGGTGAGTTTATGACAGATTTCATGGAGAAAAGGTGAAACTTTTGAATAAAATTGAAGTTAAAATGAAAAAAAATAATTAAAAAAATAATATACATGGGGGTGTTGGCGGTTTGGGAGGTGGGTCCCAAGAGGCCACCTCGTGCTTCGGTCGGCGTGACAAAAAATGATGTTTATCTTCTGTATTCGGGTCTCGGACGCGTCTCCGATTTGCGAAACAGGCTCCGTTTTGCGCGTTCTTAGTGTCAAAAGACTCGGTTTTAAAAACTGACCATAACCGTTTCGAAATCCGAGCATGGTTTCGTTTTAATCATAAAAGTCTAGTTTGACATTCGTTTAAGTGTTTTTAAGCTTGATCGATCGTTCCTTGCACATTCGGTTGCTTTATGTTATGCCCGGAAAGAAGGCGTTTCCCCAACCGGGAGCTGCTTCGTTTTGCGTGCCCGGGCTTTGATTATTTTCAAACCTTACGCCACAGTCTATGGCACAAAACTAAGTTGTTCCTGGAACTTGGAATCTTAAATGATGCTAACGATAACCTAATAATCAACGTCAAAGGTCTAATGCGCTGTTAAACGTCAATTCTCCGTTTAACACGTTTTTCAAGGCTAAGGATGCCAACCTCGCATCGTTGGTCCTTAGTAGTGTCATGTTAACCATGACGTGCTCTCGGATTCCTCTGAGATATAACATATATTGTTTTGCACAACACACATGTCATGCAATTTCACAAGGTTTACGCACAATTATAGTTTTAATCATGCTTTAAGTTTAGGACCAATTAAGGTGTACCTGGTTTCGTCAGGGGTATCACAGTGTTCCCTGGTTAAGAAATTTGAAGGTCCATGATCAGGCGGTTCTAGACGGAAGTTAGTGGATGAACGTAAACCGATTCGGTAGAATGTTATTACAGAAAGGAGTAGAAATAGAATGCAGCGGAAGTCTTCATTCATACCGAAAGAGTATACATCTTTATAAGTCCAGCTACGGGAGTTCCTGGAGAGAATCCGGTAGCACCTACCCATAGGGATGCCAAAAACTTAAATGACAAATGAACACACACCACTTATTTATAGGGAAAGAGCCAAGTTCGCTTGACATGTGCATATGAGGTCAAGTTCAGGCGAACTTGTCTATCATATGACAAGTTCGGCCGAACTTGTCTGCCACATGTCAAGTTCGAGCGAACTTGACCAATAGAGGTCAAGTTCGGGCGAACTTAATTCCTTTTACATTGAAATCTCCGTATTTCGGTCGTGTGTTTGATTCCAACCTATACAATATTAAACACAAGCTCTATCTAGCCTATTCGACAAGTGACTAACACAAACTACATCAATAGATTCCCCCTTGTTCGTTACTATCGAATCTTGGTCTTCAAACGTGAGTCGTGTTTGAATATTATGCAACTTCAATCATGGTGTTTGCCGATGTCGTCAAAACGCGTCAACAAATTCCCCCTTAATTAATGATTCGGGTTTGCATTATCAACATCTAATTCCCCATGAAATCTCCAATTCAGATATTTGTTGCACAGTTTCCAACCTCCTCTGATTTGCTTACCGACAAATTATCTTGAATAGACACCAATTTGAAGCTCATCACTGCAGCTTCTCCATTTCAAATTTAACCCCATCCGTGTTCAGTTTAGCGCATATCTCCCATGCTCGATCTTTCGATCTTCAAAACTCAACCGGCAATTGATAGAAACTTCAAAATACCACACCGGTAAACTTCAAATCAATGTTTACCCGCAAAAATCTGAAATCCCAATTTCCGTAATCACTCCTGGTCAGCAAATCGGTAATCTTTTTCAATCAATAAATCATCATCGAAACCAAATAATCTGGTAACACTTCGGCTCTGAGAAACATTCGTCCGCGATCAAAATCACATTCTTCTTCTTTAGTCACAATGTCAGATATATAGCTATCTCCGGGAGACCAACGCCACTTAATCACCAAACACCATCATCCAACGGCGGTAGTCCAAAGAGAAGAATGATTCATCTGCTTGAAGATTAAAAATAATGGCCACCGAAGTTTATCATCAGATTTCCTTGGTAATTTTGAAACCATCCGTCTTCGGAGCTAGTCACTAATTCCTAAGATCATCACCAAACGTTTTGAACGTTTTCAGTTCCTCACTGGTATCAATGACTGCTAATCCAGCTAACTGTTCCATCAAAGGAGATCAGGACTCTAACCCTTAAGCATCAGTCTGTATCATGATCTGAATAATCGAAACTTCCTGTGATCAAAGAATCCCAAATGGATAATCTCTTTCGTCAGCAACTAGTACACTTCTTTGTCTGGAAGATCCGTTCCCATAAATCATCTTCCATAATCATGGTACCGCGTACAACCCGGGGTAACTGAAACTACAAAACATCCTTATCTCCTGGCGGTTAGTCAAGTCAATAATTCATGTGCAAAGTAGAGTTAAAGATAGGCAGTCGTGTGTGCTTCCAAACCATACGGGCGACTCAGGTGTCAAACCACAACCATGACCACAGAATCTGATAAACAACTCCTCCAAGAGTCAGTTGTGTAACTACCTGCTTTCAAACTAGACATCAACTTGTTCAATTTACAAATGAATCTCAAATCTCTGTATTTCCCAGTTAATCTGTAGTCGGAAACCACCCGAATACTGTTGCAATGTCACGAATTTAAAAAATGCCGGAATCTTCAAGTATTGAAAATTTTTTAGTCCCCCTCATTTTTGCAAATTATGACTATACTGAAATTTTCACTGAAATTCCCACTCAAATCTGGAATTTTCAGTATTTAACAAATGCGGAATTTACTTTAAGGCCCATCGGTAGTCTTCAACCCTAATGATCACCAAATTGCTTTAGTATCAATGACTACCCTCTCATCCTCAACCATCTCTAACCTCATCATCTCAGCCTCTCTCTAAGGCCTCCGACGGTGTCCCCGAATAGTCAGTATCGGACGTTAAAATTTCCAAAAAGTTTCTATCACCAAATATTTTCTGGACACCCGTCTCATCAAACCGAACAAAAAAAAAGTTTTTAATGCTTTTTCTTTTTTTTAGGCATTGGACCAAGTTCGGGAGAACTTGGTCACCCATCACCATGTTCGGGCGAACTTGGTCTCCCAACACACAAGTTCGGGCGAACTTGATCAAGTTTGGGCGAACTTGATCAAACATGATAAAAGTTCGGGCGAAACTTATGCTTATTTTCAAGGAAACTCAGTCAAGTTCAGGCGAACTTGATGAAAAATCATGAAAATCCTTGTGAAGTTCGGGCGAAATTAATCTCCACATGTCAGCCTATTTTCACATTTTCCGATCCAAAATCCTTATTTCTTCGAATTTCGAGATATCCACCATAGATCTGGTCGAAAAAGGTTTTCTAACAATCCTATCCGTTCAATTTTAGATTTTGTCCGTGGAATGTATGTTTATTTGATGATTTATGTCTAAACCCCTTCTAATGTCCATAAATGTCCAAATTCATGAGCGTAGGTGATAACCGTAGCTCTGATACCAATTGAAGGTCTGTGATCAGGCGGTTCTAGACGGAAGTTAGTGGATAAACGTAAACCGATTCGATAGAATGTTATTACAGAAAGGAGTAGAAGTAGAATCCAGCGGAAGTCTTCATTCATACCGAAAGAGTATACATCTTTATAAGTCCAGGAGTTCCTAGAGAGAATCCGGCAGCACCTCCCCGTAGGGATGCCAAAAACTTAAATGGCAAATAAACACACACCACCTATTTATAAGGAAAACCAAGTTGGCTTGACATGTGCATATGAGGTCAAGTTCGGGCGAACTTGTCTATCATAAATGGACAACTTTCGGCCGAACTTGTCTGCCACATGTCAAGTTCGGGCAAACATGATCCCTTTCACATTGAAATCTACGTATTTCGGTCGTGTGTTCGATTCTAACCTATACAATATTCAACACACGCTCTATCTAGCCTATTCGACAAGTGTTGAACACAAAGTGCATAACAAAATTCGTCCCTGAAATTTACCATGTCTAGCTAGGGGAAAAGGTGAGGATATTTTCTACGTAATTCATTCTTCCATTCCCAGGTATAATCAGGTCCTTGTTTTCAGTTCCACCGGACTTTAACCAGTGAAATCTTGTTATGCCTTAATTGTTTGACCCTACCATCAACTATTTCCATCGGCTCTTCCACAAAGTGGAGTTTATCATCAACGTGGATGTTTTCCAATGGTATCTGAGTGGCCTCGTCCGAAAGGCACTTCTTTAAGTATGAAATGTGGAAACATTATGAATGGCACTAAGCTCGGTTGGTAGCTTCAACCGATATGCTACAAGACCTACTTTTTCTAGGATCTTGTAGGGTCCAATGTATCGGGGGGCTAACTTTCGGGTCTTTCCAAATCTGATAACGCCCTTCCATGGCGTTAATTTTAATAATACACGTTCGACCACTTTAAACGAGAGCTGGTTTCCGATGTATATCAGCCCAACTCTTTTGTCGGCTCTGAGCGGCTTTCAGCCGATTCCGAATCTGATGGACTTTATTGGTCGTTTCCTGAACTAGTTCAGATCCCACCAGTTGAATGTCACCTACTTCGGCCCAACAAAGTGGTGATCGACACTTTCGACCATAGAGGGCCTCATAGAGGCTACCTGAATGCTACTATGGTAACTATTGTTATACGAGAATTCCACGAGTGGGAGATGCTTGTCCCAGCTTCCTCTGAAGTCTAAGACACAAGCACAAAGCAAGTCCTCTAGTGTCCATCGGTTTGGGGATGGTTTAGGGATGGTAAGCAGTACTCAAATCGATTCGCGTCCCTAGTGATTCTTGTAATTTATGCCAGTATCGCGAGATAAAGTGGCTGTCTTGTTCGGAAATAATAGCAATCGGGACCCCATGTCTAGCTACTATCTCATTAGTATAAATTTGGCCAACTGGTCGGTCTTTAAGTCGTACGGATCGGAATAAATGTGAAGATTTGGTCAATCGATCGACGACTACCCAAATCGCATCAAGACCACGAGGTGTTTTCGGGAGATAGGTCACGAAATCCATCGTGATTTGTTCCCACTTCCACTGAGGTATCTCGGGTTGTTGCAACATCCCCGAGGGTTTCTGATACTCGGCCTTGACTGCGCACAAGTCAAGCATTGGCTCACGTATTCGGCCACGTCCTTTTTCATTCCCGACCACCAATAAAACTCTTTCAGGTCGTGGTACATCTTGTCTGTACTAGGGTGAATCGAATATTTCGATTTATGAGCCTCATCCATGATTAATTGTCCCAGCTCCGAATTTGCAGGAATCCACACTCGATTCACAAAGCTTTTCACATTCCCGTGCAACCCTTCACTAGGTAACTGGCTTTCCTCCAAGGCCTGTATCTGCGTGTTCCGGATCTGCTCGATAAAGCTCGTCTGCACAATCATTCCCAATGCTCGTACTCGAAGGGGCTTAATTCGGTCCTTTCTGCTAAGCGCATCCGCTACCACATTAGCGTTTCCCGGGTGGTCCTTTATCTCGCAATCATAATCATTTAACAATTCCACCCATCTGCACTGCCTCATGTTTAAGTCTTTTTGATTGAGGATATGTTGGAGGCTTTTGTGATCGGTATATATAGTACACTTGGTACCACATAAATAATGTCTCCAAATCTTTAATGTGAATACAACTGCTCCTAGTTCCAGGTCATGTGTGGTTCTTTTCATGCATCTTCAGTTGTCTAGAAGCGTGCGCAATAACTTTATTCCTTTGCATAAGGACACATCCAAGCCCTTGTCGCGATGCGTCGCAATATACGACAAAGTCGTTATTACCTTCGCGTAACGAAAAGATTGGGGCCTCACATAACTTTTTCTTTAACAGCTAGGACGTTGTTTCTTGGTCTTCACCCCATTCATACTTCCTATCCTTCTGCGTCAATACGGTTAACGAATGCGCGATACTAGAGAAATATTTTATGAAGCGACGGCAATACCCTGCCAATCCCGAGAATTGGCGTATTTCTTTTGGAGATTTCGGTGCCGGCCAATTCTTAATTGCTTCAATCTTGCTTAGGTCCACGTGGATTCCGTATTGATCCACCACATGCCCTAGAAATTGTACGACTTGTAACCAAAAGGCGCACTTAGACAACTTAGTGTATAGTTGTTCGGTCCGTAGTATCTCCAAGATAGCACGTAAATGATGCTCGTGCTCGTCCTTGCTCTTGGAGTAGATCAATATATCGTCAATGAAGACGTTGAAAAATTTGTCAAGGTATGGCTTACATACCCTGTTCACGAGGTTCATGAACACCGCAGGTGCGTTGGTTAACCCAAAGGGCATAACCAGGAATTCGTAGTGACCATAACGAGTTTGAAATGCGGTCTTAGGAATATCATCCTCTTGGACCTTCACTTGATGGTAACCTGACCGAAGATCTATCTTAGAAAAGTATCGAGCCCCTTGTAGCTGGTCAAAAAGATCAACGATCCTTGGAAGGGGTTAACGATTCTTGATAGTGACCTTATTCAATTCTCTGTAGTCGATGCACATGCGAAAGCTACCGTCCTTCTTCTTCACAAACAAAACTGGGACTCCCCAAGGAGAATAACTAGGACGGATAAACCCACAATCGAGTAACTCCTGTAACTGCGTCGATAGCTCTTGCATCTCGGACGGCGCAAGAAGATTGGGCCTTGGCAACGGGTGCCATTCCCGGTATTAAGTCGATGAGAAACTCGACTTGCGGATTGGGCGGCAATCCGGGCAATTCCTCCGGGAACACATCAGGGTATTCACATACTACTGGAATGTCCTCAATACGCTTCTCGGCTGGCTCCTCCGATGTGACGCTAGCTAAGAACACGTCACATCCCTGTCGTATACACTTCAACATCTGGAGGTGAGATATGAGGTTTAGCGTGGCACCTAACTTCTCTCCTTGTACCATGATTGCATCCGTGGGGGATAAAGGAATCTTCACCACCTTTGTTCACATAACACCTCCACACGATGGTTGGACAACCAGTCCATTCCTACGACAATATCAAAACTACCTAGTTCTACTGGTAAAAGGTCAATAGTAAATTGATAACCGTTAAGGGTTATAGGCAATTAACAACAAGTTGGTGACTAGTAATCGGTTTTCCGCTGGCAAGTTCAACGGTATAGGGTTGTTTTAGGTCAACAACAGACATATTCAAGAGTGGCAAAAATGCAATCGACACATAACTTCTATCGGCTCCCGTATCAAATAACACTGAAGCAAATTGATTGGAAATGAGGAACGTACCTGAAACCACATTAGATCCCGACGTGCGTCACCAGGTCCCATGAAAAAGGCACGACCTCGAGCTGCATTCGAGGTAGATGCTTGGTTCTGGGTGTTCCTTCCCACCATCTGCTGGGCTAACTTCGGACAGTGATTACGAAAATGCTCCGTGCTGCCACATCCAAATCATGCACGAGGGTAGTTAACCTGTGGTGCTGGTTGTTGAGGTCGCTGCTGAAGAGGTTGAGGCCTAGGAGGTTGAAAACGAGTTGGTTTGGGATTTGGTTCCACGATCATCTTACAGTCTTTGGCAAAATGCCCATTGTTATGACACTTCGAGCATATCACTGGTCGGCATGTTCCAGAGTGGTGGAAAGCGCACCTGTTGCAATTTGGGGCCTTTCCTTTGTAGCCAACGAAGTTACCCGTGGGGTTATTCATGGCATAGTTCTGGCTAGTATTTCTCCCCCTCTTTGGTGCTACTACCCTTGCGCGACTACTCTCTGGGGCTTCCCGCTTGCTCACAGCTGGCTCTACCGGCATTGTCAGAATTTACGTCTAACCATGTCATATGTAACGGTACCTGACCTGGCTACCACCTCGTGCATGGTTCGGTATTCCACCGAGTTAATGATACTCCTTACTTCTAGGGCCAGTCCCCATATATACCTTTCAATCCTCTTGGACTCTGGTAGAATCATGTCTGGAAAAATACGCGCCAGTTCATTGAAATGATTGGTATAACCTGCATGATCAGCACCTTGCATCTTCAGGTTCCAGAACTCATGTTCAAGCTTCTGAATTTCATGAGTTGGGCAAAACCTTTCCCTCATTAGTATCTTTAGATCATCCCATTTCATAGCATTAATCGCGTCCTGCCCGCGAGTTTGAACAATAGTGTTCCACCAATTTAAAGCATTGTCAATAAAGGTACAAGTTGTATACTTAACTGCGCAATTACCAGGACAATTACTTATGTTAAGTACCGGATCCGACTTCTCGACCCATTTCACAAATCCATTCGGTCCCTCCGTCCCATTAAATTCTGTCACACCCTCAATTTCCACTTGCGGAGTTTTACCGCGAGGCGTGTGAACAAACCAAAATCTGAAAACACTAGTACGTCGAACGACTATACATGATTTGATAATACGTTTTCCAAAATCGTTCATTGTAGATTTTATATCAATTACCAATATTTAGCAGAGCATTAGTTTTAAAGTTTGAGCGGAAGCATAAACAAGTAGTGATGCGGGCGCCAACACAAACGCCAAAACAAATGAAAAATCCCAAAACAATATTAATAAATAAGACTCGATAAAGATGTCTTGTTCAATGCATGTTCGTGCACCTAGAGCTCCTAGCGTCCTGAGAAACATGTAAAGAAACAAGTGTCAACATTAAAGATGAGTGAGTTCACAGGTTTTCATAAATTCGTTTGTTCCGTTATAGTTTGTTTACTCCGTTATCCCCAACCCGGGATAACGTATCTGTTCCATTATTCCAATCCCGGAATCATAAGTTATTGCTTCCAATATTCCCATCCCGGAATATTAAGTTGTTATTTCCATTATCCCCAACCCGGGATAATAAGTTGATGTTTCCAATATTCCAAACCCGGAATATTAAGTTGATTCGTAATTAAGTTCAATGTTAATATATATAGGTAGCAAGCCTAAAGTCATGTCACGTAAGAGTTCGCGATCGAAGCTGACTGTTGTGCCTCCGTTTTGCCAGGCCTATCACATGACCATGGCGGTGTTAGGCCAATTATTCACCCGTTGACCATACCAGGTCGGCTAGCGCGACTAGCTCGGATGGGGCTTGTCGGGCCCAGTAGTACTACTTATAATTCCCCCGCTATTTAACCCAAATACTAACGATCCGAGGAGATTGTCGAGGACTTAAGTGATAAAGCTGCTTAGTGACCATAACATTACATTAACATTAACTTAGTTACCGTATAGTTATGTGACGTTAAATTCGTATAACGTAAAGAGATTGAGTTTGAGAGTGTATACATGTTTCTCCCCCTGTTGTTTAAAAACCGGATAAAGTTAGGGGCCGTGAACTCACCTTTATTTGTTCGGTTAGTGTAGCAAAGATGTTATAAGAGATGGGACCGCTAGTTGCGTCCTAACAAACCAATTAATTACACGTCAGTGTGAAATCACACCAATACAAATTCCACACGCAATTTACTCACAAAGTGATACACACAAACAACATATCTAACACTCAAACATGCATGCAAGTATTCTCATGTGATCATAGTAATCAAACAACTTATCATGAACATATTCCAAATCCATGCAACACTTTAATGCTTAAAATCACCAATTATCAATTTTCTGCTTAACACTCATTATTCAGCTGTTTTCTAGGATTTTTATAAATTAGTTCTAACATTCCAAAAATTCCAATATTTCTACAGTAGGTGACATCTATACCATAGAAATTTATATAATTTTTCCAAGTCCTAAATCTTTACCAATTAACCATAAATATTAATTCACTAAGCTGCAGTCAGATTTACCGCTTTCTGACTGCAGTCCACGGAAGAATTTATTTAAAAATCACTGATCGTCCGATTAACAAAATTCCAGTTGGAGTTGCCCAGAAATTGCTATACCTAGTTGATGTACAAAAATCATGACTCAACTCCCTACGGATTTTAAAATCCAACTTGATAAACAACCAACAAAATTCCAGAATTTTCACAGCTTTAGCTACTGATCTTGTTTGGGCCTTTAAAAATATCAAACGACTTCAGAAAATTATGGATCCAGCGCCATTAGATTCCTTATTCAAATCTCTACGTTCTAGACATCAGAAAATCCGTTTTTCGACAACTATCGACCGAGTTACAGCCAGATGAAGTTGGCTGTAACTATTACTCAGCAACCGATTCAGCATATCTTTATCATAAACTCGTGTAATCCCGTTCATGCGATTAATCTAGGCGATCTAAAACCGATTTCTAATCCTAGATTAATACCAATATCTCATCCATGCAAACTCTAGTTCTTACTTCTAGTTATTACAACAAAACACAGCCTATATGTATTCATCTTTCAAACAACATTCAATCTAGTATGAACAATCCGAAACAATACAATCATCTAGTGTAAACATCATTAACAAACCGGCTAGCCTAACTTCTCGTTCAATCATGCTTGGCAAGCTTATATGTTCCGAAAACTATTATACATATTAACAAAAATTAACTCAGCCGATTTCATTCAGCAAATAACATCCGAAACAACTAACCATTCAAGCATATATATATAAGAAACAACTAATCATTCAAGCACATATATATCCGAACATCATCTTGTAATCAGAGATAACTTCTAATCTTTTAATAACAAGGTAAACGAACCGTGAATACGATGAGGGAAGATGGCGAGGGCTGCTGCTTGCTGGGACCGAGAGAAAGAAAAGCTGATCTCGCGACCGAGACTGAAAGGGACTGAAGGTAACCGGCTGTTAGCGACCGAGAGAGTGAACCAGGCTGATCAGATCGAGATGATGAAGACTTCGGCTGCTGTTTGCTGCGACCGGGAGAAAGAAAAGCTGATCTCGCGAACAATGGAGCTTTCTGCGATCGCAAGTCTGCCGACGGCAATGAAACTCTAGGGTTTTGTGTTTTTGAATGAACATGCATGGGTTTGTATTTATAGGCGCAAGGGGGACAAGGTTACGGTTTGGTTTGGGTTTATGGCCGAGGGACTTGGGTGGGTTCGGTTTGGGTTTGAACTTGATAAGTTCGCGGTTTTGAACTTGATCTCGGCCGAGAGTGTTTTGGTTTAGGGTTTAGGTTTGCTCTTGGTTTGGATTTGATCTTGGCCGAGGACTTGACTTGATCTTAAGTTTAAAACTTGTTACTCCTAGAGTCATAATGAATCGAAGTTGGTTCACGTCGCGGTTCGGTTCAGTTCGTGTACATATCTACAGTAATTATTCTTTAACCAAAACAATCACACAACACACAACACGTATTCATTTAATTCGTACACGTTCGTACACATAGCACGTAATTAGTTTGACAAGTATTACATTTAAGTTATCCGAAAAACCCGGGATATCACATTATCCCCATGTTGAAAGAATTTTCGTCCCGAAAATTGAGTAAACGCGGTTTAGCATGTAGCGTACATGTTTAGAGTGCCACGCACAAAGAGTTAGTTCGTTAATGATTGTACGCAACGTTACAAGAAGTTCCCAAGTGCCATACACAAGAATTTCCAAGTGCCATGCACAAGAATTTTAGTCAACAATAGTACACGAAAGTATGAGAAATTTCCAGGTTGTCACATCATCCCGATGTTGAAAGAATTTTCGTCCCGAAAATTTAGGTACTGGTATCGTTAGTTTGCTGCTCAGTTGCAAAGAGGTGTGGGTATTTAATTTTCATTTGGTCCTCTCTTTCCCACGTGAACTCCGGTCCACGCTTAGAATCCCAACGAACTTTAACGATTGGAATCTTGCTGTGCCTTCGAGTCTTGATCTCACGATCCATGATCTCAATAGGCTTTTCCACGAAGTGTAGTTGTTCATCCACTTGGATCTCATCCAATGGAATAACTAAAGTTTCATCTGATAGGCACTTCTTCAGATTTGAAACGTGAAATACGTTGTGAACTCCACTGAGTTCGGCAGGAAGGTCTAATTGATATGCTACGGGTCCAATACGTTTCAAGATTACAAACGGGCCTACGTACCGTGGGTTAAGTTTGCCCCGTTTTCCAAAGCGGATTACACCCTTCCAGGGTGACACCTTTAGTAGGACGCGGTCGCCTACTTGAAATTCGAGCGGTTTGCGTCGTTGATCAGCGTAGCTTTTCTGTCGATTTCGTGCCGCCGCCATGCGGTTTCTGATTTGTACAATCTTTTCAGTGGCCTCAAGTATTAACTCAGGGCCTGTGAGTTGACTGTCACCGACTTCTGCCCAGCAGACCGGTGATCTACATTTACGACCGTATAATGCTTCAAACGGTGCTGCCGAAATGCTCGTATGATAGCTGTTGTTATATGAGAATTCTACTAGAGGCAGGTGAATCTCCCAATTATTTCCGAAGTCCACCACGCATGCCCTAAGCATGTCTTCCAAGGTCTGTATGGTCCTTTCGCTTTGACCATCAGTCTGAGGGTGATAAGCTGTGCTCATATCCAAGCGTGTTCCCAACGCTTTCTGGAGTGACTGCCAGAAGTTTGACGTGAAGCGAGCATCTCTATCTGAGATGATGGATGTTGGCACTCCGTGGCGGGAAATTACTTCCTTAATGTAGATGCGAGTCAACTTCTCCATCTTATCTGTTTCTTTGATAGCTAGGAAGTGTGCGGACTTAGTTAAACGATCCACGATCACCCAGATGGTATCGCAACCAGCCAAGGTTCGCGGGAGTTTAGTGATGAAATCCATTGAGATCTGATCCCATTTCCACACTGGAATCTCAGGTTGTTGGAGTAGCCCCGATGGCTTTTGATACTCCACCTTGACTTTTGCATAAGTCAAACATTTACTCACGTAGGTGGCTATATCGGCTTTCATGTTGGGCCACCAATACGCAGCTTTAAGGTCTTGATACATCTTATCCGAACCCGGATGGACAGAGTATCGAGATTTGTGAGCTTCATCCATGACTAGCTCTCTGAGGTTTCCGTAGAGAGGTACCCATATGCGATTCATGAAATACCGGGCTCCATTGGGCTTTACTTCCCAATCGCGTTCCATTTTTCCCACTGATTCGATTTTGATGTTTTCCTCCTTAACTGCTTCCAACTGGGCGTCGCGTATTTGATCGGGTAGCCCCGAATGAATAGTGAGTTGTAGTGCTCGTACGCGACGAGGTTTCAAGTGTTCCTTCCTACTGAGGGCATCAGCTACCACGTTAGCTTTACCCGGGTGGTACCGAATGGCACACTCATAATCGTTCAAGAGTTTGACCCAGCGACGATGTCGCATGTTCAACTCCTTCTGATCAAAGATGTGCTGGAGGCTTTTGTGGTCAGTAAAGATTGTGCACTTCGTTCCATAGAGGTAGTGTCTCCAAATCTTAAGTGCAAACACTACTGCTCCCAATTCCAGGTCATGCGTCGTGTAGTTTTTCTCGTGAACCTTCAGCTGTCGCGACGCATACGCGATGACCTTATCGCGTTGCATGAGTACGCATCCCAATCCCTGAATGGAATCATCACAATACACTACGAAGTCATCTGTCCCTTCCGGCAAGGACAGGATGGGTGCACTGCAAAGTTTCTGCTTCAGCAATTGAAACGCTGCTTCTTGCTTGTCACCCCAAGCATACTTGATGCCTTTCTGGGTGAGGGTAGTAAGCGGTTGTGCGATCTTTGAAAATCCCTCGATGAAGCGTCTGTAGTAACCAGCCAATCCCAAAAATTGGCGGATCTCCGTCGGTGTCTTAGGTGCTTCCTAGTTTTTGATGGCTTCAATCTTGGCAGGGTCTACGTGGATACCCTTTTCATTTACGATATGTCCGAGAAACTGAACTTCCCGAATCCAGAAATCACACTTCGAAAGCTTGGCATATAGTTTTTCCTGTTGAAGCAGCCCTAGCAGTAATCGTAGGTGTTCCTCATGTTCTTCTTCACTTTTGGAGTAGATGAGTATGTCATCGATGAACACAATGACAAATTTGTCGAGGTATGGTTTACACACGCGGTTCATGAGGTCCATGAATACTGCAGGTGCGTTAGTGAGACCGAATGGCATGACCAAGAACTCGTAATGGCCATACCGAGTGCGAAATGCTGTCTTAGCGATATCCTCCTCCCTGACGCGTAGCTGATGATAACCGGACCGTAAATCAATCTTAGAGTAGTAACTTGACCCTTGCAGTTGGTCGAATAGATCGTCGATGCGAGGTAACGGGTATCGGTTCTTGACTGTAACCTTGTTGAGTTCCCTATAGTCGATGCACATGCGGAAAGTCCCGTCCTTCTTCTTGACAAACAGGACAGGAGCTCCCCATGGCGAAACGCTTGGTCGGATAAATCCTTTTTCTAGCAGCTCTTGAAGTTGGGTAGACAGCTCCTGCAGCTCGGCTGGAGCTAGGCGGTATGGAGCCTTGGCGATAGGAGTTGCATTGCTTGCCAATTCGATTTCAAACTCCAATTGTCGATGTGGTGGAAGACCAGGTAGTTCTTCTGGGAATACATCGGAAAAATCACGGACGACAGGGATGTCTTCTATACGTTTCTCGTCCTTAGGCTGTTCGGTAATTAGTGCGAGTAAAGCGAAGGAATTCTTTTTCCTAAGATACTTCTGCGCTTGCATGTATGAGATGATGTTGGTGACGGCGCTTGCCTTATCGCCTTGTACTGTCAGGATTTCGTCGATCGAGAGTGGAATACGGATAGACTTTTCGAAGCAGAGAACTTCAGCCCGGACGTCGGATAGCCAGTCCATTCCGACTACCACGTCAAAACTACCCAGGGTAGTTGTCATCAGATCAATGGTAAAAGTGTGGCCCGCGAGTTTGAGTTGACAGCCGGATACGATTTGGGTCACATCTACCGATTTACCATTGGCTAATTCTATCACATAAGGGGTCTCTAATGGTTTAAGCGTGAGATTTAGGTTCTTCCTAAAAGACTCAGATATAAAACTCCTATCCGCACCCGTATCAAAAAGCACAGTAGCAAAATGTTCATTAAGGGGAAACTTACCGGTGACCACGTTAGTGTCGTTTCTGGCCTCTCCGCGGCCCAATGTAAATGCACGACCTTTGGCACCTCCTATGCCACCGTTCCCATTGTTGTTGTTATTATTGTTGTTGTGGTTGTTTCCACCATTATTGTTGTTGTTGCGCAACTGTGGGCAGTCTTTTCTGAAATGAGCAGTGCTACCACACTGATAGCATCCCCGGTTTATACCCTGCTGCTGACCCTGGGGCTGATTCACGACAATCCTTTGCTGCATGTCCCATCTTGCCACATCTTTGGCAGCGACTTCCGGCACAAGGGCCGTTATGGTGGAGATTACAGCGGTTGCACTGCGGCTTTCGACCCGCATAGCCGCTTGCATTCGGGTTGTTGATATTGTTGTTGTTGTTGTTGGCGGGATGATTTTGATGACCCCGGTGGCTGTGGTAATGATTGAACTGTTTCTGGTTCCCTTGCTGTGGATAAGATGACGAAGACTGTCGAATGGTGGAGTCTTCAAACTTTCTTTTGTTGTCCGGGGCAACTTCAGTTGTACCCCGTGCTGGCAGTTTCTTCTGTTCCACCGCCTTATCGGTGAGTTTGTGAGCCAATCGGATTGCTTATTGTTCAGTTACAGGGTTACTAGACATCACCATACCCTGAATTTCCGGAACCAGACCCCCGAGATAGAACTCGAGTCTTTTCTCCACCGTGTTGGCCAATTCAGGACACAGAAATACCAAGTCATGGTGTTTTGCGGTGTAAGCTTTAATTTCCGATCCCACCATCTTGTGGTTCCATAGAGCTTGCTCCAATTGTTGCACTCTGTCTCGTGGACAGTACTCCTCTTTAATCAGGGCCTTGAACTCAGTCCATGCCATTGCATTCGCAGCTATAAGCCCACGTGTTTGGACTTGGGCATTCCACCATTTCAGTGCCCCATCTTCCAGTGTTGAGGCTGCATATTTGACTTTGTTGGCCTCAAGGCAGTTGCACATTTCAAAAACGGATTCTGATTTTTCGATCCAGCGGACCAATCCAATGGGTCCTTCCGCCCCCGAGAATTTGCTAGGCTTTGCGTCAAGGAACATCTTGTAGGGGTTAAAGCCCCCTCCTTCTGACAGAGAACAGGAAGTCAGCAAGGAATTTTACTAGCCTCACTATTAGATTTTCACGCGAAAATTTAATAATGGTTACCTGCCGGCTGGTTCTGAACACCCGCTAAAGCTGCGTTCACATGCTCCTGAATCATGGCAGCTAGCTCTTCGGGCGTCAAGTTAAGGTTTCCACGTCTTCCAGTCGCCATTTAGATCTTCGAAACACAACACAAACACACCCTGATAAGTCTATATATCCAATATAGTTATCCTACTTCGTACTATAATTAGTAAGTTATGTCAACTCAATATGTTAAATAATCAAAGAAATACTTAATTAACTGAAATTTCAACGTCTTACAAAAGTGCAAATCATACATACGAATTCACTATCAAGTCTCAAGTTTAAACGCAAGTGGGAAAATAAATAAACTAAAGGAAAACAAATAATATAAACGAGACGTGTCAGTCATCTACGTCTCCATTTCCCAAGTCACTGTCGTTGCCGTCATCCTGTGCGGCATTTCCAGCTTCTTCAGCTGGGTCCTCCTCCGGATCCTCTTCAGGATCCTCCTCTGGATCCTCTTCTGGATCCTCCTCTACCGGCACTGGAGGGGCCTGTGCTGGTGCAAGTGCTTGATTTTGCAGTTCCTTAATGTTCCAACTATTTTCCAGGACTCTGTCCTCCAGCCAGTCGGCTCTTATCTGCTCAGCACGCAGATCTCTGGCTATGGTGTTACGAGCTATCTTGCTCGTACGATGCTCTTCTTCGAGCGAGTCGGTCTTCCCGGTAAGGTGTCGGATCATCCATCCTTGTGCCAGGATGGTTTCCTGCATTCTTTCTAGCTGTTTTTGTTGTGTATGCACCAGGATTCTAAGCATGTCAACTCCTATTTCTACAGGATTAACCGGTTCAACCGGTACAGCAATAGTTGGGCGTAACGACGACTCCTCCCCCAGAGCGAGCCTTTTCCTCGCTGCTGAGCGTGTCTCCACGCCATAAGGTGGTATGGGTTCCACCATTGGTGCCTTTCCTGGTGCCCTTGGTGGCGTAAGTCTGTCGGATGATGATGACGATGAGGATGATGACATTGCCTGTTAGGTCATGTAGTTAGTTACGAGTTGTTTTTATTTCTTATTATGAAGGTATAATCTACCAAACACGGTTAGGGCACATTGCATAACAAGATATAATAATTCGGTGCCAAGCTAAGTCTAGTGTCGTGATATCAGCCATAGTTTAGGTCTACTTCCAATGCAAACCTGGTTCTCTATAGCTAGTGGCTCTGATACCAATCTGTCACACCCTCAATTTCCACTTGCGGAGTTTTACCGCGAGGCGTGTGAACAAACCAGAATCTGAAAACACTAGTACGTCGAACGACTCTACATGATTTGATAATACGTTTTCCAAAATCGTTCATTGTAGATTTTATATCAATTACCAATATTTAGCAGAGCATTAGTTTTAAAGTTTGAGCGGAAGCATAAACAAGTAGTGATGCGGGCGCCAACACAAACGCCAAAACAAATGAAAAATCCCAAAACAATATTAATAAATAAGACTCGATAAAGATGTCTTGTTCAATGCATGTGCGTGCACCTAGAGCTCCTAGCGTCCTGAGAAACATGTAAAGAAACAAGTGTCAACATTAAAGATGAGTGAGTTCACAGGTTTTCATAAATTCGTTTGTTCCGTTATAGTTTGTTTACTCCGTTATCCCCAACCCGGGATAACGTATCTGTTCCATTATTCCAATCCCGGAATCATAAGTTGTTGCTTCCAATATTCCCATCCCGGAATATTAAGTTGTTATTTCCATTATCCCCAACCCGGGATAATAAGTTGATGTTTCCAATATTCCAAACCCGGAATATTAAGTTGATTCGTAATTAAGTTCAATGTTAATATATATAGGTAGCTAGCCTAAAGTCATGTCACGTAAGAGTTCGCGATCGAAGCTGACTGTTGTGCCTCCGTTTTGCCAGGCCTATCACATGACCATGGCGGTGTTAGGCCAATTATTCACCCGTTGACCATACCAGGTCGGCTAGCGCGACTAGCTCGGATGGGGCTTGTCGGGCCCAGTAGTACTACTTATAATTCCCCCGCTATTTAACCCAAATACTAACGATCCGAGGAGATTTTCGAGGACTTAAGTGATAAAGCTGCTTAGTGACCATAACATTAACTTAGTTACCGTATAGTTATGTGACGTTAAATTCGTATAACGTAAAGAGATTGAGTTTGAGAGTGTATACATGTTTCTCCCCCTGTTGTTTAAAAACCGGATAAAGTTAGGGGCCGTGAACTCACCTTTATTTGCTCGGTTAGTGTAGCAAAGATGTTATAAGAGATGGGACCGCTAGTTGCGTCCTAACAAACCAATTAATTACACGTCAGTGTGAAATCATACCAATACAAATTCCACACGCAATTTACTCACAAAGTGATACACACAAACAACATATCTAACACTCAAACATGCATGCAAGTATTCTCATGTGATCATAGTAATCAAACAACTTATCATGAACATATTCCAAATCCATGCAACACTTTAATGCTTAAAATCACCAATTATCAATTTTCTGCTTAACACTCATTATTCAGCTGTTTTCTAGGATTTTTATAAATTAGTTCTAACATTCCAAAAATTCCAATATTTCTACAGTAGGTGACATCTATACCATAGAAATTTATATAATTTTTCCAAGTCCTAAATCTTTACCAATTAACCATAAATATTAATTCACTAAGCTGCAGTCAGATTTACCGCTTTCTGACTGCAGTCCACGGAAGAATTTATTTAAAAATCACTGATCGTCCGATTAACAAAATTCCAGTTGGAGTTGCCCGGAAATTGCTATACCTAGTTGATGTACAAAAATCATGACTCAACTCCCTACTGATTTTAAAATCCAACTTGATAAACAACCAACAAAATTCCAGAATTTTCACAGCTTTAGCTACTGATCTTGTTTGGGCCTTTAAAAATATCAAACGACTTCATAAAATTATGGATCCCACGCCATTAGATTCCTTATTCAAATCTCTACGTTCTAGACATCAGAAAATCCGTTTTTCGACAACTATCGACCGAGTTACAGCCAGATGAAGTCGGCTGTAACTATTACTCAGCAACCGATTCAGCATATCTTTATCATAAACTCGTGTAATCCCGTTCATGCGATTAATCTAGGCGATCTAAAACCGATTTCTAATCCTAGATTAATACCAATATCTCATCCATGCAAACCCTAGTTCTTACTTCTAGTTATTACAACAAAACACAGCCTATATGTATTCATCTTTCAAACAACATTCAATCTAGTATGAACAATCCGAAACAATACAATCATCTAGTGTAAACATCATTAACAAACCGGCTAGCCTAACTTCTCGTTCAGTCATGCTTGGCAAGCTTATATGTTCCGAAAACTATTATACATATAAACAAAAATTAACTCAGCCGATTTCATTCAGCAAATAACATCCGAAACAACTAACCATTCAAGCATATATATATCCGAAACAACTAATCATTCAAGCACATATATATCCAAACATGATCTTGTAATCAGAGATAACTTCTAATCTTTTAATAACAAGGTAAACGAACCGTGAATACGATGAGGGAAGATGGCGAGGGCTGCTGCTTGCTGCGACCGAGAGAAAGAAAAGCTGATCTCGCGACCGAGACTGAAAGGGACTGAAGGTAACCGGCTGTTAGCGACCGAGAGAGTGAACCAGGCTGATCAGATCGAGATGATGAAGACTTCGGCTGCTGTTTGCTGCGACCGAGAGAAAGAAAAGCTGATCTCGCGAACAATGGAGCTTTCTGCGATCGCAAGTCTGCCGACGGCAATGAAACTCTAGGGTTTTGTGTTTTTGAATGAACATGCATGGGTTTGTATTTATAGGCGCAAGGGGGACAAGGTTACGGTTTGGTTTGGGTTTATGGCCGAGGGACTTGGGTGGGTTCGGTTTGGGTTTGAACTTGATAAGTTCGCGGTTTTGAACTTGATCTCGGCCGAGAGTGTTTTGGTTTAGGGTTTAGGTTTGCTCTTGGTTTGGATTTGATCTTGGCCGAGGACTTGACTTGAGCTTAAGTTTAAAACTTGTTACTCCTAGAGTCACAATGAATCGAAGTTGGTTCACGTCGCGGTTCGGTTCAGTTCGTGTACATATCTACAGTAATTATTTTTAACCAAAACAATCACACAACACACAACACGTATTCATTTAATTCGTACACGTTCGTACACATAGCACGTAATTAGTTTGACAAGTATTACGTTTAAGTTATCCGAAAAACCCGGGATATCACAAATTCCATCGGTTTGCATTCCATGAAATGCTTATATGTGCAAACCGGCCTATCATTATTCTGGTTATCGTTCTGACCTACGGGTCTTTGTTGTGGGTTTGCATTAATACCGGCGCTAACCTGCGCCACAATCATGGGAATAACAGCCTAGAGTTGTTGCGCTATCATTTGCGCAATTTCTGCCTCAGTTATCTGCGGTGCGCGTTACGGGGCCATTCTATTATAAACAATAGATGGATAGGTATCAATGTCACTTATCCATTTAACACATATCACATATTTGACTAAAACATAACACACACTTCATCATACACATGAATCCACGACACATATAGTCAAAAACATCGCATATATATATGTAATGTCATCATCATACAAGCGTCAAAATTTGCACATAAACTTAACCCATAAGGGCCAGTGCTTAAATGTGCTATCAAAATATGTCACCACACTGACGTACAGACTCGATGCAACGAGAGTACTAACTAGGAAAACGTGAAAATACTATGACTGCATCACAACCTCGACATGGGTATTACCCAGTGCTTGGTAGGATGTACAAAAGATACATCATCTCTATCTATACTACAAGAAAAACCGATACTAGGAACGCCACCTCCACCATGCCAACCCTCCAAGACCTGCAACCAACCCTACAATGGCACCAATACATCCGTATACCAACGCACGGAAATGATCCTGCTCATGATGGACATACCCCATACCCTTCTGTAAAGCGATGATCGCCTGCTGTAAGACGATCAGGTAGTCTCCCATCAACCTCCTTTGCTGCTCATCCTCATCCCGTGCCATCCGTAGTAATGAAATCTGCTCGAACAGAAACCCCATCAAGCTGCTCTCGGTAATGGGAGCAGGCACCTCCTGAGGAGGAACAGGTATACCCCAGACGGGTGGGGAAGGCTCTCTAAACGGCTGGGAAGGACCACCTCGCTCATAAGTGTGAAACGGGGAAGGGTCCTCCCGAGTGGTGTCAGAAAACGGGCAGTAAAATGTTGTTGGGTCCCTATCGGTACGGGTATCGGACCAATAGGGGAAATAGGTGGTGTGAACACACGTACAGGTGTAGTACCCTCCGACGAGCCGTCCGTCGGAGGCCAAAGGTGGGTATCTCAAGAGGGCTAGATGAGGAGGGTGAATAAGTACTCGGAGTGGAAGGAATGTAAGGGTCAGGCGGTGTCTTTGGTGACGGTAAGCGGGGTGCTACCGGCTCCCACTCCCAATGCCCTGTGGCAGGAGTAGGGCTCCTAGGAATAGGTCCTACTTGTATGGCAACATCCGGGGTACGACTATGCTCCGAGGAGCTAGTCGGATGGTGAGGTGGGGAACGGTAGGCGCTCGATGCCTCTCCCTCGCGCCTAGTACGAGGTCTGGGTGGGTTCGGACCACAACATTTACCAGAAGGATCTGGCGAGTAGCTCGTCAAAAGGGGTGTCAGCGGATCCTCCTCGGGATCGGTCTCCATACTCTGATGACTCGAACGATGGACATCCACCTGAAAAAAAGAAAACCACACACAACACTGATTTGACTGACCAAAATACTGAACTCAACATTCCACAAATATACACATAAGCACGTATTGCACGCACTTATGTTTTAAGATTTATGAAAAAAATTTATTTGTGGTTGGTGACGTTAGTAGACAGATGTCCGTCCTATCTCAATGAAGTTCCCAGAACCCGCAAGTATAAGCAGAAAAATTATGGTGTTCCGGACCACAATAATTTATTTGCACCACCAGGGCTTCCTGGTAATAGCCATACTATTCAGTTTCTAGAGGTTCTCAGCGTGTGGAGACTAACTTAGGATTATAGTCTAGGGTCTATGGAGATACCTAGTTTCGCTATAACCGAAGGCTCTGATACCATCTTCTGTGATACCCCGACTCGCAGCGGAAGACAATTGCAGGGTGCGGCAGACACATGGTAATTCCCGATAATTTAGAAACATGATATCACATAAAAAGGGAATATCGGCTACAACATACTATTAGTATTAGATTACACACCATAAGTTCAAGTACAGTACTACGAGCTATCGCAGCTCTTATTCTGCTACAGTTTACTACTAAAGCCATCCACACGCACGTTCCTTACTCTTCTTTAGTTTTACCTGAAATGCATGTTAGTTTTAAAAGGGTCAGCTAAACATTGTGTGAGTTCACTGGTTTAATTGTTGTGTAACAATATGTGTTAACAAGTTTAATTGCACTGGTCATAATCACAATGACGGTCACAGTCATAGTCATAGATGGAATTACACGAGAACACAAGTGAAACCTTGACCTGTCATAGTCACTCCGTGTCAGACATACACATCATCGCACTGGGTTGTGTCACCGCGGACACTTCCCACCGGGCCGTGTAAAGATAGTCACGTCATCCCGGTAACTAAGTCATGTAAAGTTCAATGTTCCCCTGCAGTTATGCCTAACAACATAACCAAATTTAGGACGCGTGCAGGTGCCTAGTCACCGACACATAATGTCACCTAGACACTGCCTGGAGCAACTGGGTTTGTCAGACCAATAGTACTATCCACTGCCCACGGCTTACGCTAATCACTTGTAGAGGGGAGGTGGTTCGTGTGTTAGATAATTCACATCATCACAAGTTGTGCAATTAACACAGTTTCGTAACATGCAAGTCACTACAGAAAACAATGAAACAGTTTACAAGTGGGGGAGTAAAACTCACTCCCAAATTGGTGTATTCAACACAGTTTTTAACATGCAAGTCCCTGGAAAACAGTAAACAGTTCAAAAGTGGGAAAGTGAAAACTCACAGTGCAAGTAGTCAGAAATTGACGAATCTGACTACAGCTTAGTAAATGACTTTTTATAAATAATTTGTAATGAATTAGGTCTTAAAATTTTATACAAAGTTTTGCAGACCGTTTGACACGTTCTGTAAAGTAATTGGAATTTTTGGAATATGGGAACTATTTTATAAAAATTCCCGAAAACAGTCCAGTTTTCAGTGTAAAAGCTGAAACATGATAAGTTGCAAATGTGTGTTCTAAATGTTGTTTGTGCTACCTGAGAATGATCGAACCTGTTAATGTCATATTAGATATTAATTGAATTGTTGTGTGCTATGATCACATATCTATATATATATATACATACGTGGAATATGTATAAGTTGTCAATGTGATTGCCTGATACGTGTTAAGATATGTGCATGGATTTTTTGTCTTACATGAGCATACTGATAAACTAAATGGTAATGATATTAGGACGTCGTTGACCAACCTCAACTTGTAATCACTTTAAAAGTCTAACCGAGCAATTAGACCCCTACTCTTTTAAATGTTTTAAAAATACAGGGGGAGAAAGCATGCGCTACATTACGGTAAAGTAATGTCATAATGTTACGGTAAAGTAACGTCACAACTATTAGGGTTATGTTATACGATTATGGTCACAAGGAAGCATTATATCACATGTCAGTCCCCTAAAAACTTACGATGCCGTTAGTATTGGATTATAGCAAGGGAATTTTTAGTAGTACTACTAGGCCCAACAAGTCCCACTCGAGCTGGTCGCGCCATGTTGGGATTGAACCCTATGAAAAGAACAGATGATATAAAGCCAAACAACACTATCCGAGCTTTGGTTAAACTATAAGAGGTTACATCTATTAGAGGTTACATCCTCTGGTGCACTTACACTGCTTTCCATAAAGACTGCTCATCCTATCGTCTGCCTTCACAAAGCTACAAGGTCTGCCAGAGTTAACAAGGACAGAGGATAGGAACAGAGTTTAGTCATTAGCTTAGTTATCAATGTAACAGTGCCAAGCACTGATAGTTAGTATAAGCAGTGTTTAGAGTTAGTTACATATTGTTTCTTGTCACTATCAACGCTGACGTCATCAAAGATGCTCAGAGGTTAGATAGTTAGTATAAATATGCAACTCTTGTAACCTTTAAATTAGTCACTTAAAAGATCAACTTTCGCATATCATCTTCTCTGCATTTTCTCATTACCAAACTGTAATTGCAAAGGCTGAGGGGGAGTTTGTGAATCACATGCAAGTTAATTAACTTGAAAGCACGATGATAATGAAAACAAACGACCATTGCTTGTAGTAAAAGTTTTCCATCTTATTCCACTGCAAATCTCTTTTAATCCAATCATTTTTCATTTTTTGAAACAAAAACTACAAGTAATTCAAACTCAGATCCTAACAATTGGTATCAGAGCTTGATTCATCAAATTCGATCTAACAATCGATTTGGCTCGAACAGATCAGCTCTCTTGCTAATCAGTTTGGTTGTTTTTGTTTCTTATTCAGAGTTTTTACTACGTTCAAAGTTTTAAAAAACAAAATGTGAAAAAACAAATCAACTGAAAATGTCTCAAAACACACAGGATGCCAATTCTGGATCCTTGTTCAAACCGCTGATTCTCAAAAGAAATGAATATTTCAATTGGCAACGACGGACGGGTCACATCCTTGCCCAGCAAAACACCGGTTTTTGGAGATATTTTGCTTATGGACCTTACGTTCCAATGGTTCCAAGCATAGAAGATCCAACCAAACAAGTGCCAAAAAAACCTGAAACTTTTCGGAGCAGTATTTCTAGAAAATTGAATTGGATGCTAAGGCATTTAGCATAGTTGCTTCAGCCTTACCCAATGAAATTTATGCTGGTCTACTCCATTGAAATAGTGCAAAGGAGTTATGGGATGCACTTAAGGAGCAATTCGGTGGGACTGAGGAAGTGATAGAAAGTAATAGAGAAGTTCTAAATCAGCAGTATGAAACATTTTGTCACTTGAAAGGAGAGTCTCTAACACAACAATTTGAACGTTACAGTTGTCTCATCAGTGAACTTAGACTGGTTAACGTGGTTTTTCCTAATTCGACTGTCAATAGTAATTTCCTTAGATCGTTACCAGATAAGTGGGAGATGGTAGCTTATGTAACGCGAAAATCTGTTGGGTTTAAAGAAATGTCGTTGACACAACTTCATGGGATACTCCTCACTTATGAGAGAGAGTTAAACCAGAAAAAGAAGTTGCAAGATTCTGGCAAAATGACTAATGATTACTCATTGGGTAATACAACTCTTTTTGGCCAAGAAGAGGGTTCTAGAAGCAGTAAGGACCAAAGTTATGATCACTATATAGATATTACATCTGGTGGGAACTTTGGATCTGAAACATATGCACCAACTATGCTTTTGCTGCTAGTGGGGAAAGCCAAACCTCTGACAATCTATCCTTTGAGCTGAATGATTTGCAACACATTGAACCTTCTGATCTTGAAGAAATGGATATTTTGCACCAACTGGCCTTATTGAGTGTTAGGGCTAGTATGTTTTACAAGAGAACTGGTAGAAAATTCCAGGTTTGCATGGGGGGTTGAAGGTTGGGCTGGATAAATCAAAAGTCAAGTGTTATAAGTGTAATAGGCTAGGACACTTTGCCAGAGAATGCAGGTCTCAAAGTTCTGGACCAATAGTGACTCATCATGGCCCTAGACCTCAGCACACACAAAACACTGCTCATTATTCCCAATATACCCCTTCTCAACATGTTCACAACACTGCCCATTTTGCACACCCTTCTACCAATGTTCCAGTGCATTATGTTCAATCCACTGCTCCACAAATTCAATATGTTCAGGCACCATCACATCCTCAAGTGCTTGTACAACAAGCACCCATTGTTACACAACCTGCTCAAACCACTGCTATTCAAGCAGAGGTTGGTCAACAAAGCTTTTTCACACAAAGTTATGTTGACTGGAGAAGTTTGCCTGAGGATTTGACAGATGAAAACTTTGCTTTAATGGCCAAAAATGATGTTGAACAAGAATTTTGTTTAATGGCCTTAGAGACAATTGATGAAGGTGTTGAATCTGTGGAGATAGTGTCAAAATCTGATGAAGTTCAAGTTTGTGATGAAACAGTGGTTTCAAGTGAAGAAAGAGAAAATGTTGCTGATAAGGAAAAGAACTCTCCTACTGACCCATGGAACATTGATGTGTGTGAAGATGAGTGTGACTGTGCTCTTATGGCTGCTACAAAGGGACCCTCTACTTGCCTTGATAGCTTATGGTATGTAGATAGTGGAGGTTCCAGGCACATGACAGGATGTAGAGCCCTTCTCAAGGACTTCATGGCTCATGGGGGTGATATATCTTTTGGTAATAACTCAAAGGGAAAGGTCTTAGGGTCTGGGTCGGTTCTGGCTGGTAAACTCATGTTTGAAAATGTGAATTTGATTGACAATCTGAAATTTAACCTGTTGAGTGTCTCATAAATTAGTGACAGAGGATATGGATCCTTCTTCACTAAGAAAACTTGTCAAATTGTGGACCAGAGGTTGTCAAAAAGTTTGATCAAATCATTGCTGACAGCAAAGCACAACTCACTGCACACAGAAGTGGGAATGTGTATGTGGTAGATATGTTAAAAGATAATCCTATGTCTGGAACATGCCTATCTCAGTTGCTTCTAACAAAGAGACTGAGTTATGGCATAGAAGACTTGGACACACAAATCTTAAAACTATCACCACACTCTCAAAACAAAGTAATGTAAGAGGCTTGCCTCACAAGCAATTTTCCTGTGATGAACATTGTGTTTCCTGTTTAAAAGGCAAACATAATAAAAGTTCTTTCAAATCAATTGAAGAGTCCAAAACAAGCCAGTGTTTACAATTGTTGCACATGGACTTGTTTGGCGCAGTGCAAATCATGAGCTTAAAACACAAAAGGTTTGCCTAGTTATAGTTGATGATTTCTCTAGGTTTACATGGACCTTCTTTCTTCATTCTAAGGATGAAACTGCAAGCATTTTGCAAAACTTTGTCAAACAAGTAGAAAAACAATTTGATCTTCCATTACAAGTCTTTAGAAGTGACAATGTAACAAAGTTTAAAAATAGGAAGTTGGATGCTTTTTGTGAGTCAAAAGGAATTGTTAGACAATATAGCATTCCAAGAACTCAAGAACAAAGTGGGGTGGTTGAAAGGAAAAACAGAACCTTAATTGAATCAGTAAGAACTATGCTTGCAGATTCTGGTTTACCCCTGTCCTTTTGGGCAGAGGCTGTAAACACTGCTTGTTATATTCAAAACAGAGTTTTGATTAACCCCAGGCATCAAAAGACTGCCTATGAGATTTTGTACAAAATCAAACCTCTGATTTCTTATTTTAAAAATTTTGGTTGTCCATGTTTCATTTTGAACATAAAAGATTCTATATCTAAGTTTGCAGCCAAAATTGATTGTGGTTATTTTCTGGGATACTCAACCACTGCCAAAGCCTACAGAGTTTTTAACTCTTGGACAAAGTGTGTTGAAGAAACTTTGAATGTGAAGTTTAATGAACTATCATCACTGAAAATCCCAGCAAATCCTGCAGAGCTTTTTGATTTAGATAAATTCACATTTGCTGATGTTTCTATCAAGCTAGATAATGCAGGTACACTACAATCATCTGAAGAAGATCAAGATCAAGGATATGACTGTGTGTTTCCACAAACAAAAGTCTATTCTTCTAAGAAAGGATCAAGTGATACAAGCTCTTGTGTAAACTCTGCCACTTCTGGGTCAACAATGGTTGATCCTCAAACCACTGCCAGTTCACAAAATCAAACATCTGTTGATAAAAGTGCTACATCTGAGCACCAAAATCATAAGAATGTTACCTCTATACCCCCAATACCACCACCATTCTCATCAGTGGCTGATACTTCAATTTCACCAGCAGAGGTTAGCTAAGATGATACACATTTGCAGCCATCACCTCAAAATGCTATTGTTCCATACCAAGGTGATTTTATTTATCTCAAAAGCCATCCAGCAGATCAAGTTATTGGCAACATCAAATCTGGGGTGCTCACACGAAGCCAATCCAAAAATAGTTGTCTTTTTGCTGGTTTTCTCTCACTCATACAGCCAGTCAAGTACCAAGAGGCACTGAAATACAATAGCTGGGTAGAGGCCATGCAAGAAGAACTCTTCAGTTCAAAAGACAACAAGTTTGGGAGCTTGTGCCACTGCCAAAAGATGTAAGTCCAATTGGCACAAAGTGGGTCTTCAAGAACAAAACTGATGAAAAGGGTATTGTTGTAAAAAACAAAGCAAGGCTCGTGGTTCAAGGCTACAGACTGGAAGAAGGTATAGACTATGATGAGACTTTTGCTCCTGTAGCAAGGTTGGAAGCTATTCGCCTATTCTTAGCTTTTGCTGCTAACCACAACATAAAGGTGTTTCAAATGGATATAAAGAGTGCATTTTTGTATGGAAAAATCAAAGAAGAGGTGTATGTCTGTCAACCTCCAGGTTTTGAAGATGCATTCCATCCTGATCATGTCTACAAGCTCAACAAAGCATTGTATGGCTTGAAACAAGCACCAAGAGCCTGGTATGAAACTGTATCCACTTTTCTCTTATCAATAGGGGGTACTAGAGGCAAAATAGATAAAACATTGTTTTTAAAATGGAAAGGAAAAGATTTGATGCTTATCCAAATTTATGTGGATGACATCATTTTTTGATCCACAAGCACTACTATGTGTGAAGAGTTTCGAAAACTCATGGCAGCAGAGTTTGAGATGAGTGCAATTGGTGAGCTCCAATGTTTTCTTGGTCTTCAAGTTAAACAATTGCACATTGGTACATTTATCCATCAAAACAAGTATGTGAAAGAACTGCTTAAAAAGTTTTATATTGATGATTGTAAACCATGTAGCACACCCATGACAACCTCCAAGCTAGTCACCATTGATAGTAAAGATGAACTTGTTGATCAAACTCTTTATAGAAGCATGATTGGGTCTTTATTGTACCTAACTGCATCAAGGCCAGGCATCATGTTTGCAACATGTGCTTGTGCCAGATCACAGGCATTACCTAGAAAGTCTGACCTTATTGCTGTAAAAAGGATATTCAGATACATAAAAGGAGCTCCCACACTTGGTATCTGGTATCCAGCTAATGGAATATTGAGCTTTCAGGTTATTCAGATAGTGCTTCGCTAGTTGTAAAACTACAAGGAAGTCCATATCAGGAGGATGCCAATTCCTAGGTGATTGTCTAGTGTCTTGGCAAAGCAAAAAGCAGGTTGCAGTTTCAACATCCACTGCTGAGGCAGAGTATATTGTTGCTGCTAGCTGCACTGCTCAACTCTTGTGGCTTCAAAATCAGTTGTTGGATTTTGGTATCATTGCACTAAAGACTCCACTCAAATTGGACAGTCAAGCTGCTTAAAATATCATTAAAAATCCAGTTTCTCATTCAACAACAAAGCACATTGACATCAGACATCACTTTGTGAGAGATTGCTATGAAAAAGGTTTGATTTCTTTGCATTATGTTCATACTTCAGATCAATGGGCAGATGTTTTAACCAAGGCATTGGATACATCTACCTTTGAAAAATTGATCTCAAGGTTTGGTATGCTAAACAGGGATTAAAAACAAGTTTTCTTGTAAATCGTGTACATAGCATCAAAATGTTTTCAGAAAATCAAAAACACCTTAAAAATAGTTAAAATTGAAAATTTTCAATAAATCTTTAAAAGTCTGTTAACAACATATGTTTGTTCAAAACCTCTGATAGGCTTAAAAATGTTATCCACTGTTAAAGTGTATCCTCTAATTTCCATTTTTTACGATTTTTCAAAACACTGATAGCTATCCACTGATAGTGTTAAAAATCAGTTTTGTCCAAACGTCTGTCCTAAAACAGTGGTTTGCCACATCAAAGGTTACTTTTCTCATCAGAGGTTACACGTGGCCAGATATTAGCCATCAGATCTTGCAACAGATGACACGTCAATGTTCACTTTTCAAAAACCTTATAAAACCCCTGTTTTATCTGTCCAGTGGTTACCCTAAACTGTGTCGATTTCAAAATCTCAAAACAGTTTTTCTCTCAAACACCATGGCTCCCAAATCAAAATCTTCAAAATCCAAAGCTAAATCGCAAGAAGAACCTCCACCTTTCATTCTAATAATCAAAACCTCACACAATTACACTGCCATACTTGAAGAAAACGACGCAATACTCGCTATCATCCAATGATTCGAATTTTGCAAAAGTCTAAATTCTTGCACATGCTAACTATTAAAGCCCCCATTTACATTGATACTCTTCGTGATTTCTAGAAAAATGCAAAGGTTCACTCATCTGCTGATGGTGTTCCTTATACAACAATTTCAAGAGTAGGGGGAGTGTTGATGCAAATTAGCCTCCAATCGATCTATCAAGTTTTCAAGTTAAATGACATACAACACCTGTGTCATTTTCAATTAATGAGATCCAAGCAGAATTTCTGGAAAGAGGTTATATCGGCCAGATGAAAGGTATGACCATTTTTAAACCTAACTTTCCTGCTGAGATGAGATTTTTCTTTCACACCATTCTTACTTGTCTCTCAGCAAAATCCATTGCTTTCAATGAAATCCCATTGAACATGCAATATCTGGGGTATGCAATTTAACTAAAATAGATTTTAACTACTCCCAGATATTGTTCAATGATCTTGTAAATAATTTTAAAAATATTGAAAAAAGAAAAGCTTTTTTGATGCATCCACGTTTCTTGAGTGTTTACTTTCAGGATCAAATTAAAGGTCCTGAAAGTAAAATTGGCACTGTGGTTAATCTAGGCAGCCTTAATCATGAAACTTTCACCATAATAACAAACCAAGATAAAGTTGAGAAAACACAAGTAGAGGGGATGATCAAGTTTTACCAGAACAAAATGTTCAATCTCAACCTCTTGCTACTGAGCCCACTGCTCTTGGTGATCATGGCAACACAACCGCTGCTCTGAAACCCACACCAAACATTTCCAAAAATAAAACCAAAACAATCTCCAAAAAGCCCACCAAATCCAAAAAGGGTCCTCTGGAAGATGAGATCCCAGAGGTTAACCCTGTGACAGCACCAAAGTCACAAACCACTGCTGCAACTTCTTCACAGCAGATAGTTCAAAGATCTCCTACCGGCTTTGAAACTCCACCTTCTTCCTCACAAAAGGAACAAGTTGTAGACACAGGGACACCACTTTAAGAAGCTCTAGATCCACTTGGGTCTATCTTCCACAACCCCTCTCCCAGGGTAATGTTGCTTTCTACTCAACCACCTTAACCGATACCTTCACTTCCACCCACAATTGTACCATTACTGAATGCAATTGAATTAGTTCAGACACAAACCAGGACTTCTCAACAACCTATTACTGAGAATATAATTCATCCAATGGCTGGCTCTGATTCTTTATTCATTGCTATCCTATCAGCAAATGAAGAGGCTACATCCCTTGGGTTACATGTAACCCTTGGTGATATTTCAACACAAGCAGCCACTACAATTGCTGAACTCCCTAGTTCTTAGTTGGACAGTGATTTCATTAATAAGGCTTGGTTGAAGGCAACCGCTGCTGAGGCAACAACTGTTACCTCTATTGTGGGAAGTCCCCAGTACCAAGACAAAGGGGCATCTATGTTTGAAGCTGGTCCTAAAACCACTGCTCATGATAACATAGATATAACTACCACCACTGGTAGGAGTTCAGATGATCCTATTAAATTAGGTGATGATCTAAAATACCAGGATTTGATGGAGAGAGTGACCAGAATAGAAAACTCTGTTGGTGAAATCAAAGATTTACTAAAGCAGATGATAGCTACAAAAAGTCAACCCTCTGTTCTATCCACTGCTGATCTCAAAGAAGCTCTTAACCCTCTGTTTCAACATCAACAACATTATTTGGATATACAACACAAGCATCATGTGCATAATGTTTGAAACATGTTTAAATCAAGGTATCAAGACACTGCAGCAGACTTTAAAGCCATCAAAGCACATCTACTCACAACCACTGGCTATGCACCTCCAACGGTTATATTTGTTACAACAGATGAAGGTAAAAAGGGGGAGAAATCTTTGGGTCCAAAGAAGCTAACAATAGATGATGAGAAGGCCAGACCTACATTGAACATTCCAAGGCCTGATGGTTCAAAGAAGATAGATATAACTGAAGAACTAGTGGCCAAGGCAAGGGCTAGTCACAAAAAGAGCTCCTGCTAGAAAAGCCAGGCAACCAACATCCACACCTCCTAAAACTAAGCCTGAAACCAATCCAACCATGAAAACCTCTGCCTCTCAAAAACCTATCACATCTTTAAAACCACAACCCACATCCACACAAGCAGATGTTACAACAACTGTTGTGTCAACATCTGTTGATACAGCAGAGGTTGCAACAGATGCATCTCTATCCATTGCCATAATCACATTTCCCACATCAACTCAACCATTATCTACACCACCAAAATCCCATAACCACCATCACCCACCTTAAGGTTTAAAAGGAGGAAAATCAAAAAAGTGATAAATGATGATGAGATCTCTGCACCTCTTCCACTATCATCAACACCAGTGATCCCCACATCAGTGCTTACAACTTCTTCAACTCTTACAGTCATGCCTGCATCAAAAGTGTATCCTCTTGATTTACCAGCAGCCAGGGAAGAGATCCAAGACCAGCAAATGTTGATGCTTATCTAGAATTGAAAAAGAAGCAAGCAGAGGATATTGCCAAAAGAGAATCAGTTGGTAAAAATGATTAAGAGATACAGATTATCATGTCCTTTCAACTGAGTAAGGTCACCATTCTACAAAACTTTGTCAAGGGTCTGAGCAACCAGTTGTCAGTAAGGGAAGATAAGTTGCTCAAGAGTGAACTCATTGAGTATATCATGGAAAAGAAGATGTATAAGGCAACAAGGCCTCAGTTCAGGGATTGGAGCTTTTTGAGCTGAGAGAAGAAATCAATAAAATGAAAAAAATGTTGAAAGACCCTCTCAAAAAGCCAACTCCTCCCAACTGGGATTTATACAAGAAAGATATCTCTGAAAATGTCTTGAGGTTGAGAGAATGAAGCAAGAACTGATCAAAAATCATTATGGTTCCAAAAACTAAGTGATGAAATTGGGTGAGGTGAGGGTGATAGACACCTACAAAAGTTTGGAAGAGAGAAGGAAAAAGGATCCGTCCATGCCTCCCAAGCCTGATTACTCAAAAGAAGATGCTATCCTCAGAGCTCAACTCTCTAAAAAGTCTAGCTCAACATCTGCTCACTCCACACTTGCCCCGCAACATAGGAAAAAGCAAAGGGAGATGAATGAAAAGACTGACAAAGAGTTTGAGGATACATTTATCAAAGAAGGGATCAGAATATGATTAATTATCATACAGACGATACAAGTGCCAAGCTGGCCAAAGATTTTTCAAAGATGGCTCATTTACAAACCTCAGCAATAAAGGCTCCTTCAAGAAAACCATCAGACCCAAAAATTCTAAAATGGAAGGTCGACAAAGACACCCATGAATTGACATTTCTCAAGTCTAATGGTGCAGCCACTAAACTATCCATGGAAGATGCTTATGAGCTTACATTAGAAGACTTCCAAGAACTACTATGTTTAGAGCTGGTGAAGGATGCTGATGACATGGAATCTCTTAACTTTGAACTTCAATTCAAAGGTCGAATAAGAGAATTCCTTCTGAGGAATAAAAACCAAGAATAGAGTGTTTTTGGCATCATTTGTTCCAAGGGGAGATTGTTGGGATTGAACCCTATGAAAGGAACAGATGATATAAAGCCAAACAACACTATCCTAGCTTTGATTCAACTATCAGAGGTTACATCCTCTGATGCACTTACACTGCTTCCCATAAAGATTGCTCATCCTATCGTCTGCCTTCACAAAGCTTCAAGGTCTGCCAGAGTTAACAAGGACAGATGATAGGAATGAGAGTTTAGTCATTATCTAGTTAATCAATGTAACAGTGCCAAGCACTGATAGTTAGTATAAGCAGTCTTTAGAGTTAGTTACATATTGTTTCCTGTTACTATTAACCTTGACATCATCAAAGATGCTCAGAGGTTAGATAGTTAGTATAAATAGGCAACTCTTGTAACCTTTAAATTTGTCTCTTAAAAGATCAACTTTCACATATCATCTTCTCTGCATTGTCTCATTTCCAAACTGTAATTGCAAAAGCTGAGGGGGAGTTTGTGAATCACATGCAAGTTAATTAACTTGAAAGCATGATGATGATGAAAACAAACGACCATTGCTTGTAGTAAAAGTTTTCCATCTTATTCCAATGCAAATCTCTTTTAATTAAATCATTTTCCATTTTTGAAACAAAAACTACAAGTAATTCAAACTCAGATCCGAACACGCCAGTTAGACCAAACGTTGATGGTCACGAGTGCAGATTTGCCTAACTTTTTAGCCATGGTTGGTGATAGGCCTGGCACAACAAGGGCAGCAACGTCAGCTTCGGATCGAACACTTTGTTGGCATGACCTAGGCTAGCTACCTAAACATATAACATATACTGCTAAATTATATAACAATGCGATTCGGGAATTGAATCGAGAAACTTAAAACAATCTGATTCGGGTTGGATCAGGGAAACTCTATTATACACTGGTTCGGGGCTGAACCAGTGGGAACAACTTATTTTATAATGATAATCAAAAACCTGTGAACTCACTCATCATTTTATGTTGACACTTGTTCTTGCATGTCTTTCTCAGGTTGCTAAGGTATCACACATCAGGACTAGGATGCATTACGGAGTCACATTGATTTCAACAAACTTTAGAATCAATTTTAATTACATTATCTATGTTGGTTTTGTAATTGTTACGCTTACGCGACTAAATTGTTTAAAACAGTATTTTCTCATGAACGAGCAAACAGGAAAATTTTTAAACGCATATAGTGTCGTTCAAAATGACTAATGATTGTGATCCTGGTTTATCATGCGCCTCGTGGTAGAACTCCGCATGTGGATTTTGAGGGTGTGACATATTGGTATCAGAGCCAATGGTTATAGTGAACTAGGTTTGCATTCGAGAGTAGACTTAGTCTATAGCCTTAGACAATGCATTAGTCACACACCAACACAAACACTCATACTTGACATACAAGAACATTCATACATGATATGCCTATGGACTTGGCATCAAAAC
The DNA here is from genome assembly GCA_947069175.1 of Scalesia atractyloides. Lineage (NCBI taxonomy): Eukaryota > Viridiplantae > Streptophyta > Magnoliopsida > Asterales > Asteraceae > Scalesia > Scalesia atractyloides. Next base: position 71,657,634 of record CAMTDV010000014.1, read on the forward strand.
ATACATTGAAATTGTGGGGATGTCTATAACATCCACTAAACCCTCTACTGACGAGGAACACACCAAACACCTTGTATATTCATCCCTAGTGGTGATGTATGCGGAATCGCCAACAACGTGAATCTACTCCTATCTGAGGGCCGTGAGACGGAGCCTCTAGAGGAGCGTTTCCCATCACAATCATCTGTACTTCTTCCTACACCACAAAGATGAGCAAAACACTAGCTTAAGCCTACCGATGGTACTATCGGGTATGGTGAGCTTTCTCAAGTCCATGATTGGGACGACATACAACATTGATGCATATTTCTTGGGAGTTGAGTTTATCGAAAATGAGTCCTTTCTCTACCTACCAACGACATTACCCCGACCCCACTAGTTCTACTTTCTTTCAACCTGAGCACGTGGGCCTCTCATGAGGCACCCCGCGTTAGGGCAGTTCGTTGCACATGTTATTGCATAAACCATTGACATCAAGATGTCATCATTTTTCCTGAGCCACGTTTTACATATTTGGTTGATATTCTTCGAGAGAATGGTTGACCACGAAGCTAAGAACACTTTGCCTATTGCACACCTGAACTCTAACCTGACTCGGATGGTGGAGTGGTTGCTTTGCTTTTTCTGGTAACCTACGTTAATGAACCAGTTTCATCTCTTGAAGTCACATTTCATGTGCATGTTTGTTTCATGCGCACTCTAACCTGTACGATCCGCTGGATTGGATTCTCATGGTGTGTTTCAACTTAAGTAAATCCTCAGATCAATTGATCCCACATTACTCTTTCTGATATTACTCTGAGTTTATCAACATTTGGATTATTGACTAAGCTTTTGATACCCCTATCATGTTGACAACACTTTGTACTTGAAAAATTAAATCTGAGGGACATTTTGACACAAGATAGATGGAACTAGGGTGAACATGCAAACCAACTTATCATTACGGGTGCACACGTAATAGTAATTTGCGATGTATGTGAACCCTTGTCAAACCCTGTGTGTGGATAAATTGTGCTAACCTGTGAATCTCACATTTAAAACTTCCAATGTCAAAGAATCTCTCGTAGCTCATTCAACGACTAACTGGTGACGTTAAACTTGTCCAGCAGTTGATGGACGCAACAATTAGATTTAAGATCTTTGTAGACACATTGAGCTATCGTCAATGGAATCCTTCGTTATTATTTATTTATTTTTTTTCTCATGTACGAGTCTTAGTGAAACTAAGATTCTCATCAGAACCTTTTATCTCGATTGAAACCCTAACAGAAATCATAGGGTAAACCCTTCAACATCAACATATAAACAAATTATGAAGAATCTCTCATACGCTCACACCTTATCCCTTGCCTTAACTATAAAATCTCCTTTGACCCCTTATACTCGGTCCTGTTGCTAATCTTAAGTCTAACCTGATGAACATTGCAACATATGCAACCCTATAAACGGATTTCCACAAAATGGTCCCATCATCTTATGGACATCATAAGACAAGATGTAAGTTATTCAACACCCAGATAAACACGATGACATAAACAATAATCTTACTCCTCGTATTACTAAGATAGATATTCCATAACAGTTTTTCCTTCTGAGCTAGTCTATCTCCTAGACATTGCATTGATCGATGCTTACTGTTTAATGCGACAGTTCTGTTGACGACGTAGACAAATCTCTCACTCCATTGTCGTGGTCGCACTACATCTTCGAAACTTTACGCATAATCTCCCATTAAACCTGTGTTCAATTTTTTAAAGAACTCGGTGAACTCGTCTTTTTGATCCTTGGTGATCACTTCTTGAAACCTTGAGGATGGTGATGAATTGTTGATACGATCATAGCCCCTTAAACATGTTTTCGCGTCCCCTCTTTGAAACCTCTTGACTCCACAGGCATATTTTAGATTCATGCACATGACCTAAGGAAACTCCTCCGAATTTGGTGGCTTACTGACACGATAAATCGCACACTCATCTAAGTTCATGGATCAAGGTGAATTATTCCTCCTTCGCGTGTGGGCGAGCCCGACAACTTAGACGGAGGTTTCAGTGAATCTTAACACTACGAACTCGTGCGACAACCATTATTTGATGGTAAATTCTTGTTATGATTGATATATCCACGTGACACCCCTTTTTGACAAATGGCGTTCTTTAATTTTTTTGTTATGCAACTTGTATACGACCAGCTATACCCCTGACATCAAGTAAACCCCTGTTACGGATCCTTACATGCTTACGCATCGATTGCGACTACCTGTTCTACATGTATCAACATCCATTCGGGATATACTTCCTGGATTCTATGATCCTTATCCTAACAACATTCTTCGAGAACTCTCGCTTGGAGGGGTTACTCTCTACGAACGTTACTCGAGGAGCAATGGGCCATGAATATCACAGATATGGAGGTACCACGAGAACTGTCCTTAGAACTCGTTACGAGCAAGGCAGGTTCCCAGTCACGACATTCGAATTTAGCCTACCATGACGAATATGCCACTTGTTTTCTTTGACGACATCCGAATCTACTCCAAGAACTAGTATCATCCAGGCAAGGCCAACGTGGTGGCCGATGCCCTCAGTCATAAGGATACCAAACCTAAGCGTGTATGTGCGTTACAGCTTTCTATCCACTCCAGTCCTCCTACCCAGATTCGTGATGCTCAGATTGAAGCATTTAAGGAAGAGAACCTCAAAGCAGAATCCCTACTAGGCATGGAGAAGAAACTTGAACACAGGGAAGACGACATTTATTATTTCATGGAACTTGTATGGGCCCCATTCTATGGAAACTTACGAGCTTGTGATGGACGAAGCACGCAAGTCTCGTTACTTAGTGCATCCTGGTTCGGACAAGATGTATCAGGATCTCAAGACTTTATACTGGTGGCCCCACATGGAAGCTAACAAAGCGACTTATGTTAGTAAATGCTTGACCTGTGCTAGGGTTAAGGTTGAATACCAAAATCCGTCTGGACTACTTCAACAACCAGAGATCCTAACATTGAAATGGGAGCAAATTTCCAGGGATTTTGTCACTGGCTTAACCAGATCCCAGCGAGGAAGCGACACAATCTGGGTGATTGTTGATCGACTGACAAAGTCTGCACACTTTCTGGCAATCAAGGAAACTGACAAGTTTCCTACACTCGCAGACATGAATTTGAAGGAAGTATTAGCCCAGCACGTAGTGACAATATCTATCATATCCAACCGTGATTCATGTTTTTCTTCTCATCTGTGGCAATCAGCATAGAAATCCTTGGGATCACGGGTCGACTTAAGCACAACATATCATCCTCAGATCGATGGTAAAAATGAATGTACCATTCAGACCCTCGAAGACAAGCTTAGAGCATGTGTAATCGACTTTGGTAAAGGCTGGGAGAAACATCGACCTTTGGTAGAGTTATCCTATAAAAATAGCTATAACACGAGTATCCAAGCAGCACCATTCGAGCGCTGTATGGACGAAAATGTCTGTTGGGCGGAAGTTGGTGATAGTCAGATAACGGGTCCAAAGTTTGTTTTGGAAGCAACTGAAAAGATAGTGCAAATCCGAAATTGCATGGCGGCAGCTCGGGATAGCCAAAAGAGCTATGCCGATCAACGATGCAAACCGTTAGCATTTCAAGTAGGTGATCGGATCCTACTGAAGGTGTCGCCTTGGAAGGGCGTGATTCGTTTTAGCAAGAGAGGTAAACTAAACCCACGATACGTTGGTCTATTTGAAATAACAAAGAAAATATGTTCTGTGGCTTATGAGTTGAACCTTCATGACGAACTCAGAGGAGTTCACAACGTTTTTCATGTCTCAAATCTGAAGAAGTGTCTATCAGATGAAACACTAGTCGTTCCATTGGATGAGATCCATGTGGATGAGCAACTGCGGTTCATTGAAGAACCGATCGAAATTATGGACCGAGAGGTCAAAACGCGAAGACATAGTAAAATACCGATTGTCAAGGTTCGTTGGAACTCTAAGCGTGGACCGGAGTACACTTGGGAAATAGTGGATCAAATGAAAAACAAATACCTCACCACTTTGCAACCAAATCACAAGATCCAAGCAGTGCGAACTGAATTTCGGGGCGAAATTCTTTTAACTATGGGAGAATGTGGCAACTCTGGAAGATCTCTCTTACTCCAACGTTTCAAACTCATGCTTATTCAATTTTCGGGATAAAAATTTCCTTCAACTTGATGATAATGTGACATCCCAGAAAAATCAGATACTGTCCCTCGTATTTACACGATTTTATATTTCGGAAAACTCATGTCGTGATTATTCGTCAAATTATAGTATACGTTTAATTATTAAATGAATAATGCTATGAGTTTCGCATATAAAGCTGACAACCCAAACATGATTCGTTAACACATCTGACACCCCTACCCGTATCCTCGACTCACACACACATAACCCGGCCTTTTGTAATTCCTAGGGAACAAGTTTGTTTAGAGAACAATAGGAGTTTTTATAAAATAAAAATAACCAAGTTTATAAAAACCTCCATAATCCCAATCCCTCCCTTAGATATATACAAGTTATAAAAAAAACCTCAAAACCCTAACCCCCACTCCCCTAAGGTTAGCGTCTTGATTTGTTAATGATTCATGGTGTGATTCGTGTGAACGTGATTATGATTAGGTGTTGTTATGAATAGATGTCATGATAGGATTTTCGTCATGCATGATTAGTTCAGATGAGTTATGCGAATTGTTGCGTTTATGATGATATGTTTGCGTATAAGAATCGTAGGCTACGTTTTCTTTATAAAAACCATGATGTTATATCTAGGGTTATGAAATTATGTATATGGATACATGATAATGAGGTATAACCTGCTACAAGTCGTTATTATAAAGTGTGGTGATCGTTAAATGCGTTTCGGGTAGTGTTTAGATAGAAAACAGTAAGCTGAGTAGTGTAGATAGCCAACTTCAGTTGGCTGTAACAGGTAATAATAAATCAAAAAATGGATTTTCTGAAGGCTAAAACGTGTATTTTTGAAAAACGCTTCTAATGGCGCTGGAATGGCAATTTTTGGACATCGTTTACTATTTTTCAAAGGTCGTTTAGTACAGCAGCTGAAGTTGTATTGTTTCTACAGAAATTTCACATAATGTTTTCTGTCATAACCTGTAAACCGAAAGGATTTAGTATGAAATTTATAAAGTAGATACTCCTAGGTGTTCAAATAAATCTCCAACTGGAATTTCGTCAATCGGACAAATGAGTATTTTAAATGTATTTTTCCGTGAGCTGCAGTATTTTTAAATGAGTATTTCGTCAATCGGACAAATGAATCTAACGAATAAATTAAATGTGAGTTCACGGCCCCTACTCTTTTAAATGTTTTAAAAACACAGGGGGAGAAAGCATGCGCTACATTACGGTAAAGTAATGTCATAATGTGACGGTAAAGTAACGTCACAACTATTAGGATTGGATATAGCGAGGGAATTTTTACTAGTACTACTGGGCCCGACAAGCCCCACTCTAACTGGTCGCGCCAGTTAGACCGAACGTTAATGGTCACGAGTGAAGAATTTGCCTAACTTTTTAGCCATGGTTGGTGATAGGCCTGGCACAACAGAGGCAACAACGTCAACTTCGGATCGAACACTTTGTTGACATGACATAGGCTAGCTACCTAAACATATAACATATACTGCTAAACAATATAACAAAGTGATTCGGGAAATGAATCGAGAAACTTACAACAATTTGATTCGGGTTAGATCAGGGAACTCAATTATACACTGGTTCGGGGCTGAACCAGTGGGAAAACTTATTTTATAATGATAATAAAAAACGTGTGAACTCACTCATCATTTTGTGTTGACACTTGTTCTTGCATGTCTTTCTCAAGTTGCTAAGGTATCACACATCAGGACTATGATGCATTACGGAGTCACATTGATTTCAACAAACTTTTAGAATCAATTTTAATTACATTAGCTATGTTGGTTTTGTAATTGTTACGCTTCCGTGACTAAATTGTATAAACAGTATTTTCTTATGAATGAGCAAATAGGAAAATTTTTAAACGCATATAGTGGTCGTTCAGAATGATTAATGACTGTGATCCTGGTTTGTCATGCGCCTCGCGGTAGAACTCCGCATGTGGATTTTGAGGGTGTGACAGTTCGGTCGGCGTGACAAAAGATGATGTTTATCTTCTGTTTTCAGGTCCCGGACGCGTCTCTGATTTGTGAAAAGGGTTCCGTTTTGCGTGTTCTTAGTGTCAAAAGACTCGGTTTTAAAAAATGAGCATAACCGTCACGAAATCCGAGCATGATTACGTTTTAATCATAAAAGTCTCGTTTGACGTTCGTTTAAGTGTTTTTAAGCTTGGTCGATCGTTCCTTGCACATTCGGTTGCCTCATGTTATGCCTGGAATGAAGGCATTTCCCCAACCGGGAGCTGCTTCGTTTTGCGTGCCCAGGATTTGATTATTTTCAAACCTTACGTCACAGTCTATGGCACCAAACTAAGTTGTTCCTAGAACTATGAATCTTAAATGATGCTACCGATAATCTAATAATCAACGTCAAAGGTCTAATGCACTGTTAAATGTCAAGTCTCTATTTAACACGTTGTTCAAGGCTAAGAACGCCAACCTCGCATCGTTGGTCCTTAGTAGTGTCATGTTAACCATGACGTGCTCTCGGATTCCTCCGAGATATAACATATATTGTTTCGCATAACACACAAGTCATGCAATTTCACAAGGTTTACGTGCAATTATAGTTTTAATAATGCTTTAAGTTTAGGACCAATTAAGGTGTACCTGGTTTCGTCATGGGTATCACATTTTGCGCTCCTGGACGAGGAGGTGCTACCGGATTCTCTCGAGGAACTCCGGCAGCCTGATAAGATGTATACTCTTTCGGTATGAATGAATAACGTATAACTTCTGTTGCATTCTGCTTCTACTCCTTTCTTAATAACATTCTACTAAAATTGACACGTTACGCACTAACTTCCGTCTAGAACCGCCTGATCATGGACCTACAATTGGCATCAGAGCTACGGTTATCACCTACACTCATGAAAATTTTGGACATTTATGGACTTAGGGGGGGTTTTAGACGTAAATCATCAAAATAAAGGACAATCCACGGACAAAAAGTAAAATTGACTGGATAGGATTGTTAGAAAATCATTTTCGAAATTCAAAGAAATAAAGATTCTGGATCAAAAAACGTATTCAGGCTCACTTGGTGCGAAGTACACTTCGTACGAAGTGACTAATTAATACGAAGTGAGGGGCAGTTCGTACGAATTGGAGGTCTAATTCGTACGAAGTGAGTTAAGAAAAAATAAAAAAAATTGTTGATCGTATGGACGGGATGAGTGTCCAGAAAAAACTTGGTGATAGATGACCGAAAACGGCATGTTTGGGGACACCGTCTAGAGCTTCAGAGTATATATTTGATGATACGTTCGCAAAATGTTGAAGATATTGGAATAGTCATTGATACCGTTGCTGAACGATGATCTTTTGTATAATGATTATCAGTGGGCCTAAACGTTAATTCCGCATTTGTTGAAACTGATTTTTCCAGATTTGAGGGGGATTTTCAGTAGAAAATTTGGTTTAGTCAGAATTTACAAAAATGAGGGGGAATAAAAATTTCAAAGAATATTTGAAGATTCCAGCATTTTTTTAATTCATGACTCGCAATAGCATTCGGGTGGTTACCGATGGCAAATTATCTGGGAAATGCAGAGGATCTAGATTCATTTGTAAAGAGATCAAGTTGATGTCTACTTTTCGTTGAAGCAGAGGGTTACATAACTGAGTTTTGTAGGAGTTGTTTATCAGATTCTAAGTTCGTGGTCATGGATTGTCACCAAAGCCTTCGTATGGTGGTGGAAGCACACATGACTGCCTATCATTAACTCTGCATTGCAAATGAACTATTTTCCGGACTAACCGCCAGAAAATAGGGATGTCTTGTAGTTTCAGTTGCTCTGGGCTGTACGAGGAATCATGACTAAAGAGGACGATATGATGAATCTTTCAGACAAAGCTGTGTACCAGTTGCTCACGAAATAGATTTTATACTTGGGATTTTGTGATCACAGGAAGTTCCGAATTTTCAGATCGTAATACAGATTGATGCTTAGGGGTTTAAAAGCCTGATCTTCGATGTGCGGTTGGTGGATACATGACTTCTTATCTTTAACTTTGCAAAGCAAATGAACTATTTTGGTCCGGTAATCCGGAAATAGGGATGTTTTGTAGTTTCAAGCACCCGCTTCTGCGAAGTGAGCTATATATTTGTTATTGTGAATGAACAGGAAATGGAGATGTTTTGTAGTTTAAGGCGCTCACTTCTGCGAAGTGAGCTATATGATTCTGATCAGGGACGAATGTTTCTCAGATTTGATGTGCTACCAGATGATTTTATTCCGATGAAAAATTGCTGATTGAGCAGATTACCGATTTGCTAATAAATCTTTCAGGAGTGTGCTTAAACGCTATTATGGAAATCTGGATTTCAGATTTTCGTGGGTATTCATTGGTTTGAAGTTTACCGGTGTGGTTATTCGAAGTTTCTTGTGACATTTGTAGTGATCCGATCGTGTAACAATTCCGAACAAATTAACAATCAATGAAATTTTTGTGTTTTATTTACGAGATTTGTATTTTTATCATGACAATTGCAAGTATTCGATCCTTACACGATTCCAAACTCTTAAAGAACTTTTGGAAGTGAGATCGCAAATGTAATCAGTTTAACGCAACGTACACTCCGGAACAATGACATAAGCTAAACATACCCTAAATACCCTTTACATAACTTAGAAATAAGTTTTGAGGGCTTCGTTATGGCAAAAACACGCTTATGCAATTTCAGGGGCTATTTTGCAAATTCCTGTGAAACTAAGCGATTCGGTATATCGTTATCCGGAACATGTACGCACATCCAAAAATTATTGTAATCACTAAAATCTAGTATTTTAATAATTGGAATCAAAAAATATCATTCGTTACACGTTTACGGTCATTTACGCGTTCGTTACGATTTTCGTCGTAATTAACAGAAAACCGCAACCGTACGACCAAACAAACCGACACTCGGGACATTTTTGGACATATTTCAAGTTCCCTAAGCTTTATTATCCTTATAGAGCTTAAAATGTGGTTAACGGGTGTTAAAAGTGCCAAAATGCAACGAAACGAGTTCAGGGGCCTGTTCTGCCAACTTTCAAAAGTTGTTGTCAGCTAACAGGCTTATGGACCATAACCCACAGCCCTTACCATCCGTAAGGACCTCCCAGCTCAGTAGAAACTTGGCAGCTTCTTGTTTACTTCCTTGGACACTAATCTTTCGAAATTGCCACACTTCCCTGGTCTTGACACCTTTCTAAACACTTGGAATGATCCTAGAACAAGCCCTAACACCTGTAATGATCTCCTTGATCATCCTAAACTATAAATAGGTCCATCATTCAATCTTCACACGTGCTCATTACTTTCTTTTCACCTCCCACACTCTTGGAGTTTGTTTCCTGATCAAAAGGAAGCCTCCTACTGAGTTCTCTGAGATCTTGGGTGTTCCTAAACACAAGTAAGATCTCATCCTTAGTCTTTTTCATTGTTTTTGGCTATTTTAACCCAAAAGTCAAACAGTTTGACTTTCGGTTTAGACCATGAATTGGTCAAAGCAGAGTCCAATTGAACTTTGCAACGTGATCGTAATCACGATGGTTATGATCCTTAGCGATCATGCCTACTGATTACCACGTATACTAGTCGAAGTGACTAGTCAAAGTTTCGGTAAAAATGCGCATTATGTGCATTATACGACGGAACTATTTTCGGGTATCAAAACACTTTGTTTTGATATCAAAATCAGTTTTCTAACTTAGTTAAAACATGTTTTAACATGTTTAACTCGTCAATTTTAGTTTAGTGCTTATTTAGGGTCGTAAGTAGAGCGGTCTTGACCACCGCTTTGACTTTCGAATCCGACCTGCTTGGTCAATCTTAGGATCCAACCAAACACATATATCTGACCATAGTTGTATCGGGAATAACCATCCGAGGTTATACCTTATGGTCACGTCGTTTGGTTAGTATTATGTTAAGTCGCTAGTTATCCCTTTATAAATGACAAAAACGCCCTTTTTGCGCATAAATCGATTTTAAGCCTACGTAACTAATGTTTTGCATATACACTAATGTTATAACATTACTAAACATGTTTTCGCATATAAGACTTATCATAACACATATCTAACCATCCGAACACGTAATTACGCAAATGGCACGTTAAAGTGGCCTAAACTACCTTAACAAGTCAAAATGGGTCTAAAGCACTTAGGAATCTTTCCAAATCGGAAAGTTAACTTTGTTAAACCATTTCATATGAGTTCCAACACTCATTTGGTTTACAAGACCTCATTCTATCCGATCCACCGATTAAAGTCCCGATATTTACATAGTTATCCGATTTAGGACACGCTTGATTTCTCGGACATTTGAGCTTGTTTAGTCTTTGATTCAAGGTTATTTTTGCAACCCCAAGTGAGTACATAGCTCCCCTCTTTTATGTTTTGCAAATATTTTGGGGTGACTCATATGTGCTAAATTGTTTTCAAGTTTTCAAATTACAAATGCTATGGCTTATATAAACACGACGATTTCAATAATGTGAACGAACTTGCTGGTGCGTTGTATACATGACACAAATGACATTCATTAGCTCTGGCCAAGCCGACCAGTAGTAAGTTATGGTACCATAGGACTGACAATCCCGTTACCAAGGTTCCCGGTGTTTGTGGGGAAGTTTTGGCAACGACCAAAATTGTTTACTTTAACAAACCCTTTGGTGGTTTGTTATTGCAATTTAAAGATACCCTTTGGTGGTATAGATGAGTCAACACTGGTTTGAATGTATTCACCAAAACGACCAAAAGTTTTCACAATTAAAACAAGGACGATTTGTTTACACGAAAGATGAACAATTGGTTTATGACACGAACAATGGACGATTGGTTTATGACACGAACAATGGACGATAGGTTTATGACATGAACAATGAACGATTGGTTTTTGGTAAGTGGTTTAGATAATGGGACGTGTGTAACGTGATCCAAGCATGGTGGATATGCCGCTGGTACTTCCTATATATAAGTGTTTTTATCATGTTACATACGTGGCGTTATTCAAATCACTTGAAACAAAGGTTGTCAAACAATGGCACGCAACGATTTTCAATTTAAGATATTAACCATACAAGGTTTCTTTCAAGACAATTTACTACTTGGATTTACAAATAAATGTTTTGGTGAAGATTCATGGCTACAAGTCTTTTATAAACTATAACTAACTTATTTTAGTTGGTTAGTTATCATTGCAATACCAAACACTTTTGATAACAAGGTTTTCAACTAACGACTCTAGTAGTCTGACGAGGTATTGCAATACATATTCAAGGCCAAGAATTTGACACACTAACAAAACCTATGTACTCGCCGGCAAATTTTTGAAGACTCGTTTTCACATATGTTTCAGGTAACCAAGTTTGATGTTGATGCATGCTCACGTAGGATTGGACACAGACTTAGTGCCTTAAAATATGAAAGGCAATAGTATATTTAGTTTGTTTTAAATTCCAAGACAATGTAAATACGTAATTTCAATACTCAAATAAAACAAAACTTCAAATACCATGTGTTGTTGTAACAATCTGTTAACGTGACTCCTCGACGTTTCCGCCAGGTTTGTTGTTTTTACGCGGTCGAGGTGTTATAGATTGGTATCAGAGCACTGTTTATAGGGAATTAGGTTATTAGAAATGCTTTGACCTAGACTATAACCTTCCTAGGTCCCAAACGCGAGTTTACTTGCGTTTAGATTCATAAAATACAATACTATCACCTATCCTTAGGTGATTACCAATAACAATACAAAAGTCACAAAATCTTTCTGAAAATTTTTGCAGTGAAAAACATCTATTCTTAGATGAATCATTTTTGGGATTTTATGACTTCAAGGTTTTCAAATCTCGTCAAAGTTTGGGTTTTATTAATGTGAACACATGCAATCTGAAAGGGTGGGTGCCTGTACCGCGAGTTTTATGTCCAAGGCTAGAGTGTTCGCACAAATCCACTTAATCGGACCAGTCACTCTTACCTGGTAACTCTTGGGGTGAGTGTCCACTTATAGGCTAAAGCATGTCTTCACGATACATTATAAAGACCCATTTACTTTGATTAGTCACTGTGCGTCATTTGTTTATTTTGAGAAACGAACGAATGACCACCATCCTAAATTCGTCGATATTGTCAACACCTCTTTTCATTTATTTCAATCTCACATATCTTGCTTCATGTTTTCTTTTAGAGTGCCTCCTAGACGTGATGCAACTCAAAATGCAAAAATGGCAGCCATTATCGCTCAGCAAATTGCTGTTGTACTCCCAAATCTTGTGACCCAATGTCACACCCTCAATTTCCACTTGCGGAGTTTTACCGCGAGGCGTGTGAACAAACCAGAATCTGAAACACTAGTACGTCGAACGACTCTATATGATTTGATTATACGTTTTCCAAAATTGTTCTTTGTAGATTTTATATCAATTACCAATATTTAGCAGAGCATTAGTTTTAAAGTTTGAGCGGAAGCATAAATAAGTAGTGATGCGGGCGCCAACACAAACGCCAAAACAACTTGAAAAATCCCAAAACAATATTAATAAATAAGACTCTATAATGATGTCTTGTTCAATGCATGTGCGTGCACCTAGAGCTCCTAGCGTCCTGAGAAACATGTAAAGAAACAAGTGTCAACATTAAAGATGAGTGAGTTCACAGGTTTTCATAAATTCGTTTGTTCGGTTATAGTTTGTTACTCTGTTATCCCCAACCTGGGATAACATATCAGTTCCATTATTCCAATCCCGGAATAATAAGTTGTTGCTTCCAATATTCCCAACCCGGAATATTAAGTTGTTGTTTCCATTATCCCCAACCCGGGATAATAAGTTGATGTTTCCAATATTCCAAACCCGGAATATTAAGTTGTTCCGTAATTAAGTTCAATATTAATGTATATAGGTAGCTAGCCTAAAGTCATGTCACTAAGTGTTCGCGATCGAAGCTGACTGTTGTGCCTCCGTTTTGCCAGGCCTATCACATGACCATGGCGATGTTAGGCCAATCATACACCCGTTGACCATACCCGGTCGGCTAGCGCGACTAGCTCGGATGGGGCTCGTCAGACCCAGTAGTACTACTTATAATTCCCCCGCTATTTAACCCAAATACTAACGATCCGAGGAGATTGTCGAGGACTTAAGTGATAAAGCTGCTTAGTGCCCATAACATTACATTAACATTAACTTAGTTACCGTATAGTTATGTGACGTTAAATTCGTATAACGTAAAGAGTTTGAGTTTGAGAGTGTATACATGTTTCTCCCCCTGTTGTTTAAAAACCGGATAAAGTTAGGGGCCGTGAATTCACCTTTATTTGCTCGGTTAGTGTAGTAAAGATGTTATAAGAGATGGGACCGCTAGTTGCGTCCTAACAAACCAATTAATTTCACGTCAGTGTGAAATCACACCAATACAAATTCCACACGCAATTTACTCACAAAGTGATACACACAAACAACATATCTAACACTCAAACATGCATGCAAGTATTCTCATGTGATCATAGTAATCAAACAACTTATCATGAATATATTCCAAATCCATGCAACACTTTAATGCATAAAATCACAAGTTATCAACTTTCTGCTTAACACTCAATTATTCAGCTGTTTTCTAGGATTTTTATAAAATAGTTCTAACATTCCAAAAATTCCAATATTTTTACAGTAGGTGACATCTATACCATAGAAATTTATATAATTTGTCCAAGTCCTAAATCCTTACCAATTAATCATAAATATTAATTCACTAAGCTGCAGTCAGATTTACCGCTTTCTGACTGCAGTCCACGGAAGAATTTATTTAAAAATCACTGATCGTCCAATTAACAAAATTCCAGTTGGAGTTGCCCGGAAATTTCTATACCTAGTTGCTGTACAAAAATCATGACTCAATTCCCTACTGACTTTAAGATCCAACTTGATAAACAACCAACAAAATTCCAGTATTTTCACAGCTTTAGTTACTGAACTTGTTTAGCCCTTTAAAAATATCAAACAACTTCAGAAAATTATGAATCCAGCGCCATTAGATTCCTTATTCAATTCTCTACGTTCTAGACATCAGAAAATCCGTTTTTCGACAACTAACGACCGAGTTACAGCCAGATGAAATCGGTTGTAACTTTCACTCAGCATCCTGTTTCAGCATGTTATTATTATAAACTCGTGTAATCCCGTTCATGCGATTAATCTAGGCGATCAAGAACCGATTTTTAATCATAGATTAATACTAATAACCTATCCATGCAAACCCTACTCAATAATTCTAGTCTTTATAAGCAAAACACAGTCGTAAGCTATGAGTTCCGAAAACAATCATGCATGCAATAATGATAGTTCAGCCGATTAACAACATACTTACTATCTTTAACACACATATGATCCGAATGAAATCTTGCAAACAATTGTAATTCCTAACCTTTAATATTAAGCTTAGTGAACCGTGAGTAGATGAGGAATCGACGATCAATAAGCCGAGACTTGGATAGGCTTGCTTCGGATGTGATGAACGTTGTAATCGGGAAAGTGATTAGCAAGGACCGCCGCGACCGAAAGAAGTGAGCAAAGGCTGTTTGCGGATGAATGGAATAAATGATCAGCTGTTCGCGATTTATGGAGCAAGAGAAGGCGATTAGAGTTTGTGTTTTAGAAGGAAGCATGCATAAGTTTCGTAGATATAGGCGCAAGAGATAAGGATTACGATTTTGGATAAGTATTGTGGCCGAGGGACTAAAGTGAGTTAGTTTGGTTTGGACTTGATCTCGCGGTCAAGGAATAGGGTGGGTTCGGTTTGGGTTTGAACTAAATAAATCCGCGGTTTTGATCATGTGGTTTCGGGTTTGATCTTGCGGCCGGATTGTTTTAGTTTAAGGTTTAACTTTGATCTCGGTTTTGGGTTTGCACACGGGTTGGTTTGGTTTGGTTTGATCGGCCGAATAGTTGTAGGTTTAAAACTTGTTAACTCCTAGAGTCACAATGAATCACTTTGGTTCGTGTCGCAGTTCGGTTCAGTTCATGTACGTATCTACTCTAATGATTCAATTACTAAAACAATCACACAACACACAACACGTATTCATTTAATTCGTGCACGCTTAATACTTAGCGTATATATTATTCGACAAGTGTCACGTGTAAGTTATCCGAAAAACCCGGGATATCACACCCAACTTAATCAAGCGAACAACAACAACAATAACAATAACATTGCACCAGCTCCATACAACTAAAAACAATTTTGTTCGGCTAAACCACTATCATTTTCTGGGTCTGAGGGAGCCACTGGCTTCTACAATGGTTTGAGAGCCTTGAATGTACTTTTCGTCATGTGAAATGCCCAAATGATCGAAATGTTGAGTTTGCGTCGAGCGTATTTATAAAGAGAGCTCTTACATGGTGGAATGGTATTATGAGAGACAGAGGTGCTAATGTGGCCTTAGCTCAAACTTGGGAAGAGCTTAGGGCTCTAATGATGACGGAATTTTGTCCTCGTCATGAGCAGAGGGCACTAAACGAATTCCATGATCTCAAACAGGATAGTGGTAAGCATCGTGCTTATACTGACCGGTACGAAGAGTTGAGTTTACTCTGTCCTTCAATGGTGACGCCTTTGGATAAGGCAATCGAGAAGTATATCAATGGTTTGCCTGACCCTGTTTAGGACATTGTTACTGGAAGTAACCCAACTACTGTTCGACAGGCCATTGAGCTAGCTGCAACTTTGACCGAGTCTCAAGTCAAAAAGGGTAACCTTCACCGTAAAGGCGATAAGAAATAATCCACCAAAACCACTCAAGAGAAACAAAAGGGAAACAAAGCTGAGCCTTCCAAACGACCAAAGAAGCGTAAGGCTTCTCAGAAATTTGTTGTTACTACACAACCCGCTGCAACCGCTCAACCCAATCAAGCCTCCCAAAACCAACCAGCTCAACCTCTTGTGAGGAAGCCATATGCTGGTATTGCACCATTGTGCAATCGATGCAACAGTCACCACCAAGTTCAACAACCCTGTCGTCAATGTACTACTTGTGGAAGATTTGGTCACTTGGCCAACGTACGTTGATCTGTTCCAAACCAAGCTGCACAGAATCATGTCCAACCCCAAGCAAATCCCGTTCGACCTCACTTTCCACCCGGGTCATGTTTTAACTGTGGCGAGATGGGCCATTACAAGAACAAATGCCCGAAATTAGCCAATGCCAATCAAGCTCGTGGACGAGCATTCAACATTAAAGCCAGTGAGGGCCGTGCTGATAACAAAGTTGTTAGCGGTACGTTCATTGTCAACAATCATCCTGCTTCTATTCTTTTTGATTTGAACCATTGCTTTCAATGCGAAGAACTAAACTAGGAAAGCCCTTGACAGTCGAAATAGCTAGTGGCGAACCTCTTAAACTAGATTCTGTCATTCGTGATTGCCAATTGAACCTCAATAACCACCTTTTCGCCATAAACCTCACACCAATGCAACTTCGGGAGTTTCGACATCATCATAGGAATGGATTGGTTAACCAAGCATCATGGCGAAGTTATTTGTTTTGACAAGATAGTTTGAATACCTCTTCCCTCTAGTGAAGTCTTAGAAGTTCAAGGAGAGAAACCTGCTAGTAATCTTAAATTCATGACCTGTAACCAAGCCCAAAAATACCTACGAAAGAACTATGTCGCCTTCCTGGAACATATCGTAGAGGAAAAAGGCAAAGGCAAAACTATTCAGGATATCCCCATTGTTCGAGATTATCCTGAGGTGTTTCCTGAAGAATTACCTAGTTTAGCTCTTGTACGTCAAGTCCAGTTCTGCATTGATCTAGTACCTGGTGCCAACCCAATTACTAATTTTCCAAACCGTCTTGCACCATCCGAGATGCAAGAGTTATCGAAACAGCTTCAAGAACTATCTGATAAAGGATTCATTCGTCCGAGTTATTAACCTTGGGGCGCTCATGTCCTATTTGTGAAAAAGAAGGACAGATCTTTCCGTATGTGTATCGATTATCGTGAGCTCAACAAACTCACGATCAAAAATCGATATCCCCTATCTCGCATTGATGATCTCTTTGATCAGCTACACGGTGCTACTTGCTTTTCAAAGATTGATCTACGTTTTGGTATCATCAACTTCGTGTGATCGAAGAAGATATTCCCAAGACTGCTTTTCGCACTCAATATGGTCATACGAGTTTACTGTCATGCCTTTCGGTTTGACAAATGCTACAGCTGTTTTCATGGACTTGATGAATCGGGTTTGTAAACCTTATTTGTACAAGTTCATCATTGTTTTCATCGACGACATTCTTATTTATTCCACATCTCGAGCTGAACACGAACAACACCTTCGATTAAACTATGGAACTACTAAAGAAAGAACAACTTTATGCTAAATTCTCCAAGTGCGAGTTTTGGCTAAAAGAAGTTCCATTCTTGGGACACATAGTCAACGAGCAAGGTATACATGTGGATCCTTCCATTATCACTGCGATTAAGTATTGGAACACACCCACTACTCCCACAAAAGTTCGTTCATTGTTGATACATAATGTCTATTGTCTAGGTCTTGGATCGAGTCTGAATTGTTAGATTTAAAGATGTATTTATGTTGTAATCAACAAGTTCGGCAGAAGTTATAGTCGGCTGATCAAGTTCGGCCGAACTTGATCTAGCCAGGACTAGCTTCGAGCGAACTTGCTTGTCTAGATATAGATAGTCAAGGGTCTAGCATTGCAAGAACTTTGCGACTTCTACGACGAAGCTCTGTCAGTTTGGATTTCAAGTTGTAATACTTTTGACATTAATAAATTGATGATTAAACTGTAATTCTTATGTATTTGGTTAACTTGTCATATAAATTCCGCATATATGGACAATAGATACAAATTTAGGTTCCCGAGCTGAGGAGGACGGTCCTATCAAGTGGTATCAGAGCCTGGATACCTAAATTTGCTGAAATCAATACAAGAATCATTCTCTTTCTACTCATTTCTGCCATTTTTCTTAATTTTTTCACACAATTTAAGAATTCGTGGACAAAAATGGCTAAAAATTGAACATATCATAGATAATCACATAATTACAAACCCCTAAATTGAAATCAAAAAAACCGAATTCATGTCGAAATTGTCAAAAAATCAAGTTTTGAAAACCAACTTCTCTCTAACTTTACCCACAAGTTCGCTCGAACTTGATTAAAATCTTCAACATTGGTTAATTTTAACCATCTTTCGCCCGAACTTGCTTGATTTTTTAGGAAAATTGGACTAAGTTCGACCGAACTTGTTCATTTATGTTGAAAATTTTCATAAGTTCGCCCGAACTTGGAAGATAATCTTGGAAATTTTTCAAAACATCAAACAAGTTCGCCCGAACTTATTATTTCAGAAATTTGTTGAAAATCTCATTCAAGTTCCACCGAACTTGATTAAATCATGAAAATTCTTGAAAGTTTCATACAAGTTCGCCCGAACTTGTGGAAATTGAATTTGAAATCTGTTTTCTTCACAAGTTCGGCCGAAACTTGTCAGTTTACTAATCAATCTTCGAGTATTTTTATCGTGTTTTCAGTTTAATCGCCGGAGTGTCAAGAAGGATGATTTCCATAACGCTTTTGCTTCAACAGTAGCTTCAACATCTAATGCAAATGCGGTAAACCAGATGAATCTGTATAATGAGATGGGAACTACTACAAAACCACCGAAGCTAATGAGCATGGACGAGTTTGAAGGTTGGAAGGAGAAGTTTGTTAACTTGGTTCAAGCGAACAAGTTTCATAGTTGGGTTGCTGCGGAAACCAGATACAAATTGCCAAAAGACGAACGTGGTCAAGATCTCGCTTTGGTTAAGTTCACTCCAGAACATAAAGATGCCTACGTAGTTGAAAAGAAAATGATGAGTTTGATTCTACAATCTGTGAAGGAAGATATTCTGATCTTACTACCCGAATGTGAAACCTCACAAATTCTATGGGATGCTCTCTGTGCAAAATACCTGTGAAGTGACGA
Organism: Scalesia atractyloides; assembly: GCA_947069175.1. Taxonomy (NCBI): domain Eukaryota; kingdom Viridiplantae; phylum Streptophyta; class Magnoliopsida; order Asterales; family Asteraceae; genus Scalesia; species Scalesia atractyloides. The sequence continues at coordinate 71,676,818 of CAMTDV010000014.1, forward strand.
GATGATCAAGAGCAAGAAATCTTAATCAAGAAAGAATTTGACATCTTCACAATGATCAAAGGTGAGAGCATAAGCAAATGATTGATCGATATTGTCATCTGATGGTTCAAATGCGAAGACACAGTATTCTCAAAACTAACGAAGAACAGATTGATAAACTGGCAGACGCACTTCCTGAGGGAGAGGGGTTTCGACTTACCTGACGATTTTGAAGAATAGTCCAGGTTGGCAACATTTCAAGTTATCATCGTTCATCAACAAATTAGAAGGACATGAAATGGAGTTGATAAAGATGGCTAAATCTAAGAATGCGAACGTCGTGCAAGACGTTGGGGTGCATTACAGAGGAGGTGTTCAAGACATTCAGAGCCCGAAGATTTAGACTGCATTTAGTGCGAATATGAATTCCTCGAATCATTCGCCTCAAAATCAATCGAACACTCAATCATATCCAAGTTATGATCAGAGTCCTCCGAACACAGGATATTCAAGCACTGATTCAAATTCTCCTTTTCAGAATCAGAACAACCATCCAATCAGTCAAATCAGACAAATCATTCAAGTTCTGATCCAAATGTTTTCCATTGTAACATAGTAGTTAATCTGAAGAATGTCTTTCCTGAGCAAGTGGCTAAACAACATATAGCGCTTCTTGCAACTGTTCTCGAATCTTATGAAAGCCTAGTTGCGGGGAAGATCGGTAATCAAGTGGAGCCTAGCTTCAATCATCAGAAGAGTTACAAAGTTTGTAGTGCTTTTGGGAAGAGACATTGATAATTCAAGCAACAAACTTGGATTTGACAAGTCAAAAGTTACATGCTTCAAATCCCGACAAAAGGGCATTCCAAAAGATAGTGCACAAATCAAGAAGCAAGTGGCAACCAAAGTCCTTTCGGCAACAACAATGATAATTACAAGAAAGCGCTGCAATACAAGCCATATCCGAAGAGAACTCAAGTTGAAGTTCAAGATAATTCCTCAAAGCCAACCGAACAAGCTCTAGTTGTGTCTCACGAAGACGAAGGGTTTGACTGGAATAAGTACAGTTGCAAGAAGACTGGTGTTGCTTTGATGGCTTGGATTGTGGATAAGTCGGATTCTACAATTGATGATGCAGCTTTGGAGAATGCGATTCTAGAAGAATAATCTGCAAAGAACAGAGGAAGAGGAAATGATCTATCACCAGACACAGATGAAGAACATTATCTCTCCTAACTTTAATGCAAGTTTTGCAGGTTGCTTCGGGAATATATCGCATAAGCAAGTGACTGAAGAAAGGAAATTGGAAGTCGAGGAGGTCATTGACGTAACGAAGGAAATGAATGCAGAAAACGTCACACAAATTGCCGACAAAGCTATGATGGCGAATCTTAAACAGGTGGGTCAAGAGGTAAAGTGATGAGAAGGAAGTTGTGAAAGTTGTGGAGGTTGAAAAACCTTGCACAAAGTGCACAAATCCTTGTGAAAAGTGTGTTGAAAAAGATCAATTCATAAGTGATCTTAATGTTCATAATGAAAATTTTCGATATGATTATCGCACAATGAAAGAGGCTTATGATAAAATGGAAGGCACATATTGTAATGTCGAAAAAGCTGATCTAGAACAAGCTGCGTCAATAAGAATGTTAAAAGCAACGGTAATCGAGAAACAAGAAGCTATTAACATGTACATAAAACCATTGCTGAAACTAGACAAGAGCTTCAACACATGAAAATTGAAACTGAGAGACTGACACAACTTTTGCTCAGTTACACAATAAATGCTTATGTCATCGATCACATTCTTCCTATGATTAAGTTGAAGGAAAATGTTGAGAAACCAAAAGGTATGAAGCATAAAGAATACAGCAGTGTTCCACCTCCACTACTTGCTAGTTACTGCCATAAGAAAGTGGATGGTATTGAAGAGGCAACTAACATAACACTTTTATCAGAAACAAATGATAAGTTGCCTGAGAACATTGATGTAGTCTATACAAAATCAAACGATGACAATGAAGCGGTTGTGAAAAATGTGATTGAAAATGTTTTGGGAGATGATTCTGATGATGGCAGCTTTGAAAGCGCCAACTCAAGCTTGAACAGTTCTGAATCACAATCCAAAAATGACGATACATCATCGGAAGATAGCCTAAGTGATGATCTTAACGTTGTGATGTACAAAGTTAAGGACTCTGATAGACTATATTTCGATGATAGTTTTCCGATTCGAAACGTGAAAGATGATCAAATCGATAAATTGTTCAAACTTGTGGAAGTATCATCAGATGATCTTGAGAGAAATGAGAAAAAGTTTTACTCAAAACCCAAGAAAGTTTATAACAACTACCGAATGAATGGTGGTGACTTTCGTGAGAACAGGAGAGCGGGTTTTGGTTTGGAGGTAGAAGATGAACCGAAAAAGAAACATAAGTCACCATTTCACGAATATAAGAATAAAAACATGAATTTCGTATTTGGGACTAACACGGTTCAGGAAGAAAGTTTGATTGGAAGCAATCAAATGATGAGTTTAAGAAGGAAAAACAACTTCGGGATAAGGCTAAATCCGCAAGTGGAATAAAACCCACGAGTGGACATTCTCATGATACTCGGACTTGCTTCAAATGCAATGAAGTTGGTCACATTTCGCGCAAGTGTCCGAAATCAAAGCCTGTGTATCACCGAAGAAAGACATTTCAGAAGATGAGAAACTTAAGCGCCCAGAGATTGTTAAACCAATCACAATCTTAAAACGAACAAATGAATCTAAAATCAAAGTGAAACCTAAAACTGAGTCAAAGTTTATGAATCCAACTTTTGAAAAGGTGAAACTTCCAAATAGAACGAAAACAAAGATTCAAAATTCTATATTAAGAAAGCAAGAATTAAATAACAATCTTGGTGTTGCAAAGAAGAAAATAACATCATCTTAAAGTGCAAAATCTGAATCAGTCAAGAATGATAATGTCTTTGACACAAACACTGATCAGAAAGTTCCAAATGCTGATTTGAAACTTTGAATTACGATATTCCTATCCCACCCAAGACCAGAAAGGCTTGGGTTTCCCTTTTTAAGTAGTTTGCTTTGCATGTGCAGGGGCTCTAAAGATTCATCTTATCAAAGTGGATTATGGATAGCGGAGTTTCTCGACACATGATCGGGATGCATGCCTTGCTCTTCGAAAAATCAAGGAGGGAGAGAGAATCATCGCTGAAGGAAAATTATCAAATGGTGTGGTGTTATTTGACAAGCTAAATTATATCGCCGAACTGGAGAACAATCTTCTCAGTATCTCTCAGATATGTGACAAACAGTTCACCACTCATTTCAACGATAAGGAGTGCATGATAATCAAATCAGGTTTCAAGATCCCATAGGAATGGATTCTTATGCGTGCTCCTTGCGAGAATGATCTATATGTGCTAGATATGAGCATTGCAACTACTACTTCAAAGTTGGCTCAATGTTTTGTTACAAAGGCCACAAAGAAGGAGTCTATTCTTTGGCACAGAAAGATGGGTCATTTTCACTTGAGAAAGATGAATCGTCTGGTCCACAAGGATCTGGTTGAAGGAGGGAATCTAAGAAGCTTTCATATGATGGACATTTGTCTAGAATGTAAGAAAGGGAAGCAGATCAAGAAGTCACATCCTAGAAAGATTCTAAAGTCCATAAAGCTGCCGCTTGAAAGACTGCACATGGATCTCTTCGGTCCAATGAAAGTTCGAAGTATATCTGGAGATCTGTATTGTCTGGTCGTAACAGATGATTATTCACGGATTTCATGGGTCTTCTTCCAGGAGAGTAAAGATGAAACGTTCAATAATCAAATGATTCTCCTTAGGAAGATTGAAAACTTGTACCATCTCCCCATTAGACGAATTTGAAGCGATAATGGTACAGAGTTTAAAAATGCCCGAATGAAAGAGTTTTGTAACGACAAAGGCATCTTACATGAATTTAGTGTTCCGTACATTCCGTAACAAAATGGAGTAGCTGAGAGGAAGAATAGAACGTTGATAGAAACTGCAAGAACAATGCTTGCCGATTCAAAGCTTCCGGTCAGCTTCTGGAGTGACGAAGTCGCAGCAGCATGTTATACATTGAACCGGGTCTTAACAGTCAAACATACCAAGAAGACTTGCTTCGAAATGCTAAACTGAAGGAAACCCAATCTGAAATACTTATAACCATTTGGCGACCATGTACTAGTTATTGATCAAGATGGAAAGTTTGGTTCTAAATCAATTGATGGTTTCTTCGTCGGTTATGCAACTCCACTAAAAAGAGTCTATCTTCCAAGTCTAAGAACAGTAGTAGAAGAACATCATGTTGACTGTTTTCGGTACACAACTCCTATTCAAAGAGCAGGAGACGCTTGGTTGTTCAACTATAGGGAATTGTGGAAGTCTTTCGACTTGCTAGAAGAACCTTCTGAATAAGACGTTGCAGCGTTATATTATCTACATCAGTCGGCTAATCAAGAGCAGATAATCAGATGGTTAATCAACCAACTGTTGGGTCATCATCTTCTTCTGGTGCAGGTCTGAGTTCTAGCGGTGTTCAAGAAACAACGCTGAACAAGAGACAGCGGCTACAGAACCAGTGAATGCTACAGTGGAACCCAATCTTTCTCAAGCACAGAACTCCGAATCTGATGAGGCTCCGACGTTTGATGATGATGGAGAATTTTCTTCTGATGAAGAATCTGAGCAGATAACAAGCATGTTGAATCAATCTGCTGGCCCGAGTAATCAAAATGAAACGTCTTCTAGTGCTTCTACAGTTGAAGTTGTGGTTGATCAGAATATTAGTAATCAGGAGAATACTGTTGAAATTCCTAGTGAGGTGATGCCAAGGACCTATTCTTACCACCTATTAAACTCCATAATCGGTGAATTGCAAACTGGCGTGAGAACAAGGAGCCAGATTAACAAAGCTTTAAGCTGTTTCTATACTCGAGTAGCTCCAATTCAAGAGTATTGCTACTATTCATGTTTCATATCCCAGATTGAGCCGAAGAATGTCTCTGAAGCTTAGGAGATGCAAACTGGGTGCAGGCGATGCAAGAAGAATTGCTACAGTTCGAAAAGCTAGGGGAATGGAAGCTTGTTGATCTACCGGAGAATCAAAAAGCGATAGATACCAAATGGGTCTTCAAGTGCAAGCACGATGATTGTGGAGTGATAGTTCGCAACAAAGCTCAGCTCGTTGTCAAAGGATTCCATCAACAAGAAGGAATTGATTATACAGAAGAATATGCACCAGTTGCTAGATTGGAGTCCATTCGCATTTTCCTTGCATTTGCTGCTTCGAAAGGATTTAAAGTGTACCAGTTAGATGTGAAATCCGCTTTTCTATATGGTAAGCTACTGAACAAGTGTACGTCGGCCAACCACCGGGTTTTTTTGATCCACTAAACAAGAAGAAAGCTTATCTCCTGGATAAAGCACTATATGGTTTGCATCAGGCCCCAAGAGCCTGGTACGAGACGTATCTCAACATCTCGTCAGCAACGGCTTTATTAGAGTAACAGTGGATAGTACGCTCTTTACCAGAGAAGTTGGAAGTCATCTGATTAACGTACAAATATATGTGGATGACATCATATTCGGTTCAACAAATGACGATCTTTGCAAGAGTATGAGAAAATCATGAAGAAGAAATTCGAAATGTCTTCTATGGCCGAAATGAAATTCTTCCTGGATTGCAAGTTGATCAATTGCTAGACGGTATTTTCATTCATCAAACTAAGTATGTTCATGACATCTTGCAGAAGTTTGAAATGGAAAGCTCGAAGCCGTTATCTACTCCTCTTGCTCTAAATCACGGAATTTGCATCGATGAAACAAGAACCAAATTGATGATACTCTTTATAGGTCGATGATAGGATCTTTGATGTATCTGTCAGCATCTCGCCCAGACATCATGTATCCTACCTGCTTTTGCGCCAAATATCAGTCCAGCCCAAGAATCTCTCACATGCAGATCGCAAAGCGAACTTTCAGATATTTGAAGGGATGTCCAAGCACCGGCTTGTGGTACCCGAAGAATGATAACTTCGATCTGACGGGATACGCTGATTGTGATTTTGGTGTAGATAAGTTGAATTCAAAATCAACTACAGTGGGCTGCCAGTTCTTCGGAACACGCTTGGTAACCTTGCAGTGCAAGAAACAGACTACGGTCGCTCTCTCTACTTGTGAAGCTGAGTATATCATTGCTTCCAGCTGTTGTTCATAAATTCTGTGGATCCAACAACAGATGAGAGACTATGGTCAGCAATTTCTTGACACTCCGCTGTATGTTGATAATAAGGCAGCTATCGATATTACTAAAAATCCAGTTGATCAGTCTAGAACAAAACATATCGAGATTCGATATCACTTCATTGGTGATTGCTATGAAAAAAAAGTTGTACAAATTGAGAAAATCCACACTGATGAATAAAAAGCTGATTTTTATACCAAACCATTTACTCTTTCACGGTTTAAATACTTAATGAGAATTAATGGTATGAAAAAAATTTTACAGGTGCGGATGCAGAGGTTGAATATAGATCGGACAACGAGTTCTCGTGATCCACATTGGTTTGTTAACGTTTTAGGATTAGAATTTCTTTAAAACTAAAATACAAAAATATCTATTTGATTTTAGGGTGAGAAATATTACGAGAAAATACAAAAACATATGAAAAAACCAAAAAGTACAAAAACATGAAAATGACAAAAAGAATTTTTGTGTCAAAAAGAAAATATAGTACAATAGTGGACTATCACAGTACGCTAAGGAATTGTAAAGTTTAAAAAAAAGTGATAAACGAGTCGTACTATGGATGCGTCGATAGGTTTTACGCGTTAAGTAAATTGTTTCCGTGATATAAACTAAATTTTACAACTGCTTAAACATTGTGGATTAACATCTCTCGGATATATGGACTTAGTACTCTGAAATTTCGTTTGAGAGATTTACTGATTCTGAGATACGAGGTCTTTATAGATGATTGATATCTGGGGTATTATACTAGTTCTTCTGATTTTACAGAAGCAATAGCCTAGAACTTCTATAATGCTTTTGCTAAAAACCGCAAAACAGCATTCAAAATTGAAAGAATCGAAAGATCCAATCAATAGTGGTGCTTAAAAGATTCCTTAATTGGAACACACCTTAAAGTCGAGCCTTTACCTATTTGGCGATACGGTGGTATTAACCTGAGCTCTCAAGGCTTTGCATAACCAGATACAGATATCCATTACGCTATACTCACCTGTAAGATGAAATCAGGGAATCTTGATACGGGAGTATATTCTGAGATGGGAACCATAGTTGAGTCAAATTTCACAATTCTAAGTAAGATATCTTAGAACAATTGAGAAATCGTGTCAAAGTTTAAATTGACAAACATATCGACAATCTAGGTAAACGAGTTTAGAACTTAATGTCATCATAAGGTCAACAGTACTGGTGATACATCTCAATCAACTGATATGATCCTTAGACACAAATTCACAAAAATTTGTCTGTAAATATGTTTGTACTTAGCTTATTTGATTTCAGATTTAAACCCAAAAGATTTTGAGTGTGTTTTAGAATAAACTTTCGAAAATTCAAAAAGATTTTGTTTTTACTTTGTTTTCAATAGCCAATGATGTAAAGCAGATCTTCGAAGTTCGGAATGGTGCTAAGTTGTTTGAATCTTGACACAAAGGGTTGAGAGCTAATCTGTAAAATCAAAATGCACGAATAACGATGAAAAGTTCATTAAATTGAAACTTTAAAACTTGAAATTTGAAGAAAAACATCAGTTTGTTCATAACGTGTCAAACCGAGGTCATTAACTTGGACTCGGTAGACAAATCGGTTAACCAAGGTCATTAACTTGGACTGGTCAACTGAGTGGATCTTCATAACTGGTAAAACATGTGAAAATTCAGGGTTAAAATTGTAAAATTTTGAAATTGATATTAATCAAGTCCGCCGATGTTGCCAAGGCAAAACTGGTTTCAAAATAACCCAACTTCGGGCGAAGTTGAACAACTATATATATCAAGTTCAATTAGAATATAATCTTATCTGTCTTAAACTGTCTTCGAGCGAACTTAACTGTCTTTGAGCGAAAAAGTGAATTTGCAAGATTTGTGCCGTTAGGCTGCCAAATTTGAACGTGATTTTAAGTGATTTGCACATTTATCATCATGAATGAGGTATAAATTGCTCAGATTAACCATGAATCAAAGTTGAACGAACATTTTTGTACCAAATCTGTTAAATCTGTTAGATCTAGATGTTAATTGGACAAATTGATCAATGGATTGAGCTAATAAACATGTAAACATGCTTAACAAACATTAAAATTGATCATATGAACATGTCTGTGTTGTTGCAAGTTTTGTGAAGATGACGACAAGTTCGCCTGAACTTGTTATTGATGGTTTTCATCAACTTCAGGTGAAATTGTATGTTCACTGAATAAAACTTGAAATTGAAGCAAGTTCACCCAAACTTGTTTACAATATGCAATAACCTGTTTGAACTTCAAGTTCGCCCGAACTTGTGGAAAAAGTGTCAAAAATTTGTTTTGGTTGCATGTTCGGTCGAAGTTGTTATTTGTTTATGCTGTTATGTGTTAATATCATCATGTTTGCCCAAACTTGATGGTTAATTGTTGAAAATGTCAAACTTTATGCTAATTTGTTTGTTATCTCTGTCTGCATAATATCAAGCTGTTGCTTAACAAGTTCCATAATACTTGTATTTCATTGGACGAGAATATCTATCCGACGCTGACAGTTTTTTCTAGAGATATTAAAGTTTTTAGGGCGTATTCCGATAACGAAGGTGATCACAGATAAGCATGTTGTATGCAGATCACACGTCTATCTTTTCTGGAACGCAGCATCATACGACAGAGCGAATGAATTCATAAAGTCTGCAGTTCGAGTCGGCAATGAAGATAAAGAGTTCTTGATTACAGAAGCTGAAATTCAAAGAGTATTAGCGTTCAACGACAATGAAAGTGATCCAATCAGTTTTGAAGAACGGATGGTTAAGGGTTGTTTCTTCCGTATGGGCTATAAAGGGCACGCGAACGAGCCAACGATGAAGAAAGGAAGTGTTCCTCTTCCTTACAAATTTTTAATTCATGTTGTTATTCACGGGTTCAGCCATCGAAAAGCAGGGCTCAATGATATACAGGATTACATGGCTGCATGGTTACAGCTATGATTCTGCATAAGAAATACAATTTTTCAAAAGTTATCTTTAACTTCATGGCGAAGAATATGGGAAAGGAGCGATTGGTGATGTATCCAAGGTTTGTGCAAATGTTGATCCATGAAAACTTTCAAAATATTTCAAAAGATCAAAATGACATTCTCTATCTGAGTCACATGGATGAAACGATGCTAAAGAAACTAAAGATATATCAGAAGCAAGACTCTGCTCCTATTCTAAAGCCTGTTTTTGGAGCTATCTCTGATGAACAATATGTCACACCTCCTGAGAACAAGGGGAGAAAAGACGGCAGTGGTGATGAAAAACGAACTTCAAAGAGAAATGAGGGGATTGGTATATAAAGCGCGTAGTTGTAGTTGAGAAACAAAAGAAAAAGAGGGCATCAAAGAAAGCTGATACTATGCTAATAGATGAACCTAATGAAAATGTTCAAATGTTGAAGGTTCGAGTGCTGCGGTAAATGTTAAAAGTCAAGAAAAGGATGATGAGGTTATTTCTGCGACTTTAGATAAAGATGATGAATCGTCTTAAGATCCAATTTATCACACCCTCAATTTCCACTTGCGGAGTTTTACCGCGAGGCGTGTGAACAAACCAGAATCTGAAACACTAGTACGTCGAACGACTCTATATGATTTGATAATACGTTTTCCAAAATCATTTGTTGTAGATTTTATATTGTCTAAATTAATTACCAATATTTAGCAGAGCATTAGTTTTTCAAGTTGAGCGGAAGCATAAAATAAATAGTGAAGCGGGCGCCAACACAAACGCCAAAACAAATGAAAAACCCCAAAACAATATCGATAAATAAGACTCGATAAAAGATGTCTTGTTCAATGCATGTGCGTGCACCTAGAGCTCCTAGCGTCCTGAGAAACATGTAAAGAAACAAGTGTCAACATTAAAGATGAGTGAGTTCACAGGTTTTTATAAATTCGTTTGTTCGGTTATAGTTTGTTTTCTCCCGTTATCCCTAACCCGGGATAACGAATTGGTTCCATTATTCCAACCCGGAATAATAAGTTGTTGCTTCCAATATTCCAAACCCGGAATATTAAGTTGTTGCTTCCAATATTCCAAACCCGGAATATTAAGTTGTTGTTTCCATTATTCCAAACCCGGAATAATAAGTTGTTGTTTCCTTTATCCCCAACCCAGGATAATACAGTTGATTCGTAATTAAGTTCAATGTTAATATATATAGGTAGCTAGCCTAAAGTTATGTCACGTAAGTGTTCGCGATCGAAGCTGACTGTTGTGCCTCCGTTTTGCCAGGCCTATCACTGACCATGGCGAGGTTAGGCCGAATTATTCACCCGTTGACCATACCCGGTCGGCTAGCGCGACTAGCTCGGATGGGGCTTGTCGGGCCCAGTAGTACTACTTATAACTCCCGCGCTATTAAACCCAATACTAACGATCCGAGAGATTGACGAGGACTTAAGTGATAAAGCTGCTTAGTGACCATAACATTACATTAACATTAACTTAGTTACCGAATAGTTATGTGACGTTAAATTCGTATAACGTAAAGAGATTGAGTTTGAGAGTGTATACATGTTTCTCCCTCTGTTGTTTAAAAACCGGATAAAGTTAGGGGCCGTGAACTCACCTTTATTTGCTCGGTTAGTGTAGCAAAGATGTTATAAGAGATGGGACCGCTAGTTGCGTCCTAACAAACCAATTAATTCCAAGTCAATGTGTGAACACACCAATACAAATTCTACACGTAATTTACGCACAAAGTGATACACACAAACAACATATCTAACACTCAAACATGCATGAAAGTATCCTCATGTGATCATAGTAATCAAACAACTCATCATGAACATAATCCAATCCATACAACACTTTGGTGCACACAATCACAAGTTATCAAATTTCAGCTTAACACTCATAATTCAGCTGTTTTCTAGGATTTTTATAAAATAGTTCCTACGTTCCAAAAATTCCAATATTTTTACAGTAGGTGATATTTATACGATAGAAATTTATATAAATTTTCCAAGTCCTAAATCTTTACCAATTAGCCATAGTTATTAATATACTAGACTGCAGTCAGATTTATCACTTTCTGACTGCAGTCCACGGAAGAATTTATTTAAAAATCACCGATTGTCCAATTAATAAAATTCCAGTTGGAGTTGCCCGAAAATCTCCATACCTAGTTGCTGTACAAAATTCATGGCTCGACTCCCTACTGATTTTAAAATCCAACTCGATAAACAACTAACAAAATTTCAGGATTTTCACAGCTTTAGTTACTGAACTTATTTCGCCCTTTAAAAATATCAAACCACTTCAGAAAATTATGAATCCAGCGCCATTAGATTCGTTATTCAAATCTCTACGTTCTAGACATCAGAAAATACGTTTTTCGACAACTAATGACCGAGTTACAGCCAGATGAAGTCGGCTGTAACTATTACTCAGCAACTGTTTTCAGCATATCATTATCATGAATTCGCATAACCCGTCCGTATGATTAACCTAGGCGATCTTTAACCGGTTTCCTAGTCATAATCAATACTAATAACACATCCATGCAACCCTAGTTCATAACTCTAGTTTTTATAAACAAAACATACTTGCAAACTTACAAGTTCCGCAAACTATTACACATGCAAACAATGATAGTTCAGCCGATTATTTTCAACATATAAAATCCGAAACAACTAATCAATTAATCATTCAAGCATATATATATATCCGAACATGATCTCGTAATCAAAGATAACCCTAACCTTGAATAACTAGGTAAACAAGCCGGGACTTGGACAAGAAGTATCCGGCTGTTCCAGCAAGATCGCGACCGAGAGGATGATGATAAAGTAGGCTGTTTTGTTGATCGAATAGAGGTGAACAAGGACTGTTTGCGGTTGAATGGAATGAAGGATCGGCTGTTCAGATCGAGATGAATGTTGCTCGCGATCAATGGGACAAGAGTTAGGCAGTTTACGGTCGAAGAAGATGATTTGGTTGCCGACGGCTGTTTTCTTTTAGGGTTTTGTAGTTTGTGAATGAAACATGCATGGGGTTTGTATATATAGGCGCAAGAAGGGATAAGGGTTACGGTTTGTTCATGAATTCGTGGCCGAGGGACTTGGGTTGGTTTGGTTTGGGTTTTGATCTTGCGGTTTTGGGCTTGATCTTTGCGGCCGAATAGTTTTAGTTCAAGGTTTAGTTTGATCTCGGTTTGGGTTTGCTGTTTGGGTTGCACACGGCCGAGAATGGTTTGAGTTCTAAACTTGGTTAATTCCTAGAGTCACAAGGAATCAAAGTTGGTTCGTGTCGCGGTTCGGTTCGTGCACATATTTATTATATATACATATATTTTGTAACTAAAACAATTCACGTAATCACACATCACGTATTCATTAACTCGTACACGTTCATACACATAGCACGTAATTAGTTTGACAAGTATTACGTTTAAGTTATCCGAAAAAACCCGGGATGTCACATTATCCCCATGTTGAAAGAATTTTCGTCCCGAAAATTGAGTAAACGCGGTTTAGACTGTAGCGTACATGTTTAGAGTGCCACTCACAAAGAGTTAGTTCGTTAATGATGGTACGCAACGTTACAAGAAGTTCCCAAGTGCCATGCACAAAGATTTCCAAGTGTCATGCATAAGAATTTAGTTAACAGTAGTACGCGAATGTATGAGAAATTTCCAGGTTGTCACATCATCCTCATGTTGAAAGAATTTTCGTCCCGAAAATTTAGTTACTGGTATCGTTAGTTTGCTGCTCAGTTGCGAAGAGGTGCGGGTATTTGCTTTTCATTTGATCCTCTCTTTCCCACGTGAACTCCGGTCCACGCTTAGAGTCCCAACGAACCTTAACGATCGGAATTTTGCTGTGCCTTCGAGTCTTGATCTTACGATCCATGATCTCGATAGGCTTTTCCACGAAGTGTAGTTGTTCATCCACTTGGATCTCATCCAATGGAATGACTAGGGTTTCATCTGATAGACACTTCTTCAGATTTGACACGTGAAAAACGTTGTGAACTCCACTGAGTTCGGCAGGAAGGTCTAATTGATAAGCTACGGGTCCAATACGTTTCAAGATTACAAACGGGCCTACGTACCGTGGGTTAAGTTTGCCCCATTTTCCAAAGCGGATTACACCCTTCCAGGGTGCCACCTTTAGTAGAACGCGATCGCCTACTTGAAATTCAAGCGGTTTGCGTCGTTGATCAGCGTAGCTTTTCTGTCGATCTCGTGCCGCCGCCATGCGGTTTCTGATTTGTACAATCTTTTCGGTAGCCTCAAGTATTAACTCAGGGCCTGTGAGTTGACTGTCACCGACTTCTGCCCAGCAGACCGGTGATCTACATTTACGACCGTATAATGCCTCAAACGGTGCTGCCGAAATACTTGTAGGATAACTATTGTTATATGAGAATTCTACTAGAGGCAGGTGGATTTCCCAACTATTTCCAAAGTCTACTACGCATGCCCTAAGCATGTCTTCCAAGGTTTCTATGGTCCTTTTACTTTGACCATCAGTCTGAGGGTGATAGGCTGTGCTCATATCTAAGCGTGTTCCCAACGCTTTCTAGAGTGACTGCCAGAAGTTTGACGTGAAGCGAGCATCTCTGTCTGAGATGATGGATGTTGGCACTCCGTGCCGAGAAACTACTTCCTTAATGTAGATGCGAGTCAACTTCTCCATCTTATCTGTTTCTTTAATAGCTAGGAAGTGTGCGGACTTAGTTAAACGATCCACGATCACCCAGATGGTATCGCAACCACCCAAGGTTCGCGGGAGTTTAGTGATGAAATCCCTTAAGATCTGATCCCATTCCCACACTGGGATCTCAGGTTGTTGGAGTAGCCCCGATGGCTTTTGATACTCCACCTTGACTTTTGCACAAGTCAAACATTTACTCACGTAGGTGGCTATATCGGCTTTCATGTTGGGCCACCAATACGCAGCTTTAAGGTCTTGATACATCTTATCCGAACCCGGATGGACAGAGTATCGGGATTTGTGAGCTTCATCCATGACTAGCTCTCTGAGGTTTCCGTAGAGAGGTACCCATATGCGATTCATGAAATACCGGGCTCCATTGGGTTTTACTTCCCAATCGCGTTCCATTTTTCCCATTGATTCGGCTTTGATGTTTTCCTCCTTAACTGCTTCTAACTGGGCGTCGCGTATTTGTTCGGGTAGCCCCGAATGAATAGTGTGTTGTAATGCTCGTACACGACGTGGTTTCAAGTGTTCCTTCCTACTAAGGGCATCAGCTACCACGTTAGCTTTACCCGGGTGATACCGAATGGCACACTCATAATCGTTCAAGAGTTCGACCCAGCGACGCTGTCGCATGTTTAACTCCTTCTGATCAAAGATGTGTTGGAGGCTCTTGTGGTCTATAAAGATTGTGCACTTCGTTCCATGGAGGTAGTGTCTCCAAATCTTAAGTGCAAAAACTACTGCTCCTAATTCCAGGTCATGCGTCGTGTAGTTTTTCTCGTGAACCTGCAGTTTTCGCGACGCATACGCGATGACCTTATCGCGTTGCATGAGTATGCATCCCAATCCCTGAATGGAAGCATCATAATATACTACAAAGTCGTCTGTCCCTTCCGGCAAGGACAGAATGGGTGCACTACAAAGTTTCTATTTTAGCAATTGAAATGCTGCTTCTTGCTTGTCACCCCAAGCATACTTGATGCCTTTCTGGGTGAGGGTAGTAAGCGGTTGTGCAATCTTTGAGAATCCCTCGATGAAACGTCTGTAGTAACCAGCCAATCCCAAAAATTGGCGGATCTCCGTCGGTGTCTTGGGTGCTTCCTAGTTTTTGATGGCTTCAATCTTGGCAGGGTCTACGTGGATACCCCTTTCATTCACGATATGCCCGAGAAACTGAACTTCCCGAATCCAGAAATCACACTTCGAAAGCTTGGCATATAGCTTTTCCTGTTGGAGTGATCCTAGCAGTAATCGTAGATGTTCAGCATGTTCTTCTTCACTTTTGGAGTAGATGAGTATGTCATCGATGAACACAATGACAAACTTGTCGAGGTATGGTTTACACACGCGGTTCATGAGGTCCATGAACATCGCAGGTGCGTTGGTGAGACCGAAGGGCATGACCAAGAACTCATAATGGCCATACCGAGTACGAAATGCCGTCTTAGCGATATCCTCCTCCCTGACGCGTAGCTGATGGTAACCAGACCGTAAATCAATCTTGGAGTAGTACCTTGACCCTTGAAGTTGATCGAAGAGATCGTCAATGCGAGGTAACGGGTATCGGTTCTTGACGGTAACCTTGTTGAGTTCCCTGTAGTCGATGCACATGCGGCAAGTCCCGTCCTTCTTCTTGACAAAAAGGACTGGAGCTCCCCATGGCGAAACGCTTGGTCGGATAAATCCTTTTTCTAATAGCTCCTGAAGTTGGGTAGACAGCTCCCGCAGCTCGGCTGGAGCTAGGCGGTATGGAGCCTTGGCAATAGGAGTTGCATTGTTTGCCAATTCGATTTCAAACTCCAATTGTCGATGGGGTGGTCTGGGAATACATCGGAAAAATCACGGACGACAGGGATGTCTTCTATACGTTTCTCTTCCTTAGGCTGTTCGGTAATCAGTGCGAGTAAAGCGAAGGAGTTCTTTCTCCGAAGATACTTCTGCGCTTGTATGTATGAGATGATGTTGGTGACGGCGCTTGCCTTATCGCCTTGTACCGTCAGGATTTCGTCGTTCGAGAGCGGAATACGGATAGATTTTTCGAAGCAGAGAACTTCAGCCCGGACGTCAGATAGCCAGTCCATTCCGACTACCACGTCAAAACTACCCAGGGTAGTTGTCATCAGATCAATGGTAAAAGTGTGGCCTGCGAGTTTGAGTTGACAGCCGGATACGATTTGGGTCACATCTACAGATTTACCATCGGCTAATTCTATAACATAAGGGGTCTCTAATGGTTTAAGCATGAGATTTAGGTTCTTCCTAAAAGACTCAGATATAAAGCTCCTATCCGCACCCGTAACAAAAAGCACAGAAGCAAAATGTTCATTAAGGGGAAACTTACCGGTGTCCACGTTCGAGTCGTTTCTGGCCTCTCCGCGGCCCAATGTAAATGCGCGACCTTTGGCACCTCCGGTGCCACCGTTCCCATTATTGTTGTTGTTGTTATTGTTGTTGTGGTTATTGTGGTTGTGGTTGTTTCCACAATTATTGTTGTTGTTACGCAACTGTGGGCAGTCTCTTCTGAAATGAGCAGTGCTACCACACTGATAGCATCCCCGGTTAACACCCTGCTGCTGACCCTGGGGTTGATTTTGATTTTGTCGGGACATGATTTCCCCACGACAATCCTTTGCCGCATGCCCCACCTTGCCACATCGTTGGCAGCGATTCCCGGCACAAGGGCCGTGATGATGAAGATTACAGCGACTGCACTACGGCTTTTGACCTACATAGCCGCCTGCGTTCTGGTTATTGTTGTTATTGGCAGGCTGATCTTGGTGACCCCGGTGGCTGTTGAAATGATTGAACCGTTTCTGGTTCCCCTGCTGCGGCTGGGATGATGAAGACTGTCGAGCAGACGAGTCTTCAAACTTTCTTTTGTTATCCGGGGCAACTTTAGTTGTACCCCGTGCTGGCAGCTTCTTCTGTTCCACCGCCTTATCGGTGAGTTTGTGAGCCAATCGGATTGCTTGATGTTCAGTTACAGGGTTACTAGCCATTACCATACCCTGAATTTCCGGAAGCAGACCCCCAAGATAGAACTCGAGTCTTTTTTTCCACAGTGTTGGCCAAATCGGGACACAGAAATACCAAGTCATGATGTTTTGCGGTGTAAGCTTCAATTTCCGATCCCACCATCTTGTGGTTCCATAAGGCTTGCTCTAACTGTTGCACTCTGTCCCGTGGGCAGTACTCCTCTTTGATTAGGGCCTTGAACTCGGCCCATGCCATTGCATTCGCAGCTATAAGTCCACGTGTTTGGACTTGTGCATTCCACCATGTCAGTGCCCCATCTTCCAGTGTTGAGGCTGCGTATTTAACCTTGTTGGCCTCTAGGCAGTTGCACATTTCAAAAACGGATTCAGATTTTTCAATCCAGCGGACCAGTCCAATGGGTCCTTCCGCACCCGTGAAATTGATCGATTTCGTATCGAGGAACATCTTGTAGGGGTTAAGACCCCTCCTGCTGCTGGTGGGTTTTGGAACTCCTTCCAGAGCAGTATTCACGTGTTCTTGGATCATTGCGGCTAATTCTTAAGGCGTCATGTTGAGATTTCCGCGACGTCCAGTTGTCATTTTAGATCTAAGTAGAAAATAAATAGACCGAAGGAAAGTAAATAAAATAAGCGAGACGTGTCAGCCTTTTACGTCTCCATTTCCCAATTCGCTATCGTTACCATCATCCTGCGCGGCATTTCCAGCTTCTACAGCAGGGTCCTCCTCCGGATCCTCCTCTGGATCCTCTTCGGATCCTCTTCCGGATCCTCCTCTACCAGCACTGGAGGGGCCGGTGCTGCTGCAGGTGCTTGATTTTTCTGTAGCTCCTGTATGTTCCAACTATTTTCCAGGACTCTGTCCTCGAGCCAGTCGGCTCTTATCTGCTCAGCACGCAGATCTCTGGCTATGGTGTTACGAGCTATCTTACTCGTATGATGCTATTCCTCGAGCGAGTCGGTTTTACCAGTCAGTTGGCGGATCATCCATCCTTGTGCTAGGATGGTTTCCTGCATTCTTTCTATCTGTGCTTGTTGTTTATGTAATATGATTCTAAGTAGGTCAATTCCTACTTCTACAGGTTTAACCGGCTCAATCGGCACAGCAATGGTTGGGCGTAACGACAACTCCTCCCCCAGAGCGAGCCTTTTCCTCGCAGCTGAGCGCGTTTCCACGCCATAAGATGGTAAGGGTTCCACCATAGGTGCCTTTCCTGGCGCCCTTGGTTGCGTAAGTTTGTCGGATGATGATGATGATGAGGATGAGGATGATGACATTGCCTTTAGGTTGTGTAGTTAGTTACGAGTTGCATTCATTTTAATTATGCAGTCATATTTCACATAACATAGTTGTGGTACATAACATAACAAGATATAACAGTTCGGTGCCAAACTAAGTCTAGTGTCGTGAATTCAGCTATAGTTTAGGTCTACTTCTAATGCAAACCTGGTTCTCTATAGCTAGTGGCTCTGACACCAATCTGTCACACCCTCAATTTCCACTTGCGGAGTTTTACCGCGAGGCGTGTGAACAAACCAGAATCTGAAACACTAGTACGTCGAACGACTCTATATGATTTGATAATACGTTTTCCAAAATCATTTTTTGTAGATTTTATATTGTCTAAAATAATTACCAATATTTAGCAGAGCATTAGTTTTTCAAGTTGAGCGGAAGCATAAAATAAATAGTGAAGCGGGCGCCAACACAAACGCCAAAACAAATGAAAAACCCCAAAACAATATTGATAAATAAGACTCGATAAAAGATGTCTTGTTCAATGCATGTGCGTGCACCTAGAGCTCCTAGCGTCCTGAGAAACATGTAAAGAAACAAGTGTCAACATTAAAGATGAGTGAGTTCACAGGTTTTCATAAATTCGTTTGTTCGGTTATAGTTTGTTTTCTCCCGTTATCCCTAACCCGGGATAACGAATTGGTTCCATTATTCCAACCCGGAATAATAAGTTGTTGCTTCCAATATTCCAAACCTGGAATATTAAGTTGTTGCTTCCAATATTCCAAACCCGGAATATTAAGTTGTTGTTTCCATTATTCCAAACCCGGAATAATAAGTTGTTGTTTCCTTTATCCCCAACCCGGGATAATACAGTTAATTCGTAATTAAGTTCAATGTTAATATATATAGGTAGCTAGCCTAAAGTTATGTCACGTAAGTGTTCGCGATCGAAGCTGACTGTTGTGCCTCCGTTTTGCCAGGCCTATCACTGACCATGGCGAGGTTAGGCCGAATTATTCACCCGTTGACCATACCCGGTCGGCTAGCGCGACTAGCTCGGATGGGGCTTGTCGGGCCCAGTAGTACTACTTATAACTCCCCCGCTATTAAACCCAATACTAACGATCCGAGAGATTGACGAGGACTTAAGTGATAAAGCTGCTTAGTGACCATAACATTACATTAACATTAACTTAGTTACCGAATAGTTATGTGACGTTAAATTCGTATAACGTAAAGAGATTGAGTTTGAGAGTGTATACATGTTTCTCCCCCTGTTGTTTAAAAACCGGATAAAGTTAGGGGCCGTGAACTCACCTTTATTTGCTCGGTTAGTGTAGCAAAGATGTTATAAGAGATGGGACCGCTAGTTGCGTCCTAACAAACCAATTAATTCCAAGTCAATGTGTGAACACACCAATACAAATTCTACACGTAATTTACGCACAAAGTGATACACACAAACAACATATCTAACACTCAAACATGCATGCAAGTATCCTCATGTGATCATAGTAATCAAACAACTCATCATGAACATAATCCAATCCATACAACACTTTGGTGCACACAATCACAAGTTATCAAATTTCAGCTTAACACTCATAATTCAGCTGTTTTCTAGGATTTTTATAAAATAGTTCCTACGTTCCAAAAATTCCAATATTTTTACAGTAGGTGATATTTATACTATAGAAATTTATATAAATTTTCCAAGTCCTAAATCTTTACCAATTAACCATAGTTATTAATATACTAGGCTGCAGTCAGATTTATCACTTTCTGACTGCAGTCCACGGAATAATTTATTTAAAAATCACCGATTGTCCAATTAACAAAATTCCAGTTGGAGTTGCCCGAAAATTTCCATACCTAGTTGCTGTACAAAATTCATGGCTCGACTCCCTACTGATTTTAAAATCCAACTCGATAAACAACTAACAAAATTTCAGGATTTTCACAGCTTTAGTTACTGAACTTATTTGGCCCTTTAAAAATATCAAACCACTTCAGAAAATTATGAATCCAGCGCCATTAGATTCGTTATTCAAATATCTACGTTCTAGAAATCAGAAAATACGTTTTTCGACAACTAATGACCGAGTTACAGCCAGATGAAGTCGGCTGTAACTATTACTCAGCAACTTTTTTCAGCATATCATTATCATGAATTCGCATAACCCGTCCATATGATTAACCTAGGCGATCTTTAACCGGTTTCCTAGTCATAATCAATACTAATAACACATCCATGCAACCCTAGTTCATAACTCTAGTTTTTATAAACAAAACATACTTGCAAACTTACAAGTTCCGCAAACTATATGCAAACAATGATAGTTCAGCCGATTATTTTCAACATATAAAATCCGAAACAACTAATCAATTAATCATTCAAGCATATATATATATCCGAACATGATCTCGTAATCAAAGATAACCCTAACCTTGAATAACTAGGTAAACAAACCGGGACTTGGACAAGAAGTATCCGGCTGTTCCAGCAAGATCGCGACCGAGAGGATGATGATAAAGTAGGCTGTTTTGTTGATCGAATAGAGGTGAACAAGGACTGTTTGCAGTTGAATGGAATGAAGGATCGGCTGTTCAGATCGAGATGAATGCTGCTCGCGATCAATGGGACAAGAGTTAGGCAGTTTACGGTCGAAGAAGATGATTTGGTTGCCGACGGCTGTTTTCTTTTAGGGTTTTGTAGTTTGTGAATGAAACATGCATGGGGTTTGTATATATAGGCGCAAGAAGGGATAAGGGTTACAGTTTGTTCATGAATTCGTGGCCGAGGGACTTGGGTTGGTTTGGTTTGGGTTTTGATCTTGCGGTTTTGGGCTTGATCTTTGCGGCCGAAGAGTTTTAGTTCAAGGTTTAGTTTTGATCTTGGTTTGGGTTTGCGGTTTGGGTTGCACACGGCCGAGAATGGTTTGAGTTCTAAACTTGGTTAATTCCTAGAGTCACAAGGAATCAAAGTTGGTTCGTGTCACGGTTCGGTTCGTGCACATATTTATTATATATACATATATTTTGTAACTAAAACAATTCACGTAATCACACATCACGTATTCATTAACTCGTACACGTTCATACACATAGCACGTAATTAGTTTGACAAGTATTACGTTTAAGTAATCCGAAAAAACCCGGGATGTCACACAATTGATGTAAGTATAAAAGAAGCAGAAAAGGAAAAAGAAGAAGAAAGATTGAAAAAGTTGGGCGAAGATCTTTACGAGCCATCTGCTGAAGAGGTTTCTGATTCTGAACGTCCTAAGAAAAAGGCTAAGCGCACGAAGTCTAAAGTGGGAGAATCAAAGAAAGCCACAGGATTGCCTAGTACACGAGGAAGGAAGAAAACTCAAAGCCGCAGATATCTGAGTCAATCGAAGAAAGGAGTTACACAAGAACCTCCTGTTTCTGAACTGCAAGAGATTCCGATTATAGAATCTGTTATTCCTCCAATTACCGCAACTGAAGATCCAACTTTTGTTACTGTTGAGGTTCCTGTTCAAGTTACACCTCAATAAACTCCAAAGTCTGCAGCAAAAGCTACTACGCTAAAGCTAAAGCAATCTACTCCTCAAAGTGCAAGAGCAAGAGAATTTAAAGATGCTTATGGTGATATTCCAGATAACATTACACATCCTGTCACTGCTGAAGATCTTTCAGGCTGGTTTGAAGATATTCCAATTGATAAGCTAGAGAAAGGCTCAAAGATCTGGAAGATAAAGCCAAACAGAACGAAATCGATAAAGCAACTCTTGAAAAGAAGCTAAAGCAGAGTGAAGTTGAAAAAGAGATTCTGAATGACAAAGTGAAGTTTCTAGAAGATGACCGTGGTTATTTGAAAGCGATGGTTGAAAGTTTGGGTGCTGCTAATGCAAAGTTAGAAAAGAAATAACAGAATTGAGATCTGAACGTGATATGAATGATAAAAAGTTTGCAAGGCTACAGAAAGTGCTTACTAATTGTCTAGGCATCGACTTCAAAGCAGAATATGATCGTCTAGATGTTCAAGAAGCAAAAGTGAAAGCAGAAAAAGAATTGGCTGAGCAGGGCAAAGGTAAAAAAGGTTATTGATGGTGTACCTACAACGACAGAGGAGCCGATAATAGAAAAGTATGTTGAATCTAAGAAAACTCTTGAATTTGAGGTTATTACTGAAGATTTTCCGAATGTTACATCAGCTGAAGAAGTTACTGAAAAGAATGATGAAGAAGAGGAAGACAATAACGACGACGACGACCTTGCCGGTGACGATACTAAAGATGATTCAGATCATGATGGTGATGACAATGATGATCAGGGGGCGTTGGTCTAAAAGTTGATTCTGCAAAAGTTCATTCAGAGTTTGACTTCGAATCCCTTATAAATGATGATGCTAAAATGGAGGATGAACCGAGTAAGGGGGGTCCACAGGGCCACAGGGTGTTGATATTTCTGATGCAGTTATTGCTATACATGTTACTGCTATGCATGAAAAGGCACTGATGATAACATTAAATCCGAATTTAGAAGAAGGAGAAATTGCTCATACATACACCAAAGAAGAATTGGCAAGAATGTTTGAAGTTGACTATGATTCATTCGAGTTTGATTTCGAGGAAGAGTTGGTGAATATAAAGACATTTGAACCGAAGCAGTTTGTGTATAAGCGAGTGGCTAAAGCTGATGACTATGACTGTGTGATATTTGAAGATTCAGATGATGATAACGAAGCTGAAAAGTATTCTAATCTGAATACTGACATTTCCAAATATCGAAGAGTTGATGAGTCAAATTGATGTTGATCTGCTGAAACAAAAGATTGATGAAGTTGTAAAGACAGGCGACATTCCGAAACGTTACAGTAAAGAGAAAATTGCCGAAGCTAAAAGATCGTGGTTTAAAGAGATGCCGAAGGAAAGAAAGTTCAAAAGGCCACTAGCATTCTTTACAAGAGATAAAGATGTTTCTCTAGGAGATATTCTGAGCTGAGGATGGTTTCAAGAACTTGATGTTCATGCCATAAAGGGAGAATTCGGGGTTCAGTATTTCAGACATTTGACAGACATCAAGACATTGTCGTTATGGGATGTAGAGGAGTTGGTACAAATAAGGAATATAAGTCTGCAAATAAAGTTTAATGAACAAAGGCTCTAGAGGGTGATAAAGTTTGAGGCATCGAGAGGGTTTGAGTTGTGGAAGTCGTTTATCCCTAAACGCAGAATAAAGATAAAAAAGAAAACAGGGGAAAAAGATATTACGCTAGTGATAGAAGCGTCTGCGAGCTACGAAGAAATGCCACTAAAGCCCATTGAACAGGATTTTCATCCTTAATTTCTGTGGTGGCAAATGGATCCAGAAACGTGTGAAGCAGTGATTGTATTGCATGCTGATGATACATGGGATATAACGAAAGAAAACGATGCAGAAACGATAGAACGTAGAAGGATATGGGGGCTGTGGAGAACGATTAATATACTAGACCGGATGTGGCTAGTTAATTGCTCGAAAGAAGATATAAAGTGCTTGTTCTTCAACAAAATATGATTCGACAAACGTGAAGAAGTCCAAGCGAAGCAATAGCAAGGTGTGATTAACGTTTGCTATGCACATGGTATTAATTCAGGGCACATGTGGGAATCGAGATGGAGAGAGCTTGAAAGAGAAGAGTTCTTAAAAGAGGAGAAGCTTTTAGAGAAGATTCACGATAAAGGTAGAGAGGCAAGAATCAGAAGGTTTCAATTCATGAAATGGGCACCTCCTACAGATCAAACGCCTATCCCAAAGCAAGAACGTCGAAAGAAACCATAAAAGAACTTCTTCGGAAGATGTTAGAGATTGAAGACTGATCAAGGCGCTGCGACAATATCCAGGGGGAGTTTGTTGATACATAATGTCTATTGTCTAGGTCTTGGATCGAGTCTGTATGTTTAGAGCTTGAATTGTTAGATTTAAAGATGTATTTATGTTGTAATCAACAAGTTCGGCTGAAGTTATAGTCGGCTGATCAAGTTTGGCCGAACTTAATCTAGCCAGGACTAGCTTCGAGCGAACTTGCTTGTCTATATATAGACAGTCAAGGGTCTAGCATTGTAAGAACTTTACGACTTCTATGGCGAAGCTCTGTCAGTTTGGATTTCAAGTTGTAATACATTTGGACATTAATAAATTGACGATTAAACTGTAATTCTTGTGTGTTTGATTAACTTGTCATATAAATTCCTCATATATGGACAATAGATACAAATTTAGGTTCCCGTGCTGAGGAGGACAGTCCTATCACTCATTTATTGGTCTTGTTAGATATTACCATCGATTCATGGTGAACTTCTCAAAGATCGCAGTTCCCCTCACTGCTTTGACTCAAAGAATAAGCCTTTTGAGTGGGAACCCAAACAAGAGGAAGCTTTCAAAACATTGAATCAAAACTCTGCGATGCTCCTATTCTATCCTTACCCGATGACAACGATAATTTTGTTGTCTATTGTGACGCATCGAGTCTAGGCCTTGGTTGTGTTCTCATGCAACGAGATAAAGTCATAGCGTATGCGTCAAGACAACTGAAAGTCTACGAGAAGAACTACACGACTCATGATCTTGAGTTAGGTGCTGTAGTTTTTGCTCTCAAGATCTGGAGACACTACCTTTATGGTTTTTACTGACCACAAAAGTCTCCAACATATATTCAATAAAAAGGAGCTGAACAGGAAACAACGACGCTGGGTCGAACTTTTAAACGACTACGATTGCGAAATTTGCTATCATCCTGGTAAGGCGAATGTCGTAGCCGATGCGCTTAGTCGTAAGGAATGTGGCAAGCTTCATTGTGTTCAAATTCAATCCAATATTCAGAAACGTATCCTACAAGCACAATGTACATGTGTGAACCAAAGCTTGTTAAAAATGAGCTACCTCAAAATCTCGAACTTCAACTCGAAACGAAAGACACTGGATTACTCTATTATCTGAACCGTTTGTGGGTTCCAAGCCAAGATAATCTCTGTACTCTATTGATGGACGAAGCTCAAAAATCTCTTTATTCAATCCATCCTGGTGCAGACAAAATGTACAAGGATCTTCGTACCCAGTATTGGTGGCCAGGTATGAAGAAAGACATTGCCTTTTATGTATCAAAATGCCTAACTTGTCTTAAAGTCAAGGCTGAACAGCAACGCCCATCTGGTTTGCTTGAACAACCAGAAATTCTGGTATGGAAGTGGGAGAACATTGCGTTGGATCTCATCACAAAACTCTCGCGCACATCTAGGGGTCATGATGCTCTTTGGGTAATCATTGACCGTCTAACAAAGCCAGCACAATTTTTGGCAATTCGTGAGGATTACTCAGCTGACAAACTCGCCAAGATCTTTGTCGATGAGATTGTATCTCGTCATGGTGTTCCTTTGGACATCAATCTGACAGAGATGCTAGGTTCTCATCTCACTTTTGGAAGACCATGCAAACTGCTATGGGAACCAAACTAAATCTAAGCACTGCTTATCATCCTCAAACGGATGGACAAACTTAAAGACCAATTCAAACATTGGAGGATATGCTTAGAGCGTGTGTAATCGACTTTGGTGGTAGTTGGGTTTCGCATCTACCGTTGATCGAATTCTTCTACAACAATAGTTATCACGCCAGCATCTACACGGCGCCTTTTCGAAGCTTTATACGGTCGAAAATGTCATTCACCTATCTGTTCGAATGAAGTTGGAGAGTCTCAGTTTACTAGACCTGAACTTATTCATGACACAACAGACAAAGTCAAGAAAATACGCGATAACCTTATGACAGCTAGAAGCCGTCAAAAGAGTTATGCAGACAAACAACGCAAGCCCTTGGAATTCCAAGTTGGTGATCACATCCTACTCAAGGTATCCCCTTGGAAAGGAGTGGTCAGATTTGGAAAGAAAGGAAAACTTGCACCATGATACATTGGACCATTCAAGATCGTTGAAAGAATCGGAAAGGTGGCCTACCGACTTGAGCTACCTCCTAAACTTGGAAACGTTCACCCAACATTCCACGTGTCCAATCTAAAGAAGTGTTTAGCCGACACAAATCTTCACGTCCCTCTCGACGATCTTCACGTTGATGACACTATGCACTTTGTCGAGAAACTAGTGGAGATTTTGGACCGTGAAGTGAAGAAACTCAATCACAGACGAATACCAATAGTAAAGTTCGTTGGGAATCCAAACGTGCCCCATAATTTACTTGGGAATGAGAGGATCAAATGAAAGTGAAATACCCACATCTCTTTCCACAAGTTTCCTCGAATTAAATTTCGGGACGAAATTTCCTAAAGTAGGGGATACTGTGACATTTGTGGTGATCCGATCGTGTAACAACTCCGAACAAATTATTAATCAATAAAATTTTTGTGTTTTATTTACGAGATTTGTATTTTTTCATGACAATTGAACGTATTCGATCCTTACACGATTCCGAACTCTTAAACAACTTCTAGAAGTGAGATCGCAACTATTACGCAAACGTAATCAGTTTAACGTGACGTACACTCCGAAACAATGACATAAGCTAAACATACCCTAGATACCCTTTACATAACTTATAAATAAGTTTCGAGGGCTTCGGTATGACAAAAACACGCTTATGCAAGCTCAGGGGCTATTTTGCAAATTCTATGAAACAAGGCCGATTCAAGTATATCGTTATCCGTAACATGTACGCACATCCAAAAATTTTTGTAATCATTAAAATCTAGTATTTTAATGATTGGAATGCAAAAATATAATTCGTTACACGTTTACGGTCATTTTCGCGTTCGTTACGATTTTCGTCGTAATTAACCGAAAACCGCAACCGTACGACAAAACGAACCGACACCCGGGACACTTTTGGACATATTTCAAGTTCCCTAAGCTTTATTGTCCTTATAGAGCTTAAAAATGCGGGTGTTAAAAGTGCCAAAACACGATGAAACGAGTTCAGGGGCCTGTTCTGCCAACTTTCAAAAGTTGTTATCAGCTAAGGGGCTTACGGACCGTATGCCCATAGCCCTTACGTTCGTAAGGACCCCCCAGCTCAGAAAAAACTTGGAAGCTTCTTGTTTACTTCCTTGGACAGTAATCTTTTGAAATTGCCACACTTCCCCTTGTCTTGACACTTCTCTAAACACCTGGAATGATCCTAGAACAAGCCCTAACACCTGTAATGATCTCCTTGATTATCCTCAACTATAAATAGGTCCATCATTCAATCTTCACACTTGCTCATTTCTTTCTTTTCACCTCCCACACTCTTGGAGTTTGTTTCCTGATTAAAAGGAAGCCTCCTACTGAGTTCTCTAAGATCTTGGGTGTTCCTAAACACAAGTAAGATCTCATCCTTAGTCTTTTTCATTATTTTTGGCTGTTTTAAGCCAAAAGTCAAACAGTTTGACTTTTTTTGACTTTTGGTTTAGACCATGAATTGGTTAAAGCAAATTCCAATTGAACTTTGCAACGTGATCGTAATCACGACGGTTATGATCCTTAGCGATCATGTCTACTGATTACCACGTATACTAGTCGAAGTGACGAGTCAAAGTTTCGGTCAAAATGCGCATTATCTGCATTATACGACGGAACTATTTTCGGGTATCAAAACATCAAATCAGTTTTCTACCTTAGTTAAACATGTTTAACTCGTCGCTTTTAGTTTAGTGCTTATTTAGGGTCATAAGTCGAGCGGTCTTGACCACCGCTTTGACTTTCGAATCCGACTCATTTGGTCAATCTTAGGATCCGACCAAACACATATTTGTGAACATAGTTGTATAGGGAATAACCCTCTGAGGTTATACCTTATGTTCACGTCGTTTGGTTAGTATTATGTTAAGTCGCTAGTTATTCCTTTATAAATGACCAAAACGCCCTTTTTGCGCATGAATCGATTTTAAGCCTACGTAACTAATGTTTTGCAATATACACTGATGTTATAATATTACTAAACATGTTTTGGCATATAAGACTTATCATAACACATATCTAACCATCCGAACACGTAATTACATAAATGGCACGTTAAAGTGGCCTAAACTACCTTAACGAGTCAAAAGGATCAAAAGCACTTAGGAATCTTTCCAAATCAGAATGTTAACTTTGTTAAACCATTTCATGTGAGTTCCAATACTCATTTGATTTACAAGACCTCATTGTATCCGATTCACCGATATTTACATAGTTATCCGATTTTAGGACACGCTTGATTTCCTAGACATTTGAGCTTGTTTAATCTTTCATTCAAGGTTATTTTTGCAACCCCAAGTGAGTACATAGCTCCCCTCTTCTATGTTTTGCAAATACTTTAGGGTGACTCATATGTGCTAAATTGTTTTCAAGTTTTCAAATTACAAATGCTATGGTTTATATAAACACGATGATTTCAATAATGTGAACGAACTTTTGGTGCATTGTATACATGACACGAATGACATTCATTAGCTTTGGCCAAGCCGACCAATAGTAAGTTATGGTACCATAGAACTGACAATCCCGTTACCAAGGTTCCTGGTGTTTGTGGGTAAGTGTGGGGAACGACCGACACTTTTTACTTTAACAAACCCTTTGGTGGTTTATTATTGCAGTTTAAAGATACCCTTTGCTGGTATAGACGAGTCAACACAGGTTTGAATATATTCACCAAAAGACCAAAAGTTTTCACAATTAAAACAAGGACGATTTGTTTACATGGACGATGAACAAAATGGTTTATGACTACGAAACAATGGACGATTGGTTTATGAAACGAACAATGGACGATTGGTTTATGACACGAAACAATGAACGATTGGTTTTTTATAAGTCATTAAGATAATGGGAGGTGTGTAATGTGATAAAAGCATGGTGGATATGCCGCTGGTATTCCCTATATATAAGTGTTTTTATCATGTTACATACGTGGCGTTATTCAAATCACTTGAAACAAAGGTTTTCAAACAATGACACGCAACGATTTTCAATTTAAGATATAAACCATACAACGTTTCTTTCAAGACAATTTACTACTTGGATTTACAAAATAAATTTTTTGGTCAAGATTCATGTCTACAAGTCTTTTATAAACTATAACTAACTTATTTTAGTTGGTTAGTTATCATTGTAATACCAAACACTTTTGATAACAAGGTTTTCAACTAATGACTCTAGTAGTCTGACGAGGTATTGCAATACATATTCAAGGCCATGAATTTGACACACTCACCAAAACTATGTACTCACCGGCAATTTTTTGTTGACTCGTTTTCACATATGTTTCAGGATACCAAGTTTGATGTCGATGCATGCTCACGTAGGATTGGACGCAGACTTAGCGTCTTAAAATATGAAAGAAAATAGTTTATTTAGTTTGTTTTAAATTCAAAGACAATGTAACTACGTAATTTCAATACTCAAATAAAACGAAACTTCAAATACCATGTGTTGTTGTAACATTCTGTTAACGTGACTCCCCGACGTTCCGCCGAGGTTTGTTGTTTTTACGCGGTCGGGGTGTTACATTTCTATTTATTGTCGGTTGAGTTTTTGAAATATTAGGAGTTTCTGGAATAGACTCGTTGTGCTACAGGGCTTATTCAAAAACTAACTCGGATGCAGTTATCGTTGATACAGAGAAGAAACAGCGTTGATTAGCTTCAAGTTTGTGTTTATTCGAGAAAATTTGTCAGTCAAGCAAATCAGAGGAGGTCGAGAACTGTGCAAATATAGACCTCAACTGGAGTTTTCAGCGGGATTTTAGAGTTGAAAATGTAAACCCGGATCATCAATTAAGGGGGAATTTGTTGATGTGTTTTGACGACATCGGCAGATACCTTGATTGAAGTTGCAGAACATTCAAACACGGCTCAGTGGTTTGAAATTAAAGATCAAACTTCGACAGTAACTGACAAGGGGGAATTTGTTGATGCACTTTGTGTCCATCACTGTTCGAATAGGATAGATAGAGCGTTTGTTGAATATTGTATAGGTTACATACGAACACACGACACATGTACGAACTGAACGGGCTTTAATCGATGAGTTCTCGTAATCCTCATTGGTTAGTCACCTTATTTTATTTAGATTTTAATTTCTGTCTTAGAAATCAAAAACTTCAAAAAATCTAAAAATATGTTTTTGATTTTAGGGGAGAAATTTGGAGAAAATAAAAAAATATATAGAATTCAAAACGTACAAAAACATAAAAAGACAAAAAGAGTTTCGTGTAAAAATAAGGAAATGATAGTACATCAGTGGACTATTATAGTATGCTAAAGAATTGTAGTGTTTAAAAGTTGAGAAAACAAATCTCACTGTGGATGTGCCAGTAGGCTTTGCACGTTCAATAGATTGTTTCTGAGATATAAATTTAAATTCAACTTCTTAACTTGTGGGTCAACATCTCTCGGATATATGGACTTGGTACTCCGAAATTTCGTTTGAGAGATTGCCTGATTCTGAGATACTAGGTCTTTATAGATAATTGATATCTAGGGTATTATACAAGTTCTTTTGATTTTGCGTAAGCAATGGCGTGGAACTTCTATAATGCTTTTGCTTAAAACCTTAAACTGCAGTGAATTGTAAGTATCGAAAGATTCAAACAATTGCAGTAAAAAAGATTCCATATTGGAACAACACCTTAATGTCGAGCCTTCATCTCTTTGTCGGTACGGTGGTACTAACCTGAGCTCTTAAGGTCTCACACAACCCAGATACAGATATCAGTTAAGCTATATTCACATGTAAGATGAAATCTAGGGAATCTTGATACGGGAGTATATACTGAGATGGGAAACATAGTTAGGTCAAGTTCTTAATTCTACCTAACATATCTCGGAATAATTGAGAAATGTGTTGAAGTTTAAAAAGGACAAACATACTAACAATCTATGGTGAAATTGGTTTTTGAAACTTAAAGTCTTTTAAAGGTCAACGGTACTGGTGATTAGTCTCAAAAACTGATATGATCCTCAAACACGAACTCACAAAAATGTCTGTAAATATGTTTGTACATAGTGCTTTACATTTCATTTTCATAAGATCTCAAAAAGATTTCGGTGTGTTTTTGCATAAACTTTGGAAAATACCAAAAAGAATTTATTTCTATTTTAGTTTCAACTACCAATGATGGAAAGCGGATCTTCAAAGTCCAAAGAAGGAGTGTGCTGATGAAAATCTTGATGCAACGGGCTGGGAGCTAACGAAAAGCTTTGAGTGAATTAAAAGTTCATTAATTTGAAACTTTAAAACTGCCAAAAACTCTAGTTTGTTCATAAAGCGTCAACCAAGGTCATTAAGTTGGACTTGGCAGACAAATTGGTTAACCAGGGTCATTAACTTCGACTTGGTCAACTGAGTGGATTTCTAAAACTGACAATCTGATAAAACAAGAGGGTTTAAAATGTAAAATTTGGAAAAGTGTTGAATTATTTTGTCCTAGTTCATACGAGTTAGGAGAAAAGTTCAGTTAGAGTACTTCGTGCGAAGTGCATTTCTGATGGTATATATATATCTACTTCGGACGAAGAGGTAATTATCATCTTTGTGTTTTCTCTGACTACTTAGTGCGAATTAGTGTGTTTGTCAAAAACAAGCCGTTATTTCAATTGGTTTAATTGGTTTGCACAATTAGATCAATGGCACAGGTAATAACCCTTGATTGAACGGTTAATTTTGATGTTTTGGACATGTCGGACTTAACAAACTTAGATCTAATAGGTTTTAACGGTTAAAAGTGGAAATTGAACATATTAAATCGTTAATCGGCACATATAACACTAGCTTGAACTATCAATTTCAAGGTTTGAACATGTTTGATGTTGCAGAAATTTCGGAGAAGATGACCTAGTTCGTACGAACTAGGTAGTCAAAATTTCAAAATGGTTTTTAGACCAGTTCGTACGAAGTAGATGAAAGCATGAAATAAAAACTGGTTTGGCTTGATTCGTATGAAGTACAATCAAAATGTTAAAATGTTCTGTAATGGTTCAGTTCATGCGAAGTAGATGACTGTGTGTGTTAAAACTGTTTTTGACACTCTTCGTATGAATTACCCTAAAAAGTGTTAAAATTTTGGTAAATTTTTCTAAGTGTTTAAAATGTTCTTGTTTTTGTGCAGTTGGAATATTCGAAATTCCATAACACATGTTGTGTGTTAGATAAGAAAGATTCCCAGGATTGGCACCTTTTAGGAAGTTTTAGAGTTTATGGGACGTCTGCCGGTAACTAAAGCTATAACGCAACATCATACGGCATATTGCTCGCACGTTACTTTCTTTTGGAAGTTGGCATCTTACGATGAAGCTGACAAGATAATTACATCTGCCGTTAGAATTAATGATGAGGACCATGAGATCAAAATTACAGAGGAGGATGTTCGTAGGGTTTTGGAATTTAATGACAAAGCTTCAGATCCTATTGGTTTTCCGGAACGTATGGTGAAAGGATTTTTTTCAGAGGATGGGATATCGTGGATACGTTAATGCTACAACTTTCAAGAAGGGTTGTCTAGGTCGTCCTTTTAAGTTTTTCTTACATGCGTTGATACACGCAATGAGCCATCGCAAAGGAGGTTTCGATGATATGGAAGATTATATGATGTGCATGGCTCAGTGTTGATCTTGAACAAGCCGTTCAATTACTCACACGTCATATTTTCTTACATGGCAAATTATACTGGAGATGATAAATTTTGCTATATCCAAGATTCATTCAAATGTTGATTGATGATAAGTTTGATAATCTCGAAAAGAAAGATAGCGATGTATTATATCTACATCACATGGATGACGAAACTTTGAGGAAATTGTATCTTTATCTTAGACAAAATAGTGTACCGACTCCAAAGCCTATGTTTGGAGCTATTGTTAAAAGTAATTATGTTGCACCACCAGATGGAAAGTGGAGGAAAGAAGGAAGTGGTGACGAAAGTCATGAGATTAAATTTTTTGAGGGTTACAAAGAAAAGAGAAGCTACTTGTATATCAAATTTGAACCAGAAAAGAAGAAACGGAAAAGAGCTTCAAAGAAAATTGAGACAATGTTGAGAGATGAACCAGATAGTGAGCCTGAGAATGTTGAGAATGTTGCTGGTTCAAGTACAGCAATAAACGTTGAAGAACAAAATGTTGAAATAGAAACCGCTGAAGGTGATCATGATGATGTGATTTCTGCTACATCAGATAAAGAAGATTCCGAAGATCCTATTGATGCAAGAGAACGTCAAATTAGGGAGGAGTTAGAACAGGAAAGACTAAAGAGACAGGGTGATGATCTTTACGAACCTTCTTAACATGAATCTGAAGAAGATAGGCCTAAGAAGAAATCTAAGCGTGTAAAATCAAAAGCTAGCGAAGGCAAAAAGGCTCTAGGGTCTCCAGCAACAAAATGGAGAAAACTGCCAAAACAGAGATATCTTAGCTAGAAAAAGAAGAATGATACACCACCACAAGCAACTCCTGTGTGACAGCAACCAACATCATCTATTAATGTTCAAACACCAACAACTTCTACACAACCACAATCAACTCCGAAGCAAGCAACACCAAAGAAATCAGAAACAGAAAACACCTCAAAGTCAAACATTTGATCGTTAACGAGAATGTGAATTTCATGATGCTTTTGGAGATATTCCTCTTCCGCCACGGGGTTTTGATGTAGGAATTACTACTGATTCTTTGGCAGACATGTTCATTAATCAAAAACTGAAGAGTTAGAAATGATAATTAAAGTTCTCGAAGATAAAATCAAACAAAATGAAACTGATAAGGAGATCATGGAAAACAGAGTTAAGTTTTTATAGGATTATCGTGATTACATGAAGGCGGTTGTTGATAGTCTTGGATCTGATAATGATAGATTGTGTAAGCTGATTACTGAACTTGAAGCAGAGAAGATTCAAATAGCAAAAGATTCAACATGATACGGCGTGTATTAACTAACAGCTTGGGCATAGATTTCATTGCAGAATACAATCGTATTGAAGTGTAAGATGAAAAAGAACGAGCTGAGAAAGAATTGGCTACACAGGGAAAGGGTAAAGGCGTTATTGAAGGCACTTCTGAACGAATTATTGTTGAAGGTTCAAAGTCTACTAAGGAGCTTGTTGTTGAAGAAATCCCTGTTATAGAACAAGAGATAGAAAGGGTTGAAGAAACTACTAAAGCTACTGTTATAGAACAAGAAGCAGAGAATGAGGAAGAAAAAGATCACGAAGATGAAAATCTTGACGATGATCCCACTAATGATGATAAAGATGATTCTGATCATGGTAACGATGATGATAATGATGGTCAACGAGAGGTTGGTCTTACTGTTGAAACTGCGAAGTTACATGATGAGTTGGATTACGATTCTGTGTTAAACGATGAAGTAAATTTTGAGGATGTACAATCTCAGGGGGAGCAGTCAGGGCCAACTACAACTGAAGTATCAGGAATCTTCACGGCTAATCCGTTACACCTGTTCCTGATAACTACAAACCTATGATGTTAATGTTGGAACACAACGTTGAAGAAGGTGAATATGTGCACAACTATACAAAGGAAGAATTGGCTAATATGTTAGAGGTTGATGCTGATTCATTTGATTTCGACTTTGAGGAAAAGTTAGTGAATATTACCACTTTTGAGCCGAACAGTTATATTTATAAGAAAGTGCCTGAAGCGGATGATTATGATCATGTTATTATTGAAGACGCTTCAGATGACGAGGTTGAAAAGTACCCTGCAGTTGTCACTGACAGTTTTCCAACAATTGAAGAAATTAGGAATCAGATTGATCTAGAGTTACTAAAGAGAAAAATTGATGAAGTTGTTAACGATGGAAGCATTCCAAAACATTTACCGAAAGAAGAGATAACTGAAGCGAAGAAGTCTTGGTTTAAAGAGATGCCAAAAGAAAGAAAGTTTAAACGTCCATTGGCATTCTTTACACGCGACAAAGACAAATCAATTGGAGATATTCTAGGCTGGGGTTTGATAAGAGAGTTGAACGTATATGCAACCAAAAGAGAGTTCAGTGTTCAATACTTTCGATATCTAAATGATTTAAGAGTTTACCATTCTGTGATGTTGAAGAACTGGTGCAGACAAAGAATATTAGCTATCAGATGAAGTTTAACAATCCACGACTGTGGAAAGTTATTAAGTTTGAAGCAATGCATGGTTTCAATCACTAGATACCATTTATTCCTAAACGCAGAGTGAAGATCAACAAAGTGACGAAAGTAAAAGATGTTACTTTGGTCATGAAGAGGCCTAAAGTTATGAAGAATATGCCTCTTAAACCTATCGATCAAGATTTCCATTCTTACTTCTTGTGGTGGCAGATAGATCCTAAAACGTGTGAAGCAGTGATTGTGCTTAGAGCTGATGGGAATTGGGATGTCACTAAAGAAGAAACTCCAGAATTGATTGAACGAAAAAGGATTTGGGGTTTATGGAGGACGGTAAGGAGAGTAGACCTGATGTGGCTAGTGAATTGCTCAAAGGAAGATGTTAAATGTTTATTCTTAACAAGATATGTTATGACAAACGCGAAGAGACTCAAGCGAAGCAATACCAAGGTGTGATCAATGTTTGCTACGCACACGGTATTAATTCAGGTCATAGGTGGGAGTCGAAATGGCGTGAGCTTCAGCGTGAAGAATTTTTTAAAGAAGAAAGGCGTCTAGAAGAGATACACGAGAAAGGAAGAGAGGCTCATCTTAGAAGATTCCAATTCATGAAATGGGCACCTCCGACGGACCAAATTCCCATTCCATCACAAGAAAGACGAAGAAAGCCTTACAAGAACTTCTTTGGTCGTTGATGAAGATTTGAAGACTGATCAAGACGACGACAACATTCAAGGGGGTGTCTGTTAGTGCATGAGGTATATTGTCTATGTCTTGGATCTAGTCTAAGTGTTTTGAGTATGTAACGTTAAAGTTTAAAGTTAAATTTGTACTTTAGAGGTCAGTTCACACGAAGTGTTGATGTAATGTACTAGTTCGCACGAAGTAGTACTTCGTACGAACTAGGTACATGTTGTTTTGGTGCGACCTAGCTTCCCTATAAATAGTCGTCTAGGTTCTTTCATTTGTTAACTTTTGCATTAGAGACGGCGAAGCTCTGTCAGTTTGGATTCTCGATGTACATCTTTGGACATTAATAAATTGACATTTAAACTGAATATCTTGTGTATATTGTCACTAATTAACATAAATTCCGCATACATGGATTAGATACATCCTAGGAACCTTTGCTAAGGGATTAAACGGTCCTACAATAAACATCTTAAGCTCAAGGATACCGTGAGACATCCCACTGATTTAAAAGAAGATGATGTGAAACCTCGGTTAAGTTAAATAGGATACAAAGGTAAACGTTATTAGGCATTGTAGATTTATAACTACATGTTTTATTTAATCTCTATCTCACCGTTTGAGTGGTTATTATGGTCTTAGCTTAGTATGGGCATGATGCATGCTAGACCTGTGCGAAGAAAAACCCGTGAACATCTCTGGAATTATCTTTAACAAGATGATGCACAACACAAACTTTATGGATAGCAGACGTTTTCTGTATCCATGGTTTCTTCTGATGATCTTAAATGCTATGCTCATAGACCTTCTAACTGAAGGTGAAACGATTAATCTGACTCAAATGACCTCAAGAGTTTTCACTGATTGCATGAAACCAGGGCTTGGATGCGATGGTCGTCTTCGACCATTATACAAGAACATGTGTCAAGCTTACTGTTGGGCAGTAGCCAGAAGATTTTACAGGATCATTAAGGCCGATGAAGATGGATAAGATATTGATAAAGAAATTAGTGCAAAAAGAGAAAGTAGGGCAACATGTATTAGTGATCAAGATTGTGGAGAATCTTCCAGACCTAAGAAGAGGTAAGTGAGAGAAGGAACTCCTGAAATTTCATGAATCTCCCCATAGAAGTCAAAGAAACGTTTCGTAGGTTATTATCTAGGATTAAGGGCAGGCCTTCTACCACTAATCCAATGAAAACAAAACCTAAAGCACCTATTCGTACCATTGAAGAACCAGAATTACCAGACATTGAAGTTGCTTCTTCAAGACCTAAACTTGCGCAACTTATGGTCTCTACAAAACAAACATCATATGTTCGAGAACCAAACTCATCACGACCGACACTTAGAAGACATCCACGTTCTCTAAGTCCGGTTCCAAAGACAGACAAGTTAAGGCTAATGAGGCAATGAAGCAGATTAGAGAAGAGAATCACAAAGTCAGAGAAAGCGTAGTGATTAAAGCAGGTAACAACACTACAAAACATTTGAAGGATCTCAAGAACATTGTGAGTCGGTTGATTGATAAGGAATAAAACCGAGAGAATGAAGTTGGGGAGCTTAGAGAAGCAGTTGTTGAACTTGCAAAGTTGGCAGATGCGCAAGATAATCAAGAAACTGAAGAAGAAACTCAAAGCTGAAAAGAACTCAATCAAAAAAAAACTATGGAGCTTTATTCTTTCTCCACAAAGCTATCTCTACATCAAATCAGCAGCACCTGAATCTGGGTGATCTAATAAATTTTAAGGGAATGTTAAAGTGTGACGACATCACTGAACTTCAGGCTATTCTTAAGCCTAGAGAAGCAGAAGTTGAGACAGGAAAGGTAGGTGAGCCAAGTACATCAAAAGGTTTAGGGGGTTGAAAGAGAAAGTGTACAAAGAGAATTTCTGAGGATGATGATGATAATGATGATGTAGATGCTGATGTTGACAAGCCAGCAACTGACAAAGATGACGATGATGATGGAGGCGGTGATATGGGTTCGGACACTAAAAAACCCAATCAAGAAGCAGGTCCTTCGGGCAAAAAGGGCAGTGATGATAAGCATCAAGCAGACTACGTCCATAGCAGTTTGGATGTTGATGAAGAAGCAGACTACGTCGATAGCAGTTGGATGTTGATGAAGAAGTTGCCACTAAAAATAGCAGTTTGGACGTAGTAGATTGCTCGAGACTTCATAACTCTATTTTTGCGACAAGAATTTAATAAATAATATTTCATTTCATTGCTAATGATTCAAGTACATGAATGAGAAAACAAAATACAACAAGTAGTGTATGACTAATCTATAAACATGAATTTAAAGTTTGGCGCGTTTCTAGTCCTTCCTACTAAGTTCCATTAGTCATCATCATTGAATTCCTGCAATGCGTATTAATGTATAGTTCAATACAAAAAGTATTGGCAAGCATACAAGTTTGAGTACTAGCCTAAGGGTAAAAGTTTAAACGAATCCACATGGCATTATAGTTAACTTAAATATCATACAATACTAGCATGCAACAATACATGTTAACCCTAAGTTTACTGTAAGCGTAGTTTAATCATAGCAATGACTAGACCGTTTTGTTTACATAAAATGACCTCACGAATACTGGCAGTGCGTTACTCCTATAGCGCTATACATGTTAAGGGAGGCTTGAAATAAGTTAATGACAAATCATAGCACATGTAACGATTCTAGCATATATGAATTATAGCATAACGTATTAAGCATGTATGGCAGATTGTTTGTTTGTAAGCATGTTTGTAAGTGTATGTGTGTGTTTTTAATAAGGATTAAGTATTGCACCCAAAAAGGGTCATGTATACTCACGATTTGCGAAGAAATTTCCACTTAGTGGGTTTGATGAGTCTTGAGTTGATGGAACATCGAAGTTACCAATTTTGGTTCTTGAACTTTTTGCCTAAAGTTGAAAATCTTGGAGATTTGAGAGAGTTTGGAAGTGATTTGGAGGTAGTGCAAGTGTTTGGAAGGTGTTAGGGTTGGTATTTATAAAAGGCTTAAGTGGTTGGGGTTTAAATGAAGGTGGAAGGTGATTGGAGGAGAAAGGAGGTGGAAAAGCTTTTGGTTTTGCTCACATTTAGTCCCTGCATTTTGTAACTAGGTTATTTTATGCTTTTTTTGTATTTTAACTTGTTTTAGGTATCCAATACGTATTTTAAGTCTCGGTTTTAGGTATCCAATACGTATTTTAAATCTCGATTGATTGCACACATCACACAAATATGAAAAGTAACACGTATATGTATAAAAATGAATTCCATTATGATTAACGCCTCAAATTGTTAGAATGAAATTGAAATACGAATGTACGGTTTATAAAAATACAATGCGAATACGGACATTTTTAAAAATAATAATACGGAAATACGAGGCGTTACAGTCTCCCCTACTTTAGGAAATTTCGTCCTGGAATTTATTTAAGAGGAAGACTTAGGATAAGATGGTTTTTTGATGGTTCGATACGAGTGATAATCGGTTAAAATGTTTAACAATATGCGAAATTTTTTATTCTTAGTGCCAAAGTAGCTTATTATGTATTAGCGTGTTTAAAAATGCATGGGTCAAAGTTTTAGCTAAATTGATAGTCTATGGTTAATTGGGCATACGTAGATAATTTTGAGTGATAAAAGATAGGTTTGTAAAAGCAACTCGTTCAACTAAGCAGATTGGGACATCAACCGTAAGTAAGTGTAAAATAAGTAAAACTTGTATGTGTATATATAGGCAATGCGAGTTTGACTGAGTTTGGACAACTCAGTAAAGGAGTGTTTTAAAAAGAATGTGTCCTAAGGAGAAATTTTTTTAGTATAAATAAGGATGTAATGTGCGGCTTATACCGTTGATTGTAAGAAAGGTTTTATCGGTTTTAAGGTGTTTTACTAAAATCACTTCTTGCAGAAGAATATTTATTGGTGAGAAATTAGGGTGGTAAACATTTACGGCATAAAAAGGTTTTGGCGGTAAAACGCCGACTAATTGGAGTTTGCGTGTCATAAATTATGAAGGATAGTTTAAAAATATTTTGACGGTATCAAGCTGCTGAGGATGTTTGTCACACCCCGACTCGCAGCGAAATACAAATTGCAGGGTGCGGCAGACACATGGTATTACCCCATAATTAAAAACATGATATCACATAAAGAGGGAACCTCGGTTACAACATACATCAAGTATCATATTACAAACCATAAGTTCAAGTACGGTACTACGAGCCACTACAACTCTTATTCTGCTACAGTTTACTACCCATGCCATCCACACGCACATTTCTTATTCCTACTTAGCTTTACCTGAAATGCATGTTAGTTTTAAAAAGGGTTAGCTAACGCTGCTGGTGAGTTCCACTGGTTTAGTTGTTGTGGAACAATATGTGTTAACAAGTTAGTTGCACTGGTCATAGTCACAGATGGAATTACACGAGAACACAAGTGAAACCTTGACCGTCATAACCGCTCCGTGTCACACAGACACATCATCGCACCAGGTCGTGTCACCACCGATACTTCCCACCAACTGCATCACATGTAGTTCAATGTTCCCCTACATTTATGCCTAACCACATAACCAGGTTAGGACGCGTCCATTGCCTGGTTGCCTACACACTATGTCACACCGACACAGCATGGAGGCACTGGGCTTGTCAGACCAATAGTACTATCCACTGTCCACGGCTTACGCTAATCACTTGTAGTGGGGAGGGTGTTCGTGTGTTAGATAATTCACATCATCACAAGTTGGTGCAATTAACATAGTTTGTAACATGTAAGTCACCCCAGAAAACAGCAAAACAATTCAAAAGTGGGGGAGTGAAACTCACTCACAAGTTGGTGTAATTAACACAGTTTGTAATATGCAAGTCCCCAGAAAACAGTACAACAATTCAAAAGTGGGGAAGTGAAAACTCATAGTGCGAGTAGTAATCTCAACAAAAGAGTGATCAAGCAACTGGATCAGCTTTAATCGTAAGCATGCATGTATGGACTCAAATCAGTATCTAAGTTGGTTATGGTTATAACTTGGATTTTGTCAGGAGTTTTCATCCCGGATTGCGTCTATAGGACACTGGTTGCCTACACATTGTGTCACACCGACATAGCCTAGCGGCATTGGGCTTGTCAGACCAATAGTACTATCCACTGTCCACGGCTTACGCTAATCACTTGTAGTGGGGAGGGTGTTCGTGTGTTAGATAATTCACATCATCACAAGTTTGTGCAATTAACACAGTTTGTAACATG
Organism: Scalesia atractyloides; assembly: GCA_947069175.1. NCBI lineage: Eukaryota > Viridiplantae > Streptophyta > Magnoliopsida > Asterales > Asteraceae > Scalesia > Scalesia atractyloides. The sequence continues at coordinate 71,718,020 of CAMTDV010000014.1, forward strand.
CAAGTCACCCTTAGAAAACAGTAAGACAATTCAAAAGTGGGGGAGTGAAAGTCACTCACAAGTTGTGTAATTAACACAGTTTGTAACAAGCAAGTCCCCAGAAAACGATAAAACAATTCAAAAGTGGGGAAGTGAAAACTCACAGTGCGAGTAGTAATCTCAACAAAAGAGTGATCAAGCAACTGGATCAGCTTTAATCGTAAGCATGCAAGTTTGGACTCAAATTAGTATCTAAGTTGGTAATGGTTATAACTTGGATTTGGTCAGGAGTTTTCATCCCGGATTTAGTCTAAAGGACACTATCATGGTGATGGTGGTCTGGGTAGTATTAATTTTTAGTTTTGCTTCCGGGCAACGTTTCGCGTGCTAGCCAAAGTCAGTTGTTTAAAATGTTCGGATAATGACGTAGGAATACCAATAGCGCCAGTACATTGTTATTTAAGAATGATTAACTTTTCATTAAGGGAGTTTGGGTGTTTGGGGAGTCTAGGTTGCCCAAATTTGAGTTTCCATTCCTGCCGTCGGGGATTCTCCCAAACTAGCCTGGAATCTCCTGGAATTTTTCCAGTGTTCCAATTATAGTACTAGTCGGCTTTGATAAGTTCTCGGTTCTGGTAGGTTCGTTATACAGTAAACTGCCGAAATTATTTTAAAATGACCCGTTTTTAATTCCATAAATTCTCGTTTAATCCATAATTTGAATAAAAATCTGGAATTTTTTATAAAAGTCAGTAAAAATCTATAGATTGTGAGAAAAATAATATGGGAATTTATTTAGTCATTTTAACTATTTAAATAAATTCTTTGTTAAACAATATTTAACCAAATAATTATCATAATTATCATCTGTAATCCAAAAATTCCCAAAATATTACAGAACATCCCTTACATGTCCAAGAACTCTCATAAAAATTTGAGATTTTTCTGATTTCGTTTCGGTGCGTTTCTGGCTACCGAAAACTCTCGAAAACACGTATTTTCAATCCGAATCAAAACTCAACCAATAGACTCCGAAATTTCCCAAAAATTTCCTTGTATGTTTCTTAGTGTTCAGGTATATTTTGGTGAGTTATTGACTCTGTTTGGTATTTTTTTCTGGAATTGTTTTTTTATAAAACAGTCAAAATTTCACCAAAAATTATAGAAAATTCCAAAAATTATAAAAGTTTACGTGGACATTCCTGTCAATACCCTATATCACCATACAAAATTTCAGCTCAATCCAATTATCACAAACCAAGTTATAGGCAAAACAAAATTCTGCCTATCCTATATTCGGTTTCGGACGTTATACCTAGCACAGGCTTCGTTTCCAAGCGTTCCTAGTGAGTCCAAAAGTGTGTGGGTGCTATATTCAATACCTACACATCAATTACAATCCAAATATACTAAGAACTCGGATCAATCAAGCCTTGTTTTATTGTTTTTCGGTTTAGAACTTTGTTACGCGTTTTTGGTCGAATAGGTGTCGATTAGAGTATCAAAACCTGAAGTTTCACGTTCTTGGCTACCATATAACACCAAGGAATTAACAAGGTGTTCTTATTGAGCCAAAGAAACTTGTTTAAACCTTCAAAATTCATTGATTAAAATGAGTTTTTTCGGTTATAAATCGTGTTTAATCAAGAAATAATAATCAAAACCATATGAAACATGGATTATACCTCGGATTTAGGTGTGTTATGAAGATGATTAACTGATCTTGAAGGGATTTATGGCAGAATTTGAAGAAGAAAGGGTGAATTTTTTGTGTAAAAATGAGAAAGAAAAAGAAAAAAACATAAAATTTATATATATAAAAAGGGGGGGCGGTTCATATGTGGGGTACCCCTACCCCACTTTGAGCCACCTCGTGCTTCATTATACGCATTAAAAGATGATTTTTATCTTCGGTTTTGCGTTTAGGTTCGTTTTCGGGTCCAGTACGCGTCTTCGATTTGCGAAACAGGCTCCGTTTTTCGCGTTCTTAGTGTCAAAAGCCTAGGTTTTAAAAACCGAGCATAACCGTCTCGAAATCCGAGCACGGTCATGTTTTAATCATAAAAGCCTCGTATTACATTAGTTTAAGTGTTTTTAGGCTTGATTGACCATTCATTGCATGTTTGGTTTGCCTTTCGTCGCTCTTAAAACAAAGCGTTTCCCTAGCCGAGAACCGCCTCGTTTTGCGTGCCCGAGCTCCGATTTGATTCTAATATTATGTCATAGTCTATGGTGCATAATCAAGATGTTTCATGAAGGGCCCTACCGTTGGCATAATAATCATCATCGAAGGTCAAATGCGCTGTTAAACGTCAAGGCCCCGTTTAACACGTCGTTAAAGGCTAAGGACACCAACCTCGCATTGTTGGTTTTTAATAGTGTCACGTCAACCATGACGTGCTCTCAGATTCCTCCGAGACATAACAGACATCATTTAGTAAAGCACACAAGTCACCCAAGTTTGCAAAGTTCACGCGCAATTATTGTTTTAATCATGCTTTAAGTTTATGACCAATTAAGGTGTACCCGGTTTCATCATGGGTATCACAGTCTCCCATGGTTAAGAAATTTCGTCCATGAAATTTACCATGTCTAGCTAGGGAAAAGGTGACGATATTTTCTACGGAATTCATCCTTCCGTTCCCAGGTGTATTCAGGTCCTTGTTTCGAGTTCCACCAGACTTTAACCAGTGAAATCTTGTTTTGCCTTAATTGTTTAACTCTGCCATCAACTATTTCTACCGGCTCTTCCACAAAGTGGAGTTTATCTTCAATGTGTATGTCTTCCAACGGTATCTGGGTGGCCTCACCCGAAAGGCACTTCTTTAAGTTCGAAATGTGGAAGACATTATTAATGGCACTACGCTCGGTTGGTAGCTTCAACCGATAACGCCTTTCTCTGGCGATACTTTTAACAATACTCGTTCACCCACTTTGAACGATAGTGGTTTTCTACTTACATCAGCCCAGCTCTTCTGCCGACTCTGAGCGGCTTTCAGACGATTCCGCATCTGATGGACCTTATCGGTCGTTTCTTATACTAGCTTGGATCCTGTCAGTTGGGTGTCACCCACTTCGGCCCAACAAAGTGGTGATCGGCACTTTCGACCATAAAGTGCCTCATACGGGGCTGCCTGGTTACTACTGTGGTAACTATTGTTATATGAAAATTCCACTAATGGAAGATGTTTGTCCCAACTTCCTCCGAAGTCCAGGACACAGGCACGAAGCAAGTCCTCTAGCGTCTGGATCGTGCGTTCCGATTGGCTGTCTCGGTCGGAAATAATAGCCATCGGGATGGTAAGCAGCACTTATATCGATCTGCGTCCCCAAATAGCTTCTTCCAATACCGTGAGGTAAAATGGCTGTCTCGGTCGGAAATAATAGCCATCGGGACACCATGTCTAGCTACTATTTCGTTAGTATAGATCTCGGCGAACTGGTCAGTCTTATAAGTGGTGTGGATCGGAATAAAATGTGCGGATTTGGTCAATCGATCCACGATTACCCAAACTGCGTCATGACCATGAGGCGTTCTTGGAAGATGGGTCACGAAATCCATCGTGATTTGTTCCCATTTCCAATGAGGTATCTCAGGTTGTTTTAACATTCCCGAGGGTTTCTGATACTCTGCCTTGACTCGCGCATAAGTAAAGCGTTGGCTTACATATTCAGCCACGTCCTTTTTCATCCCAGCCACAAATAAAACTCCTTAAGGTCGTGGTACATCTTGTCTATACCAGGTTGAATCGAATATTTCGATTTATGAGCCTCGCCATGATCAATTGTCTCATCTCCGAATTTGCAGGAATCCACACTCGATTCTTGAAATACAACACCTCGTCCGTTTTCTTCATAAAGCTTTTCTCATTCCAGTGTAATCCTTCGCCGGGTAACTGGCTTTCCTCCAAGGCTTGCACTTGCGCGTTCCAGATGTGCTCTATAAGGCTCATCTGTACAATCATTCCCAAGGCTCTCACTCGGAGGGGTTTAATTCGATCCTTCCTACTTAGCACATCCGCTACCACATTAGCTTTCCCCGGTGGTACTTTATCTCACATTTGTAATCATTTAACAACTCCACCCATCTACGCTGCCTCATGTTCAGGTCTTTTTGGTTGAAACTATGTTGGAGGTTTTGTGATCCGTATATATCGTACACTTGGTACCATATAAGTAATGTCTCCAAATCTTTAGTGTGAATATAGCGGCGCCTAGTTCCAAATCATGCGTCATGTGGTTCTTTTCATGCACCTTTAGTTGTCTGGAAGTGTACGCTATGACTTTGTTCCTTTGCATTAGGACACATCCTAGCCCTTGTCTTGATGCGTCATAATATACGACAAAGTCGTCATTGCCTTCAGGTAACGTCAGAATTGGGGCCTCACATAACTTTTGCTTTAACAACTGGAACGTTGTTTCCTGCTCTTCACCTCATTCGTACTTCCTGTCCTTCTGTGTTAAGGCTGTTACCGATTGGGCAATACTGGAGAAGTTCTCAATGAACCGGCGGTAATATCCCGCCAGTCCCAAGAATTGGCGTATCTCTTTCGGAGATTTAGGCACAGGCCAATTCTTATTTGCTTCTATCTACTTGGATCCACATGAATTCCATACTGATCTACCACGTGTCCCAAAAATTGCACGGCTTGCAATCAGAAGTCACACTTAGACAGCTTAGCATACAATTGCTCCTTCCGTAGTATCTCTAATACAGCACGTAAATGTTGTTCGTGCTCGTCCTTAATATTGGAGTAGATCAGGATATCATCGATGAAGATGATGATGAACTTTCGAGGTATGGTTTACATACTCGGTTCATGAGGTCCATGAACACCGCAGGTGCGTTGGTTAGCCCGAAGGGCATAACATGGAACTCGTAGTGACCATAACGAGTTCGAAAAGCTATTTTGGGGATATCACCCTCTTGGACCTTCACTTGATGGTAACCCGATGGAAGATCTATCTTAGAAAAATATTGGGCTCCTTGTAGCTGGTAAAATAGATCATCGATCCACGGAAGAGGATAACAGTTCTTGATAGTGACCTTGTTTAATTCTCTGTAGTCGATGCACATTCGGAAGCTGCCGTCCTTTTTTTTACAAACAAGACTGGAACTCCTAGGGGGAATAACTAGGACGGATAAAACCACGGTCAAGTAACTCCTGCAGTTGCGTCGATAGTTGTTGCATCTCGGTGGTGCAGGACAGTATGGGGCTTTGGCGATGGGTGTTGTTCCCGGTATTAAGTCGATCCGAAACTCGACTTGTCAATTGGGCGGCAATCCGGGCAATTCCTCCGGGAACACATCGGGGTATTCGCACACTATCGGGATGTCTTCAATACGTTTCTCAGCTGGTTCATCTATCGTGATGTTGGCAAAAAACACGTCACATCCCTGTCGTATACACTTCAACGCCTTGAGGTGGGATATAAGGTTCAGCATGGTACCAACTTCTCCCCTTGTACCATGATCACATTGTCCGGGGACAAAGGGATTTTTACAATCTTCTGATCACACAATACTTCAGTGTGGTGAGTGGACAACCAGTCCATTCCTATGACAACATCAAAACTGCCCAGTTCTACGGGTAAAAGGTCAATAGAAAATTGGTAACCTTAAGGGTTTTTTGGCAGTTACAAATAAGTTGGTGACTGGTGATCGGCTTCCCGTTGGCAAGTTTGACGAAATACTGTTGTTTCAAGTTAATAGCGGGCATATTCAGTAGTGGAAAAAACACAATTGAAACATAATTTCTATCAGCTCCCGTATCAAATAACACTGAAGAAATTGATTGGAAACGAGGAACGTACCTGAAACTACGTTGGGATCCTGGTGTGCCTCACCATGCCCCATGATAAAAGAACGACCTCGCGCTGCATTTGAGGTAGATGCTTGGTTTTATGTATTCCTTCCTGCCATCTGCTGAGCTAACTTCGGGCAACTATTTTTTAAATGCTCCGTACTACCACATCCACAGCACGTTTGGGGGTAGGTAACCTGTTGTGTTGGTTGTTGGGGTTGCTGTTGTAGAGGTTAAGACTTAGGGGCTTGGAAACGAGTTGGTTTGGGGTTTGGTTTCATGGACATCTTACAGTTTCAGGCATAATGCCCATTTCTATGACACCATGAGCATATCACTGCTCGGCACACACCAAAGTGGTGGAAAATGCACTTGTTGCACTTTGGGGCTTTTCCTTTATAGTTATCAGAGTTACCGGTTGGGGTAGTCATGGTGTAACTCAGGCTAGTTGCTTTCCCTTTGTTCGGTGTTGCTGCCCTGACTCGATTACTTTCTGGGGCTTCTTGCTTATTCACTATCACTAATCCATTCGGTCCTTCAGTTCCACTAAATTCCATTGGTTTGCATTCCATGACGTGCTTATACGTGCAAACCAGTCTAACCTTGTTTTATGCGTTGTTTTGGTTATTATTTTGACCTATCGGGTCCTGTTTGCGGGTTAGCATTGATACCAGCGCTAACCTGCGCCACAATCGTAGATATAACTGCCTGAAGCTGTTGCGCTATCATTTGCGCAATTTCTGCCTCAGTCATTTGTGGTGCGTGTTTCGGGGTCATTCTATCATAACCAATCGATATGTATGCATCAATGTCACATAACCAATTGTCACATATCACACCATTTCATCACACACATAAGTTCACCACATGTATAACCACAAGCGTCATTATATATAATAATAATAATATTCGTCATCATATAACTGTAAAATTTACACATAAACTTAACCCATAAGGGCCAGTGCTTAAATGTGTTGTCAAAACATGTCACCAAAGTGACGTACATATGCCATACTATGGAAAACACGGACTACGAAAACAACGAAACACTATGACTACATCACCACCTCGACATAGGTATAACCCAGTGCTTGGTAGGATGGGCAAAAGATACATCATATCTGTCTATACTAAAAAAACCATACTAAGAACGCCAAAACCAACACGTCAAACCTAGAAAACCTGCCATCAGGCCTATGATAGTACCAATGCATCCATACATCACGCCCGAAAATGATCCTGGTGCTGATGAACATACCCCATACCCTGCTGTAATGCAATGATCGCCTGCTGTAAGACAATCAAGTAATCTCCCATCGCTCTCCTATGCTGCTCGTCCTCATCCCACGCCATCGGAACAGTGAAATCTACTCAACCAAATACCCCATCAAACTGCTCTCGGTGATGGGAGCAGGTGCCTCCTGAGGAGAAACTGGTATGCCCCAGACAGGGGGTGTAGACTCTCTAACCAGGCGAGATGGGCCACCTCGCTCGTAAGTGTGAAAAGGAGAAGGGTCCACTCTAGGTGGTGTAAGGAAACAGGCAGTAAAGTGCTATTGTGCCCATATAGGTACCGGTCTCGGATGGATAAGAGAAGCTGGTGGTGTAAACACAGGTACAAGTGTAAGTACCCTCCGACGAGCCGTCTGTCGGAGCCAAAACTGGGTATCTCAAAAGGACTAGATAAAGAGGGTGAGTAAGTGCTCGGGGTAAAAGGAATATAAGGATTGGGAGGAGTCTCTAGTGAAGGTAAGCGGGGTGCAACCGGCCCACTCCCAATGCTCCGTAGCAGGAGTAGGGCTCCGGGGATCGGTCCTAACTGGATAGCAATGTCTGGGGTACGACTATGCTCTGAGAAGCTAGTCGGATGGTAAGATGGAGAACGGTAGGCGCTCGAGACCTATCCCTTGCGCCTAGTATGAGGTCTGGGTGGGTAAGGACCATAACAGTAACCAGAAGGATCTGGCTCGTTTCTCGATGTAATGGGGTATCAGTGGATCCTCCTTAGGATCGGTCTCCGTATGAGAAGTAGTCTGGCAACTCGAATGATGCGACATGATACCTATAGAAAGAAAACCATATACAACGCTGATTCGAATGACCGAAATAACCGAACTCAACATTCCACAGATATACACATAAGCACATATTGCACACAATTTTGATTTTAAGATTTTAAAAATCATTTATAGTTGGTGACGTTTGAGACGGATTCCCGTCCTATCTCAATGACGTTCCCAGAACTCCCAATTATGAGCAGATAAATTATAGTGTTCCGGACCACAATAATTCCCATAAGGCCATCCTGGTAATAGCCACACTACTCAGTCTCTAGAGGTTCTCAATGTGGAGAGACTAACTTAGGATTATAGTCTAGGTTCTTTAGAGATACCTAATTTGCTATAACCGATGGCTCTGATACCATCTTCTGTCACACCCCGACTCGCAGCGGAAGACAAATTGTAGGGTGCGGCAGACACATGGTAATACCCCATAATTTAAAACATGATATCACATAAAGAGGGAACCTCGGTTACAACATGCATCAAGTATCATATATGAAACCATAAGTTCAAGTACGGTACTACGAGCCACTACAGCTCTTATTCTGCTACAGTTTACTATCTATGCCATCCACACACACATTTCTTATTCCTGGTTAGCTTTACCTGAAATGCATGTTAGTTTCAAAAAGGGTCAGCTAACGCTGCTGGTGAGTTCCACTGGTTTAGTTGTTGTGGAACAATATGTGTTAACAAGTTTAATTGCACTAGTGATAGTCACAGATGGAATTACACGAGAACATAAGTGAAACCTTGACCGTCATAACCGCTTCGTGTCACATAGACACATCATCGCACCAGGTCGTGTCACCACAGACACTTCCCACCAACTGCATCACATGCAGTTCAATGTTCCCCTACAGTTATGCCTAACCACATAACCAGGTTAGGACGCCTGTAGTGCATGGTTTCTTACACACTGTGTCACACCGACACAGCCTGGCGGCACTGGGCTTGTCAGACCAATAGTACTATCCACTGTCCATGGCTTACGCTAATCACTTGTAGTGGGGAGGGTGTTCGTGTGTTGATAATTCACATCATCACAAGTTGGTGAATTAACACAGTTTGTAACATGAAAGTCACCCCAGAAAATCAATAAAACAATACAAAAGTAGGGGAGTGAAACTCACTCACAAGTTGGTGTAATTAGCACAGTTTGTAACATGCAAGTCCCAAGAAAATAGTAAAACAATTCAAAAGTGGGGAAGTGAAAAATCAAAGTGCGAGTAGTAATCTCAACAAAAGAGTGATCAAGCAATTGGATCAGCTTTAATCGTAAGCATGAAAGTATGGACTCAAATCAGTATCTAAGTTGGTAATGGTTATAACTTGGATTTGGTCATGAGTTTTGATCCCGGATTGAGTCTATAGGACACTGCATGGTGATGAGGGTCTAGGTAGTATTAGTTTTCAGTTTGGCTTCGGGGCACCGTTTCGCGTGCCAGCCAAAGTCGGTTGTTTAACATGTTTGGATAATGGTATGGGAATACCAATAGCGCCAATACGTTGTTATTTAAAAATGATTAACTTTTCATTAAGGGAGTTTGGGACTTTGGGTGTTTGGGGAGTGTAGGTTGTGAGTTTCCATTCCCGCCGTCGGGGATTCTCCCGAACTGGCCTAGGACACACCCATAGTGTCCAATCTGCCATGGAATCGCCCGGAATTCTCCCGGTGTTCCAATTATAGTACTAGTCCCGTTTGGTCAGTTCCTGGTTCGGCAGGTTCGTTATACAGTAAACTACTGAAATTATTTAGAATGACCCGTTTTTAATTCCATAAATTCCCGTTTAATCCATAATTTGAATAAAAATCTATAAATTTTATACAAGTCAGTAAAAATCTGTAGATTATGGGAAAACTAATTTAGGAATTTATTTAGTCATTTTAACTATTTAAATAAATTCTTTATAAAATAGTATTTAACCAAATAATTATCATTAATTATCATCTGTGGTCCAAACCAAAAAATCCTTCAACTTTGCTTGTATGTTTCTTAGTGTTCAGGTATATTTTGGTGATTTATTGACTCTGTTTGGTATTTTTTTTGTAATTGTTTTGATAAAACAGTCAGAAATTCACCAAAAATCGTAGAAAATTCCAAAAAATTCTAAAAGTTCATGGACATTCCTGTCAATACCTACATCACCATACCCAATTTTAGCTCAATCCAAGTATCATGGACCACGTTATAGGCTAAAACAAAATTCTGCCTATCCTATATTCGGTTTTCGGATGTTATACCTAGCACAAGCTTCGTTTTCAAGCGTTCCTTGTGAGTCCAGAAGTGTGTGGGTGCTCTATTCAGTACCTACAGATCAAGTACAATCCAAATATGCAAGAACTCAGATCAATCAAGTTTTGTGGGTGCTATATTCAGTACGTACACATCAAGTTTTCGGTTTAGAACTTTGTTCTTTGCTACCATATAACACCAGGGAATTTCATGTTCTTTGCTACCATATAACACCAGGGAATTTCACGTTTTTGGTCGAATAGGTGTCGATTAGAGTATCAAAACCTGAAGTTTCATGTTCTTTGCTACCATATAACACCAGGGAATTCACAAGGTGTTCTTATTCAGCCAAGAAAGATGTTTAAACCTTCCAAATTCATGGATTAAAATGAGTTTTTCTGTTATAAATTGCGTTTAACCAAGAAATAATAATCAAAACCATATGAAACATGGATTATACCTCGGATTTAGTTGTGTTATGAAGATTATTAGCTTATCTTGAAGGGATTTATGGCAGAATAAGAAGAAGAAAGGGTGAATTTTTGGTGTAAAATGAAAAGAAAAAGAAAAAAATTAAAATTAATATATAAAAGGGCGGCGGTTCACATGTGGGGTAACCCTACCCCACTTTGGGCCACCACGAGCTTCGTTATACACGTTAAAAGATGATGTTTATCTTTGGTTTTGCGTTAGGTTCATTTTCAGGTTTCTCGTAGACGTCTCAGATTTGCGAAACGGGCTCTGTTTTTCGCGTTCTTAGTGTCAAAAGACTCGGTTTTAAAAACCGAGCATAACCTCTTAAAATCCATGCACGATCTCGTTTAAATCATAAAAGCCTCGTATTACATTAATTTAAGTGTTTTTAGGCTTGATTGACTATTCCTTGCATGTTTGGTTTGCCTTTCGTCGCTCTTAAAACAAAGTGTTTCCCTAACCGGGAACCGCCTCGTTTTGCGTGCCCGAGCTCTGATTTACGTCTAATCTTATGTCATAGTCTATGGCACATAGTCAAGATGTTTTGTGAACTCAGAATCATGAAGGGCCCTACCATTGGCCTAATAATTGTTAAACGTCAAGTCCCCGTTTAACAGTCGTTAAAGACTAAGGACACCAACCTCGCATTGTTGGTTCTTAATAGTGTCTTGTCAACCAGACATGCTCTCAGATTCCTCCGAGACATAGCAGACATCATTTAGTATAGCACACAAGTCATGCAAGTTTGCAAAGTTCACGCGCAATTATTGTTTTAATCATGCTTTAAGTTTAGGACCAATTAAGGTGTACCTGGTTTCGTCATGGGTATCACAATGTTTGATAAAATAAAGAGATAAGATAAGGTTTGGACAAAGTGTTAAGGGAATAATTGAGAATATTCGTGGTATGAGAGCGAATGAACGATCGGTAGGTGTAAGCGAGGGGTAAGAATGGTAAGGATATCGAACGGAATACGAACATGAAGAGTTGAGAGATGCTAGTGATAGTGGTAGCTATTACAGCTGATGGGGCTTTGTCATGGGTAATGGAGTACCAGGCATTTCGAAGTATGTTTGGTGCAACCAAAGAAAAGATTGTGAGTCACCAAAGTTTGTTGTTAGTCAAATGTATTTAGTAAGGTCCGGGAAATCATTGAATTTCCCATGGCACATTTTACGAAAGTTTGGTAACATGGTAGGGACACTTATATATAGGAAGGACCAACGGCGTATCCACCATGTTCACACCATGTTACGTCCGTTTTTCTTATTTGGTTTCATGTTACATACCATGTTATGACACACAATAAAACCCACTATGGTTTTCATGCTCCTTCCAATATAATCCCGTGTGCACCCTCGATTTTTTTTGTCTATGCATGATCCGTATAGTTTGTTCTAGTAGTGTATGAGTTAGGGTACATTTTTCGTATTACGAGCGAGAATGTGTGTGTTTATATCGTGTGATAATTAAGCATGCATGTATGATTGTATTTAAGCATGATGAAGTATACCGTATGCGAACCCACTTGGGTTGTGTCTACATACAGATTTCAAGTATGACTACCAAGTATTACGAATGTATGAGTTGAGTATGATTGGTGACAAATGCGCATACGATTAACATGTAACATATAACCTATAGGTGGAAGTATAATGGGATTACGCATATATAAGTTACCATGGAATTTTGAGTGCGTGTAACTAAAAGGTGTAATGATAAAATGTCTAAGATCGTCATGAAATATTGACTGCATAGGTTGAAAGGTATGCATGGTATAGTTGTTTGGGCAAATCATTGAGTTTGTCAAATCAAAGTAGGTCGGGTCTATCCTGAACTAAGAATCAGATTTGTAAACGTCAAGAGAATATTGTGAACAATATTAATTTACAATGAAAGATGTGTTTTGTAAAAAGGGAATGCTACTTTTATTTTAAAAAGTTTGGATTCGCTTATGTCATAGATTGTCCAACCTAATGAATCTTTCATGCCCACATGTTTAGGTTTATAACTGTGCATTATCGATCTTGAAAAAGGTTTTAAGAAAGTGAGGTTTCTTTATTTTTTTATTTTGATATAAGGAAAGTTGAGTTTGAAAATTCCGTGGATAAACTTTGATTTTTTTAAGGGAATTCTTTTTGCAAAACACACTTATATGTATGTGAGAGAAAGTTTTTGTTGGTTCCCTGTTGGGAACAAAATGTCTTTAGAATGATAGTATAATATGAGCATGTTCTAGTGAATGGACGAATTATGAAAATCGAGGGCAAGGGTTCATTAGACCGACTAAGTTGATACATAGCATTTCACGTGATTTTGGAAATTGGTGAAGAAGCATTTGAAGTATGATTAGGAATTTCATGTACGTGGATTACATAAATAGATTGTAGGGTGAGAAACACGTTTGATTAGGTAATTGTCACACCCTCAATTTCCACTTGCGGAGTTTTACCGCGAGGCGTGTGAACAAACCAGAATCTGAGACACTAGTAACGTCGAACAACTCTATATGATTTGTTAATACGTTTTCCAAAAATCATTTGTTTAACCATTAATAGTTAATTTTAGATTGCCTTAGTTTGGTTTCAATGTTTAGCGGAAGCATTAGTTCTTAAAGTTGAGCGGAAGCATAAAAATAAAGTAAAGGAACGGGCGCCAACACAAACGCCAAAACTAAAGAAAAACCCAAAACAATGTTTGTAAATGAGACTCGATTAAAAGATGTCTTGATCAATGCAAGTGAGTGCACCTAGAGCTCCTAGCGTCCTGAGAAACATGTAAAGAAACAAGTGTCAACATTTAAGAAGACTAAGTTCACAGGTTTTCATAAATTCGTTTGACGGTTATAAGTTTGTTTCCCCCGTTATCTCTAACCCGGGATAACGATTTAGTTCCATTATTCCCAACCCAGAATAATACTGATAGTCCCATTATTCCTTACCCGGAATAATAATGAGGTTCCATTATTCCTAACCCGGAATAATAACGTTGTTGGTTCCATTATCCCTAACCCGGGATAATATTGTTGATTCGTAATTAAGTTCAATGGTAACATGTAGGTAGCTAGCCTAAAGTTATGTCACGTAAGTGTTCACGATCGAAGCTGACTGTTGTGCCTCCGTGTTGCCAGGCCTATCACTGACCATGGTGAAGTTAGGCCAAATTATTCATCCGTTGACCATACCCGGTCGGCTAGCGCGACTAGCTCGGATGGGGCTTGTCGGGCCCAGTAGTACTACTTATAATTTCCCCGCTATCTAACCCAATACTAACGATCCGAGAGATTGTCGAGGACTTGTGCGATATAGCTGCTTAGTGACCATAACGTACATTAACATTAACTTAGTTACCGAATAGTTTAATGACCTTAATTTTCGTATAACGTAAAGAGATAGAGTTGTCGAGTGTATACATGTTTCTCCCCCTGTTGTTTTAAAACCGGATAAAATTAGGGGCCGTGAACTCACCTTTAGTTGCTCGGTTAGTGTAACACAGAAGTTGCAAATGATGGGACCGCTAATTGCGTCCTAACAAGTCAATTGATTTCAAGTTAGTGTGTGAACACACCAATACAAATCCTACACATAATTAACGCACAAAGCGGTACACACAATCACAAATCCTAACACTCAAACATGCATGCAAGTATCATCATATTAACATAGTGATCAAAACAATTTATCATGAACACAATCCAATCCATGCAACACTTTGGTGCACACATTCGCAAGTTATCAAGTTTCAGCTTATATACTCATAATTAGGCTGTTTTCGAGGATTTTTATAAAATAATTCCAGCGTTCCAAAAATTCCAATTGTTTTACAGAAGGTGACAACTATACTGTAGAATTTTATATAAATTTTTCAAGTGCTAACACTTTACCAATTATTCATAAATATTAATATATTAGGCTGCAGTCAGATTCGTCGCTTTCTGACTGCAGTCCACGGAAGAATTTATTTAAAAATCACCGTTCATCCAATTAACAAAATTCCAGTGAGAGTTTCCCGGAAATTTCCATATCTAGTTGCTGTACAAATTTCATGATTCGACTCTCTACAGATTTTTAGATCCGACTCGATAAACAACTAACAATTTTTCAGAATTTTCACAGCTTCAGTTACTGAACTTAATTGGCCATTTAAAAATACTAAACGACTTCAGAAAAATATGCATCCAGCGCCATTAGAAGCGTTTTTCAAAACTATACGTTTTAGACTTCAGAAAATCCGTTTTTCGATAAATAATAACCAAGTTACAGCCAGTTGAAGTTGGCTGTAAACACATTCAGCATCCTGATTTCAGCATTTTATCGAATTCTAATCCGTTTAAACAATTGATACGTTAAATGTAAGCGATCCAGAACAGAATTTCCAATCATATATCATCATATATATCATACCCATGCAAACCCTAATCATAACATATAGTTTTTATCAAACAAAACGCAGCCTAATGTTTCTGGATTCCGCTAATCATCTTAACCGCAACTAGCATAAATAAATCGGCTAACAACATAACACTACATTCAAACATGATCAAGAGTTTATAATCCTATTATAACATTGCAAATAATGATAACTCTAACCTTTTACACCGAAGATTAATGAACCGTGAGTGAGATAGGGAGCCGATGATCAAAGAGAATTGCGACCGAGAAGGAGAATGGCGAGGGGAGGGCTGCCGCGATCAAGAGGGATGTAGCAAGGCTGTTTTGCGATCGAGAGACTGAATGGACGGCTGCCGTCGGCTGTTTAGCTATTAGGGTTTGTGTGTTTTGTTTGTGAAGCAATACACATGCATGTATGTGTATATATAGCGCAAGAGGTAAGGAGAAAAGGGATGGGTTTGCGGTTTGGGTGCTCGCGGCCGCAAGTGGGTTCGGGTGGGTTGGTTTGGGTTTAAAACTTGGTCCTCAAGTTTCGATTAACTACTTGAGTCGCAAGGAAGTGAGGTCTATTCGTTTCGCGGCTCGGTTCGATTCATTTAACTATTTATTATATCTACATTTTTCGACTAAAACAAAACACGAAATCGGAACATCACATAATAACGCACCAACTTATAAACGTTTAAGACGTAGCACGTAGTTCATTTGACAAGTACACGAAATTATCATAATTATTTCGAGCGTGCAATTTAAGTCTCCGAACCAATTTAACGTAGGAACGAATAACCGTGAAGTAGTGCGTTTAAGATATCTGAAAAACCGGGATGTCACATTATCCCCATGTTGAAAGAATTTTCGTACCGAAAATTGAGTAAACGCGGTTTAGAATGCAGCGTACATGTTTAGAGTGCCACTCACAAAGATTTAGTTCGCTAACAATGGTACACGAATTTACAAGAAATTCCCAAGTGCCACGCACAAAGATTTAGTTTGTTAACAATGGTACGTGAAATTACAAGAAATTCCCAGGTTGTCACATCATCCCCATGTTAAAAGAATTTTCGTCCCGAAAATTTAGTTGGTAGCATCGTTAACTTGTTGCTCAGTTGCAAAAAGGTGTGGGTATTTGCTTTTCATTTGTTCCTCTCTTTCCCACGTGAACTCCGGTCCACGCTTAGAGTCCCAACGAACCTTAACGATCGGAATCTTGCTGTGCCTTCGAGTCTTGATCTCACGATCCATGATCTCGATAGGTTGTTCCACAAAGTGCAGTTGTTCATCCACTTGAATCTCATCCAATGGAATGACTAGGGTTTCATCTGATAGACACTTCTTCAGATTTGACACGTGAAAATGTTGTGAACTCCAATGAGTTCGGCAGGAAGGTCTAATTGATAAGCTACGGGTCCAATACGTTTCAAGATCACAAACGGGCCTACGTACCGTGGGTTTAGTTTGCCTCGTTTTCCAAAGCGGATTACACCCTTCCAGGGTGACACCTTCAGTAGGACGCGGTCGCCTACTTGAAATTCGAGCGGTTTGCGTCGTTGATCAGCGTAGCTTTTCTGTCGATCTCGTGCTGCCGCCATGCGGTTTCTGATTTGTACAATCTTTTCAGTAGCCTCAAGTATCAACTCAGGGCCTGTGAGTTGACTGTCACCGACTTCTGCCCAACAGACCGGTGATCTACATTTACGACCGTATAATGCCTCAAACGGTGCTGCCGATATACTCGTATGGTAACTGTTGTTATACGAGAATTCCACTAAAGGCAGGTGGATTTCCCAACTATTCCCGAAGTCTACTACGCATGCCCTAAGCATGTCTTCCAAGGTCTGTATGGTCCTTTCGCTTTGACCATCAGTTTGAGGGTGATAAGCTGTGCTCATATCTAAGCGTGTACCCAACGCTTTCTGAAGTGACTGCCAAAAGTCGGACGTGAAGCGGACATCTCTGTCTGAGATGATGGACGTTGGCACTCCGTGCCGAGAAACTACCTCCTTGATGTAGATGCGAGTCAACTTCTCCATCTTATCTGTTTCTTTAATAGCTAGGAAGTGTGCGGACTTAGTCAAACGATCCACAATCACCCAGATGGTATCGCAACCACCCAAAGTTCGCGGGAGTTTAGTGATGAAGTCCATCGAGATCTGATCCCATTTCCACACTGGGATCTTAGGTTGTTGAAGTAGCACCGATGGCTTTTGATACTCTACCTTGACTTTTGCACAAGTCAACCACTTGCTAACGTAGGTGGCTATATCAGCTTTCATGTTGGGCCACCAATACGCAGCTTTAAGGTCTTGATACATCTTATCCGAACCAGGATGGACAGAGTATCGGGATTTGTGAGCTTCGTCCATGACTAGCTTTCTAAGGTCTCCGTAGAGAGGTACCCATATACGATTCATGAAATACCGGGCTCCATTGGGTTTTACTTCCCAATCGCGTTCCATCTTTCCCACCGATTCGGCCTTGATGTTTTCTTCCTTAACTGCTTCTAGCTGCACGTCGCGTATCTGTTCGGGTAACACTGAATGAATGGTGAGCTGTAATGTTCGTACCCGACGAGGTTTCAAGTGTTCCTTCCTACTGAGGGCATCAGCTACCACGTTAGCTTTACCCGGGTGATATCGAATGGCACACTCATAATCGTTTAAGAGTTCGACCCAGCGACGCTGTCGCATGTTCAACTCCTTCTGGTCAAAGATGTGTAGGAGGCTCTTGTGATCTGTATAGTTGTACACTTCGTTCCATATAGGTAGTGTCTCCAAATCTTAAGTGCAAACACTACTGCTCCCAATTCCAGGTCATGTGTTGTGTAATTTTTCTCGTGAACCTTCAATTGTCGGGACGCATACGCGATGACCTTATCGCGTTGCATGAGTACGCATCCCAACCCCTGAGTGGAAGCATCACAATATACTACAAAATCATATGTCCCTTCTGGCAAGGACAGAATGGGTGCACTGCAGAGTTTCTGTTTCAGCAATTGATATGCCGCTTCCTGCTTGTCACCCCAAGCATACTTGATGCCTATCTGGGTGAGGGTAGTAAGCGGTTGCGCGATCTTTGAAAATCCCTCGATGAAACGCTTGTAGTAACCAAACACAAAAATTGGCGAATCTCCGTCGATGTCTTGGGTGCTTCCCAGTTTTTGATAGCTTTAATCTTGGCGGGGTCGACGTGGATACCCTTTCCATTTACGATGTGCCCGAGGAACTGAACTTCCAGAATCCAGAAATCACACTTTGAAAGCTTGGCATATAGTTTCTCCTGTTGAAGTAATCCCAGCAGTAGTCGTAGATGTTCAGCATGTTCTTCTTCACCTTTAGAGTAGATGAGTATGTCATCGATGAACACAATGACAAACTTGTCGAGATACGGTTTACACACACGGTTCATGAGATCCATGAACACTGCGGGTGTGTTGGTGAGACCGAAGGGCATGACCAGGAACTCATAATGGCCCTACCGAGTACGAAATGCCGTCTTAGCGATATCCTCCTCCCTGACGCGTAACTGGTGATAACCGGACCGTAGATCAATCTTGGAGTAGTAGCTTGACCCTTGAAGTTGGTCGAAGAGATCGTCGATGCGAGGTAATGGGTATCGGTTCTTGACAGTAACCTTATTGAGTTCCCTGTAGTCGATGCACATGCGGAAGGTCCGGTCCTTCTTCTTGACAAAAAGGACTGGAGCTCCCCTTGGCGAAGTGCTAGGCCGGATAAATCCTTTTTCTAACAGTTCCTGAAGTTGGGTAGACAGCTCTTGCAGCTCGGCTGGAGCTAGGCGGTATGGAGCCTTGGCGATGGGAGTTGCATGGTTCGCCAATTCAACTTCAAACTCCAATTGTCTGTGGTGGAAGACCAGGTAACTCCTCTGGGAATACATCGGAAAAATCACGGACGACGGGGATGTCTTCTATACGTTTCTCGTCCTTAAGCTGTTCGGTAACCAGTGCGAGTAAAGCGAAAGAGTTCTTTCTCCGAAGATACTTCTGTGCTTGCATGTAAGAGATGATGTTTGTGACGGCGCCTGCTTTCTCGCCTTGCACCGTCAAGATTTCGTCGTTAGAGAGCGGAATACGGATAGATTTTTCGAAGCAGAGAACTTCAGCTCGGACGTCGGATAGCCAGTCCATTCTGACTACCACGTCAAAACTACCCAGGGTAGTTGTCATCAGATCAATGGTAAAGGTGTGGCCCGCGAGTTTGAGTTGATAGCCGGATACTATATGGGTCACATCTACAGAATTACCATCGGCTAGTTCTATGACATAAGGGGTCTCTAAGGGTTTAGGCGTGAGATTTAGGTTCTTCCTAAACCACTCAGATATAAAACTCCTATCCGCACCCGTATCAAAAAGTACATTAGCAAAATGTTCATTAAGGGGAAACTTACCGGTGACCACGTTCGAGTCGTTTCTGGCCTCTCCGCGGCCCAGTGTAAATGCACGCCCTTTGGCACCTCCTGTGCCACCATTTCCATTATTGTTGTTGTTATTGTTGTTGTTGTGGTTATTGTGGTTGTGGTTGTTCCCACCATTGTTGTTGTTGCTACGCAGCTGTGGGCGGTCTCTTTTGAAGTGGGCAGTGCTACCACACTGATACCATCCCCGATTAACACCCTGCTGCTGACCCTGGGGTTGATTTTGGTTTTGTCGGGACATGATTTCCCCGCGACAATCATTTGCCGCATGTCCCACTTTGCCACATCGTTGGCAGCGATTCCCGGCACAAGGGCCGTGATGATGAAGATTACAGCGATTGCACTGCGGCTTTCGACCTACATAGCCGCTTGCGTTCTGGTTGTTGTTGGCGGGCTGATTATTGTGACCCCGGTGGCTGTTGTAATTATTGAACCGTTTCTGGTTCCCCTGTTGTGGCTGGGATGACGAAGACTGTCGAGCAGACGAGTCTTCAAACTTTCTTTTATTATCAGGGGCAACTTCAGTCGTACCCCCAGTTGGCAACTTCTTTTGTTCCACCGCCTTATCGGTGAGTTTGTGCGCCAACCTGAATGCTTGATGTTTAGTTGCAGGGTTGCTAGCCATTACCATACCCTGAATCTCAGGGACCAGACCCCCAAGGTAGAACTCCAGTCGTTTCTCCACAGTGTTGGCCAGATCGGGACATAGAAATACCAGGTCGTGATGTTTTGCTGTGTATGCTTCGATTTCGGATCCCACCATCTTGTGGTTCCATAATGTTTGCTCCAACTGTTGACCTCTGTCTCGCGGATAGTACTCTTCTTTGATTAGGGCCTTAAACTCGGCCCAGGCCATTGCATTTGCAGCAATAAGTCCACGCGTTTGGACTTGTGCATTCCACCAAGTTAGTGCCTCATCTTCCAATGTTGAGGCTGCATACTTGACCTTGTTGGCCTCCAGACAGTTGCACATTTCAAACACTGATTCGGATTTTTCGATCCAGCGGACCAGTCCTATGGGTCCTTCTGCCCCCGTGAATTTGCTCGGCTTCGCGTCGAGAAACATCTTGTAGGGGTTAAGACCCCCTCCTGCTGACAGAGGACAGGTAGTCAGCGAGGAATTCTACTAGCCCAACTATTAGATTTTCACATGAAAATTTAATAATGGTTACCTGCCGGTTGGTTCTGAACACCCGCTAGAGCTGCATTCACGTGCTCTTGGATCATTGCAGCTAATTCTTCGGGCGTCATGTTAAGGTTTCTGCGACGTCCAGTTGCCATTTAGATCTTCGTAAGAAACATAAACACACACCGATAAGTCTATATATCCAATATAGTTATCCTATTCCATACTTAATAAATCCATCAGATTATGTCAACCCAAATAAATTAAACAGTCAAAAGAAATATTCAATTATATAAAGTTTCAACGCCTTACAAAGTGCCAACCAAACGTATCAGTTTACTGTAAAGTCTCAAGTTTAAACATAAGTGGGAAAATAAATAGACTGAAGGAAAGTAAATAAAATAAGCGAGACGTGTCAGCCTTCTACGTCTCCATCCTCCAAATCACTATCGTTACCGTCATCCTCCGCGGCGTTTCCAGCTTCTACAGCTGGGTCTTCCTCCGGATCCTCCTCTGGATCCACTTCTGGATCCTCCCTCTAACCGGCACTGGAGGGGCCGGTGCTGGTGCGGGTACTGGTGCAGGTGCCTGATTCTGTTCTAGTTCTTGAATTCTCCAGCTAGATTCAAGGACTCTGTCTTCGAGCCAGTCAGCCCTTATCTGCTCAGCACGAAGATCTCTAGCTAAAGTGTTACGAGCTATCTTACTCGTATGTTGCTCTTCCTCGAGTGAGCCAGTCTTACATGTTAATTGTCGTATCATCCATCCCTGTGCTAGGATGGTTTCATGCATTCTTTCTAATTGTTCTTGTTGTTTCCGTATCATATCTCTAAGTAGGTCGTTCCCTACTTCTAACGAGTTAACCGGTTCGACCGGCATAGCGATGGTCGGGCGTGAGGACGACTCCTCCCCTAGAGCGAGCCTTTTTCTCGCAGCTGAACGTGTCTCCACGCCGTGAGGTGGTGAGGGTTCCACCACAGGTGCCTTTCCCGGCGCCCTTGATTGCGAAAGTTTGTCGGATGATGATGATGATGACATTGCCTGTTAGGTTGTGTAGTTAGTTACGAGTTGCATTCATTTCTTATTATGCATTCATATTCTACATAACACAGTTGTGGTACATCACATAACAAGATATAACAGTTCGGTGCGAAAACTATGTCTAGTGTCGTGAAATCAGCTATAGTTTAGGTCTACTTTTAATGCAAACCTGGTTCTCTATAGCTAGAGGCTCTGATACCAATCTGTCACACCCTCAATTTCCACTTGCGGAGTTTTACCGCGAGGCGTGTGAACAAACCAGAATCTGAGACACTAGTAACGTCGAACGACTCTATATGATTTGTTAATACGTTTTCCAAAAATCATTTGTTTAACCATTAATAGTTAATTTTAGATTGCCTTAGTTTGGTTTCAATATTTAGCGGAAGCATTAGTTCTTAAAGTTGAGCGGAAGCATAAAAATAAAGTAAAGGAACGGGCGCCAACACAAACGCCAAAACTAAAGAAAAACCCAAAACAATGTTTGTAAATGAGACTCGATTAAAAGATGTCTTGATCAATGCAAGTGAGTGCACCTAGAGCTCCTAGCGTCCTGAGAAATATATAAAGAAACAAGTGTCAACATTTAAGAAGAGTGAGTTCACAGGTTTTCATAAATTCGTTTGTCGGTTATAAGTTTGTTTCCCCCGTTATCCCTAACCCGGGATAACGATTTAGTTCCATTATTCCCAACCCGGAATAATACTGATAGTCCCATTATTCCTTACCCGGAATAATAATGAGGTTGCATTATTCCTAACCCGGAATAATAACGTTATTGGTTCCATTATCCCTAACCCGGGATAATATTGTGGATTCGTAATTAAGTTCAATGTTAACATGTAGGTAGCTAGCCTAAAGTTATGTCACGTAAGTGTTCACGATCGAAGCTGACTGTTATGCCTCCGTGTTGCCAGGCCTATCACTGACCATGGCGAAGTTAGGCCAAATTATTCATCCGTTGACCATACCCGGTCGGCTAGCGCGACTAGCTCGGATGGGGCTTGTCGGGCCCAGTAGTACTACTTATAATTTCTCCGCTATCTAACCCAATACTAACGATCCGAGAGATTGTCGAGGACTTGTGTGATATAGCTGCTTAGTGACCATAACGTACATTAACATTAACTTAGTTACCGAATTGTTTAATGACATTAATTTCGTATAACGTAAAGAGATAGAGTTGTCGAGTGTATACATGTTTCTCCTCCTGTTGTTTTAAAACCGGATAAAATTAGGGGCCGTGAACTCACCTTTAGTTGCTCGGTTAGTGTAACACAGAAGTTACAAATGATGGGACCGCTAATTGCGTCCTAACAAGTCAATTGATTTCAAGTTAGTGTGTGAACACACCAATACAAATCCTACACATAATTAACGCACAAAGCGGTACACACAATCACAAATCCTAACACTCAAACATGCATGCAAGTATCATCATATTAACATAGTGATCAAAACAATTTATCATGAACACAATCCAATCCATGCAACACTTTGGTGCACACATTCGCAAGTTATCAAGTTTCAGCTTATATACTCATAATTAGGCTGTTTTCGAGGATTTTTATAAAATAGTTCCAACGTTCCAAAAATTCCAATTATTTTACAGAAGGTGACAACTATACTTTAGAATTTTACACTTTACCAATTATTCATAAATATTAATATACTAGGCTGCATGCAGATTCGTCGCTTTCTGACTGCAGTCCACGGAAGAATTTATTTAAAAATCACCGTTTGTCCAATTAACAAAATTCCAGTGAGAGTTTCCCGGAAATTTCCATATCTAGTTGCTGTACAAATTTCATGATTCGACTCTCTACAGATTTTTAGATACGACTCGATAAACAACTAACAATTTTTCAGAATTTTCACAGCTTCAGTTACTGAAATTAATTGGCCATTTAAAAATACCAAATGACTTCAGAAAAATATGCATCCAGCGCCATTAGAAGCGTTTTTTCAAAACTATACGTTTTAGACTTCAGAAAATCCGTTTTTCGATAAATAATAACCAAGTTACAGCCAGTTGAAGTTGGCTGTAAACACCATTCAGCATCCTGATTTCAGCATTTTATCTAATTCTAATCCGTTTAAACAATTGATACGTTAAATGTAAGCGATCCAGAACAGAATTTCCAATCATATAATCATATATATCATACCCATGCAAACCCTAATCATAACATATAGTTTTTATCAAACAAAACGCAGCCTAATGTTTCTGGATTCCGCTAATCATCTTAACCGCAACTAGCATAAATAAATCGGCTAACAACATAACACTACATTCAAACATGATCAAGAGTTTATAATCCTATTAAACTTTGCAAATAATGATAACTCTAACCTTTTACACCGAAGATTAATGAACCGTGAGTGAGATGGGGAGCCGATGATCAAAGAGAATTGCGACCGAGA
The DNA here is from genome assembly GCA_947069175.1 of Scalesia atractyloides. NCBI lineage: Eukaryota > Viridiplantae > Streptophyta > Magnoliopsida > Asterales > Asteraceae > Scalesia > Scalesia atractyloides. Next base: position 71,741,990 of record CAMTDV010000014.1, read on the forward strand.
AGGAGAATGGCGAGGGGAGGGCTGCCGCGATCAAGAGGGATGTAGCAAGGCTGTTTTGCGATCGAGAGACTGAATGGAGGGCTGCCGTCGGCTGTTTAGCTATCAGGGTTTGTGTGTTTTGTTTGTGAAGCAATACACATGCATGTATGTGTATATATAGCGCAAGAGGTAAGGAGAAAAGGGATGGGTTTGCGGTTTGGGGTGCTCGCGGCCGCAAGTGGTTCGGGTGGGTTGGTTTGGGTTTAAAACTTGGTCCTCAAGTTTTGATTAACTACTTGAGTTGCAAGGAAGTAGGTCTATTCGTTTCGCGGCTCGGTCGATTCATTTAACTATTTATTATATCTACATTTTTTGACTAAAACAAAACACGAAATCGGAACATCACATAATAACGCACCAACTTATAAACGTTTAAGACGTAGCACGTAGTTCATTTGACAAGTACATGAAATTATCGTAATTATTTCGAGCGTGCAATTTAAGTCTCCGAACCAATTTAACGTAGGAACGAATAATCGTGAAGTAGTGCGTTTAAGATATCTGAAAAACCGGGATGTCACAGTAATAAGGTTTGAGATTCATTCACAAATGAGAAAATTTGACATAATGATAAAAGGCTTAAGCATAAGTTTTAATCGAGTGGTTGTCATGAAAGTGATTGTAATGCCTCGCTTTTTCATACTTTCCATGTTTAGAAAGCTAGTCTTGTATTTCTATTTTTGGAAACATTTGTACTTGTATTCGTTCTTTCCTTGCAATCGAAACTTGATTCATAATGGAATATACATTTTATCACAATACTTGTTATACATTATCATACATACATACACTTGATCCCTTATACCCAAATGTGATCATGATTGCAAATATGTGACATCTATGAATAATACACACTGTATACGTGATACATATACTCGATTCTATTCATGTTATACTTATATACATCTTAGGACATGTCCCTTGTCCTTAAAAATGCCTTCGATATTCTTAAGATATCATAAAATAGCACTTAAACCCGTCACCAATCAACAAAGCAACAAAAGTAAAATATTTTGCCCTGACCAGGTCCTTACGGACCGCATGGGAAGTCCAATACGGTCCGCAAGGGACTCTGGGCTGGCAGAATTGTTTTTGGCTCGCGATTTAGCACGGATCCCACCATCCAACTCTCACCCAATCACCTCTAAATTTCCTTTAATCACCTGCAACAGCCTCCTAACTCTTCCCTATAAATATCACCTCTAATCCAAGCATTTTCACACTTTCATCACCCTTAAATCTCTCTCAAACCTCCCCAAATCAGTTGATAATCTTCAAGTTCAAGCAGATTGTACCTCTTCCACCAAGTGAGCATAACTTGCTCATTTCTTAACGAAATCACTCGATTCTTCTTCCTACTTCCTTGGATCAGTCTTAGGTTTGATCCTACGGACTTGCCATGGCATTTCCAGACCTGAGTATTCACCAAACAGACTCCAAAGTAGGCTGAAAGTTTCTGATGTGATTAAAACCTTTTCAAAACTTGAGTTTTCCTCATTCAACCTTGTGTTCTTGAGGTTCTAATCAACTATATGATTAAGGAGCCTTACCTAGGTTGTTATACATGTAAATAGGAGTGTTTAGACACTCCAAACTTTATGTTTTTGAAGAGATTTAAGCTCACAGGTGATGCAAGTCTTGAACTTGTTCATGTGTGACCACCTTGGTTAGCTTGGGCTATCGTAACTCTAAGTCCACACATCACTTGATGATTTCTGATCATTATCCCAAGTTAGTTTGCTAGATTGAAAGTGACACAACCCCGTCTAGCCTTTGACGTGTGTCGATGCCGGCTCACCAGGTTGTAGTTGCTTGGCTACTTGGTATAGTGATAACATACATTTACATTCTTGTTATTAATATTGTTCTTGACCCACCTTGTTGTCTATGACAACTTATGTAGTGGTGAACTCCTTTGAGGTTCCTAAATGGATGGTTCTACCTCCTACCTCCTACATGACTTCTATGATTATCCTTGTTAGTTGTAGCATAATAATATATATATATCCATGGACTATATTATAATGAACCTAAAAACCGAACCCTTGATAATGACTAACTAATCACTTGTCAAGTTATTAAGTTTATCACCAAAGTGTGTAGTTCCTCGTTACGATTCTAATAGGTTTCAAACCTGTGAAATCACTTCAAACCCTTATGGGTTATCAAGTGTCAAAAACGAGTGCTAGGCCTTGGTGACTATTTTTATACCTACATACTTTACTTTATTATTCATTATTCATGCTCATATTCCAAATCTTTCGTTAATCACCATATTCATACCTATGTTCTTCGTGTAGAAGGACAAGGTGCCAATCCTTAACCAACAAACAAGCTCGCGGATTTCTCTAGTTGGAACACTTTTGCAAAACCGTGAGTACACTCGACCCATTTACCGCTTTCTCACTTTTTAGGTTGTAACATGTTTACCTATCAAATAAACAAATCACAACTTATGCTTTACATGCTCAATTTGTTAATACATGATACTTGTTATGCTTAGATACATGCTAGACTCATACATACTTAATCATTAACTTAGCTAGCCCAACCTGACATATATAGCGCTATAGGAGTAGCACACCACCCGTGGGGGTTATGTTAAGCTTATTTATACTTTTTAGTCTCGTTGCTTTTGTGACGAGGGAAGTTGATAATACTTGTGGAAACTCGGGTTTGATCTAGTGTTGCATGATTAGCATTTACCTTGCATACGATTAGCATGTGGATTCGAGTTATACTTTTATACTTATGCTATGTGTCACAAAACTTGTGTACTCGCCTTTGCTCTATCATTGAACTCTATTTTAAAACATGTTAGTTGTTGATGAAGATGATGCTATGAAATTGGAGTAGCGTTGATGACTTGATACACACATAGACGTTTAGGTTTATTAATGTTGTATCAACTTTTGTCTTGATTATTTTTGTACTTGAAATTCCCATGTATTGTATTTGACAATTTTACTTATGAAATGAAATTTGGTTTGATTAAATATTTTCGCTATTAGTATTGTGATCAATGAGCAATCTCTTTCGTCCCGCCTTGATGTTTCCGCCATCGATTGGGGTGTGACAGTGATCGAGTTGTGATTCAATCTTCCATTGAGGTGTGGACATCACTCCTATCTCAAGGATAAGATTTCTTCGAGAAATGGGCAGAGTCGATCGTCAAGGTAAGGCAATCACTCCTATCTTAACAATAAGACTTCCATTTTTGGGAATATGAGTAGTGTCTATCTTGTGGGTGACGTTTTTAAATCGTATATATAAATAGTGAGTGAGGTATATGAAAAGTATAAGTATGATATGTGAGTAATCATTGTGAGAATAATTTGAATTTTGAAAATGAGATGTTTGAATTATGTTATGCATAAAATTGATAATAGTATGATGGTGGTTTTTGACTAAAATTTGAATTGTTTCGAAACGAAACTTTGACTAAACCTACGTAATCGAAAGTGCGTTCGAGTTAGGGAAACATGCTTTTGCCTAATAGGTTGAATACTTTCACCGAGGAGCGGTTAACGGTATTTACCCTTCTAGTTACTACATGTAACATCGTTTCCCAAGTGTGACTAGTTATCAAGATGCGGATATCACCCCTAACTTAGTAACATCGTACCCCAAGAAACGGAGATTTTCCATCAAGATGAAGAATTCATTCCTAAGTTGATAGTAAAATTTCGTGAAAATTTTGAATCGTGGATTGAGAGTGATCACCAAAGTGCGTGTTTCACCCCTATTTTGGTGAGATTGCCTTGTTTGTAGTATGAGTGTCTTCATGCATGTATGGTAAATCGTCTTAGGAAAGACATACTGTCACACCCTCAATTTCCACTTGCGGCGTTTTACCGCGAGGCGTGTGATCAAACCAGAATCTCAGACACTAGCAGCATCGAACGACTCTATATGATTTATTTAAACGTTTTCCAAAAACATTTGTTTAACCGTTCATAGTCATTTTCAAAATATATTCGTTTCGAAGTTTAGCGGAAGCATTAAAGTAAAGTAACGGGCGCTAACACAAACGCCAAAACCAAAAATCCCAAACATTATTCGTAAATAAGACTCGATAAAAATGTCTTGATCAAATGCAAGTGAGTGCACCTAGCGCTCCTAGCGTCCTAAGAAACATGTAAAGAAACAAGTGTCAACATTAAAGATGAGTGAGTTCACAGGTTTTTATAAGTTCACAAGTTCGGTTTAAAAGTTTGATTTTCCCCGTTATCCCTAACCCGGGATAACGACTTAGCTCCATTATTCCTAACCCGGAATAATAATGTTGGTTCGTAATTAAGTTCAATGTTAACATGTAGGTAGCGAGCCTAAAGTTATGTCACATAAGAGTTCGCGATCAAAGCTGATTGTTGTTGCCTCAGTGTTGCCAGGTCTATCACTGACCATGGCGAAAGTTAGGCGAAATTAATCACCCGTTGACCATTCCCGGTCGGTTAGCGCGACTAGCTCGGGTGGGGCTTGTCGGGCCCAGTAGTACTACCATAATTTCCCTGCTATCTAACCCAATACTAACGATCCGAGAGTTGGATGAGGACTTCCATGATAAAGCTACTTAGTGACCATAACGTACACTAACATTAACTTAGTTACCGAATAGTTTAACGACGTTAATTTCGCATAACATAAAGATAGAGTTTTAGAGCGTATACATGTTTCTCCCCCTGTTGTTCAAAACCGGATAAAATAGGGGCCGTGAACTCACCTTAAATTGCTCGGTTAGAATAACGCAAAAGAAGCAAATGATGGGACCGCTAATCGCGTCCTAACATGCCAACCGATTTAAAGTTAGTGTGTGAACACACTGATACAAAACCCTACGCATAACTAACACACAGTGCGGCAAACGTAATAACAAATTCGAAACCAAAATCATGCATGAAAAGTATCATCATACAAAATAATGATCAAACCAACTTGTCATAAACACAGATTAACTCATACAACACTTTGGAACACACTAACGCAAGTTATCATGTTTCGGCTTGTACGCTCATAACTGGGCTGTTTTCGAGGATTTTTATAAAATAGTTCCAACGTTCCGAAAATTCCAATTTTTTTACAGGAGAGGTCAACTAGACTGTAGAAATTTGTGTAAAATTTTCAAATCCTAAATCTTTACCAATTATTTAAAAAAATTTATATACTAGGCTGCAATCAGATTTGTCGCTCTCTGACTGCAGTCCACGAGAAAATTATTTAAAAATCATCCTTCATCCAATTAACAAAATTCCAGTGGGAGATTTCCGGAAATTCCCGTCTCCAGTGACTGTACAAATTTGTCACCTAACCCCCTACAGACTATGAGATCTAACTCGATAAACAACCAGCAAATTCTGCAGAATTTACGCAGCTTCAGCTACTGCACTAAATGACCACTTAAAAATAGCAAACAACCTCACAGAAATATGAATCCAGTGCCATTAGAAGCGTTTTTCAAAAATACATGATTTAGGTTTCAGAAAATCCACTTTTAGATAAATAATGATCAGGTTACAACCAATTGAAGTTGGCTGTAAATGTCAATCATCAAACTGTTTTTGACTTTTATCGCATTAGAACATGTTTAAACGATCATGACGCTTAGTAATAATGATTAACAACAGGTTGACTTGGCAAATATCATCATATATATCAATATTCACGCAAACCCTAAATATTTATCATGATCTTTATCGCTAAAACGCAGCCTACGATTTTAGTATTCAACATAACTTCACAACCGCAAAGATTCGCACATTCATCCGAACTAATCATAAATTACCACACTTTTTCATACTAATAATCCTACAAACACATAATCATGATCTTTATTACACAAACCCTAGTGTGAATCGCAAAACAATTAAACCCTAACCTTGAAACGATGATGATTAGCGAACCGGGACAAGCTTGGAACCAATCCGGGAGTAGAATTGCGACTGTGAGAGGGGGGGGATGCCGTCGACCTCCTTCTAGGGATTAGGGTTTTTTGTTCTCTTTTAAACATCCCATGCATACAAACATTTATATATATAACAAGGGGGAAGGGGGCGGCCGCAATAGGGGGGCGGTTTGGGTAAGTGGCTTGGGCCTCAAGTTTGTGTTAATTCCTTGGGCCGCAAGGTGTGTGGGTTGCAAGGGGGTGTGGGTGGCGGGTTGAGTTTGCTTGGTCGCGAAGTCGAAACGTTTCACAAGCTTGGTTCGGTTTATAAATAAAAGTTACTAAAATATTATTTACTAAAATATTATTTGTGACATGGAGTTTATAAAATATTAAATCACAAACGTCTAATAACACATAGCACGTAATTTAGATACAACCCGTCTAATAACACATAGCACGTAATTCAGATACAATCCGTCTAATAACACATAGCACGTGATTCACCCTATAGATTCACAAAGTTAGCGTAGTTATTGCGAGCGTGTAATTTAATTGTCCAAATTAAATCAGCGTAGGAGTGAATAACCGTAAAGTAGCGCGTTTAAGATAACTGAAAAACCGGGATGTCATATTATCCCCATGTTGAAAGAATTTTCGTCCCGAAAATTGAGTAAACGCGATTTAGAAAGCAGCGCACAAAAGCTCAGTTTGTTAGAATGGTACAAGTAAATCCCAGGCTGTCACATCATTCCCATGTTGAAAGAATTTCGTCCCTAAATTTAGTTGGCGGTAACGTCAGATTGCTGCTCAGTTGCAAAGAGGTGTGGATATTTTCTTTTTATTTGGTCCTCTCTTTCCCACGTGAACTCCGGTCCATACTTAGAGTTCCAACGAACCTTGACGATCGGTATCTTGTTGTGCCTTCGAGTCTTGATCTCACGATCCATGATCTCGATAGGTTGCTCCACAAAATGCAGTTGCTCATCCACTTGAATCTCATTCAATGGAATGACTAGGGTCTCATCTGATAGGCACTTCTTCAGATTGGACACATGAAAAACATTGTGAACTCCACTGAGTTTGGCAGGAAGGTCTAACTGATAAGCTACGGGCCCGATACGCTTCGAAATCACAAATGGGCCTACGTACCGTGGGTTTAGTTTGCCTCGTTTTCCGAAACGAATTACGCCCTTCCAGGGTGACACTTTCAGTAGGATGCGGTCACCTACTTGAAATTCGAGTGGTTTGCGTCGTTGATCAGCGTAGCTTTTCTGTCAGTCTTGTGCCGCTACCATGCGGTTTCTGATTTGCACAATCTTTTCAGTAGCCTCAAGTATCAACTCAGGACCTCTAAGTTGACTGTCACCGACTTCTGCCCAACAGACCGGTGATCTACATTTGCGACCGTACAATGCTTCAAACGGTGCTGCCTGAATACTCGTATGGTAACTGTTGTTATACGAGAATTCCACTAAAGGCAGTTGGATTTCCCAACTGTTCCCGAAGTCTACCATGCATACCCTAAGCATGTCCTCCGAGGTCTGAATGGTCCTTTCACTTTGACTATCCGTCTAAGAGTGGTAAGTTGTGCTCATATCTAAGCGCGTACCCAACACTTTCTGAAGTGACTGCCAAAAGTTGGACGTGAAACGAGCATCTCTGTCTAAAATGATGGACGTTGGCACCCCGTGCCGAGAAACTACTTCCTTAATGTAGATGCGAGACAACTTATCCATCTTATCTGTTTCTTTGGTCGCTAGGAAGTGTGCAGACTTAGTTAGACGATAAACGATTACCCAGATGGTATCGCAACCACCCGGAGTTTGCAGGAGTTTAGTGATAAAGTCCATCGAGATCTGATCCCATTTCCACATTGGGATCTCAGGTTGTTGAAGTAGCCCTGATGGCTTCTGGTATTCCACCTTGACTTTCACACAAGTCAAACACTTGCTCACGTAGGTGGCTATATCCGCTTTCATGTTGGGCCACCAGTACGCGGCTTTAAGGTCTTGATACATCTTATCCGAACCAGGATGGACAGGGTATCGGGATTTGTGAGCTTCGTCCATAACTAGCTTCCTGAGGTCTCCGTAGAGAGGTACCCATATACGATTCATGAAATACCAGGCACCATTGGATTTCACTTCCCAATCGCGTTCCATCTTTCCCACAGATTCGGCCTTGATGTTTTCTTCCTTAACTGCTTCTAGCTGCGCGTTGCGTATCTGTTCGGGTAACCCATAATGAATTGTGAACTGTAGTGCTCGTACCCGACGAGGTTTCAAGTGCTCCTTCCTACTGAGGGCATCAGCTACCACGTTAGCTTTACCCGGATGATACCGAATGGCGCATTCATAATCGTTCAGGAGTTCGACCCAGCGACGCTGTCGCATGTTCAACTCCTTCTGGTCGAAAATATGTTGGAGGCTCTTATGATCCGTGTAAATTGTGCACCTTGTTCCATATAGATAGTGTCTCCAAATCTTAAGTGCAAACACAACTGCTCCCAATTCCAGGTCATGTGTCGTGTAGTTCTTCTCGTGAACCTTCAACGCTCGGGATGCATACACGATGACCTTATCACGTTGCATGAGTACACATCCCAATCCCTGAATGGAAGCGTCACAATATACCACAAAATCATCTGTCCCCTCTGGCAAGGACAAAATGGGCGCACTGCAAAGCTTCTGTTTCAGCAATTGAAATGTGGCTTGCTGTTTGTCTCCCCAAGCATACTTAGTGCCTTTCTGAGTGAGAGTGGTAAGCGGTTGTGCGATCTTTGAAAATCCCTCGATGAAGCGTCTGTAGTAACCAGCCAAACCCAAAAATTGGCGGATCTCTGTCGGTGTCCTGGGTGCTTCCCAGTTCTTGATAGCATCGATCTTGGCGGGATCAACGTGTATACCCTTTTCATTCACGATATGCCCGAGGAACTGAACTTCTCGAATCCAGAAATCACACTTCGTAAACTTGGCATATAGTTTCTCCTGTTGAAGTAGTTCCAGCAATAATCGCAGATGCTCAGCATGTTCTTCTTCACCCTTAGAGTAGATGAGTATATCATCGATGAACACGATGACGAACTTGTCGAGATACGGCTTACACACGCGGTTCATGAGGTCCATGAACACCGCGGGTGCATTGGTGAGACCGAAGGGCATGACCAAGAACTCGTAATGGCCATACCGAGTGCGAATTGCCGTCTTGGAGATATCCTCCTCCCTGACGCGTAGCTGGTGATAACCAGACCGTAGATCAATCTTGGAGTAGTAGCTTGACCCTTGAAGCTGGTCGAAAAGATCATCGATGCGAGGTAATGGGTATCGGTTCTTGACAGTAACCTTATTGAGTTCCCTGTAGTCGATAGCTTGACCCTTGAAGCTGGTCGAAAAGATCATCGATGCTAGGTAATGGGTATCGGTTCTTGACAGTAACCTTATTGAGTTCCCTGTAGTCGTTGCACATGCAGAAGGTCCCGTCCTTCTTCTTGACAAAAAGGACTGGAGCTCCCCATGGCGAAGTACTGGGTCGGATAAATCCTTTTTCCAACAATTCCTGAAGTTGGGTAGACAGCTCTTGCAGTTCTGCTGGAGCTAAGCGGTACGGGGCCTTGGCGATAGGAGTCGCATGGTTCGCCAATTCGATTTCAAACTCCACTTGTCGATGTGGTGGAAGACCAGGTCACTCCTCTGGAAACACATCGGGAAAGTCACGGATGACCGGGATATCTTCAATCCGCTTATCATCCTTAGGCTGCTCGGTGACCAATGCGAGCAAAGCGAAGGAGTTCTTTCTCCGAAGATACTTCTGAGCTTGCATGTAAGAGATGATGTTTGTGACGGCGCCTGCCTTCTCGCCTTGCACCATCAAGACTTCGTCGTTAGAGAGCGGAATACGGATAGCTTTCTCAAAACAGAGAACTTCAGCTCGGACGTCGGATAGCCAGTCCATTCCGGCTACCACGTCAAAACTACCCAGGGTAGTTGTCATCAGATCAATGGTAAAGGTGTGACCCGCGAGTTTAAGTTGACAGCCGGTTACTAAATGGGTTACATCTACAGATTTACCATCGGCTAGTTCTATGACGTAAGGGGTCTCTAGGGGTTTAGGCGTGAGATTTAGGTTCTTCCTAAAAGACTCAGATTTAAAACTCTTATCCGCACCCGTATCAAAAAGTACAGTAGCCAAATGATCGTTAAGGGGAAACTTACTAGTAACCACATTCCAGTCGTTTCTGGCCTCTCCATGGCCCAGCGTGAATGCACGACCTTTGGCACCTCCTGTGCCACCATTTCCATTGTTGCCATTGTTGTTATTGTTGTTGTTGTTGTTGTTATTGTGGTGGTTGTTGTTGTTCCCACCATTGTTGTTGTTGCGAAGCTGCGGGCAGTCTTGTTTGAAATGGGCAGTTCTACCGCACTGATAGCATCCCCGGTTATTACCTTGCTGTTGACCCTGGTGCTGATTCTGATTTTGTCGAGACATGATTTCCCCGCGACAATCCTTTGGCGCGTGTCCCGCTTTGCCACATCGTTGGTAGCGATTTCCGGCGCAAGGGCCGTGATGATGGAGGTTAGAACGATTACATTGCGGCTTTCGACCCGCATAGCCGCCTGAGTTCTGGGTGTTGTTGGCAGACTGATTGTTGTGACCCCGATTGTTGTTGAAGTTGTTGGACCACTTCTCGTTTCCTTGTTGTGGCTGGGCTGATGAAGACTGTCGAGCAGGTGAGTCTTCAAATTTTCTTTTGTTGTCAGGGACAATTTCAGTTGCACCCCTAGGTGGCAACTTCCTTTGCTCCACCGCCTTATCGTGAGTTTATGCGCCAGCCTAATCGCTTGATGCTCCGTCGTAGGGTTGCTAGACATTACCATGCCCTGGATCTCAGGGACCACACCCCCAAGGTAAAACTCAAGTCGTTTTTCGATGGTGTTAGCCAAATCGGGACAAAGGAACACCAGATCATGATGTTTTGCCGTGTACGCTTCTATTTCTGACCCGACCATCTTGTGGTTCCATAACGCCTGTTCCAACTGTTGAACTCTGTCCCGCGGACAGTATTCCTCCTTGATTAGGGCCTTAAATTCGGTCCAGGCCATTGCGTTCGCCGCAAGAAGTCCATGCGTTTGGACTTGTGTGTTCCACCAGGTCAATACCCCATCTTCCAACGTTGAGGCAGCATACTTGACCTTATTAGCTTCAAGGCAATTGCACATCTCGAAAACCGATTCAGACTTTTCAATCCAACGGACCAGTCTTATGGGTCCTTCAACTCCCGTGAACTTGCTCGGTTTCGCATCAAGGAAACATCTTGTAGGGGTTAAGACCCCCTCCTGAAGACAGAGGATAGGTAGTCACCGACGAAGTCTACTAGCCCAAATATTAGATTTTCCCATGAAAATTTAATAATGGTTACCTGCTGGTGGGTTTTGAACACCTGCCAGAGCAGCATTCACGTGTTCTTGGATTAAATCTGCCAATTCTTCAGTTGACATGTTCAGATTTCCGTGACGACCGGTTGCCATTTCAGATCTTCGCAAGACAACACAAACACACACCGATAAGTATATATCCAATATACTTATCATATTCCACACTTAATAATCACACAATTTATGTCAACCCGACAATTTAAACAATCAAAAGGAACATTCGATTAAACAAATTGCAATGTCTCACAAAATACCAACCAAACATCTCAGTTTAATTATAAAATTTCAAGTTAAACATAAGTGGAAACAAAAAAACTAAAGGAAACAAAACGGGGATTGGCGAGACTAGTTAGTCTTCTATGTCTCCATCTCCCAAGTCGCTATCATTGCCGTTATCCTCTGCGGCGTTTTCAGCTTCAACAGCTGGGTCCTGTTCCGGCTCTTCTTCCTCCGGATCCTCCTCCGGTCTTCCTCTGGATCCTCCTCTTGGTCTTCCTCTGGATCCTCCTCTTCTTCCTCTACCGGCGCTGGAGGGGCCGGTGCTGGTGCGGGTACTGGGACTGGTGGTGCTTGGTTCTGCTCCAGGTCTTGAATCCTCCAACTGGACTCAAGAACTCTGTCTTCGAGCCAGTCAGCCCTCAGCCGCTCAGCACGAAAGTCCTTAGCTAAAATGTTTCGAACTTTCTTATTCTCATATTGCTCTTCCTCGAGCTCTCCAGTTTTTACCAGTTAGTTGACATATCATCCATCCCTGTGCTTCGATAGTCTCCTGCATTCTCTCTAGCTGTTCCTGTTGTTTCCTTAACACATCTCTAATTAGATCGTCCCCCACTCCTAAAGAGTTGACCGGTTCGACCAGTATTGCGGTGGTCGGACGGGAGGACGACTCCCCTCCTAGAGCGAGTCTTTTCCTAGCAACTGAGCGTGTCTCCACACCACGAGGTGGTGAGGGTTCGACCATGGGTCCCTTCCCCGGCGCCCTTGATTGTCGAGATTTGTCGGATGATGATGATGACATAGCCTGCTGGGTTGGTCTAGTTAGTTACGTGTTACGTATGTACCAAAATACGTATATATATATATATATATATCACATAAACAATTGTAGCATAACACATAACAAGATATCATAGTTCGGTGCCAACTAAGTCTAGTGTCGTGTAACAGCCATAGTTTAGGTCTTTTAATGCAAACCTGGTTCTCTATAGCTAGAGGCTCTGATACCAATCTGTCACACCCTTAATTTCCACTTGAAGCGTTTTGCCGCGAGGCGTGTGATTAAACCAGAATCTCAGACCCTAGCAGTATCGTACGACTCTATATGATTTATTTAAACGTTTTCCAAAAACATTTCTTTAACCGTTCATAGTCATTTTCAAAATATCTTAGTTTCAAAGTTTAGCGGAAGCATTAAAGTAAAGTAACGGGCGCCAACATAAACGCCAAAACAAAAAATCCCAAACATTATTCGTAAATAAGACTCGATAAAAATGTCTTGATCAAATGCAAGTGAGTGCACCTAGCGCTCCTAGCTTCCTGAGAAACATGTAAAGAAACAAGTGTCAACATTAAAGATGAGTGAGTTCACAGGTTTTTATAAGTTCACAAGTTCGGTTTAAAAGTTTGATTTTCCCGTTATCCCTAACCCGGGATAACGACTTAGCTCCATTATTCCTAACCCGGAATAATAATGTTGGTTCGTAATTAAGTTCAATGTTAACATGTAGGTAGCGAGCCTGAAGTTACGCCACATAAGAGTTCACGATCGAAGCTGACTATTGTTGCCTCAGTGTTGCCAGGTCTATCACTGACCATGGCGAAAGTTAGGCCAAATTAATCACCCGTTTACCATTCCCAGTCGGCTAGCGCGACTAGCTCGGGTGGGGCTTGTCTGGCCCAGTAGTACTACCATAATTTCCCCGCTATCTAACCCAATACTAATGATCCGAGAGTTGGTTGAGGACTTCCGTGATAAAGCTACTTAGTGACCATAACATACATTAACATTAACTTAGTTACCGAATAGTTTAAATACGCTAATTTCGCATAACGTAACGAGTTTTAGAGCGTATACATGTTTCTCCCCCTGTTGTTCAAAACCGGATAAAATAGGGGCCGTGAACTCACCTTAAATTGCTCGGTTAGAATAACACAAAAGAAGCAAATGATGGGACTGCTAATCGCATCCTAACATGCCAAACGATTTAAAGTTAGTGTGTGAACACACTGATACAAAACCCTACGCATAACTAATACACAGTGCAGCACACGTAATAACCAATTCGAAACCAAAATCATGCATGAAAAGTATCATCATACAAAATAATGATCAAACCAACTTGTCGTAAACACAGATTAACTCATACAACACTTTGGTACACACTAACGCAAGTTATCATGTTTCGGCTTGTATGCTCATAACTGGGCTGTTTTCGAGGATTTTTATAAAATAGTTACAACGTTCCAAAAATTCCAATTTTTTTACAGAAGATGTCAATTAGACTGTAAAATTTTGTGTAAAATTTTCAAACCCTAAATCCTTACCAATTAATAATCAACATTTATATACAGGCTAGTCAGATTCGTCACTTTCTTACTGTAGTCCACGAGAACAATTAATTAAAAATCATCGTTCATCCAATTAACAAAATTCCATGGGAGATTTCTGAAAATTCCCGTATCCAGTTACTTTACAAATTTTGTGACCTAACCCCCTACAGACAATGAGATCCGACTCGATAAACAACCAGCAAATTCTGCGAAATTTACGCAGCTTCAGCTGCTGCACTAAATGACTACTTAAAAATAGCAAACGACCTCAGAAAAATATGAATCCGATGCCATTAGAAGCGTTTTTCAAAAATACATGTTTTAGGCTTCAGAAAATCCACTTTTCAATAAATAATAATCAGGTTACAGCCAATTGAAGTTGGCTATAAATGTCAATCAGCAAACTGTTTTCGACTTTTATCGCATTAGAACATGTTTAAACGATCATGACGCTTAGTAATAATGATTAACAAAAGGTTGACTTGTCAAATATCATAATATATATCAATATTCATGCAAACCCTAAATATTTATCATGATCTTTATCGCTAAAACGCAGCCTACGATTTTAGTATTCAACATAACATCACAACCGCAAAGATTCACACATTCATCCGAACTAATCATAAATTACCACACTTTTCATACTAATAATCCTACAAACACATAATCATGATCTTTATTACACAAACCCTAGTGTGAATCGCAAAACAATTAAACCCTAACCTTGAAACGATGATGATTAGCGAACCTGGACAAGCTTGGAACCAATCCGGGAGTAGAATTGGACCGTGAGAGTGGGGGCTGTTGTCGACCTCCTTCTATGGATTAGGGTTTTGTGTTTTCTTTTAAACATCCCATGCATGCAAACATTTATATATATAACAAGGGGGAAGGGGGGGCGGCCGCAATAGGGGGGCGGTTTGGGTAAGTGGTTTGGGCCTCAAGTTTGTGTTAATTCCTTGGGCCGCAAGGTTTGTGGGTCGCAAGGGGGTGTGGGTAGCGGATTGGGTTTGCTTGGTCGCGAAGTCGAAACGTTTCACAAGCTTGGTTCGGTTTATAAATAAAAGTTACTAAAATATTATTTGTGACATCGAGTTTATAAAATATTAAATCACAAAGGTCTAAAAACACATAGCACGTAGTTTAGATACAACCCGTCTAATAACACATAGCACGTAATTCAGATACAATTCGTCTAATAACACATAGCACGTGATTCACCCTGTAGATTCACAAAGTTAGCGTAGTTATTGCGAGCATGTAATTTAATTCTCCGAATTAAATCAGCGTAGGAGTGAATAACCGTAAAGTAGCGCGTTGAAGATGCCTGAAAAACCGGGATGTCACATTATCCCCATGTTGAAAGAATTTTCTTCCCGAAAATTGAGTAAATGCGGTTTAGAAAGCAACACACAAAAGCTCAGTTTGTTAGAATGGTACAAGTAAATCCCGGGCTGTCACACATATGTATTTTTAAGACAAAAGATGAGATAAAAGCAAATAGGAAGAATTTGATTATTTGAAGCATGAAGTCATGAATGGTAAAGTATAGACTATAGACTAGGTCAAATCATGGCTATTTTTCCTAATTCACTATAGTTATGGCGCCGATACCAATCTGTCACACCTCAACCAATGGAGAATCATCGGGGCGGATGGAGTAGATTGCTCGAGACTTCATAACACTATTTTTCCGACAAGTATTTAATAAATAATATTTCATTTAATTGCTTGATGGTTCAAGTACATGAATTGGAAAACAAAATACCACAAGTAGTGTATGACTAATCTATAAACATGAATTTAAAGTTTGCGTGTTTCTAGTCCTTCCTACTAAGTTCCATTCGTCATCATCATTGGATTCCTGCAATACGTATTAAAGTATAGTTCAATACAAAAGTATTGGCGAGCATACAAGTTTGAGTAATAGCATAAGTGTAAAAGTTTAAACGAATCCACATGGCATAATAGTTAACTTAAATATCATAAATACTAGCATGCAACAATACATGTCAACCCAAAGTTTACCGCTAGCGTAATATAATCATAGCAATGAATAGACCATTTTGTTTACTTAACATGACCTCACGAATACGGTCGGTGCGTTACTCCTATAGCGCTATACATGTTAAGGGAGTCTTGAAACAAGTTAATGACAAAGCATAGCACATGTAACGCTTCTAGCATATATGAATTCTAGCATAACGTATTAAGAGTGTACGACGGAGTGTTTGTCTCTAAGCATGTTTGTTTTTTTAAGGAATAAGTATTGCACCCAAAAAGAGTTGAAAAGAAAAAAAGGGTCATTCATACTCATGGTTTGCGAAGAAATTACCACTTAGTGGGTTTGACGAGTCTGAGTTGATGGAACACCGAAGTTACAAATTTTGGTTCTTGAACTTTTTGCCTAAAGTTGAAAATCTTGAGATTTAAGAAAGTTTGGAAATGATTTGGAGGTGGTGTAAGTGTTTGGAAGGTGTTAGGGTTGGTATTTATAAGAGGGTTTAGTGGTTGGGGTTTAAATGAAGGTGGAAGGTGATTGGAGGAGAAAGGAGGTGGAAAAGGGTAATATATTTTTGGCTAAAGAAAGGTGGAAAGTGATTGGAGGACAAAGTATGGAAAAAGGTGAATCTAATTGGCTAAAAAATGGTGGAAGGTGATTGAAGGAGAAAGGAGGTGGAAAGAGTGAAATTTAATTGATTAAAGAATGGTAGAAGGTGATTAAAAGATAAAGGAAGTGGAAAAGCTTTTGGTTTTGCTCACTTTTAGTCCCTACACTTTGTAACTAGGTTATTTTATGCCATTTTTTTGTATTTTAACTTGTTTTTAGGTATCCAAAATGTAACTTAAGTCTCAGTTTTGCGTATAAACATGTATTTAAAGATTGATTGCATATATAACACAAATATGAAATGTAACACGTATATGTATAAAAATGAATTCCATTATGATTAACGCCTCAAATTGTTTGATAGAAATTGAAATACGAATGTAAGGTTTCTAAAAATAGAATGTGATATGAACTTTTTTATAATAAGAATACGAAAATGCGAGGCGTTACACAAATTTACTTTAAAGATGACATCTTGGTTCAAACCTGCTAAAGCCAATCTAATCACCTTCATCAAAACATGGCAGTTAAAAGAACAAGGAATCAAACAGGATTCGAGGATGGTTCTATGACTCTTTGAAAGGAAAGTATGTGGTGAAGAGATTTGGAGGTGAAATTCAATACTTTGCAAGAGTAAACGATCTGCAGTCTCTCCTATCTGGGGTTTCAAGAAACTTTCTATGCCTGATATGGTGAATAAAAGGAAAGTTAATGACGCCTACATGGCATAATGGTTAATTCAGCGAGCAGCTAGAGGCCAAATAGACACATTCAATCATTTAAAAGTAAGAAAGAGGGTCTCCAAATCAAAGAAAGAAAAGGTTTTTTTTGGTATATTAAGCCTACATGGCAGAAAGGTTGATTGTGACACGGGTGGCTTTTCCTCCTGAATTCGAAATCTGCCTCACTAACATCAACAAATGGTGGTATGATGAAAAAACTATTGAAGTGTAACAACTCCAAATTTTCGTTGTTAAATTTGTTTTCTTTTATTTCCAATTGTACTCCCAAGATTTCGTTTATAAGAAATTATGTTAATCAATTATGTTAATTTACTGTTATATCATATCTAATCGCTTATTAAACGCATCACTAATTCAATCGCAATCATAAGTAGTTATGCTACTATACGAACCGAGTGTGTTATTGTTTAGTAAACACTTGTGCCATCGCATCGCTTATCTCATCGCATCGTAAAACGCAATTAATTATGTGTAATTATGTTTTTGCATTTTATGTTTGTTTATGTTATGGTTACAATCGCTATCGTAACGCTCTCACATGCATGAATCGCTAAACCGCACTATATATCAACTATAATGCTTAATACAACTATCTAATATGAACCGAATCGCCAAGCGAACTCGTAACGCGAAATAATGAAACAAACTTGGCCACTAGGCCAAGTTCAGCCGAACTTGTATAACACAAGTTCGCCCGAACTTGTCTAAACCTCATAACTCTTCATAAACTACAAGTCCACCCGGACTTGTCTCTAAAACACAAGAAATCATCAAGTTTGCCTGAACTTGATCTATTTCAGCCCATTCTCACCTCCACCTATAAATACTTAGCTCCTCCTTCTCATTTGAACTTGCTGCAAGTTCGCCCAGAGCTCCCCAAAACCGAAACCCTTTGTTTTCTAAGTAAGATTAAACCCGTTTTCAACTACAACAACGTTTTACAACGATTTTGCACAAGGCTTTGCCTTCGTTTTCATCAAATCCCTTCTGTTTACGAAAATCTTCATCTTTTTATGCAAAACTTTTGTTTTTCACTCAGATCTACGCTTAGATCTGAGTAAAACCTTTAAATCATTAATTTTACACAGTATTCGGACTAATGACGTATGTTTCGTTCACTCTGAGGTGGAACGAGGCGTTGTCAAGAAAGATCTCATATCCGGAAGCACAAGGACGAATCGTCACTTTACATAAGCTGGACTACCCGTACGAACCTTTAAGTTCGCCCGGATTAGCCCGAGTTTCTGTAAAATGGCTAAAATCACTCCAAAAGACCTCTCCAGCCTAAGTTTTACTCAGTGGCTTAAGGTTGGAGGGATGGACACTCGATTTCCTCAGCAAATGGCACGAAAACGCACGATTTGGATGCGAAAACAGTCAAGTTTTCTCGGAAGACATCAAGTTCGCTCGAACTTGACACCTAGTTGGTGACCAATTTCGCCCGAACTTGATCAAATGTGATAACAATCATACAAGTTCGACCGAACTTGTACTGATTCCAAGGGATCAAGACAAGTTCGGCCGAACTTGTACACCCTTCATTAAACTACACACAAGTTCGCCCGAACTTGTACTGATTCCAAGGAATGAAGACAAGTTCGCCCGAACTTGTGCTCCCTTTAAGAGTAATGGCACAAGTTCGCCCGAACTTGTACCCCAAGGTACAAGTTTGCCCGAACTTGTCTGTTGTTCTCTCAAACGTTTAACTGTTTCAGCAATTCAGAAGGCTAATGCATTCTGTTCCTTACAGGTTGATCCTGCACTCTCCACAACTCCTCGCAGATCCCGGATCTCTCCCAAAAACGCACCTACAGTGAGTATACTTGCATCCTTTTACGCTTAAACGCACTTTTGGGTGTCACATATGTTCGTATATTAAAACACATCACACAACTCTCAAACGCTTATTCGCAATCCCGCTGAATCACATGACTATACATGAAGTCTGCTGAATTGTATGTATTCCTTGATTGCTTGTACTCCACCCTTAACATGATAGTATACTAGAGGATGACCCGCCACCCGGAGGCCCGGGGTTGTTAAGGCTCGCACTTTTATTTCACATTTATTTTCTCTTTTAGGATGTGGACACTTGTTCGCATGCCTCGATCAATCGCGGTTTGATGGTTTACTTGAATCTAGTAGTTACATAATTCACAACTGTTATGTATGTCATGCGGTGTATGCTAAACGCTTTTATATCCATTATGTACACAAACTTGTCTGCTCACCCTTACTTAATTTTATTGATGTTTTATTTTAACATATGTGGCAGGTTGAGGATATTGCTTTGGACGCTTAGATTAGGTTTTGCTTTAGAAATGCATTGTAATAAATTTAGGGAAAAATCGAATCGGATATTATGTTTAAGAGATTGTTTCGAAGTATATAATGATTGTTTGAGATCATATGAGTTCGATAGTATGGGATGTTGAATGTTGATTATTGTCTTTAAATATTTGTTATGGAATCTCTTGATCAATCTGATTCACCTAGTGCCACGCCCCGATGATTCCGCCATCGGTTGGGGTATGACAGATTGGTATCAGAGCCATAACTGTAGGGAATTAGGTAGAATTGCCATGTTCGACCTAGTCTACAGTCTAAGTACCCAATTTGACCAACCTTTGACTTAAATGCTTAAACTACTCGCTATAAATGCTTAAATATGCCTTTCCTAAGGCTAACACAATATACACACATGGAAACGCTCGTATCGCACAAAACGAGTGATCAAGTCGAGAATAGGTGTGAAAACCGAGAACTCTCGATGAGATCATTCACTCCGCGCAATCTCTATCGCCCGAGACACCTTCGTTGAGTTAGGAGTGATATCCAAATCTCGACGAAAATCTCTAGTGAAACTCCCGATTTGATCGGTGAGTGTAACCACAACTAGGAATGAAGTTGTTAAGTTAGGGGTGATACCCACATCTTAATAACTAGTTTCGCTCCTCGATATTCAATCTCACCAAAGTCTTGATTATTTCGATGACTTGGAGCACGACGTAACTGGAAGGACAAATGTCGTTAACCGTTGTACGGCGAGAGCATTCGTCTATTGGGCCAAATCGTGTGTCCGAACTCAGAGAATTCTTGAACCACTTTGGGTAGTCAATGTCTCAAAACCCAGGACGCTCCCAAATGATTTAAGCCTATTATCCGCATCAGCGGGTTTATTATTATTTATGTGTTTAAATTTTGAGAATTTTCGCTTATTCGATTTCTCGCTTTATTGATTTCTCGTATTATCGATTTCTCGCTTTATCGCTCTTCGCTTTATAAAGTATGCATTACTCGCACAGCTCTCGAAATCTAAAATACTAAATAGTCACCAACCAAATTAAACGCTCATCTCTCTTACACGCATGACCTCACGCGCAGTGTTACCCGCTTATTTCGCTTATATATATTGCTTATATCTCGCTTATATCTCGCATCTCATACGCGCTACGCTGTACTTATAAGATGGTGAATACGTGCAAAGTGTATGCTTACGTGAATTAGGTGACTACGTGCTTACGTGCTTATGTGTTATGTGCTTACATGCCTACGTGTTTGCCTGCCTACGTGTTTACTTGCGTATGTGTTTATGTGATTTTGTGCCTAATAATAATAATAAACTTTTAAACATAAACCTATTATAAACGAATCTCATCCAATCAAATCCTTTACGTAGATGGCATCAATGGGATCTCACACTAGCCGCACCGCTAAGCGCAACAACGCTGACAAACGCATCGCCTCTCTTGTAGCCAAGGAAATGGCTAAGGTATCTCGCAAATCGTTAGCGAAATACATGCGGGCAGCAGCAACTCTTCAGTTGTTTCCAAGAATGATGCTCCAAAATCTTGCTTCAGCTTCAAGCAGTTTAAAGCCTGCGGTCCTGCAGCATTCACCGACGAAGACGGACCAACCAAGTTGTTCCATTGTTTCGATTCGATTGAAGCCACCTTCAGACAAAGCGGATGCCCTGAGAATCTCCGCACTGTTAACGCCACTGGAGTCTTTCAGTAAGGGCACTTGACTGGTGGACCGCCGAGCGCAAAAGGTGCGGTAACGACGAAGCTTACTCTCTCGCGTGGGAAGAACTTAAGGAGTTAATGATCAAAGAGTTCTGCCCACCTCACGAAATCCAGAAGTTGGAAAATGAGTTTTGGGGTATCAAGCAGAATGGTGGTGACAATGCTTGTCTCACCGCTCGCTTCAAGCAGCTCAGCCTTATCTGCCTAGGTCAGGTGGATACTACCGAAAAGGCAATCAAGAAGTATCTCCACGCCTTACCAGATTGCGTAGCCGACTTTGTTCAAGCAGCTCGACCCACTACCATCCAGGAAACTTACCAGATCACCGCTGAGATCAACGACAAACGGGTTCAAGCTGGTTATTTCAAAAACTCGACCAAGAATCTCAGCCAAGCTACCACTGAGCCAAGCATCGATACTGCTCCACCTCAAGTCCCCAAAGGAAGTAACCAGAATCGCAAGAGCAAGGGAAAAAACAGGAACTGCGCAATGATCCCTGCTCCAAGCCCTCAGCCTCGCCAAGCCGCTACTCCAAACACACAGCTGCTAAGCGTGCGTACACAGGACCTCACCCGCTGTGCTCTAAGTGCACATATCATCACTCAGTTGGAGGAAACTGTCGCTTTTGCGCTAACTGTAATATTTATGGTCATTTCACGGTGCATTGCCATACTGGTCCTCGTCAGCAAGCTCCTCCCGCTCTCGCAGCTCCGTCAGCTCCTATCAATGCTGCTCCCGTTAACCAAGCACCGCCAGCGCCAGCAATTCAGGGCCGCGCATTTTACACGTGCGGTGACCCGAATCACTTCAGCAACGCCTGCCCAAATCGTGCCGTCAAACAAGAGCCGCAGCAACAGCAGCCTCAGCAGCAGCAACCACAGGCTGCGCGTGGACGAACCTTTAACCTCAATCATCGCCAGGCTCAAACGACAACAATGTTGTCAATGGTACGTTCCTTGTCAATGGTATTTATGCTTCATGTTTATTTGATACTGTGCCGATAATTGTTTTGTATCGTTATAATTCGAAAAGGTTTTAAAATGTAAACGCTAAACTCCAGAGACGTTCGATGTGGAAGTCGCCACAAGAAAAACCGTTACCGTTAACTCTGTTCTACGTGGTTGTTCTCTCGATCTCAACAACCACATCTTCTCGATCAATCTCATATCTATGCAATTAGGTAGCTTCGATATCATAGTAGGCATGGATTTTCTTCGTGAAAATCATGCTGAAGTTGTATGCTTCGATAAAATGATTCATTTCCCTCTCTCGAATGGTGATCAACTCCATGTCTATGGTGAAACTCCCTTAAAGAAGTTGATTCTTTTATCGTGTAATCGAGCACACAAATGCTTGCGAAAGCAATGTGTTGCTTTTCTAGCCCATATCGTGAACCCGGAGAAAGAAAAGAAAACCTTTAAAGACGTTCCCGTTGTTTGTGAATTTCCTAAGGTCTTTCCCGACGATTTACCCGGTTTACCCCCTACTCGAGATGTTGAATTCCTTATCGATTTAGTTCCCGGTGCTACTCCCGTTGCTAAAGCTCCCTATCGTCTCGCACCATCCGAAATGCGCGAGCTATCTAGCCAACTTCAAGAGCTTCTTGATAAAGGCTTCATACGCCCGAGCACTTCACCATGGGGCGCACCCGTTCTTTTTGTGAAAAAAGAAAGATGGGACGTTCCAAATGTGCATCGATTATCGTGAACTTAACAAGCTTATTATAAAGAACCGCTATCCTCTTCCCCAAATCGACGAATTATTTGATCAGCTTTAAGGTGCTACTTGTTTCTCTAAGATCGATTTACGTTATGGTTATCATCAGTTGCGTGTACTCGAAGAAGATATTCCGAAAACCGCCTTTCGTACTCGTTATGGCCATTTCGAATTCGTGGTCATGCCATTTGGTCTTACCAATGTACCCAGCGGTCTTCATAGATTTAATGAACCGTGTGTAAAGCTTTCTTAGATCGTTTTGTCATTGTGTTTATTGATAACATCCTGATTTACTCGAAGTCGAGAGACGAACACGCGCGTCATCTCTATTAAGTCCTCGAACTTCTCCAAGGTAATCGCATTTATGCTAAGTTCTCTAAATGTGAATTCTTGCTCGAAGAAGTCCAATTTCTCGGCCATATTGTTAATAGTCAAGGAATTCACGTCGACCTTGCAAAGATCAAAGACGTCAAGATTTGGATCACACCGAAGAATGCATCTGAAATCCATTCTTTTCTTGGATTGGCGGGTTACTACCGTCGATTCACCGCCGACTTTTCAAAAAATACCGTTTCGCTTACCGCTTTGACTCATAAAGACAAGCCTTTCGTTTGGGATTCCAAGCAAGAGGAAGCCTTTCAAACTCTCAAGCGTATGCTATGCAACACTCCCATACTCGCCCTTCCTGACGAAAACGATCGACTTCGTTGTTTATTGTGATGCCTCTAATCTTGGTCTTGGCTGTGTCCTTATGCAACGAGACATGGTTATCGCATATGCATCTCCACAACTCAAGATCCACGAGAAAAACTACACAACCCACGAACTCGAACTCGGTGCAGTTGTTTTTGCATTGAAGATATGGCGACATTACCTTTACGGTACCAAGTGTATGGTCTTCACCGACCATAAGAGCTTACAAAATATCTTTAATTAAAAGGAACTGAATATGCGCCAACGCAGATGGGTTGAACTTCTCAACGATTACGATTGGGAGATACGCTACCATCCCGACAAAGCAAACGTCGTAGCCGATGCTCCAAGTCGACGAAGCTATGTGTATAGTGTTCGTGACTCTCAAGCTTTGATTGATCTTGAAATTTTGATTCGCTCCGCCCAGTTTGTTTGTTTTAATGAGACTACCCTGCAAGATGAAATGAGATGTGGTGCCGAAACTCAGCTTATTGTTAAACCCAATGGTATTTATTACTATCTCGATCGCATTTGGATTCCTAGCCGTGATAACCTTCGTGAATTGCTAATAACGGAAGCTCATAAATCTCGATATTCCATTCACCCCGGAGCCGACAAGATGTACCAGGACCTTGTCCTAAGTACTGGTGGCCGGGCATGAAAAGGATATCGCTTTGTACGTCTCAAAGTGCTTAAGTTGTTCGAAAGTTAAAGCCGAACATCAAAAGCCCTCTGGCTTGCTTGAACAACCCAAAATCCTGATGTGGAAGTGGGAGAGTATAGCCATGGACTTCATTACAAAACTTCCTCGCACCTCCTCTGGTCACGATAGCATTTGGGTTATCGTTGATCGTCTTACCAAATCTACGCACTTTATTTGTCACACCCTCAATTTCCACTTGCGGAGTTTTACCGCGAGGCGTGTGATCAAACCAGAATTGAGACACTAGTACGTCGAACGACTCTATATGATTTGATAATACGTTTTCCAAAATCATTTGTTTAACCATTCATTGTAGATTTCATATCGTCTTAGTTAGTTTCCAATGTTTAGCGGAAGCATTAGTTTTTAAGGTTGAGCGGAAGCATAAAAATAAGTAGAGAGACGGGCGCCAACACAAACGCCAAAACTAAAGAAAAACCCAAAACAATGTTTGTAAATGAGACTCGATAAAAGGTGTCTTGATCAATGCAAGTGAATGCACCTAGAGCTCCTAGCGTCCTGAGAAACATGTAAAGAAACAAGTGTCAACATTAAAGAAGAGTGAGTTCACAGGTTTTCATAAATTCGTTTGTTCGGTTATAAGTTTGTTCCCCCGTTATCCCTAACCCGGGATAACGATATAGTTCCATTATTCCTTACCTGGAATAATAACGTTGTTGGTTCCATTATCCCTAACCCGGGATAATACTGTTGATTCGTAATTAAGTTCAATGTTAATATATATGGTAGCTAGCCTAAAGTTATGTCACGTAAGTGTTCGCGATCGAAGCTAAACGTTGTGCCTCCGTGTTGCCAGGCCTATCACTGACCATGGCGAAGTTAGGCCAAATTATTCACCCGTTGACCATACCCGGTCGGCTAGCGCGACTAGCTCGGATGGGGCTTGTCGGGCCCAGTAGTACTACTTATAATTTCCCCGCTATCTAAACCCAATACTAACGATCCGAGAGCTTGTCGAGGACTTGTGTGATATAGCTGCTTAGTGACCATAATGTACATTAACATTAACTTAGTTACCGAATAGTTATGTGACGTTAATTTCGTATAACGTAAAGAGATGGAGTTGTAGAGTGTATACATGTTTCTCCCCATGTTGTTTAAAACCGGATAAAGTTAGGGGCCGTGTAGTTGCTCGGTTAGTGTAAGACAGAAGTTGCAAATGATGGGACCGCTAATTGCGTCCTACAAGTCAATTGATTTCAAGTTAGTGTGTGAACACACCAATACAAATCCTACACATAATTAACTCACAAAGCGGTACACACAATCACAATTCCTAACACTCAAACATGCATGCAAGTATCCTCATATGAACATAGTGATCAAAACAATTTATCATGAACACAATCCAATCCATGCAACACTTTGGTGCACACATTCGCAAGTTATCAAGTTTCAGCTTATATACTCATAATTCGGCTGTTTTCGAGGATTTTGTAAAATAGTTCCAACTTCCAAAAATTCCAATTACTTTACAGAAGGTGACAACTACACTGTAGAATTTTATATAAATTTTTCAAGTCCTAACACTTTACCAATTATTCGTAAATATTAATATGCTAGGCTGCAGTCAGCTTCGTCGCTTTCTGACTGCCGTCCACGGAAGAATTCATTTAAAAATTACCGTTCGTCCAACTAACAAAATTCCAGTGGGAGTTTCCCGGAAATTTCCATATCTAGTTTGCTGTACAAATTTCATGATTCGACTCCCTACAGATTATTAGATCCGACTTGATAAACAACTAACAAATTTTTCAGGATTTCACAGCTTTAGTTACTGAACTTAATTGGCCGCTTAATAAATATCAAACGACTTCAGAAAAATTTGAATCCAGCGCCATTAGAATCGTTTTTCAATACTCTACGTTTTAGACTTCAGAAAGTCCGTTTTTCGATAAATAATAACCAAGTTACAGCCAGTTGAAGTTGGCTGTAACCACCATTCAGCATCCTGATTCAGCACTTTATCACAATCTAACCCGCTTAAACCATCGATACATTGAACATATGCGATCAAGAACAGAATTTCCAATCATATACTATCATATATATCATACCCATGCAAACCCTAATCATAACCTATAGTTTTTATCAAACAAAACGCAGCCTAATGTTTCTAGATTCCGCTAATCATCTTAACCACAACTAGTATAAATAAATCGGCTAACATAACACTACATTCAAACATATAAATCCGAATATGATCTTGCAAACAATGATAAATCCTAACCTTTAATAACAAGATCAATGAGCTGAGACTTGGACAAGAGCCAATTCGGATATGATGAAGGTGATCGCGACCGAGAGCAAGGAGTGAGGAAGACTTGTCGCGACCGAGAGGGATGTAGCAAGGCTGTTTGCGACCGGGATGATGAAGGAAAGGTTGCCGTCGGCTGTTTTCACAACTAGGGTTTGTATGTTTTTGTTTTGTGAAACCAAACTCATGCATGTATGTGTATATATAGCACAAGGGATGAAGGGAAAGGGAAGGGTTTACGGTTTGGGGTGCTCGCGGCCGCAAAGGGGTTCGGGTGGGTTGGTTTGGGTCTAACACTTGGTCCTCAAGTTTGGTTAACTCCTTGAGTCGCAAGGGAATGAGGCCGGCTCGTGTCGCGGTTTCGGTTCGATTCGTCTATATATTTACTATATATATTTCATAACTAAAACAAATCACCAAATCGAAACATCACATAATCACTCACCAACTTATAAATGTTTAACACGTAGTACATAATTCATATGACGAGTACACGAAATTATCGTAATTATTTCGAGCATGCAATTTAAGTCTCCGAACCAAATTAACGTAGGAACGAATAACCGTGAAGTAGTGCGTTTAAGATATCTGAAAAACCGGGATGTCACATTATCGCCATGTTGAAAGAATTTTCGTCCCGAAAATTGAGTAAACGCGGTTTAGAATGCAGCGTACATGTTTAGAGTGCACGCACAAAGATTTAGTTTGTTAACAATGCGCGAAATTACAAGAAATTCCCAAGTGCCATGCACAAAGATTCCCAAGTGCCATGCATAAGGATTTAGTTAACAATGGTACGCGAAATTATGAGAAATTCCCAGGTTGTCACATCATCCCCATGTTGAAATAATTTTCGTCCCGAAAATTTAGTTGCTGGTATCGTTAGTTTGCTGCTCAGCTGCGAAGAGGTGTGGGTATTTGCTTTTCATTTGGTCCTCTCTTTCCCACGTGAACTCCGGTCCACGCTTAGAGTCCCAACGAACCTTAAAGATCGGAATCTTGCTGTGCCTTCGAGTCTTGATCTCACGATCCATGATCTCGATAGGTTGTTCCACAAAGTGCAGTTGTTCATCCACTTGAATCACATCCAATGGAATGACTAGAATTTCATCTGATAGACACTTCTTCAGATTTGACACGTGAAAAACGTTGTGAACTCCACTGAGTTCGGCAGGAAGGTCTAATTGATAAGCTACGGGTCCAATATGTTTCAAGATCACAAACGGACCTACGTACCGTGGGTTTAGTTTGCCTCGTTTTCCAAAGCGGATTACACCCTTCCAGGGTGACACCTTCAGTAGGACGCGGTCGCCTACTTGAAATTCGAGCGGTTTGCGTCGTTGATCAGCGTAGCTTTTCTGTCGATCTCGTGCCGCCGCCATGCGGTTTCTGATTTGTACAACCTTTCAGTACCCTCAAGTATCAACTCAAGGCCTGTGAGTTGACTGTCTCCGACTTCTCCCAACAGACGGTGATCTACATTTACGACCGTATAATGCCTCAAACGGTGCTGCCGATATACTCGTATGGTAACTGTTGTTATACGAGAATTCCACTAAAGGCAGGTGGATTTCCCAACTATTTCCGAAGTCTACTACGCATGCCTAAGCATGTCTTCCAAGGTCTGTATGGTCCTTTCGCTTTGACCATCAGTCTGAGGGTGATAAGTTGTGCTCATATCTAAGCGTGTGCCCAACGCTTTCTGAAGTGACTGCCAAAAGCTGGACGTGAAGCGAGCATCTCTGTCTGAGATGATGGACGTTGACACTCCGTGCCGAGAAACTACTTCCTTAATGTAGATGCGAGTCAACTTCTCCATCTTATCTGTTTCTTTAATAGCTAGGAAGTGTGCGGACTTAGTTAACGATCCACGATTACCCAGATGGTATCGTAACCACCCAAAGTTCGCGGGAGTTTAGTGATGAAGTCCATCGAGATCTGATCCCATTTCCACACTGGGATCTCAGGTTGTTGGAGTAGTCCCGATGGCTTTTGATACTCTACCTTGACTTTTGCACAAGTCAAACACTTACTCACGTAGGTGGCTATATCAGCTTTCATGTTGGGCCACCAATACGAGCTTTAAGGTCTTGATACATCTTATCCGAACCAGGATGGACAGAGTATCGGGATTTGTGAGCTTCGTCCATGACTAGCTCTCTGAGGTTTCCGTAGAGAGGTACCCATATGCGATTCATGAAATACCGGGCTCCATTGGGTTTTACTTCCCAATCGCGTTCCATTTTTCCCACCGATTCGGCCTTGATGTTTTCTTCCTTAACTGCTTCTAACTGCGCGTCGCGTATCTGTTCGGGTAACCCCGAATGAATGGTGAGCTGTAATGCTCGTACCCGATGAGGTTTCAAGTATTCCTTCCTACTGAGGGCATCAGCTACCACGTTAGCTTTACCCGGGTGATACCGAATGGCACATTCATAATCGTTCAAGAGTTCGACCCAGCGACGCTATCGCATGTTCAACTCCTTCTGATCAAAGATGTGTTGGAGGCTCTTGTGGTCTGTAAAGATTGTGCACTTCGTTCCATAGAGGTAGTGTCTCCAAATCTTAAGTGCAAACACTACTGCTCCCAATTCCAGGTCATGTGTTATGTAGTTTTTCTCGTGAACCTTCAATTGTCGGGATGCATACGCGATGACCTTATCGCGTTGCATGAGTACGCATCCCAACCCCTGAATGGAAGCATCACAATATACTACAAAGTCATCTGTCCCTTCCGGCAATGACAGAATGGGTGCACTGCAAAGTTTCTGTTTCAGCAATTGAAATGCTGCTTCCTGCTTGTCACCCCAAGCATACTTGATACCTTTCTGGGTGAGGGTAGTAAGCGGTTGCGCGATCTTTGAAAATCCCTCGATGAAACGTCTGTAGTAACCAGCCAAACCCAAAAATTGACGGATCTCCGTCGGTGTCCTGGGTGCTTCCCAGTTTTTGATAGCTTCAATCTTGGCAGGGTCGACGTGGATACCCTTTTCATTTACGATAGCCCGAGGAACTGAACTTCCCGAATCCAGAAATCACACTTTGAAAGCTTGGCATATAGTTTCTCCTGTTGAAGTAATCCCAGCAGTAATCGTAGATGTTCAGCATGTTCTTCTTCACCTTTAGAGTAGATGAGTATGTCATCGATGAACACAATGACAAACTTGTCGAGGTATGGTTTACACACACGGTTCATGAGGTCCATGAACACCGCGGGTGCGTTGGTGAGACCGAAGGGCATGACCAAGAACTCATAATGGCCATACCGAGTACGAAATGCCGTCTTAGCGATATCCTCCTCCCTGACGCGTAGCTGGTGGTAACCGGACCGTAGATCAATCTTGGAGTAGTAGCTTGACCCTTGAAGTTGGTCGAAGAGATCGTCGATGCGAGGTAACAGGTATCGGTTCTTGACAGATTACTTGTTGAGTTCCCTGTAGTCGATGCACATGCGGAAGGTCCCGTCCTTCTTCTTGACAAAAAGGACTGGAGCTCCCCATGGCGAAGCGCTTGGTCGGATAAATCCCTTTTCTAATAGCTCCTGAAGTTGGTAGACAGCTCCTGCAGCTCGGCTGGAGCTAGGCGTTATGGGGCCTTGGCGATAGGAGTTGCATGGTTCGCCAATTCAATTTCAAACTCCAATTGTCGATGGGGTGGGAGACCAGGTAACTCCTCTGGGAATACATCAGAAAAATCAAGGACGACGGGGATGTCTTCTATAGTTTCTCGTCCTTAGGCTGTTTGGTAACTAGTGCGAGTAAAGCGAAAGAGTTTCTTCCTCCGAAGATACTTCTGCGCTTGCATGTAAGAGATGATGTTTGTGACGGCGCCTGCCTTCTCGCCTTGCACCGTCAAGATTTCGTCGTTAGTGAGCGGAATACGGATAGATTTTTCGAAACAGAGAACTTCAGCTCGGACGTCGATAGCCAGTCCATTACGACTACCACGTCAAAACTTCCTAGGGTAGTTGTCATCAGATCAATGGTAAAGGTGTGACCCGCGAGTTTGAGTTGACAGCCGGATACTATATGGGTCACGTCTACAGATTTACCATCGGCTAGTTCTATGATATAAGGGGTCTCTAAGGGTTTAGGCGTGAGATTTAGGTTCTTCCTAAAAGACTCCGATATAAAACTCCTATCCGTACCCGTATCAAAAAGCACAGTAGCAAAATGTTCATTAAGGGGAGACTTACCGGTGACCACGCTCGAGTCGTTTCTGGCCTCTCCACGGCCCAACGTAAATGCGCGACCTTTGGCACCAACTGTGCCACCATTTCCATTATTGTTGTTGTTATTGTTGTTGTGGTTATTGTGGTTATGGTTGTTCCCACCATTGTTGTTGTTGTTACGCAGCTGTGGGCAGTCCTTTTGAGTGGGCATGCTACCACACTGATAGCATCCCCGGTTAACACCCTGTTGCTGACCCTGTGGTTGATTTTGGTTTTGTCGGGACATGATTTCCCCGCGACAATTTCCTTTGCCCATGTCCCACTTTGCCACATCGTTGGCAGCGATTCCCGGCACAAGGGCCGTGATGATGAAGGTTACAACGATTGCACTGCGGCTTTCGACCTACATAGCCGCTTGCGTTCTGGTTGTTGTTGGCGGGCTGATTTTGGTGACCCCGGTGGTTTTTGTAATTATTGAACCATTTCTGGTTCCCCTGTTGTGGCTGGGATGACGAAGACTGTCGAACAGACGAGTCTTCAAACTTTCTTTTATTATCAGGGGCAACTTCAGTTGTACCCCGAGTTGGCAACTTCTTTTGTTCCACCGCCTTATCGGTGAGTTTGTGCGCCAACCTGATTGCTTGATGCTCAGTTGCAGGGTTGCTAGCCATTACCATACCCTGAATCTCAGGGACCAGACCCCCAAGGTAGAACTCGAGTCGTTTCTCAACAGTGTTGGCTAGATCGGGACATAGAAATAACAAATCATGATGTTTTGTTGTGTATGCTTCGATTTCAGATCCCACCATCTTGTGGTTCCATAATGTTTGCTCCAACTGTTGAACTCTGTCTCGCGGACAGTACTCTTCTTTGATTAGGGCCTTAAACTCGGCCCAGGCCATTGCATTTGCAGCAATAAGTCCACGCGTTTGGACTTGTGCATTCCACCAAGTTAGTGCCCCATCTTCCAATGTTGAGGCTGCATACTTGACCTTGTTGGCCTCCAGACAGTTGCACATTTCAAATACTGATTCAGATTTTTCGATCTAGCGGACCAGTCCTATGGGTCCTTCTGCCCCCGAGAATTTGCTTGGCTTCGCGTCGAGGAACATCTTGTAGGGGTTAAGACCCCTCCTGCTGACAGAGGACAGGTAGTCAGCAAGGAATTCTACTAGCCCAACTATTAGATTTTCCCATGAAAATTTAATAATGGTTACCTGCCGGTTGGTTCTGAACACCCGCTAGAGCTGCATTCACGTGCTCTTGGATCATTGCAGCTAATTCTTCTGGCGTCATGTTAAGGTTTCCGCGACGTCCAGTTGCCATTTAGATCTTCGTAAGACAACATAAACACACCGATAAGTCTATATATCCAATATAGTTATCCTATTCCGTACTTAAATAATTCTTCAAGTTATGTCAACTTAAATAAATTAAATAGTCAAAAGAAATACTTGATTAAATAAAGTTTCAACGTCTTACAAAGTGCCAACCAAACATATCAGTTTACTATAAAGTTTCAAGTTTAAACACAAGTGGGAAAATAAATAGACTGAAGGAAAGTAAATAAAATAAGCAAGACGTGTCAGTCTTCTACGCCTCCATCCCCGAAATCACTATCGTTGCCGTCATCCTGCGCGGCATTCCCAACTTCTACAGCTGGGTCTTCCTCCGGATCCTCCTCTGGGTCCTCCTCTGGATCCTCTTCTGGATCCTCCTCTGGGTCCTCCTCTGGATCCTCTTCCGGATCCTCCTCTACCGTCACTGGAGGGGCCGGTGCTGGTGCAGGTACCGGTACAGGTGCCTGATTCTGTTCTAGTTCTTGAATTCTCCAGCTAGACTCAAGAACTCTGTCTTCTAGCCAGTTAGCCCTTAGCTGCTCAGCACGAAGGTCTCTGGCTAAAGTGTTACGAGCTATCCTACTCGTATGTTGCTCTTCCTCGAGCGATCCAGTTTTACCTGTCAATTGTCGTATCATCCATCCCTGTGCTAGGATGGTTTCGTGCATTCTTTCTAATTGTTCTTGTTGTTTCCGTATCATATCTCTAAGTAGGTCGTTTCTTACTTCTACCGAGTTAACCGGTTCGATCGGCACAGCGATGGTCGGGCGTGAGGACGACTCCTCCCCTAGAGCGAGCCTTTTTCTCGCAGCTGAGCGTGTCTCCACGCCATAAGATGGTAAGGGTTCCACCATAGGTGCCTTTCCTGGCGCCCTTGGTTGCGAAAGTTTGTCGGATGATGATGATGATGATGACATTGCCTGTTAGGTTGTGTAGTTAGTTACGAGTTGTATTCATTTCTTATTATGCATTCATATTCTACATAACACAGTTGTGGTACATCACATAATAAGATATAATCAGTTCGGTGCGAAACTACGTCTAGTGTCATGTAATCAGCTATAGTTTAGGTCTACTTTTAATGCAAACCTGGTTCTCTATAGCTAGAGGCTCTGATACCAATCTGTCACACCCTCAATTTCCACTTGCGGAGTTTTACCGCGAGGCGTGTGATCAAACCAGAATCTGAGACACTAGTACGTCGAACGACTCTATATGATTTGATAATACGTTTTCCAAAATCATTTGTTTAACCATTCATTGTAGATTTCATATCGTCTTAGTTAGTTTCCAATGTTTAGCGGAAGCATTAGTTTTTAAGGTTGAGCGGAAGCATAAAAATAAGTAGAGAGACGGGCGCCAACACAAACGCCAAAACTAAAGAAAAACCCAAAACAATGTTTGTAAATGAGACTCGATAAAAGGTGTCTTGATCAATGCAAGTGAGTGCACCTAGAGCTCCTAGCGTCCTGAGAAACATGTAAAGAAACAAGTGTCAACATTAAATAAGAGTGAGTTCACAGGTTTTCATAAATTCGTTTGTTCGGTTATAAGTTTGTTTCCCCCGTTATCCCTAACCCGGGATAACGATATAGTTCCATTATTCCTTACCTGGAATAATAACGTTGTTGGTTCCATTATCCCTAACCCGGGATAATACTGTTGATTCGTAATTAAGTTCAATGTTAATATATATAGGTAGCTAGCCTAAAGTTATGTCACGTAAGTGTTCGCGATCGAAGCTGACTGTTGTGCCTCCGTGTTGCCAGACCTATCACTGACCATGGCGAAGTTAGGCCAAATTATTCACCCGTTGACCATACCCGGTCGGCTAGCGCGACTAGCTCGATGGGGCTTGTCGGGCCCAGTAGAACTACTTATAATTTCCCCGCTATCTAAACCCAATACTAACGATCCGAGAGATTGTCGAGGACTTGTGTGATATAGCTGCTTAGTGACCATAACGTACATTAACATTAACTCAGTTACCGAATAGTTATGTGACGTTAATTTCGTATAACGTAAAGAGATGGAGTTGTAGAGTGTATACATGTTTCTCCCCCTGTTGTTTAAAACCGGATAAAGTTAGGGGGCCTTGTAGTTGCTCGGTTAGTGTAAGACAGAAGTTGCAAATGATGGGACCGCTAATTGCGTCCTACAAGTCAATTGATTTTCAAGTTAGTGTGTGAACACACCAATACAAATCCTACACATAATTAACGCACAAAGCGGTACACACAATCACAATTCCTAACACTCAAACATGCATGCAAGTATCCTCATATGAACATAGTGATCAAAACAATTTATCATGAACACAATCCAATCCATGCAACACTTTGGTGCACACATTCGCAAGTTATCAAGTTTCAGCTTATATACTCATAATTCGGCTGTTTTCGAGGATTTTTATAAAATTTCCAACGTTCCAAAAATTCCAATTATTTTATAGAAGGTGAAAACTACACTGTAGAATTTATATAAATTTTTCAAGTCCTAACACTTTATCCAATTATTCGTAAATATTAATATGCTAGGCTGCAGTCAGATTCGTCGCTTTCTGACTGCAGTCCACGAAGAATTCATTTAAAAATCACCGTTCGTCCAACTAACAAAATTCCAGTGGGATTTCCGGAAATTTCCATATCTAGTTGCTGTACAAATTTCATGATTCGACTCCCTACAGATTATTAGATCCGACTTGATAAACAACTAACAAATTTTTCATGATTTTCACAGCTTTAGTTACTGAACTTAATTGGCCGCTTAAAAATATCAAACGACTTCATAAAAATATGAATCAGCGCCATTAGATCGTTTTTCAAAACTCTACGTTTTAGACTTCAGAAAATCCGTTTTTCGATAAATAATAACCAAGTTACAGCCAGTTGAAGTTGGCTGTAACCACCATTCAGCATCCTGATTCAGCACTTTATCACAATCTAACCCGCTTAAACCATCGATACATTGAACATATGCGATCAAGAACAGAATTTCCAATCATATACTATCAGATATATCATACCCATGCAAACCCTAATCATAACCTATAGTTTTTATCAAACAAAACGCAGCCTAATGTTTGTAGATTCCGCTAATCATCTTAACCACAACTAGTATAATAAATCGGCTGACATAACACTACATTCAAACATATAAATCCGAATATGATCTTGCAAACAATGATAAATCCTAACCTTTAATAACAAGATCAATGAGCCGAGACTTGGACAAGAGCCGATTCGGATATGATGAAGGTGATCGCGACCGAGAGCAAGGAGTGAGGAAGACTTGTCGCGACCGAGAGGGATGTAGCAAGGCTGTTTGCGACCGGGATGATGAAGGAAAGGCTGCCGTCGGCTGTTTTCACAACTAGGGTTTGTATGTTTTTGTTTTGTGAAACCAAACTCATGCATGTATGTGTATATATAGGCAAAGGGATGAAGGGAAAGGGAAGGGTTTACGGTTTGGGGTGCTCGCGGCCGCAAAGGGTTCGGGTGGGTTGGTTTGGGTCTAACACTTGTCCTCAAGTTTGGTTAACTCCTTGAGTCGCAAGGGAATGAGGCCGGTCGTGTCGCGGTTCGGTTCGATTCGTCTATATATTTACTATATATATTTCATAACTAAAACAAATCACGAAATCGAAACATCACATAATCACTCACCAACTTTAAACGTTTAACACGTAGTACGTAATTCATTTGACGAGTACACGAAATTATCGTAATTATTTCGAGCGTGCAATTTAAGTCTCCGACCCAAATTAACGTAGGAACGAATAACCGTGAAGTAGTGCGTTTAAGATATCTGAAAAACCGGGATGTACATTATTGCCATACGAGAAGACTTTAAGGCAGAACGATTAGCACGGATATATACCAACGAAGTCATATGTCGACACGGGACGCGTCGTGACATCATCTCTGACCGCGACGGTCGCTTTACCTCACGTCTCTGGGAGACTTTTCAATCCGCTCTCGGTACTACTTTTCAATCTCAGTACCGATTTTCACCCTCAAACCGAAGGTCAGACTGAGCGCATGATCCGCACCCTCGAAGACATACTTTGTATGTGCATCATAGATTTTGGTGTCAATTGGGATACACATTTACCTTTAATTGAATTCTCGTACAATAATAGTTATCATACCAGCATTCAAATGGCTCTTTTGAGGCACTATATGGAAGAGAATGTCGATCGCCTATTGCATGGCATGAGATCAGAGAAGCTCAAATCACCGTCCCGATTTAATTCATGAAACGACCGACAAGATCCTCCAGATCAAAGACAATCCCTAGAAAGCTCGGAGTCGTCAAAAGAATACGCTGATAATCGCCGCAAGCCCCTACATTCAAAGTGGGAGATCACATTCTCCTAAAGGTTGCACCTTGGAAGGGAGTGATCCGCTTCGGAAGAAAGGAAAGCTAGCGCCACGATACGTTGGTCCCTTTAAGATTCTGGAAAGAATTGGCAAAGTGGCCTGCCGACTCGAATTACCGGAGATACTTAGCAACGTTCATCGACTTTCCACGTGTCAAACCTCAAGAAATGCCTAGCCGAAGAGAATCTCCATGTACCTCTTGAAGATCTGCAAATCAATGAGATTCTTCATTTCATGGAAAAGCCTATCAAGATCATGGACCGAGAAACCAAGAAACTACGGCACTCTCGCATCCCCATCGTAAAGGTCCAATGAGAAGGCAATCGCGGCGCAGAGTTCACTTGGGAATTGGAAAGTGTCATGAAGGCTAAATACCCGCACCTCTTTGTTACGGCCACTACTTAAATTTCGGGACGAAATTTCCTAAAGTAGGGGAGATTGTAACAACTCCAAATTTTCGTTGTTAAATTTGTTTTCTTTTATTTCCAATTGTACTCCTGAGATTTCGTTTATAAGAAAGTTATGTTAATCAATTATGTTAACTTTACTGTTATATCACATCTAATCGCTTATTAAACGCATCACTAATTCAATCGCAATCACAAGTAGTTATGCTACTATACGAGCTGAGTGTGTTATTGTTTAGTAAACACTTGTGCCATCGCATCGCTTATCTCATCGGATCGCAAAACGCAGTTAATTATGTGTAATTATGTTTTATGCGTGTTATGTTTGTTTATGTTATGGTTACAATAGCTGTCGCAACGCTCTCACACACACGAATCGCTAAATTGCACTATATATCAATTATAACACTTAATACAACTATCTAATACGAACCCAATCGCCAAGCAAACTCGTAACGCGAAATAATCAAACAAAAATTGGCCACTAGGTCAAGTTCGGCCGAACTTGTATAACACCCCAACCGATGGCGGAATCATCGGGGTAGTGGCCCTAGGCGAAAAGATTGTCTCACGAGAAATTTCCCTTTTAACGTTTAATATCCCATACTATTAAACAATACGTCATCCACAATGTCACGAACTACATGATTTTCTCATAAAACAATAAGGTTCGATTTTCCTTAGATTTATTACATGAAGTTCTAAACCGAAACAAACTAACAAAAACTAAGCTAAGCATAATCCCATGCATCCAATGCTAATCTCTAACCTGCAAAATACGTCAAAATAAGGTCAATACATGAAATGTAAAGGTAAGCATAGAGGTTTCGTGTAATAGCATAGTAGTTAAAGCGTTCGCGCAATATCGCATGCATAAACATGATTCATGAAGCATACTACAATCAAGATAATATCACACATTCAATTTCGTGAGAAGGCTGGCGCGTCCATCCTAGCTAGACCCCGTCGGGTGTTAGCCACACTATATACCATACTCGCTAAGGAGAAATCAAAGGATATACCTAGCACGTAGTCAAGCAATCATGTGTAGTCACGTGTACGGATATTCGCGTTTTGATAAACAGTTGAGTTGTGTTGTGTATTTTATAGAGAGACGTATGTTACACCCAAAATGTGCGTTTAAGCTAAAAGGGTTCAAGTATACTTACTGTGGGTGCGTTTTAGGTGAGATGGGGATCTGAGAAGAGTTGCGGAGAGCGCCGGATAGCCTGTAAAAGAACAGGAGTGCATCAGTCTTCTCGTTTGCTGAAACGGTTAAGTTTGGGTTCAGCAGTAGAAAGTTCGGCCGAACTTGTATGTATACATACAAGTTCGAGCGAACTTGTTAAAGTTTTGGTGAGGTTGAGTTAAGTTCGGTCGAACTTGTAAGTTTCTCAGAGAAACTTGACAAGTTCGGGCGAACTTGTGGGTAATATCAATAGGTAAGACAAGTTTGGCCGAACTTGTGAAGTTTCCTGAGAAACTTGACAAGTTCGAGCGAACTTGGGGTTTTCTGAAGAAATAAAGTGAGCATTTTCACTCAAGTTCGGCCGAATTGGCCCCTTGAGGGCAAGTTCGAGCGAACTTTACTATTGTGCTATCAAAAATCAGTGTAATCCCGAGCGAACTTGATGTTTTCGGGTCCAAAATCTTGCGTTTTCGCGTCGTTTGTTGTGGAAATCGAGTGCCCATCCCTCCAACCTTAAGCCACTGAGTAAAACTTAGGCTGGAGAGGTCTTTTGGAGCGAACTTAGCCATTTTAGAAACTCGGGCTAATCCGGGCGAACTTGATGGTTCGTATGGGTTAGTCCAGTTTATGTAAAGTGATGATTTCGTCCTTGTGCTTCTGGATCTGAGATCTAGCTTCGACAACGCCTCATTCCACAGAAAAGTGAACGAAACATACGTCATTAGTCGAAAATGGTGTAAAAATCAAGGATTGAAAGGTTTTGCTCAGATCTAGTATAGATTTGAGTGAAAACAGAAATTTTTATGCAAAAAGATGAAGATTTTCGTAAACAGAAGAGATTTGATGAAAACGAAGGAAATGTCTTGTGCAAAATCGTTATAAAACGTTGTTGAACATCATTGTTGTTGAAATCGGGTTGATTCTTACTTAGAAAACAAAAGGTTTCGGTTTGAGAGCTCTGGGCGAACTTGCAGCAAGTTCAAATGAGAGATTGGGGTTGAGTATTTATAGGTGAAGGCAAGAAGCAGAGCTGGTGGAGTCAAGGTCGCTCGAACTTGCAGATAATTGATAATCATGCAAGTTCGCGCGAACTTGTATGAATTTCAGTGAGTCAGGGCTAAGTTCGGCCGAACTTGCATGTTTACACGCAAGTTCGCGCGAACTTGAAGTGAAATGAGGGTTCTAGGTGGCTAGTCAAGTCCGGCCGAACTTGGCATCACCAAAGTTTGAGCGAACTTGCCTGAAAACCCAAGAATTCCTTGTTTTTTGTTCGTTTATCGATTGTTCATCGATGTAATTGAGTTATAAGGTAACGTTAGGCGATTAAGCGATACATTAAGCGTTATATTTGATATAATGGTGCGATTTAGCAATTCGAGCGTGCGAGAGCGATGCGATAGCGAGTGAAACCGTAATAAAAAAACACACATAACACATAAGTAACATAAAACCACGTAATTAACTGCGTTTTGTCGATGCGATGAGATAAGCGATGCGATTAAATAAGCGATTAGATGCGATATAACATACATAATTGTAATTTAATTAACATAAACTTTTCTTATAAACGAATCTCAAATGGAAACAATTGGAATGAACAAAATAACAACGAAATTTAGAGTTGTTACAATCTCCCCTACTTTATGAAATTTCGTCCCGAAATTTAAGTAGTGGCCGTAACAAAAAGGTGCGAGTACTTGGCCTTCATGTCACTTTCCAATTCCCCACGTGAACTCTGCGCCGCGTTTGCCTTCCCATCTTACCTTCACGATAGGGATGAGAGAGCGCCGTAGTTTATTGGTTTCTCGGTCCATGATCTCGACAGGCTTTTCCACGAAATGGAGAGTCTCGTTGATTTGCAGATCTTTGAGAGGTACATGGAGATTCTCTTCAGCTAGGCATTTCTTGAGGTTTGACACGTGGAAAGTCGGATGAACGTTATTAAGTTCTGCCGGTAGTTCGAGATGATAGGCTACTTTACCGATCCTTTCCAGAATCTTAAAGGGACCAACGTATCGTGGCACTAGCTTTCCTTTCTTTCCGAAGCGGATCACTCCCTTCCAAGGTGCAACCTTTAGGAGAACGTGATCTCCCACTTCGAACTGCAGGGGCTTGCGGTGTTTATCGGCATAACTCTTTTGACGACTCTAAGCTTTCAAGAGGTTGTCTCTGATATGGAGGATCTTGTCTGTCGTTTCTTGAATTAGCTCGGGACCGGTGATTTGTGCTTCTCCGATCTCCTGCCATGCAATAGGCGATTGACATTTTCTTCCATACAGTGCCTCAAAAGGAGCCATTTGAATGCTGGTATGATAACTATTATTGCACGAGAATTCAATTAAAGGTAAATTCTATCCCAATTTCCACCGAAATCTATGATACACACACGAAGCATGTCTTCGAGGGTGCGGATCGTGCGCTCAGTCTAACTGTCGGTTTGAGGGTGAAAACGGTACTGAGATTGAGAGTAGTACCGAGAGCAGATTGAAAAGTCTCCCAGAGACGCGAAGTAAAGCGACCGTCTCGGTCAGAGATGATGTCACGAGGTGTCCCGTGTCCACAAATGACTTTGTCGGTATAGATTCGGGCTAACCGTTCTACCTTAAAGTCTTCTCGTATAGCAATAAAGTGTGCGGACTTGGTAAGGCGATCAACGATAACCGAAATGCTATCGTGACCAGAGGAAGTGCGGGGAGTTTCGTAATAAAGTCCATAGCTATATTCTTCCATTTCCACATCAGGATTTCGGGTTGTTTGAGCAAGCCAGATGGCCTCTGATGCTCGGCTTTAACCTTCGAGCAGGTTAAGCACTTTGAAACTACACGGTGATATCCTTTTTCATGCCCGGCCACCAATACTTAGGATGAAGGTCCTGGTACATTTTGTCGGCTCCGGGGTGAATTAATATCGAGATTTATGAGCTTCGGTCATTAGCAGTTCACGAAGATTGTCACGGCTGGGAATCCAAATGCGATCGAGACAATAATAGATACCGTTTGGTTTAACAACGAGTTGAGTTTCGGCACCAGACTTCATTTCTTCCTCCAAAGTATTCTCGTTAAAGCAGGTGAATTGAGCGGAGCAAATCATGATTTCGAGATCATTCAAAGCTTGAGAGTCACGAATACTATACAAATAGCTTGTCGACTTAGAGCATCGGCTACGACGTTTGCTTTGCCAGGATGGTAGCGTATCTCGCAATCGTAATCGTTTAGAAGTTCAACCCATCGGCGTTGGCGCATATTCAGTTCCTTTCGGTTGAAGATATGTGGTAAGCTCTTATGGTCGGTGAAGACCATACACTTAGTACCGTAAAGGTAGTGTCGCCATATCTTCAATGCAAAAACAACTCCACCGAGTTCGAGATCGTGGGTTGTGTTGTTTTTCTCGTGGATCTTGAGTTATCGAGACGCATATGCGATAACCTTGTCTCGTTGCATGAGAACACAACCAAGACCAAGGTTTGACGCATCGCAGAAAACAACGAAATCGTCGTTTCCTCGGGTAAAGCGAGGACAGGAGCGTTGCATAGCATACGATTGAGCGTTTGAAAAGCTTCCTCTTGTTGGGAATCCAAACAAAAGGTTTGTCTTTATGAGTTAAAGCGGTAAGCGGAACGGTGATTTTCGAGAAGTCGGCGATGAAGCGACGGTAGTAACCCGCCAATCCAAGAAATGAACGGATTTCGGATGCATTCTTTGGTGTAATCCAACTCTTGATAGCTTCAATCTTTGTAGGGTCGACGTGAATTCCTAGATTATTAACCATGTGGCCGAGAAATTGGACTTCTTCGAGCCAGAATTCACATTTAGAAACTTAGCATAAAGGCGTTTCCTTGAAGAAGTTCGAGGACTAAACGGAGATGGCGTGCATGTTCGGCTCTCGACTTCGAGTAATAAGGATGTCATTGCTAAACACAATGACGAAACGATCTAAGAAAGCTTTACACACATGGTTCATCAAATCCAAGAAGACGCGGGTGC
This sequence comes from Scalesia atractyloides, assembly GCA_947069175.1. Classification (NCBI taxonomy): domain Eukaryota; kingdom Viridiplantae; phylum Streptophyta; class Magnoliopsida; order Asterales; family Asteraceae; genus Scalesia; species Scalesia atractyloides. Next base: position 71,784,139 of record CAMTDV010000014.1, read on the forward strand.
ATTGGTAAGACCAAAAGGCATGACCACGAATTCAAAATGGCCATAGCGAGTACGATATGCGGTTTTCGGAATATCTTCTTCCAACACGCGTAACTTATGATAGCTGGAACGAAGATCGATCTTAGAGAAGCAAGTAGCACCTTGAAGCTGATCAAATAAGTCGTCGATACGAGGAAGATGGTAGCGATTCTTTATCGTGAGTTTGTTAAGTTCACGATAATCGATGCACATTCGGAACGTCCCATCATTCTTTTTCACAAAAAGAACGGGTGCGCCCCATGGCGAAGTGCTCGGGCGTATGAAACCTTTATCAAGAAGCTCTTGAAGTTGGCTTGATAGCTCGCGCATTTCGGATGGTGCAAGACGATCAGGAGCTTTAGCAACTGGAGTAGCACCGGGAACTAAATCGATACGGAATTCAACATCACGAGTAGGGGGTAAACCGGGTAAATCGTCGGGAAAGACTTTGGGAAATTCACATACGACAGGAACGTCTTTAAAAGTCTTCTTTTCTTTCTCCAGGTTTACGATATGGGCGAGGAAAGCAACAGATTGCTTTCGCAAACATTTGTGTGCTCGAGTACATGACAAAAGCATCAACTTCTTTGAGGGAGTTTCACCGTAGACATGAAGTTGATCACCGTTAGGGAGAGGGAAGTGAATCATTTAATCGAAGCATACTACTTCAGCATGGTTTTCACGAAGAAAATCCATACCGACTATGATATCGAAGCTGCCTAACTGCATAGGTATGAGATTGATCGAGAAGACATGGTTGTTGAGGTCGAGAGAACAACCACGTAGGACGGAGGTGACGGTGACGGATTTTCCGGTGGCGACTTCCACATCGAAAGTCTTTGGGAGTTTAGCGCGCTTACATTTTAAAACCTTTTCGAATTCTAACGATACAAAACAATTATCGGCACCAGTATCAAATAAACATGAAGCATAAATACCATTAACGAGGAACGTACCATTGACAACATTGTTGTCATTCTGGGCCTGGCGGTGATTCAGGTTGAAAGCTCTTCCACGCGCAGCCTGAGGTAGTTGTTGCTGAGGCTATGGCTGTGCTGGCTACTGCTATTTTTGAGGTTCTTGCTGGACGGTACGGTTTGGGCAGGCATTGGCAAATTGGTTCGGATCACCACACACGTTCTTTTGGAGCTGCTGGTTGTTTAGGGGAGTACGCTGAGGAGCTGGCAGTGCTGGCGCATGAGGAGCTTGAGGAGCAGCTTGGCGAGGGCTGGTACGGCAACTAACAGTAAAGTGACCGTAGATATTGCAGTTTGTGCAAAAATGGCAGTTTCCACCCACCACGTGATGGTATGTGGACTTAGGGCACAGTGGGTGAGGACCTGTGTAAGCACGTTTAGTTGGGGGTGCGTCCTGAGTAGGAGCCTGGTAAGGCTAAGAGTTGAGTGGTGTAGCAGCTTCGTAGTTCTTGCTAGGGTTTCCTCTTTTACGTCCCTGACGCTTTCCCTTAGGGTCACTGGATAGTTTGATAGCAGCAGTTGATACGGCGACAACATAATTGGCAACTTTCGCATGGTTCTTGAAATAACCATCTTGAACTCGCTGATCATTGATCTCAGCGGCAAGCATGTAGGTTTCCTCAATGGTTGTAGTACGAGCAACTTTGACAAAATTCACGACACATTCGGGTAGACCACGGATATACTTGTTGATAGCTTTCCCAATTGGATCAACTTGCTGGGACAGATGATGCTCAAAATCTTGAATCGAGCGGTAAATCCAGCATTGTCGGGACCATCTTGCTTTATACCCCAAAACTCATTCTCGAGCTTTTGAATCTCATGTGGAGGACAGAACTCCTACATCATCACTTCCTTGAGTTCCTCCCAAGACAGATTATAGGCTTCATCATTACCGCACCTATTTCTTTTGACGGTCCACCAGTCGAGAGCACGGGACTGGAAGACTCCTGTAGCGTTCACCGTGCGGAGGTCATCGGGGCATCCACTTTGCCTAAAGGTGACTTCAATGGCGTCAAACCAATGGAACATAGTAGTCGGTCCATCGTTGCTCGTGAAGGCGAGAGGTGCATAAGCTTTGAAATTTTTGAAGCTGAATCGTGACTTGGGGTTTTCAGTTTTGAGTCGACCGAGGATTTAGTGCTCACAGCATGAATTTCCGAGACGATTTGCGGGATGACTTTTGCACTTGTTTGGCGACTAGTGAAGCGATGCGCTTGTTTTCGTTGTGGCGCTGAGCAGAACGGCGAGTATGAGATCCGATTGACGACATCTACATAAAGGATTTAGATTAGATGAGATTCGATTATAATAGAGTTATGTTTAAGTATTTATTATTGTTATTCATACGAGGCATAAAACACATAAGCACGTATCCACATAAGCACATAAACACGTAAGCACATAAACATGTAATGATGTAAAAACGTAAGCACTTAATCACATAAGCACGTAAGCACATGTTTTGCACGTATTCTCCTTTAATTCATAAGTCATGCGTAGCGCGATTTTGAGATGCAAGATACAAGCGTAATAAGCGATGTATAACAGCGAGATAGGCGAATAATACGGCGTATAAGACACACATGTCCTCATAGGCGTAAGCGAGTTAAGTGTTTAGTTTGTTTGGTGTATTAATTTAGCGTTTTAGATTACGAGAGCGGTGCAATTAGTGCATGCGTTTATAGAGCGTTGAGCGATAAAGCGAGAAATCGATAATACGAGAAATAAATAAAGAGAGAAATCGAATAAAGCGAAAATTCTCAAAATTTTAAACACATAAAAAATAATAAACTCGATGATGCGTAAATCGACGATATAGGCTTAAATCAATTGGGATTGGCCGGGGTATTGAGACGTTGACTACCCAAAGTGGTTCGACTACCCTTTGAACTTGGACCCTTGTTTTGGCCTAATAGATAGATGCTCTCACCGCAAGCGGCTAACAGCATTATCCTTCGGTTACTACGTGTTCCAAACCATCGGAATAATCGAGACTTTGGTGAGATTGAAAATCGATAGGCGGAATTTGTTACTAAGATGCGGGTTTCACCCCTAACTTAGCAACGTCGTTCCTAGTTGTGGCTATGCGCACCGATCACATCGGGCGTTCCACTAGAGAGAAATGGAGATTTTCGTCGAGGTTTGGATATCACTCCTAACTCAATGAAGGTATCTCTTGCAATAGAGATTGCGTGGAGTGAATGATCTCATCGAGAGTTCTCGGTTTTCACACCTAATCTCGACTTGATCACTCGTTTTGTATGATACGAGCATTTCTAAGCTTGTATATTGTGTTAGCCTTAGGAAAGGCAGATTTAAGTATTTATGGTAAGTAGTTTAACATTTAAGTCAAAGATCGGTCAATCAGGTACTTAAACAAGCTACTAGGTCGAATCATGGTAATTCTACCTATTATCCTAAGGTTATGGGCTCTGATACCAATCTGTCACACCCCAACCGATGGCGGAATCATCGGGGTAGTGGCATAGGCGACCAGATTGTCTCACGAGAAATTTCCATACCACTATTTAATCAACAATATTTTAACGTCTAATATCCCATACTATTAAACAATACGACATCCACAATGTCACGAAAACATGATTTTCTCTTAAAACAATAAGGTTCGATTTTCCCTAGATTTATTACATGAGTTCTAAACCGAAACAAACTAACAAAAACTAAGCTAAGCATAATCCCATGCATCCAATGCTAATCTCTAACCTGCAACATACGTCAAAATAAGGTCAATACATGAAATGTAAAGGTAAGCATACATGTTTTGTGTAATAGCATAGTAGTTTAAAGCATTCGCACAATATCGCATACATAAACATGATTCATGCGGCATACTACAATCAAGATAATATCACACATTCAATTTCGTGAGAAGGCTGGCGCGTCCATCCTAGCTAGACCCTGTCGGGTGTTAGCCACACTATAATACCATACTAGCTAAAGAGAAATCAACAGGATATACCTAGCACGTATGTCAAGCAATCATGTGTAGTCACGTGTAACGGATATTCGCGTTTTGATAAACAGTTGAGTTGTGTTGTGTATTTTCATAGAGAGACGTATGTTACACCCAAAATGTGCGTTTAAGCATAAAAGGGTTCAAGTATACTTACTGTGGGTGCGTTTTAGGTGAGATGAGGGATCTGAGAAGAGTTACGGAGAGCGCGGATCAACCTGTAAACGAACAGAAGTGCATCAGTCTTCTCGTTTGCTGAAACGGTTAAGTTTGGGTTGAGCAGTAGACAAGTTCGGCCGAACTTGTATGTATACATACAAGTTCGAGCGAACTTGTTAAAGTTTTGGTGAGGTTGAGTCAAGTTCGGTCGAACTTATAAGTTTCTCCGAGAAACTTGACATGTTCGGGTGAACTTGTGGGTAATATTAACAGGTAGGACAAGTTCGGCTGAACTTGTGAAGTTTCCTGAGAAACTTGACAAGTTCGAGCGAACTTGGGGGTTTCTGAAGAAATAAAGTGAGCATTTTCACTCAAGTTCGGCCGACCTTGACCCCTTGAGGGCAAGTTCAAGCGAACTTGACTATTGTGCTGTTAAAAATCAGTGTAATCTCGAGCGAACTTGATGTTTTCGGGTCTTTCGCATCGTTTACTGAGGAAATCGAGTGCCCATCCCTCCAACCTTAAGCCACTGAGTAAAACTTCGGCTGGACAGGTCTTTTGGATTGAACTTAGCCATTTTACACAAGCTCGGCCTAATCCGGGCAAAATTGATAGTTCGTACGGATTAGTCCAGTTTGTGTAAAGTGATGCTTTCGTCCTTGTGCTTCCGGATCTGAGATCTAGCTTCGACAATGCCTCGTTCCACTCAAAAGTGAACGAAACATACATCATTAGTCCGAAAATGCAGCAAGTTCAAATGAGAGAAAACAAAGGGTTTCGGGTTTGAGAGCTCTGGGCAAACTTGCAGCAAGTTCAAATGAGAGAATGGGGTTGAGTATTTATAGGTAAAGGCAAGAAGGAGAGCTCAAGTTCGCGCGAACTTATATGAATTTCAGTGAGTCAGGTGCTAAGTTCGGCCGAACTTGCATGTTTACATGCAAGTTCGCGTGAACTTGAAGTAAAATGAGGGTTCTGGGTGGCTAGTCAAGTCCGGCCGAACTTGGCATCACCCAAGTTCGAGCGAACTTGCCCAAAAACCCAAGAATTCCTAGTTTTTCGTTCGTTTATCGATTGTTCAGCGATGTAAGGCGATTAAGTGATATATTAAGCGTTATATTTGATATAATGGTGCGATTTAGCGATTCGAGCGTGCGAGAGCGATGCGATAGCGAGTGAAACCGTAATAAAAAACACACATAACACATAAGTAACATGAAACCACATAATTAACTGCGTTTTGTGATGCGTTGAGATAAGCGATGCGATAAATAAGCATTAGATGCGATATAACGTACATAATTGTAATTAATTAACATAAACTTTTCTTATAAACGAATCTCGAATACAAATGGAAACAATTGGAATGAACAAAATAACAACGAAATATAGAGTTGTTACAGTCTAAACCTCATAACTCTTCATAAACTACAAGTCCGCCCGGACTTGTCTCTAAAACACAAGAAATCGTACAAGTTCGCCCGAACTTCGTACAAGTTCGCCCGAACTTGATCTATTTTGTTCGGATTGAACCTTTGGAAAGGAACAGATGATACAAAGTCAAAACACACCATCCGAGCTTTGGTCCAGTTATCTGAGGTTTCTATCCACTGATAGGCTTTTACTGCACTCAATGAACTCACTGATACCTATCCTCTGACAGAGGATAGCAAGCAGTGCTTAGTCTAGTTTTAGTTTAAATCAATGTAATAGTGCTATGCACTGATAGCTTTAGTCTTGCAGTGTTTGTAGTTAGTTACGTTTGTTAGCTGTCACTATCAACCTTGACGTCATTGTAAGACGATCAGTGGTTAGATAGTTAGTATAAATAGGCGCTCAATGTAACAAGTTTACTCATCTTCTAAAAAAGATCAATTTCGCATATCTTCTTCATTTCTTACTATCAAACGATCGTTATTGGGCTAAGGGGGAGTTTGTGAATCACATGCAATAGTTTAATTACTTGAAAGCATGATGGTGATGAAAACAAACGACCGATTGATTGTTGTAAAAGTTTTCCATTGATCCGCTACACTGATTCTCTGTTTCTCAATTATTTTCCAATATTTGAAACAAAAACAGCAATCAATTCAAACTTAGATCCTGACAATTGGTATCAGAGCTTAGTCAATCGATTTTGATTTAAATGTCAAATTGATTTGAAGAGATCAGCTCTTTGTTGCTAATTTCGTTTTATAAGTTTTGCTTGAATAAAGAGTTTTATTACTATAAAAGTTTTTAAAACACAAATATGTTGTAATCAAGAGAAAAGGCACAAAACACACAGGATTCCAATATTGGATCCATGTTCAAACCACCTATGTTGAAACGAAATGAGTATTTTATTTGGAAACGTAGGATGGGTCATATTCTCACTCAACAGAACACCGGATGTTGGAGATCCATTGTGTTTGGCCTCATTTTTCCATGGTTCCAAGCCCAGAGGATCCCCACACTCAAGTCCCTAAAAAACTCAAAAATTACTCTGAAGAGGATTTCCTCAAAATCGAATTGGATGCTAAGGCTTTCAGCATAGTTGCTTCAGCTTTGCCCAATGAGATTTATGCGGGATTACTTCATTGTAATACTGCTAAAGAGTTCTAGGATGCTCTTAAAGAGCAATTCGGTGGTACTAAAGAGGTGATCGAGAATAATAGAGAAGTCTTGAATCAGCAGTATGAAACATTTTGCCATGTAAAAGGTGAGTCACTAACCCAACAGTTCGAGCGATTTAGCTGTCTCATAAGCGAATTAAAACTGGTAGATGTGAGCTTTCCTAATTCGACTATCAATAGTCGTTTCTTAAGATCACTACCAGAAAAATGGGAGACAATAGCTTATGTCACTCGAACATCTATTGGTTATAAGGAAATGACCCTCACACAGCTTCATGGTCAACTTCTCACTTATGAGAGAGAGTTGAACCAGAAAAAGAAGCTTCAAGAGTCTGGGAAAGTGACTGATGACTATAAATTGGGAAACATTGCTCTCTACAGTCATGAAGAGGGATCTGGCAGTGGAAAGGATCAGGACAAGTTCGACCGAACTTGTACTGATTCCAAGGGATCAGGACAAGTTCGTCCGAACTTGTACACCCTTCATTAAACTACACACAAATTCGCCCTGAACTTGTGCTCCCTTCAAGAGTAGTGGCACACGTTCGCCCGAACTTGTCTGCTGTTCTCTCAACCGTTAACCGTTTTAGCAATTCGAAAGACTGATGCACTTCTGTTCGCTTACAGGTTGATCTGGCACTCTTCGCAACTCCTCGCAGATCCTGAATCTCTCCCAAAAATGGACCTACAGTGAGTATACTTGCACCCTTTTACACTTAAACGCACTTTTGGGTGTCACATATGTTCGTATGTTAAAACACATCACACAACTCTCAAACGGTTATTCGCAACCCGCTTAATTGCATGACTATACGTGAAATCTGCTGAATTGTATGTATTGCTTGATTGCTTGTACGGCACCCTTAACATGATAGTATAATAGAGGTTGACCCGCCACCCAGAGGCCCGGGGTTGTTAAGGCTCGCACTATTATTTCGCATTTATTTTCTCTTTTAGGATGTGGACACTTGTTCGCATGCCTCGATCAATCGCGGTTTGATGGTTTTCTTGAATCTAGTAGTTACATAATTCAGAACTGTTACATATGTCATGCGGTGTATGCTAAACGCTTTTATATCTATTATGTACGCAAACCTGTATGCTCACCCTTACTTAATTGTATTGAAGTTTTATTTTAACATATATGGCAGGTTGAGGATATTGCTTTGGACGCTTAGATTAGGTTTTGCTTTAGATATGCATTGTAATAAATTTAGGGAAAATCGAATCGGATATTTTGTTGAAGAGATTGTTTCGAAGTATGTAATGATTTTTTGAGGATTATATGAGTTCGATAGTATGGGATGTTGAATGTTGATTATTGTCTTTAAATAATTGTTATGGAATCTCTTGATCAATCTTATTTGCCTAGTGACGCGCCCCGATGATTCCGCCATCGGTTGGGGTGTGACATGAAGCTGTGGTATGCACACATGATAAGGAAGACATTCATCTCTATGATCCAATGGACCTCCTTAGGATCCAGACTTCGGATCTCATGCAGCTGATTGGAAGATCAATCAATGTTGGAGCTGGGAACTACGTTAGAGAATAAGCTCTGTTATTCAACCGAGTTGTCAGTCGACCTCGTCAATTGAAGTTAGAAATGCTTAATATGATAGAATCAATCAAAGGCAAGAAGAAGTTGATCAAAGTTGTTGCTGATATAGAAACTTCTTTCCCTTCACCAACTCCTCAAGCAGAGACATCTCTTCCTTCACCAACACCACAAACTGAAACCTCTTTTATCGCTCACACCTCATCTCATCAAGAAAGTGATCACAACAATCCACCTTCTTCTGAATAATTTTTTAACATCATGAAAATCATGGAGGAGTATGTCGATGGTTAAAGGATTGTTGTGTTTGGATATGAAGAACCAACATATACAGTTGATACAGCTGCAGATCAACCACCTCAAACTTCTGAGGAACAGCTCAATCAGATGTTTGATGACACCACTGACATAATTCAGAAAATATTGAATCTTCAAAGGATGGAGATCTTAAAGAATCAGAAATAGAAAAGGAAGCGAATGTTTATCCAGAAACCTCCATCGAAACACTCAATGTACTGGATGTAACACCTTTAGCTTCAAATCCTATGATTGCATCCTCATAAGCTCATCCATTTGAACTGCTTAGCACAATTGATCAAGACACGGTATGCAACAGTCTTGGGGGAGATTGTTGGAACTAATTAGAATGTAGCATACCGTTCAAGAGAAACAAACATTAAGCATCACCTATCAGTGACATTCATGTGTTACACTGATTCGAGTGTCGCTATTCCATCATCATGTTTCGAAACCACCCAAAATTTCAATTTTATATATAACTTTTTTTTTCTTTTGCTATGTAGTTCGCTTTTGTCTGATTATACAAGTGATTATTTCCATCCATAAACTTCCGTTGCGTTTTGTATATTTTCACGGTCTCTCTAAAAAATATAATTTAAAATATTTAATTATTGAATTGGTACAAGTTCTATTATTTGAAAATATAAAGATTATTAGTGATTTTTAATCATTAATAATAAGTATAAAAAGACACGTAGCCTTAAAAGTTTTAAAATGTAAAGTTTTAATAAAATATTTTTTTTATTTAAAGGACTTATAATATAAATCATTTTATTTAAAAATATAAATAAAATATAATTGTTTTATAAACTTCAAGGGGTCCTTAGTGTCATCTTTTGAAACTTATATGTGAGTAAAACATGATATTACATTAAATTGTAAACTTTAATAAATCGAGGGACTTGTTTTACAATTTTCAAAAAGATTCAAATCTGGTATCTTGTCCGCCAAGACTTTTACCAGATCTCTTATCTTTCCGATACGTCATATTTCCGAAGCAAATCTTGAGATTTTGTTCCCTTGTAGATGAATTAAGAACCGGGACTCAATATTGTGCCAACTCTTCGAAAAATCCGTCCCTAGTAGCGCTATATCAGACCATGATCGTTGTTCTTATTTTGGGAAACTTCATCAAACCCAAAACAAATCGCGATTTGATCCTAAACCGGTGTTGTCGCTTAATGATAGTTATAAAAAGAAGCTTATAACATCATTCCAACACCTTGCATCGCTGATTTCACCTTCGATTCTCTTGTTTTCCTCGTCTGCGTTTTCTGCTCATCTGCCGGAGTTCGTCACTCGCCGGAGGTCTTGCTCTTTCTACGCCGGAAATCGTTAAACCCGTGGGTTTCTCTTCGCAATCTGTAAGAATTTCCCTGGTTCCATTTACTAAATTTTAATCGATAATCTGTTACCCCTTTTTAATTCCAACTACAACATCGATTCATGCTCAATGCTTTGAATTAGGAACTGGGTTTTGAACCATTCTGATTAGGGGCGGCTTTAGCTACTATATAAAATTAACTCCTATTCTAATTTGCTAGGACCGGAGTTAAATAAACCCGTCGCAGTCCCCGGTTCTAATGCATGAAACCTTTTTTTTGGGTCATAATTATTGTCCAGCAAATTTTCTTGTTACTCCTGTTATATTTTCTTTTTCTTCAACAACAATAGTATTTGTTTCATCATGGATCGTTGATGCTTTCTGAACTAGTTCTATACATAATAAAGATAGAAGAAAATCAATCAGTTATAAATATCAATTCTTTTCCTAAGTCCTTTAGTTTCAGATCCTTTTCTTTTATTTTTATTTTTGGAAATCAGAATTTCTAATATAATTGTGTAACTTAACCCACATAATTCAAAATATTTGTATTAAAATCAGTTAAGTCAATTAACTAAAGTTTTTAAAAGCCAAAGGTTATATCGATTATATATGTATGTAAAAAAACATATATATGTGTCTGAAATACTTATTAAATTAAAATATCATACTTTCATGTTTTAATATATTAAAACCGAATTAAGAATTTCCAATGGATAACATAAATTATGTGTTAATACTTAATAGAATCTAAAGTCACAGATTCCTTTCATTTGTTATTTCGGTAAAAAAACAAATATACAAAAATCTATATATTTAGTTTAAAATAAAACAACTATTACTGTTATTATTGCATTAACCTTTTTACATATATTTTTTTTAATTTTATTTTAATTAAGTAATTCATTTTGACTTAAAACCTTAGTGCCCCCAAATCAGATATGGAAAGGGTAGCAATTTGGATATATCCTCACGCCTTTGGACTTCTTGTGTGAAATATTTGCTCTATAAGGTGAGTACATAGTTTCTTTTTACCTTTTTTTCTTTTTTACCTTTTTTTTGGGATGATACATATGTTGTATAGTTTTGCTTAAACGTTTATACAATTCATGTTTTATGGCATATGTGATCACTATTTGCTTTGTATGAAACTTGTTGGTTTGCTTCAACTTGCGCATTCATTAATTTCGGCCAACCCATCCGGTAGTATATTATAGCGCTATAGGTGTGACGACCCATATCCCATGCAGTTTTGTTTTGCTCATGGTTACATTGGATGTGACCTCGTGGGATGATAGAATCCGAGCTATTTGCTATTTGTTATTTGTCAACTCAAGGTTTGAATGTGCCCCTGTGACCCATACTCGTTAATTGCAATACGCTTAGTGTTCTACTTGTGCCATATGAATTGTAAATAAAATATTTTGCTACATGATTTACTATAAAACCTATATTGCTTGCCAGCTTTTAACTGACCCATGTTTTTCTCACATTTGTTTCAGGTGGTAACAATTGATGATGATTTGCAAGCTTTCTATCACTTAGGATCATGGAACTTTTGCCTTAGTTAAACTTTAAAATGATTATTATGTCTTGATTTGGACAAGTTGTTTTGTTGTTTGTTTGGTTTGGTTGTTGAACATGAATTTGACTTAATATTATATTTGAACTTTAGTTAGTGCCATGTGTCTTTGAGCATCCTATCATACGTGGCGCCCCAACGTTTCCGTCTTCGGTGGGGGTGTTACAATGTTAAAGTGTTGTGATCTTCAGGCGTCACTCGTGGAACCATCAGGTGCCAAGTGACGGCAACACACATGGCGTCACTCGGAGAGTGACGCCAGTAGACCTGTGTTGATGCCTAGAAATAGTTGTAATCTCAATGTCACTAGGGGAGGCTTTGGATCCTTTGTTTACACCATATGTGTGTTCTGAAGCGGAAACAGAAAAGGCAGTTTTACATTTTATACCTTTCTCGACTACAATTTATTGCCTTGTTTTAGTGTTTACCTTATTCTACTTTGTTTTTAAACCGTTTTTGAGTTTTCTATCAATTTTCGGTCAAACAGTCAAACTAATTAACGTTTTAGATCTGATTATTGTTGAGAAACTGTAAGGTCTAAAATTCTTATTTGTACATAAGGAGTTTTAATCATGACAACAAAGCTGGTTAAAAAATAAAACTTATAAAGTTGACCATAAAAATTCAAAGGAATAAACAAAGTTAACGCCATAAAAGTTTACATCCAAATCCGAAGTTAACCATTAAACACTTAAACTACAAAAACTTCCGGAATCATTTAAAGTTATTTACGAAACTAAAGCATAACATGGAAGATTTCAACTAAAGATTTTGAGTTTTTTAGTCGAGTATCATAGCGGAAGCATACGAGATAGTGTGTCAGTTCCAAACTTGGCGCCACCTAAATGATAATTAACCTACAATCATAACACACAATTAGTTATTTAAAAACAACTAATCTTAGAATTCAAACCTTCATTCAAATTGATGATAATCATTTCATTAGCGTTCGTTCAAACACACTTTCTGACGGGAATCAATGTCAGACTTTTACATATGACATTTAACTCGTTCGACCCATATTCATGGCACGAACTTTTACATAATCTCATTTGACGTGGCACCAATTTATAAACCTAGTATGATAATATAACATAAACATTACACATTACTGAAATTCGTAAGTACAAGGACTTACCTTTGTCGTTTTTCACTTGTGACCTGGAATGGCTTGAGTCTTCTTCCTTTATTCCTACAGTTCACAATCAACTTACTTTAATCTCATGTCATGGTTTACATTCCTTTTGTGACAACCCGTAACTTCAAGGTTTAAACCGTTTATTTTGTTTTATTAATCGAATCATACGCCGTACTATTTGAGGAATTAATTATATTCTCACCATATTAATATTAATATTTTATTTATATCGCGTTGAACCGATTCGAACTGTTTGAACCAACATGTCTCGTTTGTCGATCCAACTCGCTCGCGTAACTAGACGCTTCTTGAGGTCCAAACACCTCCTCTTACGTCCTTAAATTAATGTCACCCAATGTGCATTATGAATCCTTCCACCAAATATTAATTCTCTGGTCCAACAAAGGCTCCTGATCTACTAATTCGGTTCAGCCAATTTGGTATTTATTAATTTTCCATATTATGTGTACCATGTGAAATATGAGTTTAATTGTTTAAATGCACCATACTAAAATTTCCGTTACTGCATATCCTTTATATCTCTTTTTAGTGCATGACAATTATAAAGATTACAACTTTCCACCCAAGCCCACACCCCACATATTTGCGTTAATTATAAGCAGCCCAACCCCACCAGCCATCCAAACCGCCACCAACCCATATATCTTTATAGATCACTTTTGTTCGCAGCCAACTCCTTTACTATGTAACCCTAACCTGCGACACACCTCTGCTCCAGGATTTTTTCTTCTCCTTTCCTCTGTGATCAACGAACGAGTCTAAGAAACCCAAGTATCGACTTCTAGGCAGCTTGAATCAAGCCACTCAATCGCTGGGTAACTAATCTTTGCACCTATGTTAGGATATAAGTGTTCATACATACTTTTAGATGATTCAATCAGGAGTAATATGGCTGCATTTATTTGTTATGCTTAGCTCTAGTGATTATATATGTGTTTTCGGTTGTAAACACCTTGTAACTTGGCTGCGTTCTGAATGCTATAAATTGTTCATGCATGATTTCCTTTTTACGGCTGCGTAATTTTGTAGTTATGGATGATTCTTGATGTTTGAGCATGTTAAAACTGAGATAAATGACTAATAACCTGCTGGGATTAATGCTTAGGGGTCGTGGGTTCGCTAGATAGTCGTTTGCGGGATCGGTAACAAAAACGGTAATCTGTCCAACAGTTACAGCCGACTTTAATCGGCTGTAACCGGGTCAAATTTTATCAAAAATTGTTGTTTCTTTTGTCCATGAATAACTACCAGGAAATACCTTTTAAAACCCAACTGGAATCGCATTTTTTTGATGTCGTTTGATATTTTTAAAGGGCCAAATAAGTTCAGTAACTAAAGTTGTGAAAATCCTGAAATTTTGTTAGTCGTTTATCGAGTTGGATTTTAAAATCAGTAGGGAGTTGAGTCATGAATTTTGTACAGCAACTAGGTATGGAAATTTCCGGGCAACTCCAACTAGAATTTTGTTAATTGGACAATCGGTGATTTTTAAATAAATTCTTCCGTGGACTGCAGTCAGAAGGTGACAAATCTGACTGCAGCCTAGTATATTAATATTTATGGTTAATTGGTAAAGATTTAGGACTTGTAAAATTTATATAAATTTCTATGGTATAAATTTCACCTACTGTAAAAATATTGGAATTTTTGGAATGTTGGAACTATTTTATAAAAATCCTAGAAAACAGCTGAATTATGAGTGTTAAGCTGAAATTTGATAACTTGTGATTGTGTGCACCAAATTGTGGCATGGATTGGTTTATGTTCATGATAAGTTGTTTGATTACTATGATCACATGAGGATACTAGCATGCATGTTTGAGTGTTAGATATGTTGTTTGTGTGTATCACTTTGTGCGTAAATTACGTGTAGAATTGGTATTGGTGTGTTCACACACTGACTTGGAATTAATTGGTTTGTTAGGACGGAACTAGCGGTCCCATCTCTTATAACTTCTTTGCTACACTAACCGAGCAAATAAAGGTGAGTTCACGGCCCCTAACTTTATCCGGTTTTTAAACAACAGGGGGAGAAACATGTATACACTCTCAAACTCAATCTCTTTACGTTATACGAATTTAACGTCACATAACAATTCGGTAACTAAGTTAATGTTAATGTAATGTTATGGTCACTAAGCAGCTTTATCACTTAAGTCCTCGTCAATCTCTCGGATCGTTAGTATTGGGTTTAATAGCGGGGGAATTATAAGTAGTACTACTGGGCCCGACAAGCCCCATCCGAGCTAGTCGCGCTAGCCGACCGGGTATGGTCAACGGGTGAATAATTTGGCCTAACTTCGCCATGGTCAGTGATAGGCCTGGCAACACGGAGGCACAACAGTCAGCTTCGATCGCGAACTCTTACGTGACATGACTTTAGGCTAGCTACCTATATATGTTAACATTGAACTTAATTACGAATCAACTGTATTATCCCGGGTTGAGGATAATGGAAACAACAACTTATTATTCCGGGTTTGGAATAATGGAAGCAACAACTTATTATTCCGGGTTTGGAATAATGGAAGCAACAACTTAATATTCCGGGTTTGGAATATTGGAACCAACATCATTATTATTCCGGGATGGGAATAATGGAGCTAAATCGTTATCCCGGGTTAGGGATAACGGAGAAAACAAACTATAACCGAACAAACGAATTTATGAAAACCTGTGAACTCACTCATCTTTAATGTTGACACTTGTTTCTTTACATGTTTCTCAGGACGCTAGGAGCTCTAGGTGCACGCACATGCATTGAACAGGACCTCTTTTATCGAGTCTTATTTATAAATATTGTTTTGGGGTTTTTCATTTGTTTTGGCGTTTGTGTTGGCGCCCGCTTCACTATTTATTTTATGCTTCCGCTCAACTTTAAAAACTAATGCTCTGCTAAATATTGGTAATTAATTTAGACAATATAAAATCTACAACAAATGATTTTGGAAAACGTATTATCAAATCATATAGAGTCGTTCGACGTACTAGTGTTTCAGATTCTGGTTTGTTCACACGCCTCGCGGTAAAACTCCGCAAGTGGAAATTGAGGGTGTGACACCTTTCTTGACGTAATTGAGTTAACAACTAATATTTCCCAGTTCTAACCATTTAGCATTGTACTAACATGAGATCATTTCATTCAAGCACTTTAACAAACACTTGGTGTGAGTACCATTAGCGAAGCATATGTACAAGTATTATATGCACATTTTTCCTATTTAATATTATGAACCATTATAATCAATCAAAATCACTCAATCATCATCTTGCAATCAAGTTATCTAACTAATACCCTTCTTGATGCAGGCCCAAGTGAAGAAGACCGGGCCATGACGTTTCTGGAGGCCCATGATCGAGCTTCCAAAGGTGATTTACGAAAAGGGGCATAACTTTGGCAATGGGTCTCCGTTTTAGGCATTCGACCAGTCAAATCGAAGCTTGAAACAAGGAGCACATCTTGGCAAGGCCCCAAAGGGGTGTTGTCCAAGTTTTGGTCCAAAAAACGCATTCTAGTGGGAGTTTGGGCATTTTTATGTTTTTTCCATGTTTTATGTATTTTCTTTTTGGGCTTGTGTTTGGCCCATGGCCTTTTTATGGCCCAATTTTGAATTTCGGTTGTTATTTATGCTCTTGAGATGTTATTCAGATGGTCATTGATCAGTTTATGTGACAATCACTTTTAACTTCAAATTCTTGCCCATTGGGTTGAATTTTGGGGGTTTGGGGAAGATCATCACGGGTGTTCATAGAATCAACGTGTTTTGTTCTTCGTTTCGTATCTTATGCTACATCAATTGGTATCATAGCCAAATTCCTGGCTCAAGATGCCTCTAAGGAGAAACAGGTCACTCGATGAGGTCTATTGACAGGAGTTGGAGCAGCGACTTATGGAACGAATGGATCAACGTTTGGATCAAGTGGTCGATCAGTTGACTGACTGGGTGACCGGCTTGTTCAATCGTAGGAGGTAGGGACCTAATGATGGGTATGGTTCTGATTTTAGTAACCCATTTGGTGATGGTTCGAATTCTGAAGACGATCAGGAAGGGCGGCAAAGGAGAGAACATGGAGAGGGCAATAGGCGTTGGGATTCTGGGATTAGGGTTGATACTCCAAAATTTGATGGGACTAGTTTGAATCCGGAGGGGTTCATCGATTGGTTGGCTACAAGGAGGTGCCTGAAAATAAGCGGGTGGCTTTTTTTTGCTACCAGGTTACGTGGTAGGGCTTCTACATGGTGGCAACAATTGAGGCTAACTTAGAATAGGCTCCGAAAGTCGAGAATCGTGACATGGACCAAGATGAGAAAGTGCTTGGGGTCCAACTTCCTGCCTCATAACTTTCAGAGGTTTATGTACCAACCTCTACAGAATTTAAACAAGGGGCTAAATCAGTTGATGATTACACAGCCGAGTTATACCAATTGATTGCTAGAAAGAATATTCAAGAACCGGAAGAGCAACTTGTTTCTCGATATGTTATGGGTCTGAACATTCAAATCATGGAATCTGTGAATCTTTTTAATTTGTTAACCATTGCAGAGGCGCACTAACGGGACGTTCGCCTTTGAGAAACAAAACCGTCAGGTGAGTGTTTCATATTCTCATGCCCTACCGGAGGAAATGTTAGGTCGGGTAGTGGGGCACCTCGTGGCAGGCCTAACCAGCAAAGGTCGGGGGTTAACAATACTGGGTCAACTTATAAGGGGGCTAGTAGTAGTGGCTCGAAATGTTTCAATTGTGGGGAAACGGGCCATCGACAAGCTGAGCGTAAAAGGTCGGTAAACGACACTTGTTTGCTGAGTCTAACGAAGACCAATATGAAGAGTACGAAAATACCCCAATGTACGTTGAAGAAACTGAATACGAGGAAGAGGTTGTGAACAATGATGTTGGGGTGAACCTTCTGGTCAGACGCTCTTGCTATACACCAAAGGCAGAAGGAGATGACTGGCTTAAGCATAACATCTTCCACTCAACATGTACCATTTTGGAGAAGGTTTGCATGTTTGTTATTGATTCTGGAAGTTGTGATAATTTGATATCTGAAGAGGAAGTTGTCTTTGAAGACAGAGAGTCACACCAAGCCTTATAAGCTTCAGTGCCTTAAAACGGGAGGTGAAGCAACGGTATCAAAGAGAACCCTTGTTTCTATTTCTATTGGTTCCACATATAAAGATGATGTTGTGTGTGATGTGGTCCCTATGGACGCATGTTACTTGTTGTTGGGTAGACCTTGGGAGTACGAGCGTAATATAGAACACAATGGGCGGTCTAATACTTATAGCTTTCTGTTTGGTGGTGTGAAGATAACTCTTGTCCTAGCAAGCCTAAGCAGTTAACCACAAAACATTCGGGCACTCTGTTGACCATTAGTCAGTTTCAAGATGAGCTAGAGGAAGCAGACAATGTTTTTATTTTGGTAGGGAAGCTGGTGCCCGAGGAAGTTGAAATTCCTGATTCTGTGGTTCCGTTATTTGAGGAGTCTGTTGATGTTTTCCCTAATGATTTACCTGCCGGGTTGCCACCCTTACGAGACATCCAACACCACATTGATTTGGAACCAGGGACACAGCTACCCAAAAAGCCCCATTACAGAATGAGTCCAAAAGAGCATGAGGAATTACGTCGACAGGTTAAAAACATAATTTTTAAAGGGTATGTTTAGGAAAGCATGACTCCTTGTGCTGTTCCTACTCTGTTGACTCCAAAGAAGGATGGAACATGGCGTTTGTGTGTTGATAGCCATGCAGTCAACAAGATCACTATGAGGTACAGATTTCCAATTCCACGACTTGATGATTTACTTGATCAGATTAGTGGTGCCACTCTTTTCACAAAACTAGACTTGAAGAGCGGGTATTATCAAATCCGACTCAGGCTGGGTGATGAGTGGAAAACCGCCTTCAAGACTCGTGAGGGGTTGTATGAATGGTTGGTGATGCCTTTTGGTTTATCCAGCGCCCTAGTACTTTTAAACGCATGATGAACTAGTTGTTTAGGCATTTTAGTGGGAGTTTCAGACATTTTTATGTTTTTTTAATGTTTTATGTATTTTATTTTTGGGCTTGTGTTTGGCCCATGGCCTTTTTATGGCCCATTTTGAATTTCGGTTGTTATTTATGCTCTTGAGATGTAATTCGGATGACCATTGATCAGTTTTTGCAATAATCACTATTTACTTCAAATTCTTGCCCTTTGGGTTAAATTTTGGGGGTTTGGAGAAGATCATCGCAGGTATTCGTAGAATTAACGTGATTTGTTCTTCGTTTTGTATCTTACACTACATAACTTCTATATACAACTTTTACATTATCGTTACAAGGATTCCTTAGACATAGCTATCTTACTTCACTATACTAATATCACTAGGGCATTCCACTTTGAATCATCAAGATAATAAAAATTCTAGCACAATTCATCTTCTACATAATGATTCTATGAAATGTTCATACTCAATTTCGTTCGATTTCACTGTTTGATTATAACCCAGTTGTAAAAGGTCATCAAATCACAAAATTCGACTTACCTCTTGTTAGCCTAACTTAGATGAACGATTTTTGGTGTTTATGCAACGATTTAGGTTATGATTCCCCTTTCAATTGCTTGATTTTGAGAAGAATAAGGGTTTTTCCCTCCTATCTCTTTGCTCCAGGCAACACCCACACACATCATTATGTGTGGTGGTGTTTTTTTTAGTTATTTTATAAAAATGACTTTCATTCTTTTGATAATTGGCCTCTCAAGTTTGGAGACTTATTTTAAATGGACAAAACTCATTCTTTTTAAGTTTAAGTTTTATTTTACATTCTAACTAGAATCACACTCCTAGTTATTACTTGTAGCATACTATAATAATATGTGTAAATGTACAAAATTAGATTTTAGGGTGTTGCAAGTCTACACCCCTTAAGAAAGGTTTCGTCCCCAAAACCTAGATACATACCATATAAAGCTGGGTTGTACTTTCGCATTTCATCCTTCGGTTCCCAAGTAAGATCCGACCCCTTCATGTGTTGCCATTGTACTAACACTTGTTTAATTTCCTTGTTTTGAAAGGTTTTTGCTTTGGAGTCTTTGATAGCTACCGGTATTTCTATATAATTCATTCTTTCATCCACCATAATGTCTTCAAACGGTATGTGAGCCATTTCATCCGCGAGGTACTTCTATAGTTGCGACACATGAAAGGTATTGTGAATGTCATCTAATTCCTGGGCCAATTCCAATCGATATGCTACTTTTCCAATGCGAGCTAGAATTTTAAACGGTCCAATATATCAAGGACCAAACTTTCCTCGCTCATGGAATCGAATTACGCCTTTCCACGGGGATACTTTCAACAATACCCAGTCCCCCACTAGGAATTCAATAGGGCGCCTTCATAAGACTGTTGTCGATCTTGCACCGCTTTTAATCGAGCTCGTGCAAGATCAATCTTTTCATTAGTTATTGCTATTACGTCTTTGGGAGCAAGTTCTCTTTGTCCCACTTCTTCCCAACATACAGTCTACATTTTCTTCCATATAACATTTCATACGATCTGAATGCTACTTTGATAACTATTGTTATACGAGAACTCCACTAATGGTAAATTTTCATCCCAATCCCCCCCAAATCCAAAACACAATCTCTCAACATATCCACAAGCGTTTGGATGGTCCTTTCAGAATGGCCATCTGTTTGGGGGTGATACACGGTACTTATATGCAAATGAGTACCCATCCCTTCATGAAACTTTTACCAATAACGGGAGGTAAACCGCGTGTCTCGATCCGACACAATGGACACAAGCACACCATGGAGGGATATAATTTCATTCACAAAAATTTCAGCCAACCTTTCTGAGAATTAAGTTTCTCTAATAGGTAGAAAATGGGCACTTTTGGTAAGGCGGTCAACAATGACCGATATAGCATCATGCCCTTTCTTGTTCTAGGAAGTTTGATTACAAGATCCATGCTCACATCCTCCCATTTCCACATCAGAATTTCGAATCCCGCATGGTTTTTGACGTTCCGCCTTTACTTGGGAACATGTCAAGCATTTGGACACATACTTGATAATGTCACGTTTCATTCCCGGCCACCAGTAATTTCTTTATCCCGGTACATCTTGGTAGCTTCCGGATGAACTGAGTAGCAGGACTTATGTGCTTCTTCCAATAATAGAGTCTTTGTATCACAAAAACATGGTATCCAAATCCACCCATATTTTGTCTTAATTCCACTTGTGTTTACTTTGAGCGTATCGATAAACCCTTTGTTTCTTTCACTTTTTGATCACTTGCATTTAATGACTTATCTTGGGCTTCTCGTATTATATCAAGAAGGTTTGGTGTGACTATCATTCTCATCGACTTTACTCGAATAGGCGGTGGATATTCCTTTCGGCTTAACGCGTCCGCCACGACATTGGCCTTACCCGGATGGTAAAGACAGTCGCAGTCGTAATCTTTAATTAATTCTAGCCACCTTCATTGTCTTATATTATGGTCTTTCTGCTCGAAGAAATATTTGAGACTCTTGTGGTCTTAATAGATTGTGCATTTCGTTCCATACAAACAGTGCCTCCAAATTTTGAAGGCAAAGACTACCGCCGCCAACTCTAAATCATGAGTCGGGTAGTTACTTTCGTGATGTTTTAGTTGTCTTGAGGCATAAGCAATGACTTTGCCTCGTTGCATCAAGACATACCCCAACCCTGATGCGATGCATCCACGAAAACTACTAGATATTCCGTTCTTTCCGGTAGAGTAAACACCGGAGAACTCGATAGTTTTCCTTTAACATGTGAAAAGCTTTTTCTTGTTCAACACCCCATGTAAAATTTCTCTTCCTTTTTCGTCAATCCGGTTATAGGTAGGGCTATTTTAGAGAAATCTTGAATAAATCTCCTATAATAGCCGGCTAAGCCGAGGAAATTTCTTACTTCATTGACGTTCTTCGGGGCTAGCCATTTAACCACAACTTCTACTTTGGACGGGTCTACCAAAATTCCATTTTCATTAATGACATGGCCCAAGAATTGTACCACCCTGAGCCAAGATGCACATTTGGAATATTTAGCATATAATCTTTCCTTATGGAGGGTTTCGACACCTCACGTAAATGACATGCATGTTCAGATTCACTACGAGAGTATACCAAAATATCATCTATAAATACTTTGACAAATTTGTCTAGCATATTTCGTCATACCATATTCATTAAATCCATAAATGCGTCTAGAGCGTTAGTTAACCCGAAAGACATTACTAAAAACCTATAATGTTCGTAATGGGTTCTAAACGCAGTCTTAGCCACATCTTCTTCCTGTACTCGCAGTTGATGATAACCCGATCGTCAGTCAATTTCCGAAAACCAACTTGCCCATTGATCGAAAAGATCATCTACTCTTGGTAAGGGATATTGGTTTTTCATCATGAGTTTATTGAGCTCACGATAGTCGATGCGCATGCGCATCGAGCCAGCCTTCTTTTTCACAAATAGGACAGGCGCTCCTCAAGGGGACACGCTAGGACGTACAAAGCCCTTGTCAAGGAGTTCTTGCAACTAGACCATTAATTCTCATACTTCAGCAGGTACCAACCGGTAAGGAGCTTTGGGTACCGGCTTGGTGTTTGGTTGCAATTCGATCCGAAATTCTACCTCGCGTTCGGGTGGGAGTCCCGACAATTCATCCGGAACCACATCCGGATATTCATTCACAATCCTTGTATATTCTATTCTTAAGGATCTTGTTTAGTATCGACTACATAGGCTAAGAATGCCTCACTTCCATTTCTTACATGCTTAACTGCTTTAATGATGTTACACAGTTTAGTCTTTACCCTCCTCTCTCCATATATGCTTACCCACTTCCCTTTAGGAGATGTTACACGAATAGTCTTGCTTTCACAAAGACTTTCTACAAGATATCGGGATAGACAATCCATGCCCACCACTACTTTGAATTCTCCCAAAACCATGGGAATGAGATCAATATCAAATTCTTCATCCTAAGTAGTGATCTTACAATTTCTACACATCTCATGTAATATATAACTTTTACAATAGGCTATTTCTACTTCTAAGGGTATAGGCATATTTTCTATTAAAAATGAAGGGGATTGTATAATTTCGCTTGAAACAAATGACCTACTAGCTCCAATATCAAACAATACGTATGTAGGTATAGAATTTAGCATAAATATACCAGACACAACATCGGGTGAGCCCTTGCCTCTTTCGATGAAATTTGGAACATTCTTCCTTTCGCTTCGAGGTTTTCTTCCTTCTTTCCTTCTTCCTTCATTCCTTGCTTGAGCTTTGGGCATTTGGCTTTCACATGGTCCTGATTCTTACAGTTGTAACACACCGTTTTGGGATTGGGACAATTGTAGCATGGATGCCCCTCCTGACAACAGTTATACCATCCCATTTTTCCCATTAAACATTCACCCGAATGGAGTTTCCCACATGTGTTGCAACGTGGAAATCCTCCTTTAGTAGTTTCCTTCTTACCATTATCGCGAGTCTTGGGCTTTTTAGGGGTGCCTTGAATTGATCCCTTTACGATTTGACTCTTTTCCCCCTCGCTCCTCATGTCTTTTCAATTCAATCTATCTATCCTTGCCCAATTAATGAGCTCATTCAAAGTTTTGCATTTAGAATGGGTAATGAACTCTCGGTACTTGGCCTTTAACACATCACGGAAACGGTTAATCTTCATCCTCTCCGTTCTTGTGAGTTCCTTGCAAAACTTCATCTTATCAAGGAAAATGTTAGTGATTTCATCGATTGTCTCATTCTTTTGTCGAAGATGGAGGAAGTCTTCTTGAATGTGGTCTACGGCCGACTGTTGACAATGATACTTCATGATTTGAACTTTGTCATGTGAGGGTTCGAGTTTATCCTCGCCAATTTCTTTACTATATGCATCCACCAATATTTAGCTTGTCATTGAAGTTGTCCTGTGGCGAACATAAGCTGGTCTTCCTTCTCACAATGGCTTCGAATGAACACCCCTTCTATGTTGGAGATCCATCTTTGGCATTCTATGAGGTAAATTTCTCTATTATAAGATGAGGGTTTAAATGCCATGAATTCCTTGTATATGCACCGACGTGCTTCATTCTTGCCTTGAACCCCACTTATCATTTCCCTCAGTTCATCCATCTTGCTTGACATCATGGTTTCTACCATTCTTAACACTTGGCTTTCAACTTCTTGCGCTATACGAGGGATGTTTACATCAAGTTCCATGCCTACTTCTTCCGCAATCAGCTTATTTAGTTCATCCTGATTTATTCGTTTCGTAGCTTTGAACTTCTTTCGTCAGTCATCTACAATTACATACTTATGTTAGTTGTCATACCATTCTTGCTTTTTAACATTCTATAATTTGTATACTTCCAACATTTCATTCCCATAAGTTATGGGCTCACATAATTCTAATCACAAGACATTCTTGATATAACATGTGAGACACACATTCATCTATGCACACAACCTTCCATCCCTTCCATTCTTTTGTACATTCGTATTTTTTTAATCCTTGAGTTGACATGTTATAATCATGGTTCTTTTAGATTAAGGTGTTTTCCAGAAGTTTATCAGGGTTTGGGACTGTTTAGGAGCCATGGCACAACAAAATAACAAAAACAACAATAGAACTCTACAGGTGGCGTCGACGACGACCAGGGGCCGCGTCGCCGACGCACTCGGGAAATATGCATCGCTTCCATAATCTTGTAGACAGTATAATTGTTCATCGGGGTGGCGTCGCCGACGCCCCTTCTGGTCTGCAGACGTGTTTCAGCTTAAACAACTTAGAAATCCATTTCCGAGCCTCGTTTCAAACCCGAATGGTCCCTTGAATTTCCAGTAACCTCCCGTAACATTCCGAAATGCCTCTACTCAGGTCATTTTCAAATGAGTTACCCATAATTCCTTCCCATTCCCAACTCACAATATAAACTTTGAAATTTCAAAATACTTACTTGCATTGCGCCTTAGACCGAACACACATTTGCACAAGCTATCGGTTTGAGTTCAAGTACTATAGCTTTGATACTTGAATCCCTCAAACCTTGGCTCTGATACCAACATGTAAGGTTTGAAATTCTTATTCGTACATAAGGAGTTTTAAGCATGACAACGAAGCGGGTCAAAACATATAACTTATAAAGTTGGCCATTAATCTTCAAAGGAATAAACCAAGTTAACAGTATAAAAGTTTACATCCATCCAAAGTTAATCATCAAACACTTTAACAACAAAAACTAAAGCATAACATGGCGCCACCTAACACAATAATTTACCTACAATCATAACACACAATTAGTTATCTAAAAACAACTAATCTTAGAATTAAAGCAACCATCAAACATAGCGGAAGCATACGAGATGGTGTGCCCATTCCAAACTTGGCGCTACCTAACATGATAATTTACCTACAATCATAACACACAATTAGTTATCTAAAAACAACTAATCTTAGAATTCAAACCGTCATTTGAACTTGATGATAATCATTTCATTGGCATTTGTTCAAACACACTTTCTAACGGGATTCATGTCAGACTTCTCCCTTCTTTTATATTCAGTTCGACATCAAATTCCCAAGTTATACATATGACATTTAACTTGTTCGACCCATATTCATGGCACGAACTTGTAAGGCCCTAAATATGTTTATGCATTGGTAACATTAGTAATGTGGGCCATATTTTACATTCGGCTTTGGGGATACCTTTTGGGCCTAAGGGCTTTAGGTTAATGATGCTCTAACCCTCTAGTATAAATAGATAATGTTGTATTAGGGTCAGGGGTTTGGTGTGGTTTTCTCATTACACTTTTATTAGACAAAATTTGATTTGTATGCAAGTTGATCTTCATCTTTTCATCTTATTTCTTCTTTATTGATTTATAGCTTGTTTGTGTGATTGCGCCACCAAACAAGCCTCGTGTGATATTGTATATCCGGTTTTTGGGACTTACAATTGGTATCAGAGCCAATTTGAACCTGTTTCCAGGCTCAAATCTGATATCACATGGTTTTTCGGATTGCGCCTGCTGCTGTTTCGGAGTTTCTGCTAAGTTTCGGTTCCATCTTGGACTACCTCGGATCACAGCTTGAACATCTCGAACTATCTCGGATCATATCATTGAAGGTTGAAATAATCTCGGATCAACTCTTTGAAGACCATCTCCTTTGCAACTCGGATAAAATTGTTAAAGACTCGAACTCATCTTGAAGGGTGAACATGCTTCTCGAACCCATCTAGGGTCATCACTATCGAAGTTTATCTTCATCTCGAATTAAGAGCACATCATCTCGGATCATCATTATCATTTCGAATCATCATCATCTCGGATCTTCATAAGTATCTTGGATAAAACACTGTTCTGAGATACTTTTACTGTTTCAAATCTCCTATTTCTAGTTAATGTTTAACCTTTTCGGATTGTCCCAATTGGACTTGTCACTTTTAGTTAAAATACAATTAATTACTAATCGGTAAAAATAAAAAATGATGAACCCGAACAGTATTCTGACTGCTACGGATCTCGCCAACGCTACCTTAACGGCCATCCAGTCCCAGACTCTGGCATTACACCAAGAACTATATCAGATTATTGGAACGTCTACCAAAATTCCAAGGTTATTGTATGGAGATGACTATTTTGAGTGGACCTGGCATTTTGAGCAGTGTTGCAAAGCTAAGGAACCCGGTATCTGGAGGTGTATTCATGATGGTCCCCGTACTATCATGTACGCAACTGAAGATGATCCTTCAGATTCAGAAACCTGAAGGTTTATGGATGGACAATGATCGAAGAATCAAAGACGAATATGATAAGGCAATGGCGAATCTTACTATGGTTCTCGTCCTGACATCTCTATTGTTTTTTGAAGTTGCACAAATGCGAAAGAAATCTAGTATGTGCTCAAGAATCTATACAAAGAAAACACTGACATGAAGGCTAGCAAGGTAAACATGTTGAACCAGCAGTTCAGTTCTTTTAATCACATCTACGGGGAGACTGTGGAAAACCAAATCAGGAGGTTTATCAAGCTTGTGTCACAGATGATCAATGTTGGTATTTCCATTACTAACAGTGGGATGAATCGCCAACTATTGAACTCATTGCCTAAGAGTTGGGATGCCGATGTCTCGATGATCAAACGTACTACAAATCTGAATGAAGTTACTCTCAATGAACTGATCGCTACCATCAAATCATATGAAATCAACAACCAACAGATTGAGCTAAACCACAAGAACTCCATGATTGCTGCAGGGGTGACTGGTTCTAATGTTGCCTTGATTTCTCAAAGCCATCCTAACCTTGTCTTCAGCCCGGTGACAAACAATAATCCAAATGTTGTCTTTAGTCCGTTAACTCAAACACAACTTCACGCTCAGAAGACAAACTACGTTTATGGCATGTCTCTTCCAACCAACTCAGCTGCTCCAACTACAGTTACTGCTCAACAATTTCCTCAGCACACAAACGCGGTTTATAGTCCTATGAACCCATCAGCTTCTCAGAATGTCCAATCTACACCCTCTGCTGAAATCTTGCATTCCTGACCAAGCAGAACAAAGAAAAGTTGGCTCTCGCAGCATCCATGCTCAATAGTTTGAATGATTTTCTTGCAGGTGATCTCTTGCGTCCTTCAGTGTTTGCTACAGAGATAAATCAAGTTGTTGAAGAAGACATTGAAGAATTGGATGCATCATGGAATCAGGATATGGCTGCATTCCGAGCAGAAAAGTTTCAGAAGAGATACGGTCGTCATCCCATGTCAAACTTTCGTACTAGATCTGTGAAAGACAAGTTGAGGTGCTACAAATGCCATGAACCCGGACACTTCGCAAAGACTGGAAGAAGACAGAAATGGGTTATGAAGCAACTCAAGCTGCTGCTGCTAGGAACTCAGAGAGATCCATGGTTCCTGTTACTCCAGCTCAGACATCTACGTCAACTTCAACCTCATAAGCCTAGGAGACTCTGGAGCTGGAAAAGCACTGATGGTGCAAGAGCAACATGGATTTAGCTAGGTTGATGCTGCAGCTCAAGTGGAATCTTTGAATATCAAAGAAGTTGCTTAAAATCATCTCCTATGGCACAGATCGAGGAGCCCAAAACACTCTCCGAAATGGTAAAGTCTCTTTTGTGCTCCGAACACTGTAGAACAATAGAATTCTCTATGAAAAGATTGATGTGCTAAAGAAGGACACAACTCAGCTCCACCTAGACATAAATCCACAGAAACGTGGTGTCCATGATTACAAAAATAGATTACATTCAAAAACTATGCAATGTGGCTTGGTAAGAGCTGAGCTAGAACTTCTTACTGGAAAATATCAACAAAATGGGTTGAACATTAAAAAATTTGATACTTCCAGTAACACTGTTCGTGATCTTTGTAATGTACAATTGGCGTACAAGGAAAACAAGGGAAAAGGGTTGGGTTATACACAAGTTCATCCGCCATATATTCATAATTCTTCAAGAATTCCACTTATTGAGCAAGAATTGGAAAATTATGATAAAATGATGTATGGCAAACCAAGCGACTACGTTCCTTGGGAACCCTTCAAGCCAAAGAATGCATAACCCATTGATTTTCAAAACCCCATAAGTTTTGTAAAAAAATATTAATCATGAATGCTTAAATGAATTAGTTGAAAATTTAAAACATGAAAAGGAGTCGATAAAAACTCCATCCGAGGAACCGCAAGAACGGCTTCCGCTTCTGATTCTGTATACAATGTAGACTGCTTTGCTGTATGTGCAAAGTTAGTGATAGTTGAGGGCGGTCAAAAGTGGATGATGAACCACATTTAGTTGATGCTGATGATTCAGATGTGATAAACATGATATTTACATTTGGAACTTTGTTCAGTCCATGGTTTTGAGACTCAGGGTTTTCTGAAGTTGTTGAAACTGAAACTTTGAATGATGTGGTTTTTTATTCTGATTGCAATTTAACTAGTTACCCAGAGGAATCGAGGCATCAGTTTCGAGTGTTTCAGAAAACTTTTCTAGTTCTTCTGAAACCTCAACTAATACCTCAGATATTTCCAAAGATTGTGAAGTTGAAAATATTATTGTGTTGGATTGTGTGAATGAGATGGAGTTGTCTGATAAATCTGGTGATTAGACTGAAGATTCTAACTTATCAGATAATGAGCAAGGTGTTTGTGATAGTCAAAGTATTGACGAAGTTTGCTCATCATCTAGTAACCTAGAATCCATTGATTCTGAAAGCTTGGTGTCAAATGAAACAGTCTCCAAAGAAACTAATGCAGTTCTCTCTGAAAACTAAGTTTCTGAAGAAAATGTTTCAAATGAAACTAAGCTTGCAGAATCCACACATATAAAGAAAAGAAGATCATGAAAAACCAGAAACAGAACAAAATGAAAACTCAAGAGGAAGCCTCCTCAAGTGCTGTTAATCAGAAGAATAACCCATTTCAAAAACCAACTAAACCAAAGTTGAAGGGTAAAACTATCGATACTCACTCTTGTGCTGATGATTGTGAGCAGGTTTCATCCAAGAGTAAATATGCACACAAAAATCAGCTCCCCAGAATAACACAAGTAGAACTAAGAGTCTTTTTCTCGAAAGACAAACTTGCTTCAATTGTGGAATTACGGGGCACATAGCTTGAAACTGTGTTCATCGTCCCCTCATGTCTTATCCATCCGGGAACACCCCCCATTAGACGGCTTCGCATCATCGACGTCATGGACATCAATTCACTCATGCAAGGCCCTCTGATGGATACTGGAATCTAGCTAAGAAAAACAGTCAAAAGCTTTCAAACCCAAATCATCTCCCAAATCAATCCAAGAAATTAAACGAAACATCATCCAAAGTTTTTTCAAAGAACAAAGATTCGAAGTTTGGAGACCTAAAAATCTTGCTAGATCTCAGTCTAAGTGTTCTCAATCGTCAAACACTACAACCTCTTCTTCCCAAACCTCAATATCTACTAACTGTTATGTGACATTTTGTGAGGTTTTGCGAAAGAAGAGTGATTATTAACCCAGAATGAAAATGATCTGGGTTCCTGTTTCTCACTAATCCCGTTATGTGTGCAGGAACGGCTATGGAGGGATGTCGTTAGACTTTGGTTTGTCGAGAATGGTTGTTCCAGACACATGATAGGGGACATTTCCCAGTTGAACGACATCAGAATCTTCGATGGTGAATTTGTCACATTTGCTGGTTGAGAAACGGGAAAAATTAATATGAAAGGCACAGTCAGAAACGGGGTCCTCAGCTTCTTTGATGTAAACTATGCCCTGAACTCAAACATAGTCTTCTTAGCATCTCACAAATGTGCGACAACAGTTTAGAGGTTCTGTTTACAAAAGGTGGATGCATGGTTCTGAAGCCCGGGATTGTCATACCTGAGGATTGGTACTTGATTGAAGTTGAACGCCAGGGAAATGCCTACATGATCGATATGAACAAAGCCCCACTGATCAAGTTACATGTTTATTCTCTAAAATTGTTGAACATGATGCAATGTTGTTGCATCGACGACTTGGCCATCTGAACATGAAGAATCGTAATCGCCTGGCAAAGGAAGGACTAGTTAGAAACTTACCAATTAAGGATTTTATGCAGATTGAAAATTGCGAATCATGTGCTCGTGGGAAGAAGCATCATAAGCCTCATAAGCCCAAGCTCGTGCACACGACATCTAAAGTTCTGGATCTGCTTCACATGGAAGTTTTTGGTCCTGTCAGTGTGCTGAGTATTGGAGGAAAGGCTTATTGTTTGGTTATCACTGATGATTTCTCTCATTTCACTTGGGTGTTTTTCTTGGAACAAAAGAGTGAAACTACAGGTCTGAAAAAGAAATTTGTCACTCTCATGAAGAACCAAGCGAATGAGCGAGTGAAGATTATACGTTGCGACAACGGGATGAAGTTCAAGAACGCCAAGCTGAACAAGTTTTGTGCTTCAAAAGGAATAGATCGTCAATATAGTGCAGCTCGAACTCCTCAGCAAAACGGAGTTGTAGAAAGACGTAATAGAACTCTCATCGAAACGGCTCGTACAATGCTGATAGATTTCGGCCTTCCACTGATATTTTGGGCAGAAGAAGTGAACACCGCTGCTATGTTCAAAATCATGCACTTATCAACAAACGCCACATGAAGACACCATATGAGATAGTGAAGGACAGAATCCCTCTGTACAACATCTTTCGTTCTTTTGGTTGTCCATGTGTTTTACTAACTACGGATGTCAAAGGTAAATTTGAAGCAAGAGGAGATCCACGCTATTTTATCGGCAATGCAAAGAACACTACATATCGAGTATACAACAAAATCAAGAAACAAATCGTGGAGACGTACTATGTGGATTGGCGGGAAGAAAATTCCAAACACTCCCGTCTTGGACCTGATTGGTTATATGATTATTCTTCCTTGTTTAAGTCTTTAATATTTTGCCTATGTGATTGTTGCTGTAGATGCCTCAAGTACAATGATACCCATTCCCATCATAGCTGAAGATGATGCAGTACCTATTCAAGACTCTTTCAAGAAGCTTACTGTGGATCCACCGGGATTTCATGAAGCTACTTCTGCTATGCATCCTACTCAAAAAATTCAAGAGCCGGTCCTTGAACCTACTACAACATCTAGTCATGAAGATGCAGTTCTCAACACTGAACCCTCTACACAACAAACTGCTGCTGGTCCTTCAAATACAAACATTCAAGGAGCTTCATTGTTTTCGGAGCTGATTCCATCAGATTGCACTATAGATCCACCGGGGATCAACACTGCTGTTGCATCAAACAAGGGGGAGCAATCTAGGATAGTGTCAGGAACCTGGATGGGTTGACGCAATGCATGAAGAGCCAATCAGTTTGAGAAGCCGGGAATATGGAAATTAGTGAAATTGTCAGAAGGAAAGCGCACTCTTGGTACTCGCTGGGTATACAGAAACAAAAAAGACGATACCAGAGTGATTGTGTGAAACAAAGCTCGACTGGTGGTTCAGGGATTCAAACAAATCGAAGGCCTTGGTTATGATGAGGTGTATGCACCAGTAGCTCGTCTAGAAACAATACACGTCTTCTTGACATATGCATCCTATATGGGTTTCACTGTTTATTAGATGGATGTCAAGACAGAGTTTCTGTTGGAAGGTCAATGAGGAGATTCATGTCGCTCAACCCCCTGGGTTTGTTGATTCAAAGAAGCAAGGCTATGCCTACAAGTAAGATAAAGCTTTGTATGGTCTGCACCAAGCACCTCGTGCATGGTATGCAACCTTAATAGAGCATCCGCTTGCAGACGGATATACCCGGGGGATTATTGATCAAACGCTATTCATTAAACGCGTTGGCAAGGGTCTTATCCTTGTTCAGATCTATGTTGAGGACATCATTTTCAGGTCAACAAATGAAGATTTATGCAAAGAGTTCGAGGAGGTGATGGAGAAGAAGTTCCAAATGAGCTCACTGGGTGAGATGACTATGTTTCTAGGCTTGCAAGTTCTTTAGAGCAATCAAGGGATCCTGATTCATCAAGGAAAATATGTTCAGGACGTTCTTGCAAAATTCGACATCAAATTCTATGCCTATAGACTCCCCCATTGCTAAGCGGCCCCTACTCAATGAGGAAGATGAATAGAGCCCGATCAATCGAACAAGGTATCGATCTATGATTGGTTCATTTTATGTACTTAACTGCAAGCCGACCGGACATTATGTTTGATGTATGCCACTGTGCTCGATATCAAGCTAATCCGAAATTCTCTCATCTCTCAGCCGTTAAGCGAATTTTTAGATACCTCAAGGGAGCTCCAAACTGGGACTCTAGTATCCTAGAGATTTGAAATTTGATTTGTTTGCTTTTCTGACAGTAATCTTGTAGGGATAGACAGGGATATGAAGTCCACATCCGCTGGATGCCAATTCTTGGGAGAGAGGCTTA
This sequence comes from Scalesia atractyloides, assembly GCA_947069175.1. Lineage (NCBI taxonomy): Eukaryota > Viridiplantae > Streptophyta > Magnoliopsida > Asterales > Asteraceae > Scalesia > Scalesia atractyloides. Next base: position 71,816,768 of record CAMTDV010000014.1, read on the forward strand.
TCTCATGGCAGTGTAAGAAGCAACAAACAGTGTCACTATCCACTACAGAAGTAGAATATGTTACAGCATCTGCATGCTGCTCCTAGGTTATTTGGATGCAACATAGCTCGAGGATTACAGTTTGACTTATCTTGACACTACTATCTATTGTGATAATGATGCCGCAATCCAAATCATAAAAAAACCTTGTTTTTCACTCCAAAACCAAGCACATTGACATCAGAGTTCATTTTATTCGAGATTGCTACGACAAAGGTTTAATTAAACTTAAACAAATCCACACGATGCCGTACAGCGGATCTTTTTACAAAACCTGTCAGCAACTCGAGATTCATAGTGCCTGTGGAAATTTTAAAAACGATGCGTTACACGGACTAAGCAATTTTAAAAAAAAAATTATATACATATATATATATATATATAAACAGCTATAAGCAAAATTGTTGGAATCGTATGCCCAAGACACTCATTAAATTGATGTAGCTAGTACGTTATGATGCAAGTCGGTTCATACCCAATAACAAGCTAGACAAACACCCATAATATTTATTTATGATATGATCAAACAAATAAATATTAACACTTAGAATATTTAGAAATTGGTTTTCTAAATAATTGCACTTGAGAAACTAATAAATTATACGGATAATTTATTTTGAGAGAATATTTTATTTTGTTATTTAATTGGTTAAATAACATTTTAAAAGTCATGAAATATTGCACAAAGTCTTGTAACAATTTTATAAAAGTAATAACAAATAAATACAAGACTTAAATTAAAAGAAAAAAATATTTTTTTTAAAAAGAGCCTATAGGGCCGGCCCCATATGGTCTCCCCAAGGTGGATTCCACCACTAGATTTTCATGCAACAAATCTTGAAATATCTCACAAGATTATATGGAGGTTTTGTGTGATTCTTTTTTTTTTAACTTTACACATACTTTCTCTCAAATATTCAAGTGTAAGAACTTCTTTGTGCCCCCTAATTTTCGGCCAAGAGTAGTAAGATTCAAGAAGTTTTTGAAGTGTTAAAAATCCTAGCAATCAAGAGGTGTTTGTTGGAAGGCTTGGGGTATGCAAGCTTGAGGTCTTCTCCTTTGAAGATTTCCACTCAAGAACATCATCTTCCTCATCTCATAACTACTTGAAAGGTAGTATTCTAAAACACTCTATGATTGAAAATTTTGATAGCATGCATGTTCATATATGGATTCGGGTTTTGGTTTTTACATACAAAAGAGTTTGGTATCAACACAAGTAACATTTTTAAATAAATATTCCGCTGCGTTTTTTATTTTATATGGATAAAATATCTTTGATAAACATGTACGAAAACCCAACAGTGGTATTAGAGCCGCTTATATGAATCCATGCTTCTTATGATTTAAAATTTGGGTTTTTGGTTTTGGTTAAAACCCCATGACCGAAATTTTAGCCATGGTTATTCCTTGTTTTTCAAGACACTTTTACTAACATGCATAAAGGTATCTTAAAAAATTATGTCATATGGATGATTTGTTTGTTTGGACAAAAACCCATCTTTTCGGTCTTTCTCTTGGCCGAAAATTTGGATACAAAAGGGAAACCATTTTTGCTCTTGAATTTAAATATATATGTGGATATATATTTGGTTTCATAACCTAGCCATGACCTTGTGTTTAAATATGTTGAATGATTGTGTTGTGATTTATTTGATTATTTCAATGGGGTTGTAATAATTAATTATCTTTGTTCTTCTATTTGTGAAAAAAATGTAATTTATTTATTTTTCATTTGGCAAGTAAAATAAATAGATTAGTTGCATTTTATTTTACTAGAAAAAATATATTAGGACATTTTATGTAAAAGAAGACACACACAAAATGTGTTTTTGGTTTTAGCCAATTTTGGGCCTAAAGGACTTCCTAGTTATTAACAGGATTTAGCCCAATAACCAAAAACATATTTTGGAGCCCAAAGGAGTTTGGAGCTGAATTTTAAAATCATTTGGAAGCCCAAAGAAAGTGGAGAAAACGTGACACAAAAGGAAGACTTTAAGCATTTGGATCGAGTTCAAGTGGGAGTTCAACGACACTTTTTTGTGTCAATATTCACCCTTTAGGAAGGACCTTTTGGCACACTTGTTTCGGCTAACAAGTGTTGCCAAAAATAGTTGGCTATGGTTATGCACCTATTTTTATGTGTAATGCTTGTATGGTTGTTTTATTTATGGTTGTTTAAATGATATTTGGATATGAATGCTTAACAACTTATAATCCATAACAAGCTTAAAATTGGTTCTTTACAAAATAATTAAAAATGGTTTTATTAAAAATTAATGATTTATACTAAAATGGGTTTTATTAAAAAGAACCTCGAAAAATTGGTTTTCACTAAAGTACCATGAATTTGAATGCACAAATGTATGGTACATAAAGTTTTCTAAAACTAGAATTTTGAAAACATAAAATCCCTTTTATAAAACAAGTCAAACACCATCCTTTTACACAACACTCGAATCATTTGGGAAATCTTTGTGGGATAAAGGTCACCAAACCACATTTGAAGGAACTTGTGTGTTTGAGGCAGGCTTACCATATTTGTGGGATAAAGGTCACCTAACCACTTGTATGTGTAAACTTACATGTGTGTGTAAGTAGGACGACTTGATTTGGAAACCATGTGATTAGGGTCACCGAAGCATGGCGTACAAAGTGTTGATGGGATTAAAATGCCAACTAAACATAAAGATGTTTAACCGATCCCATATGGCTAGAAATTGCAAAGGGTTGCAATTATCAAACGTTGACTACCTTGTTAATTTAAACAATGGGATAAAGGTCACCTAACCAATATTTAAATGTAACATTGGATTCTAGATTTTAATTATTAATTGTGTGTGAGACATAAAATGGAATTAATGATTAAAATTTAATTATATTGAAAATACTTAAATTGAACTTTGTTAAAATTTTGTAGATGGCCGCTAACAATGCAAACACAATTACCCAAACCGTCCGTAACCTATCACTAAGAACCATCCTTCAAAAGGATCGTCTCAACCATAATAACTTCATGGATTGGTATCGAAACTTAAGAATCGTTCTCAAGCAAGAAAAGATATCTTATGTGTTGGACGATCCTATTCTCGATGAACCTAATGTGGAAGACGAGGCGGCCTATAACAATTGGGTTAAGTATACCGAGGACTCCATGCAAGTCTCTTGCCTCATGTTGGGAACTATGATTCCCGAAATTCAAAAGGATTTTGAACATCACGGGGCGTACGACATGATTACCCAATTGAAGGAAATGTTCCTTCAACAAGCAAGGGTAGAACGTTTGAAACGGTTCGGGCGCTTCATGAATGTCGAATGGAGGAAACCTAATCGGTCTCATCTTATGTCCTTAAGTTGAAAAGCCACATTGATCGCCTCGAAAGGCTCAATTGTCCCGTCTCTAAAGAGTTGGCTACGGATTTGATCCTCAACTCTTTAACAAAGAAGTTTGAGACTTTTGTCATGAATTATAACATGAACGGATGGGACAAGACATTGGGGAGCTTCATGCAATGCTCAAAACTGCCAAGGCGGGCATAGGTAAAAAGGCTTTACCTGTTCTAACGATCAATGAGGGAGGCAACAAGAAGAGGCCCCACCCCGACTCCAAGGCATGTTTTGCCAAAGGAAGGGCCATGTCAAAGGGAAAGGGAAAGGAAAGATTAAAGTAGAACCCACGAAACCAAAGGAAAAGAAGCAAAAGGTTGCTTTGACTGACCCATGCTTTGAGTGTGGAGAGATAGGACATTGGAAAAGAAATTGTCCAACCTATCTCAAGGAGTTGAAAAACAAGAGGGATGCGGGGCAAACCTCAGGTACAATCTTTATGATACATATTGACCTTAATGTTATTTCTTCAAACACATGGGTATTGGATACCGGATGTGGAACACATATTTGCAATTTGTTGTAGGGGTTCAAAAGAAATAAATATTACAAGAAGGGAGACATTAGTCTCTTCATGGGCAATGGAGCAAAGGTTCAAGTTGAAGCCCGAGGAGACTATGTTTTGAAACTTCCAAGTGGTTTGGAAATCACCTTGAAAAATGTTTTGTATGCTCCTAGTTTGACTAGGAACAATATTTTCGTTTCCCTCTTGCTACAATATGGTTTTAATTTAAAGTTTGTAAACGATGACATTTATGTTTTGATGAATGACATGTTTTACTTTAAAGCTATGCCTTCAAATGGTATTTATGAATTGGTTCATGATAATACATCATTTGATAGTTCAATGTACCAAGCAACCACCAAGAAACTCAAATTAGATTTGAGTGATTCCCATCTTTGGCATTGTCGCCTTAGACATATAAACAAAAATCGCATGCAAACACTTCGAAAGAATGGTCTTTTGGAAACAAATGGAGATGATTCATTTGATGTATGTGAATCTTGTTTACAAGGAAAAATGACTAAGGCACCCTTCAATGGAACCTTTGAAAGGGCAAAAGACTTATTAGGTATCATATATTCGGATGTATGTGGTCCTTTTAAGCCAATGACTAGGAATGGTGAAAGATACTTCATTAGTTTTACCGACGACTGTAGTCGTTATGGTTATGTTTACTTGTTAAGACACAAAGATGAAGCATTTGAAATGTTCAAAGATTTCAAAAGTGAAGTAGAAATCAAGTCAAGAAAACAATCAAAGTCCTTCACACCGATAGAGGAGGTGAATACCTAAGTGATGCTTTTCAAGATCATCTTAGGAGTTGTGGGATTATCTCACAACTTACTCCACCTGGAACACCACAACATAATGGTGTGTCTGAAAGGAGGAATCGAACTCTATTGGATATGGTTCGATCTATGATGGCTAGAAGCACATTACCTCTATCATTTTGGGGTTACGCTTTGCTCTCCGTGACCCCTATACTGAATATGGCCCCAACCAAGAAAGTGGATAAGACACCTTTAGAAATATGGCATGGAAAGGCTCCATCATTATCATATTTGAAGGTATGGGGTTGTGAAGCTTATGTGAGCAATACACCCCAAACAAATTGGAAGTATGATCCACTAAGTGTATCTTTGTAGGATATCCTAAAGATGATATAGGATATTACTTTTACGATCCAACAGAGCAAAAGGTATTTGTTGCTCGAAAGGGTAAGTTCTTAGAAGCTAAGTTCCTTATGGAAGGAACTAGTAGTACAACAGTGGAACTTGATGAGGATCAAGAACCACAAGCCGATACACGTTTGTTTGATACTAGCACTCAACAAGAGGTTGTTGAAGAGGATCAAGTAGTTGATCAACACACACAAAACATTCGCAGATCTGGTAGAATTAGTACTCCACCTGAAAGATATGGATTTTTTATGGATGGATGCTACATGGTAGATTCTGATGAACCAACCACATACCCTGACGCAATGTCACAATCCGATTGTCACAAGTGGCTTGAAGCCATGAACGTAGAGATGCAATCCATGTATGACAACCAAGTATGGGAATTGGTTGTACCACCTCTTAACTCCAAAGTAGTTGGAAGTAAGTGGGTTTTCAAGAAGAAAACTGATATGCATGGTAATTTGGATACTTATAAAGCGAGACTTATAGCAAAAGGTTTCACTCAAACTCAAGGGGTTGATTATGATGAGACTTTCTCGCCCGTGGCGATGCTAAAGTAAATTAGGATATTATTTGTCCATAGCTGCATATTACAATTATGAGATTTGGCTGGATGTCAAAACGGCTTTCCTCAATGGATATCTTAATGAAGATGTCTATATGGTTCAGCCTGAAGGTTTTGTCGATCCAAAACATCCTAACAAAGTATGCAAGTTAAAGAAATCATATATGGATTTAAACAAGCATCTAGAAGTTGGAATCATCGTTTTGATGAAGAAATTAGGAATTTTGGATTCATCAAGAACGCCGATGAAGCTTGTGTGTATAAGAAAGCTAGTGGGAGCATCATCGCTTTCCTAGTATTGTATGTCGATGACATTCTACTATTTGGAAATGATATTCCAACCATGGAAGGTGTTAAAACCTGGCTTGGAAGTTGTTTTTCCATTAAGGTCTTGGTGAAGCCGCCTATATTTTGGGAATAAAGATCTAAGGGATAGATCAAGGCGCTTGATAGGTTTGAACCAAAGTGCATACATTGACAAAGTCTTGAAAAGGTTCAATATGGAGAACTCTAAGAAAGGTTTGGTACCTATTCAAAAGGGAACGATATTGGATGGGTCTCAATGTCCAAGCTCAAAGGATGAGTAAGAAATAATGAAAGGAGTCCCATATGCGTCTGCTATAGGATCCATCATGTATGCAATGAGATGCACTAGATCGGACGTGGCATTTGCCTTAAGCATGACAAGTAGATACCAGCAAAATCCAGGTAACAGTCATTGGATGGCTGTTAAAGCATATTGAAATACCTTAGAAGGACTAAGGATATGTTTCTAATATATGGATCTGGTGAAGAGGAACTCGTTGTAAAGGGTTACACGGATGCGAGTTTCCAAACTGACCGAGATGGTTCTCGATCACAATCTGGGTATGTCTTCATTTTGAATGGAGCTGCAGTCTGTTGGAAGAGCTCAAAGCAAGATGTGGTAGCATTGTGCACTACAGAATCAGAATACATCGCCGCTTCATTGGCAGCACAAGAAGCTGCATAGTTGACGAAATTCATCACCGACCTTTAGGGGTAGTCCTTACCATTCAGGATCCCCTAGATTCTTTTGTGATAACGAGGGTGCAATTGCACAAATTAAGGAACCTCGTGCACATCAAAAGATTAGGCAAATTGAGCGGAGATTCAACTACATAAGGGATGAAGTTGAAAAAGGAAAGATATGTATTCGCAAAGTTCACACCGATCAAAACATTGCGGATCCTCTCACGAAGCTCCTTGAACGGCCAAAGCATGAGGGTCATACTTGTGCCTTAGCACTTCGATATTCTAGTGATTGGATTTGATCTATTTAGTATTTGGATATCAGAACAATTGTTATTATGACTCATTTAATGATTATGGCATTTTGAGTTATGTTCCATTTTAGCGTGTTTAAATCCATGAATAAGTTAATTATTCTAAATGTCCGTAGTCGATCATATTTTTGGGAACAAATATGAAGGTAAGACTATTATGAACTTGGATTGGTGGATATTCATTAGGTATGAATATAGAGCAAAGTGTTGCTGCCAAAGTTCATAGATATTTGTGGGATACAAATATTGGACTGACCCGCTCTCAAATATTACTACATGGAATCTTTGTGATTGATCATAAGTGATTTTTGAGTAAAGGCGAATATCATAGTACCCTCTGACCTGAGATACATATTGGGTCTTGATATTCACCAAATGTTATACTTTGACTTAGTTCTTTGCTGTTCTGAAACATGGCAGTACATAAGGCTAAGCTCAGGTGTGGTACAAGGTGATTGTGAGAGACATATGTAGTCAAGATGGGATTTGTTCCTCTTATTCATTGAGAGTAAGACGTCTAAGGTATGCTAAAGTTAAATCAACAGAGAATGATCACTCTATGTCTCTGGATTTGACATGACATCTGTAACAAAAGGATAAATGATCGTTTCACCTAAATCATGTTCAAGTAAGGGACTTGAAGGGGATGATGTTATTGAATGGCACTTCGTCATACGTATTAGGGGTAGTAAACCGTTGTTAGGCGGTATTTGCTACTTGCATCAATCTTCGATGTATCTTGTGCAAGAGGGAGATTGTTGGAATCGGTATGCCCTAGACACATATTAAATTGATATGGCTAGTACGTTATGATCCAAGTCGGGTCATACCAAATAACAAGCTAGACAAACACCCATAATATTTATTTATGATATGATCAAACAAATAAAAATTAACACTTAGAATATTTAGAAATTGGTTTTCTAAATAATTGCACTTGAGAAACTAATAAAGTATACGGATAATTTATTTTGAGATAATATTTTATTTTGTTATTTAATGGGTTAAATAACATTTTAAAAGTCATGAAATATTGCACAAGTCTTGTAACAATTTTATAAAAGTTATAACAAATAAATACAAGACATAAATTAAAAGAAAAAAATTTTTTTTAAAAAAGAGCCTATAGGGCCGGCCCCATGTGGTCTCCCCAAGGTGGATTCCACCACTAGATTTTCATGCAACAAATCTTGAAATATCTCACAAGATTATATGGAGGTTTTGTGTGATTCTTTTTTTTTAACTTTATACATACTTTCTCTCAAATATTCAAGTGTAAGAACTTCTTTGTGCCCTCTAATTTTCGGCCAAGAGTAGTAACATTCAAGAAGTTTTTGAAGTGTTACAAATATTAGCAATCAAGAGGTGTTTGTTGGAAGGCTTGGGGTATGCAAGCTTGAGGTCTTCTCCTTTGAAGATTTCCACTCAAGAACATCATCTTCCTCATCTCATAACTACTTGAAAGGTATTATTCTAAAACACTCTATGATTGAAAATTTTGATAGCATGCATGTTCATATATGGATTCGGGTTTTGGTTTTTACACACAAAAGAGTTTGGTATCAACACAAGTAACATGTTTAAATAAATATTCTGCTGCGTTTTTATTTTATATGGATAAAATAACTTTGATAAACATGTACGAAAACCCAACAAAAATAACTAATTTGCGCATAAAGTATTCTACTTTTGCACAAATTTAGGGGGAGAAATATTTGTTTCTTTGGTAAAATAAAATTAATTTGTTCGTTCTAATGAATTCGGTTAACACATGTAAGGTATTGATGCTAAAAAGGCGAGGATCCTCTGTCATGTGTTGATAGGCTTATCGCTCAAAAGGCGAAAAGATATCAAGTGACAAATTCCGACAAGCTAATACATCTCGTGGGTAACATATATGATTTCATGGTCTTAAATCCTACGTGGATAGATAGCCAATGTTTGATGTTCTGGGTCGGTATACCGACGAGTCATCTGGGATATCAGGGCTACCCTTCTGTTGCATCTGGATATATGCAGACTTAGGCACAGTCAGGATATCCTCAAAAGAGGCAAAATTGAAGGCCAAAACCTTGAAAGTAAGGAAATCTCATCACGAGCAAGTTGTTTCACAACACATGGTATTTCAAGTTTTGTTTTATTGAGTTAACGAATTACATTGACTTGGAATAATGAAAATGAAATACAATCAAATTGTCTTTCAAGTTTTAAAGTCACTAAGGCCCGAGTCCATCCTAGGTATAACACGCAACAACAATCATACACTTAGATTAACCTGAAACATATGTGAAAATAGGCACGTCAGCATAAAAATGCCTATGAGTAACATAGGTTTTGTATGCAAGATTCATGGCTTAAAATGTTAGAGAAAAGTTTAACCAAAATAACCATGAATCCTTACAAAATGTTTTTCTTTTATAAAATCATGTGAAAAAAATCATATGATATAAAAGATAGTGAATGGTTAAATCAATAACCAAAATATGTCATGAATAAGCCATTGTTCTTGTGTAAACCAAATTGTCAGGTGTAAACCAAATGTCAAGTATAAACCAAATGTCAAGTCAAATGTCATGTAACCAATGTCGAGAACCAATGTCGAGTAAAACAAATGTCATGTAAACCAATGTCGAGTAAACAAATGTCATGTTTTGTATAAGATATTGCATGTCTTGTATTTTGTTTAAAATGATTTAGATAACGCCACACTATGTAAGATAATAAAGGCACTTATATACCATCAGCGTATCCACCATGCTTTTATCATATTACACACGTCACGCTATTTAAGTCATTCACCATAAACCAATGTCTCGTATAGTAAAAATGTCTTGTATAAAACAACATCTTTGAATGAACAAAAGTTTTGTTCAAATCAAAGTTATGTTTTATAAACCGTTGCTTTTAATTGTTAAAATATATCTTATGGGTTGTTGGCGAATACATTCAAACCTTGTTAATTATCGGATAAACCTTTATAAAGACAAGGTTTATCAATGTTCATCGGATTCTGTCATTCCCCAATGTATACTTCCAAAACTAGGAAGCGGAAATGAGGTATCAAACCTATGGTACCATTACATACTACCGGTCGGTCATAAATGTTAATGTATGTATCATTGTCGAGTTCAACGCACCAATATGTCAATATTAATGCAAGCGCATTATGAAAATGTTTTGAAACCATGTACTAGTATGCTCAGTCAACATACATAGCAAGAAAAGTATTTGAAAATCAAGGTGCTAAATATGATAAGTCAACATGTGAAGCAAATGCAATTTAAAATCATGTACTATATGTACTATGTAACCAAAGCATGTATTGTGTCATGAAACAAGAAAGTAGATATAGGCACATATATTTCACCCCAAAACATTTGAAAATGTAAAAGAGGGGACTATGTACTCACCTGGAATTGCAATAAAGTCCTTGTTCAAAAAGATAAACCGAGATTAAGAGTCCGTGAAATCAAGCGTGTCCTAAAAACGGTTAACTATGTAAATATCGAGACTTGAAATCGGAGGATTTGGATAGAATGAGACCTTATAAACCAAATGAGTGTTGGGACTCATATGAAATGGTTTAATAAAGTTAACATTCTGAGTTGGAAAGGTTTCTAAGTGCTTTTGACCCGTTATGACTTGTTAAGGTAGTTGAAGCTACTTTAACGTGTCATTTGCATAACAATGTAGTCAGATGATTAGATATGTGTTTTGTTAAGTCGAAATTACCAAAACATGTTTAAAACTGTTATTTAATCAGATTATATGTCAAAATTTATGTTACATATGTTTATAGTTGATTTATTCGCAAAAAGGGCATTTTGGTCATTATTGAAGATTATATCAACTAATTATCATAACACTAACCAAATGACATGACTATAGGTATAACCTCAGAGGATTATTCCCTTTATAAATGGTCATAAATATGTATTTGGTTGGATCCAAAGATCAACCAAACGGGTCAGATTAGTGATGGTCAAACCGCTAGACTTTTAACTCTAAACAAGCACTTAAACAAAGGTGACGAATTTGACATGGTTTAACATGTCTAAATAAGTTTATAAAAGTATTTTGGCGTTAAAACAACCCGTTTTAATACCCGGAAACGGTTCCATTGCAAAATGCGCAAAACTCGCATTTTGACCGAAACTTTGACTTGTTAAAATGACTAGAAAATGTGGAAATCAGTAGGCATGATAATTAGGGATCATAACCACCTTGATTACCATCATATTGCACGGTTCAATTGAGCCTTGTCTTGATAAATTCATGATCAAAACTAAAAGTCAAACAGAAAGTTAAACTGTTTGATTTTTAGTCCATCTAAGCTATAACAATTGAACATGGCAAGAGAGGAACACTTACAAACACCAAGGATAGATCAAGGATCACAAAGAATGCTCCAAGTTGGTTGCAAATTCAGATTTGTGGCTGATTAGAGCGTTAAGGTGATTAAAGAGTTCAAAAATGGATATGAACTTTTGTATTTATAATGATCATAAGGCCACCAAATCATCACAAGTGTTAGGCCAATGCTCTAGGATGTTTACATGTGTTAATGATGTGTTAGATGCAGATTAAGTGTGGAAAATGCAAGATAGGTGTCATAATTTGCGTATTGGTGGTAAGGAGATGAGCTGTGCTGCTGCCAGCTAATGTTTTTGTGAAAATAGTGCGTCGCGCTGTAGGACGATCCTCGATGCTTAGGAACCTAAATTTGATATCTAACGTCCATAATAGCGGAAATATTACGTCGTGTTTACCAATAGACAAGATTTAATCAGTTAATCGTCAGTTTTATAGATCAAATGTTCTGGTTACAAACTGACAGAGCCTCGCCTCTGAAATGTCAAAGTTACAAATGAGAGATCTAAGCTAGGTATTTATAGCCACACAAGTTCGGCCTAGGTGATACAAGTTCGCCCGAACATGCTTACATGTGTTACCATGGGCGAACTTGGCTAAGCTTAAACATAAATACTTCAAAACCTAGCATATTCAGCTCTATACAATACAGACTCGATATAAGACTAAGACATAGACATTATGCACCAACATACTCCCCCTTGGATATCGTCTTCGTCTTGTATCAGTCTTCAAAAAACTTTGTCTTCATAAAAACGTTAACGTACCCGTCCGAAGAAGTTCTTAAACGGCGTTCTTCGTCTTTCTTGTTTCTGATCAGGCGTCTGGTCTGTAGGAGGCACTTTGTTCATGTGTTGAAACCTCTTGATACTTGCCATCCTTGTTCTTTCATGAACTGCTTCTTGACGCTTCTCCTCCTTTAAAAATTCGACTCTCTCTAGATCCCTCCAGCTCGTCTGCCACATCCAGAATTGACTTCGCGTGCATAGCAAACGTTAACAACTTTCTGATACTGCATCGCCTGTACCTTTTCTCTTTCTTCAAAAACAATCTTGCTGTAGAAAAGGCATTTTATATCTTCTCTCGAGCAGTTAACCAACCACATAGGATCTAGAATCCTTATCGTCCTCTACAAACCTCTCATACCCTGATGACCCATCACTTCAACCCGTTCCTTAGTAATATCCAGATGATCTTCAAATTTTGACACGATCACTGCTTCACAAGTAGCTGATCTATCTGCCACCACTTGAATAAAGGATAGAAGTTTTGTTCGATCGGCATAAATGGCATATTCCTCATGGCTCTAGGACGTTTCATAATTAACGTTATGTCCTTTTCCCCTGTAACCTTATTGATCTTAACCCTTCATCCTGGAATAAACAGTTTCCAGTAATTCCAACCTTTAACAGCTTCATACTTAATCATCTTCCACAACAACTGATCTATTGTCTTCATATGATAAGTAACATTCACTGTTTGTACTAACTCTTCCATATCCCAGTACAACAATGTTTTGAAATCAGTAAGATATTTGAAGTATTGCACTCCAAATTCCCTTTTGATTGCATATACGTTAATCTCTTTAAACCAACCCCAGCTCAAAATATCTCCCAAAGAAACTCTTTATTTCTGGTGAAGAATGCTAGTGGACGTCGAAACTTATGTTCACGTGGCATCTCCCTGAACCAGGACTTTTTCGCTTCAGCTATCTCTTCTTTGGTCATCAGCTTAGGAATCTTTCCTTCTCGTAACTCTTCAACAATCTTATCTTTAATCATATCTTCATCAAGTTGTTTGTACATCCCTTCAAACGTAGGAAAACTTTCTGAATTTTGACCGACGTACTTAGCTTTCTGATCTGATTCATCATCTGAGGACCAATCTTCAACTATCACTCGATTGTACTCATCAGCTTCAAACCTTCTCTCATACTGATACTCTTTTGGTTCAAATGTGTTAACATTCATAACTTCCTCAAAATCAAACTCTATGTTCTCAGCTTCAACTTCAACTAGTCTCGCAATATCTTCTTTCGAGTAATTATGTACAAACTCACCTTCTTCCACATTGTGTTCCAACATTAGCATTAAAGGCTTTGTAGGTAATGCAGAAACAGGCTTCACAAATCAATCAACATCTAACAAATCAATATCATCTGAAGGACCTTTCTCCCTGACTCCCCCTGGCCTTTATCTTCCATCCTGTTTGACTCATTGTCCATGAGGGAAGTGAAGTCAAAATCATCTGCAATCTTTGCTTCGTTTACTTTCAAACCAGTATCACCCTGATCGTCAAAATCATCATCATCAGGTGCATTCCAATCCTCTATACCTTCTTCCTCTTCGTCTTCATTCTTATCTTCCTTTTCGGCTTCATCATCATCTTTTTCTTCAGTAACAATGATAGAATCGGAAGGCTTGACAGATTCATTAATCTTTGAATATCAGACTTAGAAGCTTTTGAAATATCTTCAACTGGTTTCTTAGGAACATCAGAAGACTTCTCAGTAGTCTCAGAAGATTTAGGGGCTTCACCCTCAACATGCTTTCCTTTACCACTTTCAGCTAATTCTTTCTCAGCACGCTCTTTTGCTTCCTGACGATCCAGACGATCGTATTCAGCAATGAAATCAATGTTCAGATTGTTTGCTAACACTTTCTGCAATCTATTGAATATTCTATCGTTCTGTGCTTGAATTGTTTTTAACTCTGCAATCTCTGTCTGCAATTTCTCATTAGCATCATGCAAACTTTCTATCAACGCCTTGAAGTACTCTCGCTCATTTTCCATCACCTTTACTTTATCATCAAGCAACTCTTTTTTGACCTCGCTTTGATTCACCTTCTTAACAAGCTCAGCCTTTTCAACCTCATTATGTGCAACTTTCTCCTCTAATGCCTTCACACGTCTCCCTAGCATCTCAACATTAGATTCTGGGAAAAACTCATCCAAGTCTTCGAGACTGATTGGACCGTGTGGCATATCACCAAACAGATTTCCCCTTGGTGTCTTTGGCGTTGAATATTTAGGTGTTGCAGCTTTCGGTGTTGACTTCTTAGGAGCAGAACTTTCAATATTTGAAGTCGTCAGAGCAATAGGTGATTGGATCACAGGAACTTCCACAAAATCAGACACAGGAGGTTCTTGTGTAACTCCTAGCCTTTCAGTTTCAGCATGAACAATAACAGGAGGTTCTTATGGAGGAGGTTCTTGTGTGACTCCTTTCTCTTGAGCACTAGAAGGTTCTTGTGAGGCTTCTGTGCTTTTCAACTTGCTTTTGTACCTCTTGCTCACAACTTTCTGAGCTTTCTTCTCTTTTCTTTTACCTTTGGTCTGAGGTGACCCTGTAGTCTTCTTTGAGATTTCGATTGCTGGAGACTTTGTACGCTTAGACTTTTTCTTCGGTCTCTCCTCGTTAGACTCTTTTTCACTGTTAGGATCAAAATCTGTATCCAACTCTCTTTCCTTTTCTGCTCTAATCTCTACCTCAGTATTTTCTACCTCTTTAGCAGGAATTTCTTTATCAGAATCATCTTCAATTTCAGAAGTAGCAGATATAACATCATCTTGAGTCGTTTTCACAGTTTCTTGACTCTCAATAACAACTGCAGTGCTCGATCCAGCAACTACTTCAACGTTTTCAGGTTCTTCTTCGTCAACGAGCATCGTTTCTACTTTCTTAGCAGCTCGCTTCTTTTTTGACTTATCAGCTTCAGCCTTCAAAAACCATTCACTTCTTGCCTTAGGTTTGAATTCTTTGAACCATTCTCGTTCAACATTAAGTTCTTTCTCGTCGTCGCTACCATCTTTTCTCCAGTTGTTATCTAGCGGCGATATATAATTCGAATCTTTAATGGCTCCGAATACCGGCTTGGCAATAGGAGCTGAAGCTTGTTTCTGGAACTTGATACGCTTCTTCACTGTTGTTTCGTCAAGATGAACTAGATAAAGCACGTCATTTGGATCTCGTGCAATTTTGGGATACTTCTCATCAATCAACATCTGAACAAATCTTAGATATAGGCATAGCCTTGAATCTTCCATGTTCTTCGACATGTGAGTGAAAACTAACATAGAAACATTGAACGGCTTCTTCAGAATAAGCGTCGTTGCCATGCTAGCCAAATAGTCTTGAACATCATCTAATCCGGCTTTACGATGGCTGAATGTGTGAATTAGAGCATGCATCAAAAGCTTGTAGGGGTTTGGCACTTCAACTTTCTTCAGCGTCGGTTTGTTCACGCTCCCCTTATAACCCATACGAAAGAAACAACCACACATCATCTTTTCGTCTAAATGAATCAGATCGTCTTTATTATCTTTGAATTCCAGAATCCGTCGAATATCGTCTTCAGTTACAGAAATTGGTTTAACTTCATTTCCAACTTGTACTATTGAAGTGATTGTCTTCTCGTCAGCACTTAGGTTTGCATTCATCCAAAAGTGAACGATGTGTGATCGATATGATACTGTGTGCTCTGTAATAGCTCGGCGAATATGGCTTTCCTCGAGAAACTTCAATATACTGTCGTACTCCTTCAGTGACAGACATATAGATTTGTCAAGCGTAATGCACGTATTGTGAGTTTTGGAGAACTCAACAAAAAATACACGTGCTGGAGCTTGTACCTGAAAAACATGACACAAACAATTAGCACGCATTTCGAGAAAAATTTCAAAAATTTTCCAACACTTATATCAAGTTCGGGCGAACTTGATATATGTGTTCAACATTCTGTTTTACCCAAGTTCGCCCGAACATGCTATATCAAACATGTTCATTATATAAGTTCGGGCAAACTTATACACAAAACAACAAATCAGACTTTCAAACCTAAGTTCGGTCGAAGATTTTTTACGATCATTTTTATGTTTTTTATACAAGTTCGGCCAAACTTGTCGTCTTTTCCAAAGACCAACTTGTTCAAAACAATTAAACAGCCGTTTCACTTCAATCAAAACATGTTATACGGTCAATTTTATGTGTAGATTAAGGATCTATGTTCAATTTAACCAACAGCTCCTAGATTTATCAGATATTAACTTTTCAGATCTATTTGGTTCGTTTAAGATCAATACACGATTCAAAGTTCAATATTATACCTCGACCATTGTAGATGGTGTGTAAATCACCAAAACCAACTAAATTTAGGCAGCATAACGTTATGATTTTATCAATTTCACTCAAGATCACTCAAAGCTCAAGTTCGCTCAAGAGAATTTGATAACAAGTAAATGAGTTCGGCCGAACTTATAAGCCCATTAACATAACTCATCATAAGTTCGAGCGAACTTATTACTTAAAAACAAACACAGCCATTTCATAGCAAGTTCGGTCGAACTTGCTTGTTTGATAAACCTGATTTGTTTAGCAAGTTGGCCGAACTTGCCAGACCACAATTTTTAACTTTTTCAAATTTTCATTTTTGACCCCTGAACTTTCCAACTTTTTATAAGTTATGAAAATCCACTCAGTTGACCATGTCCAAGTTAATGACCTTGGTTAACCAATTTATCTGCCGAGTCCAAGTTAATGACCCTGGTTTGACCCGTTACGAACAAACTGTTGATATTTTCAAAATCAAAGTTTCAAATTAATGAACTTTTATCATTTTGACTTTTCAGATTTTAACAGATTAGCTCCCAGCCCATTGTCAAAGAGATTCCCACCAGTTCTAGCATCTTACCAGACTTCGAAGATCCGTTTCCAACATTGGTTTGCTAAAAACAATATAGAAATAAAATCTTTTTGTATTTTTGTAAATTTATGCTAAAAACACCGAAAATCTTTTTGATTTTAATCTGTAAAGCTGAAATACAATGTAATAAGCAATGTAAACTATGTACAAACATATTTACAGACATATTTTTGTGAATTCGTATCTAAGGATCATATCAGTTGATTGAGACATATCACCAGTACCGTTGACCTTTAGCAAACTTTAAGTTTTAAACTCGTTTACCTAGATTTTTGATATGTTTATCACTTAAGCTTTACCACATTTTTCAACTGTTTCAAGATATGTGAAGGTAGAATTCATGAAACTTGACTTATATGTGGTTCCCACTTCTTGAATATACTCTCGTATCCAGACTCCCTAGATTTCATCTTACAGGTGAATACAGCGTAATTGATATCTGTATTTGGGTTGTGCGAGACCATGAGAGCTCAGGTTAGTACTACCGTACAGACAAAGAGATGAAGGCTTGTCTTTAATGTGTGTTTCACTTAAGGAATCTTTTTAGCACTGCAAATGATTAGATCTTTTGATTCTTTTCAATATTGCATGCAGTTTGGAGGGTTATAACGAAAGTATTATAGAAGTTCTAGGCCATTGCTTCTACAAAATCAGAAGAACTTGTATAATACCCCAGATATCAACTATCTATAAAGACCTCGTATTTCAGAATCAGGCAATCTTTCAAACGAAATTTCGGAGTACTAAGTCCATATATCCAAGATGTGTTAATCCACAAGATTAAGCAGTTGTAAAATTTAGTTTATATCTCGAAAATAGTTTACTGAACGTGTTAAACCTATCGACACATCCATAGTAAGACTCGTTTATCACTTTTAAAACTTTACATTTCTTTAGCATACTGTGATAGTCCACTGATGTACTATCATTTCCTTTTATGACACTGAACTCTTTTTGTCTTTTTCAATGTTTTTGTACATTTTGAATTTTTATATGTTTTTGGATTTTAAAATTTTCGAATGTTTTTGTATTTTCTCTAACATTTTCTCCCACTAAAATCAAAAACATATTTTTTTTATGGATTTTAGTTTTTAACAAAATTCTAAACTAGAAAGATATTTACAAACCAATGTGGATCACGCGAACTCGTCGTCCGATCCGTATTCAACCTCAGCGTCCGCACCTGTCAGCAAATTTTTCATACCGTTAATTCTCAGCAAGTATTGAAACCGTGACAAAGAAAATGGTTTGGTATAAAAATCAGCCTTTTGTTCGTCGGTGTGGATTTTTTCTATTCGCACCAATTTCTTTTCGTAGCAATCACGAATGAAATGATAACGAATTTCAATGTGTTTTGTGCTTGAGTGATGAACCGGATTTTTAGTTATATCTACGGCTGCCTTGTTATCAACATACAGCGGAGTGTCTAGAAATTGCAGAACAAAGTCTCTCATCTGCTGTTGAATCCACAGAATCTGTGAACAACAGCTGGAGGCCAAGATATACACAACTTCACAGGTAGAGAGAGCGACCGTAGTCTATTTCTTACACTGCCAGGTTACCATTCTTGTTCCGAAGAACTGGCATCCCACTGTAGTTGATTTTGAGTTCAACTTATCTACACCAAAATCAGAATCAGCATAGCCTGTGAGGTCGAAATTGTCGTTCTTCGGGTACCACAAGCCGGTGCCTGGGCATCCTTTCAGGTATCTGAAGATCACTTCACAATCTGCATGTGTAAGATCCTAGGGGTTGACTGATATCTGGCGCATAGGCAGGTTGGATACATAATATCCGGGCGCGATGTCGTCAGATACATCAGCGATCCAATCATCAATCTGTATAACGTCTCGTCAACTTTGGCTCCAGTCTCGTCAACGCAAATGCCGTGATTTAGAGCAAGAGGCGTAGATAAAGGTTTCAAGCTTTCCATTCCAAACTTCTTCAAGATGTTGTGAACATACTTAGTCTGATGAATTAAAATACCATCCAAAAGCTGATCTACTTGCAAACCAAGAAAGAACTTCATTTCGCCTATCGAGGACATTTCGAATTTCTTTTTCATGATTCCCTCAAACTCCTTGCAGAGACTATCGTTTGTAGATCCAAAGATAATGTCATCAATGTAGATTTGAACTATAATCAGATGGACATCAACTTCTCTGGTGAAAAGAGTACTATCCACAGTTCCTCTGATAAAGCCGTTTCCGACGAGATGTTGCGATAACGTCTCGTACCAAGCCTCTCGGGGCTTGGTGTAATCCATAAAGAGCTTTATCCAGTAGGTACGCTTTCTTCTTGTTGAGTGGATCGACAAACCCCAGTGGTTGTCCAACGTACACCTTCTCGCGTAATTTGCCGTACAGAAAAGCCGATTTGACATCCAATTTATAGACCTTAAATCCTTTCCATGATGCAAAAGCTAGAAAAATTCAAACAGATTCCAAGCGAGCTACTGGTGCATAGACTTCCGTGTAGTCTATCCCTTCCTGCTGGTGAAATCCCTTGACAACAAGCCTAGCTTTGTTACGAACAATAATCCCTCTATCATCACGTTTACACTTAAAGACCCAATTTGTATCATTTGCTTTCTGATTTTCTGGTAGGTCTTCAAGCTTCCACACACCTAACTTCTCAAACTGCAATAATTCTTCTTGCATTGCTTATACCAAATTTTCATCAGCTAAAGCTTCATTAACTGTCTTTAGCTCAATCTGAGAAATGAAACATGAATAGAAGCAATAGTTATGGGTTGTAGCAACGCGTGTGTAGAAACCACTGAGTGCTTTATTAATTTGACCTCGAGTTCTAACACCAGTTTGAAGTTCTCCGATAATATTTTTTGACGGATGATAGGAATATGATCGCGGCAATTCTTCACTTGGAACATCTATCGAGTTTTGCTGATTCGTGATGTTGAGATCAACGACCAATTGAACGTTTGGAGAGCTTGATGAAACTTCATTTCTGTTGTTCGGAACTGCAGACTAATTAAGAAGACTTGTTATCTGCTCCACTTCTTCATCTGAAGAAGAAGATTTCCCATCAGCATCAAATGTTGGTGCTTCATCTGAGTAGAATTTTGATTCTGAGGCATACTGGGTTCCGTTGTTGTATTCAATGGTTCAGTAGAGGCATTTGTTGGAGGAGTAGCAGGTGTTGTTAATGTTTCAGAAACATTTTCAGCCGGAACACCACTATTGCTTGAACTTGCGCTAGAAGAAGATGGATCCAATGTGGGTTGATTATCCACAATTGGTCGAACAATTTGTTCTTGATTCGTTGACTGGTGAAGGTAGTATAACGCTGCAACTTCTTCGTCAGTCAGTTCTTCGGGCAAGTCAAATGACTTCCAAAGGTCTTGATAGTTAAACAGCCACGCGTCACCTTTCCTTTGAATAGGATCCGTGTAGTTGAAACAATCCACGTTCTGTGCTTCAATAACCTTTCTCAATGTAGGAACATATACTCTTCTCAACGGACTCGCATATCCGACAAAGAAACCTTCAAGAGATTTAGCTCCGAATTTGCCATCTTGGTCTATTACGGTACATGGTGCACCGAATGGTTCTAAGAACTTCAAATTTGGCTTCCGTCGGTATATCATCTCAAAACATGTTTTCTTTGTTGGTTTCACAGTAAGAACCCTGTTTAGCGTGTTGCAAGCCGCAGCAACCGCTTCACTCCAGAAGCTGATAGGAAGTTTAGAATCTGCAAGCATGGTTCTCGCAGTTTCAATCAAAGTTCTGTTTTTCCGTTCAGCTACTCCGTTTTGCTATGGAGTATAGGGAGCACTAAACTCGTGCAGAATCCCTTTTGCGTTGCAGAATTCCTTCATTTTGTTATTCTTAAACTCTGTGCCGTTGTCACTTCTAATGCGTCTGACCAGCAAATGATAAAGGTTCTCGAGTTTCTTGAATAGAATAACCAAGTTCTCGAACCACTTGTAGGACCGATCCTCGATGCTTAGGAACCTAAATTTGATATCTAACGTCCATAATAGCGGAAATATTACGTCGTGTTTACCAATAGACAAGATTTAATCAGTTAATCGTCAGTTTTATAGATCAAACGTTCTAGTTACAAGCTGACAGAGCTTCGCCTCTGAAATGCCAAAGTTACAAATGAGAGATCTAAGCTAGGTATTTATAGCCACACAAGTTCGGCCTAGGTGATAAAAGTTCGCCCGAACTTGCATAAGCAAGTTTGGCCGAACGTGCTTACATGTGTTACCATGGGCGAACTTGGCTAAGCTTAAACATAAATACTTCAAAACCTAGCCTATTCAACTCTATACAATATAGACTCGATATAAGACTAAGACATAGACATTATGCACCAACACGCGCTACACGACGGGTAACCCTTCTGAGCTACGCGCTACACCTAGCCCCCATATTCAATTCTAAAGTTTCAAAAATGGCAGAACAGGTCCCTACACGTGTTTTCGTCATGTTTTGGCATTTCTAACACCCGTTAACCCAATATTTAAGTTCCATAAGGTCGCTAAAGTATAGGGAACTTGAAATATGTCCAAAAAATATTTCAGAGGTCAGTTCGTTTGGTCGTACGGTCGCGGATTTTTGGTTAATTACGACGGAAATGGTAACGAACGTGTGCATGACCGTTAATGCATGATTGATATTTTGCATTCCAATCACTAAAATATGATATTTCAATGATTACAAAAATTTTTGGATGTCCGCACATGTCCCGTATCAAGGAAATACACGAATTGGCATAGTTTCGCAGAATTTGCAAAATAGTCCCTGAAGTTACAAAAGTGTGTTTTTGCCATACCAAAGCCCTCGAAACTTATTTATAAGTTATGTAAAGGGTATTAGGTATGTTAAGCTTGTCTCGTTGTTCCAGAGTGTGCGTCTCTACGAGAATCAGTAGACTTATTTGTCGTAGATAGTCCCTATGATCGAATGAGCTTGTTTTTGAGATACCAAACCCTTCAAAACTTATTTCTAAGTTATGTAAAGGATATTTAGGGTATGTTTAGATGATTTCACTATTCCGCAACATACTTTGCGCTTAACTAATTACGATTTCGTACAGTTTATGTATAATTTTCCAGAGATTGTTTAAGAGCTCGATTTTGAGCAAGAATTGATGTTATGCAATTGTTATGGATACTTTCATAATTCAATGAATAAAACACAAGGTTTTATTTCTTATGAATTTGTTCAGGATTTGATAATGACAACTGGAGGCATAGTTGTCACAGTCTCCCCTACTTTAGGAAATTTCGTCCAGAAATATATTCGTAGGAATCTGTTTGCATAAGTTGTGTCAAGCAATCGTTTTGCGTGAAATCTAGGGTTTCATCTACTCACATAGAATAACCCATCAAGGATCTCCATGCAAGGCATAACTTTATCATTCCCTAGTGGATACTTTCTCAGATAAAGTAGGAAGTGGGAATTGCCTGTTATACCTGTGATGCTCATCCCCTAATAGATACTTCCTTGATTAATGTAGAAAGTGGAGATGAGGGATTTGATTTATGGTTGAACCAAATCGACCAATAGTACCGTGAGTATCCTTTAAAAATCCGACTATTGAGATAGAAGGTTCTATAAGGATTTAGCTTGTGTTTCATTTCTCCGTGGATGCTTCTTCGAAAACGAAAATGAATGGATAATTCATTTTCCAATGGATTCTTCATCAGAAGTGGAAATGAAGGATTACGAATGGATAATTCATTTCCTGATGGATATTTCTTCAGAAGCGAAAATGAATGGATAATTAATTTTCCATTGGATTCTTCATCAAAAATGGAAATGAAGGATTATTCATTTCCTGATGGATATTTCTTTAGAAGCGAAAATGAATGGATAATTCATTTTCCTATGGATTCTTCGTCAAAAATGAAAATGAAGGATTACAAATGGATAATTCATTTCCTGATGGATATTTCTTCAGAAGCGAAAATAAATGGATAATTCATTTTCCAATGGATTCTTTGTCAGAAATGGAAATGAAGGATTGCGAATGGATAATTCATTTCCTGATGGATATTTCTTCAGAAGCGAAAAGGAATGGATAATTCATTTTCCTCAATGGATACTTCTTCAGAAGCAGAATGAATTCATTCATTTTCACAATGGATATTTCTTTAAAAGCGAAAATGAATTCATTTTCCAATGGATACTTCATTAGAAACGAAAATGAATGAGGATTTTGAATGGATTATTCATTTCCCAATGGATATCTCTGGAAAAGAAAAAAAATGAGTAGCTAGTTCATTTTTCCTCAATGGATACTTCACCAGAAATGGAAATGAATATAGATGGCATTCGATTCTTGTTTAAGTTAACACATATGGGTCTGGGATAACATGAAATCCTCAAGTGATTTGGATAATGCTACGACAAATAATACCATAAGAACACTTATATATAGGAACCAAATTCAACACTTGAACTCTTGATCCTTTGAGCTCTGTTATATCATTTGAACAAGATCTAAACGCAATCCCAGCTGAGTACATTGCTCCCCCTCTTTTATGTTTTCCAAATGTTTTGGGGTGATTATGCAACATGACAATTAATGACTTGACAGTTAAAGAGGTCCTTCAGGGCTATATCCTTGTAGAATCTTCAATCCTTATAGTTAGATTCTCAAAGGATGTCTGAAGTACACTCTTAAATCTTTCTATCTTTATAGTGAGATTTCTAAGAAGTACCTTACGAGGAACGATGGTTTTAGTTTATGTGTAGAATTGTTGGTGATTTAGATAACGAAACTAGAGTAATACAATAAGAACATGGTGGATACGCCGCTGGTACTTCCTATATATAAGTGTGCTTATTGTATTACCATTCGTAGCCTAATCCGAATCACCATTAGGATTATGTTTTTGTGATACAATGTGACAAGACTTAATTCCCATTACATCTACCTATCTTTATAGTTAGATATATGTGAAATGTTTAAAGTACTAATTGATAGTCCTTGATTGGATTCTGTGTACTTTAATGCTTATTTGACAAGACAATGTGACAAGACTTAATTCCATTACATCTACCTATCTTTATAGTTAGATATATGTTAAATATTTAAAGTACTAATTGGTAGTCCTTGATTGGATTATGTGTACTTTAATAGTTATTTGACAAGACAATGTGACAAGACTTAATTCCCATTACATCTACCTATCTTTATAGTTAGATATATGTGGAATATTTAAATACTAATTGGTAGTCCTTGATTGGATTCTGTGTACTTTAATGCTTATTTGACAAGACAATGTGACAGGACTTAATTCCCATTACATCTACCTATCTTTATAGTTAGATATATGTGGAATATTTAAAGTACTAATTGGTAGTCCTTGATTGAATTCTGTGTACTTTAATGCTTATTTGACAAGACAATGTGACCAGGTGACGATAATGTGTTTATGTGGTTAGTTGTGATTAGGATAATGAAACAAGTGTAATACCATAAGAACATGGTGGATACGCCGCTGGTATTTCCTATATATAAGTGTTCTCATTGCATTACCCTTGTAGCATTATTAGAGTCACTTTAGGATTTTGTGTGCATTTGATTTAAAGATTCGACAACTAAATCCATGAAGAATCCTTTCATAATTTGTATGATAGATTCTTAGAAGGATATTTAGTATTATTATAAATCATTGATTGATTTCAAATAACACTCACGCGACTTATGACCGATTTCAGTATAGTTATTGTTAATCCTTGACTGGATTTCTAATAACATACTCACAAGTTTATGGACGACTTTAGTATGTTTACAAAGAACAAAGTACAATTCAAAGGCATGAAAATTTCTTAGTAATGATCATGATGCCATATACAAAACACTTTTGTCACAAGTTCATAATCAAGTTAATGTATTGCAATACTAACCCTTTCCCCATTCTTTGGCTAAAACGAGTTGATTTATAATTGGCAACTCTCGTAGTTGCAATACCAAACCTTTTGCCATTTATTTAGCCAACAAAACTATGTGCTCGCCAACATTGTTTGTTGACGTCTCTTTTTCACATATGTTTCAGGTTGACGATTATTCGAGCATGCTATACATAGGAATGCATCCGGGCTTTAGACTTCTTTAAACAAAAGACAACTACATGTATACTTTGTATTGTAAAACAATGTAATAATGATGAAACAATTTAGTACCAGTTGTGGCTGAGCAATTTGTAACGTGACTCCCTGATATTTCCGCCGCGTCTTGTTGTATTACGCGATTGGGGTGTTACAGATCAAGGAGGAAGGATCGTCGCCGAAGGAAAACTTTCCAATGGAGTAGTATCGTTTGATCGTGTGAACTACATTGCAGAGCTAGAGAACAATCTTCTAAGCATCTCGCAGATTTGTGATAAACAATTCACTGTTCATTTCAACAATAAAGAGTGCATGATATTAAAGCCGGGTTTAAAAATTCCGGATGATTGGATTCACATGCGTGCTCCGCGTGAAAACGATCTCTATGTGTTAGATATGGGCACTACTACGACATCATCGAAATCGGCTCAATGTTTTGTCACTAAAGCCACAGAGAAGGATTCTATTCTATGGCATAGAAAAATGGGGCACATTCATTTGAGGAAAATGAATTTTCTGGTTCATAACGATTTAGTCGAGGGGGTGAATCTTCAAAGCTTCCACATGACCAATCACTGTATTGAATGTAAAAAAGGGAAGCAGAAGAAGAAATCACAACCTAAGAAGTTCTGAATTCTATAAAGTTGCCGCTTGAACGTCTTCATATGGATCTATTCGGTCCGGTGAACGTCCGAAGTATTTCAGGAGATCTATATTGTTTGGTTGTCACATATGATTATTCTCGATATTCATAGGTTTTCTTTCAAGAGTCAAAGGATGAAACATTCGATAATCTGGTGATTCTCTTCAAGAATCTCGAAAATTTATATCATCTGCCTGTCAGACGCATTCGCAGTGACAATGGCACGGAATTCAAGAACAACAAAATCAAAGAGTTTTGCAACGCCAAAGGAATTCTACACAAATTCAGTGCACCTTATACTCCACAACAAAATGCGTAGCTGAGTGGAAGAATAGAACTTTAATCGAAACAGAAAGAACAATGCTTGCAGACTCGAAACTTCCTGTCAGCTTCTGGAGTGAGGCGGTGGCAGCGGCATGTTACATATTAAACATGGTCTTAACTGTCAAACCGGCTAAAAGAAATGTTTTGAAATGATCAACCAAAGGAAACCAAACATGAAATATCTAGAGCCATTTGGTGCACCATGTACAGTGATTGATAAAGATGGTAAATTTGGTGCTAAATCGCTTGAAGGTTTCTTTGTTGGGTATGCTTGTCTGCTAAGGAGAGTTTATATTCCTGGTTTGAGAAGGGTGATCGAAGCACAACACGTTGATTGCTTTCGGTACACAACTCCTATTCGGAGGAAAGGCGATGCATGGTTGTTCAATTACCAAGATTTGTGGAAGTCATTCGACTTGCCGGAAGAACCGTCTAATGAAGAACTTGCAGCTCTTTATTATCTTCAACAGTTGACAAACCAAGAACAGATTCTAAGGCCAATTGTGGTTAATCAACCCATTGTTGGTACTTCGTCTTCTAGTGCAGGTCCGAGTAATAGTGGTGTTCCAGTTGAACAAGTTTCTGAAGCAGAAACTACTACAACTCCAACAAATGTTTCCACTGAACCAGAAATGCATCTACAGAGCCCAATACTTCTGAGAATCAGAATTCCGACTTTGATGTAGCTCCGACTTTCGATGATGATGAAGAATCCTCTTCGATGAAGAAACCGAGCAGATAACAAACATGTTGAATCAATCTGCTGGCCCGAGCAATCAAAATGAAGCTACATCTAGTGCTCCTGAAGTTGATTTGAATGTTGATCTGAATGTCACAAATCAGAATAGCACGGTTGATGTTCCAAGCGAAGAGATGCCACAATCTTATTCTTATCATCCTTCAACAAACATTATTGGGGAGTTACAGACTGTTGTGCGAACAAGAAGTCAAATCAACAAAGCATTAAGTTGTTTCTATACTGAGTTGCTCCTACTCAAGACTACTGTTATTATTCATGTTTCATATCTCACATAGAGTCGAAGACTGTGAATGAAGCTCTGGGTGATGAGAACTGGGTAATAGCGATGCAAGAGGAACTGTTACAGTTTGAGAAACTGCGAGTTTGGAGGCTTGTAGACTTACCACCGAAATAGAAAGCAATAGATACGAAGTGGGTCTTCAAGTGTAAAAGGGATGATTGGGGTGTGATTGTTAGAAACAAAGCTCAGTTGGTTGTCAAAGGTTTCCACCAGCAAGAAGGAATTGACTATATGGAAGTTTATACACTTGTTGCACGCATAGAGTCAATCTGCATTTTCCTTGCATTCGCAGCTTGGAAAGGTTTTAAAGTGTACCAGTTAGATGTGAAATCTGCATTTCTCTATGGTAAGCTATGCGAACAAGTGTACGTCGGCCAACCACCGGGTTTCGTCGATCCGCTGAACAAGAACAAAGCTTCTCTCCTAGACAAAGCCTTATACGGATTACACCAGGCCCCGAGAGCTTGGTACGAGATGTTATCTCAACATCTCACTGGAAACGGCTTTACTAGAGGCACAGTGGATAGTACATTGTTTACCAAAGAAGTAGGAAGTCATCTAATCATTGTACAAATCTATGTGGATGATATCATCTTTGGTTCAATGGATGATAGTCTTTGCAAAGAGTTCGAAAAGATCATGAAGAAGAAATTCGAGATGTTTCTATGGGTGAAATGAAATTCTTCCTCGGATTACAGGTCGATCAGTTACCAGACGGCATATTAATTCATCAAACCAAATGCGTTCACGATATTTTGAAGAAGTTTGAAATGGATAGCTCGAAGCCGCTTTCGGCTCCTCTGGCACTGAATCATGGGATTTGCATTGACGAAACTGGAACCAAAGTGGATGATACGCTCTATCGGTCGATGATAGGATCTCTGATGTATCTGACTGCATCTCGCCCAGATATCATGTATCCTACCTGCCTTTGCGAGAGATACCAGTCCAGTCCTCGAGTGTCATACATGCAGATAGTCAAAAGAATATTCCGTTACTTAAAGGGATGTCCAAGCACCAGCTTGTGGTATCCAAAGAACGATAATTTTGATCTAACGGGATACGCTGATTCGGATTTGGGGTGGACAAGTTGAATTCTAAATCTACAACGGCTGGTTGCCAGTTCTTTGGAACACGCTTAGTAACGTGGCAATGCAAGAAATAAACCTCAGTCTCTCTTTCTACCTATGAGGCAGAATACATTTCTGCTTCCAGCTATTGTTCACAAATCATTTGGATTCAACAACAGATGAGGGACTTTGGATTGCAATTTCTTGATACGCCTTTATATGTAGATAACAAGGCGTAATCGACATCACTAAAAATCTTGTTCATCACTCTTGAACTAAACACATAGAAATTCGTTATCACTTCATTCGTGACTGCTATGAAAAGAAGTTGGTGCGAATAGAAAAAATTCATACCGATGAACAAAAAGCTGATTTTTATACCAAAGTTTTTCCTTTAACAAGATTTAAATATCTAACGAGGCTTACCAGTATTAAAAATTTGTTGACAGGTGCTGAAGTAGAGGTTGAATATGGATCAGATGACGAGTTCACATGATCCACATTGGTTTGTATATCTTTAGATTCGTATTTCTTAAAAACTAAAATACAAAAATATGTTTCTGATTTTAGTGGGAGAAATATTTGAGAAAATACAAAAATATATGAAAAATTCAAAAAGTACAAAAACATTGAAAAAAGACAAAAATAATTAAGTGTCACAAAGGAAATGATAGTACATCAGTGGACTATCACAGTATGCTAAAGGATTGTAAAGTTTAAAAGTGATAAACAAATCTTACTGTGGATGTGTCGATAGACTTTACACGTTCAGTAAATTGTTTCTGAGATACAAACCAAATTTTACAACTGCTTAATCTAGTGGATTAACATCTCTCGGATATATGGACTTAGTACTCTGAAATTTCGTTTGAGAGATTGCCTGATTCTGAGATATGAGGTCTTTATAGATACTTGATATCTAGGGTATTATACAAGTTCTTCTGCTTTTGTGGAAGCAATAGCCTAGAACTTCTATAATGTTTTTGCTATAAACACCTAAACTGCATGCAAACTTGAAAAGAATCAAAAGATCTAATCATCTGCAGTGCTTAAAAGATTCCTTAAGTGGAACACACCTTTAAGTCGAGCCTTCATCTCTTTGTCGATACGGTGGTATTAACCTGAGCTCTCAAGGCTTCGTATTAACCCAGCTACAGATATTAATTATGCTATATTCACCTGTAAGATGAAATCTAGGGAATCTTGATACGTGAGTATATTCTGAGATGGGAACCATAGTTAAGTCAAGTTTCATAATTCATACCTAACATATCTTGGAACAATTGAGAAATGTGTCGAAGTTTAAGTGGACAAACATATCGACAATCTAGGTAAACAAGTTTAAAACATAAAGTCATCTAAAGGTCAACGGTACTGGTGATATGTCTCAATCAACTGCTATGATCCTTAGACACAAATTCACAAAAATATATCTGTAAATATGTTTGTACATAGTTTATTTGTTCTGTACATAGTTTATCTGCTTTATAGATTAAAACCAAAAAGATTTTCAGTGTGTTTTAGCATAAACTTACAAAAATACAAAAATATTTTGTTTCTACATTTGTTTCAACAAGCCAATGTTGGAGAACGGATCTTCGAAGTCTGGTAAGGTGCTAAACTGGTGGAAATCTAAGTGACAACAGGCTGGGAGCTAATCTGTTAAAATCTGATAAGCCAAAATGATTAAAAGTTCATTAACATGAAACTTGATTTTGAGAAAAACCAACAGTTTATTCATAACGGGTCAAACCAAGGTCATTAACTTGGACTCAGCAGACAAATCGGTTAATCAAGGTCATTAGCTTGTCAACTGAGTGGATTGTTAAAACTGGTAAAATCTGAGAAGTTCAGGGTCTAAATTGAAAATTTTGATAAATTTTGGTTTTGAAATTGATCAAGTTCGCCCGGACTTGTAATCAAGTTCAACCGAACTTGTAAATACTTGAATACTATTATCAGTTGATAAGTTCTCTGGACTTGCTATCTGATCTTAACTGATTGGTTTAACAATTTCTCCCGAACTTGAGTAGTATATAAAGAACCCAAGTTCAACCGAACTTCATTACTTATCCTCCAACTTACAGAGCGAACTTTAGGCGATTTGTGAGAAAACTAAAATTGGCACTCATACGTCGAATTGCGGCCCGATTTGAAAGTGATTAGTGGTGATTTACATACTACTCATCATGGCAATGGTGAGAGATTTGATTTTGGACCGTGATTTGATATGGTTTGAACTGGTTTAGATCTATGATGGACTATTGGACATGTTTTAGACCTTTAACGAACAAATTGAACACTAAAACATCTTAAACAAACATAAACGATCATAAAATTGTCATGAATTTGATCAGAATATCATGTATGATATGTTGCAGGTTTGAGTGGACAAGATGACAATTTCGCCCGAACTTACCTGATAAAATTAAAAAATGATAAAAATCTGACAAGTTCGCCCAAACTTGTCTGAATTAGAATAAATCGTAAACTTTTACAAGTTCGCCCGAACTTGTTGTTAGAAAATGTTTTAAACATTAAACAAGTTCGCCCGGACTTGATGATATGTAAAGTGTTTGTTTGTTTTGCAAGTCCGCCCGAACTTAACTTGATGAAATGATTAATTGGCCAATCAAGTTCGCGCGAACTTGATAGGAATTTTATGAAAGTTGTCAAACTTTGCTAATTTGTCTCGATCTTCGTGTTTTAAGAATATTCAGCTCTTGTTCAACAAATTCCATAACACGTGCATTACGCTAGACAAGGCTATCTGTCCGTATCTGGAAGCTTATGAAAGTATTCTCGCGTTTATGCAGCGGATTCCTATTCACAAAGCAATTACGGAAAAGACTGTGGTGTATAGATCGCACGTCTACAGATTTTGGAATTCTGCAGTGATGAATGAGGATGATACAACAATCAAATTTGTGGTTCGTGAATGTGATGACGATAAAGAGATTACTGTTACTGAAGCTGATATCCGAAAGTTCCTAAACTTTAACGACGCAGGAATGATCCTATGATGCTTGATGAGAGGATGGTTAGGGGATGTTTCTGTCGAATGGGGTAAAGGGGCACGTGAATGAGTCTACTTTGAAGAAAGGATCAGTCCCTAATCCCTACAAATTCCTGATGCACGCAATCATACACGCGTTTAGCCATCGAAAGGCTGGATTAGATGACGTTCAAGACTACATGGCATGCATGGCTACAGCGCTTATACTGAACAAAAGATTCAATTATTCGAAGCTGGTTTTCACTCACATGAAGAACAATATGGCATCGAACAGGCTCGTGATGTATCCGAGGTTTGTACAGATGTTGATTGATGACAAATTCAAGAAAATTGCAAAGGATCCAAACGATATTGTCTATCTTAGTCACCTAGATGATACGACTGTCAAGATGCTGATTACATTTCAGAAACAGTCCTCAGCACCTATTCCAAAGCCTTATTTGGTGCAATAGGTTTGAGAATTATATCGCGCCGCCAGAGTATAATGGAGAAAAGATGATAGTGGTGACGAGAATGAGAAGAAGCTGAGTTGGAATGGTTATCGTCGTTTAAAGAGAAAAGAAGCGACTGGTTTCTAAAGAAAGTTGTTGTTCAAGAAAAGAAGAAAACATCGCGAAAGCCAAAGAAAGTTGATACGATGTTAGTTGACGAAGATGAGCCTGAAAATATTCAAACTGAGGCTGGTTCTAGTGCTGCAGTGGTTGTTGAGAGTCAAGAAAAGACTACGCACGAAGATGATGTAATTTCTGCTACACCCAACAATGAAGAAGATAGAAATGATTCGTAGAAAGCTACAAAGAAATCAATCGCCAAAACAGCTGCTGAGAAGGTGAAAGAAACGGACGCAGATTATGAACCAGAGATTGAAAAAGGTTCAGATGAAGAGAGACCGAAAAAGAAAGCAAAATGAATGAAGTCTTCTGCGAAAGCTACAACGACGAAGACTACAGGGTCTCCAAAGACTAAAGGCAAGAAAGTTCAAAAGGCTAAGATTCGTCGATATGTGGGTCAAAAGAAAGGCACAGAAGTTACACAAGAACCTTCTGCTGCACAACAAATAGGAGTTACACAAGAACCTCCTGCCACCGAAACAATGCAAACATCTGTTGCTCAAGAAACATTAGTACAGACAGGAGTTACACAAGAACCTCCTGAGTCCGAATTGCTCGAAATTCTAGTGATTGAATCGCAAGATCCTCCAACTGCTGCTCAACCTGAAAGATCAACTCCTAAAGCGCCTACACCAAAAACTACTCCTAAATCTACACCAAAGACGACTCCGAAGTCGAAGTTATTTGGAGATATTGGTAATGTGCCAGTGGATATTCAGGATTTAAATGATTTCTTTCCAGAATCAGATGTTGATGAGCTAGAAAAGCGTGTGAAAGCTATGGAAGACAAAGTCGCAAAGAATGAAACGGAGAAAGCTGAGTTAGAAAAGTTGGTGAAACAGAGCGAGGTAGAGAAAGAAATTATGAATGACAAATCAAATTCTTGGAAGGTGACCGAGGGTATTTGAAGGCCCTAATTGAAAGCATACAAGACACGAATGAACGATTGCTTAAAGAGATAGCAGAGCTGCAATCTGAACGTGAAATGAATGATCGAAGATTTAATAGGCTGTAGAAAGTTCTGATGAATAGTTTGGGAATAGACTTTGCTGTAGAATATGCTAGAATTGATCTACATGAAGCAAAAGAAAAAGCAGAGAAAGAGATGGCTGAACAGAGTAAAGGAAAGAATGTGATAGAAAGTATGCCTGAGGTTACTGAGTCTGTGATAGAGTCTGCAAAAGCTTCTGAGTTTGTTGTTGTTCCTGAAGCAGAAAATGAAAAAAAAGACGATGAAGAAGCTGAAGATAAAGATGATAATGACGAACCTGCAGATGATACAAAAGACACTCTGACTATGATGATGGTAATAATGATGATGATCAGGGTGGAGTTGGTCTAAAAGTTGTTGATGCTAAAGTGACAGAAGAGTTTGATTTTTTGTCGTTGCTGGATGATGAAACTAATAGAATGGAAGATCAAGCTCAAGGGGAGCAGACAGGGGAAACAGGGAGAAAGATGATGTTGATTGAATGCTATTTCATTGCTATGCCTGTTGCTGCTATTCCTACGAAGCCGATGATTCTCATGCTAAAACACAATGTTGAGGAAGGCGAATATGTTCATAATTACTCGAAAGAAGATTTAGCTAAGCTACTTGAAGTTGATGCTGAAACGTTCGATTTTGATTTCGAAGAGCAAGAGATGAACGTAAATACATTTGAGCCAAATGAATATTGTTATAAAAGAAGGTATGAAGCTGACGAGTACAACAAAGTAATTATTGAAGATTGGTCGTCAGACGATGAGAAAGATGAAGTAGATAAGTATATAGGTCTGAATACGGATAGTTTTCCAACATTCGAAGAAATGTATGCACAGTTGAATGATGATCTGCTGGAAGAAAAAAATGAAGAGTCTGTACGAGAAGGTAAAATCCCTAAACCAATGACGAAAGAAGAGATTGCACTAGCAAAGAAGTCCTAGTTTAAAGAGATGCCAAGAGAACGAAAGTTTTGACGTCCATTAGCATTCTTTACCACAGATAAAGACGTTTCATTAGGAGATATTTTGAGCTGGGGAAGGTTTAAAGAGTTGAACGTTTATGCCATTAAACGTGAGTTTGGAGTTCAATACTTCAAATACTTGGCAGATTTCAAGACACTTCTGTACTGGGATGTTGAGGAAATTGGTGCAGACACATAACGTCACATATCATATGAAGTTTATTGATTAGTTTCTATGGAAGATGATCAAGTTTGAAGCAACGAAAGGTTTCAGGTACTGGAAGCCATTCATTCCTAAACGCCAAATCAAAACAAACAAGAAGACTGGTATAAAGGATATAACATTGATTATGAAGCGTCCGAGAGTAATAAGGAATATGCACCTAATGCTAATTGAACAGAATTTCTATCCATTGTTTAAGTGTGGCAAGTGGATCCGACAATGTGTGAAGCAGTGATTGTGCTGAGATTCAAAGATCATTTGGATATCATGCAAGAAAGGGTTGAAATGTTTGGGGTAGAAGGTTTAAGAGGGCTTGTGGAGAACGATTAGAATACTAGACCCGATGTGGCTAGTGAACTGCTCAAAGGAGGATATCAAATGTTTATTCTTTAGCAAGATTTGTTATGAAGAATGGGAGAAGGAACAAGCGATGCAATATCAGAGGGTTCTGAATGTCTGTTATGCACATGAAGTTAATTCTGGATGAATGTGGGAATCAAGTTGGAGAGAGAAATAACGCGAAGAATTTTTGAAAGAAGAAAGGCGTCAGGAACAGTTTCTAGAAAGAACAAAGGAGGCAAGAATGAGACGGTTTCAATTCATGACAAAAGTGCCACCTACAGATCAAACGCCGATTCCATCGCAAGAAAGAAGAAAGAAGCTGATAAAAAACTTATTTGGACGTGTCAGACATAGATAGAGCTTTGAAGACTGATCAAGACGAAGACGATATCCAAGGGGGAGTCTGTTAGTACATAATGTCTATGTCTTAGTCTTGGATCGAGTCTGTTTGTTTTGGGCAAGGTTATGTCAAAATATAGGGTTATTTATGTAAATAGTTAACAAGTTCGCCCGGATTCAAAATGTAAGATCAAGTTCGGCCGAACTTGATCAAGACAAGTTCGCCCGAACTTGACTTCCTCCCTGCGAATTTGTTACTCTATAAATAGGTGCCTTGATGTTTTCATTTGTAACTTCTGCAACTTTGTCACTTGTACGGCGAAGCTCTGCCCGATCAGGATTTGACATGTACTGAACATTTATGATCAATAAACAATGATTAAAAAGTAAATCTTGCATACTCGATTAATACGTCATATAAATGCCGCATATACGAACGTTAGATACCAATTTTAGGTTCCTATGCTACTAATGGAGCGATCCAACAATTTTTGTCTCTGCTTAAACATCTATTACCAAACACGCTAAGTGCAACCAATATTTACAGGTAAAATCAGGTAATTGATGTATGTCATAGTGAACATTGTTTTAAAGAAGGACTTAGGCATCAATCATATTTAATTGATTCATTTATCAAGAAATTGTTACTTATTTTTAGTAGTAAAGATTTCATGTATATATCAGGACATGTATTATTCCTTTTCAGTATTTTTGTTCTCTGGAAAGTAATACATGTTGAGCTTACACTTGTTTTAGAGAGTTAAAGTTCAAAACCTGCCAGGAAGTAAAACCTTTCTATTTTTAGAGAGAAGGGAGTTACTCTTCCTTGATAATGGATCAAAAGAAATCTGTTGATGGTCATAGTTATCTTATATTATGCTTGTCTAGGCTAACTTTGCAGATACTCACATGTCTTATCACTAGAGCAGCAGATGTTCAAAACAATTGTCTGAGCTCATCCTCTGCTGTTTCAACAGTAGTTGATCAAAGTAGCATCAAAATCATTACCATCACATGATATCCAAACGTTGATGACATGAGACATCATGTGTGAGGGATTGCTATGAAAAAGGTTTGATTTCTTTATAACATGTCCATACTAAGGATCAACTGGCAGATGTGTTGACAAAAGCACTTGATGCTCACACTTTTGACAGATTGATTTCTAGGCTTGAATGCTAAACATGGATTAAAAACAAAATTTCTTTGTGATCCATGTGTAAATAGCAATTAAATGTTTTTAGAAAATCAAAATCCATCCTTAAAATAGTTTAAAATTGAATTTTTCAATAAATCCTCAAAGCCTGTTCAAAGCATTGATAGCACAAAAAATCGTTTAGAAAAATATATCCACTGTTAAAAAACGTATCCTCTGATAGTTGCAACCATTGTTCTTATCCACTGATCATATTTTTAACAGAGTTTAGCCAAACAATTGTCTTCCATTTTCAAAACAGAGGATGCACGTGCGCAGGTGTTATTCGACAGTTGTTGCATCAGATGCCACGTCATCATCACTTTTTCAGGAACCCTATAAAAACCTTGTTCCATCCAAAACATAGGTTTCACCAAAACTGTGTCGGTTTCAAAAATCTCAAAACAGTTTGCACTCAAATCTTGGCTCCCAAAACAAAATCCAAGGCAAAATCAAGGCTAAATCTAAACCCGTATCATAGACTTTCACGTTAATCATCAAAACTCCTCATAGCTACACTGCTATTTTGGAGGAAACCGAGTCAAATACGAGATACCATTCAATGATTCGGTTACTGAAAGAGTCCAAATTCAAGGAAATGCTGACAGCAAAAGACCCAATTTATGAAGGTTCACTCCGACAATTTTGGGCAAATGTTGAGGTTCACTCAACAGAGGGAGTACCTTATGCAATAATCTCAAGAGTGGGAAAAACCTTGATGCAAATTACTCCACAACCAATCTCTCAAGTCCTTAAATTGAATGACATGTCATATCCAAGCAAAGTTTATTGGAAGAGGGTATGCTGGTAAACTCAAAGGTATGACTATATTCAAACCAAATTTCCCTGCTGAGATGAGATTTTTCTTCCATACTATTTTGACATGTCTCTCAGCAAAAACTACTGGTTTTAATGAAATCCATTAAACATGCAATATTTGGGATATGCTATTTTGACTGATTCAGATTTCAATTTTCCCAAGTCTTGTTCAAGGGTATTGTTAATAATTATTATAATATTGCAAAAGAAAAGGCTTTCTGATACATCCCAGGTTTTTAAGCATATATCTTCAAAATCAATTACATGGAGATGATTCTAAAATTGGCCCAGTTAACAAGGCAGGAGCTATGGGTCTTGAATCTTTTACACGCATTTCTAATCAAGATAAAGTTTCAAAAACCCAAGTAGAGGTGGTTGAGAAAGATTTATTAGAACAACTGCCCAAACTCATCCATCTGCTACTGAGCCCACTACTCTTGGTGACCACAACAGTACAACCACTGTTGTGCAACCCCCACCAAAAAGACCAAAAAGAAATCAATCAAGCCCACCAAATCCACCAAAATGGGTCTTCTGGAAGATGAGATCCCAGAAGTTAACCAGTGACAACACAAAAGTCACAAGAAACCACTGTTGCTACTTCCTCACAACAGTTGGAAAGATCTCCACCCAAAACAAAAACTCCTCATGATTCCTCACAAAAGGAACATGTTGTATGCAAAGGGAATCCACAACATGAGACATTACCCTCATTTGAGAGTATGTTGAATAGCTCTCCTCCCAGGGCAAATTCTCTTTCCTTCCCACACCACATATCTAAACTTCCACTATCTATACAACCACTGTTTGGTGCCATTGAAACTCAGACATAAAATAATCCCTCTCACCAACACATTACTGAGAGTACAACTCCAACAAGGGCAATGTCTGAATCATTTCAATTGGTTAACCCACAAACAGATGAGGAGGTTACACCACCTAAATTTCAAGAAATTCATGTTGGTAGTTGAAGTGGAGCAACTACTACAGATGTTAGACCCACTGGTCTATCTCTGGACAGTGGTTACATAAGTAAGTCTCCCTTAAGGCAATTTCTACTAAGGCTACCATGGTATCCACTGTTGGTGTTACAACCACTATTGGAATTACTAAGGAAACCTCTGCTGTAGAAAGAATTCCCCAGTACCAAGAAAAAGGGCATCTATGTTTGAAACAAGGGTTGAAACGTCTGTTCATGATAACATAGATACAACCACTTCTGATAGGAGTTCAGATGATCCTATTAATTAGGTGATGATCTAAAATATAAAGATTTGACGGAGAGAGTTATTAAAATAGAAACTCAGTGGCAGATATAAAAATATGCTGCAACAGATGTTAGAAGCTTCAAAGTCTCAAATCACTGGTCAATCCTCTGCACTTCAAACCGCTGATATAGTAAATCAAGTATATCCTTTATTTCAACAACAACATCAACTTGCTGATCATCAACATGAAATACATGTAAAAATGCTCAAAGATTTGGTTGATGAAAGATATAGAGAAACTCAGGCAACCTCAAGGGTATCAAAGAATTCCTTACAAAGAAGTCTGGAACTTCCTCTACACTTATCTACGAAAAAGATGATGCCAAAAAGGGGGAGAAAACTGAGTATGTGGATAATATGTCAAAACAAAAGCCAGAACCTACAAAAGAATCCTTTGTAACTTCTACTGAAACATCTGTCAAAGAAAAAAATAGAGAGTTGATGAAACCCTAGACATTCAAGCAGATGATGAAGATACAGGAAAAAGGACTTCTAAAAAGGATTCTGGTACTTCAAACAGAAAGAAATCACCACCACAAGAACCTAAAGAGCAAACCACTGCTGGTCTCAAAACCACTGCTGGTACCATATCCACTGCTGCAACCTCACCTCACAAATCAACTGATAAAAAGTAGAAAACAATGCCACCACCTTCATCACCAACCTTCACTGCAACAGATGTCGTGACTAAAAAAGGTACAAGAGATGTTAAAACAACAGTGGTTGAGAAAATAGTTCCTTCATCAGCTCATTCTAATACACAGAAAAAGAAAATTTAAAGTGACTCATGATATACCCACATCTACACCACTCATTCTAACCAATCCAGAACCTTTCATCCCTCCATCATCACCAACATCAAACCCACTTACTCAATCACCTACTGGCCATAATCCAACAACAAAAATACCTCTGGCAGTAAATTATCCTTTGGAAGTGCTTGCAATTAAAGATGAAATGTTTAAAATTTTTCACAGAAGATAATCCATCCAAAAGAACATTTCCATCTCTTTTTGGCTACAGAGCTCCAAGGAACATTGAGGAGTATCTGAAATTAAAAGTTAAACAAGCCAATAACATTGCAAAAGAAGAGAGTAAAGGGAAAGGTGAAACTTACTTATCAAGTCGAATGCAGCATGCACTTAGTAAAGTTAAGAAACTAGAAGACTTTCCAAAAGACTTGAACAAGAAGAGGTCAACTCAATCACCTGATGCTGATATTCAAAAGAAACTAAGAAGAGATTTCATAGAAATTATCATGAGAGACAAACCATATCAAGCTGAAGAGCATCAATTTGAAGAATGGCCTCTCAAAGCTCTTTAACAAGAAGCAAACACGTGTGAGAAAATGAAGAATGATCCTCAGATAAGGAAGATTGCACCAGACTGGAACAAGTTCAAGAAAGCTAAGTCAAATGCAG
Source organism: Scalesia atractyloides (assembly GCA_947069175.1). Lineage (NCBI taxonomy): Eukaryota > Viridiplantae > Streptophyta > Magnoliopsida > Asterales > Asteraceae > Scalesia > Scalesia atractyloides. Next base: position 71,856,166 of record CAMTDV010000014.1, read on the forward strand.
ATCTTGCCTTAGATTAATACATCCAAGCCTTCAATTAAAAGAAAAGGCATCAAATGGATAAGGTACATGAAAAGAAGGAAGAATAAAACATGAAAGAATCAAAAATGTATGCTACTTCATCAGACTATCAGGATCCACCTACTATCACTGCCACATCCTTATCAAGCAGACCATCTTCACCAAACTCATCACAAATAAAACTTCTCCCGAGAAACCCATTGAACTCAAAAATACTAAAGTGGATGTCTGATAAACAGACCCATGTATTGACTTTGCTCAAGTCCAATGGGAAAGTTGATTATATAACAAGGAAGGATGCTAGGCTTGGGTGTAGCTGACCTTCGGGATCTTTTGGAACTTCAACTGTGTAGGGATGAAAATGATGAAAATTCCTTGAATTTTGAACTACAGTTCAAGAGACAAATCAGGGAAAAACTGATGGGAGAATAAAGATCATGAATAAAGAAGAGTTTTGGCATCATCTGTTCTAGGGGGATTGTTGGGATTGACCCCTACAAAAGAACATATGATAAAATACCAAAACATGTCTGGTCTAAATGATCCAAAATAAACAGTGTTTTGGTTCACAACTTCCCTCAATGACAAGGCACCTAACATCTGAAAGCCCTAACATCTGCTCAGTGCTATGCTTTGCTAGTTGTAAAGACTGTTGAAGACCAAACATCTGTGTGAAGTCAAAAGTCTACTAAAGTCAAAGGTCTGATCACCCTTTGAAGAACATGTGATAAAGCTTCAACAGTGGTTAAGCTCATCAGTGGTTAGCATCCTATTTGGATAACCATCAGTGTTTTGTAAATGTATCAGAGGATAGCATTAGTAGTGGTTAGAGGTTGTTAGGTTAGTTAGATGTCATTGTCTTGGTGATGTCAGCAAAGATGCTTCAGAGGTTAGGATTTGTACTATAAATAGATAGTGCATGTACTGTTCTATTTAGCTCACACACACACTTATCTTGTACGATCTAATCTGTGTGAAGCTCGGGCTGAGGGGGAGTTAGTGATTCATGCTTGTAATTACTTGTAATCTTTTTCAATCTTTTGAGTAATGAAAACATTGTGTGATGAAAGCTAATCTCTCATTTGATTGTGTTACAAAGTTTTAAATCGCATTCCGCTGCAAGTTTTATCTGTTTTATCTCAATTAATGTTCAATTTGTCTAAAACAACACAATCAGGTCAAACTCAGATCCTAACACTTGTTGCTCGAAATTTCAAAAAGGAGTGCTAAAGAACTTATGTTACTGGGCATATGATCCAAGGATGGCAGAGGAAGTGATTGTGACAAAAGAAAATGCTTTAAGATTAGCAGCTACATTGGAACTGATAAGTTTTCATGAATATGATATCATGATCTTAGCTCAACATCAGATACAGACAAATGACAAATATGAAGATTATGTCAAGTCATGGACCAGTGCGGTTGCGAACATCATCCACAACAAGCTATTTGCGAATGTTGATCCGCAGTTTTGAAGCAATGAAGCTGGCAGGTCCCGAAGCGTAAAGCTACACTAATGCAGTAAACCTAGGGGAGATTGTAAAGCTCTTGCTGGTGCAGTATGTCTATTGTGTGCGTCTTGAGTCTAGTCTGATTGTATAGGGTTTCGTGTCGTATTAAAGTTATGTTATGAGTTTGTACCACTTCGTACGAACTGGCAGGTTTGGTACGAAGTGGAGAAGTCTATATATAGGGATAGTGTGTTATTCATTGTAACAGTTTTTGCGAGCTAGACGGCGGAGCTCTGTCAGTTTGGGAACTTGAATGTAAACATTGAACAATCAATAAGCTGATGTTTAAACTGAATATTTTGTGTATATTGTCACTAATTCACGTAAATTCCGCATACATGGATTAGATACAAGTTAGGTACCCTTGCATAACGAGGAAATCGATCCTACAAGTGGTATCAGAGCATAGGGAGCCTGATTTTTCGACATCAACACAAGAAGACCTCTATTTCTACCCTATTCTTTTTGTTTTTCACTTTTAAAATGAATAAATGGACGAATTAAGCTTAACTTCATATATGACATGTAAAATCACTTAAAGATAAACCCTTGAAAGTTTCAGACCCGAAAACGAATGTTTTGATGGAAAAATTGACAAATTTCAACAAATTCCAAACATAACTTCGCACGAACCGTGAATGCAGTTTGTTTGAATTGACAGTTGAACAAAAATTCTTTTTAAAATCTGTATTGAGTTCGTACAAGTTGAAACTTGAAACTTTGATTTTCAATGATTGTAGTTCGTACGAAGTGGTTGTTTGAAATTTTGTTCAATTGTGATTATGAGTTCGTACGAACTGGTACATTCCAATTCATACGAAGTCATACAGTTGCTAATCTTTTTCAAGCTTAACGTGCTTTTCAGTTAAGAGCAATGATAATGTCGGAGCCAGAATTCTACAATGCTTTTCACAGCTCAACCATGATTATGTCAGTTGATTCAGCCCAGAACGTTAAAATGGAAAATGAAATGGACACAATGGTAAGAGCACCAAAGCTTTTCAATCTAGAAGATTACGATAGCTGGAGCGAAAAGTTCAGGAACTGGGTTCAGGCAAATCACTTTGCATGTTGGTGTGCGGTTGAAGAGCAGTACAAAGCACCAGTTAGAAGAAATGGTTTGGAAAAGACGTTGTCATCATACTCAATAGCAGATAAACAAAAACTTTCAGCAGAAAAGAAGATGATAAGTATTATACAAGAATCTGTGAAAGAGGATATCTTGGTGCTGTTACAACATGACGATAACGCACAGTCACTTTGGAATGCACTTCGAGTGAAGTATGAAGGCAGGTCCGAAATGAGAAAAAGCAAGAAAAACTTATTGCGAAAGGAGTTTGATATCTTTGGACCTCTAAAAGGTGAATCGGTGAAACAACTGATTGAACGTTATTGTCATCTGGTACTTCAATTGAGGAGAATGAGAATTTTAAAGACAAATGAAGAAGTAGTGGATAAGCTGGCGATGCTCTACTCGAGGGAGAGTGGACCACATATCTCACAATTCTAAAGAACAGCAATGGACACAGTGGTTTCTCTCTATCACAATTCATCGAAAAATTAGAAAGTCATAAATTAGAGATGCAAAAGATGGCTAAAATGAAGAAAGCATCATCTCAGCAAGATGTTAGCATGTATTACAAAAATAATACAGCTGACACACAAAGTCCGAAAGTTCAAACCGCTTTTAGTACAAATGCTTAAGTTAATTCTCCTACAATGTCAAGTGGTTTAAATCATTTCCAAGCTATGAACCAAACACACCACAAGCTTCAAACACATCACAAAATTCATCTCAAGGCTCGAGCTATCCAAGTAACCAACAAAATCAAGCAAGTCCGAATCAAAGAATCATACAATGCAACATAGTAGTAAATCTCGAAAATGCTCGAGATTTCAATGAGCATACTGCTAAACAACATATGACACTATTAGCTTCAGTTCTTGAATCGTATGAGAGTTTAGTTGCTGGGAAGATTGGTAATTCAGAAAAGACACGAGAGGATTATGATCAATTAGATTCAGAAGAACTTGAACTGATTGATATTAAATGGTGCATGGCATCAATTATTCGGAGAGCGAAAAGATTTATGGAAATTACGGGAAGAGATAGTCTCGGAGGGCCTAATGGAAAACTTCACTTCGATAATCCAACGTTACGTGTTTCCGATGTAAAGAAAAAGGGCACTTCAAGCGAGAATACACAAACCAACCAGTCTATTCTAACTAGAATCCATTCAAAGAAGACTACTAAAGAAGGTAATTTATCATCGTCCATCACCACCTCAGACAAATACCAGAATGGGCAAATTGAAGATGGAAGCTCGACAAAGACAACAAATAATAAAGCATTAATGGTAGCACAGGAAGATGAAGGATTTAACTGGAGCAAGTATATTTCAAAAGAGGAAGATTTGGCTTTGTTTGCACAAATTATCAAAGAACCATAATCAGAAACGCAACAAGAACAAGAACCAGAACCAGAACTAGAAATGGTGGAAACTGAAATTGTTTTTGATGATGGTGTGGAAGATGCTCTATTAGTCTAATATATGCATAATCGAGAGGAAGAAGAAATTGTCCTACATAGTGCTTACAGAAACTTATTACCTGCTGATATTGTTTCTACTTTTGTAGGTTATTTTGATCAGAGTTATCAGGTTACATTTGAGGAAGAAGACAAGCCAGAAATAATTGAAGTAATCAATGTTTCAAAAGAGATGACAGCTGAGAATTTGATAGAAATTGCTGATCATGCTTTGATGGCAAACCTGAAAGAGGTAGTTTGTAAAGATGTTCAGAAAACTGATGAGTCAGTAAATGAACGTGTCAGGGAAGTTATGAAAGATATTATTTTTGAGGTTGAAAAACCTTGCAAGAAATGTGAGGAGTCTTGCAAGGAATGTGTCAAAAAAGATCTAAAATTTGAAGAATTAAGTCGTGCTTCAATCATGTGTCATTATGTAAAAGATTGACACATTAGCAAGATCAATTAGGCAATATGAAAGAAGATGACAAGATCTTTCACTAAATCAACAACCAATGATTATAATGAAGTAAAAGAAGCATATGACACATTAGCTGCCTGAGAACATTGATGTAACTTTCACTAAAGCTGATGATGATTGTGAATCAGAAGTGGTAAAAACAGTTGTTGATACTGTTTTAAAAAGTGAAACTGATAGCACTGAGTTTGAAATTGCTGAGTCAAATGAGTCTAATCTGAATTCAAGTTCTGAAAATGAAGAAAGTTTTCACAAGAAATATCTTGAAAAATCAACATGCAGTTCGAAGGATGATTCATCATTGGTTGTTTCATATACAATGAAAGGATCTGACAAACTATATTCAGAATTTCCAAATTAGAATGTGAATTTTGAGAAAATTGATCAGGTGTTTAAAATGAAAAAGTTAAGTGAGTCATAAATTGAAAGTCTAAGTGAAACATATTATTCTAAACCTAAATGCACAACTCAAAAAAGTAAGAATCATCGGAAAACAAGAGTAAAAGTTTGGGTTACGAGAAAAAGAAAAATGATCAAAATCAAAAACCAAATTTTAAAAAGAAAGTAATATTTGTTTTTGGATCAAACACGGTTAATGAGAAAGAAAGGTTGGGTAAGGAATAATCAAACAAAGAGTAAACATAGAGAACATACAAACAAATCCACTATCACTGATAGTAGGACGTGCTTTAAACGCAACGAAGTAGGACACATTGCCCGCAATTGTCCGAAACGTAAATCTGTTCACCATGTTTCAAGATCTTTCGATGACGAAAGGAACAAAACCAGCAAGTTTGTGCAGCATCAAATTTTGAAAAGAGGAGAGAACCACCGATTTTCAAAGATTAAAAAACAGAAGTTGGTGAAACTATAAATGTTAATGAACGAAAAGATTCAAAATTTTACACGAAAAAGGAGATACTTTGCAAACTTGGGTGGCAAAAATCAAATCATCTGTTTTTGAAAAATGAACAAACTGAGAAAATTAAGAAAGATTTTCCGAAACATTCTAAAGGAAAGAAGTTGGAAATTTTTTCGAAATTAACAGTTGGTGAAATTGTGGGACTGTTGAATTCCATAGCAAAGGTGCCTAAGTTTGTATCTAATCCATGTATGCGGAAATTACGTGAATTAGTGACAATATACACAAGATATTCAGTTTAAACGTCAGTTTATTAATGTTCAAAGTTATACATTCGAGTTCCCAAGCAGACAGAGCTCTACTGTCTAAATTGCAAAATTGTTACAAATGAAAAACCAAGACATCTATTTATAGAGGATCAAGTTCGCACCAAACACCTTATGGTCTAGTTCGTAAGAACTACTAATTCATACGAACTAGCCATATTACATGACCTTCTTCGTGCGAACTAGTCCTTCAACATACAAACTTAAACTTAAATTTTAATACATTAAACCTAATCACTTAGACTCGATCCAAGACATATGCAATATGCATCGTGCACTAACATAAATCTTTATTAGGATTTTGAATATGAAAGTGAGTATGAGGTTCTTTATCCTACACCCAAGACCAAGAAGGCTTAGGTTTCTCTCTTTAACTAGATCTTTGAACATCTGTGCAGGGGCTTCCAGGTCGATCATTTCCAAATGGATCATGGATAGTGGAGCTTCCGGCACATGATAGGAATGCTTGCGTTATTATATGATTGCAAATCCGTCCAGGAGGTTATGATGGCTTTGCCGGTAACCAAGGTGGAAGAATCGTCGGAGAAGAAAGATTAACAAATGGAGTGGTTTCTTTTGACAAAGTGAATTATATTGCAGAGCTAGAGAACAATTTGTTAGTATCTCACAGATATGTGATAAGAAGTTCACAACACATTTCAACGACAAAGAATGCTTAATTTTGAGGCCAGGATTCAAGATTCTAGAGGAGTGGATTCTAATGCGCGCTCCTAGAGAAAATGATTTATACTTATTAGACATGCGCAATGCTTCGACCACATCAAAAACGTCACAGTGCTTTATGATGAAGGCTATGGAGAAGAATCATATTTGTGGCATAGAAAGATTGGGCACATTTATCTGAGGAAAATGAATCGTCTTGTTTATAACAATTTAGTGGAAGGTGTCAATCTGAAAAGTTTTTACATTAATGATCATTGTGCTAGTTGCAAGAAGGGCAACCAGCACAAAAATCACATCCGAAAAAGTTATTGAATTCCATTAAACTACCAATAGAAAGATCGCACATGGATCTCTTTGGACTAGTAAATGTGAAAAGTATTTCTGGAGATCTATACTGTCTTGTGGTGACTGATCATTATTCTAGATTCTCGTGGGTCTTCTTTCAAGAGAATAATGATGAGACGTTTGAAAATCTTATGATACTCTTTAAGAAGTTAGAAAATCATTATCATCTACCCATTCAAAGAATCAGAGGTGACAATGGAACGGAATTCAAGAACAGTCGCATGCTAGAGTTTTGTAACGAGAAAGGCATTCTTCAAAAATTCAGTGCCCCCTATACTCCTCAACAAAATGGAGTAGTTGAACATAAGAATCACACTCTTATTGAAATAGCTAGAGCTATGCTTGCTGATTCGAAATTACCGGTGAGTTTCTGGAGTGAAGCGATTGCGTCTTCATGTTATAATCTAAACAAAGTTCTGATTGTGAAGAAATTCAAGGAAACTTGCTTTGAATTTTTAAATCTTCGTAAGCCAAATCTGGAGTACTTAGAACCTTTTGGATCTCCATGCACTATCATAGATCCTGATGGAAAATTCGATGCTAAATCTTTAGAGGGTTTCTTTGTTGGCTATGCAAGTCCGCTTCGATGAGTATCTTTGCCAAGTTTAAATCAGGTGATTCTTGCGCAACACGTTGATTGTCAGATACACTATTCCTTCTCAGAAGCCTGGTGAATCTTGGATGTTAAATTACGAAAGTCTTTGGAATTCATTCGAACTTCTAGATGAGCCAAGTGAAGAGGAAATTGTCTTTCTATACCAGCAACAACAGGCATCTAGTCAAGAACAGGTGTCAAGACCAATTGTGGTGACTGAACCTATTGTAGGTACACATGATTCTGAGGCAAGTACGAGTACCAATGTTCAAGAACCTGTTACTGAAACAAATACTGAGCAAATGGTGAATGAACAACCAATAGAGAACATCAGAATGATCATGTTTTAGAACCTGAACCATCATATGATGAAGGTGACACGAGCTCCGATGATGAATCTGAGCAGATCACATGTCTTTTGAATCAATCTGCTACTCCTGGAAATCAAAATGAAGCATCAACAAGCACAGCTATTGATCAAAGTCTTGCTTAACAGAACATTCCTAATCTGGAAAGCTCAATGAATGTTCCTAGTGATGTGGTACCAAGAAACTTGTTATACCATCCATCTGACAACATTATTGGCGAATTGAGTGTTGGAGTTAAAACACAGAATCATATCAATAAAGCTCTTAGTTGTTTCTACACTAAAGTAGCTCCTATTCAAGAATATTGTTCTTACCGATGTTTTATCTCTCAAATGGAGCCAAGAGCTGTGAAACATGCAATTGCAAATGAAAGTTGGGTTAACGCTATGCAGGAAGAACTACAGTGTGAAAACTGGTAGATCTTCCAGCAAATCAAAAGGCTATTGATACTAAATGGGTTTTAAGTGCAAACGAGACGATAGAGGGGTTATTGTGCGCAACAAAGCTCGGCTCGTTGTTAAAGGTTTCCACCAACAAGAAGGAATTGATTACACAGAAGTTTATGCTCCGTCACAAGACTTGAAGCCATCCGCATATTCCTGGCGTTCGCGTCAGGGAAGGGCTTCAAGGTATATCAGCTAGATGTAAAATCAGCTTTTCTCTACGGAAAGGTGAAAGAGCTTGTGAACATTGGACAACCACCAGGGTTTGACCATCCGCTGAAAAAGATAAGGTTTATCTCCTCAACAAAGCTTTATATGGTTTACATCAGGCCCCGAGAGCCTGGTACGAGACGTTATCTCAGCACCTATTAGACAACAGTTTTACAACATGAACAGTGGATAGCACGCTCTTCACATGAGAAGTTGGAGGTCATCTGTTGATAGTATAAATCTACGTGGATGACATCATCTTTGTTTCAATGAACGATGATTTATGTAAAGCATTTGAAGAAATCATGAAGAAAAAGTTCGAGATGATTCGATGGGAGAAATGAAATTCTTTTTGGGATTACAGGTTGACCAGCTGCCCGATGGTATTTTTATTCATCAAACTACATATGTATCGATCAACACCATTGGCCAGCTGCCAGAAGTTTGAGATGAACAACTCTAAACCGCTTTCAACACCATTGGCACTCAATCATGGAATCTTCCTAGACGAACATGGAGCTAAAGTTGATGAAACATTGTATCGATCAATAATAGGATCTCTGATGTATTTCACTGCTTCTCTCCAGACATCATGTATCCTACCTGCCTGTGCGCCTGTAGGACCGATCCTCAATTCTTAGGAACCTAGATTTGATCTCTATTGTCCATAATAGCGGAAATATTATGACAAGTTTACCAAATAACAAGAATTAGTCAATTAATCATCAATTTTATTAATATAACGTCGAGTCTCCAAATTGACAGAGCTTCGCCTCAGAATGAGGAACACTAGCTAGCTATTTATAATGTGCAAGTCCGCTGGTGGATGTGAAGTTCAGGCGAACTTGACAATGTCAAGTTCGGCCGAACTTGACTTTACATGTTATCTTGAGCGAACTTGACTCCATCTAACATAAATACATCATTTTTCTAGCCTATTCAACTCTAATCTATAAAGACTCGATATAAGACTAAGACATAGACATTCGGCACCAACAGACTCCCCCTTGGATATCGTCTTCGTCTTTTATCAATCTTCAAAAACTCTGTCTTCAAATAAACATTAACGAACACGACCGAAGAAGTTCTTGAATGGCTTCTTTCGTCGTTCTTGTTTCGATCTGGCGTCTGATCTGTAGGAGGCACTTTGTTCATAAACTGAAATATTCTAATACTTGCCTTTCTACCTTTCTCATGAATAGCTTCTAGACGCTTTTCTTCCTTTAAAAACCCAACCCGTTCCAGATCCCTCCAGCTTGTCTGCCACATCTTTCCTGAATTTACTTCATGCGCATAGCAAACATTCACAACTCTTTGATATTGCATACCTGTTCTTTTTCACATTCCTCGAATACTATTTTGCTGTAGAAAAGGTTTTGATATCTTCTCTGGAACAGTTGACAATCCACATTGGATCTAGAATCCTGTTCGTTCTCCACAATCCTCTCTTACCCTTAAAACCCAATATCTCCACCCTTTCCTTTCTGATATCAAGATGTTCCTCAAATCGTAACACAATAATAGCTTCACACGTCGTAGGATGAATCTGCCACCACTTGAATATTAGATAGAAATTCTGCTCGATTAGCATTAAGGGCATATTCCTCATCGCTCTCGGTCGTTTCATAATCAACGTTATATATCCCCTGTTTTCTTGTTTGTCTTAATGCGACGCCCTGGAATAAATGGCTTCCGGTATTTAAATCCTTTGTCGCTTCAAACTTGATCATTTTCCACAATAACTGATCAATATAGTTCATATGATAAGTAACATTCACAGTCTGACAAGCTCCTCAACATACCAGTACGGCAAAGTCTTGAAATCAGCCAGATATTTGAAGTATTGCACTCCAAATTCCCTTTTGATTGCATAAACATTCAGCTCCTTGAACCACCCCAACTGAGAATATCCCCCAATGACACGTCTTTATCTCTGGTAAAGAATGCTAGAGGACGTCGAAACTTACGTTCGCGCGGCATTTCTTTAAACCAAGATTTCTTCGCTTGAGCTATCTCTTCTTTCGTCATCGGCTTAGCAACTTTGCCTTCACGAATCGATTCTTCAATTTTCTCTTTCAACATGTCTTCATCTAGTTGCTTGTACATCTCCTCAAATGTAGGAAAACTATCAGTGTTAGGATCGACGTACTTCACAGTTTGATCTGTTTCATCATCAGAAGACCAATCTTCAACAATTACTTCTGTTATACTCGTCAGCTTCAAACCTTCATATATACTGATAATCATTCGCTCAAATGTGCTAACATTCAACACTTGCTCTTCAAAATCAAACTCTAGTGATTCTGTAGCAACTTCAATCAACTTTGCAAGATCTACTTTGGTATAGTTGTGCACGAATTCACCTTCTTCAACGTTATGTTCAAGCATCAAGATCATAGGCTTTGTCGCAGCAACATGCTTTGCAAATCTATCAACATTCGCCACAACATCATCTAATGGCCCTGTCTGCCCTAACTCCCCCTGAATCTGATCATCCATCGTATTTGATTCATCATCCATCAGAGAAGAAAAATCAAATTCATCAGCGACCTTTGCTTCATTAATCTTTAATCTAACTCCGCCCTGATCATCATCATCTTTATCAGCATTATTCCAATCCTCGTAATCAGAATCGTCTTTCTTTTCATCATCATCTTTATCTTCTTTCTCTGCTTCTTCATTGTCCTTTTCTTTAGAAGCAACGATAGAATCAGAAGGCTTGACAGATTCGTCAACCTTTGGACTATCGGATTCAGAAGCTATAACAACATTATCAACAGACTTCTCTATAACTTTAGATAATTTAGGGGCTTCACCCTCAACACCTTTACCTTTTTCGCTTGCTGTAATTCTTTTTCAGATCTTTCCTTAGCTTCCTGTCGATCCAGACGATCATATTCAGTGATGAAATCAATCCCCAGTGTATTAGATAACAGTTTCTGCATTCTCGTGAATCTATGATCATTTAGGGCTTGGATTGACTTTAGATCAGCAATCTCTTATTGAAGTTTATCATTCGCGTCTTGTAAACTTTCGATTAATACCTTGAAGGATTCGCGTTCATTCTCTAACACTTTGACTTTATCATCTAACATCTCTTTCTGCACTGCATTTTGATTCATTTTCTTTACCAGTTCAGCTTTCTCAACTTCATTTTTTGAACTTTCTCTTCTAAAATCTTCACATGTTTTTCAAGAAGATCAACATTCGTCTCTGGAAAGAAATCATTTATATCTTGAAGACTAATTGGATCATTATGCATATCACCAAACAGATTTGCCCTTGGAGTAGACTTTGGAATAGCAGTCTGTGGTGTAGTCTTCTTTGGAGTAGAACTTTCAAAATGTGAAGTCGTTGGAGCAACAGGAGATTGAATAATAGGCATTTCCAATAAACCAGACACAGGAGGTTCTTGTGTTGCTCCTAGCCTTTCAGCTTCCGATGAAATGATCACAGGAGGTTCTTGTGTGACTCCTGGACGTTCAGCTTCACTTGTAACAACAATAGGAGGTTCTTGTGTAGGGGGTTCTTGTGTAACTCCTATCTCATGTGCGCCAGAAGGTTCTTGTGTAACTTCTGCGCTTTTTAGCTTTCCCTTATAACGACGACTAGCAGGCTTTTGAGCTTTCTTTGTTTTCTTCCTGCCTTTTGTCTGAGGAGACCCTGTAGTCTTTGTCATTGAAAAGTAGCAGACTTCACACATTTAGCCTTTTTCTTGGGTCTTTCCTCATCAGACTCTTTTTCTTGATTCGGATTGAAATCAGCATCAAATTCTTTTTCCTTTTCAGCTTGTTTTTTGCTTCTGTCTTTTCTATCTCTTTCACAGATGTTTCATCAGAATCTTCATCATTCTCTGAAGTAGCAGAAAAAACATTGTCTTCCTGAGTCGCTTTTTCTTTTCTTGACTTCTATAACGACTGCTGCGCTATAACCTACTTCTGTTTGAACATTTTCTGGCTCATCTTCATCAACAAGCATTGTTTCCACTTTCTTTGCAACTCGCTTCTTCTTAGGCTTTTCTATTTCAGCTTTAAGAAACCACTCACTGCGAGCTTTTGGTTTGAAATCTTTAAACCACTCTTTCTCATCGTTCAACTCTTTCTGGTCACCACTACCGTCTTTTCTCCATTTGTTATCAGCCGGTGCTATATAATTTTCATCTTTGATAGCCCCAAATACTGGTTTAGAAACCGGTGCTGATGCTTGCTTTTGAAACTTGATCAACTTCTTCACCGTTGTATCATCGAGGTGACTAAGATAAAGAACGTCATTTGGATCTCATGCACTATTTGTATACTTCTCATCGATTAGCATCTGAACAAACCTCATATATAAGCATAACCTTGAATCATCCATATTCCTCTACATATGTGTAAACAAAAGCTTTGAATAATTGAATGGCTTTTTCAAAATCAACGTCGTTGCCATACAGGCAATGTAATCTTGAACATCGTCAAGGCCTGCTTTGCGGTGATTAAAAGTATGAATAATTGCATGCATTAGAAGCTTGTAGGGGTTAGGCACTTCCCCTTTCTTCAATGTTGGTTTGTTAACGCTCCCCTTATAACCCATCCTTTTAAAAACAACCTCTAACCATCTTCTCATCTAAGAAAATCGGATCGACTTTGTCATCATTGAACTGTAGGATCCTGCGAATATCATCCTCTGTAATAGTGATTTTGTTTATTTCATTCCCGACTTGCACAGATGAAATAATAGTCTTCTTATCATCGCTGAGCTTTGCATTCATCCAGAAATGGTAAGTGTGTGATCTGTAAGACACTATGCGCTCCGTAATAGCTCTGTGTATCGGACATTCTTTCAGAAATTTCAGAATACTCTCGTACTCCTTCAGCGACGGACATATCGCTTTATCAAGCGTGATACACGTGTTGTGGAACTTAGAAAAGTCCATAGAAATCACCCTCGGTGGTACTTGAGCCTGAGAAACGACGCAAACCCTTAGCACGCTTTACGTGAAAAAGTTACAAAATTTTTCAACACTTTTCATCAAGTTCGGGCGAACTTGATGTGTGTATAACATTCTAACTTGGTCAAGTTCACCCGAACATGCACTATACACATCTTCAATATTCCAAAAACATAAGTTCGGGGGAACTTATGAATAACAATTTCAAGCTTTTAAAACCTAAGTTCAGGCGAACTTCCACCATAATAAAAAATTCTAAGATAAACAGTTAAGTTCGGTCGAACATGTGAATTCATCTGATTTATATTGGCTTTATATGCAAGTTCGGTCGAACTTGATAACTAGTTCAGCCGAACTTGTCATCTCCTTCAAACCAAAACCTGCTTAACACAACAAGTCCATTTTAAACAAATTCGAATCGCTTTCATGGTCGATTTATGTTGTAAATCAAGATTTTATGTTCAACTCGTCCATTAGAAACCTAGATCCATCATGTTTTAACTTTTCAGATCTGAGTTGTTCAATTAACGTTCAATAATCAAATACACACCTCTTCCATTGATAGTGGTGTGCAAATCACCAAGATCAATTCAAATTTGGGCAGTATAACAACACAATCTTTCCAATTTAATCAAAACTCTCACACGCTCTTTAGTTCGCTTCAGAGAGAATTAGATTGTGATAATGAAGTTCGCCGAACTTGCTGGATATAAATACCCAAGCATGTTCGGGCGAACTTGCAAGCCCAAATTCAAAACCCATTCAAGTCCGGGCGAACTTACCTTTTTAAACCACCAGCCATTACTCACAAGTTCGGTCGAACTTGTTTGATTGTTAAACTTTATTCAGTTTGACAAGTTCGGCCGAACTTGCCAAAACCAAAATCAAACTTTTTTCAAATTTTGCAATTAAGTCCCTGAACTTTTCAACTTTTACCAGTTTTGAAAATCCACTCAGTTGACCAAGTCCAAGCTAATGACCTTGGTTAACCGATTTGTCTGCCGAGTCCAAGTTAATGACCTCGGTTTGACTCGTTACGAACAAACTGTTGATATTTTCAAAATCAAAGTTTCAATTTAATGAACTTTTCATCGTTTTGCTTTTCAGATTTTACAGATTAGCTCCCAGCCCGTTGTCAATGAGATTCCCTCCAGTTTAGCACCTTACCAGACCTCGAAGACCCGTTCTCCAACATTGGTTTGCTGAAAACAATGTAGAAACAAAATCTTTTTGTATTTTTTGTAACTTTATGCTAAAACACACTGAAAATCTTTTTGGATTTAATCTGAAAAGCTGATAAACTATGTACAGAACAATGTAAACTATGTACAAACATATTTACACACATATTTTTGGGAATTCGTGTCTAAGGATCATATTAGTTAACTGCGACATATCACCAGTACCGTTGACCTTTAGATGACTTTAAGTTTTAAACTCATTTACTTAGATTGCCGATATGTTTGTCCTCTTAAACTTTACCACGTTTCTCAACTGTTCCAAGATATATTAAGGTAAGATTTATGAAACTTGACTTAACTGTGTTTCCCACTTCTTGAATATACTCCCGATCCAGATTCCATAGATTTCATCTTACAGGTGAATATAGCGTAATTGATATCTCTATCTGGGTTAATGCGAGACCTTGAGAGCTCAGGTTAGTACTACCGTACAGACAAAGAGATGAAGGCTCGACTTTAAGGTGTGTTCTATTTAAGGAATCTTTTCAGCACTTCAAATGATTAGATCCTTCGATACTTTTCAATATTGCATGCAGTTTAGGGGTTTATAGCGAAAGTATTATAGAAGTTCTAGGCTATTGCTTCCGCAAAATCAGAAGAACTTGTATAATACCCCAGATATCAACTATCTGTAAAGACCTCGTATCTCATAATCAGTCAACCCTTCAATCGAAATTTCGGAGTACTAAGTCCATGTATCCAAGATGTGTTAATCCACAAGATTGAGCAGTTGCTAAATTTAGTTTATATCCTGGAAACACTTTACTGAACGTGTTAAGCCTATCGACACATCAACAATAAGACTTGTTTATCACTTTTAATCTTTACATTTCTTTAGCATACTGTGATAGTCCACTAATGTACTATCATTTCCTTTTTGTGACACCGAATTCTTTTTGTCTTTTTCAATGTTTTTGTACTTTTTGATTTTTCATATGTTTTTGTATTTTCCCAAATATTTCTCCCCCTAAAATCAAAAACATATTTTTGGATTTTAGATTTTCTAAGAAATACTAAACTAGAAAGAATATAAACAAACCAATGTGGATCACGTGATCTCGTCGTCCGGTCCGTATTCAACCTCAGCTTCCGCACCTGTCAGCAAATTTTTAATACCGTTAAGCCTCATTAGATATTTAAATCTTGTTAAAGGAAATGCTTTGGTATAAAAACCAGCCTTTTGTTTGTCGGTATGGATTTTTTCTATTCGCACCAATTTCTTTTCGTAACAGTCACGAATGAAATGATAACGAATTTCAATGTGTTTTGTTCGTGAGTGATGAACCGGATTTTTAGTTATATCGATGGGTGCTTTGTTATCTACAAATAAAGGCTTGTCAAGAAACTGCAAACCATAATCCCTCATCTGTTGTTGAATCCAGAGGATTTGAGAACAACAGCTGGAAGCAGAAATGTATTCTGCCTCACAGGTTGAGAGAGAGACTGTGGTCTGTTTCTTACACTGCCACGTTACCAAACGCGTTCCAAAGAACTGGCAACCCGCAGTTGTAGATTTGGAGTTCAGTTTATCTACTCCAAAGTCCGAGTCAGCGTATCATGTGAGATCAAAATTGTCGTTCTGACTATCTGCATGTGTGACACTCGAGGACTTGACTGATATCTCGCACATAAGCAGGTAGGATACATGATGTCCGGGCGCGATGTCGTTAGGTACATCAAAGATCCAATCATCGATCGGTAGAGTGTCTCATCAACTTTTGTTCCCGTCTCGTCAATGCAAATGCCATGGTTCAGTGCCAGCGAAGTCTAAAGCGGCTTCGAATTATCCATTTCAAACTTTTTGTGAATGTCATGAACATACTTTGTCTGATGAATGAATATGCCGTCTAGTAACTGATCCACCGGTAAACCAAGAAAGAATTTTATTTCACCCATGGATGACATCTCGAATTTGTTCTTCATGATTTTTTCGAACTCTTTGCAAAGACTATCATCTGTAGAACCGAAAAAGATATCATCCACATAGATTTGTACAATGATTAGATGAGATCCGACTTCTCTAGTAAACAATGTACTATCCAATGTTCCTCACGTAAAGCCGTTTCCAACGAGATGTTGCGATAACGCCTAGTACCAAGCTCTCGGCGCTTGGTTTAATCCGTACAAGGCTTTGTCCAAAAGATACACTTTTTTCTTGTTCAGTGGATCGACGAAACCCGGTGGTTGGCCGACGTACACTTGTTCTCAAAGTTTACCGTAGAGAAACGCAGATTTTACATCCAACTGATATACCTTAAAACCTTTCCAAGTTGTGAATGCAAGGAAAATGCGGATAGATTCTAATCGTGCAACCGGTGCGTATACCTCTGTGTAATCAATACCCTCTTGCTGGTGGAAACCTTTGACAACCAGCCTAGCTTTGTTTCTGAATATATCACCCCGATCGTCTCTTTTACACTTGAAGACCCACATTGTATCAATAGCTTTCTGCTTCGATGGCAAGTCTACAAGCTTCCAAACACCCAACTTCTCGAACTGTAACAGTTCCTCTTGCATTGCTATCACCCAATTCTCATCACTGAGAGCTTCATTAACCGTCTTTGGCTCGAGAAATGAAGCATGAATAATAGCAGTAGTTCTGAGTTGGAGCAACTCGGGTGTAGAAACAACTAAGTGATTTGTTGATTTGGTTACGAGTACGCACTCCAATTTGTAATTCACCAATGATATTTGTTGAAGGATGGTACGAATATGATCGCGGCATTTCTTCGCTAGGAACATCAACTGAGCTTTGCTGATTTGAGATATTCTGATCAACGGTCACTTCAATGTTACTAGATGATGTTTCATTCTGATTGCCTGAGATTGCAGATTGATTCAACATGTTAGAAATTAGCTCAACTTCTTCATCCGATGAAGATTCACCATCAGCATCAAATGTCGGTGCTTCATCTGAGTCAGAATTCTGATTCTGAGGTGTACTTGGCACTGTTGTAGCATTCTCTGGTTCAGAAGACACATTCAATGGTATTGTAGCAGGTGTTACGTCTACTTCAGAAACGTTTTCAACTTGAACACCGCTATTACTAGGACCTGCTCCGGAAGATGAAGAATCCAACGTGGGTTGATTAACCACAATTGGTCTTATGATATGTTCTTGATTTACCGATTTTGAAGATAGTATAACGCTGCGATTTCTTCTTCAGACGGTTCTTCTGGTAAATCAAATGACTTCCAAAGGTCTTTATACTTAAACAGCCATGCGTCACCTCTTCTTTGAATAGGATCAGTATAGTTGAAACAATCAACATGTTGTGCTTCAATAACCTTTCTCAATGAAGGAACATATACTCTTCGTAGCGGACTCGCATATCCAACAAAGAAACCTTCAAGCGATTTTGCCCCAAATTTACCATCTTGATCTATTACGGTACATGGCACACCAAATGGCTCTAGAAACTTTAAATTTGGCTTCCGTCGGTTAATCATTTCAAAACATGTCTTTTTTGTTGGTTTGACTGTTAAGATTCTGTTAAGTGTGTAATAAGCCGCTGCAACTGCTTCACTCCAGAAGCTGACTGGAAGCTTTGAGTCTGCAAGCATGGTTCTCGCAGTTTCAATTAAAGTTTTATTTTTCCTTTCAGCGACACCATTTTGCTGCGGAGTGTAGGGTGCACTGAATTCTTGCAGAATTCCCTTTGCGTTGCAAAATTCCTTCATCTTATTATTCTTTAATTTTGTGTCGTTGTCACTGCGAATGCGTCGGACAGGAAGATGATAAAGGTTTTCCAACTTCTTGAAAAGAATCACCAAATTTTCAAATGTTTCATCTTTTGATTCTTGGAAGAAAACCCACGAATAACGCGAGTAATCATCTGTCACAACTAAGCAGTATAGGTCTCCTGAAATACTTTGAACATTTACAGGACCAAATAAATCCATGTGGAGACGTTCTAGTGGCAGCTTGATTGAATTCAGAATTTTCTTCGGATGTTACTTTTTGGTTTGCTTCCCCTTTTTGAACTTAAACAGTGATCAGACATATGTAAGCTTCTTAAGTTCACATCTTCAACCAGATCATTATGCACCAGAAAATTCATTTTTCGTAAATGAATATGCCCCATCTTACGATGCCAAAGAATAGAATCTTTCTCAGTAGCCTTTGTCACAAAACATTGTGCTAATTTTGTTGAAGTGGTAGCGACGACCATATCCAAGATATATAGATCATTCTCGCGTGGTGCTCGCATCAGAATCCATTCATCAGGTATTTTGAAACCCGGCTTCAGAATAAAAAATTCTTTGTCGTTGAAATGCACAATGAACTGTTTGTCACAAATTTGCGAAATGCTCAGAAGATTGTTTTCCAGCTCTGCAATGTAGTTCACACGATCAAATGAAACAACGCCATTGGAGAGTTTTCCCTCAGCTACTATCCTTCCTCCCTGGTTACCAGCAAATCCAACATATCCGCCATTGATAGCTTTTATGTCGAACGGAAGTGCTTTCATTCCCGTCATATGTCTGGATGCTCCACTATCCAAAATTCACTTTGAAATAACGGATCTTTGAGCCCCTACACATATTAAAATCTAATTAAAGAGCGAGACCCAAGCCTTTTTGTCTTGGGTTGAATTGGATAACAATCATCGAAATCAAACTCACACTCATCACCATAATCAAATTCATATTCATCATCTGGATTCTCTACTATGTTTATGTTTGAAAACTTCACTTTCTTTTTATCTTTCAAACATCTGACATTTTCAATTTTGACTAGTTTCAGATTGGTCTCAGAATTTGATTCTTTCTTGTTATCAGTCTTTACAAGCTCAGACTTGATAACCTCAGGCTTGAGATTTTATGATTGCCTTTGATGTAAAACTTGTTTTCGTTTGTTTTTGAAGTTTCACCTTTTTGAAAGTTGAATTTTCAAATTTCTTTTCAAAAATTTGTTTCATTTCTTCCTTATCAACAATTCTTTATAAGATTCTTATTTGCCCAATCTCTGGTTGCTTTGGTTTTACAACATCTGAACTTTCTTTCCTTCAAAGATAAGCCGGCTTAGATTTCGGAAACTTCCGTGTAATATGACCAACTTTGTTGCACTTAAAGCAAATCTGATTATCATGTGAATCTCCACTAGTGGATTTTACACCATTTGTGGCTTTCGCCTTATCTCGAAGTTCTTTCTGTTTCTTAAACTCTTCGTTTGATTGCTTACCAATCAAAATTTCCTCATGAACCGTGCTTGTCCCATAAACGAATTTCATGTTTTTATCTTTGTACTCGTGAAATGGTGACATTTTCTTAACCGGTTCTTCTTCCTCATCTAGACCCAACCCAGCTCTCCGGTTTTCTGGATGATCACCACCCTTTCTCCGATAGTTGTTATAATTTCTTTTGGGTTTAGAATAGAATTTCTTTTCATTTTTCTCCAGGTGCTCTGATGTAACTTCAACCAGTTTGAACAGTTTGTCCAATTGATCATCTTTGACGTTCTGAATCAGAAAAGTGTCATCAAAGTATAACCTATCAGATTCCTTAACCTTGTACATGACGAAGTTAGGATCATCACATAGATCATCTTCTGATGATGCATCGTCATCTTCAGAATTTGTCACAGAACTATTCAAACTCGATGTGGCGCTCTCAAAGCTGCCATCACAGAATCGTTCAGAACATTTTCAACCACCTTTTTCACTATCATACTATCATCATCTGATTTAGTATAGACTACATCAATGTTCTCTGGTAACTCATTTTTTTTTCAGATAACAACTCAATGTTTAGTGCCTTATCTATCCCATCAACCATTTTGAGACAATACTTCTCGCAAAGGGGTGGAGGAACATTGTTGTATTCTTTACCAATTTTCTTTTTAGGGTTTTCTTCCGATGGAATTGTGGAAGAATGTGATCAATGACATATGCGTTAGTTGAATAACTTCTCAAAAGTTGTTGAACACGTCCTGTTTCAATTTTCATGTCCTGGAGTTGTTCTTTAGTTTCAGAAATGGTGTTAATGTAAATGTTTATTGCTTTTTGTTTATCCATTCCCGTCCCTTTTAACATCCTTACATTATCATGTTGTTCGATATTATTTCAGTCGAGCCTGCCATAATCATCTTTCATTTTGTCATACGCTTCCTTCATTGTACGATAATCGTATTTGAAATGTTCATATGTACATTGAGTTCAGCCATGATTTGTGATTTTTTGGCACATTCAGCACATGGCTCGGTGCATTTCGTACAAGGTTTTACAACCTCCATAATTTGCAATTTGACAACTTCCTTTACCTCTGAACCTACCTTTGTAAGATTTGCCATCATAGCTTTATCAGCAAAATCCTTGAGGTTTTCAGCATTTACTTCTTGATCAAATCAATGATTTCTTCATTTGATTTCTCCTCGATCACTTGCTCTTGAGAACTTCCGTCAAAGTTACCTGCAAAACTAGAAGATGAATCAGGCGTTAAAATGCCCTGTGTCTTCATGTGATGATATAGTTCCTCTTCTTCCTGTTGTTGCAGATACATGTTCCAGTAGATCATTCTCTATCGCTACTGCTTCTTCACCAGAAGTATCTTCAACTATCTCAGCCATCAAGGCAACTCCGGTCTTCTTACCGATATAAGAATTCCAATCGAAGCCATCATCTTTGTTGGTAGCAACCATTGCTTTGTTAGTGTTACTGCTGTTTGCTTTTTCCTGAATCTCAACTTGTGTCTTCTTTGAAAAGGCTTGTATTGAAGTGACTTCTTGTAATATTCGTTGCCCCCTCTAAATGGACTTTGATTGCCCGTGGTTTCAGGATTTTTTCATTCTCTCTTGAAATGCCCTTTCTGTCGGCATCTAAAACAAGTGACCTTGGATTTATCGAACCCTAGCTTATTGCTTGAATTTCCGATATCTCTACCAGTGAGTGCCAACAAACTTTGTGACCCTTCGAATGATAGAAGCTAGTGACCACTTTATCTCCATCAGTTCAAGCTCTTCTTCGTCCACCTGATCGTAGTCTTCGGCGGTCATTTCGGGATTGCCGATCTTTCCAGCTATAAGACTTTCATACGATTCTAGAACTGTGGCGAGAAGTGACATATGTTGTTTTGCAACTTGCTCAGAAACAACATTGTTTAGATTCACAGCAATGTTACACTTGTACACATTCGGATCAGAATTCGTTTGTTGAGTCTGATTTGCTTTACTCTGATAAGAAGAATTTGAACCAGTGCTTGAGAACGAAGAGCTTTGTGGACTTTGATCATATTGAGGATATGATTAGTTCTGATTCTGTGGCGAAGATTTCAAATTTGCATTGAATGCTGTTTGTATCTTTGGACTTGAAATGCTGTCTTGCATCCCGTTCTTGTAATATAGACCAACATCTTGAACAATGTTAGCATTTTTCGACTTTGCAATCTTTAGAAGCTCTATTTCATGACCTTCAAGTTTGTCGATGAATGTAGACAACTTAAGAATTCCCAGTTATGACTTTCTTTCAAAACCATAAGGTACGTAGTCAACTCTCCGTCAGGTAACGCATCTGCAAGCTTATCGATGTACTCTTGTTCCGTTTTCTTTGAGACCGTGTCTTCTCATTTGGACTTTCAGATGACAGAAATCATCTGCTCATTGTCTCTCCCTTCAACATGTTAAAGATATCGAACTCCTTCAGGATGAGAGCTTTCTTACTCTTGATCATCTCTGCGCTTCCTTGGTATTTCTTTTGCAGTGGTAACCACAGATCTCTCGTAGTTGTATATTCTGGAAACAAGACCAAAATATTTTCTTTAACAGATTGTTGAATAGGCTGATCATCTTTTTCTCGGCAATGTACTCATCTTTCTGAATTGTGGGGTACTTGTACTTCTTGAGAACTTGCTGATGTTCATCTAACGGAACAGTATATCCTCTCTCAATCGACACACAGCCTTGGAAATGCAGGCCTGAACCCAATAAGTAAATTTGTCCTTCCATCCTTCATACTCGTCCATGCTCATAAGCTTTGGCGGTTTAACAGACGTGCCCATTTCGTTATCTAGATTGACTTGTTGTATGACATTAGCATTAGATGTACCCACTACGGACATATACGCTCTCTGAATATCATCCATCGCGAATAACGAGACACTTACGCTGAAAACACCTTAAAACTTTTGAAAATGTTAGATTTACTACAAGTTCGGTCCAACTTGTAGTTAAAAAGAAGAGCTCTCAGATTTATCACAAGCTCGGTCGAACTTGTGACCTTTTGAATTGAAAAATGTCCCTGAGTAACCTCGGTCGAACTTGTGAATGAAATTTATAAGAATCTTGTATGTTCGAGCGAACTTAACCTAAATTTTCTTGATATTAATCAAGTTTGGTCGAACTTGATAAACTCAATGAATATTTGGTAAGATGGGCGACTTGGCAATAATTCTCTCAAAAATGTCTTAAGTTCGAGTGAACTTAGCGAAATTTTATCAAAAACACTTCAAGTTCGAGCGAACTTGGTAAAAATTCACTTAGAAAGTGACTTTTTACCTCAAGTTCGGTCCAACTTGGCTAACAAGTTCGATGATGAGGGTTTTGAAAAACATGGTTTTTGCAACATTTTGATACCAATTCGTTTGATTTTAGTTTCCAAACTCTCTGGGGTTTACCTATGATGTATTTAACATGTCATATTGAAAATTGGACAGAATTTGCCCGTGAATTC
This sequence comes from Scalesia atractyloides, assembly GCA_947069175.1. Taxonomy (NCBI): domain Eukaryota; kingdom Viridiplantae; phylum Streptophyta; class Magnoliopsida; order Asterales; family Asteraceae; genus Scalesia; species Scalesia atractyloides. The sequence continues at coordinate 71,879,370 of CAMTDV010000014.1, forward strand.
TTCATTTTTGTGAAAAAGTTAAGAAAAATAGAAGAATGGAGTAGAATTAGAAGTGTTCTTGTCTTGATGTCAATCAAATCAGGCTATTCTAGCTCTGATACCACTTGTAGGACCGATCCTCAATGCTTAGGAACCTAGATTTAATCTCTATTGTCTGTCCATAATAGCGGAAATATTATGACAAGTTTACCAAATAACAAGAATTAGTCAATCAATCATCAATTTTATTGATATAACTTCGAGTCTCCAAATTGACAGAGCTTCGCCTCAGAAATGCCAAAGTTACAAATAAGGAACACTAGCTAGCTATTTATAGATGTGCAAGTCCGCTGGTGGATAGTGAAGTTCGGGCGAACTTGACAATTTCAAGTTCGGCCGAACTTGACTTTACATGTTCATCTTGAGCGAACTTGACTCCATCTAACATAAATACATCATTTTGCTATCCTATTCAACTCTAATCTATACAGACTCGATATAAGACTAAGACATAGACATTCTGCACCAACAGCACCTGTTATCAGTCCAGTCCCTGTATATCGCACTTGATGATCGTGAAAAAAATCTTCAGATACTTGAAGGGTTGCCCAAGCACCGGCTTATGGTATCCAAAGAATGACAACTTTGATCTCATGGGATATGCTGATTCTGATTTCGGCTGCGACAAACTGAACGCAAAATCTACGACGGCTGGTTGCCAGTTCTTCAGAACAGGCTTAGTAACATGGCAGTGCAATAAACAAACCACGGTCGCTCTCTCGACTTATGAAGCTGAGTATATTTTAGCTTCCAGTTATTGTTCACAGTTACTGTGGATTCAACAACAGATGAGAGACTTTGGATTGAAATTTTTTGACACTCCTTTATATGTAGATAATAAGGCAGCCATTGACATTCGATATCACTTTGAAATTCGATATCACTTTATCCATGATTGCAACGAAAAATGATTGATTCGAAATGAAAAAAATCACACCAATGAACAAAAGACTGATTTCTATACCAAACCTTTTTCTCTAACAAGATTTAAATATCTAATTAGGTTAAACGATTTGAAAAATCTTTTTCAGGCGGCGAAAATGAAGTTAAATATGGGTCAGATGATGAGTTCGCGTGATTCTCATTGGATAGTCACTTTTTGTAAATAGTTAAAATTTCTTTTTTTTTTATTTCTAAATACAAAATATGTTTTGGATTTTAGGGGGAGAAATGTTGTAGAAAATACAAAAACATAAAAAATTCAAAAATGTACAAAACATTGAAAAGACAAAAAAAGTTAGTGTTAAAGTGGAAATGATAGTACATCAGTAGACTATCACGGTATGCTAAGGATTTAAAATGTTTAAAAAGTTTTAAACAAGTCTTACTGTGGATATGTCAGTAGGCTTCACACGCTTAGTAATGTTTCCGGGATATAAACTAAATTTATAACTTGTTAACTTGTGGTTTAACATATCTTGGATATATGGACTTGGTACTCTGAAATTTCGTCTGAGAGATTGCCTGATTCTGAGATACTAGGTTTTATAGATAATTGATATCTGGGGTATTATAAAATTTCTTCTGATTTTGCGAAAGCAATGGCCTTGAACTTATATAATACTTTTGCATAAAACCTTAAATCTGCAGCATATTGAAAAGTATCGAAAGATCATCAATTGCAGTACAAAAGATTCCATATTGGAACACTACCTTAAGTCGAGCCTTCAACTCTTTGTCTGTACGGTGGTACTAACCTGAGCTCTCAAGGTCTCGCATTACCCAGTACAGATATCAATTAAGCTATATTCACCTGTAAGATGAAATCTAGGGAATATTGATACGGGAGTATATTCTGAGGTGGGAAACACAGTTCATTAAAGTTTTTTAAGATTACTTAACGTACTTGGAACAATTGAAAAATATGTTAAAGTTTAAAGTGGACCAATATACTGAAAATCTAGGTAAATTTGTTTCAAGTCTTAAAGTCTTAAAAAGGTCAATGGTACTGGTGATATGTCTCAGACAACTGATATGATTCTCGAACACGAACTCACAAAAATATGTCTGTAAATATGTTGGTACATAATTCATTTTTATTTCTGAAACAACTCAAAAAGATTTTGGTGTGTTTTAGCATAAAAGTTTAAAAATTCAAAAAGATTTTGTTTCTATTTGTGTTTCGACAACCAATGATGAGGAACTGATCTTCGGAATCTAAATGAAGTTGAACAAGGTGGAACCGAAAAACAACGGATTGGGAGCTAATCAAAATGTTAAAATGTTCTTAAAAGATCAAAAAGTTCATTAATTTGAAACTTTACTTTGTTGAAAACAACAGTTTGTTCATATGGTGTTCAACCAAGGTAATTAACTTGACTTGGTAGACAAATTAGTAAATCAAGGTCATTAACTTGGACTTGGTTATCTGAGTGGGTTGTTAAAATTGTTAACGAAATAAAATTTGAATAATTTTAAAAATTCAAAACACTAATTCGTACGAACTAGCAAAAAAAAATTGTTAAGCTTTAATTGTACGAATTGATCAAACAAATGTTCAATGTTCCACTTCGTACGAACTGCTGAATGCGTGTATATATAACCCATTTCGTACAATTGAAACATTATTTGTACTGTGTGTTCTCTAAGTGATTTTTTGCAAATTGAGCGAAAAAGCATTCTAGACGTCGAAACTATGCCAAAATTTCATTATTAAGGCTGATTGGCACACCTTAAACAATGGTGAAGGTAATTATTTGACTATCTGGACCTTCAGACATAAAAACCTAGATTTAGGAGAATTTAATGGACAAATGTTAAAATTGAATGTAGATATATGTAAATCGGTGTTGATAGGGTGTATTAGAATGATCAATTGATTAAAATCATCAAATTTTGAAACTGGTGATTTGTGTGAAGAAGATGACCAGTTCGTACGAACTGCTAATTGAAAAGTTTATCCCACTTCGTACGAACTGACATCAGAATTGTTTAAAAACATAAGTTCCAATTCGTACGATCTGCATGGTTAAAAATTGTTAAAGATATAATTCGTACAAACTGAGGATTGTGTAATTGTTTAAGAATTGATTGTTTGTGATATCAATTCGTACGAATTGAGATCCAATTTGTATGAACTGTTATTTGGTAGAAAATTTTCTAAGTGTTCGAATGTTTTTCACGTGCAGGAAAAGAAGTCAAAGCATTCTAAGTTCCATAACACTTGTTGTGTGCTAGACAAAGAGAAGTATCCAAGACTGGAACCATTTTCTCATATTCTGGATTTTATGAAGCATTGTCGAATCTCAAAGGCACTGCCACATCATCTTACGGCTTATAGATCGCACATTGAGAATTTCTGGAATGCAACAAAGTATGTGGAAGCCGAAAAGACATTATACTAAGCAGTGAAAATAGACGATAAGGATATTGAAGTAAAGATTACTGAGGAAGATGTACGCAGAGAGTTGGGTTTCAAAGATAAAGCTTCTGATCTTACTGGTTTTTCTGAGAGAATGGTGAAAGGTTGTTTTTATAGAATGGGCTATCGTGGATACGTTAATGCAACCACATGGAAGAAGGGTAACTTGGGGAAGCCTTACAAGTTCTTCATGCATTTGTTAGTTCATGCTTTGAGCCACAGGAAAGGAGGGTTTGATGATATGATAGATTACCAAATGTGTATGGCCACAGCTTTAGTGCTAAATCTGTCGTTCAACTTTTCTCATGTCATCTTTGATTAAATGACAAGAATACAGGAGTTGATAAGTTTGTACAATATCCAAGATTTGTACAGATGCTGCTAGATGACAAATTCAAGAATCTGAAGAAAAAAGATGATGATATTCTGTAAATACATCACATGGACGATGATACGCTTTTGAAGCTAAACCAATATCTGAGGCAAGAATCTGTTCGACCAACAAAAGCCATGTTTGGAGCAATTTCAAAGAAGGATTATCTTGCACCTGAATCAGGTAAATGGCAAAAAGCGACAAGTGGTGATGAAAGAGTGGAAGAACAGAATTTGGTAGGTTTTATTGAGAAAAGAAGCAACTGGTACATCAAGGAAGAGACTAAAAAGAAGCGTAAGTATGCATCAAAAAAGGCTTCAAGAGCTATTCTAGTTGATGAGCCTGAAGCGAATATTGAAGAAACACCTGAAGTTAATGTTAATGTTGAGAATGTGGAAGTTGAAGCAGAGAATGTTGAGTTTGTGAGGGTTGAATTTGAAGATCATCGAGTTATTTTAGCGACATCCGATAAAGAAGATTCTGTTGATTCTACAGATGTTCGAGAAAGGCATATTAGAGAGGAGTTAGAGCAGGAGAAATTGAAGAAGAAAGATGATTTCTATGTTCCGTCTGAACAAGAATCCAAAGAGGAACGTCTAGTTAAAAAGCAAAGAAGAGCAAAGAGTAAAGCTGCTTCAGATAAGAAATTTACTGGATTGCCAGAATCTTCAGCGAAAAGACAGTATTTGAAAAGGAAGAAAGATAAGAAGGTTGTTGAATCTGAAAAACCAGCTTCACCTCTACACGTTACACCACCTCCTTCTCCAATACATGTACAACCACCACCAACTACTTCACAACTTATTCCTCCACAACCACAGTTAACCCCTAAACAACAAACTCCAAAATCAGCACCAAAACAAACAACACCTTAAGTAAAACCTCTAAACGTGAATTTCAAGATGCTTTCGGAAATATTCCTCTAGCTGCACCAAATTTTGCAGAAGGTATTACTACTGATATGTTCAATGAATCCAAACTTTTAGAGCTGGGGAACAGAATCAAAGCATTGGAAGAACAGCTGAAAGCCAATGAAGCTGAAAGAGATGTTAAGATCAAGAATGAAATTCATAGAGAATGATCGCGAGTATATGAAGGTTGTGATCAAGAGTTTGTGTACACAAAATGAAAGATTAAGAAAGGTTTTAAATGATCTTGAAAATGAACGAGTGATGAGCAAAAAGAGGTTCGATATGCTTCAGAAAGTCTTAGCGAACAACCTCGGAATAGATTTTGTCATTGAGTACGACTGACTGGAAGTACAAGAAGCGAAACAAAGAGTTGAAGAACGTGAACGACAAGCTGCTGCTGAATCAGAAGCTCTGGGAAAGGGTAAAGGGTTGCTGAAGGAATTTCTGAACCTATAGTTGAAGAAATTACTGAGAGTGAATAGTGGTAGTGGGTGAAATTGTTGATGTTGTTGATAATCCTATTCTTCAAAGGATTGCTGAAATAAGACGTCAAAGAGCTAAAAGAGCTTTACCTAAAGAGGAAATAGATGAAGATGAAAACGATGATGATCCAAAGAAAGATGATGATAAAAAGGATGATTCGGAAAAGAAAGATAATAATGACGATGATGATGATCAGGGTGGTACTGGAGTTACTGTTGAATCTGCTAAGTTACTGGGAGTTTGATTATGATGCACTACTAAACGACGAAGTGAATGCAGAAGATGTTTAAGCTCAGGGGGAGCAAACAGGGCCAAAAGAAACTGAAGGAGCATCAGGAATTTCACAGCTAATCTTGTTAAAAGCTTTTCCTGATTGCTACAAGCCTATGATGCTTATGTTGGAACATAATGTTGAAGAAGGTGAGTATGCTCACAACTACTCGAAAGAAGAACTATCTAAATTGTTAGAGATTGATGAAAGTTCGATTGATTTTGATTTTGAAGAAGAGTTAGTGAATATAAGCACTTTTGAGCCGAACAGTTATGTTTAAAAGCAAGTGCCTGAAGCAGACAATTATGATCATGTGATAATCGAAGACGCTTCAGATGATGAAGTTGAAAAATATTCTGGAGCTGATACTGACAGTTTTCCTACGTTTGAAGAAATCATGAGTCAGATAGATTAGGATTTGTTAAAACAGGATATTGATGAAGTTGTTAAAGATGGAAGTATTCCGAAACGAATGTTAAAGGAAGAGATAGTTGAAGCAAAGAAGTCATGGTTTAAAGAGTTACCAAAAGAAAAAAAGTTTAAACGACCGTTGGCTTTCTTTACTAGAGACAAAGACAAATCACTTGGTGATATCTTAAGCTGGGGATGGATTAGAGAATTAAATGTCTATGCTATCAAGCGAGAGTTTGGAGTTCAATACTTTAGATATCTAAATGACTTGAAGAGTTTACCATTTTGGGACGTGGAAGAGTTGGTGCAAACAAAGAATACTAGCTATCAAATGAAGTTCCATGATCAACGGCTATGGAAGGTGATCAAGTTTGAAGCGATGCATGGTATTAACCACTGGAAGCCGTTTATACCCAAATGTAGAATCAAGATTGACTAAGTAACAAAAGAAAAGGATGTCACGTTGGTTATGAAACGTCCTAAAGCCATGAATAATATGCCTTTGAAACCAATTGAACAAGATTTTCATCCATACTTCTTATGGTGGCAAACATATCCCGAAACATGTGAAGCTGTAATTGTTTTACGAGCTAAAGAAAACTGTGATGTCACTAAAGAGTTAACTCCTGATTTGATTGAACGACGGAGAATCTGGGGATTATGGAGGCGATTAGAATACTAGACCCGATGTGGCTAGTTAATTGTTCAAAAGATGACGTGAAATACTTGTTCTTTAACAAGATTTGTTATGATAAGCGTGAGGAGACTCAAGCGAATCAATACCAAATGTAATTAATGTTTGCTATGTACATGGTATTAATTCAGGTCATATGTGGGTGTCAAAGAGGCATGAGTAGAATGTGAAGAGTTTTTGAAAGAAGAGAAGAGATTGGAAGAAATACGAGAGAGATGCAAAAGAGACTCGTCTGAGGAGATTTCAATTCATGAAATGGGCACCTCTTACGGATCAAACGCCAATTCCATCTCAAGATAGACGAAATAAGCCTTACAAGAACTTTTTTTGGACGGTAAAGTCAGATTTGAAGATTTTGAAGACAGATCAAGACCACGACAATGTCCAAGGGGGAGTATGTTGGTGCAGTATGTCTCTTGTCTGCATCTTGAGTCTAGTCTGATTGTATAGGGTTTTCGTGTCGTATTTTAAAGTTATGTTATGAGTTTGTACCACTTCGTACGAACTGGCAGGTTTGGTACGAAGTGGAGAAGTCTATATATAGGGCTAGTGCGTTATTCATTGTAACAGTTGACGGCGGAGCTCTGTTAGTTTGGGAACTTGAATGTAAACATTGAACAATCAATAAACTGACGTTTAAACTGAATATCTTGTGTATATTGTCACTAATTCACGTAAATTCCGCATAAATGGATTAGATACAAGTTAGGTACCTTTGCATAACAAGGAAATCGATCCTACAGCCCTAAATGGTTTATGCATTAGTAACATTAGTAATGTGGGTTATATTGTACATTGGGCTTTGGGATAGCTTTTGGGCCTAAGGGCTTTAGGTTAATGATGCTCTAACCCTCTAGTATTAATAGATAATATTGTATTAGGGTTAGAGGTTTGGTGTGGTTTTCTCATTACCCTTGTATTTGATTTGTATGAAAGCTGATCTTCATCTTTTCATCTTATTTCTTCTTTATTAATGCATAGCTTGTTTGTGTGATTCCGCCACCAAACAAGCCTCATGTGATATTGTAGATCAGTTTTTGGGACTTACTTAACTTTTACATAATCTCATTTGATGTGGTACCAAGTTATAAACCTAGTATGATAATATAACATAAACATTACACATCACTGGAATTCGTAAGTACAAGAACTTACCTTTGTCGTTTTTCACTTGTGACCCGAAATGGCTTGAGTCTTCTTCCTTTATTCCTACAATTCACAATCAACTACTTTAATCTCATGTCATCGTTTACATTCCTTTCTTGACTTAATTGAGTTCACAACTAATATTTCCTATTTCTAACCATTTAGCATTGTACTAACATGAGATCATTTCAATCAAGCATTTTAACAAACACTTAGTGTGCGTACCATTAGCGAAGGATAGTGTACAAGTATCCAATGCACATTCTTCCTATTTCATATTATGAACCATTATAATCAATCAAAATCACTCAATCATCATCTTGCAATCAAATTATCTAACTAATACCCTTCTATATACAACTTTTACATTATCATTACATGGATTGCTTATACATAGCTATCTTACTTCACTATACTAATATCACAAGGGAATTCCACTTTGAATCATCAAAATTAATAAAAATTCTTGCACAATTCATCTTCTACATATTGATTCTATGAAATGTCCATACTCAATTTCATTCAATTTCACTATTTGATTATAACCCACTTGTAAAAGGTCATCAAATCGCAAATACGACTTACCTCTTGTTAGCCTAACTTAGATGAGTGATTTTTAGTGTTCATGCAGCAATTTTGGTTATGATTCCCCTTTCAATTGCTTGATTTTGAGTAGAATAAGGGTTTTTTCCCTCCTTTCTCTTTGCTCCAGGCGACACCCACACACATCCAAATGTGTGTGGTGTGTTTTTTTAGTTATTTTAAAAATAAAACTTTCATATTTTTCCCAATTGGGCCCTCAAGTTTGAAGACATGTTTTTTAATGGCTAAAACTCATTCTTTTAGGTTTAAGTTTTATTTTACATTCTAACTAGATTCACACTCCTAGTTAATACTTGTAGCATACTATAATAATATGTGAAAATGTGCAAAATTAGATTTTAGGGCGTTATAGAAACATCATTAGTATCGATATTTCCGGGTTTCAAACATACATAAAGAACATCATTGTAACCCAAATCCATAAGCTCAGATTCCTTGTTGAGAAGAATAATGTAAATGTGAAATTATTATAGAGATTTGAATTCAGTCACTATGATTTCTTAGTGATGCCATTAGTGTAAAAACAACATACCTGTAGTATTCATGGATCTCATAAACTTAGTTTGTAAGGCAAATATGGTCATGGATGCACTTAGTAGAAAATAAATTCTCCAACCAAGAAGAATCCGCGCATCTAGAATTAGCATTGAGATAAAACACTTAGACCAAATGAAGAACGCACGACCACAATGTCTTACCGGCATAAGAGTTAATTTAGAGCATTAAACGCCTTCTAGCTACCTACAACCTATAATCACTGAATGGAAATAGGAGAAAGTAACAATGGACTTTGTTAGTGTAACTCCCGAGATCAAGTCATGGACCCAATACTATATAGGTGATGATAAATAGATTTACCAAATCAACATACTATATACCTATCCAAAAAGACTATAAAATAGAAAGGTTTTGCCAAAGTCTATATTAACAAGATTAGTCTTGTGACGCAGTGCGCAAATCTCAATCATATCCGACCAAGGTAGTCATTTCACCTCGAGATTTTTGGCAAACTTTCTAGAGTGTGCAAATTTAAAAAAATCGAACATTGCATACCACCTTTATACTGATTGGAAACGTGAATAGACTATTAGAACAATAGAAGATATATTACATACATGCGTAATCAGCTTTGGTAGTGGTTGGGACATCTATCTACCATTAAATAAAATGTGTGTGTCATCGTATAATATCGAGTCTGTATTTAGGAATGAAATGTCGAAAGTTATGTATGTCTAGGGACAAGTTCGCCCGAACTTGTCATGCCTAGGACAAGTTCGACCGGACTTGTCATGACTAGGACAAGTTCGCCCGAACTTGTCATGGCTAGGACAAGTTCACCCGAACTTGTTCATGACACAGTTCAAGCGAACTTGTCATCCTATATATAGATGTGTTGTGTTCTCATTTGTAAGATTCAGAGATTTTGTGTACTAGACGACGAAGCTCTGTCCAAGTGTTTCCAGGATCTGTAACGTCTTCTAATCAATGAAACGATGTTAAACAGTAAAGAACTTGTCTACAATGTCGCCTATGCAAACGGATTCCACACGTTTACCTTAGGTTTGCCAAATTAGTGACTGAACGATCCGTACAACGGACTTACAAGTGGTATCAGAGCAGGATTTGCCTAATTTGAAGACATTGGACATAGAATATCTCACTTTCTACTCATTTCTTTCTTTTTAAACTTTTCTTAGATATTTCATGGACAAAATGGACTGATTTTCAAGTATAATACGTAAAATCCATAATAGTAAAACCCTTGAAAGTTTAAGACCTTAAAACAAATGAATTCATGTCAAAAATGTCAAAAAACCATGTTTGGTAAACACACTTTGCACGAACTTGTAGAGCAGGTTCGCCCGAAGTTGGTTTAAAATCACACTTTTTGTGAGATTTAAACAACTTCGCCCGAACTTAGCAAAATCTTGTATAAGATTCATACAAGTTCGGCAGAACTTGTCACAAAGTGAAAGTTTTTCTGAAAAGTGTCACAAGTTCGACCGAACTTGGTTTAAAAGTGAAACTTTTGAATTCTTGAAACAAGTTCGCCCGAACTTGTTAAGTAGCTGATTTTTACAAGTTGTTACAAGTTCGCCCGAACTTGTCCAAAGATTCCTAAAAAAAATAAAATAAAAAAAGACATTAAAATCCCGAAAAATGTCTCGGACATTATATATCGGTAGATTCGTATCGACGAGACGATTTTAAAGATATAATCGGGTAAAAAACAGTTTTCGGGAAAATTTTAAACGTTTTTAGCAAACCGATAAGTGAAAATTGTCGATTAAAAGGTTGAATTTTGCATAAAATTTATGAAAACAAAACTTTTTGTCAGAAATGGAAGATATTAATTTTGAAAAATTGAATGAATGGAAAGAGGATCCTGACTATTTGAATTCTCCTGAACGTTTAACTATTTGGATTAAAAGATTTGAGAATTTTAAATGTAAAAATGATGAATATGTGAATGATCTAATAGATCGATTTTATGTCATGGACAACAAGTTATACGAGTTTTATAATGTGTTTCGATTCCAGGATCATGAAAAGATTTTAAATTTTGCATGATGCATTACCATCAGAGTGGGATGGTTATTCAAAAGAATTACTAAAGGAGCCTGGTTTGTTAATACATAAATTTTTTAAAAAAAATTAAGGATCACATTCCTGTAATTGAAAAATGAAAGATTTAAAACGAAAGAAGGAATGTGAGTCTGAGATTAAATCAGTGATCAGGGAAATGATCTGGAAACGCAAAGTTTAAATGTTCAGATAAAGAAAGAAAGAAGTATAATGCCGGAGAACTGTGAAGAAAAGGTTTCAAGTACATCTACAAATAAGTCTTCAAGTTCTAAACCAATCTGCCCAATCTTTGATGAAGATCTGAGTGACTATCTGACAGATAGTGCCAAACTCTTGAACAATCTGGAGAGTTTGACATTAGAAAATAAAGAGTTAAAATAAAATGAAATTATTTTTGAAAATAGAATAAAAATTTTAGAAAATGAAAAATATGTTTAAATAAAAATGATTTTGAAAAACAAATTATAATAAACTCGCATCTTGAAAAAATCAAGAAACTTGAACAAGATGCTGAGATTGCTAAAAATAAAATTGATGATTTAGAAAAGAAGTTGAAAGGTTTTGTGACCACGTCATTAATTCTAGATCGTATATGTCCAAAACCGATCAATGAGAATAAAAAGGAAATCCCAATAAGTGACAAGATCACAAATTATGAAGATGTCATAATTGACAATTGGGATGAGGATACTGATGATGAAAGTGTTAAAAAGGATAAAAATGAAATATTTTTAAAACTAAAAGAAAAATTTCAAGAAACTGTTTTACAATCTACTGAAAAGGTGAATGCTCAACGCAAAAACCTTCTAAGCAGAATGGAGAAAAAAACAAAAGGAAAAACAAAGCTCTAAAAATTCTAAAAGTTTTCAAAAGAAAAATAAAATCTCATTGGTACGATCATCCAATCATTATAAAAATTCACAAAAAATTGAAAATATGTGGTGTAGGTCGGACAGCAGTGCTTCAATGTTAAATCATGTTTATAGAAGAAACAGGAAAGATGGTTACAACACATCAAGTTAATGTTATGATTTGAGTGTATGTTTTGCTTAAAAGGATCAGTATGATAACAGGGTGTGTCATAAATGTGGAGTAAAGGGACACATTGCTAGAAAATGTTTACAAATTAATCCTAAACCTGTTCATATTGATAAGAAAAATTCTGAAGATTTGAAAATACCAACTCAGGTTTTGAAACAATGTACAGAAACTACAAACAAGGTGAAACCAGTTATTACTAAGTTTTCAAAATTTGAAACTGTTGAATCCTCGAATAGTATTGAAAAAAAAGTTTCTACATTGTATTTCAATAAAGCTTTAACAAAAAAATTAAACATGGTTGGTGAAAGAAAAAGAAGTCATACAATCAGTATAACTTGAAAGTTTAGAGGACTTTCCGAAACTTGAGAAAGTCCAAAATAAACCTGATTGTGAAACGAAAGTGAAAATTAAGGTTGAAGAAATAACGCCTAAGGCTAAAAATGCTTGGGTGTCATTATTCGACTAATTGTTTGAATCTTGTGTGGGAACTTCCGAGGAAAAAGAAAATTACTGAGACTGGAGTTCGTGGCACACTTTGAAGATAGACCGGGTTATCAAGTTCTACATAAAGGCCTTATTACATTCTAATAATGTTTACTTTAAAATTTTGAAAATATTTGGAGAAAATTTTTCGAAAACACATTCCAATAACGTTTACTTGAAAATTTTACAAATTTTAGAAGAAAAATTTGAAAATTTTCACAGAATCCTCACTGTTTAAAAGACAAAATTCATGGATATAAATGTTTTATAAACACAAAGGTGTCAAAGTTTTTTTCATCATGAGGGGGAGAGGATTTAAAAAATTTGTGAAGCAGTAATGGATGGAGAATTGAAGTAATTCTCATCAGTTGGTCAATGTTTTTATATAAATAAAAAAATCCAAAGATATGTTTTTTGAATTTTAGGGGGAGAAAATATTTTTATAAAATCCAAAAACATATTAAATGCAAAAAGTAGAAAAACATTAAAAAACAAAAAGAATTTTATGTCAAAAAGGAAATGATAGTACATCAGTGGACTATCACAGTATGCTAAGGATTTGTAGAGTTTAAAAAATTTAAACAAGTCTTACTGTGGATGTGTCGATAGGCTTTACACGTTCATTAAATTGTTTCCGGGATATAAACTAAATTTTACAACTGCTTAAACTTGTGGATTAACATCTCTCGGATAAATGGACTTAGTACTCTGAATTTCGTTTGAGAGATTGCCTGATTCTGAGATACGAGGTCTTTATAGATGATTGATATCTGGGGTATTATACAGCTTCTTCTGATTTTGTGGAAGCAATGGCCTAGAACTTCTATAATGCTTTTGCTAAAATCCCCTAAACTACAGCTAAATTGAAAGAATCGAAAGATCTAATCAATTGCAGTCAATAGATTCCATAATTGGAACAACACTTTAAAGTCGAGCCTTCATCTATTTGTCGATACGGCGGTATTAACCTGAGCTCTCAAGTCTTCGCGTAACCCAGATACAGATATCAATTACGCTACTCACCTGTAAGATGAAATCTAGGGAATCTTGATGCGGGAGTATATTCTGAGATGGGAACCATAGTTAAGTCAAGTTTCTTAATTCTACATAACATATCTTGGAACAATTGAGAAATGTTTGAAGTTTAAGAGGACAAACATATCGACAATCTAGGAAAATTTGTTTAAAACTTAAAGTCTCAAAAGGTCAATGGTACTAGTGATATGTCTCAAAAACTGATATGATCCTTTAACACAAGTGCAACAAAAATATGTTTGTAAATATGTTTCTATATAGTTAGAGTATGATACTTATTACATAAAAACAAAAATATTATATTATCTTTTACTTTCAACCACTGATGACGAAAAGCTGATTTTCAAAGTCTAGAGTTGCTGAACAAAATCTAAAACTTTTGAAAATTGATCTGAAAAGTTTAAAAGTTCATTAAGTTGAAACTTACATTTGAATAAATATGTCAGTTTAGTTTTAAAACGCTTAATTAAGTTGAACTTGATACATGAATCAGATATTCAAGGTCATTAATTTGGACTTGATTAACTGAGAAGGTTTAAAACTAATAAGAAGATTAAAATATGATATGTTTGTGTTTATAAATTTCAAAGTTTGAATCTGAAATGTTTTATTTGAAAGTTTGAGGAACTTTGAAACAGAAAATAGATTTTAAAGGTGTGACATCCCGGCTTTTCAGGTATCTTAAACGCGCTACTTTATGGTTATTCACACCTACGCTGATTTAATTCGGAGAATTAAATTACACGCTCACAATAATTACGCTAACTTTGTGAATCTATAGGGTGATTTACATGCTATGTGTTATTAGACGCTTGTAGATTATTGTATCACGCCTTGATTTCGCGATCGATTAGTTATAAGCTTATGTTACCGAATTGTAAAAAAAAGAATAATAAAAATAAATAAATAGCCGAATCGAACCGAGCCACGAAACGTGTCGACCTTGCGACCCACACCTCCTTGCGGCCCAAGGAAATAACCTAAACTTGAGGCCCAAGCCACTTACCGAAACCGCCCCCATTGCGCCCCCTTCCCTTGTACATTTACATGCATGTTGTAGCTTTCAAAAAAAGAAACAAAACCCTATACCCTAGTGAGGTCGACGGCAGCCCCCCCCCCCTCACGGTCGCAAACCTCACACTCCCGGATTGATTCCAAGCTTGTCCCGGTTCTCTAATCATCATCGTTTCAAGGTTAGGGTTTAATTGTTTTGCGATTCACACTAGGTTTGTGTAATCTTGATCATGATTATGTAATGGTAGGATTATTAGTATGAAAAAGTGTTGTGATTTATGATTAGTTCGGATGAATGTGCGAATCCTTGCGGTTGTGATGTTATGTTGAATACTAAAATCGTAGGCTGCGTTTTAGCGATAAAGATCATGTTACATATTTAGGGTTTGCATGAATATTGATATATATGATGATATTTGAAAAACGCTTCAAATGGAGCCAGATTCATATTTTTCTGAAGTCGTTTGCTATTTTTAAATGGTCATTTAGTGCAGCAGCTGAGCTGCTTAAATTCTGCAGAATTTGCAGGTTGTTTATCTAGTCGGATCTCATAGTCTGTAGGGGGTTAGGTCACGAAGTATGTAATGTAAATGGGGATGGGAATTTCGAAAAGCTCCCACTGGAAGTTTGTTAATTGGATGAACAATGATTTTTAAATAATTCTTCCTGTGGAGTGCAGTCAGAAAGCGACGAATCTGACTGCAGCCTAGTATATAAATTTTTATAAATAATTGCTAAAATTTTAGGACTTGAACATTTTACATAAAATTCTACAGCCTAATTGACAACTCCTGTAAAAAAATTGGAATTTTTGGAACGTTGGAACTAGTTTATAAAAATCCTCGAAAACAGCCCAGTTATGAGCGTACAAGCCGAAACATGATAACTTGCGTTTGTGTGTTCCTAAGTGTTGTATGAGTTAACCTGTGTTTATGACAAGTTGGTTTGATCATTATTTTGTATGGTGATACTTTTCATGCATTATTATGTTTTCGAATTGGTTATTGCGTGTGCCGTACTATGTGTTAGTTATGCGTAGATTTTGTGTCAGTGTGTTCACACACTAACTTTAAATCGGTTGACATGTTAGGACGCGATTAGCGGTCCCATCATTTGCTTCTTTTGCGTTATTCTAACTGAGCACTTTAAGGTGAGTTCACGGCCCCTATTTTATCCGGTTTTAAACAACAGCGGGAGAAACATGTATACACTCTATAACTCTATCTTTTACGTTATGCGAAATTAACGTCGTTAACTATTCGGTAACTAAGTTAATGTTAATGTATGTTATGGTCACGAAGTAGCTTTATCACGGAAGTCCTCAACCACTCTCGGATCGTCAATATTGGGTTAGATAGCAGGGAAATTATAAGTAGTACTACTGGGCCCGACAAGCCCCACCGAGCTAGTCGGCTAGCCGACCGGGAATGGTCAACGGGTGATTAATTTGGCCTAACTTTTGCCATGGTCAGTGATAGACTTGGAAACACTGAGGCAACAACAGTCAGCTTCGATCACGAACTCTTACGTGACGTAACTTTAGGCTCGCTACCTACATGTTAACATTGAACTTAATTACGAACCAACATTATTATTCCGGGTTAGGAATAATGGAACTATGTCGTTATCTCGGGTTAGGGATAACGGGGAAAAACAATATTTTAAACCGAACTTGTGAACTTATGAAAACCTGTGAACTCACTCTGCTTTAATATTGACACTTGTTTCTTTACATGTTTCTCTGGACGTTAGGAGCGCTAGGTGCACTCACTTGCATTTGATCAAGACATTTTTATCGAGTCTTATTTACGAAGAATGTTTGGGATTTTGGTTTTGGCGTTTGTGTTGGCGCCCGTTACTTTACGTTAATGCTTCGCTAAACTTTGAAACTAAGATATTTTGAAAATGACTATGAATGGTTAAACAAATGCTTTTGGAAAACGTTTAAATAAATCATATAGAGTCGTTCGATATTGCTAGTGTATGAGATTCTGGTTTGATCACACGCCTCGTGGTAAAACTCCGCAAGTGGAAATTGAGGGTGTGACAGATTGGTATCAAAGCCTCTAGCTATAGAGAACCAGGTTTGCATTAAAAGTAAACCTAAACTATTGCTGTTACACGACACTAAACTTAGTGGGCACCGAACTGTGATATCTTGTTATGTTTTATACTACAATTGTTCTATGTGAGATATATATGTATATTGTGATGCACGCAACTCGTAACTAACTACACCAACCCTGCAGGCTATGTCATCATCATCATCCGACAAATCTCGACAATCAAGGGCACCGGGGAAGGCACCCATGGTCGAACCCTCACCACCTTGTGGCGTGGAGACACGCTCAGCTGCTAGAAAAAGACTCGCTCTAGGAGGGGAGTCGTCCTCCCGTCCGACCACCGCTATAGCGGTCGAACCGGTCAACTCTTTAGGAGTGGGGTACGATCTACTTAGAGATGTATTAAGGAAACAACATGAACAGCTAGAGAGAATGCAAGAGACTATCAAAGCACAGGGATGGATGATACGTCAGCTAACTGGTAAAACTGGAGAGCTCGAGGAAGAGCAATATGAGAATAAGAGAGTTCGAAACATTTTAGCTAAGGACTTTCGTGCTGAGCGGCTAAGGGCTGACTGGCTCGAAGACAGAGTTCTTGAGTCCAGTTGGAGGATTCAAGAACTAGAGCAAAACCAAGCACCACCTGTCCCAGTACCCGCACCAGCACCGGCCCCTCCAGCGCCGGTAGAGGAAGAAGAGGAGGATCCAGAGGAAGACCCGAAGGAGGATCTAGAGGAAGACCCGGAGGAGGATCTGGAGGAAGAAAGCCGGAACGGGACCCGGCTGTTGAAGCTAAAAACACCGCAGAGGATGATGGCAGTGATAGCGACTTGGGAGATGGAGACATAGATGACTAACTCGTCTCGCCAATCCCCGTTTTGTTTCCTTTAGTTTGTTTGTTTTCCACTTATGTTTGAACTTGAAATTTTATAATTAAACTGAGATGTTTGGTTGGTATTTTGTGAGACATTGCAATTTATTTAATCGAATGTTCCTTTTGATTGTTTAAATTGTCGGGTTGACATAACTTGTGTGATTATTGAAGTGTGGAATATGATAAATATATTGGATATATATACTTATCGGTGTGTATTTGTGTTGTCTTGCGAAGATCTGAATGGCAACCGGTCGTCGCGAAATCTCAACATGTCAACTGAGGAATTGGCCGTATTAATCCAAGAACACGTGAATGCTGCTCTGGCAGTGTTCAAAACCCACCAGCAGGTAACCGTCGAAAAACGACTTGAGTTTTATCTTGGGGGTCTGGTCCCTGAGATCCAGGGCATGGTAATGTCTAGAAACCCTACGACGAAGCATCAAGCGATTAGGTTGGCGCATAAACTCATCGATAAGGCGGTGGAGCAAAGGAAGTTGCCACCTAGGGGTGCAACTGAAGTTGTCCCTGACAAAAAAGAAAATTTGAAGACTCACCTGCTCGACAGTCTTCATCAGCCCAGCCACAACAAGGAAACCAGAAGCGGTCCAACAATTTCAACAACAATCGGGGTCACAACAATCAGTCTGCCAACAACACCCAGAACTTGAGCGGCTATGCGGGTCGAAAGCCGCAATGTAATCGTTGTAACCTCCATCATCACGCCCTTGCGCTGGAAATCATTGCCAACGATGTGGCAAAGCAGGACACGCGGCAAAGGATTGTCGTGGGGAGATCATGACACGACAAAATCAGAACCAGCACCAGGGTCAACAGCAAGGTAATAACCGGGGATGCTATTAGTGCGGTAGTATTGCCATTTCAAGCGAGACTGCCCGCCGCTTCGCAACAACAACAATGGTGCGAACAACAACAAAACCAACAACATGAAACAATGGAAAATGGAATGGTGCGGGAGGTGCCAAAGGTCGTGCATTCACGCTGGGCCGTGAGAGGCCAGAAACGACTCGAATGTGGTCACCGATAAGTTTCCCCTTAACGATCATTTTGCTATTGTACTTTTTGATATGAGTGCGGATAAGAGTTTTATATCTGAGTCTTTTAGAAAGAACCTAAATCTCACACCTAAACCCCTAGAGACCCCTTACGTCATAGAACTAGCCGATGGTAAATCTGTAGATGTGACTCATCTAGTAACCGGCTGTCAACTTAAACTCGCGGGTCACACCTTTACCATTGATCTGATGACAACTACCCTGGGTAGTTTTGATGTGGTAGCCGGAATGGACTGGCTATCCGACGTCCGAGCTGAAGTCATCTGTTTCGAGAAAGCTATCCGTATTCCGCTCTCTCCAACGATGAAGTCTTGATGGTGCAAGGCGAGAAGGCAGGCGTCGTCACGAACATCATCTCTTACATGCAAGCTCAGAAGTATCTTCGGAGAAAGAACTCTTTTGCTTTGCTCGCACTGGTCACCGAGCAGTTTAAGGACGAGAAGCGGATTGAAGATATCCTCGTCGTCCATGACTTTCCCGATGTGTTTCCAGAGGAGTTACCCGGTCTTCCACCACATCGACAAGTGGAGTTTGAAATCAAACTGGCGAACGATGCGACTCCTATCGCCAAGGCCCCGTACCGCTTAGCTCCAGCAAAAGTGCAAGAGCTGTCTACCTAACGTCAGGAATTGTTGGAAAAAGGATTTATCCGACCCAGTACTTCGCCATGGGGAGCTCCGGTCCTTTTTATCAAGAAGAAGGACGGGACCTTCCGCATGTGCATCGACTACATGGAACTCAATAAGGTTACCGTCAAGAACCGTACCCATTACCTCGCATTGACGATCTTTTCGACCAGCTTCAAGGGTCAAGCTACTACTCCAAGATTGATCTATGGTCCGGTTATCACCAGCTACGCGTCAGGGAGGAGGATATCTCCAAGACGGCATTTCGCACTCGGTATGGCCATTACGAGTTCTTGGTCATGCCCTTCGGTCTCACCAATGCACCCGCAGTGTTCATGGACCTCATGAACCGTGTGTGTAAGCCGTATCTCGACAAGTTTGTCATCGTGTTCATCGATGATATACTCATCTACTATAAGGGTGGAAGAAGAACATGCTGAGCATCTGCGGTTACTGCTGGAACTATTTCAACAGGAGAAACTATATGCCAAGTTTTCGAAGTGTGATTTCTGGATTCGGGAAGTTCAGTTACTCGGGCATATCGTGAATGAAAAGGGTATACACATTGATCCCGCCAAGATCGATGCTATCAAGAACGGGGAAGCACCCAGGACACCGACAGAGATTCGCCAATTTTTGGGTTTGGCTGGTTACTACAGACGCTTCATTAAGGGATTTTCCAAGATCGCACAACCGCTTACCACTCTCAATCAGAAGGGCACCAAGTATGCTTGGACTGACAAACAGGAAGCAGCATCTCAATTACTAAAGCAGAAGCTTTGAGTGCACCCATTTTGTCATTGCCAGAGGGACGGATGATTTTGTGGTATATTGTGACGCTTCCATTCAGGGTTTGGGATGTGTACTCATGCAACGTGATAAGGTCATCGCGTATGTATCCGACAGTTGAAGGTTCACGAGAAGAACTACACGACACATGACCTGGAACTGGGAGCAGTTGTGTTTGCACTTAAGATTTGGAGACACTATCTATATGGAACAAGGTGCACAATCTACACGGATCACAAGAGCCTCCAGCATATTTTTGACCAGAAGGAGTTGAACATGCGACAGGTCGCTTGGTCGAACTCCTGAACGATTATGAATGTGCCATTCGGTATCACACGGGTAAAGCTAACGTGGTAGCTGATGCCCTCAGTCGGAAGGAGCACTTGAAACCTCGTCGGGTACGAGCACTACAGTTCACAATTCATTCTGGTTACCGAACAGATACGTGACGCGCAGCTAGAAGCAGTTAAGGAAGAGAACGTCAAGGCGAATATGTGGGAAAGATGGAACGCGATTGGGAAGTGAAACCCAATGGTGCCCGGTATTTCATGAATCGTATATGGGTACCTCTCTACGGAAACCTTAGGACACTAGTTATGGACGAAGCTCACAAATCCCGATACTCTGTCCATCCTGGTTCGGATAAGATGTATCAAGACCATAAAGCCGGTACTGGTGGCCCAACATGAAAGTGGATATAGCCACCTACGTGAGCAAGTGTTTGACTTGTGTGAAAGTCAAGGTGGAATACCAGAAGCCATCAGGGTTACTTCAGCAACCTGAGATCCTAGTGTGGAAATGGGATCAAATCTCGATGGACTTTATCACTAAACTCCCGCGAACTCCGGGTGGTTGCGATACCATCTGGGTAATCGTGGATCGTCTAACTAAGTCTGCACACTTCCTACGACCAAAGAAACAGATAAGATGGATAAGTTGACTCGCATCTACATTAAGGAAGTAGTTTCTCGGCATGGGGTGCCAACTTCCATCATTTCAGACAGAGATGTTCGTTTTACGTCGAACTTTTGGCAGTCACTTCAGAAAGCGTTGGGTACACGCTTAGATATGAGCACAGCTTACCACCCTCAGACGGATGGTCAAAGTGAAAGGACCATTCAGACCTTGGAGGACATGCTTAGGGCATGCGTGGTAGACTTCGGGAACAGTTGGGAAATCCATCTGCCTTTAGTGGAATTCTCGTATAACAACAGTTATCATACGAGCATTCAGGCAGCACCGTTTGAAGCATTATACGGTCGCAAATGTAGATCACCGGTCTATTGGGCAAAAGTCGCTGACAGCCAACTCACAGGTCCTGAGTTGATACTTGAGGCTACTGAAAAGATTGTGCAAATCAGAAACCGCATGGCAGCGGCACGAGATCGAATTAAAAGTTATGCTTATCAACGACGCAAACCGCTAGAATTTCAAGTAGGTGACCGCGTCCTACTGAAAGTGTCACCCTGGAAGGGTGTAATTCGTTTTGGGAAACGAGACAAACTGAATCCATGGTACGTAGGCCCATTTGTGATTTCGAAGCGTATCGGGCTCGTAGCTTATCAGTTAGACCTTCCTGCCAAACTCAGTGGAGTTCATAACGTTTTTCACGTGTCCAATCTGAAGAAGTCCTATCAGATGAGACCCTAGTCATTCCATTAGATGAGATTCAAGTGGATGAGCAACTGCATTTTGTGGAACAACCTTATCGAGATCATGGATCGTGAGATCAAGACTCGAAGGCACAGCAAGATACCGATCGTCAAGGTTCGTTGGAACTCTAAGCGTGGACTGGAGTTAACGTGGGAAAGAGAGGACCAAATGAAAAGCAAATATCCACACCTTTTTGCAGCTGAGCAGCAATCTGACGTTACCACCAACTAAATTTGGGACGAAATTCTTTCAACATGGGGATGATGTGACAGCTTGGGATTTACTTGTACCATTCTAACAAACTGAACTTGTGTGCGTTGCATTCTAAACCGCGTTTACTCAATTTTCGGGACGAAAATTCTTTCAACATGGGGATAATGTGACATCCCGGCTTTTCAGGTATCTTAAACGCGCTACTTTATGGTTATTCACTCCTACGCTGATTTAATTCAGAGAATTAAATTACACGCTCGCAATAACTACGCTAACTTTGTGAATCTATAGGGTGATTTACGTGCTATGTGTTATTAGACGCTTGTAGATTATTGTATCATGCCTTGATTTCGCGATCTATTAGTTATAAGTTATGTTACCGAATTGTAAAAAAATAATAAAAATAAATAAATAGCCGAATCGAACCGAGCCGCAAAACGTGTCGATCGTGCGACCCACACCTCCTTGCGGCCCAAGGAAATAACCTAAACTTGAGGCCCAAGCCACTTACCCAAACCTCCCCCCCTATTGCGCCCCCCCCCCCCCCCCTTCCCCTTGTTATATTTACATGCATGTTGTAGCTTTCAAAAAAAAAAAGAAACAAAACCCTAATACCCTAGTGAGGTCGACGGCAGCCCCCCCCCTCTCACGGTCGCAAACCTCACACTCCCGGATTGATTCCAAGCTTGTCCCGGTTCGCTAATCATCATCGTTTCAAGGTTAGGGTTTAACTGCTTTGCGATTCACACTAGGTTTTGTGTAATCTTGATCATGATTATGTAATGGTAGGATTATTAGTATGAAAAAGTGTTGTGATTTATGATTAGTTCGGATGAATGTGCGAATCCTTGCGGTTGTGATGTTATGTTGAATACTAAAATCGTAGGCTGCGTTTTAGCGATAAAGATCATGTTATATATTTAGGGTTTGCATGAATATTGATATATATGATGATATTTGACAAGTTAACCTGTTCTTAATCGATACACCTAAGCGTCATGATCGTTTAAACATGTTCTAATGCGATAAAGTCGAAAACAATTTGCTGATTTACATTTACACCAACTTCAGTTGGCTGTATCCTGATCGTTTTTTATCGAAAAGTGGATTTTTTGAAACCTAAAACGTGTATTTTTTAAAACGCTTCAAATGGCGCCGAATTCATATTTTTCTGAGGTCGTTTGCTATTTTTAAATGGTCATTTAGTGCAGCAGCTGAAGCTGCGTAAATTCTGCAGAATTTGCAGGTTGTTTATCGAGTCGAATCTCATAGTCTGTAGGGGGTTAGGTCACGAAATTTGTACAGTAACTGGGGATGGGAATTTCCGAAAATCTCCCACTGGAATTTTGTTAATTAGATGAATAATGATTTTTAAATATTTTTTCCCTGGACTGCAGTCAGAAAGCGACGAATCTGACTACAGCCTAGTATATAAATTTTTCTAAATAATTGGTAAAACTTTAGGACTTGAAAAGTTTACATAAAATTATAAAGTCTAATTGACACCTCCTGTAAAAAATTGGAATTTTTGGAATGTTGGAACTATTTTATAAAAATCCTCGAAAACAGCCAGTTATGAGCATACAAGCCGAAACATGATAACTTGCGTTTGTGTGTACCTAAGTGTTGTATGAGTTAACCTGTGTTTGACAAGTTGGTTTGATCATTATTTTGTATGGTGTATACTTTGCATGCATGATTATGTTTTTTAATTGGTTATTGCGTGTGCCGTACTGTGTGTTAGCTATGCGTATGATTTTGTGTCAGTGTGTTCACACACTAACTTTAAATCGGTTGACATGTTAGGACGCGATTAGCGTCCCATCATTTGCTTCTTTTGCATTATTCTAACCGAGCAATTTAAGGTGAGTTCACGGCCCCTATTTTATCCGGTTTTAAACAACAGCGGGAGAAACATGTATACACTCTATAACTCTATCTTTTACGTTATGCGAAATTAACGCCGTTAACTATTCGGTAACTAAGTTAATGTTAATGTATGTTATGGTCACTAAGTAGCTTTATCACGGAAGTCCTCAACCAACTCTCGGATCGTTAGTATTGGGTTAGATAGCGGGGAAATTATAAGTAGTACTACTGGGCCCGACAAGCCCCACCCGAGCTAGTCACGCTAGCCGACCGGGAATGGTCAACGGGTGATTAATTTGGCCTAACTTTGCCATGGTCAGTGGTAGACCTGGCAACACTGAGGCAACAACAGTCAGCTTCGATCGCGAACTCTTATGTGACGTAACTTTAGGCTCGCTACCTACATGTTAACATTGAACTTAATTACGAACCAACATTATTATTCCGGGTTAGGAATAATGGAACTATGTCGTTATCCCGGGTTAGGGATAACCGGGAAAAACAATATTTTAAACCGAACTTGCGAACTTAGGAAAACCTGCGAACTCACCCATCTTAAATGTTGACACTTGTTTCTTTACATGTTTCTCAGGACGCTAGGAGCGCTAGGTGTACTCACTTGCATTTGATCAAGACATTTTTATCGAGTCCTATTTACGAAGAATGTTTGGGATTTTTGGTTTTGGCATTTGTGGTGGCGCTCGTTACTTTACTTTAATGCTTCCGCTAAACTTTGAAACTAAGATATTTTGAAAATGACTATGAATGGTTAAACAATTTTTTTGGAAAACGTTTAAATAAATCATATAGAGTCGTTCGATATTGCTAGTGTCTGAGATTCTGGTTTGATCACACGCCTCGCGGTAAAACTCCGCAAGTGGAAATTGAGGGTGTGACAAAAGGGGAGCTGGATAAAACAAGTTGATTGAAGATACAGAAAGCTCAAAGCAAGGGGGACCATGGTGATTAAAGTTTTATCAAGACAAGCTCAAGAAAAGAGAAAAGGATTGTAGAAGATATGAAGATCATGGATGTTAACGTTATTCAAGAAACAAGGATCAAGAAAATATTAAAGACTCAGGAATTCAATTAAAGAATGATGACTACAGCAACATCCAAGTGGGAGTCTGTTGATGCATATGTCTGTTGCCTACGTCATCGTATAATATCGAGTCTGTATTTAGGAACGAAATGTCAAACTTATGTATGTCTAGGGACAAGTTCGCCCGAACTTTTCATGCCTAGGACAAGTTCGCCCGAACTTGTCATGGATAGGGCAAGTTCGCCCGAACTTGTCATGGCTAGGACAAGTTCGTCCGAACTTGTCCATGACATAGTTCAAGCGAACTTGTCATCCTATATATAGATGTGTTGTGTTCTCATTTGTAAGATGCAGAGATTTTGTGTACTAGACGGCGAAGCTCTGTCAAGTGTTTCCAGGATCTGTAATGTCTTCTAATCAATGAAACAGGTGTTAAACAATAAAAACTTGCCTACAATGTCGCCTATGCAAACAGATTCCGCACGTTTACCTTAGGTTTGCCAAATTAGTGCCTGAACGATCCGTACAACGGACTTACAGTTTTGGTTGTGTTCTTGGTAGTAGTTGGGACATCTATCTACCATTAAATAAAATGTGTGTGCTTTGAAGATTTTTAAGTAGTTTTGGTTGTGTTCACACTAGTTCTCGCGATTCTCGCAATTAATGGTGGTTCCTAAATGATCTATATATATATATATATACACACACATACATGATATTCATATATTTATCTTTACTATATGATAAAAGAAAGCCAATATGGGACACATGTCATCCATTGGAGTTATCTACTTTTTTTTCGCCTCTCTCTCCTATTTAATTATGGATACTTATTTTTTTTAAGTAAAGATAGTTGTTACATTATTAACCAAATGAATTTAATATAAAATTAATTATTATTTTTTAGATAAACTTATACTTTTCTTTACTCAAAAGCTTCAAAATTTCAAAATTATGTTGGTTAAAATATTAAAAAAAAACTAGGAATAATGATGATAGTTGTTTTTATAAGTGATTTATCAAGGTTTTTTCAAATATTTAATATGGTTGGATAGTATGAATGGTAAAAATACAATATATTAAATAATTAAAAACATATATGGTATCAAAAAATCAAAATTAATACCCAATTGAAAGATATCATGTTTTAAAAATTAACTTAACAAAATTTATAAGTGTCACGTCAATGTTCATTTTTTTAATTACATATGTCAACAAATTACATTTGATTTTATTCTATTAGTATAATACACAAGTTTATACAACCGTGGACTTCACATGTTTTTAAAAATAATTTTTTTATTACTAATCATATAACATTACATTTAATCAACTCGTGTAATACACGAGATTATAACCTAGTATGTGTATATATGTATATAAATATATATATATACATATATATGGTAGGGTTTATGCGAGAACCAATGTGAACACAAAAAAATCAAAAAAACACTCAATTTTAAAAAAAAAATCTCTATATTTAGTTACAAAAAAAAACTTTTTTTTCGAGTAACAGTTATCAATGCACATGTGCATATGCATCATTACTTCGACAAATTTCGTAATACATTATCAGTAGTAGACAATTGCAGTTTAATTTACAATACCATCCGTAATACACTACTTTTTACATTACCAATATTCAAAATGCACATGTGCATCATTATGTATAACCATTATATAACGTGTTTTGATACAAAAAGTTTGTGATTTTGAATGATGAAGTAGGCCCATATACATGTTTTTTGGTTAGTTATATCTAGTGGTTGATGGTTTGGTTATAGTTGTCACTTTATGATGTAATATGTTGATTGGATGGTATAAATGGTGTTGATATACATGTAATAAAGTGAAAATATTGTATTGGTATTGTATTATAGATGGTAGGAGGTAATGGTATTGTATTATTGATGGTAGGAGGTAATGGAAGTGTATTATGGATGGTATGATATATGAAATAAGTGTATTCATAGTAGTGTACAAAAACACCTTATTTCATGTTGATACATATAGATGCATATGTTCATTTCTAATATTGGTAATGTAAAAAATAGTGTATTACATATGGTAGTGTAAATGAAAGTGCAATTGTCTAATATTTGTAATGTATTATGGGATTTGTCGAATAAATGATATATATGCAAATGTGCATGGATAACTCTTACTTGAAATTTTTTTTTTTGAAATTTTTTTATTATTGACGAAATATAGTCATTTTTCCAAAAAAAAATATATAAAAAAATTTGGGTGTTTTTTAGATTTTTTTAGGTATTTTTGGTTGTGTTCACACTGGTTCTCGCAGGTTCTCGCAATAAATGGGAAGGTTTAAATGAGAACACTAAATATTGTGAGAACCGAGAAAATGAATGAAAAAACCGCGAGAACTTGGTCAAAAATAATTCAAATTCAACTTTTTTACATTTATCATTATTATTTGAATACAATGTTAGAAATTAAATTTACACGTTTAAATTTCCGTGAATTCGTAAATAAATGATAGGAGAAATGAATTATTTGATGTTGTATCTTAATTAGAATGAGGTTTGTATTAAAAAAAATTGGTTTTGATTGGTTTTCTCCTTCATTCTCACGATTCTCGCAATATTTAGCGTTCTCTAGATAACCCTCTCTATAAGAGTATATGTATTGAAAGAGTGTGTTAGATCCTACATTTTTAATTGAATACTAAGTGTAATTGATCCATAGCATCATTCCATGCATAAAACATAGAAAATATAACAAATTTTACGTCATTCTTACCTGTTTTGCGTGATTTACCTGAACCAAACCCAACCCATCAAAACGTCACTCGAAATAGGTTTTTTCTTACTTAAACTTGATCAACCATGATATGGAATCGTTCCACCTTGTTTCCCTTCGGTCATTTCTTCAAGATTCTGCTAACTATTAGTTTAACACTTCTCTCTCCAGATTTATATTTCTAGTTTTAGAAAGATGATGATGAATGAGGAGGCTCCGTAGTCCTTTCCTTTTTTAGGGTTTCATGCATCAAGTTACCCTTTTACCCTCATGGGCTTTCCTTAATTATTGACCCTTTGAGCCTTTGGTCCACAATCGTATTTCTTTCCAATCTCCCATAATGGGCCTTTTAATGACCTCTCTTTATTTTTGTAACTTGGGCTTTCATTCCATACATTTAATTAAAGCTTGCGTCATCATTTAAAATCTTAAAAATTTTGGGCGTTACACTCTACCTATCGTACACGTTGGCTTGCACAAACTAAATTCCATAGGCGGCGCTCCATCTTTCTTTTGCACCCACAATTCTCGTCCTTACCCTTGCATGTAGAAAGAATCTAAAACATTTCATTTCAAGCTCTAATTGATGTTATAAAGTCAATAAAACTAATCACCCTAAACGAGTAAAGGTAAGTATGGTGTCAAATCTACACGGAAAAATGCTAGAAGGTAATTGGTTCATTAAACTAAATATAAAAATTATAGTTGATATTTAGTTTGGTTTGGTTGATTATAAAGAGTGAATTGGAACTTAAATTAGGTTTAAAACAATGATGAGATAAAAGACGATCAATCCCTGAGTTTGAGGTTTGTAAAATGAGGCGTATGACCCAGTTCCACCTATTCAGAAAATCATATAGAGATGCCTTTGTTTATTTTTATGAACTCATAGTTACAGGACAAGGAGATGGATCATGAGAAAACCAAAAAACTAACTAAAAAAGCCAAAAAAAATATCAAATTTTTTTTATTTTTTTATTAAAATTCGATATATATATTATATAAAAAAACTTTTTAAAAAATAAAAATAAAAAAAGCATATAATGCACATGTGCAACATAAACATATAATGCACATGTGTAGTACACATATAGTGCACATGTGCAGTACAAGTTTTTTTTTTTTTTGAAAAAAAGTTTTTTTATACATAAAATGAAGCCATTTTTATAAAAAAGTTGTAAAACAAATTGTATGTTTTTATGCTTTTTTTTGGGTTGTTTGGTTAGTTTTCTAGTTTTCTCATTTATATCTAGTTTTAACATGATCCTCTCCCTATAGGACAAATGGTTCAACTGTGGTGGTCAGCGTTCCAAAACCAAACAAAGACACAATTAGAAATTCTCAGTGAAAAGAAACCAAGAACTGATTGAACATTTAATTAGGGTTTTACGAAAGCAAATTGTTTAAGTAACTTGAATAAACAATTAAATCCAAATATTTAAAGAAATTAACCAAATTCAATCCGAACCCCAAGTAAACTACGATCAAAACATCTACTTGCAAAAACCCTTCACCCGAAGATGTTTACAAGTGGTTAAGCCTTGCATCTCCAAGAAAAGATCTTTAAGACTTTATTAAGAACACAAAATAATGCTCAAAATAATGATCGAGAACCTGAGGATCAACTGGGTTTGTCCAAAGTTGCCCAAACCAATATATGGAAGTTAAATTTCGAAACTCTAGGTAAACGGGTATTTGGCAGGCAAAACCGACTTAAAACCTATTATTTTACACGAGTCGGCGTATCGAACGTCCCTCAGCATATGGTGCGGTAATTCCGGTGTATGGTACGCCGAAATGGGCTTTTGAAAATGTGCTTCCAGTTTTGCCAGCTGCCTGAAGCTAGTCCTGTTGTCATTTGTCATTCGTTTTCACTATTTTTGGCCTGACTTTTTTTGGTTAAAAGGGTATACCCTGGTGATTGTATTACTATCAAAATAAAACAAGTAGGAAGGCAGAATGCCAACCTAATTCAATAGTGTGACATGCCATACTAAAGTAAAACAAGCAACAAAAGCAAACCACCAATCAAAACAAAACAACACCTAAACACTAAACATCACGAAATACAAACTAAGTAGTCCTCATATTTAGGTGTTGTCAACCTCATCCGAAGATGATATCCTCCATGTCTTCAACAATCTTGCAACTCGATAATTCATCTTGAACTTGAAAGAGTGAAGCTTTAGACGGACTGTCACCTCAATCTGCTCCTCTACCTTCTCCGGCGGTCTCAACTGATTGTTAAAAAACGTCGAGTTCCTTTCCTGCCACACGAAGTAAGCCGTAGCAGCGATCACTAGTTTGCGGATGACCCAAATAAGGAGCTTTGATTTCGCCTTAGGAATAATCCAGGCGATAACATCTTCCCATTTACCATCGATTTGCACCATATCAATCTTATTTCGGATAGAACACCAAATCTGATTAGAATAGGGGCATTCGAAGAATAAATGATCACGAGTTTCCAAGTCTCTATTACAAAAAAACAGCACATCATATTCATGTTACCCGAAGCATGATTCTATAACTGGATCCGATCTTGTGTTGCAAGCTTTCTCCTACAGATCAACCAACAAATGAACGCATGTCTCGGAATATTGAAAGAAGACCATACCATATTATACCAACTAACCATATGGCATGATCGTCTTAAGGAATCCCACGCCAGATTTGTCGAAAAAGGTACCGTAACATTACCTTCTTTTTTCCAGAAAATGGTATCCATCTTATGAGGTGAAATAGAAATCGAAGGAAGCTGAAAGAGGATAGGAAACATATCACGCCAAGCTTTAGGCCAAACCCATGTATTCTCCTGAACTATATCGGCCACTTTAGAGTAAATCGACAACCCTTCACGTGAAATTTGTCTAGGAGTAATGAACGAGCTTAGAGGACAATGATCGCTCCAATTATCAACCCATAAGGAACGCGTGCTCCCCGTTACCTATACTTGACACAAAGAAATTTCGAACCATCGGCCTCAATTGGAGCAATTTCCTCCAACTCCAACAGATGTTATGCTGATTGGGAATATCCCAAAACTCCTATCATGCAAGTGGTGAGAATAAACCCATTCGACCCAAAGAGAGTTCCTTTGAGAAAGAATGCTGTAGATATGAAAAGCCATTAGAGCTTTGTTCACATCCGCCACTCGCCTAATCCCTAAACCACCTTCCTTCTTTGGTAAGCAAACAATTTTCCAAGACACTTTAGCTTTACCTTTAACCATACGGCCTTGACACCATAAGAAGCTCCTAAGTTTTTGCTCAATCTGTTTGACAATACTAGCCGGCAAAATGAAAACCGAAGCCCAATAGATATAGAAAGTAGACAAAACGGAAATAACTAATTGAAGTCTACCCGCAAAAGATAGATATTTAGCTTTCCAATCCGTTATTCTACTTTCCATTTTTTCCACCAGCACCTTGCAATCAGAATGTAATAATCTAGATGCGATCAGGGGGACACCAAGATACCTTATCGGAAGCGAACCTTCTTCAAAAGGCATGATAGACAGAATATTACCCTTAACAAGATTCGGAACGTTGCAGAAGAAGGCATTCGTGATACTAGGAATCAGCCCCGACATATCTTTGAACTCATTCAAAGCATCCATAATAATCTTCATAGAGTTAACCTCACCTCTAGAAAAAAGAAAAAGATCATCTGCGAAACACAAATTCACAATCCTTTGCTTCTCACATCTTTTATGAAATCTGAAAGAAGATTCAATAGAAGTCGCAAGCTGTAGCATGGAAGTTAAAACTTCCGTAACCAATGTAAACAGATACGGAGACATGGGGTCCCCTTGTCTAAGACCCCTCTTACCTTTGAAGTAACCAAAAATATTACCATTCACACTGACTGAAAAAGAAGAGGTAGTGATGCAGTTCATGATCCAATCAATCATAACTTGATGAAACCCGTACCCCTTTAAGATATCACCTAGAAAATCCCAGTCCACCGTATCATATGCCTTTTGGATATCTACCTTAAAAGCACATCTAGGCGACCCAATATCTCTATGGTAATTATGCATAAGTTCTTGCACAAGAAGGATATTGTCATAAATTCTTCTCCCTGGCACAAAGGCTGACTGATTCAAACTCACCACCTTATCAAGGCCTTCTAAGATTCTTGTTGAAAGAATTTTAGTAATACATTTATAAATCACATTACAACAAGAGATCGGCCAGTAATCAGTGACCTTAGAAGGAGTATTCACCTTAGGAATAAGAGCAATGATAGTATGGTTTACCTCTTTTAACATTCGCTTTGATGTGAAAAAATCTTGTATAGCAGCACTAGCATCATCACCAACTATCGGCCAAGCCTTCTGAAGAAAGCAGAAGAATACCCATCAGGCCCTGGAGCTTTGTTATCATCAATAGAAAACATGGCTGATTTAATTTCAGCAGTCGTAACATCTCGAATCATATGTTCAGACACGTGAGCGTCAAGGACATTCAGAAAGAGGTCTGGGGTTGGTAGACGAGTTGTATCTCCTTTGTGACCAAGAAACGCATTAAAATGATTGACAAACACATTTGGAACATCCAAGCCCTCATAGAGGTTCCCGTCACCATCTTTAATAATGTCGATACGGCTTGGATGATTTCTACATTTAAGCCAACTATGGAAATAAGCTGAATTGGCATCGCCCGCCTTCAACCAGTCCACTTTAGACTTTTGTTTCAGAAAACGTTCTTCATCGAGTAATGCTTCTTGATAAGACGTCAACAGAACCGATTCTCTTTGTCTTAGCACTCCATCAGCCGGGTTTTGATCAATATTTCTTTGAATTTCATCCAACCCATCACGTAAAGTTTTAACTTTGTTATGCAGATTACCTTGTTTGTAAAGGAAGCTATGAAAAGGATGCTTAAGAGCTCTCAACTTTTTGACCACTTTAAACATAGGAACCCCTTCAATCTGTTTCATCCATTCCGCCTTAACAATCTCTTCAAACTCCTTCTTATATATAATAAAGTTGAGAAATTTAAAAGGCTTTGGTTTACTAACTTGAGTGCCTGGCATCTTAAGAAGACATGGAGTATGGTCAGAGATTCTATATGGATGGAAAACAGCATAAGCACTTGGAAACTCATCCATAAAATACACATTAGCCAACACACGATCAATCTTTTTTAGAATACCAACTCCCTTCTTCGGTTTTTGAGTCCATGTATAATGCATACCCGAGCTATTCACATCAAACACTTCAAGGTTCTCGACACATTCAAGTCTCTCATTCCAGTAGTAAATTTAGAGGAACCCGTAGCCATATCCTCTAGAAATAACGAGGATTAAAATCACCCATAATCACCCACGGTTTATCATTGACAAACTGCTTGTACAAACATAAACTATCCCATAATTTTTGTCGTTCTATGTGATAGTTGTCCGCATACACAAAAGAACATAGCAAGGCTTTATTAACATGCTTCAAAACAAGTTGAGCGTGCATGACTTGAGGAGTAATGGATAAAACCATAACATCCACATAGTCAGCATCCAACCCAAGAGAATAGAGTCCCTTTTGAACAAATATTACCGTTAGAGCACCATCTCCAAGATCGACATATCCTTTTGCAAACACCCAAAAGCTTCGAAACCTTAACATGTGATTCCAAAATAGTATACACCTGAATTTTATTATCAATAATGACATTTCGAACCTCTCTTTGTTTCAGGGGATGGCTCAAACACCTTATATTCCAGCAAGCGATGCTATCCATTGATAACATTTGTAGCAGGAGTGCTTGCCCCTGATTTGTCATTGTCTGCTTGCATAAAATCTGAAGTCTCGTTAATCTCAATCACCTCATCACAATCTGAATCATCATCTTCATTTATCACACTACTTGAACCCAGGCATCCAAAGGAATTTCCAAGCTTAATACTATTCATAAAGCAACCATCATCTTGTTGACAAAGAACAGAACCATCAGTCGTTTTGTTTGTACTATAAAAGAAACAGAACCATCACTCGTTTTGTTTGTACTATGAAGGTTATCTCGGGTAGGAGCTGAATTAGAGGCACTCGGGTGAATATTCAACTTTTTAAAAAGAGGTTTCCTTGCTTTTTAATTGGCCTATATTCAAATTTACTGCTTATCCTTGAGAACCACTCCTTTTTTAGCCATTTTCTTCTTGTTAACTTCCATAAAACCTCCACATCAGCCTGCTCCTTCCCTTTACGTTTCTCAGTGATATCCAGCTTAAGCTCTTTAGGGCAGTCATCCTTTGTATGACCAAAAACACAGCATGTTGGGCATCTAGGAGGAGACCATTCATACTCCACTTTAACCGAACTAAGTAAGAAACCACCATCTTCCACATTGAGGATAGCAACAGAAATTGTTTCTCTAGTTTACGGAAGCTCCAACTCGATCATCACTCGAGCATAGCTGCTACGGCCCCAAGACTCCAAACACATATTCGACGTTTCATTATCCTGGAGTTTAGGAGATCCTATTTTAGAAGCGATCAGACTTAAACCATCTTCCGTATACGCAGCCAACAGAACATCATGCATTTTTACCCAGACCGGAACCTTTTTCAATTCTTCTTTCTTTATTTCCATCTTAGAAGACCATGGTTTTAGAAATATGGGTATATTACGTATAAGCCAAGGTCCCTCTTGAAGAACCTGGTCCATGCCCTCGTTTGAATCAAACTTGAAAAAGAAAAAACCCATACTCTTTTGCAGCCCATACTTATCCCAACGGTTCTTAACAAAATACTCAACTACTGGGAAAGCTAGTCTCTTGCCCAGGAAATATCCAAATAAAACGTTACTGCATTTTTCTTGAACCTTTTTAACTGATTCTATTGGGATTGTAACATCAGCACCACCATGTTTATCATTGTTTTCAATAAACTGAAAGTTAACCTTGCTAGTTTTACGTTCACCTTTAAGTTTATCAGCAAAACATATTGTTCCTGTTTTGAAAAATCACTACTCACTGGTTTACCTGTATTCTTGTTCAACTTTTCCAGCCTAATCCCTTCCTGAAGCAGGGTCTCGTTAATAGGGATAGCTTGAGTTGCGGTACCAGCCCCTCCCTTATATTCTAATCCAACAGGTTTTGAAATGGCAGCCAACCCATTAATAACCGATGCACTATTTGTAGAGTACATACCTCTCCTCGGCATCAGTGAATTACCTTTGATATTCGTAACCTTTAAACCAATACCACGTACTGGAGCAGTTACAGGAGTTGTTTCGACATCTTCATGCATCGTCTCCGTACCCATGTGTTGTAGATTATCAAGTTCAGGGTAGTCATCCCCACCAGCATCAGCAACTATCTCCATCAGCACCATAAAATACAAACCATGCAACAAAAATCTAGCAGAAACCAAGAGCCGACACCAACGAAAACCCTAAGAATAAAAAACCCTAGAACCAAACTTATAATAAATCAGGAAATCAAAAGATTCTAAAGCCTTCGAATTTGCGAACGAGAAAAAAACCCAAAACACTGATCGATCTTGATGATTTATGGCTGCAATTTTCAGATTAAAAACGAAACTAAACCTTATTCTAATCTTTCTTTGGATGCTAACAAGTTCGTATTGCAATTTGGAAGATCAAACAACAATCACAGACTGTTATACAGCTAAGATTGATCAAGAAATTCGGGTTTCATGAAGAACAAGAAAAATCGCCAACTAGGGTTTCATTTTTTGGCATCAATTGGTTTGTTTGACTTTTTAAGACGTTATACAACTAAGATTTATGACTTTCATTTTTTGGCCTGACTTGATGGTAGCAATTTCATTGTTGGCTTATGTTTTTTCATTACCCAACCGAAAGCCCATCATATGTCCATTAAATTTTAAGCCATAACACTTGATTAACCTTATGGCACATTTAAAACTTGGAACTCAAAATCTAATGAAAGTATAATAATTCACTTTTAAAAAAGATAATAACTCAATTAATGTTTTCAACTTTAATTATGCCTATTTTTTTTTAACGACAATTGTTACTCCTACTTTTTTAATACCATTAATCTTTATTTTTTTTAACGGCAATTGTTACTCCTACTGTATTTTACACCAATAATCTTTAAATACTCCGTTGTCTAGTTTTGAACCTAAGACCTCCCCTTTAAGAGGCAAGTGCCTCTACCAAGTAGACTACCTCATATTGACTGTCTATTTATTTTAAAATCTATTTGTTATATAAAGTCATTATCTTTTTAACCTACTAAATACAAAAACTAATGGAATTAATATATCTATCACAATATTGACGCATTTATGATATAATATTGATGCATTTATGATATATTCAATACTGAATAAAGTGTATATAAAATGCATCGATCACTTGTCGCCTGCACCAAGTGTTATGCAATAGGAATGGATTTAGTTTTTAGAAAGATAAAGATCTGTCCCAAGTTCAATTTAAATGGTTAGATATAAAATTGATCTTGCTTAAAATCAGATGTTTGATGTAACAATGTTTGACTAAGAGACAGTCCCATGTGAGATTACACATCAATGGGGTTCTTAAGATGGTGCAAAATTTGTTTTTGTGGGAAAATAGGTCAGTCAGCTTATCTTTTAATTATTCTACTTGTTTTGTTACAAGCAAGTTCAATCATAACTTTCGTCCGAAATATTGTTCCATGTGTTTGTTTAAGTGTGACAGTTCTATTTCTGGTGATCATAGTAGAGAAAACATTGTTTATAAGAGTTTCATCTTTTTAATCTTCTACCAAATCGTACTCAACCTCTATCAATTGGTTTGTCGTTAATTCTACAAATAGTAAAGTGTAAACCATTATTTAAAATTACAATGTTCGTTTCTATACAATAATATGCGTACATGTACAATAATATGCGAGAAACGTGACAACGAATGAAAAAACCACAAGAACTTAATAAAAAAAACACTTCAAATTCAAAATTTATTTTTATACTAATTATTATTATTATTCAAATACAATATTATAAATTAAATTTACACGTATTCGTACATAAAGAATTTACACATGTGTAAGTTTCCCGTACATAAAGAAAATTTATACATATTATTCAAATACAATATTATGAATTAAAAAACTTATTAAAAATTATTTTGAAAGAAGAGATGAATTATTTAAAAAGTAGATTCTTTTTTTAATATTGTATTTTAATTATAATAAGATTTGTGTTAACAAAAAATTGATTTTGATTGATTTTCTCATTGGTTCTCACGAATATAACAATATTTACTGTTATCAAAATAACTCTACCACGTGTATGTATATATATATATATATATATATATAATTTATGTAGTAATAAATTTAATTTGATAAATAAAGGTGACTGATAATAGAAGTGATGCATTTATTATTTGATGATTATTAATTAAATTAACGGCAAGTATTTTTATAAATTAAATCTGATAAATAGAGGTACATGATAATATATATTATTTAACGATAATAAAAGTGATGGATATATTATTTGATGATCATTAACAAATTAACTGCAAGTGTTTTTATAAATTAATTTCAAGTCAGATGTTGTAAATAGGAAAAAAGTGTAAATGTAAGATAGCTTATATGATAGAGACTTTTAACTTTTACGAGGGAGGTCTTGAGTTCAATCTGAAGCAAAAAATAGTTTAGAATTAATTCGGTGTAAATTAGTAGTGAATAAGCATTTTCATATAGAAAAAAAGGTATAAATAATGTCATTTAATTGAAAATGAAATCTTTTAGTAGCCTATTTGATCTACACCATGAGTTTATATTTAACGCTTGATTAACTTACGTTTTATTTACAATACAATATAATATTTCTTGTGTTTTAAAGTAAAAAATAAGTACATAAAAATTACATCAATCCACGTTTGCTAGGTAGTGAAAGCATCATGTATAACATAGCTATTTCAAAGGAAGTGTGGAAGATATTTTGGACCTTTGATCAAGTAATTCAATGATTGAGATTAAATGGTTATCAAATGTAGAATTCATAAGAAGAATACAAGGGAAGTAGTGATGAAATGGAAAAATAGAAAGATCCAATATTGTTGATTCATTAATCCACTTCCCTCACGATTTTCAAACGGTTATAACTTTTCAAACGATTGTATTTAAAAAAAAAATTACACAATATAAAGAACATTTTATTCTCTTTAGTTTGAGTACGGTATTACTATAGTTTCTCTTTTTTATTTTATTTTATTGGCGTTACATGATTATGTACCAAGACGTAATTATCTAATATACATTTTTATTCTTAAAACAAGTGCAACGTTACGTGATTATGTATCAGTACGTAATTATGTAAAAATAATTGACCATGTATTATTATGTGATAACGTTATTTTATTATAGTATTATATAAAACCCATTAAGTGATTACGTACTAACCATAAATTAGTAAAAACACAATAACATATAATACATCATATTTCATAAAACTCCTAATATTTGGGATATAATCACGTAATAAGTATAAATGTAATACAAAACATTAAACAATCTACCTATAATAATCACCTAATGCCCTATATTACATATTTAATCGCGTAATAAAGAATATATAATTAAGTTCTCACTATTGAACGTGTAATCACGTAATAAGTATAACTGTAATAACATCAATTATAAAAATCTTATTGAATATGTAATCACGTAATGATTTGTGTTTGAAGGTGTAATCACGAATTCTTAAAAAAACTAAGAACTATAGCAGTAGCCTACTTAAATTAAAGAGAGTGAAATGTTCGCTAAGATAGTGTAATTATTTTTTAAAAATGCTATCATATGAAAAAGCTATAGCGGTTTTCCTATAATATTATTGCCTTTAAATGTCTCCTATACTTCGTACGATTTAGGTGTGTTGAACAATAAGCATTTTGTATGTTATGTATGTATTAATGAAAACCTCACTTAAACAATTTGTTAGGACCTATGTTAATATCAAAAAAATTCAAGTAAACGTTAATATTTATTCAAACTAAACCTAAAGTACATATTGTACAAATGTGGTAGAAAGTCTTCTCAATAGGAAATTAAGCTTGATGTATTTAAAAATCCATCTATGATTAACTAGAGTTGCCATAATGACCTATGATATTGTGTACCATATATACTAGTTGTTGAAGTTTGTTGAAGTGAGGTGTATCACGAGTTATGTTTATACAAAGAAATTTACTGAAACTTTGAACGATAATAGCAAATAGATGTGTATCTTGGTTGTTTGCACTTTAATAGATCATATTGTTTGAGATATGGACAACAAATAATATCATATGTTGCGATTTCTTTAAATAATCATGACGAATGTTACATATGGACAACAAATAATATCATATGTTGCGATTTCAAGTGCAACCTCGGTCAGATGTTATATACCCTAATGTCGCACATAATCTTCCTCAACAGATTTGTATAATAAAAATTTTCATGGCTAGGTTTGTTATCGGGTCTTCAGTGGTCCCCCAGTTCGGTAAACGGTTGCGAAACATGCGTTTTTTGCACGGTTTTTTCGTAATTAAAAAAAGAGCCTAACGTTAACGAAAACCTAAATGTTTTACTGGTTTTTTTTAAAATACATTATATTAGTGTTTTATAAGTGTTTTTAGGCTTGACTGATGGTACAATGCATTACTGTATGCGTTAAAACCGAAGACGTTTGGTTAACTGGAAACTACTTTCTTTAATGTGTTTTCTACCAGAAAAGGCATCAATGACCCTATGTTATAGTCTACCGGTCATATTTAAGTAATTTCATGCCTCTGGCATCGTTCACGTCACTCCCGTTTGTGTTTAATGGTTAATGCACTGAGAAATCCTTCTGTTTAACTAATTTTCTGAAATCAGTGGCCCCAATACCACTGCGTTAAGTATTATTGTTCACCTGTTACTCATAACGTGCCATCGGATTCATCTGCGGCACGATCAGGATTGTTTCGTTAATCATGTAAGTCATGCGTATCAATTAGGGTTTACCCTGGTTTCGCTACAGTTGTCACAAGAAACATTCTCTCCTGTTGTTAAACTTGTTACTGTAAGGTGTATAATCTCTATTGCTGTGGAAAATAGTTGGAAACTTTATCAGTTAGATGTTAATAATGCATTTTTTATGGAAATGTGAATGAAGATGGTTATATGTCTCTTCCTGATGGTTACTATTCTATAGATGAAAATAAAGTTTGTAAACTAAAGAAATCTTTATATGGCCTAAAGCATGCCCCTAGAATATGGAATGAGAAGCTGGTACGTGTTCTGTTTGACTTAGGATTTAGTCAAAGTAAATGTAACTACTCATTGTTTTATAAGAAAACTGCAAGTGCAGCTGTGTATTTGCTTATATATGTCATTGATATTGTTATTACTGTTAACAACTTTGCTGACATAGTAAATATTGAAACTAATCTTAGATCAAAGTTTTTAATCAAGGATTTGGGTGAATTGAAATATTCAGCGAGAGGAAACTGGATCTGAAGATCGATGGTCCACAAAGTATGGATAATACCGAAGAGAATTCATGTGTGAGGGTTGTTGATCACGAGGGAGATGGATCTCCCAAGCACCCTCCTCGAAGCACCTATTTATAGTCGGTGGTGATTAGGGTTTACCCTTTAAAAATTATATTCAAATTAGGATATTCTTCTATAAAATCTGAGATTTGGTTAATCAATGGGAATCTCCGCATTCTTTGGAGATTTTGTTATTTAAGGATATAGTTATTTACCATATTTTATTATCTCGATTGTGGGGCAACCAAGTTTAATGGGTGTTGGCTGGTTTGACTAAGGTAAAACGTGTTATACCTCGTCACACACCAATTACTCGTTTCATGTCCAAACCCAAAATTGGAAATCAGGGAACTCAAAACCCAAAATGAGCTTGATGGCGTTTTTTTTCTTATAGACGGCGTATCCAGGTTATGAGATATATAGTCTAGAGAGATTTAACATTTCACACCCTTTGTGGGATCCTTCGATTTCCAACAACACCCTTACTTTGAAAGGCAAGTGAAAAACACTTGCGTCTTAGTCATCCAACATGACATTGCCCTATCATTACCTAATATAATTGGCCCCTCGCTAGATTTCATACCTTGAATTGTATTCAAGGCATTGGTGCTTTCACTTCTTTTATTATACAAATTTTCTCTGTTGGATCTGTGCTTGACGTCAAAACTGAAAGGACCGTTTTCCATAGACGTTTAGCTCAGGTAATACATGTAACCTAGTCAAATTGTGTGGAATCCATTTTGATTAGGCGACAATACACAATTAGTTTAATTTTCAATGTCTTCATTAATTTGTTAATGACTACAATCCAGAAACAATCTGACAGAGCTTCATCGTCAGTTACGCAAAATCTATCTAACCCTAAGTCCACGCGACTATTTATACACAATAGAAATTACCTTCATGCGGACTAGGACTCTTCCGTACGAATGTACTACATTCGTGCGGATGATGTGTACCTCCGTACGGATGTACATTACAATCTCAAAAACTTAATCTAACATTTTATCCCTATTACATGACACGACTAGATGACATAGGCATTAAACATTAATGTATCAACAAACTCCCCTTTGGATATTTCCATAGTCTCGATCGGTCTTCAAAACTTCAAAATCTCTAACGCCCGAAGAAATACTTCTTAACACGTTGACGTTTCAGCTCAAAGTAAGTCATCGGTGTTTGATCAGTAGGAGGCACCCACTTCATAAATTGATACCTGCTAATAGATGCTTTTCTTTTACACTCCGCAATCATTTCTTCTTTTCTACTTTCCTTCATAAACTCTTTTCTTTTTATTTCTCGCCACTCTGTGTTCCACATTTTCCCTGAATTAATCTCATAGGCATAGTAGACTTTTCTGACATTCTGGTACTGCATAGCCTATACCACATCTTTTACTTGATAGCAGATCTTGTTGTAGTACAAACATTTCACATCTTTTTCCGATAGATTCCCCAGCCACATAGGATCTAAAATCCATATCTCTCTCCACAAGCCATCAGTCTTTAACACAATCACTGCTTAACCAGTCACTCGATCATAATCCACCATCTAAAATCTTTATGAAAATCATGTTCAATCTTCTTCAGAGGCTTAGGATTCATTGCTCGAGGACGTTTAACAATCAAGGTAACTGTAACACCACGACCGCGTAAAACAACTAACCGCGGCGAAATCGTCGAAGAGTCATATCACAGAACTATTGTTTCACAACATATAGTATGTAACTTTTTGTATTATTGAATTTAATTGTTTACATCATCTTGGAAATAAAAAAACATAGTACAATAATTGTCTTGCAAATTTTAAAGTCACTAAGGCCCAAGTCCGTCCTATGTGAAGCATGCTCAAAGTCAAACATTAGCTCCTGAAACATATGTGAAAATAAAACGTCAGCATAAAATGCATGTGAGTAACATAGGTTTTGCGATTGTGATTCATGGCTTTGATTGTTAAAAGAAATGCTTGACTATTTAAAAAGTAGCCATGAACCATTATAAAAGTATTTCTTTTATGAAATCATATGAAATGATTTAAAATAAATGATGCATGGTTAACTTAATAACCAACATATCTCGTGTCTTGTATTTTGTTTGAAGTGGTTTAAATAATGCTACGATATGTAATATAATAAAAGCACTTATATATAGGAAGTACCAACGGCGTATCCACCATGGTTTTATCATATTACACACGTCTCGTTATTTAAAACACTTACAATATAACCAACAAATGACAATGTCTTGTATAAACAAATTTCTATGTATAAAACCAATGAAATAATGTCTTGTATAACTAAAATGTCTTGTATGAAACAATGTTTTTGAATAAACAAAGGTCTTGTTTAATCAAAGGTTTTGTTTTATTCAGAATCATTGCTTTTATTGTGTAGACATATAAATATGGATTGTTGGCGAATACATTCAAGCCTTGTTGACTGTAAGATAAAACCTTCTAAAGACAAAGGTTCATCAAATGTTCATCGAATTCTGTCATTCCCTATGGTCACTTCCAAACAAACCTAGGAAGCGGGAACGAGATTGTCAATCCTATGGTACCATTACATACTATCGATCGGAGTGATCAATGTTAATGAATGTATCATTGTCGAGTTCAACACACCAAAATGTATAAAACAATGTAAGCATGTCGTGAAAATGTTTTGGAACCATGTACTAGCTATGCTAGGTCAACATACGAAGCAAAAATGTCTTTGAAAACCATGTACTAGTATGCTAGGTCAACATACGAAGCAAAATGTCTTTGAAAACCATGTACTAGGTATGCTAGGTCAACATATGAAGCAAAATTTATTTGAAAACATGTATTATATGTACTAGATAAACAAATCATGTATAATTTCATGAAAACAAGAAAGTAGTGATAGGCACATATGAATCACCCCAAAACATTTGAAAACGTAAAAGAGGGGACTATGTACTCACTTGGGTTTGCGTATAAGTCTTGTTCAAATGATCAAACAAAGCTCAAGAGATCAAGGATTCAAGTGTGTCCTAATATCGGATAACTATGTTAGTGTGTCGGGACTTAATCGAAGAATTGGATAGAATGAAGTCTTATAAACCAAACGAGTGTTGGAACTCATATAATATGGTTTAATAAACATAACATTCTGATTTGGAAGGGAAAATAAGTGCTTTTGACCCGTTATGACTCGTTATGGTAGTTTACGCTACGTTAACGGGTTATTAGCGTAATTATAAGATCGGATGGTCAAATATGTCATATGATGAGTCTTACGTGCCAAAACAAGTTTGATTATGTTATAATATCAGTTTAGATGTCAAAACTTTGGATACATATATTTTAAGTCAATTTATGCGCAAAAATGGTATTTTGGTCAACTTTAAAGATCATAAAAGCAATTCATCATATAACTAACCAAACTACAAGACCATAAGGTATAACCTCAGAGGGTTATTCCTTATGCAACTATGGTCCAAAGAATGTGTTTGGTCGAGTTGTAAGATTGACCAAATGGGTCGGATTCGAAAGTCATAGCGGTGGTCAAACCGCTCGACTTACGACTCAAAATAAATCACTAAACTTGAAGTGACGAGTTAGACATGTTGAAACATGTCTAACTAAGTTATATAAATGATTTGGTATTAAAACTTGGAGTTTTCGTACCCGAAAATAGTTTCGTCGTAAAATGCACATTATTCGCACTTTTGACCAAAACTTTGTCTCGTCACTTCGCCTAGTAAACATGGTAATCAGAAGGTGTAATCGCAAGGGATTATAACCTTCGTGATTACGATCACGTTGCAAAGTTCAATTGAATGACTTGACCAAATATTGTCAGAACCGAAAGACAAACAAAAAGTCAAATTGCTTGACTTTTAGCTCAAATTAGCTAAACTAAATGGAATAGACTAGAAGAGAGCACTTACTTGTGT
Source organism: Scalesia atractyloides (assembly GCA_947069175.1). Taxonomy (NCBI): domain Eukaryota; kingdom Viridiplantae; phylum Streptophyta; class Magnoliopsida; order Asterales; family Asteraceae; genus Scalesia; species Scalesia atractyloides. Next base: position 71,923,208 of record CAMTDV010000014.1, read on the forward strand.
TGAAGAACACTTAAGAGCTCGGTAGGAGGCTTCCAAAGTCTGGAAACAAGCTCCAAGAGAGGGACAAATAATTTATGAAAGGTGCAAGTGAAAATGGATGAACTTGGTTGTTAGTTATAGTTGTTTGGAGGCCACAAGATGATCACAAGTGTCCCATGAGGTGGCAATGATCAAGGGAGGTCCTAAGACTTGTCAAATGCAGGAACAAAGCTGGAAATTTCGAGTTCTTGGGCTCCAAGGCAATCAAAACAGCTGCTGCCCACAATCAAAACAGTCTATTGTGTCTTGAATGAGTTCAGGTCTGGTGAACTGAGCTTCACCAACTTCATTCTAACAGACAGGTGAGCGACATTTTCGACTATAAAGAACTTCGAAAGGAGCCATGTTAATGGTGGAGTGATAACTGTTGTTGTAGGAGAATTCGATCAAAGGTAGATGCGAATCCCAACTACCACCAAAGTCGATCACGCAGGCTCTAAGAATATCCTCCAGTGTTTGAATTTTCCTTTCAAATTGTCCATCTGTTTGAGGATGATAAGCGGTGCTCATATTTGTCACACCCCAATTTGCAGCGGAAGTAAAACATGGGATGCAGCAGACACCTCTGGTACAAGCACATTGTTTATAAAGACACTACATTTTATTACTTACAAAATGTTGATTACATACTAAATATATGTTACAACTGCGTGTTTCCATGAACCACATAAGTCTTCTAAGCTGCATGCGTCTATATCAGGATTCGTCTACAAACACATCTTGAACAACATACACGGATCACTTCAGTCTCAAGTTACCTGGAATGCATGTTAGTTTTAAAAAGGGTCAGCTAAACGCTGCTGGTGAGTTCCACTAGTTTAGTTGTTGTGGAACAATAGGTGTTAACAAGTTTAATTGCACTAGTCATAGTCACAGTTCACCGATGGAATTTCACGCGCGTACAAGTGAAACCTTGACAGTTTTACCCCGGGCCGTGTCACGCAGACACTCCCGGTCCACCAATTATATCACGTGTAGTACAACGCCCCCGTGTAGTTATGCCTAACAACATAACCATAGGAGGACAAGTGTAGTTGACTTATGGTAGGCATCGCACCATCCGCCCTCAACTGGGTTTGTCAGACCAATAGTACTATTCACGGCCCACAACTTATATTAATCACTTGCAATGGGGGTATTCATGAGTTAGGTAATTCACATCATCCCAAGTTGGTGCAATTAACACAGTTTTGTACCATGCAAATCATCCCAGAAAACGGTAACACCGTTTAAAAGTGGTGGAGTGAAACTCACTCCCAAGTTGGTGAAATTAACACCGTTTGTAACATGCACGTCCACAGAAAACAGTAAAACAATTTAAAAGCGGGGAAGTGAAAACTCACTGGTTAGCAGCATCACAGGTAACAATAGGAGTATATGTAAGCTTGTTCGGCTTTAACAAGAATCATGCAAGTAATTACTAATATCAGTCGCTAGGTCGGTAACGCCTATAACTTGGGTCCAAGTGGGTATTTTCAGTTCATATTTTGTACATATAGTATCCTGGTGTGGTGATGGATGTTAGGGTAGGATTAGTTTCACGTTTGGCTCCCGGGCACCGGTACGCGTGCCAGCCAAAGTCGGCTGTTTTATGTGTTCGGATAACAGCACCAAGATTTAGACAGTGCCAAAACATTGTTATTTGGAAAAGATTAAGCATTCATTAAGGAAATCCGGACGTTTGGAGGCTCTAGGTCCCCCGAATTTGAGTTTCCATTTTCACCGTCGGGGATCTTCCCGAACGGTGGTGGAACACACCCAGAGTGTCCCGCTTACCCTGGAACCTCCCAAAATACTCCCCGTGTTCCAATTATTGTCAAAATAGGTTTTGGTACGTTCTCAGTTTCTGCAGGTTCGTTGTCCGGTAAACTGCCGGATTTAGTTAAAATACGCGTTTTAAAAGTCGAAAAATTCCATTTAATCTATATAGTTCATAAAATCCTGCGAAGTTTTGTAGAACTCAGTAAAAATATATAGGAACTTCCTTATATGTTCAGGAACTACCTGTAAAATTTGGGATTTTTCCAATTTCGTTTCAGGGTGTTTCCGGCTACCGAAAAATTATAAAACGCAGATTTTTATTCCGAATCAAAACCCAACCAATAGACTCTAAAACTTTCCATAACCTTTCCCATATGTTCCTTGGTGTTCATGTAAATTTTGGTGATTTATTGAATTCGTTTGCTATTTTTTCCGAATTTTGTTTGGTAAAACAGTCAAAATTTCACCAAAACTCGTAGAAAATTCCAAAATTATAAACTTTTACGTGGACCTTTCTGGTACTACCCTACATCACCACACCAAATTTCAGCTCAATCCAATACCCACGGACCAAGTTACGGTCCAAACAATATTCTACCTATACTAGTTTCGAGTTTTGGGTGATATACCTAGCGATTCCTTCGATTCCAAGTGTTTTTTCTTGAGTCCAGAAGTGGGTGTGAGCCATATTTAGTACCTATATACCAAGAACAATCCAACCATGCCATAAACCATGTCAATCAAGCCTTGTTTCATTGTTTTTCGGTTAATCGATTTCTTATGCGATTTTGGTCGATTAGGGTATCAAAACCCAAAGTTTTGTGGTCTTGGCTACCATATAACACCAGGGAATTCACAAGGTGTTCTTCTTCAGCCAAGAAACTTGTTTAAACCCTCCAAAATCATGGATTAAAAATGGTTGTTCGGTTATAAATCATGTTTAATCAAGAAAAACTTATCAAAACCTCTTAGAACTTATAAAATTACCTTGATTTAGTTGAGTTTTGATGATGATCAGCTGGTGTTCTTCAAGAATATGTGCAGAATTTTGGAGAATATGAAGGACTTTTTGGAGAAATAGTGAAAAAATAAAGAAAAAACCTTTATATAATAAGGTGGGATGCCCCTACCCCAACCTCGCTTTGTCGTGCTTCGTCTTTTCGTGTTAAAAGATGATGTTTATCTTCGGTGGCGCGTTTAGGTTCGTTTTCGGGTCTTAGACGCGTCTCCGATCTGTGAAACGGACTCCGTTTTTCGCGTTCTTAGTGTCAAAAGACTTGGTTTTAAAAATCTAGCATAACCATCTCGAAACCCGAGCACGATTATGTTTTAATCATAAAAGCCTCGTTTTAGGTTAGTTTAAGTGTTTTTAGGCTTGATTGACCGTTCCTTGCATATTTAGTTTGTCTTTCATTGCCCCTAACGCAAAGGCGTTTCCCTAACCGGGACTGCCTCGTTTTACGTGCCCGAGCACCGTTTTGTTTCAAATCTTATGTCAGAGTGTATGGCACATAACCAAGATGTTTCATGAACTCAAAATCTTAAAGGGCCCTACCGTTGGCCTAATAATCATGATCGAAGGTTTAATGCGCTGTTAAACGTCAAGTTCCCGTTTAACACGTTTTCAAAGACTAAGGACACCAACCTCACATCGTTGACCCTTAATAGTGTCATGTGAACCATGACGTGTTCCCAGAGTCGTCAATCCATTCACGACTTTGTCTTGCCATGTAAGTGACACATAGCGTCAATGTAATGTTTTTTTGGTAGTTATCATGCATATACTCCTATTATAGTCAGTGTAACATGTTTCAGAATTCGCATCATCACACATAATAACAACAAATATCATGATGTATATATCACGTCTGGTTACCACGGACTTATACCAATCAAAGTTTACCGGGATTTTTCATAGTTGTCACAATATTGAGTTTGGTTCCCATGGTAGATTACATGGTCTTCCAAAAGTGAGATGAGAACGAGCATCACGATCTGATAAGATGTTCAAAGGAACACCATGACGAGATACAATCTCATCAACATAGATCTTAGCAAGTTTGTCAGCAGAGAAATCCTCACGAATTGGCAAAAAGTGTGCTGACTTTGTTAGAAGATCAACGATTACCCAAATGGCATCATGACCTCTAAGAGTGAGCGGTAATTTGGTAATGAGATCCATTGCAATGCTTTCCCATTTCTAAACCAGAATTTCTGGTTGTTCAAGCAAACCAGAAGGGCATTGATGTTCTGCTTTTACCTTACGACTACTAAGGCATTTGGACACGTACAAAGTTATGTCTTTCTTCATACCCGGGCACCAATACTAGGTACAAAGATCCTTGTACATTTTGTCTGCACCTGGATGGACTGAATAACGAGACTTGTGGGCCTCATTCATTATCAAGGTGCGGAGATTGTCTTGGTTCGGAACCCACAATCGGTTCAAGAAGTAGAGTACTCCATTATTTTTTGTTTCAAGTTGAAGCTCAAGATTTTGTGGCAATTCAGTACCCATCATGTCTTGGGTTACACAAATACGTTGAGCTTGGAAGATGCGTGTTTGGATATCAGATTGAACTTGAACATAATGTAGTTTGACACGTTCTTTACGACTAAGAGCATCAGCTACGGCATTCGCCTTACCAGGATGGTAGCGAATCTTGTAGTCATAGTCATTCAGAAGTTTGACCCAACGTCGTTGCCTCATGTTTAGTTCCTTCTGATTGAAAATGTGTTGGAGACTTTTGTGGTCAGTGAAAACAACACATTTCATACCGTAGAGGTAGTGTCTCCAAATTTTGAGAGCGAAAATAACAACACCTAACTCAAGATCATGAGTGGTGTAGTTCTTTTTGTGGATTTTCAACTGCATTGATGCATAGGCTATGACTTTCTCTCTTTGCATGAGAACACAACCAAGGCCTAAGTTTCATGCATCACAATATACGACAAAGTCGTCGTTACCCTCAAGTAAGGACAGAATAGGAGTATCACAAAGCTTTTGTTTCAAGGTCTAGAAAGCTTTTTCTTGTTTGGCTCTCCACTCAAAAGGTTTATTCTTTTGAGTCAAAGTAGTGAGAGAACCCGTAATCTTGGAGAAGTTTGCGATAAAGCGGCGGTAATAACCAGCTAGACCGAGAAATGAACGAACTATGGTAGGAGTAGTAGGAGTACTCCAACCCCTAATCGCACTGATATTGGCGGGATCTACCTTGTTTGTTGACAATGTGTCCCAAAATTTAACTTCCTTTAGACAAAATTCACACTTGGAGAATTTGGCATAAAGTTGTTCTTTCTTTAGGAGTTCCATCGTTAGACGGAGATTATGTTCGTGATTGGCTCAAGACTTTGATAGATCAAGATGTCATCAATAAATACAATGATGAACTTTTCTAAATAAGGTTTACAAACCCTATTCATTAAGTCCATGAAGACGTCAAGAGCATTTGTCAAACCAAAAGGCATGACTGGGAACTTATAATGGCCGTATCGAGTGTGAAAAGCAGTCTTGGGAATATCTTCTTCGAGTACATGTAGTTGATGATACCCAAAACGCAAATCGATCTTTGAAAAGTAGGCAGCACCTTGCAGCTGATCAAAGAGATCATCAATGCGAGGTAGGGGATATCGATTTTTTATTGTGAGTTTGTTGAACTCATGATAATTGATGCACATGGGAAGGTTCCATCCTTCTTTTTCACGAACAGGACAGGAGCGCCCCAAGGTGAAAAGCTCGGACGAATGAATCCTTTTTTTTAAAGCTCCTAAGCTGTTTTAATAACTCTTGCATTTCAGATGGTGCAAGACGATATGGAGATTTGGCTATAGGGTTAGCACCAGGTACAAGGTCTATACGAAACTCAACTTGTCATGCTGGGGGTAAACCAAGTAGCTCTTTAGGAAACACCTCAAGATAATCCCGAACAACAGGAATGTCTTGAACAGTTTTGCCCTTGCCTTTCTTGTCTACGATATGTGCCAAGAAGGCTACATAATTCTTTCGTAGGTATTTTTGGGCTTGGGTATAGGTCATAAGTTAAGGCTACTAGAGGGTTTCTCTCCACGAACCTCTAAAGTTTCACCAGACAAGAGAGGCACACGAACAATCTTGTCGAAACAGATCAACTCAGCATGGTGCTCGGTTAGCCAATCCATTCCTACTATGACGTCAAAACTCCTAAGTTGCATTGGGGTGAGGTCAATTGGAAAAAGATGGTTATTGAGGTTTAACTGGCAACTATGAATGACTGAATCGAGTAACTGAATCGAGTACAAATGGTTCGTCACAAGTTATTTCTACTGTCAAGGGCTTTCTTAGTTTAGTTCTAGGCATTGAAAGCAAAGGTTCAAAAGATAGGGATACAAAACTTCTATCGGCACCCATATCAAAAAGAATAGAAGCAGGATGGTTGTTAACAAGGAACGTACCATTCACTACTTCATTGTCGGCACGAGCCTCGTTAGTATAGATATTAAATGCTCGTCCACGAGCTAGATTTGGTTTAGCTAACTCCGGCAGTTATTTTTGTAGTGAGTAAGATCACCACAGTTGTAGTAAGACCAAGGGTTCGCTTGCTGTTGAATAGGGTTTTCAAGCACTTGATTTGGGGTATGAGCAGAGCGATAACCGTTGGCCAAAGATCGTCCACAGTTAGTACAATGACGGCAAGGTAAATGGGTTTGGTGATGACTATTACACTTGTTGCACAGAGGTGCAGTACCGGTATATTGTCTCTTGGCGGGAGGTTGTGCTGGTTGGTTGGAAGCAGCTTGGTTGGGTTGTGTAACAACAACAAAATTCTTCGAAGCCTGACGCTTCCTAGACTTCTTGGAGATTCGGCCTTGTTTCCCTTTCGTTTCTCTTGAGTAATCTTGGCACCCTTGCGGTGGAGTTTACCCTTCTTGGAGGAAGTCATCTATGTATTTCTCAATAGCCTTATCCAAAGGCGTGACCATAGCAGGACATAACAAACTCAACTCCTCATAACGGTCAGTGTAGGCACGATGTTCTCCACTATCCTGTTTTAGGTCGTGAAATTCGTTCTCAAGTGCCCTTTGCTCATGACATGGGTAGAATTCGTTCATCATAAGAGCTCGAAGCTCTTCCCATGTCTGAGCCATTGCTACATCAGTACCTCTATATCTCACAACTCCGTTCCACCACGTGAGTGCCCACTTTTGGAACACGCTCGATGCAAATTCTACTTTGTGCTCATTTGGACATTGGACGTGGCAGAATGTACTCTCAAGACTCTCAAACCACTGTAGGAGCCCAGTTGCTCCCTCAGAACCGCTAAACTTGAGCAGTTTAGCCGAATTGAATTGTCTATAATTGCACGGAGCAAGTGCTTTATTGTTATTATTGTTGGCTTGGTTTAATTGAGTCACAAGATTCGGTGGTAGCACATCAGCTATTTGCTGAGCTATCATAGCCGCCATATCGGCGTCCTGAGAAACATTTCGACGCGGAGACATTCTAAAAGAGAAGGAAAATATGAGAGAAAACGGGTGAGATTGATAAAGGATAATCAAAAGAGACGCTAAAAATATCGACGAAACATAAGGATGGCGGTCATTCGTTCGTTACTTACAACAAACGAATGACACACAGTGACTAATCAAAGTAAATGGGTCTTTATAATGTATCGCGAAGACATACTTTAGCCTATAAGTGGACACTCACCCCAAGAGTTCCCAGGTAAGAGTTAGTGGTCCAATAACGCGGATTTGTACGAACACTCTAGCCTTAGACAGAAAACTCAGGGTACAGGCATCCACCCTTCCACTAGCTGGTGGTATACTGGAGAGTTCATCTTTCGGAGATGAATGTGCCCCATATTTCTGTGCCACAATATTGACTCCTTCTCTATTTCCTTCGAGATAAAACATTATGTTGTTTTCGTTGTAACAGTAGCGGCGCTCATGTCTAAAACATATAGATCGTTTTCACGAGGAACACGCATTAAGATCCACTCTTCCGGTATTTTGAACCCTGGCTTCAGAATCAAACATTCTTTGTCTGTAGAGTGCGTGGTGAACTTCTTGTCTCAAATTTGAGAGATACTAAGCAGACTGCTCTCCAACTCAGCTATGTAGTTGACTTTTTCAAGCGACACCATTACGTTGGTTAATATTCCTTAACCCACTATTCGACCTCCAGGATTACCTGCAAACCCGACGTAGCCTCCGTTATAGATTTAAAATCATATAGGAGTGCTAACATCCCCGTCATGTGCCTCGATGCTCCGCTATCCATAATTCACTACGATATCATGGATCTTGGAAGCCCTTTCACATTCACTAAAATAATTACTTGAAGAGTGAGACCCAAGCTTTCCGGTCTTAAGTGGGTTTGCAATCTTGGTTTCACACACACTTTCACATTTCTTTTCAACTTTCTCAACATTCATTGTTGCATCAGATTGTTTAATCTCTTTATAAGATTCATTTTTCTTGATCACCCATGTTTGGTTTTTCAAAGTTGTTTTCTTAGTGTAAAATTTAGAATCCTTTTGTTCAATTTTGTTTGACGTTTCACCAGTTTAGTCAGTTGAAACTTTGATGGTTACGGGTTTCACTTCTTTTGTAGATTCATTATTTCATTTAAGATTTGAGTTGGAACAAACATTGTTGATTTTTGTTTCAAATCTTCTGAAGTCTTTTTAACCACCGTCAACATGTTTAGGATTCTTTTGTGGACACTGATTAGCAATATGCCCAACTTGGTTACACCTAAAGCAAGTTTCTACTATTGGTTACAATAGTAGATCCTTCAACCTGTTCACGTTGTTTTTTCGTAGCAAAGAACTCTTCATTGGACTGTTTTCTAAATTGACTTTCCTTCTCACTTTCTGCACTCGTTCCAGACACAAAAGTCATTTTCTTTGCAAACTTTGATTTCCAAACTTGTTGTAATTTTTTTACTGTATCCTGAACCATTCCTCCCATAATAGTAATTTTTCTGTTGATAGTTAGAGTAGGAACTTTTTTGTAACACCCCAAATTTCACATGTTATTTAATAAAGGTTAGTTATGAACAAGTAAGAATAGATTATTAGCCATAAAAATATAAATACCATTCTTGAGGGGCCAAACTTGTATAAGTAAAAAGATGAATAATAAAACATAAATAAAACACAAATTCACACACATCAGTGTGTGTGTGTCGACCAAAGCTAGAGAAGAAGGGGAAAACCCCTTGTTGATCACAAATCAGTTAAATTAAAGAGGGAATTGAAGCTTGATTTGATGCATGTACTAGGATTTATGACCACCTAAGTGTTCTTATCATCAAGTAAGTTGATTTTCATGTTTTAATGATTTTTTATGAAATGGGCTATGTAAATCCATGAATGAAATAAGAAAAATGTGCTTAAATTTCTTGTACATTATGCTTTGTTGATAGTACGCACATAAACTGTTCGATGAAATACCTAAATTGATTTAGTTGTGTTTTGATACGAATCCTTGTTAAATTGATGTATTAGAATGAAAATGGAAGTGTATATAGTTATTAGAATGAAATGAAAATGCATATGTAATGAATTCGTATGAAAGCTAAAAGTGTGAAGTTGTAACATATAGGAGCGGAGAAGGAGGAAGGCACGAGCCATTCCAAGACGCAAGTAACGCAAGATCATGGTAAGTTTATGCGAACTTCACTTAATCCTAATGTAGATTATGACATTTGTTTCATTATATTATTCCAAGATTGTAAATTGTAGTTTAGAATATGGCATATGCGATGTGTCGAATATCAAAGAATGTGAAGCATGAATAATGAACCGTTATAAACGGATCAAAACGAATGAACAACAAGAATTATAAATGGTATGTAGCGATTCATTGTAAACGGGTCAAAATGGATGAAGTTTTGTAATGATGAAAGGGTTAAATATCGACCCGTTACGAATGGGTCAATTTAGCCATGGATGATAGACTATGTTGAAAGTCTAACTATTTGACTTGTTTTGAACGAGTCGGATGGACTAAGATGTTGATGAGGAATCGATAAATGCAACAACCGTTTTAAACGGAATTGCAGTTGAAAGAAATAAATAATAAATGGATGAACTTATTATCATGACCTTCTTACGGTCAAATAAGGGATGGTATGGTAGATGTGATTGTTATGTTTAAAGAATTATACTAATGAAATATTTGTGTTATGAATGATAGGTAAATCTCACCTTTGATGATGGAGTGCTTGGATCGAACACACTTCATCGTTCTTTACACGCTTCCGGTTTATGTTTGTTTTCAAAAGAGTCAAAACACTTTTAGTTTGTAAATGTTAAACTAAACGCTTAAAACTTTTGTAAGTAAGTTTAGGATTTGCATGTTGTTATGATAGTTAGGGTTAACACTCGTGACGAATTTTGATGGTTGTATTGTTTCGAACTACTTCAAGGGTATTTTGGTAAAACTTTGGAATTTCGGTATAAAAGTTTAAGATTTTGATGTTTTTGTTAGTTTGACCTTGTAACCTTATGGGCGCAATATGTTGGTATCAGAGCGTAGGTTTGAGAGATTCGAGCATGAATTGAGTGCTTGAACTCAACCAAGAGCTCTCGAAGATGTGTGTGTTCGCTCAAAGATGCGAAAGGGAGGTAAGTATCTAGTCGTCCCTTTCTAAATTTTGATACGATTAGGTGATGTTATGGGGAAGATTAGTAAGAAGTGAAAACAAATAAATGTTAGAAAAAGGTGTGTTTGTAAACCTCAGGGGCCGGCTTAATTGAGTAGAATTCGAAACAGGTCGAATAAAATGAAGGACTAAGATAGTAGTGACTGGCCGTAAGCTACGACAAGGTTCACCGTAGCTTATGGCGGGTTCAGGTGTGGCAAATAATCAGCAACAACAACTTGCCGTAAGTTACAGCAGCTGGCCGTAGCTTACGGCAGAAGGGTTATTGTTTTGGTAGAAGGTGTCTGCCGTAAGCTACGACACGGGTGCCGTAGCTTACGGTGAGGAATAAGAAGTCAAAAGAAACACGTCTTTGTTACGGCATGTAGGCCGTAACCTACGGTTAGACATTTCTGGACCAACAAGGCATGTTTACTAGTAAGCTATGGTTGAGGAACCATAGCTTACGGTGGGTATTTGGTAATGAACAAAAAATTCAATGTTTGAACTATATGGCGTCCTGAACATCCTTATCCCCTATGACTAATACAAGGACCCGATAAACTTCTGAAATTAGCATGACATATAAAAATATTTACGAACTTATTATGTCGTGTGATTACGCTTAGAGGAATATGTGATGCGGGAATGTAAATAAGAAATTAATCCCTATGATCGGAAGTTATGTATTGTGTGGTCCATCGTGACGTGATGATAATATGAATAAGAAAAGAAAGTCAATAGAATGTAATAGCGATGGCATGAGTTAACAGGTGATGAAGTAAAGTAATTAAATTAACGGATGTGATAAATGTTTATCCAGATGGCAGACGAAATAAATGTGCATGCTGATGAAACAGCACGCCAAGAAGAATTAAAGAGAATGATTACGAAAAAAGTTGGAAGGGCGATTGAGGAAAGCCTCCATCGGCTAGACTTAAGAGGTAGAAAGCCACGTATTGGAGTGGTAGAAACAATGATGACAAGCAAGATGGACGAATTGAAAGAAATGATTGGCGAAATGCAAAGAAGAAAGGGGCCCGTAGATGTACCTATATAGAGTTCATGGCTTGTAACCCCTTACCATACAAGGGGGAGATTGATCCGATGGCGTGCCAAAGGTGGATCTTGAGTACGAAAGTGATGTTTACAAGGTATCAATGCGAAAAATAGGATCAAGTGATGTTTGCAACGTGCCTACTCCAACTCCAAGCTAACGATTGGTGGGACGCCTATTGCAAAGATGTGGGAGAAGATAAGATTCAAGCTTTAACGTTGCAATAATTTAAAGAACCTTTCTTAAAGTATCATTGCCCACAATCTGTTGTTGATAGGATCCAAGAAGACTTTTTACGTCTTTGCCAAAAAGGAAAATCCATCGATGAAATCATGAATATCTTCCTTGAGAAGCTGAAGTCTTGTCGAGAAATAGTGGGAATGAAAAGGATGAAGATTATTGGTTATCATGACATGTTGAAGGCCGAGTATCGAGAGTTCATAACTCCCTCTAAATGTGAAACGTTGAATGAGCTCATAAATTGGGCAAGGGATAGGGAAATTGATGGGATTTACTGAGTATGACGATGATGATACGGAAATTGAGTTAAAGAGACAAGTTGAACGAGGGAAGAAAAGGCCGATGGAGAAATCTACCAACCCAAGCCCATCGAAGAAGCTAAGGTTTCAAGACCATGGCATGAAGGATAAATCAAAAATTGGAATCCTGAGTTGTAAAACTTGCGGGAAACCTTACACAGGTGAATGCTTACTTTGTAAGACGAGATGTTATAATTGCGGACAAGAAGAACACCCGTATTACAAGTGTCCCAACAATCCTAAGTCATTTATAATTGCTTTCAACCGGGGCATGTATGCTTACAAGTGTCGAATATCAAAGAATGTGAAATATGTATGATGAACCGTTATAAAGGATCAAAACGAATGAAAAACAAGAATTGTAAATGGATATGTAGAGATTCGTTGTAAACGGGTCAAGATGGATGAAGTTTTGTAATGATGAAAGGGTTAAATATCAACCCATTATGAATGGGTCAATTTAGCCATGGATGATAGACTATGTTGAAATTTTAAGTCTTCGACTTGTTTTTAACGAGTCGGATGGATTAAAGATGCTGATGAGGAAATGATAAATGCAACATCCGTTTCAAACATAATTACTAGTTTAAAGAAATAAATGATAAATAGATGAATTATTATTATGACCTTCTTAACGGGTCAAATAAGGGATGGTATGGTAGATATGATTGTTATGTTTAAAGAATTGTACTAATGAAATATTTGTGTTATGAATGATCAGTAAATCTCACCTTTGATCATGGCATACTTGGATCAAACACACTTCACTGCTCTTTACGCGCTTCCGGTTTATGTTTGTTTTCAAACGGGTCAAAACACTTTTAGTTTGTAAATGTTAAACTAAACGCTTAAAACTTTTGTAAGTTTAGGATTTGCATGTTGTTATGGTAGTTCGGGTTAACACTCGTGATGAATTTTTGATGGTTGTGTTGTTTCGAACTACTTCAAGGGTATTTTGGTAAAACTTTGGAATTTCGGTATGAATGTTGAAAATTTTGATGTTTTTGTTAGTCGTTTTGACCCTGTAACCTTATGGGCGTAATATTTTTTTTAGAACAATAAGACTTATCCTTTCTTAAAGTTTGAAAATCCTTGATCATTTGACAAATTTTCAATCTCAGATATTTCGACTTTGTTTATATTCACATTCAGAATCGGAAATTCTGTATCAGAATATTGTTTGTCAGATCCACACATTCTATATATTATAATATTTGGATCATCTTTCGAACTATAACCTGGTTTGGGAATGTAAGTTTTGTGAAAACTTGTGTCACTTTTGGAATGCGAACTCGAACTGTTTTTGTCAACCTTTGATTTAACGGTTTCAAAATCAGTTTTATCACTATTACTTTCCCAACATCCTTAACCAATTCTGATTCACATTCTAATTCAGATTTGGTATAGGTCACATCGAGATTATCAGGCAAAGGGTCTTTTGTTTAGTTTTCAATTTTTAGTTTAGCGCCTTTTCCACCCCATCTGGTTTCTTTTTCAAGTAGATATTCCACATTGGCAGTGGAACTCGGTGATAACCCACACCATGTTTATGATAACCGTACACATCTTCCCCTAATTCGTCTTTACCTGTCCGTTTGCGAAGTATATGATCCAGTTTAAGATGTTGCAGAGTAACTAATCAACTTCGTGTCAACCCTTTTCATTATCCTAGGGGTTTCTAGCTCTTTTTTTAATTTTGTGATTGTGTCAATATATTTATCCAGAACAATAGAAATCGTTGCATCATTTTCTCTATTTGCATCTCGACACTGGTTGATAGCTTTGTTAAGTTTATCATAGGCTTCTTTGTATCGTTTAAGTTACTTGTCAGATTATCTGTGTGTTTTTTCAACTCTTTATATTTCTCAATATTTTTTATGCATGATTTGCACGGTTCTATGCTTTTCGTGCAGTGGAATTGAGTTTCTATTTTCTCACTTTTAACATCTTCCCTAACTGACTCGACCACGACTTTCTGATCGTCTTCGATGTGTTTACTACCTCTTTTAATTGAGCTATCATGGCCTTCCTAGCAATTTCGGATAGGTTTTCAGCGTTCATTTATATCGACACGTCTATGATCTTTTCTACAAGTTGTTTCTTTTCTTCTTCACATGTAGGTCATGGTAATTTCCTTTTTCTCCAAAGAAACCTGCAAAAGAGTTAAACACATCACAAGGCATAATATATTTGAATGCATTATTAATAACCTTTTGTGTTGGAATATTGAATTTTCTAGTATCCAACTTGGATGCTCTGAAATCATAATAATCTTCATCTTCTAGATTTTCATCAAAAGCAGCTTCAGCACAAACTTCATCAGTAACTTCTTCAACTACACTTCTTCCACATTCTGTTCTGGTTCACCCATGTCAATAATCTCAGCCAATAGAGCAAGGCTGTCGGTTTTGGGAATACAATTATTCCAGTTAAATCCTTCATCTTCCTAACTTACGACCAACGCGTTATCTTTAGACTTTGATGATCCATCCTCAATCTGAATCAGTCTTGGCATGTTCGGCAAAATGTTGAGAATTCTTGTGATAGATGCCTTTGTAGTAATCTTCTCCAAAAGGATTACTACTGTTATTGACTTCTCTGTTAGTGCACTCTCGCTTGAAGTGGACTTTTTCTTTACATTTAAAGGATGTCACTTTAGACTTATTGAACCCTAACTTTGAGTTTGGCCCTCCAATACTCTTCCTCCCTATAATTTCCATGAAACGCTGCGTTCTACGAACCACACTCGACATACATCATTTTATATCGATCAGTTCCAATGCTTTAGGATCTATCTGATCGTAATCTTCTTTAGCCATATTAGGATTTCCAATCCTTCCTACTATTAGACTTTCATATGATTCCAGGACGGAAGTAGGAAACGTCAAGTGCTCCTTAGCTGTCGTTTCATCAAAATCTTGAGCGTCTTGCAAATTAACAACAATATTGCATTGGAGGATGTGATGATTTGAATTATTCTGGCTTGAGTAGTTGTTTAAACTTTGCGAGGTTTGAGGACTCTGCATCAGAGTATTCGACTCAAAACTTGGATAAGATGAAAAACCACCACCATTGCTTGAATTGTTAGATGAAGTTCCAAATGATGTGCCTGCACTAAAAGTTGTTTGGATTTGGGCTTTGAATATTTGCCGAAGCCTTGTAATATAGGTCTACGTCTTGCTGAACATTTGAGCTTTTCGTTTTGGCAATTTTGCGTAGCTTGAGTTCATGTCCCTCTAATTTCTCAATAAACTTCCCAAATATAAATCGTTATATTCTTTATAATTATTCTTTAGAATCATCAAATACGTTGACCATTCACCTTGTGGTAACGCATCAGCCAACTTATCCACCCAATTTTCATCTTCCTTTTCAATCTTCAATCGCTTCATTTCCGCAACAAGATGACAATATCTCTCAAAAGGTTGCTTTAATGATTCTCCTTTCAAGCTGAAAAATGTTGAATTCTTTCTTTAGCAAAGCTTTCTTGCTTTTCTGCATGGAGATACTCCCTTGATATTTCACTTTCAAACCAATCCAAATGGATTGTCCAGTTCCCTGATGTTGGAGTAGTGTGAATATATCTTCCTTGATAGCTTGTTGAAGAAGATTCAACATCTTTTTCTCTCTTATGAATTTTTCTTTCTTAGCCTGAGTGATCTGGTTAAGCTTTTATTTTGACCATTCTCCCCGATTAGAGTGGTATATTCTTCTTCAATCGAATACCGACAATCCAGATAATTGGTCTGAACCTGGTTTTCAAACCTCTCGTGCCATCCTTTGTTATCATCCATACTTATAAGTTTTGATGGCTTGGTCATAGTTCCCATTTCATTGTCCAAATATAAGTTATGTGCCACCGTCGTGGGGGTTGTGGCAAACCATTATAAAATTCGTTTTCTATCGTAGAATCAGTTTGGTACAGATGTAAGAACTTTGGTGCGAAAGAGTAGTTCGTGTGGATTTACAAGAATCAGATTGAAAAATCTCTTTGATGCGGATGTACTAGTTCGTGCGAACCTGACACAAAATTAAACAAATTTGATTACGTGCGTGCGAAGGTAGTATTTTCAAATGAATGAGCTTTACTTCCGTACGAATGTAGAGATTTCAACTAAAAAATGTTTACTACCGTGCAGACGTAGTTAGTCCATCAACGTAGCTCCTTGTACGAAAGTGAAAGTTCAGATTTACTCGTTTTTTGACATTTTGATCATGACTCTGATTGAATTTCAGATTGAACTTTAAGAGGCTTTGTTAAAAACGTGTTTTTTATAACCCTAAAAAAATCAGACATTTGACGGTTAAATTTGTGAGAAATGAAGAAAATGAGTAGAAAAGAAGTCTTTAGTGTCTAGATATTAGCCTCCAAGCTCTGATACCACTTGAAAGGACCGTCTTCCATAGACGTTTAGCTCAGGTAATATTTGTAACCTAGTCAAATTGTGCGGAATCCATTTTGATTAGGTGACAATACACAATTAGTATAATTTTCAATGTTTTCATTCATTTGTCAATGATTACAATCCAGAAAACAATCCGACAGAGCTTTGCCGTCAGTTGCGCAAAATCTATCTAACCCTAAGTCCACACAACTATTTATACACATGGAAATTACCTTCGTGCGGACTAGGATTCTTCCGTATCCGTGCTGACGTGACTTACATTCGCATAGATGTGTACCCCCGTACGGATGTACAGTACAATCTCAAAAACGTAATCTAACATTTTATCCCTATTACATGACACGACTTGATGACATAGGCAACATACAAGGTGTATAAACAAAAACCATAGGCACCGATATTCTCAAATTCAGCCACATCTTGTATTCCTCCTAACATTACTACCCCATCTTCCGAAGTGAAGCTAGAGATAATAAAAGAACTGTATCAAACTTTTAAACCGAACACTAATACATCGTTCACGCCCTTTATAGCTGAATTCAATTACCCTGTCGAAGACAAAAATACCCTCAAACATACTCTTTTATTTTATCTTTAGTTTTTGTAAGATTGTAAAGTTAAGAATTATCCCTTACGTGTGCGCGTGCCACTAGACCAAGAGCCTATATGCAATTACGCACACTTAACTAATAAAGAGTTGATGTAGCATATCATATGGATATAATTATATTTATATTGATATCTATATCTATATATGTTTTTTTTAAAGAAAACTTCATTAGAAACGTGCATCCCGAATATATAAATATATCCACTATATCTATATATGTGGATATATTTTCTTCTATTCATGCTCTCGATCGTTGGCTTTTTAATTAATATCTAAGAATAGAATACCAAATATATAATTTAAGATTTAATATATTCCTCTCCATAACGTGGAGCTCTTTGAAGCTTCAATTTCTGAGGCAGATTTGGGCCATCGAAACAGCATATGGTCTTGCAAAACCACTAGTTTTAGTTCAAAATGCTTGCTTGCCACCTAAAGCGGATCATTTGTACGCTTCTTTATCCTGTTTGTGAACCCACAATTAGCTGGAATAAAAGGTAAGATTGAGATGGATAACACTGTGAGATATTACATAGTATAGTAACGATTTATTAATGATTTTGTATTCTGTTACGTTTATTTGGTGGAGATGATTTTGTTCATAGAATAGATTCCCTATTTGAGTTGAAACTAGTTTACATGTAAGTTTACTATCAGTTTCAATAAGACGATAATATAAAAACAACTTGTTCAGAACGTTGTATATATAGAATAAGTGATCATAAGTTTAATTTAAATTTACATAATTTACCGTTAATTAACTTGATTTGTCTCGAATCTCAAGGATGTGCATGGTTGATGAAAAACTAGATGAAATAATATTTGAGGCTAAAAAACTTTTGACTGAACTTGGAATGGATGATCTAAGATCCAATTTGTTCAACTGTTACTATTCTATCAACAGGTTCTCTAGCTTTTGACTTTTTTTAGAACTAACAATATTTGCTGGGGTTGATTAGACTAGTCAGGGGTGAGCAGAAAACCGAAATAACCAAATCGTAACTGAAATAACCGAAAACAAAAACCGACGGTTCGGTTTTCGGTTTTTTAATAACCGAAAAGTAAGGTTCGGTTTTCGGATAACCATTTACATTAACCGAAGAAAATGGAACCGATAAGTTACAATAATAGGCCTAGTCCATATATTTTTATGTTTAGGTTTAAGATTTTAACCTATGCTAGTAGAAATTATTAATTTTATTCTTGAATATTAAGTATTTATAATAAAAACATTAATATGTTTTATTTATAATTGAAATGATTTATCTTGGCTACAATAAATAACAAAATATCATATAAAAATTAAATAATCTTTAAAGTATTATAAAAGAAAATGTATAAATAAAAAATTGGGAGAAACATAAAAATAGATTAGAATGTTAGGTTTAATGTGAATAACATCAATAAAAAAGGCTAAATATAATAACTAAGAAAGAATCTTAAATTTTAAGTTATACTTTTTATTTTTGAATCTTACATTTTTGTTGAAAAACTGAAATAACCGAAAAAATAAACCAAACCAGTGTAAAAACCGAAAAAAAGCCCCCGAAACCTAACGGTTTTGGTTTCACCCAAAAACCAAACCAAACCAAATCATGCATACCCATAAGTAAGACTAGCTCACTTAGAGTGGAACAATATATTAGATAAACTCTTTAAGAGGAAAATTGGAATAATAACAAATACTGAAATCATTACTAAACGCGTGTTTTCGGATGGGTTTAACATGATAAGAACCCCCAAAACGAATGCGAACTCGAACACGACACGAACCTGAAAATTATGTCAAAATATGAACTCTAACATGACACAATATTCGCGGATTAATTCGAAGACGACCTGCTAACCCAGTTTTTTTTTTATTTCTTTGCATGCTAATATTTTAAAATTACATATTCACGACAAAAAAATACAAACGTATATAAATCAGTAAAATTTTAATTATAAAATCTTATGTCAAATTCATATTAAGTTATAAATTATGGGTTAAAATGCCCAAAGAGTTTAATTTAAAATTTTATATGTTTAAATACTCAAAACATATTTTGAAAGAGCGATAAAAATTATTAGGTTAGACGAGATAACCAGTCAACCCACCAGATTAACACAAACACAACCTGTTGTCTGATAAATTCAAACACCTAATATTAAGCACCGTTTTATATCTAGGTGAGTCTGACTATGAGAGGTGGCACTCTAACATGCAAAAGAGAAATAGATTGGTAATTCACGAGACTCAGTTCCTATATAAACATGTTAATTACAACGATCAAAGATTCACCCATTTTTGCATATAGAAGGAAACAAATAATTACTGCTAGAATTAGACAAAAAAAAATGAGTTGTTATGACATGAGATTGACTTATTTATGTATGAATTAACCAAGTTGTTTGATCTAACCAGGCTAACAAGACTTGTTCATGCTTACTTGGCTTGTTTTAGGTTACCACTCTTTTTTGTACAAATCCTAGCATCTCTTCAAAAACATTTCTATCTTGGCACTTGGTCTTATTTGTTTGTTGGCACTTGGTCTTAGTCTATCAGAATCTTTTAAAATCTATCTCTATTTGTTCACAACAGCACATCTATTTCTAGTTGGCATTTGGTCTCTGTCTACTTGAATCTTTTAAAATCGATATCTGTTTGTTCCCAACTACATATCTCTCACAGTTAATAAGCATCATAGACCAATGGTTCTTCAAATGTCCATTTGCATGTTAATTAGATCTTGTCGACTGACATACCTTCTACTATACATATTTTATCTATAATTTTACTTGTAAATATGGAGTTTAAGTAAAAAAATGTTGAATATGGCATAATTACTTTTTATTGGTTTCGTTGGTATATTTCATCCACAAGTGATGAAGTAGTATTTTATGAAGAAGCAATCACTTTAAGAGACGATATTAATATTTATTCATTTAAAAATCATAGCCTGGTAAACTGAACTACGTAGGTGTGTCATGCAAAACAACACTTGACTCGACTGTATTGAGGACATTTTGTATTTATAATTTAATGAAATTATAAATATTAATTAGATTTTTTATGTGGTGTTTAATTAGTATAATACATGAATAATACTTGAAGAAGGATGAACACTTAAAGATCAACTAGAGAGAAGAGTACTCTCTACTTGTTTTCCACCATCATCACATCCTTATTTGTTCCATAAGTTCAAACACTACAATTACCTGGTGTAACCTCGGGCGCGTGAGTCATCTCCGGCACTACATACTACTTCGGCTGTTGTACCCTAGGTAAGTGCGAAATCTACTTTAAGTTTGTAGGATGTGGGCATTACAATTTCCCAAAATTATGTAAAAAGAGTATCTTTACAATTTTTAAATTTATTTTTATAATTTTTATTATAATTGTGACTCATTTCCTACAAGACATACATGTGTGTGAAAGTGATTTATTAAAGTTCTAGAAGTAACAAAAGTACAACAACAACAACCGTACCTAGCAAGTCCCACAAATAGCAAAGCTATTGGTGGGGTCTGGGGAGGATAGGATATAGACAAACCTTACCTCTATCCATATGGATAGAGAGGCTGCTTCCAAAAAGACCCCCGGCTCGAAACCAAACATCAAGCAAACAATGTGAACTACAGATATAGCAATAGGAATCCACCAATCACAGAATAAGTGATAAGAGACTAACATATTAGAATCGACACAGACAGCTATAGCCCCTAAAGCAACATATTATATATATATATATATAAACACACACACACACACACAAAAGATAATAAACACATGTAAAGTCCCCCCTGAAAAGTAGGAAATATTAACCCCTAACCTAAAAGTCTCTGACACCCACCTCATTACTTTATCCTAAAAATCCTTAACCTTAATCCTACATTTTCACGAAATCCTATCTTAGACCATGTCCCCAGAAAAGTGCAACTCTAGTAAATTTTGCCTAATTCGCTCCTCCCAAGTCAGTTTCTTGAGTACACAGGTAAGTTTCTTGAGTACATAGTCATATGAGATTTTGTAATTGAACATACTAGTTAGATGTCAAAGTACACGGCGATGACGAGTAATATATATTACTCGGTTGTTTTAATAACTTAAAAAAAGTTATTGTATTGCCAACCAAATGCATGACAAATTTCAATGCTTCCAATATATTGAGAATTAAATCAGATGACTATATTGATTTCAATTTTTAATTTCCTAGAAATTTAATACTTTGAAGAGATATTTGCTTCGACAAAAATTTGTTACCAAACGTATCATGAAAAATATAATTTCTTAGAAATTTAATGCTTTGAAGAGATATTTGCTTCGACAAAAATTTGTTACCAAACGTATCATGAAAAATAGTGTCTGGCCAATTTTGAAGTTATAACGGTGAGATTATGATTTTGGTCGTTGAGAACGTGTAACGTTTATGTAACACAACGTATTCTTTTATAAAAAAATTTATGTAATGTACATATTTAGCGTTTGAGCAAAAATAAATAAAAGCATCAGGTGCATATTAAAAAAAATAAAAAATATGTAACATGTAAGTAACATATGCACAGTTTCGTAAAGATGTTATACACCTATTAAGTAGGGTTTCTTTTAATTGCAGCAGCATTTTTTTTTTCTCAAACGCTTAAAAATAAGTATATTAAATATGCCCTCTCATTTTTTTTTACAAAAAAACTGTTTGTTACATAGGGTTTTCATGGGATTTTTTTACCTTAAGTGAGTTTCCATTTTAGTCAATCCTTAAAGATATATACAAGCTTATATATACATGCATATTAGCTATGACCCCACAGTGCCACTCTTAGAAATGAATTTGTTGTTCTATAGAATTTATACCCTTGGATCTATAGTAAACTCTAAGTTGGGTTTCCTTCGCATATCCTCTTTTAATGCGCTTTGGTCTAATTCGACAACTTGGTTTCTCATCAACTGTTGGGTCGTTGGATCCAAAATTATTTTTCACTTCGTCATGTCAACAATGATAGGTTGCTTATTGAGATCAGTTGTTAAAACATGTTCTTGACTCAATTCATTCTTGCCTTTTTGTCACTTCGTAAGACTATAACCTGTGATCTCAACTTAGATCTAGATATAATACCTTGTCTTTAGAATGACATACAACTCAATTCAAGGCTAAACAGGTTTTGATCACGCCTTTGGTATGTTATATCAGTCATCTAACTAGATTCCGACTCTAACCAATCAGCGTTCGAGTCTAATCAACTAGATTGACTCTTATCACCATTGTGTACTCCACTTGGTCGCATTTTTGCAATATTTATTTTGATTATCAAAATACTTATTGCCAACCTTCCACATTCAAGTGCAAGTTACCCATTTTAACATGGGTTGTGAAAATTTCTCTTTTTTTTTCCACACAGGGTTTCTTAAATTGCCTCCCCCACATTGTTGCATTTTGCACAAATTTGAGTAGTGTCATACATGAGTACGTTAAAACACCCCTAACAAGATAAACGATATCTACATCTTTGTGTCTAAGTACTTTACTATAATTAGATAGGCATTTTTCATAAGAACTTTGAGCTTTGAGTTTTCCTCATTAAACATAGGAATTCAGAGAAAATCATTATCACTAAATAGTTAATCGGTCCTCTCATGTTATTCTTATAGAGGCTGAAATAAAAGTTATATTTATAGCTTTGTTTATACACAAAATTCATTCTCATGTCATGATGGGTTGGTAAATTTCCAAATCTTAACGTGTTTAATTTTACCAATTTGTGTGCAAATTGAGTTTTAGAATACACTACTTTGAGATGGTTTGTAGTTTACAGGCCTTGACATGTTTAAGGTGTAATTTGGAAGCTTAACAGAGCTTGGGAATGAAGTTAGGAAGAAGGGGAGTGAAAAACGAAGCTAAATGTAAAAAACCGGACAAAGCCTTTAGTGACCAACGTCCAAGGCGCCCAGATCAACGTCCCAGACGTTGGTCCCAACGTGAATTTTGGGGAAACTTCTCCTTTTGAAGCTCTTGAACCCATTTCGAATTATCATCTTCCCACACTCCATCCTAGACTGCCATAGGCGAATTTGAGAGATTATTGATGGTTCCAATCCATCCATTAACGTATTCTATCGAGAATTAAAGATTAATCATCAAACATGAGTAGGTAATCTCTCCAAGATCATCCCCGGGTGTAGGTGTCTGTAAGTTCTAGGGTTCCTTATTAAACATTATGTTAAAACTCGTGTTGACTGTTGTTGGTGCATATGTCTGTTGCCTATGTCATTATGTATCGAGTCTGAGTGAATAGGCTTAATCTGTTAGAAACAAGGCGTATTTATGTGTGATGTTGGCCAAGTTCGCTCGAGAATGTTTGTGTGAAGTCAAGTAACTTCAATCCTCTCCAGCGAACTTGGAGTAGTATAAATAGGTGCCTTGGTTATTTCATTTGTAACGTGGAGAGATTTTGGCACAGAGAGACAAAGCTCTGTCGGATCCGTTCTCGAATGTATTGAACTTTAGATCAATGAAAACAACATTTAAATGAGTAATTTTTGTTATTTGGTTAACTTGTCATTAGTTTCCGCCTAATCGGACAATAGATAAAAAATTTAGGTTCCCGTGCTAATCGTGGACGTTCTTACAAGTGGTAGGATACCTAAATTTGCTGAATCAAGACAAGAATTTCTCTATTTCATCTCAATTCTATCATTTTTCTTAACATTTTCACATATTTGATGATTTCATGGACAAAATCAGCTAAAAATTGAATATGTCATGTAAAATACTTCATAGATAAACCCCTGAGAGTTTGGACATCAAATTCAATCGAATTAATATCAAAAAGTTGAAAAAATCATGTTTTGGAAACAAGTTTCAGCCGAACTTAACATCAAGTTTGACCGAACTTAAGTAAAATTTCACTGATTTTAATCAAGTTCGACCGAACTTGATAGATTTTTCAAGAGTTTTGTGATAAGTTCGCCCGAACTTGAAGGAAATTCCAAATATTTTTGATCAAGTTCGACCGAACTTGATCAAATTTCATTGAATTTTTGCCACAAGTTTGCCCGAACTTGAGAACTTTTTTGATATATCACATAAGTTCGACCGAACTTACTGTTTTCTTAAATCTTTCTCAACAAGTCCGCTCGAAGTAAAATTTTTCTCAAAATACACATCAAGTTCGACCGAACTTGAGTGATTGTGATAAAATTTGGAATTCATATATAAGTTCGACCGAACTTGTGAAAATCTGAAATCAAAAGCTGTTTTCACACAAGTTCGACCGAACTTGTCTGTTTCTAATCAATTTTCGAGTGTTTTTTATTGTATTCTCAGATAAGTCTTTAGATTGTCAAAATGGAAGATTTCCACAACGTGTTTGTTTCACAAATGGCTTCTTCATCAAATGCTAATACTCTTGCGGCGAACCAGATGAATATCAACAACGAAATGGGTACTACGTCGAAACCGCCAAAGCTAATGAGTATGGACGAGTTTGAAGATTCAAAATACACATCAAGTTCGACCGAACTTGAGTGATTGTGATAAAATTTGGAATTCATCATATAAGTTCGACCGAACTTGTGAAAATCTAAAATCAAAAGCTGATTTTCACACAAGTTCGACCGAACTTGTGTGTTTCTAATCAATTTTCGAGTGTTTTTTATTGTATTCTCAGATAAGTCTTTAGATTGTCAAAATGGAAGATTTTCACAACGTGTTTGTTTCACAAATGGCTTCTTCATCAAATGCTAATACACTTGCGGCGAACCAGATGAATATCAACAACGAAATGGGTACTACGTAAACCGCCAAAGCTAATGAGTATGGACGAGTTTGAAGATGGAAGGAAAAGTTTGTGAATTTGATACAAGCGAATCAATTCAACAACTGGGTTGCAGTTGAGGATGCTACAAATGGCCAAAGGATGAGCGTGATCAAGATCTTCCGTTGAACAAGTTTTCATCGACTGACAAAGAAAATTATGTCGCTGAGAAGAAAATGATTAGCTTGATACAACCATCAGTATAAGAAGATATCTTGATTCTTTTGCAAGAATATGAAGCATCACAAGAATTATGGCACGCTCTTTGCGACAAATTCAAAGGAAGTGATGAAATGATCAAAAGCAAAAAGGCCTTGATCAAGAAAGAATTTTGAGATTTTCACCATGATAAAAGGTGAGACAATGAAGTAGATTATCGATAGATATTGTCACCTCATGGTCCAGATGCGAAGACATGACATCAAAAGATCTAATGAAGAACAAATACAGAAGTTAGGCCGATGCACTTCCTGAAGGAGAATGGACAACATATCTGATGATTCTGAAGAACAGCCCATCTTGGAGACATTTCAAGTTGTCATCTTTCATTGACAAATTAGAAGGTCATGAAATGGAGTTGATGAAGGTTGCAAAAGCTAAGAATGCTAATGTTGTTCAAGATGTCGGTGTTTATTACAAAGGAGGTGTTCAAGATACTCCAATCCAAAGTTCGAAAATTCAAACCACATTTAGTGTAAATACAAATTCTTCTCCAAATCAAAGTTCTCCATATGCTGGATATACTAGTGCTAGTTCAAGCTCGTCATTCCAAATAAGACAAGCCAAGTAAGTTCTGATTCAAATGTTTTCCAGTGCAACATAGCAGTCGATTTGAAGAAGTATTTCCTGAAAAAGTTGCCAAACAACACATAGCACTTCTTGCTACTGTTCTTGAATCATATGAAAGTCTGGTTGCTGGAAAGATCGGTAATCCGGAAATGACTGCCGAGGATTATAATCAAGTGGACGAAGAAGAGTTGGAGCTGATGGATATAAAATGGAGTCTAGCATCTATCATCAGAAGAGTTACCAAGTTTGTGGCACTCACTGGAAGGGATATTGGCAATTCAAGCAATGAGCTCGGGTTTGACAAGTCAAAAGTCATATGCTTCAGGTGTTGACAAAAGGGACACTTCCAACGTGAATGCAACGATCAAGAAGTAGGAGGAAACCAAAATCCTTTCGGCAGCAGTAACGAGTACTGCAAGAAAGTTCTTCAATATAAGCTATATCCAAAGAGAACACAAGTCGTAGTTGAAGATAAATCTGCAAAGAAAACTGAACAAGCTCTTGTTGTTACTCATGAAGAAGATGGTTTTGACTGGAACAGATACATCGAAAAGAAAACTGGTGTTGATATGATAGCAGAGTTAGTGGATGAATCTGATACATCATATATTGATGCTATTCTAGAGAATGCTAGTCTGGAAGGATATAGGCAGAGAGCTAAGGAAGAAGAGTTAGCTTACCTTGAGATGCAAAAACAAGAAACGTTGAAAGAGGCAGAAAAGGTAAAAGCTAAGGTAAGTGTTTCTGAAAAGGAAGTTGTGAAAGTTGTGGAGGTTGAAAAACCTTGCACTAAAGTGCGCAAATCCTTGTTAACCATGTCTTGATAAAGTTAAAGTCATAAGAGAATTGACTGTACACAACAAAAATTTTCGTTATGATTAAATAACCATGAAGGAAGCTTATGACAAAATATCAAGCAAATATAAAAATGCCGAAAAAGCTAATCGTGAACTCAGTGCTAATGTAAAGATGTTAAATGCTACGGTAATTGAAAAAAGAAAGCAATTAACATGTACATTAATACTATTGTCGAAACAAAGCGTGAGCTTCATGATATAAAAATAGAAACAGAAAGAGTAAGACAATTGCTGAAAAGTTACACTACAAACACTTATGTCATTGATCACATTTTACCTACGATTAAGTCGGGGGAAAAATGGTGATAAATCAAAGCGTAAAAAATACGGAAGTGTTCCTTCACCACTTCTTGCAAGTTTCTCATGCAAGAAAGATGATGAGATTGAAAAGACATTTAATCTTTTACTCTTATCAGAAATGAAAGATAAATTGCCTAAGAACATTGACGTAGACTTTACGAAATCAAATGATGACAATGAAGCAGTGATAAAAAATGTGGTTAAAAATGTGTTAGGAAATGATTCTGATGAAGGCAGCTCTGAAAACACCAAATCAAGTTCGAACAAATCGGAATCACAATCTGAAGACGACGATACATCATCTGAACATAATCTAAGTGATGATCCTAATGTTGTCATGTACAAATTAAGGAATCTGATAGATTGTAATTTGAAGATAGTTTTCCGATTCGGAACGTGAAAGAGGATCAACTTGATAAATTTTTCAAACTTGTAGAAGTTTCATCAGATGATCTTAATAAAACAAAATTTTTTTTCTCGAAACCCAAAAGGAATGCTAACAATTATCAAAAGTTTGGTGGTGATTTTCCTGAGAATAGGAGAGCAGGATTGGGTTTAGAGGAAAATGAAGATCCCGAGAAGGAACCAAAAGTCGCCATTTCATGAATACAAAGGTAAACACATGAAGTTTGTGTATGGGACGAATACGGTTTAAGAAGAAGGTATGATCGGTAAGAAATGGAATGATGAATTTAAAAAGGAGAAAGAACTTCGGGAAAAGGCTAAAACCAAGTCCACAAGTGGAGTAAAACCCACTAGTGGAAATGTTCTGATAATCGGACTTGCTTTAAATGCAATATTGTTGGTCATATTGCTCGCAAGTGTCTTAATCTAAAGCCTGTGTTTCCACGAAGAAAAACCGAATCAAAAGATGAAAAGCAAAAACAACCAGGGATTGTGAAACGTGTCACAAAATCAAATAGAAACTATGAATCTAAAGACGAAGTGAAACCTAAAACGAGTTCAAGGTTTGAAAACTCAATTTTTGAAAAAGGTGGAACTTTAAAATTTATTGAAAACAAAGATTCTAGGTTCTATATTAAGAAAGTGAGAAGCAAGCTACAATCCTGGGTTGCTAAGAAAAAACTTTCATCTTCAGAAAAATCAAAGTCTGTTGCTGACAAAACTAAAAATGTCCCAAACATATAATAACAGACAAAGAAAGAAAAGATCAAAACGTTTTCAGAATTGACATTGGACGAAATATTTGATGATGATTTTGAATATGATGATGATTCTAAAAGTGTTTATGATGCTTATCATGTCAAACCCAAAACCAAAAAGATTTGGGTTTCCTTATTCAAATAGTTGCTTTGTGTGCAGGAGTTCCAAGGATCCAATTTGTCAAAGTTAAACCTGGATAACGGAGCTTCATGTTGCTTAACTTATTCAGAAAGTCAAATTCTTAATCATTTTGAGAAAAGAAGAAATTGAAAAGGAAAAATTGTCAAAATCATATTGTGCAAATCCACACCGTTGACCGAAACACTGATTTTATAACCATTTGATTCTTTCATGTAAATGAGGATAATAGTTTATTTGTTAAACAGGTGCAGATGCAGATGTTGGGAAATGGGATTGGACGACGAGTTCTCGGGATCCACATTGGTTTGTTATCTTTTTAGAATAGTATTTCTTAAAAAAAACCTAAATTAAAAAATATGTTTTTGATTTTAGTGGGAGTAAGAAAATTTAAAGTTTAAAATACAAAAACATCGAAAACGACAAAAAGAATTTGGTTGTCAAAAAGGAAATGATAGTACATCAGTGGACTATCACAATATGCTAAAGAATTGTAAAGTTTAAAAGTGATAAACAAGTCTTACTGTGGATGTGTCGATAGGCTTTACACGTTCATAGATTGTTTTCTGAGATCTAAACTAAATTTAGCAACTGCTTAAACTTGTGGATTAACACATCTTGGATATATGGACTTAGTACTCTGAAATTTCGATTAAAGGTTGCCTGATTCTGAGATACGAGGTCTTTATAGGTGATTGATATCTGGGGTATTATATAAGTTCTTATGATTTTGCGGAAGCAATAGCCTAGAACTTCAATAATGATTTTCCTAAAAACCCCAAATTAGCATGCAAAATTTGAAAAGAATCGAAAGATCTAATCATTTGCAATGCTGAAAAGATTCCTTAATTGGAACACACCCTAAAGACAAGCCTTCATCTCTTTGTCTATACGATAGTACTAACATGAGCTCTCAAGGCCTCGCACCAAGACACATATATCAATTACGCTATATTCACCTGTAAGATGAAATCTAGGGAATCTGGATTCGGGAGTATATTTAAGAAGTGGGAACCATAGTTAAGTCAAGTTTCATAATTCTTACCTAACATATCTTGGAAAAATTGAGATACGTGATAAAGTTTAAGTGGACAAACATATCAACAATCTAAGTAAACAAGTTTAAATCTTAAAGTATATGTCTCAAACAACTGATATGATCCTTATACACGAAATTCACAAAAAATATGTCTGTAAATATGGTTGTACATAGTTTACTTTCTTTAATTGCTTTACAGATAAAAATCAAAAAGATTTTCAGTGTGTTTTAGCATAAACTTTCAAAAATCAAAAAAATTTTGTTTCTTCATTAGTTTCAATAACCAATGATGGAGAACGGTTCTTTGAAGTCTGGTAAGGTTTTATAATGGTGAAATCTTGATGACATCTGTGAAAAAACAAAAGATCAAAAGTGTTAAAAAGTTCATTAAGTTGAAAATTTAAAATTGAAGAAAAACATTACAACGATTTCAAACCAAGGTCATTAACTTGGACTTGGTAAATGCTATTGGTTAACCAAGGTCATTAACTTGGAGTTGGTCAACCAAGTGGATTTCATAATTGGAAATTTTATTAAGTAAACAAAGGCTTAAATTTTAAAAGTGTGCAAGGTCATTAATTTGAACTTGAATACCTAAAAGAGTTGAAAAGATTAAAAAGAAGATTCAAACTTTGAGATTTTATAACAGATGTTTTGAATCTGAAATGTTTATTTGAATGTCTTAGAACTTTGAAATAGAAAGTAAAGTTTTAGGGGAGCTGGATAGAACATTGTCCAAAGATTTCAGAAAGCTCAAAGCTAGGGGGAGTTTGAAGTCTAAAGATCAAAGTAAAGGGGAGTCTGAAACTAAAGATTAAAGCTAGAAGGAGCATGGAGATTAAAGTTTTATTAAGACAAAGCTCAAGAAAGAGGAAGAGGATATAAAGATCAAGAAATTAATGTTTATTCAAGAACTAAAGATCGGAAGATTCAGAAGATTTTAAAAGTCAATGACTGCAGCAACATCCAGGGGGAGTCTGTTGGTGCATATGTCTGTTGCCTACGTCATTATGTATCGAGTCTGAGTGAATAGGGCTTAATCTGTTAGAAACAAGGCATATTTATGTGTGATGTAGGCCAAGTTCGCTCGAGAATGTTTGTGTGAAGTCAGTTCGCGACTTGACTATGTCAAGTTCGGGCGAACTTCAATCCTCTCCAGCGAACTTGGAGTAGTATAAATAGGTGCCTTGGTTATTTCATTTGTAACATGGAGAGATTTTGGCATGAGACGGCATAGCTCTGTCGGATCCGGTTCTCGAATGTATTGAACTTTAGATCAATGAAAACAACATTTAAATGAGTAATTCTTGTTATTTGGTTAACTTGTCATTAGTTTCCCCCTAATCGGACGATAGATAAAAAATTTAGGTTCCCGTGCTAATCGTGGACGTTCATACAACTGTTCTATTAATTGAAAAATATGAATTGATTGTTGGTATGGTTATGTAATCACTTTTATGAAGGAATTCTTGTACCATTTACATTGTGCTAAGATAATTGCTATTGATGTTGGTTTATGTTAGGGTTTGTTCTTTAATATTGAATCTAAATTGGGTATAATTGTTAACTGATCTCGTGAAGGCTTATTAACATATTCCATCAAGAATTGAAGATTAATCATCAAACATGAGTAGGTAATCTCTCCAAGATCATCCCCGGGTGTAGGTGTTTGTAAGTTCTAGGGTTCCTTATTAAACATTAGGTTAAAATTGTGTTGACTGTTCTTTTGATTGAAAAACATGAATTGATTGTTGGTATGGTTATGCAATCACTTTTGTGAAGGAATTGTTGCACCATTTACATTGTGCTAAGATAATTGCTATTAATGTTGGATTATGTTAGGGTTTGTTCTTTATTATTGAATCTAAATTGTGTATAATTGTTAACTGATCTCGTGAAGGCTTTTCTTGCGCCATTTACATTTCGTGTCGATTATTGACACTCTTAATTAAAGAATTGTTTGCAAAACCCCAAAATATCTTTAGAATCGGTTGAATGTTTGAACCTTATTTGTGAATTGATTCTAGTTACTTGAAAATTACCAAAACCCGGGTGTGATTCGTTTTCTAAATATCGTTTACAAATTGTAGACCGTATAATCCCTTAGCAAAGATGCCTAAGATGTATCTAATCCATGTATGCAAAAATTACGTGTATTAGTGACAATATACACACGATATTCAGTTTAAAAGTCAGTTTATTAATGTTCAAAGTTGTACATCGAGAATCAAAACTGACAGAGCTCTGCCGTCTCTAATGCAAAAGTTAACAAATGAAGAAACCTAGACAACTATTTATAGATGAGCTAGTTTCGCACGAAAACACAACGTACCTAGTTCGTACGAAGTACTACTTCGTGCGAACTAGTACATTACACATCCACTTCGTGCGAACTAGTCTCATCTTATACAATTTTAACTTTAAACTTTAACATTACATACTCAAAACACTTTAGACTAGATCCAAGACAAAGAAAATATACATCGTGCACTAACAAACTCCCCTTGAATGTTGTCGTCGTCTTGATCAGTCTTCAAATCTTCATCCATGACCAAAGAACTTCTTGTAAGGCTTCCCTCGTCTCTCTTGTGATGGAATGGGCGTTTGATCCGTCGGAGGTGCTCATTTCATGAATTGGAATATTCTAAGGCGAGCCTCTCTTCCTTTCTTGTGTATCTCTTCTAGATGCCTTTCTTCTTTCAGAAATTCTTCACGTTCAAGCTCACGCCATTTCGACTCCCACATATGATCTGAATTAATACCATGTACGTAGAAAACATTGATCACACCTTGGTATTGCTTCGCTTGAGTCTCTTCATGTTTGTCATAACATATCTTGTTAAAGAATAAACATTTAACATCTTCTTTCGAACAATTCACTAGCCACATCAGGTCTAATATCCTTATCGTCCTTCATAAACCCCAAATCCTTCATCGTTCAATCAATTATGGAGTTTCTTTTTTAGTGACATCCCAATTACCATCAGCTTTAAGCACAATCACCGCTTCACACGTTTCAGGATCTGTCTGCCACCACATGAAGTAAGAATGAATCTGTTCGATGGTTTAAGAAGCATATTCTTCATAACTTTAGGCCTCTTCATGACCAATGTAACATCTTTTACTTTCATCACTTTGTTGATCTTCACTCTGCGTTTAGGAATATATGGTTTCTGGTGATTGAAACCATGCATTGCTTCAAACTTAATAACTTTCCACAGACGTTGATTGTTAAACTTCATCTGATAGCTAATATTCTTTGTCTACACCAATTCTTCAACATCCCAGAATGGTAGACTTTTCAAATAATTCAAATATCGAAAGTATTGAACACCGAACACTCTTTTGATTGCATATATGTTCAGCTCTCTTATCCAACCCTAGCTTAGAATATCTCCAAGTGATTTGTCTTTGTCTCGAGTAAAGAATGTCCATGGACGTTTAAACTTTCATTCTTTTGGCATCTCTTTAAACTAAGACTTCTTCGCTTCAGCTATCTCATCTTTAACAACTTCATCAATTTTTCTCTTTAGTAACTCTAGATTCTTTCATGATTTCTTCAAAAGTTGGAAAGCTATAGGTATCAGCTCCAGAGTATTTTTCAACCTCGTCATCTGAAGCCTCTTCAATAATAACACGATCATAATCATCCGCTTCTGGCACTTTCTTGTAAATATAACTATTCGACTCAAATGTGCTAATATTCACTAACTCTTCTTCAAAGTCGAAATCAAATGAGTCAACATCAACCTCTAAAATATTAGCCAATTCTTCCTTTGTATAGTTATGCACATATTCACCTTCCTCAACGTTGTGTTCCAACGTTAACATCATAGGTTTGTAGCTATCAGCAAAAGTTGTAACGGGATTAGCTGTGAAGATTCCTGATGATTCAGTTGTCGTTGGCCCTGACTTCTCCCCCTGAGTTTGAACATCCTCAGCATTTACTTCATCGTTTAACACATAATCGTAATCAAACTCATCATGTAACTTCGCAGTTTCAACAGTAAGACCAACCCCTCCCTGACCATCATCATCGTTACCATGATCAGAATCATCTTTATCCTCGTTAGTTGGATCATCATCAAGATTTTCATTTTCTTCATTTTTATCTTCTTCGTTTTCTACCTCTTATTCAATAGCAGTAGCTTTAACAGTTTCCTCAACTCTTTCTATCTCTTGCTCGACAACAGGGGTTTCTTCAATAACAGGCTCCTCAGTAGACTTTGAACCCTCAAAAAAATTGGTTCAGAAGTACCTTCAATAACACCTTTACCCTTTCCTGTGTAGCCAATTCTTTCTCAACTCGTTCTTTTTCATCTTGCACTTCAATACGATTGTGTTCAGCAATGAAATCTATGCCCAAGCTGTTAGTTAATACATGTTGTAGCATGTTGAATCTTTGCTATTCTGAATCTTCTCTGCTTCAAGTTCAGCAATCAGCTTGCGCAATCTATCATTGTCAAATCCAAGACTTTTAACAACTGCTTTCATGTAATCACGATCATTTTCTAAAAACTTAACTCTGTTTTCCATGATCTCCTTTCTAGCTTCATTCTGTTTGATTTTATCCTCAAGAACTTTGATTCTCTTCTCTAACTCTTCAGTTTTTTATTCCTTAAACATGTCTGCCAAACAATCAGTAGTAACTCCTTGATCAAAATCCCGTGGCGGAAGAGGAATATCTCCAAAAGCATCATGAAATTCACGTCGTTCACGATCAGAAGTTTGACTTTGAGGTGTTCTCTGTTTCGGAGCTATCTTTGGTGTTGTTTGCTTCGAGTTGATTGTGGTTGTGGAGTAATCGGTTGTGTAGAAGCTGTTGATGTTTGAACATAAATGGATGATGTTGGTTGCTCTCGCACAGGAGTTGCTTGTGGTGGAGTTGCTTGTCGTGTTGTATCATTCTTCTCTTTCTGGCTAATATATCTCCTTTTCGACAGTTTTCTCCCTTTTGTTGCTGGAGAACCTGTAGCCTTCTTGCCTTCACTATCTTTTGACTTTACACGTTTACATTTTTTCTTCGCCCTATCATCTTTTGATTCTTCATTAGATGGTATGTACAATCCTTCACCCTTTTTCTTCAATCTTTCTTCCTCCACCTCTTTCTCAAATTGTTTTTGACGTTCCCCCAAAGAATCAATCGAATCTTCTTTATCAGATGTAGCAGAAATCACATCATCATGATCACCTTCAGCTGTCTCTGTCACAACATTTTGTTCTTCAACATTAACTGCAGTACTTTAACCAGCAATATTTTCAACATTCTCAGGTTCACTATCTGGTTCATCTCTTAACATTGTTTCAACTTTCTTTGATGCTCTTTTCCGTTTCTTCTTTTCTGGTTCAGATTTGATATACCAGTAGCTTCTTTTTTCTTTGTACCATTCCAAACATTTAATCTCATCACTTTCGTCACCACTACCTTTTTTCTCCACTTACCATCAGGTGGTGCAACATAATCACTTTTAACAATAGCTCCAAACATAGGCTTTGGAGTTGGTGCACTCTCTTGTCTAAGATAAAGATACAGCTTCTTCAGAGTTTCGTCATCCATATGATGTAAATATAATACATCGCTATCTTTCTTTTCAAGATTATCAAACTTATCGTCAATCAACATTTGAACAAATCTTGGATATAGTAGAAACTTTTCATCTCCAGTATTCTTTTGCCATGTAAGAAAATATGACGTGTGAGTAATTAAATGGCTTGTTCAAGATCAATGCTGTAGCCATGCACATCATGTAATCTTGCATATCATCAAATCCTCCTTTGCGATGGCTCATTGCATGTATCAGTGAACGTAAGAAAAACTTGTAAGGACGACCAAGACCACCTTTCTTGAATGTTGTAGCGTTAACGTATCCACGATATTCCATCCTGTAAAAACATCCTTTAACCATACGTTTCGAAAATCCAATAGGATCTGAAGCTTTGTCGTTGAATTCCAAAACTCTACGAACATCTTCCTTAGTAATTTTGATCTCATGATCCTCATTATTAATTCTGAAGTAGAAGTAATTGTCTTGTCAGCTTCATCGTAAGATGCTGACTTCCAAAAGAAAGTAACGTGTGAACGATATGCCGTATGATGTTGCGTTAAAGCTTTCGTTATGGTAGACATCGCATAAACTTTAGCATTTCTTGAAATGGTGCCAATCCTGGAAATCTTTCTTTGTCTAACATACAACATGTGTTATGAAACTTCGAATATCCCAACTGCATCAAACGTCAAAATACAAACACTTAGAAAATTTTACCAAATTTAACATTTTTAAGGTAATTCGTATGAATTATGCCTTAACATTCTCAAACAAACAAACAGTCTACTAATTCGCACGAACTGACCATTTACAAAACATTTTTTCATTTTAACTGTACTTCGTACGAATCAAGACAATATAACATTTTAATCTTCTTTTCTACTAGTTTTTACAAACTAGTCTTAAAACCATTTTGAAACTTTGACTACCTAGTTCGTACGAGCTAGGTCATCGTCCCCAAAATCTTTGCAACATCAAACATGTTCAAATCTTGAAATTGATAGTTCCCTCATGTGTTATTTAGGCCTTTTAATAGTTTGAGATGTTTAATTTTGATTTTCAACCATTAAAACCTAATAGATCTTTTTTTTTAAGTTCACCATGTCCGAATCATTCAAAATCAACGATTTAATCAAGGATTATTACCTGTGCCATTGATCTAAGTGTGCAAATTAATTAAATCAATTGAAATTTGGGTAGTATAACGGCTAGTTTTTGACAAAAACACTAATTCGCACTCAGTAGCTTAGAGAAAAACACACAGAAAACTATGATCGTTTTGTCATAAGTAGGATATATATGCTCTCTAATATGCACTTCGCACGAAGCAGTTCATCTGGACTCTTTCTTAATTCATACGAATTAGGATAAAGTATTTCAATATTTTTCAAAATTTTACATTTTAAACCCTCTTGTTTTATAGATTGTAAGTTTTAGAAATCCACTTAGTTGACAAAGTTCAAGTGAATGACCCTGGTTAACCAATTTGTCTGCCAAGTCCAACTTCATGACGTTGGTTTGATGCTGTATGAACAAACTGAAGTTTTCGGCAGTTTTTTTTTAAAGTTTCAAACTAATGAACATTTAAATCATTCAAAGCTTTCATCATTTTTTCATTAGCTCCCAGCCCTTTGTGTCAAGATTTTCATCAGCCCACTCCTTTTTGGACTTTGAAGATCCGCTTTCCATCATTGGTAGTCGAAACTAAGATAGAAGCGAAATCTTTTTGAATTTTTCAAAGTTTTTGCTAAAACACACCGAAAATCTCTTTGGGATCTTATGAAAATGAAATGTAAAGCACTACGTACAAACATATTTACAGATATTTTTGTGAGTTCGTGTTTGAGATCATATCAGTTTTTGAGACAAATCACTAGTACCGTTGACCTTTTTAAGACTTTAAGTTTCAAAAACTAATTTCACTTAGATTGTTAGTATGTTTTTCCTTTTAAACTTCAACACATTTCTCAATTTTTGAGATATGTTAGGTAGAATTAAGAACTTGACTTAACTGTGTTTCCCGTCTCAGAATATACTCCCGTATTTAGATTCCCTAGATTTTAATCTTACAGGTGAGTATAGATTAACTGATATCTGTATCTGGGTTGTGCGAGACCTTGAGAGCTCAGGTTAGTAACACCATACCGACAAAGAGATAAAGGCTCGAATTTAAGGTATTGTTCCAATATGGAATCTTTTGACTGCAATTGATTGAATCTTTCGATACTTACAATTCGCTGCCGTTTAGGGTTTTAAGCAAAAGTATTATAGAAGTTCATGGCCATTGCTTACGCAAAATCAAAAGAACTTGTATTATACCCCAGATATCAATTATCTATAAAGACCTAATATCTCAGAATCAGGCAATCTCTCAAACGAAATTTCGGAGTACCAAGTCCATATATCCGAGAAATGTTGACCCACAAGTCAAGAAGTTGTAAATTTAAGTTTATATCCAAGAAACAACCTACTGAATGTGCAAAGCCTACTGGCACATCCATAGTGAAATTTGTTTTCTCAACTTTTTAAACACTACAATTCTTTAGCATACTGTGATAGTCCACTGATGTACTATCATTTCCTCGTTTTTCACAAAACTCTTTTTGTCTATTTTTCATGTTTTTGTACTTTTTGAATTTTATATGTTTTTGTATTTTCTCCAAATTTCTCCCCCTAAAATCAAAAACATATTTTCGGATTTTTGATTTTTAAGACAAAAACTAAAATCTAACTAAAAATTAGGTGACCGATCAATGAGGATTACGAGAACTCATCGTCAGACCAGTATTCAACATTATCCCCATCTGACAAAAGGTTTTTCATACCGTTTAATCTCATAAGATATTTAAATCTTGTTCGTGTAAAAGCTTTGGTATAAAAATCAGCCTTCTGTTCATCAATGTGGATTTTTTCAATTCGAATCAACTTTTTCTCGTGACAATCACGGATAAAGTGATATCGAATTTCAATATGTTTCATTTTAGCATGTTGAACAAGATTTTTTGTAATGTCGATTGCTGCCTTGTTATCTATATACAATTGTGTGTGAAGAAATTGCAAACCAAAGTCTCTCATCTGTTGTTGTATCCACAAGAGTTGGGAACAACAACTGGAAGCTGAAATGTACTCAGCCTCACATGTCGAGAGAGCGACTTTGGTCTGTTTCTTGCACTGCCAATTAATGATACGAGTTCCAAAGAACTGGAAACCAGTTGTAGTAGATTTAGCGTTAAGTCTATCACATCCGAAATCAGAATCTGCGTATCCAGCAAGATCAAAACCATTGTTTTTAGGATACCACAAGCCGGTGCTTGGGTAACCCTTCAGGTATCGGAAAATTCTCTTTACAACCATCAAGTGTGATACTCTTGGGCAGGACTGATAGCGGGCGCATAGGCAGGTAGGATACATAATGTCTGGCCTCGAAGCTGTCAGATACATTAGTGACCCTATCATCAATCGATACAACGTTTCATCCACTTTAGTTCCATGTTCATCAGGGCAGAGACCATGATTAATCGCCAATGGTGTAGATATCGTTTAGAACTCGTCATTTCAAACTTCTGCAAAATATCATGCACGTATTTAGTTTGATGAATGAATATACCATCGGGTAATTGATCAACCTGTAATCCTAGAAAGAATTTCATCTCTCCCATCGAACTCATCTCGTACTTTTTCTTCATGATATCTTCGAACTCTTTGCACAAATCGTCATTTGTAGAACCAAAGATTATGTTGTTCACATAAATCTGTACAATCAGTAAATGTCCACCAACTTCTCTGATGAAGAGTGTGCTATCTACAGTGCCTCTTATAAAGCCGTTGCTCAACAGGTGCTGAAACAAAGTCTCGTACTAGGCTCTCGGGGCCTGATGCAACCCATAAAGTGCTTTATCCAGCAGGTATTCCTTGTCTTTGTTTTGCGGATCGAAAAACCTTAGTTGTTGTCCGACAAACACACGTTCCTTCACTTTTCCGTAGTGAAAAGCTGATTTGACATCTAGCTGATATACCTTGAAGCCCTTCCACAACGCAAATGCTAAGAAAAATCGGATTGCTTCTAGTCTTGCAACCGGAGCATACACTTCTGTGTAATCAATTCCTTCTTGTTGATGAAAACCTTTGATAACGAGCCGAGCTTTGTTGCGCACAATTACTCCTCAATCATCACGCTTGCACTTAAAGACCCATTTAGTATCAACTGCTGTAGGTCTGTTGTATGGATCGTTCGGGCACTAATCTGACAAACCTAAGTTAAACATGCGAAATCCGTTTACTTAGACGACATTGGATACACTCATTTGGTTCTATTTAATCATCGTTTCATTAATATTCAACGTTACAGATCCTAGAAACACTTGGACAGAGCTTCGCCTCTGTCGTGACAAAATCTCTGAAGTTACAAATGAAATGTCAAGACTCCTATTTATAGGAGTGCAAGTTCACTGGAGGGAATGCAAGTTCGGGCGAACTTGCTTAGTCAAGTTCGGCCGAACTTGACTACAAAACACCATTTTCGAGCGAACTTGACCCTAAATATACATAAACTTCGACATTTCGCTCCTAAATATTGACTCGATATTATATGATGACGTATGCAATAGACATATGCATCAACAGACTCCCCATTGGATGTTGCCGTAGTCATCATTCTTCAACTAAGTTCCTGAGTCTTTAATGTTCTCTTGATCTTTATATCTTGAATAACTTTAACATCCATGCTTCCCCTTGCTTTGAGCTTTCTGGAATCTTTAATCAACGTGTTTATCTAGCTCCCCTTCAAATGATACTTCGAATCTCTAAGATTTGACGATTAAGAACAATCACACACAAACGGTTTCTTAACAGTCTCGTTGGTCTGGCTCACATTCAACATTATTAGGTTTTCATGGAAGATATGAGAAAAAAAATCTTTTTGGATTTTTAATATTGAATGAAGAAATGTTAACATACTAAAATGTAATATTTACAGTTTGTATTTTTGTGAGAAAACGTGCTAGAAGATCATATCAGTTTTTGAGACATATCACTACTACTATTGACCTTTTAATGACTTTAAGTTTTAAACTTGTTTACCTAGATTGTCGATGTTTATCCACCAAAACTTTAACATATTTCTCAATTGTTCCAAGATATGTTAGTTAGAAGTATGAAACTTGACTTAACTGCGTGTCACACCCTCAATTTCCACTTGCGGAGTTTTACCGCGAGCGTGTGAACAAACCAGAATCCGAGACACTAGTAACATCGAACGACTCTATATGATTAGTTTATACGTTTTCCAAAATCATTTGTTTAACCATTCATAGTTAATTTTAAGTTGTCTTAGTTTGGTTTCAATGTTTAGCGGAAGCATTAGTTTTAAAGTTGAGCGGAAGCATTAAAATAAAGTAAAGGAACGGGCGCCAACACAAACGCCAAAACTAAAGAAAAACCCAAACAATATTCGTAAATGAGACTCGATAAAAAGATGTCTTGATCAATGCAAGTGAGTGCACCTAGAGCTCCTAGCGTCCTGAGAAACATGTAAAGAAACAAGTGTCAACATTAAAGAAGAGTGAGTTCACAGGTTTTCATAAGTTCATTTGTTCAGTTATAAGTTTGTTTCCCCCGTTATCCCTAACCCGGAATAACGTTATAGTTCCATTATTCCAAACCCGGAATAACAATGATGTTGATTTCATTATTCCTAACCCGGAATAATATTGTTGTTTCGTAATTAAGTTCAATGTTAACATGTAGGTAGCTAGCCTAAAGTTATGTCACATAAGTGTTCGCGATCGAAGCTGACTGTTGTGCCTCCGTGTTGCCAGGCCTATCACTGACCATGGCGAAAGTTAGGCTAAATTATTCACCCGTTGACCATACCCGGTCGGCTAGCGCGACTAGCTCGGGTGGGGCTTGTCGGCCCAGTAGTACTACTTATAATCTCCCCGCTATCTAACCCAATACTAACGATCCGAGAGTTTGTCGAGGACTTGTGTGATATAGCTGCTTAGTGACAATAACGTACATTAACATTAACTTAGTTACCGAATAGTTTAATGACGTTAATTTCGTATAACGTAAAGAGATAGAGTTGTAGAGTGTATACATGTTTCTCCCCCTGTTGTTTAAAACCGGATAAAATAGGGGCCGTGAACTCACCTTTAATTGCTCGGTTAGTGTAACACAGAAGTAGGAAATGATGGGACCGCTAATTGCGTCCTAACAAGTCAATTGATTTAAAGTTAGTGTGTGAACACACCGATACAAACCCTACACATAACTAACACACAATGCGGCACACACAATAACAAATTCTAAAACACAATCATGCATGCAAAGTATTATCATACCAAAATAGTGATCAAACCAACCTATCATGAACACAAATCAACTCATACAACACTTTGGACCCACATTCGCAAGTTATCAAGTTTCAGCTTGTATACTCATAATTAGGCTGTTTTCAAGGATTTTTATAAAATAGTTCCAACGTTCCAAAAATTCCAATTTTTTTACAAAAGGTGTCAACTAAACTGTAGAATTTTATGTAAATTTTTCAAGTCCTAAAACTTTACTAATTATTCATAAATATTTATATACTAGGCTGCAGTCAGATTCGTTGCTTTCTGACTGCAGTCCACGGGAGAATTTATTTTAAAATCATCGTTCATCCAATTAACAAAATTCCAGTGGGAGTTTCCCGGAAATTTCCATCTCCAGTTGCTGTACAAATTTCGTGATTCAACTCTCTACAGATTATGAGATCCGACTCGATAAACAACTAACAATTTTTCAGAATTTACACAGCTTCAGTTACTGCACTTAATTGACCACTTAAAAATATCAAACGACCTCAGAAAAATATGAATCTAGCGCCATTAGAAGCGGTTTTTCAAAAATATACGTTTTAGGCTTCAGAAAATCCGTTTTTTCGATAAATAATAACCAAGTTACAGCCAATTGAAGTTGGCTGTAAACACCATTCAGCATCATGTTTTCAACCCTTATCGCAATAGAACTTGCTTAAACAATCGAGACGTTAAATATAATTGATCAAGGACAGAATTATTAGTCACATATCATTATGTACATCATACTCATGCAAACCCTAATCATACAATATGATTTTTATCACAAAACGCAGCCTATGATTCTTGATTCCAACTAATCATCATAATCGCCAAACTTGCACAACCAATCGAACTAACATCATAACACTTTCATAAACCAGATTCTACCATTACATACAAGCATGATCAATAGTTCATAAACCCTAATGTGATTTGCAAAACAAAAGAAAACCCTAACCTTTAACAATGGAGATTAACGAACCGGGAACGAGATGGTAGTTGATTCGGGTTTGAAGGGGATCGCGACCGGGAGAAAGAGTGGGGAGAAGGCTGCCGTCGGCTGGTCTTAGAACTAGGGTTCCTCTTCTTTTTTTTTTTGTTAACAATTCTCATGCATGCTTATCTATATATAGTGTGGGGAAGGAAAGAAAAGGAGAAGGGTTTGGGGCGATTTGAGCTTGCGGCCGCAAAGGGTTTGGGTGGGGCGGTTTGGGTCTTTAACTTGAGCCTCAAGTTTTGCTTAACTCCTTGAGTCGCAAGGAAGTGAGGTCAACCCGTTTCGCAACCCGGTTCGGTTTGTTTATCTATTTACTATATATTTTTATAACTAATCACCATGAAATCAAAACATAACATAATCACTCACCAAGCTTATAAACGTCTAATACATATAGCACGTAATTCACTTGATAAGTTCACAAGGTTAGCGTAGTTATTTCGAGCGTGTAAAATAAATCTCCGAATCAATTTAGCGCTGGAACGAATAACCGTGAAGTAGTGCGTTTAAGATACCTGAAAAAACCCGGATGTCACACTGCGGTTCCCACTTCTTGAATATACTCCCGTATCAAGATTCCCTAATTTCATCTTACAGGTGAATATAGCGTAATTGATATCTGTATCTGGGTTTTGCGAGACCTTGAGAGCTCAGGTTAGTACTACCGTACAGACAAAGAGATGAAGGCTTGACTTTAAGATGTGTTCCACTTATGGAATCTTTTCAGCACTGCAAATGATTAGATCTTATGATACTTTTCAATATGCATGTAGTTTTTGGGTTTATAGAGAAAGTATTATAGAAGTTCTAGGCTATTGCTTCCGCAAAATCAGAAGAACTTGTATAATACCCCAAATATCAATTACCTATAAAGCCCTCGTATCTCAGAATCAGGCAATCTCTCAAACGAAATTTCGGAGTACTAAGTCCATATATCCAAGATGCGTTAATCCACAAGATTAAGCAGTTGAAAATTTTAGTTTATATCCCGGAAACAATTTACTAAACGTATAAAGTCTATCGACACATCCACAGTAATACTCGTTTATCACTTTTAAAC
Organism: Scalesia atractyloides; assembly: GCA_947069175.1. NCBI lineage: Eukaryota > Viridiplantae > Streptophyta > Magnoliopsida > Asterales > Asteraceae > Scalesia > Scalesia atractyloides. Next base: position 71,966,271 of record CAMTDV010000014.1, read on the forward strand.
TTTACAAATCCTTAGCATACTGTGAATGTCCACTGATGTACTATCATTTCCTTTATTCGTACAAGTAATCTCATTTTTCATTTTTCAATGTTTTTGATATTTTAAGATTTTCTATTGTTTTTGGATTTTTCAATCATTTTATCTATCTAAAATGATTTCGAAACAATGTTTTTCAATTTTACAATTTTTAAAATTTTTTCTCCCCTAAAATGGAAAACATCTTATTATAATCGAAAACAAGAATCTTCCATTTTAACCATTTAACGACATTTTACGAATGTGAATGCAAGACTACCATTTTGTTTGTGTGGAATATCATTCCTGTCGTCTCTCTGTATGAACAACCACTGCTTCTAAGATGACCTTTGGCTTGAAGCTTGGTTATCCTGCACATTCAAACAAACTTTAATTAGTTTGAATTGGAACCCAATCCATTCTGGATTTAGGTTTACCAAAATCATTAACATCTGAAGTAAACAAACATTCACACTCTTTTTGATATTCAAACAGTTCGATAGAAACTTTATTTGAAAATTTTACTTTCTTTGATTTTTTAACTGTTTGAATTATCAAATTTTTCTCCGCTGCTCTCTCTTTTGTCCTCAGATTTGTATCTGATGAATTGTTACTTGACTAAGAGTAAAATGATTCATTAGAACTTTTATCTGATTTTTTAGACGTATCCGAGGACAAAATCTTTTCCAAATGCTCTCTAACATTTTTCATCTTTTTTATCAATCTTTCTTTTTGCCCTTGTGATAACTTGACCTTTTGTTCTTTGAGCTTCTTTACATTTTTCTCATTTTTCTTCTCTGTTTTCTTCTCCTCTAGTCTTTTCTCCCCCTGAGATTTAACCGATCTTCTTTTCAGATTAGTTGGATAATCCCTAGAAATATGACCTTTGATTTGACATTTATAGCATCTTCTCCTATCAAATCTCTTTTTCAGGCAGTTAACAGCAATGTGTCCACTAAATCCACAGTTGTAACACACTCTGTTATCGTACCAATCTCTCCATTCAGACCAAACTCCCAAATCAGCACATTGATTTGATGTGTAGTATTCAACTTTCCTGCTTCTTCTGTAAAATTGATTTGACTTTGAAGCACTGGGGTCCAATCTGCACCACTTATTCTCACATTTTTATGAGTTTTTATAATGACTGGATGACCGTACCGATGAGTTTTTATTTTTGTTTTGAAAATTTATAAAATTTTGTTTTTCATGTTGTTTTTGTTCTCCATTCTGCTTAGAAGATTTTTGCGTTGAGCATTCACCTTTTTCAGTAGATTGTAGAACAGTTTCTTGAAAATTTTCTTTTAGTTTTAAAAATATTTCATGTTTATCATTTTTAGCTCTTTCATTATCAGTATCATCACAATCTTCAATTATGAAATCGTCATAATTTGTAACAATGTTGCTTATTGGGTTTTCCTTTCTATTCACATTGATATGTTTTGGACATATATAATCTAACTTTAATGAGGAGGTCACAAAACCTTTCAATAACTTTTCCGAATTAACAACTTTATTTTTAACAGTCTCAACTTCTTTTCAAGTTGATCAATTTTCTCAATATGAGAATTTATTGCTTTTTGATTTTCTATATTTAATTTTTCAAATTTGTTTTTTCATTTTTAAATATCTTTATTTCATTTTGAAAATCTACTAACATTTGTAATTTTTCATTTTCTAAAATTTTTATTTTGTTTTCAAAATTCTTTTCATTTTCTTTTAACGTTTTATTTCTAATGTCAAACTCTTCAAATCATTCAAGAGTTCGGCATTATCTGCCAGATAATCGTCTACATTATAGACTTGGCAGACTTGTTTAGAACTTGAAGATCCATTTGTAAATGTACTTGAAAGTTGAGCTTCACAGTTCTTAACCACTACATTCTCTTCTCTCTTCACCTGATATTTATTTTTCAGAGATATCCAGCGTTTTTTTGTACTCTTGTACTCAGGCAGTAGTATCAAGATATGTTCGTTAACAGATTGTGGAATCGGATTAATCATTTTCTTATCAGCAAAATATACCTCTTTCTGTTGCGTAGAATACTCGCACTTCTCTAGAATATTTTGATTCTCATCTCTTGGAACTACATATCCTGTTTCGATCGCCACCCAACTGCTAAAATGCGTAGCTTGGACCCAGCTCTCAAATTTTCCTTTCCAAACTTCATACTCGTCCATACTCATCAACTTTGGCGGCTTCTCGGACCCGATTTCATTTTCCAAATTTATCTGTCGTTCAAAACACTTGAAAAATTATTAGCAAACAGACAATTTTAGTAAAAATTTGACTTTTTAACTACCAATATCAACGTATCGGTTTGCTAAAAACGTTTAAAATTTTTCGGTAATTTTTTTACCAGATTAGAGCTTTAACCTCGTCTCGTCAATACGAATCTAACGATATATATTGTCCGAGACGTTTTTCGGGATTTTCATGCCTTGACTAAAATTTTTTATCAAGTTCAGGCAAACTTGACTAAAAATGATGAAAAAACAGTCCAGTTCGAGCGAACTTGATTAAAAACCTTGAAAACTCAGTCAAGTTCGGGCGAACTTGATGAAATATTTGAGTTTTTCAGTCAAGTTCGAGCGAACTTGATGTTAAGTTCGAGCGAAGTTGTGATTTCAAACATCGTTTTTTCAGTTTTTCGGCATGAATTCGTTTGTTTTAAGCTCTGATCTTTTCAAAGGTTTATCTATTATGGATTTTACGTATTATACTTGAAAATCAGTCCATATTGTCCGTGAATTGTCCAAGAAAAGTTAAAAATAGAAGAAATGAGTAGAAGATGAGATGATTTCAGTCCAATGTCTTCAAATTAGGCCAATCCTGCTCTGATACCACTTGTAGGTCTGTTGTTCGGATCGTTCGGGCACTAATCTGACAAACCTAAGTTAAACGTGCGGAATCCATTTGCTTAGGCGACATTGGATACATTCATTTGTTTCTATCTAATCACCGTTTCATTAGTATTCAACGTTACAGATCCTGGAAACACTTGGACAGAGCTTCGCCTCTGTCGTGACAAAATCTCTGAAGTTACAAATGAAATGTCAAGACTCCTATTTATAGGAGTGCAAGTTCGCTGGAGGGAATGCAAGTTCGGGCGAACTTGCTTAGTCAAGTTCGGCCGAACTTGACTACAAAACTCCCTTTTCGAGCGAACTTAACCCTAAATATACATAAACTTTGACATTTCGCTCCTAAATACTGACTCGATATTATACGATGACGTAGGCAACAGACATATGCATCAACAATTGCCTTTTGATTTGCTGGAGTATCCACAAGCTTCCAGACGCCTAATTTCTTGAATTGTAGTAGTTCCTCCTGCATAGCATTGACCCAGCTTTCATCAGCAACTACTACCTTCCAATGCTTTGGTTCAACCTGCGAAATAAAACAGCGAAAATAACAATATTCTTGAACAGGAGCTACTTTAGTATAGAAACAACTAAGTGCTTTGTAAATTTGATTTTGCATTTTTACTCCTGCGAAATAAAACAGCGAAAATAACAATATTCTTGAACTGGAGCTACTTTAGTATAGAAACAACTAAGTGCTTTGTAAATTTGATTTCGCGTTTTTACTCCCGCACTCAGTTAACCAATTATGTTGTCTGAAGGATGATACGATAGATTTCGAGGAACCACCTCATCAGAAATAGCTACTTCGTTCTCCAGATTAGTAATATTCTGTTCAGCCACAGAATCAACAACAATACCACTCGTAGAAGCTTCATTTCTTGAACTAGGTCCAGCAGATTGATTTAATAAACTTGTGATCTTCTCAGATTCCTCATCTAGAACTTGAATCACCATTTTGATCATACGTTGGTGCAGAATCAGAATCAAACTCATTTGTTGGAGAAAGAATAGGATCAGATGAATTTGTATCTGTTGCAGCAACTGGTTAAACTGTAGCATTTGTTTGAACATTTTCAGCACTTGAAGTACCAACAGGTGGTTGTGTTACCACTATCGGACTTGAGACATGTTCTTGATTTGTTGCTTGTTGCATTTGATATAACATTGCAAGTTCTTCTTCATTTGGTTATACGGCCAATTCAAAAGAATCCAACAAATTGTCGCAGTTAAACACCAAGAATCTCCAGGTTTCTGTGTTGGCAACGTATATCTTCCTCAATCAACATGCTGCGCAAGAACCACTTGATTCATACTTGGAAAATATACCTTCCGTAGTGGACTTTCATAACCAACAAAGAAACCTTCAAGCGACTTTGCTCCAAATTTGCCATCAGGATCAATTACCGTACAAGGAGATCCGAAAGGTTCAAGAAACTCCAACTTAGGTTTTCTTTGATTGAGAAGTTCGAAGCATGTCATCTTAAATAGTTTAACAGTAAGAACCCGATTCATAGTATAACATGCCGAAGCAACAACCTCACTCCAGAAACTCACAGGCAATTTAGAATCAGCCAACATCGTTGTTGCTGTTTCAATAAGTGTGCGATTCTTACGTTCAGGTACTCTATTTTGTTGAGAGTATAGGGGGCGCTGAATTCGTGAAGAATGCCTTTATCGTTGCAAAATTCGAGCATACGGTTATTCTTGAATTTCGTTCCATTATCGCTTCTGATTCTTCGAATGGGTAAATGATATAAATTATCAAGCTTTCGAAGAGAATCATCAGATTTTGAAATGTTTCATCCTTGCTTTCTTGAAAGAATACCCCACGAAAACCTTGAATAATCATCCGTAACCACCAAGCAGTAACGATCTGGAAATACTTTTCACATTAACTGGTCCGAAGAGATCCATGTGTAGATGCTCTAAAGGTAGTTTGATTGAATTCAACAGCTTTTTCGGATGATATTTCTTGTGCTGCTTCCCTTTCTTGCAACTGACACAATCATCATTCAGATAAAAACTTTTCAGATTTACCCTATCAACTAAGTTGTTGTGAACCAGAAAATTCATCTTTCTCAAATGTATGTGACCCGTCTTTCTGTGCCATAATACTGATTCCTTTTCTGTAGCTTTGGTGACAAAACATTGTGAAGACTTTGATGTTGTTGTGGCAACTCCCATGTCAAGCACGTATAAATCGTTTTCTCTTGGAGCGCTCATCAAAATCCACTCTTCTGGAATCTTAAATCCCGGTTTCAAGATCATGCATTCTTTGTCATTGAAATTGTGGTGAACTTCTTATCGCATATCTGGGAGATACTCAGCAAGTTGTTTTCTAACTCTGCAATATAGTTCACTCAATCAAAAGATACTACACCATTCGACAACTTTCCTTCATGGATTATCCGACCGCCTTGATTTCCCGCAAAGCCCACATATCCACCTCTGATAGATTTAACATCATAAAGCAAAGCTAGCATTCCGGTCATGTATCTGGAAGCTCCACTGTCCATGATCCATTTAGAAAGAATCGACCGTGGAAGTCCCTGCCCACATAAACAATGAATCTAGTTAAAGAGAGAAACCCAAGTATTTTTGGTCTTAGGGATTGGATAAAAATCTTCGTAATCACACTCAAATGCATATTCATTCTCATCATCAAAATACTCATCAACTTTTGCAAAATTGACTTTCTTTTTCATTTTTGTGAGTTTAGGAAAATCTTTTGCATTGTCAATTGTTACCGGTTTTTCAACTTTCTTAAATTTTACACTCTCGCTCGTACTTGTATGTTCAACCTTTTCCTGTCCTTTGGTTGAATCAGCTTGTTTGGATTTCACAGAAGATGATTTTGCCATAACAACTAATCTTTGTTGATTCAAATTTGCCTTTTTAGGATAATATGTTTATTCCTTTAAAAATTTGAACTGTTTAAGCTTGATTCAGCACTTTAAAAATTTGACTCATCAGAATCGTTTTCCAAAACTTTTTCAGCCACATTTTTCACAATTTCAGTTTCAGTGTCATTTTCTGTTTTAGTGTAGATTATATCAATGTTCTCAGGCAGCTCATCTTTTATTTCAGTTTTAAGTTTCAAATTGAGCGCCTCCTCCATTCCCTCAGGTTTCTTTTTCACTTAAAACTGCCTCATATGTGGAGGAACATATCTATAATCCACACTTTTGCTTCTCAATTTGACCATCATCTCCTATCTTTACATTAAGAAGAATATGATCAATGACATTGAACTTTTTAAATAACTGACCAAGAGTTTATTTACTCTTTCAGTTTTGATTTTTTCAGTTTCAAGTACCATTTTAAGCTCAGCAATCTTGTTTATATGAATATTAATAGCCGTTTGTTTTCCATTAAAGTGGCTTTTAACATATCCATCGTTTTACTTTGTCAAGATTTGCTTGCTCGACCATTTTATATGTTCCATTGATTTTATCATATGATTCTTTCATTGTTCTATAATCATATCTGAAGTTTTCGTTATGTTTGTTAAGATCTTTGATTTTTCATCTTTTTCAAAAAAAATTCCAGATGGTTTAAGGCACTTTGCGCAGGTTTCTCAACCTCAACAATTTGTACTTTAACCATTTTATCTTCTGAATCAAGGTCTACCTCTTTCAAATTTGCCATCATTGCTTTGTTAGCAATTTCAGTCAAATTCTCAGTTGCCATCTCCTTTTTTACATCAATCACTACTTCAGTTTTCGGCTTTACCGTCTCCACTGTTTGTCCATGACAACATGTACCAAAGAATCCTGCAAAAGAAGGCATCAAATTCGGTGGAATAATATTTTAAATGCATTGTGTAAAATATTTTCTTCCTTAGTGCGTTGAAAATATTCCCCTAATAGTGCATCTTCCAAAGATTCTTCTTCATCGAAAACAACATTGAATCTTCCATTTCAGGTTCTTGCTCTGGCTCTTTGATGATTTCGACTAGTAAAGCTAAGCTTTCATTCTTGGAAAGATATTTGTTCTAGTTAAAGCCCTCATCTTCTTGTGCTACTACCAAAGCCTTTTCTCTTGATGGTGACGGTACATCTTCAAGTTGAACAACTCTTGTTTGCGGAGAAGGTCGATGGTAAATAGCTCTCTGATAGTAATCATTGTTGTTCCCAAAAGGATTTTGATTACTCCTTACCTCACGATTTGGACATGCACGCTTAAAGTGACCCTTTTCTTTGCATTTAAAGTGACCTTAGACTTATCGAACCCCAATTTACTCTTCCCATCTCCTATATCTCTTCCAGTTAGTTCCATGAATCTAGTTGCTCTTCGGATGATAGAAGCCATACACCATCTTATGTCCATCAACTCTAGTTCCTCTTGTTCGATTTGATCATAATCTTCAGCTGTCATTACCGGATTTCCAATCCTGCCAGCGACCAGACTTTCACAGGACTCTAAGACAGTTGCAAGTAGCGCTATGTGTTGCTTTGTTGTTTGCTCGTTGAACTTTTGAGCATTTTTCAGATTAACAGCAATGTTGCATTGAATGATATTCGGGGTAGAACTTGCATTGTTGGATTGGTTTGATTGATTACAAAATGGATTTGTATCTTGTGATGTCTGAGGTGTTTGAGGTGTATTCGGATTGTAATTTGGAAATGATTGAAAACTTGATTGGCTAGAATTTGAACTTCCAAAAGTCTTTACACTGAAAGCGGTTTGTATTTTAGGGCTCTGAGTTTCAGTAGAACCGGTTTTGTAATACAGACCAACATCTTGTACTATTTGTGCACTTTTAGATCTTGCTATCTTCTGAAGTTCCATCTCATGACCTTCGAGTTTTTCAATGAATGTTAGTAAATTATACCCACTATACTCAATCCCGTTCTTTAACACCATCAAATACGTTGACCATTCTCCCTATGGCAATGCGTCTGCTAGGGCTGTTCATAAGCCGAGCCGAATCAGGCCAAGCTAGGGCTCGGCTCGATTATAAACAGAGCTGGCTCGGCTTGGCTCGTTTTTGAAACCGAGCTGAAAATCTAAGCTCGAGCTCGGCTGGGTTTTAAACCGAGCTGGCTCGGCTCGGCTTGGTTTGGCTCGATTTTATAAAGAAAAATTAACATATAACTCTTAAAATTTAGTAGCCTAAAATATTATTCAATACTTTAAAAGAATATTATAAGTTCAACCTAATACATTACAAACCAAAATCAAGTTCAACAACACAAAATAAGTTTTAATTTCAAAGAAATACAATATTAGTTCATTAGTATGGTAATCAATCTTCAAATATGCCACATATATCAAATACAAATCTATATACATGTAAATAGTAATCAGTTTTTTGTAATATATTATAATGTATATAAAATTAAAATTTATTATAAGTAAAATAATCCGAGCTACACCGAGCCGGGCTACAAAGCGAGCCAAACTGAGCCAACTCGGCTCGTTACGAGTCGAGCCGAGCTAGGCTCACTTTCTAACCGAGCCGAGCCGGCTCGGCTCACTTTTAAACTGAGCCATATCGAGTGAGCTTTTTCCGAGCTAAATCCGAGCGAGCTCCGAGCCGCGAGCTTTTTGAACAGCCCTGCCGTCTGCAAGTTAATCAACCAGTTCTTCATCGGTTTTGAGTATCCCGCGTCTTTCATCTGACGTACGAAGTGACAATAGCGCTCGATCAATTGTTTCCTTGATTCACTTTACATGACACTGAATATGTCAAACTCCTTTCTTAGTAGCGCTTTTTGCTTTTCCTCATCTAAGTATTTCCATGATACTTCATGCGTAAAGCGTTCCACGATGTTTGCGAGTGGTTATCATGTTGCAACAGCATCAGATGTCCTCTTTGACCGATTGTAACAGTAGACACATCAATTTCTTTTCATTGATGAAATCTTTTTTTTCTTCCGGAGTAAAGTTCTTTGGGATTTTCTCCAAGTTATTTTCATCTCTTGGCAACTTGTATTTGTTCCGATTGCCAACCAGCAATTGAAATGATTCGCCTGAATCCAGTTCTCGAATTTTTCTCTCCAACTTTTTAGTCTTCAAGATTCATCAGTTTCGGGGGTTTCAGTCGTTTCCATCTCATTTTCGAGTTCATTTGAGCAACCGCGTTTGTTGTTTTTTGCAGCACTGGTTGCGAACGAATTATAAAACTCAGAATCCATTTTGATACACTGAAAATACCTTAAATACAATCAAACTTGAAAATAATCAGTTAAAGATACTAATTCGTACGAATTAGTGAGGTTCTAGTTCGTACGAACTAGTGTAACATGTTTTGAAAAATTTCAGTCTTCTTAATTCGTGCGAACTAGTATACTCAATTTTTGAAAGATCTTGCACTTGTAATTCGTACGAATTACAACTCTCCAATTCGCACAGAATGGTTCTCCAAAATGTGATTTTTTTTGCAATTTTCAACATGAATTCGTTTGATTTTGGGTCTGACACTTTCAAGGGTTTATCATTAGGTGATTTTACATGACATATTGAAAATTCAGTCGATTGTAACCGTGAATTCTTTAAAAAATGAAAAATAAGAAGAAATGTAGAGTAACTTGTGTACATGTCCACAAATCAGGCCTCATAGCTCTGATACCACTTGTAGGACCGTATAATCCCTTAGCAAAGGTGCCTAAGATGTATCTAATCCATGTATGCGGAATTACGTGAATTAGTGACAATATACACAAGATATTCAGTTTAAACGTCAGTTTATTAATGTTACAAAGTTGTACATCAGAATCCAAACTGACAGCTATTACGCACCAAAACACACTGGACCTAGTTCAGACAAAGTACTACTCTGTGCGAACTAGTACATTACACATCCACTTCGTGCGAACTAGTCCCATCTCATACAAATTTAACTTTAAACTTTAACATTACATACTCAAAACACTGTAGACTAGATCCAAGATATAGAAAACACACATCGTGCACTAACACAAATCCATTTGAATTACCGTTTTTATAATCATTATTCCAAATAAAATCATTCTCTTAGTGTAGTCTCAAAGCCATAGTTAACTTCATTCGTTAGATAGACTCACAACCGTTTGACTTAATCTCCAAGGTTTCACCATTGCTCATAAGGACTTAAGCATAAGTCTTAATCCAAGTCACTTTGATGAACACAATCATCACCAACAAGATCAATGGTATTAGTATAAAATCACTTAAGTCTTGAGATATAGTTAATTAGATTGACACTTAACAACATGACATTCACATTTGCCAAAAGTGGTTTATACTTTTCCATTGTTGTTCCTCAAAACCATGCATTGTGATATTCTCCCAAATTGAAAGGACAAATCCTCTACATAGTTAAAATAGCATTGACAGTGGTAGAAGCATCTACAAGTCCATTGCTATTGTAAGTCTCTTGTAATAAATCTCACAAAAAATTTAAAGTCATTTACAATAATAACATAAATTCCTTTCATACATTATAGTTATCGAAAATCACACTTCTGCATTTCCATGTCGTTGTTATCAACATTAGATCACATATCTCGTTTTGTGTATTTCATCTCAACACACTTATCATGTTTCCCATTATGTCGGTAGATTGTCTAATCTCGGTCATACAGTCAATGTAACAACTTCAGGTTGTTCCTTATGCAAATCTCTTCTTGTACTATCCATTTAGAACATTTCGTTTTCTTAAAACATTGTAAATTTAATGGTTCCATAAAATTCACTATGTGCATTACAAGCATTATTGATTTATCTATTTCTAAAATGCTTTTTATCCGAAGATATTGAACACAAAATCGAGAATTGAATTAACAGAGTGCAAAACACTTTTTAAAATTATTTTAAATGTATACATAGATGATAGGTAGACAATAAATTCAAAGTGTTATTCTTTTCAACACTTTCATCGTTTGACCGAAATCATCTCAATGATATCATCTCATGGAATATCTTCAGATACTCCCACAATAGAATTCGATTCACTCATAGGACAACTTCCCGGTGTTCATCTTAAAACTCTAAACAAATCCGTCCAAAACAACAAAGTTGTTTATATCAAAACCATGAACTTAGAAAGGTTAAACCAAAACATCCGGTTTGTAACGTGGTATTCCAAGTAAGATTGCACTACAATCCTAATAAGATCCGAGGCTTTTGTACTACATTATTTATTTCTAAAATTTCAATAGAGTTAAATGCCATTTTAGTCCCTGTGGTTCATGCCATTTTGCCAGTTTACTCCAAAGGTTTCATTTATTCCCTGTGGGTCCAAAAAGGTTTCAGTGTTGCCATTATAGTCCACTGGGCTAACTTCATCCATTATTTCTGTTAACGAGAAGGGCTATTCGGTCATTTTATATGGCCGAATTGCCCTTATAGTTAAAATGACCGAATTGCCTTTCTCGTTAACAAAAATAATGGATGAAATTAGCTCAGTGGACTAAAATGGCAACGCTGAAACCTTTTTGAACCCACATGGGAAAAATGAAACCTTTGGACTAAACTGGCAAAATGGCCTAAACCACAGGGACTAAAATGGCACTTAACTCATTTCAATAAGATTATAGGGAAAATCCCAAATAATATTTTAACCTTTCTTGAACCCAAAAATCCTTGATAAGAAGGTTTTTAAAATTGTATGGACGATCTTCACGAAAGTCTATTTTAAAATTGTAAGAGCTAGGCTCACTATTAAAATTATAATAAAATATATAATAACGATACATTCGTTATTCGTAAAAAAAATATTTTAGTACAACACTTGTTACAAAACTAAAAGAGAGTATAAAATACTATTGTGTGTGTATATATATTGAACATAAAGGGGAGGCCATTTAATTCCACACAAACAAAGTCATTTTATATATACCAAACTTGATTGAGACTATGTCTTAAGTAGATACATCAAGTGATCTTATAGTATCCTTGACTTGAGTCTTCAACTATGCTATTTGACTATAATAATCAACAGACTAAAAGGTTGACAATTTTTGGTTGAGTTGAAGCAGCTGCTCGAAACAACTGATCGAACCAAACAATTGATCAGTGTGAAACAAGGAATCTAGTCCAAACAATTAACCCTAGAGCAAACAACTGATCCGTGTGCGCGAAACTGTAAATGCAGTATTCTGTGACGAATGCTACGGAGATAAAACGTTTTAGATATTTTGTAATACACTTAGAAGTTGAGTTATAAAACTTCTAAGTGTTTCGAAATTATGGATTTAGTGATTCCAAACATTGAATTAGTAAATGTTAGATATAGTAAATCCTTATTGTAATTCCAGATTTACTAAGTTCTTGGATGTATTGACTAGTCTTCGGACTTACTAAGTTTGCAATATCATTCCAAACTTAGTCAAGTCAATCCGGAGTTATGGGGAATTTCAGATTTGTCGTATCTAGCCTACATATGTGTGTGTTAGGTTATATTCAGTAGACTTTTGGGCATTTTATGATTGTGAAGTGTGTGCTTTCAAGGTACATTTATTGTAACCTATTTAACAATCAATAAAGTATGTTTATATTACATTCTTGTGTTCTATATCTCAAATATTATTGTTCTACGCATCAAGATGCTTTCTATACATCTTGATTGAGTGATGTGAGTTGATTGAAGTTTATACGAAGACCTAGGCGACCTTTCAGAAACAATAAACAATTGATGGATTGAATCACTGACCCAAGAGCAAATGACTGACCTGGTTCAAAAAATGACCAGGTCAAACCACTGATGCTGACGTCACCAATTCCACTGATGACGTTGTTTGTTTTCAACTTACTCGATAAGAACGCACCAGATCCAAATTGCTTCCTGACCTGAACCCATCGAACTAACCTTAAAAAATACTAAGGCAGTCTCAAGCAGCCACGTGTGCATTCCCAGTAGTCTTTGCTTAAAGGAAACCAATTTTCAAGTAGTGTTCCTCCTTATATATATACCACTTCAAGTTTTACCATCTTACATTCTTACATAGGTGGGACAAGTTGAAAAGGCTTAATCAATTATCTTCTATATTTCACATCTTAGGTTGTTCAAACCATAAAACTTAAAGTATCGATATCTTATTCATCTTAGCTCCATTTTGGACGTGGTTTGTTTCGTTATTATGCTCTCACATGGTACAACAAACCCGAAAATAGTTATCTATAAAACTCGTGTATGGGAACAATTATTTAACTCCAAGAATTAGTGAAAATTCATTTCACATTTTATTCCAAATCTCTTTTCATGTGAGAGACAGGTTCATTGGGTTACTAATGTCTCATTAGGCCCTATAATCATTTAATATTAATAGAAAAGCTATTTATTCCAAATCTATAATAAAGGATATTGTTAAACATTTGTATAAAAAATAATTTTCTCTGTATTAAGTTGCAAAAATTCTCTCCCTCACGTATTCACTATTCAATTTTTTCTTTGATACTTTGACTATTTTTACTCTTCAATTTTCTTTTACTTTAACCTTTTATTTTTATCTTTTACACTTTAACCCCTTAAAATTTTCATCTTTTACATAACCCTTATAGTTTTCATCTTTACACTTTAAACTTCATAGTTTTCATCTTTTATATATTTGTCACAAACATTTTCTATTTTCAACTCAACACTTTTCCACTTTCAACTTTGTTCCCTATACTTTACATCTTTTACAAATTTTTCATTTTGTGATTTCTTCTAAATTTTGTCAAGGCGCGTGTAGTTCAACGTTTTTACGTCAATTTTTTACGATATAACGACTCCGTCGAAACTCGCGGGTCCTAAGTTGACTTGGTTATTAATTTCTATTTTTACTCTTTGGTTTTCTTTTTCGCATGCTATAACATGTGTCAGTACCGTAACAAACCGCTCGAATTTCAGTTCCGTCACCGCCTCCCGTCACATTTTCGCGTCCCCGTGGCAATGAGGGCTCTAATCTCACTAGTTATAATTATTTTGTAATTGGCATGTAAAACATAACCAGTAAACTTTTGAGTGTATTCAAGAGACAACTAGTAAAATTTTCAATAACAGTAAGTTAATTTAATTAGTTTTGTGTTAATTACTATATAATGAAAGGATGAAGTTAAAAAAATAGTCGAGTCTAAACAATTGATCGACGAATGATAAATGTTTAAATCGCTTAGTTTTTTTAGTACATTGTTTGATTAGATATAATGTAAAACTTTTTTATACCCATGTCTTTATAGTCATAGTGGCATTTTGAGGGTGTGATAAGACTTTAAGATGAATAGGTCTTGGGTTCGATTCTTACAAGGGGGTTTTCCCATATTTATTGGGTTATCTCCTGAATTGGTGTATAGGCATTATGCCTAGTGGAGATGGATATGATCGGGTGGTTCCGCTGGTGGCACGATGACACTCCATTGGTCCGTCAGTGATTCAAATTTGCCGTTCAAAAAAGAGTTAATTACTGTTTTCATCCCTGTGTTTTGTCAAAAATTACTATTTCAGTCAATTAGTTTAAAAATTGCGATTTCAGTCCCTGTTGTTTTATTTTCGTAACCATTTCAGTCCACCTCGCAAACAGGATTGAAATAATGATTTTTAACAAACCACATAGATGAAAACAGTAATTAACTCAAAAAAAAATGTAAAACTTTTTTATGAATTTAAAATTTAAAATTTAAAAATATTATAAAGATACCAATGCGGATAGGATATTGCATTTGGGAATAGCGACACACTTAAGTTGGATTTGGTTCAATTGGTTGGATTTAACAAACTTCTCTTGTAGTGGGACAAACCCACATGAAGTTTGCACTAGAATGGCCATCTGAGTCATGTCATGGTTTTAAAGTCTAAAACTTTTTGTTATTGCATTATTAACTTCAATCCAACCCAATCTTTAAACTGTAGTTAGTCACCATCAGAAAGCTACTTCTTTTAAAAGATGGCTAAAATCACCAGGGGTAGAGAATCAAGATGAGATTTGAAAAAGATATCAAGTAAAGCCGAAAGTTTGTTTATAATTAACTTAAGCATTTATTTATTTTACTAGTTTCATAGGTTTTAAGTATGAATATTTATTAAATACTTATTTTTATTTATACCATCAATAGTCTGAAAAAGTCCCTGATATCAAAACTACATAGTATCACAATAATACTACATAAAAAGCTAGTTGATCTATCATCCACACCTCAATTAGCAGTTTCTTTTTTAAATAACATTTTCACTTAAATATGACCTAACCTTCCATTTAAAAAATAATAAACATTCCATTTTTATGGGGGACGATGGGTAAATAGCACTTGCTAACGGCTATATTTCTTCTCCCGTCTATCATTTAGACAAAAAAAACCCCATCTTTTATATACTTTCGCTGATCCTCAATATCTAAGGCGTATTGTGTTTGGCAAGTGTCACAACCAACATGTTCCCTGACCATGTTCCTATTGTTGGCGGTAATGTATGTTAAATAATACATATTTTCTAAACTGATGTACTTGTAACTCTATCGTTTTTATGGATGAAAACGTTGAATAGATACTTGAATGATTAGTATTTGATTTGCAAGTTTATATTCCCTACACATGAGAAAAACGAACAATTAACGAAGTTTTTATGGATGAAAACGTTGAATAGATACTTAAATGATTTGCATTTGATTTGCAAGTCTATATTCCATAAACATGAGAAAATGAACTATTAACGAAGAAATCCGAGGCCATTATATAGAATTATAAACATTTCATAAAGCACGCCACTAGGTAAGTACTTTTACTCAGGCATTTAGAATTGTAGCAATACATATCTCCTTTAAACTTCATTATTTAGATCAGTGAAGTCTAGAGAATAAAGATGGTGAAGATTCAAAGTACACGAGTATTTCGATTCACACATAAGCCATGCAACGGTCTGGAAAACAAGACTACACAAACTCTAATCACATAGCTGATAGCTGATAGCTGTGTAACTCTTGTTGCGGTTGAAGACATCGCATGATTTTACTAGTGCACAACTATGTGAATCCAATTTACATTGGCATGCAATACGCATCCGATACGCTATAAGAAAGAAATCGAGGCCCAATTTATAGAAGGGACACAATCAATTTGAATATCACTTATGACTCATAGATAAGGTCATCCTCTTTTTATGCATCAAATAAAGGATTGAGTTTCAACAATCCATGATTTAGGCTTCGTTACTTATAGCTCATATTTCAGTTAATTCAAACTGTTAGTTCAAGATGTTATATATATTTAATTGTTATTATGAAGTAGATCTTGTTTTCTCGCATTAAGCATATAACTCTTAGGCTCGGTGGTGTGGAATAAAAACTTCATGTGCCACATCTGCAACACGTTAGCGTTACGCAGGCAATGAGCTTTAACTAACTCACATACTCACTAGCATTAGCATTGGTGTTGAGGGTGCTCTTTGTATGACGTGGCTAGGGGCATGACTCCACACCCACCTATCTTAGGCATGATGATACTTTTCATTTGCTTATTTATTTTTGCTTTGAGAGTTAATACCATTTCGATTCTTATAAACTGACTATATGGTATGTTTCCATCTGTTTGGGTTGGTGTTTTTAATAAACTGGCTATTTGCTATAGTTGATAGAGAATAAACATAGTATCTACTTAATATTATTATATATAATACAACAACTCATTAACTACGATTAACTTATTATTATATGTATAATACAACAACTCATTAGCTACAATTAAGTAATTAACTTATTAATTTTCTGTTTTGACAAGAAATGTTTTATGTTTCTTGAATTTTGCCACCAATCTCACTTGTATATAACAATTCAAGTTCTTTTAGCTACACTCATTTTTTACTGGATAACTTTCATTTACACTTCTTTTGTTAATTTTGTCATGTTTTGTTAACTAATTTATACTACAATCATTGAACTTTAATAAGATCATTATTTGAGTTTTAACAAGTTTATGTTACGTGGGTTATTTTTATCTATCGTTTCGATCCACGAGAATTTTCGTAAAGCTGTTTTTAAATTGACCTGTTGTTTTAAACATATTTAAACCGTTTGTTTTTTTAAACCACCTTACGCTCATCTCTAAATACACAATGTTTAAACCGACCCGCTGTAATGTGCGACCTTCATGTTTATCTGTATAGAGGTTTTGGTGTAAATTTTGTTCAACTAACTTGGCTTTCGTATACAATGGTGTAACTTTTCCGTGGCATTCGAATATACCGTCGCCACGTGGTTTTTTATCGTCACGTCGCGATTTGATTATTTTTGTCTATGTTTCGAACCTACCGCGAAGGGAGGGATATCCCACTAGTTGTATACTATACAAAATACTTCATTATGAAGAGTACCTGAGTTACAGTTTTATCTTGTTAATTTGAGAGGGGCAATTTACAATTTCATCTTGAGAGGAGCATTTATGCAAGGGTAAAGAACTTTATAAAAGCAAGTATATAGGAAATCCATTTTAATTTGTTGTAAAAGAATACTACTCGTTCATCATAATATATCAGTGCGTGTAAAACATGCGTTTATAATTTTTAAAGTCATATCACAACTGTAAGCTATATGAGTGTCGAAATTGTACAAGTACCATGACTAATCGAACCATATATGTCAATATCCTTTTAGGCATATCAAGATTTTACTTTTTTGGGTTTTCACTTTCGGTTGATATAGCGAATATCGATACCATAAACAACGAACCGATGGCAATCGAATTCCCGCCGCAACGCGGAGGGAATCCTACTAGTTTGAAGGAATTTACGATGCACTATTAAGTTGACATAGCCAATATCGATACCATAAAAAACAAATTGATACCAATTGAATTCCCTCCACAATGCTGAGCGTGGGGATCCCATTAGTTTGCAGGAATTTACGATACACTATTCACGAGTGCTTGAGTTGTGATTCTAATTGGTTCTAAGGGTGGACGGTGCGTTCACTCCTCAATCTGTACCATCCCTACCATAAATCAATCATATTGTAACACCTCATATCCTTCCAACACTTGTTCACGAGTTCAAGGGGCTTGCGGCAGTGTTCACGCTCAACCCCCACACTTCCAAAGTTGGATTACTATTTGGCTTCTCTCATTAAATTTAAACTCATTACAATAACTATATCATATTAGATCTTTTTCAGTTTAGACCAACTAAACCTCAATATAATACAAATTTAGGATATTAATACATCTATACAACCAAGGTTAGAGATAGAGTCACGCTCGAATTTCTGGTGCAAACATGATCGGTGCAATGTTTCTTATTTGGGTCTTCGTATTGGAGCTAATACGAGGAGAGTTTTGGGTTGGCAAGCTAATTTTGATCGCTTCCTTTCAAGGCTTTCCAAATAGAAAGCTAACATGCTCTCCATGGGGATGTCTATACTTAATTCCTTTGTTCTAGATTATATTGGTATCTATTATCTTGTTATGCCTTTTATAGTTAAAAAGAGATTGGAGGCTATTGATCAAAAATTTTCTAAGGACAGTGATAATTCTAGGGAAATGGCGTGGATTAAATGGGAGTTCGTGTTAGTGGAAAAATATAATGGGGGCTTGGTCATTGGTAGTTTTGAAAGTTTTAATTTTGCTCTCCTTAATAAATGGTGTGGAGGTTGATTAGTAATTGAGATGTGTTGTGGGTTAGAGTCATAATATATATTATTAGGGAAAATCAGGCTATGCTTGAGGATTCTAGGATGCCTTTGAAGAGTGGTATGTGGAAGAGAATTGCTACATCATGTTATAAATTTAATGAAAAGTGTATTATTCTTTTTCATTCTTTAAAGAAAGACTTGATAATGGTGCTTAGATGTGCTTAAATTAAACATCTTTGTAGCGCCATTTATCCCTATTTTAGGTACATTTGTTGGATATTTCACGAAATTTAGCACTTATTTATTGATTTGTGAATTTTCAGGGTTTGTTGGTGAACTACAAGAATTTTAGAATAGTACTGATGAAAAGAATTAAAGCTTCTGCATATTATTTTAAGACATGACCAAGTTTTCACAGTGACATGATCATGTCCAAATGGAAGTATTTTTGCACATCAAAACATACATTTTTCTTGGAAATGATCATGTTTTCAAAAAGGCATAACCATGTTCCTAGAATCAACCTTAAACCAAATCCATGTAGGTATTTTTGCTACTAGGAGATTGAAGAGCCAATGAATGAAGAGGCCGGATCTTATTTTCCTTAAACACAACCATGCCTTTTCTACAACATGATCATGTTTGGGTTTCTTGATAAAACCAAACATCAGACACATAAGAAGGGGAGGCCCCTATAGTTTTCACCCACCATCATAAACTCTAAAATTGGGTGATTCCATTGGTTTTCAAGTATCAAGACGGCTTCCAACATCAAGAAGATCATCATTCATCAACCATCCTACTACCTTGCTTGCTTATTGTTTGAAACTTCTTAGATCTTAAACATGAATTTTGGTACTTTAGCAATCATGTTTGTAGGTCCTATAAGCCCTATGGGCTAAACATTGTTAATTATCTAAACTATGTTGAAGCTTTTTTTAATGTAATGATTGGGAAGAAATTATGATGCCAGTGATATGCGTCAAAAGCAACATATAAATTATATCAAATACGGTATAAAATCAACCCTTTGTAGTACTAATGTTAGAAAAAGTGTGTTTCTTTGTATACTTTTGATTTTCAGATTAAAAGAGCTTAATTATACAAAAGGAATAAATTAACAACGAAAACCAACATAAGTATGAAAGACGAGAAGACAACACACTATACCAACCCTCTTATCTCCACCAGAAGACTAAAACAATGAATCAGAAGTCAAGACATGGGGTCATGCCCCTTCAAGTTTCTAGAACAGAAGAAGACAAACAGATGCAGACAAGAGGCACGGGGCCATCTCCCTTAGACACGGGTCGTGGTCAACTTCCAGATTTGCGTATCTAGGATAGTACAATAAGTACAATGGCCACGAGGCCATGCCGTTGACACATGGGGGCGTGTAGTAGACTGATCTGACACTCTAATTAAATGAATACAGAGAGGATGGAAGACACGGGGTCGATGCCGTTGACACATGGGGCCGTGTAGCAGACTGATCTGACACTCTAATTAAATGAAGACAGAGAAGATGGAAGACACAGGGCCATGCTCTGTAGGCATGAAGCCGTGTGAGTCTACTGTTTACAGCTATAAATAGGTGTGCTTGGTTTCATTCCAACTCATCACTTGGCAAACCAATTCTCTCACACCTACCACCATTACACCATCATCTTCCACCAATCATTAGAGTTTAGAGTGTGTAGTAGTCCCGGGATCCAAGATTGATCGTAAGAGTCTTTCATACTATGGCCATGCTTGGCTAATCTCTTACATCACTTGGCGAACACGAAATCTTTATGCATTACTTTTGATTTACAATCTTTGCTTAACTTTTTAATTGGGTTTGTATTAATGACTTTAATAACTAGTTTTTTATATTAAAAGTGAATTTTATCCTATCATTCTTTCATGTTTTTCACTCATTCGTGTCTTTACGGTCTATAATGTGCGTTAACTGCCTGGAAGGGGGTTAGAAAGTTCGTTTGGGTAAGATTCTTGCCCCTGTCAGTGTATAGATCCTACGAGGACTTGAGTCAAGCTTATTAGGACTTCCCTTGAGGCAGATAGCATCAAATAAGGGGAAGTAAAAACAACTTGCCCCCCTTATAAATAAACTACTATTATATTTTAAACGGCCTTGCGGGAATGTATCCCTGCTGACTCAGACCAATATGACCGAGGGTAGCGTTGCTTCGAGGGACATGCCACATTTTTCATTAATAACTTATTTAATTACCTATCAATATTCCGGTCTTGCAGGACTGTATCCCTGCTGACACGGACCAATATGGCTGAGGGTATTGTCGCCTCCAAAAGAGGGGCATTTCGCTTTAACTAAGGTAATCTCTTAAAAAACCAAAGTGCGAAAATCATCAAAGGATACATGAAAGATAAGTCGGAACCAAGTGATTCTTTCTTGTTTATTTTGTTTCCTTTATTTTATTTTACTCATTTAAATTATTCATCAAAACCATTTCCCAAAATTTGAGTTGATTAGACGTTATCGATAATCCGGTATTAAAAGCTCTTGTTTCCTGGGACGACCTCGGTATCTTACCATCACTAAACTACGTCAACGATGGTGCACTTGCCCTGTGATGTAGAGAGTGATAGTTAAAGATCGTGTTTTTTATAAATTCAAAGCTTGAATAAATGAGTGAAAAGTACTCAATTATATCTAAAAATCACCACGCTCGGATCACGTCAAGTTTTGGGCTGTCGCCGGGGACACAAGGATTTTAAGAAAGCTTAAAATCAATCGCCTAATAATTTTCTTTAGTTTTTTTGTTCAAATTTCTATTTTTTTTCTAAAAATTCCAGTGACACTAGCTTAACACAGGGGCGTGCTGTACCAACACGGGACCGTGTCCAATCTGCAGTAACTGAAAACCAAACAAAAATTTTTTTCTCAGAAGGCTCACACGGGTCCGTCGAAGGGTCCGTGATTATTGACAAGGGGCCATGTAAAAACACCCAGTACTGAATAAATCACGGTCTCAGACACAGGGCCGTGTTACTTCAGCATGGGCCGTGTAACCTTCTGTTTTCATAATTTTTTTATGTTTCCTAGAGCTGTGATCCTCTGAGTACTATCCAAAAAAATGATTATTACATGGGAGATTACTAGTACTATGATGATGGTGATTATGAGGAACCATATTGTAACATATGTGGTGAATCCCATTTGGTACAAAATTGTTACCTTTTTCGACCATCAACCTCATACACAACATATGAGGAACCACGATTTGAGCTTCCAAAATCAAGCTTTGATTGGGACAGTCCAACATTTGAAACATACGCGACACCACCTACAATCGTACTTGAAGCCGAAAGCCTCATACAAAGTCTCAAGAACATAGAATTCTTGATCAAGCAATCTCGTGTAAAGAAGAAACCATTTGTACCAAGGAGGTAATCATAGAAGAGGTAAAACCTCGAGAGCCAATAAAAGAGGAACCACCTAAAGAAAAACAAACACATGATGATGAAAAACCCGAACCAAGCAAATTCTAAAGGGAAGTTCTCAAAGGTAAATTTCAGAGAGGAACAAAAGGATCTCCAAGAAATAAACATCCTATAACCTTCCTTTGAAAATCATAGTTTGGTTTCATCTCATGCTAAATTTATAAGAGAAGTAACCACTAATCAAAGAATTAGCAAGCGTTCATTTAACTAAAGGTCAAACTTCGCTAATACAAGATGAATAAATTGATTTGAACATAAAACCGTAACATGTTTTATTCAAAACATCTATATTAGTAACATTTCGATAGACAAAAATCTATGTGTTAACATAATGCCAAGCTACGTTTTCGAAAGATTAGGCATTGGTGATTTTCTTCCAATCAAAACCCCATCCTCTTTGCTAATCGAAAAATTAAACATGCTTCGGGAGTGGTTGAAGATGTTCTCATTCAAAAAAGTAAAAAGATTGTTCCAACCAACTTCGTCACCTTAGATGATGCTCCGCTCGTGTTGGGACAACCTTTTCTCAAAACCCATCAAGCTTTTCTCAAACAAAAACATAAAAATCTTCCCACTAAACTTGGGGCCGACAAGAAAAGTTTAATATAAATAAATCAATGAAATACCCAATCGGCAATGAGACCCCTTGTTGGAAGATGAAGTTGAACGACCTGATGCGGGGGGACAAAATGACCAATTCGTTGAAGAGGAAATCGCCACCAACCAAAATGTTTTGTCCATCGATCGCGATGATGAACCAAAAACTAAGCCATCTATTGAAGAACCGCCTTCTTTAGAACTTAATAAACTTCCAAAAGGATTAGAATATGCATCCCTCGACAACCAAGGTAAACTTCCCGTAATTATTTCGTCACATCTTACTTCTAAAGAAAAAAAATACTTAGTTTACTTAAAAAACATAAAACAACAATTGCATGGAAGTTAATGGATATAATAGGAATAAATTCTTCTATGTGTACACATAAAATTCAATTGAAGATGAATACAAAGCGGTAATCTAACCACAAAGAAGAGTTAATCCTAACGTTCAAGAAGTTGTAAAAAAAGAAGTAATAAAGCTCTTAGACGCCGACTCATCTATCCAAATTCCGATAAACCATGGGTTAGCCTTGTCCAAGTTGTACCAAAGAAAGAGGTATGACGATCGTGACCAACGAAAAGAACGAACTCATACCGACACAAACCGTCACCGGATGGAGAGTTTGTATCGATTATTGAAGACTCAACGAAGCTACAAGGAAAGACCATTTTCCTTTACCCTTCATTGACCAAATGTTAGAGCGACTATCAGGTCATAAATTTATAGTTTTCTAGATGGTTTTTGGGTATTTTCAAATTCCCATTTCCCCCGAAGACCAAGAGAAAACTACCTTCATTTGTCCTTACGGAACCTTCGCTTATCGACGCATGCCATTTGGCCTATGCAAAACACCTGCAACATTCCAACGTTACATGGTAGCTATTTTTCACTACATGATAGAAAAAAAACTATGGAAGTCTTCATGGACGGCTTTTCTATCTTTGGTGACTCATACGACTAATGCCTCGACAACGTCGACCAGATGCTGTCAAGATGTGACCAGACTGACCTCGCCCTTAATTGGGGAAAATGCCATTTCATGGTCACTGAGGGGATAGTACTCGGTCACAAAATCTCTAATGCAGGAATGGAAGCCGATCGCGCTAAAATTGATACTATCACTGAGGGGATAGTACTCTGTCACAAAATCTCTACTGTAGGAATGGAAGTCGATCGCGCTAAAATTGATACTATTTCTCGACTTCCTCCTCCTGCATCCGTTCGAGCCATTCGAAGTTTCTTAGGGCATGCCGGATTTTATAGGCGGTTTATCAAAGACTTTTCAGAAAATTTTAGACCTCTAACTAAGCTACTTGAAAAAGATGCCCATTCATCTTTGACAAGGACTGCATTACAGCATTTCTTGCCCTCAAGTACATGCTAGTCAAAGCACCAATCATGATTGCGCCCGACTAGAAACTACCATTTGAAATCATGTGCGATGCAAGCGATTATGCAATTGGAGTAGTCTTGGGACGACAAAAAGAAAAAAATTTCATCCCATATACTATGCTAGGAAAACTCTTAACGACGCTAAAGAAAATTACACAACAACTGAAAAAGAGTTACTAGTTGTGGTATTTGTGTTTGATAAATTCCGCTCCTATCTCGCGCTCTCTAAAGCTATAGTCTTCACCGACCACGATACCATTCGATACCTCTTCAAAAAGCAAGACGTAAATCCATATCTCATAAGATGGATTATTCTCCTTCAATAATTTGACATAGAAATAAAATATAAAAGAGGTGCAGAAAACACTGTTGTTGACCCCTAGTCTCGTCTTGAAGACCCTACCTTGGAAGGAACTCGAGAGGAAATCATCAACAAAAAATTCCCACAGAATCCTTAGAAATAGTGGAATTCAAAGAATAACTTTGGTACGGAGATTTAGCTAACTACCTAGCTAGTGGCACTATCATCAAAGGTTATCTTATCATCAGCATACAAATTATTCACAGATGTAAAACACTATTTTTGGGAAGATCCATATCTTTTCTGAATGTGTGCAGATTAACTCATACGATGATGCGTCCATGGTCGTGAAGCCAAGCAAATCCTTCACCATTGTCAAGAAGGACCCTGTGGAGGACATCATGGAATAGCCGACATTGCACGAAAGGTGTATGATGCGGGATTTTACTGGACCACAATACATAAGGACGCTTATGTATTGGTCAAAACATGTGATGCATGCCAATGGGCATGCAACATATCAAAAAGAAACGAAATGCCACAAAACCCCATTCTTATTTGTAATTCTCCGACGTATAGGGGTTGGACTTTATGGGACCCTTCCCACCTTCAAGAGGAAACAAATATATTTTAGTATCTATCGACTACATTTCTAAATGGGCCGAAGCTAAAGCTCTTCAAACCAACGATGGAATAGTAGTGTAAAATTCTTGAAAAAACTATTCTCACGTTCTGGAACTCCAAAAGCCCTAATCAGTGATAGAGGTACTCACTTTTGTAATCTTAAAGTGGAAAAAACTCTAACACGTTACGGGGTTTATCACCACTTCTCAACAGCCTATCACCCTCAAACCAATGGTCAAGCTGAAGTAACAAACGAGGTTTAAAAAGAATCCTAGAAAAAATTTTGGGTTAAAATAAAAAGAATGGTTAGACAAATTAGACGACGCTTTGTGGCCATTTCGAACCGCCTAGAAACACCAATAGGTACCGCGTCATATAAGTTAGTCTATGGAAAAAATGTCACCTTCCAGTAGAAATTGAACACAAAGCATATTGGGCCTTAAAAAATGTAAACTTGGACAAAGAAATTTCAGGAAAAGAACACCTAAAACAGTTGAATGAATGAGATGAATTAAGAATTCAAATATATTCCAAATCAGAAATCTATAAAGAAACGCTCAAAAAGAATACATGATAAATATATTAGCGGACCTAAAGAATTCAGAGAAGGAGATCAGGTGCTTCTCTTTAACTCAAGGTTACGTCTTTTTCTGGGAAAACTTAAGTCCGATGGTCAGGACCTTTCACCATCACAAAAGTTTACCACCCCCATGGTGCAATAGATTTAAACCTCAAACGGATAACCATTTCAAAGTAAATGGACAAAATCTTAAATTCTATGAAGGATTCCTCGAGGAAGAAGAAATGGAAATGACCTTGGAGAAGGTAGATAAGTAACAAGAAAAACGACTAACAACTTGTATATATTTGTTTTGTTTTAAATAATCCATCTTGTAGGTATATTCTGGAAGAATGTAAAACGCGGAAAAGATCTACAAATCAGGTAAAATCGAACCAAGTTAACAAAGAGACAAGGGCATATGTAAAAAATAAAGTAATAAAAAATTGCTAGACACAGGGTCATGCATCAGAGGCACGGGGCCGGGCCCAACCTGCAGACCGGATAAAACCCTTCTCTTCAGTCTTTTCTTTTCATAACTGCCACGACCTATTTCTCTGCACCCACCGGTTCCCTACAACTTTTTCATGCTTTCCTTCCGTAATCCATCAAAGAGGTATATTACGAACATCTAGATTTGATCGATTTATGCATTGCATGTAATATAACATCTAGATTTAGGGAAAAATCTAGGATTCATGAACTAGATCTTATTAGTAGTAGTTAGTATTAATGTTTTAAAAGTAAATCATCAAACCATTGTTGAAAAATCGAGCATTTACAACCCATTTTATCAAACCCTTGTTCATAACCAAAAACTAAAAATCAAGTGTAAAACGACATGAAAAGTTGACAATTTGGGTCAAAACACTGGTCGACCACGGGGTCCTGCCTCCATGGCACGTAGTCGTGTCCCTGATACTCTGCCGCCCGGGGTCGTGTCCAAAAGAAACGGGTCGTGCCTTAACCCCAATTCTCATACTATCACTGTCTTAATTAAGCCTAACTGTTAAATGTTTGTTCTATGCAAAAAATGGCACCACACAAGTGGATTAACTTCAAGACTGAGCACTCTCATTGTGCGGAAAGAATGGAAATTCTCAAGACCCGTACGGAAGAGCCACCAAGGCAAGTCTGCTATGACACCTTGGATACGGTTGGCCAAAGAGATGCTACGACAGTCTCGTGACAGGACCTCTTCGTTTATTTCTTGAGGCACACTATTTGCACCTTCGTCTATTTTTAAATTCATTCTTGAATTCCTAAGCACATTTACCCTCAAGAAAGACATCAAGGACATGTTTGATAATGAAGCCGTGACATTCTGATGTGGTGGTAATTGGTATGGGATTTCAGTAGCAAAGTTCGGTATGGATGTAGGGCTCTATACCGAGGATGAGCTTGCCGAGCCTATCTTCAATGACAACATATTCGAGTTGCCTACAAACTCAAGAAATACTTTTGGGCAACCATTGGAGACGGGGTCTACAATCCAAGCAGCACCAAAAGCACCAAAATTCGGGACCCACTAATTCGCTACATTCATCAGGTCCTGAGCGGTATTTTGTGCCAAATGAGAGATAGTGGAGGTGTGGTAAATCTTTGGGAGCTAACTTGCCTTTATAGTATCCTAACCAAGAGCTCTAAATGTCGCATTATTGCTACTGAAGAATATGGCTTCCAATGCTAGAGCTACGGCTCCAACACCCATATTCTTTGGTGGCTGGATAGCTTGGGTTTACAGGACCTATGTTGAACGCATCCCATAAAGCTTCTCAAATGGGGTAGGCGTCACCCGGGCTGACATCTTGCTTTTCCACAGTTGAACCTCATTGCCGAATGCGGCAATGGTCTCCTGCGCTTCAAAGATAAAAAGGGAAGGGTTTGGAACCCAAATGACCCCAACCATATCCTCGCAATCGAAGATTACCCGAACTATCCTCGACAGTACTCCTACGGCTACGCCCCAGGTTCATCCTCTCAAGGTGGTAGTGATTTTCCAAACATGCACAATCTTTATAATCTTATCCAGGAATCACTTCAAATCTCCCGCAGTGCCCTCACGACGGGCAAAGGCATTAGCACCCGTGTTGGCGGGATCGAGACGAATGTAGCCTCCATACGCACCGACATTTCCTACCGGGAGCACATGGTGTACCATGGCGAGGAGGATGAGGAGGAAGAGGAGATGGATTCAGAATAGGTAGTGATGGAGAATGTGGTGTAAAGGAAGCCGACTAGCAGGTTAACCTCTCCTTTTGTGAAAAAAAAGATGGTTTGCGGGCTGCGCCTCGTTTTAGACAGTTTACTATCCAAACAATTTACTTTCTGCTTTTATTTTTGTTTTTGTGGTTGTGTGTCAAATGATGGAATAACTAAACGGTCCGTAACGTAGGATTTCTATTTTCGTATCTATTTGTTGTTATTGTGGTGTGTATAAGCTTACAGGTACCTTGGGATGCTTGGATCCACTAAGCATTCGAATCCTTGAGGCTGAAACAAGAAACCCGACACCCTACCATATTTTCTAAAAACTAACAATAGCTTTACACGGGTCCGTGCCTACCTGACACGCCCCGTGTCCTTCTGGTCAGTGAAACATTTTTCTTTGACCTTGTCACACGGGGCCGTGCCTCCTTAACACGACCGTGTTAACCTTCTGTAAGTTTTCCAAAAATTTTGATACATGCACTTTAACCACAAGGCCATGCCTCTGCGATACGCACCATGCCTAGTTACTGGTTTTTGAAAAATTTGTTGTTTTATCATTTTACCAACTTTGGACACATTGAGCACAATGTGTAATTTAAGCGTGGGGGAGGAAACTCAACATAAGTTTGGTTGTACCCAAATCTTTTAATTTAGAAACTAAGATGTAAAAATTTTCAAGTTTTTATAAATTTACAACCGATAGCGCCGTGATAAAAAGAACCATATAGGAAAATTTATAAAAAAGCATGAAAATTCTTCGTAAAAATTGATTGTATATATAATTTCACACTTTTAACTCTTTTCCCACAAAATGTGAGGTTTGAGCCATTACCGAGCATTCAAATTTATATATTTACTAAATGCTCATTTTCATTTGTTGTGTGAATAGTCGTGTGGTTCTTACAAATCTAGAACTTGACAAGACAATCCTGGTCATTGCCAACTAATCCAATAAGTATATAATAGAGGCATTAAGATTTTTAAACCCTCTTTTTTCATCTTCAACTTTATATTCTTTTTATTTCCCCAACAAAAACACAAAAAAAAACAAAAATATTCCCTTTTTAACGCCTCTGAGCCTAAATCTTTCGTTTCAAAAAACCCGCAAAATGCCATTTTGTTTAAACTACCCATCACCCCACAACAATCTTCCTTTTCACACCCCTTTATTTTAGTAAAATTGCGGTTCTTTTGAAATTTATATAAAAAGAAGTGACTTAGTTTATCAAAAAAAAAAAATCCTTTCTAGTTACTTGAAATAAATAAGCAAAATTACTTCTTATAAACATGTAGTTTATAACTAAGTCACAAATAAATAAATTCTCAAAAGAAAACCGAAATTTTACGTTTTAGCCACTTTTCAGTAAAACTATCCTACCCCTAGCCAAAACTTACCCTTTTGAAGTCCTCTTGATATTTACGAAGATCTTGTTAAAAAGGAGGAGGTTTGATTGCTTGTCAAGCATATGGTAGGAGTAAGTTCCATACCGGTATCGAGCTTTCATTTATACATTTTCTCCGAGTGTTGAGTGAGCACTTGTGAGGTATGTGAATTTGTATATAGCTAAATGGAATTTTATAAAGGCGTGTTATGCCCAAAAAAATTATTTTTCTTAAAAAGTGTTCTAAATAAATCTTGTCGAATAGGGATTGTAAATAATACAAAAACAAGAATAAAAAGAACTTGGATTCCCGACACTCTACAAACAAGACCCAAAAATGTCTTCTCTACTAATTCCATTTGGGTGTGTAAGCAATTATTGAAGAGTTTTGCTTGAGGACAAACAAATATTCAAGTGTGGGGTATTTGATATGCGTTAAAAGCAACATATAAATTTATCAAATACGGTATAAAATCAACCATTTTTAGTACTAATGTTGGAAAAAATGCGTTTCTTTGTATACTTTTGATTTTTAGGAGTAAAAGAGCTTAATTGTACAAAAGGAACAAATTAACAATGAAAACCAGTATAAGTATGAAAGATGGGAAGACAACACACTATACCAACCCTCCGAGCTCCACCTGAAGACTAAAAACAACAAATCAGAAGTCAAGACATGGGGCCCTACTTTGTCGGCATGGGGTCGTGCCCCTTCAAGATTCCAGAACAAAAGAACAAAAACAGATGCAGACAAGAGACATAGGCCCTTGTCAACTTCCAGGTTATGTATAGGGGATAGTACAAAAAGTACAATGGCCACGGGGCTGTGCCGTTGACACACAGGGTCGTGTAGCAGACTGATTTGACACTCTCATTAATGAAGACAGAGAAGAAAGAATACACGGGGCTATGCCCTGCAGGAACGGGGCCGTGTGAAGCTACTGTTTTCAGCTTTAAATAGGGGTGTTTGGTTTCATTCCAACTCATCCCTTGGCAAACCATTTCTCTCACACTTGCCACCACTCCACCATCATTTTCCACCACAATCATTAGAGTTTAGAGTGTGTAGTAGTCTCGGGATCCAAAATTGATCGTAAGAGTCTTTGTCAAAGTATGGCCACGCTTGGCTAATCTCTTACATCACTTGGTGAAAGACGAAATCTTTTACGTATTACTTTCGATTTCCAATCTTTGGTTAACTTTTTATATGGGTTTGTATTAACGACTTTAATAACTAGTTTTTTTATATTAAACATGAATTTTATCCTATCATTCCTTCATGTTTTGTTGACTGCCTAGAAGGGGGTTAGAAGGTTGGTTTGGGTAAGATTCTTGCCTCGTTCAGTGTATAGATCTTACAAGGATTTGAGTCAAGCTTATTAGGACTTCCCTTGAGGCAGATAACATCAAATCGGGGGAAGTAAGAACAAATT
Source organism: Scalesia atractyloides (assembly GCA_947069175.1). Classification (NCBI taxonomy): domain Eukaryota; kingdom Viridiplantae; phylum Streptophyta; class Magnoliopsida; order Asterales; family Asteraceae; genus Scalesia; species Scalesia atractyloides. Next base: position 71,996,643 of record CAMTDV010000014.1, read on the forward strand.
GACTCCCTTATAATAAACTACTATTAATACTTTAAACCGGCCTTGCGGGACTGTATCTAGGCCTGTAAATGAACCGAACGAACATGAACATAGACATGTTCGTGTTTGTTCATTTAAATTTAATTGAACACGAACACGGACACGAACATATAATCAAACACATTTTTTTGTTCGTGTTCGTTCATTAAGAAATCGAGCATGTTCGTGTTCGTTCATTTAAAGCCTAAACGAACAGTTTACGAACATAAACGAACAAAAATGAACATAAACAAAAAAAAGTTAACTAAACATATTTGAATAAACATAAGCAAACATAAATTAACATTATTGAACAAACATAAACGAACACGAATGGACATAATTGAACAAATATAAACAAAAACAATTAAACATAGTGAACACATTCAAATAATTCTAATATATTACAGTTCAGCCGATAACACATCTAAATAAGGGTTCATAGATACTAAAATTAAGTAGTTTTTTTTATATAAATATTATGTAAGTGATTAGTTACAATCTAAGAAAAAAATTAGAATTTTAGTTTTTATTACTAGAAAACACAATTACTAATTAGTTATATTTATATAAGTAGTTAGAAAACCTAATATTCATATAAATATAACTAATTATGTATTTACTAAAACTTAAATGAACATAAATGAACGTAAATAAACGAACATAAATGAACAAACATAAACAAACGTTCACAAACATAAACGAACGAACATAGGGTTGTTCATGTTCGTTTATTTAATTAAACGAACAGAAATTTTTGTTCGTGTTCGTTCGTTTATTAAATAAACGAACATAAACGAACTTCCCGCCGAACAAGTTCACGAACAGTTCATGAACGTTTGGTTCATTTACAGGCCTAACTGTATCCCTGCTGACTCAGACCAATATGGCTGAGGGTAACTTACTTAATTACATTTCAATATTTCGGCCTTGCGGGACTGTATCCCTGCTAACTCAGACCAATATGGCTGAGGGTATTGTCGCCTCCAAAAGAGGGGCATGCCACTTTAACCAAGGTAATCTCTTGAAAAATCCAAAGTGTGCAAATCATCAAAGGATACATGAAAGATAAGTCGGAACTAAGTGATTCTTTCTTTTTTATTTTGTTTCCTTTATTTTATTTTACTCATTTAAATTACTCATCAAAACCTTTTCCCAACATTTGAGTCAATTAGACGTTGACGATAATATGGTATTAAAAGGACTTGTGTCCTTGGACGACCACAGTATCTTACCATCACTATACTACGTCAACGATGGGTGTCACTTGCCCTAGCGTGTTATAGAGAGTGATAGTTGAATATCGTGTTGTTATAAATTCAAATCTCGAATAAACGAGTGAAAAGTACTTAAATATATCTAAACAAGTTTATGTTAATCTTCATGATAATGTTCTGGTATATATATGCATGCTTAAAGTTAGAAATCATGAATGTTTGATTATGTTTTGAACATAATATATTGGAAAACCCATGTGTGGCTGATGATTGTTGAATGTTGTTACCAGTTGGTAGGATTCAAGGCATGAAACTAGGAATGCTAACTATTAGCATGAAATGGATGACGATTTGAGCATGTGTTTGTAATCTTGCACTTAGATTTGGTAAGATCATGATAGTGTTAATGTGGATTCTATAGTATGATAAATTGTGTAAGATTGATGATTTAGGCCAAAATTGCTATCTAGCATGATCATGCTCATGGTTCATATCAAGAGCAACATTGGGATGCTATCTAATTAAAAGCAATTTTCGATTATTAGTACGTTTTTCATATTAGTTTTCCTTAGATAGACGAGTTAGAAGTTTTGAAAAACGACTAATTCGTGTTCAAAGATTAATATTAAGTTTACAGACGGACATAAAAAGAGTGATTTCTAGATGATTAGAGTGTTTTGTCATTTTAATTTTCCTAAGAAATTAGAAAACTAGGTGAGATTGATCGGGACTTAGTTACTTGAGAGTTTGTGTCATCATTAGTGCTTCCTTTAGATCGTTACAAGAACATTAGTAGATACTCAGTTTAGGTAACTTCTTGATAGATTCTGTTGAATTTCATTAACTTAGTATTTTTATTATCCACATGATAATTTGGAAACCAAACTTGTTATTTGAAAAGGTTTTAGAGTAACAAAAGTTAAGTATCGAGAAACCGCGTCCACGATTGATATCCGGTTCTTGCCCCAATATTATATTTTTATTCGACGGGTATACTTGCCTTTTGTGTGTGTGATTTAGTTATAGAGTAAAAAATATTTTTAAAACTAAATTGTTTGAGCGAATATCTTCATAAAAATGTATATAATTCACACACAAGAATACAGATTTCCACCCTATCATCGACATCATAAACTCCTCAAAGTATATTTACATCCTTACTGCAGACACACCCATCTATCGATCCACCCTCAGTGAATTTTGGGCTGATGCGAAGATCTCGCTTCAAAACAAAAAGCCCTTTCTTATCACTTCCACCATCTATAAGGAGCATGGTGAAATTACTGCAGAATACATCTCTAACATGTTCAGATTAGAGAACTTGGCAGGTATAGAAACTTTCCCCAAAGATGACTTAAAAATGAGTTCTTTTTATATACCCTCTTGGTTTGCTTGTTTGCAAAGACCACTACTTTTAATCAAACACCCTTAAACACTCAGTATATGGGGTATGCTATTTTGAGAAGTTCAAATCACAATTTATCCCAGACACTGTATAAGGATTTGGTAGCAAACATAAAAGCAATCAAGAGAGGAACTTACAGTCCTTTTCTCATCTATCCAAGACTGTTAAGTTTCAACCTTAAAATGTTTTAAGACAATAAAGTTTTGAATAGGGTGAAGCACTTGAAAGTAACAACCTTTCAAATGAAACTTTTACTCGCATGATGGCCAACAACCAAGAAAACGTGGTAAAAGAATATGTTTTAGAAAACCAAGCAACATATGTTGAAACATCTGATGCTGAGCCCACTGCTCCTGGTGACCATGGTACCCAACCCAGCACTGTGGAACCTATACTAGAGACTTCCACATAACCACTTCCATCTTTATCCCCAAACCCAAAAGAAAAACCAAAAAGAAAGGATTTCTATGGGTTGAGATGCCAAAGATACCTGTTGTAACACAAATGCAGCTAACATCTGTTGTTACTTCCTCACAACAGATGCAAACATCTCCACCCATCCAAACTCCTCACTCATCCTCACAAAAGGAAAGTGTTGTAAGCATAGGGGAGATAAATCAAGGGGAGATATTTCACTTGATTATCTCTACTCAAGCCCCTCTCCCATGGCTAATTCTCTTCCACACCTCCACCCACTACAAATGTTCTATCATTTTTCCAAAAATTGCTTGATGCAATCAATATAACTGACTTGTACGTACCTAGTCCCTCTCAACAAAAATCACAGAGAGTACACTTCTACAAGAAACTAGGGCAAGTTACGGGATCATTGCAATCCCACAAGAAGAGGAGGCAACACCTCTTGTGTCCCAGGAACATAGGCATGTATTTCAAGTGTGGTAGCTACAACAACTGTAGAGATAAAAGTCTCATAGTTGGACAGTAGTTACATTGTTAAGACCCCCTTAAAGGCAACAACTGTTGAGACAATAGTCTCTTCACAAGTTAGAAGTCCCCAATACCAAGAACAAGGGGCACTTGGTTCAAAACCAAGTTACACCACATCAGGTGGGAATTCAGTTGATCTTGTTAACTCATGTGATGGATTAAACTATTATGACTTGACAGAGAGTGCTACAAATTGGAAATATCAGTTGGAGAGATAAAAGACTTGATGAAAATTTTTTGATCCAAAACTCCAGACCTCCACCATAAAATACAGACTTTGCAAAATAAATGTGGGCCCATGTTCAATCATACCTACATTTTCAAAAGCAGGTTGCAAAAGAAACATATTCCATGTAAGTAGAGCTGGTAAGACAAATAGTGGATGTCAGGTACTAAGATACTCAAGCAGAAGTTAAAGTCCTCAAATACTTTATCTTTGAAAACACTGGTAAAACTCTAACTCCCCCCAAATATGAAGATGATGCCAAAAAGGGGAAGAAAGATTGCATGAGGAAGCTCCCACCCCTGATCAAAAAGGCTGGTAAAAAGCTTGACATTGTTGCACTCAACATGGCAAGAAAAGAACAAATTGCTAGACAGATTGAAAAGCAAAAGAAAAGGGATATACAAGAATCAAACATACAGATAGCAGTGCAAGAAATTATTTAAAGAAATCAGATTCAAGATAACCAAGGTTCTGCAATAGAGGTTACAAACCACTACAACACCTATCACCACTCAAGCCAATGTTCCCACCTCCACTACCCAAACCACTGCTTCCATTGTCAAAACATCTATTGCTACTACAAAAGTGACCAAAAAAAAGGTTATAACCACTCAAACACCACCAACACACAAGTCCCCCAAAGGACTTATTAAAAGAAAACCAGCATCACTACCACCACAACCAACATCAAAAACACCCACACCCTAAACTAAAACCAGGAGAACTAAATTTAGTCCAAGATGATGATGAAGAAACTCCTGATACATCTCCTATCAAAACCACTCTCACCACCACTACACCTCAACCATCCACTACCACAACCACTTCACTCACCATTATATCACCCAGCACAAAACCTCCACTTTACCCATTGGAGTTAGAAAAAGTATCATAGGAGGTACAATCTTTCTACTCCACAACTGATATCAGCCAACTTACATTTCCATCCCTCAAAAGATATCACAGGAGTACCTGGGACTAACAGTCAAACATGCTGAAAAGATAGTTGCTTACAAAAGCAAATGGAAAGTGATAAGGAAGCTCAGCAAATCATGTCTGCATAATTCATTAAAGTGAATAAACTTGAAGACTTTGCTAAAGATGCTAGTCAAAAGGCTTCCAAAGGAACAGTTAACAACCCTGGCCTGAAAAAGGAACTAAGAGAAGACTATCTGGAATTCATCATGCAAAAATAAGCCTTACAGAGCTTCAAAAGCTTAATTCTATGGTTGGTCTGTAGAAGGCCTTCTAGAAGAAATTACCAGGATTGAGATGTTAAAGCTCAATCAAAGTATCAAGCCCACTCCTCCCAACTGGGCTGCTGGTAGAAAACATGTTGGCCAAAAGGCAGCTGAACTTAGAAAAATGAAGGAGGAGATGATGGCTGCAAAGTATGGATCAATGTAATCCATGGCTAGGTGAGACAAGCCAACAATCAGGGAAACTTACAAGAAACTAGAAGCTTTAAGAGCAAAAGATCCCTCTTTACCCAAAAGGCCAAATTATGAAGAGATACCTATCAGTTCTAAGGCTGCCATATCTGACCTTCCATCTGCAAAACAAGTCTCTACATTGGTGAGAAGCCATCTCAAAAGACAGAAGGATATGTTAGCAGAATATTAAAAAAGATTTGAAGATGATATTATAAAGGAAGGAATCAAGAATGTGATAATGTATGGTCATCCTGATGCCAATCCAGCAGAACTGCTAGGGTAAATCTTGTGAATGCAAATTCCATTTCCTCTTCCAATAAAAATTACTCCAGAAATCCCTGCTGCCTCTAAAATTCTAAAGTGGTGTTAGTGCATATTATGTGTGGCCGCCACTGTGCGAATAGGCTAGATAGAGCGTGTGTTAAATATTGAATATGTTTGAGTGTTTAAATGGTAAGGAGAACACTCATACACACAGATGAGTCATACGTGCGTATGAAGGGCTCATACTCGCGCAGTTGGCCTATATATACTAGGCACATGCGAATGGACAAGTTTATGTTTGTAAAATCTCATTTGAGAGGGATTCAAGATGGAGATATTTGTTGATGCTCTTTCCAGCTTACCAATGATGTATACTCTTTTGGTATAGAATGGAAGCTTTTACATTTGGTTTTTCTAAGCTTTATGCTGCCGAAGAATCTACCGAATCAGTTTTACCTTATCCAAACTTCCGTCTAAAAGTGTAGGGTGCAACGATCCATTCTCTAATAGTGGTATCAGAGCTATGGTACTGATTCAATTAAACTAACCTTCGGTTAAATCACCTACGCTCATGAAGTAAAAATGAAGGTGCACACACGTTTTTATCAAAATTGATGGTCAATTCACGGTTAAAAATTCAAATTAAAGCTAAAGAAAGGATTGATCATAATTGATTTGCGCGCCTGTCTGTGGTGGAATCATCATCAAATTCAACGAAATAAAGATTTTTATCGCAAAATTGGAAATAGCGGCTCCGAGTGCATGAGCGCATTCACACGTATAAGTCTCATGCATGAGCTCATACGCGCGCATGATATCCACATTTGTTTGAACAACATGTGCCTGAGCATATACGCGCGCATGAGCATATGTCATACGTGCACATGAGACAAAATGCTAAAAAAGACAAATTTTGGTGTCTCGAAAAAATTTGGTGATTGTAATTTTCTTTTAAATTTTACCGACAAATATGGGTTGGCTATTCGGGGACACGTCAGAGGATTCGGAGAATCAGATAAGAGGATGAAACCATAGAGTATTAATGATAGTGGGGTAATCATGGATACATATGCAGAATGTTCATATCATATGATGAAGTGACTATTAATGGGTCAGAACGAAAAAAATCAACATTTGATGAAAAACGGACTTTTGTGGAGCGAATGGCACATGTTCCACATAGTTGAGTTTTTTAGGGAGAATAGTTACCAGAAGTTGACAAGTTGAGGGGGTAATGCTTGGAAATTCAGGTATGAAGTTAAAAAGGTCAGAACTTGCAAAAATGAGGGGAATAAAATTTCAGAATGGCGTATATTGAAATTCCGCAATTTTTGAAAATTCCGACATGCAACAGTATTCGGGTAGTTCTGTTTGAATTAGATGGTAATGTATAAGTATCACGGATTCATTTGTCCATGATCATAAGAAGTTCGGATTCTTAGTTCATGATCAAATTGATGTCTTTGTCTTCTTACAAGCCGGTTAGCAGGATTAGCATCAAAAGGGTGATGCATCATTATTGTTGATAGTTAAAATATATCAGAGAGCTTTCAAAGATACCTTACAGTTCCGTGATAGTCTAAAGTGTCAGAATGATTAATTATCGAGCAGATGAGTTGTTTTATGGACTAACCACTAGGGAATGATGATGTTTGTTAATTAACCGGTTGTCAGGACTAACGTTTAATGTTATATATTTGCTATCGAGACTTAAGAGGAAGAATATGAATGTGATCGTTGGCAGAATATTTCTTGAAGATCACAGTGTGTTATCAGAAGATTCTTGATCCGATGCAGATTTAATGATTGTGGAAATTACCATTTACATTGATTAGTCATTCAAGTTGGGCATAAAGTTGATTACGGAAAACGGGATTTCAAAATGTTCGTGGGTATTCACAGATTTGATGTTTACCAATGTAGTGTTCGAAGTTTATAACAACTGTCGGTTGGGTTTTTGAAGATTAAGAGATTGAGCTAGTAAGAGAGTAAATAAAAAACCGAACACGAATGTGGTGAAAGCAGAAATGGAGAAGCTACATTGTGTCAGTTCTAGTTGGTGATGATTCATGAAGAATGCAATTTAATAAATCAGAGGAAGTCGGTAACTATGCAAACAAAGAACTAAAGTGTGGAATTATTTCAGGGGGAATACATTGGATCAAATGCAAACCCGAATCATCAATTAAGGGGGAATTAATTGGCGATATCAACATGCTTTATTGAATTTGTAGAATATTCAAACACAACTCTCATATATGAAGATCAAGATTCGATAGTTACATACAAGGTGGAATTTGTTAGTGCATATTATGTGTGTTCGCCACTGTGCGAATATGCTAGATAGAGCGTGTGTTGAATATTGTAAAGGTTTGAGTGTTAAAATGGTTAGGAGAACACTCATACATAAGGATAAGTCATACGTGCGTATGAGGATGTGCTCATACGCATGGATGAGTCATACGTGCGTATGAGGATGTGAACATATGCACGCATGAGCGCATACGTGTGCTGAGGGGCTCATACTTGCGCATGAGCCTCATGCTCCTGAGTTTGCCTAATATACTAGGCTCATTTGCATGGAGAAGTTTAAGTTAATGAAATCCCATTTGGGAGGATTCAAGCTGGAGAGATGTGTTGATGCTCTCTCCAGCTTGCCAGCGATGTATACTCTATCAGTATGGAATGGAAGCTTTTACATTTAGTTCTTCTAAGAGTTATGCTTCTGAAGTTTCTACCGAATTAGGTTTATCTTATCCAAACATCCATCTAAATGTGTAGGACGCAACGGTCCATGTTCAAACAAGTGGTCCTCAGACAAAGCCGGCCACGAATTGACAATAGTCATGGAAAATGGGGAAGTGAAAAAGACTACAATGAACAATGTGATGAGCTTAAAAATTGAAGATCTACAAGATCTACTGGATATTCCACTCGAAAGGGAAAGATTTCAGAAGCAATTCAAAGCCCAAATCAAAAACATGATTAATGTGACATCTACACATTTCCAGTCCTCAAACGTAATCAGTTTTACACAACATGCACCTGAAACAAGGACGTAAGCTATACCCTAAATACCCTTTACGTCACTTAGATATAAGTTTTGAAGGGTTAGGTGTGAAAAAAACACGCTTATTCAAGTACAACTACTATTTTCAACAAACTGCGAAGGTCTGTTGGTCAGTGTTCAAGATACGAACCACATATACAAATCCAAACATTTTCCTCCAATAAAATATTGTATTTTATTAATAAGAATGCAAAAATGTCAATCATTGCGCAATTTCGATCATTTTCGTGTTCGTTAAAGCGTTTTACGTAATTTTGCGAAACGTGTAACCGTATAACCGATCTCCATGACATTTCCGGGCAAAATCCAAGTTAGATACGCCTTAACACCTTTATAAAGCCTAAAAATTAGGTTAAAAGGGGTTAAATGTAACAAAATACGAAGAAACAAGTCCAGGGGCCAAAACTGTCAACATTTCAAACTTTGTAACAGCTACAGGGCTTACGTCTCGTAAGCACTTGGCCCATACAGTCCGTAAGGACCCCCTAGCACACCAGAATGTTGACAACAACATGGCTGCTTCTCATTCAAAAACTTGCCTCCAAGTACACGAAATTTTCCAGCTTTTGTACTTGTAAATGACATGTGTTAACACTTTCCTAAGATCATGACACATAAAGGGTCATTTGGATTGATCCTATGAGCTCCTAAACACTATAAATAGCAAGACATTTTCACCAAATTTCCTTGCTCATTTCCATCTTCTTTCTCCCACTCTCTTGGTGCTTGTTTCCAGCTTTTGAGGCCTCATATTCTGAGTTCTTATAGTGTTCCCAATACAAGTAAGTACTTACTCCTAGGCTCTTTCATTTCTTTTAGCTATTTGAGTTAAAAGTCAAACATTTTGACTTTCTGTTTGACTTTCGGTTATGACCATAATTGGTCATGTCAAAGTTCAACTGAACTTTGCAACCTGATCGTAACCATGAAGGTTATAATCCCTTGCGATTGAACCTTCTGATTACCACGTTTACTAGGTGAAGTGATGAGTCAAAGTTTCAGTCAAAGATGCACAGAATGTGCATTTTACGGTGAAACTATTTTCGGGTATCAAAACACCAAGTTTTGATACCAAATCAGTTTTATAAATTTAGTTAGACATGACAATGTTTGTGTTTCTTACGACGAAACTATTTTCGGTATCAAAGATGCACTGAATATGCATTTTATGAAGAGGTCAGATCTTGTTTTCCTCAAACACAACCATGTCTTTTCTACAACATGACCATGTTTGTGTTTCTTGATAAAAACCAAACATCGCACACATTAGAAGGGGAGGCCTCTGGAGTTCTCAACCACCATCCTAAACTCCAAAATTGGGCGATTCCATCAACTTTCAAGCATCAAGAGGGCTTCCAACATTAAGAAGATCATTATTCATCAACCATTCCACTTCCTTGCTTACTTATGGTTTGAAATTTCTTAGATCTTAACCATGAATTTTGGTACTTTAGTAAGCATGTGTGTAGTTCTTGTAAGCCCTATAGGCTAAACATTGTTATTTTTCTAAACTATGTTGAAGCTTTCGTTAATGTATTGATTGGGAAGAAATTGTGATGACAAGTTTATGTTAATCATCATAATATTGTTGTAGTATTGTTCTTGGACTATGTATGCACGCTTAAAGTTGGAATCCATGAATGTTTGATTATTGTTTGCTCATGATATGTTGGAAAACCCATGTGTGGATGATGATTGTTGAATCTTGTTTATAGTTGGTTGGATTCAAGGCATGAAATGTAACACCCGACCGCGTAAAAACAACAAACTGCGACGGAAACGTCGAGGAGTCACGTTAACAGATTGTTACAACAACACATGGTATTTGAAGTTTTGTTTTATTTAAATATTAACATCATTACATTGTCTTTTGGAATTAAAAACCAAGTAAATAAACATAGTTATTGTCTTGCTTATTTTAAGGCACTAGAGTCCATGTCCATTCCTACATGAGCATGCATCAATATCATCAAACATTGTTCCCTGAAACATATGTGAAAACGAGTCAGCATAAAAGAATGCCAGCGAGTACATAGGTTTTATGAGTGTGTCGAATTCATGGCCTTGAATATGTATTGCAATACCTTGTTAGACTACTAGAGTCGTTAATTGAAAACCTTATTATCAAAAGTATTTGGTATTGCAATGATCACTAACCAACTAAAACAAGTTAGTTATATTTTATAAAAGTCTTACAGCCATGAATTTTGACCAAAACATTTGTTTCGTAAATTCGAGTAGTAAATCGTCTTGAAATAACTTGTGTGGTTTATATCTTTAAGTGAAAATCGTTGTGTGACATCGTCCAAAAACATTGTTCCAAGAAATTTAGATAAGGCCACAGAATGTAATACGATAAAAGCACTTATATATAGGAAGTACCAGCGGCGTATCCACCATGCTTTTATCACATTACACCCGTCACGTTATCTAAATTACTTATCACAAACCAATCGTCCAAATCATCATTGTTATAGACCAAATCGTCATTGTCATAAACCAAATCGTCATTGTCATAAATAAATCATCCTTATTTTAATTGTGAAAACTTTTGGTCGTTTCGTTGAATACATCTTTGAGAAGTTCGCGATGAATCGACGATAATAACCAGCAAGACCAAGAAATGAATGAACTTCTGTGGGAGTAGTGGGTGTGTTCCAATCCTTAATCGCAACGATTTTGGAAGGATCTACATGTATACCTTTCTCGTTGACTATGTGACCCAAAAACTGAACTTCTTTTAGCCAGAACTCGCATTTGGAGAATTTGGCATATAGTTGTTCTTTCTTTAGAAGTTCCATTGTCAAACGAAGATGTTTTTTCGTGCTCGGTTCGCGACTTAGAATAAATGAGAATGTCGTCGATGAAAACAATGATGAACTTGTCCAAATAAGGTTTGCAAACCCGATTCATCAAGTCCATGAATACGGCTGGTGTTTTTGTCAAGCCGAATGGCATAACAGTGAACTCATAATGACCATATCTTGTGCGGAAAGCAGTCTTGGGAATATCTTCCTCGAGTACACGAAGCTGATGATACCCAAAACGCAAATCGATCTTGGAGAAACATGTAGCACCTTGATCTAGAATAGATGATAGAAAGCCAAAACAGATAACTGATCAAAAAGATCATCAATGCGAGGTAGGGGTGTTGGGATTGAACTCTACAAAAGAACAGCTGATAGAAAGCCAAAACAGGTCTGCTCTATATGATCTAGAATAAACAGAGTTTAGATTCACTCCTTTCAAAGACCACTACCAAACCACTGGTAGTTCTAACAACTGCCTTGCGACGAAGCTGTGCTAGTTATAAAGTCTGCTGATTTACCAAACCTCTGATGGGTCCAAGGTCTGCTAAAAGACAAAGGTCTGCTGGAAGTCAAAGGTCTGATCATCCTTTGAAGAACATCTGCCAGTACTACATCAGGCTTTATGCTTATCAGTGGTTAGGGTCATCAGTGCTTTGCTATCAGTGTTTTAGGTTAGGCAGTGGTTAGATTTTGTTATTGCTGTTAGATGTCACTGTCAAGATGATGTCAGCATAGACTATCAGTGGTTAGGATTGTACTATAAATAGACAGTGCTTGTACTGTTCTATTTGGGTTTTCACACTTTCACTTTATTGTACATTCTTTCTGTGTGTAAGCTCGGTCTGAGGGGGAGTTTAGTGATTCATACATGTAAGTTACTTTGTAATCATTTCAATCTTTTGAGTAATGAAAACATGTTATGATGAAAACTATTCTCTCGTTGATTGTCTTATAAAGTTTTAACTGTTCTTCTGCTGCAAAGTTCATTATGATTTATCATGTTAGTATCAAATGGTTAAAACAATACAATCAATCCAAACTCAGTTCCTAACAAGGGGATATCGATTCTTGATCGTGAGTTTGTTGAGCTCATGACAATCGATACACATACGGAAGGATCCATCCTTCTTTTTCACGAATAAGATAGGAGCACCCCACGGAGAATAGCTCGGACGAAAGAAACCTTTATCTGATGACTCTTGAAGCTGTTTTGATAACTCTTGCATTTCTGATGGTGCAAAGGGTAAGGTGATTTGGCTATTGGGTTGGCTCCAGGTACGAGATCAATACGGAATTTAACTTGGCGTGTTGGAGGTAAACCAGGTAATTCTTCGGGAAATACCTCAGGATAATCCGAACTAAAGGGATATGAATATTTTTACCCTTGCCTTTCTTTTCCACGATATGCGCTAAGAAATCCACATAGTTCTTTTGTAGATATTTCTGGGCTTGGGTACAAGTCATGAGTTTTAGATTACCAGCGGGTTTCTCTCCACGAACCTCTAAGGTTTCACCAGAAGGAAGAACTATTCGATCTATCTTGTCAAAACAACTAACTTTGGCATGATCTTGGTTAACCAATCCATTTCCAATAATGATGTTGAAACTCCCAAGTTGCATTGGAGTGAGGTCAATAGAAAACAAATTGTTGAGGTTTAACTGGCAATTTCGAATGAGGTGATCGAGCACAAGAGGTTCACCATTAGCGACTTCTACTGTCAAAGGCTTTCCTAGTCTAGTTCTCGGCATCGAAAGCATAGATTCAAAAGTTAAAGACACAAAACTTTTATTGGCAACCGAATCGAAAAGAACTGAAGCAGGACCATTGTTAACAAAGAACGTACCATTTACGACTTTGTTATCAGCACGGGCTTTGTTGGCGTTGATATTGAATGCTCGTCCACGAGCTTGATTGGCATTTACTAGTCTCGGATAGTTATTTCTGTAGTGACCCATTTCACCACAATTGTAACATGAACCAGGCGGAAAGTGAGGTCGAGCAACATTTGCTTGAGGTTGAACAGGGTTTGGGTTAGCTTGGTTTTGGTTGAAACGACAGATGTTGGCTGAGTGACCAAGTTTTTCATAGGAGGTACACTGACGACATGGCTGGTGAGTTTGGTGATGACCATTGCACTGGTTGCACAACGGTGCAGTACCAGCGTATGGTTTCCTTACAGGAGGTTGAGCTGGCTGGTTTTGGGGAGCTTGATTAGGTTGAGAAGCTAGAGCAGGTGGAGCAGGTTGAGCATAACAACAAAGTTCTGAGAAGCCTTACGCTTCTTCGATTGTGGAAGCCTAGGCTTGTTTCCCTTCGGTTTCTCTTGAATGGACTTAGCAGCGGATTTCTTATCGCCCTTGCGATGAAGTTTGCCCTTTTTTACCTGAGACTCGGTCAAAGTTGCAGCAAGTTCAATATCATGGCGAACGGTAGTGGGGTTACCGCCAGTGACGATATCCTGAACCGGATCACGCAAACCATCGATATATTTTTCAATCGCCTTATCCAAAGGTGTCACCATCCCTAGACATAACAAACTTAACTCTTCGTAGCGGTCAGTATAAGCACGATTCTCGCCACTGCTTGCTTCAAGTCACGGAATTCATTGTCAAGCGCCATCTGCTCATGTCGAGGACAACATTCCTTCATCATCAAAGCTCGAAGCTCCTCCCAAGTTTGTGCCATGGCCACATCGGTACCTGTATCCCTCATAATACCATTCCACCATGTAAGAGCTCTCTTTTTGAACACACTCGATGCAAACTCAACTTTACGCTCATTAGGACATTGAACATGTAAAATCTCGAACACAAGATAGGTAATTGAGAGATAGAGCTAGCACAACCTGGCAGAGTGTCCTGAGATAACAAGGCAAAAGTGATGTGCTTTCGAGACTCTCAAACCACTGAAGAAGCCTAGTAGCTCCCTCAGACCCAGTGAACTAAAGTAGTTAAGCCGAACAGAATTGTTTATAGTTGCACGGAGCTGGTGCATTGTTATTGTTGTTGTTCGCTTGATTGAGTTGGGTCACGAGATTCGGGAGTACTGCAGCAATTTGTTGAGCGATGAGTGCTGCCATTTCGGCTTTTTGAGTTGTATCAAATCGATGAGGCATTCTAGAAAAGAAAACATGGGGAAAGATATGAGAGATTGATATTGAAATAAATCCAGAGAAGTATTGAAAATATCAACGAAATAAGGATGGTGGTCATTCGTTCTTTCTCAAAACAAACAAACGACACATAGTGACTAATCAAAGTAAATAGGTCTTTATAATGTATGCGAAGACATGCTTTAGCCTATAAGTGGACACTCACCCCAAGAGTTCCCAGGTAAGAGATACTGGTCTGATTAAGTGGATTTGTTCGAACACTCTAGCCTTAGACAGAAAACTTAGGGTGCAGGCACCCACCCTTCCAGATTGCACGTGTTCACATTAATAAAACCCAAACTTTGACGAGATTTTTAAAACTTTCAAGACTTAAAGAAAAAAATGATTCATCTAAGAATATATGTTTTATTGTAAAAGGTTTTAAGAAAAGATTTTTGTGACTTTTGTATTGTTTTTGGTAATCACCAAAAGATTGTTGACAGTATTGTGTTTTAAATCTAAACGCAAGAAAACTCGCGTTAGGGTCCTAGGAAGGTTATAGTCTAGGTCAAAGCATTACAAATAACCTAATTCCCTATAACCAGTGCTCTGATAACAATCTGTAACACCCCGACCGCGTAAAAACAACAAACCGCGGCGGAAACATCGGGAGTCAAGTTAATAGATTGTTACAACAACACGTGGTAATTGAAGTTTCATTTTATTTAAATATTAACATCATTACATTGTATTTTGGAATTAAAAACCAACTAAATAAACATAGTTACTGTCTTGCATTTTTTTAAGGCACTAGATTCCATGTCCATTCCTACGTGACCATGCATCAGTATCATCAAGCGTTATTCCCTGAAACATATGTGAAAACAAGTCAGCATAAAAGAATGCCGGCGAGTACATAGGTTTTGTGAGTGTGTCGAATTCATGGCCTTGAATATGTATTGCAATACCTTGTCAGACTACTAGAGTCGTTAATTGAAAACCTTATTATCAAAAGTATTTGTATTGCAAGATACCTAACCAACTAACGTAAATCCGAGTAGTAAATCATCTTTAAGTGAAAATCGTTGTGTGACATCTTCCAAAAACATGGTTCCAATAAATTTAGATAAGGCCACGGAATGTAATACGGTAATATCACTTATATATAGAAAGTACCAGCGGCGTATCCATCATGCTTTTATCACATTACACCCGTCACGTTATATAAATTACTTATCATAAACCAATCGTCCAAATCGTCATTGTTATAGACCAAATCGTCATTATCATAAACCAAATCGTCATTGTCATATACCAATCGTCATCGTCATAAATAATCATCTTTGTTTTAATTGTGAAAACTTTTGTTCGTTTCGTTGAATACATTCAAACCTTTGTTGTCACACCCCTAATTTCTGTCACACCCTGACCCGTAGCGGAAATGGTAGTCGGGGATGATTTGGTTTTCATCAAAGCTCATGACATTTACGATAAAGTTTCATATTTATTATTTCTTTTTAAAGAAAAAAATTACAACAAACATATAAGTACAACATGTCAAAATACATTTTTTTTATGACTTCATTATTTTCTTCTAAGGCAATTTCCTATGTGTTCCTTGCTTCAACATGTCCACCTGTATCATGTGTAAAAATAGGGTTTTGGGTCAGCAAAAGTTGGCGAGTGAATCTTATGAGAACATTTGAACGAATTTATTATATTGGTTATAAAAGGGTGCATAACCACATATGAGTAAACGTAAATGTAAATTTAATCACAATACACATAATATCAATTAATGCACATGCACACACCAAATGATGAACAATGAGATCAAGGCTCAATCAAACGGAGCCGATCTAATGAGGCACGCGATGTTCAACTCGTCTCCCACGAGGAACTGATGGGCCTAATGAATGATTTGCACGCAACTTGACAAAATGTAAACACATCACAACAAACAATATTTACATCACATGTTTAGATCATATAATGGTAATAGCACAAGTTTGAATAAACGAAAATAAATAAAGCGACACATGATACACCCCAAAACGTGAATAAAAAGGGGAATTTGTAAGAATTCACTCACAGTGGGTGCGTTCCTTGGTAATGATGAATGCGCACGAATTTATGATTCAACCGCAGAGGGAAAACTAACCTAAATAATAACGTAATAATTTGATAAATAAATAAATTTCATTTGAGATTAATATTTTTAATTAGTGCTCTTAGTGAGATTTTTAGATTTATTTTTGTGAATTTAATGCAAATTTTTAGGCTTTAAAACCTTATTTTGAGGTATTTTTAACTAATTTTTAAAGAAAATAAAAAGGATTTTAATTTTAAAAAATAACCCTTTTTCTAAGGGTTGACTGGTCAACAACCGGTCTGACTCATTTATTATAGGCAGCGTGTGAGGTTCGAACTCGTGACCTCTCGGTTGCGTGCACGCAGCTCTTCCAACTGAGCTACGTGTCTAACCCGTTTAGATTTGGTTTTTAATTATTCCTATACACTCTTTGAGATTTTCAGAATTTTATTTAATTAAAAAGGTTTCAAATATCATCTGACCGGCTGGGCATAGCAGGATCGAACCTGCACCTTCGATATGATTTATATTAAATTTAACTATGAACTGTGAGAGTTCTGCTTAGTTTAAAAAAAACGTTTTAATGGAGTTGGAACCGGATTCACACATGAATCGAACCCACAGTCTGTGCTTTAACATTGCACATCGTCCACCACTGGACCATGTGTCTAACCCACTTAAAAACCCAAATT
Organism: Scalesia atractyloides; assembly: GCA_947069175.1. NCBI lineage: Eukaryota > Viridiplantae > Streptophyta > Magnoliopsida > Asterales > Asteraceae > Scalesia > Scalesia atractyloides. The sequence continues at coordinate 72,013,910 of CAMTDV010000014.1, forward strand.
TAATTATACATATAAAGTGTTTAACTTCATCTTCTTCATCTTGAACACAAGAATTTGGTTTTATGATCCCACTTAAAAAGAAAACGATTATAATGCTATACGTTGAATCAAAGAAGAGTAAAACAATTTCCAATAACAGAATTAAAGATGTACCGGCGACTGAGGTGTTCCGACGGCAATTCCGGTGAACAGAAAAATGAAAATCCGGCGACTGAACTAGTTTTCTTGATTGAGCAGTGTCTTTTCGAAATGCAATTGATGGTATGTGATGTAACATCCGTCAAAAAACGGATTTACCAAACCCGCTCCGTTTATCAACCGAACAGTCAGTCAAAATTTTCGTTTCGAATTAAATGTCCAAAACATTTTTAAACGATCCGTAATCAATTATTATACGCGAATATATATTTAGTTTTTGAAAAAACTGTCAAAAATCGCAAAATAAAAATTAAATACATCTGCCGGGTTTCGAACCCGGGTCTGTACCGAGTCGCTAAGTGACTTAACACCTCACACACAAACCACTGCGCCGCTTGTTATGTTTGATGAATATTAGAATCAGTTAATTGATATAGTGACTTTACGAATTCAAAACCGGCGCCCAAATCGTTTCAGTCGTCGGAATCCCGGAATTTCCGCGAATCTTAACTACGATTTACGTTATAACGTAAACCTTTAATCACATATCGGTTATAACCGATGTTTGAAGTCCGCGACCAAATTCAAAACCGCCGGAAAACTTGAATTGATAAACCCAGCCCAAAACCAGACCAAATACATCTTGTTTCTTCTATAAATTGACCCACAATCGTCTGCAAACCTTTTCGCTAAAAAATCACATCTTTTCACGGCGTAATTTTTCTCGCCGGAAGTTCCCTGCTCATCGCCGGAAAACCGACTTTCTTATTTCTGAACTTCACTGAATCCCCTAAACCTTTACCGAAGTTACCAATACTCTTTCCAAGATTTCCGGAGACTTGTTGCTGCCAGACACCCGTAGCCGGAGTTGGATTCTGTCGCCGGAGTTCTGCCGGAAAACAGAGGATCCAGTCGGTATAATCTCCGCTCAGTTTCTTTTCCTTTTTCACTTTTATCTTACCGAAATAAACTGTAAAACACTAATGAAACTTGATCAAAAGCTCGAACCAGTCAGACCCGATTTCTGGTTATTCGTTCAGTGAAGAAGATGAAGACTTGTTATCATATAAGTTTAATTAAAATCATGAAATTAATCGGGTTAGACACACAGTCCAGCGGTGGACTGTGTGCACATATAAAACGCAAAACGTCTCGAGTTCGATTCCCGTTTCACACACGTTGCCTTAATAAAAATCAAGTTTTTGTTTAACTGAACCGGATCGCCTTAGTTATATGTTATAAGTATATTGATAACCAGAATAATAACCAAGTTAGACACACAGTCCAGCGGTGGACTGTGCGTTTGTTTATATCACTGGTCACGAGTTCGAGTCCGGTCTTCAGCACCGACTCGGACAATTATCTTTTCTTTTTAAATAAGGCAGAAAAGGAAATAACTAAATTGTCTTTAAGTATAATAAAAATCAAGTTATATAACATGTTGAACACACAGTCCAGCGGTGGACTGTGTGTTATATTAACCCACAGGTCCCGGGTTCGAGACCTGTGGTGTGCATGACCGTTTCGATTAAATTGTTTTTAAAATAAAAATGATTTTCGGTTTAATCTAATTAGTGTATATATATAATTAAAATCGGATATATAACGGGTTAGACACGTAGCTCAGTTGGTAGAGCTGCGTGCACGCGTACGAGAGGTCTCGGGTTCGAGCCTCACTCAGCGCACAATAAACTGTCAACGAACCGGTCAACGGTCAGGTCAACGGTCAACCGGCCGGTCAACGGTCAGAAAAATAATAATTTTTTTATTTATTTTATTTAATTATTTTAATTAAAAATCAATTATAAATACTTAAAAATAACATTTTTAAGATTAGAAAATAGTTTCAAACTCACAAAAATACACCCAACAATCCTACTAAAATAGTTTAATAAAATCCGTTTACTCACCAAACCATAATGCGATTTATCTAGGTTAAATCTCACTCGTGGTTAAAACCACTTCGCGTGCATTCATCATCATCAACCGAACGCACCCACTGTGAGTGAATCTTACAATTTCCCCCTTTTTAAATTACACGTTTTGGGGTGTGTCATGTGTTATGAATTAATTAATTTATTTATTTAAACTTGTGCCATACCACATCATGACTTAATCTTAGATTGATTTATTGTTGTGATTTATTTTCCGTTTGTCAAATTACATGAAACTCATACAATAAGCCCATCAGTTCCTCGTGGGAAACGAGTAGAACATCGCGTGCTTCAATTCAAATTCATTATTGTTCATGTGTGTTTTCATTGAGTTTATATTGTTTGTAGTTGTGTTATTCATATTATCATGTTTATGCAATTCATTCATCAGGCCCCTCAGTTCCTCGTGAGAGACGAGTTGAGCATCGCGTGCCTTTAATTGTTCCATTATTGTTCATGAGTGTTTTCATTTAACATCTTATGATTATTGATCAAGTTACATCTAATTTTACTCATGTTTGGTTGTGCACATTTTTCATAATCAATTTAAATAAATTGTTCAAATGTTTTCCATAGGATTCACTCGCCAACATTATGTTGATCCAAAAACCTTTTTACACATGATACAGGTGAACAGGTTGAAGCAAGGATAGCATAGGATTGCCTTAGAAGAGAACAAAGGAGTTAGATTGTTAGTTAGATCATGTTGTAGCAATCATTGTAAACTTTCATTTAATTTGTATTAATGAATATGAAACATTTAATAAATGTCATGAGCTTTGATGATAACCCAATCATGCCCCGATCACCTTATCCGCTGCGGGTCGGGGTGTGACAGATTGGTATCAGAGCCATGACTATAGGGATATAGGATAGGTTATTAGACCCTTAGAGCCTATACTATAGTCTGCCTAAAATATTAAATTGATTAAGTGGTTACATACAAACTTGTGATATTTATTTGTTTCATATTTGTTTACATTTCAGTCAAACATACATGCTCATATACATGTTCATTATACATATATACATATTCATTATACATATATCGATGTTCATGTGTTCAATTTATTTTCATACTCTCGTTATCCAAAGATTTTATGCAATTTTCAATTCTCATCAAAGTAAGTTCTGCGACGGGCATGTAGTAACTGGAAGGGTACAAGTACCGGTAGTCGGAACGTCCTGTCTAGGCTGGCATTCGTATAAATCCAATATAACGGACCAGTTTGCCTACCTGGGGACCAACGATGAGAGTACGAAGGACCTATTAGGCCAAAGCATGCCACACCAAACGTCGTTCGAACTAACCCTACTTTGAGGTGTCACCGTGTCTACACCTGGACACATTCCAAACATCACACGTTGTATACATATTTCTCGATTTTCACCGGGTTTTGTGTACGCAACCAGGCAGAAACCGTGCGAACCATATGAAAAACCGGTAATTCATGGGGGCCCACATGATTACATAAGGTAAAGTATGGCGGCATGACGGGCCTAACAGCGAGCAAAGCCAAAGACATCCTATGTATGTGGTATTTTTGTATGATTATTTTATGAATGTTCATCCCTAATGTGACCCATGATCTCAAAAGCATCCAACTCATACCCTTTTCAGGTATTCATTGTAGATGTCTTCTAACCTCGCCCGTAGGAAGATGAGAGCAGGAAAAGCCCGCGAACGCATGGCTACCTTAATCGCTCAACAAATGGCTGCTGTAATACCCAATATTGTAATCCAAGTTCAACAAGCACTTACCAATAATCCTGTCAATCAAGCAAACCAAAACATTTTCAACTCTTCCCCAAATACCACTAAATGCACCTACAAGCATTTCAAATCATGCGACCCTCCGAAATATAAAGGGACTGAAGGTGTCACCGCACTCCTCCATTGGGTTGAAGAAATGGAGAATACTTTTCTAAATTGCGATTGCCCTGATGATCGCAAAGTGCGTTATGCTACCGGTCGACTATATGGGATAGCACTTATTTGGTGGAACACAGAGAAGGCAAAACGAGGTGTTGAAGATGCTATGTCCCTAACTTGGAATGAATTGAAGGAAATCATGACCAGACGATTTTGTCCAAGGAGCGAAATCAAGAAGCTAGAAGATGAATTTTACTCATTGAAGCAAGTGGAAGGAGACCACACCACCTACAACAAAAGGTTCCTTGAATTACATCAAATGGTTCCCAACATGTTTACTCCCCTCTACCGTTTGATCGAGCACTACATTCGTGGTCTTCCGTCAAAGATTCAAGACCCTGTGATAAGTACCAAGCCTGCAACTTTGGAAGCAGCAATGGAGCTAGCAACAGAGCTCACCGAGAACCGAATCCGAAACAAAGACTTCAAGGAGGAGAAGAAGAAGGATAAAGAATCAACTGAAACCCCCGAATCCCCTTCTCAAACCGAATCCCCTTCTCAAACCGAATCCCCTTCTCAACCCGAATCCCCTTCTCAACCCAAACCTAAGAAAAGAAGAGTCAGGCGACTTTTCGCTGCGACCCAACGAAATCAACCCGTTTTTCACGCTATACCCATCCGAGCTGTCCCAATCACCCAAGAGGCACCCAACTCAGCTTACCCAAATAAGAAACCATATCTTGGACCTCATCCTCGATGCAACCACTGTTTTTATCACCATCCCCTTACTTTACCTTGCCGGCTATGTACAACTTGTGGACGTTATGGTCATTTGAGCAATGTTTGTCGCACCTTTCAAGACCAAACTTTTTCCCCTACTCAAAACATGGCCCAAACTTATCACCAACCCCAACACCCCATGTTCCCATATGCTCGAGCTTGCTTCAATTGTGGCGACCCTACCCACTTTAGAAACACATGCCCTCAATTGGTAAACGTTATCAACACTCAAGCCCAATCAAACCCAGTTAACCAAGTAAACCAAGAAAACCCAACCACTATGCCGCCAGCAAGAGGAAGAGTCTTCAATATCAACGCCAACCCTGTCGAAGATAATGACGGCCCAAACGAAGATACTCAGCTAGTCCTGTTCGCCGAAGATCCAGATTCAACTCCTATTGTTTAGTCTTTCTTTATCACATGTGTAGACTGTTAGAGAAATCATTGGATATTATATATTATATATGTTTTCAGTATACGATTTTGCCGAGGCCGCAGCTCCCCATCCATCGAGGTTGAGTTTGATCCCCATTTTATTATGGGTTGATCAGGGTGTGCCCGCACGATCGGCTCCGTTTGTTGAGCCTTGATCGGTTACGTAATATTTATTCTCATTTCAGTACATGCAATATGCTCGGCTCCGTTTGATTGAGCCTTGAGTACACATATTTATTCTCATTTCAGTACATGCAATATGCTCGGCTCCGTTTGATTGAGCCTTGAGTACACAGATTTATTCTCATTTCTAGTTCATGCAATATGCTCGGCTCCGTTGGATTGAGCCTTGAGTACACAGATTTATTCACATTTCAAGTTCATGCAATACGCTCGGCTCCGTTTGATTGAGCCTTGAGCACACATACAATTTCATTATCAGTATCTTGTGGTTGTGGTGTTTGTAGTAGAGTCGCATCGAACTAACCATAACTTGCGGATAAAGTCAATGAAAATTTGACAAGGATATGGTGGATACGCCGATGGTACTTCCTATATATAAGTATTCTTGTCAAATGATCGGAGGCATTATCAGGCGGTTATGAGAGGTTCCATGCATAGGCTGTTTGTGTGGTTAAGTTATTCATATTCAGGACATGCAATATGTTCGGCTCCGTTTGATTGAGCCTTGAGCACACAATTTCAATTTCAGTACATTCAATATGTTCGGCTCCGTTTGATTGAGCCTTGAGCACACAATTTCAATTTCAGTACATTCAATATGTTCGGCTCCGTTTGATTGAGCCTTGAGCACACAATTTCATTTTCAGTACATGCAATACGATCGGCTCCGTTCGATTGAGCCTTGGTCGCACAGATATGTTTCATTTCAGTAATTTATGTTTGTTGTATTGATTGTAGAGTTATAGGACTAATCATAATTCACTGTTAAAACCAATGAAAATTTGACAAGAATATGGTGGATACGCCGCTGGTACTTCCTATATATAAGTATTCTTGTCAAAGGATCAGAGGCATTAACGGATGGTTATGAGAAGTTCTATGTAGGATTTATTAGTTTCTTGGTAACCAATCATAACTTGTGGATAAAACTAATGAAAATTTGGCAAGAATATGGTGGATACGCCGCTGGTACTTCCTATATATAAGTATTCTTGCCAAAGGATCAGAGGCATTATCAGACGGTTATGAGAAGTTCCATGTAGGATTTATTATTGCCTTGGTTGGAATTTGTGATACATTTATATCATCATATTATTTAAAGAGATTGGATTGTGTTCCATTTCTACATAAATTAACCTCTCCATCATAACAAACGAGAGAGGAACTTTCATCATTCAAACATATATGTTATCAGAATGTGGATTCAAATATTTGCTGTTGTGTTTATTCATGTTCAAATATTCGCTGATGTGTCTATTCATGTTCGAATATTGGCTATTGTGTTTATTCATTCGCTGATGTGTCTATTCATGTTCGAATTTTTGCTGTTGTGTTTATTCATGTTCAAATACTTGCTGTTGTGTTTATGCATGTTCAAATATTTGCCGATGTGTTCATTCATGTTCGAATATTTGCTGTTATGTTTATTCACGTTCAAATATTTGCTGATGTGTTCATTCATGTTTGGATATCAGCTGTTGTGTTTTTATTTATGTTCCATGTAGATTGTAGTGTTAGAAGTTTTGCCTTAGGATATAACCATATTTTTCCCAAACGTATCTAAACTCTTATGTATGATATCATTTTTAGAGAATCATTTCCTGATTATCAATATTCATACAGTAGGCAACAAAAAGCGATTCCTGAATAGGGTACTTAACCTTTACAAGGAACGTTACCGCCTCGAACAAAAACTTAAACCTTCATTTTTCTGAGCATACAACTGTCAAACAAAACGTCATCATCCTTTTTAGTCAAAATATATCATTATTCAAATTTCGGGACGAAATTTCTAAAAAGCAGGGGATACTGTAACATCCGTCAAAAAACGGATTTACCAAACCCGCTCCGTTTATCAACCGAACAGTCAGTCAAAATTTTCGTTTCGAATTAAATGTCCAAAACATTTTTAAACGATCTGTAATCAATTATTATACGCGAATATATATTTAGTTTTTGAAAAAACTGTCAAAAATCGCAAAATAAAAATTAAATACATCTGCCGGGTTTCGAACCCGGGTCTGTACCGAGTCGCTAAGTGACTTAACACCTCACACACAAACCACTGCGCCGCTTGTTATGTTTGATGAATATTAGAATCAGTTAATTGATATAGTGACTTTACGAATTCAAAACCGGCGCCCAAATCGTTTCAGTCGTCGGAATCCCGGAATTTCCGCGAATCTTAACTACGATTTACGTTATAACGTAAACCTTTAATCACATATCGGTTATAACCGATGTTTGAAGTCCGCGACCAAATTCAAAACCGCCGGAAAACTTGAATTGATAAACCCAGCCCAAAACCAGACCAAATACATCTTGTTTCTTCTATAAATTGACCCACAATCGTCTGCAAACCTTTTCGCTAAAAAATCACATCTTTTCACGGCGTAATTTTTCTCGCCGGAAGTTCCCTGCTCATCGCCGGAAAACCGACTTTCTTATTTCTGAACTTCACTGAATCCCCTAAACCTTTACCGAAGTTACCAATACTCTTTCCAAGATTTCCGGAGACTTGTTGCTGCCAGACACCCGTAGCCGGAGTTGGATTCTGTCGCCGGAGTTCTGCCGGAAAACAGAGGATCCAGTCGGTATAAATCTCCGCTCAGTTTCTTTTCCTTTTTCACTTTTATCTTACCGAAATAAACTGTAAAACACTAATGAAACTTGATCAAAAGCTCGAACCAGTCAGACCCGATTTCTGGTTATTCGTTCAGTGAAGAAGATGAAGACTTGTTATCATATAAGTTTAATTAAAATCATGAAATTAATCGGGTTAGACACACAGTCCAGCGGTGGACTGTGTGCACATATAAAACGCAAAACGTCTCGAGTTCGATTCCCGTTTCACACACGTTGCCTTAATAAAAATCAAGTTTTTGTTTAACTGAACCGGATCGCCTTAGTTATATGTTAAGTATATTGATAACCAGAATAATAACCAAGTTAGACACACAGTCCAGCGGTGGACTGTGCGTTTGTTTATATCACTGGTCACGAGTTCGAGTCCGGTCTTCAGCACCGACTCGGACAATTATCTTTTCTTTTTAAATAAGGCAGAAAAGGAAATAACTAAATTGTCTTTAAGTATAATAAAAATCAAGTTATATAACATGTTGAACACACAGTCCAGCGGTGGACTGTGTGTTATATTAACCCACAGGTCCCGGGTTCGAGACCTGTGGTGTGCATGACCGTTTCGATTAAATTGTTTTTAAAATAAAAATGATTTTCGGTTTAATCTAATTAGTGTATATATATAATTAAAATCGGATATATAACGGGTTAGACACGTAGCTCAGTTGGTAGAGCTGCGTGCACGCGTACGAGAGGTCTCGGGTTCGAGCCTCACTCAGCGCACAATAAACTGTCAACGAACCGGTCAACGGTCAGGTCAACGGTCAACCGGCCGGTCAACGGTCAGAAAAATAATAATTTTTTTATTTATTTTTATTTAATTATTTTAATTAAAAATCAATTATAAATACTTAAAAATAACATTTTTAAGATTAGAAAATAGTTTCAAACTCACAAAAATACACCCAACAATCCTACTAAAATAGTTTAATAAAATCCGTTTACTCACCAAACCATAATGCGATTTATCTAGGTTAAATCTCACTCGTGGTTAAAACCACTTCGCGTGCATTCATCATCATCAACCGAACGCACCCACTGTGAGTGAATCTTACAATTTCCCCCTTTTTAAATTACACGTTTTGGGGTGTGTCATGTGTTATGAATTAATTAATTTATTTATTTAAACTTGTGCCATACCACATCATGACTTAATCTTAGATTGATTTATTGTTGTGATTTATTTTCCGTTTGTCAAATTACATGAAACTCATACAATAAGCCCATCAGTTCCTCGTGGGAAACGAGTAGAACATCGCGTGCTTCAATTCAAATTCATTATTGTTCATGTGTGTTTTCATTGAGTTTATATTGTTTGTAGTTGTGTTATTCATATTATCATGTTTATGCAATTCATTCATCAGGCCCCTCAGTTCCTCGTGAGAGACGAGTTGAGCATCGCGTGCCTTTAATTGTTCCATTATTGTTCATGAGTGTTTTCATTTAACATCTTATGATTATTGATCAAGTTACATCTAATTTTACTCATGTTTGGTTGTGCACATTTTTCATAATCAATTTAAATAAATTGTTCAAATGTTTTCCATAGGATTCACTCGCCAACATTATGTTGATCCAAAAACCTTTTTACACATGATACAGGTGAACAGGTTGAAGCAAGGATAGCATAGGATTGCCTTAGAAGAGAACAAAGGAGTTAGATTGTTAGTTAGATCATGTTGTAGCAATCATTGTAAACTTTCATTTAATTTGTATTAATGAATATGAAACATTTAATAAATGTCATGAGCTTTGATGATAACCCAATCATGCCCCGATCACCTTATCCGCTGCGGGTCGGGGTGTGACATGTGAGAGCATTGGAGTGGTTTGCATATGGTATTTATAGTTGGGTTTTCTAATCATGAGGTTTCTGTTACAACCCGAAATTATGGATTGATTGCTTCCAATCTTAACCGAATCTGGGTTGATTTGCTTATGATTGCGAAATTGTAACTGGGCATCAGTTACTTCCGTTTCAGAAATCAAAATTTAAACTAGATTGCATATGGGCGGTTACTAAAACTCTGATAAAGAAGTTGCAGGTTTCCGGTTTCTATATAGATTATTTGATTCTGTTTTAACCACTAAAGTGCGTATAGAGCAATTGGTGTTTGGTGTGTGTGTGATTGCGGTTGACCCGGGTTCGAAACCCGCTTCCTCCATTTTTTTGTTTTAATTTTTTTTTACATTGAATCTAAATTACTCTATTAATTATTATTATTATTATTATTATTATTATTATTATTATTATTATTATTATTATTATTTATTATTTTCGTCTTAAATAATACAACTAAATAAATATGCGACGAACTTCGAATAAATATTTGATTTTTAAACGGCGCGGGTTTTGAAACCCGTTTTTCGACGAATGTTACAATTTCCACGTGTAACCCGGTGGGCCTAGTTGGGGAATATCGTGACGTAAGTTGATATCATCATTACCAAGCCATACAATATAACACAGCGGAAGTCTGGATGATTACTATCACAAACGTTTGAATGTTCAAAGTTCAAAATAATAAATATAACGCTTGTAACTAGATCCACATGAGGATCGAAATGATTACAAAAAAGGAAATTTAACAGACTAAGGCCTTCTAAGCAAAGGGTTGCAATTCCTCTTAAGCTTCACCGAGCACTTCCAGCCTAATTACGTATACTTGTCACCTGCGCTTAGTCTTTTGAAAATACGTCAGTTTTTGCTGGTAAATACATTTAATAGACTCATTTTGAAAATATTTCGAAAACGTTTAGTGTACGCAATGGTACTTAATTTTATAAATAACTTGGGACAAATAATTTTCACGTTATTAGTTTTACATGCTAATAATACATGTCGGGATCCTGATTAATCGACACACCACTTTAACAGCTTTAATAGGTGCACCCCTAATGGGTTATAGTTTAATTTAGCATCTGACGGGTGTATGCTAACACCCCGTGCTTAGTTCATAGTCATTTGCAATTAAATGAGCCGTGGATATCCAAGACACGGTCGTTTTAACCCCCAAATGTTTAAAATTAAGCAACACGAATTAAAATAGATTATTTGAATTCCCAACTCATTGGTCTTTGATACCATATCCAATCATGCGGTATTAATATACGGTACCCCAAGCCCGTATAAGAGAAAATAAGTATTTACCTAGCTTGCAAATCTTTAGTAAATAAGAAAATAAGCAAGGCAAAACCGTAATCAATTTAAACTAGCTTGGTGACAATCTACCAGAAGTCTCTAGTCTGGAATGGATGGTATTATTAACCGATTAGTTAGCTAGCGGGTCTTTATTTAGTCATTGACTTAGACCGGCTAACTTAAAACAAAGATAACGGTATGAAACGCTAGATTAAGCGGTGACCGGAAAAGAATGTATTTTGGACCCGACAAGTATTAAGACTTGTATAATATGGTTACCATTTTACATTCTAAAATTTGAGAATATTTGATATGGTTAAACCCGTTTCGGTTAAATTGCGTAAACTAGTCACGTAGGCTTAACCGTACGTATATATAAGCGAAACTAGGTAACCGGGTGAGTTCTACACAAGTTCCAAATGCCATTATATTTAAAATATGTTATTATAGCAGTAGGTTACTGATATGATGGCCCGTTATGGTTTTAAAAGCAAACTATGCCTTAAAAGGGCAATTTTGTCATTTAAAAATGTAATAAACGAGCTTATACGTAGACTGATGTTATTAACATAATCATTCTAAAAAAGTACCTATTTTATGATGTTATATCAGTAGAATATTAGTTATATGTGTGGTTTATAGATTAAGACCAAACTATGTCCCGAGAGGGCATTTTGGTCATTTCACATATAATTTGATAACTTATTTGGGAGTCTGAGTTTGGGACATGTACCTACTGTTAATAACTTGAAAATATGTTTTGAAATCAGTAGGTATCAAACCTTGATGCTCTAATATGGTTTTAAACCATATTATGCGCCGAAATGGTGATTAAGTCGCTAAATAATGATTTAAATTTAAGTAAAATTGTCGTTGTGACCAGGTTTGTATGACCAAAATAGGTTTACATATATATATATATAATATATTACATCAGCGGGTATAAAGTTTTGGTTCATTTAAATGTTTAAAACCCATTTAAGGTGCCGAAAGGGCAATATCGTCATTTAAGGACATAATATGCAAACTATAGCTTAAACTAACCAGAATGAGCATCCCAAATAATTCTAATAATTATATTACATCAGTAGGTATTGAGGTTTGATGTCAAGTTTATGTTTAAATCGTTTTATGCGCCAAAATGGCGATTTGGTCCTTTAAAAGCATGATTTGCGATGATTAAACAAAACTCAGGTTATGACCAGATTATTGACTTCAAAATAAGTTAGTCATGTTTATAAATCAATACATAATTCATTCGTGTGCTCGTTTATATTAAAACAATGCTTTTGAGTATGAAGGGCATTTTAGCAAAGTTTAGGCATATTTATCGGATACTTGCATAACGACTTGGATTACTACATGACCATGTCCTGTAAGTCCAGAGGGTTATAGTATATTATAACATGGTCATAATGCAACTTAGGGACAGAAGCTAATGTTGCTAAATCGGGACAGAACTGAAAGTCAAATCAGAAGTTAACTTTCGCGACTTTCGGTTGCGAACCGACCTTAGACCTGGGATTGACGAGCCGAACATGTTCCTACATGTTCTTATGATTATTACCAAGTTGTTAGTGTGTCAAGATACGTTTTATAATACCTACATTGCTAGTTATGATTTTATTTCAAAACTGACCAGTTTGACTTTTATTAACCTAACTTTGACCCGTCAATTGACCAAGCATACGTGGTAATCAGGAGGTACCCTCTTGGGGGATTAATACCTACCTTATTACGATCACGTAGCCATGTTCGTTACGAACATTTGGCTAGACCATAATGGTCTTAGCTCAAAGTCAAAGCGTTTTTACGTCAACGCTTTGACATTGGCCTAAAACTTAATAAAACTGAAAAGGAGGCCAAAGAACACTTACACAAGGTCCTTAGCACGAAATAAGACTAATTAGGAAGCTCCCAAGTGTTAGGAACATCCAGAGAGAGAGAGCAAGAGATGATTGAGAGAAATGAGCAAGTGACTTGGTAGCACAAGGGTGCTATTTATACTTGAACCAAGCATACATGATCATGCCATGTGTTACCATGGCTTCTCAGATGATGACAAGTAGGCAAAGAGGTGTAGGAACCAGAGGAAAGTGGCATTCTCGCGACATAGGTGCCATACATGGCAGGCTGCCATGCAACCTGTCGCTGGCGACCCTTACGGGCCATAAGTGTCATGCCTTGCGGTCCGTAAGGACCTCTGGTGCCCACAGATTTGAATTGGTTATGGACCGTAACCATTAAGGCTTGCGGTCCGTAACCGCCTTACTGAAACAATGTTTTGGTTGCCTTACGGTCCTTAACCATTGATGGTTACGGTCCGTAAGGACCTTCCAGAAAGGAGAACTTTAGCATTTTTGCCACTTTAGTCCTTCGACTTGTCCGATGCTCGTTCAGAGGTTATTAAAATAACATGACAGTGTCTTTGGTCCCTCTTGGCTACACGTGGCAACCAAGAATCTTTGGGACACGTGTCGGATTTTTATTTGACGAAATTTTCGAGGTGTGACATCTTCACCCCCTTAATAAAAGTCTCGACCACGAGTTTTATTCAAATAGATAAGGGTACTTTTGTCTCATATTGGACTCAACTTCCCAAGTATATTCGGGACCTCGACGGGCATCCCACCTGACCTTCACAATAGGCACATGTTTTCTTTGAAGCTTTTTGACTTGCCGATCTTTGATCGCAATTAGTTTCTCTACAAAACGCAAGTTTTCTCCATTTGAATATCTTCATGAGGCATTGCTAGCGACTCATCCACTAGACATTTCTTCAAGTTGCTGACGTGGAAAACATCATGAATTCCACTGAGCTTCTCAGGTAGCTTAAGCCTATAAGCTACAGATCAGACACATTCGGTTATTTCGAATGGTCCAATGTACCTCGGGCTTAATTTCCCCTTTTTCCCAAAGCGCATTACACCTTTCCAATGTGATACCTTCAACATAACCTTGTCCCCAACTTGGAACTGTAAAGGTTTACGCCTTTTGTCGGCATAGCTCTTTTGTCTATCACGAGCTACCTTAAGTCGATCACGGATTTGTACAATCTTTCTGTGGTTTCAAGGACAATTTCAGGTCCAGACAGTTGGGCTTCTCCAACTTTGGCCCAACACACAGGCGTCCTACATTTTCTTCCGTATAAGGCTTCAAAAGGAGCGGCCTTAATGCTCGTGTGATAACTATTGTTATAAGAAAACTCGATTAAGGGTAAGTGATCATCCCAACTTCCGCCTAAATCGATCACACAAGCTCGAAGCATGTCTTCCAAGGTTTGAATGGTACGCTCACTTTGCCCGTCCGTCTGCGGATGGTAAGCCGTACTGAAGTTTAATCTTGTGCCTAGAGATTGTTGAAGCTTTTCCAAAAGAGATGTGTATCTTGTATCTCTATCAGATACAATGGATATCGACACACCATGCAAGGATACAATCTCATCGACATAAAGCTTAGCCAGCTTATAGGAATCATTGTTTCCTTGATAGATAAGAAATGAGCGGATTTGGTTAATCTATCCACGATAACCCAAATCGTGTCATTGCCATGCTTGATCTTAGGTAACTTAGTGATGAAGTCCATATTTACCATTTAACTTAGTCTGGGTCTGATACCAACCTGTCACACCCCTAATTTCCAGTGTAACCTGGTGGGCCCGGTTGGGAAATATCGTGACGTAAGTTGATATCATCATTACCAATCCATACAATATAACCCAACGGGAAATCTGGATAATTACTATTACAAACGTTTAAATGTTCAAAGTTCAAAATAATAAATACAACGCTTGCAACTGGATCCATAGGAGGATCGAAATGATTACAAAAAAAGGAAATTTAACAGACTAAGGCCTTCTACGCAAAGGGTTGCAATTCCTCTTAAGCTTCACCGAGTACTTCCAGCCTAATTACGTATACTTGTCACCTGCGCTTAGTCTTTTGAAAATACGTCAGTTTTCACGTGTAAATACATTTAACCGACTCATTTAGAAAATATTTCGAAAACGTTTAGTGTACGCAATGGTACTTAATTTATAAATAACTTGGGACAAATAATTTTCATGTTATCAGTTTTACATACTAATAATACATTTAGAGCCCGAAAACTATGTCGGGATCCTGATTAATCGACACACCACTTTAACACCTTTAATAGGTGCACCCCTAATGGGTTATAGTTTAATTTAGCATCTGATGGGTGTATGCCTACACCCCATGCTTAGGTCGTGGCCATTTGCAATTAAATGAGTCGTGGATATCCAAGACACGGTCGTTTTAACCCCAAATGTTTAATATTAAGCAACACGAATTAAAAAGATTATTTGAATTCCCGACTCATTGGTCTTTGATCCCATATCCAACCATGAAGTATTAATATACTGTATCCCAACCCGTATAAGGGAAAATAAGTTAAAGTATTTACCTGGCTTGTAAATCTTTAGTAAATAAGAAAATAAGCAAGGTACAACCATAATCAATTTAAACTAGCTTGGCGACAATCTACCGGAAGTCTCTAGTCTGGAATGGATGGTATTATTAACCGATTAGTTAGCTAGCGGGTCTTTATTTAGTCATTGACTTAGACCGGCTAACTTAAAAAAAGATAACGGTATGAAACGCTAGATTAAGCGGTGACCGGAAAAGAATGTATCTTGGACCCGACAAGTACTAAGATTGTATAATATGGGTTACCATTTTACATTCTGGAATTTGAGAATATTTGATATGGTTAAACCTGTTTCGGTTAAATTGCGTAAACTAGTCACGTAGGCTTAACCATACGCATATATATGCGAAACTAGGTAACTGGGTGAGTCCTACACAAGTTCCATATGCCATTATGTTTAAAATATGTTATTATAGCAGTAGGTTACTGATATGATGGCCTGTTATGGTTTTAAAAGCAAACTATGCCTTAAAAGGGCAATTTTGTCATTTAAAAATGTAATAAACGAGCTTATACGTAGACTGATGTTATTAACATAATCATTCTGTAAAAGTCCCTTTATTTTATGATGTTATATCAGTAGAATATCAATTATATTGTGGTTTATAGATTAAGACCAAACTATGTACCGAAAGGGCATTTTGGTCATTTCACATATAATTTGATAACTTATTTGGGAGACTAAGTTTGGGACATGTACCTACTGTTATAAGTTGAAAATATGTTTTGAAATCAGTAGGTATCAAGCCTTGATGCTCTAATATGGATTTAAACCATATTATGCGCCGGAATGGTGATTAAGTCGCTAAATGATGATTTAAATGGTATTTAAGTAAAACTATCGTTGTGACCAGGTTTATATGACCAAAATAGGTTTATATATATATTACATCAGTGGGTATAAAGTTTTGGTTCATTTAAATGTTTAAAACCCATTTAAGTGCCGAAAGGGCAATATCGTCATTTAAGGACATAATATGCAAACTATAGCTTAAAGTTAGTTTGCAACCTAATGAGCATCCCAAATGATTCTAATAATTATATTACATCAGTAGGTATTGAGTTTTGATGTCAAGTTTATGTTTAAATCGTTTTATGCGCCAAAAGGCCGATTTGGTCCTTTAAAAGCATGATTTGCGATAATTAAACAAAACTTAGGTTATGACCAGATTATTGACATCAAAATAAGTTAGTCATGTTTATAAATCAATATATAATTCATTCATGTGCTCGTTTATATTATAACAATGCTTTTGAGTATGAAGGGCATTTTAGCAAAGTTTAGGCATATTTATCGGATACTTGCATAACGACTCGGATTACTACATGACCATGTCCTATAACTCCAGAGGGTTATAGTATATTATAACATAATGCAACTTAGGGACAGAAGCTAATGTTGCTAAATCGGGACAGAACTGAAAGTCAAAGCAGAAATCAACTTTCGCGACTTTCGGTTGCGACCGACCTTAGATCTGGATTGACGTGCGAACATGTTCCTACATATTCTTGTGATTATTACCAAGTTGTTAGTGTGTCAAAAATAGGTTTTATAATACCTACATTGCTAGTTATGATTTTATTTCAAAACTGACCCGTTTGACTTTTATTAACATAACTTTGACCCGTCAATTGACCAAGCAAACGTGGTAATCAGGAGGTACCCTCTTGGGGGATTAATACCTACCTTATTACGATCACGTAGCCATGTTCGTTACGAACATTTGGCTGGACCATAATGGTCTTAGCTCAAAGTCAAAGAGTTTTTACATAAACGCTTTGACATTGGCCTAAAACTTAATAAAACTGAAAAGGAGGGCTAAGAACACTTACACAAGGTCCTTAGCACGAAATAAGTACTAATTAGGAAGCTCCCAAGTGTTAGGAACCTCCAGAGAGAGAGAGCAAGAGATGATTGAGAGAAAAGCAAGTGACTTGGTAGCACAAGGGTGCTATTTATACTTGAAACAAGCATACATGATCATGCCATGTGTTACCATGGCTTCTCAGATGATGACAAGCTGGCAAAGAGATGTAGGAACCAGAGGAAAGTGGCATTCTCACGACATAGGTAGCATACATGGCAGGACTGCCATGCAACCTGTCGCTGGCGACCCCTTACGGACCGTTACGGTCCGTAAGGACCTCTGGCGCCCACCGATTTGAATTGGTTACGGACCGTAACCATTAAGGCTTGCGGTCCGTAACCGGCTTAGTGAAACAATGTTTTGGTTGCCTTACGGTCCCGTAACCATTGATGGTTACGGTCCCTAAGGACCTTCCAGAAAGGAAAACTTTAGCATTTTTGCCACTTTACTCCTTCTACTTGTCCGATGCTCGTTCAGAGGTTATTAAAATAACATGACGGCGTCTTTTGGTCCCTATCGGCTACACGTGGCAACCAAGAATCTTCGGGACACGTGTCAGATTTTTATTTGATGAAATTTTCAAGGTGTTACATTTGTTGACTCGTCTATACCACCAAAGGGTATCTTTAAATTGCAATAACAAACCACCAAGGGATTTGTTAAAGTAAACAGTTTCGGTCATTCCCCAAACATCCCCACAAACCCCAGGAACCTTGGTAACGGGATTGTCAATCATATGGTATCATAACTTACTACTGGTCGGCTTGGCCAAAGTTAATGAATGGTATTCTTTTCCTTAATACAAAGCACCAACAAGTTCGTTCACATTATTGAAATCATCATGTTTATGTAAACCCTAGCATTTGTAACTTGAAAACTTGAAAAGAATTTAGCACATATGAATCACCCCAAAATATTTGCAAAACGTAAAAAGAGGGGAACTATGTACTCACTTGGGATTGCAAAGTAACCTTGAATCAAAAGAAAATAAAAGATCAAAAGTCCCAGAAATCAAGCGTGTCCTATAATCGGATAATTGTGTAAGTATCGGGCTTTAGTCGGTGGATCAGATAGAATGAGGTCTTCTAAACCAAATGAGTGTTGGGACTCATATGAAACGGTTTAACAAAGTCTACATTCTGATTTGAAAAGCTTCCCAAGTGCTTTTGACCCGATATGATCCATTAAGGTAGTTTACACTACTTTAACGTGTCATTTGCGTAAAACGTGCTCGAATGGTTAGATATGTGTTATGATAAGTCTTTAATGCCAAAATTTATGTTACATATGCTTATAGTTGATTTATTCGCAAAAAGGGCATTTTCGTCATTATTGAAGATCATAACAACTAATCATCATAACACTAACCAAAAGATATGACCAAAAGGTAAAACCTCAGAGGGTTATTCCTATTCAACTATGGTCACAACTATGTATTTGGTTGGGTTCAAAGATCAACTGAACGGGTCGGATTCGAAAGTTAAAGCGGTGGTCAAAACCGTTCAACAAACGATCCTAGACATGCACCATACTAAAAGTGACGAGTTAGACATGTTTTGATATGTCTAACCAAGTTGTAAAAGAGTTTTGGTAATAAAACAAACTGTTTTGACACCCGAAATTACCGTCCTATAATGCGCATTTATCGCATCATTGACCAAAATTTTTACTTGTCAAAATGACTAGTAAATGTGGAAATCAGTAGGCATGGTCACTAAGGACCATAACCATCATGATTATGACCACATAAACAAGTTCAATTGGATTTTGTTTGACAGATTTATGATCAAACTTGAAAGTCAAATAGAAGTCAAACTGTTTGATTTTTAGCTCGATTATGCTACAAGAATTGAACAAGATTTGATTGAAACACTTATAAATACTTAGAGCAGCCAAGGAATCTCAGAGGAAAGCTCCAAAGTGGTTGCAAACTTCAGATTATGGCAAATTGGTGCCAGGATGAAGGTTGTAAAAGTTTGAATGGCTAAAACCCATAGCTATTTATAGTTGAATTGGATTAATATGAGCATTACATGTGTCCATGAGTCATCCCTGGAGTGAATTAGTGTCAATACCCATGTTAGATGCAGAGAAGAGGGTGGCAAGTTCGTGTGGTGAGTCAATAAGAGAGTTAACCAGCTGCTGCCACCTTTTTGATGTGCTAGAGCACTCTTACGGACCGTTGGGTCCAATGCTTACGGTCCCTAAGCAGGTGGTCTGGCAGCAAGTTTCAAATACTGACAAAACAGCCCCCTGTAGACGTTTTGTCGCATTTTGTCACTTCTAACACCCGTTAACCTGTTTTTTAAGCTCCATAAGGATGATAAAGCATAGGGAACTTGAAAAATGCTCACAAATGTTTCGGATGTCGGTTCGTTTGGTCGTACGGTTGCGGTTTTCGGTTACTTACGATGAAAATCGTAACGAACGCGTGCATGACCGTAAATGCGTAAGAATGATATTTTTGCATTTCAATCATTAATATACAAGATTTTAATGATTACAAAAATTTTTGGATGCGCGTACATGTCCCGGATTAAGAGATACGCGAATTGGCATAGTTTCGCAAATTTGCAAAATAGCCCCTGAAGTTACAAAAGCGTAATTTTGACATACCAAACCCTTCGAAACTTATTTCTAAGTTATGCAAAGGATATTTAAGGTATGTTATACTTGTGTCATCGTTCCGGAGTGTATGTAGCGTTAAACTGATTGTGTTTACGTAACAGTTTGCAATTTCACTTCCAGAAGTCGTTTGAAAGTTTGATATCGTGCAAGAATTGAATATGTGCAATTATCATGATAAAAATACAAAAATCATAAATAAAACAAACACAAAATTTCATTGATTGATAAACTTGTTCATAATCGTTGCAGATTTCGAAATACTACAAATGTCACATGAAACTAGGAAAGGTAATTGTTAACATGAAATGGATGAAGATTTGAGCATTTATATGTAATCTTGCACTTAGATTTGATAAGATCATGATAGTGTTAATGTGGATTCTAGAGTATGATAAATTGTGTAAGATTGATTATTTAGGTTCAAAATTATTATCTAGCTTGATCATGCTCATGGTTCATATCAAGAACAACATTAGGATGCTATTAATTAAAAGAAAGTTTAGGTGATTAGTATGTTTTTCATATTAATTTTCCTTAGCTTGATGAGTTACGAGTTTTGACAAAAAAAATAACTCTTATTCAAAGACGAGTGATTTCTAGATGATTAGATTTTTTTTTCATTTTATTTTTCCAAAGAAATTAGAAAACTAGGTGACCTTGATCGGGACTTAGTTACTTGAGAGTTTGTGTCATCATTAGTGCTTCCTTTAGATCGTTACATGAACATTAGTGGATACTTAGTTTAGGTAACTTCTTGATAGATCTTGTTGAATTTCATTAACATAGGATTTTTATTATTTTCATGATAATTAAGAAAACCAAACTTGTTATTTGAAAATGCTTTAGAGTAACAAAAGTAAAGTAACCAGAAACCGCAACTACGGATTGATATGTGGTTCTTGCCTTAAAATTATATTACTATTCAACGTGTACACTTGCCTTTAGTGTGTGTGATTTAGGTATAAGGAAAAAATATTTTTAAAACTAAATTTGTGCGAATGAATATCTTCATAAAAATATGTATTATTCACGCACATCATCCTTCTACAAATTTTGGAAAGATTGATGGAGGGTATATTTTTTTGCTTCTAGATTTCCTAGACTTTACAATATGGAGGTTTATAAAGGTTGGTTGTTAGCAATTGGTGTCGTAATGGCTCTTGGTTAAGTTAGTAGCATCATGAGTTAAGATGTGGGGTTGAGTTTTAGCAATTTTCTAATCTCACGGAGTTGATATCTAATGTAATGCTATAGTATTCTACATATAAATGGGTGTGGCACTTGCAGTCTTACTATTATTTTACGGTTAAAGCAATGTGATATTGTATTGATGTGATAATTCTTCTATTGGTGTCATGCATACAAGATGAAATAGATTTTTTCTAGAAAAGTCAATATTTTGTCGTGGCGGGTGTTGTTAGATTGTCTATCTACTAAGGAAACCAAATCTGGTAGATAGGGTATTGATATTTCTTCTTATTTATGTCCTATTTGTTCTTATGTTGAAACAATGGATAATATTTTTGGACGTTTTTTGGTGCTATGAGAACTTGGCAAGTAGTTAGAAGATGGTTAAATGTTGATTTTCAAGCTATTCGGATTCAAATGTGTTAATCTATTGGTTTGATCAATTGTATCGATTAAATCCAAGTAAAAGTTACTTGGGGCTATTAAATATTGGGGTGATGGATGCTCTGGAGGTTCCCTGGTGAAGTACTTTTTGATAAAAAAAAATAGCAGTTCGAAGAAAGAAAATATTTTTGATTCCGTGGTTAATGTCTCTTTTTTGTGGGTTTCTAATAGGAAACTCAATACAAACATTACTTGAATCTAGTGGTTGCAAAATTTACACATGTTTTTGTAATTGTTTGGTCGTTTTCCTTGTATCATCTCGTTAGTTGGGTCATTTATATTATCTTCGACTGTTTCCATAAAAAGACACCAATCAGTCACACAACATGATCAACGGATACGTGTAGACAAAAGTAACAATTTGTTTAATACTGGAAACAAAATCTTCATGACTTACAAATCAAGTAGATATATCTTCAGTACGTTTTAAATGAACAATTCCACAAGACTTAACAAAGAGACTTTCAACTTATTGAAATCATAAAATATCTACTGAATCTAGAAAAAATAGAAAAATATTATATTGGATTGTAAAGCAATAGGAAGAATCCACGTTAGATCTCTAGCATTGATGTGATACATTATCCACTTACACACGTTTTGCCATTTATTTATTGGCACCTTATCTTTTAAAGATATTTTGCCAATATTATTTATGTGGATAGTTAATTTGATACCCTCCAATGGATTATGAGATGCCCATGTCAAAACATTTTACTTTTTAACTGATATAAAGAAAAGTGTTCATGTGATGTTAAGATACAAATTATATTCCTTTCTAGTTGTTATATCAATTATTAAACCGGTGAGGTTAATGACATCCTTACAGGTTACGTCAAGCAATTACACTATTTTGTTGTAAACACATATTAACGGAAGTCGGTGACTGCTAGTTCGAACCATGCAAGGACCCGATATAAAAGCCCTTCTCGTGTCTTCATTTATAGTTAATCATCTTTGACAATAATAGCTAGCCAGGATTTTGACAGCATAATAGTAGGTGTGTTTTTACATCATAAGGTATGGCTTCAGTTTTAGCGACGACACATCGTCAAGAAAGTGTTGTCAAATTTTTTTTTTTTGGAACTCTATAACAACAAAATCTTGTCGCAATATCTTAGGCGGGATTCACAAAAAATTCCGGCCATGATGTAACTCTATTGCAAAGACGTATCATCACGATATAACAAATACTTTTTTTATGGTGTTAATATAAACTAAAATAAAAAACAATGAAGTTTGCGTTAACCTTGTTGAGATGACAGGTCATCGCGATAAAGTAAAAAAAATTGGGTGTTTGAATATACTAAAATCAATACGTCTTCATTTACGTGGACCATGTTGTCGTCTAAACAGGGTTAAGAATTACCTAAAACTAAAATCGGCTTTCTGTTTTCCTCTGTCTCTCTCAACAATATTCATTTTCCCTTCATTTCACCTTGGCACGTTATGGACCAAAATGGAACAAGCTTCAGAGTTGTTGGTGCATAATGTCTATGTCTTAGTCTTGTAATCGAGTCTGTATAGTATAGAGCTGAATAGGCTAGCTGAAAGTAGTATTTATGTAACTTAAGGACAAGTTCGCCCATGTGAACATGTTAAGGTCAAGTTCGGCGAACTTAGGTCTCCTCTCTAGGCGAACTTGACTCTCTATAAATAGCTAGCTAGCCTCTCTCATTTGTAACTTTGACATTTTGGAGGCGAAGCTCGGTCAGTTTGTACTCTTGACGTTTGATCAATAAAACTGATGTTAAACTGATTAATTCTTGTCTATTGGTAAACACGACGTAATATTTCCGCTATTATGGACGTTAGATATGAAATTTAGGTTCCTTAGCATCGAGGATCGGTCCTACAAGTGGTATCAGAGCTAGAACAGCCCGATTTGATAATATCAAGACAAGAACACTTCTATTTCATCTCCATTCTTCTATCTTTCTTAACTTTTTCATCAAAAATGAAGAATACACGGTCAAAATCTTTTCAATTTTGAATATATTATGTAAAATACAACAAAGATAAACCCTTGAAAGATTGAAGACCAAATTCAACCAAATTGATGTCAAAATTTTGAAAAAACCATGTTTTGCAAAACCTTTCCATCGAACTTGTTTAACCAAGTTCGACCGAACTTGTGTTAGAAAGTCATTTTTTCAGGTGAATTTCTATCAAGTTCGATCGAACTTAAGCTGTTTTTGAGGAATTTTGGTCAGTTCGCTCGAAGTTACTAATTTTTCATTGATTTTATATCAAGTTCGACTGAACTTGGGTAATATCAAGAAAATTCTAGGTAAGTTCGCCCGAACTTACAAGATTGTTATCAAGTCTCTTTTCACAAGTTCGACCGAAGTTCAAGGGATCTTTTTCAAATTTGAAATCACAAGTTCGACCGAACTTGTGATAAATTTTCAAGAATTCTTCATTTGTGTTGCAAGTTCGACCGAACTTGTAGTAGATCTAATTGTTTTCAAAGTTTTCAAGTGTTTTCAGTGTACCCATCTCGTTATTCAAATGGATGATATTCAAAGAGCTTTTATGTCCGGAGCCAGTTCATCAAATGCCAACGTGATCCATCAAGTCAATCTTCATAACGAAATGTGCACGACTGTTAAACCGCCCAAGCTAATGAGCATGGACGAGTATGAAGCATGGAGAGAGAAATTTACATATTGGGTTCAAGCCATGCACTTTGCAGGCTGGGTGTCGATTGAAAGAGGTTACACTGTTCCAGTGGATGAAGACCAGTAAGTGTTGGAAAAGTACAATTACACGACTGTACAGAAAGACGAATACATTGCTGAAAAGAAGATGATAAGTCTCATCATTCAATCTGTCAAAGAAGATATTCTGGTCTTACTGCCGAATATACTACTGCAAGAGAACTCTGGCTATCGCTTCAAAAGAAGTATCAAGGAAGCGCGGAGATGATAAAGAGCAAGAAAGCTCTTTTTCTGAAAGAGTTCGATATCTTTACCATGTTGAAGAATGAGACCATGAAGCAGATGATTGAACGCTTCTGTCATCTTAAAGTCCAAATGCGAAGACATGGTCTCGAGAAAACAGAGCAAGAGTACATCGACAAGCTTGAAGACGCTCTACCAGATGGAGAATGGACTACTTATCTTATGGTTCTGAAGGAAAGTGAAAAGTGGGAATTCTTCAAGCTGTCAACATTTATCGATAAACTCGAAGGCCATGAAATGGAACTCCTGAAGATTGCAAAGACAAAGAACGCTAATGTTGTTCAAGACGTTGGTTTGTACTACAAGAATGGAATGCAAGATAATATTTCAAGCCCAAAGATTCAGACAGCATTCAACGCAAATTTGAACTCCTCGAACAATTCTCCGTAGAATCAGAACCAATCACAGCCTCATTATGATCAGAGTCCAGAAAGTTCGTTTTCAAGCACTGGTTCAAATTCATCTTATCAAAGTTAAGCAAATCAGAATCAACAAACAAATTCTGATTCGAATGTATACAAGTGAAACATCGCAGTGAATTTGAACAATGTTGTTTTGGAACAAGTCGCTAAACAGCATATGTCGCTTCTTGCCACTGTTCTGGAGTCATACGAAAGTCTTGTAGCCGGTAAAATTGGAAATCCCGAAATGACGGCAGAAGATTATGACCAAGTGGATGAAGAAGAACTAGAGCTCATGGATATAAAGGGTGTTTAGCATCTATTATCCGAAGAGTCACAAAGTTGTTGCTCTCACAGGCCGAGATATCGGAAACTCAAGCAACAAACTAGGTTTTGACAAAACAAAAGTCACGTGCTTCAGATGTCGCCAAAAGGGACAATTCAAGAGAGAATGCAAAAATCCTGAAGCAACGGGAAATCAAAGTCCATTCGAAGGAGGTAATGAGTATTACAAGAAGTCACTTCAGTACAAGCCTTTCCCGAAGAAGACTCAGGTTGAAATTCAAGAGAAACCGACTAGCAGTAATACTGAAAAGGCTATGGTTGCATCTAATGAAGATGACGGTTTCGACTGGAATTCATACATCGGTAAGAAGACCGGGGTTGCATTAATGGCTGAAATTGTTGAAGATACATCTGCAGAAGGAGCAGCGGCTATGGAGAATATTCTACTGGAACAATATCTGCAACAACAACGTGAAGAAGAGGAGTATATCCACATGCAGAAGAAAGGAATTTTATCTCCTAACTCTGGTGAAAGTTTTGCAGATCAATTCGATGGAAACTCTCAGGAACAAGCAGTCGAGAAGAAATCTAATGAAGTAATCAATGATGTTACTCAGGAAGTGAATGTCGAAAACCTCAAAGATATTGCCGACAAAGCCTTGATGGCAAATATAACCAAGGTAGGTCCAGAGGTAAATGAAGTTGTCAAAGTACAAGTTATAGAGGTTGAGAAACCTTGTACAAAATGTACCGAACCATGTTCTGAATGTGCCGAAAAATCAAAGATCATCGCTGAAAACAATGTGCATAATGAACTTTTGAAATACGATTATCACACAATGAAGGAAGCGTATGATAAAATGAAAAATGAATATGGAGGGCTTGATAGAAATAATATCGAACAACATGATACAATAAGGATGTCGAAAGGAACAGTAATGGATAAGCAAAAAGCGATTAATATCTATATTAATACCATTTCTGAAACTAAACAACAACTCCAGGACATGAAAATTGAAACAGAGCGTGTTCAAAAACTTTTGAGAAGTTATACTTGTAACGCATATGTCACTGATCACATTCTTCTGATAATTCCATCGGAAGAGAAACCTAAAAAGAAAATTGGTAAAGAATACAGTAATGTTCCTCCACCCCTATGCGAGAAGTATTGTCGCAAATCCGCTGATGGGATGGATAAGGCACTCAATATTGAGTTGTTATCTGAAAAGAAAACTGAGTTGCCAGAGAACATTGATGTAATCTATACTAAAACAGATGATGACAATGCTGTGGTTAAAAAGGTTGTTGAAAATGTTTTGAACGATTCTGATGAAGGCAGCTTTAAAAGCGCTGACTCGAGTTCAAAGAATTCTGATTCACAGTCCAAAGATGACGATACATCATCAGAGAATGATCTATGTGATGATCCTAATGGTTGTCATGTACAAGATTAAGGAATCTGATAGATTATACTTTGATGACAGTTTTCTGATTCAGAACGTGAAGGAAGAATTGTTAGACAAATTCTTTAAACTCGTGGAAGTCACATCAGATGATCTGGTAATCAATGAAAAGAAATTTTATTCCAAACCTAAAAGAAACAACTACCGAAGGAATGGTGGTGATCACCTGGAAAACCGGAGAGCTGGATTGGGATTAGAGGAATCAGATGAACCTAAAAAGAAAGTGTCACCATTTCATGAATACAAGAATAAAAACATGAATTTTGTATATGGGACGAACATGGTTCATGAGGAAAGTTTGATCGGGAAACAATCAAACGATGAGTTCAAGAAACAGAAAGAACTTCGAGATAAAGCCAAAATTGCAAGTGGTGCCAAAACAAGCGGTGTAAAACCCACTAAAGGACATCCACATGATTCTTGGACTTGTTTCAAGTGCAACGAAATTGGTCATATTGCACGCCAATGTTCGAAATCAAAGCCGGCTTATCTTCGAAGGAAAGAAAGTTCAAATGTTGTGAAACCGAAGCAACAAGAGTTTGGGCAAATAAGAATTCTAAAAAGAAATGTTAACAAAGATGAAATGAAACAAGTTTTTGAAAGAAATTTGAGAATTCAACTTTCAAAAAAGGTGAATCTTCAAAAGCTAATGAAAACAAGTTTTACACAAGAAGGCTAACATAAAATCTCAAGCCTGCAATGCAAAGAAACGGTCAACAACATCTGAGATCACTAAGTCTGAGCTTGTTAAGACTAGTGATAGCATGAAAGAATCAAAATCTAAAATCATAATTGAAACCACATCTGAAAATGTCAAAACTACAAGTGGTAACAATTCAAAAGATAAAAAGACAGTAAAGTTTTCAAACATAAACATCATAGAAAATCCAGATGATGAATGGGAATTTGATTTTGACGATGGTTATCCAATTCAACCCAAACCAAAAAGGCTTGGGTCTTGCCTTTTAAATAGACTGTTGAAATGTGCAGGGGCTCCAGAGATCTGTACTTTCTAAGTGGATTCTGGATAGTGGAGCTTCCAGACATATGACGGAATGAAAGCATTGCTATTCGACATAAAACCTATCAATGGTGGATATGTTGGATTTGTGGGTAACCAGGGTGGAAGGATAGTCGCCGAGGGAAAACTCTCCAATGGCGTCGTTTCATTCGATCGCGTGAATTATATTGCCGAGTTGGAAAATAATCTTCTGAGCATATCGCAGATTTGTGACAAGATGTTCACGGTGTATTTCAACGACAAATAGTGTATTATCTTGAAGCCGGGATTCAAATACCAGATGAGTGGATTCTGATGTGAGCACTTTGAGAGAATGATCTATATGTTCTTGATATGGGCGTCGCTACCACTTCATCAAAATCAGCGCAATGTTTTGTGACAAAGGCTACTGAAAAGGATTCTATTCTTTGGCATCATAAGATGGGGCATATTCATTTGCGAAAATGAATTACTTAGTTCATAATGATCTTGTAGAAGGTGTAAATCTTCGGACCTTTCATATGTCTGATAACTGCTTAGAATGTAAAAAGGGAAAACAGATCAAGAAATCTCATCCGAAGAAAATTCTGAACTCAATCAAGTTGCCATTCGAACGTCTCCACATGGATTTATTTGGTCCCTGTAAATGTTCGAAGCATCTCATGAGACTTATATTGCTTGGTCGTGACAGATGACTATTCCAAATATTCGTGGGTATTCTTTCAGGAATCAAAAGATGAAACGTTCGAGAACTTGGTGATTTTGTTTAAGAAACTCGAGAATCTTTACCATCTGCCGGTTAGACGCATTAGAAGTGACAATGGCACAGAGTTTAAGAATAACAAAATGAAGGAACTCTGCAACGCAAAAGGGATTCCGCATGAGTTTAGTGCTCCCTATACTCCACAGCAAAACGGAGTAGCTGAACGGAAGAACAGAACTTTAATTGAAACTGCGAGAACCATGCTTGTAGATTCTAAACTTCCAGTCAGCTTCTGTAGTGAAGCAGTTGCTGCGGCTTGCTCTATGCTAAACAGAGTTCTCACTGTCAAACCAACAAAGAAAACATGTTTTGAGATGATAAACCGATGGAAGCCAAATTTGAAGTTCTTAGAATCATTCGGTGCACCATGTACCGTAATATACCAAGATGGAAATTTGGAGCTAAATCTCTTGAAGGTTTCTTTGTCGGATATGCGAGTCCGCTGAGACGAGTATATGTTCCTTTGTTGAGAAAGGTTATTGAAGCACAACATGTGGATTGTTTCAACTACACAGATCCTATTCAAAGGAAGGTGACGCGTGGCTGTTTAACTACCAAGACCTTTGGAAGTCATTCGACTTGCCGGAAGACCGTCTGACGAAGAAGTTGCAGCGTTATATTATCTTCACCAGTCAGCAAATCAACAACAAATCATTAGACCAATTGTGGTTAATCAACCCACGTTGGATTCTTCATCTTCCGAGCAGGTCCAAGCAATAGCAATGTGTTCAAGTTGAAAATACTTCTGAAGCAGAAGTAACACCTGCTACACTTCCAGTGAATGCTTCTAATGAACCAGAAAACACAACAGTGCCCAGTACGCCTCAGAATCAGAATTCTGACTCAGATGAAGCACCGACATTTAATGCTGATAATGAAACTTCATCGGACGAAGAAGTTGAGCAGATATCTAACTTGTTGAATCAATCTGCTAGTCCGAGAAATCAGAACGAAGCTTCAACAAGTACTCCAAATGTTGATATGAACAGTGATCTGATTGTTTCATTCAGCAAAGCTCAGTTGATGTTCCAACAGAAGAAATGTCATGATCATTCGTATCATCCTTCAACGAATATTATAGGAGAACTACAAACTGGTGTGCGTACACGAAACCAAATCAACAAAGCACTCAGTTGTTTTTACACTCGTGTTGCTCCAACCTAGAACTACTGCTTCTATTCATGTTTCATCTCTCAGATAGAGCCAAAGACTATTAATGAAGCTCTAGCTGATGAAAACTGGGTAGTTGCTATGCAGGAAGAACTTTTACAGTTCGAGAAGTTGGGTGTTTGGAAGCTTGTAGACTTGCCACCGAAGCATAAAGCTATTGATACAAAGTGGGTCTTCAAGTGTAAAAGAGACGATCGGGGGGTAATAGTCAGAAACAAAGCTCGGCTGGTTGTCAAGGGATTCCACCAAGCAGGAAGGTATAGATTACGTGAGGTATACGTACCAGTTGCGCGATTAGAATCTATCCGCATTTTCCTAGCGTTCGCAGCTTCGAATGGATTTAAGGTGTACCAGTTGGATGTTAAATCTGCATTTCTCATAGTAAACTTATGAACAAGTGTATGTCGGCCAACCATCGGGGTTTGTCGATCCACTGAACAAGAACAAAGCATATCTCCTGGACAAAGCCTTGTACGGTTTACACCAAGCCCCGAGAGCTTGGTACGAGACTTTAGCGCAACATCTCGTAGGAAATGGTTTTACACGAGGCACAGTGGACAACACTTTGTTTACCAGAGAAGTTGGATCATATCTGATTATAGTACAAATCTATGTGGACGACATCATTTTTGGTTCTACGGATGACAGTCTGTGCAAAGAGTTTGAAAAGATCATGAAGAAGAAATTTGAGATGTCCTGATGGGCGAAATGAAGTTCTTCTTAGGTCTTCAAGTGGATCAGCTTCCAGACGGAACATTCATTCATCAGACTAAGTATGTTCACGATATTCCA
Source organism: Scalesia atractyloides (assembly GCA_947069175.1). Classification (NCBI taxonomy): domain Eukaryota; kingdom Viridiplantae; phylum Streptophyta; class Magnoliopsida; order Asterales; family Asteraceae; genus Scalesia; species Scalesia atractyloides. The sequence continues at coordinate 72,044,449 of CAMTDV010000014.1, forward strand.
AAAAGTTTGAAATGGATTCTTCGAAACCGCTTTCGAACACCGCTGTCACTGAATCATGGGATTTGTGTAGACGAGACGGGAACGAAAGTTGATGAAACACTGTATCGATCGATGATAGGTTTACTGATGTATCTAACGGCATCGCGCCCAGACATCATGTATCCTACTTGCTTATGTGCGAGATATCAGTCAAGTCCTCGAATGTCTCACATGCAGATAGTCAAGCGAATCTTCCGTTACTTGAAAGGTTGCCCAAGCACCAGCCTGTGGTACCCCAAGAACGACAATTTTGATCTCACTGGATACGCTGACTCAGACTTCGGAGTGGACAAACTGAACTCAAAATCTACAACTGCAGGATGCCAGTTCTTTGGCACACATTTGGTAACGTGGCAGTGTAGGAAACAGACCACGGTCTCTCTCTCAACCTATGAAGCGGAATACATTTCTGCTTCCAACTGTTGCTCACAAATCCTCTGGATTCAGCAACAGATGAGGGATTATGGTCTGCAGTTTCTTGACACGCCATTTATTTGTAGATAACAAAGCAGCCATCGATATAACTAAAAATCCGGTTCATCACTCACGTACAAAACACATTGAAGTTCGATACCATTTCATTCGTGATTGTTACGAAAAGAAATTGGTTCGAATAGAAAAAATCCACACCAACGAACAAATGGCTGATTTTTATACCAAAGCATTTCCATTAACAAGATTTAAATATCTAATGCGGCTTAACGGTATAAAAAATTTGCTTACAGGTGCGAAAGCTGAGGTTGAATACGGATCGGATAACGAATTCACGTAATCCGCATTGGTTTGTATGGTTTGTAAATATCTTTCTATTTTAGTATTTCTTAAAAAATCTAAAATGCAAAAATATGTTTTTGATTTTAGGGGGAGAAATAGTTGGGAAAATACAAAAATATATGAAAATTTCAAAATAGTACAAAAATATTGAAAAGACAAAAAGAATTCGGTGTCACAAAAAGGAAATGATAGTACATCAGTGGACTATCACAATATGCTAAAGAAGTGTAAAGTTTTAAAATGATAAACGAGTCTTACTGTGGATGTGTCGATAGGCTTAACACGTTCAGTAAACTGTTTTCGAGATATAAACTAAATTTCACAACTACTTAATCGTGTGGATTAACACATCTTGGATATATGGACTTAGTACTTGAAATTTCGTTTGAGAGATTGCCTGATTCTGAGATACGAGGTCTTTATAGATAGTTGATATCTGGGGTATTATACAAGTTCTTCTGATTTTGCAGAAGCAATAGCCTAGAACTTCTATAATACTTTTTCTAAATAAACCTTAAACTGCATGCAATATTGAAAAGAATCGAAAGACTAATCATTTGTAGTGCTGAAAAGATTTCTTAAGTGGAACACACCTTAAAGACGAGCCTTCATCTCTTCGTCTGTACGGTAGTACTAACCTGAGCTCTGAAGGTCTCGCATTACCCATATACAGATATCAATTACGCTATATTCACCTGTAAGATGAAATCTAGGGAATCTTGATACGGGAGTATATTCAAGAAGTGGGAACCGCAGATAACTCAAGTTTCATAAATCTTACCTTAACATATCTTGAAACAGTTGAGAAATGTGGTAAAGTATAAGTGGACAAACATGCCGACAATCTAGGTAAACGAGTTTAAAGCTTAGAGTCATTAAAGGTCAACGGTACTGGTGAGATGTCTCAATTAACTGATATGATCCTTTAGACACGAATTCACAAAAATATGTCTGTAAATATGTTTGTACATAGTTTACATTGTTCTGTACATAGTTTATCATCTTTACAGATTAAACCAAAAATATTTTCAGTGTGTTTTAGCATAAACTTACAAAAATACAAAAGAAAAATTGTTTCTACATTTGTTTTTCAGCAAACCAATGTTGGAGAACGGGTCTTCGAAGTCTGGTAAGATGCTAGAACTGGTGGGAATCTCTTTGACAACAGGCTTTGAGCTAATCTGTAAAAACTGAAAATTCAAAATGATAAAAAGTTCATTGATTTGAAACTTTGATTTTGAAATATCAACAGTTTGTTCGTAACGGGTCAAACCGGGGTCATTAACTTGGACTCGGCAGACAAATCGGTTAACCAAGGTCATTAACTTGGACTTGGTCAACTGAGTGGATTTTAACTGATAAAGAGTTGGAAAGTTCAGGGGTTAAATTGCAAAATTTTTGAAAAGTTTGATTTTAGGGTTTGGCAAGTTCGACCGAACTTGCTAAACAGAATTATGTTTAACAAAACAGCAATTTCGACCGAACTTGCAAATGGAGGCTGGATTTTTAAAGCTAAGTTCGCCCGGACTTTCTGGGCCTTGTCAACTGGGCTTGCAAGTTCGACCGGACTTGCCTAGGTATAAATACCTAAGCAAGTTCGGCCGAACTCACTTCTGCCCAAAATATTCTCTGAGCGAACTTATCTGCATTTGAGCGAAATTGTGATTTTGTCATTTTAGTACCGTTACTCTGCCCATTTTTCGATTGTTTTTTGGTGATTGGCTCAACAATAACAATGGCCGAGGTATAAAATTGACATTTGAACCGTGAATTGAACTGTTATAGAACATGTTAGATCTAAAAATTTAAGAAAATGCTAGATCTAGTGGTTTAATGGACAAATTGATTATAAAATCATGATATCAAACATAAATCGATCATGAAACTGTTGTTATTTTGATTGAAATAGGTGGAAATCTTGTTGAGCAAGTTATGATTGAAGGAGATGACAAGTTCGGCCGAACTTCTTATCAAGCTCGACCGGACTTGCTATCAAATTTGTATAAAATGCTTAAACCTGAAGTTCGACCGAACTTCTTTAAAAGTTGAATTATAATTGAACATGAAGTTCGCCCGAACTTAAATTTTGATGTTTGAACATGTATAAAGCATATTCGGGCGAACTTGAATAAAATATAATGTTATAACACTCAATCAAGTTCGCCTGAACTTGATGAATGTGTTAGAAAAATTTTGTAACTTTTTCTCGTTACTTGTGCTAATTGTTTTGTGTCGGTTTTCAGGCTCAAGATCCAGCGCGTGTAATCTCTATTGAGTTTTCTAAGACGCACAACACTTGTATTACGCTCGACAAAACGATATGTCCATTTTTGAAAGAGTACGAGAGTATCTTGAAGTTTTTGGAAGAAAGTCCTATTCATCGGGCTATCACGGAGTGCACAGTGTCATACAGATCTCATACTTTCCATTTCTGGACGAATGCAAGTCTTAGTGACGATCTAGAGACAATTAATTCATCGGTGCATGTTGGAAACGAGGTTAAGAATATCTCTGTGACTGAAGATGATATTCAACGGATTCTGCAGTTCAAAGATGACAAAGTCGATCCGATATTCCTCGACGAGAAAATGGTTAGAGGTTGTTTCTATAACATTCGTCGAAAAACGGGTTTCCAAACCCGCTTCGTTTATAAATCAAATACTCAGTTATAAGTTTCGTTGCGTATTTATGGATCGTATTAATTTTAAACAATACATAATTAATAAATATATTAGAATTTAAAAACCATAATTCATAATTAATAATAAATCGTGAATAAAAAATAAAATGGAGACGCCGGGTTTCGAACCCGGGTCACCCACAAATCCAAACACACAACACACCGCTCCGCCACACATTGTTTTTGTAATAAACACGGAAACAAATAGGATTTATAATAAAACCGAAAAGTCAAATCCGGTAATCAACGCGCCAGAACTCGCAATCACCGAAAAATCCGGCAATCCGCGATTTTGGCCAAATTCCTTTTGACTGAAACGCACAAATTGATGTCGACGTCGGTTATAACCGTTGCCGGCAGTCAATTTCCGTCATAACCGACGGAAATCTTCAATCGCGAACCTTGACCCAATTCAAACCCAATTCAGCCTGTTTCCACTATAAATATCCACTTGAACACTCTGGAAATCCTTTCGCTCAGAACCACGATCGTTTCCGAAGCTTTATTCAACCCAAAACACGTCACCGGAGATATTCTGCATTCGCCGGACTTTCACCGGAAAACCGAGACTTACTTCAAATCGGTAAAATTCTCGACTCTTCTGTTTGTAATCCATTATTCGGCATGTATTAACCTAAATCGTTCAACCAGAATCTGTCTCAGACAACGTTGCCGGAAATTCCCGCACTCACCGGAAATTCACTGAAAATCCGAAGTCTCACTGTCGATCGGTACAATCATTTAAACCCTCTTGATATCTCTTGTTTAGTAACTTAATTGCACAACACATTGATCAAAACTGTTAATCAATTCACTCAGCCGGAAGTCACCAATCAGAGCCGACGACTCTTGCCGGAAATCTGAGAAAACATTCTGTTTTGGTACATTTTATTCCATAATCTTCTTTATCTATTTCATTCCAACCAATTATAAGTCTTGATGATCGATTTAAACAGAATAGTCGGACTTCACTGTTCTGTGTTTTTGTAAACGAAGAAGATGAAGTCGAGTATAGGTTTAAATATAATTAAAATTGGATATTCGAACGGGTTAGACACACAGTCCAGCGGTGGACTGTGTGCACAAACAATACACACGTCCCGGGTTCGAATCGCACACGTTACCGACTTTCAGAAATAAAACCAACATTTTTAAAACTTAATCAGATCAAGTCACAGAATGTTTATAAGAATAATATAATCCATAAGTTAAATAGATTTGACACACAGCCCAACTGGTTGGGCTGTGCGCACTCGAACCGAAGGACCCGAGTTCGACTCCGGGTCCCTGCAACCGGTTCGGCCATATAAATCATTTTTAATAAAAAAACCAAATAAGTTTAAAATTTATTTAGTATATAAATATAATTAAAACAGAGAATATTTCGGGTTAGACGGGTAGCTCAGTTGGTAGAGCTGCGTGCACGTATACGAGAGGTCCCGAGTTTGAACCTCACTCGGTGCATATAAAAACACAGTCCGACCGGTCAACGGTCAACGGTCAAAAAAGTCAAATTTTTTATTTCTTTTTATTTATTTATTTAATTAGAAAATTATTTAAAAATACTTAAAAAACAGATTTTTAAAGTTAGAAAATTTCCTTAAACTCACAAAAATAAATCTAAAAATCCTATTAAGAGTATGAATTAAAAGTATTAATATCAAATAAAATCCATTTATTTACCGAATCATTTCGTTATTATTTTAGGTTAGTTTTTCCCTCGTCAATCAAATACTAAAATTCGTGCGCATCCAACGTCATTAAAGAACACACCCAAAGTGAGTGAATCTCTACCAATTCCCCGTTTTAATCATGTTTTGGGGTGTATCATGTGTCGTTTAATTCTTTTTTATATTTAAACACTTGTGCATCCATCATATCCGTGATCAAATGTGTATCAATTGTTGTGTGGATTATATGTAGTTTGGATTTATCATTTTCAGTGCATGCATTTCATTAGGCCCATCAGTTCCCCGTGGGAGACGGGTTGAGCATCAGGTGCCTCATAAGATCGGCTCCGTTTGATTGAGCCTTGATCTCACATTCATCATCATTCATATCATATACTCATTCAAAGTGGTTTGTGTTTGTTTACTTATATATGTTTGTTCACATGTGATTATTGCACAAATTTTCCATATTAAACAAAACAAGAAATTAATAACAATGTTTTATCAAGGTTCACTCGCCAACTTTTGTTGACCCAAAATATCCCCCGTTTTACATATGATACAGGTGATCCAGCTGAGGCAAGAAACACATAGGAAGGCCTAGAAGAATGAACCAGTTTAAGCTTTGGATTATTTACATAGTTTCATTTCCTTGTAATTGATTGAATTTTGATTTGGATATTTAAGATGTAATTTGAATTTAATAAATATGAAACATTTTAGTAAACATCATGAGCTTTGGTGATAACCCAATTATGCCCCGACTCTTATTCCGCTGCGGGTCGGGGTGTGACAGTTTCTTTCGAATGGGTTATTGTCACACCCCGACCCGCAGCGGAAAAGGTGATCGGGGCATGATTGGGTTATCATCAAAGCTCATGACATTTATTATACGTTTCATATTCATTAATACAATTTAATGGAAGTTTACAATAAGAATTACAACATGTTCTAACTATCAATCTAAGCTTCTTTGTTCTCTTCTAAGGCATTTCCTATGTTTTCCTCGCTTCAACCTGTTCACCTGTATCATGTGTAAAAGGGTTTTTGGATCAACATAAAGTTGGCGAGTGAATCCTATGGAAAACATTTGAACAAGTTTATTTAATTGATTATGAAATGAGTGCACAACCACACATGAGTAAAAATAGATGTAAACTTATTCAACAATCATTAGACATTAAATAAAGCACACATGAACAATAATGAAACGTTTAGAGGCACGCGTTGCTCTACTCGTCTCTCACGAGGAACTGATGGGCCTAATGAATGAATTGCATAAACATGATAATATGAAAGACATAACTATAAACAATATAAACTCAATGATACACACATGAACAATAATGGATTTGTTTTGAGGCACGCGTTGTTCAACTCGTCTCCCACGAGGAACTGATGGGCTTAATGAATGAATTTCATATAATTTGACAAAATGAAATAAGTAATCACAACAATATAAACAATCTAAGTTTAGGTCACGATATGGTATGGCACAAATTTAAATAAACGAGTTAATTATTTGAGACACATGACACACCCCAAAACGTGTAATTAAAAAGGGGAGTTGTAAGATTCACTCACAGTGGGTGCGTTCGGTTGATGATGTTGAATGCACGCGAAGTGGTTTTAATCACGAGTGAAATTAAACTAGATAAATAGCATTATGGTTCGGTAAGTAAACGGATTTTATTAATCCATTTTAGTAGGATTGTTGGGTGTATTTTTGTGAGTTTAAGGCTATTTTCTAACCTTAAAAATGTTATTTTTAAGTATTTTTAATTGATTTTTAATTAAAATAAATAAATAAAAATAATAAAAAAGTTGACTTTTTTTGACCGTTGACTTTGACTTTGACTGTAACAGTGACTGTTGACCGGTTCGTATGTATTATTGTGCGCTGAGTGAGGCTCGAACCGAGACCTCCCGTACGCGTGCACGCAGCTCTACCAACTGAGCTACGTGTCTAACCCGAAATATTTCTGTTTTTAATTACATTTATATATTAATTAGGTTAAACAGAAAATCCTTTATTTTTAAAAACGATTTAAATCAAAGAATCGGTGCGCTCCACAGGTCTCGAACCCGGGACCTGTGGCTTATGCAAACACACAGTCCACCGCTGGACTGTGTGTCCAACTTGTTAACTAAACTTATTTTTATTATTCTTAAATACAAACTAATCATTTTCATTTATGCCATATTAAAAAGTTTGAATAATTGTCCGGGTCGATGTAGTAGACCTGACTCGAACTCGTGCGCTTTGATTAAACATACACACAGTCCACCACTAGACTGTGTGTCTAACTTGGTTATTATTCCGATTATTAATATACTTAACATATAACAGTGGTGCTTCCGGTTCGGTTAACAAAAAAAAAGGCATTTTTATTAAGGCAGCGTGTGTGGAACAAGATTCGAACTCGAGACCTTTGTGTGTTTAATGTGCACATAGTCCACCGCTGGACTGTGTGTCTAACCCGAGTAATAACTTGATTTTAATTATACTTATATGTTTACCGAACTTCATCTTCTTCGTCAGTTTTAACCAGCATCGGAAATCCGACTGGTTCAAAGTTTTAATCGGTTTCTTTAGTGTCTGATGATTAAATACAAGTGATATTAAATAAAAAGAATGAAGAAATTAGGCGTGAGGTATACCGACTGGATTCCTCTGTTTCTCCGGCGTAACTCCGGCGACAGCAATCACTTCCGGCGACGAGTGTCTTGCAGCAGAGAGTCTTCAGAAAGCTTACAAAGTATGTGGGTGACTTCGGTATAAGTTCAGAGGGTTTAGTAAGGCTTAGAAGTTAAGGACTCGGTTTTCCGGCGATGAGCAGAAGAATTCCGGCGAGTGAGTTTTCGCCGAGAAAGGGTGCGGTTTTGAGCGAAAATGTTTGCAGAGGTTCGAGGGGGTATTTATAAGGCAAATCGTCGATGAATTTGGTCCGATTTTCGACTTGATTCGTCGGTTAGAAAAACTCCGGTGGTTATAATTTGTGTCGCGGACTCAGACGTCGGTTATAACCGATGTGTAGTTAAAGTTTACGTTATAACGGAAAGAATCGTTAAGTTTCGCGAGATTGCCGGGATTTCCGACGACTGCAACTTTGGGCGCCGGTTTTGAATTCGGAAAGACACGTTATCAATTAAATGCTCCCAACATTTAACAAAGAACATCAGTGGCGCAGTGGTTTAAGTGTTGAGTGTTAAGTCTGTTGTTGAACCGTGACTGACCCGGGTTCGAAACCCGGCAGGAACAAAACATTTTTATTTTCATATTTTTAACAGTTTTTCAAAAACTAATTATATATTCCCATATAATAATTAATTATGTATCGTTTAAAATTATTTTGGGCATTAAATTCGCAACGAAATTTTTAACTGATTGTTCGGTGAATAAACGGAGCGGGTTTGGTAAATCCATTTTTGACGGATGTTACAGTATCCCCTGCTTTTTAGAAAATTCGTCCCGAAATTTAAATAGTGATATATTTGACAAAAGAATGATGGTGTTTAGTTTGACCGTTACATGCTTAGAAGAAAAAAGGTTTTAAGTTTTTTTTTGTTTGAGGCGGTAACGTTCCTTGTAAGGGTTTAGTACCCTATTACAGGAATCGCTTTTTGTTGCCTACTGTAAAAGTATTGATAAGCAGAATTTATTCGCTAACTATGATATCATGCATAAAAGTTTGGATATGTTGGGAAGGGTATGGTTATATCCTAAGGCAAAACTTCTAATACTACAACCTACATGGAACATAAATAAACACAACAGCTAATATTTGAACATAAATAAACACAACAGCTAATATCAGTAAGTTTTGATTGGTTCTATGACTATAGAACATAAATAACACAACAGCTAATATTTGAATCCACATTCTGATATCATATATGTTTGAATGGTGGCAGTTCCTCTCTCGTTTGTTATGATGGAGAGGTTAGTTTATGTAGAAATGGAACACAATCAAATCTCTTTAAATAGCAAGATGATATAAATGTAACACAAAATTCAACCAAGGCAATACTAAATCCTATATGGAACTTCTCATAACCGCCTGATAATGCCTCTGATCCTTTGGCAAGAATACTTATATATAGGAAGTACCAGCGGCGTATCCACCATATTCTTGCCAAATTTTCATTGGTTTTATCCACAAGTTATGATTAGTTACCAAGAAACTACTAAATCCTACATAGAACTTCTCATAACCGTCTGACAATGCCTCTGATCCTTTGACAAGAATACTTATATATAGGAAGTACCAGCGGCGTATCCACCATATTCTTGTCAAATTTTCATTGGTTTTATCAGTAAATTATGATTAGTCCTATATGACTCACAACCAATACAACAAACATAAAATACTGAAATGAAAATGTCTGTGCGATCAAGGCTCAATCAAACGGAGCCGATCGTATTGCATGTACTGAAAATGAAATTGTCTGTGCGATCAAGGCTCAATCAAACGGAGCCGATCATATTGCATGTACTGAAAATAATAAACTTAATCTACAAACAGCCTATACATGGAACCTCTCATAACCGCCTGATAATGCCTCCGATCATTTGACAAGAATACTTATATATAGGAAGTACCAGCGGCGTATCCACCATATTCTTGTCAAATTTTCATTGACTTTATCCATAAGTTATGATTAGTTCTATGTGACTCTACTACAAACACAACAACCACAAAATACTGATAATGAAATGTCTGTGCGATCAAGGCTCAATCAAACGGAGCCGATCGTATTGCATGTACTGAAAATGAAAATGTCCGTGCGCTCAAGGCTCAATCAAACGGAGCCGAGCGTATTGCATGCATTGAAAATGAAAATGTCTGTGCGCTCAAGGCTTAATCAAACGGAGCCGAACGTATTGCATGTACTGAAAATGAATAACTTAATCTAAACAACAATCACACAAACAGCCTATGCATGGAACCTCTCATAACCGCCTGATAATGCCTCCGATCATTTGACAAGAATACTTATATATAGGAAGTACCAGTGGCGTATCCACCATATTCTTGTCAAATTCTCATTGACTTTATCCGCAAGTTATGATTAGTTCTATGCGTCTCTACAACAAACACAACAACCACAAGATACTGATAATGAAAATGTCTGTGCGATCAAGGCTCAATCAAACGGAGCCGATCCTATTGCATGTACTGAAAATGTAAAATGAACTGTGCGATCAAGGCTCAATCAAGCGGAGCCGATCGTATTGCATGTACTGAAAATGTAAAATGAACTGTGCGATCAAGGCTCAATCAAACGGAGCCGATCGTATGCGGGCACGCCAGGTTCAACCGCATAATAAAATGGGGAACAGGCTCAACGCTCATAAATGGGGAGCAGGCTCAACGCTCATAAATGGGGAGCGGCGGCCTCGGCAATTGCATATACTGAAAATAATAAACAATAATTACTCTAACAGTCTACACATGGAACCTCTCATAACCGCCAGATAATGCTTCTGATCCTTTGACAAGAATACTTATATATAGGAAGTACCAGCGGCGTATCCACCGTATTCTCTTCAAAGTTTCATTGGCTTTATCCTTAAGTTATGTTTGGTTCTATGTGATAAAGAAAAACATAAAACTAAACGATAGGAGTTAAATATGGATCTTCGGTGAAGAGGACTAGTTGGGTATCTTCGTTTGGGCCGTCATTATCTTCGACAGGATTGGCGTTGATATTGAAGACTCTTCCTCTTGCTGGTGGCCTAGCGGTTGGGTTTTCTTGGTTTACTTGGTTAACTGGGTTTGATTGGGCTTGAGTGTTGATGACGTTAACCAATTGAGGGCATGTGTTTCTAAAGTGGGTAGGGTCGCCACAATTGAAACAAGCTCGAACATATGGGAACATGGGGTATTGGGGTTGATGATAAGTTTGGGCCATGTTTTGAGTAGGGGAAGAGGTTTGGTTTTGAAAGGTGCGGCAAACCTTGCTCAAATGACCATAGCGTCCACAAGTTGCACATCGTCGACAAGGTAAGGTAAGGGGATGGTGATAAAAACAGTTGTTGCATTGAGGGTGAGGTCCAAGATATGGTTTTTTATTTGGGTAAGTTGAATTGGGTGCCACTTGAGTGATTGGGATAGCTTGAATGGGTATGGCGTGTAAAACTGGTTGATTACGTTGGGTAGCAGTGAAAAGTTGCCCGTCTCTTTTTCTCTTAGAATTGGGTTGAGAAGGGGATTCGGTTTGGGTGGAGTCGGAGGTTTCAGTCGATTCTTTATCCTTCTTCTTCTCCTCCTTGAAATCTTTGTTCCGGATTCGGTTCTCGGTGAGCTCTGTTGCTAACTCCATTGCTGCTTCCAAAGTTGCAGGCGCGGTACTTATTACAGGGTCTTGAATCTTTGACGGAAGACCACGAATGTAGTGCTCGATCAAACGGTAGAGGGGAGTGAACATGTTGGGAACCATTTGATGTAATTCGAGGAATCTTTTGTTGTATGTGGTGTGGTCTCCTTCCTTTTGCTTCAATGAGTAAAATTCATCTTCTAATTTCTTGATTTCGCTCCTTGGGCAAAATCGTCTGGTCATGATTTCCTTCAATTCGTTCCAAGTTAAGGTCATAGCATCTTCAACACCTCGTTTGGCCTTCTCTGTATTCCACCAAGTAAGTGCTATCCCATATAATCGACCGGTAGCATATCGCACTTTGCGATCGTCAGGGCAATCGCAATTTAGAAAAGTGTTCTCCATTTCTTCAAACCAATGGAGGAGAGCGGTGACGCCTTCAGTCCCTTTGTATTTTGGAGGGTCGCATGATTTGAAATGCTTGTAGGTGCATTTAGTGGTATTTGGGGAAAAGTTGATAACGTTTTGGTTTGCTTGATTGACAGGATTAGCGGTAAGTGCTTGTTGAACTTGGATTACAATGTTGGGTATTACGGCAGCCATTTGTTGAGCGATTAGGGCAGCCATACGCTCGCGGGCTTTTCCTGCTCTTGTCTTCCTACGGGTGTGGTTAGAAGACATCTACAAGGAATACATGTTAAGAGTATGAGTTGGATGATTTTGGGATCATGGGTCGCATTAGGAATGAACATTCATAAAATAATTATAGAAAAAAAATCTACTACATCCATAGTATGTCTTGGGCTTTGCTCGCCATTAGGCCCTACATGCCGCCATACTTTACCTTTGTAATCATGTGGGCCCCCATGAATACCGGTTTTTCATATGGTTCGCACGGGTTTGCCTGGTTGCGTACACTAAAACCCGGAGAAAATCGAGAAATATGTATACAACGTGTGATATTTGGAATGTGTCCAGGTGTAGACACGGTGACACCTCAAAGTAGGTTAGTTCGAACGACGTTTGGTGTGGCATGCTTTGGCCTAATAGGTCCTTCGTACTCTCATCGTTGGTCCCCAGGTAGGCAAACTGGTCCGTTATATTGGATTTATACGAATGCCAACCTAGACAGGACGTTCCGACTACCAGTACTTGTACCCTTCCAGTTACTACATGCCCGTCGCAGAACTTACTTTGATGAGATTTGAAAATTGCAACAAAATCTTTGAATAATGAGAGTATGAAAATGAATTGAACATATGAACATTGATATATGTATAATGAATATGTATATAAGCATGTATGTTTGACTGTAAATATAAACAAATATGAAAGATAAATATCACAAGTTTGTATGTAACCACCTAATCAATTAAAATTTAGGCAGACTATAGTATAGGCTCTAAGGGTCTAATAACCTATCCTATATCCCTATAGTCATGGCTCTGATACCAATCTGTCACACCCCGACCCGCAGCGGAAAAGGTGATCGGGGCATGATTGGGTTATCATCAAAGCTCATGACATTTATTATACGTTTCATATTCATTAATACAATTCAATGGAAGTTTACAATAAGAATTACAACATGTTCTAACTATCAATCTAAGCTTCTTTGTTCTCTTCTAAGGCATTTCCTATGTTTTCCTCGCTTCAACCTGTTCACCTGTATCATGTGTAAAAGGGTTTTTGGATCAACATAAAGTTGGCGAGTGAATCCTATGGAAAACATTTGAACAAGTTTATTTAATTGATTATGAAATGAGTGCACAACCACACATGAGTAAAAATAGATGTAAACTTATTCAACAATCATTAGACATTAAATAAAGCACACATGAACAATAATGGAACGTTTAGAGGCACGCGTTGCCCTACTCGTCTCTCACGAGGAACTGATGGGCCAAATGAATGAATTGCATAAACATGATAATATGAAAGACATAACTATAAACAATATAAACTCAATGATACACACATGAACAATAATGGATTTGTTTTGAGGCACGCGTTGTTCAACTCGTCTCCCACGAGGAACTGATGGGCTTAATGAATGAATTTCATATAATTTGACAAAATGAAATAAGTAATCACAACAATATAAACAATCTAAGTTTAGGTCACGATATGGTATGGCACAAATTTAAATAAACGAGTTAATTATTTGAGACACATGACACACCCCAAAACGTGTAATTAAAAAGGGGAGTTGTAAGATTCACTCACAGTGGGTGCGTTCGGTTGATGATGTTGAATGCACGCGAAGTAGTTTTAACCACGAGTGAAATTAACCTAGATAAATAGCATTATGGTTCGGTAAGTAAACGGATTTTATTAATCCATTTTAGTAGGATTGTTGGGTGTATTTTTGTGAGTTTAAGGCTATTTTCTAACCTTAAAAATGTTATTTTTAAGTATTTTTAATTGATTTTTAATTAAAATAAATAAATAAAAATAATAAAAAAAGTTGACTTTTTTTGACCGTTGACTTTGACTTTGACTGTAACAGTGACTGTTGACCGGTTCGTATGTATTATTGTGCGCTGAGTGAGGCTCAAACCGAGACCTCCCGTACGCGTGCACGCAGCTCTACCAACTGAGCTACATGTCTAACCCGAAATATTTCTGTTTTTAATTACATTTATATATTAATTAGGTTAAACAGAAAATCCTTTATTTTTAAAAACGATTTTAAATCAAAGAATCGGTGCGCTCCACAGGTCTCGAACCCGGGACCTGTGGCTTATGCAAACACACAGTCCACCGCTGGACTGTGTGTCCAACTTGTTAACTAAACTTATTTTTATTATTCTTAAATACAAACTAATCATTTTTATTTATGCCATATTAAAAAGTTTGAATAATTGTCCGGGTCGATGTAGTAGACCGGACTCGAACTCGTGCGCTTTGATTAAACATACACACAGTCCACCACTGGACTGTGTGTCTAACTTGGTTATTATTCCGATTATTAATATACTTAACATATAACAGTGGTGCTTCCGGTTCGGTTAACAAAAAAAAGGCATTTTTATTAAGGCAGCGTGTGTGGAACAAGATTCGAACTCGAGACCTTTGTGTGTTTAATGTGCACACAGTCCACCGCTGGACTGTGTGTCTAACCCGAGTAATAACTTGATTTTAATTATACTTATATGTTTACCGAACTTCATCTTCTTCGTCAGTTTTAACCAGCATCGGAAATCCGACTGGTTCAAAGTTTTAATCGGTTTCTTTAGTGTCTGATGATTAAATACAAGTGATATTAAATAAAAAGAATGAAGAAATTAGGCGTGAGGTATACCGACTGGATTCCTCTGTTTCTCCGGCGTAACTCCGGCGACAGCAATCACTTCCGGCGACGAGTGTCTTGCAGCAGAGAGTCTTCAGAAAGCTTACAAAGTATGTGGGTGACTTCGGTATAAGTTCAGAGGGTTTAGTAAGGCTTAGAAGTTAAGGACTCGGTTTTCCGGCGATGAGCAGAAGAATTCCGGCGAGTGAGTTTTCGCCGAGAAAGGGTGCGGTTTTGAGCGAAAAATGTTTGCAGAGGTTCGAGGGGTATTTATAAGGCAAATAGTTGATGAATTTGGTCCCATTTTCAACTTGATTCGTCGGTTAGAAAAACTCCGGCGGTTATAATTTGTGTCACGGACTCAGACGTCGGTTATAACCGATGTGTAGTTAAAGTTTACTTTATAACGGAAAGAATCGTTAAGTTTCGCGAGATTGCCGGGATTTCCGACGACTGCAACTTTGGGCGCCGGTTTTGAATTCGGAAAGACACGTTATCAATTAAATGCTCCCAACATTTAACAAAGAACATCAGTGGCGCAGTGGTTTAAGTGTTGAGTGTTAAGTCTGTTGTTGAACCGTGACTGACCCGGGTTCGAAACCCGGCAGGAACAAAACATTTTTATTTTCATATTTTTAACAGTTTTTCAAAAACTAATTAATATTCCCATATAATAATTAATTATGTATCGTTTAAAATTATTTTGGCATTAAATTCGCAACGAAATTTTTAACTGATTGTTCGGTTAATAAACGGAGCGGGTTTGGTAAATCCGTTTTTGACGGATGTTACAGTTATAAAGGGAGTGTGAACAAACCAACGTTGAAGAAAGGGGAAGTACCTAACCCCTACAAGCTCCATATGCATGCGATTATTCATACATTCAGTCAGTCATCGAAAGGCGGGATTAGATGACGTGCAAGATTATTTGGCCTGCATGGCAAGGACATTAATTTTGAAGAAGCCGTTCAACTATCCGAAGCTGGTGTTCACTCATATGTCAAAAAATATGGAGGATTCGAGGTTATGTCTCTATCCAAGATTCGTGTAGATGCTGATAGATGAGATGTACCCAAATATTGCACGAGATCTGAACGATGTGTTTTACCTAGTTCATCTCGATGAGACAACATTGAAGAAGCTAATCAAGTTTCAGAAGCAAGCTTCAGCTCCTGTTGCAAAGCCAGTTTTCGGGGCAATAGTTAATGAGATTTATGTGGCACCGCCTAATAATAGATGGAGAAATGATGACAGTGGCGATGAGAAAGAGCTTAACGCTGAGAAAGAATGGTTCAAAGATTTCAAACCAAAGTCTCGAAGTGAATGGTTCTTGAAGGCAGAAGCTGATAAGCCTAAAAAGAAAAGAGCAGCAAAGAAAGTTGATACAATGCTCATAGACGAAGATGAACCTGAGAATGTTCAAGGCGAAGCAGGTTCTAGTGCAGCAGTAGTTGTTGAGAGTCAAGAGACTGAGAAAGCTACACAGGAAGATGTTATTTCAGCAACTTCTGAAAATGAAGATGATTCTGATGAAGAACCTGTGAAAGAACCAGAAAAGTCAGCAGCTGAAAAAGAAAAAGAAATGGATGCTGATTTCGATCCAAATCTTGAGAAAGATTTTGATGAGGAAAGGCCAAAGAAAAAAGTTAAACGTGTAAAGCTTGCAACTACTTCTTCGACAAAGACTACAGGGTATCCTCAAACAAAGGGTAGAAAGAAAGCGAAGAAAGCTTAAAAAGTTGTAAGCAAAAGATATAAAGGAAAGCTGAAAAGCGCAGAAGTTACACAAGAACCTTCTGGCGCATAGGAGACAGGAGCCACACAAGAACCTCCTGTTGTTATTCCTGCTGAGATTGAACGTCAAGGAGTTACACAAGAACCTCCTGTGACTAGATTGCTTGAAGTACCGATTATTCAATTGCCTGTTGCTCCAACGACTTCAAATTTTGAAAGTTCTACTCCAAGGAAGTCTACACCAAAGGCTGCTACTCCAAAGTCAACACCAAAATCTTCAGGGCCTAATCTGTTTGGTGATATGCATAGTGATCCGATTAGCCTGCAAGATCTAAATATTTTCTTTCCAGAGACGAATGTTGAACTTCTGTAAAAGCGTGTGACGGTGTTAGAAGAAAAATCGCACAAAATGAAGTTGAGAAAGCAGAGCTTATTCAAAAGATGAATCAAAGCAATGTTGAGAAAGAGATATTGGACGACAAAGTTAAAGTGTTGGAGAATGAACGTGAATACTTTAAAGCTTTGATCGAGAGTCTGCAAGATGCAAATGAGAAGCTGCAGACAGAAATAGCTGATTTGAAGACAATTCAAGCTCTAAACGATAGAAGATTCACCAGGTTACAGAAAGTTTTATCTAATTCTCTGGAATAGATTTCATCAAAGAGTATGATCGTCTGGATCAACAAGAAGCCAAAGAAAGGTCTGAGAAAGAACTAGCAGTGAGTGGTAATGGAAAGAATGTTGAGGGTGAAGTTCCTAAATCTCCTGAAGCTGCTGAAAAATCTGTTGAAGAAGTTACTAAAACTTCTGAATCCGATATTCAAAAGGTTGATGAATTTGTCAAGCCTTCTGATCCTATCATTGCTTCTGAAGATAAGGACGATGAAGAAGCAGAAAAGGAGGATAAGGAAAATGATCAAAAGGATGATTCTGAATACGAAGATTGAATGTGGCTGACGATGATGATGATGATGATGATCAGGGTGGTGTTGGAATGAAAATTACTAAACCAAAAGTTAGTGATGATTTTGATTCTGATCTTATGAATGATGAATCGAACAAGATGGATGATCAGATTGAGGGGAGTCAGGGCAGAAAGGGCCAACTGGTGAGATTAATATGTCTAATGTTGAAAGATTTGTAAAGCCATTTGCTGCATACCCACGAAGCCTTAATTGTTAATGCTTGAACATTGTCACACACCCCAACCCGCAGCGGAAATAAGAGTCGGGGCATAATTGGGTTATCACCAAAGCACATGACATTTACTATTATGTTTCATAATTAAATGAAGTCAAAGTTACATTTTCTCAAACATCCAAACATGTTCATTCATTACAAGGGAAAATAACCAAACATAATAATCCAAATACTAAATCGTTTTATTTCTTCTAATCCAGGTCCTATGTGTTCCTAGCTGCTGCTGGTTCCACTGTATCATGTGTAAAATAGAGGTTTTTGGGTCAACATAAGTTGGCGAGTGAACCTTATAGATAAACTTTTGATAATGATTTTATGGTTAGTTTATCAATAAAATATTGTGCATAATCATAAAAGAGCACATGTAAGTAATCAAACATTGGCATTTAGCAGTTACAATTATAACATACATTATCATTTGATAGCATACATGAACATACCAATATCATATGATAACTAACATAAATGAACTGTGCGATCAAGGCTCAATCAAACGGAGCCGATCGTATTGCATGAACTGGAAATGTAAATTGAACTGTGCGCTCAAGGCTCAATCAAACGGAGCCGAACGTATTGCATGAACTGGAAATATAAATTGAACTGTGCACTCAAGGCTCAATCAAACGGAGCCGAGCGTATTGCATGTATTGAAATGTAAAATGAAATGACCGATCAAGGCTCAATCAAACGAAGCCGATCGTGCGGGCACGCCAAGATCAACCGCATAATTAAATGGGATCAAGCTCAACCTCGATGGATGGGGAGCTGCAGCCTCGCAATTGCATGTACTGAAAATAATAATTTGCATCCAGTAATAACTACTTAACAGCAACAAACTAATACACATGTCATGATATGATATATGCACAATAATTTCATTATAATATGTAAATAAACAAAGACACATGATACACCCCAAAAACGTGATTAAAAACGGGAATTTGAAAGGTTCACTCACCTTGGGTGCGTTGAATTGAAGATGGTGAGATGCGCACGATTTAGATGAGCGGATCGACGAGGAATACTAACCTAAATAATAATGGAAAAGTATATTAAATGGATGGATTTTATTAAGGATTTTTAAATGGGATTTTTAGATATATTTTTGTGAGTTTATGGCTATTTTCTATCTTTAAAAGTGTTATTTTTAAGTATTTTTAATTGATTTTTAAATTAAAATAAACAAATAAATATATATAAAAAAATATTATTATTTTACTGTTTGACCGTTGACCGGTTCGGTCAGCGGTAAATGTTTGCGCCAAGCGGGATTCGAACCGGTGACCTTCCGTTCACAGCGCACGTAGCTCTACCAACTGAGCTACGTGACTAACCCGTTAGAAACCCAGTTTTAATTATATTTATATACTTATTCGAATTTACCGAAAATTCCTTTATTTTGCAAAACGTTTTAATTCCATGGACCGGTGCTTGTGACGGGACTCGAACGCGCGACGTGAAGTTTATTTTGCACACAGTCCACCGCTGGACTGTGTGTCTAACCCGGTTATATTCTTGATTTATATTATACTTAACAACTACCCGCTCTAACCCGGTTAGCTCATGAATAAAAAGGAATGTTATTACGTAAAGCGTGTGCGTAGTAAGGATCGAACTCGGACGTGTATATGAACTTTGCACACAGTCCACCGCTGGACTGTGTGTCTAACCCATTTATAAACCGGATTTTAATTATTCTTATATTCTGAAATAGATTCATCTTCTTCGTCGGATTACACTGTCAGCGTAATTCGACTGGTTAAAGTTGATTTTGCGATTTACAAAGATCTTAGACACTATCAGTAATTCAAGAGTAAGGAATGGAGAGAGTTTAAAGAACAGAATTTACCGATTGTAGATAATCACAGAAATCCGGCGAAGGTTTTGTCGGTACAGGAAATGAACTCCGACTGTTGAAACAATTAACAGTGTGGATCGATTATTTATAGAATTAAATCACCTAAACAAAGTTTAAATGAAGTGTAGGAATCTTACCAGTTCACAATGGGATTCCGGCAATCTCAGAAACTTTCCGGCGAAGGTGAGATTTCCGATAAACGTTGGCTAAGATTTATTCTGATGATGGAGTTGTGTTAGAGATTGACCAATCACATGTTTTAAACAAAAAGAGTCGAAGGAATTACCGTGAGAATGCGAGTCCCGGTTTTCCGGTGAGTTGCAGAAAAATTCCGGCGATCTGATTCAGAGAATCTTACGGCTCAGAAACTTGACGAAAATGAAATTGAGGGTTGTTGTGATGGTTATGAATCGCGCAAAATGATCAGAACTTGAATTAAATCAAAGCTGGATAAAATTTCGGTTTCAAAAGCCGAAATGATGAAGCTTAAAGTTTAATCAATTCTGGCTTAATTAGAAACCGTCGCACATCGGTTATAACTGAAATTGTGAGGTAAACAATCGATTTAACGATTGGTTTGCCGATTATCTGTTTCCAGATAGTATCAACGGTTAAATCGAGTTTGTGTATAAGATCCTTTTGCTTTCTTAGTGATAACAGAAAATACATTGTGGCGGAGTGGTTTGGTGAGAGATGGTTTAAGTCGCTTGAGACCCAGCTGACCCGGGTTCGATTCCCGGCAGCTTCAGTTGTTTTTTATTTATTTTATTTAACTTTTTATCCAATTTAATTTTTATAGTTTAGTTTATTTATTAATTATGTAACGTTTAAACTCAAAATAATCATAAATAATTAATGTACTTTCATAACTTGGTATTTGATTACAAAACGGAGCGGGTTTTGGAGACCCGATTTGTACAAATGTTACAGTATCCCCTACTTTTAGGAATTTCGTCCCGAAATTTAAACGGTTGAAGTAGTAGGAAAAAGATGCGGGTATTTTTCACGCATTGAGTCTTCACGTCCCAAGTAAACTCAGGTCCCCGTTTCGACTACCCAGCGTACCCTAACAATAGGAATGCGACTTCGTCGTAGACGCTTTTCTCCATAGTCCATAATCTCCACTGGTCTTTCAATAAAATGCATGGATTCATCGATCTGAATATCTTCCAGTGGAATATGAAGATTCTCATCAGCGAGGCACTTCTTCAAGTTCGACACGTGAAATGTGGGATGAATCCTGTCGAGTTCTTCCGGTAGGTCAAGCTTGTATGCTACAGGACCTACTCTTTCGAGTATCTTGAAAGGTCCTACGTAACGTGGTGCTAGCTTTCCCTTTTGACCAAAACGAACTACTCCCTTCCACGGTGATACTTTTAAAAGCACATGATTACCAACGCTAAACTCCAAGGGCTTCCGTCGTTTATCTGCGTAACTCTTTTGACGACTTTGAGCCGCTAGAAGATTGTTTCGGATTTGATGAATCTTATCTGTGGTTTCTTGGATCAATTCTGGACCAGTAATTTGTGCTTCCCCAATTTCGTGCCAACAAACAGGAGATCGCACTTTCGACCATATAAAGCTTCAAAAGGTGCCATGCCGATGCTAGAATGATAACTGTTGTTGTACGAAAATTCAACTAACGGTAGATGGGCGTCCCAATTTCCCTTGAAGTCTATGACACATGCTCTAAGCATATCCTCAAGGGTTTGAATGGTGCGCTCAAACTGTCCATCAGTTTGAGGATGGTAGGCGGTACTGAGATCTAATCGAGTGCCCATAGCGGATTGTACTGCTTGCCATGTTCGTGAGGTGAAACGACCATCACGATCAGAAATAATACTTATTGGCAACCCCGTGCCGGCTTACGATTTCGTTGATATAAATACGAGCAAGCTTTTCGTTCTTGAAATCTTCTCGAATAGGGATAAAGTGAGCTGATTTTGTAAGTCGGTCTATAACCACCCATATAGTGTCATACCCACTAGAAGTGCGAGGTAACCCAGTAATGAAATCCATGGTTATATTTTCCCACTTCCATACAGGTATTTCTGGTTGGACTAGAAGTCCTGAGGGTCTTTGGTGTTCAGCCTTCACCTTAGAACATGTGAGACACTTGGAAACAAAAACGGCAATATCTTTCTTCATTCCAGGCCACCAATAGGTGTACCGTAGGTCTTGATACATCTTATCAGCCCCTGGGTGAATAGAATATCGCGATTTATGAGCTTCATGCATGAGTGTTTCACGAAGATTGATGTGGTTAGGAACCCAGATACGATCTAGGTAATACAAAATACCATCAGATTTAGTTTCAAGTTTTAGCTCGGCTCCACAGGACATCTCTTTTTGTACATCTTCTTCTGTTATTGAAACGTGTTGAGCTTCTCGAATTTGATCCTTAATATTGGTTATAATTTGCGAACATAGAAGATGAATGGAGTTCGCATAACCCTTTCGACTAAGTGCATCAGCCACCACATTTGCTTTACCAGGGTGGTATCTGATTTCACAGTCGTAATCATTTAGGAGTTCGACCCATCTTCGTTGCCTCATATTTAACTCTTTCTGATTGAAGATATGTTGAAGACTCTTGTGGTCTGTGTAGATTTCACACTTCGTACCATAGAGATAATGTCTCCATATCTTAAGAGCAAATACCACAGCTCCAAGTTCAAGGTCATGAGTGGTGTAGTTCTTTTCGTGTGTCTTGAGCTGCCTAGAGGCATAAGCTATGACTTTTCCTCTTTGCATGAGAACGCAACCTAATCCTTGCCCTGACGCGTCGCAATAGACTACAAAATCATCACAACCTTCAGAAGAGTGAGGATTGGTGCATCACAAAGTTTTTGCTTAAGAGTTTGAAAAGCTTCTTCTTGCTTGGGTCCCCATACGAATGGTTTTCCCTTATGAGTTAAAGCCGTGAGTGGCACCGCAATGCGAGAGAAGTTTGAAATGAACCGACGATAATAGCCAGCTAGTCCAAGAAAAGACCTTACTTCAGTTGGTGTACGTGGAGCTTGCCATTCTTGAACTGCTTTGATCTTTGATGGGTCCACATGTATTCCTTTGTCATTGACTACATGCCCGAGAAATTGCACCTCTTTTAACCAGAATTCACATTTAGAGAACTTGGCATAAAGCTTTTTCCTTTTCTAGAAGTGCAAGAACAAGTCGCAGATGACGCTCATGATCAGCTTTAGATTTTGAATAGATAAGAAATATCGTCGATGAATACAATAACAAATCGATCAAGGTAAGGTTTGCAGACTCTATTCATTAGGTCCATGAAAACAGCTGGTGCGTTGGTTAATCCAAACGGCATAACCATGAATTCATAGTGACCATATCGAGTTCGAAAAGCAGTTTTAGGACGTCTTCTTCATGCACTCTAAGTTGATGATAGCCAGATCAAAGGTCGATTTTCGAAAAGCAACTGGCACCTTGTAGTTGGTCAAGAAGATCATCTATGCGAGGTAAAGGATATCGATTTTTGATAGTTAACTTGTTTAGCTCTCTGTAGTCGATGCACATACGAAAAGATCCATCTTTCTTCTTTACAAAGAGGACAGGTGCACCCCAAGGCGATGAGCTGGGCGTATGAATCCCTTGTCAGTCAACTCTTGCAATTGACTGGCTAGCTCTTGCATTTCAGAGGGGCTAACCTATATGGAGATTTTGCCACTGGTGTAGCACCAGGTATAAGATCGATACGGAATTCGACAATCTCTGATTGGAGGAAGTCCTGAAATGTCGTCAGGAAAGACTTGTGGAAAATCTTTTACAACAGGAATATCTTCAAGTTTCTTCTCTGTGGTCCCCTTTTTGATGATATGAGCTAAAAACGCGACATATTTCTTGTGAAGGTATTTTTGAGCTTGAAGACAAGACATTAAGTTGAGCCTTTTCGACGAGGTTTCTCCAATGATTCGAAGAGTCTGACCGTTTGAAAGAGGAATACGAATAAATTTCTCACGACATACAACTTCCGCATGATGTAGACTGAGCCAATCCATACCGATTATGATGTCGAAACTTCCCAGCTTCATAGGAATAAGATCGACTGAGAAATCGTGGTCGTTTAGGGTGAGCGTACAGTTGCGTAAAATAGAGTCTAATGAAACTGGTTTTCTGTCCGCAATTTCCACCGTTATGGATTCCGCGAGCTTATCCCGATTTTTACTTAAAATAGGTTCAAATTCTAATGACACGAAACTTCCATCCGCACCAGTATCAAATAACATAGAGGCATATCTACCATTTATAAGAAACGTACCGTTGACCACATTGCCGTCAGCTCTGGCCTGGTTTGCGTTAATATTGAAAGCCCTTCCTCTAGCAGGTGGAGGAGCTTGGTTCGCTTGATTCACAGGGTTGGCTTGGGCCTGAGCATGAATAATATTGACCAGCCTTGGACATGTGTTCCTGAAATGACTTGGGTCACCGCAGTTGAAACAAGCCTGCATAGGTTGGCCCATAGGGTAATTGGGTTGATAGTATGTTTGGGCTAAATGTTGAGTGGGTGGATATGGTTGTTGTTGTTGGGCTTGACCCATTAACTGATGGTGGTTTGGATTAAAGGTTGGTGGCGGTTTGTTTGTTGAAGTATGCGGCAGTTTTGAACAGTGTGTCCGGCGCGACCGCAGCCGTACAGTATTGGCAAGGATAGTCAGGGAGTGGTGATACTGACAACGGTTACATTTTGGTAGTGGCCCTGTGTATGGTTTTCTGTATGGCGCGGGTGGAGGAGTGGCTTGAGTGATGGGTGCAGCAGGAACAGGGGTGTTGGTTTGGGTGACTGCAAAGTTCCTGGTGTTACGCTTCCTCTTGTTAGCAAATTTAGAGGAAGGAGTGTGGTGGTTTGAGGTTTGTCCCTCAGCAGGGGTTTTCTTCTTTTCCTCCTTGAACTTCCCATTGCGAATTCGGTTTTCGGTCAGTTCTGTTGCCAACTCCATGGCAGCTTCGAGTGTTACCGTGAAACGCTGAGGACCGAATCTTGGATTTTCGAGGGAAGTCCTCGTATGTAATGTTCGATCAGACGGTAGGTTGGAGTGAATAAGTTTGGTACCATTTGGTTCAACTCCAAGAACCTTTTGTTGTAAATAGAGTGATCACCATCTTTTTGCTTCAAGGCATGAAATTCATCCTCCAATTTCTTAATTTCACTTCTAGGACAGAATCGCCTAGTCATGATTTCCCTTAACTCCTCCCAAGTTAAGGCCATCGCATCTTCCGTTCCCCTCTTTCCTTTCTCAGTATTCCACCAAGTGAGAGCTATCCCAAGTAGTCTCCCGGTGGCATAACGAACTTTGCGATCCTCAGGACAATCGCAGTTTAAGAACACGTTTTCCATCTCCTCGAACCAATGTAGGAGAGCAGTGACTCCCTCAGTCCCTTCGAATTTTGGAGGATCGCAGGACTTAAAATGTTTGTAGGAGCATTTGATGGTAGGAGGGTTGTTGATGATCTGGTCCTGTTGTTGAGGAGGGTTAGTAGGATTTGCAGCAAGGGCTTGTTGTACTTGTACTACGATGTCAGGTAATATCGTGGCCATTTGATTCGTGATATGAGTGGCCAAACGTTCCCGAGACTTTTCCGATTTCCTACCTCTTCGATGCGGTCTAGACGACATCTACAGGATCATAAAATGAGAAGATTGTGAGTTTATGGTATCTTTTTAGGTGTCATGTGTCTTTAAGAAAATGAAAATAACATAAATATCAATAATGCAACTACATCCAAAGGATGTCTTGGGTTCGCTCATGTTGGGCCTCAAATGTCCCCCATACCTTTCACCTACATAGTCATGTGGGCCCCCATGGCTATATGGCTTGGTAGGATTCACATTAGTATTGGCAATTTAACACTCGCATCCCCCGAATGCAAACCACCAAATATGTTCATGAGATGTTTGGTCGGAACGTGTCCAGGTGTAGACACAATGACAACTCAAAGTGGGATTAGCTCTCACGACGTTTGGTATAGCATGCTTTGGCCTAATAGGTATTTCGTACTCTCATCGTTAGTCCCCAGGTAGGCAAACTGGTCCTTTATTTTGGATTTATACGAATGCCAGCCTAGACAGGACGTTCCGACTACCGGTACTAGTACCCTTCCAGTTACTACATACCCGTCATGAGAACTCACTTTGATGAGATTTGAAAACACGAAAATCATTGTAAAATCAATCATGATGTGGTGTGTGCTTGCATGGATGTGATATGTTATGATCATACGATTTCATGATAGACATTATTTGATAATGCATACTTATGAACATGCTTGTACAATATCAAATGTAACATTTAACATAAACATATAGACATCATGAAATTTGGCATATAACACACAGAATTCTTATAAGTTTCTAATCGACTATAGTATAGGCTCTAAGGGTCTAATAACCTATCCTATATCCCTATAGTCATGGCTCTGATACCAATCTGTCACACCCCAACCCGCAGCGGAAATAAGAGTCGGAGCATAATTGGGTTATCACCAAAGCACATGACATTTACTATTATGTTTCATAATTAAATGAAGTCAAAGTTACATTTTCTCAAACATCCAAACATGTTCATTCATTACAAGGGAAAATAACCAAACATAATAATCCAAATACTAAATCGTTTTATTTCTTCTAATCCAGTCCTATGTGTTCCTAGCTGCTGCTGGTTCACCTGTATCATGTGTAAAATAGGAGGTTTTTGGGTCAACATAAGTTGGCGAGTGAACCTTATAGATAAACTTTTGATAATGATTTTTATGGTTAGTTTATCAATAAAATATTGTGCATAATCATAAAAGAGCACATGTAAGTAATCAAACATTGGCATTTAGCAGTTACAATTATAACATACATTATCATTTGATAGCATACATGAACATACCAATATCATATGATAACTAACATAAATGAACTGTGCGATCAAGGCTCAATCAAACGGAGCCGATCGTATTGCATGAACTGGAAATGTAAATTGAACTGTGCGCTCAAGGCTCAATCAAACGGAGCCGAACGTATTGCATGAACTGGAAATATAAATTGAACTGTGCACTCAAGGCTCAATCAAACGGAGCCGAGCGTATTGCATGTATTGAAATGTAAAATGAAATGACCGATCAAGGCTCAATCAAACGAAGCCGATCGTGCGGGCACGCCAAGATCAACCGCATAATTAAATGGGATCAAGCTCAACCTCGATGGATGGGGAGCTGCAGCCTCGCAATTGCATGTACTGAAAATAATAATTTGCATCCAGTAATAACTACTTAACAGCAACAAACTAATACACATGTCATGATATGATATATGCACAATAATTTCATTATAATATGTAAATAAACAAAGACACATGATACACCCCAAAAACGTGATTAAAAACGGGAATTTGAAAGGTTCACTCACCTTGGGTGCGTTGAATTGAAGATGGTGAGATGCGCACGATTTAGATGAGCGGATCGACGAGGAATACTAACCTAAATAATAATGGAAAAGTATATTAAATGGATGGATTTTATTAAGGATTTTTAAATGGGATTTTTAGATATATTTTTGTGAGTTTATGGCTATTTTCTATCTTTAAAAGTGTTATTTTTAAGTATTTTTAATTGATTTTTAAATTAAAATAAACAAATAAATATATATAAAAAAATATTATTATTTTACTGTTTGACCGTTGACCGGTTCGGTCAGCGGTAAATGTTTGCGCCAAGCGGGATTCGAACCGGTGACCTTCCGTTCACAGCGCACGTAGCTCTACCAACTGAGCTACGTGACTAACCCGTTAGAAACCCAGTTTTAATTATATTTATATACTTATTCGAATTTACCGAAAATTCCTTTATTTTGCAAAACGTTTTAATTCCATGGACCGGTGCTTGTGACGGGACTCGAACGCGCGACGTGAAGTTTATTTTGCACACAGTCCACCGCTGGACTGTGTGTCTAACCCGGTTATATTCTTGATTTATATTATACTTAACAACTACCCGCTCTAACCCGGTTAGCTCATGAATAAAAAGGAATGTTATTACGTAAAGCGTGTGCGTGTAAGGATCGAACTCGGACGTGTATATGAACTTTGCACACAGTCCACCGCTGGACTGTGTGTCTAACCCATTTATAAACCGGATTTTAATTATTCTTATATTCTGAAATAGATTCATCTTCTTCGTCGGATTACACTGTCAGCGTAATTCGACTGGTTAAAGTTGATTTTGCGATTTACAAAGATCTTAGACACTATCAGTAATTCAAGAGTAAGGAATGGAGAGAGTTTAAAGAACAGAATTTACCGATTGTAGATAATCACAGAAATCCGGCGAAGGTTTTGTCGGTACAGGAAATGAACTCCGACTGTTGAAACAATTAACAGTGTGGATCGATTATTTATAGAATTAAATCACCTAAACAAAGTTTAAATGAAGTGTAGGAATCTTACCAGTTCACAATGGGATTCCGGCAATCTCAGAAACTTTCCGGCGAAGGTGAGATTTCCGATAAACGTTGGCTAAGATTTATTCTGATGATGGAGTTGTGTTAGAGATTGACCAATCACATGTTTTAAACAAAAAGAGTCGAAGGAATTACCGTGAGAATGCGAGTCCCGGTTTTCCGGTGAGTTGCAGAAAAATTCCGGCGATCTGATTCAGAGAATCTTACGGCTCAGAAACTTGACGAAAATGAAATTGAGGGTTGTTGTGATGGTTATGAATCGCGCAAAATGATCAGAACTTGAATTAAATCAAAGCTGGATAAAATTTCGGTTTCAAAAGCCGAAATGATGAAGCTTAAAGTTTAATCAATTCTGGCTTAATTAGAAACCGTCGCACATCGGTTATAACTGAAATTGTGAGGTAAACAATCGATTTAACGATTGGTTTGCCGATTATCTGTTTCCAGATAGTATCAACGGTTAAATCGAGTTTGTGTATAAGATCCTTTTGCTTTCTTAGTGATAACAGAAAATACATTGTGGCGGAGTGGTTTGGTGAGAGATGGTTTAAGTCGCTTGAGACCCAGCTGACCCGGGTTCGATTCCCGGCAGCTTCAGTTGTTTTTTATTTATTTTATTTAACTTTTTATCCAATTTAATTTTTATAGTTTAGTTTATTTATTAATTATGTAACGTTTAAACTCAAAATAATCATAAATAATTAATGTACTTTCATAACTTGGTATTTGATTACAAAACGGAGCGGGTTTTGGAGACCCGATTTGTACAAATGTTACAGTATCCCCTACTTTTAGGAATTTCGTCCCGAAATTTAAACGGTTGAAGTAGTAGGAAAAAGATGCGGGTATTTTTCACGCATTGAGTCTTCACGTCCCAAGTAAACTCAGGTCCCCGTTTCGACTACCCAGCGTACCCTAACAATAGGAATGCGACTTCGTCGTAGACGCTTTTCTCCATAGTCCATAATCTCCACTGGTCTTTCAATAAAATGCATGGATTCATCGATCTGAATATCTTCCAGTGGAATATGAAGATTCTCATCAGCGAGGCACTTCTTCAAGTTCGACACGTGAAATGTGGGATGAATCCTGTCGAGTTCTTCCGGTAGGTCAAGCTTGTATGCTACAGGACCTACTCTTTCGAGTATCTTGAAAGGTCCTACGTAACGTGGTGCTAGCTTTCCCTTTTGACCAAAACGAACTACTCCCTTCCACGGTGATACTTTTAAAAGCACATGATTACCAACGCTAAACTCCAAGGGCTTCCGTCGTTTATCTGCGTAACTCTTTTGACGACTTTGAGCCGCTAGAAGATTGTTTCGGATTTGATGAATCTTATCTGTGGTTTCTTGGATCAATTCTGGACCAGTAATTTGTGCTTCCCCAATTTCGTGCCAACAAACAGGAGATCGCACTTTCGACCATATAAAGCTTCAAAAGGTGCCATGCCGATGCTAGAATGATAACTGTTGTTGTACGAAAATTCAACTAACGGTAGATGGGCGTCCCAATTTCCCTTGAAGTCTATGACACATGCTCTAAGCATATCCTCAAGGGTTTGAATGGTGCGCTCAAACTGTCCATCAGTTTGAGGATGGTAGGCGGTACTGAGATCTAATCGAGTGCCCATAGCGGATTGTACTGCTTGCCATGTTCGTGAGGTGAAACGACCATCACGATCAGAAATAATACTTATTGGCAACCCCGTGCCGGCTTACGATTTCGTTGATATAAATACGAGCAAGCTTTTCGTTCTTGAAATCTTCTCGAATAGGGATAAAGTGAGCTGATTTTGTAAGTCGGTCTATAACCACCCATATAGTGTCATACCCACTAGAAGTGCGAGGTAACCCAGTAATGAAATCCATGGTTATATTTTCCCACTTCCATACAGGTATTTCTGGTTGGACTAGAAGTCCTGAGGGTCTTTGGTGTTCAGCCTTCACCTTAGAACATGTGAGACACTTGGAAACAAAAACGGCAATATCTTTCTTCATTCCAGGCCACCAATAGGTGTACCGTAGGTCTTGATACATCTTATCAGCCCCTGGGTGAATAGAATATCGCGATTTATGAGCTTCATGCATGAGTGTTTCACGAAGATTGATGTGGTTAGGAACCCAGATACGATCTAGGTAATACAAAATACCATCAGATTTAGTTTCAAGTTTTAGCTCGGCTCCACAGGACATCTCTTTTTGTACATCTTCTTCTGTTATTGAAACGTGTTGAGCTTCTCGAATTTGATCCTTAATATTGGTTATAATTTGCGAACATAGAAGATGAATGGAGTTCGCATAACCCTTTCGACTAAGTGCATCAGCCACCACATTTGCTTTACCAGGGTGGTATCTGATTTCACAGTCGTAATCATTTAGGAGTTCGACCCATCTTCGTTGCCTCATATTTAACTCTTTCTGATTGAAGATATGTTGAAGACTCTTGTGGTCTGTGTAGATTTCACACTTCGTACCATAGAGATAATGTCTCCATATCTTAAGAGCAAATACCACAGCTCCAAGTTCAAGGTCATGAGTGGTGTAGTTCTTTTCGTGTGTCTTGAGCTGCCTAGAGGCATAAGCTATGACTTTTCCTCTTTGCATGAGAACGCAACCTAATCCTTGCCCTGACGCGTCGCAATAGACTACAAAATCATCACAACCTTCAGAAGAGTGAGGATTGGTGCATCACAAAGTTTTTGCTTAAGAGTTTGAAAAGCTTCTTCTTGCTTGGGTCCCCATACGAATGGTTTTCCCTTATGAGTTAAAGCCGTGAGTGGCACCGCAATGCGAGAGAAGTTTGAAATGAACCGACGATAATAGCCAGCTAGTCCAAGAAAAGACCTTACTTCAGTTGGTGTACGTGGAGCTTGCCATTCTTGAACTGCTTTGATCTTTGATGGGTCCACATGTATTCCTTTTCATTGACTACATGCCCGAGAAATTGCACCTCTTTTAACCAGAATTCACATTTAGAGAACTTGGCATAAAGCTTTTCCTTTTCTAGAAGTGCAAGAACAAGTCGCAGATGACGCTCATGATCAGCTTTAGATTTTGAATAGATAAGAATATCGTCGATGAATACAATAACAAATCGATCAAGGTAAGGTTTGCAGACTCTATTCATTAGGTCCATGAAAACAGCTGGTGCGTTGGTTAATCCAAACGGCATAACCATGAATTCATAGTGACCATATCGAGTTCGAAAAGCAGTTTTAGGACGTCTTCTTCATGCACTCTAAGTTGATGATAGCCAGATCAAAGGTCGATTTTCGAAAAGCAACTGGCACCTTGTAGTTGGTCAAGAAGATCATCTATGCGAGGTAAAGGATATCGATTTTTGATAGTTAACTTGTTTAGCTCTCTGTAGTCGATGCACATACGAAAAGATCCATCTTTCTTCTTTACAAAGAGGACAGGTGCACCCCAAGGCGATGAGCTGGGCGTATGAATCCCTTGTCAGTCAACTCTTGCAATTGACTGGCTAGCTCTTGCATTTCAGAGGGGCTAACCTATATGGAGATTTTGCCACTGGTGTAGCACCAGGTATAAGATCGATACGGAATTCGACATCTCTGATTGGAGGAAGTCCTGAAATGTCGTCAGGAAAGACTTGTGGAAAATCTTTTACAAACAGGAATATCTTCAAGTTTCTTCTCTGTGGTCCCCTTTTTGATGATATGAGCTAAAAACGCGACATATTTCTTGTGAAGGTATTTTTGAGCTTGAAGACAAGACATTAAGTTGAGCCTTTTCGACGAGGTTTCTCCAATGATTCGAAGAGTCTGACCGTTTGAAAGAGGAATACGAATAAATTTCTCACGACATACAACTTCCGCATGATGTAGACTGAGCCAATCCATACCGATTATGATGTCGAAACTTCCCAGCTTCATAGGAATAAGATCGACTGAGAAATCGTGGTCGTTTAGGGTGAGCGTACAGTTGCGTAAAATAGAGTCTAATGAAACTGGTTTTCTGTCCGCAATTTCCACCGTTATGGATTCCGCGAGCTTATCCCGATTTTTACTTAAAATAGGTTCAAATTCTAATGACACGAAACTTCCATCCGCACCAGTATCAAATAACATAGAGGCATATCTACCATTTATAAGAAACGTACCGTTGACCACATTGCCGTCAGCTCTGGCCTGGTTTGCGTTAATATTGAAAGCCCTTCCTCTAGCAGGTGGAGGAGCTTGGTTCGCTTGATTCACAGGGTTGGCTTGGGCCTGAGCATGAATAATATTGACCAGCCTTGGACATGTGTTCCTGAAATGACTTGGGTCACCGCAGTTGAAACAAGCCTGCATAGGTTGGCCCATAGGGTAATTGGGTTGATAGTATGTTTGTGGCTAAATGTTGAGTGGGTGGATATGGTTGTTGTTGTTGGGCTTGACCCATTAACTGATGGTGGGTTTGGATTAAAGGTTGGTGGCGGTTTGTTTGTTGAAGTATGCGGCAGTTTTGAACAGTGTGTCCGGCGCGACCGCAGCCGTACAGTATTGGCAAGGATAGTCAGGGAGTGGTGATACTGACAACGGTTACATTTTGGTAGTGGCCCTGTGTATGGTTTTCTGTATGGCGCGGGTGGAGGAGTGGCTTGAGTGATGGGTGCAGCAGGAACAGGGGTGTTGGTTTGGGTGACTGCAAAGTTCCTGGTGTTACGCTTCCTCTTGTTAGCAAATTTAGAGGAAGGAGTGTGGTGGTTTGAGGTTTGTCCCTCAGCAGGGGTTTTCTTCTTTTCCTCCTTGAACTTCCCATTGCGAATTCGGTTTTCGGTCAGTTCTGTTGCCAACTCCATGGCAGCTTCGAGTGTTACCGTGAAACGCTGAGGACCGAATCTTGGATTTTCGAGGGAAGTCCTCGTATGTAATGTTCGATCAGACGGTAGGTTGGAGTGAATAAGTTTGGTACCATTTGGTTCAACTCCAAGAACCTTTTGTTGTAAATAGAGTGATCACCATCTTTTTGCTTCAAGGCATGAAATTCATCCTCCAATTTCTTAATTTCACTTCTAGGACAGAATCGCCTAGTCATGATTTCCCTTAACTCCTCCCAAGTTAAGGCCATCGCATCTTCCGTTCCCCTCTTTCCTTTCTCAGTATTCCACCAAGTGAGAGCTATCCCAAGTAGTCTCCCGGTGGCATAACGAACTTTGCGATCCTCAGGACAATCGCAGTTTAAGAACACGTTTTCCATCTCCTCGAACCAATGTAGGAGAGCAGTGACTCCCTCAGTCCCTTCGAATTTTGGAGGATCGCAGGACTTAAAATGTTTGTAGGAGCATTTGATGGTAGGAGGGTTGTTGATGATCTGGTCCTGTTGTTGAGGAGGGTTAGTAGGATTTGCAGCAAGGGCTTGTTGTACTTGTACTACGATGTCAGGTAATATCGTGGCCATTTGATTCGTGATATGAGTGGCCAAACGTTCCCGAGACTTTTCCGATTTCCTACCTCTTCGATGCGGTCTAGACGACATCTACAGGATCATAAAATGAGAAGATTGTGAGTTTATGGTATCTTTTTAGGTGTCATGTGTCTTTAAGAAAATGAAAATAACATAAATATCAATAATGCAACTACATCCAAAGGATGTCTTGGGTTCGCTCATGTTGGGCCTCAAATGTCCCCCATACCTTTCACCTACATAGTCATGTGGGCCCCCATGGCTATATGGCTTGGTAGGATTCACATTAGTATTGGCAATTTAACACTCGCATCCCCCGAATGCAAACCACCAAATATGTTCATGAGATGTTTGGTCGGAACGTGTCCAGGTGTAGACACAATGACAACTCAAAGTGGGATTAGCTCTCACGACGTTTGGTATAGCATGCTTTGGCCTAATAGGTATTTCGTACTCTCATCGTTAGTCCCCAGGTAGGCAAACTGGTCCTTTATTTTGGATTTATACGAATGCCAGCCTAGACAGGACGTTCCGACTACCGGTACTAGTACCCTTCCAGTTACTACATACCCGTCATGAGAACTCACTTTGATGAGATTTGAAAACACGAAAATCATTGTAAAATCAATCATGATGTGGTGTGTGCTTGCATGGATGTGATATGTTATGATCATACGATTTCATGATAGACATTATTTGATAATGCATACTTATGAACATGCTTGTACAATATCAAATGTAACATTTAACATAAACATATAGACATCATGAAATTTGGCATATAACACACAGAATTCTTATAAGTTTCTAATCGACTATAGTATAGGCTCTAAGGGTCTAATAACCTATCCTATATCCCTATAGTCATGGCTCTGATACCAATCTGTCACACCCCAACCCGCAGCGGAAATAAGAGTCGGAGCATAATTGGGTTATCACCAAAGCACATGACATTTACTATTATGTTTCATAATTAAATGAAGTCAAAGTTACATTTTCTCAAACATCCAAACATGTTCATTCATTACAAGGGAAAATAACCAAACATAATAATCCAAATACTAAATCGTTTTATTTCTTCTAATCCAGTCCTATGTGTTCCTAGCTGCTGCTGGTTCACCTGTATCATGTGTAAAATAGGAGGTTTTTGGGTCAACATAAGTTGGCGAGTGAACCTTATAGATAAACTTTTGATAATGATTTTATGGTTAGTTTATCAATAAAATATTATGCATAATCATAAAAGAGCACATGTAAGTAATCAAACATTGGCATTTAGCAGTTACAATTATAACATACATTATCATTTGATAGCATACATGAACATACCAATATCATATGATAACTAACATAAATGAACTGTGCGATCAAGGCTCAATCAAACGGAGCCGATCGTATTGCATGAACTGGAAATGTAAATTGAACTGTGCGCTCAAGGCTCAATCAAATGAAGCCGAACGTATTGCATGAACTGGAAATATAAATTGAACTGTGCACTCAAGGCTCAATCAAACGGAGCCGAGCGTATTGCATGTATTGAAATGTAAAATGAAATGACCGATCAAGGCTCAATCAAACGGAGCCGATCGTGCGGGCACGCCAAGATCAACCGCATAATTAAATGGGATTAAGCTCAACCTCGATGGATGGGGAGCTGCAGCCTCGGCAATTGCATGTACTGAAAATAATAATTTGCATCCAATAATAACTACTTAACAGCAACAAACTAATACACATGTCATGATATGATATATGCACAATAATTTCATTATAATATGTAAATAAACAAAGACACATGATACACCCCAAAAACGTGATTAAAAACGGGGAATTTGAAAGGTTCACTCACCTTGGGTGCGTTGAATTGAAGATGGTGAGATGCGCACGATTTAGATGAGCGGATCGACGAGGAATACTAACCTAAATAATAATGGAAAGTATATTAAATGGATGGATTTTATTAAGGATTTTTAAATGGGATTTTTAGATATATTTTTAAATTAAAATAAGCAAATAAATATATATAAAAAAATATTATTATTTTACTGTTTGACCGTTGACCGTTGACCGTTGACCGGTTCGGTCAGCGGTAAATGTTTGCGCCAAGCGGGATTCGAACCGGTGACATTCCGTTCACAGCCACGTAGCTCTACCAACTGAGCTACGTGACTAACCCGTTAGAAACCCAGTTGTAATTATATTTATATACTTATTCGAATTTACCGAAAATTCCTTTATTTTGCAAAACGTTTTAATTCCATGGACCGGTGCTTGTGACGGGACTCGAACGCGCGACGTGAAGTTTATTTTGCACACAGTCCACCGCTGGACTGTGTGTCTAACCCGGTTATATTCTTGATTTATATTATACTTAACAACTACCCGCTCTAACCCGGTTAGCTCATGAATAAAAAGGAATGTTATTACGTAAAGCGTGTGCGTAGTAAGGATCGAACTCGGGACGTGTATATGAACTTTGCACACAGTCCACCGCTGGACTGTGTGTCTAACCCATTTATAAACCGGATTTTAATTATTCTTATATTCTGAAATAGATTCATCTTCTTCGTCGGATTACACTGTCAGCGTAATTCGACTGGTTAAAGTTGATTTTGCGATTTACAAAGATCTTAGACACTATCAGTAATTCAAGAGTAAGGAATGGAGAGAGTTTAAAGAACAGAATTTACCGATTGTAGATAATCACAGAAATCCGGCGAAGGTTTTGTCGGTACAGGAAATGAACTCCGACTGTTGAAACAATTAACAGTGTGGATCGATTATTTATAGAATTAAATCACCTAAACAAAGTTTAAATGAAGTGTAGGATATCTTACCAGTTCACAATGGGATTCCGGCAATCTCAGAAACTTTCCGGCGAAGGTGAGATTTCCGATAAACGTTGGCTAAGATTTATTCTGATGATGGAGTTGTGTTAGAGATTGACCAATCACATGTTTTAAACAAAAAGAGTCGAAGGAATTACCGTGAGAATGCGAGTCCCGGTTTTCCGGTGAGTTGCAGAAAAAATTCCGGCGATCTGATTCAGAGAATCTTACGGCTCAGAAACTTGACGAAAATGAAATTGAGGGTTGTTGTGATGGTTATGAATCGCGCAAATGATCAGAACTTGAATTAAATCAAAGCTGGATAAAATTTCGGTTTCAAAAGCCGAAATGATGAAGCTTAAAGTTTAATCAATTCTGGCTTAATTAGAAACCGTCGCACATCGGTTATAACTGAAATTGTGAGGTAAACAATCGATTTAACGATTGGTTTGCTGATTATCGGTTTCCAGATAGTATCAACGGTTAAATCGAGTTTGTGTATAAGATCCTTTTGCTTTCTTAGTGATAACAGAAAATACATTGTGGCGGAGTGGTTTGGTGAGAGATGGTTAAGTCGCTTGAGACCCAGCTGACCCGGGTTCGAGTCCCGGCAGCTTCAGTTGTTTTTTATTTATTTATTTTAACTTTTTATCCAATTTAATTTTTATAGTTTAGTTTATTTATTAATTATGTAACGTTATAAACTCAAAATAATCATAAATAATTAATGTACTTTCATAACTTGGTATTTGATTACAAAACGAGCGGGTTTTGGAGACCCGATTTGTACAAATGTTACAAACATAGGTGGAGGAAGGCGAGTTTATACACAACTATACAAAGGAAGATCTGGCAAAGTTAGTTGAAGTTGATGCTGCAGATCTAGAGTTTGATTTCGAAGAAGATGTGTTGAATGTTAACAGATTTGAGCCGAATGATTATCAGTGTGTGAGAAGATTTGAGGCTGATGAGTATAACAGAGTGATTGTTGAAGATTGGTCTTCTGATGATGAAACAGATCATACTGCAAGTACGTCGGTCCTAATTCTAAAAGTTTTCCTACTTTTGAAGAAATGTACAAGTAGTTAGATGAAGATATGCTAAAAGAAAAGATTGAGGAATCTTGGCGTGTAGGAAAAGTACCAATGCCAATGACTAAAGAAGAAATTGCTCAAGCGAAGAAGTCCTGGTTTAAAGAGATGCCTCGCGAACGCAAGTGTCGACGTCCCTAGAATTTTTTACCAGAGACAAAGACGTTTCTTTGGGAGATATCTTGAGTTGGGGTTGGTTCAAGGAGCTGAATGTTTATGCAATCAAGAGGGAATTTGGAGTGCAATACTTCAAATATCTTGCTGATTTCAAGACATTACCTTATACGGATGCGGAAGAGTTAGTTTAGACAGTTAACGTTACATACCACATGAAGGTGATTGATCAATTGTTGTGGAAATTTATAAAGTTTGAAGCGGTGAAAGGATTCAGATATTGGAAGCCATTTATTCCTGTCGCAGAATCAAGACAAACAAAAAGACGGGTGAAAAAGACATTACGTTGATAATGAAGCGACCGAGGGCAATGAGAAACATGCCACTGATGCTAATTGAGCAAGACTTCTATCCATTGTTCAAGTGGTGGCAGATAGATCCATCCACTTGTGAAGCAGTTATTGTTTTGAAGTTTGAAGAACATTTGGATATTATGAAGGAACGAGTTGAAATACTTGGTTCTCAGGGTATGAGGGGGGTTATGGAGAACAATTAGGGTTCTTGATCCGATGTGGTTGGTTAATTGCTCGAGAGAAGATATCAAATGCCTTTTCTACAGCAAAATTGTATTTGAAGAACGTGAAAAGGTACAAGCGATGCAGTTTCAGAAAGTTGTTAATGTTTGCTATGCACACGAAGTTAATTCAGGAAAGATGTGGCAAACAAACTGGAGAGAACTAGAAAGAGTAGAGTTTTTTAAAAGAGGAGAAGCGTCTCGAAGCAATTCATGAGAGAACAAGAAAGGCAAGTATTAGGAGATGTCAGCATATGAACAAAGTGCCTCCTACAGACCAGACGCCGGATCCTAAGCAAGAGCGACGAAAGAAGCCGTTTAAGAACTTCTTCGGTCGTGTGCGTTAACGTTTATATGAAGACAGAGTTTTGAAGACTGATACAAGACGAAGACTATATCCAAGGAGGAGTCTGTTGGTGCATAATGTCTATGTCTTAGTCTTATATCGAGTCTGTATAGTATAGAACTGAATAGTCTAGCTGAAAGTAGTATTTATGTAACTTGAGGACAAGTTCGCCCATGTGAACATGTTAAGGTCAAGTTCGGCCGAACTTGCTAAGGCAAGTTCGGGCGAACTTAGGTCTCCTCTCTGGCGAACTTGACTCTCTATAAATAGCTAGCTAGCCTCTCTCATTTGTAACTTTGGCATTTTGGAGGCGAAGCTCTGTCAGTTTGTACTCTTGACGTTTGATCAATAAAACTGATGTTAAACTGATTAATTCTTGTCTATTGGTAAACACGACGTAATATTTCCGCTATTATGGACGTTAGATATCAAATTTAGGTTCCTTAGCATCGAGGATCGATCCTACAAGAGTTTTGATCACTACGTTGATATATCATCTGGAATCAACTCTATTCCTCAAAATGTGCATTCACTATATTGTCATTTGTCCTTGATGATCTGAAGCATATAGACCCAAGTGACCTTGAAGAAAAGGATATATTGCACCAAGTGGCACTAGTAAGTCTTGGAGCAAATAATTTTACAAAAGGATTGGTAAGACATATCCAGGGTTAAATGGGAGGTCAATGGTGGGGTTAGATAAATCTAGAATGAAATGGATCAAGTGTAATATATTAGGTCACTTTGCAAAGAGTGCAGGAGTCAATCAAATAACTTTGCACCATTGATCATATATCCTAATCAAATACCTCAATCTAATACACAACAATAGTTTTATCAAAATACCCAAACACCCCTAGACCAAGTGTACAAAACACTTCCCATTTTGCACAAACCATAAACCCTGTGTCTATGCATTATGTTTAAACATGTCTTGTTCCTTAGGTTTACTATGTTCAGGTGCCTGTTGCACAAGTTTATGTACCACTAGTTGTTCCTGCTCCTACATCTGTAGAGCCTAATTAACAAAGCTTTTTTTTCACACAAGGCTATGTTTATCGGAGGAATTTGCAAGAAATTTCACTGATAAAAATTTTGCATTAATGGCAAATGATAGTGATGAACATGCAAATTTCTATTTTATGGCAACTGAATGTATCTCAGGCGAAGAAGATCAAGAAAGAAACCAATTGTTGGTGAAAGCTTTGTTGGGGAAACTGATAATGTTTTTTACCAGAATTGCATAACACATAGTTACATGCATGTTACTACACTTACGCACACACTTCTTACATAAAACCCCATATGTAGGATAACCTCACAATATATATTATTAGGACATTGATATCAATCATATGTATTTGATTTGATGAGAATTAAAAACAAAAATCACATGAGACATGATTATGTAAATGGTTCTTTTAGATTGATTTTTCGTGAATCATGGACGCTTATGATGATGGTGATTTTGGATTCTACAAATTATCCATATGTCTATATCTATAAGATTGTCCATGTACTAAAATTTATTTTAAGGATATCGGGATTCCATTTGAAAGATTGTTTAAAAAATAGTTTCAAGAAAGTTTAACAAAGAAATATGCTTTCTGTGTGAAAGCTTGTTGTTTTAAAAACATACACAATCCATCCGCCATGATCGTTTAAAGTTTCTTGACACGAATTCTAATAAAACAAAAAGGTAAAATAAAAAAATCTAAATGAAGACACATACCAAAACAAAAGATGATGAAATTAGAGATGACAACACACTTGAAAGCCTTGAGTTCTTAACAAAATAACTTGAAAAGGAGGTATTATGGTGGTGGTGGTGGTTCACGACATTGGAGAGGGAGAGAGATAGGGAGGAAGATTGAGAGAGAATGGAAAGCTTGAAGGAGTTGGGAATTATAAGTTGAATGATTATGATATGTATATAAAATAAGGGAAGGGGCATCACTTTTGATTAAAAAATTAACCTAGGTATATATGTGTGACATATTGTAAGGACTTTTGAATGGGTTACATGTGTAGCATGTTATTTATGGTAAGTTTAATTATTATTTAAACTTATAAGTTCTAATGATTTCTTGGACTAATTTATACGAATAACCTACCAATACGATTTCTCATATTTAACTAGTAGTGGCATTTTATTTTGAGTAGGTTAGATTGTATCTTTAGATTTAAGTACCTGAAACTTAGAGTTAATGTTGTAAATTTTGGGATTTGTTTTGAAGCTTTTTAGGATGTTCTATCATTATAACATGTCAGTTCCTACGTCATGTCTAATATTAAATACATCTAGGATATAAACAAGTCAAACAGCACACATATTTCAAATAAAGTCAAAGGTTGGATCAAAATCAAAACGATTGTCACAAAAGTGAATAGTGGTCGATCGCCATCAGACGGTCAGCTTGAATATCATTGTTACTAGCAAAATTGAATGATTATGAGCTAAATATGGACTATGAATAATTGTTATTGTCCATAAATGATGAACCAATTAATTAAGAAGAAGCAAATGTGAAGTCAGAGTGGGTAAAAGCAATGAAGACAATAATAACTTTGATTAAAATAAACAACACACAAAACTTATCGATTTGCCTAAAGTAATCAAGCTTGTTGGTTAGAG
This sequence comes from Scalesia atractyloides, assembly GCA_947069175.1. Lineage (NCBI taxonomy): Eukaryota > Viridiplantae > Streptophyta > Magnoliopsida > Asterales > Asteraceae > Scalesia > Scalesia atractyloides. The sequence goes on from CAMTDV010000014.1 coordinate 72,085,471, forward strand.
TGGGTATACAAAATGAAATGAAATTCTAACAAAACCATAAACATGAACAAAGCACAACTCATGGCAAAGGGTTCTGTATAACAACCTGAAGTCGACTTTGATGAATTTTCCGCACAAGTAGTTCAGATTGAAAAGATTCTTTTTCTTATTTCTCTTGCAGCTGTGGAGGGTTGGAATATTCACTATTTAGATGCAAAAACAACGTTCTAAATGGAATTAGGAGGATGACTTTTGTGTTTTCCGATTAGTGGGATTCGACAAACCTAACGTGAGGCATAAGGTCTGTAAATTGTTGAAAGGCTTATATGGTCCAAGGCAAGCCCCGAGAGCTTGAAATATCACGCTTGATAGTGTGTTGAAGAACTTGCAGTTTCATCTGTGCATGAAAGATCATGTGGTATATCGAAGGAAAATTGGTAAATTCTTTTTAATTTATTTACGTGTATGTGGATGACTTATTCATGAAAAAATTCATGTATGGTTGTAATAAATAAGTTCAAGAAGTAAATGGCCTTCATCTTCAACATGTTGACCAGGTAAGCTCACTTATCACCTAGGTATCTATCTAGGTGTCACAAAGTCAAGCCAGAATCAACTTAAAACAGGAGGCATATGTAACCCAACTCTTGTTCTATTGGATCCAAACTTGGAAATGTAGAAAACTAAAGATGAAACTGATGTTGACACTACCGAATATCACAAGTTGTTGGGATATTTTGATACTTGTCAAAAACCAGAACTAATCTTGCTTATTCACTGAGTGGGTATGGTTAGCCGGTATATGTAGAGACCGAACCAATCCCACGCAACATTAGATTAACAAAATTCTCTAGTATGTGAAATGAGCAATGAGCTATGGCATAACGTATACTTGAGGTGAAAGAAACAAACTCGTGGGCTACAATGATGGTAGCCACAATATCGATCATGATGATGTTAGAAGCACAACACGACGTATATATTATTTTGGTACTTCGCCGAGTACCTAGTGTTCACAAAGCAGAGTATATGGCAGCTAGTTCTGCAGCGTGCCAAGTAGTGTGGTTGAGGAAATTAATTAGCGAAATAATTTGGAGAGAATCTCAAAACGTGGTGCTAAAAGTTGATAACACCTCCGTAATTGCGCTTGTGGAAAACTTGGCGTTTCACATCCAAAGTAAGCATATCAAGTCCATATTTCATTATATCCGAGATTTTGTTGTAGGTGGTGAAATGGATGAACACATAAGCAACAAAGAGCAAATGCCGATATCTTAACAAAAGCACTCGCGAAGATCGAGTTCAAAAGGATGCACGACTTACTTGGTGTAGCAGAACTCCCTTATACGACTCAAAAAGAAATTTAGGGGGTGAATGTTGGTGAATTTCTCAATACTTAGCGTGCAAGGCAGAACTCAGGATGGGAAGGCACAACCTGAAACATAAGGGATAACATATTACATCTATGTAAGTTGGCTAGGTTGTTAGAATATAAATTTTATATTTCTCCTATGCCGTAGTCCTTAAAATGACTTTCTTGATAATAAAGCTTTGGGTGTTATCCAACCTTTTATCGATTCACTCTTGAGGCATATGCCTTCTAGTATTCCTTTATGTAATAAGTATATATTGTAAAATTAAATACTAATTAATTTGGCATAAAGATGTTAAAGTTGAAGTTTTTATAGTAAATAGTTTGAGACAAAAAATAGTAAGTAATGTTTAAGATAAGATTCTGATAGATTCATAGTGGTAGGTGTGGTAACATATGATGTTAATAATCATTATATGTAGAAAGAACAACGCCCTCTTGATCCAATTATTACCAAATGTTCATTATAAAGATGTGGCATATCTTCCTAACATTTTGTTGTTATTGCTCGTGTCCGTTAATCATGGGAGTCTCAAGAGTGCGACCCACAAACATTGTTGATAGGATGAAAGAGCTAAGGCCCGCACGTGGACCTGTACTTGCTTATTGTTTAGTGTACGATCTCTCCTCTATTTTAACTATCTCTCTTGTCACATTTCACCCTTCTTTTTTATAATCCACCAGCCCCAGCCCCAGCCCCTGCCCCCACATTTTAATCATAAGAGAAATTGCATTCCTGTACTTAACCTAGAACTTAAGACATCATAACTAACAGCCATTTATACATACATAAATAAACCTTTTTCATCAGATCTAATACCCAAATAAGTTTGTCAAAATTTCATCTCTATACTCACATGTTTGCATAATATCAGCTCGAATACAGTCATGAGATATGTGAAAATGTGTTTTGTCATCGTGTATATTTGTGAAAGTCCCTTTGTTTGATGTACGATACTCCTTGAAAGGATATTAGCCATTTTCCCTTATATTAGATCATTGATAAATCCAATTTACTATAGTTTAAGAAAAATAGTAACTAAAAAGTAAATCTATGTGTTTGGTGAGTATAGGTGGTTGGATACATGGACTTAATGTAATTAGCATCTGCACAAGTGTCATGTCACAATCTAAGCAAATTGCATTTCTTATTTGAATAATCATTTTTGTATAAAAGATACATTATTATAACAAATTCATTCTTGATTCATTATCATTAATGTTAACATAATAATATAATAATAATAATAATAATAATAATAATAATAATAATAATAATAATAATAATAATAATAATAATAATAATAATAATAATTACAATTTACAACCACTAATTCCTCCTTTTTCCAGCTATATGATATGAGCTGAATGATTCTAGGACGATGGAAGAGGCGAATGGGGGGTCAGGTGGTCCGGAAAGTAGTAAGTGTGGAGATATAAATTGTGTGTAGGTGGGGATCACGTAACTATGCATGCACACATATATATATGGACGTTTATTTTAGAACAATATGTAAGAACTACATAATACGTGTACATATTGCATTACACATGATGTAGCAGTTACGTAACCGTCACATTTTCTCTTTCGCTCCCTTAATTATTATTTAGGAATACGCATAAGTGAATTATATTACTAAAAATATAACATATAATGCATGTCACCATCTACCTTTAAATGTTTTATTCACCTCAACTCAACAAAGAGTTTATGAATCACTTAAAGTAACTCCCTCCCTAAATTTGGAACTAAAAACCTATTAATGTTTATCCTTTTTATGAAAGATATTATTAACATACATTTGTATTACAAGTCGAATATTTTAAGTTATTTGTTGGCAGTTTCCCCTAAACTATAAACTTAATTCACATCATATGTTAAAAATCAGTTTATCATTTGCCAAGTATATGTTAAATCTAGCTAACCTTTTTGGATAAAAACTAGTCTTCTATGTCTGATATAGCAGGTAATTTGTTTTAAATCATTCTTATCCCAAATAGCACAATAATCAAGAACAGAGAAAAACAAGATAAGAGAAAGTTTGAAGGTCTCTCCATATCTTATAACTTTTTAGTAAATATGATATAACTACTGAAGAATAGAGAGTATAGTTACAAACTGATATTGGATATTTCATTCTTAAGCCTATATATAAAATAAACCAGCTTCCTTGTGATATTCATGTTGAGTCTTGCCAGCATAGAAGCATGGTGATACATCTTCGGAGAATATAGAATCTTGCTCGGTGCTCCTTCACCAATCGGCACAATTTCCGGCCACCCGGTGACTTGCAACCTTTCCTCGTTTATCTCCCACCGTTCGTTTTCTCAATCTTCCTGGCTAACATGTCTCACTTATAAGAAAAAAGAGGGAGAGAAAGTGGAGTTTGATGAAAGTAGCAAACTGAGTGATGTGAGAGAGTTTTAGTTCCAACCCCATATATATAAAATTTTGTAAAATGTTTAAAAAGGACATTGATGTACAAATTTTTCAAGCATATAATAACATGTCCATTATACTTATGGGAACATGATTAGAAATGCCATATGCCCACACGGTCCATATATATGCGCATGAATATTATTTTAAGCTTAAACCAAAGATCATGTATAACTATAAGAAATTGATAGATAGGGTTAGGGTAAAATAAAAACTGATACAAGTTGTGAGAACTTGGATAACTCGGCCTTACGGAAGGTTTTTCCAAAAAAATTTTTACCAAAAATCCTAAAAAATCAACTTTACCCCAAAAAAAAAAATCATTGTTTTTTTTTTCATTTACGGCTGCCGTAAATGCTGAAAAAGGTGATGTCATGCTTATGTCATCACCTTTTTACAGCCACCGTAAGGGGGCGAATAACACTACTTCGATTTTTTTTTAATTTTTTTACGGCAGTCTTTTCTAACATTTTAATCTAGAGGTGTGAAAAAATAGGGTCGAAAATGCACGTGAAGGCAGAGTTCTCTAAGTTCTCACAACTCGTAAGGTTTTCCCTTGATCCTAATCCTTGATAGATATACATATATATGGACATGATTTAATCTCTCAAACAAAAATCCATAATTGTTTTCATAAGCTTTCATACTTAAAACATGGGTTTAATATATATATTTGTCAACGATTAAGGTAAATAAAACCTAAACTTTTGAATCAAGTATATAACATGTCTAGATCGTTTTCACATTTTTCAATTTATCATAATTTGAAATTCGTTTGTTAGTTTGTTTCTTTGATTGTTTGTATGTTTAGACTTTTGTTTACAAAAAACCATATGTCAAAATGCTTTACACCGTTCAAAAAGACATGCATATGAGTATGCCTTGCTTAAACCTCCTTTAAAGTCTGAATCAAACAGAAACAAACATTTATTTGAAATATTATGAAAACGAATATGGGTTGTTAATAGTTTGAAAACACTTTCGTACACATGTACAATTGAAGGCGGCCCAAAATAACATTGGGGCGTTTTCGAAACAGAAAAATAATAAAAATGGGTTGCTTCATGAAACAATGATATAACTCTAATCATAGCTTCAAAATAACCTTCTGACCTACTCAACAAATATAGGACTGGGTAACGGCTTAATACCGGTCCGAACGGCCCAGCACCGATACCAAACTTTCCAGGATTTGAGGACCGAGAACGGGACCGAATACCGGTGAGTTGGTCTAGTTTTTCTTGGGTATGATGGTCTGCGTAGAGGTGCACAAAATGGGTTTTGGGCCGTACCCGGAACCTGTAAGGCCCAATCGGGTTTAACTGGACCCGGGTAATTCAAGGAACCGGGTAGGAACCAGACCCGGGTTCGGTAAGTAAAAATGATACCCCATATACCCAGGTTAGGTTCGGGTCCGGACGGTTCCTACCTAAAAACCGGGTACACCTGTTCTTCTTTGAAAACGGTCTTTTTTAAGCATTTGAACCGAATTTGTTAAATAAAGAAAGAACCATAACATCAATAAAACTAAAAAACTTTTATACAACTCTAGTTTTTACGAGTCGCTGCCTCATCGGCGAGTTCTTCGTTGGATATCCATCCTCCACTTTCTCATCGTGTACTCTTACTTCAAGTAGTATTTCGTCTTTGAGGTTTGCCTTGTCGTGTATTGTATTAAGCTGGCTAATCACTTGATGACCCGGTGGAGAATGGGAACAGAGAGTCGCTCCCATAAATGAATTAATGGGACTCATGGTCCTGATTGAACCGGAGATTCTTACAACCCGGGGAATCGGCAGAAAGAGATGGGTCGAATACTAGAATCTGCCCAAAAGTCGTGACTTTTTCGAGGCATGGCTTCGATCCGTATCGGGCAACTCCTCGAATTCCTGGCTTGCTTATAAAAGTCGTATTCCATTCCAATTCTGGCTTCTCTCCCACTACTCCACCCTATTTATTCTTATTATTTAACTATTTCAGATTGAACAACGGACAACTTATGCTTCTAATAGATTCTTAGCTTGTTATGAAAGTACCAGACACGATCCATTGCATCTAAATGATTTTTTAAGTAAATGCACATCTCTATCGATTGGAGAGTGAGTCTTATTCTTCGTATCACAAATACTCTGCCACTAAGAGAGAAAACGGATTACGAAACTATCGTAGAAGCTTGGAAGGTTAGTAAATTACGGACGATGGTGGATAGAATCAGATATTTGTTTTCCTTTTCCTTTCACAAAAATATTAAAGTTGAGATAATCTTCAGCAGACATAGTCCCTACATAATTTGAATGACAATATCTATCGAGTTCAATTTTGGGGAGTCACCCCTTTGACGTTTAGTTGTCTCGTCTCGAACAACATTCAACATAGTCAAAATCGAGTCTCGTATTGAGCTTGAGCTTGGTTCTTGAGACATGTTTATGTGTGTTGTTGGCCCATATTTATTTATATGCCAATCACCTTTTATTAAAACTTGTGTCGAATTTTTTCTTTAGTTTTGACTTTCAAAGTTGGGTCCTTTTCTGCATTTTCAAAGTGTCAAAAATTCCAATTGTAAATGCTTCAACCCCTTGAACGTTTATTATAGGGTTTAAAGCGGCGACACAGGTAAAATCTTGTGGTAGTTCCAAGATATATTTCTTAAATTTTCCATTCATTGGTTTTTTCATCAAGTTAAACATTGTATATTTATTTACATAATTTTTAAAATTTAACGTTATTAATATAATTGCGAAAGAAATAAAAACATGTGGGACAGTAAACGCGGAATACTATTATTGTTGTCATTTTGAAAACATCAAGAAATTAAGACTTGGAATATTATTCCAAGCCTATGGTGTAAAAGTATACAAATCATATACATCATAAAGATTAGCATGAAAAGTTTTTAAAGAGCCAATTTGGGCCAAAGCACTTTCAAGCATGTGAGAAGTTGAATTTGAACAAGTCGGTACGTCCCAACTAGGACCTAAATGTTTGTCACTGACATCGGCACAATGTTTTATATAATCTTGATATCTCTTTTTTCCACTTTTAAAAACATTGTGTAACACCATTCTAAAAGCTTTTATGTAGTCGTTAACATGTTTATTTTCTAGCCAGATTTGCTCTATTAAACTAATAATATGTGCAACAACAAGGATGGAAAAATTTGCCTCCACAAATCAGTTCATGTTTTAATTTTAAATTTTAATTTTTCAGTCATCGCGGTATCGTTCCAGACATTATCGAATGATATTGAAAATAATTTATTTTGTAAATTATCTGTTATTATTGTATTATCTATCATTTTAAATAAATTATTTACGGTATGTGGAGACGGAAACTATCAAACGTAATCGTACTTTTCACTATTTGCCATGAATGGGGGTCTACCCAATGGGCGGTGACACAATTATAAACGATTCCACTAAACCGTGCTCAGAGACGACCAAATGTATTGCCGTCACTATTCAATTCGGGTTTTCCGTCTTCCAGAATCTTTAACGCCTTACAAATTTTTTTTAAATATGTTTATTTAATGTAGAGTGTGAGTCAATTTTTAACAAAGTCCTAAAAAAATTGTAGCACGCCTCGGTAGGACAGTCACTCATAAACAAATCTTAATTACACCAATCATCCTTGCTTCGATTATGTGGTAGAACCCCAATAATGAAGATGCAAATGAAGAACCGACACCAATGGATATGTTGATTTGCTTGCCATTTGGAGTGCATAAGATAAGAAGAAAGTGTAGAATCTGTGAAACATGAATAAACCTAGAGTATTCTTTGCGTTTTTAATGCATATAAGTGTTTTTGAGTTGTGTAAGCAACCAATACAACCCACAACTATTTTTGCTTGAATTTTGGGGACAAAAATTGATTATTACCGTTTAAACATGGTTCCAGACCACTATAAAACCGTTACAAACGGCTATTAAGGTAGGGTTGGAACCGCGTCGGGTAGGAACCAATTTTCAGAAAAAATAAAGTATATTTGGGTAGGAATTATCGGGTATTAATGGGGTGGGCCGGTTCTTCTGTATACCAGGTTGGAACGGGAACCGGTTCCAGGTCAGGTAGGCCGAGTCGGGTCCGAAACTTTTGTGCACCACCAGGTGTAGCTATCATAACAGGTTGGGCCGGACTAGATTTGTTGGGTTGCTAACAAATTAATCCAACAAAATACTTGGTTATTATTTGGATATGCCAACGAATATACAACATATTTATACCTGTAAGCATAACCATATGTGTGTGTGTATATATATATATAGGATTCGGTTCAAATAAGAACCATCACAAGTTGCGACAACCGCGAGAACTTTTTGATCCCGGTCGATGCTGGCCGCGAACAAGGGGGGCAACAGCGGGTTTGGGCGGGATTTGGGTTGGTTTTTTGAGTTTTTATTAACTTTTAGCACTTAATAACCCACATAAACTCACCTAACAACTAACCTAAACTCCTTCCTATAAAACCCACCTCTAATCCATCCATTTTTTCACTTTCACAACTCTCAAATATCACCAAAATCACTCTCAAATCATCTCAAGAACTTGCAACATCATAATTTTCGAGCAGATTCACCCTCTTGCACAAAAGTGAGCATAACTTGCTTGTTTTTTAACAGAATCACTTGATTCTTCTTTCTAAATACTTGGATAATCTTTAGGGTTGAATCCAAGGGTTCTCCATCGAGAATCCAGACCTGGAAATGCCCCTAAAGTGTCCCAAAACTTTCTGTTTGGTTTTATAACTTTTAAAACTTATTAATCTTCATCCAACTTTAGTTAAACTCATCTCAAACCTATGTCCGAATGCTTACTTTGTGGTTGGTTAGGCTTAAAAACAAGGTTGAGACATTCAAAATAAAGGATTTATCCTCATAATAATTCTGTTTTCGTAAGTGAGGCAAGTTCATGAACTTGTTCATGTGTGTCTACCTTGGTTAGCTTTGGCTATCCTAAACTTTGAGACCACACATCACTTGATGATTTTCATCATTATCTCAAGTAGTTTGCTAGTTCTAAAGTGTCACAACCCGTCTAGCCTTTGACGTGGGTCAAAGTGTGCTCACCGGGTTGTATTTCACTTGGCTACTTGGTATCATGGTGACACCCTTACGTTCTTGTATTTTACCTTCTTGTTCATAGTATTGTTCTAGAACCCTCCTTGTTACCTATGGTAACTTGTGTAGTGGTGAGCATCATACGAGGTTCCAAAGTGGATGGTCAATCCTCCCACCTCATACTTGACTTACATGACACTAAGAGGTACCAAAGTGGATGGTTCATCCTCCGACCTCCTACATGATTATATAACTATATATGTATATATGGACTATAATATAACCCTTAAAACCGAACCCTTGATAATGACTAAATATGCATCTATCAAGTTAATAAGTTTATCACTTATGTGTATAGTTCCTTGTCATGATTCTAATAAGTCTTGAACCTATGAAACCACATACAATCCTTATGGATTATTATAGTGTCAAAGACAAGTGCTAATACCTTAGTGACTATTTTCGTATCATATACTTTGTCACATGTTGAATCTTGAATCCGAATACCCCATCGTCATCCCCAAAATACTCATACGCATTCGTTTTCCTCTGGTAGGATAACTCGACGTTCATCCCATCAACAACTACCTTCACGGACTTGTCAAGTTATAAGACTTAGCAAAACCGTGAGTACACTCGACCCATTCTCATTTTATCACTTTTGGGTGTAACATGTTTACCTTATACAAAATCACCAAGCTTAAATTTTATGCAATGCACGAAACAATCCAATATACATGAATACTTTGATACGTTACGTGATGCTTATATCTTGGTCCATTCTTATGTAATACCATAGTTATCAGCTTATCTTAAGCCTCCATTTGACATGTATAGCGCTATAGGAAGTAACGCATCCCCTCCTCATGAAATCTAGAGGCCATGTTAAAATATCGTGTTTGCGTTAAGGGTTGACTGGAAGTATTACGTGCCTTGTATATTGCTCTTGTATGAATCATAGTTGCCATGAGGATTGTTTTAAACTTTATTCGTATACGTATGCTATGCTTAAACTTGTGGACTCGCCTTTGCTTTTGCATTGAACTTTATTTTAATCATGTTACAGGTTGATGAAGATGATGCTATGCAATTGAAGTAGCGTTGAGACTAGATACACAGGTAGACGTTAGGTTTATTATTGTTGTATCAAAAATTTTCAAATGTCGTTATGTTATTGAATTTTCCTTGTATTGAAATGACAATTTTATTTATAAAATGAAATTTGGATTAAAGTAATTATTGTCACCATTAATATTATGTGCAACAAGCAATCTGAATCGCCTAGCACCACACCCCGATGATTCCGCCATCGGTTGGGGTCTGACAGATTGGTATCAGAGCCATAACTATAGGGAATTAAGTAGAATTGCCATGTTTGACCTAATCTATAGTTTAAGTGTCCCATTTTGACCCTTCTTATATCATGCTTAAAACTTTATTCTTCCTCATTGCTTCTTCCTTATCTTTTGGTCTTAAAATTTACATAATGTCTTTCCTAAGACATTTTACATAATACACTTGAAGACTTAAAGACACTCATGGTGCAAACGAGGCGATTTGCACCAGGATAGGTCCAATGAGTTACAATTTTTTGTGAATCCCTCATTCCGCGTATTCGATTTTTCACGAAGTTATACCATCAAGTTAGGAGTGATATCCACATCTTGATGGAAACTTCCATTTCATACTCTAGTGGATCTTACAAACGAGTCGGAATATACTCCTCGTTTGGTAAGAAAACAACCACACTTAGGGTACGAAATTGTCAAGTTAGGGGTGAAACCCGCACCTTGTCGATTAAGTCCCACTCCTCGATTTTCAATCTCGCCAAAGTCTCGAATTTTCGATCGACTAGGGACATGTAGTAACTGGAAGGGTAAAATGTCGTTAATCGCTTCTTGACGAGAGCATTTTACCTATTAGGCCAAAGCATGTTCCCTAACTCGAAAGATCTTACGAATCACTTTGGAATAGTCGACGTTTCTCTACCCGAAACGATCCCATGTTTTATTGAGCCAATCTTTTATGTTAAATTTTATGTGATTTTATACTTGTTACCTTATTCGGTTCAAACCGTTACACAACTCGCACTCTTATCGCAATAAAAAACAATACTAATCCTCGTGAACACACTAAATTTATACTCCTTATTTGCATTCATACGTGATTATACATGCTATACTTGATACATTCGTGCAAACTTTGTGAACCATGCTTGATGAACCCATGCAATCTCATATGAACCATGCTTGAACCTTATACATGCTTATACATGCACAAACCTGTTTTCTTTTTATTATGATCAAGTCTCATGCTTTTTCCTTGTTTACAATCCGCTAGATGCCTCCTCACCGTACCTCGTTGAACCGCCCCAAGAAGTCCAGGAAGTCGGATTCCAAGAAAGGGTCCAACAACGAGGACTCGATATCTAAACAAGATCTAGTGGGTTTAATTTCGGAGCACATGGCCGGGCAATTGGCTAAGATTATACCTGACATCGTTAGCCAAATTCAAACCATACACACCGAAACCCCCAAATCCTCCACCGACTCAAAAACCGAAACCCCCAAAACGTCTTACCAATTCAAGCATTTCATGGCTTGTAAACCAGTTGAGTTCACTGGCATGGACGGTGCCACCGCCATGATCAATTGGTTTGACGTTATGGAACTTACCTTTCTTCAGGGCTGGTGCCCTGATGAACTCCGAACCCTAAACGCCACAGGGGTCTTTCGCAAGAGAGCCCTCGAGTGGTGGACCACCAAAAGGATCAAGCATGGTAACGAAACAGCCCACGCAATACCTTGGGACGAGCTTAGGCAGCTCATGAAGGATCAGTTCGGTCCTCCCCACGAGACCCAGAAGCTCGAAAACGAATTCTGGAATCTCACCCAACAGGGGAGCGACGCTGAAGGATTGGTCGCGCGCTTCAAACAACTTAGTATCATCTGCCCTGGACAGGTTGATACCGTTCCCAAAGCGATTGCTAAGCTCATTCGCTGCCTCTCGCCTGTGATCATGAACCATGTAGCCGCACGCCCTAAAACCATCGAAGAAGCCTATAGCACTATCATAGAGCTTAACCACAATTGCATCCTTCAGGGGGCCTACGACAAGGTTCCTACGAAGCATGCGCACCAAGCCATCACTGATACCACCACCACTACCGAATCTCCTTCCTCCCAAACAAAGAAAAACAACAACCGGAACAAGAAGCGGAAGGCTTCTGTTCAAAACAATGCGGCCATCACTCTGCAAATCCTCAACCTCTCCAAATCGTTGCAGCTATCACCCCCGCAACCACCGATCAACCCAAGCGTGGCTACACTGGACCTTATCCCTAGTGTGCTAACTGCTCTTACCACCATCCTGTTGGCATGCCATGTCACAAGTGTGCCCAATGTCAAAGGTTAGGACATTTTGCTAATCGTTGCCGAAACTTTCCTCCACCCCAAAACCAGCAAGCCCAAGCCATCATGCAAAATCCTAACCCTAACCCGAACCAAGCTCAGCCGCAAAATCAAAATGCTCTTGTGCGAGCGTGTTTCAAATGTTGCGATTTAAATCATCTCGCCAATGTTTGCCCTCTTCTCAACCAACCTTGCCAACAACAACAGCAGCAGCCTGAGCCTGCTAAAGGACGAGCTTTCACGCTTACCGCCGCTCAAGCCCAAAGCTCTAACAACATCATTACTGGTACATTCCTTGTGAACCATATTTATGCTACATGTCTATTTGATACTGGTGCCGATAGAAGCTTTGTGTCCCTAGAATTTGAACCCTTGCTTAAGTGCGAACGAACTAAAATGCCAAATCCTTTCGCTGTCGAAGTCGCTAATGGTAAGATCATCTCTGTTGATTCTATACTTTCTGGTTGCAACCTAATCTTAAACGATCATAATTTCTCCATCGATCTCATTCCCATGCAAATGAGTAGTTTTGATATCATAGTAAGCATGGATTGGCTTAGGCAAGTTCGTGCCGAAGTTGTTTGTTCTGAAAAATTAATCCGTCTTCCTCTTCCTCAAGGTGATTCTCTCCACGTCTATGGCGAGAAACCTTCTAAAGGTCTCAAGCTGATGTCGTGCATCAAAGCGAACAAGTACTTGCGTAAGGAGTACTTTGCCTTTCCGCCCATGTTGTGGAAAAGAAAGACAAGGGTCCGAGCATAAGTGATGTTCGTGTCATTTGCGAATTTCCTTCCGTTTTCCTGAGGATCTTCCTGGTCCTCCACCTCCTCGAGCCGTCGATTTTCGTATTGATCTTATTCTTGACGCAAATCCCGTTGTGAAGGCTCCCTATCGATTAGCACCCTCGGAGATGCAAGAACTATCGCGCCAGCTTCAAGAACTTTATGATAAAGGCTTTATACGCCCTAGTACTTCTCCTTGGGGCGCTCCCGTCCTTTTCGTCAAAAAGAAAGATGGATCTTTCCGCATGTGTATTGACCATCATGAGCTAAACAAGCTTACAGTCAAAACCCGCTATCCACTTCCTCGTATTGACGATCTCTTCAATCAATTGCAAGGCGCGAAGTGCTTTTCAAATATTGATCTCTGTTCTGGCTATCATCAACTTCGAGTTTCCGAGGAAGATGTACCCAAAACTGCTTTTCGCACACGTTATGGACACTACGAATTTATGGTCATGCCTTTTGGTTTGACCAACGCGCCTACAGTGTTTACGGATCTCATGAACCGCGTGTGTAAGCCTTTTCTTGATCATTTCGTCATTGTATTCATCGACGATATCCTAATCTACTCCAAGACGAAAGAAGAGCATGGACGACATTTGCGTCTCATTCTTCAGCTTTTGCAAACCGAACGTCTTTATGCCAAATTCTCCAAGTGTGAATTTTGGCTAAAAGAGGTTCAATTCTTAGGTCACATCGTCGATGAACTCAGTATTCATGTTGACCCTGCAAAGATAGAAGCTGTGAAGAATTGGATTGCACCTAAGTCGCCCTTTCTTAGCCTAGCTGGGTATTATCTCCATTTCATCTCGAACTTCTCAAAGATTGCCATTCTTTTGACTTCGTTGACTCAAAAAGATAAACCTTTTGTTTGGGGTCCCAAACAAGAGGAATCTTTCCAAATGCTCAAAGACATGCTTTGTAATGCTCCTATCCTCGCTCTCCCCGATGGGAACGACGATTTCGTCGTGTATTGCGAGCCTCTAACCAGGGTCTTGGTTGCGTTCTCATGCAACGAGACAAAGTAATCGCTTACGCATCGAGACAACTCAAAATACATTAGCAAAACTATACTACTCATGACCTTGAACTTGGTGCAGTTGTTTTGCATTAAAGATTTGGCGACACTACCTTTATGGTACAAAGTGTACGGTCTTCACCGACCATAAGAGCCTCCAACATATCTTTGATCAAAAGGAACTCAACATGCGTCAACGCCGTTGGCTAGGATTGTTAAACGACTACGACTGTGATATTCATTACCACCCTGGTAAAGCGAATGTCGTGGCCGATGCACTCAGTCGTAAGACTCATGTTAAGAGTGTTCGTTGCTATCAAATCATGGGAAAACTCAACGAGTTGATTCGACAAGTACAATTTACCGTCATTAATGAGGGTAACCTCGATAGTGAATTGGATTGTGGAGTCGAAAACCCCTCAAAGCTCAGCCTGATGGTATTCTTTACTACCATAGTCACATTTGGATTCCTGATCGTCTCAATCTTCGGACTACTTTGATGGACGAAGCTCACAAATCCCGATACTCCGTTCATCCTAGAGCTGATAAGATGTAACATGATTTTCGCGCATCCTATTGGTGGCCTGGAATGAAACGTGATATCGCTCTTTAAGTCTCCAAATGCCTTACGTGTTCCAAAGTCAAGGCAGAACATCAACGTCCCTCTGGCTTGCTCGAACAACCAGAAATTCTTGTTTGGAAATGGGAGAGCATAGCCATGGATTTCATCCTGAAATTGCCTCGTACTTCGTCTGGTCATGACAGTATTTGGGTCATCATTGACCGATTGACCAAATCCGCGCATTTCCTCGCTATTCGTGAAGATTACAAAGTCAAAAAGTTGGCTCGTATCTACACGGATGAAATCATTAGTCGTCATGGTACTCCTCTTGATATTATCTCTGATCGTGACGCTCGTTTCACCTCTCGCCTTTGGCAAACTTTTCAATCCGCCCTTGACAATAGCTTAATCTTAGTACCGCTTTTCATCCCCAGTCTGATGGTCAAACCGAGCGTACTATCCAAACCTTAGAGGATATGCTTCGGTCATGCGTAATCGATTTTGGCGGCAATTGGGATTCACACTTACCCTTGGTTGAATTCTCGTACAACAATAGTTATCACGCTAGTATTCAAATGGCTCCATTTGAAGCATTGTATGGTCGCAATTGTCGTTCGCCTATTTGTTGGCACGAGATTGAAAACGTACAAATCAGCAGTCCCGAGCTAATACAAGAGACAACGGACAAGATCTTACAAATACGTGATAATCTCCTTAAAGCACGGAGCCGACAAAAGACGCAAGCCCTTGGAGTTTAATGTAAGTGATAATGTACTTCTCAAGGTATCCCCTTGGAAGGGTGTTGTTTGATTTGGTAAGAAAGGCAAACTCGCTCCTCGCTATGTAGGTCTCTTCAAAATTATCGAAAGGATTGGCAAGGTAGCGTATCGACTGAATCAACAACGGTCATCCTGTCTTCCATGTTTCGAATCTCAAGAAATGTCTAGCCGAGGAAGGACTTTAAGTTCCACTCGAAGATCTTCAAATCAACGAGAAATTGCACTTTGTGGAAAAACCAGTTGAAATCATGGACCGGAGAATCAAGCAATTAAGGCGCAGTCGAATTCCTATCGCCAAGGTTCGATGGGAAGGAAAACGTGGCGCTGAGTTTACTTGGGAACTTGAGAGTGATATGAAGACTAAGTATCCGCACCTCTTCGTTGCATCTTCATGAATTTCGGGACGAAATTTCCTAAAGGGGGGAGACTGTAACGCCCTGCTTTCCCATGCTTTCTTTATTTAGAAACCGTGTCTTGTAATTCTATTTTTTGGAAGCTTGTAATTCTCGTAAACATCATTAACTGCATCGTTGTAAAACCGAGACCATGATCATAATGAAATCGAGATTCTTAATATTCATTCGTTATAATATTGTGCGTGATTGGAAACGTTTGTGATCCGTGAAACTCGCTAATCATTAAAACTCGTTGTGAAAATACAATTACCTATTCATTTGTAGTTAATTAATTTAAATTAACAAATTAAATCAATTAATTAAATTAATGAATTAAATTAGTTAATGAAATTAATTAATTTACTTTTACAAAAACTAAAATGCTATTTTTGTAGATATATTAACATTTAGGATTTAAATATTAATATATATACATCTTTCCTTAAATAAGTCCAAGGTTCAAAGGGTAATTATTGAATTCTGAACTACAATGGCCTTTCTTGCCATGTTTGAAACCGAATTAATAAGTTCTTCTTTAAATAAAAAAGAAAAAGAAAAAAAAGGAAAGCAACAGAACCGGGATCCACGGGAGTCGAACTCGGGATCCCCAGCTCAACATGCATGCGCCTTAACCACTCCGCCACACACCAACATCTGAAAGAAACCCGGACAACAAAGCCTTTATGCTTCGCTTTCGGTCGATACTCGCCACGAACAAGGGGGGTAGCAGCGGGTTTGGGTGGGATTTGGGTTGGTTTTTTGAGTTTATTAACTTTTAGCACCTAATAACCCACCTAAACTCACCTAACAACTAACCTAAACTCCTCCTTATAAAACCCACCTCTAATCCAACCATTTTTTCACTTTCACAACTCTCAAATCTCTCCAAAATCACTCTCAAATCATCTCAAGAACTTGCAACATCAGAATTTTCGGGCAGATTCACCCTCTTGCACAAAAGTGAGCATAACTTGCTCATTTCTTAACAGAATCACTTGATTCTTCTTTCTAAATACTTGGATAATATTTAGGGTTGAATCTAAGGATTCTCCATGGAGAATCCATACCTGGAAATGCTCCTAAAGTGTCCCAAAACTTTCTGTTTGTTTTTAAAACTTTTCAAAACTTATTAACCTTCATCCAACTTGAGTTAAACTCATCTCAAACCTATGTTCGAATGCTTACAACACTACTTGTGGTTGGTTAGGCTTAATCACAAGGTTGAGACATTCAAAATAGAGGATTTATCCAATTCTGTTTTCGTAGAGCTTCAAGCTCAAGTGTAATGCAAGTTCATGAACTTGTTCATGTGTGTCTACCTTGGTATGCTTTGGCTATCCTTAACTTTGACACCACACATCACTTGATGATTTTCATCATTATCCCAAGTAGTTTGCTAGTTCTAAAGTGTCACAACCCCGTCTAGCCTTTGACGTGTGTCAAAGTGTGCTCACCGGGTTGTAATTCACTTGGCTACTTGGTATCACGGTGACACCCTTACATTCTTGTATTTTACATTCTTGTTCATAGTATTGTTCTAGAACCCTCCTTGTTACCTATGGTAACTTGTGTAGTGGTTAACATCATACGAGGTTTCAAAGTGTATGGTCAATCCTCCCACCTCATACTCGACTTACATGACATTAAGAGGTACCAAAGTGGATGGTTCATCCTCCCACCTCCTACATGATTATATAACTATATATGTATGTATGGACTATAATATAACCCTTAAAACCAAACCCTTGTGTTGGTGCATATGTCTGTTGCCTACGTCATTGTATATCGAGTCTGGGTGATTAGAGCTTAATCTGTTAGAAACGAGGCGTGTTTAAGTTAGAAAGAGGCCAAGTTCGCTGGAGATGGTAATGATGATTTCAAGTTCGGCCGAACTTGACTAGGTCAAGTTCGCCCGAACTCTTTCTCTTACCAGCGAACTTGTGATGTTATAAATAGGTGCCTTGGTGATTTCATTTGTAACAAGAGAGAGAGATTTTGGCACAGAGACAGCGAATCTCAGTCGGATTCGGTTCTCGAATGTATTGAACTTTAGTTCAATGAAAACAACATTTAAATGAGTAATTCTTGTTATTTGGTTAACTTGTCATTAGTTTCCGTCTAATTATACAATAGATAACAAATTTAGGTTCCCGTGCTAATTGTGGACGTTCCTACAAGTGGTATCAGAGCCTGGATACCTAAATTTGTGGAATCAAGATAAGAATTTCTTTATTTCATCTCCATTCTATCATTTTTCTTAATATTTTCACATATTTGAAGATTTCATGGACAAAATTGGCTAAAATTTGAACATATCATGTAAAATACATTTGTGGTAAACCCCTGAGAATTTGGATATCAAATTCAATCGAATTAATATCAAAAAGTTGAAAAAACCATGAATTGTAAACAAGGTTTGACCGAACTTAACATCAAGTTCGACCGAATTTTATTACAATTTCACTGATTTTAATCAAGTTCGCCCGAACTTGATCGATTTTTCAAGAATTTCTATAAGTTCGCTCGGACTTGCAAGTTAATTCAACATTTTGATCAAGTTATCCCGAACTTGATAAACTTCTTGAAATCTCACAGTTCGACCGAGACTATGATCATAATGAAATCGAGAATCTTAATATTTATTCGTTATAATTTTGTTCGTGATTGGAAACGTTTGTGATTCGTGAAACTCGCTAATCGTTAATATTCGTTGTGAAAAATAAGATTACCTATTTATTTATTAAGTTAATTAATTTAAATTATTTAATAAAATCAATTAATTAAATTAATTAATTAAACTAGTTAATTAAACTAGTTAATGAAATTAATTAATTTACTTTTACAAAAATTAAAATGCTATTTTTGTAGATATATTAACATTTACGAATTAAATGTTAATATATATACATCTTTCCTTAAATAAGTCCAAGGTTCAAAGGGTAATTATTGAATTCTGAACTACCAGGGCCTTTCCTGCCAGGTTTGAAACCGAATTAATAAGTTCTTTAAAAAAAAAGAAAAAAAGGAAAGCAACAAAACCGGGATCCACGGGAGTCGAACCCGGGATCCCCAGTTCAACATGCATGCGCCTTAACCACTCTGCCACACACCAACATCTGAAAGAAACCCAGACAACAAAGCTTTTATGCTTCGTTTTCGGTCGATGCTGGCCGCGAACAAGGGGGGGCAGCAGCGGGTTTTGGTGGGATTCGGGTTGGTTTTTTGAGTTTATTAACTTTTAGCACTTCATAACCCACTTAAACTCACCTAACATGTCACACCCGACCCGCAGCGGAAAAGGTGATCGGGGCATGATTGGGTTATCATCAAAGCTCATGACATTTATTATACGTTTCATGTTCATTAATACAATTTAATGGAAATTTACAATAAATATTACAACATGTTTTAACTATCAATCTAAGCTTCTTTGTTCTCTTCTAAGGCATTTCCTATGTTTTCCTTGCTTCAACCTGTTCACCTGTATTATGTGTAAAAGGGTTTTTGGATCAACAAAAAGTTGGCGAGTGAATCCTATGGAAAACATTTGAACAAGTTTATTTAATTGATTATGAAATGAGTGCACAACCACACATGAGTAAAAATAGATGTAAACTTACTCAACAATCATTAGATATTAAATAAAGCACACATGAACAATAATGGGACGTTTAGAGGCACGCGTTGCTCAACTCGTCTCTCACGAGGAACTGATGGGCCTAATGAATGAATTGCATAAACATGATAATATGAAAGACATAACTACAAACAATATAAACTCAATGATACACACATGAACAATAATGGATTGGTTTTGAGGCACGCGTTGCTCACTCGTCTCCCACGAGGAACTGATGGGCTTAATGAATGAATTTCATACAAGTTGACAAAATGAAATACATAAACACAACAATATAAACAATCTAAGTTTAGATCATGATATGGTATGGCACAAGTTTAAATAAACGAGTTAATTATTTTGTGACACATGACACACCCCAAAACGTGTAATTAAAAAGGGGGAGTTGTAAGATTCACTCACAGTGGGTGCGTTCGGTTTATGATGTTGAATGCACGCGAAGTGGTTTTAACCACGAGTGAAATTAACCTAGATAAAATAGCATTATGGTTCGGTGAGTAAATTAATCCATTTTAGTAGGATTGTTGGGTGTATTTTTGTGAGTTTAAGGCTATTTTCTAAACCTAAAAATGTTATTTTTAAGTATTTTTAATTGATTTTTAATTAAAATAAATAATTAAAAATAATAAAAAAAGTTGACTTTTTTTGACCGTTGACCGTTGACCATTGACCGTTGACTGTTGACTTTGACCGGTTCGAATGCGAGTATATGTGCGCTGAGTGAGGCTCGAACCCGAGACCTCCCGTACGCGTGCACGCAGCTCTACCAACTGAGCTACGTGTCTAACACGAAATATTTCTGTTTTTAATTATATTTATATATTAATTAGATTAATCGAAAATCATTTATTTTTAAAAAAAGATTTAACTGAATCGGACCGGTGCGCTCCACAGGTCTCGAACCCGGGACCTGTGGGTTGTGTTAACACACAGTCCACCGCTGGACTGTGTGTTTAACATGTTATATAAACTGATTTTTATTATACTTAAATACAAACTAAGTATTTTCATTTCTGACTTATTTAAAAAGGTAGATAATTGTCCGAGTCGGTGCAGTAGACCGGACTCGAACTCGTGACATGTGATTTAAACATACACACAGTCCCCGCTGGACTGTGTGTCTATCTTGGTTATTATTCCGATTATTATTATACATAACATATATATGAAATGAATCCGGTTCAGTTAACAAAAAATGACATTTTTATTAAGGCAGCGTGTGTGGGACAAGATTCGAACTCGAGACGTTTACGTGTTTATTGTGCACACAGTCCACCGCTGGACTGTGTGTCTAACCCGAGTTATAACTTGATTTTAATTATACTTATATATTACCGAACTTCGTCTTCTTCGTCAGTTTTAACCAGAATCGGAAATCCGACTGGTTCAATGTTTTAATCGATTTCTTTAGCGTTTTTTAGTTAATTACAGGTGAGATTAAATAACAAGAAGGGACGATTTAAGCGTGAGGTATACCGACTGGATTCCTCTGTTTTCCGGCAGAACTCCGGCGACAGCAACCACTTCCGGCGACGTGTGTCTTGCAGCAGCGAGTCTTCAGAAAGCTTGGAAAGGATGTGGGTGACTTCGGTATAAGCTCAGGGGGTTTAGTAAGGCTTAGAAGTGAAGAACCCGGTTTTCCGGCGATTTGCAGGAGATTTCCGGCGAGTGAGTTTTCGCCGAGAAAGGGTTGCGGTTTTGAGCGAAAATGTTTGCAGAGGTTCGAGAGGGTATTTATAAGGCAGGTTATCGATGAACTTCGTCCAATTTCCGACTTGATTCGTCGGTTAGAAAGTCTCCGGCGGTTAAAACTTGTGTCGCGAGTTCAGGCGTCGGTTATAACCGATGATGAGTTAAAGTTTACGTTATAACTGAAAAAGTCGTAACTTCTTGACGAGATTGCCGGGATTTCCGACGACTGTATTTGGGCGCCGGTTTTGAATTCGGAAAGAACTTTATGAATTAAATGATTCTAATAATTAACAAAAGATACAAGTGGCGCAGTGGTTGAGTGTGTGTGCGCTAAGTTGCTGAACCGGCTGACTGACCCGGGTTCGAAACCCGCAGTGCCAAAACATTTTTATTTTCTGATTTTTAACAGTTTTTCAAAAACAAATTATATATTCCAATATAATAATTGATTATGTATCATTTAAAATTATTTTGGTCAATAAATTCGCAACGAAATTTTTAACTGATTGTTCGGAAACGGAGCGGGTTTGGTAAAATCCGTTTTTTGACGGATGTTACATAACAACTAATCTAAACTCCTCCCTATAAAACCCACCTCTAATCCAACCATTTTTCCACTTTCACAACTCTCAAATTCACCAAAATCACTCTCAAATCATCTCAAGAACTTGCAACATCAGAATTTTCGGGCAGATTCACCCTCTTGCACAAAAGTGAGCATAACTTGCTCGTTTCTTAACAGAATCACTTGATTCTTCTTTCTAAAAACTTGGATAATATTTAGGGTTGAATCTAAGGGTTCTCCATGGAGAATCCAGACCTGGAAATGCTCCTAAAGTGTCCCAAAACTTTCTGTTTGTTTTTAAAACTTTTCAAAACTTATTAATCTTCATCCAACTTGACTTAAACTCATCTCAAAACTATGTCCGAATGCTTACAACACTACTTGTGGTTGGTTAGGCTTAATCACAAGGTTGAGACACTCAAAATAGAGGATTTATCCAATTCTGTTTTCGTAGAGCTTCAAGCTCAAGTGTAATGCAAGTTCATGAACTTGTTCATGTGTGTCTACCTTGGTTGCTTTGGCTATCCTTAACTTTGACACCACACATCACTTGATGATTATCATCATTATCCCAAGTAGTTTGCTAGTTCATAAGTGTCACAACCCCGTCTAGCCTTTGACGTGTGTCAAAGTGTTCTCACCAGGTTGTAATTCACTTGGCTACTTGGTATCACGGTGACACCCTTACATTCTTGTATTTTACATTCTTGTTCATAGTATTGTTTAGAACCCTCCTTGTTACCTATGGTAACTTGTGTAGTGGTGAACATCATACGAGGTTTCAAAGTGGATGGTCAATCCTTCCACCTCATACTTGACTTATATGACACTAAGAGGTACCAAAGTGGATGGTCCATCCTCCACCTCCTACATGATTATATAACTATATATGTATGGACTATAATATAACCCTTAAAACCGAACCCTTATGTTGGTGCATATGTATGTTGCCTACGTCATTGTATATCGAGTCTGAGTGATTAGAGCTTAATCTGTTAGAAACGAGGTGTATTTAAGTTAGAAAGAGGCCAAGTTCGCTGGATATGGTAATGATGATTTCAAGTTCGGCCGAACTTGACTAGGTCAAGTTCGCCCGAACTCCTTCTCTTACCAGCGAACTTGTGATGTTATAAATAGGTGCCTTGGTGATTTCATTTGTAACAAGAGAGAGAGATTTTGGCACAGAGACGACGAAGCTCTGTCGGATTCGGTTCTCGAATGTATTGAACTTTAGATCAATGAAACAACATTTGAATGAGTAATTCTTATAATTTGGTTAACTTGTCATTAGTTTCCACCTAATTGGACAATAGATAACAAATTTAGGTTCCCATGCTAATCGTGGGCGTTCCTACAAGTGGTATCAGAGCATGGATACCAAAATTTGCTGGAATCAAGATAAGAATTTCTTTATTTCATCTCCATTCTATCATTTTTCTTAATATTTTCACATATTTGAAGATTTCATGGACAAAATTGGCTAAAATTTGAACATATCATGTAAAATACACTTATGGTAAACCCCTGAGAGTTTGGACATCAAATTAAATCGAATTGATATAAAGAAGTTGAAAAAACCTTGAATTGTAAACAAGGTTTGACCGAACTTAACATCAAGTTCGACTGAACTTGATTAAAATTTCTCTGATTTTAATCAAGTTCGCCCGAACTTGATCGATTTTTCAAGGATTTCTATAAGTTCGCTCGGACTTGCAAGTTAATTCAACATTTTAATCAAGTTCGCCCGAACTTGATCAATTTTTGTTGAAATTATCTCAAAAGTTCGGCCGAACTTGATAAACTTCTTGAAATCTCACATAAGTTCGACCGAACTTACCTATTTTTCTTGATAATCTTCACAAGTCCGCTCGAAATAATTCAAGATTGAAAATTTTCAGCTAAGTTCGACTGAACTTGATTGAGTGTGATAAAATTTGAAAATTGTCAACTAAGTTCGACCGAACTTGTTGAAAGTTGAAATCAAAATCTGATTTTCTCACAAGTTTGACCGAACTTGTCTATTGCTAATCAATTTCGAGTGTTTTTTATTGTATTTTTAGATAAGTATTCAGATTGTCATAATGGAAGATTTCCATAACGTGTTCGTTTCACAAGTGGCTTCTTCATCAAATGGTAATACTCTTACGACGAACCAGATGAATATCGACAACGAAATGGGTACTACGACTAAACCACCAAAGCTAATGAGTATGGACGAATTCGAAGGGTGGAAAGAAAAATTTGTGAATTGGATACAAGCAAATTAATTCAACAGTTGGGTTGCAGTTGAAGATGGTTACAAGTGGCCAAAAGATGAGCGTGATCAAGATCTTCCGCTGAACAAGTTCTCACCGGCTGAAAAAGAAAATTATGTTACAGAGAAAAGAATGATCAGCTTGAACAACAATTAGTGAAGGAAGATATCTTGATATTATTGCCAGAATATGAAACGTCACAAGATTTATGGCACTCTCTTTGTGACAAATTCAAAGGAAGCGACGAAATGATTAAAAGCAAAAAGGCTTTGATTAAGAAAGAGTTCGAGATTTTCACTATGATCAAAGGTGAAACTATGAAGCAGATGATTGATAGATATTGTCACCTCATGGTCCAGATGCGAAGACATGATATCAAAAGATCTAATGAAGAGCAAATCGAGAAAGTGCCCGATGCACTTCCTGAAGGAGAATGGACAACGTATCTGATGATTCTGAAGAACAGTCCATCTTGAAGACATTTCAAATTGTCATCTTTTATTGATAAATTAGAAGGTCATGAAATGGAGTTGATGAAGACTGCAAAATCAAAAAATGCTAATGTTGTTCAAGATGTCGGTGTTTATTACAAAGGAGATGTTCAAGATACTCCAATTCAAAGTCCAAAAATTCAAACAACATTTAATACAAATATGAATTCTTCTCCAAATCAGAATTCTCCATATGCTGGATATACAAGTGCTAGTTCAAGTTCTTCATTCCAAAATCAGAACCATCAATCGCATCAGACAAACCAATCTAGTTTTGATTCAAATGTTTTCAAGTGCAACATAGCAGTCAATTTGAAGAACGTGTTTCCTGAAAAGGTGGCCAAACAGCACAGAGCACTTCTTGCTACTGTTTTAGAATCTTATGAAAGTCTTGTTGCTGGAAAGATCGATAATCCGAAAATGACCGCCGAGGATTACGATCAGGTGGACGAAGAAGAGTTGGAGCTGATGGATATAAAATGGAGTTTAGCATCTATCATCAGAAGAGTTACCAAGTTTGTGGCACTCACTGGAAGGGATATTGGTAATTCAAGCAACAAGCTTGGATTTGACAAGTCAAAAGTCACATGCTTCAGGTGTCGACAAAAGGGACACTTCAAACGTGAATGCACAATCAAGAAGCAGGTGGAAACCAAAATCCTTTATGCAGTAACAATGAGTACTACAAGAAAGCTCTTCAATATAAGCCATATCCGAAAAGAACACAAGTCGAAGTAGAATAAAAATCTGCAAAGACAACCGAATAAGCTCTTGTTGTTACTCATGAAGAAGAGGTTTTGACTGGAACAAATACATTGGAAAGAAAACTGGTGTTGCTATGATGGCAGAGGTAGTGGATGAATCTAAGACATCGTTGGTTGATACTACTCTAGAAAATGTCATTCTGGAAGGATATATGCAGAGAGATGAGGAAGAAGAAATAGCTTACCTTCAGATGCAAAGGCAAGAAGCGTTGAAATCAGAGGCAGAAAAGGTAAAAGCTGAGGTAAGTATGCCTGACAAGGAAGTTGTGAAAATTGTGGAGGTTGAGAAACCTTGCACAAAGTGCGCAAATCCTTGTGAATCTTGTATTGAAAAGATCAAAGTCATAAGAGAAATGACTGTACACAACGAAAATTTTCGTTATGATTACAGAACCATGAAAGAAGCTTATGACAAAATAAAAGGCACACATAAAAATGTTGAAAAAGCTAATCTTGCTCTCGGTGCTAATGTAAAAATGTTAAATGCCACCGTAATTGAAAAACAAAAAGAAATTAACATGTACATTAAAACTATTGCTGAAACAAAGCGTGAGCTTCAGACATAAAAATAGAAACAGAAAGGGTAAGACAATTGCTAAAAAGTTACACTACAAACGCCTATGTTATTGATCACATTCTTAAGTCGAAGGAAAATGTTGATAAATCAAAGCTTAAAGAATACGGAAGTGTTCCTCCACCACTTCTTGCAAGTTATTCCTGCAAGAAAGATGATGAGATTGAAAAGGCATTTAATATATTACTTTTATCACAAATGAAAGATAAATTTCCTAAGAACATTGACACAGACTTTACGAAGTCAAATGATGACAATGGAGCGGTGGTAAAAAATGTGGTTAAAAATGTGTTAGGAAATGATTCTGATGAAGGCAGCTCTGAAAGCGCCAAATTAAGTTCGAACAACTCGGAATCACATACATCATCGGAATATGATCTAAGTGATGACCCTAATGTTGTCATGTACAAGATTACAGAATCTGATAGATTGTATTTCGATGATAGTTTTCCGATTCGGAACGTGAGAGAAGATCAACTTGAGAAGTTTTTTAAACTTGTGGAAGTTTCATCAGATGATCTTGAGAAAAATGAGAAAAGATTTTACTCGAAACCTAAAAGGAATGCTAACAACTACCGAAAGTTTGGTGGTGATTTTCCTGAGAACAGGAGAGCAGGATTGGGTTTGGAGTAAAATGAAGAAGAGCCGAGGAGGAACCAGACGTTGCCATTTCATGAATACAAAGGTAAACACATGAAGGTTGTGTATGGAAGGAACACGGTTCAAGAAGAAGGTATGATCGGTAAGAAATCAAATGATGAATTCAAGAAAGATAAAGAACTTCGGGACAAGGCTAAGATCAAGTCCGCAAGTGGAGTAAAACCCACTAGTGGACATGCTTCTGATAATCGGACTTGCTTTAAATGCAATACTGTTGGCCATATTGCTCGCAAGTATCTAAGTCTAAAGCCTATGTTTCCACGAAGAAAAAAATGTGAGATGAAAAGCAAAAACAACCAGAGATTGCAAAACATGTCGCAGAATCAAATAGAAACTACGAATCTAAATGCGAAGTGAAACCTAAAACTGGATCAAAGTTTGAAAACTTAACATTTGAAAAAGGTGAAACTTCAAAATTAAATAAATAAAAAAAAAGATTCTAGATTCTATATCAAGAAAGCGAGAAGCAATCTACAATCTTGGGTTGCTTAGAAAAAATTTTCATCATCTGAAAAACCAAAGTCTGTTGCTGACAAAATAGAAAATGTTAAACCAACCGAGGCAATAATCAAACAAACAAAGAAAGAAAAGGATAAAACTCTTCAGAATCGACATTGGACGAAATGTTTGATGATGATTTTGAATATGATAATGATTTTGAAAGTGTTTACCATGCTTATCATGTCAAACCGAAAACCAAAAAGGTTTGGGTTTCTTTATTCAAATAGTTGCTTTGTGTGCAGGAGTTCCAAAAGATCCGCTTTGTCAAAGTTATATCTGGATTGCGGAGCTTCATGTTTCTTAACTTATTCAGAAAGTCAAAATCTTAATCATTTTGAAAAAAAGGAGAAGTTGAAAAAGAAAGTTTGTCAAAAATAAAATTGTGCAAATCCACACCGTTGAACGAAACACTTATTTTATAACCATTTGTTCTTTCATGTAAATGAGGTTAATGGTTTATCTGTTGAACAGGTGCAGATACAGATGTTGGAAAAAGGATCGGACGACTGGTTCTCGTGATCCACATTGGTTTGTTATCTTTTCAGAATAGTATTTCTTATAAAATCTAAAATCGTAAAATATGTTTTTTGATTTTAGGGGGAGTAAGAAAAATTTGAAAAAAAATCAAAAACATATGAAAAGTGGAAAATTCAAACACATTGAAAAAATTCAAAAAGAAGAAAAAACATTGAAAAGACAAAAAGAATTTGGTTGTTAAAAAGGAAATGATAGTACATCAGTGGACTATCACAATATGCTAAAGAATTGTAAAGTTTAAAAGTGATAAACGAGTCTTACTGTGGATGTGTCGATAGACTTTACACGTTCAGTAAATTGTTTCTGAGATATAAACTAAATTTTACAACTGCTTAAACTTGTGGATTAACACATCTTGGATATATGGACTTAGTACTCCAAAATTTCGATTGAAAGGTTGCCTGATTCGGAGATACGAGGTCTTTATAGATAGTTGATATCTGGGGTATTATTCAAGTTCTTCTGATTTTGCGGAAGCAATAGCCTAGAACTTCTGTAATGCTTTTGCAATAAATCCCTAAAACTGCATGCTAACTTGAAAAGAATCGAAAGATCTAATCATTTGCAGTGTTGAAAAGATTCCTTATATGGAACACACCTAAAGACGAGCCTTCATCTCTTTGTCTGTACGGTAGTACTAACCTGAGCTCTCAAGGTCTCACATAACCCAGAGACAGATATCAGTTATGCTATATTCACATGTAAGATGAAATCTAGGGAATCTGGATTCGGAAGTATATTCAAGAAGTGGGAAACACAGTTAAGTCAAGCTTTCATAATTCATACCTAACATATCTTGGAATAATTGAGAAATGTGTCGAAGTTTAAATGGACAAACATATTGACAATCTAGGTAAACGAGTTTAGATCTTAAAGTCATCAAAAGGTCAACGATACTGGTGATATGTCTCAAACAACTGATATGATCCTTTGACACTAATTCACAAAAATATGTCTGTAAATATGTTTGTACATAGTTTACTTTCTTTAAATATTTTACATATCAAAATCAAAAAGATTTTCAGTGTGTTTTAGCATAAACTTTCTAAAATTTCAAAACGATTTTGTTTCTTCATTAGTTTCTACGAGCCAATGATGGAAAACGGTTCTTCGAAGTCTGGTAAGGTGCTATAATGGTGAAAATTTTGATGACATCTGTGAAAAACCAAAAATGATCAAAAATGTTAAAAAGTTCATTAAATGGAAACTTTAAAATTAAAGAAAAACATTGGTTTAGTCACAACGGTTTCAAACCGAGGTCATTAATTTGGACTCGGTAAATGAAATTGGTTAATCAAGGTCATTAGCTTGGACTTGATCAACCAAGTGGATTTCATAATTGAAATTTTTTAAATGAACAAAGGTATTAAAGGTTAAAAGTGTTCAAGTTCATTAAATTGAACTTGAATAACTAAAAGTTTTTGAAAATATTGAAGTGAAGATTAAAATTTGAAATGTTGATGGTATAAAATTTCAAAGTTTGAATCTGAAATGTTTATTTGAATGTCAGAAAGTATTTAGACAGGAATTAAAGATTGAGGGGGAGTTGATAAAGTAAAGATTGAAGATATCGGAAAGCTTAAAGCAAGGGGGATAACTTAAAGCAAAGGGGAGCATGCTGATTAAAGTTTTATCAAGACAAAGCTCAAGAAAGAGGAAGAGGATATAAAGATCAAGATGTTAAAGTTTATTTAAGAACTAAAGATCGGAAGACTCAGAAGATTTTAAAAGTTAACGTCTATGGCAACATCCAAGGGGGAGTCTGTTGGTGCATATGTCTGTTGCCTAAGTCATTGTATATCGAGTCTGAGTGATTATAGCTTAATCTGTTAGAAACAAGGCGTATTTAAGTGAGAAAGAGGCCAAGTTCGCTGGAGATGGTAATGATGATGTCAAGTTCGGCCGAACTTGACTAGGTCAAGTCCGGCCGAACTTGACTAGGTCAAGTCCGCCCGAACTCCTTCTCTTACCAGCGAACTTGTGATGTTATAAATAGGTGTCTTGGTGATTTCATTTGTAACAAGAGAGAGATAGAGATTTTGGCACAGAGACGGCGAAGCTCTATGGGATTCAGTTCTCGAATGTATTGAACTTTACATCAATGAAAACAACATTTAAATGAGTAATTCTTGATATTTGGTTAACTTGTCATTAGTTTCCGCCTAATTGGACAATAGATAACAAATTTAGGTTCCTGTGTTAATCGTGGGCGTTCCTACACCTTGATAATGACTAAAAAAGCATCTATCAAGTTAATAAGTTTATCACTTATGTGTATAGTTCCTTGTCACGATTCTAATAGATCTTGAACCTATGAAACCACATACAATCGTTATGGATTATTATAGTGTCAAAGAGAAGTGTTAATACCTTAGTGACTATTTTCGTATCATATGCTTTGTCACTTTTTGAATCTTGAATCCGAATACCACGTCGTCGTCCCTAAAATACCCATACGCCTTCGTTTTCCTCTTGGAAGATAACTCGGCGTTCATCCCATCAACAACTACCTCACGGACTTGTCAAGTTATAAGACTTAGCAAAACCGTGAGTACACTCGACCCAATCTCATTTTATTACTTTTGGGTGTAACATGTTTACCTTATACAAAATCACCAAACTTAAATTTTATGGAATGCACGAACAATCCAATATACATGAATACTTTGATACGTTACGTGATGCTTGTATCTTAGTCCATGCTTATGTAATACCATAGTCATTAGCATATCTTAAGCCTCCATTTGACATGTATAGCGCTATAGGAAGTAACACATCCCCCTCCTCATGAAATCTAGAGGCCATGTTAAAATATCTTGTTTGCGTTAAGGGTTTGACTAGAAGTATTACATGCCTTGTATATTGTTCTTGTATGAATCATAGTTGCCATGAGTATTGGTTTAAACTTTATTCGTATACGTATGCTATGCTTAACCTTGTGGACTCGCCTTTGCTTTTGCATTGAACTTTATTTTAAACATGTTACAGGTTGATGAAGATGATGCTATGAAATTGAAGTAGCGTTGAGACTAGATACACACGTAGACGTTAGGTTTATTAATTTTTTATCAAATTTTGTCAAATGTCCTTATGCTATTTGAATTTTCCTTGTATTGAAATGACAAAAAAAAACCTAAACCCCCCCGGCACCCCCCCCAAAAAAAACCTAAACCCCCCACCCGCAACCCCCAAAAAACCTAAACCCCCCACCACCCCCCACACCCAAAAACCTAATACTAATTCTAAATCTCCAAAAAAACCTAACCCTAAAAGCTAAACTAAACTCAAAAGCTAACTTTAAGCATATAATGCACATGTGCAACATATACATATAATGCACATGTGTAGTACACATGTGTAGTACACATATAATGCACATGTGAAGTACATTTTTAATAAAAAGTAGCAATTTTTAATAAAAAATTCAAAAAAAAAAATTTGATATGTTTTTTTAGGCTTTTTTAGTTAGTTTTCTAGTTATCGTATTTATATCTAGTTTTCTCATGATCATCTCCATATTATATATATATATATATATATATAATATAATTAGAAGGTGGCTATGAATAGTGCCCATGATTGGGTTCTTTTCAATAATAGTTTTATTTTTTTGTAGTAATTTATCTATTATTCATTTGATTTTTTAGTAATAAATGGTAATTGATAATTCTAATATATTTATTTTTATTTTTTATTAGTAGTATTTTATTTAGCATTCATTTTATTTTTATAATAACTTACATTCGTTAAATTTAAAAAAAATCAAAATTTGAATCTATGATTTTTTAATATTTCAAGTTATTTGCTCGCACATTGTGAGGGTACATTAACGTGGGCATTGGATTGGTATCGATTCGGTTCGGTATAGTACTGGTATAATTTTAACACCTCGGAATTTTTTTTATCATATTATATGGCAACATATGTCCGGGAACTCTCAAATTATCCAGAGAGGGACTATTATATCAAAAATATGGAAGATAATAAGTAGAGGGAAAAATGTAAATGAATGCTAAATTTTCGGTCTCTAAAGATCACTTACGTACCGCAAGGCATATGCCTTATGGTCCGTAAGGCATTTAAAAATACTATGGGTGCCTGAGGTCCCTTACGGATTTTAAGCCACCCGTAAGGGGTGGCTTACGGTTCGTAAGGGGGTCGCTGGCAATCCATTTTGAGTTGGCAGCTACAGCGTGCTCCCCATGCCACCTTTCTTCGAATTGTGCCACCTCTAAGCTCTTTCCTACACTTCTCGAGACACTAATCAACACACCAGGGAACTTCCATTAACACCTGGCATCCTTTGGGAGCTCCAAACTTAGTATTAATAGGTGCTCTTGATGCTCATTCCAACTTGCACCTTTCAAATTTCTTTATGTCGTCTCTTGGAGCAGCTTCTGATCTATAGAGGCTTATTCTTTGAAGTTATAAACTTCCCTTGAACACTTGCAAGTGTTCTATCTCAGTATTTTTCCATTATTAGGCTAGTTATTAGCCAAAAGTCAAGCAAATTGACTTTTGCTTTAACTTTCGGTTCTGACCATTTTGGTGAAGTCAAAGTTTGAATGAAACTTTGCAATGTGATCGTAATAATTAAGGTGTTAATCCCTTGTGGTTACACCCTTTAGAAATCACGTTAAGTAGGCGAGATGACGAGCCAAATTATATTAACTAAAGTCAAAACGCAGATTTTGCAAGTTACGCTAAATGAACTTCTAAGTATCGAAACCTTAAATTTTAACCTCATAACAGTTTATATAACATATAAAGGACATGTTTGATCTTGTCCAACTCGTCATTTTCTGTTTAGAGATTGTTTCGTAGTCGA
Source organism: Scalesia atractyloides (assembly GCA_947069175.1). Lineage (NCBI taxonomy): Eukaryota > Viridiplantae > Streptophyta > Magnoliopsida > Asterales > Asteraceae > Scalesia > Scalesia atractyloides. Next base: position 72,117,771 of record CAMTDV010000014.1, read on the forward strand.
AAGTCAAACAATTTGACTTCTACTTTGAATTTCATTTTTGACTCGTCTGGTCATGTTTAGAGAATGTTTAAGGGTTTTTATATGAACATATTTAAAAAAAAATTGTAAAGAATAACCCTCTAAGATTATACCTTATTTTTATATCATTTGATAAGTCTATTGACAAGTCCACATAATATTCTTTAAAAATGTCGAAAATGCTCTTTTAGCATAAAAATGGTTTTAAAACCAATGAGATTTATATATGACTTTGAAATGGATCATAAAACATTATTCAATATATTTTGGTATAACGGACTTTTCATAGACCTATTCGACCACCCGATAACGTGCATGAGCGTATGGCTAGTTTAAATAGAATAAAATATGTAAAGTAGCTGAATCCGGTCGAAACCTTTCAAATTCATTTCTAATCAGAATATTTGGTTATTAAAACCATATTACACGAGTCCTTGCACCCAGAAGGGTATAAACAACATTCTATCTGTTCAACGCTTAATCTAGCAAACCGAGCATATCTATTAAGTTAATCGGTCAAAGTCAATGACTAAAATGACTCGTTAACCTTCTAACGGATGATATTTCCGTTCATTCTAGACTAGAAGCCTCCAATAAATTGCGCCTAAGTTTAGGTTATTTTGAATTACAACTATGCTATACATATTAATATTATAAAGACTAGCATAGGTTATGGCACTAGCCATTGGTCGGGCATTGCAAAAAGGGCGAATGATGTCACAGAAATGAAAATAACTCGTTTTAGTCTGCTTTGCTTGATAACTTAAACACTTGGGGGTTCATACCGTGTCTAGATATCTCTGTTGGTGCATATGTCTGTTGCCTACGTCATTATGGATCGAGTCTGAGTGAATAGGGCTTAAACTGTTAGAATCGAGGCATATTTAAGATAAGTTTTAGTCAAGTTCGCCCATGAAGGTTTGTGAGAAGTCAAGTTCGGGCGAACTTACCCCATGGCCTGTCCCTCACCAGCGAACTTGTAACACTATATATAGGTGCCTTGGGATTTCATTTGCAACTTGGAGAGATTTTGGCATAGAGATGACAAAGCTCTGTCGGATCCGGTTCTCGAATGTATTGAACTTTAGATCAATGAAAACAACCTTTAAATGAGTAATTCTTGTTATTTGGTTAACTTGTCATTAGTTTCCGTCTAATCGGACAATAGATAACAAATTTAGGTTCCCGTGCTAATCGTGGATGTTCCTACAAGTTGTATCAGAGCCTGTATACCTAAATTTGCTGGAATCAAGAAAAGAATTTCTCTCTTTCATCTCCATTCTATCATTTTTCTTAACATTTTCACATATTTGATGATTTCATGGTAAAAAACGGGCGATTTTTGAATGTGTCATGTAAAACACACTAATAACAAACCCCTGAGAGTTTGGACATCAAATTCAAACGTTTTGATATCAAAAATTTGCAAAAACCATGTTTTGGAAACAAGGTTTAGCCGAACTTAACACTAAGTTCGACCGAACTTGATTGAAATTCTTTGAGTTTAATCAAGTTCGATCGAACTTGATTAGTTTTTTCAAGATTGTGAGCTTAAGTCCGCTCGAACTTGTTGATTTTTGCTTGAAGTTCTATCAAGTTCAACCGAACTTGATATAATTCTAGTGAAGATTCACTTAAGTTCGCCCGAACTTAGTTTTTCTCTCGAAATTCAAGCTTAAGTTCGACCGAACTTACCAGTTTCTTTTAAAAATTCTCAAGTCCGCTCAAAGGTTGAATTTTCTCAAAAATCACATCAAGTTCGACCGAACTTGAGTGTATTTGATAAAACTTTGGAAATTAATTCATCTATGTTTGACCAAACTTGTGAAAATTTGAAATCAAAAATTGTTTTCACACAAGTTTGACCGAACTTGTCTGTTTCTAATCAAATTTCTAGTGTTTTTGATCGTATTATCAGATAAGTATTCGGATTGTCATAATGAAAGATTTCCACACCGTGTTAGTATCTCAAAATGGCTTCTTTATCAAATGCTAATGTTCTAGCGGCGAACCAGATGAATCTCGACAATGAAATGGGTACTACGTCGAAACCGCCAAAGCTAATGAGCATGGATGAGTTTGAAGGATGGAAAGAAAAGTTTGTGAATTGGATACAAGGGAATCAATTCAACAGCTGGGTTGCAGTTGAGGATGGTTACAAATGCCCAAAAGATGAACGTGATCAAGATCTTCCGCTAAACAAGTTTTCAAATGCCGACAAAGATAACTATGTTGCGGAGAAGAAAATGATTAGTTTGATACAACAATCAGTAAAGGAAGATGTCTTGATATTATTGCCAGAATATTACACTTCGCAAGAATTATGGAATTCTCTTTGTGAAAAATTCAAAGGAAGTGATGAAATGATCAAAAGCAGGCTTTAATCAAGAAAGAATTCGAGATCTTTATGATGATTAAAGGTGAAACAATGATGCAGATGATCGATAGATATTGTCACCTCATGGTTCAAATGTGGAGACATGATATCAAAAGATCTAATGAAGAGAAAATTGAAAAATTGGCTGATGCACTTCCAGAAGGATAATGGACAACATATCTGACGATTCTGAAGAATAGTCCATCTTGGAGACACTTCAAGTTATCATCTTTCATTGACAAATTAGAAGGTCATGAAATGGAGTTGATGAAAATTGTGAAATCAAAGAATGCTAATGTTGTTCAAGATGACGGTGTCTATTACAAAGGAGGTATTCTAGATAATCCGATTCAAAGCCCGAAAATTCAAACAACATTTAGTGCAATTACAAATTCTTCTCCAAGTCAAAGTTCTCCATACGCTGATTATACTAGTGCTAGTTCAAGCGCTTCATTCCAAAATCAGACAAGTCAAGCAAGTTCTGATTCAAATGTTTTCCAGTGCAATATAGCAGTGGATTTGAAGAATGTATTTCCTAAGAAGGTGGCTAAACAGCACATAGCACTTCTCGCTACCGTTCTCGAATCATATGAATGCCTTGTTGCTGGAAAGATCGGTTATCCGGAAATGACCGCCGAAGATTACGATCAGGTAGACGAAGAAGAATTGGAGCTAATGGATATCAAATGGAGCCTTGCATCTATCATAGAAGAGTTACAAAGTTTGTGGCACTCACTGGAAGGGATATTGGTAATTCAAGCAATAAGCTTGGATTTGACAACCACATGCTTCAGGTGTCGACAAAAAGGACACTTCAAACGCGAATGTCACGATCAAGAAGCAAGTGGAAACCAAAATCCTTTCGGCAGTAACAATGAGTACTACAAGAAAGCTCTTCAATACAAGCCATATCCGAAAAGAACATAAGTTGAAGTAGAAGATAAATCTGCAAAGACAACCGAACAAGCTCTTGTTGTTACTCATGAAGAAGATGGTTTTGACTGGAATAGATACATCGGAAAGAAAACTGGTGTTGCTATGATGGCAAAGGTAGTGGATGAATCTGATACATCGTATGTCGATGCTGCTTTGGAAAATGCCATTCTGGAATGATATAGGCAGAGAGCTGAGGAAGAAACAGTTAGCTTACATTGAGATGCAAAAACAAGAAGCATTGAAATCAGAGGCAGAAAAGGTAAAAGCTAAGGTAAGTATGTCTGAAAAGGATGTTGTGAAAGTTGTGGAGGTTGAAAAACCTTGCACAAAGTGCGCAAGTCCTTGTGAACCATGTCTTCATAAAGTCAAAGTCATAAGAGAATTGACTGTACACAACGAAAACTTTCGTTATGATTACAGAACCATAAAAGAAGCTTATGACAAAATATCAAGCAAATATAAATATGTTGAAGATGCTAATAGTGAACTTAACGCTAATGTAAAAATGTTAAATGCTACAGTAATTGAGAAACAAAAGGCTATTAACATGTACATTAATACAATGCTGAAACAAAGCGTGAGTTTCACAGCATGAAAATTGAAAAGGAATGGGTAAGACAGCTTCTAAAGAGTTACACAACAAACACATATGTCATTGATCACATTTTATATACGATTAAATCGGAGGAAAATGGTGAGAAATCAAAGCGTAAAGAGTACGGATGTGTTCCTCCACCATTTCTTGCAAGTTATTCCTGCAAGAAAGATGATGAAATTGAAAAGGCATTTAATATTCTTATTCGTTCAGATAAAAGAAATAAATTGCCTGAGAACATTGACGTAGACTTTATGAATTCAAACGATGACAATGAAGCGGTGGTTAAAGATGTGGTAAAGAATGTGTTGGAAAATGATTCTGATGACGGCAGCTCTGAAAGCGCCAAATCAAGTTCGAAAAACTCAGAATCACAATCTGAAGATGGCGATACATCATCAGAACATGATCTAAGTGATGATCCTAATGTTGTCATATACAAGATTAAGGAATCTGATAGATTGTACTTTGATGATAGTTTTCCGATTCGGAACGTGAAAGAGGATCAACTTGATAAGTTTTTCAAACTTGTAGAAGTTTCATCAGATGATGTTGAGAAAAATGAGAAAAGATTTTATTCGAAACCCAAAAGGAATTCTAACAATTATCGAAAGTTTGGTGGTGATTTTCCTAAGAACAGGAGAGCAGGATTGGGTTTGGAGGAAAGTGAAGAAGAACCAAGAAAGAACCAGAAGTCGCCATGTCATGAATACAAAGGTAAACACATGAAGTTTGTGTATGGGACGAATACGGTACAAGAAGAAGGTATGATTGGTAAGAAATAATATGATGATTCAAGAAAGAGAAAGAACTTCGGGACAAGGCTAAAACCAAGTCCACAAGTGGAGTAAAACCCACTAGTGGAAATGTTTCTTATAATTGAACTTACTTTAAATGCAATAGTGTTGGTCATACTGCTCGCAAGTATCTGAATCTAAAGCATGTGTTTTCATGAAGAAAAACTGTGTCAAAAGATGAAAAACAAAAACAACCAGAGATTGTAAAATCTGTCACAGAGTAAAATAGAAACTATGAATCTAACAAGAAGTGAAACCTAAAACTGTGTCAAAGTTTGAAAACTCAACATTTGAAAAAGGTGAAACTTCAAGGTTTAATGAAATCAAAGATTCTAGGTTCTATATTAAGAAAGCGAAAAGGAAGCTACAATCATGGGTTGCTAAGAAAAGGCTTTCATCATCAGAAAAATCAAAGACTGTTGCTGACAAAACTGAAAATGTCAAAGTAACCGAGTCAGTAATCAAACAAAAAAATAAAGAAAAGATAAAAACGTTTTCAGAATCAACATTGGAAAAAATGTTTAGTGATGATTTTGAATATGATGAAGAGTGTAGGAACGTCCACGATTAGCACGGGAACCAAAATTTGTTATCTATTGTCCGATTAGGCGGAAACTAATGACAAGTTAACCAAATCAAGAATTACTCATTTAAAGGTTATTTTCATTGATCTAAACATTCGAGAACCGGATCTGACAGAGCTTCGCCGTCTCTGTGCTAAAATCTCTCCAAGTTGCAAATGAAATCCCAAGGCACCTATATATAGTGTTACAAGTTCGTTGGTGAGGGACAGGCCGTGGGGTAAGTTTGCCCGAACTTGGCCTAGTCAAGTTCGGCCGAACTTGGCTTCTCACAAACCTTCATGGGCGAACTTGACTAAAACTTATCCTAAATATGCCTCAATTCTAATAGTTTAAGCCCTATTCACTCAAACTCGATACATAATGACGTAGGCAACAGACATATGCACCAACAGACTCCCCTTGGATGTTGCCACAGTCATTGACTTTTAAAATCTTCTGAGTCTTCCGATCTTTAGTTCTTGTATAAACTTTAACATCTTGATCTTTATATCCTCTTCCTTTTTCTTGAGCATTGTCTTGATAAAACTTATAATCACCATGCTCCCCCTAGCTTTAAGCTTTAGCCTTCAGACTCCCCTTTGCTTTGGTCTTTAGACTTCAAACTCCCCCTAGCTTTGAGCTTTCTCAAATCTTTTATTTTTGCTTTATCAACTCCCCCTCAATCTTTGATTCCTGTCTAAATACTTTCTGACATTCAAATAAACATTTCAGATTCAAAATTCTGTTGTAAAACTTCAAAGTTTGAAACTTCTTTTTAATCTTTTTCAAATCTTAGTTATTCAAGTTCAATTTAATGACCTTGAATATTTTTACCATTTAAGAATTTGTCCTTTTGAAAAAATTTTCAATTATGAAATCCACTTGGTTGATCAAACCCAAATTAGTGACTTTGATTAACCATGTCAACTGAGTCCAAGTTAATGACCTCAATTTGACCCGTAATGAACAAACTGATGTTTTCTTCAAATTTTAAAGTTTCAATTTAATGAACTTTTTATGAACATTTTTCAGCCCCTTACCAGACTTCGATGATCTGTTCTCCAACATTGGCTCATAGAAAACTAATGTAGAAACAAAATTTTTTGAATTTTGAAAAGTTTATGCTAAAACATACTGAAAATCTTTTTGATTTTTATCTGAAAAGTAATTAAGAAAGTAAACTCTGTACAAACATATTTACAAACATATTTTTTGTGAATTTGTGTCTAAGGATCATATCAGTTGTTTGAGACATATCACCAGTACCGTTGACCTTTTTGATGACTTTAAGTTTTAAACTCGTTTTCCTAGATTGTCGATATGTTTGTCCACTTAAACTTTATCACGTTTCTCAACTGTTCCAAGATATGTTAAGGTAAGAATTATGAAAACTTGACTTATCTATGGTTCCCACCTCTTGAATATACTCCCGAATCCAGATTCCCTAGACTTCATCTTACAGGTGAGTATAACATAATTGATATCTGTATCTGGGTTATGCGAGGCCTTGAGAGCTCAGGTTAGTACACCGTACAGACAAAGAGATGAAGGCTCGACTTAAAGATGTGTTCCATTTAAGAAATCTTTTAAGCACTGCAAATGATTAGATCTTTCGATACTTTTCAATATTACATGCAGTTTAGGGGTTTATAGCGAAAGTATTATAGAAGTTGTAGGCTATTGCTTCCGCAAAATCAGAAGAACTTGTATAATACCCCAGATATCAACCATCTATAAAGACCTCGTATCTCATAATCAGGCAACCCTTCAATCGAAATTTCGGAGTACTAAGTCCATATATCCAAGATGTGTTAATCCACAAGATTAAACAGTTGTAAAATTTAGTTTATATCCCAGAAACAACCTACTGAACGTGTAAAGCCTATCGACACATCCATAGTAAGACTTGTTTATCACTTTTAAACTTTACATTTCTTTAGCATACTATGATAGTCCACTGATGTACTATCATTTCCTTTTTGACAACCAAATTCTTTTTGTCTTTTTCAATGTTTTTGTACTTTTTGATTTTTTTCAATGTTTTTGAATTTTCAACTTTTCATATGTTTTTGATTTTTCTAAAAGTTCTTACTCCCCCTAAAATCAAAAACATATTTTTTGGATTTTAGATTTAAAGAAATATTCTTTCTAAAAAAATATAACAAACCAATGAGGATCACGAGAACTCGTCGTCCGATCCTTTTGATTTCATTTTCTGCATCATCACCTGTTAACAGATCAAACCATTAAACTTTGATAACATCAACTAGTAGAAACTACTTTGTAAGAACCACTTGTAGGAAATCAATTTTAAATGATTTTTCAATACAACAATCAGTGTTTTGTTTAACGGTGTGGATTTTCTCAAAAAATGTTTAAATTTTTCTTTTTCAACCACTTGTGATTTCAAAAACGTCAAAGTTATGACTTTCTAGATACGTTAAAAACTCATGGAGCTCCGCTATCCTGTATCAACTTTGATAGAGTGGATCTTGGGACTCCTGCACAACAAAGTAACTATTTGAAAAATGAAACCAAAACCTTTTTGGTTTTGGGTTTGTACTGATGAGCATCATAACCATATTCGAACTCTTTGTTGGTGCACCTGGTGTTCGTCACTTGTCGAATGGGCTAGATAGAGCATGTGTTGAGTATTGTATAGGTTAGAATCGAACACACAACCGAAATACGGAGATTTCAGTGTAAAAGGGATCAAGTTCGCCCGAACTTGACCTGTATTGGTCAAGTTCGCTCAAACTTGATGTGCCTTTAGTCAAGTTCGCCCGGAGTTGACCATAGCACATCCGGGCGAACTTGTTGACCTATATATATGTGTGTGTTCATTTGTCATTTAAGTTTTTGGCAACCCTACGGGGAGGTGCTGCCGGATTCTCTCCAAGAACTTCGGCAGCTGGACTTATAAAGATGTATACTTTTTCGGTATGAATGAAGACTTCCGCTGCATTCTGTTTCTACTCCATTCTTAATAATTCGGTTTACGTTTATGCATTAAGTTCCATCTAGAACCGCCTGATCACGGACCTTCAATCTCGACTCCTTTAATTGCAAATGGTCACGACTGAAGCGTAGGGTGGAGGCATACACGTGACAGACGCTAACGCTATATATTTATATGATATTGAAAATGTGGTGTGTCGATTAATCATGTACCGGCATATGATTTCCGGTTCCTGACTGTATTGACAAGCTTGTAAAAATGGTAACAACGGATATAGTTTGTTCTAAGTTATTTAAAAATGATATACCAAATGGTATCAAATACATTTTGAAAAGATTTTCAAAAGAGTTGGTTAATTGTATTTACCAGCAAAACTTTTTGCTGACGTATATTCAAAAGACTAAGCGCATTGTAACGCCCTAAAATCTAATTTTATACATTTACACATATTATTATAGTATGATACAAGTAATAACTAGGAGTGTGAATCTAGTTAGAATGTAAAATAAAACTTAAACTTAAAAGAATGAGTTTTAGCCATTTAAAATAAGTCTCCAAACTTGAGGGGCCAATTGGGAAATGAATGAAAGTCATTTTTATAAAATAACTAAAAAAACACACCGAACACATACTAATGTGTGTGTGTGAGGGCAAATTGGGAAAAGAATGAAAGTCATTTTTTTATAAAATAACTAAAAAAAACACACCACACACATACTAATGTGTGTGGGTGTCGCCTGGAGCAAAGAGAAAGGAGGGAAAAAACCCTTATTCTTCTCAAAATCAGGCAATTGAAAGGGGAATCATAACCTAAATCGCTGCATGAACACTAAATCATTCATCTAAGTTCGGTTAACAAGAGGTAAGTCGAATTTTGCAATTTGATGACCTTTTACAAGTGGGTTATAATCAAACGGTGAAACCGAATGAAATTGAGTACGGACATATCATAGAATCATTATGTAGAAGATGAATTGCGCTTGAATTTATATTATCTTGATGATTCAAAGTGGAATTCCCTTGTGATATCAGTATAGTGAAGTAAGATAGCTATGTGTATGCAATCCATGTAGCGTTAATGTAAAAGTTATATATAGAAGGGTATTAGTTAGATAATTTGATAACAAGATGATGATTGAGTGATTTTTATTGATTATAATGGTTCGTAATATGTAAGAGGAAGAATGTGCAAAGGATACTTGTACATTATACTTTGCTAATGGTATGCACACCAAGTGTTTGTTAAAATGCTTGAAAGAAATGATCTCATGTCAGTACAATGCAAAATGGTTAGAATAGGGAGATATTAGTTGTTAACTCAATTACGTCAAGAAAGGAATGTAAACGATGACATGAGATTAAAGTAAATTGATTTGGAATTGTAGGAATAAAAAAAGAAGACTCAAGCCATTCCGGGTCACAAGTGAAAAACGAAAAAGGTAAGTCCTTGTGCTTATGAATTCTAGTGTTGTGTAATGTTTATTTTATATTATCATACCATGTTTATAAATTGGTACCACGTCAAATGAGATTATGTAAAAATCCGTGCCATTAATATGGGTCGAACGAGTTAAATGTCATATGTATAACTTGGGAATTTGATGACGAACTGAATATAAAAGAAGGGAGAAGTCTGACATTGAATCCCGTTAGATAGTGTGTTTGAACGAATGCTAATGAAATTATTATCATCAAGTTCGAATGAAGGTTTGAATTCTAAGATTTATTGTTTTTAGATAACTAATTGTGTGTTACGATTGTAGGTAAATTATCATGTTAGGTGGAGCCAAGTTTGGAACGGACACACAATCTCGTATGCTTCCGCGATGATACCCGACTAACGGGTCAAAAGAGTTTGTTGAAAACTTCCATGTTATGCTTTAGTTTCGTAAATGTTTAACTTTAAATGATTTCGGTAGTTTTTGTTGCTTAAGTGTTTGATGGTTAACTTTGGATTTGGATGTAACCTTTTATGCCGTTAACTTGGTTTATTCCTTTGAAGTTTTAGGTTCAACTTTATAAGTTTTAATGTTTTGACCCACTTCGTTGTCATGTTTAAAACCCTTATGTACGATTAAGAATTTTAGACCTTACATGTTGGTATCAGAGCCTAGGTTTGAGGGATTCAAGTATCAAAGCTAGAGTACTTGAACTCAAACCGAAAGCTCGTGCAAATGTGTGTTTGTACCAAGGCTTGCAAGTAAGTATTTTGAAATTTCAATGTTTATATTTTAAGTTGGGAATGGCAAGGAATTGTAGGCATCTCATGTAACATCCCTCGAAAAACGGGTTTCCAAAACCCGCTTCGTTTATTAATCGAATAGTCAGTTATAATTTTCGTTGCGTATATATTGTTCATTTTAATTTTAAACAATACATAATTATAAACATTGTTAGAATTTTAAACCATAATTAATAAATAATAAAAATAAGAGAATAAAAAAATAAATGAGGCTGCCGGGTTTCGAACCCGGGTCAGCCGCTTCAACAAACAAACACTACACCACTCCGCCACATGACACCTTTGTGTATTTATTGAAACAAATAATACTTAAATTAAATCTCAAATTCAAAACCGGACTTCAGCGCGGCAGAACTCGCAATCACCGGAAATTCCGGCAATCCGCGAGTTTAGCCATTTTCCTTTTGACTATAACGTTATAACCGACGTAGACATTGGTTATAACCGACGTCTATCAATCAGTTGCGGTCGTAACCGCCGGAGAAACCTTGATCACGAATCAAGACCAAATACGGACTTGATACGTGCTGTTTCTTCCCTATAAATACCCACCCAAACCTCTGGTAATCTTTTCGCTCAAAATCGCACAAACTCTCGAAGCTTTAGCGCTCGCCGGAGAAATTTTACAGTCGCCGGACTTTCACCGGAAAACCGAGAATTACTTTAAATCGGTAAATTTCTCGACTCTTTTGTTTTCAATCGATTATTAGACAAGTATTAACATAAATCGTTCAACCAGAATCCGTCTCAGACAACGTTGCCGGGAATTCCTACACTCGCCGGAAAATCACTGAAAATTCCGAAGTTTTGCTGTGAATCGGTACAATCATCTAAACCCCCTGATATCCCTTGTTTAGTACCTTAATTGCACAACTCATTGATCAAAACCGTTGATTGATTCACTCAGACGGAGATCACCAATCAGAGCCGACGCCCCTTGCCGGAAATCTGAGAAAAAGCAACTGTTCGGTACAACAACCTTAAATCCTTTTCTGTTTAAATTCTTTTCGTTATCAGTAATAATCAATCAACTAATTCAATAAGAATGATTGATTAAATAGTCGAGTTGATCCTCTGGTTTCATAAATTGAAGAAGATGAAGTTTGGAATGTATTTAAAGGAAATTAAAACCGATATATATACCGGGTTAGACACACAGTCCAGTGGTGGACTGTCTGCAAATTTAAATCATGGTCCCGAGTTCGAGTCTTAACACGCTGCCCGATTCTTACAAATTTCAACCATTTTTAATACTTATATATATTAAGACGCAGATAGCATATAAATGTAATTAAAATCGCATATCATTCGGGTTAGTCACACAGCCCAGTTGGTCGGGCTGTGTGCAATACAAGGATATGGGCGCGGGTTCGAGTCCAGGCTCTCACACCGGTTCAATGATTTTAAAAACCTTTTTAATTAAATAGAATTCTGAATAATCTAAATAGTATATAAATATAATTAAAATCAGAAATATTTCGGGTTAGACACGTAGCTCAGTTGGTAGAGCTGCGTGCACGTATACGAGAGGTCTCGGGTTCGAACCTCACTCAGCGCATGAATAAACTGAATCCGACCGGTCAACAGTCAACGGTCAACGGTCAAATTCAAAAAGTCAACATTTTTATATTTTTTTTCTTTATTTATTTAATCAGAAAATTATTCAAAAATACTTAAAAATAATATTTTTAAAGTTAGAAAATGTCCTTAAACTTACAAAAATAAATCTAAAAATCCTATTAAGATTATGAATTAAAAGAATTAATCTCAAATAAAATCCATTTATTTACCGAACCATTTCGTTATTATTTTAGGTTAGTTTTCCTCATCGATCAAATCCCAAAACTCGTGCGCATCCAACGTCATCAAAAGAACGCACCCAATGTGAGTGAATCTCTACAAATTCCCCGTCTTAATCACATTTTTGGGGTGTATCATGTGTCGTTTAATTCCTTATTATATTTAAACACTTATGCATCTATCATATCCGTGATCAAATGTGTATGTATCAATTGTTGTGTGAATTATGTTAGATTGAAGTTATCATTTTCAGTACATGCATTTCATTAGGCCCATCAGCTCCCCGTGGGATGCGGGTTGAGTATCAGGTGCCTCATTCGATCGGCTCCGTTTGATTGAGCCTTGATCTCACATACATCATCATTCATATCATTCGACGGCTCCGTTTGATTGAGCCTTGATCTCAAATACATCATCATTTATGTCATTTACTCATCCAATGTGGTTTGTGTATTGTTTATTTATATATGTTTACTCACATGTGATTATTGCACAAATTTTCAATATTAAATACAACAAGCAATTAATAACAATGTTTTATCAAGGTTCACTCGCCAACTTTTGTTGACCCAAAATATTCCCGTTTTACACATGATACAGGTGATCCAGTTGAGGCAAGAAACACATAGGAAGGCCTAGAAGAATAAACCAGTTTAAGCTTTGGACTGTTTTACTTAGTTTCATTTCCTTGTAATTGTATGGATTTGATTTGAACATTTAAGTTGTAATTTGAATTTAATAAATATGAAACATTTTAGTATACATCATGAGCTTTGGTGATAACCCAATTATGCCCCGACTCTTATTCCGCTGCGGGTCGGGGTGTGTGACAGATGGTATCAGAGCCATGACTATAGGGATATAGGATAGGTTATTTGACCCTTAGAGCCTATACTATAGTTGATTAAAATTTTTAAATTGTTTATGCGTTACATACAAAATTCATGATGTTTATATGCTTTATGTTTATTGTTACATTCAATGTTATGCAAGCATGTTCATAAGTACATATTATTATACAATGCTCATCATGAATCATATCCTCATAACATATCATATCCATGAGAGCACACACCGCACAATTCCCATGATTTTTTTAACGATTTTTGTATTTTTCAAATCACATCAAAGTGAGTTCTCATGACGGGCATGTAGTAACTGGAAGGGTACGAGTACCGGTAGTCGGAACGTCCTGTCTAGGCTTGGCATTCGTATAAATCCAAAATAAAGGACCAGTTTGCCTACCTGGGGACTAACGATGAGAGTACGAAGGACCTATTAGGCCAAAGCATGCTATACCAAACGTCGTGTGAGCTAGCCCCACTTTGAGTTGTCATTGTGTCTACACCTGGACACCCTCCTACCATACATCTCGCAATCATATTTCATGGTTTTCATTCGGGTGATGCGAGTGTTAAACCGCCAACACCAATGTGAATCCTACTAAGCCAATAGTCATGGGGCCCACATGACTATACAGGCGATGGTATGGGGGACATTGGAGGCCCAAACATGAGTAAACCCAAGACATCCTATGGATGTAGTTGCATTATTGATAATTATGTTATTTTTATTTTTTTAACGACACATGACACCTAAAAACTTCTTAAACTCACAATCTTCCTATGTATGTTCCTGTAGATGTCGGCTAGGCAACTACGTGGAGGTAGAAAATCAGGAAGATCAAACGAACGCTTGGCCACCCAAATTGCAAAACAAATGGCTGTAGTGCTTCCTGACATCGTGATTCAAGTTCAACAAGCTCTCACCGCAAATCCTATCAACCCTCCCAATCAAGAAGACCAGAGCGTCGCCAACCCTCACTCCAAAAAGTGCTCCTACAAACACTTCAAATCTTGCGATCCCCCAAAGTATGAAGGGACCGAAGGTGTTACTGCTCTCCTCCACTGGTTTGAAGAAATGGAGAACACCTTCCTCAATTGCGATTGTCCCGAGGATCGCAAGGTACGTTATGCATCAGGGAGACTGTTTGGAGTAGTCCTTACCTGGTGGAACACAGAAAAGGGTAAGGGGGGAGTCGAAGATGCCATGGCCTTATCATGGGAAGAGTTGAGGGAACTCATGACAAGGCGCTTCTGTCCAAGAAGCAAAATCAAAAAGTTGGAAGATGAATTCCACTCGTTGAAACAAAAGGAAGGGGATCACACTTCCTACAACAAAAGATTTCTCGAACTGAACCAAATGATCCCTAATCTGTTCACCCCTGTGTACTGCCTGGTTGAACACTACATTCGAGGCCTCCCCTCGAAAATTCAAGACTCGGTTCTAAGCACTTCGCCTGCAACACTTGAAGCCGCAATGGAACTAGCTACCGAACTTACCGAGAATCGCATCCGAAACGGTAAATTCAAGGATGAGAAAAAGAAGGCCCCCATTGAGGCCTAAACTTCAAACCATTCCATCTCCTCTTCAAAGTTTGCTGGTAAGAGGAAACGAAACAGCAGAAATTTTGCCGTCACACACACAAACTCTCCTATCACTGCCGCACCAATCAGCTAAGTTGCTCCCTCAGCTGCACCGTTCAAAAAGCCATACACCGGCCCATACCCAAAATGCAACCATTGTCAATACCATCACCTCCCCGAAACTCCTTGCCAACATTGCACCAGCTGTGACCGTGCGGGTCACACCATCCAAACTTGTCGCACACTTCAGCGAATGAACCGCAATCAACCCTCAACCCAAACCCACCATCAGATAGTGGGTCAAGCCCAACAACCTTTACTCCTACCACCTGCCCAACATATAGCCCAATCCTACTACCAACCCAACTACCCCATGATGCAACCTATGCGAGCTTGTTACAACTGTGGAGACCCAAACCACTTCAGGAACACATGTCCCCGTTTGGTAAACATCATCCATGCTCAAGCTCAGGCGAATCCGGTAAACCAGGCTAACCAAGCTCCTCCACCTTCTAGAGGAAGAGCTTTCAACATCAATGCCAACCAAGCTAGAGCTGACAACAACGTGGTTAACGGTACGTTTCTCGTCAATGGTAGTTATGCATCCATGTTATTCGATACTGGCGCGGATAAGAGTTTTGTGTCTTTAGAATTTGAACCCATCCTCAACCAAACTCGTGATAATCTCATGGAATCTCTAACGGTGGAAGTTGCTGACGGAAAGCCTGTTTCATTAAATTCTATCATACGAAATTGTACACTCACTCTAAACGACCACGATTTTCCAGTTGACTTCATTCCTATGAAGTTGGGAAGTTTCGATATCATAATCGGTATGGACTGGCTCAGCCAGCATCATGCTGAAGTAGTATGCCGCGAAAAGTTCATTCGCATTCCTCTTGCAGACGGTCAGACCCTACGTCTCTTTGGAGAAACCCCTTTGAAAGGACTCAAATTAATGTCCTGTCTTCAAGCCCGAAAATATCTTCGCAAGAACTATGTCGCATTCCTAACTCACGTCGTCAAGAAGGGAAACAAGGAGAAGAAACTCGAAGATATACCAGTAGTGAAAGAATTCCCACAAGTCTTTCCCGACGACATCTCAGGACTCCCTCCTGTGAGAGAAGTCGAATTCCGCATCGATCTTGTACCTGGCGCTACATCAGTCGCAAAATCTCCTTATAGGCTAGCCCCATCCGAAATGCAAGAGCTGGCCAGCCAACTGCAAGAACTAACTGACAAAGGATTCATACGTCCTAGCTCCTCGCCTTAGGGTGCGCCTGTTCTTTTTGTGAAGAAGAAACATGGAACGTTTCGCATGTGTATCGACTACAGAGAACTTAACAAGTTAACGGTTAAGAACCGCTACCCATTACCTCGCATCGATGACCTCCTAGACCAACTTCAAGGCGCCACCTGTTTTTAAAAAATCGACCTTCGTTCTGGTTATCATCAACTCAGAGTACATGAAGAAGACGTCCCAAAGACCACCTTCCGAACTCGTTATGGTCATTACGAATTCATGGTCATGCCGTTTGGTTTAACCAACGCCCCAGCTGTCTTCATGGATCTAATGAATAGGGTATGCAAACCCTACCTCGACCGTTTTGTCATAGTCTTCATCGACGATATTCTTATCTACTCCAAGACTAAATCCGATCATGAACGACACCTTCGACTCATCCTTACACTCTTAAGGACTGAGAAACTCTACACTAAATTCTCAAAATGCGAATTCTGGTTAAGAGAAGTACAATTCCTTGGGCATGTCGTTAATGACAAGGGAATACATGTCGATCCTTCAAAAATCAAGGCAGTACCGGAATGGCAAGCGCCACGTACCCCTACTGAAGTAAGGTCATTTCTTGGTTTGGCTGGTTACTATCGACGCTTCATCGCCAATTTCTCCCGTGTTGCTGTACCACTCACGGCCTTGACTCATAAAGGAAAACCCTTCATATGGGGACCTAAGTAGGAAGAGGCCTTCCAAACTCTAAAGCAAAAACTCTGTGACGCACCTATCCTCACACTCCCTGAGGGTTGTGATGACTTCGTGGTTTATTGCGACGCATCAGGGCAAGGACTAGGCTGTGTACTGATGCAAAGAGGAAAAGTGATAGCCTATGCTTCTAGGCAACTCAAGTTCACGAAAAGAATTACACCACCCACGACCTGGAACTTGGAGCCGTTGTGTTCTCTCTCAAGATATGGAGACACTACCTCTACGGTACCAAGTGTGAAATATACACTGACCACAAGAGTCTCCAACATATCTTCAATCAAAAGGAGTTGAATATGAGGCAACGAAGATGGGTCGAACTTCTTAACGACTACGACTGTGAAATTCGGTATCATCCTGGCAAGGCAAACGTAGTGGCTGATGCACTCAGTCAAAAAGGTTATGCGAACTCCATTCGTCTTCTATGTTCGCAAATCATAACCGACATCAAAGATCGAATCCGAGAAGCTCAACATGGTACGCGATGAGCTGTCATGTGGAGCAGAACTCAAAATCGAAACCAAATCTGACGGTATTCTATACTATCTAAATCGCATATGGATTCCCGATCGCGATAATCTTCGTGATTTCCTTATGAATGAGGCGCACAAAACATGGTACTTTGTACACCCAGGAGCCGACAAGATGTATCAAGACTTACGATACACCTACTGGTGGCCGGGCATGAAAAAGGATATTGCTGTTTTTGTTTCCAAGTGCCTTACTTGTTCCAAAGTAAAAGCTGAACATCAAAGACCTTCAGGACTTCTAACCCAACCTGAAATACCTGTATGGAAGTGGGAAAAGATAACAATGGACTTCATTACCGGGTTACCTCGCACCTCCAGTGGGTATGACACCATATGGGTAATCATTGATCGTCTTACAAAATCAGCTCACTTCATTCCGATTCGCGAGGACTTCAAGAACGAGAAGTTAGCTCGTATCTACATCAGCGACATCGTAAGCCGTCATGGTGTACCTTTAAGCATCATTTCAGACCGTGATGGTCGTTTCACTTCACGAACATGGCGAGCCGTACAAGCCGCCTTGGGTATACAATTAGACCTCAGTACCGCTTTTCATCCTCAAACTAATGGTCAATCTGAACGTACCATCCAAACTCTTGAAGACATGCTTCGAGCATGTGTCATAGACTTCAAAGGGAATTGGGACACTCATCTACCATTAGTTGAATTTTCGTACAACAATAGCTATCATTCAAGCATCGGCATGGCTCCTTTCGAAGCTTTATATGGTCGTAAGTGCCGATCTCCAGTATGTTGGCACGAAATTGGAGAAGCACAAATCACCGGTCCATAATTAATTCAAGAAACAACAGACAAGATCCATCAAATTCGAAACAATCTTCTAGCGGCACAAAGTCGTCAAAAGAGTTATGCAGACAAACGACGAAAGCCCTTGGAGTTTAACATTGGTGATCAAGTACTTTTAAAAGTATCACCGTGGAAGGGAGTAGTTCGTTTTGGCCAGAAGGGCAAGCTGGCACCACGCTACGTAGGACCTTTCAAGATACTCGAAAGGGTAGGTCTTGTAGCATACAAGCTTGACCTACCAGAAGAGCTCAACAGAATTCATCCCACATTCCACGTATCAAACTTGAAGAAGTGCCTCGCCGATGAAAACCTCCATATTCCGCTAGAAGACATTCAGATCGATGAATCTATGCATTTCATTGAAAGACCAGTAGAAATTATGGACATCGGAGAGAAGCGTTTAAGACGAAGTCGTATTCCAATTGTCAGGGTACGTTGGGAGTCGAAACGAGGACCTGAGTTTACTTGGGAACGTGAAGACTCAATCGCGAGAAATACCCGCATCTTTTTCCTGTTACCATTACTACTTAAATTTCGGGACGAAATTTCTAAAAGTAGGGGATACTGTAACATCCGTCGAAAAACGGGTTTCCAAAACCCGCTTCGTTTATTAATCAAATAGTCAGTTATAATTTTCGTTGCGTATATATTGTTCATTTTAATTTTAAACAATACATAATTAATAAAAATTGTTAGATTTTAAACCATAATTAATAAATAATAAAAATAAGAGAATAAAAAAATAAATGAGGCTGCCGGGTTTCGAACCCGGGTCAGCCGCTTCAACAAACAAACACTACACCACTCCCGCCACATGACACCTTTGTGTATTTATTGAAACAAATAATACTTAAATTAAATCTCGAATTCAAAACCGGACTTCAGCGCGGCAGAACTCGCAATCACCGGAAATTCCGGCAATCCGTGAGTTTAGCCATTTTCCTTTTGACTATAACGTTATAACCGACGTCGACATCGGTTATAACCGACGTCTATCAATCAGTTGCGGTTGTAACCGCCGGAGAAACCTTGACCACGAATCAAGACCAAATACGGACTCGATACGTGCTGTATCTTCCCTTTAATAACCCACCCAAACCTCTGGTAATCTTTTCGCTCAAAATCGCACAAACTCTCGAAGCTTTAGCGCTCGCCGGAGAAATTTTATAGTCCCCGGACTTTCACCGGAAAACCGAGACTTACTTCAAATTGGTAAAATTCTTGACTCTTTTGTTTTCAATCCATTATTAGACAAGTATTAACATAAATCGTTCAACCAGAATCCGTCTCAGACAACGTTGCTGGGAATTCCTACACTCGCCGGAAATTTCGCTGTGAATCGGTACAATCATCTAAACCCCCTGATATCCCTTGTTTAGTACCTTAATTGCACAACTCATTGATCAAAACCGTTGATTGATTCACTCAGACGGAGATCACCAATCAGAGCCGACGCCCCTTGCCGGAAATCTGAGAAAAAGCAACTGTTCGGTACAACAACCTTAAATCCTTTTCTGTTTAAATTATTTTCGTTATCAGTAATAATCAATCAACTAATTCAATAAGAATGATTGATTAAACAGTCGGGTTGATCCTCTGGTTTCATAAATTGAAGAAGATGAAGTTTGGAATGTATTTAAAGGAAATTAAAACCGATAAATATACCGGGTTAGACACACAGTCCAGTGGTGGACTGTGTGCAAATTTAAATCATGGTCCCGAGTTCGAGTCTTAACACGCTGCTTGATTCTTACAAATTTCCAACCATTTTTAATACTTATATATATATTAAGACGCAGATAGTATATAAATGTAATTAAAATCGCATATCATTCGGGTTAGTCACACAGCCCTAGTTGGTCGGGCTGTGTGCAATACAAGGCTATGGGCGCGGGTTCGAGTCCAGGCTCTCACACCGGTTCAATGATTTTAAAAACCTTTTTAATTAAATAGAATTCTGAATAATCTAAATAGTATATAAATATAATTAAAATCCGAAATATTTCGGGTTAGACACGTAGCTCAGTTGGTAGAGCTGCGTGCACGTATACGAGAGGTCTCGGGTTCGAACCTCACTCAGCGCATGAATAAACTGAATCCGACCGGTCAACGGTCAACGATCAAATTCAAAAAGTCAACATTTTTATATTTTTTTCTTTATTTATTTAATCAGAAAATTATTCAAAAATACTTAAAAATAATATTTTTAAAGTTAGAAAATGTCCTTAAACTCACAAAAATAAATCTAAAAATCCTATTAAGATTATGAATTAAAAGAATTAATCTCAAATAAAATCCGTTTATTTACCGAACCATTTCGTTATTATTTTATGTTAGTTTTCCTCGTCGATCAAATCCAAAACTCGTGCGCATCCAACGTCATCAAAAGAACGCACCCAATGTGAGTGAATCTCTACAAATTCCCCGTTTTAATCACATTTTTGGGTGTATCATGTGTCATTTAATTCCTTATTATATTTAAACACTTGTGCATCTATCATATCCGTGATCAAATGTGTATGTATCCATTGTTGTGTGAATTATGTTAGATTGAAGTTATCATTTTCAGTACATGCATTTCATTAGGCCCATCAGCTCCCCGTGGGATGCGGGTTGAGTATCAGGTGCCTCATTCGATCGGCTCCGTTTGATTGAGCCTTGATCTCACATACATCATCATTCATATCATTCGATCGGCTCCGTTTGATTGAGCCTTGATGTCAAATACATCATCATTTATGTCATTTACTCATCCAATGTGGTTTGTGTATTGTTTATTTATATATGTTTGCTCACATGTGATTATTGCACAATATTTCAATATTAAATACAACAAGCAATTAATAACAATGTTTTATCAAGGTTCACTCGCCAACTTTTGTTGACCCAAAATATTCCCCGTTTTACACATGATACAGGTGATCCAGTTGAGGCAAGAAACACATAGGAAGGCCTAGAAGAATAATCCAGTTTAAGCTTTGGTATGTTTTACTTAGTTTCATTTCCTTGTAATTGTATGGATTTGATTTGAACATTTAAGTTGTAATTTGAATTTAATAAATATGAAACATTTTAGTAAACATCATGAGCTTTGGTGATAACCCAATTATGCCCCGACTCTTATTCCGCTGCGGGTCGGGGTGTGACATCTCATTAGAATGACATGAGTAGAAGCATTTCGGAATGTTACGGGAGGTTACGAAACTTCAAGGGACCATTCGGGTTTGAAACGGGGCTCGAAAATTGTAACATCTGTGCCTTTTCAACCATCATACAATTTTGAACAATTTGAATCCAATGAGATCTTGTGTTTCATTCCAGAGAATTGTGTAATTTCATGTGACATTCACACATTTCAGTTCTTGTAAAATTTCGATCTTTCGAATCGCTTCTTGAAGTGAAATCGCAAGCTGTTACGCAAACGTAATGAGTTTAATGCGACATACACTTCATAACTTTGAAACAAGCTAAACATACCCTAAATATCCTTAACATAACTTAGAAATAAGTTTTGAAGGGTTCGATATGACAAAAACACGCTTATTCAACTTCAAGGGCTATTTTGCAAATTCTGCAAAACTATGCCAATACGCGTATTTCCTGATCCGGAACATGTACGCACATCCAAAAAATTTGTAATCATTAAAATCTAGTATTTTAATGATTGGAATGCAAAGATATCATACGTTACGCGTTTACGATAATTTACGCGTTCGTTACGATTTTCGTCGTAACTAACCGAAAACCGCAACCGTACGACGAACAAACCGACACTCGAACAGTTTTGGACACATTTGAAGTTCCCTATGTTTATTCATCCTTATGGAGCTTAAAAATGGGGTTAATGGGTGTTAAAAGTGCCAAAACGCGACGAAAACAAGTTCAGGGGCCATTTCTGCCATTTTTGAAACTTCTGCCACTGCAAGGGCCTTACGGACCGTAAGGCCTAACCCCATACGGTCCGTAAGGGGTCCCCAGCTTAGAAGCTTCGTAAATTCAAGCTGGCAGCTTCTTGTTAACTTCCTTGGCCACCAAGTCGCGATCTATGCCACCTTTAACCTACATTAGACACCTGGAGGGACACTAATCCATGCCTTAACACCTGGATCAATACTTGGCATGAATTGGGAGCTCCAATATTATTATAAACAGGCTTGATCTTCACCATTTCTCTTTGCTCATTCCATTCTTTCTTCCTCCCATCTCTTTGGAGTTGCTTTCATCATTTTTGGAGGCCTCCTACTGAGTTATAGGAGATCTTGGGTGTTCCCAAACACAAGTAAGATCTCATCCTTAGTCTTTTTCTTTGCTTTTAGCTATTTCAAGCTAAAAGTCAAACAGGTTTGTTTGACTTTTGGCTTTGACCATTAATTGGTCAAAAAGAAGTTCAATTGAACTTTGCAACGTGATCTTAATCACGATGGCTATGATCCTTAGCGATCATGCCTACTGATCACCACGTTTCCTAGGTCAAAGTGACGAGTCAAAGTTTCGGTCAAAAGTGCGCATTATGTGCATTTTATGACGGAAACATTTTTAGTTATCGAAACACTTTGTTTTGATATCAAATCAGTTTTATAACTTAGTTAAACATGTTTTAACATGTTTAACTCGTCACTTTTAGTTTAGTGCTTGTTTAGGGTCGTAAGTCGAGCGGTTTTGACCACCGCTTTGACTTTCAAATCCGATCCGTTTGGTCGATCTTAGGATCCGACCAAACACATATTTGTGACCATAGTTGTATAGGGAATAACCCTCTGAGGTTATACCTTATGGTCACGCCGTTTGGTTAAGTGTTTTAGTAAGTCATTGTTATGTCCTTTAATATTGACCAAAACACCCTTTTTGCGTATAAATCAATATTAAGCATATGAAACCTAAGTTTGACATATAATCTGATCTAATAATATTTTCAAGCATGTTTAAACATTAAAGACTTATCATAGGACATATCTAACCATCCGAACATATATTTATGTAAATGACACGTTAAAGTAGCTTAAACCACCTTAACGAGTCATAACGGGTCAAAAGCACTTAGGATTGATTTCAAATCAGAATGTTAACTTTGCTAAACCATTTCATATGAGTTCCAACACTCATTTGGTTTACAAGACCTCATTCTATCTGATCCACCAATTTAAGTCTCGATATTTACATAGTTATCCGATTTTAGGACACGTTTGATTTCTCGGACTTTTGAGCTTGTTTGATCTTTTATTCAAAGTTATTTTTGCAATCCCAGGTGAGTACATAGTCCCCTCTTTTAAGTTTTCCAAATGTTTTGGGGTGATTCATATGTTTCTATTCACTATTTTCACGATTTCAAAGCTATACGATTTCGCATACGTAATACTTATCCTTTAACAAATCAAAACTGTTACCTATGGCTAAAACAATGATTTTCAAAGTTTGTGAGACTATTGTTGGTGCGTATTTCTCTTATACATTCATTAACAATGATCAAGCCGATTGGTAGTACGATATAGCGCTATAGGATTTGACACCCCATTCCTGTTGTATGAAATGTCAGAAACCAAGTTTAAACCAAATATATTTTGCCTTCGTGGTAAATCTATAGTCACCAAAGTATAGTTTGATATACTCAGGTTTCAATTTATTGCCAAACAACCACAATGTATGTTTTACAAAGGTTTTCTAATTAAGCTATAAAAACTTATCTTTTATTGATTTCCTAAACCAAAGTATATTTTGATATACTACCAAATCACAATTAAGTATATTTCGATATACTTCCAAAGCATAGTTTGATATGCTATCAATGTGATATTATTTACCAAAGTATAGTTTGATATACTATCGAAGCTCTTTTTCTTAAACAAAAGTATATTTTGATATACTACCGATTTTCTTACTAGTTACTAAAGTATAGTTTGATATACTACCCACTCTCTAAACAAAAGTACACATTTTGATATACTACCTAAATTGTTATTTCAAAACCAAAAGTATATCTTGTACATATATTACAAACACATTCTATCAAAAAGCAAAGTATTTTAGATACCAAACTTTTTATAAGGATTCATGGCTATTTTTGAAAACATGTGTTCTTTTCTTAAAACATTCAAGACATGAATCCAATTCACAAAACCTATGTTACTCACATGCATTTTTATGCTGACGTACCTATTTTCACATGTGTTTCAGGTTCATTTACATGATGATTGTCGCTGCATGCCACATATAGGATGGACTCGGGCCTTAGCTACTTTAAAACTTGAAAGACAATTTAATTGTATTTCATTTCCGATACTCCAAGACAATGAAATTCGATAATTCAATAAAACAAAACTTTGACAATTTGTAACGTGACTCCCCAAGTGTTTCCGCCGCGTGTTGCTTTACGCAATTTGGGGTGTTACAGATTGGTATCAGAGCATTGGTTATAGAGAATTAGGTTATTAGTAATGCTTCGACCTAGTCTATAACCTTCCTAGGACCCCAACGCGAGTTTACTTCCGCTTAGATTTCTAATACACTACCATCACCTATCCTTAGGTGATTACTAAAAAGAAAACATAATACATCTTTTGAAAGTCATTTTTTTCTAAAAATTATACAATAAATCATCTATCCTTGGATGATTTTTTTTGGGCTTTATGCCTTCAAAGTTTTCAAAATCTCGTCAAAGTTTGGGCTTTAATAATGTGAACACATGCAATCTGGAAGGGTGAAGGCGTGTACCCTGAGTTTTCTGTCTAAGGCTAGAGTGTTCGTACAAATCTGCATTATCGGACCAGTCACTCTTACCTGGGAACTCTTGGGGTGAGTATTCACTTATAGGTTAAAGCATGTCTTCGCGATACATTATAAAGAGCCATTTACTTTTATTTGCTGTGTCGTTTGTTTGTTTTAAGTAACGAACAAATGATCACAATCCTTACACTTCGTCGATATTTTTAACAATTCATTTTGACTATCCAATATCAATCTCACTCGATTTCTCTCATGATTCCCTTTCTCTTTTAGAATGCCTCCTCGTCGCAACGCTACTCAAGACGCCGAAATGGCAACTTTAATCGCTCAGCAAATGGCTGCTATACTCCCAAACCTTGTGACCCAACTCAATCAAGCCTATCAAAATAATAACAACAACAATGCCCCTACTCCGTGCAACTTTAAACAATTCAACTCGGCCAAACCACTCAACTTCATTGGGTCTGAGGGAGCTACTGGGCTCCTATAATGGTTTGAGAGTATCAAAAGCACTTTTCGCCATGTTCGGTGTTCAAACGAGCGGAAAGTAGAGTTTGCTTCGAGTGTTTTCCAAAAGAGAGCACTCACGTGGTGGAACGGGATTATGAGGGATAGAGGTGCTGACGTAGCACTGGCTCAGACATTGAAGGAGCTTACAGCTCTTATGATGGAAGAGTTCTGCCCACGGCATGAATAGAGGGCACTTGAGAGAATGAATTCCGTGATCTGAAACAAGATAGTGGTGAACATCGAGCCTACACGGATCGTTATGAGGAACTAAGTCTGTTATGTCCTACCATGGTTACGCCTTTGGATAAGGCAATTGAAAAGTACATTGATGGCCTCCCTGACACAATTCAGGACACAGTCACTTGTAGCAATCCTGCTATAGTTAGACAGGCCATTAAGCTATCCGCTACCCTGACTGAATCTCAAATCAAGAAGGGTAAACTTTTTCGTAAAGCGACAAGAAACCACTGGATAAGACTACCCAAGAAAAACCAAAGGAAAACCAGACTGAATCCTCTAAGAAGTCAAAGAAGCGTAAGGCTTCACGAAACTTCTCTATAGTTGCTTGGAACTGTGATACCCATTACGAAACCAGGTACATCTTAATTGGTCCTAAACTTAAAGCATGATTAAAACTATAATTGCGCATAAACCTGGTGAAATTGCATGACTTGTGTGTTGTGCGAAGCAATATATGTTATATCTTGGAGGAATCCAAGAACACGTCATGTGACACTACTAAGGACCAACGATGCAAGGTTGGCGTCCTTAGCCTGAACAACGTGTTAAACAGAGACTTGACGTTTAACAGCGCATTAAACCTTTGACGTTGATTATTAGGTTATCGGTAGCATTATTTAAGATTCTGAGTTCCAGGAACAACTTAGTTTTGTGCCATAGACTGTGACATAAGGTTTGAAAATAATCAAAGCACAGGCACGTAAGCGTAGCAGCTCCCGGTTAGGGAAACGCCTTCGTTCCGGGCATAACATAAAGCAACCAAATGTGCAAGGAACGATCGATCAAGCTTAAAACCCTTAAACGAATGTCAAACAAGACTTTTATGATTAAAATGTAACCATGCTCGGTTTTCGAGACGGTTACGCTCAGTTTTTAAAACCGAGTTTTTGACACTAAGAACGCACAAAACGGAGCCCGTTTCGCAAATCAGAGACGCGTTTGGGACCCGAAAACAGAAGAAAAACATCATCTTTTGTCACGCCGACCGAAGCACGAGGTGGCCCCTTGGGATCCACCTCCCAAACCGCCAACACCCCCATGTATATATTGTTTTTTTTCATTTGAACTTCATTTTCTTCAAAAATCTCAACTTCTCACTCTAAAAATCTGCTCCCAAACACCTGAATTCAGCTGATTTCTTCCTAAAACAACTCTAATTAAAAGGTATTCTTCAAGTTCTAAATGGTTTTGATTGAGTTTTCTTGATTAAATGATTTCTACCCGAAAAACTCATTTTAATCAAAGATTTTTGAAGGTTTAAACATGTTTATGGGCTGAATAAGAACACCTTGGTGATTACCTGGTGTTATATGGCAGCCATGATCACAAACCTTTGGGGTTTGATACCCTAATCAACTCTTATTCGACAAAAATCGCTTAACTATTCGATTAACCGAAAAACAATGAATTAAAGCTTGATTGATCTAAGTTGTAGCATATTTGGGTTGTACTTGATCTATAGGTACTGAATATAGCCTTCACATACTTCTGGGATCAAGATAAACGCTTGGAATCGGAACAATCGCTAGGTATAACATCCGAGAACCGAATCTAGGCTAGGCAGAAAATTGTTTTGCCTCTAACTAGGTCCGTGTAACTTGGATTGAGCTGAAATTTGTTGTGGTGATGTAGAGTATTGTCAGGAAGGTCCACGTAAAAGTTTAGAATTTTTGGAATTTTCTACGATTTGTGGTGAAGTTTTATCTGTTTTAAAAAACAATTTCAGAAAAATTACCAGACGAATTCAATAAATCACCAAATTTTACAGAGACACGAAGGAACATATGGGGAATATTCTGGGAAAATTCGGAGTCCATTGGTTTAGTTTTGATTTGGGTTAAAAATCCGCGTTTTTGCAAGTTATCGGTAGCCGGGGACGCACCGAAGCGAAATCGGAAAAATCTCAAAATTTTGTGAAAAGTTTCTGGACATGTAAAAGGTGTTCTGGCTTTTTTTTTGGAATTTTTAAACTACTGATGGTATTTAATTTTAATTATGTATTTAAAAATAGTTTTATAAATAATTTATTTAAATGAGTAAATTAACAAAATAAATTCCCAGAAATGTTTCCCATAATCTACAGATTTTTTTTGATTTATATAAAAATCTACAGATTTTATATGAAATATAGATTAAATGGGAATTTATGGAATTAAAAATAGATTATTTTAAGCAATTTCGGTAGTTTACCGTATAACGAACCTGCCAGAACTGGGAACTGACCCAACCCGACAAATACTATAATTGGAACACCGGGAGTATTCCGGGAGATTCCCTGGTAAATTGGGCACTATGGGTGTGTCCTAAGGCAGTTCGGGAGAATTCCCGACGGTGAAAATGAAAACTCAAATTTGGGCAACCTTGACTCCCCAAACACTCAACCTCCCTTAATGAAAAGTTAATCATTCTTAAATAACCACGTGTTGACATTATTGGTATTCCCGTACCATTATCCGAACACGTTAAACTACTGACTTTGGCTGGCAAGCGAATCGGTGCACGGAAGCCAAACAGAAAACTAATACTACCCTGACGTCCATCACCATACCAGTGTCCTATAGACTCAATCCGGAGTAAAAAACTCCTGACCAGATCCAAGTTATAACCATTACCAACTTAGATACTGATTTGAGTCCATACTTGCATGTGTGTTATTAAAGTTGATTCAGCTACTCGACCACTCTTGTGTTGAGACCACTATTTCAATGTGAGTTTCACTTCCCCACTATTAAATGATTTTATTGTTTTCTGGGGACTTGCATGTTATAAACTGCGTTGATTACACCAATCTGGGAATGAGTTTTACTCTCCCACTTTTAAACTGTGATACTGTTTCTGAGATGATTGGCATGTTACGAAACTGTGTTAATTGCACTAACTTATGATGTGAATTAACTAATACACGAACTATCTCCCCTCTGCAAGACAAGTGATTAACGTAAGCCTGTGGACAGTGGATAGTACTATCGATTTGACCAACCCAGTGCCACGACTGAGAGTGTGTCGGCACTAGGCTACTACACTCGTCCTAATTTGGTTGTGTTGTTAGGCATAACTATTAAGGGGCGTTGGACTGCACGTAACGCAGTTGATTGGCCGGGAGTGTCTTTGTGACACGGTCCGGTGGCCGGGAGTGTCTGGGATGACACGGCCCGTGTCACACCCCGGTTTCCACATGTAACCCTGTGGGCCTGGTTGGGGAATATCGTGACGTAGTTGATAACATTATAACCAAACAAACACATCACAACGGAAGTCTTGGAGTTAAATTACTATTACAAACCGAGTGTCCAAAGTTCAAAAATAAATTACAAGGCTTGTAATGAAAAGATCCATAGGCGGATCGAAATAAATATATACAAAGTAATTGTTCAACAGACTTTAAGCAACCTAGAGACTTGCAAATCCTCCATTGTCACTATAGCGCAGCTCCCGATCTATTGCGTGTTGCCACCTGTAACTTGGTCTTTTGAAAATACTTCAGTTTTCACTGGTAAATACTAATAACCGACTCATTTTGTAAACAATTATTAAAAATGATTTTGGGTGCACTTGGCACATTTTATAAATAACTTAGGATAGTTCGAAATGACCTTGTTTACAGTTTTACATGTTTGTCAATACATATTGGGTCCGGTGCAGAAACCGAATAACCTGATTAACCGACACGCCACTTAAATAATCCACCAGCGGGATTTAATATTTTTATTAGCATTAGCGTCTGTCAAGTGTATGCCTACACCCCGCGCTTAAGGTCGTGGCCATTAGTAACTTAAATGAGCCAAGGATATCCCAGACATGGTCGAATTAACCCCCAATGTTTAAGTTATCAAACAATACAGAATAAAACGGGTTATAAGGATTTAGTAAATCACAATCCGATAACATGATTCCATACCCGACCAAGCGGTATTATTATACCGTATCTCAAGCCCGTATAGAGAAAAATAGTTAAAAGTATTTACCTGAGCAGTTCTTCAAATAAGATAATTAACTTAGCCGAATATTCAAAAGTAAACTTAGATGGCAATCTATCGGGAGGCTATTAGTCTGGAAAAGATGGTATTTATAACCAATTAGAATGCTAACGGGTCCTATCTACATCGTAGACTCGAACCGGGTAGCTTAAAGATAATAACGGTACTAAACGATAGATTGAGCGATGACCGGAATAGAATGTAGTTTAAACCCGACAAGTATGGAGACTTGTTTAATATGGGTAAACATATTACATCCTGAAGTTTTGAAGTAAAATGATAAGGTTAAACCCGTTTCGGTTAAATTACGTAAACTAGTTACATAGGCCGAACCGTACGCATATAAGCGAAACCGGGTAACCGAGTGAGTCCTATACAAGTTCCATATGCCAATATACTCAAAATAAGTTACAAAATCAGTAGGTTCTTAATATATTGTCCCAATATGATTTTATAATCAATTATGCCTTTAAATGGACAATTAGGTCATTTTATGACTTAATAAACGAGCTTATGAGCAAACTGATGTTAAGGTCTTATTCTTTTTGTAAAAATGGTTTAAGTTAGATGTTATATTAATAGGATATTAAGTCTAGGTGTGGTTTTAAGTTTAAGACCAAATTATGCCCCGAAACGGCATTTTGGTCATTTCACACATAGTTTTGTTAAGCCGTTTGGGAATCTGAGTTTAGGTTGTATACCTACTGAGTTTTCATGTAAAATAAGTTTAGGAAACAGTAGGTAACGAGCCTCGGGTAACAAATATGGTTTTGAACCATACTATGCGCCGAAATGGCGATTAAGATGCTAAATGATAGTTTAATTGATGTTTATGTGAAACTGAGATTTGAACCTGTTTTGTATGACAAACATATGTTACTTGACATAACATATCAGTGTTTAAAAGATTTTATTCATTAAAATGCTTTATATTTCATTTTAAGTGTCAACAAGGGCGATTTCCTCATTTAGGAGCTTCATACCCGAACTCATGTATAAACTTAGCTTAAAATCTAAATTTATATCCCAAATAGTCCTAATAATAATAACACATTAGTAGGTACATGGTTTTATGTCAAAGTTATGTTTAAAATGATTTTTATGTAAAAAGACCAATTAGTAGTTAAATACGTAATTTATGTAAACTATCATCCTTTAAACTTGACTTTAGAAAATTGACCTTAACATAAGTTTATCAACTTAATACATCAGTTTATAATTCATAATTATGGGTATTTGCATTTAAATCTTGTTTTTAAGCTCATAAGGACCTTTTTGCAAAATTGGCATAAAGTATGGAAACTTGCATAAACACTTCAATTCCTATGTGACCATATCCTACAACTCCAGAGGGCTTTCCTATAGCTAATCATGGTCAAATTGGAGCCAAATTTTAGTTTCATAGGTTGCTAATTTGGGTCAGAATCGAAAGTTAAAGTGTTAGTCAAATATCACGACTTTCGGTTGCGAACCGACTCAAAACTTGGAATTGTCGGGCCAAACTTGTTTAGACATGTTTTAATAACATTTATTAAGTTGTTAGGGTGTTAAAATAGATTTTATAACCTTTACATTGCTAATTATGCATTTGTTCATAATCTGACCCGTTGACTTTCTGTTGACTTTTCCTTTGACCCGACAATTGACCAAGTAAACGTGGTAATCAGTAGACACCATTTTGAGGGATTAATACCTACATAATTACGGTCACATAACCACATTCGTTGCATATAATGACTAAGCCGTTGTGGTTTTATGCTAAAGTCAAAGCATTTTTACGACAAAGCTTTGACTTAGTCTTTAATCCTAATGAAACTGAATAGATGAGTTAAGAACACTTACTAGACGTCCTAGCACGAAAATGTGGCTGATTAGAGAGCTCCTTGATGGCCAGGAACCTCCAGAGAATGAGATGGTGAAACTTGGAGCAAAAGAGCAAGGAATTCAAGTGAATGAAGACCCTATTTATAGTGTGGAGCTTGAATTGGGATTAAGACAAGTGTTAAGGGTGTTGTAATGGGTCTCCAAGTGTCCATGGTCGTGGCAATTTCTGCTAAGGAGTGGCAAAATGCGTGAAAGGTGGCAGGAGAGCTGGCAGACTTGGCCAACAAGCATGTGCAGAAAACTGCACATCGTAGCGCCACACGACGGAAGCCATGTGTGCTGGCGCGACATATGACAACCCTTATTTTCCAAAATTGTCAATTTTGGTCCCTAGACTTCCCAAACTCCCATATTTTGACATAAAAGCAAGTTTTATTCAATATGACTCCTGTTTAGCACACTTGGGAGTATGACCGAACATTTCGAAGTTCCGAGTTCGTTAAAAGGTCACAGAGGCATAGTTTAAGCATGTTGACACTTTTAGTCCCTCAACTTTGTTGCGCGTCGTTCAGAGGTTATAAAAGTAACATAACGACATGATTAGTCCCTCTCGTCTAGCACATGGCATACAAGGAGCAGCAGGACACGCGTCGAAATTTTATAGGACGTAAAAACACAGGGTGTTACAGCCCGGGGAGAAACAGTCAAGGTTTCACTTGTATACTCGTGTAATTCCATCTGCGACTATGACTGTGACCGTCATTGTGATTATGCCAGTGCAATTAAACTTGTTAACACATATGGTTACACAGAAATTAAACCAGTGGAACTCACGCAGCATTTAGCTGACCCTTTTAAAACTAACATGCATTTCAGGTAAAACTAAAGAGGAGTAAGGAACGTGCATGTGGATGGTTTTAGTAGTGAACGGTAGCAGAATAAGAGTTGTGATATTTCGTAGTACTGTACTTGAACTTATGGTGTGTAATATGATACTAATAGTATGTTGTAACCTAGGTTCCCTTTTTATGTGATATCATGTTTTTAAATTATCGGGAAGTACCATGTGTCAGCCGCACCCTGCAATTGTTTTCCGCTGCGAGTCGGGGTGTGACAGAAGATGGTATCAGATCCTTCGGTTATAGCGAACTAGGTATCTCTAAAGGACCTAGACTATAATCCTAAGTAAGTCTCCACGCACTGAGAACCTCTAGAAACTGAGTAGTATGGCTATTACAAGGAAGCTCTGATAGGGCAAATAAATTATTGTGGTCCGGAACACCATAATTTATCTGCTCATACTTGGGGGTTCTGGGAACGTCATTGAGATAGGACGGACATCCGTCTACTAACGTCACCAACCGTAAATAATTTTTTTAATAAATCTTAAAAATCATAACTGCGTGTAATACGTGCTTATGTGTATATTTGTGGAATGTTGAGTTCAGTATTTTGTTCAGTCAAATCAGCGTTGTATGTGGTTTTCTTTTTTTAGGTAGCATGTCGCATCGTTCGAGTCACCAGAGTACTTAGCATATGGAGACCGATCCTGAGGAGGATCCGCTGACACCCCTTTTGACATCAAGCTACTCGCCAGATCCTTCTGGTTATTGTTGTGGTCCGTACCCACCTAGACCTCGTACTAGGCGCAAGGCAGAGGCCTCGAGCGCCTAACGTTCCCCATCTCACCATCCAACTAGCTCCTCGGAGCATAGTCGTACCCCGGATGTTGCCATACCAGTAGGACCTATTCCTAGGAGCCCTACCCCGCCACGAGGCATTGGGAGTAGGAACCGGTAGCACCTAGGTTACCCACACCAGAATGACTCCCCCGGACCCTTACTCCTTCCACTCCGAGTACTTATTCACCCTCCTCATCTAGCCCTCTTGAGATACCCACCTTTGGCCTCTGACATACGGCTCGTCGGAGGGTACTTACACCGGTACCTGTGTTCACACCGCCCGTTTCCCCCATTCGTCCGACACCCATACTTATAGGGACCCAGCAGCATTTTAATGCCCGTTTTCTGACCCCACCTCGGGAGGACCCTTCCCCGTTTCACACGTACGAGTGAGGTAGCCCTTCCCAGCCGTTTAGAGAGCCATCCCCACCCGTCTGGGGTATACATGTTCCTCCTCAGGAGGTGCCTGCTCCCATAACCGAGAGCAGCTTGATGGGATTTCTGTTCGAACAGATTTCATTACTACAGATGGCACGGGATGAGGATGAGCAGCAGAGGAGGTCGATGGGAGACTACCTGATCGTCTTACAGCAGGCGATCATCGCGTTACAGTAGGGTATGGGGTATGTCCATCATGAGCAGGATCATTTTCGTGCGTTGGTATACGGATGTATTGGTGCCATTGTAGGGTTTGTCGCAGGTCTTGGAGGGTTGGCATGGTGGATGTGGCGTTCCTAGTATGGTTTTTTCTTATATAGATAGAGATGTTGTATCTTTTGTACATCCTACCAAGCACTGGGTTATACCCATGTCGAGGTGGTGATGCAGTCATAGTATTTTAACATTTTCCTAGTTAGTAGTCTCGTTGCATCGAGTCTGTACATCACTTTGGTGACATATTTTGACAGCACATCTAAGCACTGGCCCTTATGGGTTGAGTCTATGTGCAAATTTTGACGCTTGTGTGATGATGACATTACATATATATATATATATGTACATGCGATGCTTTTGACTATATGTGTCATGGATTCATGTGTGTGATGAAGTGTGTAATATGTTTTAGCCGAATATGTGATGTGTGTTAACTGGATACGTGACATTGATACCAGACATCTATTGTTTATAATAGAATGGCCCCGAAACACACACCACAGATGACTGAGGCAGAAATTGCTCAAATGATAGCGCAACAACTCCAGGCTGTTATTCCCACAATTGTGGCACAGGTTAGCGCCGGTATTAGTGATAACCCGCAACCGAAGCCGCAACCAGGACCCGTAGGCTAGAACGATAACCAGAATAATGGTAGGCCGGTTTGCACGTATAAGCATTTCATGGAATGCAAACCGATGGAATTCAATGGTACTGAAGGACCGAATGGGTTTGTGAAATGGGTCGAGAAGTCGTAATCGGTACATAACATAAGTAATTGTCCTGGTAATTGTGCAGTTAAGTATACAACTTGTACCTTTATCGACCATGCTTTAAACTGGTGGAACACTATTGTTGAAACTCACGGACAGGACACCACTAATGCTATGACTTGGGATGGTCTCAAGAGGGAAAGGTTTTGCCCAACTCATGAAATTCAGAAGCTGGAACATGAGTTCCGAAACTTGCAGATGCAAGGTGCTGATCATGCAGGTTTATACCAACCGTTTCAGACAATGGTCCGACCAGAGTCGAAGAGGATTGAAAGGTATATCTGGGGACTGGCCCCAGAAGTGAGGAGTATCATTAACTCGGTGGAATAGCGAACCATGCACGAGGTGGTAGCCAAGTCAGGTATTGTTACATATGACATGGTTAGGCGTAAGATACTGACAATGCCGGGAGAGCCGGCTGGGAACAAGCGGGGGGCCCCGGAGAGTAGTCACGCCAGGGCAGCATCACCGAAGATGGGGAGAAATTCGAGCTAGAACTACGTCATGACTTACCCCCGCGGGTAACTCTGATGGCTACAAAGGAAAGGCCCCGTAGTGCAACAAGTGCGCTTCCCACCACACGGGAATGTGTCGAGTAGTGAAATGCTTGAGGTGTCATCGAGATGGGCATTTTGCCCGGGACTGTAGGGTGCCCATGGAACCCAATCCCAAACCCACCCGTTTTTAACCTCCTAGGCCTCAACCTCTTTAGCAGCGACCTCAACAACCAACACCACAGGTTGCCTACCCCCGTGCATGCTTTGAATGTGGCAGCACGGAGCATTTTCGTAATAGCTGTCCGAAGTTAGCCCATCAAATGGCAGGACGGAGCACACAGAACCAAGCATCTACCTCGAATGCAGCTTGAGGTCGTGCCTCTGTCCTGTGACATGGTGACGCGCGCTAGGATCCCAACGTTGTTTCAGGTACGTTCCTCGTTTCCAACGTGGTTTCAGTGTTATTTGATACGGGAGCCGATAGAAGTTATGTGTCGATTGCATTTTTGCCACTCTTGAATATGCCTGCTATTGACCTGAAACAACCCTATACCATCAAACTTGCCAGCGGGAAACCAATTATCAGTCACCAACTGATTGTTAATTGCCCTATAACCCTGACAGTTACCAGTTTACTATTGACCTTTTACCTGTAGAATTGGGTAGTTTTGATATTGTCATGGGAATGGACTGGTTGTCCAACCATCGTGCAAAGGTGTTATGTGAACAAAAGGTTGTGAAGATCCCTTTATCCCCCATAGATGCAATTATGGTACAAGGAGAGAAGTTAGGCGCCACGTTGAACCTTATATCTCACCTTAAGGCGTTGAAGTGTATACGACGAGGATGTTACGTGTTTTTGGCCAGCGTCACGACCGAGAACCGGCCGAGAAAGTATTGAAGACATCTCGTTGGTATGTGAATACCCTGATGTGTTCCCGTAGGAATTGCCCGGATTGCCACCCAATCGACAAGTCGAGTTTCGCATCGACTTAATACCGGGAACGACACCCGTGGCCAAGGCTCCATATCGTCTTGCACCTTCTGAGATGCAAGAACTATCGACGCAGCTGCAGGAGTTACTTGATCGCGGTTTCATCCGTCCTAGTTATTCCCCCCGGGGAGCCCAAATTTTGTTTGTAAAGAAGAAGGACGGTAGCTTTCGAATGTGCATCGACTATAGGGAATTGAATAAAGTCACCATCAAGAATCAGTACCCTCTTCCGAGAATCGATGATCTCTTTGATCAGCTGCAAGGAGCCCGATATTTTTCTAAGATAGATATTCGGTCAGGTTACCATCAAGTGAAGGTCCAAGAGGACAATATTCCTAAGACCGTATTTCGAACTCGTTATGGCCACTACGAATTCCTAGTTATGCCCTTTGGGTTAACTAACGCACCCGCGGTGTTCATGGACCTCATGAACAGGGTATGTAAGCCCTACCTTGACAAATTTTTCATCGTCTTCATTGAAAATATCTTGATCTACTCCAAGAGTAAGGACAAGCACGAGCATCATTTGCGTGCTATCTTGGAGATACTACGGACCGAACAACTATACGCTAAGTTGTCTAAGTGCGACTTTTGGTTACAAGCCGTACAATTTCTAGGGCATGTGGTGGATCAGCATGGAATTCATGTGGATCCAAGCAAGATTGACGCAATTAAGAACTGGCCAGCGCCGAAATCTCCGAAAGAAATACGCCAATTCTTGGGATTGGCAGGGTATTACCGTCGCTTCATAGAAAATTTCTCTAGTAACGCGCAATCATTAACAGAATTGACGTAGAAGGATGGGAAGTATGAATGGGGTGATGACCTGGAAACAGCGTTCCAGCTGTTAAAGAAAAAGTTATGTGAGGCCCCAATCTTGACGTTACCCGAAGGCAATGACGACTTTGTCGTATATTGTGACGCATCGCGACAAGGGCTTAGATGCGTCCTTATGCAAAGGAATAAAGTTATCGCGTACGCTGCTAGACAACTGAAGGTGCACGAAAAGAACCACACGACCCATAACCTGGAACTAGGAGCACTTATATTCGCATTAAAGATTTGGAGACATTATTTATATGGTACTAAGTGTACTACATATACCGATCACAAAAGCCTCCAACATATCTTCGATCAAAAAGACTTAAATATGAGGCAGCGCAGATGGGTGGAATTGTTAAATGATTATGATTGTGAAATAAAGTACCACCCGGGGAAAGCTAATGTGGTAGCAGATGCGCTAAGTAGGAAGGATCGAATTAAGCCCCTTCGCGTGAGAGCCTTGGGAATGATCGTGCAGACAAGCTTGATAGATCAAATTCAGAACGCGCAGATGCAAGCCCTGAAGGAAAGCCAGTTACCCAGTGAAGGATTGCACGAGAACGAGAAAAGTTTTGTGAGGAAAACGAACGAGGTGTTGTACTTTAAGAATCGAGTGTGGATTCCTGCAAGTTCGGAGCTGAGACAATTAATAATGGACGAGGCTCATAAATCGAAATATTCGATTCATCTCGGTACAGATAAGATGTACCATGACCTTAAAGAATTTTACTGTTGGCCAGGGATGAAAAAGGACGTGGCCGAGTATGTGAGCCAATGCTTGACTTGTGGGCGAGTCAAGGCTGAGTACGTGAGCCAATGCTTGAATGGTACAACAACCCGAGATACCTCAGTGGAAATGGGAACAAATCACGATGGATTTCGTGACCCATCTTCTGAAAACGCCTCATGGTCATGATGCGATTTTGGTAGTCGTCGATTGATTGACCTAATCTGCTCTTTATTCTGATCCGTACGACTTACAAGACCGACAGTTGGCTGAAATTTATACTAAAGAGATAGTAGCAGTTACCACAGTAGCATTCAAGCAGCCCCGTACGAGGCACTCTATGGTCGAAAGTGCCGATCACCACTTTGTTGGGCCGATGTGGGTGACACTCAACTGATTGGATCTGAACTAGTTCAGGAAATGACCAATAAGGTCCATCAAATTCGAAATCGTCTGAAAGCCGCTCAGAGCCGACAAAAGAGTTGGGCTGATATACGTCGGAAACCGCTATCGTTCAAAGTGGGCGAACGTGTATTATTAAAAGTATCGCCATGGAAGGGCGTTATCAGATTTCGAAAGACCGGAAAGCTAGCCCCACGATACATTGGACCCTATGAGATCCTAGAAAAAGTAGGTCCCATAGCGTATCGGTTGAAGCTACCAACGAGCTTAGTGCCATTCATAATGTCTTCCATATTTCAAACTTTAAGAAGTTCCTTTCGGATGAGACCACTCAGATACCATTGGAAGACATCTACGTTGATGATAAACTCCACTTTGTGGAAGAGCCGGTGGAAATAGTTGATGGTAGGGTCAAACAATTAAGGCATAACAAGATTTCACTGGTTAAAGTCTGGTGGAACTTGAAACAAGGACCTGAATATACCTGGGAACGGAAGGATGAATTCCATAGAAAATATCCTCACCTTTTCCCCTAGCTAGACATGGTAAATTTCAGGGACGAAATTTCTTAACTAGGGGAGACTGTGATACCCATGACGAAACCAGGCACACCTTAAATGGTCCTAAACTTAAAGCATGATTAAAACTATAATTGCGCGTAAACCTGCTGAAATTGCATGACTTGTGTGTTGTGCGAAGCAATATATGTTATATCTCGGAGGAATCCAAGAGCACGTCATGTGTCACTACTAAGGACCAACGATGCAAGGTTGGCGTCCTTAGCCCTGAACAACGTGTTAAACAGAGACTTGACGTTTAACAGCGCATTAAACCTTTGACGTTGATTATTAAGGTTATCGGTAGAATTATTTAAGATTCTGAGTTCCAGGAACAACTTAGTTTTGTGCCATAGACTGTGACATAAGGTTTGAAAATAATCAAAGCACAGGCACGTAAGCATAGCAGCTCCCGGTTGGGGAAACGCCTTCGTTCCGGGCATAACATAAGGCAACCAAATGTGCAAGGAACGATCGATCAAGCTTAAAACCCTTAAACGAATGTCAAACAAGACTTTTATGATTAAAACGTAACCATGCTCGGTTTTCGAGACGGTTATGCTCAGTTTTTAAAACCGAGTCTTTTGACACTAAGAACACGCAAAACGGAACCCGTTTCGTGAATCGGAGACGCATCCGGGACCCAAAAACACAAGATAAACATCATCTTTTGTCACACCGACCGAAGCACAAGGTTGCCCCTTGGGACCCACCTCCCAAACCGCCAACACCCCCCATGTATATATTGTTTTTTTTATTTTTTCATTTTAACTCATTTTCTTCAAAACTGCTCCCAAACACCTGAATTCAGCGAGTTCTTCCTAAAAGAACTCTAATTCAAAGGTATTCTTCAAGTTCTAAGTGGTTTTGATTGAGTTTTCTTGATTAAATGCGATTTCTAGCCGAAAAACTCGTTTTAATCCAAGATTTTTCAAGGTTTAAACATGTTTATGGGCTGAATAAGAACACCTTGGTATTTAACTGGTGTTATATGGCAGCCATGATCATAAACCATTGGGGTTTGATACCCTAATCAACTCTTATTCGACAAAAATCGCTTAACTATTCGATTAACCGAAAAACAATGAATTAAAGCTTTATTGATCTAAGTTCTAGCATAGTTGGGTTGTACTTGATGTATAGGTATTGAATATAGCCTTTACATACTTTTGGGATAAAGATAAATGCTTGGAATCGGAACAATCGCTAGGTATAACATCCGAGAACCGAATCTATGCTAGGCAGTAAATTGTTTTGCCTATAACTTGGTCCGTGTAACTTAGATTGAGCTGAAATTTGGTGTGGTGATGTAGGATATTGTCAGGAAGATCCACGTAAATGTTTAGAATTTTTGTAATTTTCTACGATATTTGGTGAATTTTTAACTATTTTACCAAAAGAATTTCGGAAAAATTATCAAACGAATTCAATAAATCACCAAATTTTACAGAGATACTAAGGAACATATGGGGGATTTTCTGGGAAAATTCGGAGTCCATTGGTTGAGTTTTGATTTGGGTTAAAAATCCGCGTTTTTGCAAGTTTAATGTTAATTATGTGGTTAAAAATAGTTTTATAAATAATTTATTTAAATGAGTAAATAAACAAAATAAATTCTCAGAATTTTTTCCGATAATCTACAGATTTTTACTAATTTATATAAAAATTTACAGATTTTAAATGGGAATTTATGGAATTAAAAATAGATTATTTTAAGCAATTTCGGCAGTTTACCGTATAACGAACCTGCCGGAACTGGGAACTGACCCAACCCGACAAATACTATAATTGGAACACCGGGAGTATTTCGAGAGATTCCCGGGCAAATTGGGCACTATGGGTGTGTCCTAAGGCAGTTCGGGAGAATTCCTGACGGTGAAAATGGAAACTCAAATTTGGGCAACCTAGACTCCCAAAACACTCAACCTCCCTAGATGAAAAGTTAATCATTCTTAAATAAACACATGTTGGCATTATTGGTATTCCCGTACCATAATCCGAACACGTTAAACTACTGAAATTGGTTGGCACGCGAATCGGTGCCTAGAAGCCAAACTGAAAACTAATACTACCCTGACGTCCATCACCATACCAGTGTCCTATAGACTCAATTCGGAGTAAAACTCCTGACCAGATCCAAGTTATAACCAAACCAAAATTAGATACTGATTTGAGTCCATACTTGCATATGTGTTATTAAAGTTGATCCAGCTACTCGACCACTCTTGTGTTGAGACAACTATTCGCACTATGAGTTTCACTTCCCCACTTTTAAATGATTTTATTGTTTTCTGGGGACTTGCATGTTATAAACTGTGCTGATTACACCAATCTGGGAGTGAGTTTTATTCTCTCACTTTTAAACTGTGATACCGTTTATGAGATGACTGGCATGTTACGAAACTGTGTTAATTGCACCAACTTATGATGTGAATTATCTAACACACGAACTACCTCCCCTCTGCAAGACAAGTGATTAACATAAGCCTGTGGACAGTGGATAGTACTATCGGTTTGACCAACCTAGTGCCACGACTGACAGTGTGTCGGAACTAGGCTACTGCACTCATCCTTAGGCATAACTATTAAGGGGCGTTGGACTGCACATAACGCAGTTGATAGGCTGGGAGTGTCTTTGTGACACGGTCAGGTGGCCGGGAGTGTCTGGGATGACACGGCTTGGGGAGAAACAGTCAAGGTTTCACTTGTATACTCGTGTAATACCATCTGCGACTATGACTGTGACCGTCATTGTGATTATGACTAGTGCAATTAAACTTGTTAACACATATGGTTACACAGAAATTAAACCAGTAGAACTCACGCAGCGTTTAGCTGACCCTTTTAAAACTAACATGCATTTCAGGTAAAACTAAAGAGGAGTAAGGAACGTGCGTGTGGATGGCTTTAGTAGTGAACAGTAGCAGAATAAGAGCTGTGATAGCTCGTAGTACTGTACCTGAACTTATGGTGTGTATATAATACTAATAGTATGTTGTAACCGAGGTTCCCTTTTTATGTGATATCATGTTTTTAAATTATCGGGAAGTACCATATGTCTGTTGCACCCTGCAATTGTATCCCGCTGCGAGCGAGGGTGTGACAGGAACGATCAAGTTGCTTAAACCCAACCTGCATAACCTCGTGCTAGGAAAACTTATGCTGGCACTGCACCTCTGTGCAACAAATGCAATCGACATCATCTAAATCAAACACCATGTCACAAATGTACCCACTGTGGACGATTGGGACATTTGATCAATGCATGTCGTTTTGCTACCAACACCCAAAATCAAGCAAATGCAAACCTTGATGCTGCTCAAGCACCATATCCACCTGGATCGTGCTACAACTGTGGTGATCTTACTCACTATCGAAATATTTGCCTGAAGCTTGTTAATGCAAATCAGCCCGTGGATGAGCATTTAACATAAATGCTAACGAGACTCGTGCTAATGATGATGCAGCTGTGAACATTTAAACTTTTACATTTTCACTTTGTGATATCCAAAAATATTGAAACATTTCGGTTGGTTTATAAATAATATTGTTATTTCAAGTTTATTTACAAAACCAGTATGATTACATTTATGTGTGACATACCTCTACAATACCGACACCAAGGATGTGATTCCTTGCAAATCAAACTACTCTCATAGTTTCTTCTATTTTGTGATCATTCGCGATCTCCACTAAAAAATCGTATGTACTCGTTTCTTCTAAGAAACAAAGTACAAGGTACAAATCATAAGTCT
Organism: Scalesia atractyloides; assembly: GCA_947069175.1. Classification (NCBI taxonomy): domain Eukaryota; kingdom Viridiplantae; phylum Streptophyta; class Magnoliopsida; order Asterales; family Asteraceae; genus Scalesia; species Scalesia atractyloides. Next base: position 72,159,954 of record CAMTDV010000014.1, read on the forward strand.
TAACAAATACACGAAGTACCACTTTAAATCCTTGCTTGGATACTTAAGGGTACTTTTCATAAGTCCTTAAATGGTCTTATGCAATATGCCGATGTGCCTATGACTACTTTCGTATTTTCATGACATTACACATACTTTGATTTCGTAGTACATCTAGTACACGATTTTCAAAACATTTTTGCTATACAAATCCTAAATCCTTATAGAATATTCCTATATTCATAGTTAGATCCCTATGGATGATTAAAGTGCAATCCGGAGTCCTTGGTTGGATTCTTTGTGTGCTTATACGTATGTAGAAGTTAACAGTTATTTGATTCAAAATAATTACTATCCAAATCCTTATACAACCTTCCATATCTTTATATGTTGGGTCCTTAGAAGGATATCCAAAGTGCTATCTTCAATCCTTAAGGGCTTTTCTATGTAGTAGTTAGACCCTTGGATTCCAAAGTACTATAATAATTAAAGAGATCATGTGATGATCTAGTTAAAAGACTCTTTAGTGTCTATTTAAAAAGATTATTCGTTGATCTAATTAAAAATGCACTTTTGTGGTCTAAGACGAGTCATCGTATGTTTATTTGTTTGATTTTTTCCCCTACACATCACAAAATGAACTGTGTGGACTATGCAAGGAATTGTGTAATTATGGATGCATTCATAGTTATATAATTCAGTGCATAGAATCCACAACAAGTTTTGTCATGTGTAAGAACCTATAGTAATAAGAATAACGAAACGAGAACAATGTATTGAGGGCATGGTGGATACGCCGCTGGTACTTCCTATATATAAGTGTTCCTTATTACATTGAAAGCATGGCATTATTTAAGTTACTAGAAGTTCTATACCTTGACCAATGTTGTTTTAATCTTTCACTCTCAAACTCCAATTTCGAGCACACACAAGTTTCCTATACTAGTCTTCATGGGAAACCTCTATAAACGTTCTCCCTTTCATTTTGCGGAAATCCCACTCCCTTTCAAGTTCACGCTCTTTTTAGTTCTTCTACAAACAAGAATGTCACTTTGACATTTACATGGCTCTCTTCGGAGGCTTGGTACAATCAAAGGTGTCGTACACGTACTTATTGGACTGAAGTTTAGAGTTTCGAATCTGAACTCATTCCTACAAACAATAGAAGAATACAATAAGCAAAGTTCGCTGAAAATCCAAACGTGGCCCAGAGTTTTGCTCAGGGAATGTAGGATCATTGGAAAGCGATACACTCACATCTGTTTTCACAAGTTTCCTCTAATTTAAATTTCGGGACGAAATTTCCTAAAGTGGGGGAGACTGTAACATCTGTGCCTTTTCAACCAGCGTACAATTCTGAACAATTTCGAATCCAATGAGATCTTGTGTTTCATTCCCGAGAATTGTATAATTTCATGTGACATTCACACATTTTAGTCCTTGTAAAATTTCGATCTTTTGAATCGCTTTTTGAAGTGAAATCGCAAGCTGTTACACAAACATAATCAGTTTAACGCGACATACACTTCAGAACTTTGACACAAGCTAAACATACCTTAAATATCCTTTACATATTTAGAAATAAGTTATGAAGGGTTCAGTATGGCAAAAACACGCTTATTCAACTTCAGGGGCTATTTTGAAAATTCTGCGAAACTATGCTGATACGCGTATTTCCTGATCCGGAACATGTACGTACATCCAAAAAATTTTGTAATCATTAAAATCTAGTATTTTAATGATTGGACTGCAAAAATATCATCCTTACGCGTTTACGGTCATTTACGCGTTCGTTACGATTTTCGTCATAACTAACCGAAAATCGCAACCGTATGACCGAGCAAACCGACACTCAGGACATTTTTGGACACATTTCAAGTTCCCTATGTTTATTCATCCTTATGGAGCTTAAAAATGGGGTTAACGGGTGTTAAAAGTGCCAAAACGCGACGAAAATAAGTTCAGGGGCAATTTCTGCCATTTTTGAAAATTCTGCCCCTACAAGGGCCTTACGGACCGTAAGGCGTAACCCCATACGGCCCGTAAGGAGTCCCCAACACATAAGCTTCTTAAATTCAAGCAGGAAGCTTCTTGTTAACTTCCTTGGCCACCAAGTCGCGATCTATGCCACCTTTAACCTGCATTAGACACCTTGAGGGACACTAATCCATGCCTTAACACCTGGATCAACACTTGGCATGATTTGGGAGCTCCAAGATTATTATAAATAGGCTTGATCTTCATCATTCTCTTTGCTCATTCCATTATTTCTTCCTCCCATCTCTTTGGAGTTGCTTTCATCCTTTTTGGAGGCCTCCTACTGAGTTATCTGTGATCTTGGGTGCTCCCAAACACAAGTAAGATCTCATCCTTGGTCTTTTTCTTTGCTTTTAGCTATTTCAAGCTAAAAGTCAAACAATGTTTGACTTTTGGTTTTGACCATTAATTGGTCAAAACAAAGTTCAATTGAACTTTGCAACGTGATCGTAATCACGATGGTTATAATCCATAGCGATCATGCCTACTGATCACCACGTTTCTTAGATCAAAGTGACGAGTCAAAGTTTCGGTCAAAAGTGCGCATTATGTGCATTTTACGACGGAAACATTTTTAGGTATCGAAACACTTTGTTTTGATATCAAATCAGTTTTCTAACTTAGTTAAACATGTTTTAACATGTTTAACTCATCACTTTTAGTTTGGTGCTTGTTTAGGGTGGTAAGTCGAGCGGTCTTGACCACCGCTTTGACTTTCGAATCCGACCCGTTTGGTTGATCTTAGGATTCGACCAAACACATATTTGTGACGATAGTTGTATAGGGAATAACCCTCTGACGTTATACCTTATGGTCACGCCGTTTGGTTAAGTATTTTGACCAAAACACCCTTTTTTGCGCATAAATCAATATTAAGCATATGCAACCTAAGTTTTGACATATACTCTGATCTAATAATATTTTCAAACATGTTTAAACATTAAAGACTTATCATAGGACATATCTAACCATCCGAACGTATATTTATGTAAATGACACGTTAAAGTAGCTTAAACTACCTTAACGAGTCATTAAGGGTCAAAAGCACTTATGATTGATTTCAAATCAGAATGTTAACTTTGCTAAACCATTTCATATGAGTTCCAACACTCATTTGGTTTGCAAGGCCTCCTTCTATCCGATCCGCCAATTTAAGTCCCGATATTTACATAGTTATCCGATTTTAGGACCCGTTTGATTTCTCGGACTTTTGAGCTTGTTTGATCTTTTATTCAAGGTTATTTTTGCAACCCCAGGTGAGTACATAGTCCCCTCTTTTACGTTTTCCAAATGTTTTGGGGCGATTCATATGTGCCTATTCACTATTTTCACGATTTCAAAGCTATACGATTTCGCATACGTAATACTTATCCTTTAACAAATCAAAACTGTTACCTATGGCTAAAACAATGATTTTTAAAGTTTGTGAGACTATTGTTGGTGCGTATTTCTCTTATACATTCATTAACAATAATCAAGCCGATTTGTACTACGATATAGCGCTATAGGATTTGACACCCCATTCCTGTTGTATGGAATGTCAGAAACCAAGTTTAAACCAAATAGATTTTGCCTTCGTGGTAAATCTATAGTCACCAAAGTATAGTTTGATATACTCAGGTTTGAATGTATTGCCAAACGACCACAATGTATGTTTTACAAAGGTTTTCTAATTAAGCCATAAAAAGTTATCTTTTATTGATTTCCTAAACCAAAGTATATTTTGATATACTACCAAATCACAATTAAGTATATTTCAATATACTTCCAAAGCATAGTTTGATATACTATCAATGTGATATTATTTACAAAGTATAGTTTGATATACTACCGAAGCTCTTGTTCTTAAACAAAAGTATATTTTGATATACTACCGATTTTCTTACTATTTACTAAAGTATAGTTTGATATACTACCCAATCTTTTAAAACAAAAGTATACATTTTGATATACTACCCAAATTGTTATTTCAAAACCAAAAGTATATCTTGTACATATATTGCAAACACTTTCTATCAAAAAGCAATGTATTTTAGATACCAAACTTTTTGTAAGGATTCATGGCTAGTTTGAAAACATATGTTCTTTTCTTAAAACATTCAAGCCATGAATCTAATTCACAAAACCTATGTTACTCACAAGAATTTTTATGCCTGCGTACCTATTTTCACATATGTTTCAGGTTTATTTACATGATGATTGTCGCTGCATGCCACATAGAGGATGGACTCGAACTTTAGCTACTTGAAAACTTGAAAGACAATTTAATTGTATTTCATTTCCGATACTCAAAGACAATGAAATTCGATAATTCAATAAGACAAAATTTTAAATACCATGTGTTGAGACAATTTGTAATGTGACTCCCCAAGAGTTTCCGCCGCGTGTTGCTTTACGCGATTTGGGGTGTTACAAAAATGGATTTTTCTAAGTTGTTTAAGCTGAAATTGCGTTTGCAGACCAGAAGGGGTGTCGAAGACGGCCCTATGGCATCGGACCTGACGCACAATTAAACTGTCTACGCGATTATGGCAGCAACGCAGGTTTCCCGAGTGTGTCGGCGATCTGTAGAGTTCTATTGTTGTTTTTTTTTAATTTTGTTGTGCCATGGCTCCTAAACCAGTCCCAAACCCCTGTTAAACTTCTGAAAAACACCTTAATGTTAAATAAACCATGATTATAAGTTTGTCAACTCAAGGATTAAAAAACCTGAATGTACAAAAGAATGGAAGGTTGTGTGCATAGATGAATGTTAGTCTCACATGTTTATATCAAGAATGTTTGTAATTAGAATTATATGAGCCCATAACTTATGGTAATGAAATGTAGAAAGTATACAAATTTTAGAATGTTAAAAAGAATGAATGGTATTACAACTAACATAATTATGTAATTGTAGATGACTGACGAAGGAAGTCCAAATTCTACGGAATGAATAAATCAGGATGAACTAAATAAGCTGATTGCGGATGAAGTAGGAAAGGCACTCGATGCAAACATCCCTCGTATAGCGCAAGAATTAGAAAGCCAAGTGTTAAGCGTGGTAGAAACCATGATGTCAAGCAAGATGGATGAACTGAAGGAAATGATAAGCGGGGTTCAAGGCAAGAAAGAAGCACGTTGGTGCACATACAATGAATTCATGACATGTAAACCCTCATCTTAAAATGGAGAAATTGACCCCATAGAATGCCAAAGATGGATCTCCAACATAGAAGGGGTGTTCTTGCGAACCCATTGTGAGAAGGAAGACAAAGTTATGTTCGCTACAGGACAACTTCACAACAAGCTAAAGATTGGTGGGATGCATATAGTAAAGACATTGGCGAGGATAAACTCCAAACCCTCACATGGAAAGAGTTCAAAGAACCCTTCATGAAGAATCATTGTCCATAATCGGCCGTAGACTGCATTCAAGAAGAGTTCCTCCGTCTTCGACAAAAGAATGAGACAATCAATGAAATCACTAACATTTTCCTCGATAAGGTGAAGTTTTGCAAGGAATTCACAAGAACGGAGAAAATAAAGATTAACCGTTACCATGATATGTTAAAGGACGAGTACCGAGAGTTCATTACCCCTTCTAAATGCGAAACTTTGAATGAGCTCATTAATTGGGAAGGGATAGAGAGATCCAATTGAAAAGACAATAGGAGCGGGGGAAGATGCAAATCGAAAAGGGATCAATTGAAGGCAACCCTAAAAAGCACAAGACTCATGATCATGGTAAGAAGTAAACTACTAAAGGAGTATTTCCATGGTGCAAGACATGTGGGAAACTTCATTCGGGAGAATGTTTAATGGGGAAAAAGGGGATGCTATATTTGTGGTCATGAGGGGCAACCATACTATAATTGTCCCAATCCCAAAGGTTGTGTTACAACAGTAACGAATCGGGCAATGTGAAAGCCGATTGCCCAAAGCTCAAGAGGAATGAAGAAAGAAGAAAAGAAGGAAGAAAACCTCAAAGCTAAAGGAAAAATGTTACAAATTTCATCGGAAGAGGCAAGGTCTCACCCGAATGTTGTGTCGGTATGTTTATGCTAAATTCTATTGTCACACCCCGACTCGCAGCGGAAGACAATTGCAGGGTGCGGCAGACACATGGTACTTCCCGATAATTTAAAAACATGATATCACACAAAAAGGGAACCTCGGTTACAACATACTATTAGTGTCATATTACACACCATAAGTTCAAGTACAGTACTACGAGCTATCACAGCTCTTATTCTGCTACCGTTCACTACTAAAGCCATCCACACGCACGTTCCTTAATCCTCTTAGTTTTACCTGAAATGCATGTTAGTTTTAAAAGGGTCAGCTAAACGCTGCGTGAGTTCCACTAGTTTAATTTCTGTGTAACCATATGTGTTAACAAGTTTAATTGCACTGGTCATAATCACAATGACGGTCACAGTCATAGTCGCAGATGGAATTACAAGAGTATACAAGTGAAACCTTGACTGCTTCTCCCGGGGCCGTGTCATCCCAGACACTCCCGGCCACCGGACCGTGTCACAAAGACACTCCCGGCCAATCAACGTGTTACGTGCAGTCCAACGCCCCTTAATAGTTATGCCTAACAACACAATCAAATTAGGACGAGTGTAGTAGCCTAGTGCCGGCACACTGTCAGTCGTAGCACTGGGTTGGTCAAACCGATAGTACTATCCATTGTCCACAGGCTTACGTTAATCACTTGTGTTGCAGAGGGAAGGTAGTTCGTGTGTTAGATAATTCACATCATAAGTTGGTTCAATTAACACAGTTTCGTAACATGCCAATCATCTCAGAAACAATATCACAATTTAAAAGTGGGAGAGTAAAATTCACTCCCAGATTGGTGTAATCAACACAGTTTATAACATGCAAGTCCCCAGAAAACAATAAAATCATTTAAAAGTGGAGAAGTGAAACTCACAGTGCAAATAGTGGTCTCAACACAACAGTGGTCGAGTAGCTGGATCAACTTTAATAACACACATGCAAGTATGGACTCAAATCAGTATTTATGTTGGTAATGGTTATAACTTGGATCTGGTTTAGGAGTTTTTACTCCGATTGAGTCTATAGACACTGGTATGGTGATGGATGTCAGGGTAGTATTAGTTTTCAGTTTGGCTTCCGGCACCGATTCGCGTGCCAGCCAAAGTCAGTAGTTTCCATTTTCACCGTCGGGAATTCTCCCGAACTGCCTTAGGACACACCCATAGTGCCAATTTGCCCGGGAATCTCCCAGAATACTCCCGGTGTTCCAATTATAGTATTTGTCGGGTTGGGTCAGTTCCCAGTTCCGGCAGTTTCGTTATACGGTAAACTGCCGAAATTGCTTAAAATAATATATTTTTAATTCCATAAATTCCCATTTAGTCTATATTTTATATAAAAATCTGTAAATTTTTAAATAAATCAGCAAAAACCTTTAGATTATGGCAAAAATTTCTGGGAATTTATTTTGTTAATTTACTCATTTAAATATATTATTAATATAATTATTTTTAACCACATAATTAAAATTAAATACCATCATTAGTTTAAAAATTCCAAAAAAGTTCTAGAACACCTTTTACATATCCAAGAACTTCTCACAAAATTTTGAGATTTTTCCGATTTCGTTTCGGTGCGTCCCCGGCTACCGAAAACTTGCAAAAACGCGGATTTTTAACCCAAATCAAAACTCAACCAATGGACTCCAAATTTTCCTGGAAGATCCCCCATATGTTTCTTAGTGTCGCTGTAAAATTTGGTGATTATTGAATTCGGTTGATAATTTTTCAAAAATTCTTTTGGTAAACCAGTTAAAAAATCACTAACCTCGTAGAAAATTCCAAAAATTCTAAATTTTACGTGGACCTTCCTACAATACCCTACATCACCATACGAAGTTTCCACTCAATTCAATTTACACGGACCAAGTTATAGGAAAAACAATTTTCTCCCTAGCCTAGATTCGGTTCTCGGATGTTATACCTAGCGATTGTTCCGATTCCAAGCGTTTATCTTGATCCCAGAAGTGTGTGAACGCTATACTCAGTACCTATACATCAAGTACAATCCAAATATGCTAGAACTTAGATCAATCAAGCTTTAATTCATTGTTTTTCGGGTAATCGAATAGTTAAGCGATTTTTGTCGAATAAGAGTTGATTAGGGTATAACACCCGGTATTTACCAAGGTGTTCTTATTCAGCCCATAAAAATGATTAAACCTTTAAAAATCTTGGATTAAAATGAGTTTTTCGGCTAGAAATCGCTTTTAATCAAGAAAACTCAATCAGAACCACTTAGAACTTGAAGAATACCTTTGAATTAGAGTTCTTTTATCAAGAACTCATCTGAATTCAGGTGTTCGGGAGCAGATTTTGGAGAGAGAAGTTGAGATTTTTGAAGAAAATGAAGTTAAAATGAAAAAAAATATATACATGGGGGGTGTTGGCGGTTTGGGAGGTGGGTCCCAAGGGGCCACCTCGTGCTTCGGTCAGCGTGACAAAAGATGATGTTTATCTTCTGTTTTCGGGTCCCGGACGTGTCTCCGATTTGCGAAAGGGCTCTGTTTTGCGCGTTCTTAGTGTCAAAAGAATCGGTTTTAAAAACTGAGCATAACCGTCTTGAAATCCGAGCATGGTTACGTTTTAATCATAAAAGTCTAGTTTCATATTCGTTTAAGTGTTTTTAAGCTTGATCGATCGTTCCTTGCACATTTGGTTGCCTTATGTTATGCCCGGAACGAAGGCGTTTCCCCAACCGGGAGCTGCTTAGTTTTGCGTGCACAGGGTTTGATTATTTTCAAACCTTATGTCACAATCTATGGCACAAAACTAAGTTGTTCCTAGAACTCGGAATCTTAAATAATTCTACCGATAACCTAATAATCAACGTCAAAGGCTTAATGCGATGTTAAACGTCAAGTCTCCGTTTAACACGTTGTTCAAGGCTAAGGACGCCAACCTCACATCGTTGGTCCTTAGTAGTGTCATGTTAACCATGACGTGCTCTCGGATTCCTCCGAGATATAACATATATTGCTTTGTACAACACACAAGTCATGCAATTTCACCAGGTTTACGCGCAATTATAGTTTTAATCATCCTTTTAGTTTAGGACCAATTAAGGTGTACCTAGTTTCGTCATGGGTATCACATTTATACCTACATAGTATTGTTTGATACTGGAGCTAGTAGGTCATTTGTTTCAAGCGAAATTATACATTCCCCTTCATTTGTAATAGAAAGGATGCATATACCCTTAGAAGTAGAAATAGCCAATTGTAAAAGTTATCTATTATATGAGATGTGTAGAAATTGTAAGATCACTATTAAGGATGAAGAATTTGATTTTGATCTCATTCCCATGGTTTTGGGAGAAATCAAAGTACTGGTGTGCATGGATTTGCTATCCCGATATCATGTAGAAATTCTATGTGAAAGCAAAACTATTCATGTAACATCTCCTAAAGGGAAGTTGGTAAGCATATATAGAGAGAGGAGGGTAGAGACTAAACTGTGTACAATCATTGAAGCAGTTAAGCATGTATGAAATGGAAGTAAGGCATTCTTATCCTATGTAGTCGATACTAAACACGATTCCTTAAAAATGGAAGATACAAGGATTGTGAATGAATATCTGGTTGTGTTTCTAGATGAATTGCCGGGACTCCCACCCGAGCACAAGGTAGAATTTCGGATCGACTTGGAACCAAACGGCAAGCCAGTAGCCAAAGCTCCTTACTAGTTGGCGCCCGCTGAAGTACGAGAACTAATGGTCCAATTGAAAGAACTCCTTGACAAGGGCTTTGTACGTACTAGTGTGTCCCCTTGGGGAGTCCTATTTGTAAAAAAATAAGGATGGCTCGATGCGCATGTGCAAAGACTATCGCGACCTCAATAAACTCACGGTGGAAAACCGATATCCCTTACCAAGAATAGATGATCTTTTCGATCAATTGCAAGGGGCAAGTTGGTTTTCGAAAATCGAGTTACGATTGGGTTATCATTAGCTGCGAGTACAGGAAGAAGATGTGGCTAAGACTGATTTTAGAACCCGTTAAAGACATTATGAGTTTTTAGTAATGTCTTTCGGTTAACTAACGCTCTGACCGCATTTATGCATTTAAGCCGAAATATGCTAGACAAATTTGTCATAGTATGTATAGATGATATTTTGGTATACTCTTGTAGTGAATCCGAACAGGCGTGTCATTTACCTGAGGTGATCGAAACCCTTTGTAAGGAAAGATTATATGCTAAGTTTTCCAAATGTGCGTTTTGGCTTAGGTACAATTCTTAGGCCATGTGATTAATGAAAAAGGAATTTTGGTAGACCTGTCTAAAGCAGAAGCTGTGGTTAAATGGCTACCCCCGAAAAACGTCAACGAAGTAAGTAGTTTCCTCGGCTTAGCCGGCTATTATAGGAGATTTATTCAAGATTTGTCTAAAATATCCCTAACTATAACCAGATTGACGAAAAAGAAAGAGAAATTTACATGGGGTGTTGAACAAGAAAAAAGCTTTTCACATGTTAAAGGAAAAACTATCGAGTTCTCAGGTGTTGACTCTACCGGACGGAAGATCTAGTAGTTTTCGCGGATGCATCGCCTCAGGGGTTGGGGTGTGTCTTGATGCAACGAGGCAAAGTTATTGCTTCTGCATCAAGACAACTCAAACAACATGAAAGTACCTACCTGACTCATGATATAGAGATGGCGGCAGTAGTCTTTGCCTTAAAATTTAGAGGTACTATTTGTATGGAATGAAATGCACAATCTATTCAGACCACAAGAGTCTCAAATACTTCTTCGAGCAAAAAGACCTTAATATGAGACAACGAAGGTGGCAAGAATTAATTAAAGATTACGATTACGATTACGACATTCTTTACCATCCGGGTAAGGCCAATGTCGTGACAGACGCGTTAAGCCGAAAGGAATATCCACCGCCTATTCGAGTAAAGTCGATGAGAATGATAGTCACACCAAACCTTCTTGAAACAATACGAGAAGCCCATGATAAGTCATTAAATTCAAGTGATCTTGCAATTCTTGAAACAATACGTGGTCGAGAATGAACGCGACATTGTCAAGTATGTGTCCAAATGCTTGACATGTTCCTAAATAAAGGCGGGACATCAAAAACCATACAGGAAGTTGTAATCTTTGGAAATTCCGATGTGGAAATGGGAGGATGTGACCATGGATCTTGTAACCAAACTTCCTAGAACAAGAAAGGGGCATGATGCTATATGGGTCATTGTTGACTGCCGTACCAAAAGTGCCCATTTTCTACCTATTAGAGAAACTTATTCCTCAGAAGGTTGGATGAAATTTTTGTGAATGAAATTATATCCCGCCATGGTGTGATTGTGTCCATTGTGCCAGATCGGGACACGCGATTTACCTCCCTTTTTAGCGAAAGTTTCATGAAGGGATGGCCACTCGTTTACATATAAGGACCGCGTATCACCCAAACAGATGGTCAGTCTGAAAGGACCATCCAATCGCTTGTAGACATGTTTAGAGCTTTTGTTATGGATTTTGGGGGAATTGGGATGAACATTTACCATTAGTGGAGTTCTCATTTAACAATAGCTATCAAAGTAGCATTCAGATGGCGCCGTATGAAATGTTATATGGAAGAAAATGTAGAACACATGTATGTTGGGAAGAAGTGGGACAAAGAGAACTCGCTCTCAAAGACGTAGTAGCAATAACTAATGAAAGATTGATTTGTACGAGCTCGATTAAAAGTGGCCCAAGATCGACAAGAGTCCTATGCGGACAAAAGGAGGCGCCATAGTGAATTCCTAGTGGGGGACTGGATATTGTTGAAAGTATCCGCGTGGAAAGGCGTAATTCCATTTCCGTAAGCGAGGAAAGCTAGGTCCTCGATATTTTGGACTGTTTCAAATTCTAGCTCGCACTGGAAAAGTAGCATATCGATTGGAATTACCCCAAGCATTAGATGGCATTCACAACACCTTTCATGTGTCATAATTACGAAAGTGCCTCGCGGATGAAACGGCTCACATACTGTTTGAACACATTATGGTGGATGAAAGAATAAATGATATAGAAAGACCGATAGCTATCAAAGAGTCTAAAGTAAAGACCCTTCGTAACAAGGAAATTAAACAAGTGTTAGTTCAATGGCAACACAGGAAGGGGTCGGATCTTACTTGGGAACCGGAGAATGAAATGTGAAAGTACTACCCGGCTTTATTTGGTACGTATCTAGGTTTCGGGACGAAAACTTTCTTCAGGGGGTAGACTTGTAACGCCTTAAATTCTAATTTTGTACATTTACACATATTAGTGTAGTATGCTACAAGTAATAACTATGAGTGTGAATCAAGTTAGAATGTAAAATAAAACTTAAACATAAAAGAAGAATTTTAGCCATTTAAAAATAAGTCTCAAAACTTGAGGGGCCAATTGGGAAACGAATGAAAGTCATTTTTATCAAATAAACAAAAAACACACCACACACATACTGATGTGTGTGGGTGTCGCTTGGAGCAAAGAGAAAGGAGGGAAAAACCCTTATTCTTCTCAAAATCAAGTAATTGAAAGGGGAATCATAACCTAAATCGTTGATGACCTTTTACAAGTGGGTTATAATCAAATAGTGAAATCAAATGAAATTGTGTATGAATATTTCATAGAATTATTATGTAGAAGATGAATTGTGCTAGATTTTTATTATCTTGATGATTCAAAGTGGAATTCCCTTGTGACATTAGTATAGTGAAGTAAGATAGCTATGTATAAGCAATCCATGTAACGACAATGTAAAAGTTGTATATAGAAAGGTATTAGTTAGATAATTTGATTGCAAGATGGTGATTGAGTGATTTTAATTGATTATAATGGTTCGTAATATGAAGTAGGAAGAATGTTCATAGGATACTTGTACATTATGCTCGGTAAAGGTACGCACACCAAGTGTTTGTTAAAATGATTGAATGAAATGATCTCATGTTAGTACAATGCTAAATGGTTAGAATTGGGAAATATTAGTTGTTAACTCATTACGTCAAGAAAGAAATGTAAACGACGACAAGAGATTAAAGTATGTTGATTATGAATTGTAGGAATAAAGGAAGAAGACTCAAGCCATTCCGGGTCACAAGTGAAAAACGACAAAGGTAAATCCTTTTACTTACGAATTCCAGCGATGTGTAATGTTTATATATTGGTACTTCTCAAATGAGATTATGTAAGAGTTCATGCCACGATTATGGGTCGAACGAGTTAAATGTCATATGTATAACTTGGGAATTTGATGTCGAACTGAATATAAAAGAAGGGAAACGTCTGACATTGAATCCCATTAGAAAGTGTGTTTGAATGAATGCTAATGAAATGATTATCATGAAGTTCGAATGAAGGTTTGAATTCTAAGATTAGTTGTTTTTAGATAACTAATTGTGTGTTATGATTGTAGGTAAATTATCGTGTTAGGTGGTGCCAAGTTTGGAACGGACACACCATCTCGTATGCTTCCGCTATGATACTCGACTAAACGGGTCAAAAGCTTTTGTTGAAAACTTCCATGTTATGCTTTAGTTTCGTAAATGTTAACTTTAAATGATTCCGGAAGTTTTTGTTGTTTAAGTGCTTGCTGGTTAACTTTTGATTTTGACCCGCTTTATAAGTTTTCTGTTTTGACCCGCTTCGTTGTCATGCTTAAAACTCCTTATGTACAAATAATAATTTTAGACCTTACACGCAGGTTATTAGCAAATACGGAATAGGCTAGGGCAGGCTTAGTCTTAAGATATTGGAATTTTGAACTCCACGGAAAAGACCATATTAGTCTAAAGCGGCATTTTATATTTGATCCGTCTGTGGATATTTACACGTACAACTTGCATAAGTTTATTTAATAATTTCAAGCTTTTACATTTATTACTTTACTTTATTCCATCTTCCGCTGTCTATTGTGATATTGTTATTAATCGTCACGCATAAACCCCAAGTCCGGGCCCATCGGGAAATCAGGGTGTGATAGGTTGGTATCAGAGCCATGATTTGAGCGAATTAGACACTAGCCATTTGTGTCTAAGCTCAAATATAACAATTGCAGATCCCATAGGAAATTTTGTCTCTAAGTCTTCCTGTAAAGCTAGGCTAGAAATCCTATAGTTATTAATGATTTTTTGAGTATGTATATTTGACAGGTAATCATGCCGCCTAGAAGAAGTGGAATAGGAAAAGGTCCCATGTGAGGTCGAGTACCTTAACCACCGCAACCATCACATTCTAAACATTCCCAACATTCACCCAAATCACACTCCTCACAACCACCCATACATTCCTACTCACACCATTCATACTCTCACCACACAAATGACTCCTTCCATGCATCCACATATCTAAATTCCCCTCACCCAAGTCAAAACCAATTGGAAAGTGACTCAAACCCAGAGATGCCGCCATCCGGAACAAACCAACACCCTATTGAACTATCCAATGACACTACATCTTATGCAGGTTTACCTTATCGAGCTCCTGACGAATAGGACCAATATTTCAACCAAATTACTTTTTATTACACCCTAGGACATCAACCACAAAAACCACCACATCCAACCACTCAAAATCCGCCACCTCCACAGGATGATGCACAGGTGTAACCACACCAACTGATGGAGCAACAACAACAACAACAACCACAACCGAGGATACCTCATACAAGAGCTCGATTATCAGTACATGCCGGAGAATGGTCTGGTTCTATACCACTATTCCCACCTACATATCCACCTATACCAGAGGACCCACAAATGGATGGACCCTCTCATACTACCTGCGGGTTATGACAACCCCATTCCCACCTATCCAAACCCAACTGGGTATGATAACCCATACAACCGACTATGCTTACGGCTCCATCCTATAAACCCTATATGCAGGTGGTCACACAAAAAGAATTCCTTGTATCCACCTCCTATTGTTCCCACTTACAAAAATCTTGGTTATCCAAATCCAGGATATCAAGATACGGTTGTGCCACAACCACAACCACCTCAACAAACAACACCACTAAAAGCTATCAACCAAGCTATAGAACGGATGAATAGATCCAATGATTTGTCCAAAGAAGCGAGAGGAGGATGAGCAAGATATATAAGAAGCTTTCCAAGCTAGTGAGAGGAAGAAGACGTGATTGAATATTTTAATATTTATTATTGTAATTTTATAAATCTAAAAGTCCTTGTGGACATCGTATTGTAATTGTATTAAAAAGTCCACTTTGACATTATTTGTATTCCAAGAAGTCCATTTTAGACAAAGTATTCTAACCCTTGAATTTATGAATTTTAAATTTAAATTTATTACATTGCAAACTTTGAGTATTCATCTCAACATTTAAATTAAATATTTAATTGATCTGTCCTGAGCAAAAAATCTTTTGTTGGGCTATAGCTCAAATATTGATATAATGACGAGCACCAATTCTAGAAATAATAATGATGGGCGTGACAATGTGGGGCACGCTGGTCGAGAGGGCGGAGGAGATAACCTCCAAGCCCTAATTACTACTGAAGTCGGCAAAGCTATGACTGAGTTCATGGCTAAGGATAAAGGGCCATAGCCAACAAAACCTTAATCTATCTCTATCCCTCAATCTTCCATCCATAGAAACAAAAGATCACATTTCTCCTCTACAAAGAGTGAGAGGAGTGGGTCCAAGCATGTTGCCAAGAAAGAACACCTAAATTCTAAAGAAGGATGTTCGTATAAATACTTTATCTCATGCAAACCTCATGATTTCATAGGTGAAAGGAGCTAATGATGCCATGAAATGGCTTAGATGAAATGGAAACAATGGTAGACATCAGCGGATGTGTTGAGAAAGAGACCATCAAATATGTGTCTTAATCCTTTAAGGAGGATGCTTTAACATGGTGGAAAGACATGATTCAATCCACTGGAAGTTTTCCCTGTACCATATGGGTTGGGAATAGTTTTTGATGAATTAATTAAGGAAACCTACTACCCTCCTCATGATGTTAAGAAAGTAGAGTCAAATTTTTTCACTCTCATGATGAAGAATCTGGATTGTAGGAAGTATGTATCTGAGCACAATTATATGTCTGGGCTGGTACCTTATCTAATAACACAAGAATCTAAACGCATTGCGCGTATCATTGGTGGCCCAGCACCAAAGATTAAGGGGATGGTTAAACCCTCCAAATCGGCTACTTTTAGAGCAGCAGCAGATCTAGCCATATCATTAACTGAGGATGAAGTGAGACTAAGGGTAGTTAAATCTGATGTTGATGGGAAAAAAAAGAACGAATAACCGCTTCCGAGATTTGAAGAAAGGAAGGTTCGGTTCAAGAAAGAATCCACCTAGGTCCAATGATAATAGTGTCACACCCCGACCACATAAAACAACAAACCGCGATGGAAACGTCAGGGAGTCACGCAAGAGAACTATTGTTTCACAACCATGGTACTTAATGTTTTGTATTACTGAATTTAATTGTTTACATTGTATTGAGTAAAACGAAAAACATAACAAAAATTTAACTGTCTTTTATTATTTTAAGTCACTAAGGCCCAAGTCCGCCCTAAGTGTAGCATGCTCATCATCAAACATTCGCTCCTAAAACATACGTGAAAATAAGTACGTCAGCATAAAAATGCATGTGAGTAACATAGGTTTTGTGATGAGGATTCATGGCTTTGAATGTTTAAAAGAAATGTGTAACTATACAAAAGTAGCCATGAACCATTATAAAATGTTTCTTTTATGAAATCATGAGAAAATCAATAACTTAAAAGAAATAATGCAAGGTTAACTTAATAACCAAAATATGTCATGTCTTGTGATGTAAAAATGTCATGTCTTGTATAAAAGATGTTGTGTCTTGTATTTTGTTCGAAGTGGTTTAGAAAACGCTACGGTTTATAATATAATAAAGCACTTATGTATAGGAAGTACCAACAGCTTATCCACCATGCTTTTATCATATTGCATATGTCTCGTTATTTAAATCACTTACCATAAACCAACATATGTAATGTCTTGTTTGAAAACCAATGTTATGTATAAACAATGTCTTGTGTAAACAAATGTAAAGTCAATATCATGTGTAAACCAATGTCTTTGTGTAACCAAAATGTCTTGTATAAAACAATTTCTTTGAATAAACAAGGTTTTTCTTAAACCAAAAGTTATGTTTTATAAACCATTGCTTTTATTGTAAAAATATATATTAGGATTGTTGGCGAATACATTCTAGCCTTGTTGAATGTCGGATAGACCCTTATAAAGACAAAGGTCTATCAATGTTCATCGGATTCTATGATTCCCTAAAGTCACATCCAAACAAACCTAGGAAGCGGGAACGGGATTGTCAATCCTATGGTACCATTACAATTACCGGTCTGCGTGATCAATGTTAAAGAATGTATCATTGTATATTAAACACACCAATATGTCTTGAACAATGTAAGCATGTCATGGAAATGTTTTGAAACCATGTACTTGGTATACTAAGTCAATATACCAAGCAAAATGTCTTTGAAATCGTGTACTAGGTATGCTAAGTCAACATATCATGTAAAATGTCTTTGAAACCATGTGTAGGTATACTAAGTCAATATACCATGTAAAATGTCTTTGAAACCATGTGTAGGTATACTAAGTCAATATACCATGTAAAATTTCTTTGAAATCATGTGTAGGTATATTAAGTCAATATACCATGTAAAATGTCTTTGATACCATGTACTAAGTATGCTAAGTCAACATACAAAGTAAAGAGCAATTGAAATCATGTACTATATGTACTATGTAATCAAAGCATGGAAAATGTCATGAAAAACAAGAAAGTAGTGATAGGCACATATGAATCACCCCAAAACATTTGAAAAAGGTAAAAGAGGGGACTATGTACTCATATGAACCATAAGTAGTGAATATGTTTTGTAATATAATTTAGCACATATGAATCACCCAAAGCATTTGAAAATGTAAAATAGGGGAACTATGTACTCACTTGGGATTGCAAGAGTGTCCTTGTCCAAGAGGATAAACAAAGTTCAAGAGTCCGAGGATTCAAGTGTGTCTTAATATCGGATAACTATGTTAGTATCGAGACTCTAATCGGAAGATTCGGATAGAATGAAGTCTTATAAACCAAATGAGCGTTGGAACTCACATGATATGGTTTAATGAACTTAACATTCTGATTTGGAATGGATCCTAAGTGCTTTTGACCCGTTTTGACTCGTTAAGGTAGTTTACACTACTTTAACGGGTCACTTGCGTAAACGCGTGATCGGATGGTTAAATATGTATTATGATAAGTCTTAATTGCCAAAACATGTTTGATAATGTTGTAACATCAGTTTATATGTCAAAACTTGGGTTACATATGCTTAAAATTGATTTATGCGCAAAAAGGGCGTTTTGTTCATTTTTAAAGAACATAAAGGCGACTTATCATAACACTAACCAAACAACGTGACCATAAGGTATAACCTCAGTAGGTTATTCTCTATACAACTATGGTCACAAATATGTGTTTGGTTGTATCTTAAGATCGACCAAACGGGTCGGATTCAAAAGTTAAAACGGTGGTCAAGACCGCTCGATTTACGATCCTAAATAAGAACTACACTAGAAGTGACGAGTTAGACATGTCAAAACATGTCTAACTAAGTTGCAAAACTGATTTGGTATCAAAACTTAGTGTTTTGATACCCGAAAATAGTTCCGTCATAAAATGCACATTTTGCGCATTTTTACCGAAACTTTAACTCGTCACTTCGACTAGTAAACGTGGTAATCAGAAGGTTCAATCGCTAGGGATTATAACCTTCGTGATTACGATCACGTTGCAAAGTTCAATTGAACTTTGACTTGACAAAAAAGGTCAAAACCAAAAGTCAAACAGAAAGTCAATTGTTTGACTTTTAGCTCATAACAAGCTAAAATAATGAAAGACTAAGGAAAAACACTTACTTATGCTCAAGGAAGTCTTAGAACCCGGTAGGAGGCTTTCAAAATGCTTGAAACAAGCTCCAAGAGAGTGGGAGATAGGAATATGAAATGAGCAAGTTGAAATGGCCAAATTCCTTGGCTATTTATAGTGTTCAAGATGCCATAAGATCATCACAAGTGTCCAAGGAGGCGTCATGATCTTAGGAGGGTTTAACAAGTGTCAAATGTAGGTTAGAAGGTGGCAAATTCATGAACTTAGGGAGCAAGGCTTTGCACAAGAAGCTGCCATGTTGCAACCAAGAAATTGCTGATCTAGGCACCCCTTACGGACCGTATCTTATGGTCCGTAAGGCCCTGGCAGGGGCGGAAACTTTGAAATTTGGCATATTTGGCCCCTTGACTTGTTTCGTTGTATTTTGTCACTTTAACCTACATTTTAGGCTTTATAAAGGTGTTAAAGTATATGTAACTAGTATTATGTCCAAAAATGTCATGGATGTTGATTCGTTCGGTTGTACGGTTGTGTTTTTCGCTTAATTACGACGAACCCTTTAACGAACGCGAAAACGACCGAAATTGTGTAACGATTGATATTTTTGCATTCTTATCAATAAAATACAAGATTTTATTGATTATAAAATTTTAGATGTCTAAATAAGGTTCATATTCAAAATTACGTGAATGAGCAAACTTTCATAGTTTGTCGCAAATAGTCACTGGAGCTGCATAAGCTGTTTTTTGCCATACCGAACCCTTCAAAACTTATTTCTAAGTTATGTAAAGGGTATTTAGGGTATGTTTAGCTTATGTCCTTGTTCCAGAGTGTATGCCGTATTAAACTGATTACGTTTGCGTAACGGTTTACGATTTCACTTCCAGAAAAAGGTTTGAAGGATCAAAATTGAATAAGGATTGAAAATGCACAAATGTCAAAAGTTTAAACAAACCTTGGAAATTAAATACAAGGTTTCATTGATCATGAAATTGTTCAGAAATGTACAATGATTGAAAGTCACAAATGTCACAAATAGGACCAAATGCAAGACATGCGGAAAGAGACATTAGGGAAAATGTGGATCATAACAACGACTAAGACCATGTGGCATCTATAAAAAGAATGGTCACAAGACACATGAGTGTAAAGAATTAAGAATGTCGTTTGCATCGAGTGTGGCAAGAAAGGTCACATTAGAACCAGCTGCACTATGCGTACAGCAGGTGGAAGCTCCAAGACTAGAGAAGCAAAGGAAGTCAAACGCTCGATTCCAGTTGACCGCAAAGAGGCGGTGAAAGACACGAATGTTATAACAGGTACGTTTCTTGTTAACAACATTTTCGCACGTGTCTTATTTGATTATGGAGCTGACAAGAGTTTTGTAGATCATAAGTTTAGTAAACTATTAAATCTACCCTTAAGAACTCTAGATCATTCATATGACATAGAAATGGTTGATGGCACCATTGAGATAGCGTCTAAGATCTTAGAGGGATGCACTATATCCATCAAGAATATATTCATTCCTGTTAGTCTTTTGCCCATGACTCTTTCAAGATTCGATATAATTTTAGGCATGGATTGGTTATTCTATAACCAGGCCCGCATTTCCTTCGATAAAAAGCTAATCGAGATTAAATCCCCATTTGGTAAAACACTCATCATTTATGGAGATTGATACTATGGGCTACCTGAGAAAGCATCTCTGTTTAAAGCATCCCAGTGTCTGAAAAGAGGAAGTGTCATTTACATGGCATGGGTGACTGTACATACACCAAGGCCCAAGATAGCAGATATATGGATCATCTCTGAATACCCTGATGTATTCCCAGAAGATTTAACAAGATTACCCCCAGAAAGGCAGGTTGAGTTTAGAATCAATATATTGCTTGTGTCAGCTCGAATTGCTAGAGCTCCATATCGCTTGGTGCCGACCAAGACGAAGGAATTGAAGGCACAACTCGAAGAACTACTTGAGAAAGGTTTTATACAATCTAGTTCATCTCTTTGGGGAGCTCTTATCTTGTTTGTTAAGAAGAAAGATGGTTCAATGCAAATGTGCATTGATTACCGTCAATTAAACAAGATAACAATCAAGAATCATTATCCCTTGCCAAGAATTAAAGATTTTTTTGATCAATTGCAAGGAGCAAGTTTCTTTTCTAAAATCAATCTTCGATTGGGTTATCATCAACTGAAGGTTAGGAACGAAGATGTTCAAAAGACTGCCTTCAGAACAAGGTACAGACAAATTCTTGGTTATGCCATTTGGACACACTAATGCTCCACCAGCTTTCATGGATCTCATTAATAGAGTTTGCAAACCTTATATGGACAAGTTAAAGACGGTCTTCATAGACGACATACTTATTTATTCACGCAGCAAGGATGATCACGAGAAACATCTTAGATGTATTCTTGAGGTGCTAAAGAAAGAGAAGCTTTATGCAAAATTCACTAAGTGTTAGTTTTTCTTAGAGAAGTCCAATTCTTTGGACATGTGATCAGTGAATGAGGAATCCAAGTGGATCCAGCAAAGATTAAAGTGATCTTGAATTGGGAAGCACCCAATACTCCTTCTGAAATTCGCAGCTTTCTGGGATTGGCTGGTTATTATAGGAGATTCATTGAGAACTGCTCGAGAATAGCCACTCCCCTAACTGAATTGACTCGTAAAATTGTTAAATTTGTGTGGGTACCAAAAAAGAAAGAATCATTTGAGATTCTTAAACAGAGGTTGAGTAATGCCTAGTATTATCTTTACCCGAAGGAATTGAAGACTTCATGGCCTACTATGATGCTTCGTACATAGGATTAGGTTGTGTGTTGATACAAAGAGACAAAGCAATTGCTTATACATCACGACAACTTAAAGTGCACGAAGAGAATAACACCACCCATGATTTGGAATTGGGTGCAGTGATATTTGCACTATGTGCAGGAACTATTTATATGGCACGAAGTGTATTATATACATAGATCATAAAAGTCTCCAACACCTATTTAGTCAAAAGATTTAATTATGTGGCAACACCATTGGATGGAAATATTAATTGATTATGAATGTGAGATTCATTACCATCCTGGCAAGGCTATTGTTGTTGTCGATGCCTTGATCCGTAAGGAAAGAATAAAACCAATAAGAATTCACGCTAAGAGAATCGAGCTACGAACCAGTTTAAATGAGAAACCGCTAGATAATCAAAAGCAAGCTTTATTAGAAGCAAAAGCTCCTAATGAAGGATTAGGTGGAACTATTGATCAGTTAACACATAGAAATGATGCAATTTTGAGATTTAATGATAGAATTTGGGTTCCCATTTTCGGAGGACTCGGAGATCTGGTTGTAACACCCTAATCGTGTAATACAAC
The DNA here is from genome assembly GCA_947069175.1 of Scalesia atractyloides. NCBI lineage: Eukaryota > Viridiplantae > Streptophyta > Magnoliopsida > Asterales > Asteraceae > Scalesia > Scalesia atractyloides. The sequence goes on from CAMTDV010000014.1 coordinate 72,182,295, forward strand.
AGGACGCGGTGGAAATATCGGGGAGTCACGTTACAAATTGCTCACAACTACTGGTAGTAAAGTGTTTCATTATTGTTATACATTGTTTTACAAGTAATGAATATATGCAATTGTCTTTTTTTAAAGCAGTCTAAAGCCCGGATACGTTCCTATGTGTAGCATGCTTGAAAAATCCAAACCTGAAACATATGTAAAAAGAAAGACATCAACAAACAATGTTGGCGAGTACATAGTTTTGTTGGCCAAGTTAATGGCAAAAAAGTTTAGTGTTGCAATACTTCGACAACTACGAGAGTCGTCTATTGAAAATGGACACTTTGAAGTCAAAGAATGACAAAAAGATTTACTATTGCAATACATTAACTTGATTATGAAACTTGTGACAAAAGACTTTTGTATATGGCAACATGGTTAATTCTAAGTAATTTTTATGCCACTGAAAATTGTACTTTTCTCATTGTAATCGCATTGAATTCGTTCATAAAACTTGTGAGTATGTCATTAGAAATCCAATAAAGGATAAATAAAAACAATTATTGAAATTGGTCATAAATCGCGTGAGTATTATTAGAAATCAAATCAGTGATTTATAATAATACTTTGATTAACCTTCTAAGAATCTAACATATAAAATATGAAAGAGTTCTACAAGGATTTAGATATTGTACTTTGAAATAATCGAACACAAAATCCTAATGTGATTTGGATAACGCTACAAGAGTAATACAATATGAACACTTATATATAGGAAGTACCAGCGGCGTATCCACCATGTTCTTATGGTATTACACTCGTTTCGTTATCTAAATCACAACTAATCACAATATCCACATAATCATCGTCTCGTCACATCGTCTTGTCACATACGCATTAAAGTACACAAAGAATCCGAATAAAGGACTACCATTTAGTACTTAAAACATCCTACAAGAATCTAACTATAAAGATAGATAGATACTTTATAGATTTACTTTAGTCACTTGTCTTGTCACGTTGTCTTGTCTCATACGCATCAAAGTACACAAAAATCCAAATAAAGGACTACCGTTTAGTACTTTAAACATCCTACAAGAGTCTAACAATAAAGATAGATAGATGCTTTAAGGATTTGGTTTGGTCACTCTTGGTCCGTGATCAGGCGGTTCTAGACGAAAGTTAATGCATAAACGTATATAACAGTTTCGGTAGAATGTTATTAAGAATGGAGTAGAAACAGAATGCAGCGGAAGTCTTCATTCATACCGAAAGAGTATACATCTTTATAAGTCCAGCTGCCAGAGTTCCTGGAGAGAATCCGGCAGCACCTCCCTGTAGGGATGGTAAAAACTCTAATGACAAATGAACACACACCACCTATTTATAGGATGAGAAGTTCGCTGGTAAGCATCTAAGTTCGGGCCGAACTTGACATCAACATCACCATCATGAGCGAACTTGACCTCCACAGGTCAGGTTCGAGCGAACTTGCTCCCTTTTACACTGAAAACTCCGTATTTTGGTCGTGTGTTCGATTCTAACGTATACAATATTCAACACATGCTCAATCTAGCCTATTCGACATGTGACGAACACAAAGTGCATCAACAGATTCTCCCTTGTTCGTTACTGTCGAATCATGGTCTTCAAACTTGAGCCATGTTTGAATATTCTGCAACTTCAATCAAGGTGTTTGCCGATGTCGTCGAAGCGCGTCAACAAATTCCCCCTTAATTGATGATTCGGGTTTGCATTATCAACATCTAATTCCCCCTGAAATCTCAGTTCAGATATTTGTTGCACAGTTTCCAACCTCCTATGATTTGCTTGACCGACAGATTATCTTGAACAGACACCAATTGAAGCTCATCAATGCAGCTTCTCCATTTCAACTTTAACCACATCTACGTTCAGTTTAGCGCATATCTCCCATGCTCAATCTTCCGATCTTCAAAACTCAACCGGCAATTGATAGAAACTTCAAAATACCACACCGGTAAATTCCAAATCAATGTTTACCTGCAAAAATATGAAATCCCAATTTCCGTAATCAGTCCTGATCAGCAAATCGGTAATCTTTTTCAATCAGTAAATCATCATCGGAACCAAATCAACTGGTAACACTTCGAATCTGAGAATCACTCGTCCATGATCAAAATCACATTCTTCCTCTTCAGTTACATAACAGATATATAGCTATCTCCGGTAGACCAGCGCCACTTAATCACCAAAAATCATCATCCAACGGCGGTTAGTCCAAAGAGAAGAATGATTCCTCTGCTTGAAGACTAAAAATAATGGCCACCAAAGGCTATCATCAGATTTCCTTGGTAATTTTGAAACCATCCGTCTTCGGAGCTAGTCACTAATTCCTAAGATCATCACCGAACGTTATGAACATCCTCAGTTCCTCACCAGTACTAATGACTGCTAATCCAGCTAACTGTTCCTTCACCGGAGATCAGGACTCTAACCCTTAAGCATCAATCTATATCATGATCTGAATAATCTGAACTTCATGTGATCAAGAATCCCAATGAATCTCAAATCTCTGTGATTCCTGGTTAATCTGTAGTCGGAAACTACCCGAATACTGTTGCAGTGTCACGAATTTAAAAAATGTCGGAATATTCATATAAATGAAATTTTTATTCCCCCTCATTTTTGCAAATTCTTACCATACCAATTTTTTCACTGAAATTCCCCCTCAAATCCGGAATTTTCAGTATTTAACAAATGCGGAATTTACTTTAAGGCCCATCGGTAGTCTTCAACCCTAATGATCACCAAATTGCTTTGGTATCAATGACTACCCTCTCATCTTCAACCATCTCTAACCTCATCATCTCAGCCTCTCTCTAAGGCCTCCGACGGTGTCCCCGAACAGTCAGTATCAGACGTTAAAATTTTGAAAAAATTTCTATCACCAAATTTTTTCTGGACACCCGTCTCATCAAACCAAGAAATAATTCTTTTTCAATGCTTTTTTAAGGCATTGGACAAGTTCGGGCGAACTTGTGAAAGAATCACTTTTCAACAAGTTCGAGCGAATTTGTATCAAAGGATAAGAAATTAAAGCAATAAGTTCGGGCGAACTTGTAAACATAATTTCATTAAAATCCAGTCAAGTTCGGGCGAACTTGATTGGTCAAACACCCAGTTCAAGCGAACTTGACTACAAGTTCGGGCGAACTTGGTGAAATTTCAGTCAAGTTCGGGCGAACTTGATGAAAATTCATGAAAATTAACCAAGTTTGGGCGAACTTGGTCAAAAAGTGTCAAGTCCGGTCGAACTTAATGAGAAATCTTGAAAATTCTTGTGAATTTAATCAAATCGCTCAATCGCTCTTAAGTTCGCTTCAGAGAGAATTAGGTTGTGATAATGACGTTCGGCTGAACTTGCTGGATATAAATACCCAAGCAAGTTCGGGCATACTTGTAAGCCCAAATACAAAACCCATTCAAGTCTGGGTGAACTTACCTTTTTAAACCACCAGCCATCATATGCAAGTTCGGTCGAACTTGCTGCAATGTTAAACTTTATTTAGTTTAGCAAGTTCGGCCGAACTTGCCAAACCTAAATTCAAATTTTTCGAATTTTCAAGATATTGCAATTTAGTCCCTGAACTTTCCAACTTTTATCAGTTATGAAAATCCACTCAGTTGACCAAGTCCAAGTTAATGACCTTGGTTAATCGATTTGTCTGCCGAGTCCAAGTTAATGACCCGGTTTGACCCGTTACGAACAAATTGTTGATGTTTTCAAAATTTAAAGTTTCAAATTAATGAACTTTTCATCGTGTCATTAATATTCGACGTTACAGATCCTGAAAACACTTGGACAGAGCTTCGTCTCTGTCGTGACAAAATCTCTAAATAATTCAAATTGGCAAGATTGTGTCGTTATACTGCCCAAATTTGAATTGATTTTTGTGATTTGCACACCCCTATCAATGGAAGAGGTGTGTATTCGATTCTTGAACTGATAATTGAACTAAATCGGTAATCTAGATCTGAAATGTAAAAAAACTGTTAGATCTAGGAGTGTAAAGAACAAATTGGCCTTAAAAATGTAAAATTTATCATAAATCAACCATGGAATTGCTTTGGATTTGATCAAAATGATAATGGTTGTAAGTTGCAGAGATTATGTTGAAGATAACAACAAGTTCGGCCGAACTTGGTGACATATTCGACCGAACTTGTTAATAAATCTTAAATAAAAACTGATTAAAACATGTTCGACCGAACTTAGTGTTTATCTCAGAATTTTTGAATGAATTGGAAGTTTGCTCGAACTTGAATTTTTATAAATTGAAAATTAGTTGGATCATAAGTTGCCCAAACTTATGTTTGTGCGTTGAACATCTATTGTGCATGTTCGGGCGAACTTGATTAAACTAGAATGTTATACACACATCAAGTTCGCCCGAACTTGATGTAAAGTGTTGAAAACTTTTGTAACTTTTTCTCGTAATGCGTGCTAATTGTTTTGCGTCGTTTTTCAGGCTCAAGTACCAGCAAAGATGATTTCTATGGACTTTTCTAAGTTCCATAATACGTGTATCACGCTTGATAAAGCGATATGCCTATCGTTGAAGGAGTATGAGAGTATTTTGAAGTTTTTGAAGGAATGTTTGATACACAGAGCTATTACGGAGTACACAGTGTCGTACAGATCTCATACATACCATTTCTGGATGAACGCGAAGCACAGCGATGATAAAAAGACTATTATTTCATTTGTTCAAGTCGGGAATGAAGTAAAGGAAATTATTGTTACAGAGGATGATATTTGAAGGATTCTTCAATTCAACGATGATAAAGATGATCCGATTTTCTTGGACGAGAAGATGGCTAGAGGTTGTTTTTACAGGATGGGCTGTCACACCCCGACCTGCAGCGGAAAAGGTGACCGGGGTATGATTGGGTTATCATCAAAGCTCATGACATTTATTATATGTTTCATATTCATTAATACAATTTAATAGGAACTTTACAACCATAAATACATCATGACCTAACATCAATCTAAGCTTCTTTGTTTTCTTCTAAGGCATTTCCTATGTTTTCCTTGCTTCATCCTGTTCACCTGTATCATGTGTAAAAAGGGTTTTTGGATCAACAAAAAGTTGGCGAGTGAATCCTATGGAAAACATTTGAACAAGTTTATTTAATTGATTATGAAATGAGTGCACAACCACACATGAGTAAAAATAGATGTAAACTTATTCAACAATCATTAGATATTAAATAAAGCACACATGAACAATAATGGAACGTTTAGAGGCACGCGTTGCTCTACTTGTCTCTCACGAGGAACTGATGGGCCTAATGAATGAATTGCATAAACATGATAATATGAAAGACACAACTACAAATAATATAAACTCAATGATACACACATGAACAATAATGGATTGGTTTTGAGGCACGCGTTGTTCAACTCGTCTCCCACGAGGAACTGATGGGCTTAATGAATGACTTTCATATAATTTGACAAAATGAAATACGTATTCACAACAATATAAACAATCTAAGTTTAGATCACGATATGGTATGGCACAAGTTTAAATAAACGAGTTAATTATTTGGTGACACATGACACACCCCAAAACGTGTAATTAAAAAGGGGAGTTGTAAGATTCACTCACAGTGGGTGCGTTCGGTTGATGATGTTGAATGCACGGAAGTGGTTTTAACCACGAGTGAAATTAACCTAGATAATGGCATAATGTTTCGGTAAGTAAACGGATTTTATTAATCCATTTTAGTAGGATTGTTGGGTGTATTTTTGTGAGTTTAAGGCTATTTTCTAACCTTAAAATGTTATTTTTAAGTATTTTTAATTGATTTTTAATTAAAATAAATAAATAAAAATAATAAAAAAATTTGACTTTTTTGACCGTTGACCGTTGACTATTGACTTTGACCGGTTCGTATGCGAGTATATGTGCGCTGAGTGAGGCTCGAACCCGAGACCTCCCGTACGCGTGCACGCAGCTCTACCAACTGAGCTACGTGTCTAACCCGAAATATTTCTGTTTTTAATTATATTTATATATTAATTAGATTAATCGAAAATCAATTATTTTAAAAATGATTTAACTGAATCGGACCGGTGCGCTCCACAGGTCTCGAACCCAGGACCTGTGGGTTGCGTTAACACACAGACCACCGCTGGACTGTGTGTTTAATATGTTATATAAACCGATTTTATTATACTTAAATACAAACTAAGTACTTTCATTTCTGACTTATTTAAAAAGGTAAATAATTGTCCGAGTCGGTGCAGTAGACCGGACTCGAACTCGTGACGTGTGATTAACCATACACACAGTCCACCGCTGGACTGTGTGTCTATCTTGGTTATTATTCCGAATATTATTATACTTAACATATATATGAAATGAATCCGGTTCAGTTAACAAAAAATGACATTTTTATTAAGGCAGCGTGTGTGGGACAAGATTCGAACTCGAGACGTTAGTGTGTTTATTGTGCACACAGTCCACCGCTGGACTGTGTGTCTAACCCGAGTAATAACTTGATTTTAATTATACTTATATGTTACCGAACTTCGTCTTCTTCGTCCGTTTTTAACTAGAATCGGAAATCCGACTGGTTCAATGTTTTAATCGGTTTCTTTAGCGTTCTTTAGTTAATTACAAGTGAGATTAAAGAAAAACAATGAATGATTTAAGCGTGAGGTATACCGACTGGATTCCTCTGTTTTCCGGCAGAACTCCAGCGACAGTATCAGGTTCCGGCGACGTGTGTCTTGCAGCATCGAGTCTTCAGAAAGCTTACAAAGGACGTGGGTGACTTCGGTATAAGCTCAGGGGGTTTAGTAAAGCTTAGAAGTGGAGGGTTCGGTTTTCCGGCGATGAGCAGAAGATTTCCGGCGAGTGAGTTTTCGCGAGAAAGGGTGCGGTTTTGAGCGAAAATGTTTGCAGAGGTTCGAGGGGGTATTTATAAGGCAGGTTATCGATGAACTTGGTCCGATTTCCGACTTGATTCGTCGGTTATAATTTCTCCGGCGGTTATAGTTGGTGTCGCGGACTCAGGCGTCGGTTATAACCGATGTGTGTTTAAAGTTTACGTTATAACTGAAGGAATCGTTAAATTATTGGCGAGATCGCCGGGATTTCCGACGACTGCATTTGGGCGCCGGTTTTGAATTCGGAAAGAGATGTTATGAATTAATTGATCTTAATAATTAACAAAAGATACAAGTGGTGCAGTGGTTTAAGTGTTGAGTGTTAAGTCTTTGTTTGACCCGGCGACTGACCCGGGTTCGAAACCCGGCAGGAACAAATTATTTTTATTTTCTTATTTTTGACAGTTTTTCAAAAACAAATTATATATTCCCATATAATAATTAATTATGTATCGATTAAAATTATTTTGGGCATTTAATTCGCAACGAAATTTTTAACTGATTGTTCGGTTAATAAACGGAGCGGGTTTGGTAAATCCGTTTTTGACGGATGTTACAGTATCCCCTGCTTTTTAGAAATTTCGTCCGGAAATTTAAATAGTGATATATTTGACTAAAAGAATGATGGTGTACATGCTTAGAAGAAATAAGGTTTTAAGTTTTTGTTTGAGGCGGTAACGTTCCTTGTAAGGGTTAAGTACCCTATTACAGGAATCGCTTTTTGTTGCCTACTGTAAAAGTATTGATAAGCAGAATTGATTCGCTAAATATGATATCATGCATAAGAGTTTGGATATGTTTGGAAGGATATGGTTATATCCTAAGGCAAAACTTCTAATACAACAACCTACATGGAACATAAATAAACACAACAGCTAATATTTGAACATAAATAAACACAACAGCTAATATCAGTAAGGTATGATTGGTTCTATGACTATAGAACATAAATAAACACAACTGCTAATATTTGAATCCACATTCTGATATCATATATGTTTGAATGGTGGCAGTTCCTCTCTCGTTTGTTATGATGGAGAGGTTAGTTTATGTAGAAATGGATCACTATCCAATTTCTTTAAATAGCGAGATGATATAAATGTAACACAAATTTCAACCAAGGCAATACTAAATCCTACATGGAACTTCTCATAACCACCTGATAATGCCTCTGATCCTTTGGCAAGAATACTTATATATAGGAAGTACCAGCGGCGTATCCACCATATTCTTGCCAAATTTTCATTGGTTTTTATCCACAAGTTATGATTAGTTACCAAGAAACTACTAAATCCTACATAGAACTTCTCATAATCGTCTGACAATGCCTCTGATCCTTTGACAAGAATACTTATATATAGGAAGTACCAGCGGCGTATCCACCATATTCTAGTCAAATTTTCATTGGTTTTATCAGTGAATTATGATTAGTCCCATGTGACTCTACAACTAGTACAACAAACTCATAAATATGAAAATGAAAAATGTCTGTGCGATCAAGGCTCAATCAAACGGAGCCGATCGTATTGCATGTACTGAAAATGAAATTGTCTGTGCGATCAAGGCTCAATCAAACGGAGCCGATCGTATTACATGTACTGAAAATAATAAACTTAACCTACAAACAACCTACACATGGAACTTCTCATAACCGCCTGATAATGCCTCCGATCATTTGACAAGAATACTTATATATAGGAAGTACCAGCGGCGTATCCACCATATTCTTGTCAAATTTTCATTGACTTTATCCACAAGTTATGATTAGTTCTATGTGACTCTACTACAAACACAACATCCACAAAATACTGATAATGAAAATGTCTGTGCGATCAAGGCTCAATCAAACGGAGCCGATCGTATTGCATGTACTGAAAATGAAAATGTCTGTGCGATCAAGGCTCAATCAAATGGAGCCGATCGTATGGCATGTACTGAAAATGATAAACTTAATCTAAACAACAATCACACAAACAGCCTATGCATGGAACCTCTCATAACCGCCTGATAATGCCTCCGATCATTTGACAAGAATACTTATATATAGGAAGTACCAGCGGCGTATCCACCATATTCTTGTCAAATTCTCATTGACTTTATCCGCAAGTTATGATTAGTTCTACGCGACTCTACAACAAACACAACAACCACAAGATACTGATAATGAAAATGTCTGTGCGATCAAGGCTCAATCAAACGGAGCCGATCGTATTGCATGTACTGAAAATGAAAAATGTGGGCACGCCAGGTTCAACCTCATAATGAAATGGGGAACATGCTCAACGCTCATAAAATGGGGAGCGACGGCCTATGAAATTGCATGTACTGAAAATGAAAAAAAATATGTGGGCACGCCAGGTTCAACCTCATAATGAAATGGGGAACATGCTCAACGCTCATAAAATGGGGAGCGGCGGCCTATGAAATTGCATGTACTGAAATAATAACCAATAATTACTCAAACAGTCTACACATGGAACTTCTCATAACCGCCAGATAATGCTTCTGATCCTTTGACAAGAATACATATATATAGGAAGTACCAGCGGCGTATCCACCATATTCTTGTCAAAGTTTCATTGGCTTTATCCTTAAGTTATGTTTGGTTCTATGTGATGAAGAAAAACATAAAATTAAACGATAGGAGTTGAATCTGGATTTTCGGTGAAGAGGACTAGTTGGGTATCTTCGTTTGGGCCGTCATTATCTTCGACAGGATTGGCGTTGATGTTGAAGACTCTTCCTCTTGCTGTGGCTTGCGTTGGGTTTTGGTTTACTTGGTTAACTGGGTTTGATTGGGCTTGAGCTTTATGACGTTAACCAATTGAGGGCATGTGTTTCTAAAGTGGGTAGGGTCGCCACAATTGAAACAAGCTCGAACATATGGGAATATGGGGTATTGGGGTTGTTGATAGGTTTGGTTCATGGTTTGAGTAGGGGAAGAGATTTGGTTTTGAAGGGTGCGGCAAACCTTGCTCAAATGACCATAGCGTCCACAAGTTGCACATAGTCGACAAGGTAAAGTAAGGGGATGGTGATAAAAAATTTGTTGCATTGAGGGTGAGGTCCAAGATATGGTTTCTTATTTGGGTAAGTTGAGTTGGGTGCCACTTGAGTGATTGGGATAGCTTGGATGGGTATGGCGTGTGAAATTGGTTGATTCCGTTGGATAGCAGCGAAAAGTTGCCCGTCTCTTTTTCTCTTAGGATTGGGTTGAGAAGGGGATTCGTTTTGGGTGGAGTCGGAGGTTTCAGTCGATTCTTTATCCTTCTTCTTCTCCTCCTTGAAGTCTTTGTTTCGGATTCGGTTCTCGGTGAGCTCTGTTGCTAACTCCATTGCCGCTTCCAAGGTTGCAGGCGTGGTACTTATTACAGGGTCTTGAATCTTTGACGGAAGACCACGAATGTAGTGCTCGATCAAACGGTAAAGGGGAGTGAACATGTTGGGAACCATTTGATGTAACTCGAGGAATCTTTTGTTGTACGTGGTGTGGTCTCCTTCCTTTTGCTTCAACGAATAAAATTCATCTTCTAATTTCTTGATTTCGCTCCTTGGGCAAAATCGTCTGGTCATGATTTCCTTCAATTCGTTCCAAGTTAAAGTCATAGCATCTTCAACACCTCGTTTGGCCTTCTCTGAATTCCACCAAGTAAGTGCTATTCCATATAAACGACCAGTAGCATAACGCACTTTTCGATCATCGGGACAATCACAATTTAGAAAGGTGTTCTCCATTTCTTCAAACCAATGGAGGAGAGCGGTGACGCCTTCAGTCCCTTTGTATTTCGGAGGGTCGCATGATTTGAAATGCTTGTAGGTGCATTTAGTGGTATTTGGGGGAGAGTTGATAATGTTTTGGTTTTCTTGATTGACAGGATTAGCGGTAAGTGCTTGTTGTACTTGGATTACAATGTTGGGTATTATTGCAGCCATTTGTTGAGCGATTAGGGCAGCCATGCGTTCGCGGGCTTTTCCTGCTCTCGTCTTCCTAACGGGCGTGGTTAGAAGACATATACAAGGAATACATGTCAAGAGTATGAGTTGGATGTTTTTGGGTTCATGGGTCGCACTAGGAATGAACATTCATAAAATAATTATAGAAAAATAAATCTACTACATCCATAGGATGTCTTGGGCTTTGCTCGCCATTAGGCCTTACATGCCGCCATACTTTACCTTTGTAATCATGTGGGCCCCCATGAATACCGGTTTTTCATATGGTTCGCACGGGTTTGCCTGGTTGCGTACACTAAAACCCGGAGAAAATCGAGAAATATGTATACAACGTGCGATATTCGGAATGTGTCCAGGTGTAGACACGGTGACACCTCAAAGTGGGGTTAGTTCGAATGACGTTTGGTGTGGCATGCTTTGGCCTAATAGGTCCTTCGTACTCTCATCGTTAGTCCCCAGGTAGGCAAACTGGTCCGTTATATTGGATTTATACGAATGCCAACCTAGACAGGACGTTCCGACTACCGGTACTTGTACCCTTCCAGGTACTACAGGCCCGTCGCAGAACTCACTTTGATGAGATTTGAAAATTGCAACAAAATCTTTGAATAATGAGAGTATGAAAATGAATTGAATATATGAACATTGATATATGTATAATGAATATGTATATAAGCATGTATGTTTGACTGTAAATATAAACAAATATGAAACAAATAAATATCACAATTTTGTATGTAACCACCTAATCAATTAAAATTTAGGCAGACTATAGTATAGGTTCTAAGGGTCTAATAACCTATCCTATATCCCTATATCATGGCTCTGATACCAATCTGTCACACCCCGACCCGCAGCGGAAAAGGTGACCGGGGTATGATTGGGTTATCATCAAAGCTCATGACATTTATTATATGTTTCATATTCATTAATACAATTTAATAGGAACTTTACAACCATAAATACATCATGACCTAACATCAATCTAAGCTTCTTTGTTTTCTTCTAAGGCATTTCCTATGTTTTCCTTGCTTCATCCTGTTCACCTGTATCATGTGTAAAAAGGGTTTTTGGATCAACAAAAAGTTGGCGAGTGAATCCTATGGAAAACATTTGAACAAGTTTATTTAATTGATTATGAAATGAGTGCACAACCACACATGAGTAAAAATAGATGTAAACTTATTCAACAATCATTAGATATTAAATAAAGCACACATGAACAATAATGGAACGTTTAGAGGCACGCGTTGCTCTACTCGTCTCTCACGAGGAACTGATGGGCCTAATGAATGAATTGCATAAACATGATAATATGAAAGACACAACTACAAATAATATAAACTCAATGATACACACATGAACAATAATGGATTGGTTTTGAGGCACGCGTTGTTCAACTCGTCTCCCACGAGGAACTGATGGGCTTAATGAATGACTTTCATATAATTTGACAAAATGAAATACGTAATCACAACAATATAAACAATCTAAGTTTAGATCACGATATGGTATGGCACAAGTTTAAATAAACGAGTTAATTATTTGGTGACACATGACACACCCCAAAACGTGTAATTAAAAGGGGAGTTGTAAGATTCACTCACAGTGGGTGCGTTCGGTTGATGATGTTGAATGCACGCGAAGTGGTTTTAACCACGAGTAATTAACCTAGATAATGGCATAATGTTTCGGTAAGTAAACGGATTTTATTAATCCATTTTAGTAGGATTGTTGGGTGTATTTTTGTGAGTTTAAGGCTATTTTCTAACCTTAAAATGTTATTTTAAGTATTTTTAATTGATTTTTAATTAAAATAAATAAATAAAAATAATAAAAAAATTTGACTTTTTTGACCGTTGACCGTTGACTGTTGACTTTGACCGGTTCGTATGCGAGTATATGTGCGCTGAGTGAGGCTCGAACCCGAGACCTCCCGTACGCGTGCACGCAGCTCTACCAACTGAGCTACGTGTCTAACCCGAAATATTTCTGTTTTTAATTATATTTATATATTAATTAGATTAATCGAAAATCATTTATTTTAAAATGATTTAACTGAATCGGACCGGTGCGCTCCACAGGTCTCGAACCCGGGACCTGTAGGTTGCGTTAACACACAGTCCACCGCTGGACTGTGTGTTTAACATGTTATATAAACCGATTTTATTATACTTAAATACAAACTAAGTACTTTCATTTCTGACTTATTTAAAAAGGTAAATAATTGTCCGAGTCGGTGCAGTAGACCGAACTCGAACTCGTGACGTGTGATTAACCATACACACAGTCCACCGCTGGACTGTGTGTCTATCTTGGTTATTATTCCGAATATTATTATACTTAACATATATATGAAATGAATCCGGTTCAGTTAACAAAAAATGACATTTTTATTAAGGCAGCGTGTGTGGGACAAGATTCGAACTCGAGACGTTAGTGTGTTTATTGTGCACACAGTCCACCGCTGGACTGTGTGTCTAACCCGAGTAATAACTTGATTTTAATTATACTTATATGTTACCGAACTTCGTCTTCTTCGTCGTTTTTAACTAGAATCGGAAATCCGACTGGTTCAATGTTTTAATCGGTTTCTTTAGCGTTCTTTAGTTAAATTACAAGTGAGATTAAAGAAAAAGAATGAACGATTTAAGTGTGAGGTATACCGACTGGATTCCTCTGTTTTCCGCAGAACTCTGGCGACAGTATCAGGTTCCGGCGACGTGTGTCTTGCAGCATCGAGTCTTCAGAAAGCTTACAAAGGACGTGGGTGACTTCGGTATAAGCTCAGGGGGTTTAGTAAAGCTTAGAAGTGGAGGGTTCGGTTTTCCGGCGATGAGCAGAAGATTTCCGGCGAGTGAGTTTTCGTCGAGAAAGGGTGCGGTTTTGAGCGAAAATGTTTGCAGAGGTTCGAGGGGGTATTTATAAGGCAGGTTATCGATGAACTTGGTCCGATTTCCGACTTGATTCGTCGGTTATAATTTCTCCGGCGGTTATAGTTGGTGTCGCGGACTCAGGCGTCGGTTATAACCGATGTGTGTTTAAAGTTTACGTTATAACTGAAGGAATCGTTAAATTATTGGCGAGATCGCCGGGATTTCCGACGACTGCATTTGGGCGCCGGTTTTGAATTCGGAAAGAGATGTTATGAATTAATTGATCTTAATAATTAACAAAAGATACAAGTGGCGCAGTGGTTTAAGTGTTGAGTGTTAAGTCTTTGTTTGACCCGGCGACTGACCGGGTTCGAAACCCGGCAGGAACAAATTATTTTTATTTTCTTATTTTTGACAGTTTTTCAAAAACAAATTATATATTCTCATATAATAATTAATTATGTATCGATTAAAATTATTTTGGGCATTTAATTCACAACGAAATTTTTAACTGATTGTTCGGTTAATAAACGGAGCGGGTTTGGTAAATCCGTTTTTGACGGATGTTACATGGGCTATAAGGGGAGCGTTAACAAACCAACTCTAAAGAAAGGGGAAGTTCCTAATTCCTACAAGTTACGCATGCATGCCATCATACACACTTTCAGTCACCGCAAAGCAGGCCTTGACGATGTTCAAGATTATATGGCCTGTATGGCAACGACGTTAATTCTAAAAAAGCCGTTCAATTACTCAAATCTTGTGTTTACACATATGTCAAAGAATATGGATGATTCGAGATTGTGTTTACATCCAAGGTTCGTGCAGATGTTAATCGACGAAAAGTTCACAAACATTGCACGTGATCCGAATGATGTCTTATATCCGAGTCACCTTGATGATACAACAGAGAAGAAGTTGTTAAAATTTCAAAAGCAAGACTCAAGACCGGTGGCTAAACCTGTATTTGGGGTTATCAAAGATGAAAATTATATAGCGCCGGCTGACAACAAGTGGAGAAAAGACGAAAGTGGTGACGAGAAAGAGTTGAACACTGAGAAAGAGTGGTATAAAGCTTTCAAGCCAAAAGTTCGAAGTGATTGGTTCTTAAAGGCTGAAGTCAAAAAGCCTAAAAAGAAGCGAGCTGCTAAAAAGATTGATACGATGCTTATTGATGAAGAAGAACCAGAAAATGTTCAAGCTGAAGCTGGTTCTAGTGCAGCAGTGGTTGTTGAGAGTCAGGAAACAGTTAAAACGACTCCGGAAGATTATGTGATATCAACTACTTCAGAGAATGATGATTCTGACGATTCTCTTGAAAGAGTTACAAAGAAAACAATAGCAGAGACTAAGGCAGACAAAACAAAGAAACTGATGCTAATTTTGATCCAAATCAAGAGCAAAGAATCTGATGAAGAAAGGCCGAAGAAAAAGGCGAAACGTTCAAAGTCTGCAGTGGTTTCTATAGAAAAAACCATAGGTTCTCCACAGACAAAAGGCAAGAAAACTAAGAAAGCCAAGAAGCCACCAAGCAGGAGATATATAGGAACGCTAAAAAGCGCAGAAGTTACACAAGAACATTCTGGCGCATAAGAGAGTGGAGTTACACAAGAACCTTCTTGTTATCATTTCTGCTGAAGCTGAACGTCTAGGAGCTACACAAGAACCTCCTGAGACTGAATTATTGAAGTACCCATCATTACATCTCCAGTTGCTCCAACGACTTCTCATTTGAAAGTTCTACTCCGAAGAAGTCTACTCCAAAAGATGCTACTCCAAAATCAACACCAAAAACTCCAAGAGGAAATTTGTTTGGTGATATGCCGCATGATCCGATTAGTCTTCAAGATCGGAATGATTTATTTCCTGACACTAATGTTGATCTCCTCGAAAAACGTGTCAAGATCTTGGAAGATAAAGTAGCCAAAAACGAAGAAGAAAAGGCTGAGCTAATCAATAAGATGAATCAAAGCGCAGTAGAGAAAGAATGCTGGATGATAAAGTTAATGTATTGGAAAATGAAAGAGAATATTTCAAAGCATTGGTCGAAAGTTTACAAGATGCTAATGAGAAGCTTCAAACAGACATTGCTGATCTAAAATCAATCCAAGCACTAAATGATCGAAGATTCACGAGAATGCAGAAAGTGTTATCTAATACACTTGGAATTGATTTCATTGCTGAATATGATCGTCTTGATCGACAGGAAGCTAAAGAAAGATTTGAAAAAGAGTTAGCAGCAAATGGCAAAGGTAAAGGTGTTGAGGGTGAAGCCCCTAAATCATCTGAAGCTGCAGAGAAGTCTGTTGATGATGTTGTTATAGCTTCTAAGTCCGATATTCCAAAGGTTGACGAATCTGTCAAGCCTTCTGATCCTATTATTGCTTCTGAAGATAAGGACGATGAAGAAGCCGAGAAAGAGGATAAAGATGAGGATGATAAGAAAGATGATTCTGATTATGAATATTGGAATGTTGTTGATGGAGATGATTATGATGATCAGGGAGGAGTTGGTATGAAAATAGTGAAGGAAAAGTATCTGATGATATTGATTTTTCTTCTCTGATGGATGATGAATCGAACAAGATGGATATCAGATTCAGGGGGAGTCAGGGCAAATAGGGCCAATTGATGATGTTGATATGATTGATGTTGATAGGTTTGCAAAGCCTGTTGCTGCTGTGCCAACAAAGCCTTTAATGCTTATGCTAGAACATAATGTTGAGGAAGGCGAGTACGTGCACAATTATACAAAGGAAGATTTTGCAATGTTGATCGAAGTTGATGCTGAAATTCTTGAATTTGACATTGAATAAGATGTGTTGAATGTTAACACGTTTGAGCCGAATGATTATCAGTATGTACGAAGGTTTGAAGCTGACGAGTACAACAGAGTTATTGTAGAAGATTGGTCTTCTAATGATGAAAGTGATTAAACTGCGAAGTACGTCGGTCCTAACAGTGATAGTTTTCCTACTTATGAGGAGATGTACAAGCAACTTGATGAAGACATGTTGAAGGAAAAGATTGAAGAATCTTTACGAGAAGGGAAAGTTCCGAAACCAATGACGAAGAGGAAATAGCTAAAGCTAAGAAGTCATGGTTTAAAGATATGCCACGCGAACGTAAGTTTTGACGTCCTCTAGCATTCTTTACCAGAGATAAAGACGTGTCGTTGAGGGATATTCTCAGTTGGGGTTGGTTTAAGGAGTTGAACGTATATGCAATCAAAAGGGAATTTGGAGTACAATACTTCAAATATCTGGCTGATTTCAAGACTCTGCCATACTGGGATGTTGAGGAGCTGCTTCAAACTATGAAGTTACTTATCATATGAAGTATATTGATCATTACTATGGAAAATGATCAAGTTTGAAGCGACAAAGGGATTCAAGTATTGGAAGCCTTTTATTCCAGGTCGTCGCATCAAGACGAATAAGAAAACAGGGGAAAAAGATATAATGTTGATTATGAAATGACCGGAGCGATGAGAAACATGCCACTGATGCCTATTGAACAGAATTTCTATCCAGTGTTCAAATGGTGGCAGATAGATCCCACTACATGTGAAGCCGTTATTGTTTTACGATTTAAAAAACATTTGGATATCACGAAGGAACAGGTGGAGATATTGGGTTTTCAGAGTATGAGAGGATTGTGGAGAACAATCAGGATTCTAGATCGTATGTGGTTGGTAAACCTTGTTCTATAGCAAGATTGTATTCGAAGAACGTGAAAAAGAACAAGCTATGCAGTATCAAAGAGTTGTGAATGTTTGTTATGCGCATGAAGTAAATTCAGGTAAGATGTGGCAGACAAGCTGGAGAGAGCTAGAACGGGTTGAATTTCTGAAAGAGGAGAAACGTCTTGAAGCTATACATGAGAAAGGTAGAAAGGCAAGGCTTAAAAGATTTCAGTATATGAACAAAGTGCCTCCTACAGATCAGACGCTTCAGAAGCAAGAACGACGAAGGAAGCCTTACAAGAAATTTTTCGGTCGTGTTCGTTAAAGTTTATTTGAAGACAAAGTTTTAAAGACTGATACAAGACGAAGACGATATACAATGGGGAGTCTGTTGGTGCAGAATGTCTATGTCTTACTCTTATATCAAGTCTGTATAGATTAGAGTTGAATAGGCTAGCGATACGAAATATTTATGTTTGTAAAGGTCAAGTTCACTCATGTGTATCATGTAAAGTCAAGTTCGGGCGAACTTAGCTATTCCACTGGCGAAATTGAACATCTGTAAATAGCTAGCATGCCTCTCTCATTTGTAACTTTGGCATTTCTGAGGCGAAGCTCTGTCAATTTGGAGACTTGACGTTATATCAATAAAATTGACGTTTAATTGACTAATTCTTGTTAATTGGTAAACTTCATATCAAGCATAGAGATCAAATCTAGGTTCCTATGCGTTGAGGTCGGTCCTACAAGTGAAGGTCCGTGATCAGGCGGTTCTAGACGGAAGTTAGTTCATAAGCGTATATAGCAGTTTCGGTAGAATGTTATTATAGAAAGGAGTAGAAGTAGAATGCAGTGGAAGTCTTCATTCATATCGATAGAGTATACATCTTTATAAGTCCAGCTGCCGGAGTTCCTGGAGAGAATCCGGCAGCACTTCCCCGTAGGGATGGCAAAAACTCTAATGACAAATGAACTTTTTTTTTTGGCTTTCCAGATTTTACAGATTAGCTCCCAGCCCATTGTCAAGGAGATTCCTACCAGTTTATAGCACATTACCAGACTTCGAAGATCCGTTCTCCAACATTGGTTTGCTGAAAGCAATGTAGAAACAAAATCTTTTTGTATTTTTGTAAGTTTATGCTAAAACACACTGAAAATCTTTTTGGTTTTAATTTGTTAAGCTGATAAACTATGTACAAAACAAAGTAAACTATGTACAAACATATTTAAGACATATTTTTGTGAATTTGTGTCTAAGGATCATATCAGTTAAATGAGATATATCACCAGTACCGTTGACCTTTAGATGACTTTAAGTTTTAAACTTGTTTACCTAGATTGTCGATATGTTTGTCTACTTAAACTTTACCACGTTTCTCAACTGTTTCAAGAAATGTTAAGATATGATTTTTGAAACTTGACTTCTCTGTGTTCGCACTTCTTGAATATACTCCCGTATCAAGATTCCCTAGATTTCATCTTACTGGTGAATATAGCGTAATTGATATATGTATCTGGGTTATGCGAGACCTTGAGAGCTCAGGTTAGTACTTCCGTACAGACAAAGAGATGAAGGCTCGACTTTAGGTGTGTTCCATTTAAGGAATCTTTTCAGCACTGCAAATGATTAGATCTTTCGATACTTTTCAAGATTGCATGTAGTTTAGGGGTTTATTGCGAAAGTATTATAGAAGTTCTAGGCTATTGCTTCCGCAAAACCAGAAGAACTTGTATAATACCCCAGATATCAACTATCTATAAAGACTTCGTATCTCAGAATCAGGCATTCTCTCAAACGAAATTTCAGAGTACTAAGTCCATATATCCAAGATATGTTAATCCACACGATTAAGCAGTTGTAAAATTTAGTTTATATCTCGAAAACAGTTTACTGAACGTGTTAAGCCTATCGACACATCCACAGTAAGACTTGTTTATGACTTTTAAACTTTACATTTCATTAGCATACTGTGATAGTCCACTGATGTACTATCATTTCCTTTTTGTGACACGAATTCTTTTTGACTTTTTCAATGTTTTTGTACTTTTTGCATTTTTCATATGTTTTTTAATTTTAAAATTTCCAATGTTTTTGTATTTTTCTCTAACATTTCTCCCCCTAAAATCAAAAACATCTTTTTGTATTTTAGTTTTTAATAAAATTCTAAACTAGAAAGATATAGACAAACCAATGTGGATCACGCGAACTCGTCGTCCGATCCGTATTCAACCTCAGCATCCGCACCTGTCAACAAGTTTTTCATACCATTAATTCTTAATAAGTATTTAAACCGTGATAAAGAAAATGGTTTAGTATAAAAACAAGCCTTTTGTTCGTCGGTGTGGATTTTTTCTATTCGCACCAACTTCTTTTCATAACAGTCACGAATGAAGTGATAACGATTTCAATGTGTTTTGTGCATGAGTGATGAACCGGATTTTTAGTTATATCAATGGCTGCCTTATTATCAACATACAGCGGAGTGTCAAGAAATTGCAGACCATAGTCTCTCATCTGCTGTTGTATCCACAGAATCTGTGAACAACAGCTGGAGGCCAAGAATACTCAGCTTCACAGGTAACGCGACCGTCGTCTGTTTCTTACACTGCCAGGTTACCATTCTTGTTCCAAAGAACTGGCATCCCACTGTAGTTGATTTTGAATTCAACTTATCTACACCAAAATCAGATTCAACATATCCTGCAAGATCGAAATTATCATTCTTCAGATACCACAAGCCGGTGCTTAGGCATCCCTTCAAGTATTTGAAGATTCACTTCACGATCTGCATGTGTGAAATTCTCAGGCTTGACTGATATCTGGCACAAAGGCAGGTAGGATACATGATATCTGGGCGTGATGTCTCAGATACATCAACGATCCTATCATTGATCTGTAGAGCGTCTCATCAACTTTGGTTCCAGTTTCGTGAATGCAAATCCCGTGATTAAGAGCAAGAGGAGTAGATAACGGCTTCGAGTTTTCCATATCAAACTTCTTCAAGATGTCATGCACATACTTGGTCTGATGAATGAAAATACCGTCAGGAAGTTGATCTACATGCAATCCGAGGAAGAATTTCATTTCGGCCATCGAAGACATTTCGAATTTCTTCTTCATGATGCCCTCAAACTCCTTGCAAAGACTATCATTCGTTGATCCAAAGATGATGTCGTCCACATAGATTTGAACTATAATCAGATGACTACCAACTTCTCTGGTGAAAAGAGTACTATCCACAGTTCCTCTGACAAAGCCGTTTCCCACGAGATGTTTCGATTACGTCTCGTACCAAGCTCTCGAGGCTTGGTGTAAACCGTAGAGAGCTTTATCAAGAAGATATGCTTTCTTTTTGTTGAGTGGATCGACAAACCCCGGTGGTTGTCCGACGTACACCTTGTCGCGTAATTTTCCGTATAGAAAAGCTGATTTGACATCCAACTGATAGACTTTAAATCCCTTCCATGCTGCAAGAGCAAGAAATATTCGAATAGATTCTAAGCGAGCTACTGGTGCGTAGACTTCCATGTAGTCTATCCCTTCCTGCTGGTGAAATCCATTGACAATAAGCCGAGCTTTGTTTCGAACTATAAACCCTCGTTCGTCTCGCTTGCATTTAAAGACCTATTTAGTATTAATTGCTTTCAGATTTTCAGGTAGGTCTACAAGCTTCCACACTCCTAACTTCTCGAACTGTAACAGTTCCTCTTGCATTGCTTGTACCCAGTTTTCATCGCCTAAAGCTTCAGAAAAACTTTTTGGCTCTATCTGGGATATGAAACATGAATAGTAGCAATACTCTTGAAGTGGAGGAACACGAGTATAGAAACAGTCCAAAGCTTTGTTTATTTGACTCCGTGTTCTTACACCAGCTTGTAATTCGCCTATGATAGAATTTGACGGATGATTAGAATATGATCTTGGCCTCATTTCGCCTGGAACAACTAGAGTATTCTCTTGATTTGTGATATTTTGATCTACCACTACTTCAACTTCAGGAGCATTACTCGGGCTTGCAGATTCATTCATTAAACTTGTAATCTGCTCTACTTCTTCATCTGAAGAAGATTCTCCATCGGCATCGAATGTTGGAGCTTCGTCCGAGTCTGAACTCTGTGCTTCAGAAAGATTAGAAATCACTGTCGTATTGACTGGTTCTATAGTCGGTGTCACTTCTTCTGATTGTGTTTCTTGACCATCGCTATTACTTGAACTAGCACCATAAGAAGATGATCCCAACATGGGTTGATTAACCACAATTGGTCTGACGATTTGCTCTGGATTTGCTGATTGATGGAGATAATATAACGCTGCAATTTCTTCATCGGATGGTTCTTCAGGCAAATCAAATGATTTCAACAAGTCTTGATAGTTGAATAACCATGCATCACCTTTTCTCTGGACAGGATCTGTATAGTTAAAACAATCAACATGCTGCGCTTCAATGACTCTTCTCAATGTGGGAACATAAACTCTTCGTAATGGACTTGCATATCCGACAAAGAAACCTTCGAGTGATTTAGCTCCAAATTTGCCATCTTGATCAATTACAATGCATGGCGCTCCAAATGGTTCTAAGAACTTTAAATTCGGTTTCCATCGGTTGATCATTCAAAACAGGTCTTCTTCGTTGGTTTGACTGTTAAGACTCTGTTAAGTGTGTAACAAGCTGTTGCAACTGCTTCACTCCAGAACCTGACTGGAAGCTTTAAGTCTGCAATCATGGTTCTTGCAGTTTCAATCAGCGTCCTATTCTTCCGTTCAGCGACACCGTTTTGCTGCGGAGTGTAGGGTGCACTAAACTCGTGCAAAATCCTTTTAGTATTGCAGAATTCCCTCATTTTGGTGTTTTTGAACTCAGTACCGTTGTCACTTCTAATGCGTCTCACCGGAAGATGGTACATGTTCTCAAGTTTCTGGAAAAGAATCACTAAGTTTTCAAACGTCTCATCTTTTGATTCTTGGAAAAATATCCACGAGTATCGGGAATAATCGTATGTGACTCCCAAGCAGTAGAGATCTCCAGAGATGCTTCGGACATTCACTGGACCGAAGAGATCCATATGAAGTCTTTCGAGCGGCAACTTTATCGAATTGAGAATCTTTTTGGATGAGATTTCTTGATCTGCTTTCCCTTTTTACACTCGAGACAATTATCTGACATATGAAAACTTTTCAGATTCACACCTTCAACCAATTCATTATGCACCAAATGATTCATCTTTCTCAGGTGAATGTGGCCCATCTTTCTGTGCCATAATATTGACTCCTTCTCAGTAGCTTTCGAAACGAAACACTGTGCTGTTTTTGAAAAAGTAGTAGCATTTCCCATGTCAAGAATATACAAATCATTCTCTCTTGGTGCACGCATGAGTATCCACTCGTCTGGTATTTTGAAACCCGGTTTGATGATCATGCATTCTTTGTCGTTGAAGTGGACAGTAAATTTCTTATCACAAATTTGAGAAATACTCAGAAGGTTGTTCTCAAGCTCCGCAAAGTAGTTCACTTGATCAAATGAAACAACTCTGTTTGAGAGCTTTCCCTCGGCAACAATCCTTCCACCTTGGTTTCCAGCAAATCCAACATATTCGCCATTGATAGCTTTTATGTCGAACAAGAGCACTTTCATTCCTATCATATGTCTAGAAGCTCCACTATCCAGAATCCACTTGGAAAGTACGGATCTCTGGAGCCCCTGCACATTTCAACAATTAGTTAAACAGTGCGACCTAAGCCTTTTTGGTCTTGGGTTGAATTGGATAACCATCATCGTAATCAAATTCATATTCGTCAGCATAATCAAATTCATATTCATCATCGAAATTTTCTATGATATTTATGTTTGAAAACTTCACTTTCTTTTTATCTTTCAAACTGTTACCACTTGTAATTTTGACAGTTTCAAACTTGATTTCAGATTTTGATTCTTTCATGCTATTACTAGTCTTAACAGGCTCAGACTTAGTGATTTCAGATGTTGTTGACCTTTTCTTAGCAACCCAGGCTTGTGATTTGATATTAGCGTTTTTTATATAAAACGTTGTTTCGTTTGCTTTTGAAGATTCACCTTTTTTGAAAGTTGAATTTTCAAATCTCTTTTCAAAAATTTGTTTCATTTCTTCTTTGTCAACATTTCTTTTTAAGATTCTTATTTGCCCAATATTTGGTTGCTTTGGTTTTTCAACATCTGAACTTTCTTTCCTTCGAAGATAAGCCGGTTTAGATTTTGGACACTTTCGTGCAATATGACCAACTTCGTTGCACTTGAAGCAAATCCGATTATCATGTGAATGTCCACTAGTGGATTTTACACCACTTGTGGCTTTCGCCTTATCTTGAAGTTCTTTCTGTCTCTTAAACTCGTCATTTGATTGCTTCCCAATCAAACTCTCCTCGTGAACCGTGCTTGTCCCATAAACAAATTTCATGTTTTTATCTTTGTACTCGAACCTGTTCTTCTTCCTCATCTAAACCCAACCCAGCTCTCCGGTTTTCCGGATGATCACCACCCTTTCTCAGGTAGTTATTGTAATTTCTTTTGGGTTTAGAATAGAATTTCTTTTCATTTTTCTCCAGGTCATTTGATGTGACTTCAACTAGTTTAAACAGTTAATCCAATTGATATTCTTTGACGTTCCGAATCGAAAAACTGTCATCAAAGTATAATCTATCAGATTCCTTAACCTTGTACATGACAACATTAGGATCATCACATATATCATCTTCCGATGATGTCTCGTCATTTTCAGAATTTGTGTCAGAACTGCTCAAACTCGAGGTGGCGCTATCGAAGCTGCTGTCATCGGAATCGTTAAGAACATTTTCAACAACCTTTTTCACTATCGCATTTTCATCTTCTGATTTAGTAAAGACTACATCAATGTTATCCGGCAACTCATTTTTCTTTTCAGATAGCAACTCAATGTTGAGTGCCTTATCCATCCCATCAACAGTTTTGTGACAATACTTCTCGCAAAGGGGTGGAGGAACATTGTTGTATTCTTTACCAATTTTCTTTTTAGATTTATTCGCATTTTCTTCTGACGAGATCGTGGGAAGTATGTGATCAATGACATACGCGTTAGTTGTGTAACTTCTTAAAAGTTATTGAACACGTTTTGTTTCAATTTTCATGTCCGGGAGTTGTTGTTTGGTTTCAGCAATGGTGTTAATATAAATGTTTATTGCTTTTTGTTTATCCATTACTGTACCTTTCAACATCCTTATGGGTATCATGTTGTTCAATATTATTTCTATCGAGCCTGCCATAATCACCTTTCATTTTATCATACGCTTCCTTCATTTTACGATAATCGTATTTGAAATGTTCTTTATGTACATTGAGTTCAGCGATGATATGTGATTTTTTGGCGCATTCAGAACATGGCTCGTACATTTTGTGCAAAGTTTTGCAACCTCCACAACTTGCACTTTAACAACTTCCTTTACCTTTGGACCTACCTTGGTTAGATTCGCCATCATAACTTTATCTGCAAAGTCCTTGAGGTTTTCAGCAGTTACTTCTTGAACAACATCAGTACTTTCTTCATTCGACTTCTCCTCGATCACTTGCTCCTGGGAACTTCCATCAAAGTGTCATGCAAAACTATCACACGAGTAAGGAGATAATATTCATTGGTTCTTCATGTGAAGATACATTTCCTCTTCTTCCTGTTGTTGCAAATACTGTTCCAACAGAGCATTCTCTATCGCAGCCACTTCTTCGGCAAAAGTATCTTCAACGATCTCAGCCATCAATGAAACTCTGGTCTTCTTACCGATATTAGAATTCCAATCGAAACCATCATCCTCGTTCGAAGCAACCATTGCCTTATCAGTGTTACTGTTGTTTGGCTTTTCTTGGATCTGAACTTGTGTCTTCTTTGGGAAAGGCTTGTATTGAAGAGATTTCTTGTAATACCTGTTGCCTCCACCAAATGGACCTTGATTTCCCGTTGCTTTAGGGTTTTTGCATTCTCTCTTGAAATGCCCTTTCTGTCGGCATCTAAAACAAGTGACCTTCGATTTGTCGAACCCTAGTTTGTTGCTTGCATTTATGATATCTCGGCCAGTGAATGCAACAAACTTTGTGACCCTTCGAATGATAGAAGCTAGTGACCACTTGATATCCATTAGCTCAAGGTCTTCTAAGTCCACCTGATCGTAGTCTTCGATGGTCATTTCGGGATTTCCGATCATTCCAGCTACAAGACTTTCAAATGATTCTAGAACAGTGGCAAGAAGTGACATATGTTGTTTTGCAACTTGTTCAGAAACAACATTGTTTAGATTTACAGCAATGTTACACTTGTACACATTTGGATTAGAAATCGTTTGTTTATTCTGATATGCTTGACTTTGGTATGAAGCATTTGAACTAGTGCTTGAAAACGAAGGACTTTAATCATATTGAGGATATGATTGGCTCTGATTATGTGGAGAAGAATTCATGTTTGCACTGAATGCTCCCTGAATCTTTGGACTTGAAATGTTGTCTTGCATTCCGGTTTTGTAATACAGACCAACATCTTGAACAATGTTAGCATTCTTCGACTTTGCAATCTTTAGCAGTTCCATTTCACGACCTTCAAGTTTGTCGATGAATGTTGACAACTTCAAGAATTCCCAATTCGGACTTTCTTTCAGAACCATCAAATAAGTAGTCCACTCTCCATCTGGTAACGCATCTGCAAGCTTATCGATGTACTCTGGTTCAGTCTTCTCAAGACCGTGTCTTCTCATTTGGACTTTCAGATGACAGAAGCGCTCAATCATCTGCTTCATTGTCTCGCCCTTCAACATGTTGAAAATATCGAACTCCTGATGAGAGCTTTCTTACTCTTGATCATCTCTGCGCTGCCTTGGTATTTCTTTTGCAGTGATAACCAGAGATCTCTCGCAGTAGTACACTCGGGAAACAAGACCAGAATATCCTCTAAATAGATTGTTAAATGAGGCTTATCATCTTTTTCTCAGCAATGTACTCATCTTTCTGTATTGTAGTGTACTTGTACTTCTCTAGTACTTGCTGATGTTCATCCAACGGAACAGTATAACCTCTCTCGATCGACACCCAGCCTTGGAAATGCATGGCCTGAACCCAATAAGTAAATTTCTCCTTCCATCCTTCGTACTCGTCCATGCTCATTAGCTTTGGCGGTTTAACGGACGTGCCCATTTAGTTGTCTAGATTGACTTGCTGTATGACATTAGCATTGGATGTACCTACTCCTGACATATACGCTCTGTGAATATCATCCATCGCGAATATCAAAACACGTACACTGAACACACGTTAAAACTTTTGAAAAAGTTAGATTTACTACAAGTTCGGTCGAACTTGTGATTAGTTTTGAAAATTTCCTAAGTTTGAACTTCGGGCGAACTTGTAGAATGAATTTTAGTAAGAATCTAGCAAGTTCGGGCGACCTTAGCTAAATTTTCTTGAATTTTATCAAGTTCGGTCAAACTTGAAAAAATATCAATGAATTTTAGCAACTTCGAGCGAACGTAGCTTAAATTCCTTCAAACACTCCTCGAGTTCGAGCAAACTTGGTAAAAACTCACTGAAAAAGTGACTTTTTAGCTCAAGTTCGGTCGAACTTGGCTAACAAGTTCGATGATGAGGGTTTTGAAAAACATGGTTTTGCACAATTTTGACAACAATTCGTTTGATTTTAGACTCCAAACTCTCAGGGGTTTATCTATGTTGTATTTAACATGTAATATTCAAAATTGGACAGAATTTGACTATGAATTCTTCATTTTTGTGAAAAAATTAAGACAAATAGAAGAATGGAGTAGAATTAGAAGTGTTCTTGTCTTGATATCAATCAAATCAGGCTATTCTAGCTCTGATACCACTTGTAGGACCGTGATCAGGCGGTTCTAGATGGAAGTTAATGCATAAACGGATATAACAGTTTCGGTAGAATGTTATTAAGAATGGAGTAGAAACATAATGCAACGGAAGTCTTCATTCATACCGAAAGAGTATACATCTTTATAAGTCCAGCTGCCGGAGTTCCTGGAGAGAATCCGGCAGCACCTCCCCGTAGGGATGGCAAAAACTCTAATGACAAATGAACACACACCACCTATTTATAGGATGAGAAGTTTGCTGGTAAGCATCTAAGTTCGGGCAAACTTGACCTAGTCAAGTTCGGCCGAACTTAACCTAGTCAAGTTCGGCGAACTTGACATCACCATCACCATCATGAGCGAACTTGACCTCCACTGGTCAAGTTCGAGCGAATTTGTTCCCTTTTACACTGAAAACTCTGTATTTTGGTCGTGTGTTCGATTCTAACCTATACAATATTCAAAACACGCTCAATCAAGCCTATTCGACAAGTGACTAAAACAAAGTGCATCAACAGTCACATCGTCTTGTCTCATTGAAACACAAAATCCTAAATCCTAATGGTGATTCGGATAATGCTACGAAGGGTAATACAATAGGCACACTTATATATAGGAAGTACCAGCGGCGTATCCACCATGCCCTTATTGTATTACTCTAGTTTCGTTATGTAGATCACAAACAATCTCTACACATAAACAATACCCATCATCTTGTAAAGAAATTCTTAGAAATCCCACTATGAAGATAGGAAAATTTAAGACTATACTTCAGATATCCTACAAGAATCTGACTATGAAGATAGAAAGATTCTACAAGAATTTGGTTCGTGTCATCAATCGTCGTATTTACATAATAGGAATAATACACAAAAAGTACTTAGTAAACAAATACGAAAAACATAAAAGAGGGGAGCTATGTACTCACATGGGATTGCGTATAGGTCTTGTTCAAATGTTATAACAAAGCCCAAAGAATCAAGAGTTCAAAGGTTGAAGTGGTTCCTAGTGTATCAGATATTATGTATTAGTGTCGAAACTTGAAAACATGAGATCGGATAGATGAAGTCTTATAAATCAAACGAGTGTTGGAACTCATATGAAATGGTTTACTAAACTTAACATTCTAATTTGGAATGAAATCTAAGTGTTTTTTACCCGTTATGGCCCGTTAAGGTAGTTTCCGCTAGTTTAACGTGTCATTTGCGTAAAATTTCATTTGGATGGTCAAACTAATCTTATGATAAGTCTTATATGCCAAAATAAGTTTAATTAAAGTTATAACATCAGTTTATATGTCAAAAAATTGGTTACATATGCTTAAGATGGAATTATCCGTAAAAATGGCATTTTGGTCATTATTAAGGGCATAATATGCGACTTATCATAACACTAACCAAACGACATGACCATAAGGTATAACCTCAAAGGGTTACTCCCTTATATAACTATGGTCACTAATATGTGTTTGGTTGGACCCTAAGATCGATCAAATGGGTCGGATTTGAAAGTCAAAGAGGTGGTCAAGACCGCTCGACTTACGACCCTAAATAAGCACTAAACTAAAAGTGACGAGTTAGACATGTCAAAACATGTCTAACTAAGTTATAAAAGTGTTTTGATATCAAAACTTGGTATTTTGATACCCGAAAATAGTTTCCTCGTAAAATGCACATAATGCGCACTTTTGACCGAAACTTTGACTCGTCACTTCGACTAGTAAACGTGGTAATCAGTAGGTATGATCGCTATGGATCATAACCATCGTGATTACGATCACGTTGCAAAGTTCAATTGAACTTTGCTTTGACAAAAATGGTCAGAACCGAAAGTCAAACAGAAAGTCAAATTGATTGACTTTTAGCTCAAATAGCTAAAAGAAATGAACAAGATTAGAAGAGAGCACTTGGGTTGTAGCACCCTCAAGAGCTCAGGTAGGAGCCCTCCAAAGGGAAGCAAACTCCACTTATAGCAGATTTAGATAAAGGAAAGAAGTGAGAAAGTTGTGATGAAGAATGAGGAGGCTATTTATAGTTGAAACAAGATCACAAGATCATGCCAAGTGTTAGGGATTGTTTCTAGGATTCAAAGAAGTGTTTAGTGAGGTGTTGCAACGAGAGAAAGTGTGGCAAATTCGAATGCTTGGTGTCTAAGGGAATGAACAAGAAGCTGCCATGTTTTTGCCATAAACTGTTGATCTGGGCACCAAGTTTCAAAAAATTGGTAGAGATGGCCCCTAGACTTGTTTCGTCACGTTTTGGCACTTCTAACACCTGTTAACCTGATTTTTAAGCTTCATAAGGACGATAAAGCTTAGGGAACTTGGATGTCGATTTGTTCGGTTGTACGGTTGCGATTTTCGGTTAATTACGATGAACACTTTAATTAATGCGTAAACGGCCGTAATTTCATAACGAATGATATTTTTGCATTCATGTTGGGATTGAACCCTAACAAAGGAACATATGATATTAAAGCCAAATCACTATCCGAGCTTTGGTTCAACTATCAGAGGTTACAACCTCTGATCTACCTTTACACTGCTTTCCATAAACAATTGTTCCTATCATCTGATCAAACAAGAAGCAAAGGTCTGATAGAAGTAACAAGATCAGAGGATAGAGATCAGGTCTTAGACTAGTCATAGTTTATTCAATTTAACAGTGTTATGCACTGATAGTGTTAGTTTAGCAGTGTTTTAGTTAGTTATGATTTTGTTAGCTGTCACTATCAACTATGACGTCATAAAAGATGCTCAATGGTTAGATAGTTAAGTATAAATAGCTGATCGATGTAACAGTTAAACTTGTCTTCCTGAAAAAGATCAATTCGCACTTTATCTTCTTCATTTCTTACTATCAAACGATTGTAATTGGCTAAGGGGGAGTTTGTGAATCACATGCGAGTTTACCAACTTGAAAGCATGATGATGATGAAAACAAATGACCGATTGCTTGTAGTAAATTTTTCCATTAATTCCGCTGCATATCTTAAAAATTCAATCCATTTTCCATCTTTAGAAACAAAAACTAGAAGTGATTCAAACTTAGATCTTGACAATTTGTATCAGAGCTTGGTCAATCGATTTTGATTTAACAGTCAAATTGATTTGAACAGATCAACTCTTTATGCTAATTCGTTCGATAGTTTTACTTGAATACAGAGTTTTATTACTACAAAAGTTTTTAAAACACAAATCTGTTGTAAAAAGAGAAATGACACAAAACACACCAGAATCCAATATTGGATCCATGTTCAAACATCCGACGTTGAAATGAAATGAATATTTTATTTGGCAATGTCGGATGGGTCATATTCTTGCCCAACAGAACACCGAATGCTGGAGATCCGTTGTATTTGGACCTCATGTTCCCATGGTTCCAAGTACAGAGGATCCCCACACACAGGTCCCTAAGAAACTCGAAAATTGCTCTAAACATGATTTCCTCAAAATTGAATTGGATGCTATGGCCTTTAGCATTGTTGCTTCGGCTTTGCCCAATGAGATTTATGCGGGATTACTTCATTGTAATAGTGCTAAAGAGTTATGGGATGCTCTTAAAGTAATTCAGTGGTACTGAAGAGGTGATAGAGAATAACAGAGAGGTCTTAAATCAACAGTATGAAACATTTTGCCACGTTAAGGGTGAGTCATTAACCCAACAGTTCAAACGATATAGTTGTCTCATCAGTGAGCAAAAATTGGTAAATGTGGAATTTCCAAATTTGACTGTCAATAGTCGTTTCTTGAGATCTTTACCTGAGAAACGGGAGACTGTAGCTTATGTCACTAGAACGGATACAAGGAAATGACCTTGACACAACTTCATGGACGACTCCTCACATATGAGGGAGAGTTGAACCAGAAAAAGAAGTTGCAAGAGTCAGGGAAAATGACTGATGATTATACTTTGGGAAACACTGCTCTGTATAGTCATGAGGAGGGGTCTAGCAGTGGAAAGGATCAGAGTTATGATCATTACATTGACATAACATCTGGAAACAATTTCAACTCTGATCCCTGTACACCAAATTTTTGCCTTTGCTACAAATTATGAAAGCCAGACCTCTGACAATCTGTCTTTTGAAATGAATGATTTACAATATTTTGAACCCACTGACCTTGAAGAGATGGACATTTTACATCAGCTGGTACTTTTAAGTGTTTGAGCAAGTTAATTTTACGAAAGAACTGGTAGAAGATTTCCAAGATTGCATGGGGGGTTAAAAGTTGGGTTAGATAAGTCTAAAATTAAATGTTACAAATGTAACAAGATGGGTCACTTTGCCAGAGAATGTAGATCACAAACTGCAGGACCAATTATAACACATCCTGGCAACAGACCTCAAAGCACTGTCCAATATTCCCAATATACCCCTGCACCTCAAATGCAAAACATTGCACACTTTGCACATCCTGTTGCTATAGTTCCTTTCCATTATGTCCAAGCACCTGCACCACATATTCAATATGTCCAAGCACCACCTCAAGTACATGCACAGCAAGTGCCACAAGTTACTCAACCTACTCAAACTATTGCTACACCAGCAGAGGTTAATCAACAAAGCTTTTTCACACAAGGTTTTGTTGATTGGAGTAGCTTGCCTGAGGATTTAACAGATGAAAACTTTGCTCTCATAGCCAAAAATGATTTTGAAAATGAAAATATATGTTTAATGGCTTTGGAGACAATTGTTGAAGGAGATGAGAGCAGGAGTTAAAGTCTGATGTGGTTGATTGGTGTGAAGCAGTGGTTATACCAGAAGTTACACAAGTGGTTGAAGTGAATGCTGTTGATGTTGAAAAAGACACTCTATCTGACCCTTGGGATGAGAAGGTGTGTGAGGAAGAAGAGTGTGATTGTGCACTTATGGCTACTTCGAAGGTATCACCTCAGATCCTTAAAGATCTATGTTCTGACAAATGCATCATTGCTTTTGCAAACATAAAGCCGTTGAATGAAACCAGAGAAACAAAATTTTAGAAGATGAACTTAATTTTGAAAAACCTATCTAAGAGTTGAAAACAAAGTTAAGTAAAAAAGATTCTGAAATGAGTAGCCTAAGGCATTAATCAAGCATAACCAAAGACCAGCTCCAAACCATGGTAGAAAATTACCAAGTTTGCAAACAGGAGCTTGAATCTAACCAGATCACTTGTGAAAAATGGGTAGAGTCTTGTAAAGGTTATGAGCTTATGCTTGATGCTCAAATCAAGAACAACATAAAGTTTGGAATAGGCTTTAGAGACTATGACCAGACTTGTGAAAATGCTGCAAAAATTGATTCTGAGCCAGTTGAAACAGTTCCAAAAAACTTGGCTGCTGAAGAAATTAAAATCACAGATAAAAATGGAAACAAAATCATTCTTGAAAAACCAGAGATTTCAGCAAAAGATAAAGAAATTAAAAAATATTAGTTTAAACCAACCCGGTCAGATGAATGTGATATTTTGGAAAACTTCAAGCCAATAGACTTTTCAACCATTAATGGTATAAAAGCACCAAAAGCACTGGTGATCCCTATTAAAGACTTGCCAGC
Source organism: Scalesia atractyloides (assembly GCA_947069175.1). Classification (NCBI taxonomy): domain Eukaryota; kingdom Viridiplantae; phylum Streptophyta; class Magnoliopsida; order Asterales; family Asteraceae; genus Scalesia; species Scalesia atractyloides. Next base: position 72,215,132 of record CAMTDV010000014.1, read on the forward strand.
GGAGGTTACACCCACTACTCTCAAAAAGTCTGATAGGAAAAGGAAAGAAAAGGTTAAATACTTGTTTTGTGAATTTTGTGAAAAGAGAAATCATGTGGCTGCAGATTGTTTTCTTCTAAAAGCCTTTGATATAAACAAAACTTGTGTTATACCTAAATCTCCTAGATGCACCATCTGCAACAAAACAAATCACATGACCCAAGAGTGTGCCCATCTCAAAATCTATCATCAAAAGCTAAAAGAGATTAGAGCAAAAGCTCTTGAAAGAGAAAGTTCAAACTTTTCTGAAACCAAATCTAAACAGAACTTTGAATCAATTGAAACATCTGTCACAAAAGCCTTAAATCAAGCCTCTATTCAAAGAGAAATTCAAGTGAGAGATGCACCTCCAGTTTCCAAGAGGTAAAAGCCTGCCTAGTTATCAAAAGGTGCCTGTGGTTTATGAGACTTACAAAAAGTCTTCTAAGCCAAGGGTAAATAGGCATCCTCATGGTTACAAACAATTGATAGGAAGTGGCTCATAGCAGTGGTTACAAAAACCTGATCTAACCACTGCTCATTTACTTGAAATTGAGTCTGGATCATCTGATACCCCATCCAAAGCCATTCTGGCTTTGGAAACTCACCTGGTAAGAAGGAAACTACTAAAGGAGTATTTCCACAGTGCAAGACATGTGGGAAACTTCGTTCAGGAGAATGTTTAATGGGGAAAAAGGGGATGCTATAATTGTGGTCAGGATGGGCATCCATACTACAATTGTCCCAATCCCAAAAGGGTGTGTTACAACTTTAACGAATCGGGCAATGTGAAAGTCGATTGCCGAAAGCTCAAGCAAGGAATGAAGAAATAAGGAAAGAAGGAAGAAAACCTCAAAGCTAAAGGAAAAATGCTCCAAATTTCATCGGAAGAGGCAAGGTCTCACCCAAATGTGGTGTCAGGTATGTTTATGCTCAATTCTATAGCTACATACGTATTGTTTGATATTGGAGCTAGTAGGTCATTTGTTTCAAGAGAAAATATACATTCCCCCTCGTTTGTAATAGAAAGGATGCATATACCCTTAGAAGTAGAAATAGCCGATTATAAAAGTTATCTATTACATGAGATGTGTAGAAATTGTAAGATCACTATTAAGGATGAAGAATTTGATATTGATCTCATTCCCATGGTTTTGGTTGCATTCAAAGTAGTGGTGTGCATGGATTGGCTATCCCGATATCATGCAGAAATTCTATGTGAAAGCAAAACTATTCATGTAACATCTCCTAAAGGGAAGCTGGTAAGCATATATAGAGAGAGGAGGGTAGAGACTAAACTGTGTACCATCATTGAAGCAGTTAAGCATCTATGAAATGGAAGTAAGGCATTCTTAGCCTATGTAGTCGATACTAAACAAGATTCCTTATAAATAGAAGATACAGGGATTGTGAATGAATATATGTTTGTGCTTCTGGATGAATTGCCGGGACTCCCACCCGAACGCAAGGTAGAATTTTGGATCGACCTGGAACCAAACGGCAAGCCGGTAGCCAAAGCTCCTTACTAGTTGGCACCCGCTGAAGTACGAGAACTAATGGTCCAATTGAAAGAAATCCTTGACAAGGGCTTTATACGTCCTAGTGTATCCCCTTGGGGAGCGCCTGTCCTATTTGTGAAAAAGAAGGATGGCTTGATGCGCATGTACAAAGACTATCACGACCTCAACAAACTCACGGTGGAAAACCGATATCCCTTACCAAGAATAGATGATCTTTTCGATCAATTGCAAGGGGCAAGTTGGTTTTCGAAAATCGACTTACGATTGGGTTATCATCAGCTGCGAGTACAGGAATAAGATGTGGCTAAGACTGCGTTTAGAACCCGTTACAGACATTATGAGTTTTTAGTAATGTCTTTCGGGTTAACTAACACTCTGACCGCATTTATGGATTTAAGCCGAAACATGCTAGACAAATTTGTCATAGTATGTATAGATGATATTTTGGTATACTCTTGTAGTGAATCCGAACATGCGTGTCATTTACGTGAGGTGATCGAAACCCTCTATAAGGAAAGATTATATGCTAAGTTTTCCAATGTGTGTTTTGGCTCAGGTATAATTCTTAGGCCATGTGATTAATGAAAAAGGAATTTTGGTAGACCCGTCCAAAGCAGAAGCTGTGGTTAAATGGTTACCCCTGAAGAACGTCAACAAAGTAAGAAGTTTCCTCGACTCAACCGGCTATTATAGGAGATTTATTCAAGATTTCTCTAAAATATCCCTAACTATAACCCGATTGACGAAAAAGAAAGAGAAATTTACATGGGGTGTTGAACAAGAAAAAGCTTTTCACATAAAACTATCGATTTCTCCGGTGTTGACTCTACCGGATGGAAGATCTAGTAGTTTTCGCAGATGCATCGCCTCAGGGGTTGCGACATTCTTTACCATCCGGGTAAGGCCAATGTCGTGGCGGACGCGTTAAGCCGAAAGGAATATCCACCGCCTATTCGAGTAAAGTCGATGAGAATGATAGTCACACCAAACCTTCTTGAAACAATACGAGAAGCCCATGATAAGTCATTAAATTCAAGTGATCCTGCAATTCAAGTAATCTTGCAATTCTTGAAACAACACGTGGTCGGGAATGAAACGTGACATTGTCAAGTATGTGTCCAAATGCTTGACATGTTCCCAACTAAAGGCGGGACATTAAAAACCATACAGGAAATTGTAATCTTTGGAAATTCCGATGTGGAAATGGGAGGATGTGACCATGGATCGTGTAACCAAACTTCCTAGAACAAGAAAGGGGCATGATGCTATATGGGTCATTGTTGACTGCCTTACCAAAAGTGCCCATTTTCTACCTATTAGAGAAACTTATTTCTCAGAAAGGTTGGCTGAAATTTTTGTGAATGAAATTATATCCCGCCATGGTGTGATTGTGTCCATTGTGCCAGATCGGGACGTGCGGTTTACCTCCCGTTTTTACCGAAAGTTTCATGAAGGGATGGGCACTCGTTTTCATATAAGTAACTCGTTTGTAGACATGTTGAGAGCTTGTGTTATGGATTTTGGGGGGAATTGGGATGAACATTTACCATTAGTGGTGTTCTCGTATAACAATAGCTATCAAAGTAGCATCAGATGGCGCCGTATGAAATGTTATATGGAAGAAAATGTAGAACCCATGTATGTTGGGAAGAAGTAGGACAAAGAGAACTCGCTCCCAAGGACGTAGTAGCAATAACTAATGAAAGATTGATCTTGTACGAGCTCGATTAAAAGCGGCGCAAGATCGACAAAAGTCCTATGCGGATAAAAGGTGGCCCCATAGTGAATTCCTAGTGGGGGACTGGGTATTGTTGAAAGTATCACCGTGGAAAGGCGTAATTCGATTTCGTAAGCGAGGAAAGCTAGGTCCTCGATATATTGGACCGATTCAAATTCTAGCTCGCACTTGAAAAGTAGCATATCGATTGGAATTGCCCCAAGCATTAGCATTAGATGGCATTCACAACACCTTTGATGTGTCACAATTACGAAAGTGCCTCGCGGATGAAACGGCTCACATACTGTTTGAACACATTATGGTGGATGAAAGAAAGAATAATATAGAAAGACCGGTAGCTATCAAAGAGTCTAAAGTAAAGACCCTTCGTAACAAGGAAATTAAACAAGTGTTAGTTCAATGGCAACAAAGGAAGGGGTCGGATCTTACTGGGGAACCGGAGGATGAAATGTGAAAGTACTACCTTGCTTTATTTGGTACATATCTAGGTTTCGGAAAGAAAATTTTCTTCAGGGGGTAGACTTGTAACGCCTTAAATTCTAATTTTGTACATTTACACATATTAGTATAGTATGCTACATGTAATAACTATGAGTGTGAATCAATTTAGAATGTAAAATAAAACTTAAACATAAAAGATGAGTTTAGCCATTTAAAAATAAGTCTCCAAACTTGAGGGGCCAATTGGGAAACGAATGAAAGTCATTAAAATAACCAAAAAAACATACCACACACATACTGATGTGTGTGGGTGTCGCATGGAGCAAAGATAAAGGAGGGAAAAACCCTTATTCTTCTCAAAATCAAGCAATTGAAAGGGGAATCATAACCTAAATCGTTGATGACCTTTTACAAGTGGGTTATAATCAAAAAGTGAAATCGAATGAAATTGTGTATGAATATTTCATAGAATTATTATGTAAAAGATGAATTGTGCTAGAATTTTTATTATCTTGATGATTTAAAGTGGAATTCCCTTGTGATATTAGTATAGTGAAGTAAGATAGCTATGTATAAGCAATCTATGTGACGATAATGTAAAAGTTGTATATAGAAAGGTAGTTAGATAATTTGGTTGCAAGATGGTGATTGAGTGATTTTAATTGATTATAATGGTTCGTAATATGAAGTAGGAAGAATTTTCATAGGATACTTGTACATTATGCTTCGCTAATGGTACTCACACCAGGTGTTTGTTAAAATGATTGAATGAAATGATCTTATGTTAGTACAATGCTAAATGGTTAAAATTGGGAAATATTAGTTGTTAACTCAATTACGTCAAGAAAGGAATGTAAACAATGACATGAGATTAAAGTAAGTTGATTATGAATTGTAGGAATAAAGGAAGAAGACTCAAGCCATTCCGGGTCACAAGTGAAAAACGACAAAGGTAAATCCTTGTACTTATGAATTCTAGCGATGTGTAATGGTTATGCTATATTATCATACCAGGTTTATATATTGGTACTGCTCAAATGAGATTATGTAAGAGTTCGTGCCATAATATGGGTCGAACGAGTTAAATGTCATATATATATATAACTTGGGAATTTGATGTCGAACTGAATATAAAAGAAGGGAGACGTCTGACATTGAATCCCATTAGAAAGTGTGTTTGAATGAATGCTAATGAAATGATTATCATGAAGTTCGAATGAAGGTTTGAATTCTAAGATTAGTTGTTATTAGATAACTAATTGTGTGTTATGATTGTAGGTAAATTATCGTGTTAGGTGGCGCCAAGTTTTGAACGGACACACCATCTCGTATGCTTCCGCTATGATACTCGACTAAACGGGTCAAAAGCTTTTGTTGAAAACTTCCATCTAATGCTTTAGTTTCGTAAATGTTAACTTTAAATGATTCCGGAAGTTTTTGTTGTTTAAGTGTTTGCTGGTTAACTTCGAATTTTGATGTAAACTTTTGTCGTTAACTTGGTTTATTCCTTTGAAGTTTTATGGTCAACTTTATAAGTTTTATGTTTTGACCCGCTTCTTTGTCACGCTTAAAACTCCTTATATACAAATAATAATTTTAGACCTTACACGCAGGTAATTCGCAAATACGGAATAGGCTAGGGCAAGCTTAGTCTTAAGATATTGGAATTAGGAACTCCACGGAAAAGACCATATTAGTCTAAAGCGGCATTTTATATTTGATCCGTCTGTGGATATTTACACGTACATCTTGTATAAGTTTATTTATTAATTTCAAGCTTTTACATTTATTACTTTACTTTATTCCATCATCCACTATCTATTGTGATATTGTTATTAATCGTCATGCATAAACCCCAAGTCCGGACCCATCGGGAAATCAGGGTGTGATAGGTTGGTATCAGAGCCACGATTTGAGCGAATTAGACACTAGCCATTTGTGTCTAAGCTCAAATATAACAATTGCAGATCCCATAGGAAATTTTATCTCTAAGTCTTCCTGTAAAGCTAGGCTAGAAATCCTATAGTTATTAATGATTTTTGAGTATGTATATTTGACAGGTAATCATGCCGCCTAGAAGAAGTGGAATGGAAAAAGGTCCCATGTGAGGTCGAGTACCTTAACCACCGCAAACATCACATTCAAAACATTCCCAACACTCCCAACATTCACACGAACCCCACTCCTCACCACCACCCATACATTCCTACTCACACCATTCATACTCTCACCACACAAATGACTCCTTCCATGCATCAACATATCTAAATTCCCCTCACCCAAGTCAAAACCAATTGGAAAACAACTCAAACCCAGAGATGCCGCCATCCAGAACAAACCAACACCCTATTGAACTATCCAATGACACTACATCTTATGCAGGTTTACCTTATCGAGCTCCTGACGAATGGGACCAATATTTCAACTAGATTACTTTTTATTACACCCTCGGACATCAACCACAAACACGACCACATCCAACTCCTCAAACTCCACCACCTCCACAGGATGATGCACAGGTGTAACCACACCAACTGATGGAGCAACAACAACAACCACAACCGAGGATACCTCATACAAGAGCTCGATTATCGGTACATGCCGGAGAATGGTCTGGTTCTCTTCCACCATTCCCACCTACATATCCACCTATACCAGAGGACCCACAAATGGATGGACCCTCTCATACTGCCTGCGAGTTATGACAACCCCATTCCCATCTATCCAAACCCAACTAGGTATGATAACCCATACTCCACAACTACAACTGACTATGCTTACGGCTCCATCCTATAAACCCTATATGCAGGTGGTCACACAAAATGAATTCCTTGTATCCACCTCCTATTACTCCCACCTACCAAAATCTTGGTTATCCAAATCCAGGATATCAAGATACGGTTGTGCCATAACCACAACCACCTCAATAAACAGAACCACTAAAAGCTATCAACCAAGCTATGGAACGGACTGAATAGATCCAATGATTAGTCCAAAGAAGCGAGAGGAGGACGAGCAAGATATATAAGAAGCTTTCCAAGCTAGTGAGAGGAAGAAGACGCGATTGAATATTTTAAGTTTTATTATTGTAATTTTTATAAACTTATAAGTCCTTGAGGTCATCGTATTGTAATTTGTATTCCAAAAGTCTATTTTGACATTATGTTATATTCCAAGAAGTCCATTTTGGACAAAGTATTCTAACCCTTGAATATATGAATTTTAAATTTAAATTTATTACATTGCAAACTTCGAGTATTCATCTCAACATTTAAATTCAATATTTAATTGATCTGTCCTGAGCAATAAATCTTTTGTTGGGCTGTAGCTCAAATATTGATATAATGACTAGCCACAATTCTAGCAATAATAATGACGGGCGTGACTATGTGGGGCACGCCGGTCGAGAGGGCGGAGGAAGCCCTAATTGCTACTGAAGTCAGCAAAGCTATGACTGAGTTCATGGCTAAGGATAAAGGGCTAGAGCCAACAAAACCTTAATTTATCTCTATCCCTCGATCTTCCACCCATAGAACCCAAAGCTCACGTTTCTCCTCTACAAAGAGTGAGAGGAGTGGGTCCAAGCATGTTGCCAAGAAAGAACACCTAAATTCTTAAGAAGGATGTTCATATAAATACTTTGTCTCATGCAAACCTCATGACTTCATAGGGGAAAGGAGCTATTGATGCCATGAAATGGCAAGATGAAATGGAACAATGGTAGACATCAGCGGATGTGTTGAGAAAGACACCATCAAATATGTGTCTTAATCCTTTAAGGAGGATGCTTTAACATGGTGGAAAGACATGATTCAATCCACTGGAAGTTTTCCCTGTACCATATAGGTTGGGAATAGTTTTTGATGAATTAATTAAGGAAACCTACTACCCTCCTCATGAGGTTAAGAAAGTAGAGTAAGATTTTTTCACTCATCACAATGAAGAATCTGGATTGTAGGAAGTATGTATCTGACTACAATTCTATGTCTAGGCTGGTACCTTATCTAATAACACCAGAATCTAAACACATTGCGTGTATCATTGCTGGCCTAGCACCAAAGATTAAGGGGATGGTTAAACCGTCCAAATCGGCTACTTTTAGAGCAGCAGTAGATCTAGCCATATCACTAACTGAGGATGAAGTGAGGCTAAGGGTAGTTAAATCTGATGTTGATGGGAAAAAAAAGACAGAATAATTGCTTCCGAGATTTAAAGAAAGGAAGGTTCGGTTCAAGAAAGAATCAACCTAGGTCCAATGATAATAGTGTCACACCCTGACCATATAAAACAACAAACCGTGACGGAAACATCGGGGAGTCACGTAAGAGAACTATTGTTTCACAACCATGGTACTTAAAGTTCTGTATTATTGAATTTAATTGTTTGCATTGTATTGAGTAAAACGGAAAACATAACAAAAATTAAACTGTCTTTCATTATTTTAAGTCACTAAGGCCCAAGTCCGCCCTAAGTGTAGCATGCTCATCATCAAACATTTTCTCCTGAAACATACGAGAAAATAAGTACGTCAGCATAAAAATGCCTGTGAGTAACATAGGTTTTGTGATGAGGATTCATGGCTTTGAATGTTTAAAAGAAATGTGTAACTATACAAAAGTAGCCATGAACCGTTATAAAATGTTTCTTTTATGAAATCATGAGAAAATCAATAACTTAAAAGAAATAATGCAAGGTTAACTTAGTAACCAAAATATGTCATGTCTTATGTAAAAATGTCATGTCTTGTATAAAAGATGTTGTGTCTTGTATTTTGTTCGAAGTGGTTTAGATAACGCAACGGTATATAATATAATAAACGCACTTATGTATAGGAAGTACCAACAGCGTACCACCATGCTTTTATCATATTACATACGTCTCGTTATTTAAATCACTTACCATAAACCAACATATGTAATGTCTTGTTTAAAAACTAATGTTATGTATAAACAATGTCTTGTGTAAACCAATGTAAAGTCATGTTATGTTAAACAATGTCTTGTGTAAACCAATGTCTTTGTGTAACCAAAATGTCTTATATAAAACAATGTCTTTGAATAAACAAAGGTTTCGCTTAAACCAAAAGTTATGTTTTATAAACCATTCCTTTTATTGTAAAAATATATATTGGATTGTTGGCGAATACATTTAAGCCTTGTTGACTGTCGGATAGACCCTTATAAAGATAAAGGTCTATCAATGTTCATCGATTCTGTCATTCCCTAAGGTCTCTTCCAAACAAACCTAGGAAGCGGGAACGGGATTGTCAATCCTATGGTACCATTACATACTACCGGTCGACGTGATCAATGTTAATGAATGTATCATTGCACATTCAACGCACCAATATGTCTTGAACAATGTAAGCATGTCATGAAAATGTCTTTAAACCATGTACTTGGCATACTAAGTCAATATACCAAGCAAAATGTCTTTGAAATCATGTACTAGGTATGCTAAGTCAACATACCATGTAAAATGTCTTTGAAACCATGTGTAGGTATACTAAGTCAATATAACATGTAAAATGTCTTTGAAACCATATGTAGGTATACTAAGTCAATATACCATGTAAAATGTCTTTGAAACCATGTGTAGGTATACTAAGTCAATATACTATGTAAAATGTCTTTGAAATCATGTGTAGGTATACTAAGTCAATATACCATGTAAAATGTCTTTGATAAGTATGCTAAGTCAACATACAAAGTAAAGAGCAATTGAAATCATGTACTATATGTACTGTGTAAGCAAAGCATGTATAATGTCATGAAAAACAAGAAAGCAGTGATAGGCACATATGAATCACCCCAAAACATTTGAAAAAGGTAAAAGAGGGGACTATGTACTCATATGAACCATAAGTAGTAAATATGTTTTGTAATATAATTTAGCACATATGAATCACCCAAAGCATTTGAAAATGTAAAATAGGGGAACAATTTACTCACTTGGGATTGCAAGAGTGTCCTTGTTCAAGAGGATAAACAAAGTTCAAGAGTCTGAGGATTCAAGTGTGTCCTAATATCGGATAACTATGTTAGTATCGGGACTTTAATCGGAAGATTCGGATAGAATGAAATCTTATAAACCAAATGAGCGTTGGAACTCACATGATATGGTTTAATGAACTTAACATCCTGATTTAGAATGGATCCTAAGTGCTTTTGACACGTTTTGACTCGGTAAGGTAGTTTACGCTACTTTAACGGGTCACTTGCGTAAACACGTGATCGGATGGTTAAATATGTATTATGATAAGTCTTAGTTGCCAAAACATGTTTGATAATGTTGTAACATCAGTTTATATGTCAAAACTTGGGTTACATATTCTTAAAATTTATTTATGCGCAAAAAGGGTGTTTTGGTCATTTTTAAAGAACATAAAGGCGACTTATCATAACACTAACCAAACGATGTGACCATAAGGTATAACCTCAGTAGATTATTCCCTATACAATTATGGTCACAAATATGTGTTTGGTCGGATCCTAAGATCGATCTAACGGGTCGGATTCAAAAGTCAAAGCGGTGGTCAAGACAACTCGACTTACGATCCTAAATAAGAACTCAACTAGAAGTGACGAGTTGACATGTCAAAACATGTATTACTAAGTTGCAAAACTGATTTGGTATCAAAACTTAGTGTTTTGATACCCGAAAATAGTTCCATCATAAAATGCACATTTTGCGCATTTTTTATCGAAACTTTGACTCGTCACTTCGACTAGTAAACGTGGTAACCAGAAGGTGCAATTGCTAGGGATTATAACCTTCGTGATTGCGATCACGTTGCAAATTTCAATTAAACTTTGACTTAACAAAAAATGGTCAGAACCGAGGTCGAATAAAAAGTCAATTGTTTGACTTTTAGCTCATAACAAACTAAAATAATGAAGGACTAAGGAAGAACACTTACTTATGCTCAAGGAAGTCTTAGAACTCGGTAGGAGGCTTTCAAAATGCTTGAAACAAGCTCCAAGAGAGTGGGAGGTAGGAAGATGAAATGAGCAAGTTGTAATAGCCAAATTCCTTGGTTATTTATAGTGTTCAAGGTGACATAAGATCATCACAAGTGTCCAAGGAGGTGTTATGATCTTAGGAGGGTTTAACAAGTGTCAAATGCAGGTTAGAAGGTGGCAAATTCGTGAACTTAGGGAGCAAGGCTTTGCACAAAAAGCTGCCATGTTGCAACCAAGAAATTGCTGATCTGGGCACCCCTTATGGACCGTATGGGGGCACCTCTTATGGTCCGTAAGGGGGCACCTCTTATGGTCCGTAAGGGGGCAGTCCGTAAGGCCCTGGCAGGGGCAGAAACTTTGAAATTTGTCAGATTTAGCCCCTGGACTTGTTTTGTCGTATTTTGTAACTTTAACCTAATTTTTAGGCTTTATAAAGGTATTAAAGTATATGTAACTTGAATTATGTCCAAAAATGTCATGGATGCCGATTTTTTTGGTTGTACGGTTGTGTTTTTCGCTTAATTACGACGAACGCTTTAACGAACGCGAAAACGACCTAAATTGTGTAACGATTGATATTTTTGCATTCTTATCAATAAAATACAACATTTTATTGACTATAAAAATTTTGGATGTCTAAATAAGGTTCATATTCAAAAATACGTGAATCAGCAGACTTTCGCAGTTTGTCGCAAATAGTCACTAGAGCTGCATAAGTGTGTTTTTGCCATACCGAACCCTTCAAAACTTATTTCTAAGTTATGAAAAGAGTATTTAGGGTGTGTTTAGCTTATGTCCTTGTTCCGGAGTGTCGTAACGGGTTACGATTTCACTTCCAAAAAAGGTTTGAAAGATCAAAATTGAACAAGGATTGAAAATGCACAAATGTCAAAAGTTTAAACAAATCTTGGAAATTAAACACAAGATTTCATTGAGCATGAATTTGTTCAGAATTGTACAATGATAAGTCAAAAATGTCACAAATAGGACCAAATGCAAGACATGCGGAAAGAGACATTAGGGAAAATGTGGATCAGAACAACAACTAAGACCATGTGGCATCTATAGAAAAAATGGTCACAAGACTCATGAGTGTAAAGACATAAAGAATGTCGTTTGCATCGAGTGTGGCGAGAAAGGTCACATTAGAACCAGTTACACTATGCGTACAGCAGGTGGAAGCTTCAAGACTAGAGAAGCAAAGGAAGTCAAACGCTCGATTCCAGTTGACCGCAAAGAGGCGGTGAAAGACACGAATGTTATAACAGTTACGTTTCTTGTTAACAACATTTTCGCACGTGTCTTATTTGATTCTGGAGCTGATAAGAGTTTTGTAGATCATAAGGTTAGGGGTAAACTATTAAATCTACACTTAAGAACTCTAGATCATTCATATGACATAGAAATGGTTGATGGCACCATTGAGATAGCTTCTAAGATCTTAGAGGGATGCACTATATCCATAAAAAATATATTCATTCCTATTAGTCTTTTGCCCATGACTCTTGCAGGATTCTATATAATTTTAGGCATGGATTGGTTATTCTATAACCAGGCTCGCATTCCCTTCGATAAAAACTAATCGAGATTAGATCCCCATTTGGTGAAACACTCATCATTTATGGAGATTGATACTATGGGTTACCTGAGAAAGCATCTCTGTTTAAAGCATCCCAGTGTCTGAAAAGAAGAAGTGTCATTTACATGGCATGGGTGACTGTACATACACCAAGGCCCAAGATAGCAGATATACGGATCATCTCTGAATACCCTGATGTATTCCCAAAAGATTTAACAAGATTACCCCCAGAAAGGCAGGTTGAGTTTAGAATCAATATATTTCCTGGGTCAACTCGAATTGCTAGAGCTCCATATCGCTTAGCGCCGACCAAGACGAAGGAATTTAAGGCACAACTCAAAGAACTACTTGAGAAAGGTTTTATACAATCTAGTTCATCTCTTTGGGGAGCTCTTATCTTGTTTGTTAAGAAGAAAGACGGTTCAATGCAAATGTGCATTTATTACCATGAATTAAACAAGATAATGATCAAGAATCATTATCCCTTGCCAAGAATTAAAATTTATTTTGATCAAGCAAGGAGCAAGTTTCTTTTCTAAAATAAATCTTCGATAGGGTTATCATCAACTGAAGGTTAGGAAGGAAGATGTTCCAAAGACTGCCTTCAGAACAAGGTACATACAAATTCTTGGTTGTGCCATTGGACAAACTAATGCTCCACCAGCTTTCATGGATCTCATTAATAGAGTTTACAAACCTTATATGGACAAGTTAAAGACAGTCTTCATAGACGGCATAATTATTTATTCACGCAGCAAGGATGATGATGAGAAACATCTTAGATGTATTCTTGAGGTGCTAAAGCAAGAGAAGCTTTATGCAAAATTCACTAAGTGTGAGTTTTTCTTAGAGAAGTCCAATTCTTGGACATGTGATCAGTGAATGAGGAATCTAAGTGGATCCAACAAAGATTGAAGTAATCTTGAATTGGGAAGCACCCAAGACTCCTTCTGAAATCCGCATCTTTCTAGGATTGGCTGGTTATTATAGGAGATTCATTGAGAACTTCTCGAGAATAGCCACTCCCCTAACTGAATGAACTCGTAAAATTGTTAAATTTGTGTGGGTACCAAAAAAGAAAGAATCATTTGAGATTCTTAAACAGAGGTTGATTGATGCCCAGTATTATCTTTACCTGAAGGAATTGAAGACTTCATGGCCTACTATGATGCTTCGTACATAGGATTAAGTTGTGTGTTGATGCAAAGAGGCAAAGCAATTGCTTATACATCACAACAACTTAAAGTGCACGAAGAGAACTACACCACCCATGATTTGTAACTGGTGTAGTGATATTTGCACCAAAGTTGTGCAGGAACTATTTATATGGCATGAAGTGTATTATATACATAGATCATAAAAGTCTCCAACACCTATTTAGTCAAAAGATTTAAATATGTAGCAACGCCATTGGATGGAAACATTAAATGATTACGAATGTAAGATTCATTACCATCCTGGCAAGGCTAATGTTGTTGTCGATGCCTTGAGCCGTAAGGAAAGAATAAAACCAATAAGGATTCACGCTAAGAGAATCGAGCTACAAACCAGTTTAAATGAGAAACCGCTCGATACACAAAAGCAAGCCTTATTAGAAGCAAAAGCTCCTAATGAAGGATTAGGTGGAACTATTGATCAGTTAACACATAGAAATGATGCAATTTTGAGATTTAATGATAGAATTTGGATTCCCATTTTCGGAGGACTCGGAGATCTGGTTGTAACACCCCAATGCAAGACATGCGGAAATATCGGGGAGTCACGTTACAAATTGCTCACAACTACGGGTACTAAAGTGTTTCATTATTGTTAAACATTGTTTTACAAGCAATGAATATATGCAATTATCTTTTGTTTAAAGCAGTCTAAAGCCCGGATACGTTCCTATGTGTAGCATGCTTGAAAAATCCAAACCTGAAACATATGTAAAAAGAAAGACTTCAACAAACAATGTTGGCGAGTACATAGTTTCGTGTTGCAATACTTCGACAACTACGAGAGTCGTCTATTGAAAATGGACTCTTTGAAGTCAAGGAATGGCAAAAAGATTTAGTATTGCAATACATTAACTTGATTATAAAACTTGTGACACAAGACTTTTGTATATGGCAACATGGTTAATACTAAGTAAATTTTATTCCATTTAAAATTGTACTTTGTTCATTGTAATCGCATTAAATTCAGTCATAAAACTTGTGAGTATGTCATTAGAAATCTAATCAAGGATTAATAACAACAATATTGAAATTGGTCATAACCCGCGTGAGTATTATTAGAAATCAAATCAGTGATTGATAATAATACTTTGGATAACCTTCTAAGAATCTAACATATAAAAATATGAAAGAGTTCTACAAGGATTTGGATATTGTACTTTGAAACAATGGAACACAAAATCCTAATGTGATATGGATAATGCTACAAGAGTAATACAATAAGAACACTTATATATAGGAAATACCAGTGGCGTATCCACCATGTTCTTATGGTATTACACTCGTTTCGTTATCTAAATCACAATTAATCACAATAACCACATAATCATCGTCTCGTCACATCGTCTTGTCACATACACATTAAAGTACACAAAGAATGCGAATAAAGGACTACCATTTAGTACTTTAAACATCCTACAAGAATCTAACTATAAAGATAGATAGATACTTTACAAATTTAGTTTAGTCACTTGTCTTGTCACATTGTCTTGTCTCATACGCATTAAAGTACACAAAAATCCAAATAAAGGATTACCATTTAGTACTTTAAACATCCTACAAGAGTCTAACTATAAAGATAGATAGATGATTAAGGATTTGGTTTGGTCACATCGTCTTGTCACATTGAAACACAAAATCCTAAATCCTAATGGTGATTCGGATAAGGCTACAAAGGGTAATACAATAAGCACACTTATATATAGGAAGAACCAGTGGCGTGTCCACCATGCACTTATTGTATTACTCTAGTTTCATTATCTAGATCACCAACAATCTCTACGCATAAACAATATCCATCGTCTTGTAAAGCAATTCTTAGAAATCCCACTATGAAGATAGGAAGATTTAAGACTGTACTTTAGATATCCTACAAGAATCTGACTATGAAGATAGAAAGATTCTAGAAGAATTTGGTTCGTGTCATCAATCGTCGTATTTGCATAATAGGAATAATACACAAAAAGTACTTAGTGAACACATACGAATCACCCCTAAACATTTGAATCACCCCAAAACATTTGAAAAACGTAAAAGAGGGGAGCTATATACTCATTTGTGATTGCGTATAGGTCTTGTTCAAATGATATAACAAAGCTCAAAGGATCAAGAGTTCAAAGGTTGAAGTGGTTCCTAGTGTATCGGATACTATGTATTAGTGTCGAAACTTGAAAACATGAAATCGGATAGAATGAAGTCTTATAAACCAAACGAGTGTTGGAACTTATATGAAATGGTTTACTAAACTTAACATTCTAATTTGGAATGAAATCTAAGTGTTTTTAAGCCGTTATGACCCGTTAACGTAGTTTCCGCTACTTTAACGCGTCATATGCGTAAAAACGCATTCGGATGGTCAAACTAATCTTATGATAAGTCTTATATGCCAAAATAAGTTTAATAAAGTTGTAACATCAGTTTATATGTCAAAAAGTTGGTTACAATGCTTAAGATGGAATTATGCGTAAAATGGCATTTTGGTCATTATTAAGGGCATAATATGCGACTTATCATAACACTAACCAAATGACGTGACCATAAGGTATAACCTCAGAGGGTTATTCCCTATATAACTATGGTCACTAAATGTGTTTGGTCATACCCTAAGATCGATCAAACGGGTCGGATTTAAAAGTCAACGAGGTGGACAAGACCGCTCTACTTACGACCCTAAATAAGCACTAAACTAAAAGTGACGAGTTAGACATGTCAAAACATGTCTAACTAAGTTATAAAAGTGTTTTGATATCAAAACTTGGTATTTTGATACCCGAAAAAGTTTCGTCATAAAATGCACATAATGCGCACTTTTGACCAAAACTTTGACTCGTCACTTCGACTAGTAAACGTGGTAATCAGTAGGTATGATCGCTATGGATCATAATCACGTGATTACGATCACGTTGCAAAGTTCAATTGAACATTGCTTTGAAAAAATGGTCAGAACGGAAAGTCAAACAGAAAGTCAAATTGATTGAGTTTTAGCTCAAATAGCTAAAAGAAATGAACAAGATTAGAAGAGAGCACTTGGGTTGTAGCACCCTCAAGAGCTCAGGTAGGAGCCTCAAAGGGAAGCAAACTCCACTTAGAGAAGATTTATAGAAAGGAAAGAATTGAGAAAGTTGTGATGAAGAATCAGGAGGCTATTTATAGTTGAAAAAATATCACAAGATCATGCCAAGTGTTAGGGGTTGTTTCTAGGATTCAAACAAGTGTTTAGTGAGTGTTGCAACGGAGAAAGTGTGGCAAATTCGAATGCTTGGTGTCTAAGGGAATGAACAAGAAGCTGCCATGTTTTTGCCATAAACTGTTGATCTGGGCATCCCATGCGGATCGTATGGTCCCATGGATACGGTCCGCATCTACCCTTGCTAGCGCCAAGTTTCAAAAATTGGCAGAGATGTCCCCTGGACTTGTTTCATCGCGTTTTGGCACTTCTAACACGCGTTAACCTGATTTTTAAGCTTCATAAGGACGATAAAGCTTAGGGAACTTGGATGTCGGTTGTTTGGTTTTACGGTTGCGTTTTTCGGTTAATTACGATGAACGCTTTAATTAACGTGTAAACGACCGTAATTGCGTAATGAATGATATTTTTGCATTCCTATTGGGATTGAACCCTAACAAAGGAACAGATGATATCAAAGCCAAATACACTATCCGAGCTTTGGTCCAACATTCAGAGGTTACAACCTCTGATCTACCTTTACACTACTTTCCATAAACAATTGTTCCTATCATCTGATCGAACAAGAAGCAAAGGTCTGATAGAAGTAACAAGATCAGAGGATATGTGCTTAGACTAGTCATAGTTTATTCATGTAATAGTATGTGTGTTAGTTTAACAGTGTTTTAGTTAGTTATGATTTTGTCAGCTGTCACTATCAACCATGACGTCATAAAAGATGCTTAGTGTTTAGATAGAATAAATAGCTGATCGATGTAGCAGTTAAACTTGTCTTCCTGAAAAAGATCAATTCGCACTTTATCTTCTTCATTTCTTACTATCAAACGATTGTTATTGGCTAAGGGGGAGTTTGTGAATCACATGCGAGTTTACCAACTTGAAAGCATGATGATGATGAAAACAAACGACCGATTGCTTGTAGTAAAAGTTTTCTGTCACACCCTCAATTTCCACTTGCGGAGTTTTACCGCGAGACGTGTGATCAAACCAGAATCTCAGACACTAGCAGTATCGAACGACTCTATATGATTTATTTAAACGTTTTCCAAGAACATTTGTTTAACCATTCATAGTCATTTTCAAAATAACTTAGTTTCAAAGTTTAGCGGAAGCATTAAAGTAAAGTAACGGGCGCCAACACAAACGCCAAAACCAAAAATCCCAAACATTATTCGTAAATAAGACTCGATAAAAATGTCTTGATCAAATGCAAGTGAGTGCACCTAGCGCTCCTAGCGTCCTGAGAAACACGTAAAGAAACAAGTGTCAACATTAAAGATGAGTGAGTTCACAGGTTTTTATAAGTTCACAAGTTCGGTTTAAAAGTTTGATTTCCCCGTTATCCCTAACCCGGGATAACGACATAGTTCCATTATTCCTAACCTAGAATAATAATGTTGGTTCGTAAATAAGTTCAATGTTAACATGTAGGTAGCGAGCCTAAAGTTACGTCACATAAGAGTTCGCGATCGAAGCTGACTGTTGTTGCCTCAGTGTTGCCAGGTCTATCACTGACCATGGCGAAAGTTAGGCCAAATTAATCACCCATTGACCATTCCTGGTCGGCTAGCGCGACTAGCTCGGGTGGGGCTTGTCGGGCCTAGTAGTACTACCATAATTTCCCGCTATCTAACCCAATACTAACGATCCGAGAGTTGGTTAAGGACTTCCGTGATAAAGCTACTTAGTGACCATAACGTACATTAACATTAACTTAGTTACCGAATAGTTTAACGACGTTAATTTCGCATAACGTAAAAGATAGAGTTTTAGAGCGTATACTTGTTTCTTCCCCTGTTGTTTAAAACTGGATAAAATAGGGGCCGTGAACTCACCTTAAATTGGTTAGAATAACGCAAAAGAGCAAATGATGGGACCGCTAATCGTGTCCTAACATGCCAACCGATTTAAAGTTAGTGTGTGAACACACTGATACAAAACCCTGCGCATTACTAAGACATAGTGCGGCACACGTAATAACCAATTCGAAACCACAATCATGCATGCAAAGTATCATCATACAAAATAATGATCAAACCAACTTGTCATAAACACATATTAATTCATACAACACTTTGGTACACACTAATGCAAGTTATCATGTTTCGGCTTGTACGCTCATAACTGGCTGTTTTCGAGGATTTTTATAAAATAGTTCCAACGTTCCAAAAATTCCAATTTCTTTTACAGGAGATGTCAATTAGACTGTAGAATTTTGTGTCAATTTTTCAAACCCTAAATCTTTATCAATTATTTATAAACATTTATATACTAGGCTGCAGTCAGATTCGTCCTTTCTGACTACAGTCCACGAGAAAAATTATTTAAAAATCATCATTCATCCAATTAACAAAATTCCAGTGGGAGATATCCGAAATTCCCGTCTCCAGTTACTGTACAAATTTCGTGACCTAACCCCCTACAGACTATGAGATCCGACTCATAAACAACCAGAAAATTGTGCAGAATTTACGCAGCTTCAGCTGCTGCACTAAATGACAAATTAAAAATAGCAAACCACCTCAGAAAAATATGAATCCGGCGCCATTTGAAGCGTTTTTCAAAAATACACATTTTAGGCTTCATAAAATCCATTTTTCGATAAATAATGATCAGGTTACAGCCAATTGAAATTGGCTATAAATGTCAATCAGCAAACTGTTTTCGACTTTTATCGCATTAGAACATGTTTAAACGATCATGACGCTTAGTAATAATGATTAACAACAGGTTGACTTGTCAAATATCATCATATATATCAATATTCATGCAAACCTTAAATATTTATCATGATCTTTATCGCTAAAACGCAGCCTACGATTTTAGTATTCAACATATCATCACAACCGCAAAGATTCTCACATTCATCCGAACTAATCATAAATTACCACACTTTTTCATACTAATAATCCTACAAACACATAATCATGATAAAGATTACACAAACCCTAGTGTGAATCGCAAAACAATTAAACCCTAACCTTGAAACAATGATGATTAGCGAACTGGGACAAGCTTGGAACCAATCCGGGAGATGTGGGGTTTTGCGATCGTGAGAGGGGGGGCTGCCGTCGATTCTCCTAGGGATTAGGGTTTCTCCTTTTTTTTTGAAAGCTACAACATGCATGTATATATAACAAGGGGAAGGAGGCGACCGCAATAGGGGGGGGTTTGGGTAAGTGGCTTAGGCCTCAAGTTTAGGTTAATTCCTTGGGGCGCAAGGTGTGTGGGTCGCAAGGGGGTGTGGGTGGCGGGTTGGGTTTGCTTGGTCGCGAAGTCGAAACATTTCACAAGCTTGGTTCGGTTTATAAATAAAAGTTACTAAAATATTATTTACTAAAATTTTATTTGCGACATGGAGTTTATAAAATATTAAATCACAAACGTCTAATAACACATAGAACGTAATTTAGATACAACCCGTCTAATAACACATAGCACGTAATTCAGATACAATCCGTCTAATAACACATAACACGTGATTCACCCTATAGATTCACAAAGTTAGCGTAGTTATTGCGAGCGTGTAATTTAATTCTTCGAATTAAATCAGCGTAGGATGAATAACCGTAAAGTAGCGCGTTTAAGATACCTAAAAACCGGGATGTCACATTATCCCCATGTTGAAAGAATTTTCGTCCCGAAAATTGAGTAAACGCGGTTTAGAAAGCAAGCACAAAAGCTCAGTTTGTTAGAATGGTACAAGTAAATCCTAGGCTGTCACATCATCCCCGTGTTGAAAGAATTTCGTCCCAAATTTAGTTGGCGCTAACAGTCAAATTGCTGCTCAGTTGCAAAGAGGTGTGGATATTTGCTTTTCATTTGGTCCTATCTTTCCCACGTGAACTCCGGTCCACGCTTAGAGTTCCAACGAACCTTGACGATCGGTATCTTGATGTGCCTTCGAGTCTTGATCTCACGATCCATGATCTCGATAAGTTGCTCCACAAAATGCAGTTGCTCATCCATTTGAATCTCATCCAATGGAATGACTAGGGTCTCATCTGATAAGCACTTCTTTAGATTGGACACATGAAAAACGTTGTGAACTCCACTGAGTTCGGCAGGAAGGTCTAACTGATAAGCTATGGGCCCGATACGCTTCGAAATCACAAATGGGCCTACGTACCATGGGTTTAGTTTGCCTCGTTTTCCGAAACGAATGACGCTCTTCCAAGGTGACACTTTCAGTATGACGCGGTCACCTACTTGAAATTCGAGCGGTTTGCGTCGTTGATCAGCGTAGCTCTCGTGCCGCTGCCATGCGGTTTCTGATTTGCACAATCTTTTCAGTAGCCTCAAGTATCAACTCAGGACCTGTGAGTTGACTGTCACCGACTTCTGCCCAACAGACCAGTGATCTACATTTGCGACCGTACAATGCTTCAAACGGTGCTGCCTGAATACTCGTATGGTAATTGTTGTTATATGAGAATTCCACTAAAGGCATATGGATTTCCCAACTGTTCCCGAAGTCTACCACGCATGCCCTAAGCATGTCCTCCAAGGTCTGAATGGTCCTTTCACTTTGACCATCTGTCTGAGGGTGGTAAGTTGTGCTCATATCTAAGCGTGTACCCAACGCTTTCTGAAGTGACTGCCAAAAGTTGGACGTGAAACGAGCATCTCTGTCTGAAATGATGGACGTTGGCACTCCGTGCCAAGAAACTACTTCCTTAATGTAGATGCGAGTCAACTTATCCATCTTATCTGTTTCTTTGGTCGCTAGGAAGTGTGCAGACTTAGTTAGACGATCCACGATTACCTAGATGGTATCGCAACCACCCGGAGTTCGCGGGAGTTTAGTGATAAAGTCCATCGAGATCTGATCCCATTTCCACACTGGGATCTCAGGTTGTTGGAGTAGCCCTGATGGCTTCTGGTATTCCACCTTGACTTTCGCACAAGTCAAACACTTCTCACGTAGGTGGCTATATCCGCTTTCATGTTGGGCCACCAGTACGCGGCTTTAAGGTCTTGATACATCTTATCCGAACCAGGATGGACAGAGTATCGGATTTGTGAGCTTCGTCCATAACTAGCTTCCGGAGGTTTCCGTAGAGAGGTACCCATATACGATTCATGAAATACCGGGCACCATTGGGTTTTACTTCCCAATCGCGTTCTATCTTTCCCACAGATTCGACCTTGATGTTCTCTTCCTCAACTGCTTCTAGCTGCGCGTCTTCTGTTCGGGTAACCCAGAATGAATTGTGAACTGTAGTGCTCGTACCCGACGAGGTTTCAAGTGCTCCTTCCTACTAAGAGCATCAGCTACCACGTTAGCTTACCCGGGTGATACCGAATGGCGCATTCATAATCGTTCAGGAGTTCGACCCAGCGACGCTGTCGCATGTTCAACTCCTTCTGGTCGAAAATATGTTGGAGGCTCTTGTGATCCGTGTAAATTGTGCACCTTGTTCCATATAGATAGTGTCTCCAAATCTTAAGTGCAAACACAACTGCTCCCAATTCCAGGTCATGTGTCGTGTAGTTCTTCTCGTGAACCTTCAACTGTCGGGATGCATACGCGATGACCTTATCACGTTGCATGAGTACACATCCCAATCCCTGAATGGAAGCGTCACAATATACCACAAAATCTCTGTCCCCTCTGGCAAGGACAAAATGGGCGCACTACAAAGCTTCTGTTTCAGCAATTGAAATGCTGCTTCCTGTTTGTCACCCCAAGCATACTTGGTGTCCTTCTGAGTGAGAGCGGTAAGGGTTGTGCGATCTTTGAGAATCCCTCGATAAAACGTCTGTAGTAATCAGCCAAACCCAAAAATTAGCGGATCTCTGTCGGTTCCTGGGTGCTTCCCAGTTCTTGATAGCATCGATCTTGGCGGGATCAACGTGTATACCTTTTTCATTCACGATATCGCCGAGGAACTGAACTTCCCGAATCCAGAAATCACACTTCGAAAACTTGTCATATACTTTCTCCTGTTGAAGTAGTTCCAGCAATAATCGCAGATGCTCAGCATGTTCTTCTTCACCCTTAGAGTAGATGAGTATATCATCGATGAACACGATGACAAACTTGTCGAGGTACGGCTTACACATGCGGTTCATGAGGTCCATGAATACCGCGGGTGCGTTGGTGAGACCGAAGGGCATGATAAGAACTCACAATTGCCATACCGAGTGCGAAATGCCGTCTTGGAGATATCCTCCTCCCTGACGCATAGCTGGTGATAACCGGACCGTAGATCAATCTTGGAGTAGTAGCTTGACCCTTGAAGTGGTCGAAAAGATCGTCGATGCGAGGTAATGGGTATCGGTTCTTGACGGTAACCTTATTGAGTTCCCTGTAGTCGATGCACATGCGGAAGGTCCCGTCCTTCTTCTTGACAAAAAGGACCGGAGCTCCCCATGGCGAAGTACTGGGTCGGATAAATCCTTTTTCCAACAATTCCTGAAGTTGGGTAGACAGCTCTTGCAGCTCTGCTGGAGCTAAGCGGTACGGGGCCTTGGCGATAGGAGTCGCATGGTTCGCCAATTCGATTTGAAACTCCACTTGTCGATGTGGTGGAAGACCAGGTAACTCCTCTGGAAACACATCGGGAAAGTCACGGACGACTGGGATATCTTCAATCCGCTTCTCGTCCTTTGACCAGTGCGAGCAAAGCGAAGGAGTTCTTTCTCCGAAGATACTTCTGAGCTTGCATGTAAGAGATGATGTTTGTGACGGCGCTTGCCTTCTCGCCTTGCACCATCAAGACATCGTCGTTAGAGAGCGGAATACGGATAGCTTTCTCAAAACAGAGAACTTCAGCTCGGACGTCGGATAGCCAGTCCATTCCGGCTACCACGTCAAAACTACCCAGGGTAGTTGTCATCAGATCAATGGTAAAGGTGTGGCCCTCAAGTTTAAGTTGACAGCCGGTTACTAAATGGGTCACATCTACAGATTTACCATCGGCTAGTTCTATGACGTAAGGGGTCTCTAGGGGTTTAGGCGTGATATTTAGGTTCTTCCTAAAAGACTCGGATATAAAACTCTTATCCGCACCCGTATCAAAAAGTACAGTAGCAAAATGATCGTTAAGGGGAAACTTACCAGTGACCACATTCGAGTCGTTTCTGGCCTCTCCACGGCCCAGCGTGAATGCACGACCTTTGGCACCTCCTATGCCACCATTTCCATTGTTGCCATTGTTGTTGTTGTTGTTGTGTGTTGTTGTTGTTGCGAAGCTGCGGGCAGTCTCGCTTGAAATGGGTAGTGCTACCGCACTGATAGCATCCCCGGTTATTACCTTGCTGCTGACCCTGGTGCTGGTTCTGATTTTTTCGTGTCATGATCTCCCCGGACAATCCTTTGCCGCGTGTCCTGCTTTGCCACATCATTGTCAGCGATTTCCAGCGCAAGGGCCATGATGATGGAGGTTACAACGATTACATTGCGGCTTTCGACCCGCATAGCCGCTCAAGTTCTGGGTGTTGTTGGCAGACTGATTGTTGTGACCCCGATTGTGGTTGAAGTTGTTGGACCGCTTCTGGTTTCCTTGTTGTGGCTGGGCTGACGAAGACTGTCGAGCAGGTGAGTCTTCAAATTTTCTTTTGTTGTCGGGGACGATTTCAGTTGCCCCCTAGGTGGCAACTTCCTTTGCTCCACCGCCTTATCGGTGAGTTTATGCCCCAGCCTAATCGCTTGATGCTCCGTCGTAGGGTTGCTAGACATTACCATGCCATGGATCTCAGGGACCAGACCCCCAAGATAAAACTCAAGTCGTTTTTCGACGGTGTTAGCCAAATCAGGACAAAGGAACACCAGGTCATGATGTCTCGCTGTGTACGCTTCAATTTCTGACCCGACCATCTTGTGGTTCCATAACGCCTGTTCCAACTGTTGAACTCTGTCCCGCGGACAGTATTCCTCCTTGATTAGGGCCTTAAATTCGGTCCAGGTCATTGCGTTTGCCGCAAGAAGTCCACGCGTTTGGACTTGTGCGTTCCACCAGGTCAATGCCCCATCTTCCAACGTTGAGGCAGCATACTTGACCTTATTAGCTTCAAGGCAATTGCACATCTCGAAAACCGATTCAGACTTTTCAATCCAACGGACCAGTCCTATGGGTCCTTCAACTCCCGTGAACCTGCTCGGTTTCGCACCAAGGAACATCTTTAGAGGTTAAGACCCCCTCCTGAAGATCGAGGATAGGTAGTCAGCGAGAAATTCTACTAGCCCAACTATTAGATTTTCCCATGAAATTTAATAATGGTTACCTGCTGGTGGGTTTTGAACACCTGCCAGAGCAGCATTCACGTGTTCTTGGATTAATGCGGCCAATTCTTCGGTTGACATGTTGAGATTTCCGCGATGACCAGTTGCCATTTCAAATCTTCACAAGACAACACAAATACACACCGATAACTATATATGTCCAATATAGTTATCATATTCCACACTTCAATAATCACACAAATTATGTCAACCCGACAATTTAAACAATCAAAAGGAACATTCGATTAAATAAATTGCAATGTCTCACAAAATACCAACCGAACATCTCAGTTTAATTATAAAATTTCAAGTTCAAACATAAGTGGAAGAAAACAAACTAAAGGAAACAAAACTGGGATTGGCGAGACGAGTTAGTCTTCTATGTCTCCATCTCCCAAGTCGCTATCATTGCCGTCATCCTCTGCGGCGTTTTCAGCTTCAACAGCCGGGTCCTGTTCCGGCTCTTCTTTCTCCGGATCCTCTTCCGGGTCTTCCTCTGGATCCTCCTCTGGGACTTCCTCTGGATCCTCCTCTTCTTCCTCACTGGCGCTGGAGGGGCCGGTGCTGGTGCGGGTACTGGGACAGGTGGTGCTTGGTTCTACTCCAGTTCTTGAATCCTCCAACTGGACTCAAGAACTCTGTCTTCGAGCCAGTCATCCCTCAGCCGCTCGGCACGAAAGTCGTTAGCTAAAATGTTTCGAACTTTCTTATTCTCATATTGCTCTTCCTCGGCTCTCCAGTTCTACCAGTTAGTTGACGTATCATCCATCCCTGTGCTTCGATAGTCTCCTGCATTCTCTCTAGCTATTCCTGTTGTTTCCTTAACACATCTCTAATTAGATCGTCTCGCACTCCTAAAGAGTTGACCGGTTCGACGGTATAGCGGTGGTCGGACGGGAGGACGACTCCCCTCCTAGAGTGAGTCTTTTCCTAGCAGCTGAGTGTGTCTCCACGCCACGAGGTGGTGAGGGTTCGACCATGGGTGCCTTCCCCGGCGCCCTTGATTGTCGAGATTTGTCGGTGATGATGATGACATAGCCTACTGGGTTGGTGTAGTTAGTTACGTGTTGTGTATGTACCAAAATACGTATATATATATATATCACATAAACAATTGTAGCATAACACATAACAAGATATCACAGTTCGGTGCCAACTAAGTCTAGTGTCGTGTAACAGCCATAGTTTAGGTCTTTTAATGCAAACCTGGTTTTCTATAGCTAGAGGCTCAGATACCAATCTGTCACACCCTCAATTTCCACTTGCGGAGTTTTACCGCGAGACGTGTGATCAAACCAGAATCTCAGACACTAGCAGTATCGAACGACTCTATATGATTTATTTAAACATTTTCAGAAAACATTTGTTTAACCATTCATAGTCATTTTCAAAATAACTTAGTTTCAAAGTTTAGCGGAAGCATTAAAGTAAGTAACGGGCGCCAACACAAACGCCAAAACCAAAAATACCAAACATTATTCGTAAATAAGACTCGATAAAAATGTCTTGATCAAATGCAAGTGATGCACCTAGCGCTCCTAGCGTCCTGAGAAACACGTAAAGAAACAAGTGTCAACATTAAAGATGAGTGAGTTCACAGGTTTTTATAAGTTCACAAGTTCGGTTTAAAAGTTTGATTTTCCCCGTTATCCCTAACCCGGGATAACGACATAGTTCCATTATTCCTAACCCGGAATAATAATGTTGGTTCGTAAATAAGTTCAATGTTAACATATAGGTAGCGAGCCTAAAGTTACGTCACATAAGAGTTCGCGATCGATGCCAGGTCTATCACTGACCATGGCGAAAGTTAGGCCAAATTAATCACCCGTTGACCATTCCCGGTCGGCTATCGCGACTAGCTCGGGTGGGGCTTGTCGGGCCCAGTAGTACTACCATAATTTCCTCGCTATCTAACCCAATACTAACGATCCGAGAGTTGGTTGAGGACTTCCGTGATAAAGTTACTTAGTGACCATAACGTACATTAACATTAACTTAGTTACTGAATAGTTTAACGACGTTAATTTCGCATAACGTAAAAGATAGAGTTTTAGAGCGTATACATGTTTCTCCCCCTGTTGTTGAAAACCGGATAAAATAGGGGCCGTGAACTCACCTTAAATTGCTCGGTTAGAATAACGCAAAAGAAACAAATGATGGGACCGCCAATCGCGTCCTAACATGCCAACCGATTTAAAGTTAGTGTGTGAACACACTGATACAAAACCCTACGCATAACTAACACACAGTGCGGCACACGTAATAACCAATTCGAAACCACAATCATGCATGCAAAGTATCATCATACAAAATAATGATCAAACCAACTTGTCATAAACACAGATTAATTCATACAACACTTTGGTACACACTAACGCAAGTTATCATGGTTCGGCTTGTACGCTCATAACTGGGCTGTTTTCGAGGATTTTTATAAAATAGTTCCAACCCAAAAATTCCATTTTTTTTACAGGAGATGTCAATTAGACTGTATAATTTTGTGTAAAATTTTCAAACCCTAAATCTTTACCAATTGTTTATAAACATTTATATACTAGGCTGCAGTCAGATTCGTCGCTTTCTGACTGCAGTCCACGAGAAAAATTATTTAAAAATCATCATTCATCCAATTAACAAAATTCCAGTGGGAGATTTCCGGAAATTCCCATCTCCAGTTACTGTACAAATTTCGTGACCTAACCCCCTACAGACTATGAGATCCGACTCGATAAACAACCAGCAAATTCTGCAGAATTTACGAAGCTTCTGCTGCTGCACTAAATGACACTTAAAAATAGCAAACGACCTCAGAAAAATATGAATCCGGTGCCATTAGAAGAGTTTTTCAAAAATACACGTTTTAGGGTTTAGAAAATCCACTTCTCGATAAATAATGATCAGGTTACAGCCAATTGAAGTTGGCTGTAAATGTCAATCAACAAACTGTTTTCGACTTTTATCGCATTAGAACATGTTTAAACGATCATGACGCTTAGTAATAATGATTAACAACAGGTTGACTTGCCAAATATCATCATATATATCAATATTCATGCAAACCCTAAATATTTATCATGATCTTTATCGCTAAAACGCAGCCTACGATTTTAGTATTCAACATATCATCACAACCGCAAACATTCGCACATTCATCCGAACTAATCGTAAATTACCACACTTTTTCATACTAATAATCCTACAAACACATAATCATGATCAAGATTACACAAACCCTAGTGTCGCAAAACAATTAAACCCTAACCTTGAAACGATGATGATTAGCGAACTGGGACAAGCTTGGAACCAATCCGGGAGATGTGGGGTTTTGCGATCGTGAGAAGGGGGGCTGCCATCGATTCTCCTAGGGATTAGGGTTTCTCCTTTTTTTTGAAAGCTACAACATGCATGTATATATAACAAGGGGAAGGGGGGCCGCAATGGGGGGGTTTGGGTAAGTGGCTTAGGCCTCAAGTTTAGGTTAATTCCTTGGGTCGCAAGGTGTGTGGGTCGCAAGAGGGTGTGGGTGGCGGGTTGGGTTTGCTTGGTCGCGAAGTCGAAACGTTTCACAAGCTTGGTTCGGTTTATAAATAAAAGTAACTAAAATATTATTTACTAAAATATTATTTGCGACATTGAGTTTATAAAATATTAACTCACAAATGTCTAATAACGCATAGCACGTAATTTAGATACAACTCGTCTAATAACACATAGCGCGTAATTCAGATACAATCCGTCTAATAACACATAGCACATGATTCACCTATAGATTCACAAAGTTAGCATAGTTATTGCGAGCGTGTAATTTAATTCTCCGAATTAAATCAGCGTAGGAGTGAATAATCCTAAAGTAGCGCGTTTAAGATACCTGAAAAACCAGGATGTCACATTTTCCATTAATTCTGCTGTATATCTTTAAAATTCAATCCATTTTCCATATTTAGAAACAAAAACTACAAGTGATTCAAACTTAGATCCTGACAATTGGTATCGGAGCTTGGTCAATCGATTTTGATTTAACAGTCAAATTGATTTGAACAGATCAGCTCTTTGTGATAATTCGTTTGATAGTTTTACTTGAATACAGAGTTTTATTACTACAAAAGTTTTTAAAACATAAATTTGTTGTAAACAAGAGAAATGGCACAAAACACACCAGAATCCAATATTGGATCCATGTTCAAACATCCGATGTTGAAATGAAATGAATATTTTATTTGGTAACGTCAGATGGGTCATATTCTTGCCCAACAGAACACCAGATGCTGGAGATCCGTTGTATTTGGACCCCATGTTCCCATGGTTCCAAGTACAGAGGATCCCCACACACAGGTCCCTAAGAAACTCGAAAATTACTCTTTACAGGATTTCCTCAAAATTGAATTGGATGCTAAGGCCTTTAGCATTGTTACTTCGCTTTACCCAATGAGATTTATGCGGGATTACTTCATTGTAATAGTGCTAAAGAGTTATGGGATGCTCTTAAAGAGCAATTCGGTGGTACTGAAGAGGTGATAGACAATAACAGAGAGGTCTTAAATCAACAGTATGAAACATTTTGCCACGTTAAGGGTGAGTCATTAACCCAACAGTTCGAACAATATAGTTATCCATCAGTGAGCTCAAATTAGTAAATGTGGAATTTCCAAATTCGACTGTCAATAGTCGTTTCTTGAGATCTTTACCTGAGAAATGGGAGACTGTAGCTTATGTCACTAGAACGGATGTTGGTTACAAGGAAATGACCTTGACACAACTTCATGGACGACTCCTCACATATGAGAGAGAGTTGAACCAGAAAAAGAAGTTGCAAGAGGCATGGAAAATGACTGATGATTATACTTTGGGAAATGCTGCTCTATATAGTCATGAGGAGGGGTCTAGCAGTGGAAAGGATCAGACTTATGATCATTACATTGACATAACATCTAGAAACAATTTCAACTCTGATCCCTGTACACCCAATTTTGCCTTTGCTGCAAATTGTGAAAGCCAGACCTCTGACAATCTATCTTTTGAAATGAATGATTTACAATATTTTGAACCCACTGACCTTGAAGAGATGGACATTTTGCATCTGTTGGCACTTTTAAGTGTTAGAGCAAGTAAATTTTACAAAAGAACTGGTAGAAGATTTCCAGGATTGCATGGGGGGTTAAAAGTTGGGTTAGTTAAGTCTAAAATTAAATGTTACAAATGTAACAAGATGGGTCACTTTGCTAGAGACTGCAGATCACAATCTGCAGGACCAATTGTAACACATCCTGGCAACAGACCTCAAAGCACTGTCCAATATTCCCAATATACCCTGCACCTCAAATGCAAAACATTGCACACTTTGCACATCCTGTTGCTACAGTTCCTGTCCATTATATCCAAGCACCTGCACCACAGATTCAATATGTCCAAGCACCACCTCAAGTACATGTGCAGCAAGTGCCACAGGTTACTCAAACTACTGCTACACCAGCAGAGGTTAATCAACAAAGCTTTTTCACACAAGGTTTTGTTGATTGGAGTAGTTTGCCTGAGGATTTAACAGATGAAAAGTTTGATATCATATCCAAAAATGATTTAGAAAATGAAAATATATGTTTAATGGCTTTGGAGACCATTGTTGTAGGAGATGAATCTGTGGAGCAGGAGTTAAAGTCTGATGTGGTTGATTGTTGTGAAGCAGTGGTTATACCAAAAGTTACACCAGTGGTTGAAGTTAATGTTGTTGATGTTGAAAAAGACACTCTATCTAACCCTTGGGATAAGAAGGTGTGTGAGGAAGAAGAGTGTGATTGTGCTCTTATGGCTGCTTCGAAGGTATCACCTCAAATCCTTAAAGATCTATGTTCTAACAAATGCATTATTGCTTTTGCAAACATAAAGCAGGTGAATGAAAACCTGAGAAATAAAATTTTAGAAGATGAACTTAATTTTGAAAAACTTATCAAAGAGTTGAAAAAAAGTTAAGTAAAAAAGATTCTTAAATGAGTAGCCTAAGGCATGAATCAAGCATAACCAAAGACCAGCTCCAAACCATGGTAGAAAAATCCCAAGTTTTCAAACAGGAGCTTGAATCTACCCATATCACTTGTGAAAAATGGGTTGAGTCTTGTAAAGGTTATGAGTTTATGCTTCATGCTCAAATCAAGAGCAACATAAAGTTTGGAATAGGCTTAGAGACTATGACCAGATTTGTGAAAATGCTGCAAAAATTGATTCTGAGCTGGTTGAAATAGTTCCAAAAAACTTGGCTGGTGAAGAAATTAAAAGCATAGATAAAAATAGAAACAAAATCATTCTTGAAAAACCAGAGGTTTCAGCAAAAGATAAAGAAATTGAAAAATATCGGTTTAAACCAACCTGGTCAGATGAATTTGATATTTTGGAAAACTTCAAGCCAATGGACTTTTCAACCATTGATGGTATAAAAGCACCATAAGCATTGGTGATCCCTATTAAAGAGTTGCCAACAGAGGTTACACCCACTGCTCTCAAAAAGTGTGATAGGAAAAGGAAAGAAAAGGTTAAATACTTGTTTTGTGAATTTGTGAAAAGAGAAATCATGTGGCTGCAGATTGTTTTCTTCTAAAAGCCTTGATATAAACAAAACTTATGTTATACCTAAATTTCCTAGATGCACCATCTGCAACAAAACAAATCACATGACCCAAGAGTGTGCCTATCTCAAAATCTATCATCAAAAGGTAAAAGAGATTAGAGCAAAAGCTCTTGAAAGAGAAAGTTCAAACTTTTCTGAAAACAAATCTAAACAGAACTTTGAATCAATTAAAACAACTATCACAAAAGCCTGAAATCAAGCCTCTGTTCAAAGAGAAATTCAAGTGACAGATGCACCTCCAGTTTCAAAGAGGTAAAAGCCAGCCTAGTTATCAAAAGGTGCATATGGTTTATGAGACTTACAAAAAGTCTTCTAAGCCAAGGGTAAATAGGCATCCTCATGGTTACCAACAGTTGATAGGAAGTGGCTCACAGTAGTGGTTACAAAACCTGATCTAACCACTGCTCATTTACCTGAAATTGAGTCTGGATCATCTGATACCCCATCCAAAGCCATTCTGGCTTTGGAAACTCACCTGAACTAATCATTTCAAAACATGTGCAGGGAGCTTCTACTTGCCTTGACAGTCTTTGGTATGTAGATAGTGGGGGCTCCAGGCACATGATAGGATGTAAAGCCCTGCTCAGAGATTTTAAAGCTCATGGAGAGGGTGATATATCCTTTGGAAATAATTCAAAAGGGAAGGTGTTGGGGTCATGATGTTTCTAAGCTAGAAAACTCAAGTTTGAGAATGTGAATCTCATTGATAATCTACAATTCAATCTTCTAAGTGTCTCATAAATGAGTGATAAGGGTTATGGATCTTTCTTCACCAAGGAAACTTGTCAGATAGTAGGCCCAGAGGTTGTTAAATAGATTAATAGAATAATTGCGGAGAGCAAATCGCAACTTACTACTAATAGGGTAGGAAATGTGTATGTGGTAGACATGGTAAAAGATAATCCTATGTCAAGTGCATGTTTGTTCTCAGTTGCTTCAAGCAAAGAAACATAATTATGGCACAAAAGACTAGGTCACACAAATCTAAAAACCATCTCCACTCTCTCGAAACAAAGTTTTGTCAGAGGTTTGCCTCACAAACAATTTACTTGTGAAGAACATTTTGTTTCCTGTTTAAAAGGCAAACAATATAAAAGTTCTCACAAGTCAATTGAAGAGTCCATAACAAGTCAGTGCTTACAGTTACTTCATATGGACTTGTTTGGACATGTGAAAATCATGAGCTTAAAACACAAAAGGTATTGCCTGGTTATAGTTGATGATTTTTCCAGGTTCACATGGACTTTCTTTTTACATTCTAAAGATGAAACAACAAACATTTTGCAAAACATTGTTAAACAAGTTGAAAAGCAATTTGATCTTCCTGTAAAAATCTTTAGGAGTGATAATGGGACAGAGTTTATGAACAAAGAGTTTGATGCTTTCTATGAGTCAAAAGGGATTGTTAGGAAATATAGCATCCCTAGAACTCTAGAACAAAATGGGTTGTTGAAAGGAATAACAGAACTTTGATTGAATCAGCAAGAACTATGCTAGCAGATTCTGGTTTACCCCTGTCTTTCTGGGTAGAGGCTGTAAACACTGTTTGTTTTGTTCAAAACAGAGTTTTGATAAACCCCATGCATCAAAAGACTGCTTATGAATTGCTTTATAAAATCAAACCTCTGCTCTCTTATTTTAAAGTATTTGGCTGTCCATGCTTCATTTTAAATTTAAAGGATTCAATATCCAAGTTTGCAGCCAAAGTTGATTGTGGTTATTTTCTGGGATACTCAACCACTACTAAAGCCTACAGAGTTTTTAACTCTAGGACCAAGTCTGATGTGGTTGATTGTTGTGAAGCAGTGGTTATACCAAAAGTTACACCAGTGGTTGAAGTTAATGCTGTTGATGTTGAAAAAGACACTCTATCTAACCCTTGGGATAAGAAGGTGTGTGAGGAAGAAGAGTGTGATTGTGCTCTTATGGCTGCTTCGAAGGTATCACCTCAAATCCTTAAAGATCTATGTTCTAACAAATGCATTATTGCTTTTGCAAACATAAAGCAGGTGAATGAAAACCTGAGAAATAAAATTTTAGAAGATGAACTTAATTTTGAAAACTTATCAAAGAGTTGAAAAAAAGTTAAGTAAAAAAGATTCTTAAATGAGTAGCCTAAGGCATGAATCAAGCATAACCAAAGACCAGCTCCAAACCATGGTAGAAAAATCCCAAGTTTTCAAACAGGAGCTTGAATCTACCCATATCACTTGTGAAAAATGGGTTGAGTCTTGTAAAGGTTATGAGTTTATGCTTCATGCTCAAATCAAGAGCAACATAAAGTTTGGAATAGGCTTAGAGACTATGACCAGATTTGTGAAAATGCTGCAAAAATTGATTCTGAGCTGGTTGAAATAGTTCCAAAAAACTTGGCTGGTGAAGAAATTAAAAGCATAGATAAAAATAGAAACAAAATCATTCTTGAAAAACCAGAGGTTTCAGCAAAAGATAAAGAAATTGAAAAATATCGGTTTAAACCAACCTGGTCAGATGAATTTGATATTTTGGAAAACTTCAAGCCAATGGACTTTTCAACCATTGATGGTATAAAAGCACCATAAGCATTGGTGATCCCTATTAAAGAGTTGCCAACAGAGGTTACACCCACTGCTCTCAAAAAGTGTGATAGGAAAAGGAAAGAAAAGGTTAAATACTTGTTTTGTGAATTTGTGAAAAGAGAAATCATGTGGCTGCAGATTGTTTTCTTCTAAAAGCCTTGATATAAACAAAACTTATGTTATACCTAAATTTCCTAGATGCACCATCTGCAACAAAACAAATCACATGACCCAAGAGTGTGCCTATCTCAAAATCTATCATCAAAAGGTAAAAGAGATTAGAGCAAAAGCTCTTGAAAGAGAAAGTTCAAACTTTTCTGAAAACAAATCTAAACAGAACTTTGAATCAATTAAAACAACTATCACAAAAGCCTGAAATCAAGCCTCTGTTCAAAGAGAAATTCAAGTGACAGATGCACCTCCAGTTTCAAAGAGGTAAAAGCCAGCCTAGTTATCAAAAGGTGCATATGGTTTATGAGACTTACAAAAAGTCTTCTAAGCCAAGGGTAAATAGGCATCCTCATGGTTACCAACAGTTGATAGGAAGTGGCTCACAGTAGTGGTTACAAAACCTGATCTAACCACTGCTCATTTACCTGAAATTGAGTCTGGATCATCTGATACCCCATCCAAAGCCATTCTGGCTTTGGAAACTCACCTGAACTAATCATTTCAAAACATGTGCAGGGAGCTTCTACTTGCCTTGACAGTCTTTGGTATGTAGATAGTGGGGGCTCCAGGCACATGATAGGATGTAAAGCCCTGCTCAGAGATTTTAAAGCTCATGGAGGGGTGATATATCCTTTGGAAATAATTCAAAAGGGAAGGTGTTGGGGTCATGATGTTTCTAAGCTAGAAAACTCAAGTTTGAGAATGTGAATCTCATTGATAATCTACAATTCAATCTTCTAAGTGTCTCATAAATGAGTGATAAGGGTTATGGATCTTTCTTCACCAAGGAAACTTGTCAGATAGTAG
Organism: Scalesia atractyloides; assembly: GCA_947069175.1. NCBI lineage: Eukaryota > Viridiplantae > Streptophyta > Magnoliopsida > Asterales > Asteraceae > Scalesia > Scalesia atractyloides. Next base: position 72,250,173 of record CAMTDV010000014.1, read on the forward strand.
GCCCAGAGGTTGTTAAATAGATTAATAGAATAATTGCGGAGAGCAAATCGCAACTTACTACTAATAGGGTAGGAAATGTGTATGTGGTAGACATGGTAAAAGATAATCCTATGTCAAGTGCATGTTTGTTCTCAGTTGCTTCAAGCAAAGAAACATAATTATGGCACAAAAGACTAGGTCACACAAATCTAAAAACCATCTCCACTCTCTCGAAACAAAGTTTTGTCAGAGGTTTGCCTCACAAACAATTTACTTGTGAAGAACATTTTGTTTCCTGTTTAAAAGGCAAACAATATAAAAGTTCTCACAAGTCAATTGAAGAGTCCATAACAAGTCAGCGCTTACAGTTACTTCATATGGACTTGTTTGGACATGTGAAAATCATGAGCTTAAAACACAAAAGGTATTGCCTGGTTATAGTTGATGATTTTTCCAGGTTCACATGGACTTTCTTTTTACATTCTAAAGATGAAACAACAAACATTTTGCAAAACATTGTTAAACAAGTTGAAAAGCAATTTGATCTTCCTGTAAAAATCTTTAGGAGTGATAATGGGACAGAGTTTATGAACAAAGAGTTTGATGCTTTCTATGAGTCAAAAGGGATTGTTAGGAAATATAGCATCCCTAGAACTCTAGAACAAAATGGGTTGTTGAAAGGAATAACAGAACTTTGATTGAATCAGCAAGAACTATGCTAGCAGATTCTGGTTTACCCCTGTCTTTCTGGGTAGAGGCTGTAAACACTGTTTGTTTTGTTCAAAACAGAGTTTTGATAAACCCCATGCATCAAAAGACTGCTTATGAATTGCTTTATAAAATCAAACCTCTGCTCTCTTATTTTAAAGTATTTGGCTGTCCATGCTTCATTTTAAATTTAAAGGATTCAATATCCAAGTTTGCAGCCAAAGTTGATTGTGGTTATTTTCTGGGATACTCAACCACTACTAAAGCCTACAGAGTTTTTAACTCTAGGACCAAGTGTGTTGAAGAAACTCTGAATGTGAAGTTCAATGAACTCTCATCTTTGAAAATCCCAACAAATCCTACTGAACTGTTTGACCTATCCAAATTTACATTTGAAGATGTGTCTGTCAAGACTCACCATGCAGGTACCCCACAGTCATCAAGTCAAGAGCAAGGATATGATTGCATTCTTCCAAATTTCAAAATCTATCCTTCAGGCAGAGGGGCAGATGTTAGTAGCAATGGTGAAAGCTCTTCCAGGTCAACAATGGTTAATACTCAAACCTCTGCCAGCTCTCAGATTCAAACATCTGTTGATAAAAGTCCACAACAAATGGACATAAGTCAACCCACTTTCACATCCATTCCACCAATTCCTCCACCACCATTCCAATCAGAGGCTGGACCATCAAATTCACCAATAGATGATAGCTCAGATGATACACATTTGCAAGCTTCACCTCAGAATGCCATTGTCCCATATCAAGATGAATTGATTTTCCTCAAAAGCCATCCTTTGGATCAAGTTATTGGCAACATCAATGATGGAGTGCTCACCAGAAGCAAATCCCAAAACATTTTTCTTTTGCTAGTTTTCTATCACTCACACAACTTGTCAAGTACCAAGAGGCACTAAAAGACAACAGTTGGGTAGAAACCATGCAAGAGGAGCTCCTTCAGTTCAAAAGACAACAAGTATGGGTACTTGTACCACTGCCAAAAGATGTATGTTCTATTGGCACAAAGTGGGTCTTCAAGAACAAAACAGACGAGAAAGGGGCATTGTTGTCAAGAACAAAGCAAGGCTCGTGGTTCAAGGCTATAGACAGGAAGAAGGCATAGACTATGGTGAAACATTTGCTCCAGTTGCAAGATTGGATGCCATCAGACTGTTCTTAGCTTTTGCTGCTAACCACAACATCAAGGTGTATCAAATGGACATCAAATGTGCATTCCTGTATCGAAAGATCAAGGAAGAAGTGTATGTGTCTCAACCTCCTGGTTTTGAAGATACATTTCATCCTGATCATGTTTACAGGTTAAACAAAGCACTGTATGGTCTAAAATAAGCACCCAGAGCCTGGTATGAAACTCTATCCACTTTTCTCTTATCCATTGGTTTCACCAGAGGTAGGATTGATAAAACCCTATTTTTAAAATGGAAAGGAAATGATTTGATGCTTGTCCAAATTTATGTGGATGACATCATTTTTGGATCCACATGCACTACCATGTGTGAAGAGTTCAGAAAACTCATGGCAGCAGAGTTTGAGATGAGTGCAATGGGTGAGTTGCAATGTTTTCTTGGTTTACAAGTCAAACAAATGCAACATGGCACTTTCATCCATCAAAATAAGTATGTGAAATAACTACTTAAGAAATTTGATATGGATGATTGTAAACCTTGCAGCACACCCATGGTAACATCCAAGCTAGTCATATTTGATGGCAAAGATGACCTTGTTGATCAAACATTATATCGAAGCATGATTGGGTCTTTACAGTACCTAACTGCATCAAGGCCAGACATCATGTTTGCAACACGTGTTTGTGCCAGATCACAGTCATTGCCAAGAAAAACAGATCTTATTACTGTAAAAAGGATATTCAGATACAGAAAAGGTGCTCCCACACTTGGTATTTGGTATCCAGCTAATGGTAACATTGAGCTTGCAGGATATTCTGATAGTGACTTGGCTGGATGTAAAACAACAAGGAAGTCCACATCTAGAGGAGCCCAATTCCTAGTTGATTGCTTAGTGTCTTGGCAAAGCAAAAAGCAAGTTGCAGTTTCCACATCCACTGCTGAGGCAGAGTATATAAATGCTGCAAGTTGTACTGCTCAACTCCTGTGGCTTCAAAATCAATTGCTGAATTTTGGTATCACTGCTTTAAAGACTCAACTCAAAATTGATAGTCAAGCAGCAGAAAATATCATCAAAAATCCTGTCTCTCATTCCACCACAAAGCACATTGACATCAGACATCACTTTGTGAGGGATTGCTATGAAAAAGGTTTGATTTCTTTACAACATGTCCATACCAAGGATCAACTGGCGGATGTGTTGACAAAAGCACTTGATGCTCACACTTTTGATAGTTTGATATCTAGGCTTGGAATGCTAAACATAGATTAAAAACAAATTTTTTTTTTGTGATCCATGGGTATATAGCAATAAAATGTTTTTAGAAAATCAAAATACATCCTTAAAAATAGTTTAAAATTGAATTTTTCAATAAATCCTCAAAGTCTGTTCAAAGCACTGATAGCACAAAAACACTGTTCATTTAGAAAATTCTATCCACTGTCAAAAAGTGTATCCTCTGATAGTTGCAAATATTGTTCTTATCCACTGTTCAAAAATTTCAAACAGTGTTTAGCCAAACAACTGTCTTTCATTTTCAATCAGAGGTTACACGTGGTTAGATGTTATTCGACAGTCGTTGCATCAGATGCCATGTCCTCATCACTTTTTCAAGAAACCCTATAAAAACCCTGTTTTATCCAGAATAGAGGATTCACCAAACTGTGTCGATTTCAAAAATCTCAAATCATGGCTCCTAAAACAAAATCAAAGGCGAAATCAATGCAAGTTTTACCACCATACGTCTTGATTATCAAAACCCCACACAATTACACGGGGATTTTAGAAGAAACCGAAGCCAATACACGATACCATACAATGATTCGGATTCTAAGAAAGTAAAAATTTAAGCATATGCTTGAAGTCAAAGCCCATATATAAATCGATTCTCTTCGGGATTTCTGAAAAAATGCTAAGGTCAAAACATCCGCTAATGGTGTTCCTTATGCAATAATCTCAAAGGTTGGGGGTACTTCTATGAAAATTAGTCCATAATCGATCTCTCATGTTTTTCAATTGAATGATATGGCACATCCTATGTCATTTTCTTATGCAAGCAGAGTTTATGGAAAGGGGTTACACTAGCCAATTGAAAGGTATGACAATCTTTAAACCCCATTTTCCAGCAGAGACGAAATTCTTTTTCCATACTCTTTTAACATGTCTCTCTGCAAAATCTACTGCTTTCAATGAGATTCCATTGAACATGCAATATCTGGGATATGCAATTTTGACTGATTTTGATTTTAACTATTCCCAGGTATTGTTCAGTGATTTGGTATATAATTTTAAAAACATCTCAAAAAGAAAAGCTTTCTTGATACATCCTCGATTCTTGAGTGTTTACTTGCAAGACGAGATCAGATCTGCAGCAAGTAAACAAGGCACAGTGACCACACCTGGCTGCCTAACTCATGAAACTTTTACACGAATAACAAATCAAGAAAAGTTTTCCAAAACAGAAGTAGAGGAGGATGAGCCAGTTTTACAAGAACAAAATGTTCAATCTCTTCCTCCTGCTACTAAGCCCACTGCTCTAGGTGATAAGAGCATTACAACCACTACTCTGAAACCCACACCTAAAATCACCAAAAAGAAACCAACAAAAACATCCAGAAAACCCACCAAACCCAAAAAGGGTCCTTTGGAAGATGAGATCCCAGAGGTAAACCCTATGACAACACAAAAGTCACAAACTACTGTTGCTACTTCTTCACAGCAGATGGTTGACAGATCTCCACCTGGCTATAAAACTCCTCCTGCATCCTCATAGAAGGATCAGGTTGTAAACACGAGGACACCAAATTATGAAGCTCTAGGACCACTTGGTTCTATCTTCCACAGCCCATCTCCCAGGGCAATGTCTCTTTCTACACCTATCCCTTCTCCAATAAAATCACTACCACAAACCTTTTTGCCCTTGCTGAATGCAATAGAACTAGAGCAGACATTATCCAGCACTTCTCACCAACCCTTCACTGAGAATATACTTCAACATGATGCTGGGTCTGAATCTCTATTCTTTTCTAGCCCATCAGTAAATGAAGAGGCTACATCCCTTGGGTTACATGTAAACCTTGGTGATAGTTCAACTAGAGCAGCCACTACAATTGCAAAACTACCTAGTTTTCCTTTGGACAGTGGTTGCATTACTAAGTCTCTGTTGAAGGCAACCACTGCTGAGGCTACCAAGGTAACCTCTGATGTTGTGGGAAGTCACCAGTACCAAGAAAAAGGGGCATCTAAGGTTGAAGCTAGTGTCAAAACACATGCTCATGATACCTTAGATATAACTACCACCTCAGGTAGGAGTTCAGATGATCCTATTAAATTAGGTGATGATCTAAAATACAAATATTTGACAGAGAGAGTATCAAAGATTGAAACTTCTGTTGATGAGATCAGAAATCTCTTGAAGTAGTTGATAGCTACACAGAGCCAACCCTCTGTCTTAACCACTGCTGATCTAAACGAAGCCCTAGACCCTCTGCTTCAGCAACAAAAGCACTTCTCTGATCTACAACACAAACATCAAATGCAGGAAGTACGAAACATGGTTGAAGCTCGATTCATGGATACAAGGGCAAACATTAAAGCGATAAAAGCTCATCTTCTCCAAACCACTGGTACTTCTCCGTCTACAGTAATTTTTGTAAAAACTGAAGATCAAAAGGGGGAGAAACCCTTGGGAAAGAAGAAGCTTACAACAGATGATCAAATGGCAAAGCCAACAGTGGATATTCACAGGCCAGATGGTTCAAAGAAAAAGGATCTAGCAGATGATATTTTGGCCGGAGAAAAAGAGAAGCAGAAGAGAAAAGTGTATCTTGATGGCAAGGTATTGGTTGAGCAAAAGATTAAGCAGCAAAAAGAAAAGGAAGAGGTTGGTACCTCAGCAAAGAGGAGACCTGCTAGAAAAGTAAGGCAACCAACTCCCACACCTTCCAAAACTGAGCCTGCTGTAGGTCCAACCATTAAAACCTCCGCTTTCCAAAAATCAAGCTCACCTACTTCAACTTCCATACCCATTTCCACCAAAGCAGATGTTACCACAATTGTTGTGTCAACATCTGTTGACACAGCAAGGTTGCAGTAGATGCAATCTCATCCACTGCCATGGTCATTTCTAATACATCCACCCAACCTCTACCAACACCAACCAGAATTCAACTCATCCATCATCACCTGAAATCAAATTTGAGAGGAGAAGGACTACAAGGATGGTAAATGAAGAAGAGATCTTTCCTGCTCCTACTCCTTTATCATCACTAACACTGACCTCCACATCAATGCTTCCACCATCTTCAACTCTAACCACTGATCCCCTTACAGTTATACCTGCAGCAAAGCAATATCCTCTTGATTTACCAGCTGTCAGGGACGAAATTCTAAGCTTCTATTCTGAGGACGACCCTGACAAAAGAATCATATTATCTCTTGATGACTACCCAAGACCTGCAAATATTGATGATTATCAAGAACTCAAATTGAAACAAGCAGAGGATATAGCAAAAAGAGACTCGGCTGGTAAAAGTGATAGAGAAATACAGACCAACATGTCTTTTCAGCTAAGCAAAGCCAGGGCATTGTAAGATTTTGTCAAAGATCTGAGTAATAAGATGTCGGAAAGGGAAGATTAATACCTTAAACATGAACTCATTGAACATATCATGAAGAACAAGCAATATATGGCAATAAAGGCACAGTTCAAGGATTGGAGAGTGGATGAGTTGAGAGAAGAAATTGAAAGAATGCAAGAAATGTTAAAAGATCCTCATAAGAAGCCAACTCCTCCTAACTGGGGAAAATATAAGATAAACATGCCAGACAGAGCTTTGAAGATTAAAAGGAAGAAAGAAAAATTGATACAGAATCACTATGGTTCAAGGAACCAAGTGACAAGGTGGGGAGAAGTCAGGGTGATTGATACTTATAAGATGTTAGAAGAGAGGAGGAAGAAAGATCCAAACATGCCTCCTAAACTAGTTCACCTTCTATCAGATGATGTTCATAAAAGTCAACACTCTAAAAAGTCTATCTCATCATCTATCCCCTCCATCCTTTCTTTCAATCAATTAAAAAGGCAAGAAAGGATAGATGAAGAAGACAAGAGAGTGTATGAACACATCAAAGAGGGAATTAAAAACATGATTAACTATCACACAGATGAAGCTAGTGAAAAGCTCAGAGCAGATTTGACAAAGATAGTTCAACAAAAAGATCTTCAAACCTTAACCAATAAAAGTTATCCTAGAAAGCCAGAAGACCCAAAAATTCTAAAGTGGAAAGTCGATAAAGACTCCCATGAATTGACCCTGCTCACGTCTAATGGTGATGCTGTCAAGATTAGCATGGAGGCTGCATATGAGCTTAGTGCAGAAGACCTTCAAGATCTTTTGAATCTGATACTCGAAAAGGATGATTATGATGAAATTTCTCAGAATTTTGAATTACAGTTTAAAGGCCAAATCAGAGAATTTCTGTTGAGGAATAAAGACGATGAATAAACAAGTGTTTTGGCATCATCTGTTCCAAGGGGAGATTGTTGGGATTGAACCCTAACAAAGGAACAGATGATATCAAAGCCAAATACACTATTCAAGCTTTGGTCCAACTATCAGAGGTTACAACCTCTTATCTACCTTTACACTGCTTTCCATAAACAATTGTTCCTATCATCTGATCGAACAAGAAGCAAAGGTCTGGTAGAAGTAACAAGATCAGAGGATGGAGATCAGTGCCGAAGGGGTATGGTCCCAAAAACCTTACGCCAACCAAGGGAACCATACCCACTATTAACTTCTGAGAAGACCTTGCGCGGACTTCTATATCAAGGAAAGTCACTGAAACCCTGCACCAAGTATCCAAAGAAGGAAAGGATCACTTAACCACCTTGCGCGGGCTCGCTCAAGGTTCAAAGTTAACCTTGATCAAATTCCTTAAATAACACTTTATGTACAAACCTTGCACCGATATTTATATCAAAGCAAGTACTCACCAAAAACGTTGCGCCAAGCAACAGGAAGAGGAAAGAAGATCAGTTAACTGACTTGATCCTCTCGCGCAAGGAAACAGTTAATCCTAAGAAATTCTCCCTTAGCAAAAATCCTTGAGTTGGTGCAGAAGCAAAGGGAATCTTTTATGTTGTAACAGACTGTACACGTGGCAAGCAATAGATGAGTAACAGCTGTGAAACCTTCTAGAAGCCATTACTACCCAATCGTGCAAAGCATCTTTTCGGTTACAACCAATTGCCACATGGAAGCATCTGGACAACTGAGAAAGATCACGGTGATGGCATGCTCACTTTTATAAAATATAGTGATCTCATGATGACACGTGGCATCGACCTAACCATTGATGAGCTCATGATCCGTGTGCACTAACGGGTGGCCACAAAACTTAACGGAATAGCAAAATATTTCGTTAAAGTTATCATCTCTCATTTTGGCGCCCAAACTCTTGCTATAAATCAGTAACTTGGACTTCAAGTAGAGGGTATTCACTCTCAATTACTCTCTCTCTCTCTTACTATACTTTACTTCCGACTACCTGCACTTATTCTCACGCTGGAGGGTGGTCACGGAGAGAACCCCCCTTCTCCCCGTGGCGAGCTAACGGTGTTCTATTTTGCAGGATCAGTTGGAGTACTGTTACATTCATCATCGGGGAAACAAACGAAGGATTAACCCCTTTTATATAAAGCCCATTCCATAGATCTACTTAGATTCCGGTCTAAGTGATATAGGGTTTCTTCATTGGCGCCCACCGACTTTCTTTTATTTTCTCATCTTTTGTTCTGTTTCACCCAGGTCTACAGCTTCATGGCTGATGGACCGTCATTTCCAAGTCTTCGATTGGAGATCCGTCGCGTCGGCGGAGCTCCTCAGGTCGATAGACAAATCGTTGAGGATTCGTCCGGTGAAGCTGATATGCCATATGATCCTGATCATGCGAGCATTCTAGTAACACCGGCGGCTCCTCATGTCGACGTTGCATCAATCCTCCCACCTGGAGAGACTCCATTATCATGGTTGATTAAGTCTCAAACTGCTCTAAACGCCATGTATGCTCAGTTATGTGCTCAAACAGGAACTCCAGCTTTTCAAGCTCCAGTTGGTGCACGACAAGCCCGTGCTTCGCCGGCGCCATGAGCATTAAGTTACGGAACTCAGAACCAAGATTGTGCACCTTCGCATGTATCTGTGCATGAAACTGAGATGTATTATAAAACCAGAAATGATTCTATTCATTCTCGTAACAGACATCAGGAAGAGAATGTCCAGCGACGACCTTCAGTTCACTCACGTTTGGGCCCGCGTTCGTCGTAGAAGCGGGATACCAAACACGATGAGTATGATAAGACTTATGAAGAAGGAGATAGTGCAAGTGTCATCAATCGTTTATCTGCAGATCATGCCTGTTACAAACCTCAAATCCGATCAGTGTATAATCCCGAGGCGGAGCACGATTACACCTTGATTTACTGACCTGCTGAAGCGGCAGAACAATCCAAATTCGTGAAGGAAATCGCTCTAGCCTCGCTAGAATGAGCAAAATTGCCATCAAACGTTGGAAAGTTTAATGGATTGTCAGATCCAGATGATCACATGCGTTTGTTTACTGGCGCATGACTTATTGGAGGATGGACCTTACCTATGTGGTGCCATCTGTTCGTCCAAACGTTAACCAGAGCTGCGCGACTCTGGTTCGACAACTTACCAACAGGTAAGCTCTCTTCATGGAATGATCTCAAGGAAAAATTCCTTACTCATTTTAGTAAGCAGCGTCGTTATGTTAGAGATTCGTCCCAGTAATGAATATTTGGCGAAGAGATAATGAGAATTTGGAGGACTTCATTACACGTTATAACAAGGAAGTTTTGGAGATCGGCGATGTACACGAAGATCTTATCCGCGCACAGTTCAAGTACGCGGTAAGGTGTGACGAAATGATTAAGGTACTTTCTGGTACTACTGGTTTACCGAAAAGCTGGGATAAGCTCATGGCAACAGCCAAGGTCTATGCACAGACCGAGCGCAACCCTAATTCAAACAGACCTCCTCTACCTTAGCATCGTCCTGAGGATCTGAGCAAAGGAGGTCAGAAGTTTAAGAGGGGTTGGAAAGACTCGAACCAGAGTTCTTATTCACCATACTCTCCAATGGATGCTCGCACAAAAATTAACAAGATAGCAACTCAGAAAGCCATCAAGAATGAGAATTGGGAGCGACAGTGGACTCCTCTCATTAAATCTCCCGCAGAAGTCTTGAGCACTGAGAATTATCAATTCAAACAACCCCAGCCCATGAAGAATAAAAAATGTCAAGACCCAAACCTCTTCTGTGATTTCCACAAGGACCCAGGGCATACAACCGATAATTGCATTAGCCTACACACAGAACTTGAAAAGGCCCTGAAAAGTGGTAAGCTGACACACTTGGTGCAATCAGTTCGAAAAGAGGTCAGGCAACTCACGCGCCGATGATGAGGGGCCAAGCAATAAAAAGATGAAACAAGTTGCCATGATCCAAGGGAGCTCGTCGCGCAAGCGTAGCTTCAAAGGTTCCGAGGAGAAAAATGGCGAGAGCAACAAGTGATATTTCCTGTGGTTCCAGGTGGGCCTCAGGAAGAAAGACCAGTGGTAATTTCAAGCATCTTTGGCCATTACCAAACCAACTATAAGTTCATAGAACTGGAAAGTTCTATGGATATCATATATGAACAGTGCTTCAAAAGTTAGATCCGGAAGACAAGGCACGCCTAGAACCAGTTGACTTCCCGTTAACTGGATTCTGCAATGAGGCTGTCTTCCCTCTTGGACAAATAGTTTTTCCTGTGATTCTTTTAGGTGGAAAACACTCACATACCATTCAAGTGAACTTCATGGTAATGCCAGCAACATCTCGTCACGACGTGTTATTAGGGAGACGAGTGCAACGAGATTTCCGCATGATCACATCTGCACATCACGCTGCATGTGGTTTCCTGACGCCAACTGGAGTAGCTATCATCTTCGCGCGAAAAGAGATTATGTCTATTGAAGAACCAGTTGTTAAGGCGGCTAAATCAACATCACCAAATGAACCAGAAAATGGGTACTGAACAATAAGTATCCCGAGCAACCAATTATCCTTGGTCCTGCAATTTCTATGGCAAGTCGCGTAAAACTTAAGACCTTGTTGTTTCGAAATATGGATATCTTCGTATGGACTCCTGCAGATATGGTAGGGGTCCCGCGCAAGATAGCTGAGCATTGCTTAAACGTCTTCCCGACAGCGCAGCCGGTGGTTCAGAAAAAGCGCAGCCTTGGATCCGAAAAGACCGAAGCAATGAATGAGCAAGTTGCAGAATTATTGAAAGCTGGGATCCTGCGCGAAGTCAAATATCAAACCTGGGTCGCAAACCCAGTAATGGTGAAAAAGCACATTGGCGGCTGGCGCATGTGTGTTGATTTTAAAGATTTGAATAAAGCGTGTCCCAAAGATTGCTACTCTCTTCTCGAGATAGACAAGAAAGTCGATTCGTTAGCTTCTTTCGTTGGAAATGTTTCCTAGATTGTTACAAAGGATATCATCAAGTGCTGATAAAAAAAGAGGACAAGACAAAACAGCTTTTCGCACGGAGAAAGGAATTTTTTGCTACACAAAAATGCCCTTTGGTCTCCGCAATGCGGGAGCTACTTACCAAAGATTAATGGACACTGTCTTTGGCGATGACATTGGCAAGACAGTAGAAGTTTACATCGACGACTTGGTCATCATGAGCAATTCAGAAGAAATAATGCTAGAAAATATCCAGAGAACCTTTGATTCCTTGCGCAAGGTCAATTTGAAGTTAAACACAGGGAAATGCTCTTTTGGCATGGAAGAAGGAAAATTCCTAGGTTTTGTGGTTACGAAGGAAGGATTTAAGGTCAATCCTGAAAAGGTGGAGGCCATCCAAAAGATGTCGTCTCCCACCACATCAAAGAAATGCAACGATTGGCTGGGAGATTAGCTGCACTTAATCGTTTTTTGGCTAATCATGCTGCGAAATCATTCCCATTTATCCGAACCATGCGCAATTGTGTCAAAAGTAATACGTTTTCATGGACTCCCAAAGCGAAGAAAGCTTTTCAAGAAATGAAGGATTGTCTTATTCAATTACCCACACTTACTGCACACGCAGTAAAGAGCCGATGATTCTTTATCTTTCATCTCCAATGGCAGTTGGAACAGTATTAATGGTGGTTCGCGAGGGTGTTCAATCTCCAATATATTACATCAGTAAAATGCTAAATGATCCAGAAACTCGATACTCTATAATGGAAAAATTAGTGTTAGCTCTTGTTCATGCTTCGCGCAGGCTGAGACGGTATTTTTCAGGGCACGTCATTACGTACTGACAAATTATCATATTGGTCAAGTTTTATCTAAACCAAATGTCTCGGGACGCCTCACGAAGTGGGCAATTGAGTTGGGAGCATACAACATATGTTACAAACCAAGACCAGCTATCAAGGTCAAGTGTTAGCCGACTTTATTGTTGAAATTCCAGCAGATAAGGTTGAAGAATTCGAAGCAATTCAAAATCCAGTTCCCGTTATCGATGACAGAGAATGGATCTTATACACTGACGGCCCATCAAACAACGATGGGGCAGGAGCAGGATTACGTTTGTTAAGTCCAGACGGTGCAGAATTCACTTATGCAATTCGGCTTGAGTTTAAGAGTACCAACAATGAAGCAGAATCTGAAGCTTTCTTAACAGGGTTGCGCCTGGCTACTAAGATGGGTGCATCTCATTTAGTAGCTCTTGTAGACTCTAAACTTGTTGCTGAACAGATTATCGGTTCTTATGATGCAAAGGGCGACATCATGGCCCTCTATCTTGAACAAGCGAAAGCACTCATCACTCAGTTAAAGCAATTCAAAGTTGTTCATGTAAATTGGAGTAAAAATAAACATGCTGATGCTTTGAGCAAGTTAGCTGTGACGAGTTTTCAACATTTAGCAAGAGAGGTTCGCATTGAAGTTTTAAGCAACCCATCGGTGCCACTCAAACAAGTAAGCATGGTTGAAATCGGAGATCCATCTTCGATGTCTCCAATAATTATGTACCTGCTGCATGGATCGCTTCCAGCAGACAAAGCCCAAGCAAGGAAAATACGATGTAAGACAATCAATTACGAAATGGCTGATGGTATCTTATACCGAAAGTCATATTCTGGACCTTTACTTCATTGTGTGAGCAAACATGATGCGCAAAATTTAATACGAGAAATCCACGAGGGATTATGTTGTATCCATTCTGGACCGCGCATGGTGGTGGCCAAGATCATGAGTACAGGCTATTACTGGCCTGGAATGTATGTTGATGCAGTTGAGATTTTGCGCAAGTGTATGTCGTGTCAGAGGCATGCGCCGAAGACGCCGCCCAAAGAATCCTTTGGTTCGATAACCACCGCTTGGCCTTTCCAAAAGTGGGGGATTGATCTCATCGAACCCTTTCCTGATGCGCCAGGCGCAGTCAAGTTCGTTATTGTTGTTGTCGATTACTTCACCAAATGGGTAGAGGTGAATCCATTGGCGTCCACTACAGCAATGGTAGTTCGTAAATTTATATGGGAAAACATTATCTGTCGTTTTGGCTTACCGCTACGAATCATCACTGATAATGGCCCAAATCTCACAGCTACAGAACTGCAAGCCTGGATGCAGGAAATGAAAATCGAACATGTTTTTGTCTCCGTTGCTCACCCATAGGCGAACGGTCAGGTAGAAAGCATAAACAAGCAAATAGTGGAGGGCATAAAGGCACGTCTCGGTACAGCGCGACGTGGCTGGGTAGATGAATTACCAAATATACTATGGGCGCACCAGACGATGCCAAAAACAAGCACTGGCGAAACACCTTTTAGTCTTGTTTATGGCACAGAAGTTGTGATACCAACGGAAATTGGTCTCCCATCACCCAGAATGCTTGCTCTTGAAAAGCAGAACAACAAAGAGCAGTGCCGACTTGATCTTGATTTGGTTGAAGAGAGGCGCAAGCATGCAGCGATACGCGAAGCTAAGTATAAATCTCAAATGGAAAACTATTACAACAAACGGGTATGCGTATGCACTTTCTTACCCGGAGATTTTGTGCTTCGCGACAACGAAGCATCGAACGTTGAAAAGCCAGGAAAACTGGCACCCAAATGGGAAGGACCTTATGTAATTCATGAAGTCCTGGGCAAAGGAGCTTACATATTGAAGCGCTTGGACGACTCCAGTGTCCCACGGACCTGGAACGCCCAGCAGTTGCGTAGATGTTACATGTAATCTCAGCGCTCATAAGCCCTATGCCTTATATGAGCCAGCTTACATCAGTTTTCATTTGTAATCTTAGTTACAGATTGTAAGCTTTACGCATTATCAATGAAATAACATACTTTCTATCACTACTTACACTCTTTTATATTTGTTACAAATGCATGCAATTCCTTTGGATAAACAAAAACACATACTCATGAGCCACAAGACGATACAATGCTTGCGCTCACACAAGAAGTTACTTATTGTTCATTTGTTTATCCTAAACAAGTAATTGGTCACATGCAAAAATTGTAAACTAAATATACTATATTCACATTAAAAAGTACTTGCGCATCAAACGCAACGATACGTCAAAAAGAAATATACAAACAGCTACGGAAATAGACACAATCTAGCTCTATTTCCCTGCATCCTTCCCTTCTTCTTGTTTCTCCGCCTCAGAGAAGATTTCCTTTAGTCTATCCATGAAATCATCATGCTACAGCGCAGCATCGACAAGATCCATGACAGGAATATGTAAATGATCATAACTCTCTTTGGCGGTAGTATAAAGAGCAACCGTGTCGGTTCCATGCGTAGCAGCGCAGCTTGTGTCCCATTTGGTTTTCAGCGCATGGGCCACATGAAGTGTGCATTCCTTATAACCCTCAACATGGCCATCATTCTGCGCCGCTACCATGAGTTCCGCCACTCTCTCATCTAACTCTATCAAGTTCAAGATAGAGTTTGCAATCTGTAAACAAGCGCATCAGTTTAAAATTTAATAGTTCAACAAAGATGTTTACATTACAGCACAGGGATAATACCTCCACAATCCCATATTCTCGCAAACAAGTAAGCTGGTTCATCAGGGACTCTGTCAGGCTTTCTGCTGTAGCGCGAGCAACCTCTGTGTCATTAATTTTTTGTTCGCTTTTAGTTAAACAGCGGATCAACTCGGCTTTCTCTGTTCGATGAAGGTTAATATCCTTTTTCAAAGTATCAACCTCATCTTGCAGCCGCGCCTAGTCAAATAACATAGAGGTTAGATCATCAATCTCTTTATTCTTAAGGAGGAGAGTCATTTTGGTTGCTACCTCATTCCGCTCACTCCTCTCCCTATGAGAACGAGCCTCTGCCGCTGCAGCAACAACATCATTTTTCTCTTTCTTGAGCTTCTCAATTTCATTGCGCAGGGAAATTTTTTCGTTATTGTCTCGGTCACAAGACTCCACAAACCGCTTGCGATCTTCAGCATGTTACGCAGCAGTGGCCTCACATTTCCGCTTCCAAGAAAGCGCGGACCATTCTTCGGTCTTTCTTTCCTCCTCAAACTTGGCTTTCTCAGCCTCAAAATCCACGATCATCTTTAACGTCTTCTCTTTTTCAAATTTGGCCTTCGCCTTGTCAATCTCAACCTCATCCCACTCCTTGTTCATGCTGCGCCATTCGCGCACAATTCTGTTCATCGTGGAAGAGGCAAGAGCAGACTCTTGTAAGAATGTTTGATAAGTGACATCATGGTTTTTCTCTTCTTGGCGCTTCACTTCCGCCGGAGGGAAGATGCCCTTATACCACTCCCTACAGGAGTGCCAATCTGTAAAAACATCACCCTGTTTAACCTTCCACACAGGCTGATGGATCTCAGAGGCCCGCTTCTCAGAATAAGAACGATAATAGTAATCCCCAAGCGTTTCGTTGGGGTGAATCGGTGACTCCTCCTCTGGATCATCAAAAATTGGCATAAAATACCCGCCTCTGGTGGAAGGACCAGCACCCTTAGAAATAAACGTTGAAGGCTCAGGAACGGGCATGGCTGGGTATCTTGCCCCACAGAACCAAACCCTCCTGCAGCACCCGTGGCAGTATCTTTAACCTGCTCGCCAGCAGGATTCTTCGCAACATCTGAGGCAGTATCTTTAACCTGCTCGCTAGCAGGATTCTTAGCATCAATTTGTTTAAGCTCTTCTTCTGGAGCCACTTTCTCAGACCCTTCTGGAATAATGGGGTCTGCATCAAAAATAGGGGCGCTCAGGTCACATCTTCACCTTCAGTGCTCTCAGGCCTGCGCGGCGACGGTATAGAAGAGGATGATACCGACGCAGCCTTTACAAGTTTCTCTGCAAAAGTAAAACGTGTGTTAAAAACAAACATAAGTGTCAAAACAAGATATCGCGCGACTATTATACAAAAGTATGCAACGAGGAAGACATACCAGGAGAAAATTTCTTCGCAAAGGCTTCTAGATTGCCTTTCTTTCCTATGCACGGCCGCGCAACCTTTTTTGGCGGAGACGGTGGTAAAGTCTCAGACTCCTTTCTCTTCTTGGAAGTGCGCTTCAACGCCTTTTCAGGACTTGAAGGGATCTCCAAATGATCATCTGGGTTCGAAGCAAGAAGAGAGGAGGTGTTGAAGGGTTCTGGTTTTGGTTTCCTCAAACCTATAGGCGCAAGACCCTCTAGTGAGTTTGACACCACCACATAATCACACCAAGAATCAGATACTAGACGCGTACCTTTCTTGCCCTCAGCCTTAGTATCAGCAGAAGGCTTACTTTTCTGGTCGGGCTGGGTGGAGGTTGGCGCAGTAGTAGCAGCCGCAACAGTTGGCTTTTTCTTCTTCTTCGATTCAGGGGCTACGCCCAAGTTTAACAAATCACCTACATAATCATTAATGGAAAGAAAATGTTGCGCCATAAGTTACATTGCAATATTACTTAAAGAGTTTAAACTTACAAGTAATATTGCAATAACTAACTCAGGCTTGATGCGATGTGACTTACCAGTGGTGACAGTGGGCTGCACGTTCAGATCTTCTTTCTTAGGGATTTCAAAATTCCCCAAAATCTGATCGAACCAAGGCTCTTCATTTTCCTCAAGAGGCACAACAACCATCTTACCATTACCTCTCTTAAAAGAGATCAAGTATAAAGGCGCAACTGTTGAACAAAGCATAACAACTGAATTTCACCAACATGCAACAATTGAGGACAATAGTTCTAAAAATTGAGAAGTTACTTACCAACTCCATCCTCGGTATACACCGGCTATTCTCGTCTTTCTTTCTTCCATAAGATGCTCATCCCTGCAGCAATTAATGCCCTCTCTAGCAATATAATAGTTGGAACATCCTTGATATTTTGGTACCATACTTCATTGGTCGGAATAGCCAATGTCTCCAACTCTATCTCCACCCCGGCCCTAAACGTCATAGCCATCAGGACAACCGCCACTTTCACATAAAAAAACTTCTGCTTCCAGTCGTGGTAGGATTTGGGTGGCACTAACAACAACCGTTTGGCTTGCACACGTTGTTGGAATGAATAAAAGCCTAATGAGCTGTGAAGCTGATAAAATACCCGTAACTTCTAAACTGTTGGTATGATCTGCATCGACCGGCAGACGAACTCGAAGTGCCTAATCCTTACCATTCCCATGGGATTCAACAGGGAAATATGGAATTTATAGAAGTCTAGAATCTCAAGAATGAAGTTACCCTCGGCAAAATAATCGTAGAATAGTGTAATGTAGCCGACCGGAGCATTCGCCGCCGTGCCACCCTCCTTAGGGTAAAAAGCTCCCTAGGACTTAGCAAACAGAAAGTTATCAATAAAGGCATCGAAGTTTTCTTTCCCCCACTTCAATGGTGGAAGTATAGACGTCGCCGGTGCCTCAACCCTCCCATAACTAGATCCATTCGCCATAAAAACCTTGCAGAGAGAACTCTTGAAGAAAGGGATTTCTTCAAAAAAAAAAGGAAGATGATCGAAATTTTTGCAGTCGCCGGAAAATATGAAGGATATATGTTGTTTCTAACTCTAGAATATTAACTGGTGAAGAAGCAAATGGAGCGTCGTTTCCCTTTATATACCAATCGCAATTAATGCCAGATACGACTGTAGCGACTTTTGCAACCATCACTCTTCCCTAGGTAACTGCAAGTGCGAGTAGGGAATGGTAATCGCCCCACGCGTGCGAGTGTTGCGGAATTATCATTAAATGCAGTAAGACGCGTACCGTTGACAGCCTGTCAACAGTACCCTCAAGAACTTGCATGTTCACCAACTACATCATTTGGATGAGCGACACGTGTCCAAATATATTTGAAATTCAAATATCTTCCAAAAGATCACTTGTGAAACATCACCAAAAAAGCATAAAGCAACAAAAGACCAACCCGTACAGCGCAACATATTTTTAAGTCCAGTGCTCAACCTACTCTTTACTTCCACATAGGAGCAACACTGGACTGGGGGGACTTGAAGGGGTATGGTCCCAAAAACCTTGCGCTAACCAAGGGAACCATACCCACTATTAACTTCTGAGAAGACCTTGCGCAGACTTCTTTGTCAAGCAAAGTCACTGAAACCTTGCACCAAGTATCCACAGAAGGAAAGGATCACTTAACCACCTTGCGCGGGCTCGCGCAAGGTTCAAAGTTAACCTTAATCAAATTCCTTGGATAACACTTTATGTACAAACCTTGCACCGACATTTATATTAAAGCAAGTACTCACCAAAAACATTGCGCCAAGCAGCAGGAAAAGGAAAGAAGATCAGTTAACTGACTTGCGCCTCTCGCGCAAGGAAATAGTTAATCCTGAGAAATTCTCCCTTAGCAAAAATCCTTGAGTTGGTGCAGAAGCAAAGGGAATCTTTTCTGTTGTAACAGACTGTACACGTGGCAAGCAATAGATGGGTAACAGCTGTGAAATCTTCTAGAAGCCACTACCACCCAATTGTGCAAAGCATCTTTTCGGTTACAACCAATTGCCACATGGCAGCATCTGGACGACTGAGAAAGATCACGGTGATGGCATGCTCACTTTTATAAAATATAGTGATCTCATGATGACACGTAGCATCTCCCTAACCATTGATGAGCTCACGATCCGTGTGCACTAATGGGTGGCCAAAAAACTTAACGGAATAGCAAAAGATTCCGTTAAAATTATCATCTCTCATTTTGGCACCAAACTCTGGCTATAAATAAGTAACTTGGACTTCAAGTAGAGGGTATTCACTCTCAACTACTCTCTCTCTTACTATACTTTACTTTCGACTACCTGCACTTATTCTCATGCCGGAGGGTGGTCACGGAGAGAACCCCCCTTCTCCCCGTGGCGAGCTAACGGTGTTCTGTTTTGTAGGATCAGTTGGAGTACTTTTACATTCATCATCGTGGAACCAAACAAAGGATTAACCCCTTTTATGTAGAGCCCATTCCATAGATCTACTTAGATTCCGGTCTAAGTGATTTAGGGTTTCTTCAAGTGCTTAGACTAGTCATAGTTTATTCAATGTAACAGTGCTATGCACTGATAGTGTTAGTTTAGTAGTGTTTTAGTTAGTTATGATTTTGTTAGCTGTCACTATCAACCATGACATCATAAAAGATGCACAGTGGTTAGATGGTTAGTATAAATAGCTGATCGATGTAACAGTTAAACTTGTCTTCCTGAAAAAGATCAATTCGCACTTTATCTTCTTCATTTCTTACAATCAAACGATTGTAATTGGCTAAGGGGGAGTTTGTGAATCATATCCGAGTTTACCAACTTGAAAGCATGATGGTGATGAAAACAAACGACCGATTGCATGTAGTAAAAGTTTTCCATTAATCCCGTTGCATATCTTTAAAATTCAATCCATTTTCCATCTTTAGAAACAAAAACTACAGGTGATTCAAACTTAGATCCTGACAATTCCAATCACTAAAATGCAAGATTTTAATGATGGCAAAAATTTTTGGATGTACGTACGTGTTCCGTATTTAGATATACGCGAATCGGCGTACTTTCATATATTTTGCAAAATAGTCCATGGAGTTAGAATAATGTGTTTTTGTCATACCGAAGCCCTCAGAATTTATTTCTAAGTTATGTAAAGAGTATTTAAGGTATATTAAGCTTATGTCCTCGTCCCGGTGCATATGTTACATTAAACGGGTTACCTTTAAGTATCAGTATCGGAATGCCTTCAAAGAAAAAGTTTTTGAAAGCCCGAAATTTTGGCACAAGGATTACACTGGTTCTCCAAGAAAAGTTTCCAATAAGTTTTAGGCACGCGCTTAAATTTCAGTATGGCTTACCATCCACATATAGATGGTGAAAGTGAGCGTACAATCCAAACTTTGGAAAATATGCTAAGAGCATGTGTCATTGTTTTAGGTGGTAGTTGGGATGATCACCTACCACTGATTGAATTCTCCTACAACAACAGCTATCATACAAGTATAAGGGTTGCTCTATTTGAATCCTTATACGGGAGAAAATGTAGAACGCCCGTTTGTTGGGCTGAAGTTGGGGAAAGCCAACTATCTAGGCCTGAGATAGTCCTTAAGAATACGGATAAGATAATATGAATCCATGACAGACTCAAAGTTACCCGTGATAGGCAGAAAAGCTATGCTGACAAGAGGAGAAACATCTTAAATTCCAAATTGGAGATAAAGTTATATTAAAATTATCACCTTGGAAAGGTGTAATGAGATTCGGAAACAACAGCAAGTTGAGCCCAAGATATATTGGACCATTCGAGATAATCGAAGATGCCGATTTTGTATCTTATAAACTTAAGCTACCTGAGTAGCTAAGTGGAATTCATGATGTATTCCATGTTTCAAATCTGAAAAAAAAATGTCTAGCCGATGAGTCGCTAGCTATGCCGCACCATAATATGCAAATTGATGAAAACCTGAGGTTTATGGTAAAACCTTTATCGATCAAGGATCAAAAGACTAAAAAGCCCCAAAGAAATTGATCCCCATCGTGAAAGTCAAATGGAATTCTTGTCGTGGCCCTAGATTTACATGAGAGATTGAATCAAATATGAGACAAAAGTACCCTTATCTATTGAATAAAATCTCCTCGAGTACGAGATTTCTTTTAAGGGGATGTGGATGTAACACCTCGAAAAACAATTATCAAATTATATGGCAACACATGACCGGGAACTCTCGAATATTCTAGATTTATTGTACGAGAGGGACTATTATGTCAAAAATATGGAAGATGATAAGTCCAGGGATTAAATGTGAATAATTGCCAAAATTTCAATCTCTAAAGGCCCTTATGGACTATAAGGCATTTAAAAATACTATAGGTGCCAGAGGTCCCTTATGGACCGTAAAGGAAGGAGCTTAGAGGTGGCACAATTCAAAGCAAGGCGGTATGGAGAGCAGGCTGTAACTGCCAACTCAAAAAAAGGATTGCTAACGCCTTCCTTAGGGACCGTAAGCCCCCCTTACGATCTGTATGGAAGGCGTTGGCAATCCTTTTTTTGAGTTAGCAGTTACAGCCTGCTCTCCATACCGCCTTGCTTTGAATTGTGCCACCTCTAAGCTCCTTCCTACACCTGTTGAGACACTAATCAACACAAGAGAGCTTCCATTAATACTTGGCATCCTTTGGGAGCTTCAAACTTAGTATAAATAGGTGCTCTTTGTTAGGATCTGAGTTTGAATTGATTTTAAATGTTTTAAAGATGGTAAATGGAAGAAGGTAAAACATAGTGAATTTGCAGTGGAAATAGAAAACTTTGTATTACAATCAATGGAAGATTATTTTCATCACCATGCTTTCAAACTTATGGTTTTGCATGTGAATCACAAACTCCCCCTCAGCCATTTATAACTTAAGTTTGATTGTACAGAAATGCAGAGAAGATGATTGGTGAATGATCTTTTAGATAGATAATAAAACAGTACAACCATCACAACTGTTTATAGTACAATGCTAACCTCTGAGCATCATTGCTGATGTCAGAGGTGAAAGCAACATCTAAACTAACTAACCCTAAACATTGTTTAGCCTATCATCTGCTAATTATAAGCATTGTTACATTGAGAACACTAATAAACATAAACACTGATAACCCTAAACTCTGTTGGTCTTCATCAGATCTTAGCTTTATTCTTCATCAGTGCTTGGTGTTATCAGACCTTGGCATCAACGATACTTGTATAGCAAATTTTAGCTTCAACAGAGGGCTGGATCAGAGTTTAGAAACTATGTTGTACTTGGATCAATCATCTGATGTAGTTTTGGCTTTGTATCATCTGTTACTTTTGAAAGGGTTCAATCCAACAATCTCCCTTGGAACAGATGATGCCATAACCCAAATTTATTGTGATCTTTATTTCTCAACATGAACTCTCTTATTTGGCCTTTGAACTGCAATTCAAAGTTAAGAGATTCAATATCATCATCATCCTTTTCGAGCTACAGATTCATAAGATCTTGGAGGTCTTTTGCATAGAGCCCATATGCATCCTCCTTTCTTATCTTGGTAGCATCGCAATTTGATTTGAGCAGATTCAATTGGTGGGTGTTTTTATCAACCTTCCACTTTAGAATTTTTGGATCAGATGGCTTTTTAGGATGGTTCTTTATTGTTGAGAATGATAGTTGAATTTGATGAGCAATTTTGGATAAGGTCTCCCTCAGCATGTCACTTGCATCATCAGTGTGGAATCGGGCTTGATTCATGATGCCCTCTTTGATAAAGATATGTTCAAACCTTTTCTTATCTTCCTCAGACATCTCCCTTTGCCTTTTTCTTTTATTTAAGGCAAGGATGGATGGGGTAGATGTTGAAGTTGATTTTTGAATAGGTTGGGTCTTTTGAACATTAACCTCTGCTGCTGAGTAGTTTGGTTTCTTTGGCACTGTTGGATCTTTCTTTCTCAGCACTTCTAAACCTTTGTAAGCTTCTACTACCTTAACCTCTGACCACCTTGTATTGTAATTCTTTGTGCCATAATTAGCAGCAATTAGCTCTTGTTTCATCCTTCTGAGTTTCAAAGCTTTGTCAGGCACATTCTTCTTGAATTTGTTCTAGTCTGGAGGAGTGGGCTTTTTGCTAGGATCTTTAAGCATTTCTTGCATCCTTTCTACCTCTTATTTTAGATCACTCACATACCAATCCTTGAATTGTGCTCTGGTTGCTTTGTACTGCTTGTTTTCCATGATGTGATCTATGTAATCTTTTCATAAACTTTCATCATCTTTTTCAGATAGCCTCTTGCACAGGTCTTTGGAGAAGTCTTCAAGTCTTCTGACCTTGCTACGATGATATTGCATGTAGTTCTGAACTTCTCTATAACTTCTTCCCTTGTATCCCTTTTAGTTACATCCTCTTCTTGTTTGGCCTTTAATTGAAGGTATTCATCAATGTTCTTGGATTTAGGGTAACCTTGCAGAGATGGGAAATTTCTCTTTTCTGGATCTTCTTCAGAATAGAAGGATTTGATCTCTTCCTTGAAAACAGGTGAGTGGTGAGAGGAAGCATTGTTAGTGGTTTCACAGTGGTTTGAGATGATGTAGAGATAAGAGTAACAGAGGTTGTGGTCAGTGGTTGTTGTTGGTGCATATGTTTGTTGCCTACGTCATTGTATATCGAGTCTAAGTGAATAGGGCTTAATTTGTTAGAATCTAGGCGTATTTAAGTTAGTTTTGTGACAAGTTCGCTCGAGGTTGGTTATGAGATGTCAAGTTCGGGCGAACTTGAACTTCCTGACTCTCAAGAGAACTTACAAGTCTATAAATAGATGCCTTGGTGATTCATTTGTAACAAGGAGAGATTTTGGCAGAGAGACAGCGAAACTCTGTCGGATCCGGTTCTCGAATGTATTGAACATTAGATCAATGAAAACGCATTTAAATGAGTAATTCTTGTTATTTGGTTAACTTGTCATTAGTTTCCGTCTAATCGGACACTAGATAACAAATCTAGGCTCCCATGCTAATCTTGGACGGACCTTCAATTGGTATCTGAGCTATGGTTATCACCTACGCTCATGAATTTGGACATTTATGGACATTAGGAGGGGTTTTAGACGTAAATCATCAAATAAACATACAATCCATGGATGAAAAGTAAAATTGAACGGATATGATTGTTAGAAAACAATTTTTGACCAGATCTATGGTGGAATCATCTCGAAATTCGAAGAAATAAGGATTTTGGATTGAAAAATGTGAAGAAAGACTAATTTGGGGACCAAGTTCGGCTGAACTTGACAAGAATTTTCAAGATTTCTCATTAAGTTCGACTGAACTTGACACTTTTTGACCAAGTTCGCCCGAACTTGGTTAAATTTCATCAAGTTCGCTCGAACTTGACTTAAATTTCATCAAGTTCGCCCGAACTTGTAGTCAAGTTCGCTTGAACTGGGTGTTTAGCCAATCAAGTTCGCCCGAACTTGACTGGATTTTAATGAAATTATGTTTACAAGTTCACGCGAACTTGTTACTTTAATTTCATATCCTTTGATACAAGTTCGCCCGAACTTGTTGAAAAGTGATTCTTTCACAAGTTCGGCCGAACTTGTCCAATGCCTAAAAAAAGGCATTGAAAAAATTTATTGCTCGGTTTCATGAGACGGGTGTCCAGTTAAAATTTGTTGATAGAATTTTTTTGAAATTTTAACGTCTGATACTGACTGTTCGGAGACACCGTCGGAGGCCTTAGAGAGAGGCTGAGATGATGAGGTTAGAGATGGTTGTAGATGAGAGAGGGTAGTCATTGATACCAAAGCAATTTGGTGATCATTAGGGTTGAAGACTACCGATGGGCCTTAAAGTAAATTCCGCATTTGTTAAATACTGAAAATTTCGGATTTGAGGGGGAATTTCAGTCAAAAAATTGGTTGGTCAAAATTTACAAAAATGAGGGGGAATAAAAATTTCATTTATATGAATATTCTGACAATTTTGAAATTCGTGACACGGCAACATATTCAGGTGGTTTCCGACTAAGATTAACCGGGCAATACAGAGATTTGAGATTCATTTGGAATTCTTGATCACAGAAAGTTCAGATTATTTAGATCATGATACAGATTGATGCTTAAGGGTTAGAGTCCTGATCTCCGGTGAAGGAACAGTTAGCTGGATTAGCAGTCATTAGTACCAGTAAGGAGCTAAGGGCGTTCATAACGTTCGGTGATGATCTTAGGAACTAGTGACTAGCTCCGAAGACGGATGGTTTCAAAATTACCAAGGAAATCTGATGATAACCTTTGGTGGCCATTATTTTTAGTTTTCAAGCAGATGAATCATTCTTCTCTTTGGACTAACCATCGTTGGATGATGATGTTTGGTGATTAAGTGGCGCTGGTCTACCGGAGATAGCTATATATCTGTTATTATGACTGAAGAGGAAGAATGTGATTTAGATCATGGACGAGTGATTCTCATATTCAAAGTGTTACCAGATGATTTGGTTCAGATGATGATTTACTGATTGAAAAAGATTACCGATTTGCTGATCAGGAGTGATTACGGAAATTGGGATTTCATATTTTTGCGGGTAAACATTGATTTGAAGTTTTACTGGTGTGGTATTTTGAAGTTTCTATCAATAGCAGATTGAGTTTTGAAGATCGGAAGATCGAGCATGGGAGATATGCGCTAAACTGAACGCGGATGTGGTTAAAGTTGAAATGGAGAAGCTGCATTGATGAGCTTCAAATTGGTGTCTATTCAAGATAATCTGTCGGTCAACCAAATCAGAGGAGGTTGAAAACTGTGCAACAAATATCTGAACTGGAGATTTCAGGGAGAATTAGATGTTGATAATGCAAACCCGAATCATCAATTAAGGGGGAATTTGTTGACGCGTTTTGACGACATTGGCAAACACCTTGATTGAAGTTGCAAAATATTCAAACACGGCTCACGTTTGAAGACCAAGATTCGACAGTAATGACAAGGGGAATCTGTTGATGCACTTTGTGTTCGTCACTTGTCGAATAGGCTAGATTGAGCGTGTGTTGAATATTGTATAGGTTAGAATCAAACACACGACCAAAATACGGAGTTTTCAGTGTAAAGGGGAACAAGTTCGCTCGAACTTGACCTGTGGAGGTCAAGTTCGCTCATGATGGTGATGTTGATGTCAAGTTCGCCCGAACTTAGATGCTTACCAGCGAACTTCTAATCCTATAAATAGGTGGAGTGTGTTCATTTGTCATTTGAGTTTTTGCCATCCCTATGGGGAGGTGCTGCCGGATTCTCTCCAGGAACTCCAACAGCTGGACTTATAAAGATGTATACTCTTTCGGTATGAATGAAGTCTTCCGCTGCATTCTGTTTCTACTCCATTCTGTAATAACATTCCACCAAATCGGTTACGTCTACGCATTAACTTCCATCTAGAACCGCCTGATCACGGACCTTCAATTGCAAAGAAAGCCGAACAAGCTCTTTTTGCCAATCATGAAGAAGATGGTTTTGACTGGAACAGATACATAGGAAAGAAAACTGGTGTTGCTATGATAGCAGAGTTCGTGGATGAATCTGATACATCATATGTCGATGCTGCTTTGGAAAATGCCATTCTGGAAGGTTATAGGTAGAGAGCTGAGGAAGAAGAATTAGCTTACCTTGAGATGCAAAGGCAAGAAACTTTGAAGTCAGATGCAGAAAAGGTAAAATCTGAGGTAAAAATGTCTGAAAAGGAAGTTGTGAAAATTGTGGAGGTTGAAGAACCTTGCACAAAGTGTGCAAGTCCTTGTGAACCATGTCTTGATAAAGTCAAAGTCATAAGAGAATTGACTATACACAACGAAAACTTTCGTTATGATTACAGAACCATAAAAGAAGCTTATGACAAAATATCAAGCAAATATAAATATGTTGATAATGCTAATTGTGAGCTAAATGCTAATGTTAAAATGTTAAATGCAACTGTAATTGAAAAACAAAAGGCAATTAACATGTACATTAACACTATTGCTGAGACAAAGCGTGAGCTTCACGACATAAAGATAGAAACAGAACGGGTAAGACAGCTTCTAAAGAGCTACACCATAAACGCGTATGTCATTGATCACATTTTACCTACGATTAAGTTGGAGGAAAATGGTGATAAATCAAAACGTAAAGAATACAGAAGTGTTCCTCCACCATTTCTTGCAAGTTATTCCTGCAAGAAAGATGATGAGATTGAAAAGGCATTTAATTTTTTCATTTCGTCAGAATAGAAAAATAATTTGCCTGAGAACATTGACGTTGACTTTACGAAATCAAATGATGACAATGAAGCTATGGTAAAAAAAATGTGGTTAAAAATGTGTTGGGAAATGATTCTGATAACGACAGCTCTGAAAGCGCCAAATCAAGTTAGAAAAACTCGGAATCACAATCTGAAGATGACGATACATCATCAGAACATGATCTAAGTGATGATCCTAATGTTGTCATGTATAAAATTAAGGAATCTGATAGATTGTACTTCGATGATAGTTTTTCGATTCGGAACGTGAAAGAGGATCAACTTGATAAATTTTTCAAACTTGTAGAAGTTTCATCAGATGATCTTGAGAAAAACGAGAGAAGATTTTACTCAAAACCCAAAAGGAATGCTAACAATTATCGAAAGTTTGGTGGTGATTTTCCTGTGAACAGGAGAGCAGGATTGGGTTTAGATGAAAGTGAAGAAGAACCAAGAAAGAATCAGAAGTCGTCATTTCATGAATACAAAGGTAAACACATGAAGTTTGTGTATGGGACGAATACGGTTCAAGAAGAAGATATGATTGGTAAGAAATCGAACGATGAATTCAAAAAGGAGAAAGAAGTTCAGGACAAGGCTAAAACCAAGTCCACAAGTGGATTGAAACCCACTAGTGGAAATGTTTCTGATAATCGGACTTGCTTTAAATGCAATACCATTGGTCACATTGCTCGCAAGTGTCTGAATCTAAAGCATGTGTTTCCACGAAGAAAAACCGAATCAAAAGATGAAAAGCAAAAACAACCATAGATTGTGAAATCTGTCACAGAGTTAAATAGAAACTATGAATCTAAAGATGAAGTGAAACCTAAAACGAGTTCAAGGTTTGAAAACTTAATTTTTGAAAAAGGTGAAACTTCAAAATTAAATGAAAACAAAGATTCTAGATTCTATATCAAGAAAGCTAGAAACAAGCTACAATCCTGGGTTACTAAGAAAAAGTTTTCATCATCTGAAAAACCAAAGTCTGTTGCTGATAAAACTGAAAATATCAAATCAACCAAGTCAGTAATCAAACAGACAAAGAAAGAAAAGGTAAAAACGTTTTCAGAATAAATATCGGATGATGATTTTGATTTTGATGATGAATTTGAAGAGGATTATGATGCTTATCAGTACAAACCCAAAACCAAAAAGGTTTGGGTTTCATTTTTCAAATAGTTACTTTGTTGTGCAGGAGTCCCAAGATCCACTCTATCAAAGTTTGATACAGGATAGTGGAGCTCCATGAGTTTTTAACTTATCTAGAAAGTCATAATCCTTGTCGTTTCTGAAATTACAAGTGGTTGAAAAAAAAAGCTGAAAAGAATGTTTGAAAATTTTGAGAAAATCCACACCGTTAAACAGAACACTGATTGTTATATTGAAAAACCATTTAAGAATTGACTTTTCTACAAGACGTTTTTACAAGTGGTTTTTACAAGTTGATGTTATCAAAGTTTAATGGCTTGTTCTGCTGACAGGTGATGATGCAGAAGATGAAAACAAAAGGATCGGACGACGAGTTCTAGTGATCTACATTGGTTTGTTACATTTTTAAAAGAATTTCTTAAAATCTAAAATACAAAAATATGTTTTTGATTTTAGGGGGAGTAATCAAAATTTTTAGAAAAATCAAAAACATATGAAAAAAATTGAAAATCCAAAAACATTTAAAAATTCAAAAAGTGCAAAAACATTGAAAAAGACAAAAAGAGTTCAGTGTCACAAAAAGGAAATGATAGTACATCAGTGGACTATCACAGTATGCTAAAGAATTGTAAAGTTTAAAAGTGATAAACAAGTCTTACTGTGGATGGGTCGATAGACTTTAAATCTTCAGTAAATTGTTTCTGGGATATAAACTAAATTTAGCAACTACTTAATCTTGTGGATTAACACATCTTGGATATATGGACTTAGTACTCCGAAATTTCGATTGAAGGGTTGCCTGATTCTGAGATACGAGGTCTTTATAGATAGTTGATATCTGGGGTATTATACAAGTTCTTCTGATTTTGGGAAAGCAATAGCCTAGAACTTCTATACTGCTTTTGCTAAAAACCCCAAATAACATGCAAAATTTGAAAAGAATCAAGAGATCTAATCATTTGCAATGCTGAAAAGATTCCTTAAATGGAACACACCTTCAAAGACGAGCTTTCATCTCTTTGTCTGTACGGTAGTACTAACCTGAGCTCTCAAGGTCTCGCACAACCCAGATACAGATATCAATTACGCTATATTCACCTGTAAGATGAAATCTAGGGAATCTGGATTCGGGAGTATATTCAAGAAGTGGAAACTCAGTTAAGTCAAGTTTCATAATTCTTACCTAACATATCTTGGAACAATTGAGAAACGTGATAAAGTTTAAGTGGACAAACATATCGACAATCTAGGTAAACGAGTTTAAAACTTAAAGTCATCTAAATGTCAACGGTACTGGTGATATGTCTCAATCAACCGATATGATCCTTAGACACGAATTCACAAAAATATGTCTGTAAATATGTTTGTACATAGTTTACTTTACTTGTTAAAAATTCTGTAAATACTTTACATGCTTTTCAAAATAAAAATCAAAAATATTTTCAGTGTGTTTCAGCATAAATTTTTTTTAAAAATACAAAAAGATTTTGTTTTTACATTAGTTTCAACGAGCCAATATTGGAGAACGGATCTTCGAAGTCTGGTAAGAAAATCTGATGAATGTTTAAAAGTTCATTAATTTGAAACTTTAAAATCAGATTGTTCATAACGGTTTTTCAATCCAAGGTCATTAATTTGGACTTGGTAGACATTTTTGGTTAATCAAGGTCATTAACATTGGACTTGATCAACTAAGTGGATTTTTACAAATCAAATGATAAAAATGTGAATATTGAAGATCTTAAATGTAAAATGTATTCAAGGTCATTGAGTTAAACTTGAAACAATTAACGTTTTTTAAAAGATTGAAGTGAAGAGTAAAGTTTGAAATGTTGATAGTACAAAATTTCAAATATTAAATCTAAAATGTTTATTTGAATGTCAGAAAATATTTAGACAGGAAGTAAAGATTGAGGGGGAGTTGATAAAGCAAAGATTGAAGTTTTCGGAAAGCTTAAACTTAGGGGGAGCAAAGCTTAAAGCAAGGGGGAGCAAGCATAAACCAAGGGGATCATGATGATTAAAAGTTTTATCAAGTCAAAGCTCAAAGAAAGAGAAAGAGGAGATAAAGATCAAGATGATAAAGTTTATTCAAGAACGAAAGATCGGAAGACTCAGAAGATTTTATAAGTCAAAATAACTGCGGCAACATCCAAGGGGGAGTCTGTTGGTTTATATGTCTATTGCCTACGTCATTGTATATCGAGTCTGAGTGAATAAGGCTTAATTTGTTAGAATCTAGGCGTATTTAAGTTAGTTTGGTGACAAGTTCGCTCGAGGTTGGTTATGAGATGTCAAGTTCGGCCGAACTTAACTAAGTCAAGTTTTCCCGAACTTCCTCACTCTAAGCGAACTTACAAGTCTATAAATAGGTGCCTTGGTGATTCATTTGTAACAAGGAGAGATTTTGGCACAGAGACGGCGAAGCTCTGTCGGATCCGGTTCTCGATTGTATTGAACTTTAGATCAATGAAAACAACATTTAAATGAGTAATTCTTGTTATTTGGTTAACCTGTCATTAGTTTCCGAATAATCGGACAATAGATAACAAATCTAGGTTTTCGTTCTAATCGTGTACGTTCCTACAGTTGTGAGGATAGTGGAAGTGGTGAAGGAGTGATATTTTCATCATTTATGACATTTGTCATCTTCCTTCTTTTGAAAATGAGTTTGGGTGATGGTGGTTGATTTGGAATTCTTGTGGGAGTAGGTATTTGGTGAGTGGAGGTGGGAAAGGTGATCCTAGCAGTGGTTGATGTAACATTCCACTATGTTGACACAACAGGTGTCACAACATCTGCTAGTTCAGGGTTTGATGGAATTTTTGGTGGTGATGATGGTTTTGATGTGCTGTCATATTTAGCAGTGGTTTTGGAAGGAGTGGATATTGGTTGTCTAACTTTTCTAGAAGAGTTTCTCCTTTATTTTAAGGTACCAATGTCTTCCTTTTCCATCTGAACAATCTTTTCTTTTTCAAATCTATTTGCACCTTTAGTCTCCAACCTCTCTTTTCTCTTTTGCTTTTCTTCACCTAAGAAGTTGAGGGTCTCATCAATTTTCTTTGACCCATCTGGCTTTGGGATTTCAACAGCTGGTTTAGCTTTAGGATCATGCTTTAACTTTATCCCTTTAGTATCTTTCTCCCCCTTTTGGCATCAGCTGTTTCAACAAGTATCACTGTAGGAAGAGAAGAGCCAGTGATTTGAAGTAGGTGAGCTTTGATGGCTTTAATATCTGCAAGTGTGTCTTGATATCTTGCATCAACCATATTTC
This sequence comes from Scalesia atractyloides, assembly GCA_947069175.1. Taxonomy (NCBI): domain Eukaryota; kingdom Viridiplantae; phylum Streptophyta; class Magnoliopsida; order Asterales; family Asteraceae; genus Scalesia; species Scalesia atractyloides. The sequence continues at coordinate 72,281,710 of CAMTDV010000014.1, forward strand.
TAAATGGTTGCATGTACTGCTCATGTTGGAGATCAGCATGTTGTCTTTGTAGTTGAAGCAAAGGATACAAGTGTGGCCATAGCTCAACAATGTTTTGTGTTGGAGCAGAGGATTGACTCTTTGAATATTGTTTTGTTGTATCATATTTTTATATCAGCAACAGATGATTCAAAATTGGATACTCTCTCCGTCAATTCTTTGTATCTTAGATCATCACCTAACTTAATATGATCATCTGAACTCCTACCAGTGGAAGTTTAATCTGTGTTATCATTAGCAGAGGTTACCTTCATAGCTTCAGACACAGATACCCTTTTTTTCTTTGAACTGGGGACTTCCCACTTGAACAGAGGTTACCTTGGTAACCTCAACAGTGGTTGCCTTCAAGAGAGTCTTACAAATGTAACCACTAACCACTATCCAACTGAGAACTTGGGAGTTCTGCAATTGTAGTGATTGCTCTACTTGAATTATCACCAAGGGTTACATGTAACCCAAGGGATGTAGCCTCCTCAGTTGTTGATGGGATAGCAAGGATAGAGGCATCAGACTCAGTCACTTGTTGTAGTATATTCTCAGTGATAGGTTGGTGAGAAGAACTTTTTTGTGTCTGATCCATATCTATTGCTTTCAACAGAGGTATGATAGTTTGTAGAAGATTTGATGGTGAGGGTTGTGGTGTAGAAAGTGACATTGCCCTGGAAGAGGGGCTATAGAAGATAGAGCCAAGTGGATCTAGAGCTTCATCTATAGGTGTCCTTGTGCTTACAACTTGATCCTTTTGTGAGGATTCAATAGGAGTTTGGCTTATGAGTTGAGATCTTTCTAACACCTGTTGTGAGGAAGTAGCAGTAGTGTTTTCAATTGACTTTTATGTTGTCACTGGGTTAACCTCTGGGATCTCATCTTCCAGAGAACCCTTTTTGGTTTTAGGTTTGGTGGGCTTTTAGATTTTGTTTTTGGTTTCTTTTTGGAAATGGCTGGTGTGGGTTTCAAAGAACCGGTTGTAGTACTTTGATCACCATGAGCAGTGGGCTAAGTAGCAGTGGGTTGAGCTTGTGATGCTTGTTCATCTAAAATTTTCTCAGCCCCTCTACTTGTGTTTTTGAAACATTTGATTGGTTGGTGATGCGAGTAAAAGTTTCATGTGTTAGGAAACCATGAGAAGTCACAACACCTTGTTTAACAGCATCACCAACTTTCTTTTGAAGATAAACACTTAAAAATCTAGGGTGCATAAGAAAAGCAATACGACCCTTTTTGATGGTGTCAATGTTTGTCACCAATCATTGAAAAATACTTGAGAGAAGTCAAAATCAATTTTGTCAAGATTACATATCCCAAGTATTGCATGTTTAAAGGTATCTCACTAAAAGCAGTTGTTTTGGCTGACAAACATGTCAACAATGTGTGAAAGAAAAATTTCATTTCAGCAGGAAATTTAGGTTTATATATGGTTTTACCTGTAAGTTGACCTTCATACCCTCTTTCAATGAATTCATTGTGTAGATCAGGGATCAAAAAAGAAGTAGTATGAGTTAGGTCATTCAAACCAAAGACGTCTGAAATGGAAGCTGGGGTTTCTTCAAGAACTGTTTTTTCCCACAGTGGAAACAATGCCATAAGGTTTTTTCTTTGTATAATGAACCTCATCATTTGCCCAGAACTGTCGTAATGAATCTTGATAGATTGGCGCTTTGATTTCCATGATTTCTTTGTATTTGTACTCTTTCAAGACTTTGGTCATAGCATGATATCGTATATTTGAGTCGTTCTTCAAAAATGGCTGTGTAATTGTGTGGTGTTTTGATGATAAGCGTCATGTGAAAGTGTCGAATGAAGAACAATTGCGAAGAAGAAGAAGAGAAAGATTTGAGAGATAACCGCTTTTGGAATTTTGAATTTGAAACGGCAAAGTATGGATAAGAGAAAAGTGGATAGAGTTTCATACCAGGATCTGGGTGCTTGCTTTAGGCCATAGAGTGCTTTGTTGAGCTTGTAGACATGATCAGGATAAAATGCATCTTCAAATCCAGGACAGTCTGATGGCTTCTAACCTTGCTACAGGAACAAAAGTTTCATCATAGTCAATGCCTTCTTCTTATCTGTAGCCTTGAACCACGAGCCTTGCTTTGTTCTTGACAACAATACCCCTTTCATCAGTTTTGTTTTTGAAGACCCACTTTGTGCCAATTGGACATACATCCTTTGGCAGTGGTACAAGTTCCCAAACTTGTTGTCTTCTGAATTGTAGGAGCTCTTCTTGCATGGTATGATATCGTCTATTTGAGTCAGTTTCTTCAAAAATGGTTGTGTATTTGTGTGGTGTTTTGATGGTAAGCGTCATGTGAAAGTGTCGAATGAAGAACAGTTGCGAAGAAGAAGAAGAAGAAAAAGAAGATTTGAGAGAAACCGCTTTTGGAATTTTGAATTCGAAACGGCAAAGTAAATCATGTTTAGCATTCCAATCCTAGAATCAGACTTTCAAAAGTGGATGTATCTAATGCTTTGGTTAGAACTCTGCCAGTTGATCTTCAGTATGGACATGTTGCAAAGAAATCAAACCGTTTTCATAGCAATCTCTCACGAAGTGATGAATGATGTCAATATGCTTTGTTGTGGAGTGAGAAACTGGATTTTTAATGATGTTTTCAGCTACTTGACTGTCTATCTTGAGAGAAGTCTTTAAAGCAGTTACACCAAAATCCAGCAGTTGGTTTTGAAGCCACAGGATTTGAGCAGTGCAACTTGCAGCAGCAATGTATTCTGCCTCAGCAGTGGATGTGGATACTGCAACTTGCTTTTTACTTTGCCAAGACACTAGGCAATCACCTATGAACTGAACTCCTCCTGATGTGGACTTCCTTGTTGTGTGGCAACCAGCAAAATCATTGTCTGAGTAACCTGAAAGCTCAGTGTTTCCATTAGCAGGATACCAGATAACAAGTGTGGGAGCACCTTTTATTTATTTGAATATCATTTTCACAGCAATTAAATTTGACTTTCTAGGTGCTGACTGGGATCTAGCACAAACACATGTAGCAAACATGATGTCTGGCCTAGAAGCTGTTAGGTACAATAAAGACCCAATCATACTTCTGTATAGAGTTTGATCGACCAAGTCATCTTTGTCATCAACAGTGACGAGCTTTGAGGTTGTCATGGTTGTGCTACAAGGTTTATAGTCATTCATATCAAATTTGTTAAGCAGTTCTTTGACACACTTATTTTGATGAATGAAAGTGCCATTGTGCATTTGTTTAACTTGAAAACCAAGAAAACATTGTAACTCACCCATTGCACTCATTTCAAACTCTCTGCCATGAGTTGTCTAAACTCTTCACACATGGTAGTGCATGTGGATCCAAAAATGATGTCATCCACATAAATTTGGACAAGCATCAGATATTTTCCTTTCCATTTCCAAAATAAGGTTTTATCAATTTTACCTCTTGAAAATCCAATGGATAAGAGAAAAGCGGATATAGTTTCATACCAGGATATGGGTGCTTGCTTTAGGCCATAGAGTGCTTTGTTGAGCTTGTACACATGATTAGGATAAAATGCATCTTCAAATCCAGGACAGTTTGATGGCTTCTAACCTTGCTAAAGAGCAAAAGTTTCATCATAGTCAATGCCTTCTTCTTATTTATAGCCTTGAACCACGAAGCCTTGCTTTGTTCTTGACAACCATACCCCTTTCATCAGTTTTATTTTTGAAGACCCACTTTGTGCCAATTAGACATACATCCTTTGGCAGTGGTACAAGTTCCCAAACTTGTTGTCTTCTTAATTGTAGGAGGTCTTCTTGCATGGCTTCTACCCAACTATTTTCTTTTAGTGCCTCTTGGTACTTGACAGGTTGTGTGAGCGATAGAAAACCAGCAAAAAGACAAATGTTTTGGGATTGGCTTCTTGTGAGCACTCACTCATTGATGTTTCCAATAACTTGATCCAATGGATGGCTTTTAAGGAAAATCAAATCTCCTTGATATGGGACAATAGCATTTTGAGATGAAGGTTGCAGATGAGAATCGTCTGAGCTAACATCTGTTGGCAAATTTTAAGTGCCAACATCTGTTTGGAATAGAGGTGGAGGGATAGGAGGAATGGATGTGAGATTATGTTGATTTTTGTTCACATTGTGTGGACTTTTATCAACAGTGGTTTGGTTTTGTGAGTTGGCAGAGGTATTGAGGATCAACAACTGATAAGCCAACAATGGCAGAGTTTTCACAATTATTATTAACATCTGCTCCTCTGATGGATGGGTTGACTTTGAATTGTGGAAGCACACTGTCATATCCTATATCTTGATGTGAAGATTGTGATGTACATGCATGATTAGTCTTAATTGACACATTTTCAAATGTGAATTTATCTAGATCAAACAGTTCAGCAGGTTTGGCTGGGATTTTCAATGAAGAAATTTCATTAAACTTTCCATTCAAAGTTTCTTCAACACACTTGGTCCTAGAGTTAAAAACTCTGTAGGCTTTAGCAGTGGTTGAGTATCCCAGAAAATAGCCACAATCAACTTTGGCTGCAAACTTTGAAATTGAATCTTTGAAGTTTAAAATGAAGCATGGGCAGCCAAAGACTTTGAAATATGAGATCAGAGGTTTGATTTGTAGGCAGTCTTTTGATGCCTAGGTTAATCAAAACTCTGTTCTGAACATAGCAAACAGCGTTTACAGCCTCTGCCCAAAAAGACAAGGGTAAACCTGAGTCCGCAAGCATAGTTCTTGCTGATTCAATTAAAGTTCTATTTTTCCTTTCAACCACCCCATTTGGTTCTGGAGTCTTGGGATGCTATACTATCTAACAATCTCTTTTGACTCACGGAAAGCATCGAACTCCAAATTCCTAAACTCTGTCCCATTGTCACTTCTAAAAAATTTTACTGGAAGGTCAAATTGCTTTTCAACTTGTTTTACAAAATTTTGCAAAATGCCAGCAGTTTCATCTTTAGAGTGCATGAAAAATGTCCATATAAACCTTTAAAAATCAGCAACAATGACTAGACAATATCTTTTCTTTGTGAGACTCGTGATTTTTACAGGGCCAAACAGATCCATGTGCAACAATTGTAAGCATTGGGTTATTTTGGACTCTTCAATGGACTTGTAAGAACTTTTATGTTGTTTGCCTTTTAAACAGGAAACACAATGTTCTTCACATGTGAATTGTTTTAAGGGTAAACCTCTGACAAGATTTTGTTTTGAGAGAGTTGTAATAGTTTTAAGATTTGTGTGTCCAAGTATTCTGTTCCATAACTCTGTCTCTTTGCTAGAAGCAACTGAGAACAGGCATGCGTTAGACATTGGATTATCTTTCAACATATTAACCACATACCCATTTCCACTCCTATGAGCAACAAGTTGTGCTTTACTCTCGGCAATGATTTGATTAATCTTTTTAACAACCTCTGGTCCTACAATTTGACATGTTTTCTTTGTAAAGAAGGATCCATATCCTTTGTCACTCATTTGTGAGACACTCAGTAAGTTGAATTTCAGATTATCAATGAGATTAACATGCTCAAATTTGAGTTTCCTAGCCTGAACCGACCCTGACCCCAACACTTTCCCTTTCGAATTGTTACCAAAGGATATATCACCCCTCCATGAGCCATGAAGTCTTTGAGAAGAGCTCTACATCCTGTCATGTGCCTAGAGCCTCCACTCTCTACATACCATAAACTATCAAGGCAAATAGAAGCTCCTTGCACATAAGTAAACAATTAGTTTAGGTGGGTCTCCAAAGCCAAAATGGCTTTGGATGGAGTCACAGATTGTCCAATCTCAAAATCAGGAATATGGACAGTGGGTTGATTTAGACTTTGTAACCACTGTTGTAACCCATTTCTTATTAGATGTTGGTAACCATGAGGATGCCTATTGACTCTTGGCTTTGAGGGTCTTTTGTAACCCTCATAACTAAGAGGAACCTTTTGATAAATTGGTTGCCATATCCTCTTCGATACCTGTTTGCAGGTGGTGCATCTGTCACTTGTACCTCTTTGGGAACATATGTTTTGTTCAGTGCTTTTGTAACAGATGTTTCAACAGTTTCAAAGGTCTGCTTAGATTTATTTCTAGCAGAGCTTGAACTTTGACTTTCAAGAGCTTTTGATTTAATCTCTTTTACCTTGGTGTCATAGGTTTGAAGATAAACGCACTCTTGGGTTATGTGGTTTGTTCTTCCACAGATGATGCATTTTGAACAATTTGGGATCACATAAATTTTGTTTATGTCATAAGCTTTTAACAGAAAACAATTTTCAGTGACATGATTTCTTTTCTCACAAAATTTACAAAACAAGTTTTTGACTTTTTCTTTCTTCTTCCCTTTTTCAGACTTCCTTTCAGCAGACGTTGTAACATCTGTTGGAAGATTCTTTATAGGGATTATCCTTGCTTTTGGTGCCTTGACACCATCAATGATTGAGAAGTCCATTGGCTTGAAATTTTTAAAATGTCACACTCATCTGACCATGAGGGTTTAAATTGATATTTCTCAACTTCCTCAAAAGTTGAGGATCCCTCATGTTTTTCCAAAATGATTTTTTTTTACATTTTGATCAGTGACTTTTATTTCTTCACCAGCAAAATTTTTGGGGACAATTAACCATATCAGTTTCATTTTTAGTAAACTTTCAGAAACTTTGTCATTTTTCTTGAAACCAATGCCAAATGTTATGTTACTTTTAATCTGATTTTCTAGCATGATTTCATAACCTTTGCAAGATTCTACCCATTTTTCACAAGTGATCTGGGTAGATTCTAACTCCTTTTTGCAAACTTGATATTTCTCTATCATAGTTTGGAGTTGATCTTTGGTTATGCTTGCCTCATGCTTTAGAGTGCTGATTTCAGAATCTTTGTTAACCAACTTTGTTTTCAAATCTTTTGTGAGTTTTTCAAAATTCAGTTCTTCTTCTAAAATTTTGTTTCTAATATTTTCATTCACCTTTTTTATGTTTGCAAAAGCTATTATGCATTTTTCAGAACAAAGATCTTTAAGGATCTGAGGTGATACCTTAGAAGCAGCCATTAAAGCACAGTCACAATCATCTTCACACGCCTTGGTATCCCATGGATCAGATAGAGAGTCTTTTGCTTCATCAACATTTTCTTTTGAAACCACTGTTTCATCATGAACTTTAAACTCATTAGATTTCAACACTAATTCCACAGATCCCTTCCATTGTCAGATCCCTCTTCTTGGCCTAAAAGTGTTGTGTTACCGAAAGTATATCCCTTGCCTGATTCTTGCAACTTCTTTTTTTGGTTTAACTCTCTCTCATATGTGAGGAGTCTACCATGAAGTTGGGTAAGATTCATTTCTTTAAACCCGACAGATGTTTGTGTCACGAAAGCTGTGGTGTCCCACTTATCTGGTAACGATCTTAAGAAACGACTATTAAGTCGAATTAGGAAATTCCACGTTAACCAGCTTACGCTCACTTATGAGACAGCTAAATCGCTCGAACTATTGGGTTAGAGACTCTCCTTTAACATGACAAAAAGTTTCGTATTGTTGATTTAGAACTTCTATATTGTTTTCGATCACTTCCTCAGTTCCACCGAATTGCTCTTTGAATTGATTGTAAATGTTTTAAAGATGGTAAATGGAAGAAGGTAAAACAGACTGAATTTGCAGCGGAAATAGAAAACTTTGTATTACCATCAATGCAAGATTGTTTTCATCATCATGCTTTCAAACTTATGGTTTTGCATGTGAATCACAAAATCCCCCTCAGCCTTTTATAACTTAAGTTGGATTGTATAGAAACGCAGATAAGATGATTGGTGAATGATCTTTTAGATAGATAATAAAACAGTACAACCATCACAACTATTTATAGTACAATGCTAACCTCTGATCATCTTTGCTGATGTTAGAGGTGAAAGCGACAGCTAACAATAATAACTAACCCTAAACACTGTTTAGCCTATCATCTGCTAATTACAAGCACTGTTACATTAAAAACATTGATAAACATAAACACTGATAACCCTAAACTCTGTTGGTCTTCATCAGACCTTAGCTTTATTCTTCATCAGAGCTTGGTGTCATCAGACCTTGGCATCAACAATACTTGTATAGCAGACTTTAGCTTCAACAGAGGGTTGGATCAGAGTTTAGAAACTCTGTTGTACTTGGATCAATCATCTGATGTAGTTTTGGCTTTGTATCATATGTTCCTGTTGAAAGGATTCAATCCCAACACTCTTGATGCTCATTCGAATTTGCACATTTCAAATTTCTTTCTCTCATCTCTTGGAGAAGCTTCTGATCCATAGAGGTCTCCTCTCTGAAGTTATAAAATTCCCTTGAACACTTGTAAGTGTTCTGTCTCAGTCTTTTCCCATTATTAGGCTAATAATTAGCCGAAACTCAAGCAATTTGACTTTTGCTTTGACTTTGGTTCTGACCATTTTGGTCAAGTCAAAGTTCAAATCGAACTTTGCAACATGATCGTAATAATGAAGGTGTTAATCCTTTGTCGTTACACCCTCTGGAAATCACGTTAAGTAGGCGAAATGATGAGTCAACTTATATTAAAAAAAAGTCAAAATGCAGATTTTTGCAAGTTACGCTAAATGAACTTCTTAGTATCGGAACCTTAAATTTTAACCTCATAACAGTTTATATAACATAATAGGACATTTTTGATCATGTCCAACTCGTCATTTCCAGTTTAGAGCTCGTTTCGTAGTCGAAAGTCAAACATTTTGTCTTTTACTTTGAATTTGATTCTGACCCGTTTGATCATGTTTAGAGCATGTTTAAGGGTTTTTATATGACCATATTATTGTAGAGAATAACCCTATGAGGTTATACCTTCTTTTTATATCATTTGATAGGTTTATTGACAAGTTCACATAATATTCTTTAAAAATGCCGAAAATGCCCTTATAGCATAAAAATGGTTTTAAAACCAATGATATTTATAATATGACTTTGAAACTGATCATACAACATTATTAAATATATTTTGGCATAACAGACTTTTCATAGACTATTCGATCACCCGGTACCGCATATACGCGTACGACTAGTTTAAATAAAATAAAATATTTAAACCAGCGTGATACGGTCAAAACCTTTCAAATTCAGTTCTAATCAAAATGTTTGGCTATTAAACCTATATTACACGAGTCCTTGAACTCGGAATGGTATAAACCACATTCTATCCGGTCAACGCTTAATCTAGCAATCTAGCATATCCATAAAGTTAACCGGTCAAAGTCAGTGACTTATAAATGACCCGTTAACCTTCTAACAGATGATATTTCCGTTCATTCTGGACTAGAAGCCTCGGTTAAATTGCACATAAGTTTAGGTTGTTTTGAATTACGGTTGTTCTAAACATAATGATATTATAAGGACAAGCACAGGTAAATACTCTTACCTTATTTTATTTTATAAAGGCTTGTGTGACATCTGTGTATTTTAATCATCATACTATTCCGAACAATTTTGTAACCTTATAATATTGTGTTTTATTCCAAGATTTGTGTATTTATATATGGTGTTTCATATTTTCAATCCTTGTTCAATTCTGATCTTTCAAATCACTTCTAGAAGTGAAATCGTGAACTGTTACGCAATCGTAACCATTTTAATGCGACATACACTCTGGAACAATGATATAAGCTAAACATACCCTAAATATCCTTTACATAACTTAGAAATAAGTTTGGAAGGGTTCGGTATGGTAAAAACATGCTTATTCAACATCAGGGGCTATTTTGTAAATTTTGCGAAACTACGTTGTTACGCGTATTTCCTAATCCGGAACATGTACGCACACCCGAAAATTTTTGTAATCATTAAAATCTAATTGGAATGCAAAAATATCATTCGTTACGCGTTTACGGTCATTTGCGCGTTCATTACGATTTTTTTCGTAATTAACCAAAAACCACAACCGTACGACCGAACGACCCGACGCCCGAGACATTTTTGGACATATATTTCCTTATGCTTTAACATCCTTATAAAGCTTTAAAATGAGGTTAACGGGTGTTAAAAGTGCTAAAAGCCAACAAAACAAAGTGAAGGGACTAAACTGTGATTTTTCAAAACCTGTTGCCAGCATGAGGCCTTACGGACCGTATGTACAATGGCTTGCGGTCCGTAAGCCATGCCCAGCACAGCAGGTTGCTTGGCAGGTTCTTGTTCATTTGCCTTGACACATATAACTCGTTTTTGCCACACTTCTTCTGGTTGCAACACCTCACTAAACACTTGTAATGATCCTACAACACCTCCTAACACTTGGAATGATCTTGTGGCTTCAAGAAATCTATAAATGCACCCATTTTTGCAACCATTTTCCTTGCTCATTCACTCTTTCTTTCTCTCTTTCTCTACTTGGAGGCTACCACTTAGTTGGAGGCTTCCTAACTAAGCATTCTTATTCTTGGGGCTCTTGAAGTGTTCTCCAACACAAGTAAGTGCTCCCTTCTAGTCTTGTTCAATTTCTTTTAGCTTGTTTAAGCTAAAATTCAAACAGTTTGACTTTCTGTTTGACTTTCAGCTTTAACCATTAATTGGTCGAGACAAAGTCCAATTGGACTTTGCAACGTGATCGTAATCACAGTGGTTAAGATCCTTAGCGTTCATGACCTACTGATTACCACGTATACTAGTCGAAGTGACGAGTCAAAGTTTCGATCAAAAGTGTGCATTATGTGCATTTTATGACGGAAACATTTTTAGGTATCAAAACACTTTGTTTTGATATCAAATCAGTTTTCTAACTTAGTTAAACATGTTTTAACATGTTTAACTCGTCACTTTTAGTTTAGTACTTGTTTAGGGTCGTAAGTCGAGCGGTCTTGACCACTGCTTTGACTTTCGAATCCGACCCGTTTGGTCAATCTTGGATCCGACTAAACTCATATTAGTGACCATAGTTGTATAGGGAATAACCCCCTAAGGTTATACCTTATGGTCATGTCATTTGGTTAAGCAATATGTTAGGTCGCCTATTATGCCTTTAATAATGACCAAAATGCCCTTTTTGCGTATAAATCGACTTTAAGCATATGTAACATAAATTTTGACATATAATTTGATGTTACAACATTATTAAACATTTTTTGGCATATAAGAATTATCATAACATATATCTAACCATCCGAAACAATTTTACGCAAATGACACGTTAAAGTGGCTTAAACTGCCTTAACGAGTCATAACAGGTCAAAAGCACCAAGGATCCTTTCCAATGTTAACTTTATTAAACCATTTCATATGATTTCCAACACTCATTTGGTTTATAAGGTTTCATTCTCTCCGAATCTTCCGATTAAGGTCCTGACATTAACATAGTTATCCGATATTAGGACTCACTTGATTTTCCCGGACTCTTGAGCTTTGTATATCCATCTTGAACAAGGATAATTTTGCAATCCCATTTGAGTAAATTGTCCCCTCTTTTACATTTTTAAATGATTTGGGGCGATACACATGTGCTTACTCGTTACTTTCATGCTTTCATGTGTTTTCATGACATATATTTGCTATATTATTTAGTACACATATAGTACATGATTACAATTATGTTTTGCTACGTAAGTTGACTGAGCATGCTAGCACATTGATTTCAAAGATACTTTTGCAGCATATGTTGACTTAGCATATGAGCACATCGATTTGCATTACATTTTTGCTATGTATGTTGACTGAGCATGATAGCACATTGATTTCACGACATTTCTACTTCGTATGTTGACTTAGCATACTTAGTACATGGTTTATAAAAGATTTTTCATGACATTGCTTACATTGACTATGACATTTGGTATGTTTAACAGGACATAATACATTCATTAACATTGATCACACCGTCCGTAGTATGTAATGGTACCATAGGACTTGACAAATCCCCTTCCCCGCTTCCTAGGTTTGTTTGGAAGTAGGGAATGACAGAATCCGAATACATTTTTTATAAAGATTTGACTTGATAAGGGTTTATCCGACAGTCTCAAGGCTTGAATGTATGCGATAAACAAAATCCTAATAAATGTTCGTATCAAATAAAGCAATGGTTTTCAAAACATAACTTTTGATTTAAACCTTTGTTTATTCAAAGACATTGTTTTGTACAAGACATTTGATTATACATGATATTATTACATATGGTTTGAGTATAGACTTTTACTTACCATACAAGACAAATGGTTATTACACTTCATTTGATATACAAGACATGGTTTACACTGACATTAGATATTGTTTACACATGACGATTGACATTGGTTTAAACAAGACATAACTTGATGATTTTTGGTAAGTGATTTAAATAACGAAATGTGTGTAATATAATAAAAGCATGGTGGATACGCCGCTGGTACTTCCTATAGATAAGTGCTTTTATCATATTACATATCGTGGCATTATCTAAACCACTTCGATAAGTACAAGACATGACATTTTGACAAAACATGACATCTTTTACACAAGACATGATATTTTATTTCAACACAAGACATATTTATACAATTCATTTTTATTGAATATTTATTCAACTATGCATCATTTCTTTTAAACCATCGATTTTCTTGTGATTTTATAAAAGAAAATACTTTATAAGGTTCACGACTATCTTTCCGTTAAAACATCTATTTTAACTTTCGAGTCATGAATCCTCATCAATAAAACCTATGTATCTCACAGGCATTTGTATGCTGACGTACCTATTTTCACATGTGTTTCAGGAGCTAATGTTTGAGGTTGAGTCATGCGACACTTAGGATGGACTTTGAGCTTTAGTGACTTAAAATATACAAGACAATAATAATGTTGTTATTTCGCAAAGACAATTAAATTTCCGTTTTGTTTTCCTTTACTCCAAGACAATGTAATCAAACTTAATGTAATAATACAAAACTTTAATTACCATGGTTGTTGAAACAATACTTCTGTTACGACACTCCCGACGTTTCCGTCGCGGTTTGTTGTTTTACGGTCGGGGTGTGACAGCTTGGGATATGGCACTAGCCACTTGGTCGGGTATTGCCAAAAGGGCGAATGAGGTCATAGAAATGCAAATAAACTGTGTTAATCTGTTATGCTTGATAACTTAAACACTTGGCGGTTAATACGACCGTGTCCTAGATATCCTTACTCATTTAATTGTAAATGGTCACGACTTAAGCGCGGAGTACATTCCGTCATGTCCAATGTCCGAATGAACGAAAGGTCGAGTTTGCTTCGAGCGTGTTCCAGAAGAGGGCGCTCACATGGTGGAACGGAGTGGTGAGAGATATGGATGCTGATGTTGCTATGGGTCAGACATGGGAGGAACTTTTGGCTCTAATAATGAAAGAGTTATACCCTCGTCACGAGCAGAGGGCACTCGAAAATAAGTTCCATGACCTGAAGCAAGACAGTGGTGAGCACCGTGCTTACACCGATCGGTATGAGGAGTTAAATCAGCTATGTCCCATGATGGCCACGCCTTTGGATAAGGCGATTGAAAAGTACATAGACGGTCTTCCAAACCCGGTTCAGGATATTGTCACCGGCAGCAACCCTACTTCTGTCCGACAAGCCACGAACTAGCAGCTACCTTGACTGACTCTCAAGTCAAAAAGGGTAAACTCCACTGAAAGGGTGACAAGAAACCGTCTGTTAACTCTGAAAAGAAAAAGGGTAACAAAGCTAAAACCTCCAAGAAGTCGAGGAAGCGCAAGGCTTCCAAGAACTTCGTTGTCACTACACAACCTAACCAAGCTGCTCCTAATCAGCCTGCTCAACCACCAGCCAAGAAACAGTATGTTGGTAATGCACCTTTGTGCAACAAGTGTAGTAGTCACCATCAACCACATTTACAGTGCCGCATTTGCACTAACTGTGGGAAACTTGGTCATCTTGCCAACACTTGTCGTTTTGCTCCTACCCAGAATCAAGTAGCCCAAAACCCTGCTCAGCAGCCTGCACGACCTCACTATCCACCTGGGTCTTGCTACAATTGTGTGGATCTTACCCACTACAGGAATAACTGCCTGAAGTTGGAAATGCAAACCCTGCTCGTGGACGAGCATTTAACATCATTGCTAATGAGTCTCGGACTGACAATGAAGTAGTCAACGTTATGTTCTTTGTTAACAACCATCATGCTTTAATTCTTTTTTATCCGGGTGCCGCTAGAAGTTTTCTATCCCTAGATTTTGAACCTTTGCTTTCAAAGCCTAGAACAAAACTAGGAAAGCCCTTGATAGTCGAAATAGCTAGTGGCGAACCCCTTAAACTTGATTCTGCCATCCGTGATTGCCAATTGAACCTTAACAACCATCTTTTTGCCATTGACCTCACGCCAATGCAACTCGGGAGCTTTGATATCATATTAGGAATGGATTGGTTAACCAAGCACCATGCGGAGGTTGTTTGTTTTGACAAGATTGTTCGTATACCTCTCCCATCTGGTGGAACGTTAGAAGTTCGTGGAGAAAAACCCGTTAGTAGCCTTAAACTCATGACATGTACCCAAGCCCATAAATACCTACGAAAGAACTATGTTGCCTTCTTGGCACGTATCGTAGAGGAAAAAGGTAAAGGCAAAACCATTAAGGACATCCCCATTGTTGGGATTTTCCTGAGGTGTTTCATGACGAGCTACCTGGCTTACCCCCAGCACGACAAGTCGAACTTCGTATAGATCTTGCACCTGGTGCCAACCCTATAGCCAAATCCCCATACCGCCTTGCACCATCTGAAATGCAAGAGTTATCTAAACAGCTTCAGGAGTTGTCAGACAAAGGATTTATTCATCCGAGTTTTTCACCTTAGGGCGCTCCAGTCCTATTTGTGAAAAAGAAGGATGGATCCTTCCGTATGTGTATCGATTACCGTGAGCTCAACAAACTCACAATCAAAAATCGATATCCCCTACCTCGCATTGATGATCTCTTTGATCAGCTACAAGGTGCAAGCAGCTTCTCAAAGATTGATCTATGTTCTGTGTATCATCAGCTTCGTGTTCTCGAAGAAGATATTCCCAAAACTGCTTACCGCACTCGATACGGTCATTATGAGTTCACTGTTATGCCTTTTGGTCTGACAAATGCTCCTGCTGTTTTTATGGACTTGATGAATAGGGTTTGTAAGCCTTATTTAGACAAGTTCATCATTGTTTTCATTGATGACATTTTGATATGTTCGAAGTCTAACGTGATGTCATAGTCTCACTCAAATTTAATCCAAATACAACTAAATAGCTAGCGGTAAGTGGGTATCGAACACGAGGAGTTTGTGGAAATGTGTCTATTTTATAGCTTTATCAACTAACTAAATTAAACTAAATTTCAGAAAATTAATTTCAGAGATTTGGATTGTTTGATTTTAAAGCTAAGATTAACTAAGTAATTTAGAAAAGAGAGATTTGGTTTGTAAATAATTTAGAGACAAATGACCATCCTAGGTTTCAGGTTTCATTCGACACTAACATTTATGCTCACTAGAAAGAACCACATAGACATGGCTCATGTTTGATTATCTATTTGTGATGAAAGGGAACTAAGTACTCGGATTATAAAATGCAAGGTTGCTACCCGATGATCAATTGACAATTATCCAACCCTAATCCCTCCCATGATATCTCGATTGCCCATGGCACCAAGAACGTATGGTTTAGACTAAAATTAAACAAGAATCAACACTTTACAAATAAACAATCAAACACCATAACAACTTAAACACGCAATGCAAAGTTATTATTCTAGAAATTCAAGCATAAACATAGTGTCTAAAAACGAAACCTTACAGCTAGGACGGCCTCCAAATTAACTCCCACATCCACGTAGCTACGCGACCGTAAGCTACAGTGGAAGCTGGGGCTTCCACCTTTGATTGTTTGGTGCAATTTCGCAGCTCTGGTTCGGCTTTAACACGTACGAGCATCCATCCAAACGTTATAAAACCTTGCTCTTATGCTCCTTTGTACCTGAAAAGCCAAATATCCCGTAGTCATCTAATTCCAATAATTAATACAATTAAATATGCGAGATTGACTAGTTTAAACGCATTTAAGGGTTGTCCAGAGGACTACCCGTCACATCCCGACACTTAACCGTTGCTTGTCCCAAGCAACACAACAAACCAATTCCAAATTCATGAACAATTTTCATTCAACGAAGCAAATATGTGCCATCCTTCTACTAATCCAAAATCATACCACATAGCACACCCCTCAGAAATAACTCTCCTCTCGGGTGGAAACAAAGAAACTAGCACATTTTTTTGCTAGAACCCTCAACGCGAATGTGTTAATGTGCAACAATATGCTTGTATGTAGATCAAATCCCCCCTACATTATGCCTAGATTGCTTGTAAATCAAAGGGACTTAATGGTTATAACTGGGCTAGGTGCAAAGGTAGTAAGGAACAATGGGAATAACAATAGAAATAACACAAGCACTAACTAAATAAACAATTGCACTAATTTTTTTTACAACTAACATCGTTATTCCTTCTTTTTGGCTTTTTCAATATTTTATTTTTTTATTTTTTTACAACTTAAACAAACAACATAAGAAAGAAATACTAACTAACACTACTACACCGAATCAAATCAATGGGTAAATATAAGGAGTTAGGCATGGGTCATAAACGAATGACTAGAAGCTCAAAAATGGTTACTACGGACCAAACCCCACCCCTCACATTACCAAGCTCATATATATAACGTATGAGGACCAATCCCACACTCTCACACATCCAGACCAGGCCACCTAAATGCCCTTATCATCTCTACAAGTAAACAAGCTAAGGCCTCAAAATGTATCTACCAACAAGTTCTATTAAGACATTTCACACACTGCCACTCAAATCAAAGGAAGGATATTTAACAAGTAAATGTGTGGCCCAAAAACTCACCATGAAAGGAAGCGTAAAAGGGGTTGCCGATGTGCTATGCGGTTTAATGAAAGGTTTTCAAATTCTTGACACTCCTTTTGCTAGGTTGAAAGAATTTTTTAAACACCTCAAAATTTTCCCCCATCCCCACACTTGAGATACATTGTCCCAATGTATGGTTTTGGGAGATCTTTTCAATCCAAACAATCAACATCCACTTTTGGTTTTTTTTTCTTCAAATCCTAAATTTCTTTTTGTATTTTTTTTTTTAATTCAAAACTCCACCAACCTTCAAAACCCATTAACAAAGATTTTAACACCACCCTTCCACCTAACCGAAAACATCAACAAAATCACAAATATATACACAAATATACAAGCAAAGACCGAACACCACCTGATCAATAATAGCGAGGTTGGAAAGGCCCAAAGATGGATGTCATCACATCCGTGAACTCTCCAAATCCAAACGAGCCACTACTACTACCTTCTTGATTTCCTCCCTGATCGGCTTGTTGTCCTCCCATTCCGTATGCGGATCCACCCACTGTGAATGATGCAATGGTGGGGTGGGGTGGGATATGATACACTACCGTCATACGGTGGTAAGGTGGAGTAATCCACAATAGGAGGGTCGGCAACAACTGGTTGACCCGCATGCCACGCATCATGCATGCGTCTGTTCTGATCATCAATGTAGCGGCTGTTAATCTCCTCTACATGAGCATACATTTGAGCTCGATTCCATAATTCTTGTCGTTCATAATTTCTCTTTAATGATCGCTCTATACTCGCTCCCATGAAAGTTTGATGATCAAACGCCACTTGAGCAGAATCAGAAAAATCCAAATAGGCGGCCGCATTCTCTCCACAACCTACTCCATCGATCCACCATATGCCCAATCTGGTCCGTACGACATTTGTGCATAATCAAATGCACTCCCAATATAACCTGATTGAGTACCACCTCTACTACCACTTGGCCCTTCACCACATGTATGTGTAGGAGCCTATTGATCATCCATATACTCGTCATCCCCACTGGGAGCTTCATCTTCACTTTCCGGTTCATCCTCTTCACCCGGCCATAATGGCCTCGCATCAACCTTCAAAGCTCTCCACTTTTGACCTTCGCTTTTTAACTTGTGATATCTTTCTGACTCAGAATATGTCCATGCCGACCCCAACTGCTTAATATCAAAAGGCTTAAATTTCTTATACGAGCCTTTGTCATCCTGATTAATTGCACCATACATCTTCAAAACGCTGTGATAAGCCTACAATGTGTTATTAATTTCCGTTGATCACTATTTCAGCTTATCCATACATTGTTCAACACCAAAAATCAGAAAGGAAAAAGTGGTGCTCCTTTCAACAATGTATACAATACCGGCACCTCGGGAAACCTCACCTCAACTTTATCACCTCGCCTCAGGATGTTATTCGATGTGCAAATGATCAACATTCAACTTCGCCTCGATTTTCAATTTTTTTCGGTAAAGCTTCCCATATGTCGTACTCGGAAGAAACAAGTAATTCAACATGTTTTGCCATTGCGGGTGTTTCTCGGGTGATATGTATAAGTCTTCCAATTTGGGGATCATGTACTGGTTTATAGGCTTACTATCAAACTTCGCAACCCTTCGCAATGTTTCAAACGACATCTCGACTTCAATTCCATTCACGGTACCAAACAATTTCATTTTAGATGCTCCGCGGTATGGTGGACATCTAAGAGTGGCCATCCACTCTTGAATCTCAGCATCATACAAGTTCTTCACTTCTTTATAATAGCATTTAAGAGCTGCTTCCCAACCAAGAGCCTTAAACCGATCAATGATACCAAATGGACCAAAATCCACTTCACGAACTTCCTTTTCACAAATGAAAGCTTCTTTAGCTGAGACAATTTGTTCATTTGGTCATGGAATAATACTGCATGCCACTCCGCCGGCTGCTCGTGAAAATAACCTTTTTCCCATACCGGTTTCAGACCCCTCGGCTGCTCCTCCATTTCTTCTTCTTGTTCCTCCTCCGGGTCTTGATCGACCAAACGAAGTAACCTTCTTTTCCTTCCCAGATTTTCAGCTGGATTACTCGAGGATCCCACATGTTCTTTTCCTTTTCATCCCATAATTCTGCACATCACAACCACAAAACACACAAACACAACAATTAACTTCTCATCACTTACCTTCCCCACACTTGCTTATCACAATGGTTGTTGATGTAAAAACACAAGCTTTTAGGTTTTTTAACCAAATTTGGGCATGGTGCCTCTATATTTAATTTTTTTTCCAAAACAAAGAACCAAAAACCTAAACATCACCCCTATCAACAACCATTGCTCAATTAACCCTCAAGTTCATATCCTATAACCTCTATAAGCAAGTGTGTATGCAAAACAATCAAGAAAACTTACAATCATGCAATATACCTCGAATAATAAACATAAATTACATACCTTTACTTTCAAGAGAATGAGAATGACAAAAACTTCAAGCTTAACACTAACCCACAAAATCCCCAAAATTTCAGACCAAAGATGTCCAAAATCGACCACCAAAACACAAGAATTTTGCAAAAGTAAGCCCAAATCTGAATTCCTTACGAAATTTTAGTCAAGATTGACCCAAAAATCGCTTGATTTGATGAAGATTTGAGAAAATGGTGAAGGTATGAGGGCATGGAAGCTAGGGTTCTTGTTTAGAGATAGATGGGGAAGAAGATGAAAAGATATGGTAAAAAGGGTGAAAACCCGTATTTGTGGTTGGGATAAAAAGTTGTTTTTCATTTTTCTTTTATTATAATCCGGATCTCAAACGCCCAGCGACTGCCGTAGCTTACGGCGCCACCGTAAGCTACGATGGTGATGAACTCACAATAATGACCGTAAAACAGGTTCAAAATGGCGTAGGATTTTAACCTGCCACCGTAGTCTACGGTGGCATTTGGGCATTTTGTCTCGAACTTTTTTTTAGCATTAACAATTTGTAATTTTATGGTTTTTATATTTTTCAAAAAGCATGAAAATTACCCTACCCCCATGAAAAACCCGTGTTGTCCTCAACACTATGTTAGAGAAATTCGGAAGAATTTCCCCACACTTGTTTCGAACACAAGTTAGAACGGGTACGGTAATTAATCAAAACAACTAAACTAAACTAAACTACATATTTACACTACCAAACATGGGCCTCTTACGCTTGTTCGCCATCCAATGGGCGAAGAATGTAGCCCACCTTGTCAATCTCGAGATGCTTGATGTCGCTCCCTTCCAAATACGGCTTGAGCGGTGCCCATTCATTGTTTGCTTCTTGTTGGTATGAACATCCAAAATGTCAACATCACCAAATCAACCAACTCGCGTAATCTCATATGGACCCATCCATTTACTGTTCAACTTCCTTGCTAATAGCTTCAATCGAAAATTATACAACCACACCTTTTGACCCACTTCAAAGGTTCGTTTCTTAATCTTCGCATCATGAACCTTTTTAAATTTGTGTTTGTATGCGGAATCACATTCATACGCTTCATCACGAATTTCCTCAATTTCGCTCAATTGCAGTTTCCGAATTCTCCCCGCTTCATCATATCCGCATTCACCGTTTTGATTGCCCAATGCGCCCGATGCGCTAAATCCATCGGTAAATGACACCCCTTCCCATATACCATCCGATAAGGAGTTGTACCAATAGGAGTTTTATAAGCCGTCCGATACGCCCACAACGCATCCTCCAACTTACTTGACCAATCCATCCTATCCGTTCGCACCGTCTTCATGAGAATTTCTTTGATTTGACGGTTGGACACCTCAACTTGTCCACTTGTTTGCGGATCATACGGTGTAGCGATCCGCTGATTCACACTATATCGCCTCAATAACTTCCCAAAGTTAAAATTTTTAAAATGCGAACCACCATCGCTAATTATAACCCTTGGAATCCCAAACCGAGCAAAGATGTTGGATTGAACAAACTTACACACAACCGAATGATCATTGGTTCTTGTAGGAATTGCTTCAATCCATTTCGAGACGTAATCTACCGCCACCAAAATATATAGAAACCCATTCGAACTCGGAAAAGGGCCCATAAAATCTATCCCCCATACATCAAATATCTCAACCACCAAAATGGGATTCAAAGGCATCTCATCCCTCTTCGAAATACTTCCCATATTTTGGCAATTTAGACAATTCTGAGCAAACTCACATGCGTCTTTGAAAATTGTGGGCCAATAAAATCCACATGTGAGTACCCGGTAACCCGTTTTGTGGCCACTAAAATGACCCCCACAAGCGGATGAATGAGCATGGGTCAAAATTTCCAAAACCTCCGTTTCGGGCACACATCTTCGAATCACTTGGTCGGGTCCAATCTTGAAAAGATCCGGTTCATCCCATATGTACTGCTTAACTTGAACCATAAATTGTTGTCTTCGTTTCTTGGTCCAATGATCCAAATAGCACATGTGGCCAAATAGTTCACGTAAGGGGCATACCACGGTGCAACAAAAGTAGAAACGGCCAAGAGTTGCTCATCGGGAAACCGTTCATTGATCTCGCTCATATCATCAACACCTTCTAATGGAATCCGAGACAAGTGATCCGCCACAACATTTTCACATCCCTTTGTCCCGGATTTCCAAATCAAACTCTTGTAGTAATAATACCCAATGAATACTTCGCGTCTTTTTTCTCCATCAAGTATCGAACCGCGCTATGGTCCAGAGTACACAACCACTTTGCTCCCCCAAATATATGAGCGAAACTTGTCCAAGGCATACACCACCGCAAGAAACTCCTTTTCGGTTGTGGTGTAATTCAGTTGCGCCTCGGACAAAGTTTTGCTAGCATAATAGATTACCACCAGCTTTTTCGTCGACCCGTTGACCCAAAATTGCTCCAATGGTCGTGTCGCTAGCGTCGCAAATAATTTCAAACGGCTTCGACCAATCCGATGGTTGCAAAATGGGAGCTTTAACTAACTGTTCCTTCAACACATTAAACGCTTGCAAACATTCGTCAGTAAACTCAAACGGGACATTTTTTAACAACAAATTACATAAAGGTTTAGTAATGACACTAAAACCTTTAATAAATCGTCAATAAAAGCCCGCAGGTCCCGAAAATGATCTCACCCCTTTTACATTTTTAGGTGGAGGCAAAGATGATATTACCCAAAATATTTGCTTTATCCACCTCCATCCCCTTTTCTGAAATGACATGGCCTAACACAATACCCTCTTGTACCATGAAATGACTTTTCTCCCAACTTAGCACCAAGTTTTTCTCAACAAATCTTTTTAAAACTTTTTGTAATTCGTTGAGACAAGATTCAAAACTTGTGCCAAAAATGGAAAAGTCATCCATAAATACCTCAAGTGACTCTCCAACCATGTCCGAGGAAATACTCATCATACATCGTTGGAAAGTCGTCCGGGCATTACACAAACCAAATGGCCTTCGCCGAAAAGCGAAAGTTCCATACGAAAAAGTGAAAGTGGTTTTGCATTGGTCATCCGGGTGAATGGCGATTTGGTTATAACCCGAATACCCGTCCAAAAAGCAATAATATTTTTGACCCGATAATTTTTCAATAATTTGGTCAATGAAAGGTAACGGAAAACGGTCCTTAGAAGTGGCGGCATTCAATTTTCGGTAATCGATACAAACACTCCACCTGGTGACCGGTCGGGTGGCTATTTATTCACCGTTTTCATCTTTCAAAACTTGAATACCGGCCTTTTTTGGCACAACTTGGGCAGGACTTACGCAAGCACTATCCAAAATCGGATAAATAATTCCCGCGTCTAACCATTTAATTACCTCCTTTTTTACTACCTCTCGAAGATTCGGGTTCAATCGCCGTTGCGCCTCTCGTGTTACTTTTGCATCTTCGGTTGTGATAATTTTGTGCATCACAATCGACGGGCTAATTCCTTTCAAATCGGCAATCGTCCATCCAATGGCCACTTTATTTGCCTTCAACACCTCCAACAAAGCTTGCTCTTGAGCCTTTTCCAAATTAGAGGCAATAATGACCGGTAAAGTGTCATTATCCCCTAAAAATGCATACTTCAAATGACTCGGCAAATCCTTCAATTCCAATGTTGGTGGCTCCTCCAATGATGGCTTCGTGCCCGAATTAATTTCCACCGGTAAACTCTCGAACTGGTGGGTCCATAGCGGTCGGCCCTCTTTTACCGCTAGAGCATACAACTTTTACTCCTCTATCCTCACTGCACAAGCACGTACCTGTTCAGAAAAATCACAAACACAAGTTTCCATGCTATCCTCCTCATACTCGTGCGGTTTGCACCCATCAACTAAATCTGCCATAAAACACTCATCAACACCAACAGAATTAGATATGTTAGTAAAAACATTTAATCTCATTTTCCTATTACCGAACGTCATGTCAACCGTACCAAATCGACAATCAATAACGGCATGTACGGTGCTCAAAAATGGCTGACCCAAAATAACGTTTTGTTGTTGTTTTAGGTCCGCAAATGAGTAGTCTAGGACTAAAAAGTCAACAGGATAGTAAAATTCATCCACTTTTACTATAACGTCTTGCACCATCCCCCGTGGCAATTTATGAGACAAATCGGCCAAAACCACTGTTGTCTCAACTCGCGCTAATGGAGCAAAATCATATTGGTCATATAATCCCCCGGTAAAATACTCACTCTGGCTCCAGAATCTAACAACGCCTTCGACATTGGAAAATTTCCAACTTGAATGTTTATTAACGGTATTCCCGGATCATGGAGCTTAGGAGGAAGATCCCCTTTTAGCACCACGCTTACTTGACCGGTTAAATCGACCCGCTTAGGCATCTTTTTCTTTTGTTGCCTCTTTTGTGTGCATAATTCTTCTAAAAATTTTGCATAAGCGGGTACTTGCTTAATTGCATCAAGCAACGGAAGATTCACTTTAACTTGCCTAAACACATCCAACATTTCCTCTTTTTGAGGACCCCTAGTTGAAATAAAATTTTTCTTACCCGGGTCAAGTAAAGCCGAAGGAAATGGAACTTGGCTAGGTCCCCCTTCCTTATTTTTATCTTGTAAAATTTCACCCAACCCGGTTTTTTAATTACCTTTTCAACGTTAGGGTCCTTAGACACAATTGAGGGTGACCCCTCATCCTCATCACTTTCATTACCCGTAATGTCCTCAACCACCCCATCAACCAAACCCGGTGTCAAATTTGCCTTAAATTCTTTTCCACTTCTTAAGACACTCACATGATTAATGGGAATATTACGTGAAGAATTATGAGAAGGATTTACCTTAGTGTCACTAGGAAGTTGACATTTACCCTTTTTCAACTCCGCTACCTCGGTTGCAAGTTGACCCATTTGAGTGGTCAACATTTGGATGCTCTTGTCACGAAGCTCATCCTTTTGCATTCGAACTTCATCAAGTTGATTCCTCTTTTGCATGTCTTGTTGCATCATCCGAAGCATATCCATAACTTCATTCCCACTTGACGAAGTTTGACCCAAAGAACCACTTTGACCACCACCCGGTTGTTGATATTGACCTTGGTAACCTTGATTGTTCCTACTTCTAAAATTACCTTGATTGTATTATTGGTGCGGAACAAAATTTACTTGAGTCCCTTGGAAATTTGGGTAAACTTGATTCGTCGGTTCCCAAAACGAAGGTTTGGATGATTCCTTAACCCGGGGTGGTATGTGTTCGAGTTCATGCCAAAATTTCTACCGCCCCCTGGAATAGCATTCACCTCCTCCACTTAACCTTCAATACATGCCGCCAAACAAACATCCGCCGCATGCCTATCTGATTGCAATTAGTACACACATTAAAAACTTGATTAGTAGGGTGTACCCTACATCCTCCAAGGCATTCACTTGTTGTCTTGTAACCACATACTTTTTATTTCTTGATGCATGTACTTGTCGTTTAGAATTAAATGACAATTGTTCCAAAAAGGCCCAATCGTCTTGCTTGTAATTGGTACCGAATGTACCATTAGAACTGACACAAAATCCAGAGCATCGCCATCGCTCAACCCCTCACGAAAAGCATGTAACAACTCCCAAAGAGCAATCCCATGATGTGGACAATTTTTAAGCATCATGTTGAATCTATCAAATGCCTCATGAAACATCTCACCCACCTGTTGCCGAAATTCCCGAATACTTTTTCTCGCATCATTCGTCTTTTGGGCGGTGAAAATTTCTTCCAAGAATCTTTGTTGCATATCGGCCCAAGTGTATATCGAGGCGGAAGGTAACGTATAAAACCATCTTTTTGCTTTGTCTTCCAACGAAAATTGAAAGAGAACCAATTTGACCTCATCCGCTGAAAATCCTTGTCCCTCAATAGTATTACAAATGGAGTCATAAGCCCCCAAATGAAAATAAGGTTCTTCTGATGCTAACCCTTTGAATTTAGGCAAACTTTGGAGTGCATTGGTTCTAACCTCAAATGTTCTTCCATCCGGATGATGAGGAATTACTACCGGAGAAGGGTTGTTTGTGATAACCGGTCGGAAATGAGCTTCAACTCCCCGTACCACTTCTCTATGATATCTTCGTGGAGCGCCTAACGGTACTCTTGTCGACCCATATGAGGTGCAAATTATAGTTGGTAGAGAGGTTGTTGTATCGGTCTTTGAAATTGTGGAGGTTGTTGAAACTGTGGTTGTTGATATTGCGGTCGCACTTGTTGCAATGGCATAGGTCGTTGAAACTGTGGTCCATGTGGACGAACTTGTTGTACCCCTGTTGGTTGCCTAACCACTTCATGAATTTGTTCCACTTGTTGCCCTCACACCTCCTTGAGGTCCTAAATTACCTCATTCTCCCCCATAATAATACCCCTCTTCTTCGTATTCTCTAAACTCATCATCATATCAATCATAAAAACCTTATCCTCCAACACTTGCACATATTGAGACGATGGTTGATAAAAAAACCCGTTTGATGTGAAGGTTGGAAAGTGGATGTAGTATGGATGATGGTTGAACTGGGTTGGAATTGGTTTGGTGGTATTTGTTGAGTGGAAGATGATTGACCGGCTGTTGGAAAAAAAGATGAAAATGGTGGAACCATTGTGGTGGAAGTAAAAGTAAGGGCGGGTCCGGTTTGAGTGATTGCGGGTGATGTGGTGTTAGTTGATTGTATTTCTAATATAGAAGTAGGATTTATAGTAGGATTTGGTGAAGGTGTGGATGGTAATGTTTGACCCGTAGTGGGAGTCGGTAAATCCATTGTGTGTTTTGGTGTAATCGATGAAGTAGGTGAACCAATGATTTTGTTCTCCCTAAGTAAAACTCATTGTTGCCGCAAAGTTCTTTCAATTTCCGGATCGAACGCTAATTGTGATGACTTGTGGGAGCCTCTAGCATACACCTGTAAGTACCTGCACACTAAACACAACCAACGTAAACCTGAAAATAACAAACAAAAGCTACTAAATTAACACATGTTGCGCACTACTCCCGGCAACGGCGCCAAAATTTGACGTGATGTCGTAGTCTCACTCAAATTTAATCCAAATACAACTAAATAGCTAGCGGTAAGTGGGTATCGAACACGAGGAGTTTGTGGAAATGTGTCTATTTTATAGCTTTATCAATTAACTAAATTAAACTAAATTGCAGAAAAGTAATTTCAGAGATTTGGATTGTTTGATTTTAAAGCTAAGATTAACTAAGTAAGTTGGAAAAGAGAGATTTGGTTTGTAAACAATTTAGAGACAAATGACCATCCTAGGTTTCAGGTTTCATTCGACACTAACATTTATGCTCACTAGAAAGAACCACATAGACATGGCTCATGTTTGATTATCTATTTGTGATGAAAGGGAACGAAGTACTCGGATTATAAAATGCGACGTTGCTACCTGATGATCAATTGACAATTATCCAACCTTAATCCCTCCCATGATATCTCGAATTGCCCACGGCACCAAGAACATATGGTTTAGACTAAAATTAAACAAGAATCAACACTTTACAAATAAACAATAAAACACCATAACAACTTAAACACACAATGCAAAGTTATTATTCTAGAATTTCAAGCATAAACATAGTGTCTAAAAACGAAACCTTACATCTAGGGCGGTCACCAACGAGTTTAGCGCTCATGGCTCGGTGAATCAACATAACAATAAGTTTGATGCTCATACAAATCAAAAACATAAACCAAGTGTTTAGAATCCTCCAAAACCAAGCAAGAACACCCAAATTCGCCCAGGAACTGCTCTGAAACTGATAACAATGATTGAATGCCAAAAGACACCTCCAAAAACTGATTAAGATGGCAGTTACATCTTTTCTCGGTGGCCGCCGTCGTAAGCTACGGCGCCATCGTAGCTTACGGTGGCCATCACAAAATCGTACGGTACTTAGAAACTGCTTTACGGCCTCCAAATTAACTCCCAGCATCCACCGTAAGCTACGGTGGAAGCTGGGCTTCCACCTTTGATTGTTTGGTGCAAATTCACAGCTCCAATTCGGCTTTAACACGTACGAGCATCCATCCAAACATTATAAAACCTTGCTCTTATGCTCCTTTGTACCTGAAAGAGCCAAATATCCCGTAGTCATGTAATTCCAATAATTAATACGATTAAATATGTGAGATTGACTACTTTAAACGCATTTAAGGGTTATCCAGAAGACTACCCGTCAAAGTCTCGAGCCGATCACGAGCAACATCTCCGTTTAACGATGAAACTCCTAAAGAAAGAACAACTCTGTGCCATGTTCTCCAAGTGTGAATTTTGGCTTAAGGAAGTTCAGTTCTTGGGTCATATCGTCAACGAACAAGGTATACATGTAGATCCCGCCAAAATCAGTGCGATTAAGGAATGGGATACGCCTACTACTCCTACCAAAGTGCGTTCATTTCTTGGTCTTGCTGGTTACTACCGTTGCTTTATCTCAAACTTCTCAAAGATTGTGGTTCCCCTCACTGCTTTGACTCAAAAGAGTAAACCTTTTGAGTGGGGACCCAAACAAGAAGAAGCTTTTCAGACCTTGAAACAGAAACTTTGTAATGCCCCTATTTTACCCTTACCTGAAGCTAACGACGACTTTGTCGTATATTGTGATGCATCAAACTTGGGCCTTGGCTGCGTTCTCATGCAAAGGAATAAAGTTATAGCCTATGCATCAAGACAATTGAAGATTCACGAAAATAACTACACCACTCATGATCTTGAGTTGGGTGCTGTTGTTTTCGCACTCAAAATTTGGAGACATTATCTATACGGTACAAAATGTGTGATTTTCACGGACCACAAAAGTCTCCAGCACATTTTCAATCAGAAAGAATTAAACATGAGACAGCGACGATGGGTCGAACTGCTGAACGACTACGCTTGTGAGATTCGCTACCATCCTGGTAAGGCGAATGTCGTAGCCGATGCTCTTTGTCATAAAGAACGAGTCAAGCTACATTGTGTTCAAGTTCGATCTGATATTCAAAAGCGTATCTCCCAAGCTCAACAAACTTGTGTTACACAAGGCATGATGGGTGATGAATTACCACATCATCTTGAGCTTCAACTTGAAACGAAAGACAATGGGTTATTTTATTATCTGAACCGTTTGTGGGTTCCAAGTCAAGACAATCTCCGCACCTTGATAATGAATGAAGCTCATAAGTCTCGTAATCTGTAATGGTGGCCGGGTATGAAGAAAGACATTGCCTTGTACGTATCTAAATGTCTTACTTGTCTCAAAGTTAAGGCAGAACATCAATGCCCTTTTGGTTTGCTTGAACAACCAGAAATTCTAGTTTGGAAATAGGAAAGCATTGCAATGGATCTCATTACCAAATTACCGCGTACATCTAGAGGTCATGATGCCATTTTGGTAATCATTGATCGTCTAACCAAGTCAACACACTTTATAGCAATTCATGAGGATTTCCCTGCTGACAAACTTGCTAAAATCTATGTGGATGAAACTGAATCTCGTCATGGTGTTCCTTTGGACATCATATCTGATCGTGATGCACGATTCTCATCTCATTTTTGGAGGACCATGCAATCTGCCATGGGAACCAAACTTAACCTGAGCACCGCTTATCATCCTCAAACAGATGAACAGTCCGAAAGAACAATCCAGACACTGGAGGATATGCTTAGAGCATGTGTGATTGACTTTCGTGGTAGTTGGGATTCGTATCTACCTTTGATCGAATTCTCCTACAATAACAGTTATCACACCAGCATTGACATGGCTCCTTTCGAAGCTCTTTATGGTCGAAAATGTCGTTCACCTGTCTGTTTGAATGAAATTGGTGAATCTCAATTCACTGGACCTGAACTCATTCAAGACACAACAGACAAAGTCAAAACAATTCGTGATAATCTCTTGACAGCTAGAATCCGTCAAAAGAGTTACGCGGACAAACGACGCAAGCCCTTGGAATTCCAAGTCGGTTATCATGTCCTACTCAAGGTATCCCCTTGGAAAGGCGTGGTTAGATTTGGAAAGAAAGCAAAACTTGCACCTAGATATGTTGGACCATTCAAGATCATTGAGAAAATCGGAAAGGTGGCCTACAAACTTGAGCTACCTCCTGAACTTGGTAACGTTCATCCAACATTCCACGTGTCCAATTTGAAAAAGTGTTTAGCTGATGAAACCTCCACATCCCTCTTGATGAAATTCGTGTTGATGACACGTTACACTTTGTCAAGAAACCTGTGGAAATTTTGGATCGTGAAGTCAAAAAGCTCAAGCGAAGACGTATACCAATTGTTAAAGTTTGCTGGGAGTCTAAACGTGGCCTAGAGTTTACTTGGGAACGAGAGGACCAGATGAAGGCGAAATATCCACATCTATTCTCGCAAGTATACTCTAATTAAATTTCAGGACATCTGTGTATTTTAATCATCATACTATTCCAAACAATTCTATAATTTTATAATATTGTGTTTATTCCAAGATTTGTGTATTTATATATGGTATTTCATATTTTAATCCTTGTTCAATTCTGATCTTTCAAATCACTTCTGGAAGTGAAATCGCAAACTGTTACGCAATAGTAACCAGTTTAACGCGACATACACTCCAGAACAATGACATAAGCTAAACATACCCTAAATATCCTTTACATAACTTAGAAATAAGTTCGGAAGGGTTCGGTATGGCAAAAACATGTTTATTCAACTTCAGGGGCTATTTTGCAAATTCTGTGAAACTACGCCGTTACGCGTATTTCCTAATCCGGAACATGTACGCACACCCGAAAATTTGTGTAATCATTAAAATCTAGTATTTTAATGATTGGAATGCAAAAATATTCGTTACGCGTTTACGGTCATTTGAGCATTCGTTACGATTTTCATCGTAATTAACCGAAAACCACAACCGTACGACCGAACGAACCGAAACCGTGACATTTTTGGCTATATTTCAAGTTCCTATGCTTTAACATCCTTATAAAGCTTTAAAATGAGGTTAACCGGTGTTAAAAGTGCCAAAATCCAACAAAACAAAGTGCAGGGACTAAACTGTCATTTTTCGAAACCTGTTGCCAGCATGAGGCCTTACGGACCGTACGTACAATGGCTTGCGGTCCGTAAGCCATGCCCAGCACAGTAGGTTGCTTGGCAGCTTCTTGTTCATTTGCCTTGACACATATAACTCATTTTTGCCACACTTCTCTTGGTTGCAACACCTCACTAAACACTTATAATGATCCTACAAATCTCCTAACACTTGGAATGATCTTGTGGCTTCAAGAAATCTATAAATACCCCCATTACTGCAACCATTTTCCTTGCTCGTTCACTCTTTCTTTCTCTCTTGCTCTACTTGGGGCTACCACTTAGTTGGAGGCTTCCTAACTGAGCATTCATATTCTTGGGGCTCTTCAAGTGTTCTCCAACACAAGTAAGTGTTCCCTCCTAGTCTTGTTCATTTCTTTTAGCTTGTTTAAGCTAAAAGTCAAACAATTGGATTTTTTCTTTGACTTTCAGCTTTGACCATTAATTGGTCAAGACAAAATCCAATTGGACTTTGCAACGTTATCGTAATCACGATGGTTATGATCCTTAGTGATCATGCCTACTGATTACCACGTATACTAGTCGAAGTGAAGAGTCAAAGTTTCGATCAAAAGTGCGCATTATGTGCATTTTACGACGGAAACAATTTTAGGTATCAAAACACTTTGTTTTGATATCAAATCAGCTTTCTAACTTAGTTAAACATGTTTTAACATATTTAACTCGTCACTTTTAGTTTAGTGCTTGTTTAGGGTCGTAAGTCAAGCGGTATTGACCACCGCTTTGAATTTCGAGTCCGACCCGTTTTGTTTTAGGATCTGACCAAACTCATATTAATGACCATAGTTGTATAGGGAATAACCCCCTGAGGTTATACCTTATGATCATGTCGTTTGGTTAAGCAATATGTTAGGTCGCCTATTATGCCTTTAATAATGACCAAAATGCCCTTTTTGCGTATAAATCGACTTTAAGCATATGTAAACATAAATTTTGACATATAATCTGATGTTACAACATTATTAAACATGTTTTGGCATATAAGACTTATCATAACATATATCTAACCATCTGAACACATATTTACGCAAATGACACGTTAAAGTGGCTTAAACTACCTTAACGAGTCATAACGGTCAAAAGCACTTAGGAAATCAGAATGTTAACTTTATTAAACCATTTCATATGAGTTCCAACACTCATTTGGTTTATAAGGTTTCATTCTATCCGAATCTTCCGATTAAGGTCCCGACATTAACATAGTTATCTGATATTAGGACTCACTTTATTTTCCCGTACTCTTAAGCTTTGTATATCCATCTTGAACAAGGATACTTTTGCAATCCTAAGTGAGTACAGAGTCCCCTCTTTTACGTTTTCAAATGATTTGGGGTGATACACATGTGCTTACTCGTTACTTTCATGCTTTCATGTTTTCATGACATATATTTGCTATATTTATTTAGTACACATATAGTACATGATTTCAATTATGTTTTGCTATGTATGTTGACTGAGCATGCTAGCACATTGATTTCAAAGATACTTTTGCGGCATATGTTGACTTAGCATATGAGCACATTGATTTACTACATTTTTTCTATGTATGTTGACTAAGCATGCTAGCACATTGATTTCACGACATTTCTACTTCGTATGTTGACTTTGCATACTTAGTACATGGTTTAAAAGACATTTTTCATGACATTGCTTACATTGACTATGATATTTGGTATGTTTAACGGGACATAATACATTCGTTAACATTGATCACACCGCCGGTAGTATGTAATGGTACCTTAGGACTTGACAAATCTTGTTCCCCGCTTCCTAGGTTTGTTTGGAAGTAGGGAATGACAGAATCCGAATACATTTTTGATAAACCTTTGACTTGATAAGGGTTTATCCGACAGTCTCAAGGCTTGAATGTATGCAATAAACAAAATCCGAATAAATATTCGTATCAAATAAAGAAATGGTATTCAAAACATAACTTTTGATTTAAACGTTTATTCGAAGACATTGTTTTGTACAAGACATTTGATTATACATGACATTATTACATATGGTTTGAGTATAGACTTTTACTTGCCATACAAGACAAATATTTATTACAATTCATTTGATATACAAGACATGGTTTACACTGATATTAAACATTGTTTACACATGACGATTGACATTGGTTTAAACAAGACATAACTTGATTTTTGGTAAGTGATTTAAATAACGAATGTGTGTAATATAACAAAAGCATGGTGGATACGCCGCTGGTACTTCCTATATATAAGTGTTTTTATCATATTACATATCGTGGCGTTATCTAAACCACTTCGATAAGTACAAGACATGACATTTTGACAAAACATGACATCTTTTACACAAGACATGATATTTTATTTCAAAACAAGACATATTTATACAATTCATTTTTATTGAATATTTATTCAACTATGCATCATTTCTTTTAAACATTCGATTTTCTTGTGACTTTATAAAAGAAAATACTTTATAAGGTTCATGACTATCTTTCCATTAAAACATCTATTTTAACTTTCGAGTCATGAATCCTCCTCAATAAAACCTATGTATCTCACAGGCATTTTTATGCTGACGTACCTATTTTCACATGTGTTTCGGGAGCTAATGTTTGAGGTTGAGTCATGCGACACTTAGGATGGACTTTGGGCTTTAGTGACTTAAAATCTACAAGACAATAATAATGTTGTTATTTCGCAAAGACAATTAAATTTCCATTTTGTTTTCCTTTACTCCAAGACAATGTAATCAAACTTAATGTAATAATACAAAACTTTAATTACCATGGTTGTTGAAACAATACTTCTGCTACGACACTCCCCGACGTTTCCATCGCGGTTTGTTGTTTAACGCGGTTGGGGTGTGACAGCTTGGGATATGGCACTAGCCACTTGGTCCGGTATTGCCAACAGGGCGAATGAGGTCATAGAAATGCAAATAAATTGTGTTAATCTGTTATGCTTGATAACTTAAACACTTGGCGGTTAATACGACCGTGTCCTAGATATCCTTACTCATTTAATTGTAAATGGTCACGACTTAAGCGCGGGGTTTAGGCATACACCTGACAGACGCTAATGTTATATATTTATATGATATTGAAAATGTGGTGTGTTGATTAATCTTGTACTGACATGTGATTTCCAGTCCCCGACTGTTTTGATAAGCATGTAAAACTGATAACAAGAGATATAGTTTGTCCCAAGTTATTTAAAAATGATATACTAAATGGTATCAAATACATTTTGAAAAGATTTTCAAAAGCGTCAGTTAATTTATTTACCTGCGAAAGCTGGCGTATTTTCAAAAGACTAAGCGTATGTTATTAACAAATATGGAATAGGCTAGATCAGGCTTGGTCTTAAGATATTGGAATTTGAAACTCCACGAAAAGACCGATATTAGTTTAAAGTGGCATTTTATATTCGATCCGCCTGTGAATATTTACACGTACAGCTTGTATAACTTTATTTATTAATTTCAAGCTTTTACGTTTGTTACTTCACTTTATTCCATCTTCTGCTGTCTATTGTGATATTGTTATCAATCATCACGCATAAACCCCAAGTCCGAGCCCACCAGGAAATCAGGGTGTGACAAAAATCCATGCACTCGGTATAGAAATCAACACGTGTTTTACATCAACCAAAAACGAACACCGATGTTCAAACGGTGTTGATTAGTTCAAATTGTCAAGCTACTAGTACCGATATTCAATTATCGTCACACATAAAATTTTATATATATATATATATATATATATATAATTGGAAAGTGGCTATAAATAATGCCCATAAATAGTGATTGGGTTTTTTCAATAATTGTTTTTATTTTTTAATAGTATTTTATCTATTATTTATTTGATTTTTTACTAAAGGTAATTGATAATTCTAATGTATTTGTTTTTATTTTTTATTACTAGTATTTTATTAGCATTCAATTTGAGTTTTTTTATAATAACTCACGTTCATTAATTTTAAAAAATCTAAATTCGCATATATGTGTTTTTTAATATTTTCAGTTATTTGCTCGCACATTGTGTTGGTACGTTACCGTGAGTATTGGATCAGTATCGATTCGGTTCCTTATAGTACCGGTATAATTCATACACTCGGTATAGAAATCAACACGTGTTTTACATCGACCAAAAACGGACACCAATAGTGACACCGATGTTCGAACGGTATCGATTGGTTCAAATTGTCAAGATATTGGTTCTGATATTCAATAATCGTCACACATAGAGTTGTATATTATATATATATATATATATATATATATATATATATATATATAATTGGAAAGTGGCTATGAATAGAGCCCATAAATAGTGATTGGGTTTTTTTCAATAATTGTTTTTATTTTTTAGTAGTATTTTATCTATTATTCATTTAACTTTTTAGTAATAAATGGTAATTGATAATTCTAATGTATTTGTTTATATTTTTTATTAGTAGTATTTTATTTAGCATTCAGTTTGATTTTTTATAATAACTTACGTTCGTTTACTTTAAAAAAATCAAAATTCATATCTATGTTTTTTTAATATTTCAAGTTATTTGCTCGCACATTGTGATGGTACGTTACCATGGGCATTGGATCGGTACCGATTTGGTTCGTTATAGTACCTGTATAATTCATGCACTAGGTATAGAAATCAACACGTATTTTACATCGACCAAAACCGGACACCGGTACTGACACCGATGTTCGAACGGTATTGATTGGTTCAAATTGTCAAGCTACTGGTATCGATATTCAATTGTCGTCACACATAAAGTTGTATGTATGAAAACTTTTTGAAACTGGAAATCATAAAATAAATACAAGTATCAGTACCGATATTTTTTGGTATGGTACGCTAGCGATACAATGTTAGTTTATTCGAAAGAAAAAACATTAAAAATAAATATTGATTCCAAATTAACGATGTTCGTTCGGTTTCGATTCGGTTCACTACGACAGCGACATGTTATCTGTTATCAAACAAGAAACCATAAATATTAATACATACCGGTACCAATGTTGTTTAGTTTGGTATGGTATGATAATGATACGATCTTACTATAACAAGTACCGATACCGTAACGAACCAAACAGATACTAACCAAATTTCCACGAGAAGCAGGGGAGAAAGTCACTAGTTAAAATAACAAAAAAAACCTTAACTCTAATCATAGAGTAATACCAGCACAACAATGATACTTTATATGTCGATTCTAATAGTAACTAGGTTATTTGCCTGCGCGTTGCGACAATATGTTATTGCGGGCGTTCGATCGGTATCAATTCGGTTCGTTAGAAATTAACATTTGTTTTGCGTCGACCGAAAATAATAAAAACGAACACTGGTACCAGCGACGGTGTTGTTCAAACATATATAGACAAGTTCAAATCGACACGGTACTGGTACCGGTATCAGTATTCGTTTATCATTGCAACACAAAGTTGTATAAATGAAAACTTATCGAAATTAGAAACTATAAAAAAGAATACAGGTACTGGTATCAATGTTGTTCGGTAGGCTATGGAAGTGATATGGTGTTAGTTTATCGAAAGCAAAAACAATAAAAATAAATATTGTTACTGATATCATCGTTGTTCGGCCGATTTCGTTTTGTTACACTACAGTAGCGGCACGGAATTGGTTATCAAACAAAAAATCATAAAAATAATACAAGTACAAGTACCAACGTTGTCCGATATGGTATGGTAACGATACGTTGTTAGTTTATCGAAAGCAACAAATACAAATAAATACTGATACATATATTGTTTGGTTGGTTTTGGTTTGGTTCAGTAAGATAACATCATAGTATCTGTTTTCAATAAGTTGTATCTCAATGTAAAAAACAAGGTTTCGGTTTGATTTGATACGATAGACGCACATTATCCGTTTTCAGTAAAAAATATATACAATATTGAAAAAAATAAACTTATTTGGCAAGCTATCTAAAATAGAAAACCAACTACATGAGTATTAAAAAAATTAAAATAATTAATTAAAAATATATAATCACTATTCATTCCCACTTTCTATTTATATAAAAATATAAATTATAAATATAAATATATAATTTGTATTTATATAAATAAATAAATAATAAATAACAATAATAATATAATTAAATTGAATTGAATTAGTAATTAAAGTATCATGCAACACTATTATAATATTCATAAACTAACAATTTCAAATGTATACAATTGTTATTCTCCGTTGATTAATGTATTATATTATATTTAATATTAAGTTTAGCATTGTTTTATCATATATATATATATATATATATATATATATATATATATATATATTATACTTTTATATTATTTATAGTGTTAAAACCTTATGTTACGAGACGTAATTGATAACATGTTTATTTTTGGCATTTAAATGTGAACTTTTTTACGTGGTTGATATCGGTGTACGATCACGATATGTTCAAATTGTGACGTTGCGTTGTTGCAGATCGATGTTCAGAGCCGAGTGGCAACTACAATGAACCGAACACATGTAAATATTATTTTAGTTAATGCTACGACCTTTTTTTGGTTTTCTTTATCGTATGTGATAGTGTGCGACCCGATCGAACTTTCACTGCATCCCCGTCACACTGTAGTTGAGAGTAAAGCAAACATGTTGTATATAAGTATTAACCCTCAATACACTGCATCCCCGTCGCACTGTAGTTGTGTAAAGCAAACATGTCGCACTGTATTTAAGTCTCTTTTTTTATTCTAACCTATATAGTTAAAGCTAACTTTTAACTATATACATGTTTACTTAAGCGGTGTTGTTTGCTTATTACTATTCTTATTTCAAATAAAGCTTAAATGGTCTAATATTAATCAATCGATATGCCAAATAAAAAATACATCCTCGTCGGCATCTTTCAACGACCCTGCAGCGATTCACGGGTTCAAATACTAATTAATGCTATGATTCAAAGTAATCGATAATGCTATAATTCAAAACAAACAGTTAGATTGATATGTGTTTTGATAATTGTAACAACAGTAACGAACCTTGAATGATTCAAACAAACAGTAAATGAGTTCCATTTAGAGCAATTAAACACTAAACAATTAAGACTAATAAACAATATAATCTTCCAAACAAATCATGAATTTCCTAGAATATTTTTTGTGAGAATCTTTAACTTGTTGTGAAAGAGATCTCACACCCTTCTAAAGAGAGGGTCATAACCTTACTCTGGCTATATTATGTTATCTTAACCGGGTCACGCTGGCGTCAGAGTTTGGCTAACGACGTTCCCTGGGAAACCATACCACCCACTGCCAGAGGCTAGGGCTTGTACCGCCACAAGAGAGAGTCTCTCTGGCGTAACACACGTGGACTAAAACCCGGGGTGTCTCAGGCTCGAACTCTTGGCCTAGGGTCTGGAAAAACTAGCATTTATTGTCTTTATCCACCAAATGTGGCACTAGTGGAGATTGAACTTGAGTCTCCAAAGAGAACCCAAGTCTTTAAAACCACTAAACCACAAGTGATAGATGAATCACCCAAGACTATCTCTTCGATATTCATTTGATCGTCATTAATCCCACTGTCTATAAACATCTAAAATAACCTATTATTTTGATAAAAAAAATTTGAACGGCCAACGAATCCTTCAAATTGGCTACACCTCATCGCGATACATTCACATTCGAACCGGGAAAACCCTCACCTAGGGCCAAAGCCCGTGAACACTCTCCCGAAGGCGAAGGCACGATAGTGCGGTAGAGTAAAACCCGCTCAGTTCAAGGATCGAACTAGCAATCGCCACTTATTCGCCAAGCCTCCAATCATCACCAGGTGCCGCAGAAAATAATGGAGAGTGTAGGAATTGAACTTAGGTCCCTTAGAACACCAAGTCTCTCCTTTACCACTCCACCACCACCTCGTTGACTATTATATTGATAATTATTAGTTCAAAAAGACAAACCCAACGTCATTAACAAACTAATAATAAGGTAGTGTTTGGTATGCAGGAATGGGAGGTGGAATGAAATGGACTATTATGAGGGAATGAAAAAACATGTGTGTTGTTGGTGAAGGTAATAGAATAACCCATTACATGAGGCATTTCATTCTCTCAAATTCATTCCATCCACCACCCTTGTTTTTTTTTCCATTCCATTCCCTCTCACCCATCTTCATCAATATCCCGCCCACCACTACCACCACCCACAATTATTGCCAATACCCGCCGCCGACAAAAGACACAGCCACCCCGTGCCGCCACCCGACCACCCCGCCGCCACCGACCACCGGTGCCAATGCCGACCACCGTCAACACCCGTCGCCGACAATTGCCCCCTGCGTCGCCTCTACCCGCCACCACCACCCACCGCCTTCGTCATCCTCTGCCACCGAAAACCAGCGCCACCACCGACCACTATCACTGCCGACCTCGGTCACTGCCTGCCACAATCACCGACCACCGTTACCTGCTGCGACCGCCACTTACCACCGCCGCCTACGCTAACCACTGCCACCTGTTGTCGCAACCACTCGCCTGCCACCACCGCCGCCAGACCACCAATATCTAGCGTCCTCGTCACCCTCCACCACCACCATCGACCACCTTCACCTGCCACCGCCACCGCCACCCCGCCTCCGCAACCCATGCTACACCACCGCCACCACCCACGACAGTCGTGCTGCCACCCGTTGCCGATTTTGTTCCTTCATCTTTTGCTGCCTACCAAACAACACACGATAATGATTCATTCAATTCCCACATAATAATCAAACAAAACCATAGAATGGTTATAATCCATTTCTTTCCTTTGTCCATTCTATTACATCGTTCATTTCATGCCCTCACCTATTCCATTAATCCTCGTTAAAAATAAGTTGGATACATAGACGAATTTGTCTTCCACCATTTAAAATATAAAAAATTTCATGCATTAATTAACGTCGTCCATGAGATACCTTTCTAGTTCGGTCTTCTTATCAAACAACCGAACACTACCACTATCTCCAAAAAAACTCTGGAACATATTCATTTTTTTCTTTCCTTCCAGTTCTTTCTTTTCTTTCATTAAGTAAACTTAGGAATAGAGCGTTTGATACGATATATCTCATGCTCTTTTATCAATAATTGCATCTTGACTAGCTATCACATCGTCAACCATTTTATCTACATCTCTTTAAGCTATTCGTTGGTCATATCATTGTTAGATTCTCTTTTCAACCTGCCAGCTCTTTGACAACCATACCGTATAATTTGAAGCTTTATTCGAGGATCCAAACAACATATTTTTTATCTGTATCCCCATAATATTTATCAAACATATGTTTCATCAATAATTTGATTTCCATAAAATTTAAGAGTTGGTCAATTTCATTGAACAATACTTCTAAGTTATCACCAATATCCATAATCTCATAATATAACTCATGTGTTATTATATATGTTAATTAGAACACGATATATCTAGAGGTTTTGTTCGAAGACTTTTATTATACCAACCATTTTTCATGCAAAATTCTAAAGACAACGGCATGGAACTTAACCTAACTCATTCTAGAAGCCGTGTCTTTCCGAGCATGTAGTCAGAGCTGGCCTAAGGGGGATCTGACTCAAGCTATGAGTTTGTTGGATTTTGAAGACTTTAATAACACAAAACTTAAAACTCAGGTACAAATTTGCTGCTTAAGAAAAACCCTAATTTCATTCATACCAAAACTTACATTATATAGAATAAAATAAATATCCACTAACCCACTAACTAGTAATTAGGGCCACTAACCCATTAACCCCCTCTAACTTAATCTTGCTAAACACTTCAACATAAAAAACACATGACTAATTAAAAATACTTGACCCATATAAAAACATACTTCTACCAACCCGACTTGACCCGTCAAGATTAATCCAACATTCACCCCCTTAATCTTGACATTTTGACCCGTTTCTTTCTTGCTTCTTTCTCGTTGATTGAACCGCATTGGTTCCAGTCTTGCTCTTGCCAAACGAACCGCTAAGGTTTGCTTCTTTCTTTCTTTCTTTCTTTTGGCTGTCGATATTCTTCTTTCTTTCTAATTGACGCCCTTTCTTTCTTAATTATGACAGGTGCTTGCTCTTTCTTTCTTGTAACACCAGTCTCTTTCTTTCTTGCGATGCCTTCTTTCTTTCTTGCAAAGCGACGCCGGCCTCTTTCCTTCTTTCTTCTTTCTTGTGGTGCCTCTTCTTTCTTTGTTTCTTTCTTAAGGATTTAATGAATAGAATGCAACTTTCTTTCTTGCTAACCTTGCTAGTTAACATGCATTAAACATGCTTCTTACTTGCTATTGATTGCCCAAAACAACATTGCTACTTGCTTTCGAAATCGTGCTACTTTCTTGCTAATTTGTTTGCCCGTGATCGGTTTTGTTTCGATCATGTCATACAGATGCCAAAGAATCACCGCTAACTTCTGATATCGTGTTGCTGTGGTTCTTCTCTTGTTTCTCGATCGTTGTTCCTTTCTGCTTCTGATTTGAAATAATTTCATTCAACTTTCTTAAACTGCTTGTTTTCTCCTTTTAAAGTTCTAAATTAATTCACGTGTGTTATAGCCTGCTTCCTTCACCAGCCTACTTGCTTGATTTTCTTTTCCTTTTTCAAGGTGGATGCAATTAATTGAAAATTCATGTGCCTGCCTATTCAATTAAATCAACCGACCTTTCAGATATGTTCTTGCTGGCTTCTTGCTTTCAAATACATTTAATGAAGAAAAGTGCTGCATCAATAGCCGTGCCTTATTTTAAATTTACTTTCATGAACTGCTTCTTCTATACTGAATCCTGATGGTTTTACCCCCCCCCCCCCCCCCCCTAAAAAACCCGCCGCTCTCCTCTTATGCGTCTTTTTGTGCCCTGCAGCCAAGGGCTGCTCTCTTATTTGAAAAGAACTCTCAAACCGGCCCTCTCTTTCTTGCTACGAATCAGGTATGAGCCTAGGGCTCTGATATCAATTGTTGGGTTTTGAAGGCTTTAATAACACAAAACTTAAACTCACGTACAAAGATGTGTTTGCTGCTCAAGAAAAACCCTAATTTCATTCATACCAAAACTTACATTATATAGAATAAAATAAATATCCACTGACCCACTAACTAGTAATTAGGGCCACTAACCCATTAACCCCACTAACTTAATCTTGCTAAACACTCCAACATAAAAAACTCATGACTAATTAAAAATACTTAACCCATAAAAAACATACTTTTACCGACCCAACTTGACCCGTCAAGATTAATCCAACAGAGTTACCGCTACGGCATATAAGGCTACCGTCGATTGTGACAAATGAAGAGTCGGACTCCAAGAAAAGAAGAGTCGATCGTTACTTTCTGGATCAAAGTTCCAAATACAATCATGATTTCATTCTCTTAAACTCTTAAATAGTTTACACGAACGTTCAAACTCTCAATAATTTTACCTTAGTAATCAATCAACTGAACTCTCAAACTCTCTTTATTCAGTTTTCAGTCATATAATTTTTATGTATTCAATCGACTTCAGCTTATATTCTTAATTATTGAAGAGTTCAAATTCCGCTGATCATCGTCTTTAATATTTCAGACTTCGGGTATCATTTTTTGCTAGAATTTCTAGTTTGTTCCTTGCCTATTTCTGATTGTTCAATGCTGGTATTCTGATTTGTTTAGTGTTGCAAAATTTGCTGGTTCGTTATGCAACCTTGTTTTTTAAACTTCTTATTGAAATATGTATTCTCTTGTCTTGTTAATTATTCTTGGTTTGCTTACTAAATTTGTTCTGCAAGCGTCTCTGAGAATTCACGTACCATGTTTGAGCTTGAAAAAATGTGTCCTTTCGTAATGTTTTATTATTATTTTTAAAAAGAATCAAATTAGTATTGAGCTCAATAAACCTAATGCCAAG
Organism: Scalesia atractyloides; assembly: GCA_947069175.1. Lineage (NCBI taxonomy): Eukaryota > Viridiplantae > Streptophyta > Magnoliopsida > Asterales > Asteraceae > Scalesia > Scalesia atractyloides. The sequence goes on from CAMTDV010000014.1 coordinate 72,324,041, forward strand.
TGGGCTAAATTCTAAAATATAAAAAATGGTTTGTAAATTGGCCTATATTGGAATTGGTATGTGTTTACTATTTACAAAAACATATATATATCGGATCTTTTTTTAAATCACGTGCCCCTCGAAATCAAGGGCCTTGTGTGGAGGTCCTCCCCGCACACCATCAAAGCCTGTCTGCATTGATGCATTTTATTATGAAATTTGATCTTTGATATGATAAGTGATATGTTTAGTTTTAATTAGTCATTCAAATTTGAATAGAACTAGATTTATCACCCGAGGTGATGTTGCGGGGAATCATTTCATATATATCATAACTTATAAAACCCAAGTGTTTGTTACACCAACATTCCATGGCCACACCCCCTACGTGTCTACGATATACAAATGTTAACTATTGAAAGTTGTTCACAACTTACCACACTAACACCTAGTGTGTTATGTAGATAAGTTATGCAAAAGGTATGCTTCTGTTCACAGTTTAATACCGCAATGGCATGTTTCAGGTTTCAGCTGTCTAGACTTCATTATGTGCCGCCGTCCAAAAAAATCCTTCTGATGCGCTTTCTTAGCGCTATGACTTGATTTTGTACAAAAGAGAGTAGTGTAATGTTAGTCATTACGTTATTATTAAAATTTTACAACGTAAAAAATAGATATGACTGTAAGAGACTCTTCCTAATAAAAATAACTTATCACATTACATTTTAGAAATAATTACTAAGAACTCATGCAACACAACACATATAAACGTGTTGTCTTTAAGATACATTGCTATATATAAGACTCTTAATCTGATTATAGGGTATTAGATGATTACTTTCAATACATACATCTACACAGTCACAGTTCAATAAATGTTTATATTGGTTTTGATAATTTTGTGGCTTAATGATAAATTCAGTGATACATTCAAATTATTTATTTTAAATCAACCGTGCAACATACATTCGATTTTAGTTTTACATTAAAGTGTAGTTGTAAAATCTAAAGAACGTTTTTTTCTTCCATCAACAATAACTTTTAGCCTTTAAAAAATTAAGCAATAACTAAGTGGAGATGGGTAGGTGGTAAGGAAGAGTTCTTTTCGGTAAAAGCCGTAAGGAAGCTTCTGGAATACAATTTGTTTAGGTCGAATATCTAGGTGTGTAAATGGTTGAATTGGGTTCCCATCAAAGCAAATTGCTTTGTGTGGCACACTTTTTAAAATCGGATTCCTGTTGCGGTAAATCTCATGGTGACGGGGTGTCTTGTGTCGGGGGACTGTGCTCATTGTTTGTCGATGCTAGAGACTTTAATTGACTGGGAGACAGCTAAGCAGGTCTGGAGGAAGGTGTCAGTGTGGGCAAAATGGGACTTCACTAGGCTGATGAATGTTGGTCAGCTTCAGTTACAAGAAGAGGATCGGATACGGCGCGAAGAGGATCGGATACGGCGCTGGTGCACAAGTTATTTTTGGAGATTATCTATATGGGTATGTGGTGGTTTTGGAAAGCTAGAAATGACCGTATATTTAAAGGCGTGACTCAAGCTACAGACTAAATCATAGAAGAGATTGTTTCTACTCTATTCAACTGGGTCAAACACAGAGAAAAGCAGGTGGGGTGCTGCTAGGAGAATTGGATCACTGATCCTTGTAACAGCTTATGTTAGTGCTATGTTGTTTTGTTTGTTCTATCCTTTTTCTACGTTTTTTCTGCCGATGTATCTAACCTTTCACTCAATTGTTTTACCCCTTTTAATATACTGATGCTATAGTTCTAAGAAATGACTTTTCTAACCCACATTGGAAATGCTAGCAAATGAGACCGTTGCATCCTACTCGTTTAGATAGAAGTTTGGATGCTTCAGACGAATGAGCACAATCATGCGTATGTAGGTTCAACCGTGCTATAAACAAGCGTATGTACACTCAACCGCTCCAATCCACATGTATGGCTCTCAACCGCACATGAGAGCACATGCGCATGAAATTACCTCCGAACGTATGAACATGTTTTCAAGGAAATTTTTAATGATTTTGAAAGAATTTTGGCATGATCTTTGGAGGATTGATTAATGATGATACTAGAATGAGTAGAAGAAAATAGTGTAGTAGTCATGAAGATCGGTCACATGTATCATTTGGTAAAGTGACTTTAATGGGCCTAAAACAAAAATCCGTGTTGATGAAACACTGACTTTTGTGGAGCAGAATGTCATATTTGAGTTTTTCATAGATGAGAGTTATCAGAATTTGCCAAGTTGAGGGTGAAATACATGGAAATTCACGGGTGATGATAAAAGAGGTCAGAATGTGCAAAAATGAGGGGGAATAAAATTTTATTAAAAAATATTGAAATTCCACCATTTTTGAATTTATACATGCAACAATATTCGGATGGATCCGACTCTAAATTGTCTGGGGATGCATAGGATCTTGGATGCTTTAGTTCATGATCATAGGAAGTTTGGATTCTTTAGATCGTGATCAGATTGATGCTTGAGTACTTGATGCCCGAGTCTTCGTGACTAACGGTTAGCAGGATTAGCATTAGGAGAATCCACTTGTATTGTTGATACTTCTAAGATTTCAGAGAGCTTTCAAGACACGATAGATCTGTGATCTCTAAAGTGTCAGAATGTTTGGTCTTCGAGCATATGAGTTTTTTTCCAGACTTACTACCGGGGAATGATGATGTTTGTTGATTAAGTTGCTGACGGGACTAACGGAGAACAAGGCTAGATTTGCTATTGTGACTAAAGAAGAAGAATGTGAATTTGATCCTGGAAGTATGTTTCTTGAGATCACAGTTTGTTACTTGATGATTGGTTATCGAATGAATATTTGCTGATTGTGGAGATTACCGTTTACATTGATCAGTCATTCAAGTTGAGCATAAAGCTGATTACGGAAAACGGGATTTCAGATTTTCGTGGGTGTTCCTTGATTTGAAGTTTACCAGTGTAGTGTTCGAAGCTTATATCAATTGCCGGTTTGGGTTTTTTAAGATCAGAGGATCGAGTAGAGGAATGCGCTAAAGCCGAACGCGGATTTACCGTGATGGAAATGGAGAAACTACATTGTGTTACTTCAAGTTGGTGATTCTTCATGAAGATTACAGTTTAGCAAATCAGAGGAGGTCAGGAACTGTGTAAATAGAGAACTGAATTGTGGGTTCATTTTAGGGGGAATATATTGGATTTAATGCAAACTTGAATCATCAATCAAGGGGGAATTAACTGAAGATATTCCCAGCACTTGCTTGAAATTGCAGAATATTCAAACACGGTTCTCATATTTGAAAGATCAAAATTCGACAGTGACGTCCAAGGGGGAATCTGTTGGTGCATATTTTGAACGTCCGCCACTGTGCGAATACGCTAGATAGAACGTGTGTTGAATATTGAATTAGCTTGAGTGTTAGAGTGATAAGGAAAACACTTATACGCACGATTGGGTCATACATGTGTAGATGTGCTCATACGCGCACATGAGCTCATACGTGCGTATGAGGTGCTCATACTCGCGCATGAGCCTCATGCTCATGAGGTTGCCTATATATACTAGGCTCATGCGCTTGGGAGAAGATAAGTTTGTGTCATCCCATTGAGAAGGATGCAAGCTGGAGAGATGTGTTGATGCTCTTTCCATCTTGCCAAATAATGTATACTCTTTCGGTATGGAATGATAGCTTTATACTTATGGCTATTCTTACGATATTTCTACCAAATTAGTTTTATCATTTGGCAAGCTGGTGAGAGCATAAACATATCTCTCCAGGTTGCATCCCTCTCAATGGGATCTCACAAGCTTATCTTCTCCCAAGTGCATGAGCCTAGTATATACATGCAACCTCACGCGCATAAGGCTCATGCGCGAGTATGAGCACCGTATACGCGCGTATGAGCTCATACGTGTGTATGAGTACATCCTCATACGCATGTATGACTAAATCGTGCATATGAGTGTTTTCCTTATCACTCTAACACATCAAACTAATATAATATTCAACACACGCTCTATCTAGCCTATTTGCACAGTGGCGGACACCCAAAATATGCACTGTCACACCCCAACGATGGCGGAACCATCGGGGCGGGACGAAATAGATTGCTCGAGACTTCATAACACTATTTTGCGACAAGTATTTAGATAACAACATTCATTTCATCAGTAAATTCTGATACATTGTCTTGAAAACAAAATACAACACACAACAAAAGTCTAAATTAAAAACGGGTTTCTAGTTCATCCTACTAGATTCCATGCATCCTTGTCATCATCCACAATCCTGCAACATATATTAAAGTATAGTTCAACACACAAGGCATTGGCGAGTATACATGTTTCAATACTAGATAATAAAAGTTTAAACATTCCACATGGCAAAAACGTTAAACTAACATACATTATTAGTACTGGACTATACATGTCAACCCAAAGTTTACCACTAGCGTAATCTAATCATTACAATGACTAGACCATTTTCTTTACTAAACATGACCTCACGAATACGGGTGGTATGTTAATCCTATAGCGCTATACATGTTAAGGGAGGCTTGTACATAGTTAATGACGTAGCATAAAGCATTTGATTCTAGCATATATAAGTTTGCATGTATATGTATTAAGTATGTATAAATGAATGTTTATTTTGTGATCATGCATAAAGCATTGTGATTTTGTGGGTTGATAGAACATATATGTTGCACCTCAATAGTGTAAAGAAGAAAAGGGGAGTCGAGTATACTCATAGTTTTGCAAGCTTTCCTAGTAATCCTTGAGTCGTACGCTGAAGAGTGAAACACCGAAGTTACCCTACACGAGGGAAACGGAGGTGTATGAGTATACTGAGTTGGTGAGAGATTCGGATTCGAAACAGAAAGTACGCATACAAAAATACAAGAGATTGCTCACTTCGTGCAAAGTGGTAATCCACTTCGTGCGAAATAATGCCAATTCTGATGTTGTAGCTCGTCTAATACTCGATTCGACACTTGGTTTTGTGCACGAGGAATTAGGAACGAGATAGGATAACCTAAGCTCAGAATACTTGACCATTTACTGGTTAGCATCAAGAACTCGGTTTAGAAAATATACAAACTATATATATTTTTATAGTATATAAGTTATGTTATCGGTCCTTCAGTTACATCATAGAGGTCAAGCATGGAGGTACGAACACCTCGTTATATGATTCACCAAAGCACAAGGACCACCAACATAGTTGATAAAATCGGTTGGTCCTGAATGAAATGGAAATGGAATACAACATAAACCTTTTCTAGGGGTGGTGGAACTTAATTCGAAAAGCCAAGGCTCCTACCGTTCTCACCTTTTCTAGAACCCGAGTTCATTAGAAATTGGTTAGCTTTCACACCTGGTACAAAAAAGAAGAAGTACAAGATCCATAAGATAGGAGTGAGCTAAAACTCACTTAAGATGCAAGAGGGTATTATGCCAAAGTCAGGAAAATCTCAGGTAAAAGTGTGAAGCTTCGGAAAGTTATAAGGAGTGAAGTGAGCTCTTATTTATAAGAGAAGTTATTGCCAGATACATTTGGTGCAAAGTGGTTTCCTTGTGCAAAGTGCCACCACTTCGTGCGAAGTGAGTGTCCACTTCGTGTGAAGTTGTCCAGTTCGCACGAGGATCGTTTGTTTGGGTCGTTTTTACGTATTTTAGCCAGTTTTTAAGTATTTAAAGTATGAAGGTGTTATATATGAGTATTGCACGTATGACAAGTATTAGTTTGCATGAATATTCATATCTAAATGAGTGATTGTACATATAACAAGTATGTATAAAGTATGAATTTAACTAGGATCAAAGTCTCGAAGTCTCGAATTACAAAGCTGGGAATGAAGTACAAATACAAGTTTCCATAAAAGAAGTACTATTACAATTTCTAAATGAGGAAAGTACAAGAATGCAAAGTGTTACACTCTCCCATAGTTTAGGAGATTTCGTCTCGAAATTTATTCAAGAGGAAGATTCAACGAAAATATATGGATACTTGGTCTTTATTTCACTCTCGAGTTCCCAAGTGAATTCTGCACCACGTTTGCCTTCCCATCGAACCTTGACTATGGGAATGCGCCTGCGCCTTAGTTGCTTGGTTCCTCGGTCCATGATTTCGACGGGTTTTTTCCACAAAGTGTAAGGAATCGTTTATTTGGAGATCACCGAGTGGAACTTGAAGTCCTTCTTTACCTAGACACTTATTCGGATTTGAAACATGAAACGTTGGATGAACATTGTTGATTTCTTGAGGTAGGTCTAGTCGATACGCTACCATGCCAATCCTTTCGAGAATCTTGAATGGATCTACGAAGCGAGGGGCGAGTTTGCCTTTCTTACCAAATCGAACCACACCTTTCCAAGGGGATACCTTGAGAAGTACATGATCACCGACATTAAATTCCAAAGGTTTGCGTCTCTTGTCGGCGTAACTCTTTTGTTGGCTTCTAGCTTTGAGTAGGTTATCAAGAATCTGTAAGATCTTGTCTGTTGTCTCTTGTATGAGCTCGGGACCGTGATTAGAGCTTCTCCGATCTGGTGCCAACAAATTGGCGAACACACTTTCGACCATACAATGCTTCGAATGGAGCCATTTGAATACTAGCGTGATAATTATTATTGTACGAGAATTCTACCAAAGGCAAATGTGAATCCCTGTTGCCACCAAAATCGATTACGCAAGAATGAAGCATATCCTCGAGAGTTTGGATAGTACGTTCGGTTTGACCGTCAGATTAAGGGTGAAAAGCGGTACTAAGGTTAAGATGAGTACCGAGGGCTTTTTGAAAAGTTTGCCAAAGACGCGAGGTGAAACGACCATCACGGTCAGAAATGATGTCAATGGGGATACCATGACGACAAATGACTTCATCCGTGTAGATACGAGCTAATTTCTCGACTTTGTAATCTTCACGAATGGCGAGAAAGTAAGCGGATTTGGTCGACGAAGTACGAGGAAGCTTGATGATGAAATCCATAACTATACTCTCCCATTTCTAGACAGGAATCTCTGGTTGTTCGAGTAAGCCAAAGGGACGTTGATGTTCGGCTTTTAACTTGAACAAGTTAGGCATTTCGAAATGTAGGATGCGATATCTTTTTTTATACCAGGCCACCAATAAGATATACGAAGGTCTTGATACATCTTGACGGCGCCAATGAATGGAATATCGGGATTTGTGAGCTTCTTTCATCAAGAAGTCATGGAGGTTGCCATGGTTTGGAATCTAGACGGGGTAGAGATAGTACAACATGTCATCATGTTTGGAAACGAGTTGATCTTCAATACAACACTTCATCTCATTGTACATGTTGTTCTCGTTAACAAATGAGTGTTGCGCGTCACGAATGTGATCGCGAAGGTTGCTCAAGATTTGGAAGCAACGAATACTGTTCACATGAGTTTTACGACTAAGAGTGTTGGCCACGACATTCGCCTTACGAGGGTAGTAGCGAATCTCACAATCGTAGTCGTTGAGCAACTCTACCGATCGACGTTGACGCATGTTGAGCTCTTTTAGGTCAAAGATGTGTTGAAGGCTCTTATGGTCGGTGAAGACCACACACTTGGTACCATAAAGGTAGTGTCGCCAAATCTTTAACGCAAAAACAACCACACCAAGTTCATGGTCATGGGTAGTGTAGTTCTTCTCGTGCATTTTGAGTTGTCTTGAAGCGTATGCGATAACCTTATCCCGTTGCATGAGGACACAACCAAGACCTTGGTTAGATGCATCGCAATACACTACGAAATCTTCGTTACCACTGGGCAAAGCTAGAATATGAGCATTGCAAAGCATGTCCTTGAGTGTTTGGAAAGACTGTACTTGCTCGAAATCCCAGACAAAAAGGTTTATCTTTTTGAGTCAAGGAAGTAAGGGGAACGGCGATTTTCAAAAAGTTGGAGATGAATGATGATAATAACCCGCCAATCCAAGAAACGAACAAATTCCGGACTGGGACTTAGGTGCAATCCAGTTCTTGACATCTTTGATTTTTGCGGGATCGACATGAATGCCTTTCTCATTCACTACGTGACCGAGAAACTAGGCTTCTTTTACCTAAAATTCACACTTGAAGAATTTGGCATATAGCCGTTCGGTGCAAAGGAGTTCTAGGATTAGACGTAAATGTCATTTGTGCTCGTCTTGAGTTTTGGAGTAGATTAGAATATCGTCTTTGAAGACGATCACAAGACAGTCCAAGTAAGGTTTACACACACGGTTCATCAAATCCATGAAAACTGCGGGTGCGTTGGTTAAACCGAAAGGCATGACCACGAACTCGTAGTGACCATATCTAGTACGAAACGCGGTTTTAGGAACGTCTCCTTCGAGGACTCGAAGTTGACAATAGCCAGAACGAAGATCGATTTTAGAGAAACAAGTTGCGCCTTGGAGTTGATCGAAGAGGTCATTGATGCAAGGAACTGGATAACGGTTCTTGACAGTTAGTTTGTTAAGTTCACGATAATTGATACACATGCGAAAAGAACCGTCCTTCTTCTTAACAAAGAGGATAGGAGCACCCCAAGGAGAAGTACTAGGGCGTATAAGCCTTTATCAAGTAATTCTTGAAGTGGCTTGATAGCTATTGCATTTCTGAGCGTGCGAGACGGTAAGGGGATTTTGCAACAGGTGTAGCGCCAGGAATGAGGTCAATGCAAAAGTCGACCGATTGAGGAGGAGAAGGAGGACCAGGTAGATTTTCGGGAAAAACATCAGGAAAGTCACAAACAACAGGAACATCACCCACGCTTTTTCCTTTGTCCTTCTTTGTAACACCCCAATCGCGTAATACAACAAGACGCGGCGGAAATATCTTAGAGTCACGTTACAAATTGCTCAGCCACAACTGGTACTAGATTGTTTCATTATTATTACATTGTTTTACAATACAAAGAATACATGTAATTGTCTTTTGGTTAAAGAAGTCTAAAGCCCAGATGCATTCCTATGTGTAGCATGCTCGAATAATCGTCAACCTGAAACATATGTGAAAAAGAGACGTCAACAAACAATGTTGGCGAGCACATATTTTTGTTGGCCATATAAATGGTAAAAGGTTTGGTATTGTAATAATTTGACAGCTACGAAAGTTGCCAATTGTAAATCGACTCATTTTAGCCAAAGAATGGCAAAAAGGGTTGGTTTTGCAATATATTAACTTGAATATGAAACTTGTAACAAAAGAGTTTTGTATATGGCATTATGATCATTACTAAATTAACTTTCATGCCTTTGAGAATTGTACTTTGTTCCTTGTAAACATATTGAAATCATCAATAAACTTGAGAGTATGTTATTAGAAATCCAATTAAGGATAATCAATAACTATACTGAAATTGGTCAATACTTGCGTGAGTATATTAGAAATCAATCAATGATTTATAATAATACTAAATATCCTTCTAAGAATTTATCATACAAATCATGAAAGGATTCTTCAAGGATTTGGATATCGTACATTGAAATCTGTATCCTAAAGTGACTCGAATAACGCTACAAGAGTAATGCAATAAGAACACTTATATATAGGAAGTACCAGTGGCGTATCCACCATATTCTTATGGTATTACACTTGTTTCGTTATCCTAATCACAACTAACCATATAAGCACATAATCGCCAACTTGTTAATTGACTCGTCAAATTGTCTTGTCAAATACGAATTAAAGTACACAGAATCCAATCAAGGACTACTAATTAGTACTTTAAACATTCCACAAATATCTAACTATAAAGATAGGTAGATGTAATGGGAATTAAGTCTTGTCTCTTGTCTCGTCAAATTGTATAACAAAATCATAATCCTAATGGTGATTCGGATAAAGCTACAAAGGGTAATACAATAAGCACACTTATATATAGGAAGTACCAGCGGCGTATCCACCATGTTCTTATTATATTACTCTAGTTTTGTTATCTAAATCACCAACAATTCTACACATAAACCAATTGTTCATTGTTCATTGTTCATCGTTCATCGTTCCTTGTTATAAACCAATTGTTCATCGTTCATTATTCCTCAAAAGTACTTCTTAGGAATCTCACTATAAAGATAGGAAGATTTAAGAGTGTACTTCAAACATCCTTTGAGAATCTAACTATGAAGATAGAAAGATCCTACCAGGATATAGGCCCTGAAAGACCTCTTTAACTGTCGTGTCATCAATTGTCGTGTTGCATTTCGGAATTAATACATAAAAGCACTTAGTAAACACATACATGCCATACATTTGAGAAATTTTGATTACACATATGAATCACCCCAAAACATTTGGATAACGTAAAAGAAGGGGAGCAATGTACTCTCCTGGGATCGCGTATATATCTTCTTCAAATGATATAACAAAGCTCAAAGGATCAAGAGTTCAATTGTTGAAGTGGTTCCTAGTGTATCGGATAAATACATGTTAGTGTGTCGAAACTTGAAAACGAGAAATCGGATAGAATGAACGATATAAACCAAACAAGAGTTGGACCTTGTATAATATGGTTCATATTACCTATCATTCTGATTTAGAAGCATTTCAAAAGGTTTTGACTTGTTACGGCTCGCTAAGGTGGTTTACGCTACTTTAATGGGTCATAAACGTAACTATAGGTTCGGATGGTTAAGTATGTCCTATGACAAGTCTAATATGCCAAAATTAGTTTATGTAAGTTATATAATCAGTTTAGATGTCAAAAAAATGTTCATATATGTTTAAAACTAATTTATGTGTAAAAAGGGCATTTTCGGCATTTTTAAGGAATACATAGTCGACTAATCATTTGACTACCCAAACGATATGACCATTAGGTATAACCTCAGAGGGTAATTCCCTATAATATTATGGTCATAATAATGGACTTGGTCGGATCCTAAAGTTGACCAAGTGGGTCAGATTCGAAAGTCAAAGCGGTGGTCAAAACCGCTACACTCATGACTCTAACAAGCACTAAAACAAAAGTGACGGATTAGACATGTTTTGACATGTCTAATTCGTTTATAAAAGTATTTGGCATTAAAACAACCTGTTTTGATACCCGGAAACGGTTCCGTGGCAAAAATCGCATTTTGACCGAAACTTTGACTTGTCAAAATGACTAGAAAATGTGGAAATCAGTAGGCATGATCATTAGGTAACCACCTTGATTACCATTATATTGCAAGGTTCAATTGAACTTTATGTTAATCAATTCATGATCAAATCTGGAAGTCAAACAAAAGTCAATTTTTTGGCTTTTAATCCAATTAAACTACAAGAATTGAACAAGCATGATAGAGAACACTTACAAACACTATAGGAATGTCAAGGAATCACAAAGGAGCCTTCAAGATGGTTGCAAATTCGGATTTGTAGCAGGTGAGAGCAAGAAGGAGCTTGAAAAGTTCAAAAATGAGCATGAACATGGTATTTATAATGATCCAAAGGCCACCAAATCATGACAAGTGTTAGGCCAATGCTCTAGGATGTTAACAAGTGTTAATGATGTGTTAGATGCAGATTAAGTGTGGCAAAATGCAAGATAGGTGTCAAAATTTGCGTATTGGTGGCAAGGGAATGAGCTGGGAAGCTTCCAGCTAATGTTTCTGTCAAAACAGGGGCGTCGCGCTACGCGACGGGTAACCCTTATGAGCTACACGCTACACCTAGCCCCCACATTCAATTCTGAAGTTTAAAAATGGCAAAACAGGTCCCTGCACGTGTTTTCGTCGTGTTTTGGCATTTCTAACACCTTTTATCCCAATATTTAAGTTCTATAAGGACGTTAAAGTATAGGGAACTTGAAATATGTCCAAAAATGTTTCAGAGGTCGGTTCGTTTGGTCGTACGGTTGCGGTTATCGGTTAATTACAACGAAAATCATAACGAACGCGTGTATGACCGTAAATGCGTAACGAATGATATTTTTGCATTCCAATCACTAAAATATGATATTTTAATGATTTAGAATTTTTTGGATGTCCGTACATGTTCCGGATAGCGAAAAACGCTTAAAGGCATACTTTCGCAAAATTTGTAAATAGCCCCTGAAGTTACGAAGGTAGGTTTTTTGCCATAACGAAGCCCTCAAAACGTATTTCTAAGTTATGTAAAGGGTATTTAAGGCATGTTAAGCTTGTGTCATTGTCTCGGAGTATACATCGTGTTAAACGGATTTCGTTTGCGTACCTGTTTACGGTTTCGCTTACAGAAGCCGTATAAGAATTTGAAATCGAACCAGGTTTGAATATGTGAAATCGTTATTGAATATGAACGCGTTTTGAATTTGTAAAATGATTAAAATGTCTCAGATGTCACAGTCTCCCCTACTTTAGGAAATTTCGTCCCGAAATTTATTCGAAGGTGACCGTAGAGTGTGTTTGAAATAATTGAATGATAACAAGGCTCGAGATTCCAAAGATGCGGAGCATCATTTGGTGTTGGGAATGTTTGGGGGATTCGAAGTGTAATCTTATATATTCAAAATATCTCAAGGTATTCAAAAGCTTTAGAACTTTTGAATCTTTAAGGCGTCATTGATTGTTTAGAAACGGCATCATGTTATACTAAGTCTTTAGTTTAAATCCTAGCAACAAAGAGGTGTACATTCAAGCCTAGCCATGCGTACACGGTTTCTAACGTCCCACGAGGTACATCCCATGTACCATGAGCATCTCATGCATAGGAGACGGGTCAACTTACCTATGGTATCAAGATCGTCACCTTTAACACCATAGTATACTCCCGGTCGGCTCGAATAGAGTTAATGAATGTACTCGTCAATCGTCCATTGCATTCAATAGCCAAATAACAAATAGTCACATAATCACATAATGGTCCAAGATAACATAAAACCTTCAAGCGATCATGGTAACGTTCCGAAGAATAACACAATAAGAACACTTATATATAGGAAGTACCATCGGCGTATCCACCGTGGTCTTATTGCGTCATACCCTTGACGTTACCTAATCACTCTAGATTTTATGCCACCATCTTAACAAAGCTTACTATGATTCTGATGTGTCGATCCTTGTAATTAAGTGTGCACCCATTATTACGCGTTTCGTCACATGGTCCACATAGCTCCTCTTGTTAAGTAAGGGAAACAGATAATAAGGTCGAAACAATAACCAAATCAGATAATCATTGTCGTAACACACCATTGAAATCAAACATACATCGCCGCAACATAATAACTATTGAATTTGAGCGTTTTTCATACTAGTAATGATAACACTACTTGTTTTGTATACAACAAAATGAGTAGCAGGTATTTCATTCTAGTACAAATATTAATATATGTTTCACACTTAACCATACTGGTAGTATGCATCATATACTAAGCATGAATTGTCATAAATAATGTAAGTATGTCGTAAAATGTCTTGAAATCATGTGCTGGATATGCTAAGTCAACATACTAAGCAAAATGTATTTGTAATCATGTGCTATATATGACCAATAATCAATCATGCATGTAATGTCAAGAAAACAAATGTAGTAGTAATAGGCACATAGTATTTGTAATGTTTGTTTTGCAGCGATTGTCTGGATGCACTAGTGTGCAAATCATAATACGCTATTCTTGTGAGATTTAGTTCCTAATAATAAAGAACAGAATCCTCAATGTTGGCATGTAGTTGTAATTACACATAGTGTAATTATTTTGGAATTCGTAACTGAATGCGAATAAATAAAGAAAAACTTCTTGATATTTATATTGTCATTACAAACATTGTTGAAATATTGTTCATAGTTTCTAGATAACATAAGGAAAACGTAAAGGTTCAAATGATCATGAGTGCTTGATCATCAGCTTGAACTCATTGACATTGTACATTTGTCCATTAGCATTTGAAAGCCTCGGGCAGTTTCGCCTGAAATGATTTAAATCACCGCAATTAAAACATGCTCCAGCTGGATATCGAGGGCATGTCTGAGTAGGGGTAGCTTGGTTTGGATGCGGCAGGTCGCAGCTAGATGTCCAAAAAGACCACAGGTTGTACATTGGCGGCATGGAGAATTTACTAGGTGGTGATAGTTGCAATGATTGCACCGAGGATGTTTCCCATGTTAAAACCCCCTAACGGGTACAGAGTTGAGTGGGATTGGTGCAGGGATCACATAATTCCTTGAAGGCTTGCGCTTCTTAGAATTCCGGGAAGATTCACTATTTGTTTCTTGTGTAGTTCGTTTCTTGTCTCCTTTTCGAAATAGTTACCCTTTTCTAACTTGAGAGTCAGTTAAGGTGGCGGCTAATTCCTTAGCCTCCCTAAGCATCGCAGCTCTGCTGCCAGTGACAATATCTTAGATAGGATCCGGTAGATCATCAATGTATTTTTCAATGACCCGATCCAATGGTGTGACCGTAGTGGGGCAGAGTAGACTTAACTGTTCAAACCGGTCAGTGTAGGCACGGTTTTCCCCACTATCTTGCTTGAGATAATAAAATTCGTTTTCGAGTGCCCTTATTTCGTGTCGTGGGTAGAATTCTCTCATCATAAGATTCCTGAATTCTTCCCACGTTTGTGCCATAGCTACTTCTGCACCTCTGTCCCTCATAATCCCGTTCCACCAAGTGAGTGCTCTCTTTTGAAAAACACTCGAGGCGAACTCTACCTTGCGCTCGTTAGGACACTGAACATAGCGGAATGTGCTTTCTATACTCTCAAACCATTGTAGGAGCCCAGTGGCTCCCTCAGACCCATTAAACTTGAGTGGTTCAGCCGAGTTGAATTATTTGTAGTTACATGGTGTAGGAACATTATTGTTGTTGTTGTTGTTGTTGTTACTCTTGTATATTTAATTAAGTTGCATCACAAGGTTTGGAAGTACAGCAGCTATCTGTTGAGCGATCATCGCCGCCATTTCAGTATCCTGGGTGGTGTCACGGTGGGGAGGCATCCTGAAGAAGTAGCTACGGTGAAATCAACATAAGTAAGATTTCATAAGATTATTATAAGTTTTAAAGCATCATAGTGAATTGAAAATTTGAACTAGGCATTTGTTCAAAAACCTTGTTCTTGTATCTAGTAAAATAGTGTTGTAGACTTTGTTTTGAAAATTACTTTAAAATTAAACTTTTGTAATATTTTTGGATGAGAAAATACAAACCAAGTTAATGGTTTGTGTTAAAAAGTCTTTACCATTTAAATTTTAATTTTATTTTTAAGGTAAAAATATTTGTATTAAATTTTTCAAAATGAAGAAATTTTGTGGATAAAGTTTGAAAATTCCCATCCAAATGATAAAAATTTTGAAAGTCGAAAATTGTATTGGAAAATGAAGTAGAATTGTAAAGTGTCGTGAGATGAAAAATGAATATGAAATTTGTTTCGTGTGTGTAGAATGTAGTCGTAACATATTACCGAAGGTAACATGTCGGAGTAATGTCATATAGGTAGTAGTAAATTGTTCAACTGATCGAGGTAGATGGGTTTTCAAAATGTTTCGAGAAGTCATGCTTTAGCCTATAAGTGAACACTCACCCTAAGAATTCCCAGGTAAGAGTGATTGGTCCGATAATGCGGATTTGTACGAACACTCTAGCCTTAGACAGAAAACTCGGGGTACAGGTGTTCACCCTTCCAGATTGCATGAGTCCAGATTAATAAGACCCAAGATTTCGACGAAAAAAGTTTGAGAGTAAAACATTATGAGAAATATTTTTGATAAAATGTTTGAGATAAAAGGTTGAGAAACATTTTGTTGAGAGCGTTTGAGAAAACATTTTTGAGAAACCTTGTTGATATAATACTTGAGATGAATCTATCGAAAAGTATTTTGATGAAAAAGTTTGTGAAAATATATGAGAAACATTCTGATAAAAATGTTTTGAAAGAAAAATATTTTGAGAAATTCCTTAAGGCGTAAAGCCTAAGGATTTAGGATAAACCATCTAAGGATAGATGATTTGTGAATCATAGAGTAGTTGTGGCACGAGTAAGGATGAGGATTAGGATTGTTATAAATCAATCAATGATTTATAATAATACTAAATATCCTTCTAAGAATCTATCATACAAATCATGAAAGGATTCTTTAAGGATTTGGATATCGAACATTGAAATCTGTATCCTAAAGTGACTCGAATAATGCTACAAGAGTAATGCAATAAGAACACTTATATATAGGAAGTACCAGTGGCGTATCCACCATGTTCTTATGGTATTACACTTGTTTCGTTATCCTAATCACAACAAACCATATAAGCACATAATCGCCAACTTGTTAATTGACTCGTCAAATTGTCTTGTCAAATACGAATTAAAGTACACTGAATCCAATCAAGGACTACCAATTAGTACTTTAAACATTCCACCAATATCTAACTATAAAGATAGGTAGATGTAATGGGAATTAAGTCTTGTCTCTTGTCTCGTCAAATTGTATCACAAAATCATAATCCTAATGGTGATTTGGATAAAGCTACAAAGGGTAATACAATAAGCACACTTATATATAGGAAGTACCAGCGGCGTATCCACCATGTTCTTATTATATTACTCTAGTTTTGTTATCTAAATCACCAACAATTCTACACATAAACCAATTGTTCTTTGTTCATCGTTCATCGTTCATTGTTCCTCAAAAGTACTTCTTAGGAATCTCACTATAAAGATAGGAAGATTTAAGAGTGTACTTCAAACATCCTTTGAGAATCTAACTATGAAGATAGAAAGATCCTACCAGGATATAGGCCCTGAAAGACCTCTTTAACTGTCGTGTCATCAATTGTCGTGTTGTGTATTCGGAATTAATACATAAAAGCACTTAGTAAACACATACATGCCATACATTTGAGAAATTTTGATTACACATATGAATCACCCCAAAACATTTGGATAACGTAAAAGAAGGGGAGCAATGTACTCTCCTGGGATCGCGTATATATCTTCTTCAAATGATATAACAAAGCTCAAAGGATCAAGAGTTCAAGTGTTGAAGTGGTTCCTAGTGTATTGGATAAATACATGTTAGTGTGTCGAAACTTGAAAACGAGAAATCGGATAGAATGAAGGATATAAACCAAACAAGAGTTGGACCTTGTATAATATGGTTCATATTACCTATCATTCTGATTTAGAAGCATTTCAAAAGGTTTTGACTTGTTACGGCTCGCTAAGGTGGTTTACGCTACTTTAATGGGTCATAAACATAACTATGGGTTCGGATGGTTAAGTATGTCCTATGACAAGTCTAATATGCCAAAATTAGTTTATGTAAGTTATATAATCAGTTTAGATGTCAAAACAATCTTCATATATGTTTAAAACTAATTTATGTGTAAAAAGGGCATTTTCGGCATTTTTAAGGAATACATAGTCGACTTGTCATTTGACTACCCAAACGATATGACCATTAGGTATAACCTCAGAGGGTTATTCCCTTAATATTATGGTCATAATAATGGTCTTGGTTGGATCCTAAAGTTGACCAAACGGGTCAGATTCGAAAGTCAAAGCGGTAGTCAAAACCGCTACTTATGACTCTAACAAGCACTAAAACAAAAGTGACGGATTAGACATGTTTTGACATGTTTAAATAAGTTTATAAAAGCATTTTGGCATTAAAACAACCTTGTTTAATACCCGGAAATGGTTCCGTTGCAAAATGCGCAAAAATGCATTTTGACCGAAACTTTGCCTTGTCAAAATGACTAGAAAATGTGGAAATCAGTAGGCATGATCATTAGGTAACCACCTTGATTACCATCATATTGCAAGGTTCAATTGAACTTTTTGTTAATCAATTCGTGATCAAATCTGGAAGTCAAACAAAAGTCAACTTTTTGGCTTTTAATCCAATTAAACTACAGGAATTGAGTAAGCATGATAGAGAACACTTACAAACACTATAGGAATGTCAACGAATCACAAAGGAGCCTTCAAGATGGTTGCTAATTCGGATTTGTAGCAGCTGAGAGCAAGAAGAGGTTGAAAAGTTCAAAAATGAGCATGAACATGGTATTTATAATGATCCAAAGGCCACCAAATCATGACAAGTGTTAGGCCAATGCTCTAGGATGTTAACAAGTGTTAATGATGTGTTAAATGCAGATTAAGTGTGGCAAAATGCAAGATAGGTGTCAAAATTTGCGTATTGGTGGCAAGGGAATGAGCTGGGAAGCTGCCAGCTAAGTTTCTGTCAAAACAGGGGCGTCACGCTATGCGACGGGTAACCCTTATGAGCTACACGCTACACCTAGCCCCCACATTCAATTCTGAAGTTTCAAAAATGGCAGAACAGGTCCCTGCACGTGTTTTCGTCGTGTTATGGCATTTCTAACACCTGTTATCCCCTTATTTAAGTTCCATAAGGACGCTAAAGTATAGGGAACTTGAAATATGTCCAAAAATGTTTTAGAAGTCGGTTCGTTTGGTCGTATGGTTGCGGTTTTCAGTTAATTACGACGAAAATCGTAACGAACGCGTGTGTGACCGTAAATGCGTAACGAATGATATTTTTGCATTCCAATCACTAAAATATGATATTTTAATGATTTTAAAAATTGTGGATGTCCGTACATGTTCCGGATAGCGAAAAACGCTTAAAGGCATACTTTCGCAAAATTTGCAAAATAGCCCCTGAAGTTACGAAGGTAGGTTTTTTGCCATAACGAAGCCCTCAAAACTTATTTCTAAGTTATGTAAAGGGTATTTAAGGCATGTTAAGCTTGTGTCATTGTCTCGGAGTATACATCGTGTTAAACGGCTTTCGTTTGCGTACCGGTTTACGGTTTCGCTTACAGAAGATGTATAAGAATTTGAAATCGAACCAGGACTGAATATGTGAAATCGTTATTGAATATGAACTTGTTTTGAATTTGTAAAATGATTGAAATGTCTCAGATGTCACATTCTTCTCCATAATGTGGGCAAAAAAGGCAAAGTACTCTTTGCGCAAGTATTTGTTCGCTTGAGAACACGGGCATAAGCTTGAGACCTTTTGAAGGTTTGTCACTGTAGATGTTTAACGAATTACCAGACTGGAGAGGAAGGCGAATAAATTTCTCCGAACAAACAACTTCAGCACGGACTCGCCTAAGACAATCCATGCCTAAAGGATATCAAACTACCCAATTGCATGGGTATCAAATTGATTGAAAACTTATGCTCATTGAGGTCCAAAGAACAATTAGAAAGAACAGAATCGACGGTGATCGATTTACCATTAGTGACTTTGACACTGAACATTTTGGCAACCTAGAGCGTCTACACTTAAGCAATGGTTCAAATTCAACGGATACAAAAATATTATCTGCGTCAGTATCAAATAAACATGAATCATAAACATCGTTCAAAGAAACGTACCATTAATGATGTCGTTGTTGTCTGAGCTTGAGCGGCAGTGATGACAAAAACTCGTGCGCGAGGAACTTGCTGTTGCGCTTGGTTGTTTCGTTGCGGGGAAACGTTTTTGAGATGGTTTGGGTCGCCACACTTGTAGCAAGCGCGACCATCGTTAGATGGCTGTTGGGTTTAGTTTTGGGCAGGTGGCTGGGTTTTGTTACCTTGTAGCTTTGGGCCAAAACAAAAGTAGGTGTTAAAGTTCCCAAACCTATTGCACGTAGTGCAAAGGCGACATGGTGCGGTGGTAGGTTGATGGTAGGTGAAAGTCGCACACTTGAGAAGAGACGCAATGTAGCCTCGTTTGGTTGGCTTGGGGTTTTGGGTTAGGGCTAATTGTTGCTGTGGAGGGTTTGGCGGAGTAACAACCACACAATTTCGTTTTGAAGCCTTCTGCTTCTTACCATTTGCATTGGGTTTACATGAGGGCTTGGATGGTTCAGCGTTTGGTTCGGTGGTGGCTTGGCTATGCAGTTAATGCGGTAAAATAGCAGACAGTAGTCAAGGTCCACTATATGATAAATAGGTTATAGCGGTAATTTTTATACCATGCATAATTTTAGTGTTTATATATATATATATATATATATAAATATATCTTTGAAAAAATATATATAAATTCACAAGTATGAGGACTAAATATAAACTAATGAAGATGGAGGGGGTTATATGTTAAAATACCCAAACTTAAATAACGCTAAACATCCTCACTTTCATCATACGCTGTTTTCCCACTCCCCATCTCTTCTTCACTGCTGCAAGAGGAACAATCGCATCCTCATTCAAACTGTTCCCAGATACACATTCTTTAGACGATGATGATGATGATAGATGCTCTATTCCGGTTACAGCAGGGAAGGTAAGGTTCGATCAGTAGGTAAGCTTCGATTCAGCAACTTCGATTAGCCACCATTTCTTCTCTATTATAACCTAGCAACAAAGGACCAAGCAGTACACTCTTTGACTTGGGTTTTTAATGAGTTAAAGCTATAACCGCTATATAGGTTTCCAAATAGCGGCAAATAGCGGCCAAATAACGGTATTTAGCGCTGCTAATAGCGGAACCGCTATAAGCCACACCGCTATTTGGACCGCTACACACCTTGAGGTCCGCTAACCGCTATAGCACCGCTATAGCGCCGCAATAGCACCGCTATTGACTGCTTAGTGGCTTGGTGAACCGTTTTGGTAGAACCCTTTGTTTCAAAGGTTCCGCTCAAAATTTGGTTATGGTCAAACGTGGCGGCTAAACGGTAGGTATTTTCGAGGGTTTTGGGTTGAGCGGCCTTGACGTAGTTGTAGAAGGTGGAAGGAAGGGCTCGAATGTATTTGGCAATGGCCTTGTCAGTAGAATCGACTTGGCCACGGCAAAGTATGTTAAGTTCTTGAACCTAGCGGTGAGACCGGTATTGTCATTCCTAATTTGCTTGACATTTCAAAACTCGTTCTCGAGTTGTTGGAGCTCGTGGGGGGCAAAATTCGTCGTTCATGAGTTTCTTGAGCTCAGCCCAAGGGAGCTCATAGGTGGCGTCGTCACCATGCACATTGCGTTTGGCGGTCCACCAATCAAGAGCTCTCGATCGGAAGACGCCAGTGGTATTGATGGTGCGAAGGTGTTCGGGACACCCGCTTTGACGAAACGTGACTTCAATGGCATCAAATAATTAGAGTAGCTTCGTTGCTCCCTCTTCGCCCGTGAATGGCATAGGGCTACAACAGTTAAAATTTTTGAACAAAAAGGTTGACTTAGGGGTATCGACTTTAGAGTCGATCGAGGTGTGTGGGGAATCAGTGCTGTTGGGGTTTGGTGTTGGTTGGATCTTGCTAACGATGTCAGGGATAATCTTGGCCATCTACTTGACCATGAACTTCATCATGTCCTTCTTGGACATCAAATCGCCATTGGATTCGGAGTTGGACTTGGAGTTCCTCCTTGTGTTCGAGAATCATGAAGAAGACATCTAGAGGGTTGAAAATAAGAGAAAAGGATGAGACTTGATCATCATGATGTTTATAAAATAACGTTTGTTGCATGCATGAGAGTAAAGTACGTCACATAATACGTAAGTTTCACATTGTTTACAAGGTATAACACGTACTTGCATGGCATAATCACGTATAAGAACGATAAGAGTAGTAAATTTTGTTTGTTCACGATTATTAGAGTTGTTTTAGATTGCGGATAACGTGCGATATGTGCCTTCGACTTGGAATGATAAACGTATCAAAGTAAAACTCATTGAAATGGATATAAAAAAGAGATTTAACGTAAAATTTGGAGTGTCTCGGAATGAAATAAGACTATTCCAAAGTGAATCGAAGGTCCTTTCGAGTTAGGGAAACATGCTTTGGCCTAATAGGTAGAATACTCTCACCAAGGAGCGGTTAACGGTATTCACCCTTCAAGTTAATACATGTCCTTAATCGATCAAAAATTCAAAACTTTGGCGGGATTGAAAAATCGAGGAATGGGACTTGATACCAAGATGCGGGTTTCACCCTTAACTTGGTAACTTCGTTCCCTAAACGTGGTTGGTACTTACCAAACGAGGAGCAAATTTCGACTCGTTGGTAAGGATCCACTAGAGTGTGAAATGGAAATTTTTCCATCAAGGTGTGGATATCACTCCTAACTTGATGGCGTAATTTCGTGAAAATCGAATACGCGGAATGAGGGACTTCACCAGAAATTGTGGGCCATTGAGCCTATTTTGGTGAAAATCGTCTCGTTAGTGAAGTAAGAGTTTCTTCACGTCTTCATGTGTGTATTGTGTTAGCCTTAGGAAAGGCATGTATTGTTTAAGATAAACAGGGCTAGATCAGAAGTAGAACAGGAAGAAATTAAACGTTTTAAGCGAGGAAACAGTTCACTTTGCGCGAAGTGAATTCACTTTGTGCGGAGTGAAAAGTACTCCGTGCGAAGGTAATTCCAGTTCACACAAAGGGGTCCAGTTCATACTAGGAGGTGTAGTTCGCATGAAGGGGTCTGTTTTGGTACTTAGATTATAGACTATGTCAAATCACGCATTTTTTCCTTATTCCCTATAGTTATGGCTCTGATACCAATCTGTCACACCCCAATTGATGGCAGAAACATCGGGACAGGACGAAATAGGTTGCTCGAGACTTCATAACACTATTTTGCGGCAAGTATTTAGATAATAACATTTCATTTCATCACTAAATTCAGATACATTGTCTTGAAAAAAAATACAACAAAATATTCGAGAACAAAATACAACAAAAGTCTAAATTAAAAACGGGTTTCTAGTTCATCACAATAGATTCCATGCATCCTTGTCATCATCACAATCCTGCAACATAAATTAAAATATAGTTCAACACACAAGGCATTGGCGAGTATACAAATTTCAATACTAGATAATAAAAGATTAAACATTCCACATGGCATAAACGTTACTTGAAACTAACCTACATTACTAGTAATGTGACTATTTTTAGGCTGATTTTAGGCTTATTCTAGGCTTATTAATCTAACTTCATACTAATTTTAGACTAATTTGCAAGACTAATTTTAGGCTGATTTTAGCTTTAGGTTGACTTGTTTCGAGATATTTTAGACTTCCGGTTTCTAACATCACCTTTGGAAAAGGCTATGTATTTTAATCAATGTTTATCTTTAACCTATATTTTAAACAATGTATTAAAAATTGATGAAGAATACACACCAACTATAATATAAAAACACTATTATTTTGTTTAAAGTTTCAATTCCACTCCTTATATTTTAAACAATGTTTATCTTTAACCTATGTAGTTTTCATTTGATTTTATTTTTCTTTAGTAACTCACGTTTGTTAACTTTTAAATACCCAATTTTGCTTAATTTTTTTCGGCGTTCTGATATAGAGTTTGTTGACAACAAAGTTGCATTCAAAATAAAGTGTTTCTGTAGGTCCGTGATCAGGCGGTTCTAGACGGAAGTTAGTGCTTATGATCACTAATTCGGTAGAATGTTATTAAGAAAGGAGTAGAAGTAGAATGCAATGAAAGTCATATGTTATTCATACATACCGAAAGAGCATACATCTTGTCAAGCTGCCGGAATTCCTAGAGAGAATCCGGCAGCACCTCCCCGTCCGGGAGTGCAAAAACTTAATCACAAATGAACACATACCACCTATATATAGACATCCTATGGTAATTCGTACGAACTTAACATAGACATTGTAATTCGTACGAACTTGGCATTGACATAGTAATTCATACGAACTGGACACTACCAGTGTAATTCGTATGAACTGGACATTACCCCTTCGTACGACTTAGCACATTATCACCATTTCAGTTCGTACTTTGGTCGTGTGTTCGTTACTAACCTATACAATATTCAACACCCGCTATATCTAGCCTATTCGAACAATGATGGACACAAAGTGCATCAACAAATTCCCCCTTGTCCATTACCGTCGAAGCTTGATCTTGAACTCGAAATCTATTAGCCGTGTTTGAATATTTTGCAACTTCAATCAAGGTATCTGCCGATGTCGTCGAAACACGTCAACAAATTCCCCCTTAATTGATGATCCGGGTTTGCATTTTCAACATTAAAATCCCGCTGAAAACTCCAGTTCAAATCTCTGTTTGCACTTGCCCTGTTTTCGACCTCCTCTGATTTGCTTGACTGGCAAATTTTCTCGAACAAACACCAATTTGAAGCTAATCAATACAGCTTCTTCTCCGTTTCAACGATAACCACATCCGAGTTCAATTTTTGAATAAGCACTATAGCACCGAGAGTCTATTCCGCAAACTCCTAATCTTTCAAAAACTCAACCGACAATTGATAGAAACTTCGAATGACCACACCGGTAAACTTCAAACCAATGAATACCCGCGAAAATATGAAATCCCAATTTTCGCAATCAACTTTAGGCTCTCTCCTGAAAGATTGATCAGCAAATCGGTAATCTTTTTCAATCAGCAAATCATCATCGGAATCAAATTATCTGGTAACACCTTGAATCTGAGAAACATTCATTTGTAATCAGAATCACATTCTTCCTCTTTAGTCACAATATCAGATGTATATCTCACCTCGCTGAAAAACACGCCTTGAAACTACAAAACATCCCCATTTCCGGATTACCTGCCTAAAACAGTTCATTTGCGTTGCAGAGTTAAAGATAAGCA
Organism: Scalesia atractyloides; assembly: GCA_947069175.1. NCBI lineage: Eukaryota > Viridiplantae > Streptophyta > Magnoliopsida > Asterales > Asteraceae > Scalesia > Scalesia atractyloides. The sequence goes on from CAMTDV010000014.1 coordinate 72,348,515, forward strand.
GTCGTGTATGCGCCAATTTGTGATACCCATGACAAAATCAGGTACACCTTAATTGGTCCTAAACTTAAAGCATGACTAAAACTATAATTGTGCGTAAACCTTGTGAAATTTCATGACTTGTGTGTTGTGCCAAACGATATATGTTATATCTCGGAGGAATCCGAGAGCACGTCATGGTTGACATGACACTACTAAGGACCAACGATGCGAGGTTGGTGCCCTTAGCCTTGAACAACGTGTTAAACGGAGACTTGACGTTTAACAGCGCATTAGACCTTTGACGTTGAATATTAGTTTATCGGTAGCCTTATTTAAGATTCCGAGTTCAAGGAATAACTTAGATTTGTGCCATAGACTGTGACATAAGGTTTAAAAATAATCAAAGCTTGGGCACGCAAAACGAAGCAGCTCCCGGTTGAGAAAACGTATTTGTTCCGGGCACAACATAAGGCAACCGAATGTGCAAGGAACGATCGATCAAGCTTAAAAACACTTAAACGGACGTCAAACGAGACTTTTATGATTAAAACGTAACTGGGTTCGGATTTTTAGACGGTTATGCATAATTTTTAAAACCGACTCTTTTGACACTAAGTACGCGCAAAACGGAGTCCGTCACGCAAATCGAGAACGCGTAAAACGAAGCACGAGGTGGCCCTAGGGTCCCACCTCTATGCCGCCACCCCCCCCCCCCCCCCACCTGGTTATAAATATATTTTTTTTCCATTTTATTCATAAAATTTCTCAAAAACTCTCAAAAATCTGCTCTAAACTTTCATCCTCAGCTGAGTTCTTCCATAAACAAGCTTGAATTCAAAGGTATTAGCCTTGATACTCATAATTCTAAGTCTGTTTCTTCGAATAAACGCGATTTCTAGCCGAAAAAACGCTTTTTAATCCATGAATTTTGGGGTTTAAAAAAGTTTTAAGGCTGGACATGAACACCACATATACCCCTGGTGTTATATGGTAGCCATGGTTGCTAACCAATGGGGTTTGATACCCTAATCAACTCTTATTCGACAAAAATCGCTTAACTATTCGATTAACCGAAAAACAATGGATTGAAGCTTGATTGATCTAAGTTCTAGCATATTTGGATTTTACTTGGTGTGTAGGTACTGAATATAGCCTTTACACACTTCTGGGATCAAGATAAACGCTTGGAAACGGAAGAATCGCTAGGTATATCATCCAAAATCCGAATCTAGGCTAGGCAGAAAATTTTTTTGCCTATAACTTGGTCCGTTTGGCTTGGATTACGTTGAAATTTGGTATGGTGATGTAGGGTATTGTCAGCAAGGTCCACGTAAAATTTTATAATTTTTTGAATTTTCATGATTTTGGTGAATTTTTAACTGTTTTACCTAAAGAATTTCGGGAAAAATATCAAACGGGTTCAATAAATCGCCAAATTTTACAGAGACACTAAGGGACATATGGGGAAATGTCTGGAAAAATTAGGAGTCCATTGGTTGAGGTTTGATATGGGTTAAAAAACCGTGTTTTTGGGAGTTTTCGGGAGCCGGAAACGCACCTAAATGAAATTGGAAAATTCTCAAAATTTTTGGAGATATTCCTATACATGTATAGAAGGTTCAGGAATTTTTTGGAATTTTTGGACTTTTTAAAGTATTTTTGTTAATTGTGTGGTTAAAAAAAGGCTTATAAATAATTTATTTAAATAAGACAATTACCAAAATAAATTCCCAAAAAATTATCTTATGATCTACTGATTTTTACAGATTTATATAAATTTTTATAGATTTTTAGTCCAATTCTATATTAAAAGGGAATTTATTTGGATTAAAAATAAGTTATTTAAATCATTTTCGGCAGTTTACCGTATAATGAACCTGCCGGACTGGGAACTGACCCAACCCGATAAATACTATAATTGGAACACCGGGAGTATCCCTGGAGATTCCCCAGTAAATTGGACACCCTGGGTGTGTCCTAAGGCAGTTCGGGAAAATTCCTACGGTAAAAATGGATACTCAAAATTGGGCAACTTAGACCCCCCGAACACTCAAACTACCTTAATGGAAAGTTAATCATTTTTGAATAACCACTTGTTGGCACTACTGGTATTCCCGTACCATTAACAGAACACGTTAAACTACTGACTTTGGTTGGCACGCAAATCGGTGCCTGGAATCCAAACTGAAAACTAATACTACCCTAATGCCTATCACCATACCAGTGTCCTATAGACTCATTCCGAAGTAAAAACTTCTGACCAGATCCAAGTTATGACCATTACCAACTTAGATACTGATTTGAGTCCATGCTTGCATGTGTGTTATTAAAGTTGATCCAGATATTCGACGACTCTTGTGTTAAGACCCCTATTTACACTGTGAGTTTCACTACCCCGTTTTTAACGGTTTTATTGTTTTACTTGGGGTGGAATACATGTTACAAACGGTGTTGATTACACCAAATTGGGAGTGAGTTTTCACTTCCCCACTTTTGAATGATTTTGTTGTTTTCTGAGGTGATTTGCATGTTGCAAAACTGTGTTAATTGCACCAACTTGTGATGATGTAAATTTTATAACACACGGTTCGGCAAGCTGCAGGTGTCAGTTATGACACGGTTTGGCGAGCTGCAGGTGCTTGTTATAACACGGTTCGGCAAGCTGCAGGTGTCGGTTACGACACGGATCGGCGAGCTGCAGGTGTTTGTTCTAACACGGTTCGGCGAGCTGCAGGTGTTTGTTCTAACACGATCTTACTAACGGAAGGTGTTTGTGGTGATAAACCTGTGACTATGACCATGACCGTCATTGTGATTGTGACAAGTGCAATTAAACTTGTTAACACATATTGTTACACAGCAATTAAACCAGTGGAACTCATGCAGCGTTTAGCTGACCTTTTTAAAACTAACATGCATTTCAGGTAAAGCGAAGCAAGAGTAAGAAATGTGCGTATGGATGGCTTTAGTAGTGAACGGTAGCAGAATAAGAACCGTGATAGCTCGTAGTACTGTACTGAAACTTATGGTGTGTAATATAATACTGATAGTATGTTGTAACCGAGGTTCTCCCTATTTATGATATCATGTTTTTAAACTATGGAGAATTACCACGTGTCTGCCGCACCCTGCATTTGTCTTCCGCTGCGAGTCGCGTTGTGACAGAAGATGGTATCAGAGCCTTTGGTTATAGCGAACTAGGTATCTCCAAAGAACCTAGACTATAATCCTAAGTTAGTCTCCACATGCTGAGAACCTTTAGAAACTGAGTAGTATGGCTATTACCAGGAAACCCTGGTTGGGCAAATAAATTATTGTGGTCCGGAACACCATAATTTATCTGCTCCTACTTGGGGATTCTCGGAACGTCATTAAGATAGGACGGAAATCCGTCTACTAACGTCACCAACCGCAAGTAATTTTATGAATCGTAAAAATTGAAACTGCGTGCGATACGTGTTTATGTGTATATTTGTGGAATGTTAAGTTCGGTATTTTGGGTCAGTCCAATAAGCATTGTGTGTGGTTTCTTTTTCAGGTAGTATGTCTGATCGTTAGAGTCACCAATCGACTTCACATATGGAGACTGATCCTGAGGAGGATCCACTGACACCCCTCTTGTCATCGAGTTACTCGCCAGATCCTTCTGGGTATTGTTGTGGTCCGTACCCACCCAGACCTCGTACTAGGCGCGAGGGGGAGGCCTCGAGCGCCTACCATTCACCATCACACCACCCGACTAGCTCCTCGGAGCATAGTCGTACCCCCGATGTTGCCATACCCATAGGACCTATTCCTAGGAGCCCTACTCCCGCCACGGAGCATTGGGAGTGGGAGCCGGTAGCACCTCGCTTACCGTCACCCAAGACACTGCCTGACCCTTATACTCCTTCCACTTCGAGTACGTATTCACCTTCCTCATCTAGCCCTCTTGAGATACCCACTTTTGGCCTATGACAGACCGCTCGTCGGAGGGTACTTACGCCTGTGCCTGTGTTCACACTACCTAGGTCCCCTATTCGTCCGACACCCGTACCTATAGGGACCCAGCAGCACTTCACTGCTCGTTTTCTTACCCCACCTCGGGAGGACCCTTCCCCGTTTCACACATATGAGCGAGGGGGCCCTTCCCAACCATTTAGAGAGCCTTCTCCACCTGTCTGGGGTATACTGTTCCTCCTCAGGAGGTGCCTGCTCCCATCACCGAGAGCAGCCTGATGGGATTTTTGTTCGAGCAGATTTCATTACTACGGATGGCACGGGATGAGGATGAGCAGCAGCAGAGGTCGATGGGAGACTACTTGATCGTCTTACAGCAGGCGATCATCGCGTTACAGCAGGGTATGGGGTATGTTCACCATGAGGAGGATCATTTCCGTGCGTTGGTATACGGATGTGTTGGTGCTATTGTTGGGTTGATCGTAGGTCTTGGAGGATTGGCATGGTGGATGTGGCGTTCTTAGTATGGTTTTCTTTCGGTATAGATAGAGATGGTTTATCTTTTGTACATCCTACCAAGCACTAGGTGATACCCATGTCGAGGTGGTGATGCAGTCATAGTATTTTCACGTTTTCCTGGTTAGTACTTTTGTTGCATCGAGTCTGTACGTCACTGTGGTAACACATTTTTGATAGCACATCTAAGCACTGGCCCTTATGGGTTAAGTCTATGTGCAAATTTTGACACTTGTATGATGATGACATTCCATATATATATGACGATGCGTTTGACTATTTGTGCCATGGATTCATGTGTGTGACGAAGTGTGTGATATGTGTTAACTGGATATGTGACATTGATACCTAGACATCTATTGTTTATAATAGAATCGCCCCGAAACACGCACCACAGATGACTGAGGCAGATATTGCGCAACTGATAGCGCAACAACTCCAAGCTGTTACTCCCACGATTGTGGCGCAGGTTAGCGCTGGTATTCATGCTAACCCGCAACCGAATCTGCAACCCGGACCGGTAGGTCAGAACGATAATCAGAATAACGGTAGGCCGGTTTGCACATATAAGCATTTCATGGAATGCAAACCGATGGAATTCAATGGTACTAAGTGACCTAACGGGTTTGTGAAATGGGTCGAAAAGTCGGAATCAGTGTTGAACATAAGTAATTGTCCTGCTAATTGCGCAGTTAAGTATACCACCTGTACCTTTGTTGACCATGCTTTAAACTGGTGGAACACGATTGTTCAAACTCGCGGACAAGACGCGATTAATGCTATGACTTGGGATGATCTCAAGATTTTGATGAGGGAAAGATTTTGCCCAACTCATGAGATTCAGAAGCTTGAGCACGAGTTCTGGAACCTGCAGATGCAAGGTGCTGATCATGCAGGTTATACCAACCGCTTTAATGAATTGGCACGTATTTTGCCAGACATGGTCCGACCAGAGTCTAAGAGGATCGAAATGTATATCTGGGGGCTGGCCCCAGAAGTGAGGAGGATTATTAACTCGGTGGAATACCGAACCATGTACGAGGTGGTAGCAAGGTCAGTTACCGTTACATATGACATGGTTAGGCGTAAGATTCTGACAATGCTGGGAGAGCCGGCCAGAAACAAGCGGGAAGCCCCGGAGAATAGTCGCGCAAGGGCAGAAGCGCCAAAGAGGGGGAGAAACACTAGCCAGAACTAAGCCATGACCACCCCCGCGGGTAACTTTGATGGTTACAAAGGAAACATCCCAAAGTGCAATAAGTGCGCTTTCCACCACACTGGTAAATGCCGAACAATGATATGCTCAAGGTGCCAGGAACTGGGCATTTCGCCCGAGATTGTAGGGTGCCCAGGGAACTAAATCCCAACCCAACTTGTTTTCAATCTCCTAGGCCTCAACCTCTTCAGCAGCGGCCTCAGCAACCAGCCCCACAGGTTGCCCATCCCCGTCCGTGCTTTGGATGTGGCAGCACAGAGCATTTTCGAAACAGTTGTCCGAAGTTAGCCCAGCAGATGGCAGGAAGGAAACTCAGAACCAAGTATCTACCTCGAATGCAGCCCGAGGTCGTGCCTTTGTCATGGGACCTGGTGACGCACGCCAGGATCCCAACGTGGTTTCAGGTACGTTCCTCGTTTCCAATCAATTTGCTTCAGTATTATTTGATACGGGAGCCGATAGACGTTATGTGTCGATTGCATTTTTGCCACTCTTGAATATGCCTGCTGTTGACCTGAAACACCCCTATACCGTTGAACTTGCCAGCGGGAAACCAATTACCAGTCACCAACTCATTGTTAATTGCCCTATAACCTTTAACGGCTACCAGTTTACTATTGACCTTTTACCAGTAGAGTTGGGCAGTTTTGATATTGTCGTAGGAATGGACTGGTTGTCCAACCATCATGCGGAGGTGTTATGTGAACAAAAGGTTGTGAAGATTCCTTTATCCCCCACGGATATAATTATGGTACAAGGAGAGAAGTTAGGCGCCACGTTGAACCTTATATCTCACCTTAAGGCGTTGAAGTGTATACGGCAGGGATGTGACTTGTTCTTAGCTAGCGTCATATCGGAGGTGCCAGCCGAAAAGCATATTGAGGACATCCCAGTAGTATGTGAATACCCTGATGTGTTCCCAGAAGAACTGCCCGGATTGCCGCCCAATCGGCAAGTCGAGTTTCGCATCGACTTAATACTGGGAACGGCACCCGTTGCCAAGGCTCCATATCGTCTTGCACCGTCCGAGATGCAAGAGCTATCGACGCAGTTGCAGGAGTTACTCGATCGTGGTTTTATCCGTCCTAGTTATTCCCCCTGGGGAGCCCCATTATTATTTGTAAAGAAGAAGGACGGTAGCTTCCGAATGTGCATCGACTACCGGGAATTGAATAAAGTCACTATTAAGAATCGTTACCCTCTTCCGAGAATCGATACCCCGACCCGCAGCGGAAAAGGTGATCGGGGCATAATTGGGTTATCATCAAAGCTCATGACATTTATTATATGTTTCATATTCATTAATACAATTTAATAGAAATAAATGATACACCATATTCTAACTATCTGTCTAAGCTTCTTGGTTCTCTTCTAAGGCATATCCTATGTTTTCCTTGCTTCAACCTGTTCACCTGTATCATGTGTAAAAAGGTTTTGGATCAACATAATGTTGGCGAGTGAATCCTATGGAAAAACATTTGAACAAGTTTATCCAATTGATTATAAATACTGTGCATACCACATATGAGTAAATGTAGATGTAAATTTATTCACACAACACATAATATTGAATATTAAACTCACATACACCAAATGATTGTTTTGAGGCACGCGATGTTCGACTCGTCTCCCACGAGGAACTGATGGGCCTAATGAATGAGTTTTGAGGCACGCGTTGTTCCACGAACTGATGGGCCTAATGAATGAGTTTTGAGGCACGCGTTGTTCTTACGAACTGATGGGCCTAATGAATGAGTTTTGAGGCACGCGTTGTTCTTACGAACTGATGGGCCTTAATGAATGAGTTTTGAGGCACGCGTTGTTCTCGTCTCCCACGAGGAACTGATGGGCCTAATGTATGAGTTTTGAGGCACGCGTTGTTCTCGTCTCCCACGAGGAACTGATGGGCCTAAATAATTTGCATACGACTTTGACAATATGTAACACATCACAACCAAACAATAGTTACATTCTAATTTAGTTCATATAATGGTATGGCACGAATTTGCATAAGAGAATTAATTTAAGCGACACATGATACACCCCAAAACATGAATAAAAAGGGGAGTTTGTAAGAATTCACTCACATTGGGTGCGTTCGGTTGATGAGGTTGCTTGCACGCGAAGTGGTTTTAACCACAAGTGAGATTAAACCTAGATAAATCGCATTACGGTTTGGTAAGTAAACGGGTTTTATTAATCTATTTTAGTAGGATTGTTGGGTGTATTTTTGTGAGTTTGAGGCTATTTTCTAACCTTAAAAATGTTATTTTTAAGTATTTATAATTGATTTTTAATTAAAATAATTAGATAAAAATAATAAAAAATATTTTTATTTTTGCTATAGTACGCATTGACCGTTGACTTTGACTATGGTTGACCGGTTTATAGGCATATTGTTGTGCGCTCGGTGAGGCTCGAACCCGAGACCTCCCGTACGCGTGCACGCAGCTCTACCAACTGAGCTACGTGTCTAACCCGTTATATATCCGATTTTAATTATATATATATATTAATTAGATTTAACAGAAATCCTTTATTATTAAAAATGAATTAAATCTCCAGAATCGGTGCGCTCCACAGGTCTCGAACCCGGGACCTGTGGGTTAGCGGACACACACTCCACCGCTGGACTGTGTGTCACACTTGATTATAAACTCAGATATCAATATACTTAACATATACCGAAAACACTCCGGTTCAGTTTTGCGAAAAAAAGGGATTTTTATCAAAGCGGCGTGTGAGGGACAATACTCGAACTCGTGACCTTAGCTTTAAAAGTGCATACAGTCCACCGCTGGACTGTGTGTCTAACCCGGTAATTATCTTGATTTAAATTATACTTAACCATTACTGAACTTCGTCTTCTTCACCGGTTTTAACCGGAAGTGACGACGGACTGGTTCGAAAAGTTAATTCATGCTCTTTTAGCGTTTAACGGTCAATTACAGACGAGATAAAAGTAAAAAGGAAAGGAATTAGGAGTAAAAAGTACCGACTGGTTTTACTCTGTTTTCCGGCAGAACTCCGGCGAAAGAAAACTTTTTCCGGCGACAAGTAACTTGTAGCAGAGAGTCTTCCGAAGGCTTGCAAAGGTTGTGGGTGACTTCGGTGAAAGTTTAGGGGGTTCAGTAAGCTCGAAGGTTGATGATACGGTTTTCCGGCGATGTATCAAATACTTCCGGCGAGTGATTTTTCGCCGAGAAAGGGTGCGATTTGAGTGTGAAAGACTTCTGGCGAGTTGAGGTTGTATTTATAAGGTAGTATTGGGATTGAATGGGGTCTGAATTCGGTCTTAATTCGAAGTCAACCGTACTCCGGCGGTTATGGCTGATGTCGCGGTTCAGACGTCGGTTATAACCGTCGTAATAGTTAAGACTTCGGTTATATTGAGCGATAACGTAAATAAACGGCGAAATCGTCGGGATTTCCGACGACTGTTATTTTGGGCGCAAAAATACAGAAATTGATTTCGGAACTTCAATATTTGAATTAAGTGATTCCTTTATTCACCAGAAAACAAAGTGGCGGAGCGGTTGTTGGCTGAGAGATAAGTCTTTGGTTTGACCCGGTACAGACCCGAGTTCGAAACCCGGCAAAAGTAAAACATTTTTATTTTGATATTTTTGACAGATTTTCAAAAACTAAATACATATCCCCGCATAATATTTGATTACGGATCGTTTAAAATTATTTTGGGCATTTAATTCGCAACTAAAATTTTAACTGACTGTTCGGTTGATAAGCGGAGCGGGTCTGGTAAATCCGTTTTTTGACGGATGTTACAGTATCCCCTGCTTTTAGAAATTTCGTCCCGAAATTTAAACAGGGATATAATTGACTAAAAGAATGATGGTATTTAGTTTTGACAGTTACATACTTAGAAGAAATAAGGGTTTAAGTTTTTGTTTGAGGCGGTAACGTTCCTTGTAAAGGTTAAGTATCCTAATACAGGAATCGCTTTTTGTTGCCTACTGTATAAGTATTGTTAAGCAGGAATGATTCGCTAAAATGATATCACGCATAAAAGTTTGAATATGCTTAGGGTTATATCCTAAGGCAGAAATTCTACAATCTACACAAATAAACACAACAACTAACAATTGTATCCACATTCTGATAGCATATATGTTTGAATGGTGATGGTTCCTCTCTCGTTTGTTATGATGGAGAGGTTAGTCTATATAGAAATGGATCACAATCCAATTTCTTTAAATAGTGAGATGATATAAATGTAACACAATTTCAACCAAGGCAATAGTAAATCCTACATGGAACTTCTCATAACCGCCTGATAACGCCTCTGATCCTTTGACAAGAATACTTATATATAGGAAGTACCAGCGGCGTATCCACCATATTCTTGTCAAATTTTCATTGGTTTTATCAGTGAATTATGATTAGTCCTATAACTCTACAACCAATACAACAAACATAAAAATACTGAAATGATATATATCTGTGCGATCAAGGCTCAATCAAACGGAGCCGATCGTATTGTATGTATTGAGAATGAAATTGTCTGTGTGCTCAAGGCTCAATCAAACGGAGCCGAGCTTATTGCATGTATTGAGAATGGAATTGTCTGTGTGTTCAAGGCTCAATCAAACGGAGCCGAGCTTATTGCATGTATTGAAAATGAATAACTTAATCACAACAAACAGCCTATGCATGGAACCTCTCATAACTGCCTGATAATGCCTCCGATCATTTGACAAGAATACTTATATATAGGAAGTACCAGCGGCGTATCCACCATATTCTTGTCAAATTTTCATTGACTTCATCCGCCAGTTATGATTAGTTCTATGCGACTCTACAACAAACACCACAACCACAAGATACTGATAATGAAAATGTATGTGCGTTCAAGGCTCAATCAAACGGAGCCGAACGTATTGCATGAACTGGAAATGTAAATTGATCTGTGTGCTCAAGGCTCAATCAAACGGAGCCGAGCGTATTGCATGTATTGAAATGTAAAGTGAAATGAAATGTATTGCATGTGAGACACAACTCAACTTCTGAGATATGTCGTGAATTATGATGATATGAATATTAAATCAATGAGTATAAAACCAACTGAACTAGTAATTTGCATTAAAATTCTTGGATAAAATTCCAATTGAGATACGTGAAAATTGAGATAACATAAAGAAAAACATAAAAACTAAGTGATTAGAGTTGAATCTTGATTCTTGGTGAGAGAAAGTTAGTTAAGTGGTTGGTTTGGACCGTTAACATCTTCAACAGGATTGGCATTGATGTTATAAACTCTTCCTCTTGCTGGTGGTGGAGCTGGGTTTGCTTGATTTCCTTGGTTAACTGGGTTTGCTTGAGCTTGGGCGTTTATGATATTAACCAAACGAGGACACGTGTTTCTAAAATGGGTAGGGTCGCCGCAATTGAAACAAGCTCGAACATATGGGTTCATGGGGTATTGAGGTTGTTGATATGTTTGGGTCATGGGTTGAGTAGGGTTGAGGTTTGGTTTTGAGCGGTGCGGCAAACTTTGCTCAAATGACCGTAGCGTCCACAATTCGCACATAGTCGACAGGGTGAAGTAGTTGGATGGTGATAGAAACAGGTGTTGCATTGAGGGTGAGGTCCAATGTAAGGTTTCTTATTTGGGTAAGTTGAGTTGGGTGCTACTTGAGCGTTTGGGATAGTTTGAGGAGGTACAACTTGTGAAGCTGGTTGTTTGCGTTGGGTGACGGCGAAGACTTGCCCATCACGCTTTCTCTTAGATGTAGGTGGTGTAGAGGATTCGGTTCGGGTGGGGTTTGAGGTTTCCGTTGATGCTTTATCCTTCTTCTTCTCCTCTTTGAAATCTTTGTTCCGGATTCGGTTCTCGGTGAGCGCGGTTGCTAGTTCCATTGCTGCTTCCAAAGTTGCAGGCGAGGTGCTTATTACAGGGTCTTGAATCTTTGATGGAAGACCACGAATGTAGTGCTCGATCAAACGGTAGAGGGGAGTGAACAAATTGGGAACCATTTGATTTAGCTCAAGGAATCTCTTGTTGTATGTGGTGTGGTCGCCTTCCTTTTGTTTCAAAGCATGGAACTCATCCTCCAATTTCTTGATTTCACTTCTTGGGCAAAACCGTCTTGTCATGATTCCCTTCAACTCTTCCCAAGTCAAGGTCATAGTTTCTTCAACACCTCGTTTGGTCTTTTCTGTATTCCACCATGTGAGTGCTGTTCCAAGTAAACGACCGGTAGCATAACGCACTTGGCGATCATCGGGGCAATCGCAATTTAGAAAAGTGTTCTCCATTTCTTCGAACCAATGGAGAAGAGTGGTGACACCTTCAGTTCCTTCGTATTTTGGAGGATCGCAGGATTTGAAATGTTTGTAGGTGCATTTAGTGACTGAAAGGTTGATAGTGTTTTGATCCTCTTGTTGGGTTGGGTTAACGGAATTAGCGGTAAGGGCTTGTTGAACTTGAACTACGATGTTGGGTATTACGGTCGCCATTTGCTGAGCGATTTGGGTAGCCATGCGTTCACGGGCTTTTTCTGCTCTCATCTTCCTACGGGCGAGGTTAGAAGACATCTACAAGGAATACATGTCAAAAGTATGAGTTGGATGCCTTTGGGATCGTGGGTCGTGTTTGGGATTGAACGTTCATAAAATAAATATAGAAAAATAAATCTACTACATCCATAGGATGTCTTGGGCTTTGCTCGCTGTTAGGCCCGTCATGCCGCCATACTTTACCTGTGTAATCATGTGGGCCCCATGAATACCGGTTTTTCATATGGTTCGCACGGTTTCTGCCTGGTTGCGTACACAAAACCCGGAGAAAATCGAGAAATATGTATACAACGTGTGATATTCGGAATGTGTCCAGGTGTAGACACGGTGACATCTCAAAGTGAGGTTAGTTCGAACGACGTTTGGTGTGGCATGCTTTGGCCTAATAGGTCCGTCGTACTCTCATCGTTAGTCCCCAGGTAGGCAAACTGGTCCGTTATTTTGGATTTATACGAATGCCAACCTAGACAGGACGTTCCGACTACCGGTACTTGTACCCTTCCAGTTACTACATGCCCGTCGCAGAACTTACTTTGATGAGGATTGAAAATTGCACAAAATCTTTGGATATTGAGAGTATGAAAATAAATTGAATACATGAACATCGATATATGTATAATGAATATGTATATATGTATAATGAATATGTATATGAACATGTATGTTTGACTGAAATGTAAACAAATATGAAACAAATAAATATCACAAGTTTGTATGTAACCACCTAATCAAGTTAAAATTTAGGCAGACTATAGTATAGGTTTCAAGGGTCTAATAACCTATCCTATATCCCTATAGTTATGGCTCTGATACCAATCTGTCACACCCCGACCCGCAGCGGAAAAGGTGATCGGGGCATAATTGGGTTATCATCAAAGCTCATGACATTTATTATATGTTTCATATTCATTAATACAATTTAATAGAAATAAATGATACACCATATTCTAACTATCTGTCTAAGCTTCTTGGTTCTCTTCTAAGGCATATCCTATGTTTTCCTTGCTTCAACCTATTCACCTGTATCATGTGTAAAAAGGTTTTGGATCAACATAATGTTGGCGAGTGAATCCTATGGAAAAACATTTGAACAAGTTTATCCAATTGATTATAAATACTGTGCATACCACATATGAGTAAATGTAGATGTAAATTTATTCACACAACACATAATATTGAATATTAAACTCACATACACCAAATGATTGTTTTGAGGCACGCGATGTTCGACTCGTCTCCCACGAGGAACTGATGGGCCTAATGAATGAGTTTTGAGGCACGCGTTGTTCCACGAACTGATGGGCCTAATGAATGAGTTTTGAGGCACGCGTTGTTCTTACGAACTGATGGGCCTAATGAATGAGTTTTGAGGCACGCGTTGTTCTTACGAACTGATGGGCCTTAATGAATGAGTTTTGAGGCACGCGTTGTTCTCGTCTCCCACGAGGAACTGATGGGCCTAATGTATGAGTTTTGAGGCACGCGTTGTTCTCGTCTCCCACGAGGAACTGATGGGCCTAAATAATTTGCATACGACTTTGACAATATGTAACACATCACAACCAAACAATAGTTACATTCTAATTTAGTTCATATAATGGTATGGCACGAATTTGCATAAGAGAATTAATTTAAGCGACACATGATACACCCCAAAACATGAATAAAAAGGGGAGTTTGTAAGAATTCACTCACATTGGGTGCGTTCGGTTGATGAGGTTGCTTGCACGCGAAGTGGTTTTAACCACAAGTGAGATTAAACCTAGATAAATCGCATTACGGTTTGGTAAGTAAACGGGTTTTATTAATCTATTTTAGTAGGATTGTTGGGTGTATTTTTGTGAGTTTGAGGCTATTTTCTAACCTTAAAAATGTTATTTTTAAGTATTTATAATTGATTTTTAATTAAAATAATTAGATAAAAATAATAAAAAATATTTTTATTTTTGCTACAGTACGCATTGACCGTTGACTTTGACTATGGTTGACCGGTTTATAGGCATATTGTTGTGCGCTCGGTGAGGCTCGAACCCGAGACCTCCCGTACGCGTGCACGCAGCTCTACCAACTAAGCTACGTGTCTAACCCGTTATATATCCGATTTTAATTATATATATATATTAATTAGATTTAACAGAAATCCTTTATTATTAAAAATGAATTAAATCTCCAGAATCGGTGCGCTCCACAGGTCTCGAACCCGGGACCTGTGGGTTAGCGGACACACACTCCACCGCTGGACTGTGTGTCACACTTGATTATAAACTCAGATATCAATATACTTAACATATACCGAAAACACTCCGGTTCAGTTTTGCGAAAAAAAGGGATTTTTATCAAAGCGGCGTGTGAGGGACAATACTCGAACTCGTGACCTTAGCTTTAAAAGTGCACACAGTCCACCGCTGGACTGTGTGTCTAACCCGGTAATTATCTTGATTTAAATTATACTTAACCATTACTGAACTTCGTCTTCTTCACCGGTTTTAACCGGAAGTGACGACGGACTGGTTCGAAAAGTTAATTCATGCTCTTTTAGCGTTTAACGGTCAATTACAGACGAGATAAAAGTAAAAAGGAAAGGAATTAGGAGTAAAAAGTACCGACTGGTTTTACTCTGTTTTCCGGCAGAACTCCGGCGAAAGAAAACTTTTTCCGGCGACAAGTAACTTGTAGCAGAGAGTCTTCCGAAGGCTTGCAAAGGTTGTGGGTGACTTCGGTGAAAGTTTAGGGGGTTCAGTAAGCTCGAAGGTTGATGATACGGTTTTCCGGCGATGTATCAAATACTTCCGGCGAGTGATTTTTCGCCGAGAAAGGGTGCGATTTGAGTGTGAAAGACTTCTGGCGAGTTGAGGTTGTATTTATAGGGTAGTATTGGGATTGAATGGGGTCTGAATTCGGTCTTAATTCGAAGTCAACCGTACTCCGGCGGTTATGGCTGATGTCGCGGTTCAGACGTCGGTTATAACCGTCGTAATAGTTAAGACTTCGGTTATATTGAGCGATAACGTAAATAAACGGCGAAATCGTCGGGATTTCCGACGACTGTTATTTTGGGCGCAAAAATACAGAAATTGATTTCGGAACTTCAATATTTGAATTAAGTGATTCCTTTATTCACCAGAAAACAAAGTGGCGGAGCGGTTGTTGGCTGAGAGATAAGTCTTTGGTTTGACCCGGTACAGACCCGAGTTCGAAACCCGGCAAAAGTAAAACATTTTTATTTTGATATTTTTGACAGATTTTCAAAAACTAAATACATATCCCGCATAATATTTGATTACGGATCGTTTAAAATTATTTTGGGCATTTAATTCGCAACTAAAATTTTAACTGACTGTTCGGTTGATAAGCGGAGCGGGTCTGGTAAATCCGTTTTTTGACGGATGTTACAATCAGTTGCAAGGAGCCCGATACTTTTCTAAGATAGACCTTCGGTCAGGTTACCATCAAGTGAAGGTCCAAGAGGACGATATTCCTAAGACCGCATTTCGAACTCGCTATGGCCACTACGAATTCCTAGTTATGCCCTTTGGGTTAACTAACGCACCCGCGGTGTTCATGGACCTCATGAACAGGGTATGTAAGCCCTACCTTGACAAATTTGTCATCGTCTTCATCGACGATATCTTGATCTACTCCAAGAGTAAGGACGAGCACGAGCATCATTTGCGGGCTATCTTGGAGATACTACGGGCCGATCAACTATACGCTAAGTTGTCTAAGTGCGACTTTTGGTTACAAGCCGTACAATTTCTAGGGCATGTGGTGGATCAACATGGAATTCATGTGGATCCAAGCAAGATTGAAGCAATCAAGAACTGACCAGTGCCGAAATCCGCAAAAGAAATACGCCAATTCTTGGGATTGGCAGGATACTACGACCGCTTTATAGAAAACTTCTCTAGTATCGCACAATCGTTAACCGCATTGACGTAGAAGGATAGAAAGTACGACTGGGGTGAAGACCAAGAAACAGCGTTCCAACTGTTAAAGAAAAAGTTATGTGAGGCCCCAATCTTGACGTTACCCGAAGGCAATGACGACTTTGTCGTATATTGCGACGCATCACGATAAGGACTTGGATGTGTCCTTATGCAAAGGAATAAAGTTATCGCGTACGCTTCTAGGCAACTAAAGGAGCACGAAAAGAACCACATGACCCATGACCTGGAACTAGGAGCAGTTATATTCGCATTGAAGATTTGGAGACATTATTTATATGGTACCAAGTGTACTATATATACCGATCAAAAAGCCTCCAACATATTTTCGATCAAAAAGACTTAAACATGAGGCAGCGTAGATGGGTGGAATTGTTAAATGATTATGATTGTGAAATAAAGTACCACCCGGGAAAAGCAAATGTAGTAGCAGATGCACTAAGTAGGAAGGATCGAATTAAGCCTCTTCGAGTAAGAGCTTTGGGAATGATCGTGCAGACAAGTTTGATAGATCAAATTCGGAACGGGCAGATGCAAGCCCTGAAGGAAAGCCAGTTACCTTGTGAAGGATTGCACGGGAACGAGAAAAATGTTGTAAGAAAATCGGACGAAGTATTGTACTTTAAGAACCGAGTGTGGATTCCTGCGAGAGCATAGCTGAGACAATTAATAATGGACGAGGCTCATAAATCGAAATATTCGATTCATCCCGGTACAGATAAGATGTACCATGACCTGAAAGAGTTTTATTGGTGGCCGGGAATGAAAAAGGATGTGGCCGAATATGTGAGCCAATGCTTGACTTGTGCGCAAGTCAAGGCCGAGTATCAGAAACCCTCGGGGATGTTGCAACAACCCGAGATACCTCTGTGGAAGTGGGAACAAATCACGATGGATTGCGTGACTCATCTCCCAAAAACGCCTCGTGGTCATGATGCGATCTGGGTAATCGTAGATCGATTGACCAAATCTGCGCATTTTATTCTGATCCGCACTACCTATAAGACCGACCAGTTGGCCGAAATCTACACTAATGAAATAGTAGCTAGACATTGTGTCCCGGTTGCTATTATTTCCGACCGAGATAGCCACTTTACTTCGCGATACTGGCAAAAACTACAAGAGGCTTTGGGGACGCGCATCGATCTGAGCACTGCTTATCATCCCCAAACCGATGGCCAATCGGAACGAACGATTCAGACACTAGAGGACTTACTTCGTGCTTATGTCCTGGACTTCGGAGGAAGTTAGGACAAGCATCTCCCACTAATGGAATTTTCATATAACAACAGTTACCATAGTTGCATTCAAGCAGCCCCGTACGAGGCACTCTATGGTCGAAAGTGCCGATCACCACTTTGTTGGGCCGAAGTGGGCGACACCCAACTGACGGATCTGAACTAGTTCAGGAAACGACCGATAAGGTCCATCAGATTCGGAACCGCCTGAAAGCCGCCCAGAGTCGGCAAAAGAGTTGGGCTGATGTGCGTAGAAAACCATTATCATTCAAAGTAGGTGAACGAGTGTTGTTAAAGGTATCGCCGTGAAGGGCGTTATCCGATTTGGAAAGTCAGGAAAGCTAGCCCCGCGCTACATTGGGCCATACGAGATCCTAGCCAAGGTAGGTCCAGCAGCGTATCGGTTGAAGTTACCAACCGAACTTAGTGCCATTCATGATGTCTTCCATGTATCAAACCTAAAGAAATGCATGTCAGGCGAAGCTACCCAGGTACCTTTGGAAGACATACACGTTGACAGTAGGCTCCACTTTGTGGAAGAGCCGGTGGAAATAGTAGATGGTAGGGTCAAGCAATTAAAGCATAATAAAATTTCACTAGTTACAGTCCGGTGGAACTCTAAACAAGGACCCGAATATACCTGGGAACGGGAGGATGAATTCCGTAGAAAATACCCTCACCTCTTCCCTAGTATGACAAAGTAAATTTCAGGGACGAAATTTCTTAACAAGGGGAGACTGTGATACCCATGACGAAACCAAGTACACCTTAATTGATCCAAAACTTAAAGCATGACTAAAACTATAATTGTGCCTAAACCTTGTGAAATTTCATGACTTGTGTGTTGTGCCAAACGATATATGTTATATCTCGGAGGAATCCGAGAGCACGTCATGGTTGACATGCCACTACTTAGGACCAACGATGCGAGGTTGGTGCCCTTAGCCTTGAACAACGTGTTAAACGGAGACTTGACGTTTAACATCGCATTAGAACTTTGACGTTGAATATTAGGTTATCGGTAGCCTTATTTAAGATTCCAAGCTCCAGGAATAACTTAGATTTGTGCCATAGCCTGTGACATAAGGTTTAAAAATAATCAAAGCTCGGGCACGCAAAACGACGCAGCTCCCGGTTGGGGAAACGCATTCGTTCCGGGAACAACATAAGGCAACCGAATGTGCAAAGAACGATCGATCAAGCTTAAAAACACTTAAACGAACGTCAAACGAGACTTTTATGATTAAAACGTAACTGGGTTCAGATTTTTAGACGGTTATGCATAATTTTTAAAACCGAGTCTTTTGACACTAAGTAGGCGCAAAACGGAGTCCGTCATGCAAATCGAGAACGCACGCCGGACCTGAAACGAACCCATGCTTATCTATAGGAGGTGGCCCTAGGAGCCCACATCTATGCCGCCACCACCCTCCCCCCACATGGTTATAAATATTTGTTTCCTATTTTCTTTTAATTTTATTCATAAAATTTCTCAAAAACTCTCAAAAATCTGCTCTAAATTCTCAGCTGAATTCTTCCATAAACAAGCTTGAATTCAAAGGTATTAGCCTTGATACTCATAATTCTAAGTCTGTTTCTTCGATTAAACGCGATTTCTAGCCAAAAACGCTTTTTAATCCATGAATTTTGTGTTTTAAACAAGTTTTAGGGATGGACATGAACACCACATATCCCCCTGGTGTTATATGGCAGCCATGGTTGCTAATCAATGGGGTTTGATACCCTAATCAACTCTTATTCGACAAAAATCGCTTAACTATTCGATTAACCGAAAAACAATGGATTAAAGCTTGATTGATCTAAGTTCTAGCATATTTGGATTGTACTTGGTGTGTAGGTACTGAATATAGCCTTTACACACTTCTGGGATCAAGATAAACGCTTGGAAACGGAAGAATTGCTAGGTATATCATCCAAAAACCGAATCTAGGCTAGGCAGAAAATTGTTTTGCCTATAACTTGGTCCGTGTGGCTTGGATTGAGCTGAATTTTGGTATAGTGGTGTAGGGTATTGTCAGGAAGGCCACGTAAAATTTTAGAATTTGTGGAATTTTCTACATTTTTGTGAATTTTTAAATGTTTTACCAAAAGAATTTCGGGAAAAATATCAAACGGGTTCAATAAATCACCAAATTTTACATAGACACTAAGGAACATATGGGGAATGATCTGGAAAAATTCGGAGTCCATTGGTTGAGTTTTGATTTGGGTTGTTTTCGGTAGCCGGAAACGCATATAAATGAAATCGGAAAATTCTCAAAATTTTTGGAGATGTTCCTGGACATGTATAGAAGGTTCAGGAATTGTGTCGGAATTTTTGAACTTCCGACAGTATTTTATGTTAATTATGTGGTTAAAAAAAGGTTTATAAATAATTTATTTAAATAAGAAAATTACCCAAATAAATTCCCAGAAATTTATCTTATGATCTACTGATTTTTACAGAGTTATATAAATTTTTATATATTTTTAGTCCAATTCTAGTTTAAATGGGAATTTATTTGGATTAAAAATAAGTTATTTAAATCATTTTCGGCAGTTTACTGTATAACGAACCTGCCGGACTGGGAACTGACCCAACCCGAAAAATACTATAATTGGAACACCGGGAGTATCCCTGGAGATTCCCAGGTAAATTGGACACCCTGAGTGTGTCCTAAGACAGTTCGGGAGAATTCCTGACGGTAAAAATGGAAACTCAAAATTGGGCAACTTAGACCTCCCGAATACTCAAACTCCCTTAATGGAAAGTTAATCATTTTTGAATAACCACTTGTTGGCACTACTGGTAATCCCGTATCATTAACCGAACACATTAAACTACTGAATTTGGCTGGCACGCGAATCGGTGCCCGGAAGCCAAAATGAAAACTAATACTACCCTGATGTCCATCACCATACCAGTGTCCTATAGACTCAATCCAGAGTAAAAACTCCTAACCAGATCCAAGTTATGACCATTACCAACTTAGATACTGATTTGAGTGCATGCTTGCATGTGTGTTATTAAAGTTGATCCAGATATTCGACGACTCTTGTGTTAAGACCCCTATTTACACTGTGAGTTTCACTACCCCGTTTTCAACGGTTTTATTGTTTTACTTGGAGTGAAATGCAAGTTACAAACTGTGTTGATTACACCAAATTGGGAGTGAGTTTTCACTTCCCCACTTTTGAATGATTTTGTTGTTTTCTGAGGTGATTTGCATGTTGCAAAACTGTGTTAATTGCACCAACTTGTGATGATGTAAATTTTATAACACACGGTTCGGCAAGCTGCAGGTGTCAGTTATGACACGGTTTGGCGAGCTGCAGGTGCTTGTTATAACACGGTTCGGCAAGCTGCAGGTGTTTGTTCTAACACGGTTCGGCGAGCTGCAGGTGTTTGTTCTAACACGATCTTACTAACGGAAGGTGTTTGTGGTGATAAACCTGTGACTATGACCATGACCGTCATTGTGATTGTGACAAGTGCAATTAAACTTGTTAACACATATTGTTACACAGCAATTAAACCAGTGGAACTCATGCAGCGTTTAGCTGACCTTTTTAAAACTAACATGCATTTCAGGTAAAGCGAAGCAAGAGTAAGAAATGTGCGTATGGATGGCTTTAGTAGTGAACGGTAGCAGAATAAGAACCGTGATAGCTCGTAGTACTGTACTGAAACTTATGGTGTGTAATATAATACTGATAGTATGTTGTAACCGAGGTTCTCCCTATTTATGATATCATGTTTTTAAACTATGGAGAATTACCACGTGTCTGCCGCACCCTGCATTTGTCTTCCGCTGCGAGTCGGGGATCGAAGATCAGGCTTTTAAACCCCTAGGCATCAATCTATACTATGATATGAAAAATCTGAACTTCCTGTGATAATGAAATCCCAAGTATCATCTATTTCGAGAGCAACTGGTACATAGCTTTGTCTGAAAGATTCAGTATATCATCTTCTTTAGTCATGACACCTCGTACAACCTGGAGCAAATGAAACTACAACACATCCCTATTTTCTGGCGGTTAGTCCGGAAAATAGTTCATATGCAATGCAGAGTTAATGATAGGCAGTCGTGTGTGCTTCCACTACCATACAAAGACTTTGGTGTCAATCCACAATCACGGCCTTAGAGTCCGATAAACAAACCCTGCAAAACTCAGTTATGTAACCCCCTGCTTCAACGAAAAGTAGACATCAACTTGATCTCTTTACAAATGAATCGAGATCCTCTGCATTCCCAAATAATCTGCAATCGGTAACCACCCGGATACTGTTGCAAAGTCACGAATTTCAAAAATGCCGGAATCTTCAAATATACTTTGAAATTTTCATTCCCCCTCATTTTTGTAAATTTCGACCATACCAACTTTTCACTGAAATTCCCCTACAAATCTGGAAAAATCAGTTTTCAACAAATGAGGATTTAAGTTTTAGGCCCATTAGTAATCACTATACCCAATGATCATCATTCTGTACCGGTATCAGTGACTACCCCGATATCTTCACAATTTTGCGATCGTATCATCAAATCTATACTCTAAAGCTCTAGACGGTGTCCCCGAACATGCCGTTTCGGTCATCGAAAACTCGAAAAAATTTCTATCACCAACTTTTTCTGGACACTCATCCTGTCAATACAAACAACGATTATTTTATGCATCATGTCTCACTTCGTACGAATTAGACCTCTAGTTCGTACGAATTGGCCACTTCGTACGAACTGGTCACTTCGTACGAAGTACCAAATTAGCCTAATTTCGTTTTGAGCCAGAATCTTTATTTCTTCGAATTTCGAAATGATTCCACCATAGATCTGGTTGAATAAGGTTTTCTAACAATCCTATACATTCAATTTTACTTTTTGTCCGTGGATTGTCCTTTTATTTTGATATTTTACGTCTAAAACCCCTCCTAAGTCATAAATGTCCAAATTCATGAGCGTAGGTGTTAACCGTATCTCTGATACCAATTGTAGGTCCGTTATCAGGAGGTTCTAGACGGAAGTTAGTGCTTATGATCACTAATTCGGTAGAATGTTATTAAGAAAGGAGTAGAAGTAGAATGTAGCGGAAGTCATACGTTATTCATTCATATCGAAAGAGCATACATCTTGTCAAGCTGCCGGAATTCCTGGAGAGAATCCGGCAGCACCTCCCCGTCCGGGAGCGCAAAAACTTAATCACAAATGAACACAGACCACCTATATATAGACATCCTATGGTAATTCATACGAACTTAACAAAGACATTGTAATTCGTACGAACTTGGCATTGCCATAGTAATTCGTACGAACTGGACACTACCATAGTAATTCGTACGAACTGGACATTACCACTTCGTACGAATTAGCACATTACCACCATTTCAGTTCGTACTTTGGTCATGTGTTCATTACTAACCTATACAATATTCAACACACGCTCTATCTATCCTATTCGAACAGTAACGGACACAAAGTGCATCAACAGTTTCTTTGTTATCATAAGCTATATGAGTGTCGGTAGTATAGGCTATTCAAGTGCCACTATCAATATTCATTTTTATTGTTTCGGTCGATTTAAACCATTTGTCAATATTAGGGTGGCAAACCTGACCCAAAGACAAATATATGGGCTTGTTTGGACTTTTAATTTTAGGCCATAGGTTATTTTGGTTACATATAGAAACTTGATGGATGGGTAAAACTAAAACAAGGAAAAAATTGGAATGGGTCATAAGGAGGAATAGAATGGGTTAGGATGGGTAAAAAAAGAAAAGGCACGCTGTTGATGGGCAAGTCATTGGGACGCGAGGTTAATAGATATTGTTGTATGTTTAAGATGTTGATTAGGGATCTCACCTACACAAACAACCCATAATGCATGTGATTAGAACAACATGATGCTTAAATCACTATTTAGTTATTTTACTTAGTGATCAATGATGATCAAATTACCATTGTAACTAGTCTGCATACGGTTTCTATGAATCAAACCTATACAATGCATTATACCAATTGGTCTCTGAGTTACGTTGCATGTTCATGTTTAGTTTCACAGTGGGTTATATTCTACTACACATAAGGTGTTTGATTAAAGTCCTCAAAGACACATACCCATTATAAATGACATGGGGTAGTTCATGTTTAGCATCTTTTGTTCAAGGAAATGATTTAGTCAAGACGACTTTGACTAGGCTGACTATTTGAAATTGGGAATTGGTTTCAATCGAAGACTCTGACTTTGACTAGGATGACTATATGTTATTTTTAAGCATGCTTCATCTATCTATCTATACTATCTATCTATCTATCGTTATTGTATATTCACTTTTAAGTTTGACAGTAGTAGTTATGGGATGCATATCTATGACGTTGTTAGCGGTGACTTAGGGGTGTTCACGGTTTTAAACCGCTTAGACCTGTGATTGGTTTGGTTTTAACTTTTGGTTGGTTGTTTCAAAATTTTCAAATGTGTCGAATCGGTTTGTTTTGTGGTTTATGCCAAAAATCCAGTTGTATAAAACCGGACTGGACCGTAAAATTTGACAATATAGTTTATAACTTTTTATATTGTGTATTATGTATATATTTAGTTATTTGTATTTTATATTAGATTTGATTAAAAATGGATCCTCTATTAGCTTACTATATTCTTTCAAGTCTTTGTGCTTGATTCAGTTATCATCTGTCTCCTAGTTATAAGTTGTATTGAGTCTTGATTTATTAGAAAATGTTCTGAACTAGAAGTGGTTTATTGATTAATTGTTAACCTTAATCGATTATGATGAATGATGGGTAAATTTATGTTACTTTTGACATATATATTGAACTAGCTGTAACATAATGTTCAAAGTTATCTTAGGCAGTAATCTGTAACATCTTTTATATTTTTATAATTTTTAATGATTATAATTTTTTAATCTTTATTTATTTTATTAATTTTTAAAACTTTTTATTTATTTTTATTTTTATTAGAATTTTACTTTTTTTTTTCCCTTTTTTAATATTTTCATCCCATTCTTACTTATTTATCCTTACGACCTTACCCAAATCCATCCTAAACCTAACTCATCACAATCTTTTTTAAGGGATTATTACATATATCTTCCTATTTACATCTATAATTACATATTTACCTAATCCAATTTTAAATTACATATTTCCCCCTGTTGTAGTAAAATGACACAAATAACCTTTTAAACATTGAAAAAAAACCCTAAAACCTCTTATTCTCCTCCCACGGTCCATCATTCTCCTCACATGTTCCATCCACGTACCCTTTGAATCCCTCCTGCCAGCGGCAATGGATTCATCAGCGGGATAACCATCCAACATTCACTGAACCAATGGAATTAACCAACGGCAGTTCTTGGCACGACTCTTCAATCTCCCATATTCTCTCATCAATGGAGATGTAACCCAATAATTGATCTCAGCGGAGACTCATTCACCGGCATCAGTTTTTCGCTCATTTCATCCAGTAACCATCTAAATTACTGTAACAACTGACTCTTCAAACGGGTGTGTTCTTTGTTTTTATTGGAACCAGTTTGAATAATAGTAGATCGAAACCAGATTATATTGTAACACATGACTCTTCAGGATTGATTTTTTGGAATTGGCAACTATAGTTTCTGAAAAATCTTAAACATTATTGTTGGTTTTTTACTGTTTTGGGTAGAGATACTTGAAGACACTAAGAAAAGGGAAAAGATAACTGTGTTTTTATGTTTATGTTCGGTAAATTTGCATTTAAGTTATGATATAAAAGGGTAAATTGGCCATTCAAAAAGGGTAAATTTGCATTTAAGTTATCTTAAATTTGCATTTAAGATATCTGTTTTTTTAGTTTTAAGGAGGGAAATGCATAATTTAATTTTTAGACCGAGTATATATAAAATTATGTAATTGCCCCCTTTTTCAATATAGACATTGTGACCCATACTCATCATAACTCATCACCTAAACTCACCCAACTCGCCTATTTTTGTCACCAATAGTCAATATCCTTTCAAGTATATAAGATTTTTGTTTTTTTACTTTTCTATTTCGGCCGAAATAAATTGTTGAATCAAGGACCCTTTTACATTTCACAATTGAATGCAAAATTAAGCCCCTTCTTTTTGTCTTTTCTTTCTGGGCAAAACCCATTTCGACTTCCCCAAAATCAAGCGATGCAATGGCGAAGATTTGTATCGCTACCAATACTAGCCGTTCTGCTCCTGATGATAATCGTCTTCTACGGCACCGTTTTCATATTTCTTGATGATTGGGTAGGGTTTCAGAGCTCAGCAGGTTTGACCAACGTTGTGATCTTTTCCACGTTGGCATTTTTCACTCTTTTCTCGTTTTTGGTCTCTGTTTTCACTGATCCAGGTGTTCCATCTGGGTATTTCCCGGATATTGAAACCAGTGATGGCTCAGATCAAGAATCCAGAGAATCTGTAAGATTAGATATACCCTTTTTTTATGTTCAATTTCAATTCTTTATTGAAATCTTGATGACAAATGCTATTTTAGTTTTGTAGACATGGGTTTGTATAAAAGTTATTCAAAGATTGTTGTGTTTAGGGATAATCAAAGTGAGATAATTTGAATTCAGTTGTTTGGAAAATTCGGCTTTTTATAGGATTTACGTGTACTTGATGTGACCCGAACCTTGAATCCTGGTATTTGGAACTTAAGATGCAGAACAACAGATTGTGATTTACACCGGACATCATTAAGGACCACCGGCATTTTACATGATTCTTTTGTGTCACTAGTTTTTCGATTTGATTTGCTGTCTTCTTTGGGTATGTTTGACATGGAGCTTTTAGGAGCTTCAAGCTTTAAATTTTTAAGAAAAAGCTCTTACTTAATAAAAAGTCTTGTTTGGTTGAAGGAGTTTGAAGCTTTCAGGTTAGGAGGTTGAAGCTTTTGGTTGAACGCTACTACTAGTAGCGTTTAGAAGGAGCTACAAGCTTTTAGGGGAAAAATGAATATTTTAACCTCTAAAGCTACAGCTACTCTGCCAAATACCTAAATATATTTTATTAGTTATGTCCATTTTGGTCATTTTATACATTTTATTAAAAGCTCCAGCTATTCTGCCAAACACCTAAATATATCTTAAAAGCTACAGCTACCAGCTTCCAGCCACTAGCTTCCAGCCACCGGCTACTTTTGCCAAACATACCCTTTGTCAAAATTGTTTGTGTCATAATGTTTAAATAGTTTACGGGTCGAGATGGTAAGATAAAGGATGTTGCCATTAAATATGTTTGTCAACATACAAGCAAGATGAAACATATGTTCTATGCAGTTAATATCGGTGAGATATCGGTTATATCGGTCATATCGGTCCCCTAGTAAAATATCGGTGTCAAATATCGGTCAAAATATCGGTACCGATATTATCGGCAATATCAACCGATATTTGACCGATATAACCGATATCTCACTGATACTTGACCGATATATCACCAATATTTGACCGATAAGCCCTATATATCACCGATATATCACTGAATTATTATTATTAAATTTCTATGTATGTAAATTCTGCATTATATTGAAATTACCAATAGCCCACCGATATCTCACCGAGATAACCTATATCTCAAATATTGGTCCTTGACTGATATCCGATATTTTACCGCATTAACTGCATAGCTTATGTTGTAGCCCAAAAACGAACAATCTTAATTTAGTCAATCATTACGACAATTCAACGTAAAGAAGAAATGTGGGTACCTTTGATTTCATTATCCTTCTTGCCCAATGTAGTCTTGCCAAAACTTCCAAGGGCTGAAAACACCAACAGTTGGTGTAGTGTTCTAGGGTTCACATAGCTCATTGTTGGTTTGGATTAGCATCTTGCAAAATAAAAAGTACATGTTGCTCAACGATGACACTCCTTGAGGATTTGGCCAAGAAACTTTGTCATGATGATGGAACCAAAGGTACCCGCGTTTTTTCTTTACGTTGGATTGTCGTAATGGCTGGCTTAATTTAGATTGTTTGTTAATGGGATTCATCATTTTGACAGTCATATTTAGTGGAAATATCCTTTATTTTATGGTCTCGACAGAGACCAACCTGAAGAGCATCGCCCATAAACTATTTGAGCATTATGACATAGAATTTTATTTTATTTTGTGTTTGTAAACATCTCGGTTATCATTAAAATACCAAAACAACAAATTACAAACAAACGGCAGGTAAACGGGCAACAAGCATTATGACATAAATGATTTTGAGTTTTTAACTAAAGAAGATGCCAAGATTCAAATCAAGAATCTAGTGAAACCGAATTATCAGGTAAGATGTTGTTGGTCCTTGATGATGTTTGGTGTAAATCAGAAACTTCACGTCAAAATAACTTGCATCCGTAATGTGGCATTTACTCTTGTATGCTGTGTCTTTAACATAAAAGATTTAAAAGTTGTTATATGAAATGATGCTGAGAAAGTTCGTGTACTATTTACTAATTTAATTAAATTTTGGGAGATCTTTTTTTCTTTTTCATATCACATGTTATTTTTGGTTTGTTGATACCATATGATGTATATTTCAGGAAGCACTTACAAAACATTGTGACAAATGTTCGGCATACAAGCCTCCAAGAGCACACCATTGTCGTGTTTGCAGAAGGTGTCTTGAAAATGGTGGGTATTCAAAATACATTAAATAGAAATTCTACCCTATATAAAAAAGTGTATATATATTTATTCATGATATCTTCTTATACTTAAAGTTTTGTTAGGATCATCATTGCACATGGATAAACAATTGTGTTGGTCAAAGGAACTATAAAGCCTTTTTTCTTCTGGTTTTCTATGGGACTATTTCAAGTCTCTATTCTACGGTACGTAGAACTATATAACAACTCGTTTTGGTTGTTAAGTATTTTACAAATGTCGCTCTTTTAATAGTTTCGTATTGTATAGGTTATAATAGTTGGTTGTGGAGTTCAAAAGGATTGGGAGTCTTTCGGGACGACTCGCCTCAAAACCTTTTATGTAAGTTTATAATTGTTTTAATTTTTAATATATATGTTTTATATAATTTTGAATATATAATTACAATGTGTTTATTTTATCTATATGTTGATATAAAGTTTATCTCACTAGCTAAGCCATATTCAAACTCAAGCCCAAAGAGTATATTGTATTAGATATAGCTCGGTTAGTGATAAAATTTATGCCGAAATGTAGATACAATTAAATACATTTTAACGGTGTATTGAAAGTTATCATTCCGCCTTGAAGGATCAGATTATCGGGTGATTGTATGTTATTCTATTTTTGTTTTCATGGCCCATGTATACAAAAGAACAAGATATATGGTTGTAGTGCTGTAAACATTAGGAAGTTGTCCCAAAGTAGATTTAGATTTTAGGAATGTAACGGGGGCCGATGTGTGATCTATATACACCCTTAAAATTCACAAATACACCCCCATTGATGTGATGATTTATTTTTAAGTTTTTACTTCTTTTTTTCTATAAGTTATAATCTTGTTTCCCTTTTCTAACATTTAATATGTAATTTTTTATAGAAGTTTGAATACACCATTACAATTTGCTTATTTATCTACTCAAGACCAAAAAGTATAATATATTAGATACGGCTCAGTTAGTGATTAAGTTTTTATATAAATAAATGCATCTCAACAGTTTATTGAAATTTATAGAAAACATTATATATTAAAAGTTAGAAGAGAAAACATACTTATTATTTTGAAAAAAAAAAGTAGTAAGACCTGAATTAATATAAAATATGGTTATTAGTTTTAGAACTATGTTTATAAGCATGCCTACAAATAATCAAGCTAGATTTCTTTTGTCACACTTTTGATCGGTTTACACATTAACGTGATGTCAGTTTCAAATTAGAAAGAAGCCGGTTGACCTGAAAAGTCAAAATTTGCATTTTGATTTTTGTTTAACAGATTACATCTGCGGTTATGATTTCTCTCTTAAGTTTGACGCTTGGAACTCTCTTAGGCTGGCATATATACCTGTTGATTCATAATATGACAACAATAGAGGTAAAAGTCAAACATTTGATGACAATAAAGGTAAGAAAAGTCAACATTCGACTTTAATGTGTCAGGATTTTGTTTCCTTCCGCAGTATTATGAAGGAACTACGAAAGCGTGGTTAGCAAAGAAGTCTGGACAGATTTATAAGCATCCGTACGATGTTGGTGCATACAGAAATGTCACTATGGTACTGCCTTTTTCTTCATTCATGCATGGTGCACATACACATACTGATTTTTGTATTGTTTTCAACAGATTTTGGGCCCCCACGTTTTGAAATGGCTATGGCCATCTGCATCAAGCCATGTCAAAGATGGAACAAGCTTTCCTACTGTTCAGGATAGCTCATAAACTTGTTGTCACGTCATATTTCTCTTAAACTTTTGATCATGGAGGTAAATAGGAAAGTGGTGAGATTAATGGTGGTGTTTTTGTACATGTTTGGAGAAAGGTGTTTTACTTGGTTTTCTTGTTTTGGGTTTCGTATCGTATCACGTGGTAGGTTAGATCAAGATTGATTAGAATTTTTTAAATTGTTTTGTCGGATGAAATGGTGAACAATAAAGCAGGGAAAGGTAATTACTACGGGAAGAAAAAAGATTGACTGTCTGAATCGTTCGGGAGTGTAAGACATCAAGTTACTGCAAGAACTTCGGTATGTGCAAATCTTTACTCGTGTATTCGTTTTTTACGGCTTAATGTCCAACAATATAATATATAAATTACAAACTGGAAATAAATGCTATGTAAATCTCATTTAGTATTCAACTTTTTGGCCTGTTAGAGTTTGTTATACACCACAAATCATTTAGAGCATCCATAGTATGTTTTTTTTTGTTGCGGTTCATGTGGTGCGAAAACGTGTTATGCGAGAGGGGATGAGAGACGAGAGATCGTGTCTTTGCAGCCGTCTTTTGTTGTGAGATGGCAAAAGCCTAGATAGGGTGGGCATGGATTACTGGATGGTGTTTTAACCCTTCTCACATAAGACATCAAGCTAGGGGTTGGTTGTTTACCTCTTAATGAGACTTTTAATGGTTCAAACCTCATACTGGTTCAACACTGTTTGTTTCGCGAGCAAATGTCTGAATGATTCAGACATTTGCCTCTGAATAGTAAGTTTATATTGAGTATGAATGGTTAAGACCTCTTATCTGAATTGGTCAGACTTTTGCCTCTGAACGGTTAAGTATTATACTGGTTCTTAATGGTTCAGACATCTTACTGGTTCAACATTTACCCATTCAGAAGTTGCCAAACAACCTCTTAGACGTGAGATGAGTGTTCTAATAGGTATATGTTTCCTTTAAGATCAATGTTCTTTTAAGTCAAAGAAACACATCGTTTAGTAAAACCGTGATAAGAAAATGAAAATCTTTCATAAAAGCAAGTTTCAATACCATTTTAATCAATAACTGAATCATATTAGGGAAAATTATGAGAATAGGCATGCTGACAAAATATACAAGCATTTCTTAAATTATGAGAATAGGCATATTGAAAAAATATACAAGCGTTTCTTTTTTTCTGATTGGCTTCTTTCATTAGAGAATCTACTAGCAAGGCGCCCGAGACAAAAGAAACATACAACAATTAGAAATTAAATTTACACAAATCGTGCTACAGGAGATTTCAACGCAGATCGATTTATAAATCTACCAACATGCCACCATAACAATACCGATCTAGTTGAGAAGCAAGGTGAATTTCAAGAAGGATCTTGATCGAAAAGATATAAATTTGTGAAATATTACACCACGAACTAATGTATTGCCAAAACACATACACCACAAAACAAGAAAGGTTGGAATGTGAGAAGCCGACTCGCCATCCTCTCCACAAAAACTACAAGATAAAGAGCCAACCGGGATATTTCTCTTTGCAAGAGCATCCAAAGTCCGGATGCGACCCATCTCGGCCTTCCAAGCAAAATATCTATTGAATTTTACAGTTGTTCAAGTGGATAATCCAAAACAACAAATTCGAGTATAAAATTCCATAGCTCACACTCTGGTAATCTACCACCTTCATAGCCCACACTAACACGACACTTCTATAGTTGTCGGCACCTCCATAGCCCACACTCTGATATTTTGGCACCTTCACAGTCCACACTTGGGGCCGCTGACACCTCCATAGCCCACGCTCTAATACTCCGACACATTTATAACCCATGTTGAAAAAAGTCCATGTCATTTTAACAAATGTTATTCTTTCCGTATATATTAAGTTGTTAACTCATGTAGTGTTACGATTTAGTTACATTTTCCGCGTTACAGAACACAAACATTTTCTATAGTGTAGAGTGTGTATCTGTCACACCCTGGTCGTAGTGGAAGCGCAACGTGTGACTAATAAGTAATCAATGCATTCAATCGAGTAGATAAACCATAATTAACAACGATGTTGCAGTTCACTACATTTTTTTTAATCCAATAGAACACACTTCCAGTTATATTACTACACAAAAGATAATTTGTTATCATCCTGAAACACGTCAAGGCTTTGTCTCCTATATACCCATAGAAGTAGGGATACAAGAGGCGAACCCTTCAAAAGTGGCATGCGTTGTTATGTCTTCCCAAATACATGTAATTAGAAAAATCAACAAAAGTTTCAGCGAGTTCATGTAATATTGTTTTCGTATAAGTAATTGTCATCAATTTTAAAAATCCCGATATGGTATTGTTATTCCTAGGGTATAAGGATCTATCAGTGGGTAGCGAGTCACTGACATTACGTGTCATAAGTAAATAACCAAGCCGAGACAACTCTGTCATTCATAGTTTCATAGGGCTCACAAAGGCACTCTGAACGGACTTGTTTTATTCAGAGTGGAGCGTGTCTCAAGCTAAATAGATCTACACATTTGCACCTTGGTCACTAAGTGATTAATGGTTATTATGTTATCATCCTACTTACACACATTGAACTTGTTATCTTCTAAACCCATAGCTAACATACCCTTTGTCATAGAATGTCATAACATGTATTTCACCCCCGATTGTTGTAAAACTGAAAAACGTTTAAAAAAGGGGGAACATTAACTCACAGGTTTGCGTTCCGTACAGTAGCACTAAAGTACATCGAGTGTCCGTACACGTGTATAACCTACATGTGTATTTAATTCATTAGACTCTCAGGTCTAACTGGACCTCGTACAAGTTGTTCATCTTGATTTGTTATTATGTATTCGTTTGTTTTCTTTGAACAACGTGGTTGTTTTTATAGTGTTGGTAGGGTGTGTGTTTGATTTATATATATATATATATATATATATATATAATATATATATATAATAATATATATATATCATCCATATGTATTTGTTATCTTGTATGTAATCGTAGGTGAACGGGCCTTGCCCTTCACTTGTCATCGTGCCTAGCACACAAATCATTTGGCCTTGCCCACTTAGTTTATGTCATTGGACCTAGCCCACTTAGTTATATGATTGGGCCTAGCCCACTTAGTTTATGTCATTGGGCCTAGCCCATACAATAAATTGAGTCCATTAGTGAGAAGTCTTATACTTATGTAATTCTTACTAAGTATGGATTTCTAAGTATCTTCACATACTTATATAATCACTTAGTAATTTTTATACTTTTTAATCTGATTTTTCATCGGATTATATATATCATATATATATATATATATATATATATATATATATATATATATATATATATATAATATAAGTTAAGTGTCAAAATATGTATTTTTAGACACGTCGTTGTGACCGTTTAATATATATTCCTTGTATCAACGAAACACCCAAGTGTCGTAGTAATCTCCTCGTGATGACGATACGCTTGCTTTGTCGTCGTAGTGTGTTATGCATTCCTTAGTTGTCTGATTAGTTTTACATGTCTTATTTGGTCGGTTGAAATATCTATTATTTCATAAGAATATGTTTTCTTGTAATTTTTCTGTCCGTCGCACGTATCATCCGGTCGTCCGACTAGCCCGCTTAGGGACATCATGTGAGTGAGTTTTTATGTGTTCTAACACTTAGCATTTCTTGGTTATATGAGGATATTGTGTACATGTATTCATGTGTCTTTTATACTTGTTTTCTTTCAAGTGTGTTCATGAGTATTTGTGTATTTTCACTCGTATGATGTTTTTAATACTTTGGTATGTATACCCCTAATATTAATACATACAAGTACTATACAAGTATCATACACCAATGAGTATTTTAAATATAATTTTTCAGCAAAAATTATATTTGAAAAAGTTTATTATTTTCATCCATTTATTCTTGTAAGAATATATATATATATATATATATATATATATATATATATATATATATATATAATATGAGTTTATAAAAACTCTTGGATGATTAGGGCTTAACCATTTGTATCAAAACTTCCATAATGATGATTAAGACCACTAATCGTGTTTACCTTGTTAATCCCCCGTTAATAATACTTTAAATCGCGATTAGGTTTTAGAAAATTTTCCCATAATTTCCCCTAAAATTATAGCGTTTCTCCACGTTTCAAAAACGTATTTAAACCACAAATCAATTTCCAAATCCCCACAATTTACCAAGTGTCATCAAAGATTACTGACCACACTTATTCCTTCAAAGTTTCTCATGAGTATTACTTATGTTAACTTTCAAGACTTCAAAGTTAACCATTTTTCAAGTTTATTAAGATTTTCCCAAGACTTTTATACAACACCTTTTATAAATGACATCATGTAAACTTTTTTTATGTAAACCAAGTTATTAGTGTTTTAACAAGTCTTGATTCATGTTCATTCCGTGTCTTATTTCTCAAAATCACTAATCAAGGTTCATAAACATAATACTCATGATCTTTGAAGTTGATGATCTTGTGTGATTTAAACATATATATGTTTAAATCACATTTTTAAGCATGTTATAACAAGACTAATAATAATGTAGGTTACTACATTAAACAAATGACTAGATCACCATAAACCTAGCCTTTAAACCACTAATCTTCACAAAAACCAACATGATCAACATGGTTATGCTAACTAGATACACTAATCTACACAAACAACCAGATAATAAGTTATAATTAGTAGATTATTAGGTATTAGATTAGGGTTTTTGATTATATTTTTCTTTAGTTTCAAGATAATCAACTTGTACTTCTATAATCTACAAGTAATAAGAAGGATTTAAGCTCCAAGAAAGATCCCTAGTGAAGCTCCATGCATATTCCATGCTTAGATGTTCTTGTAGTCGCTTAAAAGTGAGTTTATGGATAATTTTAGTGGTGAAAAATGGTGGTGTCATGGTTGTGGTAGTGAGCCGTGAGGGAGGGAGAGACTAGAGGGTTTTTGGTGTTTGAAAGATGAAGTGAAATGATAAGAAAACTATCTAGTTACATGATCTAAAATGATGGTGTGTTGTATCAATTTTCAACCATCACCATACTTCAATCTCTACATTTTTCAACCAAGATCCAGTGGGTGGAACCCACTTGTATCCACCACATGGAAGGGGAGGGGGGTAAAGTGTAACATTTTTTTTATAAAAATTATTAAAAATCTAGATATTTTGGTAATTAATCAAAGTATGGTGATTAGGCTTTAATTACACCATTAGGAGGGTAATTAGGGTTTCGGAACATAAATTAATATTAATTAGTTCACTAAGCTAGTAAAAATCATGTTTTGATACTTTGAACGCTTTTCGTTTCGTCGTCGGTTAATTTACGGCACTTTTGTGGCGTACCGACGGAAGTTTGTCGTAAATTGTCATTCCGCATTCAGAGAAGTATGAAGTTATTTTGAATCCCAAAATAAGCTTAACTAGTTCACCAAGTCCTTCATTTGGTTGTTTTCGGCGTCGGAAATGTCGTTTATTAGCTTGTCGGTTCGAAAACGGAAAAGTTGTGGAGTTTGGAATGAAACACCGAAATCTTATGTTTCAGACACCCTATTAATATCCTCATATTATTTTCAGGTGTTTGTCATCTTTCAACGGAGTCCCGGAAATGCTAAATTACTAGTTCGGACGATTAAAAATTGTTATATTTTAAGCGATACGGACGACTTTGAAATTAGGGCGTGGTACCGAAAATTATGAAATTTTGGAAGACTCGTTCCCACATTAGTGTTTTCATAATTACATGGACTCGGTTATGTCATCGGTATGTCTTAGTTCGTTGTTCTGTTTTGTTTCGGTGATTGCCGGCATACATCGCGCAACCGTGAGTAGTGCGTTCAACACTTTCTACCAACACTTTTAGGACTTAGTTTTAATTGTTTCTCGATATAACGAAAACTAATATATGTTATAACATGTTTTTCTTGTCCTAAGTACTTTTATCTGAATACGGAACAGTTACATAATTAAATTACGCTAAATGCATGAGATTATGAAATAACATAGGTGATTAGATTGTACGGAATTGCCGGTACGAAATTCACTTTGAGGCATCCTCTGAAGGAGTCTCCTTGAACTGGTGGGGGTATGTTGTTTTGATCTGATCTTCACGTTCCCAAGTATACTCAGGTCCGTGACGTGAATGTAACATTTGTCAAAAACGGGTTTTCCACACCCGCTCCGTTTGTAATCAAATATCAAGTTATAAATGTTTCGTTGCGTAATTATGTCTATTTTGATTCTTAATGATACATAATTAATAAACAAACTAAACTATAAAAGTTATAATTGATAAAAAATAAAAATAAAATAATTAAAAATAAAATGAGGCTGCCGGGACTCGAACCCGGGTCAGCCGGGTTGAAACCCAAAGACTTAACACACACACACATAACCACTCCGCCACTTGTTGTTTTCTGTCAACTCTAGGAAACAAATGAATTTTATAGTCAATCATAGATCAACCGGTTGCGCCAAACAAAAACCGTAATCGGCTATTCAACCGTCTAAAACGTTTGAGTAATCACGAATTCTGGTTTATAACCGATGCACCGACGATTCTAATCAATTCAGACTTGAATTAACTTAAATTTTGATGATGATCGGTTTTTATAACCGAAGTTATTCAATTTCTGAGCTACGCCAATAATTGGTTCTCCTCTCGACTTAAAATCATCCGCATAACCTTCGATTTCACTTTCGCTACTCATTCAGCTCGTCAGAAAAACTTTTTGAACTCGCCGGAAAATCTCTGCAAGTCGCCGGAAAACCGAGACCTTCATTAATACGGTATATACTTCGATTATTTCTATTTTAAACCGTTGTTAGACTGTTACTAACCTCAAACCAACAATCAGAATCAATCCCAGACGTCAGAGCCGGAATATTCAGCTCTCGCCGGAAAACTTCTGGAATTTCCAATCTCACGCGGTGAATCGGTATGAACATTCAAAACTTCTGTAAATCCTTGTTTAGTACCCCACTTTCATATCTAATCAATCAAAACTGGTAATTGACCCGAACAGAGGAAACTCATAAAACAGAGCCGACGCCTTGTCGGAATTTCTGTGATAAATCATTCCTCCGGTATGTTTACTTCCAACACCGTCTCTGCCATTTCATTTTAGTCTTATAAATGATTGTTAATCGTTTAAAAGCAAGAAACAGATGAGTAAACAGTTGACTGTAAATTCAGCGAAGAAGATGAAGTGTGATAACAATATAAGATTAATTAAAATCGGTATTATGAACGGGTTAGACACACAGTC
This sequence comes from Scalesia atractyloides, assembly GCA_947069175.1. NCBI lineage: Eukaryota > Viridiplantae > Streptophyta > Magnoliopsida > Asterales > Asteraceae > Scalesia > Scalesia atractyloides. Next base: position 72,385,560 of record CAMTDV010000014.1, read on the forward strand.
CAGCGGTGGACTGTGTGCACATACAAACCACACGCCGCGAGTTCGATCCTTGACACACGTATGCCTCGTAATTAAAATGTTTTTTTTCTTAAATGAACCGGATCCTTTTCGTAATTAGATGTTAAGTATAATAAAAATCTGTATATTAAACAAGTTAGACACACAGTCCAGCGGTGGACTGTGTGTAACGATAAAGCACAGGTCCCGGGTTCGAGACCTGTTGGTGACACCGGTTCGATGATTTAAAATGTTTTTGAAAATAAAAGAATTTTGAATAAACTGAGTTAGTATATAAGTATAATTAAAAACAGAATTATTTCAGGTTAGACACGTAGCTCAGTTGGTAGAGCTGCGTGCACGCGAACGGGAGGTCTCGGATTCGAGCCTCACCCGGCGCATACAATTACACAATAAAACGGTCAACAAGTCAAACGGTCAACGGTAGCAAAAAGTCAACATGTTTTTATATTTTTATTTATTTAATTTAATTTAAAAATCAATTAAAAATACTTAAAAATAATGTTTTTAAAGATAGGAAATAGCCTTAAACTCACAAAAATATATCTAAAAATCTTATTAAAATTATTAATAAAATCCACTCATTTACTATATTTTCCGTTATTATTTAGGTTAGTTAAATCTCGTTGTTCAATCCTTTCAACTCGTGCGCATCTCACCATCTCCAACCAAACGCACCCAATGTGAGTGAATCCTTACAAATTCCCCGTTTTAATCACGTTTTTGGGGTGTATCATGTGTCTTGCCATTTATTATATTTAAATCATTGTGCATACATCATATCATGAACAAATGTGTATTCAGCTTGTTTCAACTGTTTGTGTGGTTATTGTTAGATTTAATTTATTATTTTCAGTACATGCAATTTCATAGGTCGCCGCTCCCCATTACATTATGAGCGTTGAGCATGTTCCCCATTACATTATGAGCATTGAGCCTGGCGTGCCAACATACGATCGGCTCCGTTTGATTGAGCCTTGATCGCACAGACATTTATCATTTTCAGTACATGCAATACGATCGGCTCCGCTTGATTGAGCCTTGATCGCACAGTTTCATTCATGTTATTTATTGTATGATGTTGGTATGTTATTGTATGTTATAGTTTGTGATTGTTATTGCTACTGTTTGATTATTTACATTTGCACACTTATGACTATGCACAATTTTCCTTGATAAAATAACAAGAAAATCAATAATAAATGTTTATCTAACAAGGTTCACTCACCAACTTATGTTGACCCAAAAACCCCCATTTTTACATATGATACAGGTGAACCAGCTGCAGCAAGAAACACATAGGATTGGCCTAGAAGAATAAAATGATTTAGAGCTTGGAATTGTTTAGTTGGTTATTTTTCTTTGTATTTGTATGAACATGTTTGGATTATTGGGAATGTAATTTTGACTTTAATAAATATGAAACATATTAGTAAATATCATGAGCTTTGGTGATAACCCAATTATGCCCCGACTCTTATTCCGCTGCGGGTCGGGGTGTGACAGATTGGTATCAGAGCCATGACTATAGGGATACAGGATAGGTTATTAGACCCTTAGAACCTATACTATAGTTGATTAGAAATTTTTAAGATTTTTGTGTGTTACATGCCAAATTTTATGATGTTTATATGTTTTATGTTAAATGTTACATTCAATGATATGCAAGCATGTTCATAAGTATATATTATCATATAATGCCTATCATGAATCATATTCTCATAACATATCATATCCATGAAAGCACACACCACATCATTTTCATGATTGCTTTTACAATGATTTTTGTATTTTCAAATCTCATCAAAGTGAGTTCTCATGACGGGCATGTAGTAACTGGAAGGGTACCAGTACCGGTAGTCGGAACGTCCTGTCTAGGCTGGCATTCGTATAAATCCAAAATAAAGGACCAGTTTGCCTACCTGGGGACTAACGATGAGAGTATGAAGTACCTATTAGGCCAAAGCATGCTATACCAAACGTCGTGTGAGCTAACCCCACTTTGAGTTGTCATTGTGTCTACACCTGGACACATTCTGACCATACATCTCGTAAACATATTTTGTGGTTTGCATTCGGGTGATGCGAGTGTTAAATCGCCAATACTAATGTGAATCCTACCAAGCCAATAGTCATGGGGGCCCACATGACTATACAGGTGAAGGTATGGGGGACATTTGAGGCCCAACATGAGCAAACCCAAGACATCCTATGGATGTAGTTGCATTATTGATATTTATGTTATTTTCATTTTCTTAAAGACACATGACACCTAAAAAGACTCCATAAACTCACAATCTTCTTATGTATGTTCCTGTAAATCGACTAGACAACAACGAGGGGGTAAAAGATCAGGAAGGTCTCACGAACGCTTGGCCACACAAATCGCGAAACAAATGGCCGCGGTGCTTCCTGACATTGTGGTTCAAGTACAACAAGCTCTCGCCACAAATCCCACTAATCCTCCCCAACAACATGACCAGAACATCGGCAACCCTCCTACCAGCAAGTGCTCATACAAACATTTCAAGTCTTGCGATCCTCCTAAATTTGAAGGGACCGAAGGTGTCACTGCTCTCCTCCACTGGTTTGAGGAAATGGAAAACACCTTCCTCAACTGCTTGCCTGGATGCAATCGTCCGAGCGATTGTTCCACTGGGATCTGGGAAGGGAATTCGATACGCCAGGAGGAGTAGATATTTGGGGTAGCTCTCACCTGGTGGAATACTGAAAAGGGAAGAAGGGAATTGATGATGCAATGGCCTTAACATGGGAGGAGTTAAGGGAAATCATGACGAGGCGATTCTGTCCTAGAAGTGAGATTAAGAAGCTAGAGGACGAATTTCATTCTTTAAAGCAATAGGAGGGAGATCATACCTCCTACAACAAGAGGTTCTTACAGTTGAACCAAATGGTCCCTAATTTGTTTACCCCAGTTTATCGCTTGATCGAGCATTATATTCGAGGTCTTCCCTCGAAAATTCAAGATTCAGTCCTCAGCACTTCGCCAGCAACACTTGAAGCTGCTATGGAGCTAGCGACTGAACTGACCGAGAATCGAATTCGCAACGGTAAATTTAAAGAGGAGAAGAAGAAAGCCCCCATTGAGGGCCAAACATCAAACCATTCCATCTCCTCCTCTAAGTTTGCTAACAAGAGGAAGCGTAACACCAGAAACTTCGCTGTTACACAAACCAATTTCCCTATTCCTGCTGCACCCATTACCCAAGTCGCCCCTCCACCTGCACCATACAAAAGACCATACTCTGGCCCGTTACCAAAATGCAACCGTTGCCAATACCACCATTTTCCTGATCACCCCTGCCAACATTGCACCGGCTGTGGTCGCGCAGGTCATACTGTTCAAACCTGCCGCATGCCTCAACGAACGAACCGCCACCAGCCTTCAACCCAAACCCACCAACAAATAATGGGCCAATCCCAACAACCCCTACTATTACCACCTACCCAACATTTAGCCCAAACATACTACCAACCCAACTATCCCATGGTACCACCTATGTGGGCTTGCTACAATTGTGGAGACCCAAGCCATTTTAGAAACACTTGTCCAAGGTTGGTGAACATTATTCATGCTCAGGCCCAAGCCAATCCGGTGAATCAAGCGAACCAAGCTCCTCCACCTGCAAGAGGAAGAGCTTTCAACATCAACGCTAATCAGGCTAGAGCTGACGGCAATGTGGTTAACGGTACGTTCCTTATAAATGGTAGATATTCATCCATGTTGTTTGATACTGGCGCGGATAAAAGTTTTGTGTCCTTAGAGTTTGAACCTATCTTAAACCAAAATCGTGATAAGCTCATGGAATCCATAACGGTAGAAGTTGCTGACGGGAAACCGGTCTCATTAAACTCTATTATACGCAACTGTACACTCACCCTAAACGACCACGACTTTTCAGTTGACCTTATTCCTATGAAGTTGGGAAGTTTTGATATCATAATTGGTATGGACTGGCTCAGTCAACATCAGGCAGAAGTTGTATGCCGCGAAAGTTTATACGCATTCCTCTTTCAAACGGTCAGACTCTACGAATCTTTGGAGAAACCTCGTCGAAAGGGCTCAGCTTAATGTCCTGTCTTCAAGCTCAAAAATATCTTCGCAAGAATTATGTCGCGTTTTTAGCTCATATCATCAAAAAGGGAACCATGTAGAAGAAACTTGAAGACATCCCAGTAGTAAAAGATTTCCCGCAAGTTTTTCCTGACGACATTTCAGGACTTCCTCCAGTTAGAGAAGTCGAATTCCGTATTGATCTTATACCTGGTGCTACACCAGTTGCAAAGTATCCTTATAGGTTAGCCCCCTCTGAAATGCAAGAGCTAGCCAGTCAATTGCAAGAGTTGACTGACAAGGGATTCATACGTCCTAGCTCCTCGCCATGGGGTGCACCTGTCCTTTTTGTGAAGAAGAAAGATGGATCGTTTCGCATGTGCATCGACTACAGAGAACTCAACAAGTTAACAATCAAGAATCGCTATCCATTACCTCGCATTGATGATCTTCTTGACCAACTTCAAGGTGCCAGCTGCTTTTCAAAAATCGACCTTCGATCTGGTTATCATCAACTTAGAGTACATGAAGAAGACGTCCCAAAGACTGCTTTCCGAACTCGTTATGGTCATTATGAATTTATGGTCATGCCATTTGGTTTAACCAATGCTCCAGCTGTCTTCATGGATCTAATGAACAGAGTCTGCAAACCTTATCTCGATCGTTTTGTTATAGTCTTCATCGACGACATCCTCATTTATTCAAAGTCTAAGTCTGATTATGAGCGATATCTTCGACTCATCCTTACACTTCTAGAGAATGAAAAGCTTTACGCCAAATTCTCCAAATGCGAATTCTGGTTAAAAGAGGTGCAATTCCTCGGACATGTAGTCAATGACAAGGGAATACATGTCGACCCCTCAAAGATCAAAGCGGTACAAGAATGGCAAGCGCCACGTACACCAACTGAAGTAAGATCTTTTCTTGGTTTGGCTGGTTATTATCGTCGTTTCATTTCAAACTTCTCTCGCATTGCTGTACCACTCACGGCTTTCACTCATAAGGGAAAACCTTTCATATGGGGACCCAAGCAAGAAGAAGCCTTCCAAACCCTTAAACAAAAACTCTGTGATGCACCAATCCTCACTCTTCCTGAAGGTTGTGATGACTTCGTGGTTTATTGCGACACGTCAGGGCAAGGATTAGGCTGTGTCCTAATGCAAAGAGGAAAGGTTATAGCTTATGCTTCGAGACAACTCAAGACTCATGAGAAGAACTACACCACCCATGACCTAGAACTTGGAGCCGTTGTGTTCGCTCTTAAGATATGGAGACATTATCTCTAAGGTACTAAGTGTGAAATATACACTGACCACAAGAGTCTTCAACATATCTTCAAACAAAAGGAGTTAAACATGAGGCAACGAAGATGGGTCGAACTTCTAAATGACTACGACTGTGAAATTCGGTACCACCCTGGCAAAGCAAATGTGGTGGCTGATGCACTCAGTCGAAAGGGTTATGCGAACTCCATTCGTCTTCTATGTTCACAAATCATAACTGACATTAAAGATCAAATTCGAGAAGCCCAACATGTTTCAGTAATGGAAGATGATGTACGAAAGGAGCTGTCCTGTGGAGCTGAACTTAAAATTGAAACTAAATCTGACGGTATTCTGTACTATCTAGATCGCATATGGATTCCTGACCACAACAATCTTCATGAAATTCTTATGAATGAGGCTCACAAAACACGATACTCTATACACCCAGGAGCCGATAAGATGTATCAAGACCTTCGATACACCTATTGGTGGCCTGGAATGAAAAAGGATATTGCTGTTTTTGTTTCTAAGTGCCTTACATGTTCCAAGGTGAAAGCTGAACACCAAAGACCCTCAGGACTTCTGGTCCAACCCGAAATACCTGTATTGAAGTGGGAAAACATAACCATGGACTTCATTACCGGGTTACCTCGCACTTCTGGTGGGTATGACACTATATGGGTAATCAATGACCGACTTACAAAATCAGCTCACTTTATTCCTATCCGTGAAGATTTCAAGAACGAAAAGCTAGCCCGTATTTATATCAGCGAAATCGTAAGCCGACATGGTGTACCGTTAAGCATTATTTCAGATCGTGATGGTCGTTTCACTTCACAAACATGGCAAGCAGTACAAGCCGCCTTGGGTACGCGATTAGATCTCAGTACTGCTTATCACCCTCAAACTGATGGACAATCTGAACGCACCATTCAAACTCTTGAAGATATGCTTCGAGGATGTGTCATAGACTTCAAGGGAAATTGGGACGCTCATCTACCATTAGTTGAATTTTCGTACAACAACAGCTATCATTCAAGCATCGGCATGGCACCTTTTGAAGCTTTATATGGTCGTAAGTGCCGATCTCCAGTATGTTGGCACGAAATTGGGGAAGCCCAAATCACTGGTCCATAATTGATTCAAGAAACCACAGACAAGATCCATCAAATTCGAAACAATCTTCTAGCGGCTCAAAGTCGTCAAAAGAGTTATGCAGATAAACGACGGAAGCCTTTAGAGTTTAACATTGGTGATCATGTACTTTTAAAAGTATCACCGTGGAAGGGAGTAGTTCGTTTTGGTCAAAAAGGCAAGCTAGCACCACGCTACGTAGGACCTTTCAAGATACTCGAAAGAGTAGGACCTGTAGCATACAAGCTTGATCTACCAGAAGAACTCAACAGGATTCATCCCACATTCCACGTATCCAACTTGAAGAAGTGCCTCGCTGATGAAAACTTCCACATTCCTCTGAAAGATATTCAGATTGATGAATCTATGCATTTTATTGAAAGACCTGTAGAGATCATGGATTTCGGAGAAAAACGTCTTCGACGAAGTCGCATTCCAATTGTTAGGGTACGTTGGGAGTCGAAACGGGGACCTGAGTTTACTTGGGAACGTGAAGACTCAATGCGCGAAAAATACCCATATCTTTTTCCTACTACTACTTAAATTTCGGGACGAAATTCCTAAAAGTAGGGGATACTGTAACATTTGTCAAAAACGGGTTTTCCAAACCCGCTCCGTTTGTAATCAAATCAAGTTATAAATGTTTCGTTGCGTAATTATGTCTATTTTGATTCTTAATGATACATAATTAATAAACAAACTAAACTATAAAAGTTATAATTGATAAAAAATAAAAATAAAATAATTAAAAATAAAATGAGGCTGCCAGGACTCGAACCCGGGTCAACCGGGTTGAAACCCAAAGACTTAACACACACACACATAACCACTCCGCCACTTGTTGTTTTCTGTCAACTCTAGGAAACAAATGAATTTTATAGTCAATCATACATCAACCGGTTGCGCCAAACAAAAACCGTAATCGGCTATTCAACCGTCCAAAACGTTTGAGTAATCACGAATTCTGGTTTATAACCGATGCACCGATGATTCTAATCAATTCAGACTTGAAGTAACTTAAATTTTAATGATGATTGGTTTTTATAACCAAAGTTATTCAATTTCTGAGCTACGCCAATAATTGGTTCTCCTCTCGACTTAAAATCATCCGCATAACCTTCGATTTCACTTTCACTACTCATTCAGTTCGTCAGAAAAACTTTTTGAACTCGCCGGAAAATCTCTGCAAGTCGCCAGAAAACCGAGACCTTCATTAATACGGTAAATACTTCGATTATTTCTATTTCAAACCGTTGTTAGACTGTTACTAACCTCAAACCAACAATCAGAATCAATCCCAGACGTCAGAGCCAGAATATTCAGCTCTCGCCGGAAAACTTCTGGAATTTCCAATCTCACGCGGTGAATCGGTATGAACATTCAAAACTTCTGTAAATCCTTGTTAAGTACCCCACTTTCATATCTAATCAATCAAAACTGGTAATTGACCCGAACAGAGGAAACTCATAAAACAGAGCCGACGCCTTGCCGGAATTTCTGTGATAAATCATTCCTCCGGTATGTTTACTTCCAACACCGTCTCTGCCATTTCATTTTAGTCTTATGAATGATTGTTAATCGTTTAAAAGCAAGAAATAGATGAGTAAACAGTTGACTGTAAATTCAGCGAAGAAGATGAAGTGTGATAACAATATAAGATTAATTAAAATCGGTATTATGAACGGGTTAGACACACAGTCCAGCGGTGGACTGTGTGCACATACAAACCACACGCCGCGAGTTCGATCCTTGACACACGTATGCCTCGTAATTAAAATGTTCTTTTTCTAAAATGAACCGGATCCTTTTCGAAATTAGATGTTAAGTATAATAAAAATCTGTATATTAAACAAGTTAGACACACAGTCCAACGGTGGACTGTGTGTAACGATAAAGCACAGGTCCCGGGTTCGAGACCCGTTGGTGACACCGATTCGATGATTTAAAATGTTTATGAAAATAAAAGAATTTTGAATAAACTGAGTTAGTATATAAGTATAATTAAAAACAGAATTATTTCAGGTTAGACACGTAGCTCAGTTGGTAGAGCTGCGTGCACGCGAACGGGAGGTCTCGGGTTCGAGCCTCACCCGGCGCATACAATTACACAATAAAACGGTCAACAAGTCAAACGGTCAACGGTCAACGGTCGCAAAAAGTCAACATGTTTTAATATTTTTATTTATTTAATTTAATTTAAAAATGAATTAAAAATACTTAAAAATAATGTTTTTAAAGATAGGAAATAGCCTTAAACTCACAAAAATATATCTAAAAATCTTATTAAAATTATTAATAAAATCCACTCATTTACTATATTTTCTGTTATTTAGGTTAGTTAAATCTCGTTGTTCAATCCTTTCAACTCGTGCGCATCTCATCATCTCCAACCAAACGCACCCAATGTGAGTGAATCTTTACAAATTTCCCGTTTAATCACGTTTTCGGGGTGTATCATGTGTCTTGCCATTTATTATATTTAAATCATTGTGCATACATCATATCATGAACAAATGTGTATTCAGCTTGTTTCAACTGTTTGTGTGGTTATTGTTAGATTTAATTTATTATTTTCAGTACATGCAATTTCATAGGCCGCCGCTCCCCATTACATTATGAGCGTTGAGCATGTTCCCCATTACATTATGAGCGTGAACCTGGCGTGCCAACATACGATCGGCTCCGTTTGATTGAGGCTTGATCGCACAGACATTTATCATTTTCAGTACATGCAATACGATCGGCTCCGCTTGATTGAGCCTTGATCGCACAGTTTCATTCATGTTATTTATTGTATGATGTTGGTATGTTATTGTATGTTATTATATATTATTGTATGTTATAGTTTGTGATTGTTATTGCTACTGTTTGATTATTTACATTTGCTCACTTATGATTATGCACAATTTTTCCTTGATAAAATAACAAGAAAATCAATAATAAATGTTTATCTAACAAGGTTCACTCGCCAACTTATGTTGACCCAAAAACCCCTATTTTTACATATGATACAGGTGAACCAGCTGCAGTAAGAAACACATAGGATTGGCCTAGAAGAATAAAATGATTTAGAGCTTGGAATTGTTTAGTTGGTTATTTTTCTTTGTATTTGTATGAACATGTTTGGATTATTGGGAATGTAATTTTGACTTTAATAAATATGAAACATATTAGTAAATATCATGAGCTTTGGTGATAACCCAATTATGCACCGACTCTTATTCCACTGCGCGTCGGGGTGTGACAGTGAATTCCAGCGAACTTTGACTAGTTTGATCCGGCTCCTCCTTGTCTTGTGGACTTTCCAGTCCATAATCTCAATGGGTTCTTCGGTAAACTGGAGCTTGTCATCAATATGTATTTCATCCGCTGGGATGATAACTGTCTCATTGGTTGGACCCCTTTTGAGATTAGACACATGGAATGTGTCGTGTGCATTACTAAGTTCCTCTGGCAATTTCAGCTCGTAGGCGACAGTACCTACCTTTGCCAGAATTTCAAAAGGTCCAATGTATCTCGTGTTTAGTTTTCCACGCTTCCCGAATCTAGCTACGCCTTTCCAAGGTGAGACCTTTAGTAATACTTTGTCTCCGACCTTGAAGGATAATGGCTTGCGTCGTTTGTCCGCGTACGACAAAGGACAACATGTTCGCATTAGCCTATAACCCACCTTGTGCTAGAAGTGCCTCGCCAAACCGTTTACTCAAGACGGTAGACTAGCAGGCAGTTACAGTTTCGTTATGTAGTGAGGACTTCACTACACAGTTTTAAGCGACCCTACGACCTTTAGTTTTGAGTACGACAATCGCCGAAAGGAAGACCAACCAGACCCCTTATTCGTACGTAGGACAAACCAGTCCAGGTGTTGTCTGTGGTTTCTTGGACTAGTTCAGGACCAATGAGTTGTTTTCACCGACTTCCGCCCAGCATAGCGGAGATCGGCACTTCATCCATATAGTGCTTCGAATGGCTCGGCCTTTATACTTGTGTGATAACTGTTATTGTAGGAAAATTCTACAAATAGTAAGTGAGTACCCCAGTTTCTGCCTAAATCAATCACACAGGCGCGAAGCATGTCTTCCAGAGTTTGGATGGTTCATTCGCTTTGGCCATCAGTTTGCGGATGAAATGCCGTGCTTAGATCTAAACGAGATCCAAAGGAGGCTTGAAATGACGCCATATCTGCGATACAAAGCGACCATCCCTGTAAGAGATTATGAGAATAGGCACTCCATGACGTGCCACAATATCTTCAAGGTAGTTTCAATTAACTTCTCGGTACTGTTTTTCTCCCGAATCGGTAAGAAGTGAACTGATTTGGTTAATCAATCAATGATAACCCAAATCATGTCATGACCTCGAGAGGTGCGTAGGAGTTTTGTAATGAAATCCATTGATATCTGCTCCCATTTACAAACGGGATTCTCAGGTTGTTGTAATAAGCCAAATGGGTATTCGGCCTTGACCTTTGTACAAGTTAGGCATTTCCTAACATAGGTCGCAATATCTCCTTTGAGATTAGGCCACCAATAATACTCTCTCATGTCTTGATACATTTTATCGGATCCTGGATGTATCGAGTATTTTGACTTGTGTGCTTCATCCAGCACAAGGTCTCGCAGACCACCAAAATATGGAATCCAGATTCTTCCCATAAAATATAAAGTTCCATCTTTGTTTGGTTCCATTTGTTTTTCCATTCCCCGTAATGATTTTGCGGGAATGTTTTCTGGTTTTAGAGCTTCTTGTTGTGCATCATGTATTTAACTCGTAAAGTTCTTTGAATTGTCATTTCTAAAGCTCGAACTCGTAGAGTTTTGACTCGTTCCTTCCGGCTCAAGGCATCTGCCACTACATTTGCTTACCGGTTGATACTTGAGCTCACAGTCATAATCATTCAACAATTAAATCCAACGTCGTTGGCGCAGTTCCTTCTGATTGAATATATGTTGAAGACTTTTATGATATGTGAATATGGTACACTTAGTGCCATATAGATAATAGCGCCAGATTTTTAATGCGAATACCACCACGCCTAACTCTAGGTCATGGGTGGTATAGTTCTTTTCGTGAACTTTCAATTGGCGTGACACTATGCGATGACTTTTTCACGTTGCATTAACACGCAACCCTAAGCCTTGATGCGAAGCATCACAATACACCACTAAGTCATCGGTACCGTCCGGAAGTGAAAGTATCGGTGCCTAACATAGCTTGTCCTTCAACAACTGGAAAGCCGACTCTTGCTATCTCCCTAATCGAACTTTTTGTCTTTTTTTTGTGTAAGTGAGGTTAGCGGTTGAGCAATTTTTGAAAATTTCTCAATGAATCTCCGGTAATATCCAGCTAAGCCTAGAAATTGTCATAACTCCATTGGAGTCTTTGGGGCATTCTAGTTCTTGATGCTTCTATCTTGGATGGATCAACATGTATTCCATTCTCGTTCACCACGTGCCCGAGGAATTGTACTTCACGAATCCAAAATTCGCATTTCGAGAATTTGGCATATATGTTCTTCCTTAAGTAGTTCCAAGATTGTTCTCAGGTGTTGCTCGTGTTCTTTCTCTGTTCGTGAGTATATTAGTATGTCATCAATAAATACGATCACGAACAGTCGAGATATGGCTTACATACCCGTTCATCAAATCCATGAACACAGCGGGAGCGTTTGTTAAACCGAAAGGCATAACAAGGAACTCATAATTCCATAGCGAGTTCTGAACGCCGTTTTAGGAATACTTTCCTCTTGGGTTCCTAACTAATGATACCCGGATCTTAGATCTATCTTCGGGTAAAAACTTGAGCCCTGCAATTGATCGAATAAATCATCAATCTCCGATAATGGGTACCGATTCTTGATGGTTAGTTTGTTTAGTTCCCGGTAGTTGATGCACATTTGGAAAGTTCCGTCCTTCTTTTTGACAAACAGCACCGGAGCTCCCCAAGGCGAGAAACTCGGTCTTACGAATCCTTTGTCATGTAGTTCCTGGAGCTGAGTAGATAATCCATGCATCTCCGAGGCGCTAGTCTATATGGGCTTTTGCCACCTGTGCAGCTCCTGGCACTAAGTCGATACGAAACTCGACTTGTTGTTGTGGAGGCAATCTCGGCAAGTCTTCCGGAAAGACTTCAGGGTATTCCTTCACTATTGGTATGTCTTCCACCTTACGTTCCTCAGCTTTCTTGTCAACCACATGGGCAAGAAATGCGATGCATCCTTTCCTCAGACATTTCTGAGCCTTCATGCAAAGGATAATCCGTAGCGGCGGGTCATGTTTTTCTCCGTGCACCAACAATTGTTCTCCACCGGGTAAGGGAATACGAATGATTTTTTCATGACATATGACTTCAGCTCGATTATAGGATAGCCAATCCATACCAATAATGACATCGAAACTACCTAATTGAATCGGTAAGAGATCTATATTGAACTCCCGTCAGACAGGGGGAAATGTGAATAGTTTTCTCAGAGGGACTACTTCCGCTCGGTTGTCGGTCAGCCAGTCTATGTTAAAAGCTACGTCGTAACAACCCAATTGAATAGGTGAAAGGTCGATATTAAATTTCCTTGCTCTAAGTACGGGTGTGCATCCTTTAATGTCTTCTCCCAGCTCAACTAATTTACCGTTGGCTGATTCTATAGAATGAGGTGACGTCAAGCTTACTTGACTCTAGGCCAAGTATATTTTGAATTCTATGGGGATGGATACCGGCACGATATTAAACAAAATGGATGCAACAGGTCGGTTGATAGGAAACGTATTGATGACCCTTTATGACCTCACATGACTCCGCTAATTTCCCATTAGCTAACATGGTAGAGCAAGACATGTCTAACCTACATGACTCTAATTTGTGTATGCACTTAGTATCTAGAGACACTAAGTTAAGCCGACGTTGGTATTAAAAAAAAGAAAAAATTGATACATGCTGATTGCAGAGTAGGACGTACCCATGGCAACATTGGGATTTTGTGGAGTATTCATAGTTCCACCCACACACCCACTTATTCACCTGCTTGATTCATCCTTAGACATCCATGCTCGCAGTGGTCTCCTTGCCACAGTTAAAACCTCCTTGTTCTTTCTTGAGTATAACTAACTTATTAGTTTCCGTTTTGTGTCCAGTCTCACCACACTACTACTCTTGGCACTTTTGCAAGTGCCCTTATGATGAAAGTTTCACTTACCTCATTCCGGATTTTGGCAAGCTATTAGCATGCTTCTTGACATCAACATCGTTTATGGTAGCAAATGCCTTAGTTTCTCTCATTGTGGGAGTTTCATCTCGTTCTCGTCCCATCGGGATTTGAACCATTTGAACTACCAGTACCATCAGTACCATCACTAATGTTGACTCAACCACCTCATGTTGTGCAATTTACACAACCTCATGTTGTTCCATAAAAACTCTAGTTCGACTTTAGTAGCAGGGCGTAGATTTTCTTTTCGGTGCCATGTAATTATGATGCATGATATCAAATGATCCGGACTTATATATAAACATATATAGTCCACCAATCGCCTAAGAATTAAGAATGCAATCGGTCATGGAAACCTCAAGAGCGTATTGTTCATACATGTTCGAAATAATGATAACTTGAATAACCGCAACCCAAAATGCATATTACTTCTTGCGTGTATTGCCCATATACCGAAGTGGGAAAAGAAGTAACTCATTGAGGAGGAGAAACCAAACGGTCGTCTCCAACCTTACAACATGTATTCCACACCTCATGGACCTCGTTCGCCCCAAAATAGGAAAATCCTTCGACGCACTAACCCATGTGACGAATACGTGGATATCCATTGAGCTCCAAGAGCTCCAACAAGATTGTTATAATTTTCGTAGACGTCTAATAGAATGCAATGAAGAGGTTGTAGCATGGCTCATGCTATATCATCCCTTGGAATAAGACAAATGTCATACGACGGAATTTATTGTAACCTTTTCCAATAAATACGATGAGATAAGGTCCCATAGACACCAAGGAACCAACCTATGTACAAGAATTTCGAGAATGATGAGGAAAATCCTCCATGGGTGGCTAACAAGTTTTGTTTGTTTATGACTAGTCTCAACGACTCGCGTTATAGATCGAATGTTAGGTGCGAACAAATACGTGTGGTCTTTTGGTATCGTAGGGTGTTATAGTAACCACCCCAGTTAGTGTTCTACTAGATTGAAACTTTCAAAAACTTAAGAACTTCGAATGGATAGTGATCATTAGCTTGACCCGCAGAGCCCACCAGGATTCCCATGCACTACAAATTGTTATTACATGGGCCCCCGTAATAATAAATTGTCTTGCATGGTCACCCTAGTGTCTCCCGTTCAAAGCAGATAATTAGCCAGAGAGAGGACACTACTGTCTACATACCCTCAACATAGAAGGGACAACGTTAGACGAAATAGAAGTAGAGAGAATCCGTAGCAATAGCAACTTGAGGGGCACCTTAAGATAAGTACCTCATCTTCCTTGTCTGGACAAGAGTGTCATCAATCACGATTTGCATGTGTCTCAGGGACCTCGTCCCACTAATAGAATTGTTGTCCAAGGCCGCCACCTCCGCCTCGTCGCCACTTCCGAGGCCGGACATATACCCATCCGAGGGAAAACAACCCTCTTCCATGGGATCAATGCTTTTGGGTCTCACTTAGGAACCATGTCCGCCGTAAGCTTTGTAATAGACGCAAGGTTGTGATTCTCATTGCGTGAGTCAAGGGTCATAATAGAATTCATAGTTGAAGGTATTTTTGTCATGGCAAAATATTCCATACAACAAATATATAAATACATTATATATATATAATCAATAAATCTCAGGCAAATTTGTTATTTAGTTTCACATGTAATTCCTATTGTTTTGTGTCATTCCTCATAGGCAGTCCATGTATTAATCCTTGCTCATAACCTATGCTTGAGTTCGTGTGATAGATCCTCATATTATCATGACTTTTTGAGAAACTTTATGTCATTCTTGTTATATTCTCAAAAATAGTTTTGTAATGTCATAACTTTGTTTTCGTGTGAGCGCCCTTGGTGATTGTAGACCAAACTTAGTAAAAGTTTTTCCCCGGTTCACTACAATCGAAGCTCTGATACCAATCTGTCACACCCTGGTCGTAGCGGAAGCGAAACGTGTGACTAATAAGTAATCAATGCATTCAATCGAGTAGATAAACCATAATAAACAACGATGCCTTGTCATAGATTTAGTACAACTAAAGTTTATAATTTTTTTTCAACACGTTCAAGTTTGTTATCATAGAACACACTTCCAGTTATATTACTACACAAAAGATAATTTGTTATCATCCTGAAACACGTCAAGGCTTTGTCTCCTATATACCCATACGAAGTTGGGATATAAGAGGCGAACCCTTCAAAAGTGGCATGCGTTGTTATGTCTTCCCAAATTCCCGAGGTCTATCACCGGCTCATGTCTTGTTTCCTGAAATACATGTAATTTGAAAAATCAACAAAAGTTCAGCGAGTTCATGTAATATTGTTTTCGTATAAGTAATTGTCATCAATTTTGAAAATCCCGGTATGTTATTGTTATTCCTAGGGTATAAGGATCTATCAGTGGGTAGCGAGCCCCTGACATTACGTGCCATAAGTAAATAACCAAACCGAGACAACTCTGTCATTCATAGTTTCATAGGGCTCACAAAGGTACTCTGAACGGACTTGTTTTATTCAGAGTGGAGCGTGTCTCAAGCTCAATAGATCTACACCTTTGCACCTTGGTCACTAAGTGATTAATGGTTATTATCCTACTTACACACATTGATCTTGTTATCTTCTAAACCCATAGCTAACATACCCTTTGTCATAGAATGTCATAACATGTATTTCACCCCCGATTGTGGTAAAACCGAAAGATGTTTAAAAGAAAAGGGGAACATTAACTCACAGGTTTGTGTTCCGTACAGTAGCACTAAAGTACCGCGAGTGTCCGTACACGTATATAACCTACATGTGTATTTAATTCGTTAGACTCTTAGGTCTAATTGGACCTCGTACAAGTTGTTCATCTTGATTTGTTATTATGTATTCATTTGTTTTCTTTGAACAACGTGATTGTTTTTATAGTGTTGGTAGGGTTGTGTGTTTGATTTATATATATATTTCATCCATATATATTTGTTATCTTGTATGTAATTGTAGGTGAACGGGCCTTGCCCTTCACTTGTCCTCGTGCCTAGCACGCAAATCATTGGGCCTTGCCCACTTAGTTTATGTTATTAGGCCTAGCCCACTTAGTTATATGATTGGGCCTAGCCCACTTAGTTTATGTTATTGGGCCTCGCCCACTTAGCTATATGATTGGGCCTAGCCCACTTAGTTTATGTCATTGGGCCTAGCCCACTTAGTATATGATTGGGCCTGGCCCACTTAGTTTATGTCATTGGGCCTAGCCTATAGTATAAATTGAGTCCATTAATGAGAAGTCTTACACTCATGTAATTCTTACTAAGTATGGATTTCTAAGTATCTTCACATACTTATATAATCACTTAGTAATTTTTATACTTTTTAAATTTCCGGATTTTTGTCATCGGTTAATATATATATATATATATATATATATATATAAGTTAAGTGTCAAAAGTATATATTTTTAGACACGTCGTTGTGACCGTTTAATATATATTTCTTGTATCAACGAAACACCCAAGTGTCGTAGTAATCTCCTCGTGATGATGATACGCTTGCTTTGTCGTCGTAGTGTGTTATGCATTCCTTAGTTGTCTGATTGGTTTTACATGTCTTATTTGGTCGGTTGAAATATCTATTATTTCATAAGAATATGTTTTCTTGTAATTTTTTTGTCCGTCGCACGTATCATCCGGTCGTCCGACTAGCCCGCTTAGGGACATCATGTGAGTGAGTTTTTATGTATTCTAACACTTAGCATTTCTTGGTTATATGAGGATATTGTGTATATGTATTCATGTGTCTTTTATACTTGTTTTTTTCAAGTGTATTCATGACATGTATTTGTGTATTTTCACTTGTATGATGATTTCAATACTTTGGTATGTATACCCCTAACATTAATACATACAAGTACTATACAAGTATCATACACCAATGAGTATTTTAAATATAAATTTTCAGCAAAAATTATATTTGAAAAAGTTTATTATTTTCATCCATTTATTCTTGTAAGAAATTATATATAATATATATATATGAGTTTATAAAAACTCTTGGATGATTAGGGCTTAACCTTTGTATCAAAACTTCCATAATGACGATTAAGACCACTAATCGTGTTTAACCTTGTTAATCCCCCGTTAATCATACTTTAAATCGCGATTAGGTTTTAGAAAATTTCCCCATAATTTCCCCTAAAATTATAGCGTTTCTCCACGTTTCAAAAACGTATTTAAACCACAAATCAATTTCCAAATCCCACAATTTACCAAGTGTCATCAAAAATTACTAACCACACTTATTCCTTCAAAGTTTCTCATGAGTATTACTTATGTTAACTTTCAAGACTTCAAAGTTCCATTTTTCAAGTTTATTAAGATTTTCCCAAGACTTTTATACAACACTTTTTATAAATGACATCATTTAAACTTTTTTTATGTAAAACCAAGTTATTATTGTTTTAACAAGTCTTGATTCATGTTCATTCCATGTCTTATTTCTCAAAATCACTAATCAAGGTTCATTAACATAATACTCATGATCTTTGAAGTTGATGATCTTGTGTGATTTAAACATATATGTTTAAATCACATTTTTAAGCATGTTATAACAAGACTAATAATAATGTAGGTTACTACATTAAACAAATGACTAGATCACCATAAACCTAGCCTTTAAACCACTAATCTTCACAAAAACCAACATGATCAACGTGGTTATGCTAACTAGATACACTAATCAAACAACCACACATTAAGTTATAATTAGTAGATTATTAGGTTTGAGATTAGGGTTTTTGATTATATTTTTCTTTAGTTTTAAGATAATCAAGTTGTACTTCTATAATCTACAAGTAATAAGAATCTTAAAAATGGTGGTTAGACGGCTTACAACTTTGCACAAGCTAAACAAAATGATTAAGAAAGGATTTAAGCTCCAAGAAAGATCCCTAGTGAAGCTCCATGCATATTCCATGCTTAGATGTTCTTGTAGTGGCTTAAAAGTGAGTTTATGGAGGAGTTTAGTGGTGAAGAATGGTGGTGGTAGTGAGCCGTGAGGGAGAGAGAGACTAGAGGGTTTTTGGTGTTTGAAAGATGAAGTGAAATGATAAGAAAACTATCTAGTTACATGATCTAAAATGATGGTGTGTTGTATCAATTTTCAACCATCACCATACTTCAATCTCTACATTTTTTAACCAAGATCAAGTGGGTGGGACCCACTTGTATCCACCAACATGGAAGGGGGTAAAGTGTAACATATTTTTATAAAAATTATTAAAAATCTAGATATTTTGGTAATTAATCAAAGTATGGTGATTAGGGTTTAATTACACCATTAGGAGGGTAATTAGGGTTTCAGAACATAAATTAATATTCATTAGTTCACTAAGCTAGTAAAATCATGTTTTGATACTTTGAACGCTTTTCGTTTCGTCGTCGGTTAATTTACGGCACTTTTGTGGCGTATCGACGTCGTAAATTGTCATTCCGCATTCAAAGAAGTATGAAGTTATTTTGAATCCCAAAATAAGCTTAACTAGTTCACCAAGTCCTTCATTTGGTTGTTTTCGGCGTCGGAAATGTCGTTTATTAGCTTGTCGGTTCGAAAACGGAAAAGTTGTGGAGTTTGGAATGAAACAACGAAAGCTTCTGTTTCAGACACCCCATTAATATCCTCATATTATTTTCAGGTGTTGTCATCATTTGTCATATTTCCGGAGTCCCAAAAATGCTCAATTACTAGTTCGGACGATTAAAAATTGTTATATTTTTAGCGATACGGACGACTTTGAAATTAGGGCGTGGTACCGAAAAGTTATGAAATTTTGCAAGACTCGTTCCCACATTAGTGTTTTCATAATTACGTGGACTCGGTTATGTCATAGGTATGTCTTAGTTCGTTGTTCTGTTTTGTTTCGGTGATTACCGGCATACATCGCGCAACCGTGAGTAGTGCGTTCAGCACTTTCTACTAACACTTTTAGGACATAGTTTTAATTGTTTCTCGATATAACGAAAACTAATATATGTTATAACATGTTTTGCTTGTCTTAATACTTGTTATCTGATATACGGAACAGTTGCGTAATTAAATTACGCTAAATGCATGAGATTATGAAATAACATAGGTTATTGGATTGTACGAAATTGCCGGTTATTTACCATTTGACACAGTACCTAGCTTTTGACTCTAATGTTTTAAATTACAACTAATTATCCATATCAAGATTAAATTACATAATACTTATTTAGATACGTTTTTTAGTTGATTATGTGATTTTGAATAATTAAATTAAAACTATAGGTGATATAGCTAGTTGTTTAATTTTCTACATAAAATCATATTATTATCTATCTTCTATACTCTATATAATAAAAGAAATCAACTTTGAGACACTTGTCATTATTCTAAACCATCCTTACTTGTAGATAATTATTATTTAATTTAAATTATTAAATTTAATATATGTTCCAAACTTTTAAGAAATTGCGGATAAAATTTCATAAAATATCTTATTATTTATTTATTAATTACTGGGTTAGAAATTATATCTTAACTAGATTTTAACTTGTGCCGCGCGTTGTGGCGGCAACACATTTGCGACTTCGTTACATGCGATACGATGATGAAATTAACGTGTGGTGCCCACGTGTGATGTGACGTGTTTTTAACTTTGTCACACACGTTATGTTAGTGACATTAACGTGAATAGACATAGAAAAAAAGAGTACGCCTAAGACATTGCGACGTAAAGTCGTAAAAGTAATTTGGGCATTAATGTCGTTGGGCATTGATAAAAAAAAGTTTAGAGGTCAAACTTGTAAATTACCAAAAGTTGGAAGTGAATGTGTAACATACTTAGTGTTTCATGTCAAAAGTTTGAGGGTGTGAAATGCAGTGACGGGGACGTGGATGTGGCAAAGTATCTAAAGAGAAATGTTAAAAGTTTGAGGGTGTGAAATATGGTGACGGTGAAAGTGACTTGAATATGGTAAAGTATCTAAAGAGAAGCATATAAAGTAAGTTCGGATGTATTTTTATAGCGTCTTATTGTTATATTTTGTCTTTATAATATAATATTGTTATTCCAGGATACTAATATGTAACATCCTATATTTTATATTATATGATATTTATAATTTATTTTTTATAAGTTTTTAGTTTAGGATTCAAGGCTAACACTTTACGTATGAATGATTTTTTTGAGTGTATACGTTACATTTAAACATCAATATATAAACGTATAGGAAACACCCCCGAAATAAATTGGCAATGAGCCTTTAGAGCAAATGGAGCTAATATTCTAGTTTATCATGAATGTACACAGGCTAAAAAGGTTGATTTTATATATTTTGCAAACACAAAATAAAATAATTTACATAGAAAGAAGGAATACATGCTAATAATCGTTTATTTGAAAATATCAAATTAATATTGGTATATTATTAGTTTGATGTTTTATATATTTAAAAAAAATACACTGAAAAAGAAAAAAGAATATTAACTTATAATTTGCTACTTTAAAACTTGTAAATTTCATTTGCCTCTTATATAGTAAAAATATGATAATTATTAAAACTTGTAAATTTCATTTGCCTTCTATATAGTAAAAATATGATAATTATTAATGTTCTTAAAACCATTTGAGCTGAAGGTACAACTCTAGCATGGTAATGTTTTTTTTTTTTTTTGGGAAACCCCCAATGCTTAAGGTATAACTTTACTAAGCACCAACCCATGTTCTTAGTTTATAATATGATATTAATATTGGTTGGTTATTTTTGGAAAACCCCTAATAGTATGGCACTGTTTTTTTTTTCCGAAACCCTCAATGCTTAACATAAACTCTACTAAGAACTAACATGTTCTTAAGTTATAACATGGTAATGTGAAAAACATTAATGTCATTATTTGTTTTTTAAATATCAATTCCCTTCTCTCACTCACTTTAGCTTTGTTTAAACTCTATAATGTTGATTTTAAGACTCAATATGTTGATTTTAAGATTCAATCTATGATTAGTGATGTTAAATCTTAGAATTGATTGATGTTAAATTTTAACCTATTGTATTGAATCTACTTGAATTTATTGATTTTACAATGTTTTTTTTATTATTGTCTCGTATTTTTATTATATGTTTATGTGATGAACCTTATCTGACCCGAATCGTCAAATTCACCCGATTTTTTTTAATGTACGAACATATGAAATTAGAATATTTAAAAAGGTGAACCCTTTCTAGAAAATTTTTAGATCCGCCACTAACGCTCCCGATCTTGTAATATGAAAAACATTTTGATGAAGTATATAATATATTTTAGAAATGGTTTCAACATCATACAATTCCATAAACGCATAGATTATGGAAAAAATTAAAGTCACAAAATGATGTTGGCTCCAAACCACACCACCATCGTTTCTTCTTCCATCTTCCTCCTTTTTTCACACATTCTTTCTCTATAAAATCACTTTCTCTTTCTACAAACTTTCTTCTTCTATTTGCATTGTTTGAAGTTTTTAACTAAATTACAGTGGTGGACCCGAGATTGGACCCAAGATTTTTTTATGGGGTGCAAAAGTTTTCTAGGGTCAGTTGTCTATTGATGAATACTAAATTTCTTTTGATCCGGTTCAGGTTGGGTCGGGTCAAACAATAAAAAGATAAAAATCAAATGAAATTTGAAATTCTTAATAAATTTGTGTAAATCTTTACTATAGGTTAAAAAATTATAAACACAATAAGTGGGTTTGAAATATACTACACAATCTTCTATGTCTAGGTAGTATACAAAGACACAATATACAACAAAATAAAAACAATGATGAACAAAATATAACACAATGCCAAGAAAAAAAAAAGATAAAATGAGTCGCAAAAAAGCCAAAATGAAAATAAAATAAAACAAAATGCTATATATAAAAGAAAAAAGATCTTAAACAAAAATTGTAAAATCTACAAGCTAAAAATCTAAAATCGAAATTCTAAAACCTAAATTCATAGAGTTCGATAAAACGGTTTTAATGCCGTAAAATGAGTTTAATTGAAATCCATTTAATACCCTTCTTATAAATTTCTAATTTTAGAAGACAAACATATCAATTAGACTAGTACAAATTAGTTAGTTATTTGTCTTGTTAGAATATGTTTATAAATAAGATATATTTTTATATTTGTACATGAAATACATTGTGTGAGTTAAAACCAAATATATAAGATAATAAAGTAAACAAATATTATATAAAAGTCAAATAAAGTTGAATGCAGATTGAAATGACACACGTACAAAAGAGATAGAAAAGGTTTAAAATGAGAGAAAATAAATATTAACATAATGAAAATTGAAATTACAGAAAAAATTAAAAGTGGGTATGTTTTTAATTTGATTTTCTATTTAGTAGACCCTATATCTAGTCTATGCTATAATTCTCATCTTCTTTTTATATATTGCCGCTGCAACTACATCATCCCCTCGAAAAAATTTCCGGTCACTACTCCTTTCCTTTCTTCTATTTTCTTCATTATGTCCTATTCGAAGGTTCAAAAGGTACGATTACAAAATTTTATGTGGGCGTTTGGAATTTTAACTTGAAAATAACACATTTTTTTTGTAAGGGGCCCGCTCACCAGCAAACATAGGTCCGCCCCTTCTAAATGACCACCTCATCTCAACCAAAGTCCGGGAATCGGGACTTCCCAAGCAAATTGTAACACCCCAACCGATGGCGGAAACATCGGATGAGACGAAAACGAGATTGCTCATTGCTCACAACATTATTAAGTGACAATAATTAATTAAACCATATTTCATTTCATAAGAATTGTCAAATACATCAATGTAACAAAACAAAGAACAATACAACATTTGCAAAGTCATAACAAAATTGATACATCGACATTAAACCTAACGTCTAATTTGTGTGTATCTAGTCCTGCTATATTGTTTTCATAGCATCATCTCCTTCAACCTGTAACATGTTTTAAAATAATGTCAATGCGAAAGCAAAGGCGAGTATACAAGTTTAGGCATAGCATACGTATACGAATAAGTTTAAACAATCCTCATGGCAACCAAATCTATACAAGAGCAATATCAAGGCATGCAATACTAATAATCAAACCCTTAACGCAATCACGATGTTTTAACATGACCTCACGAATAACACGATGGAGGTGGATGCGTGAATTCCTATAGCGCTAAGCATGTCAAACGAAGGCTAAAAATAGTTAATGACTAAAGCATAGCAATACGAATATCCAAGACAAGCATCAAGTATAAGATTCAAGCTTTCATGTATATAGGATCGTTTGTACGTTTCATAAAGTTTAAGTGTTCGTGATTTTGTATATGGAAACATGTTACACCCGAAAAGTGTTATAAACAAAGTGGGTCGAGTGTACTCACGGTTTTGCTAAGTCTTTTCTACACTTGACAATCCGTGAAGACGTTGGTTCGAGGATGACGCCGAATTATCCTACAAGAGGAAACGAGGCGTATGAGTATAGTTCAACGGGAGATTAGGAGTATTCGAGCATGATAAAAAAATATGTTGGATAAAGTATTATGATACGAAAGTATTCACTAAGATGTAACACTCGTTCTTGACACTATAGTAACTCTTACGAGTTTGGGTGTGATTTCATAGGTTTGGGGCCTATTAGAGTCGTGACAAGGAATTACATACTTTAGTGTTAAACTTAATAACTTGATAGGTGATTATAAGTTCATTATCAAGGTTTCGGTTTTAGAATTAAAATATAGTTATATATATATCATTATAGTCATGTAGGAGGTGGGAGGATGAACCATCCACTTTGTAACCTCTAGTGTCATGTATGTCAAGTATGAGGTGGGAGGTTAAACCATCCACTTTGAACCTCGGATTATGTTCACCACTACACAAGTTACCAATGGTAACAAGGAGGGTACAAGAACTATATACTATACAAAAATGTAAAGACAAGAATGATAAGGTGTCATCTAGATACCAAGTAGCCAAGTATTCAACAACCCGACGAGCACACGAGGACAATCGTCAACGGCTTTGTGGGGTTGTGACACTTTAAGTCTAGCAAACTATCTTGGGATCTTGATGAAAAATCATCAAGTGATGTGTGGTCTCAAGTTAGGATAGCCCAAGCTTCCTTGGTGGACACACATGAACAAGTTTAAGAACTTGCATCACTTGTGAGCTCAATGCTCTTCAAAAACAGAAAGTTTAGGGTGTTAAAAGAGCCCTTAGTTCATGTTAACAAGCTTGGTTAGGCTTTACTAATCATAAGCTTGATTGTAAGCACAAGAACACAAGTTTGTTGAAGTTAAATCACAAGTTTGATAAAAGTTTAGACAAAACAGAAAGTTTTTGGACATTTTGGGGCATTTCCAGGTCTGGATTCTCCATGGAGAAACCTAGGAATTCAACCCAAAGTTTATCCAAGCAAGTAGGAAAAAGAATGGAGTGATTTCATTAAGAAATGAGTGAGTTACACTCACTTTAGTAAGAGGTATACAATCTGCTCGAAAATCTGATGATGCAAGGATCTTGAGGTGATTTGAGAGTGATTTGAGAGTGATTTGAGATAGATTAAAGTGTAAAAATGCTTGGATTAGAGGTGGGTTTTATAGGGGAAGGATTAGGGTTAGTTAGGTGGGGTTTAAGTGGGTAATTAATGGTAAAAAGTTCAAAAAATTAACTAAAAACCCGCCCAATTGTTTGCTGTCCGCGCTTGTTGTCTTTCAGCTCGACCGGGAACAAAGCATATAAGGCTTTTGTTCCCGGGTTACTTCAGATTGATGGCGAGTGGCGGAGTGGTTAAGGCGCTGCATGTTGAACCGGAGGTCCCGGGTTCGAGTCCCGGGGATCTGGTTTTGTTTGATTATTATTATTTTCTTTTTATTTTTAATCAAAACTCAATAATTCAGTTTCACAATTGGCAGGAAAGGCCCCTGAAGTTCAAGAATCCAATAATTACACTTTAAACCTTGGACTTTATTAAAGAAGATATTATATTAACATTTAAATTCAAAATGTTATATATATATATATATATATATATAAATTAGCATTTTAATTTTTTTGGTAAAAAGAAATTAATTAATTTTATTAACTAATTTAATTAATTAATTTAATTAATTAATTTAATTAATTAACTTAATAAATGAATAGGTAATTATATTTTCGTAACGAATTTAGTTTAACGATTAAAGATTTCACGTTTGAGTCTCGTTTACGCAATACAAATCAAGTTTGTGAGTTATCACACGCTTACGATTGAGAGTACCACGAATATGTTTACACATTTAAAGTATGAACAAGTATAAGTGTAACATGACTATAATTAACATAATATAGATAAAATACGAGTTTCTCATTACAATCCAAGTCTCGGTTTACAACATTTACAACGAAAGACGAACACTAGATACAACGCTTACTAAAAATAGAAGTACGATACAAGGTTTCCAAATATAGAAAGTATAGAAATGCGGAGCGTTACAGTCTCCCCTCCTTTAGGAAATTTCGTCCCGAAATTTAGGAAGATGTAACGAAGAGATATGGATACTTAGTCTTCATATCACTTTCAAGTTCCCAAGTGAATTCGGCGCCACGTTTACCTTCCCATCGAACCTTGACAATAGGAATACGACTGCGCCTCAGTTGCTTGGTTCCTCGGTCCATGATTTCGACCGGTTTTTCCACAAAGTGCAAAGTATCGTTGATCTGAAGATCTTCGAGTGGAACTTGAAGTCATTTTTCGGCTAGACACTTCTTCAAATTCGAAACATGAAACACAGGATGAACATTGCTGAGCGTTTGAGGTAGATCCAGTCGATACGCTACCTTGCCTATCCTTTCGAGAATCTTGAAAGGACCCACATAGCGAGGAGCGAGTTTGCCTTTCTTACCAAAATGAACAACACCTTTCCAAGGTGCAACCTTGAGAAGTATGTGGTCACCTATGTTGAATTCCAAAGGTTTGCGTCTTCTATCAGCATAGCTCTTTTGTCGGCTTCGAGCTTTGAGCAAGTTGTCACGAATCAGTAGGATCTTGTCCGTCGTCTCTTGTATAAGTTCGGGCCGGTGAGTTGTACGTCTCCGATCTCGTGCCAACAAATAGGCGAACGGCATTTGCGACCATACAGTGCTTCAAATGGAGCCATTTGAATACTTGCGTGATAGCTGTTGTTGTATGAGAATTCTACCAAGGGTAAGTGCGAATCCCAGTTGCCGCCAAAATCGATTACGCATGATCGAAGCATATCCTCTAGAGTTTGGATAGTACGCTCGGTCTGACCGTCAGATTTAGGATGAAAAGCGGTGCTAAGATTCAAATGAGTGCCAAGGGCGGATTGGAAAGTTTGCCAAAGGCGAGAAGTGAAACGAGCATCACGATCAGAAATAATATCAAGAGGAGTACCGTAACGACTAATTATTTCACTCGTATAGATACGAGCCAATTTCTCGACCTTGTAATCTTCACGAATGGCGAGGAAGTGTGCGGATTTGGTCAAATGATCGATGATAACCCAAATGCTGTCGTGACCAGACGAGGTACGAGGCAATTTCGTGATGAAATCCATGGCTATGCTCTCCCATTTCCAGACCGGAATTTCTGGTTATTCGAGCAAACCGGAGGGACGTTGATGTTCTGCCTTGACTTTGGAACACGTAAGGCATTTGGAGACGTAGAGAGCGATATCACGTTTCATTCCAGGCCACCAATAGGATGCGCGCAAGTCATGATACATCTTATCAGCTCCAGGATGAACGGAGTATCGGGATTTGTGAGCTTCGTCCATCAAAGTAGTCCGAAGGTTGAGACGATCGGGAATCCAAATGCGACTATGGTAGTAAAGAATACCATCAGGCTTAGCTCGAGTGGGTTTTCGATTCCACAATTCAACTCGTTATCGAGGTTACCCTCGTTAATGACGGCAAATTGTGCTTGTCGAATCAACTCATTGAGTTTTCCCACGATTTGGTAGCAACGAGTCCTCTTGACATGAGTCTTACGACTAAGTGCATCGGCCACGACATTCGCCTTACCAGGGTGGTAGCGGATATCGCAGTCGTAGTCGTTTAACAATTCTACCCAACGACGTTGACGCATGTTGAGTTCCTTTTGATCAAATATGTGTTGGAGGCTCTTGTGGTCGGTAAAGACCGTACACTTTGTACCATAAAGGTAGTGTCGCCAAATCTTTAACGCAAAAACAACTGCACCAAGTTCAAGGTCGTGAGTAGTATAGTTTTTCTCATGAATTTTGAGTTGTCTCGACGCGTAAGCGATTAATTTGTCCCGTTGCATGAGAACGCAACCAAGACCCTGGTTAGAGGCATCGCAATACACGACGAAATCGTCGTTCCCATCGGGAGAGTGAGAATAGGAGCATTACAAAGCATGTCCTTGAGCGTTTGGAAAGATTCTTCTTGTTCGGGACCCCAAACAAAAGGTTTATCTTTTTGAGTCAACGAAGTCAAAGGAACGGTGATCTTCGAGAAGTTCGAGATGAAACAGCGATAATACCCAGCTAGGCCAAGAAACGAACGAATTTCAGAGGGCGACTTAGGTGCAATCCAATTCTTCACAGCTTCTATCTTTGCAGGGTCAACATGAATACCAAGTTCATTGACGGTGTGACCTAAGAATTGAACCTCTTTTAGCCAAAATTCACACTTGGAGAATTTGGCATACAGACGTTCGGTTTGCAAAAGCTGAAGAATAAGACGCAAATGTCGTCCATGTTCTTCTTTCGTCTTAGAGTAGATTAGGATATCGTCGATGAATACAATGACGAAATGATCGAGAAAAGGCTTACACACACGGTTCATGAGATCCATAAACACTGCAGGAGCGTTGGTCAAACCAAAAGGCATGACCACGAATTCGTAGTGTCCATAACGTGTGCAAAATGCGGTTTTGGGTACATCTTCCTCGAAAACCCGAAGTTGATGATAGCCAAAACGGAGATCAACCTTTGAAAAGCACTTCGCGCCTTGCAATTGATCGAAGAGATCGTCAATACGAGGAAGTGGGTATCGGTTTTTGACTGTAAGTTTATTGAGCTCACGATAATCAATGCACATCCGAAAAGACCCATCTTTCTTCTTGACGAACAACACGGGAGCGCCCCAAGGGGAAGTACTAGGGCGTATAAAGCCTTTATCAAGAAGCTCTTGAAGTTGGCTTGATAGCTCTTGCATCTCCGAGGGTGCTAAACGATAGGGAGCCTTCGCAACAGGCGTTGCGCCAGGAATGAGGTCAATACGAAAATCGACAGCTCGAGGAGGCGGAGGACCAGGGAGATCCTCGGGGAAAACAGACGGGAACTCACAAACGACAGGAACATCACTTATGCTAGGACCTTTGTCTTTCTTTTCCACAACGTGGGCGAGAAAGGCAAAGTACTCCTTACGCAAGTACTTGTTCGCTTTGATGCACGACATAAGCTTGAGACCCTTAGAAGGTTTCTCACCATAGACGTGTAAAGAGTCACCTTGAGGTAAGGGAAGACGAATGAATTTCTCAGAACAAACGACTTCAGCAAGAACTCGTTTAAGCCAGTCCATGCCTACTATGACGTCAAAGCTACCCATTTGCATAGGTATGAGGTCGATGGAAAACTTATGATCGTTTAAGATTAGGGAGCAACCAGAAAGAACAGAGTCAACGGAGATGGTCTTACCATTAGCGACTTCGACAGCAAAAGGATTAGGCATTTTAGTTCGTTCGCACTTAAGCAAGGGTTCAAATTCAACGGATACAAAACTTCTATCCGCGCCAGTATCAAACAGACAAGTAGCATAGATATGGTTCACAAGGAACGTACCAGTGATGACGTCATTCGAACTTTGGGCTTGAGCTGAGGTGAGAACAAAAGCTCGTCCTTTCGCAGGTTTGGTTTGTTGTTGCTGTTGGTTGTTGGTGCGTTTCGGGCAAACGTTGGCGAAATGGTTAGGATCGCCACAATTGTAGCAGGTTCGACCAGGTGTAGCTTGGGTTTGACGGTTTAGGTTAGGATTGGGTAAAAGGGCTTGGGTTTGCTGGTTCTGGGGTAGGCGACAGTAGTTGGAGAGGTGTCCCAACCTATTACAGTTGGCACATTTTCGGCATGAGGTGCCAACAGGGTGATGGTAGTTGCAAGTGGTACACTTGGGGTGAGAGCCAATGTAACCTTGTCCAGGTTGGTGGGTGTTTTGGGTAGGCGGAGTGACGACAGCATTGTTTTGAGAAGAAGCCTTCCGCTTCTTGTTCTTGTTGTGGGGCTTCTTGGCTGGAGGGGTAGGTGATTCGGTGGTGTTGGCTATGGCTTGGTGCGCATGCTTCGTAGGGACCTTGTCGTAGGCCCCCTGAAGGATGCAGTTATGGTTGAGTTGGAGAGTTATGGCATAGGCTTCCTCGAGGGTTTTCGGGTTGGCTGCGGCTACATGGTTCATGATCACCGGTGAGAGGCAACGGATGAGCTTGGCGATTGACTTGGGAACAGTATCGACTTGCCCAGGGCAAATGATACTTAACTGTTTAAAGCGCGCAATAAAGCCCTAAGCGTCGCTCCCCTGTTGTGTGAGATTCCAGAACTCGTTTTCAAGTTTCTGGGTCTCATGGGGAGGACATAATTGCTCCTTCATGAGCTCCTTAAGCTCTTCCCAAGTCATCACATGGGCTGCTTCGTTTCCACGCGTGTTTCGTTCGGTGGTCCACCACTCGAGGGCTCTCTTGCGGAAGACCCCGGTGGCATTAAGGGTTCGGAGTTCCTCAGGGTAGCCGCCCTGAAGGAAGATAAGCTCCATTGAATCAAACCAATTGATCATGGCGGTAACACCGTCCATGCCAGTGAATTCCACTGGTTTACAAGCCATGAAATGCTTGAATTGGTAAGATGGTTTGGGGGTATCAGGTTTGGAATCAGCGGATGATTTAGGTGTGGCTTCGGCGTGTATGGTGTGGATTTGGCTAACAATGTCGGGTATGATCTTAGCCAATTGCCTGGCCATTTGCTCCGAAACGAGTCCAATCAGTTCTTGCTTCGATATTGAGTCCTCGTTGTTGGATTCCTTCTGGGAATCCGTCTTCTTGGACTTCTTGAGGCGGTTTAACGTGTTACGGAAAGGAGGCATCTAGAGGTTGTAAACGAGACAAAAGCATGAGACTTGATTGTAATAAAGAAAATAGGTTTTGCATGCATGAGTATTAATAAAATTCGCATAAGTTTCACATAAGAAGCATGTGTTCATCAAGTATGGTTCACATGGTTTGCATGAGTTCAACAAGTATAACATGTATACTCACGTATGAATACAAATAAAGAGTATAAATTTAGTTTGTTCACGAGGATTAGTATTGTTTTTGATTGCGATAAACGTGCGAGTGTGTAACGGTTTGAAATGAACGAGGTAACAAGTATCAAAACACATAAAATTTGAGTCACATAAAAAGAATAGGCTCGTAAAACATGTGGATGATTCGGGTAGAGAATCGTCGACGATTCCAAAGTGAATCGAAGATCTTTTCGAATTAGAGAAACGTGCTTTGGCCTATAGGTAAAATGCTCTCATTGAGAAGCGACTAACGACATTTTACCCTTCCAGTTACTACACGTCTCTAACCGATCGGAAAATCGAGACTTTGGCGAGAGCGAAAATCAAGGAATGGGACTTAATCGACAAGGTGCGGGTTTCACCCCTAACTTGACGATTTTGTACCCTAAGTGTGGTTGGTACTTACCAAACGAAGAGCAAATTCCGATTCGTTGGTAAGGGTCCACTAGAGTTTTGAGTTGGAAATTTTCCATCAAGGTTTGGATTTCACTCCTAACTCGATGGCATAATTGCGTGCAAAAAGAATAAGTATAGCGGATTGAGAGTTGTTCACCAAATTGCGGTTTTCACACCTATTTTAGTGAAGTCGTCTCGTATATATTACGAGTGTCTTCAAGCGTCCAAACGTGTATTGTGTAAAAGTGTCTTAGGAAGACACCATGTATATGTATTAAGACCAAAAGGAAAGAGAGAAGCAAAGTAGGAAGCATAAAGTTTTAAGC
The DNA here is from genome assembly GCA_947069175.1 of Scalesia atractyloides. Lineage (NCBI taxonomy): Eukaryota > Viridiplantae > Streptophyta > Magnoliopsida > Asterales > Asteraceae > Scalesia > Scalesia atractyloides. The sequence goes on from CAMTDV010000014.1 coordinate 72,417,265, forward strand.
ATAATCAAGAATGGTCACAACGGGTACTTAGAACTATAGACTAGGTCGAACATGGCAATTCTACCTAATTCCCTATAGTTATGGCTCTGATACCAATCTGTAACACCCCAACCGATGGCGGAAACATCGGGATGAGACGAAAACGAGATTGCTCATTGCTCACAACATTATTAAGTGACAATAATTAATTAAACCATATTTCATTTCATAAGAATTGTCAAATACATCAATGTAACAAAACAAAGAACAATACAACATTTGCAAAGTCATAACAAAATTGATACATCGACATTAAACCTAACGTCTAATTTGTGTGTATCTAGTCCTTGCTATATTGTTTTCATAGCATCATCTCCTTCAACCTGTAACATGTTTTAAAATAATGTCAATGCGAAAGTAAAGGCGAGTACACAAGTTTAGGCATAGCATACGTATACGAATAAGTTTAAACAATCCTCATGGCAACCAAATCTATACAAGAGCAATATCAAGGCATGCAATACTAATAATCAAACCCTTAACGCAATCACGATGTTTTAACATGACCTCACGAATAACACGATGGAGGTGGATGCGTGAATTCCTATAGCGCTAAGCATGTCAAACGAAGGCTAAAAATAGTTAATGACTAAAGCATAGCAATACGAATATCCAAGACAAGCATCAAGTATAAGATTCAAGCTTTCATGTATATGGGATCGTTTGTACGTTTCATAAAGTTTAAGTGTTCGTGATTTTGTATATGGAAACATGTTACACCCGAAAAGTGTTATAAACAAAGTGGGTCGAGTGCACTCACGGTTTTGCTAAGTCTTTTCTACACTTGACAATCCGTGAAGACGTTGGTTCGAGGATGACGCCGAATTATCCTACAAGAGGAAACGAGGCGTATGAGTATAGTTCAACGGGAGATTAGGAGTATTCGAGGATGATAAAAAAATATGTTGGATAAAGTATTATGATACGAAAGTATTCACTAAGATGTAACACTCGTTCTTGACACTATAGTAACTCTTACGAGTTTGGGTGTGATTTCATAGGTTTGGGGCCTATTAGAGTCGTGACAAGGAATTACATACTTTAGTGTTAAACTTAATAACTTGATAGGTGATTATAAGTTCATTATCAAGGTTTCGGTTTTAGAATTATAATATAGTTATATATATATATCATTATAGTCATGTAGGAGGTGGGAGGATGAACCATCCACTTTGTAACCTCTAGTGTCATGTATGTCAAGTATGAGGTGGGAGGTTAAACCATCCACTTTGAACCTCGAATTATGTTCACCACTACACAAGTTACCAATGGTAACAAGGAGGGTACAAGAACTATATACTATACAAAAATGTAAAGACAAGAATGATAAGGTGTCATCTAGATACCAAGTAGCCAAGTATTCAACAACCCGACGAGCACACGAGGACAATCGTCAACGGCTTTGTGGGGTTGTGACACTTTAAGTCTAGCAAACTATCTTGGGATCTTGATGAAAAATCATCAAGTGATGTGTGGTCTCAAGTTAGGATAGCCCAAGCTTCCTTGGTGGACACACATGAACAAGTTTAAGAACTTGCATCACTTGTGAGCTCAATGCTCTTCAAAAACAGAAAGTTTAGGGTGTTAAAACAGCCCTTAGTTCATGTTAACAAGCTTGGTTAGGCTTTACTAATCATAAGCTTGATTGTAAGCACAAGAACACAAGTTTGTTGAAATTAAATCACAAGTTTGATAAAAGTTTAGACAAAACAGAAAGTTTTTGGACATTTTGGGGCATTTCCAGGTCTGGATTCTCCATGGAGAAACCTAGGAATTCAACCCAAAGTTTATCCAAGCAAGTAGGAAAAAGAATGTAGTGATTTCATTAAGAAATGAGTGAGTTACACTCACTTTAGTAAGAGGTATACAATCTGCTCGAAAATCTGATGTTGCAAGGATCTTGAGGTGATTTGAGAGTGATTTGAGAGTGATTAAAGTGTAAAAATGCTTGGATTAGAGGTGGATTTTATAGGGGAAGGATTAGGGTTAGTTAGGTGGGGTTTAAGTGGGTAATTAATGGTAAAAAGTTCAAAAAATTAACCAAAAACCCGCCCAATTGTTTGTTGTCCGCGCTTGTTGTCTTTCAGCTCGACCGGGAACAAAGCATATAAGGCTTTTGTTCCCGGGTTACTTCAGATTGATGGCGAGTGGCGGAGTGGTTAAGGCGCTGCATGTTGAACCGGAGGTCCCGGGTTCGAGTCCCGCGGATCTGGTTTTGTTTTATTATTATTATTTTCTTTTTATTTTTAATCAAAACTCAATAATTCAGTTTCACAATTGGCAGGAAAGGCCCCTGAAGTTCAAGAATCCAATAATTACACTTTAAACCTTGGACTTTATTAAAGAAGATATTATATTAACATTTAATTCAAAATGTTATATATATATATATATATATATATATATATATATATATATATAAATTAGCATTTTAATTTTTTTTGTAAAAAGAAATTAATTAATTTTATTAAATAATTTAATTAATTAATTAAATTAATTAATTAATTAATTTAATTAATTAACTTAATAAATGAATAGATAATTATATTTTCGTAACGAATTTAGTTTAACGATTAAAGATTTCACGTTTGAGTCTCGTTTACGCAATACAAATCAAGTTTGCGAGTTATCACACGTTTACGATTGAGAGTATCACGAATATGTTTACACGTTTAAAGTATGAACAAGTATAAGTGTAACATGACTATAATTAACATAATATAGATAAAATACGAGTTTCTCATTACAATCCAAGTCTCGGTTTACAACATTTACAACGAAAGACGAATACAAGATACAACGCTTACTAAAAATAGAAGTACGATAAAAGGTTTCCAAATATAGAAAGTATAGAAATGCGGAGCGTTACACAAACGACCCTCACATCAAGATGTTTGTTTTATTTGGGTCCGGTGCTCTCCACGTAGATCCGGATGACCTTACAGACCGACCGATCTAGATGCTCTAAGAGCATTCACATCCTATCCATCAAATCTTGATAGATATGTTTTTAAATTATAAAAAAGTGGTTTAAGTGGTTGTGAGTGGAGGAGAAAGAAAATGTTACTTTTCATCTGTATATTTGAGAGAACACTGTTTATCCTGTATAATTTTTTAATATATTTTAAAGTGGTTGTGAGTAGAAAGGAGAGAAAACATAATAATAAAAGTATAAAATATTATTATTTAATTAAAAGAAGAGAGAAAATACAATTTTTTTAGTGTTATTATAGGTTAATAAATGTTAGATAGAATGTGAATGGTCTAAGTCCTTTCACCTTACTTCACTATTGGATATAAAATAGCAAATGGGACAGGAAGAAGCTGGAAATGTCAAAGAAATAATATGTGCATGTAATTTCTGCTATTTTTAAAGTCGCTAAATCTTGATGTATTTATATAATCACATACCTGTTTTGTATATTATTGGAGATAATTAAATCTATATTTTGTTAAAACTAAACTAACATAATTTTTCAGTTTTTCTACAAACTAAAAAAATCACACACGCCGCAATTATGCTTTTGTTTAAAAGCCATTTGATTGACGTAAATATGCAATCATAAAAAAATTATTGTCGCTTTTAGTCTCCAAGAATAAAAGAATATCTCGCCAATTTTTTTTCAAGTTGGAATATAGAATTATACATTTTCGTCTTTATCATTTTAAGATTTGGACATACAAACGTACATTTCTTTATTTAATTATTTGTTCATGCCAAATATGGGTTATAATATGATAATGATATTACTAAACTGGCTAGCTTTCATAGTTGTTGTGGATAATCCCAAAGAAAAAATATGTTATATATTTTCAATTTTTTTTAAAAGTCATTTAATCTTGATATATTTATATTAACATATACCTATTTTTTGTATTATTGTTTTCAAGGTGTTTAATATTAATACATAACTAGTATAAAGCATCCTCGCGTTACGGCGGACGCATAAAATTGTGACTCATTTACTACGACATCGATAATTATGACTTTCCTAGAGTCGTTGGGTCGAACTGAAATCCGGTTATTGGTTATTCTAGTGGCCGTTTGTTTCTACTCATTACACATACAACTCCATAAAAGGCGGCTGGATATATCAGCCACTCAATTGCATATTCAAGCTTATTCAGGTAAAATAATTTGTACATACAACTCAAATCCCAAAGGCTACATAAACCCTACATTGGAGTTATTTAAATTATCAAAACGAAAGCAACTTTTCTTACATAAAAAGCCAAGTTTTGAGCATTTTGTGTATTACATAATCTAATCTTAGATCTGTTTTCCATTTACCCTCTTAAGCTAGAAGCAAAGAATTAATAACCACAAAACAACAAATATGAAAAAAATGAAAGCCTAATAAGCCAGTAACAACAAATATGAAAGCCAATTTTACATGATTTGTAATCTACAACCACATAACACAGAATCAACATTCTTTAAAACAACCACAAGAGAAAAAAGAGTTAAATGCTTGGTTGGTCCCTGTGGTTTGCAAATCTTACAGACTTGGTCTCAGTTGTTCACTAATTACACACTTGGTTCCAGTAGTTTCAAATTTTGCACTCGGGTGGTCCTTACCACTAACCTTTGTTAGATTTCTCAGTTAAGTATATGCAAAATTACTATATTACCCTTGAAATAATAAAAATAAAAAAATATAAAATGGCCGGCCACCACCACTTAGGTGGCGGCGCACGGCGTGCGGCGGCGTGTACCAGACGCGAAGAGAGAGAGACCGACATCTCTCTGTAGCAGCGGCAGTGCCTGCGTTTAGCGGCGACGGCGGCCGCATCTCGTGGCAGAGGTGGAGGCGGTGGCCCCGTTTAGTGGCGACTCTAGACTCGCCGGTGTCGACCAGCGGCGACCGGGGTGCAGATGACTCAGGTTCGAGCCTCAATCCCATCGGTTGACCTCCTTCAGATTCATCGCCTTTTGAGACGCTGTAAACAAGCAGTTTCCGTCGGCCTCGACATCTCCGCCGTGGCTCAGCCGGAACACCACCGCCTGTTCTTGATTCTTCCAGAGGACTCCTTTGGTGTGGAGGCGTTGTAGATGTCGTTTCTGCTGGTCTTCGAGTCCTGACACGTCATCCCATGTGGTGGTGAGGATTTGGTCGGAGAGATCGACGGCGGTGATGGTGTCATGGGTGATGGGTGATGAAGGCTGCTGGGTCTTGCTCGCAGGCTACGCAGACCCAGACACGCTCGTGTTGGGAGGACTGGAGTTTGTTGGCGGCGTGGATTCGGGCGTCCCAGGCGGTGCAGAGGTAGGCGGCGTCAGGGCGGCAGTAGATGGTGCAGGGGGCGGCAGTTTGTTGGGGGCCGTGGATACTACTATTTCAAGGGTAATATAGTAATTTTGCATATACTTAACTGAGAAATCTAACAAAGGTTAGTGGTAAGGACCACCAGTGCAAAATTTGAAACTACTGGGACCAAGTGTGTAATTAGTGAACCACTGGGACCAAGTCTGCAAGATTTGCAAACCACAGGGACCAACCAAGCATTTAACTCGAGAAAAAATGAAACTCCAACTATCCAGCATGTTATTAGTCTTAATCTCAACGATAGTAAGGCCGCCGATCACCCACCGTTTGCGATGCTTTACCACCCTCGGTAGGTGTGCTCTACCACCCAAACACACATCATACGACATCATCGATACTTCCGTACGAGTTGCGAAATAACCCGGTATCTAGAAACATGTTTCGACACCCTTTTCCAACTATTCCAGGTGTCGTCCGACATGATAGTAATCGCCTTGCCATGGTGGCAATTCACGTGGCACTACGCAGCGCTACCCACGTGGCAAGATACATATCCAACATGTCACCGATGAGGTAAAAAAACATTGCACATTCAAACCAGTTGCATATTCAAAAGAAACCATTTGCATATATCACTCACTACACTTCAAGGTTCCTCAAAACCCAAACAATAGAGAGAGAAACGTGCGTGTGCATGAGAGACGGAGACAGAGATAGACGGTCACCACGTACGGTGGTATTTGTGGCGGCGCCACAGTGGCGACAATGTTTGTGGATTCCGGCCAGTCTGCCACCACCATAGCCACAACTACCGCCAACACCGTCGTCAAACTAACAAAAGAAAGAAAGTAAACGAAAACAATAAAAGAAACGACTCAGATCTACAATAATCATCATCGTCGCAAAATAAAAGGGCTCAGATGCCGCCACGGCTGCAACCGGAGCTGCCATGCCAAGTAGCATGCAACCATCATCACAACAACAAATCTCAAAATCAAAACCTTGAACGATTCAGTCCAAAGCCAACCATCATCTCGCATTCGATCTGTTAATTTAAACGCCCAAAACAACCAAGAACATCGCAGAAACAACAAATCGCCGGCGCTGAGATTCGAAAACCCCCAAAACACAACGCTGCAAGAGAGATTTAGAGAGAAGTTGGATGAAGTGGAGAGAGAAACTGTTTATGGTGGTTCTAAAAAACAAACAATAACAATACGTCTCAACACCCAAATATGAGAAGCAGGTGGTTTTCAAAACCAACACATGGTTTCTCAAAAAACCATCATACACATACTGAATGCATAGAGTACAATATCTGATGCTCATAATCTAAATTTTTTTTGAAAATCACCCTAAGTCAAAACTACAACCTAACTTAGCCAAAGTTTGTTACTTAGAATTCCTTAATTTTAGATAATTATTATTTAATTTAAATTATTAAATTTATTATATATTTTAAACATTTAAAAAAATTACGGATAAAGTTCCATAAAATATCTTATTATTTATTTATATTAACTACTAGGTTAGAAATTATATCTTGATAATTGAAACAAATATCGAGCATTTTCATAACAAGGGTGGAGGGAACGGTTTTCTTGCTTAACAAATTATTTATTTATTTAATATATTAAAATACAGAAGAATAATAACATTTATCATACTAATAAATTTATCCAAAACAATAAAACTTTGGTTATTAAATGTATGTTCACATGACTGTTAAAACCTGTGAGAAAATCAATGATACAGTTTGTCTTCTAATCAATGGTTCAAATGTTTTATATTTATAAACTTTATCAACATCAAAGTTTTGATTATACATGACACAAAAATTTTATTTGAATAACAGAAAAAATCTTAAAAATACCTATTTATAATCATTAAATCTTTGTTATTAACTATTTGATTTTTTATTTACTTAACCTGTGTATTACACGGGGCTGTAACCTAGTTGATTAATAAAAAATAACAAGTAAAAGAAACAGGAGGAAATTGCTGATGTTCTAGAGATATAAAAGTAAAAGTTTGTCCTGAAAATGCGTAATGTTCCTTCCACTTGGTCTCTTCTTCCTCAACAACTCCGATCTACACCAGTAGCAGCCATGACCGACGCTACCACACTAGCACCAGTAGTTTTACCTTTTCAAACACTACATCTTCCATCCAATCGTGTTGCGTTTTCAAATCCCGGATCTTCTTCAAGGTCCCTTTCGGGGTGTTTGAGAATCAAATATGACGTATGCACAGGGAGTTTGAAGGCCTTGAGCCAGCAAGGTTCGATTCCGGTTATTGATTCTTCTTCCCCTCTTTCGTCGACCTCAAACCTATTTTAAACGAATGCCAATTTGATCACGTCATTCATGATGCTCAACGGTTGGATGAGTCGGTTCTTGTTTTGTGGTATGTTTACTGCTTTAGATTATTGTTGCAAAATGTGTATTTGTCTATGATTAACATGGGTTTCTATTCTAATTTCATGCTGATACTATACTTTATGTCTTAGGCTTACATAACTTTGTGTTTAGTAGAATCGGTGTTGCTATTCCCCTGTTGGCCGGGAACAACGTTGTGACAAATGACACCCCTAACTTTCGTTTATGTCGCTTTAAAACAATTTATGAATTGGGACCAAATTTAGTCAATTTTTCATTATGGGTAGACGGAGGTACTTTTATGTTGATATTGTTATTGAAAACGCAAGTGAAAGTTAGAAGTATCATTATTATTCCCTCATCCTGCCCTTTCTAGCGGCCCTACCAATAGATTTGTTATGAGTGAGACTTTACCGAGTACTTTTGTTTGTTTGTTTTGCATTTTAATTACATTATGGCCACCATTTCTTAATTCTCATCATATTATACAATTTCTATTCAGGATCTTAATCTTATTGCCACGTATCAATATTTGATGGGATATGGATCATGTTTAGCCAGAATTATCAGGTGAGCTAATGTTATTTGTGTTCATAGGATGGCAAAGTGGTGCAGGAAATGCATATATTTGAAACCAACATTGGAAAAATTGGCAGCTGATTATCACCCAAGGTTAAAAGTTACTACTCACCCTTTTGCTCAACTATCCCTTTCTTAAACAATTCATAATTATCGCGATGTTCGCATTTCTCATATTTGTGTTTGGATATGTTAAATACAGGTAAAGTTTTATTGCATTGATGTCAACAACGTCCCGTATCAGCTTGTGGTTCGGGCTGGGGTCACTGTAAGTCTCTCATGCCCACACAATTTGTTCAGTTTCATCAGCATCATTTTCAGACGTTATGATTTTTTTTAACACTTGAATTGTGCAATTTCATGTCATTCGACTCGTTTGGGGTCGGGTCTGGTCTATAATCACAGAAAATGCCAACTATACAGGTGCACAGATTTATCTAACAATATTTTATTATGTTTGCAAGCTGTTGCTACCTTCAAAACTAATGTGTTTTAGTATTACAGCTATGGAAAGATGGGAAGAAACAGGCAGAGGTGATCGGAGGTCACAAAGCGTATTTAGTTGCTAACGAGGTTCGTGAAATGATAGATGATGAAGGGCAACCTTAATTTCTTTCTACATATGTTCTTGTTTTTTGTTCTTCTAGAAATGGACACATAGATTTGTATATATTGCAGAGAATAAGCAATAAACTGTTTTTTTTTTTGCCATATAATCCCTGATCTGTTGTTTTGGTATCACTTTGTAACCATCATGCACCAATGCATACTCTGAAAGCTCATCGTTTTCGACCAAATGTGAAAACTATTTGTTGCTCATAAAGAAGAAGTATTTTAACCATCCTCGGTGGGGCGGCGCGAGTGGATCTGAACACAATGCTGAACCCACGGACGCCTTGGTTCAAATTCAGCATGTGGGTCTTTGATCACTCTGTCTTGAGTTGATGAAAAGCGTTGATAAGGACTTTCTCGATGGATGGATTTTCGCTGTTTTTGTCAAAGGAGAAGGGGTTTTGCTTGAAACAAGTTTGATAATTATCATGGAGAAGAAAGGGCCTGAAATTTTGGTTTTGAACAAGGGCTTGTGGTGCTTGGTTTACAAAATATTTTAGAAGAAACTGGAATGTCATAGTGAACTAAAATGTACAGAAACAAAAAATTGTCGAAGCAACCTTTGTAAAAAGGGGGCTATTTGTTAGTAGTTTCGTCGGCCTTCTCCTTGCCCTAGCTAGACATAAGGGGTTGATGAAGGACTCGGGAGCTTACATCTACAAGTATCCATACTTAGCATTTTCGACTCGCTATTCAATTCCAAATGTGAAGATGAATCATATGAAAGAACCTATTCTTTACCTTCAAATTCAAGAATAAAAAAAGTTGAAGAAAACATAAAAATGTGATATTCATCCCAAACTATTAGAAACATTCTTATCAAGAGCTGCTGTCCCTCACAAAACCCAACTATGAATTTCAATGATTGTTAGTTACCTAGAAAACAAAGGAAGAACTCAACTACTGAGGGTGGATCTTTAATATTCAACTCTTTACGCTTATTTCCATTGGAAATGTAATTCTTTTTTCTCTTCGACGGATGGATAAAGGATGTAACGGACCAATAAGTTATTACAACCATCAAAATCAAAGCTCCCCAAGGATATGAACATACGATATTGTTTGAGGTCTGGTCGAGTATCAATGGCCAACATCAGGCTATTCCGGCAATAACTTATGCCCTTGCCACTAGCATCAAGTCCGGTCAGAAATTACTGATCTCTCTATAACAAGAACAGATTCACAAAGGACTTTGGATACCAAAATCTATACACACAAACTTATCTAAACTCGATCATCAATCAACAACTCACTATCAACAATCTCTCAGAGAATTCAATTGATGACGTGGGTGCCTGGAGGCTCCCACTTAGCAAAGCCAGGAAGCAGGAAGCTAGGAGCTCCCTGTCGGGAGCCTAACAACCCAAACAGGAGAACAAGCCTGGTGGGCCAGCCCGGCCCATCACAACTAAGCCCATTAGGTTAAGAGTAACATGCCTATAAATAGAGGGTCCATCCTCTATTTCATTCATCCCACTTTGGCTTGGACATTCAAGCCATTACTCTCTCTCTAGAATCTCATTCTCTCTCTAGAATCACATAGTCTCTCTCAAGAACACAAGCCACTAGGCTGAGCTGCTAAAGTCACCGCTCTTGAGGGACTACACTAGCAGCACCTAGTCACAAGCTAAGCTACCTGGAATCTCCACAGTTGCTAGCTAACCGTTGGATCTCGACCACAAGCTCCCTAAGCATTCTCTATATCTCTTATACTTACTCATACATCTATGCTTTATGTTTATGCACTGTTCTTGGATAGATTACTAATGCTGAGCGTCGGAGGGTGGTCCAGAGACCCCAGTCTCTGGCCTCTTTTAACGGGTTCTTTCATGTTGTAGCTACAATCTAGGAGGTGACGAGGCTACCCCAAGGAACGTTCATACCCTCCTCTGACCTTGTCCTTGTTTTTAACAAGTGGCGCCACCGTGGGGCTGCGCTCCTTAGAACATGAAACTCTTTGTAGCTCAACCCATATGTTCCTAAGTTCTTTCTAAGGGATGGAAGAACGTTTTCTTGGAGTGAAAGCTTCTAGATCTCTCGCACACGACAGCCCTACGTGATACCCCCAGCTCCTAGCTTGAAGCTTTGGAACCAGGTTCCCAGCTTCTTTATCTTAAACCTTTTTTATACTTGCTTACTGCTAAATATCTACATATGTATAGAAACTTACCTTGGTAAATAAGTATGACTCACAATATATGAGTAATGACAAAACATGATAATGAAAGCTATATAGAATATATTTCTCGTCAAAACTAATAAAACTCATATGTTACTTTTATTTATCATAAAAAAGGAGGGTATAATAATAAAGGTGTAAGATCTCATCACATGATAACTTGATACCCCTATGACTCTGTACATACTTTTTATTTGGCTGATATAGCTTTTCTTTTAGTAATGGTTATTTTAATATTATCTACAAAGCATTCTTGTGTAATCCTTACATACGTTGGGAACATGAAAGATGATAGTGCACACATGCAAACATTGCATAAATGCATATATGGTCAAAAGTAAAAGACCTGTAGACGTGGCTTATCATATATGACATATCAAATGATAAGAAAAAAGGGGGATTGCAAGCTAAACATACTTCTCGTTCTGTAACTTGGTTGCATTTGTAGACTCTAGACAATTAAAAGAATGGTTAGTTTTTAATAATGTGGGGTCCACAAGTCTGGAGGGTGTGGGGGCGCCATCTCGCCAACTCAACCTCGATAGCGCCCCAGCCCCACTCCCTAGGCGCCATAGGGAGGGGGGGGGGGCGCCATAAACGGCTCGCGAGCACTAGTAACGATCACCATTGAGGTTATTTGGTGGGCCATTATTGTTTTGACCGTTGGCCAACGGTCATATTCAAAAAATAAAATAAAAACAATAATAACTTTTAATTATTTTAATCTATTCCTATAAATACCCAACATATATTAACCAAAACATGACTTCTTCTCTGTCTTTTTTATTCTTCTACTCATTATTTTTATAAACTTTAACATACCCACACCATGTTTCCGAACAACCCAAACCCGTTGGACCCCAACGATTCGTTTTGGGGTAGCGTAAACAACGAGCAAGAAGAGCGGTATAGTCGAGACCCGCGAACCGGTGAGGTCGGGTATTATCCGATGCCACCGTCCACCCCAACTTCCCCTCATCCAACAACGCACAGCCACCACGGCTTCCCGGTTTTTTTGGGTATTATCCTCCACCGCCATTTTTTCCAAAATACCAAAACTTTCCCAAACTTCAAACTTATCCCAACCCCAAAACGTACCCGAAACCAAACTTACCGAAACCAAACATACCGGAAACCCAACCCACTTCTTCTAGCCATCGACGTTCTAGGAGGCACCGTAAGAAAGGAGAGAATGAGCCACGTGCTCCTAAAATGATCGAGAAGTGGACGGCCGCCGAAGAACTAACCTTGGCACAATCATGGCTTGACGTGTCGGAGGATCCGATTGTTTGTAATATTTTTCTCTCACAATCTCCGTGTATATATATTTTTTAAATAAAATATAATGCTATAGATTTTTTTTATTTTCTTGCTACTAATGATTTTCTTTTATATTATAAGCTACAAACCAAGATTTAAGCGTATTTTGGAATCGTATTTATGAGAAGTTTTTCGGCGCCATGGGCCGTGGAGAATGCCAGACGCCCAACTCTCTGTCGGGCAAGTGGTCCGCAATGCGCACCAAGATTTCCAACTTCAACAAAAATACATCAGTCTCATCAACAATCAAAGTTGACGAAGCGGTGCAAGCGACGTTGACATCATGACCGCCGCTAACGAGCAATATAAATCTGAGTACAGTCATTATTTTACTATGATACCTGCATGGGAGCTTTTTCGAAAATCTCAGAAGTGGTTTCTTGTACCACCGTTCGACCCGGCGGCGCATTGGTCGAAATGGTCAAAATCAACATCCACAAGCAAACCATCTGGGTCCGATGCGCGTACTACAATTAACCTAAACAATGATTTGGATGACTTAAATTTTGAGGAACCCGAGGAGGTACCACGGCCAAGGGGTAGGGACAAAAGCAAGGCAGCGGTACGTGCACGGGGGACCTGATCGTAAATTTTTTTTTTGGCTCGGATTGACGATTTCGATGACACACTCAATCGGATCCTCTCGGTGAAGGAAAAGGAACACGAACTAAAAAGGGAGAAACAAATCGATAAATATATGAAGTTTCTCGAAAAGGATTTTTCTCACCTACCGGACGCGGACCGAGTTGTTCTAGAGGCTCGGAAGGAAAAAAATCCGAGCCAAATATATGTAGTTTTATGGTTTTTTTAAGTATCATCGTATTTTTTAAGTAACAATGTATTTTTTTAACAAGTTTGTAATCTTTTATTATTTTATCAAAATTATGTTTTTTATTAGTTTTAATTATTATAAAACTTAAATTAAAGAAATATAAAATAAAATAAAAAATAATAATTATGTAATGAATTATAGAGACTTTAAACCACTGCAAGCAAATTAAAGGAGGGCTTTGAAGCCCCCTAAGTGACGTGGCGAGACAGGCAATGACGTTGCGCAATAAAGCCCATAGGGCTTAAACCACTCCCCATAGTCTTATGGTAAATTTACATCTACTTTATACTAACCTTTTATATATATATATATATATATATATATATATGATTCAGTCAAGCAGGAACCACTACCAGTTGCGAGAACTATGAGAACTCCTCATGTCTAATAGAATTTTAACACATCAACTATAATCAATTTAATTCAAAAGAGCATTTTAGTCTTTTTCTCTCAATGTCATATACGTCTCTCTTATGTCTAAAACACATCACATCATCATTAATATGTCTAATAATATTTCTCACATTTATTCTCTTTTATATACTTATTATATTTAAAATTGAGAAAAATATCTTAAGTTTAAAATTAAAACACCAAAAATATTATGTAATTTAGAAAATAAAAAAATATCGAAAATGATATATATTTTTATTTGCTTTATTTTCACTAATTATGACATAATTTTCTTTATAAAATGCAATCTGTATTTGTCTTTATGTTTATTAAAAAATACAAATTATCGAAAATGATATCTATTTCTTTTTTCTGTATTTTCCCTAATTATGATATAATGTTCTTTATAAAATGCAAGTAATATTTTTCTTATATGTTTATTGAGAATTTCTATTTCATTCGTTAACATTTGATGACTTTGCACTACAAGTTTTTAAAAAAACATTCGACAACGTACGTAAAAAAAGTTTTGAAAACGTGCGTAAAAATGTTTGACAACGTGCGTAAACATTTACATGAACTACGTATGAGAACACTATTATGTAAAAAAATAAATAAAAAAATATTTTGACAACGTGCGTAAAAAAAGTTTTTTACGTCCCTGATCGCCGACCCGAACTCCTCTAAACGTCGCGCGTAATTCTAATTTTCAAACGTATGTAAAAAACAGAATGCGTAAAATAGTTTTTATGTACGTTTGAATAATGTTTTTACGTAAGTTGTTGAATGTAATTTTTTTTGCGCACGGTGTCGAATGAAAAAAAAAATTTATTCTCAAAAAATTTTTACGGCCCCCATAAAAAGTTTAAAAAACCCCTAGCCAAATGATCGACAGGGGCGTAAAAAAACATACAACCGAGACGGAAATAAAAATTTACAACCGGGGCGTAAAAATAATTTACAGTCGGGGCTGGGGTAAAAATAAAAAATTTACGCGTCGGCGGCATAAAATACAATTATATAAATGTTTTGTAAATTCACGTTTGTAAATTTTTAGTTTTTACATACGTTTAAAAAAATGTTTTTCAATTTTACATTCGTTGCCCAATGTAAACAAAATTGCGCACGATGTCGAAAGTAAAAAATGTTTTTTTTACATGCGGCAGAAAAATGTTTTTTACGCTCTGAATGCCCGCTCGAGCTCCTCTAAACATCACTTTTGTGGAATGTAAACGCTATATTTTGGAGTAAATGATATTTAATTTATTTGTAGAATGATAAATTGAGATTTTTACATGTTTTGTGTCGTGTCCGTGCAGATCTCCGACGATGGAGGTGCAAACTATTTTAGTTATCTTTTTACATTTTCTGGTTATTTATTTGCAATGTAAATATTACCTCAATTTTTAAATTTTTTTAATTAAAGAATAATTTTTTTAATTAAAGTAAAATCATTAATGAAATAATCATTAATAATGATAGTAAAAACACCTATCTTACTTGTTTAGTATTGAATGCATGATTTTACGGTAAATAATTCTATCAAGGGCATGGAAGGTGTTTTCAACTACTTGTACTTTTCCTTTCCCAATACAACATTTTAACTTTTGAATACTCCATTTCATTCCATTTATCTCTCATCTCTCTACCCCACAGTCACCTTCAGTTCCTAACCCACAACCACCACTCAACAGTCAGCACCAAACAGCCACCGCCACCACCACCACCACATCACAACCCCCTAAGCCTCTACCTCATCACAACAATGTAGCCGCCGTTACCACATCACAACCGCCTAACCTAGTCAACCACAACAACAATACCTAAGTCAGTCCACCACCAGCTAATCGTCATCGCCGCCAACTTCAGCGGAGCAAAGCTGCCGCCATTGTCGCCGGAGTCGTGGAAGTGACTCCCTCCCCTTCTCCAACCTCATTTACCGGCGAGATCCGCCTCAGGCCGTCATTGAAACCCCGTTCATCGGAACGCTCTTCACTGTCTGGCAAGATTTTCCTCAAGATTGGTGGCGATGGCCGCACATGACATCGTCACGGCACCATGGACATCGTCATCTGTCTCTCTCTAACTCTTTCTCTATCTTCGATGTCATTGCCTCTCTCTCTATTTACTGAAGTGTTATAAGGAAATGTTAAAAGAAAGGCTAAGGGGTCAATGTGCACACAATAGCAAACTCTAATGGCAAAACTCAAGAGCTAAATAATACGCTAATGCAGTTGACTTGTATACATACATGTGGCATTCCCTATCTACGACAACTATGCCAACAAGACTCCATCACCATTTATATAAATCCCATATTTTGACTTCACATGCTTTATTTATGCTTTTTCATGCCATTTAGAATCAGATAACTTCCTAAATTTTTGGATATACAAGAGCCATTGCATAACCTCCATTCTCACTTACTTAAATTATCTCCATTAGATAAACTCGCAATTCAACACAACGGTTGTTTCTTATTCACTCCTTGTTTTAAATAATAATAAAAAAAGAATCAATAACAACTGTACAACTTGAATTACCTATAGTATGACTCATGTTGCATACATAGTGGCCACCTCAACCATAAAGTGAGTTTTTAAGGGAAGTCATTTTTACATACTCTTCAAATATAAAGCATATTCGAAGATGGAAAAATGGCGCAGACAACAACAATATAAACTTGCTAAACCATGTTGTCTTCAAGTGTTTAATACAGAAAAAGATAGCAGCAAAGAAAAATGTGTTAGCTCTATCTTTCACAAAGAATTAAAGTGCTCACTCCATCTCAAGTTTTCAGTGGTCCAGTCAAAAGTCAACATTTGGTTACGGAATAGACATAAATAGACCCTTGTCTAAGGATAACATTCACATTTCTTTTGTTCAAGAGCATGACAGTTGCAAAGCTATATACTTTCCTCCATTAAGATATTGAACAGCCAAACTACCATGGCGGTTATCACGATATATATATTAGTCAAGAATGTTGCAATATAAATCAACTTAACCAACCATAGCTTCCCATAAGATGATTGTCACAGCTAAAGCTTATCGCAAGCTAATGTTTAAAAACCGAAGTTTTGGCACATACAAGCTTATATCGTCCGGCAATACTCGCCGAGAATCTCGTCCAACGAGATTCGTTAAAAGGCAATAATATCCTCACTGGTTCGGCCAACTCTAAAGCTAGTCTCAAATCCAACGAAAGGATGCCCGAACACCCCAACAATCACTATTGTTGACATCGTACTAGCCGATAACTCGAACATGTCAGAACAATATATTATGGTATCATTTTTTAAGAAACGTTAACATATATGTTTTTAAGGGTTTTTTTAGACAACGTCAAATTACAAATTAGAAATGGCAATATTTCATTCACATTTTGTTACATTGATAGGCTTCGCACACTTCAGATTCAACAGTCTACTTGAAACAAGTGTAAATTCTTTTGAGCACCCATTAGTAGATCCTTATATAACCAAAGAAGCTCATAAACTTAGAAGCTTCAACTAATGTGTCACAACTTCATAAACTAAAAATGGAGCTTGGAAGCTTGGAAACTCAACAATTTTATAAGCTTATAAGTTCCAAGAATAAGTCATAAAAATGAGGTTCAAAATTGAAGGGAAAGGTACTAAGTAACAAGCACCCATAACTACGTCATGACTACTTATGACTAAGGGCTGACATAGGTAGCTAAACTCCCATTTTCTAAGAAGCCTAGAAGCTGAAAATGTTGATGCACTTTGTGTCTGTCACTGTGCGAATAGACTAGTTAGAGCATGTGTTGAATATTGTATAGACTAGATACGAACACACGACCCGGGCACGAACGTTGGATGAGAAAATGGACACATTTCGTACGAAATCTGTCAATTTCGTACGAAATGGTCAATTTTCGTACGACAATCCTCATCCCTATATATATGTGTTGTGTGTTCATTTGTTTGTAAGTTTTGGAAGCTCCCTGAGGGGAGGTGCTGGCGGATCTCTCCAGGAACTCCGCCAGCCTGACAAGATGTATGCTCTTTCGGTATGAAGAATAAACGCATGACTTCCGCTGCATTCTACTTCTATCCATTCTGTAATAACATTCTACCGAATCGGTTATCATACGCCCAAACTTCCGTCTAGAACCTCCGCGATCCAGACCCACAACTAGTATCAGAGCTACGGTACCGATTCATTCAATCTAACAGTTGATGAATCACCTACGCTCTTGAATTATGAACTTAGGAGGGGTTTTAGACATATATCATCAAATTAACGCACAATCCTCGGACAAAATGTAAAATTGAACTTATAGGATTGTTAGAAACTGATTTTCGACCAGATCTGCGCAAAAATCATCTTGAAATTCGAAGAAACGAAGACTCTTGATCGAAAAAAAACGTCATCAGTTCAGTTTGGTGCGAAAACTCTAATTTTCGTGCAAAAATCTTTGATATTTTCGTGGAAAATTTTTATACCACTTTGAACTTTGAGGGGAGGTGCTAGAGTCTGTTGGTGCACATATGTCTATTGCCTACGTCTAGGACGAGTCTGTTGTATAGTTAGGGTTTCGCAGTGTCAAAATTAATGTTTTGAAAGTTATGTTTTGTTTAGTTCAAGAATTTTCGCACGAAAATTCCTTGGTGCCGAAATCACTTGGTGCAATCACTGGTCTCTTGCCTATAAATAGGTGACTTGGGATGTTAGTCTGTTATGCTGTTTTGGTGAATCAGAGGCGAAGCCCTTTTAAATCGAGTCTGTAATCTTCTCAAGTTAATAAATACAAGATACGGACTTGTTAAACAGTAATCATCATACTTGTCGATTGTTTGTTCACTCGGTTAACAATGAATTCCGCATCTGTTAGCTGAGCAAATCACACCGGAAGCTCACGAGTTGGGTCCGATCCTACACTCACACAAAGACGAGAAGGTGAGCAACTACACATGTCGAGGTTACTACTAACACAGTCACAAGCATATTGTTGCGGATGCGATTCCATCCAAGGAGTCAGTAAGAACAAGGAAGCAAATAGAGTTCGCCTCTTGGGGAACAAAGAAGCCTCTAAAAAATCGTTAAGAAGGATAATGCATACGCTTCCCTCCCACATTAATGTGGCTTCCTGCTGCTAGAAGAAGCTATCAAGCTAGCTAAAGAGCAACACATGCTAGACCTTCTACAAAGAATCTAGTATAAGCTAAACCTAGGAGGTCAAGGTTAACCAAAGAAGCTTGCTCAATCACAGAAGCAACTTGCTACAACATAATTGCACCTCACCAAAACTTCAAAGTAAAGCACCTAACTCACATGTTAAAGGTGTTTAATCAAAATTCATTGCTAAAGGACCTTCGTGGTAACAATGATGTTTAACCCAAAATACAAGCCTGGATACCTACGCTACTATAATAAAGTGTATAATCTCGGGAAGACAATTAAAACCCACAAAGCTTATAAGGGATAAAAGCATAATAACAAACCACAAGAAACAATTTTGGAAGAAACAAGTAGCTCACCAAAATAAACAAAGAAGCATACGACCAAAATGCCAAGGCACTAATACAACTTGGTAACACCAAAGAGTATAACCAACTTCTTTGTAAGTACAACCCATAGATGCATGTAAGCACCTTACGAAGACGAGAATCAACCTGCTTAGTAGCTTGTGGATACATAGAAGCAACTTTCTCAAACTGTCTGCTAAAGTAGGGAAGCTGCCTAAGGAATCGACGAAGCAGCCTGCCATGTCATCAAAATGCGTTAATTAGGAGATTTTTCGCAACATTGGAGCACGGGTATAGGAGTCCAAAAACCTCAATGGCCGAAGCCTTAAAAAAATTCATCGTCTAAGAGGTAAGTACACTTCAACCCTTGAACTTTTACTTATTCACTCTTCTCAAATTAAACACCACACTGATGAACCATGGCACTAAATAAGTCATACCTTTACTTCATTTAGTTCAAAGTGTCCAACGGTAAAAAGGGCTTCCCCAATCTTAATAGAGCTTCTTTTTATTAATATTCCCACAAGTTTACCTTATAAAATGATTGATCGAAAGTAATCATACACTATATTAGCAATGGGATAAGACAACCTTATATGAATATCAATGCTTGTACCAAGCACCAATAAATAAATCCTCACACCTAGCATTATTTAGCATTGCTACGAGGTACTTTATCTTATCCAAGCGCCAACACAAAGCTTTTTGACCTTACAAGAAGCTGCTGAAGCTTCTACTAGAAGAAAAGAAGCTAACCAGCATTGATAAGAACATATTATCATACTGGAGAAGCAGGTTATTGTCAGCAAAGAAGGTGACCTTCTAACATGAAAAGCTGTTCTTAAGCTGACCATTTAGCACGAACAGTTGGCATTCTTGGACAAGAATCCCTACTCAAATAGAGAAGAAGCTCCCTTTTTCTTCTTCCTAGTATCATTTTGTTAATTCAATATATGGCAAACATAAACGCACAAACACCGGAAACTTCGCTTTGCTTAAGTTTTCTAGACCAAGTAATTCTGCATATACTTGTGAAAATATGAATGAAATAACTGAGACACGTTCATTAAATACTAGTCCACTATCCTATCCTAAGGGTGAGCCCCTCCTAACCAGGCTCCATGGGACCCGACGCTATATCTACCCATGAAAAGGGACGAGCTCCTAGGCCATATCGCTCAGCAGAAAACAAGGCACTATACCTTTCTGTATAAAGGTTGAGTACCTAAAACTATACTACTCCATGGATTGAAACACAATTCCATGAAAGAGGGTGAGCACCTCACGCCAAATCTGCTCCACAAGCACAAAGTGAGAAGCTAGAAACTTGTGTACAATACACCACGCAAAAAAATAAATTATAAGTCGTGGACTAGAAAAGCGATTTGCATCATTATTTTCTAACATAATTGAGGCAAGAAGACTGCATCATCTAGTTTCAATTTGGTAGTTAAGACACTGCAAACACAACAAAAATAAAAGACAAGTGTGAAAACAAAAAGAAGCTCCTTCTAGTTTCTTTACGAAAAACAAAATAAGCACAAAAACCATAGCTTATTTCCTTGTAAGAAAACAAATAAATACAAAGCAAAGAAATGAACTAAACATTGTGAAATCCCAAAGGAAGTTTATTCATTGAAGTCTTGTCATAAAAGGCTTACCCAAGCTTACACGACATCAAATAGAGCCTTATAAGGCTTCAAAAAACATTACATGGATCTAAGCTCACTAGAAAAACAACGAATCAATCCTTAAAGTCAACAAACTACATTGATTCGAGCGGGATTTTAGTCATAATGGAAACGGATACACCCTCGCCAACAAAGATGTCATCAAATAAAGACATAGGCAAGCATAGTGAGCATTACCTCACTCAAGCAAAGTTTGACCTTCTCGTGTCAAACAACTACGATTAGGCATAAGCTTTTAAAATAGGGAGCTTATCCACAAATCTAGACAACTTGAATATAAAAAAAAGATAGAGACTCGTCCTCACACTTCAATAAAAGGAAACCTCTCATGTAGGTATTGAAAGAAAATAACCTCTATAAACAAGAATCTTATCTTGGCATAAAAGAAGCTCACTTCCAAGAACAAGAAGCCCACCTTTATAAGAAAGAAGCTCACAACTGAATAAAATAAGATCACCAACATGCACCATGCACACCTAAGAAGCTCATTCCTATACACACTTCACTTCTACCTGCTTGGTACATTCGCTTATATCAACATCACAACACTTTATATACCGAAAGATTTTGGGGAAGGTAAGCTGCTTCATTTATAAACAAAATCCGTGAGCTCTTGTCTAGCAAAAAGAAAAGGGCTAGAACAAAGCTCCAAAGGTCATTGGGATACGCAACCAAGATGCTCACATAAATAGGGCTTACCATGAACAATGGGGCTATGAAATCAACAACATACAAGGCACGTAGTGAACCATTAGAACTTAGGTTCGAAGCCACTACTTGACTATAGTAAAGTCCACTAATGCAATAATTCCATTTATGTATGGACATTTAGACACCCTTCAACAAGGATGGGCAGCTTTAGAAGTATATATATAACCATTTCATGTAAGCTAGAATCGCCCTTTATGTGGAGCAAAGCTTACATGCTGCCTCGAAGAAATCATTGCTTCCTTACTATGTTGTCCCATCATGACAAAATCAAGCAAGCAGCAACACTAGATTTGTTAATACAACTAAAGAAACTTGTGCAAAAACCAAAATACAGAAGCTTAGAATCTTTAAAACACAAAAAGAAGCCAAAGAGCTTAAATGCTTCACGACAAGCTCAAAAGCTTCACATCAAGCTTAAAAGCTTCGAAGCAAATAAGCCCAAAAAGAACCATCGAAGCTTCATACAGGACAAAAAGATTCATAGTTCATAGCTTCTCCCGATAAGCTTCACATACGACAGGTTCTCCTGATAGCTTCTCCGATAAGCTTCACATATAATAGCATCTCTTGATAGCTTCTCCCGATAAGCTTCACATACGATAGATTTCCTTATAGCTCTCCCGATAAGCTTCACATACGATAGCATCTCTTGATAGCTTCTCCTGATAAGCTTCACAAATGGTAGCTTCTCTCGATAAGCTTCACATATGACCTCACGATAAGCTTCGCATACGACAGCTTCTAATCTTCACATATGATCGCTTCTCACAATAAGTTCAAAGTTGGTCGCTAACAACTTTAGACATCAACTTTTTTCGATGAGCTTTATGCCTACACAACTTATCATTGGAAGCTTCATCCTTGACTAGATAACTTATGAGTCACAAGCACCCATAACTACGCCATGACTACTTATGACTAGGGGCTAATGACGTGGGTACTCGGAGGCTCCCACTCAGCAAATTTGGGAAGCAAGAAGCTAGAAGCTCCCTGTCGGGAGCCTAACAACCCAAACAGGAGAACAAGCCTGGTGGGCCAGCCCGACCCATCACAACCAACCCCATTAGGGTTAAGAGTAACATGCCTATAAATAGAGGGTCCACCCTATAAGATCTCCTAATCCAAAGGATCCCACTCACAAACACAATCACTAGGTGTGTGGAATCCACCTAACAATCACCACTGTAGGATAATGTAACAGGAATCAAGATGAATGAAAGAAATCAAAGAATACACAGAGTATTCTTTGATGTAGAAGATGAATGACGTCACACACACAGTAGTCGCCAGACAAACACTCACACTAATGATTAGGGTTTTCTTGTCACACAAACTTTCCACAAACGAACTGCTATCTTGTCATTACCACTCAAAGGTTATATACAAGATAAATCCGGACACACTTGTCCGGATAACAAGGCCATGGCCCATGGCCCAACACACACTTAAACTCGGGCTACCTATCACAAGGTAAGTCCGGACACTAACAAACTAGACTTAAACCTCGACTTGGGGACTACATACCCAAGTCCGGCAAACATAAACTCGGAACAATCATTAAACTCGATTAGGTCTAAACCCTAACCCAGACACAATCATAAACTCGGAATAACATTACTAAGTTCGGACAAAAGATACACTATATAAGATGTTCATAAAAGACCACTGAGCTTTGAGGGACTGCACTTATCACTACAAGTGCATTAACAAACTCCCCCTTGATCAGTGTAGGATCTTCGTTGTTGATCTTGAAATCTTCAGTCTTGCTTCGAGTACTCACTTCCCGCCCATACTTGATTCTTCACACAGAATTGTACCACCTTGATGAATTGATTAGCCAATATAAGGTCTTCTTCAAGGTAGCGCATAGGAAGACGACAAAGCTTTTTCAAATGTTCCATCTTCAAGTTAACCAGCCAAATTGGAGCCAAAATCTTTAGAATCACTTCGGTCACTTTCTTTTTCAATAATTGCCGCTTCCCCAGATCTTCCATCAAGATACCAATAACCAATATCCTTAATCTTCTCAAGATCAAATCTTCTCAAAGGAATCTTGCGAAGACATCTAGCTGGTGGATAGACCATTTTCAACACCTGCTTCCCTGTGAACTTGTCTATGGACTTCACAGCTCGTCCAACGGAAGGCTTGAAAGTTTTCCACTTGCTTTCATGACTCTCAGCAACTAGATGAGGAATTAAACCTCGAATGTTTCTGACATTGGTATTATTATTGAGATTCAGCTGAGCAAGATGATGCAAATCACGAGCGGGTAAAGTTTGTAAATATTTAGCCCATGGCCTAAAGTATCAAACCCCATCGGTACGTTTGATCATGCCTAGGCTATGCTGCTCATCAAAATCCCAACTCTTAATCTGGCCTGAGTACTCACCTCTGGTGTTGATATATCTCTTCTTTTGAGTTTCATCGGGAAGAGCTTTAAACCACTTATGAGCTGCCATACGGACCTCTTTCAGGCACACAAATATGATTCTCAATTTCATCATGCATAACATCCCCAAACACATAGCTTCTGAGATCATCCATTACCTTCAACGAATCGTAATAAATACTTTTCCCTTTACCCATTTCAATAAAATCAAACTTTCCAGCAAGATCATCGTCTGACTTCCAGTCCTCTTTTGGTGTATGTCTGTTGCCTACGTCATTGTATAAGATCGAGTCTGTACGATTAGGGCTTGAATTGTTAGATTTCAGAAAGTATTTATGTGTTTGTACACAAGTTCGGCCGAACTTGTGTGATGAATAGAACAAGTTCGCCCGAACTTGTGTGATGAATAGAACAAGTTCGCCCGAACTTTAACTAGTCATCCTCACTTCGCTCGAACTTGTATGTCTATATATAGGCTGTCTAGGTTCTTTCATTGTAATGATTTTGCAACTTTGACGGCAAAGCTCCGTCGGTCTGGAATTCACATTGTAATACTTTTGGACATTAATAAACCGATTATTAAACAGGAATTCTTGTGTATTCGTTTGAACAAGTCACATAATTTCCGCTTATGTTGGACTTTAGATACAAATTAGGTTCCTGAGCTGAAAAGGATCGGTCCTATCATGTGGTATCAGAGCCATGGATACCTAATTTGCTGAGATCTACACAAGAAACTCTCTATTTCTACCCATTTCTTTCATTTTTCTACACTTTTTCACATAAATGATGAACCTATGGATAAAAATGTTTAAAATTTGAACATGTCACTAAAATCACCTAAATACAAACCCTGAAAGTTTCATATCTAAATTCAAACGAATTCATGTTCAAAATGTCAAAAACCATGTTTGATAGACAAACTTCGCTCGAACTTATACCTTAAGTTTGCCTGAACTTGATTTAAAATCTTCAATTTTGTTGATTTTAAACAACTTCGACCGAACTTGTTGAAATTTTCGGTGAATTTTGATCAAGTTCGCCTAACTTGTCAAAATCTTGTTGAAATTTTACATAAGTTCGCCCGAACTTGCTAAAAAGTTGGAAATTTTTCAAAAATCATCATAAGTTCGACCGAACTTGCTTAAAACTGAGATTTTCTGAAATTGTTACACTAGTTCGCCCGAACTTGTTAAAATTGAATTTGAACTATATTTTCTGCACAAGTTCGCCCGAACTTGTCAGTTTGCTAATCAATTTTCGAGTTTTTTTTTAACGTGTTTCAGTCTAAATCGTCTGATAGTCGAGATGGATGATTTCCATAACGCCTTTGCTTCACCAATGGCTTCTACATCTAATGCGAACGCAAATGCAAAATGCAGTAAACCAGATGAATCTGGATAATGAGATGGGAACTTCTACAAAACCGCCAAAGTGATGAGCATGGATGAGTTTGAAGGCTGGAAGGAAAATTTCGTGAACTGGGTTCAAGCAAATCACTTCCACAGTTGGGTTGTTGTAGAAACTGGTTATACGTGGCCAAAAGATGAACGTGATCAAGATCTTGCTTTGGTTAGGTTTACGCCAGAACTTAAAGATGCATATGTGGCAGAGAAGAGAATGATCAGTCTGATACAGCAATCTGTGAAAGAAGACATCTTGATCTTGATACCTGAATGCAATACGTCACAGATGCTTTGGAATGCACTTTGTGCTAAATATCTGGGAAGTGCTGATATGACTAAAAGCAAGAAGGCTTTAATCAAGAAAGAGTTTGACATTTTCACGATGATCAAAGGCGAAACCATGAAGCAAATGATCGATAGATATTGTCATTTGATGGTTCAGATGCGAAGACACGATATTAAAAAACTGATGAAGAGCAATTGATAAATTGGCCAATGCACTTCCTAAGGGAGAGTGGACGACCTACTTGATGGTATTGAAGAATAGTCCGAGTTGGATGCATTTAAAGCTATCATCTTTCATTGACAAGTTAGAAGGACATGAAATGGAGTTGATGAAAATGGCTAAGTCAAAAAATGCAAATGTTGTGCAAGATGTGGGGTTGTACTACAAAGGAGGTGTTCAGGAGATTTCGAGTCTGAAAATTCAAACGACGTTTAGTGCAAATATGAATTCTTCGAATCATTCGTCACAAAGTCAACCGAACACTTAATCATACCCGAGTTATGATCAGAGTCCTCCGAACACAGGATATTCGAGTGCTGGTTCAAATTCTCCGTTCCAGAATCAAACCAATCAGACAAATCAGGCAAATCATTTTAATTCTGATCCAAATGTATTTCAATGCAATATAGCGGTCAATCTGAAGAATACTTTTCCTGAAAATGTGGCCAAACCGCACATAGCGCTTCTTGCAACTGTCCTCGAATCTTATGAAAGTTTAGTTGCGGGAAAGATCGGAAATCCAGAGATGACGGCGAGGATTACGATCAGGTTGATGAAGAGGAATTGGAACTGATGGATATCAAGTGGAGCTTAGCTTCGATTATAAGAAGAGTCACGAAGTTTGTCGTGCCTACATGAAGAGACATTGGAAACTCGAGCAATAAGCTTGGATTTGATAAGTCGAAGGTAACGTGCTTCAAATGAAGACAAAAGGGGCATTTCAAACGCGAGTGCATAAATCAAGAAGCTAGCGGCAACCAAAGCCCCTTTGGAAACAACAATGACTATTACAAGAAAGCGTTGAAGTACAAGCCATATCCAAAGAAAACTAAAGTTGAAGTTCAAGAAAATTTGTCAAAGTCAATTGAAAAAGCTCTAGTTGTGTCTCATGAAGATGAGGTTTTGATTGGAATAACTATATTGGCAAGAAGACTGGAGTTGCACTAATGGCAGAGATTGTGAGGAACCTGAATCAATGGATGATGAGGCAGCTCTAGAGAATGCGATCTTAGAAGAATATTTGCAAAGAACAGAGGAAGAAGAAATGTCTATCACGAGACAAAGATGAAGAGCATTATTACTCCTAACTTTCATCCTAATTTTGCAGGTTTTTTTGAATCTACATCGCAAGAGCAAGTGGTTGAAGAAAAGAAACCAGAGGTCAAGGAAATCATTGAGGTGACAGAAGAGTTGATTGAACAAAACCTCACAAAGATGGCTGACAAAGCAATGAGGGCCAATCTGAAACAGGTGGGTTCTGAGGCAAAGGTGATTGAGAAGGAAGTTGTGAAAGTTGTGGAGGTTGAAAAACCTTGCACAAAGTGCAAAAAACCTTGTGAGCGATGTGTTGAGAAATCTCAAATCATAAGTGAATAGAACGTGCATAACGAAAATTTTAGATACGATTATCGCACGATGAAAGAAGCTTATGATAAGATGAAAGGCACTTATTGCAATGTTGAAAAATCTAATTTAGAACAAGGTGCCACAATAAGAATGTTAAAAGCAATAGTAATTGAAAAACAAGAAGCATTTAACATGTACATAAACACCATTGCTGAAACAAGACAAGAGCTTCAAGATACGAAAATTGAAACAGAAAGATTTAGACAACTCTTGCTTAGCTACACCACGAATGCTTATGACATCGATCACATTCTTCCTACGATTAAGTCGGAGGAAAATGATGAAAAACCAAAAGGTAAGAAGCGTGGAGAGTATAGCAATGTTCCACCTCCATTTGCTTACAAGTTATTGTCGTAAGAAAGTGGATGGGATTGAGAAGGCAACTAATATAACAATTTTATCAGAAACAAATGATAAGTTGCCTAAGAACATTGGTTTAGTCTACACGACATCTAATGATGACAGTGAAGCAGTTGTGAAGAATGTGGTTGAAAATGTTTTGGGAAATGATTATGATGATGGCAGCTCTCAAGAGCGCCAACTCAAGTTTGAACAGTTCTGAATCACAATCTGAAAATGAAGAGACTTCATTGGAAAATAGCCTAAGTGATGATCCTAACGTTGTGATGTACAAAGTTAAGGATTCTGATAGACTATATTTTGACGATAGTTTTCCGATTCGGAATGTGAAAGAAGATCAAATCGATAAACTATTCAAACTTATTGAAGTATCATCAGATGATCTAGAGAAAAATGAAAAGAAATTTTACTCAAAATCCAAGAAAGTTTATAACAACTACCGAAGGAATGGTGGTGACTTTCTTGAGAATAGGAGAGCGGGTTTGGGTTTGGTAATAGAAGATGAACCGAAAAAGAAACAAAAGTCACCATTTCATGAATATAAGAATAAAAACATGAAATTCGTGTTTGGGACAAGCACGGTTCAGGAAGAGGCTTCGATTGGAAAGCAATCGAACGATGAGTTTAAGAAGGAAAAGGAACTTCGTGATAAGGCTAAATCCACAAGTGGAGTAAAACCCATGGGTGGACATTCTGTTGATACTTGGACTTGCTTCAAATGCAATGAAGTTGGTCACATTGCACGCAAGTGTCCGAAATCAAAGCATTTGTATCCATGAAGAAAGAAAGTTTCAGATGATGAGAAACTTAAGCAACCAGAGACCGTAAAGCCAATCGCGATCTTAAAACGGAATAATGAATCTAACATCAAAGTGAAACCTAAAAGTGAATTTAAAATAGAGAAATCAATTTTTGAAAAAAGTATTCAAAGTTTTACATCAAGAAAGCTCGAATGGAATCTCAAGCTTGGGTTGCAAAGAAAACCTCATCATCATCTGAAAGTGCAAAGTCTGTTTTAGTCAAAACTGAAAATGTCAAACCAACTGATTCAGTCAATGTTAAAGACTCCAAAGAAACAATGACTGATAAGGGGGTTCTCAAAAATGTTTTTCCAAAATTAAAAAGGGATCTTCTAAAACAAACTAAGGGAAGGTAAAAATGAAAAGTTTTCAAATTTACATTGGACGAGATGTTTGATGGCAATTTTGATTACGATGATAAGTATGAAAGTGATTACAAAGATGTTTATCCGAATCCACCCAAGACCGGAAAGGCTTTGGTTTCCCTCTTTAAATAGTTTCGTTGCATGTGCAGGGGCTCCAAAGATCCATCTTGTCGAAGTGGATTATGGATAGCGGAGCTTCACGCCACATGACTGGGATGCGTGCCTTACTTTACGATATTAAAGCAATCAATGGAGGGTACGTGGGATTCACGGGTAATCAAGGAGGTAGAATCATTGCTGAGGGAAAGCTATCTAGTGGTGTGGTGTCGTTTGATAAGGTCAACTATATCGCCGAGCTGGAGAACAATCTTCTCAGTATTTCTCAGATCTGTGATAAGCAGTTTACCACCCATTTCAATGACAAGTAGTGCATGATCATTAAACCGGGATTTGAGATTCCAGAAGAGTGGATTCTCATGGAGCTCCTCGCGAGAATGATCTTTATATGCTAGATATGAGTGTTGCTACAACTACATCCAAGTCGGCTCAATTTTCGTTTCAAAAGCCACAAAGAAGGAGTCAATTCTTTGGCACATAAAGATGGGTCATATTCATCTTTGAAAGATGAATCACTTGGTTCACAATGTTTTGGTTGAAGGAGTGAATCTTAGAAGCTTTCACATGACTGATAATTGCCTGGAATGCAAGAAAGGAAAGCAGATTAAGAAGTCTCATCCGAGAAAGATTCTTAATTCCATCAAGCTGCCGCTCGAAAGACTGCATATGGATCTCTTCTGTCCATGAATGTTCGTAGTATATCGGAGATCTTTATTGTCTTGTCATCACTGATGATTATTCTAGGTTTTAATGGGCCTTCTTCCAAGAAAGCAAAGACGAAACGTTTGATAATCTCATGATTCTATTCAGGAAGATTGAAAATATGTACCATCTCCCTATAAGAAGAATCCAAAGCGACAATGGTACAGAATTCAAAATGCCCGAATGAAGGAATTTTGCAACGACAAAGGCATCTTACACGAATTTAGTGCTCCATACACTCCGCAACAAAATGGAGTGGCTGAGAGGAAGAACAGAACGTTAATAGAAACAATAAGAACTATGCTTGCTAATTCAAAGCTTCCTGTCAGTTTTTGGAGTGAAGTAGTCGCAGCAGCATGCTATACATTGAACAGAGTCTTGACGGTCAAACCTACCAAGAAGACTTGCTTTGAAATGCTAACCCAAAGGAAACCCAGTCTGAAGTATTTAGAACCGTTTGGCGCACCTTGTAAGTTCTTGATTCAGACAGAAAGTTTGGTGCCAAATCGATAGATGGTTTCTTTGTTGACTATGCAAGTCCGCTCAAGAGAGTTTATCTACCAAGTTTGAGAAGAGTGGTAGAAGCACAGCACGTCGATTGCTTTTGGTATACAACTCTGATTCAAAGAGCAGGCGATGCTTGGATGTTCAATTATACTGAATTGTGGAAATCATTTGACTTGCCAAAAGGGCCTTCTGGAGAAGACATTGCAGTGTTATATTATCTTCATAAGTTGGCTATCAAGAGCAGATTATCAGACCAATAGTGGTTAATCAACCAACTATGGATCATCTTCTTCTTCTGGTGCGGGTCCTAGAAAAGTGGTGTTCAAGAAACAAGTGCTGAACAAGTGACACCGGCTACAGAACTAGTAAATGCTAGTGGAACCCAATCTTTCTCAATCACATAGTTCCGACTCTGACGAGGCTCCAACGTTTGATGATGACGGAGAATCTTCTTTGTCACCCAAGTAATCGAAATGAAACGTCCTCTAGTGCTCCTACAGTTGAAATGGTGGTTGATCAAAATATCACTAATTAGGAGAATCCTGTTGATGTTCTAAGTGAGGTGATGCCAAGATCTTACTCATACCACCCATCGGATTCCATAATTGGAGAATTGCAAGCTGGTGCTAGAATGAGAGGCCAGATCAACAAAGCTTTGAGTTGCTTTTACCCTAAAATAGCTCCAGTTCAAGGTTATTGTACTTATTCATGTTTCTTATCCCAGATTGAGCCAAGAATGTTTCCGAGGCTTTAGGAGATGAGAATTTGGTACTTGCGATGCAAGAAGAATTATTACTGTTCGAAAAACTGGGTGTGTGGAAACTTGTTGACCTTCCGGAGAATCAAAAGGCAATTGATACTAAATGGGTCTTCAAGTGTAAGCGTGATGATCATGGAGTGATAGTGCGAAACAAAGCTTGGGTCTTGTCAAAGGATTCCATCAACAAGAAGGAATTGATTATACAGAGGTATATACACCGGTTGCAAGATTGGAGTCCATTCCATTTTCCTTGCATTCGCAGCTTGGAAAGGTTTTAAAGTATATCAATTAGATGTGAAATCCGCTTTTCTATACGGTAAGCTACGGGAGCAAGTGGACGTCGGACAACCACCGGGTTTGCCGATCCGCTGAACAAAAGAAAGCCTATCTTCTGGATAAATCACTATACGGTTTGCATCAGGCCCGAGAGCCTGGTATGAGACGTTATCTCAACATCTTGTTGGCAATGACTTTATTAGAGGACAGTGGATAATACGCTATTTACCAGAGAAGTTGGAAGCCATATGATTATCGTACAAATTTACGTGGATGGCATCATCTTTGGTTCGACAAATGATGATCTTTGCAAAGAGTTTGAAAAGACCATGAAGAAGAAATTCGAGATGAGCTCTATGGGTGAAATGAAATTCTTCCTCAGTTTGCAAGTTGATCAGTTGCCAGACAGTATTTTTATCCACCAGACCAAGTATGTTCACGATATCTTGAAGAAGTTTGAGATGGATAGCTCGAAGCCGTTATCTACTCCTCTGGCACTCAATCACAGAATTTCATTGATGAAACTGGAACCAAAGTTGAGAGAATCTCTACAGGTTGATGATAGGATCATTGATGTATCCGACGGCATCGCGCCCGAATATCATGTATCCTACCTGCCTCTGCGCCAGATATCGGTCAAGTCCCAGAATTTCTCACATGCAGATCGTGAAGCGAATTTTCAGATACTTGAAGGGATGTCCAAGCACCGACTGTGGTACCCGAAGAATGATAACTTCGATCTGACAGGATATGCTGATTATGATTTTGGTGTAATAAATTGAATGCAAAATCAACTACAGCGGGTTGCCAGTTCTTCGGAACTCGTATGGTAACTTGGCAGTGTAAGAAAAGACTACGGTCGCTCTCTCTACTTGTGAAGCTGAGTATATCTCGGCCTCCAGCTATTGTTCACAGATTTTGTGGATCCCAACAGCAGACGAGAGACTATGGTCTGCAATTTCTTGACACTCCGCTGTATGTCGATATTAAGGCAGCCATCGACATAAAGAAAAATCAGTTCATCACTCTCGAACTAAACATATCGAGATTCGTTACCACTTTATTCGTGATTGCTACGAAAAGAGATTGGTACGAATTGAGAAAATCCACACCGATGAACAGAAAGCTGATTTCTATACCAAAGCTTTTCCATTAACAAGATTTAAATATCTAATGAGGCTTAACAGTATGAAAAATTTGTAACAGGTGCGGAAGCAGAGGTTGAATATGGATCGGAGGACGAGTTCTCGTGATCCTCATTGGTTTGTTATATTTTAGATTAGGAATTTCTAAAAAACTAAAATCCAAAAATATGTTTTTGATTTTAGGGGGAGAAATGAAAGCAACAAATACAAGAACATATGAAAAACCAAAAAGTACAAAAACATTGAAAAAGACAAAAAGAATTTTATGTCAAAAAGGAAATGATAGTACATCAGTGGACTATCACAGTATGCTAAGGATTTGTAAAGTTTAAAAAGTGATAAACGAGTCTTACTGTGGATGTGTCGGTAGGCTTTACACGTTCAGTAAATTGTTTCCGGGATATAAACTAAATTTTACAACTGCTTAAACTTGTGGATTAACATCTCTCGGATATATGGACTTAGTACTCCGAAATTTCGTTTGAGAGATTGCCTGATTCTGAGATACAAGGTTTTTATAGATGATTGATATCTGGGGTATTACAAGTTCTTCTGATTTTGCGTAAGCAATGGCCTAAAACTTCTATAATGCTTTTGCTAAAAACCCTAAACTGCAGCAAATTAAAAGAATCGAAAGATCTAATCAATTGCAGTCAAAAGATTCCAAATTTGGAACACTACCTTAAAGTCGAGCCTTCATCTCTTTGTCTGTACGGTGGTACTAACCTGAGCTCTCAAGGCCTCGACTATCCAGATACAGATATCAGTTACACTATACTCACCTGTAAGATGAAATCTAGGGAATCTAGATGCGGGAGTATATTCTGAAATGAGAACCATAATTAAGTCAAGTTTCATAATTCTACCTAACATATCTTGTAACAATTGAGAAATGTGTCAAAGTTTAAGTGGATAAACATATCGAAAATCTAGGTAAACAAGTTTAAAACTTAAAGTCATTAAAAGGTCAACGGTACTAGTGATATGCTCAAACAACTGATATGATCCTTAGACACGAATTCACAAAAGTATGTTTGTACATAGCTCATTTGATTTCAGATTTAAACCCAAAAAGATTTCAGTGTGTTTTAGCATAAACTTTCAAAAATACAAAAAGATTTTGTTTCTACATTGTTTTCAACAACCAATGATGGAAAGCGGATCTTCGGAGCTGGGAAGGTGCTAATTTGGTGGGAATCTTGAGGACAACGGGTTGGGAGCTAATCTGTTAAATCAAAATACACAAAAACCAATGAAAAGTTCATTAATTTGAAACTTTAAATTGAAGAAAAACATCAGTTTGTTCATAACAGGTCAAACCGAGGTCATTAACTTGGATTCGACAAATAAATCGGTTAACCAAGGTCATTAACTTGGACTTGGTCAACTGAGTGGATTTTCATAATTGGTAATCATATGAAAGTTCAAGGTCTTAAATGTAAAAAGTATTCAAGGTCATTAATTTGGACTTGAATAACTGAGAGGATTTAAAAATTGATGAGAAGATTAAAATTTGAAATGTTGGTGTTTAAAAATTTGAAAGTTTGAATATGAAATGTTTTTTTGAATATGTGAGAATCTTTGAAACAGAAGTAGAGTTTAAGGTGGAGCTAGATAAAGAAACGTTGAAGATACCGGAAAAGCTCAAAGTAAGGGGGAGCATGGTGATTAAAGTTTTTATCAAGACAAGCTCAAGAAAGAGAAAATGAAGATCAAAGACGTTAAAGTTATTCAGAAATAAAGATCAAGAATATCTTAAAGACTCAGGAATTTAATTGAAGTCTGATGACTACGACAACATCCAAGGGGAGTATATTGGTGTATGTCTGTTGCCTACGTCATTGTATAAGATCAAGTCTGTACGATTAGGGCTTGAATTGCTAGATTTCAGAAAGTATTTATGTGTATATATACAAGTTCGGCCGAACTTGTGTGATGAATAGATCAAGTTCGCCCGAACTTGATCTAGTCATCCTCACTTCGCCCGAACTTGTATGTCTATATATAGGCTGTCTAGGTTCTTTCATTGTAACGATTTTGCAACTTTGATGGCGAAGCTCTGTCGTCTTGAATTCACATTGTAATACTTTTACATTAATAAACCGATGATTAAACAGTAATTCTTGTGTATTCGATTAACAAGTCACATAATTTCCGCTTATGATGGACTCTAGATACAAACTTAGGTTCCTAAGCCGAAAAGGATCGGTCCTATCACCTCTACTAATCCTTCCACCACATCACCATCATCTAAAACAAACTCAACAGCAGGGTCATCAGAACCCGAAAAGAGCACCCGAATCATCATTAGTGGGGCCCTTGTCTCCCCAGCACCAGCTCCCAAGACTCCCCCCCAGCCTGCGCAGAGGTTGCAGTTTCAGAAGCAAGTGACTCCTTAGCTGCCCCCCTGCACAGGGCTTTGAGATCCTTGTCTTTGTCAAGATCATCACAAATTTTCTTGAGCTCATCATTTTGCACTGAGCATGCACTTGTAAAGCCGTATTCTCCCTTGAGCAGCAAGGAGCTTCACATGATCCGTCACAATCTGATGTAGCTGATCTGTAGCTTTGACCAGAGTCTCTCGACAGGCAGATGAGAAAGCATCCCGTTTTAATGAAATTACCCGTTGAATTCCCTGATCCTTGGTTAAACGAAACAAATGAGTCATTTGTTGATCCCTTATTGCATCCTTTATCTTATAATACACGATCTCTCTTCACTGATGCTGAATTTGCTCCTGATGTTCTTTCAACACTTTAGCAACATCCTGAAACTGATTTCGAATGAAAACAGGAAAGTTTTGCCCTTCACCAACATTCACTGTGCCCGGAGGTCTCGGTATAGAAGCAGATGCAGTAGGTCTCGAACCAGAAGGACTTGGACCTATCGGTGGAGGAACAGGAGGTCTCAGCGTAGCTTGCTTCTTTTGAGACGGAGGACTAGGACTGTAGTGACCTTGGACGAATATTTCGAGCCTTAGGATCCCCGGTCTTAGTTGGTGCCTGCATTGACTTTTTAGCTCCCGGGGAACTTTGAGTAGCAGGAGGACTCGGTTACATAAAACTAGGAGTTCCGCCTCGTAGCATCCCTAAAAGTCCTGAAGGAAGAGGTGGCAAAATGGTACTTTCCGAAGAGGCAAACAAATTACCTGAACTCATCGGAGAAGTAAGCGATCCAAACAATGAAGTAGAAGGAATACCGGAAGACATCATTGTAAAAGAAGTTGCCACCGGAATATAAACACTGAGGACTCCACAGAAGGATTAACTGGTAGTGAAGCGGTAAGCGATGGAAAGAAACAGAACTTCCCAAAATAGAAATACCGCTAGTAACTGAAGTGATAACTGCACTCAAAGAAACATTTACTGGAGCATCTTTAATACCAAAACCTGAACATCCGAACTTCCAACGACCCATCATCGTTTGTACGTCCTAATTGGAGGTGTGATAAGAACAGCACAAGAATCAGGAGGATGGCGGTCTTCACCAGTATCATCATCCGAGGAAGAGCTGAAAGTAATAGAATCCAATTCATTTAACTTGTTATTCTAAGCCGCTAAACATAGAACCCATTCGGAAGAGAGACCGAAGGAGGTAACCTTTGCACGAAATCAAGTTGTTCTCTCTTAGCTGGGGAAATTCTGTTACGCGGATCCTTTTGTACCAACTGGAGATACTTCTTTTCAGACAACATGTCATCATCGAACTCATTAATAATCCTCTTCCCTTAACAACACTAGAAGACGGACCATCTTCTAGAGCCGCATCAAGCTCTAATATAAACGGATTAGTCTCTATGGCAACACTCGGTGCTGAAGAAGTAATAACTGGTTCTTCAATAACTACATTTTCTGCAATCGTATTTTCAACAACTGGTTCTGCTAGGGGTCAGGCATAGGTTCATTGACCGGTGGTTGTAGAAGATCAACCTGAGGTTAAACAACCACTAGATCCTGATCATCCTGAGGAGCACCCTCATTATCGCAGCTCCAAAGATTTCTGCAAATCCATTTAGAATATTAATCTAAGTCTGATCATTCTCATGATTGTAATTATCTTGAACTATTGCACCAAGCAGAGGATGAGGAATAGGAAGAACAATTGCATGCTTTGTCTCTTTTGCTGCTTCAGAATCCTTAAAGATACGCGGATGCATAGGGGTCTTAGCATACGCAGGTAACTAAATATCGAGCGGTAGATTGGAATTAGGTGATGAAAGGTCAGTGTAAGAAATCTCGGATAAAGGATCATTAACCGTTTGTCATTAGCCGCAGTGCGAGATGGGTTTGAAATGCCTAAAGAATCATACGGGAGAAATTGTATGGTTGATTGAAAGTTAAACCGATCATAGCTAATAGAAGTTCGTGTCCCATCCCATCCATACCAAACTTTCGAGGAGCCATGCACTGCATCATCACATGACAGAAGTACCTCCATTGCCCAATAATCATACTTTTGAATATATGTTTAAACCGAAAAGAACCTACATATCCAAAAGCTCGAGCACCCTGTTCACGAATATCTTTAGTATACCAGGTATCACCATGATCAAAGTCTCCAAACCGTAAAGCTGCACGAATAACGGCTTCTGTGATGACAATTTGATTTCCATTAACGGTAGCTTCAATTGTATTTCCAACAGTTCGACCCGTACGCAAAAGTCTTGAATATACGATCTCACTTGATGAACATCTTCAGAAATCGGAAATCGGAAATCAGAAATCACGAAAGAAATTCTTGAATTTCATAGAAAAACGTATAATCTAAGCGTAACTGGCAGCACCACGAACATTCTCATTTAGCAATGTTATCTGATTGCGATTGCTGAAGAACTCCCTTACTGGACCAAGCGGAGCGTCTGTCGCTGCAGGTTGTGCTCCTTGTTGCCCAACTTGCTAATCGAAGTGTCGCGCCCCGGTCAAAGATAATACTTATATGCCCGAATTACCCTTAACAAATGCGTTAGTGGTAGTAAGGGGTCGATCCACGAAGAGAATGTGGTTTACGTATGGATTAATCTAATTATGAAGTTGTCACGTTTTATGAAGCTTGCTATTTTGATTAACTTAACTTGTTGGTTGGACAAGGTGCCGGAGTTCACCGAAAATGTTTATGAATGTGATTAATTACTACGATTATTCAAACACAAGTAAATGCAATTGCAAATGATGATTTAAATAGTAATGAGAAAAAGGGTTCACACCCGATTTCAGTAATTGCAATCCTAGGGTTTTACAAGTTTAAGAATTGACCTAATCGGATAAATGATTAACGGATTTAGTGTACCGTGACTTAGGTGTCAATAATTATCAACAATCAAGAGAATGGACAAGAATACACTTTATAATCAACACAAGTAAATCCTTATCAAGATAACGCATAAGTGCACAAATTCATTTCACAAAGTCATAACTTTATTATCGTTCGACGATTTGAAAATTCAATTCAAATACATGAAAATTATCAAAAATGTTCTAATCAAACCATAATTTGTCACACAAGTCAAAATTAGCACAAATCAAAACCCTAGAATTAACAACTACCTACACCGAGGTGAAGCCGAGGTGATTAGCCACTCATGGTCGAAGGAACTTGATCACTGGATGATGAAAGCTCGAGTCTTGACATCTTGAAACTAGGTACTGGAGATGGATGATGATTAGGGTTTATGTTGGATGGTGATGATGAATGGATGAAAGGTTTGATGATGAAGGTGATGGTGGTGGTGTCAGGGTTACGATTGAAAGATGAATTCGGGTGAATTGGATGGATTCGATTGATGGAAGATGATGATGGTAGGTGATTGTGGCTCCAAGAACTTGTTTCAAACTCCAATAACCCGTAACCCCCCAAGAATAGGTTAAAAGTGTGTTTTTAACTCGTCCCCAACTCAACAAAACCAAAAATTCGCGATGCAGATTTTGGAGGCCCGTCGCCGACGACCTGATGCCCCGTCGGCGACGGCATGTGCATTCTGACCTTTTCTCCGACGTGCTATCCTACTGTGTACGCATATTCCAGGCAACGAGAGAACACACAGGGCGTCGCCGATGGACCATATGGGCGTCGGCGACGGTGCTCAGAAATCCAAATTCTTATTTCGTCCGTTTCTTGGTTTTCGCTTGCTCCAGTTCACGTTCCTGTCTCCGTTAAGATCCCGATTAGCTCCTTAAACTCCTTAAGACCTGCAAAATACAAATCTTATTAAAATTAGGCTCTCCGGAATTAAAAATCACGTAAAAACATAGACTTACGCATAAACAAACACCGGCTTTCGACCATGTATCACATCCCCACACTTGTCTTTTGCTTGTCCTCAAGCAAATATGTTTTTCACTTTCACGTGGGTCGACGAAAAACACACTTCACATTCTTGAGACGTAAGTTAAGGTCTCAAGTCATACCCGGTTCAAGATATTTTGCAATTTCAAGTTATTTAACAACAATGGACCAATCACATAAAAAATTAGTTATTCAAGATTAACCCGCCCTTAAAACTCACAATATATGCATATCCCTCACAATGTTCACTCCCTCGGTTACAAATTGGCTAATTATATAATGTATGAGTACTTTTGAAGGTGATCACTTAAAACCGACTAGAACAAGTATCCGCATAGGCTTGCAACTCAATCAATCTCCACCACCGAACACGGATACTAAGCACAAGTTAAAAGGTCTTTAGAGGGTTGTAACGGCGCTGGGCTAAGGGTATGGAATAGGATATTTTTATAGTGGCTAAGGTGAAGAAAAATCGATTTTTATTACAAACAACTATCTAAACAAAATTAACTACAAATTATTACAACGAAGCAACGATCTTCGCCTTTTATTCAACAACTACAACTCATATTTTTGTACTTTTCTCAATGATTCTCTATTCTTTTTGCAACATTTTTTTCACAATTAATATAAATCATAACTATACAAACACATAATCCTATAATCGAATTTTTCATCACACGGCTTAAAAAGAAAAGGTTTATGGTTGTGGCTAAGTGGGTTGTCAAACGAAAAGTTTAGGCTCAAATTGGGCGACTAGGGAATTTGTTTGGGTAAAGATAGATAAATGGTTCTAAAGGAAAAGGTTCACCTAATGCCTTAATCATTCTCGTGCTTATATTCGGTCTATGGTCTCAAACGTATCAAAAGATGCAAGTTCTACAATACATGACTAACGGTCCACTCAACAAAGAAACATATGCATGCATAA
This sequence comes from Scalesia atractyloides, assembly GCA_947069175.1. Lineage (NCBI taxonomy): Eukaryota > Viridiplantae > Streptophyta > Magnoliopsida > Asterales > Asteraceae > Scalesia > Scalesia atractyloides. The sequence continues at coordinate 72,456,714 of CAMTDV010000014.1, forward strand.
TGTATATAAGTGGCTCAAAACCTCACATATAAAGGGTATGAAATGTGATATGCACAAACTACAAGTTCCTTAGGCGAATTATTCCCAAATAACCACCCATTAAATACCCTTCATGCTATTAATTTGAACCCGACCATGACGAAAGACCAAATGGGTCGTGCTATCCCTCGCTAACTTAGTTACTTGTGCTTCTTAGATCGCTCCAAACAAAGACATTTTTGAAAATTTTTTGAAATTTTCCCCCATCCCCACACTTGAGGTAAACATTGTCCTCAATGTGTAGTATTTAAATGAACGGTCAAAAAAGAAAAACCTTTTCTCTCCCCATCCCCACACTTGAGGTAAGCATTGTCCTCAATGTGCAAGAATAGGGTTTTTAAATCGCACAAGGGATGTGACACGGCTAACTTCCCCAAAATTTCACCCCAGAAAAATACTATATAATTTACAATCCACTTATTTGCTACTAAAATATCAAAAGTAAAAAGAAACGTATGCACTTGATGTTTTGAGCTCGTCCTTCATGTGCTCTTCATTTTTCAAAAAAATGGTCGCCTCACGAACATGTTGTACCTACAAATCTCAATCCTTGTGTAGAAGCATGCTTCTCACAACCATCAAAATTTGTTAGCAACCTAGTTCTACCATTTTTATGAACATTTACCAAGCCATACGTTAACTTACTTTTGATTTGTGTGGAAAATAATATACAACAATAACAATCCTAACTCACTTTCGTAGGAATCACGGTTGCATTTAGCTTATGCAACAAACCCTTTTAAACCTTCCGATTGCTAGGAAGGGCGAGTAGGTCTCGTGAGGGTTATATAGGAACACACCCACAACGTTCATTTAACTAAGAAAGCAATAAAAACTATCTAATAAAGAAACTAAAAACAAAAATTACAACAACAACATAAAACATACCTCGCCTACCGCTGGTATCACTCGTTTGGGTCTCTAGACGGGTACGGGTTATACGGGAACCCGGTGAGAGATGACAACACTTCCCTCCAATTGTCGAGTGGGCCCGATTCTCCTTCTGGGTGGTGGTATTTGCGGTGGGAGGAAGCTAGAGCCCGGTGCTTCGGGCCAATGGGGAGTTGGGTCGGAGGGACCTCGTGGTACGGGTAGATTTTGGAAATTAGTCCATGGCGAGTGCTCGCTATACGACAAGCCGGCCAACCAATCCTGCTGATGCCGTTCCTGATCATGAAGGGCCTTGGCATTAAGGATCGCTAATTGTTGATCCGTGCCCGTCACCATCCAACGCCGATCCTCCAAAGACTCTCACTCCCTACGGAAATGCTCCTGTTTGTCCTCCCATTCCCTTCGTCGGGCATTCTCTTGAGCTCTTTGTTGCTCCATCAACTCCCATTGGGATTGCTGTTACGCTTGAAACAACTGTTGCTCTTCCCAATATTGTTCAACCTTGGCCCGATGGGCAGCTTCCTCATTCCAATGAGTTTCGTACTGCGTTTGGAAGTTTTCCTCCCATTGGTGTCTTTGCTCGTGGTACCCACGGTTCTCCCCAATGCTCGTGGATACATTATCATAAATACTTTGGGCTCCCCGGTTGTAATTGCAATGATCCGGTTTCCTTCGTGAAACCACAACCCGGCCACCTCATTGGACACCTCCTGATGGGCCCTCGCATACCTTTGACGTGGTCTCCTTTCACCACCTTGTTCTTCCTCTTCTTCTTCATCACCCATTTGAACATCTCCTTCGGCTCCCTGAGCCTCCTCTTGATCCACAAACTGAAAACTGTTACCCAACTCATCTTTAACCCTGTGTACTGGTTCCCAAAAACTGAAACCTGAAACTTCTAGTGGCGCTTCATTGATGCAAAAGAAATTTGATCAATTAGTTTATCTACCCATAGTGACTCTGCAGGCAACGTGTTTTGCTGCAAGATCATGGCACTGATTATCCTCACGTATGGGATCATCTTTCTGTTGCACGCCTCTCTTGTATCCCAAGTATTCATCATGACTATTTGGTGTCACGACAGTTTTGGCAAACCGTATAACAGTGCATGCAACACCTGACAATCGGAGCTTTCACCTTTCCGCGGTCTCCGAACCGCACCATTACATTCTCCAATGAAATGCCTTGAAGAATCTTTCCCTCCAAAGGCAGCTCATTCCTTGGTTCCCCCAAACCTCTTGATTTCACTAACACCGCCGCCAACATACCCGAGGATCAGCACCATTCATCTGTTATCCAGAAACCGATCACTTGTGTAATAATCGTAAGCTTCGACCCCCAATGAATCAAATCGAGCTATTGCGTTCAAATGTTCAAATGACATGATCATTTGGTTTTTGCCAATTCACCCACTAGCTGCCACGTGTAGGCGGGCCCATCCTGGTTCACAAATCTTAACGTTGACAACCACTCACATACTGCCGCTTAAATAGACTCGGGATGTGATATCCTCACACCAATCCAGCACACGTTCCCAGGCAAGTTTCTCAAATTTCTGGACAATCCATATCGCTCTAAATTCCTCCACATTAACAGATCTCTCCGGCACAATTCTTTCCGGCACCGAGGTGGTAACATTCCCTGAAATCATCTTCCATTTCCACATCTTAGCTTCCAACTTTTTGTTTTTGAATCGTGCAAGTGGTTTCTTCTTTTCGTTTTTCCACGCCGATGCGGTACGACTATTCTTGAACTCTTCCCAAGCCTAATCTTGTCGATACAACCTTGCATCCCTTTCTTCGACTTCACTCAATTGTTCCCGCTTTCGTTGAACATAACCCGAGCCAGAACCGGCTCCCGAGGATGAGCCTTCACCGGAAGTCTTACTCCTCTTCTTTCCAAACATGGCTACAATCACAAACAAGGAAACAATTAGCTAAACCCACTTCAAATACTTCTCAAACCTTGAACATAGTCGCAATGTTGAACCAAAAATCATATTTTAGATGTAAACTAGCTTGTTTAAACTTGAAAAGTTGCAAACTTTATCACCTAGTTACTAATTCTTTCATGTTTTCACTCTTAAATTATTAAAAGCTCCACAAGGCTCAACATTATATTCATGTTTAATCATGTAAACAACAAGTGTAATCACGTCACTATAGTTGTTGCATGCTCAAAACCCACCCAAATCAAATCTTTAACCTCAAATTCAAGCCATAACATTATAAACTTCAATAAACAACCTACTCTGAGCAAGAAGCTTAAAATTTCAGAAGAAATCAACTAACCATATGATATTCATGCTTAAAGTTAAGTTAAAACCATCCTTTGATGTTATTTAAGCAAGAAAATAGAGAAAGGATGAAAACTTGAAGCTTGACGAACACTCTTCAAAAACCCGAATTTAAAACTCAAAAATCTTGCAAACGAGCAAGAAATGATGAAAGATATGATGGGGGTTTTGTTCCTCTCGAAAAACTAAGCAAGATATGCTCAAGAATCACTAGATTTGGTGGAGAATTGAAGGAGTTATGGAAGATTGAAGGTTAGGGTTCTTAGTTGAGAAGAAAGAATGAAGATGAAAGGAGTTGTGGTGGGATGAATGCAGAGAATTTGTGGTGGAATGGGTTTGTAAATCAGTAATGGGGTCTTACCGGGTCAAGTTTGTGGTTTAAAAGGATTTCGGGTCGAGTTTGATTGGCAAAGGTTGGATAAAAACTCTGAAAATTTACGTCAAACCCGAATCAGCGTCGGCTGACTATCCAACGGCGCTCACTTGGTCCGTCGCCGACGCGCTTTTTAAACACTTGTTTTTTGGCCGACGCACTAACCTCCTGTCTATGCAACTTTTTACCCGACGCCACATTTCCGCAGCCCGTCGGCGACGGCCTTAAGCCCCGTCGCGACGCAACCCCTATTTTCATTTTTTTTGTATGGGCAAAAATATGAACTTTTTATAAAGGGAACCTATACTAGAAAAATTCCTAGAAATTATAAAAAATCTTTTTGAGTGGCGATTTCGGCTTTAACACTCACTAACAACCTATCGCTTAACAATCCTACCCCCCCCCAAATAGTCCTTTATTGTCCCCAATACACATAAACAAGTTCAAAAACATACCTCATGTCTTTAAAGCTCGTTCATAGATTCCGGAACTTCACACATCTCAAAGAGTTGTTAGATCAAAATGATAAGCATAACTATTTAAAACAACTTAACCAAACAATGAAAAAGATACAAAACTCAACAAAATTGTGTTACCATTCTCTTTCAGTCGACCTCATACACCGGAACAATTGCCAAGAAGCTCACCACTTCCTTTTCGTGTTCTACGCCTTCGTTACTATCAAGAAATGGCTTGAGTCTGTGACCATTCACCGTTTGTCGCGACCCTCCTTTGGATCCTCGATCGTAACATCACCCAATTTTCCAACCCGGGTGATCACATAAGGTCCTACAAATTTACTCCGGAGCTTCCCGGGGAAAAACTTGAGTTTCGAGTTGTACAACCATACCTTTTGTCCCACCGTCGAACTCTTTGTTCTTTAGCTTAGCATCGTGCGCTCTTTTCATTCCATCCTTGTATTTGGATGCGAATTCATATGCCATTTCCCGTAGCTCCTCCAACTCACAAAGGTTGAGTTTTCTCTCCTTGCCTGCATCATCATATTTGATATTAACTTCTTTAATTGCCCACAATGATCGATGCACTAATTCGACCGGTAAATGGCAGTTTTTACCATAAACTAGCCGGTAAGGTGTAGTGCCAATGGGTGTCTTATGTGCCGTCCGGTAGGCCCATAAAACATCGTTCAATTTAATTGACCAATCCTTACGGTCCGTCCGTATGGTCGTTTGCAAGATTCCCTTGATCTGCTGGTTCGACACCTCTACTTGCCCGCTGGTTTACGGGTGATAGGGAGTAGCAATTCTATGGTCAATGCCATACCGTTTCAATAATTTCCAAACCAAAAGTTTTTAAAATGAGACCCTCCATCACTTATGATGACTCGAGGAATCCCAAACCTTGAAAATATGTGGGATTGGACAAAACTACAGACAACGGTATGGTCATTTGTAATGGTGGCTATTGCTTCGACCCATTTTGACACATAGTTGACGACCACCAAAATATACAAATTACATTACGAATTGGGAAACGAGCCCATAAAGTCAATGACCCACACGTCGAAGACATCAACGATGAGGATTGGCTGCATGGGCATCTCGTCTCTTTTCGAAATACCCCCTAATTTTTGGCACTCAACACAATTCTTTGAAAACTCAAATGCATCCTTAAATATAGTTGGCCAATAGAGGCCACTATTCAACACTTTATGACCCGTCTTTTGACCGCTAAAATGGCCACCACATTCAAATGAGTGTACGTGTCTCAACACGCTAGGAATATCTTCATCGGCTACACATTTCTGGATTCTCTGATCCGCACACTCTCTCCACAGATCCGGTTCCTCTAACCGGTAATACTTGATTTGAGACAAAAAATGTTGTCTGCTCCGTCGATCCCAATGCTGCGGTAAATCAACCTGTAACAAGGTAATTAACAATGTTAGCATACCATGGCAACCTAGATAAACTCAAAATAATCTAATCCGGGAACGATCATTGATCTCTACAGATGTAGGATCCTCCTCAAAAATCACCCGGGACAAGTGGTCTGCCACCACATTCTCACTTCCCTTTTTTGTCCCGGATTTCCAAGTCAAATTCCTGCAACAAAAAAACCCAATGGATTAGTCTAGGCTTAGCATCCTTCTTTTCCATGAGATACCGTAGGCACTATGATCCGAGTAGATAATCACTTTACTACCCCAAATATAAGCCCTAAACTTATCCAACGCATATACCACCGCAAGTAGCTCTTTTTCGATTGTCGTGTAATTCAATTGTGCATCCGAAAGAGTCTTACTTGCGTAGTATACCGCAACGGGTTTCTTGTCAACCCTTTGACCCAAAACGGCCCCAACCGCATAATCACTTGCTTCACACATAATTTCAAATGGAAGTGACCAATTTGGTGATTGTAAAATTGGGGCTTCAACCAAATTTTGTTTCATTATGTTAAAGGCTTCCTTACATTTTTCATTGAACTCAAATGAGACATCTTTTAATAAAAGGTTACATAAAGGTTTGTAATATCAATAAATCCCTTAATAAACCTCCTATAAAAACCCACGTGCCCCAGAAATGACCTAATGCCTTTAACACTCGTGGGTTGAGTAGAAATAACCTAACTTTTTCCTGGTCTACCTCTATCCCCCGACTCGACACCATGTGTCCCAATACTATCCCCTCTTGAACAATGAAATGGCTCTTCTCCTAACTCAAAACCAAGTTGGTTTCAACACATCTTTTTAGCACTTTTTTAAGTTGGTCTAGACAAGTTTCAAAAGATGACCCAAAAATGGAGAAATCATCTATGAAGATCTCCAAAGACTCCCCCACCATATCCGAAAAGATTCTCATCATACACCTTTGAAAGGTGGCGGGGGCGTTACACAATCCAAACGGCATTCGCCTAAATGTGAATGTGCTGTATGGACACGTAAAAGTAGTCTTTTGTTGATCTTCCGGATGAATAGAAATTTGATTGTATCCGGAATATCCATCCAAGAAACAATAAAATTTTTGTCCGGCTAGTTTCTCACAATTTGGTCAATGAATGGTAAGGGAAAATGATCTTTAGAAGTAGCGTTATTCAACTTCCTGTAATCTATACATATACACCACCCGGTTACCGGCCTGGTAGCCACCTCCTCACCTGCGTCATTTTTGACGACTTGAATACCTGCCTTCTTGGGGAAGATTTGTGTAGGACTCACCCACTTGCTATCAGAGTTGGGGTAAATGATACCCGCATTAAGCCACTTCAACAATTCTTTCTTGACAACTTCCCGCATGTTTGGATTCAACCTCCTTTGTGCATCACGGGTGGGTGTTATGGTGTCATCAGTGATGATCTTGTGCATCACCACCGAGGGACTAATACCCTTCAGATCCGCAATGGTCCATCCAATAGCCGCCCTATTAGTGACCAAAATCCCCATCAACTACTTCTCTTGTTCTTCGGTCAAGTTCGAAGCAATTATGACCGGAAGTGTGTTGCCCTCTCCAACATACGCGTACTTGAGGTTTTGGGCAACACCTTCAACTCAACTTCCGGAGGTTCTACTAACGACGACTTCAATTTTGTATCAATAGTCTCCGATAAGCTCTCCACTTGGTGCGTCCATGTCGGCTTTCCTTCTTTAACCGCAAGCACCTCTAAACCTTTCATCTCCACGTCTATGCTCCTGTTTGTCTCCACCTGTGACCTGTCAAACATAGAACACTCCTCCATTGTGTTCTCCTCATCCACAATGGTGTCGCAGAGAGGTATACACTGGTCAATTACATCTGCCATATAGCATTCGTCATCAACTGGAGGATTCATTAGTCCGGAAAAAACATGCAACCTCAACCTACGATTTCCAAATGTTTTGTCAACCGTCCCCTTTTTACAATCAATTTGAGCATTCGCAGTTGTGAGGAACGGTCGACCCAATATTACCGTAGGTTGTTTGGTTGGGTCCATGGCCACATAATCAAGTACCAAAAAGTCCACCGGATAATGAAAGTCCTCGACTTTCACTATCACATCGGAGACAATCCCACGGGGTAATTTAGGAGTCAAGTCGGCTAACACCACGGTGGTATTTGTCGCTTGAAGGGGACCAAAATCGTATTGGTCATATAAACTACCGGTAGGATGCTCACGCTAGCACCAAGATCAAGGAGCGCCCGGTTGATTTTAAAATCGCCCACTTGGACCGAGATAATGGGTGCGCCACGATCTTGAAGCTTGGGTGGAAGTGCACCTGAAAGGATCGAACTCACATTTTCGGTTAAATCTAATTTCTTTGGAAATTTATGAGTTCGTTTTTGGGTACTAATTCTTTTAGGTACTTAGCATAAGACGGAACTTGTTTGATTGCATCCAAAAGAGGTAAATTAATTTGTACTTGTTTAAAAACTTCTAACAACTCTTCTTTTTGTGGACCTCTTTTGTTACAATCTTTTTGATGGGTCCTTCAATGCTTCGGGATAAGGGGCGGTATTACCCTCGACACCCTTTTCCTTAGCAATGGAGATGGACGTGGTCACAACGGGTGTTTTTTAATCATTTTTAGCAACTTTCTTCATCATCACATCTTCCACCATCACTCTCTTCATCACTCACATCTTCCACCACCCCTTCAACAAGCTGAGATGGTGGGGTTTTGACACCGTTATCAACGACTCGACCACTACGTAAAGAAATTTTATTGATTGGTACCTCACGTGTGTTCTTTCCGGAAGAGCCTTGATCTTTTGGATTTACTGTGGTGTCGCTTGGAAGCCTTCCTCCGCTACCTCTCATTTGAGCCATCTCCTCTGCTAGTTGGCCCACTTGCTTTGCTAATGCTTCATGTGATTTGTCTCGAATCTCGTTCTTCTTCTTAGACTCTTGCATCATCGAAAGCATCGCATCCATTTTGGCATTCAAATCACTACCACCCCTATTTTGATTTCCCGTACCACTTCCACCGCCACCTTGGTTGTTGTAATTCCTTTGGTACCCACCTTGATAATTACTATTGTCACGTCCTTGGTACCCTTGGTTGAAATTACGTTGATAACCTCCTTCGTTACCCCCATGACGGTTTTGGAAGGAAGATCCGCCTTGATTGCCCGCATGAAAATTCGGGTTCATTTGGTTCTCGGCGTTCCCGTAACGAAAATTAGGGTGATTTCTCAAACTGGGATAATAAGTGTTTGAGTTCATGTCGTTATACTTGAGATCACCAAACACTTGATTCACTTCCTCAACCTCTTCGGCTTTTCCCATTTGACATTCACTGGTCCGATGGTCAAGCCCCCACATCCGTCACAACCTACGAATTGCTCCGCATTCACATCTTTTTTCTTCATGCGTGCCAACTCCCGTTCTAAAGTAGAAATTCGATCTTTAGAGCTAGAATCAAGATCGGGAAGTGACCGGGAGATAAGGTGCTTCTTAGCTCGGTCGGCCGACTCGTTGGCTTTTGATCTTTTCGCCATTCTCTCAAGGAATTCCCAATCATCGTCCTCGTGATTGCTTAGTATCATCCCATTGCTAGTCGACTCAAGATGGTTCCATGTCTCACCGTCTAAACCCCGTACAAAACATTTCACCAACTCCCACTTCTCAATTTGATGATGCGACACTTTCGAATAATTCTTTGTACCTTATGAACGCTTCGTGTAACGGTTCACTCGAAAGTTGTTTAAAGGACCGAATTTCATCCCGAGCATCATCAGTTTTAGACATCAAATAGTATTCATCCAAGAATGCTTGTTGCATCTCAACCCATGTACGAATGCTGTTGGTGGGCAGAGTCAAGAACCATTGCTTTGCCTTGGCTTTTAAGGAGAATTGAAATAGTCGAAGGCGAATTTCATCTTGTGAAAAGTTCCCCCCCAATAGTGCTACAAATCGCTGAAAATTCTTGTAAATGCGTGTACGGCTCATCATTTGATCGCCCATTGAAGTGTGGAAGAATATTTATATAGTTGGGTTTGCAATCGAATACCAATCTTCCTCGAGGCGGTACAATTGGAGAATCATTCTCCGATATCATCAGTCGAAACCGACCATCAACCCCTTGTGGTGGACGTTGGTTTTGCGGTTGTCATTTCTCGGCGGACCATTCACCTCTTGATTAACCGATGGTCCTCGATTTACTCGTCAGTGTTGTGGTTGATTAGCCATACCTACAAACGCGGGAATCCGTATGTTGTTATTATTTCGATTGTTGTTCGGATTCCTTTGGTTGTTGTTCCGGGTTGGCGATTGTTTTGATAACCGACATCTTGGTTGTACCCACCATCGTACTCATTCCCATAACCGTACCCGTCATCCCACTCTTCATTCCCCTAGTTGATGTTGGCATTTTGATACCCCTCTTCACGGTCGAAACCCCTACCATTGTAGAAGTTCCCATCATTTTCATTCTCCCCAAAGCCATCTTCCCTCTCATCTTCCGATTACCATGTGTTAACGCTAAACCGATTCGGTGATCGGTAACTTGGAAAACTGAATCTAGCGTCATCCGGAATGTTGTTCCTTAACTCATCGTAATTTAGTTCATATAGATCCGCAGTGTTTGGGTCTACCCGTTCGAACTCTGGTTGATTAAAATTTTGCTCAGGACCCAAGTTTTGGTTGCGGTTACGTTATTAAGGTTGGGTAGGGGTTTTGGTTTTGTGGTTCATTTTGTCGAAGTGGGTTGGCCGGTGGGCGGTTGTGGTTGCCCCCCGAGCGGTTGTTACGGTTTTGAGGGTTTGGGTTTTGTTGGTCCATTGGAACGGTTCCAACAGACGATGTGGATGGTGAGTTTTGGGTGTTTTGGTAAAGGGCAAGCGTTGCCTCTAACCAGCTTGCTAAATTCCTTCTTGCCACTTGCTCGATTTCCGGTTCGTAAACTAATGGTGATGTTCGCCCGGAATTTCGTGTACGCATGTACTACCTGTAACCTGCACAAGTAACACGCCCCGCGTAACACAAAAGCAAATAAACCGAAAGAATCAAACAATTAAATAAATAATTACAAATTTTCAGACACAATCCAAACGCAAAGCGCACTAACTCCCTGGTAACGGCGCCAAAATTTGATCGGAGTGTCGCGCCCCGATCAAAGATAATACTTACATACCCGAATTAACCTTAACAAATGCGTTAGTGGTAGTAAGGGGTCGATCCACGAAGAGTATGTGGTTTACGTATGGATTAAACTAATTATGAAGTTGACACGTTTTATGAAGCTTGCTATTTTGATTAACTTAACTTGTTAGTTGGAAAAGGTGTCGGAGTTCACCGACAATGTTTATGAATGTGATTAATTACTATGATTATTCAACACAAGTAAACGCAATTGCAAATGATGATTTAAACAGTAATGAGAAAAAGGGTTCACACCCGGTTTCAGTAATTGCAATCCTAGGGTTTCTACAAGTTTTAGAATTGACCTAATCGGATAAATGATTAACGGATTTAGTGTACCGTGACTTAGGTGTCAATAATTATCAACATTCATGAGAATGGACAAGAATACACTTTATAATCAACATAAGTAAATCCTAATCAAGATAACGCATAAGTGCACAAATTCATTTCACAAAGTCATAACGTTATCATCGTTCGACGGTTTGAAAATTCAATTCAAAAACACGACAATTATAAAAAATGTTCTAATCAAAGCACAATTTGTCACACAAGTCAAAACTAGCACAAATCAAAACCCTAGAATTAACAACTACCTACACCGAGGTGAAGCCGAGGTGATTAGCCACTCATGGTCGAAGGAACTTGATCACTGGATGATGAAAGCTCGAGTCTTGACATCTTGAAACTAGGTACTGGAGATGGATGATGATTAGGGTTTATGTTGGATGGTGATGATGAATGGATGAAAGGTTTGATAATGAAGGTGATGGTGGTGGTGTTAGGGTTACGATTGAAAGATGAATTCGGGTGAATTGGATGGATTCGATTGATGGAAGATGATGATGGTAGGTGATTGTGGCTCCAAGAACTTGTTTCAAACTCCAATAACCCGTAACCCCCCAAGAATAGGTTAAAAGTGTGTTTTTAACTCGTCCCCAACTCAACAAAACCAAAAATTCGCGATGCAGATTTAGGAGGCCCGTCGCTGACGGCCTGATGCCCCGTCAGCGACGGCATGTGCATTCTGACCTTTTCTCCGACGTGCTATCCTACTGTATACGCACATTGATGAGAGAACACACGGGGTGTCGCCGACGCACCATATGGGCGTCGGTGACGGTGCCCGGAAATCCAAATTCTTATTTCGTCCGTTTCTTGGTTCCGGTTGCTCCGTAAGCTCCCGATTAGCTCCTTAAACTCCTTAAGACCTGCAAAACACAAATCTTATTAAAAGTAGGCTATCCGGAATTAAAAATCACGTAAAAACATAGACTTATGCATAAACAAACGCCGACTTTCGACCACGTATCACTTGCGGATCAACTGGTTGGTCTGCCATATCTGTTAACATATATAGAAACAGGTGCATCATATTTGTTTACGGTTTAAATAGCATATAGAAGGCAGCAAACACACAGCCAACTACTACTAAAACTTGTGAAATATTTTTTATAACAAAAAACCCACAAACACTAATATCACAACCGAAGAACACAAGTAATCATATATATCTGGGAATAAAAGTTAAACAACATGATCCTTGTTTAAATCCGGAGAAACTTTGTTCAAAAAAATCAGTTTTGCTAAATTTGGAAATAGCTACATCAGACAAATCCGAATTAATTTAAGTCCGGAACCTTATTAACCAATGGATAAACCCGAAGTATATTATGAATCAATTTAAACGCGGTACACTTATCTTAACATATAATAAACCCGGAAGCACTACTCGAATATAAACTGGAAAGGTGTTCGATGGTTAAACCCGGAAACTGTAGGGAAAACAGTTACCTCGGAATCCGGAACACAACTTACGAACAGTAAGTCCGGAAAGAAAAACCGGAGGAACAAGTAAAATCGGAGACTAAAGCCTAAAACTGTTCACCAAAGTTAAATCTGGGAAGGCCTTAACTAGCTTGTATTTCATCATCAAAACTGAGAAAGGAACTCTCCGAACTTATGAAGAGGAATCTCAGTTTCTCCGAAATACAAACAACACAAAACCGCAAACTTTTTACAAGATTAAAAACTAAACATTTCAAAAAGTCTTTATCTTCCTCATGAAGATACCATCCAACATCTCCCGCCAAGAACACCAACAAAACCCACTTAACAAGATGAGCAAATAAGCATATATCAACAAAATCTAACCTATTTTCAACAAGGACAAGCAACACATCAAGCGAACAAACCAAAAGTATCTCAAAATCACTCCAAAACCCTTCAAAATACAACACCCATTATCAAGAACACCAAGTACTTGAGAAAACCCAAAATTTTAAATCCCAACCCTAACTCAAATCAGTCAAAGCAAAAAGTTATTCAATCAACAACTAACATCAAACATGTAAACATAACTTCATCAAACGCTCACCGTTTAACCAGAAGTATTCAAGTTATATGAACACCAAGTTCAAGAAACAATACAAGCCCTAGACAACTTACTCATTACTCAAACCTTGTGAAGATGAAGATGATAACGGATGAAGATACATACCTGAGACTTAAGATGATAGGATGAGACAAAACTATTGAGCTCTACACACTACTTTTTAAGAATAGGGGTTTGGAAACTGGGTTTTTTAGAGAGAGTGAAACAGGGAGTGAATATATGATATTAAGATAACCGTTTGAAAGCCTTTTATGTTTATACAAATCCAGACCATCCCTCGGTAACCCAGGTAGAAACGAAATTTCATCAATGAGTAGAAAGTTGGAAAGGCAAATACCCGGAATCAAACCTAACCTATTGTGAAATTCGGAATTAGCTTATCTTTTGGTTAAACCCAGAACTAAGCTATAACTCCCCCAAACCCGCATCATGAAAACCGAAACAAAACTAACTCAACAGAAGCCCAAAATAAAAATATTAAAATCCGGAAAGAAACATATGAACACGGAACCCAAACATTTCTCATTTAACTATATTTTCATTGTTATTCCTTAAACTTTGGAAGATTTCACAACTCTTCATCATTTTCTTCTTGATGAGAAAACTTTAACACTTAGATAATTCTCGCACGACCAATTTTCATCGAAAAAGACTTATTTTATGGTTACCTTATCTAATGTTTAACACCTTATTAAAAGAATATTCACAACCCCATAAAGTATTTTGGATGACAAACTCGCACATAGAAACAAAAATGTAATTTTGATGTTTTTAGTTTTTGACAATAAAGGAAACTGACACTATGATAATATTTACACTATCCTATTTTAGTGAAGTCGGAGCAAGGAGATCATATCGGTTTTTGTCACACCCAACCGATGGCGGAAACATCGAGATGAGATGGAAACAAGATTGCAAGAGACTTCATAACACTAATCACGAAAAATATTTAATAATTTCTTTTTAAATTGTTTGAACTAGAAACACCGCAAGTTTAAATAAATGATATACAACAAGTAGTCAAGTGAATAAATTTCATTTCATTGATAAAGATTTGATACAAGTGTTGGAAACAAAGTACAACATGCTTGAAAGTAAATTACAATACAACAAGTATAAAGTTTAAATGCGTTTCTAGGCAATCCTACTAGATTCCTTTCGTCGTCAAAATCCTGCAACATGTAATAAAAGTATGGATCAATACAAAAGTACTGGCGAGCATACAAGTTTGAATAAAAGTATAAGTATAAAAGTTTATCTCAATCCACATGGCAATTCATATACGAGTTTGAAACTAACACACGTAAACACCCTAAGTATAACAAATAACACAGATGTACAAGTTGAACTAACACGCGTAAACAACCTAAAGGGATAACAAATAGCATGGGTATACAAGTTGAAACTAACAGGCGTAAAATCCTAAGCATAAAAATAACGCATTCGATGGATTGAGTGTTTGACTATATCCGATTGTGTAAAGTAGATTTTGTAGTTGTTACATGTTGCACCCAAAAATGCGTTAAAGCGTAAAAAGGGTCGAGTATGCTCACAGTTTGCAAGTTTCCTTTGGTAATTCTGAGAGGAGTTGATGAGTTGGAGGATGGGACACCGAGGTCACCTTTAAGTCTTTGAAGAATCCGAGTCTTGTTCTCGCAGTTGCAAAGTATTAGAGTGTTGATGTAATAAATATACATTTATATCTATTTTTATAAATATTAATTGAATCCGATAGGATTCGATTTAATATTGTTCGTGTTGCGATTTACAGATTTTTACGAAAGACGAGCAGAGTTTCCTCTGTTTTTGGACGATCCCGACAATATTTCAACAACAATGTAGAAATCATGTGTACAATCCTAACGAATTTTTAAAGTGTCGTATTTTTGTCGCGAACAAGTTTAGTAAATGTGTATATATATATTACGTTTATCGTATCGCGATGTTGGTTTGGTTTTATCAAAACTATACAAGCTTTAATTATACGAAATTTATTGTACGAGATTTTTTAGTAATATTTTATAATTTACTCAAAAATATCTATCGTTTATTGACATGTCGGTTCGAGCTCGGTTTCTAAAACATAAACAGTTATCTAAATAATATAAACAAAAGTTGTGTCGTTAAGATTTTACCGCACTTCGTGTTTAACCCGTGTTGTCTAGCAGTTGACCAACGTTGACCGAGTTTGACTGAGTTGACCGGGTTTTGACCCGTGTTGACTGAGTTGACCCGAAGCGAACCTGCTCCGTGACTGACCTCATAGACCATGCACGACCAATTAACCCGAACAATACCCAAATCCAAACCTAAAACTGAACCGAGACGGCCACGTTGACCCAGTGTTGACTGGACCCGAACTGTGATGACCACCATTCTGCCGCCGCGAAAAGCGGCTATTGCTGTCGTTGCTGCTCCAGTGCCGCCGCCACCGGTTCTCGTGCCGCCACTGAGTGGTGGTGCTACCGTTGCTCCTGGCTCGTTATTTTGGTGTGCCGCCACCAGAATGGTGGCCGGCCATTCAGGTTCGGAGAGAGAGAGAGGAGAGCGAGAGTGGGGCGAGGGATGGAGGTTGGTCGTGGTGAGATGGTTCCCCGAAGAAGAAGTGTTGAGGGGGTGTTGTGGTAGGTGTCGCGTCGGAGAAGAAGGGGGTGCCGAGCTCGGCCGGACCTCCGGCTCCGTCGTCGAAGATGGCAGAGGGATAAGGGAGGGTCTTGAGGTCAAGGGTTTTTTTTGAAATGGAGATGAGGGTAAGAGAGGTTAAAATAGTTCTAGGGTTTTGAGTGGGTTTGGGCCTAAAGCCCGTTAGCAGCCCGATTGCATTTCAAAGCCCGTTTTCGCACCCGAACTTCTATAAAATGTCGTAAAAGTTTATTTAAAGTTAAAAATATGTAAAAACCTGTTGGAAGTCAGTTTTGAAGTTTACGTTTGTTAATTGCTTTAACGCGCTTCGGTTGTCGTTTCTAGTCAGCTTTTCGATCCGGTTACGACTGTGATTCCCAAAATAGAAAAACGAACATGTATTTTCTAAAAACATTGAAATATGGAAATACGAGGTGTTACAGGTTTTTCTGTCAATATCCAACACAAAATCATAGGATTCAGGTTAAGCACTTAGAATAATATTAAAAGTTCAAGACTTTCAACGGTATTGTGATCCACTCAAGTTTTAGCATGCTTTCGAACACTGCTTTCGAGATATGCGATTAAGTGTATTAATTACTGATTGTATCTTTGTTTACCCACCTTAGAATATACTCCCGTATCAAAACTACCAACATTACATCTTACAGGTGAGTATATCTGAAAAATCTCTGTATCCGGCTAAATGCAATACCTTGAGAGATCAGGTTAGTGCCACTGCACAGACAGAGAGATGAAGGCTCGACTTAAAGGTGGTGTACCAACGTTTGGTATCTTTTTATGCAGAATTTTTGCAGTTTATACTATGTACTCGGTGGTAGCATAGAGATGCAATTTGTACATCCGGTGATGACAATTCAAACAAATCATCCGGTGATGACAATTTCAAACAAATCATCCTGTGATGATTGTTGTGGCAGAAAAGGAATGCACCAAGGGGGTTTGCGCGTAAACGAAGCGTTTAGCAAAGCATTATATGAGGTCTAGGCCATTGCTTATGCAAAATCAAAAGACCAAGTATAATACTCCAGAGGTTTAACAAACATAAAGACCTAGTATCTCAGAACTCAGAAGTTTGGCAATTTATCAAACGAAATTACGGTACCAAGACCATATATCTGAGAGATGTATCACACAATTTACGCAGTACACTATGTTTATATACCAAAGGCCGGTTCTTATTTACGCGTATAACCTACCGAAGCAACGTATAATGAATCTGTTAAAGTTAACTGTTAGTATTTATATATTACCACAATACTACATTAGATATGACTAACCAATGTACTATCATTTCCCCTATTTCTCAACACAACTTCATTTTAACAATTTTTCAGATGTTTTTGTATTTTCTTTATAAAATAAACCTACAACTAAGTTAAATATTTTTGAGTTTATCATTATGAAAAGCAGTAAGAAAACTGTACATAAAACATAAAATAAGGTTACGAAGAAGTTGAAGCCTTTATGGGATTTTTCAAAATTTGAGTGACAAAGTGTGAGTTTGACCCATTTTCAATTTTCTCTACCCCTTAACTAAAATATTCCCCTTTAAATTTAGTTTTAGGAACATTTTTCAAATTCTTTTGAGGTTTCCCACAAGATTTTGGTTTTGTGTTAGCATTTTGAACTTGATTAAAAATTTTCAAAATTTTATTGCTCATCAAGTTTTCAATGTTTTCAAAATTTAGTTAACTTTTCTTTGTGGCTTCACTCATCCTCAATTGTCTCGAGTCTGAAGCTACTTCAAGCTCCGATTCAGATTCACTTTGTGGTACAACAGTCAGAGGGGTTGTTGGCACAAATTTTTGCCAGTTCAGGATCAATGCTTGTCATCGATGTATAATTGTGATTAGTCGGTGGAGGCACTTGACTATAACCGATGCAAGACATTTCTTCCTCAGTATCTTTGAGACGTTGGCTGTTAATGCAGAGATTCATCAATTCAGATGAATTTCCAAACTTTTCAATTTTTCTTTCCAAATCTAAAATCAAATTATCTTTTTCCAAAATAACTTTATTCTTTTCCAAAACACAATTTTGATTTAATTCAAGCTCAAATTTTAATTATTGGCTTTTAAGAGTTGCATGTGCCATTCAGAGATATCATTTTTAAAGATTTTATCTTGGTTCGGTGTTCTTTATCCAAACTAGACAAAACTGCAATGAGTTCTCTAGATTTTTCTAGATCTGAAATCAAGTTAGCATTATGGAGAGTGTATCTATTAATCTTAGCTATAAACTCTACACATCTAGCACAACGCTTATCTACGGAATTGCAGGTTACCTCAATTCCAGCCATGAATGCACATGCTTCCTTTTCTACAGAACTTTCAGCCAACTTCTAAGATTCTTCATCAGCAAACTTCTGCATTTCAGCTGTTGAGATCTTGAACTCGAAACATTCGCTCTTTCCTTTAGTCTCTGAGCATTTCGGTCTTTCTATTTCTTCATCGTTCATGTTCTATCCATTTTCAACAACTTTACTCACTTCCAATTCTTCACCCATTACCTCAGTTACAACAACCAGTTCCTCCATACTAGCTTCTTCCATAATCTCCTCACATACCTCTTCTTCTATAATTTCAGCCATAAAGGCTTATGAAACAATAGCTCCCGATAGGTTTTCCAAAGCACAACCCCAGTCATATTCTTGGGGTACTTCCTGTAGAGGCTAAGCTACCAAAGCGTTTTTTGCTGAAGGAGTAAGATTATCTGAATTATTTGATCAAGAATTTAAAGTTGAAGCATTTGAAGAATTGTTTCCACTTTGGTAATTGTTTGATCTTTCCATCTTAGGCTTTCGGCAATCCCTCGCATAATGCCCATATATGTTACAATTGTAACACATTACTTTTGTCATATCAATGCTCATTCGAGTCTTTTTTTGACCACCAATAAATTTCTTCCCCATATTCAAAAGGAACTTCTTTGCTCCTTGAACCAATAAAGTCATGTTGAGTTGAAGATCAAGTTCTTTCATTTCATCCTGATCGATTTGGTCAAAATCTTCATCGAGACTCGATTGCTCAACAAGCCTCCCAAGACAAAAGTTTCCGTACGCCCTCATGAAGGATGCCAAGAGACTCATATTATCTTCTATCAGTTTGAAACAATTCGGATGCAACTTTGGAATGTTTAAGCTTGTTGCTTGAGATTTCTGACTCCCATCGGAAGAGTACATTCCTTGACTTGTATTTGTAGTTCCACTCGAACCACTTGCATTTTCACTCAGAAAAGCATGACGACCTTCTGGAATTTCATTTTCTGAGTATAGTGCGATACCTGCTCCACCAATACTCCCCTTATCTCCCGGTCTTGAAGCTTTATACAACTGAGGGTCTTGAATCTTCTCAAAATTAGATGGTTGATCCTCCATATTCCAAGCATATCCCTTCATTTTTTTGCACAGTTTCTTCCAGAGAAAGCTCCTCAAAGAGAACACCTTCTCTAATCAAGGCTGTATACATGTTCCATTCTCTAGGAAGACAATTTAGAAATTTCTCGACTTTCTCAAATTCGGTGTAAATACCTTCTTAACTTCTGTCAAGCTCGCTTAACAGGTGATAAAACTCGTTCACTGTGTCGTCAAATGATTCATTCCTTAAGGCTTTAAACACAACTAATTGAGTCTTTAAACGTTCCAAATGTCGCTTCTTATACATTGCATTTCCTTCATAACGTTCAATCATATTATCCCATAGCTCCTTCGAGTTACTTCTTTTACGGAAAGTGTGGAGTATTGACTGTGATATAGCCATCATAATCATTGATAAAGCCTTTTCCTAACAATCATAGAACTTTTTCTGATTCTTGGTAAGCGCCAAATAAGTGTCAATGGTTAATGTTATAATTGGTGTAGCTCCACATCCTTTTGCAATACATAACCATATCTTGATATCCTTAGCTCTCACATATCTTTCAAAATGTTCCTTCCATTCTGGAAAATCCAGTTCGTTTATCAAAAGAGGAGGTTTGTCGTTACTCCCCACTTTAGCATTATGTTTGAGATTTTGAACCACTGCGGTAAGATTGTTTGCCATTTTGAAGAGGTTTGAAAGAAAATAGAATTTTCACAGAGGGTTACAGTAGGTTTAGACAGAAAATTTTGATTGAAAAAGTTTTATCAGAGGGTAAACCCAGATCTAACACCTGATTTGATACACAAACTCGCACACCTCACCTAAACCTTAAACTTGGAACCTAAAAAAACTAATGTTTTTAAATTCGGAAGTTAACTTAAAGTCTTAATTTCGGAATAGTTAAAATAAATAAAACTTAGACTTAAAAACTCGAAAAATTAATAGACACCTATGTTAAACTCGGACTCAGATCGGAGTACTTAAACTCGGAGAACTAAACACATACTTAAACTCGAATACTTTTAAACTAGGAAAAAATAAAATTTTAAACACCGACTCAAATTCGAAAAAATAACAACTTTTTAAACTCGGATGAGTCTTAATGGAAAGTTAAACTCGGAATGTTCCAAATCCGGACAAGATATCAAATCCGGAATCACAAATGATTTGTAATCCGGACAGATTATCTAGATGTGAATAACTTCTGGATATCTTACCAATGTGACTGCACACTGGATCACCAATAACCCGGAAACAAAAACAGTAAATCAAACACGGAAAAGCTTTTAAAAGATAAAATAAGGAATCTTTTACCAACCTTCAAAAACCCAACAAGAACTTCATAAACTTGTAAAACACTCGATGAAGATCAAACTTAAAAGGGTCTATCCTAATCAAAATCCATCATCAACTCACTAGAAATCAACAATGAATCTTGAATAAATCACAAAAACTCACTAAGTAAGCACTAAACCCAATCAAAAGATGATTTTTCTCACAAAAACCTTCAAACCAAAAATACCTACAGTAGTATGAGCACACTACTCTGATACCACTTGTAAGATCTCCTAATCCAAGGATCTCACTCATGAACATAATCACTAGGTGTGCGGAATCCACCTAGCAATCACCACTGTCGGATAATGGAACAGGAATCAAGATGAATGAGAGAAATCAAAGAATACACAGATTATTCTTTGATGTAGAAGATGAATGACGTCACACACATAGTAGCCGCCAGACAAGCACACACACTAATGATTATGGTTTTCTTTTCACACAAACTTTCCAGAAAAGAACTACTATCTTGTCATTACCACTCAAAGGTTATATACAAGATAAATCCAGACAAACTTGTCCGGATAACAAAACAAGGCCCATGGCCCAACACACACTTAAACTTGGACTACCTATCACAAGGTAAGTCCGGACACTAACAGACTAGCCTTAAACCCAGACTTGGGTACATACCCAAGTCCGATAAACATAAACTCGGAACAATCATTAACCTCGGATTAGGTCTAAACCCTAATCCAGACATGTTGGTGCATAGTGTCTATGTCTTAGTCTATTATCAAGTCTGTATTGTATAGAGCTGAATAGGCTAGGTATAGCAAGTATTTATGAAGTATGTAGCCAAGTTCGCCCATGAAATGTAACATGTAAGCATGTTCGGCCGAACTTGCATAGGCAAGTTCGGGTGAACTTGCATCACCTGGGCCGAACTTGTGAGCCTATACATACCTAGCTCTAGATTCTCATTTGTAACTTTGGCATTTCAGAGGTGAAGCTCTGTCAGTTTGTAACCAGAATGTTTGATCTATAAAACTGACATTTAACTGATTAATTCTTGTCTATTGGTAAACACGACGTAATATTTCCACTATTATGGACGTTAGATATCAAATTTAGGTTCCTAAGCATGGAGGATCGGTCCTACAAGTGGTATCAGAGCTAGAACAGCCTGATTTGATAGTATCAAGACAAGAACTCTTCTATTTGTACTCCATTCTTCACTTTTTCTAAACTTTGGACATAAAATGAAGAATTCATGGTGAAAATCTTTTGAATTTTGAATATATCATGTAAACACACAACAAAGATAAACCCTTGAAATATTAGAGACCAAATTCAACCGAATTCATGTTGAAATTTTGAAAAAACCATGTTTTTGAAAACCTCTAAAATCGAACTTGTTACGTATGTTCGGCCGAACTTAGCATAAAATATCACTTTTCAAGTGATTTTTAAGCAAGTTCGCCCGAACTTGGGTATTTTTAAAGGAATTCTAGATAAGTTCGCTCGAACATACAAATTTTTCATTGATTTTACACCAAGTTCGACCAAACTTGAGTAAAATCAAGGAAATTCTTAAGTAAGTTCGCCCGAACTTAGTTGTGATTCTTCAAAATCTTTTAACAAGTTCGCTCGAAGTTCTGTGATTGAATTTTGTCATAAGTTCGCTTGAAAAGAAATTTTTCAAAGAAGATCTAACAAGTTCTACCGAACTTGTAGTAGAACTAATCATTTTCAAAGTTTTTGAAAGTTTTTCAGCGTACACATTTCGTGATTCACAATGGAAGATCAATTAAGAGCTTACATGTCCGGAGCTAGTTCGTCAAACGCCAACGTGATTAATCAAGTCAATCTTGATAACGAAATGGGAACGACCGTCAAACCGCCCAAGCTGATGAGCATGGACGAATACGAAGCATGGAAAGAGAAATATAAGTCAAGTTCGCCCGAACTTAGGTGGTTTTTGAGGAAATTTAAGTCAAGTTCGCTCGAAGATACTGAATTTCATTAATTTTAGATCAAGTTTGACCGAACTTGTGTAAAATCAAGAAGGTTTTAAGTAAGTTCGCCCGAACTTGATTATATTTCATAGAAATTGTGTTGACAAGTTTGCTCGAAGATCTGATTGATTGGTGTTATAAGTTTGACCGAAAATAATCAAATCTTTTCAAAACCAATCTAACAAGTTCGACCGAACTTGTTAGAAAATCTGAGAATTCTTCATTTGTCACTACAAGTTCGACCGAACTTGTAGTAGGACTAACTGTTTTCAAAGTTTTTGAAAAATTTTCAGCGTACACGTTTCGTGATTCACAATGGAAGATCAACTAAGAGCTTATATGTCTGGAGCTAGTTCGTCAAACGCCAACGTGATAAATCAAGTCAATCTTGATAACAAAATGGGAACGACCGTCAAACCGCCCAAGCTGATGAGCATAGACGAATACGAAGCATGGAAAGAAAATTTACCTACTGGGTTCAACCCATGCACTTCGCTGGCTGGGTATCAATCGAAAGAGGCTACACTGTTCCGATAGACTAGCATCATCAAGTTCTTGAGAAGTACAACTACTCGACAGTTCAGAAAGATGAATATATCGCCGAGAAAAAGATGATCAGTCTCATTCAACAGCCAGTCAAAGAAGATATTCTAATTCTGTTACCATAGTATACTACAGCAAGAGAGCTTTGGTTGTCGTTACAGAAGAAATACCAAGGCAGTGCTGAAATGATAAAAAGCAAGAAAGCTCTCATTCTGAAAGAGTTCGATATCTTTAGCATGCTAAAGAATGAGACCATTAAGCAAATGATTGAGCGTTTCTGTCATCTCAAAGTGCAAATGCGAAGACACGGTCTTGAGAAGACGGAACAAGAATACATCGACAAACTTGCTGACGGACTACCAGAGGGTGAATGGTCAAATTAGTTGATGGTTCTGAAGAATAGTGATAAGTGGGAATTCTTCAAGTTGTCAACCTTTATCGATAAACTCGAAGGCCACGAAATGGAGCTTCTGAAGATAGCGAAGTCAAAGAATGCTAATGTTGTTCAAGACATCGGTTTGTACTACAAAACCGGAATGCAAGATAACATTTCGAGTCTAAAAATTAGAACTGCTTTTAGTGCAAACATAAATGCTTCTCCACAGAATCAGAATCATTCACAGCCTCAGTATGACCAAAGTCCACAAAGTTTTTACTCGAGCATTGGTTCAAATTCAACATTTCAAAGTCAAGCAAATCAGAACCAACAGCAAAGTTCTGATCCGAATGTTTACAAATGCAATATCGCAGTAAATTTGAACAATGTTGTTACAGAACAAGTTGCAAAACAACATATGTCACTTATGGCTACCGTCTTAGAGTCTTATGAATGTCTTGTTGCCGGTAAAATCGGAAATCCCGAGATGACCGCAGAATATTATGACCAGGTAGACGAGGAAGAGCTCGGACTAATGGACATCAAATGGTCATTAGCTCCGATCATCAGGAGAGTGACAAAGTTCGTTGCGCTGACAGGCCGTGACATAGGAAACTCCAGCAACAAATTGGGTTTTGACAAATCCAAAGTCACATGCTTTAAACGCCAACAGAATGAACATTTTAAAAGAGAGTGTAAGAACACCGAGGCAACCGGAAATCAAAGTCCTTTTGGAGGAGTGAATGAATATTACAAGAGGGCACTTCAATATAAACCGTTCCCGAAGAAAACTCAAGTTGAGATCCAAGAAAAGCCAAACAGTAGTACCACGGAAAAAGCCATGGTTGCATCCACCAAAGATGACGGTTTTGATTGGAATTCATATATCGGCAAAAAGACCGGAGTTGCTTTGATGGAGGAGATAGTTGAAGATACTTCTGCAGAGGAATTAGCGGCAGCAGCTGAAGTAGCAGCTATTGAACAAGCTCTTATCGAACAATACTTGCATCAACAGCAAGAAGAAGAAGAATATATCCACATGCAGAGACAAGGACTTTTATCTTCTAATTCTTGTGATATTTTGCAGGTCACTTTGATGGAAGCACGAAAGAACAAGTGGTTGCGGAGAAAAAGATTGATGAAGAGATCATCAATGTTACCAAATAAGTTAATGCCGAAAACCTCAAGGACATGGCAGATAAAGCTTTGATCGCGAATCTAACCAAGGTAGGTCCAAAAGTAAAGGTTGTCGAGAAAGAAGTTGTCAAAGTACAAGTTGTAGAGGTTGAGAAACCTTGTACAAAATGTACTGAACCTTGTGTCGAATGTGCCGAAAAATCAAAGATCATCGCTGAAAACAATGTGCATAACGATTTGTTAAAATATGATTATCGCACAATGAAAGAAGCTTATGACAAAATGAAAAATGATTATGGCAGACTCGACAAAAATAACATCGAACAACATGATAATATAAGAATGTTGAGTGGTACAGTAATGGATAAACAAAGAGCAATTAACACCCACACCATTGCTGAAATTAAACAACAACTTCAAGACATGACAATCAAAACTGAAAGAGTTCGACAATTGTTAAAAAGTTATACCACCAACGCGTATGTTATCGATCACATTCTTCCGTCAATCTCAACGGAAGAAAAACCTAAAAAGAAAGCGGGCAAAGAATATAGCAATGTTCCTCCACCCCTTTGCGAGAATACTATGTTAAATCTGCAGACGGGATGGACAAGGCACTCAATGTTGAATTACTTTCTAAAAAGAAAGACGAGTTGCCAGAGAACATTGATATAGTCTATGCTAAATCTGATGATGATAACAACGCTTTGGTTAACAAAGTGGTTGAAAATGTTTTAAGTGATTCTGATGACGGCAGCTTCAAAAGCGCCAACGTGAGTTCTAAGAATTCCGACTCACAGATTGAAGATGACGATAAGTCATCAGAGGATGATCTAAGTGACGATCCTAATTTTGTAATGTACAAACTTAAGGATTCGGATAGATTATATTTTGATGACAGTTTCCCAATTCAGAATGTGAAGGAAGAATTTCTAGACAAATTCTTTAAACTCGTGGAAGTCACATCAAAGGAATTGGTAATCAATGAACGAAAATTCTATTCCAAACCTAAAAGAAACAATTACCGAAGAAACGGTGGTGATCATCCGGAAAACCGGAGAGAGGGTTGGGTTTAGAAGAAGAAACTGATGAATCTGTAAAGAAACCGTCACTATTTCATGAAAATAAAAACAAAAATATGAATTTTGTATATGGGACAAGTAGAGTTCATGAGGAGAATTTTATTGGTAAACAGTCAAATGATGAGTTCAAGAAGGAGAAAGAAATTCGAGATAAAGCCAAGGTTACAAGTGGTGTCAAAACTTCAAGTAGGGTAAAACCACCTATTAAAGGAAATCCACTTGATAATCGGACATGTTTCAAGTGCAATGAAATTGGTCATATGGCACGACAATGTCCGAAATCAAAACCGGCTTATCTTCGAAGAAAAGAAGATTCAAATGTTGTTAAACCAAAGCAACCAGTGTTTGCAAAACCTGTAAAGATTTTGAAACGAAATGAATCAAAACCAGAAGTTAAACCAAAGTCTAAAAAGACTTCTAAAAATTCCATTTTCGAAAAAGGTGAAACTTCTAGGTCTAATGAAAACAAGTTTTACATCAAAAGGCTAATATCAAATCTCAAACCTGGATTGCCAAGAAAAGGTCAACAACATCTGGTGTTGTTAAGTCTGAGCTAGTAAAGACTGACAACACAAAAGAATCAAAGTCTGAAATCACTAAGTCTGAGCAGGTGAAGACTAGTGAGAATGTGAAAGAAGTTAAAATAGAAATCAAGAACGATAATGTCAAATCTGTAAAAGATAAAAAAAAAGTGAAATTTTCAAACATTAACATTGTTGAAACAGATGATGAATTTGATTTTGATGAAGTTGATGAATTTGAATATGATTTTGATGATGGTTATCCAGTAAAACCCAAGACCAACAAGGCTTGGGTAGAGCTTTTCACCTAATTTCTGAATTTTGCAGAGGCTCCAAAGATTCGTACTCTCCAAGTGGATTTTGGATAGCGGAGCATCCAGGCATATGAAGGGAATGAAGGCGCTCTTATTCGACATTAAAGCCATTAATGGTGGGTATGTTGGATTTGCTAGAAACCAAGGTGGGAGAATTGTAGCTGAGGGAAAGCTCTCGAACGGAGTCGTGTCATTCGATCAAGTTAATTACATTGCAGAGCTTGAGAACAACCTCCTCAGTATTTCTCAAATTTGTGATAAGAAGTTTACTGTTCACTCAACGACAAAGAATGCATGATCATAAAGCCAGGTTTTAAGGTGCTAGATGATTGGATCCTCATGAGAGAGAATGATCTTTATGTTCTTGATATGGGAATTGCCACTACTTCTTCACAAACAGCACAACGTTTTGTATCGAAAGCAACTGAAAAAGAATCAATCTTGTGGCATAGAAAGATGGGCCACATTCACCTGAGAAAGATGAATCATTTAGTCCATAATGATTTAGTTGAAGGCGTGAACTTAAAAGCTTTCAAATGTCAGAAAATTGTCTCGAGTGCAAAAGGGAAAGCAGATAAAGAAATCTCATCCGAAAAAGATTCTTAATTAGATAAAGCTGCCTCTTGAAAGACTTCACGTGGATCTTTTTGGTCCAGTGAATGTCTGGAGCATCTCTGGAGATCTCTACTGCTTGGTAGTAACTGATGATTATTCCCGATAATCGTGGGTATTTTTCCAAGAAACAAAAGATGAGACATTTGAGAACTTGGTAATTCTCTTCAGAAAGCTTGAGAACTTGTACCGTCTTCCGGTGAGACGTATTCGAAGTGACAATGGTACCGAGTTCAAAAACACCAAGATGAAGGAATTCTGCAACGCAAAAGGGATCTTGCACGAATTTAGTGCTCCCTACACTCCTCAACAAAACAGAGTTGCTGAATGAAAGAACCAAACTTTGATCAAGACTGCGAGAACGATGTTAGCAGATTTAAAGCTTCCAGTCAGCTTCTGGAGTGAAGCAGTTGCAACAGCTTGTTATACTCTAAACAGAGTCTTAACAGTTAAACCAACAAAGAAGACCTATTTCGAAATGATCAACCGGCGGAAACCAAACTTGAAGTTCTTAGAACCATTTAGAGCACCATGCACGGTTATCGATCAAGATGGTCAATTCGGAGCTAAAAGTCTTGAAGGTTTCTTTGTCGGATATGCAAGCCCACTCAGACGAGTGTATGTTCCTTCACTGAGAAGAGTAATCGAGGCGCAATATGTTGATTGTTTTAACAATACTAATCCTATACAAAGAAAGGGTGATGCATGGTTATTCAATTATCAAGATCTTTGGAAATTGTTCGATTTGCCTGAGGAACCATCAGATGAAGAAATTGCAGCATTATACTATCTTCATCAATCAGCAAATCAAGAGCATATTGTTAGACCAATTGTGGTTAATCAACCCACGTTGGAAACATCTACTTTTGGAGCTGGTACGAGCAGTAGCGGTGATCAAACTCAAACAGAACCAGCGACACCGACTACAGAACTAGTCAATATTACAGTGGTTCCTAATCAATCAGAAGCACATAGTTTAGATTCAGATGAGCCTCCTACATTTGATGCTGATGGAGATACTTCCTCAGATGAAGAAGTTGAGCAGATTACTAATCTTATGAACCAATCGGCAAGCCCGAGCAGTGCATCTGGAGTTGAAGTGATGGTAGACCAAAACATCACTAATCAGGAAAGTTTTGTGGTTGTTCCAAGTGAAGTAATGCCCCGAACATATACTTATCATCCTTCAGGTTCGATAATCGGTGAGCTACAAGTGGGTGTGAGAACATGAAGTCAAATTAACAAAGCGTTGAGTTGTTTTTATACACGTGTTGCTCCAATCGAAGACTACTGCTACTATTCTTGCTTTATATCCCAGATTGACCCAAAGAGAGTTTCTAAGGCCTTAGCAGATGAAAACTGGGTGCAAGCAATGCAAGAGGAATTGTTGCAGTTTGAGAAATTGGGTGTGTGGAAGCTTGAAGATCTTCCTGCAAATCAAAAGGCAATTGACACGAAGTGGGTGTTCAAATGAAAGCGGGATGATAGAGGTGTCATAGTCAGAAACAAAGCTCGGCTCGTAGTCAAAGGTTTTCACCAACAGGAAGGTATAGACTACACAGAAGTCTATGCACCAGTAGCACGATTGGAATCTATAAGAATCTTTCTAGCTTTTGCATCATGGAAAGGATTCATGGTTTATCAGTTGGATGTTAAATCGGCTTTTCTGTACGACAAATTACGCGAAAAGGTGTACGTTGGACAACCACCGGGTTTGTCGGTCCACTTAACAAGAAGAAAGAGTATCTACTGGATAAAGCTTGGTACGAGACGTTATCGCAACATCTCGTAGGAAACGGCTTTATCAGAGGAACTGTGAATAGTACTCTTTTCACCAGAGAAGTTGATGGCCATCTGATTATAGTTCAAATTTACGTTGACGACATTATCTTTGGATCTACAAACGATAGTCTCTGCAAGGAGTTTGAGG
The DNA here is from genome assembly GCA_947069175.1 of Scalesia atractyloides. Classification (NCBI taxonomy): domain Eukaryota; kingdom Viridiplantae; phylum Streptophyta; class Magnoliopsida; order Asterales; family Asteraceae; genus Scalesia; species Scalesia atractyloides. The sequence goes on from CAMTDV010000014.1 coordinate 72,485,601, forward strand.
GAATCATGAAAAAGTAATTCGAAATGTCCTCGATGGGCGAAATGAAGTTCTTTCTTGGTTTACAAGTAGATCAGCTTCCGGATGGTATTTTCATTCACCAGACTAAGTATGTTCACGACATCTTGAAGAAGTTTGGAATGGAAAACTTGAAGCCTCTACCTACGCCTCTTGCTCTAAATCATGGTATTGGTGTTGATGAGACTGGAGCCAAAGTTGACGAGACGTTATACAGATCGATGATTGGATCGCTGATGCATCTGACGGCATCGCGCCCAGATATTATGTATCCAACCTGCCTATGCACCAGATATCAGTCAAGCCCGAGGATCTTACACATGTAGATCGTGAAGCGAATCTTCAGAAACCTGAAAGGATGCCCAAGCACCGGCTTGTGGTACCCGAAGAACGACAATTTTGACCTCACAGGCTATGCTGATTCCGATTTTGGTGTAGATAAGTTGAACTCAAAATCAACTACAGCGGGATGCCAGTTCTTCGGAACAAGAATGGTAACCTGGCAGTGTAAGAAACAGACTATGGTTGCTCTCTCTACCTGTTAAGCTGAGTATATCTCGCCCTCCAGCTGTTGTTCACAGATTCTGTGGATTCAACAGCAGATGAGAGACTATGGTCTGCAATTTCTGGACACTCTACTGTATGTTGATAACAAGGCAGCCATCGATATTACTAAAAATCAGGTTCATCACTCACGCACAAAACACATTGAAATTCGTTACCACTTCATCCGAGACTGCTACGAGAAGAAGTTGGTACAAATAGAAAAAATCCACACTGACGAACAAAAGGCTGATTTTTATACCAAACCATTTTCTTTGTCACAATTTAAATACTTACTGAGAATTAATGGTATGAAAAATTTTCTTACAGGTGCGGACGCTGAGGTTGAATACGGATCGGACGACGAGTTCGCGTGATCTTCATTGGTTTGTAAATATCTTTCTAGTTTAGAATTTTATTAAAAACTAAAATCCAAAAAGATGTTTTTGATTTTAGGGGGATAAATGTCAGGGAAAATACAAAAACATTCGAAAAATTTTAAAATCCAAAAACATTGAAAAAATTCAAAATGTTCAAAAACATTGAAAAAGACAAAAAGAATTCAATGTCATAAAAGGAAATGATAGTACATCAGTGGACTATCACAGTATGCTAAAGAAATGTAAAGTTTAAAAGTGATAAACGAGTCTTACTGTGGATGTGTCGATAGGCTTAACACGTTTAGAACACTGTTTTCGAGATGTAAACTAAATTTTACAACTGCTTAATCTTGTGGATTAACACATCTTGGATATATGGACTTAGTACTCCGAAATTTCGTTTGAAAGATTGCCTGATTCTGAGATACGAGATCTTTATAGATAGTTGATATCTGGGGTATTATACAAGTTCTTCTGATTTTGCGGAAGCAATGGCCTAGAACTTCTATAATACTTTTGCTTTAAACCCCCAAATTGCATGCAATATTGAAAAGTATCGAAAGATATAATCATATGCAATGCTGAAAAGATTCCTTAAGTGGAACACACCTTAAAGTCGAGCCTTCATCTCTTTGTCTGTACGGTAGTACTAACCTGAGCTCTCAAGGTCTCGCACAACCCAGATACAGATATCAATTACGCTATATTCACCTGTAAGATGAAATCTAGGGAATCTGGATACGGGGTATATTCAAGAAGTGGGAACCATAGATAAGTCAAGTTTCATGAATTCTACCTTAACATATCTTGAAACAGTTGAGAAATGTGGTAAAGCTTAAGAGGACAAACATATCGACAATCTAGGTAAACGAGTTTAAAACTTAAAGTCATCTAAAGGTCAACGGTACTGGTGATATGTCTCATTTAACTGATATGATCCTTAGACACGAATTCACAAAAATATGTCTGTAAATATGTTTGTACATAATTTACATTGCTTATTTCATTATATTTTAGCTTTATAGATTAAAATCAAAAAGATTTTCGGTGTGTCTTAGTTTAAACTTACAAAAATACAAAAAGATTTTATTTCTACGTTGTTTTCAGCAAACCAATGTTGGAGAATGGATCTTCGAAGTCTGGTAAGGTGCTAGAACTGGTGGGAATCTCTTTGACAACGGGCTAGGAGCTAATCTGTTATTTTGAAAAGTCAAAACGATTTAAAGTTCATTAATTTGAAACTTTGATTTTGAAAATATCAACAGTTTGTTCGTAACGGGTCAAACCAGGGTCATTAACTTGGACTCGGCAGACAAATCGGTTAACCAAGGTCATTAGCTTGGACTTGGTTAACTGAGTGGATTTTCATAACTGATAAAAAGTTGGAAAGTTCAGGGGTTAAAATTGAAAAATTGAAAAAGTTCAAAATTGTGGTTTGGCAAGTTTGGCCGAACTTGCTAAACAAATCAAGTTTAACAATCAGCAAGTTCGACCGCACTTGCAGATGGTTGTGTTGTGTTATTGATAAGTTCGCTCGGACTTAACTGGGTCTTCATGATTGGGCTTAGTAAGTTCGCCCGAACTTGACATGGTATATATACCAATGAAGTTCGGTCAAGCTCATTTATCTGATATCTAAACACTATCGAGCGAACTTGAGTTTAGAGAGAACTAGAGCGAAATTGGCATTTTTATACCGTTACGCTGTCCAAATCTAGATTATTTTTGGTGATTTGCACACCAATCACAATGGCAGAGGTATAGATTTGTGATTAAATTGGTGTATTGACCCTTAAACGAACCAAATAGATCTAAAAATTAAAATTTGATAAGATTTAGGTGATGTTAATCAAAATTGAATACAAATCCTTAATCTACATAAAAAAAATTGACCGTATAACATGTTTTGATTGAAGTGAATCAGCCATTTGATTGTTTGAACAAGATTAGAACTTTTGAGGAAGACGACAAGTTCGGCCGAACTTGCTTTAAAGACTTATGAATAAAACTGATCAATATGCATCTTTGATCGAACTTGGTCTTGAGAATATGATTTGTTGTTTTGGGTATAAGTTCGCTCGAACTTATATATTGAACATGTGTTTTAGACATGTTCGGGCGAACTTAGTATAAACAGAATGTTATTACACTCAAATCAAGTTCGACTGAACTTGATTAAAAGTGTTAGAAATTTTGTGAAGTTTTTTCTCGAAAAACGTGCTAACTGTTTTGCGTTATTTTTCAGGCACAGATTCCAGCGCATGTTATCTCAGTAGAGTTTTCCAAAGCTCACAATACATGCATTACGCTTGACAAGTCCATTTGTCCATCGCTGAAAGAATATGATAGTATCTTGAAGTTTCTCAAAGATAGTCACATTCGTCGAGCGATTACGGAGCGCACAGTATCTTATCGATCTCATATTGTTCACTTCTGGATGAACGCGAGTCTTAGCGATGACGAGAAGACGATCTCTTCTACCGTGCAAGTTGGTGATGAACTCAAGCCGATCACAGTAACTGAAGATGATATCCGAAGGATTCTGGAGCTCAAAGATAATAAGGATGATCCGATACGTTTAGACGAGAAAATGGTTACCGGATGCTTTTTCCGCATGGGCTATAAAGTAAGTGTAAACAAGCCGACGCTGAAGAAAGGGGAAGTGCCTAACCCCTACAAGCTTCTGATTCATGCGTTAATTCATACATTTAGCCATCGCAAAGCCGGTTTGGATGATGTACATGATTATTTGGCTAGCATAGCAATGACGCTTATTTTGAAAAAGTCGTTCAATGTTTTGAAATTGGTTTTTACTCACATGTCGAAGAACATGGAGGATTTGAGATTGTGTTTATATCCAAGGTTTATTCAGATGTTGATTGACGAGAAGTATTCCAACATTGCACCAGATCCAAATGATGTGCTTTATCTAGTTCATCTTGATGAAACGACAGTGAAGAAGCTTATTAAGTTCCAGAAACAAGCTTCAGCTCCTGTTGCGAAACCAGTGTTTGGAGCTATAAAAGATTCAGATTATGTCTCGCCACCTGATAACAAATGGAGAAAAGATGGTAGCGATGACGAGAAAGGGTTTAAAGCCGAGCAAGATGGTTTAAGGAATTCAAACCAAAGGCAAGAAGCGAATGGTTTTTAAACGCAGAAGCTGATAAGCCCAAAAGGAAACATGCTGTAAAGAAAGTCGAAACAATGCTTGTCGATGAGGATGAACCTCAAAATGTTGAAGCAGTTGCTGAATCGAGCACTGTATTGGTTATTGAGAGTCAAAACTGTGAAAACGACTCAAGATGATGTGATTTCTGCTACTTCTGAGAATGAAGAATCTGATGAAGAAGTTCCTGCCTAAGAGCCAAAAATGACTGAAGCAGAGATTAGAGCAGAAAAAGAAAGAAAATTGGATGTGGATTTTGATCCTAATACTGAAAAGGAATCTTGAACGATCGAAGATTCAACAAATTGCAGAAAGTGTTAGCAAACAATCGAAATATTGATTTCATTGCTGAATACGATCGTCTGATCGTCAAGAAGAAAAAGAACATGCTGAGAAAGAGTTAGCTAAAAGTGGTAAAGGGAAGCAGGTTGAGGGTGAAGCCCTAAATCTTCTGCTGAGAAATCTTCTGATGTCCCTGAGAAACCAACTGAAGATGTTTCGAAAGCTTCTGAGTCTGATATCCAAAAGGTTGACGAATCTGTCAAGCCTTCTAATCCTATTATTGTTTCTTAAAAAAAGGCAATGAAGAAGCTGACAAAGATAAGAATGAAACTGAAGAGGAAGAAGGTTATGAGGATTGGAATGTTGGGGATGATGACGATGATTTTGATCAAGGTGGTGATGATTTTGATCAGGGAGGTATAGGTTTAAAGATCAATGAAGCTAAAGTATCTGATGAGTTTGATTTTTCTAATCTTATGAACGATGAATCGAATAGGATGGAAGATAAAAGCCAGGGGGAGTCAGGGCAGAAAGGGCCAACTGATGATGATATTGTTTTGTTAGATATTGATCGTTCTACGAAGCCTGTGACTGCAGTACCTACGAAGCCTTTGATACTAATGTTGGAACATAATGTGGAAGAAGGTGAGTTTGTACATAATTACTAGAAAGAAGATCTGGCAAAACTAGTTGAAGTTGAAGCTGAGAACTTAGAGTTTGATTTTGAGGAAATTATGAATGTTAACACATTTGAACCAAAAGAGTATCAGTATGAAGAAGGTTTGAAGCTGAGGAGTACAATCGTGTCATAGTTGAAGATTGGTCCTCAGATGATGAATCAGATCAGAAAGCTAAGTATGTTGGTGGAAATTCAGAAAGTTTTCCTACATTTGAAGAGATGTATAAACAGCTTAATGAAGATATGTTGAAAGATAAGATTGCTGAAGCGTTACGAGAAGGAAAGATTCCTAAACCGATGACCAAAGAAGAGATAGCTGAAGCGAAAAAGTCCTGGTTCAAGGAGATGCCGCGTGAACGTAAGTTTCGACGTCCACTAGTATTCTTCACTAGAAATAAAGATGTTTCTTTGGGAGATATACTGAGTTGGGGTTGGTTTAAAGAGCTCAACGTATATGCAATCAAAAGAGAGTTTCGAGTGCAATACTTCAAATATCTTGCTGATTTCAAGACATTACCGTATTGGTATATGGAAGAGTTAGTACAAACAGTGAATGTTACTTATCATATGAAGACAGTTGATCAGTTGTTGTGGAAGATGATTAAGTACGAAGCTGTTAAAGGATGGAATCATTGGAAGTCATTTATTCCAAGATGAAGAGTTAAGATCAATAAGGTTACAAGGGAAAATGACATAACGTTAATTATGAAACGTCCTAGAGCCATGAGGAATATGCCACTTATGCCGATCGAACAGAACTTTTATCCTTTAGTCAAGTGGTGGCAGATAGATCCAGCTACTTGCGAAGCGGTGATTGTGTTAAAATTTGAAGATCATCTGGATATTGCTAAGGAACGAGTTGAAGTGGTGGGTCATCAGGGTATGAGAGGTTTGTGGAGGACGATAAGGATTCTAGATCCTATGTGGTTAGTTAACTGCTCGAGAGAAGATATAAAATGCATTTTCTACAGCAAGATTGTTTTTTAAGAAAGAGAAAAGGTACAAGTGATGCAGTATCAGAAAGTTGTTAACGTTTGCTATGCACGTGTGACAATTCTGGAAAGATGTGGCAGACGAAGTGGAGGATCTGGAGAGAGTTGAGTTTCTAAAAGAAGAAACCAGAAATGAGGCGATTAAATAAAGAATGGAAAAAGCGGTAAGGCAAAGTTCGCTAAGAATGGCTAACTTTAAAAGACCACCGCCAACTGATCAGACGTCGGATCCGAAACAAGAACGACGAAGGAAGCCGTACAAGAACTTCTTCGGTCGTGTACGTTAACGTTTATATGAAGACAGAGTTTTGAAGACTGATAAAAGACGAAGACGATATCCAAGGGGGAGTCTGTTGGTGCATAATGTCTATGTCTTAGTCTATTATCGAGTCTGTATTGTATAGAGCTGAATAGGCTAGGTATAGCAAGTATTTATGAAGTATGTAGCCAAGTTCGCCCATGAAGGTAACATGTAAGCATGTTCGGCGGAACTTGCATAGGCAAGTTCGGGCGAACTTGCATCACCTTGGCCAAACTTGTGAGCCTATAAATACCTAGCTCTAGATTCTCATTTGTAACTTTGGCATTTCAGAGGCGAAGCTCTGTCAGTTTGTAACCAGAACATTTGATCTATAAAACTGACGTTTAACTGATTAATTCTTGTATATTGGTAAAGACGACGTAATATTTCCGCTATTATGGATGTTAGATATCAAATTTAGGTTCCTAAGCATCGAGGATCGGTCCTACAAGACACAATCATAAACTCGGAATTAACAGTACAAGTTTGGACAAAATATACACTTTATAAGATATTCATAAAAGACCCTGAGCTTTGAGAGATTGCAATTATGACACCAAGTGCATTAACACACCCTATATTTCAATCATCCCACTTTGGATTAGACATTCCAGCCATTTACTATTTCTCTCTCTAGAATCTCATTCTCTCTTTAGAATCACATAGTCTCTCTCAAGAACACAAGCCACTAGGCTGAGCTGTTTTCCCTCTGAGCTGCTAAGGTCACGAACTCCCGAGGTACTACACCAGCAGCTCCTAGTCACGAGCTAAGCTACATGGAATCATCACAGTTGCTAGCTAACCGTCGGATCTCGATCACAAGCTCCCTAAGCATTCTCCATCTCTTTTATACTTACTCATACATCTATGCTTTATGTTTATGCATTGTTCTTTGATAGATTATTACTGTTGAGCGTTGGAGGGTGGTCCCAAGAGACCTAGTCTCTGGCCCCTTCTAATGGGTTCTTTCATGTTGTAGGTACAAGCTAGGAGGTGACGAGGCTACCCCGAGGAACGTTCATACATTCTCCTGACATTATCCTTGTTGTTTTAACATCAATGAATGAGTTACGCCAACTGTTGAATCCTTGCCCTTCAACAACTCTTGTGGCCCATCTCTATCCGCAAGGTGCAACTCTCCAGTCCAGGAACCACTCTTTAGCCCATGAATCCTTTAGCCCACGAACAAGTCATTCCACCGTTCAGCCCAACATATTTGTTTTTCATAAATGATAATACAATAAGTAGCATATTATATATTATAATTTTGCAACACAAATAGGCTTTATGTAGTTGTACCATGTGCATTTATTAATATTTATAACTATCACAATATAGGGAGATAATCAATTAGGAAGTTTGGTTTGGGTAGGAAGTGAAGTAAGCAATAATAGGTAGACATGTGGCAAATAACAAAAAAACATATGGAGGGTTTTTTTAGTCAATCTCATCTCATCTTCTCTCTTTCTCTTTTCCTGCATATTTAAAACCCATCATCTTCAACATTTTCTTCACTTTCTCTCTCCATAATCGCTACATCATATTACGATTTTCTTCATCAATCAATCAACGTGTTCTTCCACTTTTATAAAGAAACCTGTTTTAATTTTATACAGTTTTTCATTTTTTTTCTTGTGATTTTGAAGCGAATCACTCGATTCGTTCAGTTCGATCATTGATAAGTGTTTCTAGCATTCAAGTTTCGTCAATCTTTGAAGAAATTGGCTTCGATATGTGTAAGAAATCTACAGAATTTCGTCAATCATTGCTTTTTCGATTTGGTTTCGAATTTGTTTTAGAAAAATCATTTTTTTTTGTTTTTTAGTACATTGTATTTTAGAAAAACACTTTTATTTTGTGTTTTTAGTCCATTGTGTTTTAGAATGAACACTTTCTTTTGTGTTTTTAGTTCTCTGCGTTTTATAAAGAACACTTTCTTTTGTGTTTTAGTCAATTATGTTTTACAAATAAAACTTTCTTTTGTGTTTTTAGTCAATTGCGTTTTATATAGGATATTTTCTTTTGTGTTTTTCTTATCCATTGCATTTTAGAAAGAACACTTTCTTTTATGTTTTTAGTCTATTGCGTTTTAGAAAGAATATTTACTTTTGTATTTTTTGTCCATTGCATTTTTCAAAGAAAAAAGTCATCTTTGTTTTTTGTCCATTGTGTTTACGCATCTGGGTTTGTAATTTTTTAAGTATAGTCATTTTAAAGATAAAAAACTCTCGTTTTTATAGTGTAATTTTATAAAAAAAAATATATAATGTCGTATGAAAGAGTTATTAACGTTTTAAAAACGGGGGTAATTGAAGGAGAGAGAGAAACTATCGTCTTCGATAGACTAGAATACTCTTAAACAAACCTACGTGCCTCTTTTTTTTTCAATTTCACCCTTAGTGATTTATATTAAATTTAATGAATATGATTGCTTCCTAACCTTTCTAACAAAACAATCTTCATATTATATCACGAGAATATAACAATTTCAAATAAAAACGACATAAGAAATATCATTCTTTCAACAACTCCGGACGTAGTAGATCTTAAAGATGGACTCGGTTGACCCGGTCTTAATATTCACATATTCTTCATCTACTAATTTTGTTTATCTTCTCTAAAATTTTAGTTTAGTTTTTCATCTTTTATTACTAAATTCAAATCCCGATTAATTCAAGTTATTTTTATATGTTTTAATGAATTTAACTCCCGATTAGTTATAGTTATTTTTATTTTTTTAAGTGATTTTTAACAAAATTATTTTTTGAGTCAAAATCTCTTTATTGTATTTCTACTTAATGATTTTTCTATTAACATTTGAGACATGCTAATGAACAACAAAACCATAAGATTTGAGACATGTTGATGAAAAACAAAACCAAAAGGTGCCTCCAAAAGCCGTTCAACAAATTTCGATAGTTAATACAACAAATTGATAATAAAAACCAAAAAAAAAACTTTATATTACAATTTGATCATCCAACAAATTTAAAGATACAAGATCGACAAGGTATGTATCCGGTTACAAACCTTTAATAAAAAAGTGTCGTTTGAGGTAATTTACATCACACATAAATAAAATCATATTCCAAATGTATCAACTTTCACTTATGAGATAGGAAGGGGAGTCCCTTCCCACATCTTCAAGCAATCTAGCAAAGGATCAATCAATTTTCCGGCACATATTGCCAAGAAAACTCGATCAAACTCCTCCCCAGGTGACACTGTCTTCTCTCCGGTCAAATACCCAGTTCCAAGCACTGTCCTCACGAACTTGTACAATGGGTAGGATCTACAATCCTCAATCCTGTTCAATATGCCCAATTTCCCACTTTCGTGATCGAGTGAGTGTTTTCGACTTCTTTTAGCAAAATGTTATGTAGTTCGTCCTCGAACGCAACGATCTTTTGTAAGATCGATGTGTTAGAATCCATTTCGGCTTCATTGTCTACGAGGGCATGGTTAACAATGATTTGCCTTAGCTTTTGCATGAGAGGGTATGTTGCACTACATGGGTCATCAATGTATGAAAACACATGTTCACGGTCTACAACTTTGAGCAAATCTTTCTCACAAAACCGAGACGGGCGAAGCTCGCCGTTGGGACCCGTGGTTAAGACTTTCTTAGCCACTTGGCTAACCACGTTCTTGACCGTGGCCTTTAGGTTTTCCTCCAAGTGCCTTAAGTCGATTGCTTGGCAAAGTGCTACCTGTTGAATAATGAAAACCTTGTAAGGTATTACGTATTATTTATCAACTATTTATAGGAGTACAATGGTAAAGTCTACTAACAATACCAGGTAAGGTGATGACGTTAGCTTTAGAATCTCAACGGCCTCAGCTGTTTTTCGTGAAGAAATTAACCCTAACGAGTTCACATCTTGGTTTTGTTGCTCGGCACTTTGGACATGATTGGTCACTGGGTTAGCTAGGAACTGGAGTTCTGAGCAGTAGGCCGCCATGGCGATTTCAGCCCCTTTAAACCCGTAATCTAGACTAGGGTTTCGACCACCTGATATTAAAGGTAATATATTAGTTAAAAGATATGACTTAATAAGGTTTCCTTTATAGCTATCGTCATTGAATATTGTAAATAGTTAATTAATAATAATATTTTATGTGGTTTTCACTATTCTACATACCTGACAGATTTGATGGCAACCCATTATTGTAAAAGTCATTTACTAGCTCAGAAAATTGAGCAAACATGAGCTTCCCGATGGACGCGATGGCTAATCGAGTGTTATCCATCGACACGCCTATTGGGGTGCCCGAAAGTTCCCTCCATGTAGTGCCATGTTTCTCGAAACATCAATCAACGGATTATCATTAACCGAATTAATCTCTCTTTCAATCGACTTCGTCGAACTACGAATCACTTCGATAAGCGGACTGAGCCATTACGGCAACGTACGAAGCGCATACCGATCTTGCTTCGGCTTTTGTAGCGGATCAAGTTCATGTATAATCTTTGCCTCTTTCACATATGAACTACCATCCAAAATATGTTCCATGATAGCAGCAGCCTCAATTTGGCCAGGGTGGTGCTTAAGTTTATGTGTCAGATGATCAATAAACTCCGGTTTTCCTTGCATAACTTCAGCGAAAACCGCTGACAAGACCTCGGACAAGACTGCAAGAATGTTAGCTTCGAAAAGAACCACTGAAGTAACCCAGATCCAACCGCGGTCCCATTAACTAAGGCAAGTCCTTCTTTAGGTTGTAGCTGGAAAAAACCGGTGGTGATCCCTGCGTGTTGAAATGCGGTGGTGGTGTTAAGCAATTCTCTGGTCGGGCCAACGGCTTTTGAGTTGGGGCGGCCAGTCAAGATTCCGGCAATGTATGAGAGTGGGACGAGGTCACCTGAGGCAGTTATGGTGCCCCGAAGGGGGAGGCATGGGGTGGTGTTGTGGTTGAGAAATGATGTGATGGCTTCCAGGATTTCGAATCGGATGCCGGAATAGCCTTGGAGGAGAGTGTTGATTCAGACCAACATGGAGGCTCTTGTGGTGGTTTGTGGTAGCATGTGGTCGGATTCTGTTTAGGTGCCAAAGATTCCGGCATTCAAGAATCTGAATGGTATGATTAAAACAATTATGTGCTATAAAATATGGAAATATTTAATCCGTACAAGGGTATAAACGAGTCTAACAAGTAAGGTTGAGTTTGAGATGAAATAAAAGGATTTAGCTTTGCTTAACATGTTTATTCTAGGGTCTACATATTTGCACACCCATTTGCCTATTTGCACACCCAATGGCCCATTTATACGACTCGTACAAGCCTGTACGGGGCGCATAGCCGTCTTTTTCAATTTTCAGGATAATCTCTGATAGTGTCATATTATGTCCTATACGCCTCGAATAGACTTATAGAGGGCGTATAAGAAAAAAAGACCATGTTACCCCTGGTTTGTGGCTTATACACAGCCCAAACTAAGGGTAAAATGGTCTTTTTTTCCCATCGTATAGGCCTATATGGAACGTGTAAAAATGTTTTTTTACAATAATATTTATCGCTTTAGAAAAGTTCTATAATAAGTACTTTAAAAAAACATTGTTAAGTATCGTATCGTAGTATGTATAAATCTCATACATGTCTCGCATAGGCCTCGTATGGGCCTATGGATGTAGTATCATATCATATAGTGTAGTATAAGTCTCGTATAGGCCTATAGGTGTAGTATGGTATCATATGGTATCGAATCGTATAGTGTAGTATCGTATCGTATAAGTGCAGTATAGGTCTCATATATTCATATATGTATATTATAGTGTAGTATGCTATAGCATCATATCGTCTAATTGTAGTATAGGTCCCATATAGGCATATAGGTATAGTATAGTATCATATCCTATCATATCGTATATTATCGTATAGTTTAGTATCGTATCGTATCATATCGTATAGGTGTAGTATAGGTCTCGTATATGCCTAAAGGTGTATTATAGTATAGTATACTATAACATCATATCGTATTGTTGTAGTATAAGTCTCGTATAGGCCTATAGGTGAGGTATATGTCCCATATAGGCTATAGGCTTATACAAGACCTATAGGGGACCTATATGAGATTTATACTACACTATACGAGACAAGACTATACGATACGATACCATTCGATACGATACAATACTATATGGATATGATACAACATCCGTATAGGCCTATAGGTGCAGTATAGGTCCCGTATAGGACTATATGTGTAGTTTAAGTCCTGTATAGGCCTATAGGACAATACAAGACCTATAAGGGGACCTATACGAGACTTATACTACACTATATGATACGATACCAAACTATACGATACGATACAATACGATACGATATGATACTCTTACACATATATGCCTATGAGACTTCTACTACACTATACGATACGATACTTATACATAGGCCTATACGAGACTATATTATACTATACGATACTTATTAATGTTTTTAATACTTATTATAAAATTTGCTAAAAGGATAAATATTGTATAAAAATGTTTGAAATAAAACACTTATATATGCCGCGTATAGGCCTATGCAGGCGTATACGAAAGGCAAAAATGACCATTTTTACTCCTGATTTGGGCTGCGTATAGCCCCCAAACCAGGGCTAAAATGGTCTTATTAACCAGACCTAGGTCTGCCCCTTGTATACGCCTCGTATAGGCTTATATGGGGGTATAGAAAAAAGATCATCTTACCCCTAGTTTGGAGGCTATGCACAACCCAAACCAAGGGTAAAATGGTTTTCGCCTCTCGTATAGGCTTATATGGTATGTATATAAAGTTTCTTTTTTATTTTTATTTCTTTAACAATTCTGTACAATATTTACCGTTTTAGAAAAGTTCATAATAAGCATTTTTTTATAAAAAATAATAAATACATTGTTGAGCATCGTATCATCGCATAATATAAGTCTCATATAGGTCCCATATAGGTCTATGAATGTAGTAACGTATCATATAGTGTAGTATAAGTCTCGTATATGCCCATAGGTTTAGTAGCATATCATATATTATCGTTTAGTGTAGTATCGTCTAGGTCCTGTATATGCCTACAGGTGTATTATAGTATAGTATACTATAATTTCCTATTGTATCGTATAGTTGTACTATAGGCCCCGTATAGGCTTATAGGTGTGGTATAGTCCCGGAACCTATAGGTGTAATATAATATCATATCCTATCATATGTGTATTACGTATAGTGTAGTATCGTATATAATCGTCTAGGTGTAGTTTAGGTCCTGTACATGCCTATAGGTGTAGTATTGCTCCCGGGTCCCACATAGGCCTATAGGTGTAGTATAAGTCATGTACAGGCCTATAGGTGTAGTATAGGTCCCATATAGGCATATGGTGTAGTTTAGGTCCCTTATAGGCCTATAGATGTTGTATAGGTTCCATATATGCTATAGGTGTAGTATGTATCGTATTATATATGTAGTGTATTTTAAGTCTCGTATAGGCCTATATGTGTAATATCATATAATATAGGTCTATATGGGACCTATGTTACACCTATAGGCTTATACGAGGCAATACGGGACCTACACCTCAACAACCACACCACACTTATACGACACTTAAGTTATACTATGTTATACGATACGATACTACATTTATAGACCTATACATGACCTATACTATACGACAAAATGCAATACGATACTACATCTATAGGCCTATAAGGGACCTATAATACACTATATGATACAATATCACACTTATCGGCTTATATGAGGCTAATACGAGACCTATACTACAACTATATGATATGATAGGTAGTACCGTATAAAAGTGATTAATACTGTATAAAAATGTTTGTAAAAATACGTATGTTATATTTATTTATTTAAAAAAGAAAACTTATTTTTATGAAACTTTGCTAAACGATTAATATTGTATAAAATGATTGTAAAAAAACTTCTTATATACGCCGCATATAGGCCTATACGAGGCATATACAGGGTAGGAGTCTTATATTAGACCTTTACGCGACATGTAAGAGCAACCATACCAGAACTGACACAAGTCAGGCACTGAGTTTGATGCAACCCTATACGCCTCGTACAGACCTGTACGAGGCGTATATAAACCCTAAAGTGTGCAAATAGACAACTTAGGTGTGTCAATAATTTGAGTCGTATTCTATTGAGATGAAAAGTCAAGCTCAAGCTTGACCGTAAGACTCTTAGGCTCAAGTGGGCATTCAATTCTTTTTGGAGACATGGTCTTTTTTTTTTGTTAAAAACTTGTTGACTTTTGTTTTAATGTTGTGAAACTATTTTACTGACGTTAAAGCTGTTTAAAACCAGTAAGAAGTGAAGGAAGTTTTTTTTACTTATTCATTAAGAATAATATTATTTTGTAAAATGTAAAAAAAATCATAATTTCACTGTAATAGAGTAATTATCGTAGGGTAGTTATAATTATTTCGCTAGTGTAAAATCATGATTTATGTTGGATTCTAGGACTGAAATACATGCTTAATAAGATGGGAAAAAAATGTAAAATAAAAAAAGTTCTCTCCTTCACTTCTCACGTTAATAGTATTTGGTATGTTAATACTCATTTGTACAATAACTTATCCATGTTAATAATAAGGAGAGAATATACTAAATAATAATCTCGTTTTATAATTATTCAATTTATTGTAAATTGAAACTAATAATCACTAAGTAGTAATTCATTTTTATATATTTAACTTTTTTTTTAAAAATAATCACAATGCTGTTGAGGGATAGGAAGTTCGGGCGAACTTGACTAGGTCAAGTTCGCCCGAACTTGACTTCACAAAACCATCAGGAACGAACTTGACCTCTAGATACATAAATACTTGATTTCGCTAGCCTATTCACATCTAATCTATACAGACTCGATATAAGACTAAGACATAGACATTCTGCACCAACAGTCTCCCCCTTGGATATCGTCTTCGTCTTGTATCAATCTTCAAAACTCTGTCTTCAAAATAAACATTAACGAACACGACCGAAGAAGTTCTTGAATGGCTTCCTTCGTCGTTCTTGCTTCGGATCTGGTGTCGCACTTTGTTCATATACCGAAACCTTCTAAGGCTTGCCGCCCTACCTTTCTCGTGTATAGCTTCTAGACGCTTTTCTTCTTTCAGAAATTCAACTCGTTCTAGCTCTCTCCAATTAGTTTCCCACATTCTTCCTGAATTCACTTCACGAGCATAACAAACATTCACAACCCTTTGATACTGGATGGCTTATTCTTTCTCACGTTCTTCGAATACAATCTTGCTGTAGAACAAGCGTTTGATATCTTCTCTTGAGCAGTTTACCAACCACATTAGATCTAAGATTCTGATCGTTCTCCACAAACCTCTCATACCCTGAAACCCAAGTATCTCAACCCTTTCCTTCGTGATATTCAGATGTTCCTCAAATCGTAGCACTATAACAGCTTCGCATGTAGTAGGATCAATCTGCCACCACTTAAACACCGGATAGAAATTCTGTTCGATTGGCATTAAGGGCATGTTCCTCATCACTCTCAGTCGTTTCATAATCAATGTTATATCCTTTTCTCCTGTCTTTTTGTTTGTTTTGATGCGACGTCCTGGAATAAACGGCTTCCAGTATTTAAATCCCTTTGTCGCTTCAAACTTGATCATCTTCCATAATAACTGATCAATATACTTCATATGATAAGTAACATTCACGGTTTGAACAAGCTCCTCCACATCCCAGTACGGTAGTGTCTTGAAATCTGCTAAGTATTTGAAGTATTGCACTCCAAACTCACGTTTAATAGCATACACATTCAACTCCTTGAACCACCCCTAACGACACATCTTTATCTCTGGTAAGGAATGCTAGAGGACGTCGAAACTTACGTTCACGCGGCATCTCTTTAAACCAGGATTTCTTCGCTTGAGCTATTTCCTCCTTCGTCATTGGTTTCGGAACTTTGCCTTCTCGTATCAATTCTTCGATTTTCTCTTTCAACATATCTTCGTCTAATTGCTTGTACATCTCCTCAAACATAGGAAAACTATCAGTTTTAGGACCGATGTACTTCGCAGTTTCATCTCTTTCATCATCAGAAGACCAGTCCTCTACTATCACCCTGTTATACTCACCAGCTTCAAACCTTCGTATGTACTGATAATCATTTGGCTCAAATGTGTTAACATTCAACACTTGCTCTTCAAAATCAAAGTCAAGTACTTCAGCATCTACTTCAATCAAGTTAGCCAAATCTTCTTTAGTGTAGTTGTGCACGTACTCGCCTTCCTCAACGTTATGTTCAAGCATCAATATCATAGGCTTTGTTGGAATGGCAGCAACAGGCTTTGCAGATCTATCAACATCAATCATATCTATATCATCTGATGGCCCTGTTTTCCCCTGACTCCCCCTCAATTTGATCATTCATCTTGTTTGATTCATCATCCATCAGAGAAGAAAAATCTAAGTCATCAGAGACTTTTGCTTCACTAATTTTCATACCAACTCATCCCTGATCATCATCATCATCAGCATTATTCCAATCTTCATAATTAGAATCATCTTTCTTTTCATCATCATCTTTATCCTCATCTTCTGCTTTTTCATGGTCCTTTTCTTCAGATGCAATTACAGTATCAGAAGGCTTGACAGATTCGTCAACCTTAGCAATATCGAACTCAGAAACTTTTTCAACTTCATCATCAGGCTTTTCGGCAGCTCCAGATTTTTTAGGTGCTTCACCTTCAACACCTTTACCTTTACCACTAGCTGCAAGTTCTTTTTCAGATCTTTCTTTCGCCTCTTGCCTATCCAGACGATCGTATTCAGCAATGAAAACAATACCCAAAGTGTTAGATAATACTTTCTACATCCTTGTAAACCTTCGTTCGTTTAGGGCTTGAATCGTCTTTAGCTCAGCAATTTCTGTCTGCAGCTTTTCATTTGCGTCTTGCAGACTCTCAATTAAAGCTTTGAAAAACTCACGTTACTTTCCAACACCTTTATTTTGTCATCCATCATCTCTTTCTCAACTGAGCTTTGATTCACTTTCTTTATAAGCTATTCTTTCTCCTCTTCATTCTTTGCAACTCTATCTTCCAATTCTTTGACACGCTTTTCCAGAACATCAATGTCTGTGTCAAGAAAGAACTCATCTAGATCCTGAAGATCCACTGGTTCATTTGGAATATCACCAAATAGATTTGACTGTGACGCTTTCGGTGTTGATTTAGGAGTAGCTTTCCTTGGAGTTGATTTCTTTGGAGTTGATTTTGGTGTAGAGCCTTCAAGTTGAGCACCTTTTGGATCTGGAGATTGAATCACTGGAACTTCCAATAAACCAGACTCAGGAGGTTCTTGTGTTGCTCCTGGCCTTTCAGCTTCCGACGAGATAATAACAGGAGGTTCTTGTGTGACTCCTAGACGTTCAGCTTCAGATGTAATATCAACAGGAGGTTCTTGTGTAACTCCTTTCTCCTGTGCGCCAGAAGGTTATTGTGTAACTTCTGCGCGTTTAAGCTTTCCAATGTAAAGACAACTTGGTGGTTTCTTAGTTTTCTTTGTTTTCTTTCTGCCATTAGTCTGAGGGGATCCTGTGGTTTTTGTTGTTGAAACCACTGTAGATTTTGCACGCTTTGCCTTTTTCTTCGGCCTCTCTTCGTCAGAATTTTTTTCAAACTCAGGCACATAATCAGCATCGCCTTTAGTTAGCTTTTCTTTTTCAGCTTCCGCATCAACAACTTTTGACGCTTTTCAAGAGAATCATCAGAATCATCATCATTCTCAGAGGTAGCCGATATAACATCATCTTCTTGAGTCGTTTTCTCAACCTCTTGACTTTCAGTAACAATCGTGCGCTAGAACCAGCTTCATCTTGAACATTAACAGGTTCATCTTTGTCACACCCCGACCCGCAGCGGAATAAGAGTCGGGGTATAATTGGGTTATCACCAAAGCTCATGATATTTACTAATATGTTTCATATTTATTAAAGTCAAAATTACATTCCCAATAATCCAAACATGTCCATACAATACAAAGAAAATAACCAAACAAAACAATTCCAAGCTCTAAATCATTTTATTCTTCTAGTCCAATCCTATGTGTTTCTTGCTGCAGCTGGTTCACCTGTATCATGTGTAAAAATGGGGGTTTTTGGGTCAACATAAGTTGGCGAGTGAACCTTGTTAGATAAACATTTATTATTTATTTTCTTGTTAGTTTATCAATGAAAAATTGTGCATAATCATAAATGAGCAAATGTAAATAATCAAACAGCAGCAATAGCAGTCACAACTATAACATACAATAACATATGATAGCATACATTAACATACCAACATCATACAATAAATAACATGAATGAAACTGTGCGATCAAGGCTCAATCAAACGGAGCCGATCGTATTGCATGTACTGAAAATGAAAAATGTCTGTGCGATCAAGGCTCAATCAAACGGAGCCGATCGTATGTTGGCACGCCAGGTTCACGCTCATAATGTAATGGGGAACTTGCTCAACGCTCATAATGTAATGGGGAGCGGCGGCCTATGAAATTGCATGTACTGAAAATAATAAATTGAATCTAACAGTAACCACACAAACAGTGGAAACAAGCTGAATACACTTTTGTTCATGACATGATGTATGCACAATGATTTAAATATAATATATAGCAAGACACATGATACACCCCAAAAACGTGATTAAAAGGGGGAATTTGTAAAGATTCACTCACATTGGGTGCGTTTGATTGGAGATGGCGAGATGCGCACGAGTTGTAAGAGCGGAACAACGAGAATTAACTAACCTAAATAATAACGGAAAATATAGTAAATGAGCGGATTTTATTAAGGATTTTAATAGAATTTTTAGATATATTTTTACGAGTTCAAGGCTATTTCCTATCTTTAAAAATATTATTTTTAAGTATTTTTAATTTATTTTTAAATTAAATTAAATAATTAAAAATATAAAAATATGTTGACTTTTTGGGTTGACCGTTGACTTTTTGACTTTGACTGTTTGACCGGTTTTATTGTGTAAATGTATGCGCCGGGTGAGGCTCGAACCCGAGACCTCCCGTACGCGTGCACGCAGCTCTACCAACTGAGCTACGTGTCTAACCCGAAATAATTCTGTTTTTAATTATACTTATATATTAACTCAATCTATCCAAAATCCTTTTATTTTCAAAAACATTTTAATTCATCGAACCGGTGCCACTAACAGGTCTCGAACCAGGACCTGTGCTTTAACGTTACACACAGTCTACCGCTGGACTGTGTGTCTAACTTGGGTAATATACAAATTTTATTATACTTAACAACTAACGGAGTTAACCCGGTTCAGTTTTAAACAAAAAGGCATTTTGTTACTGCGAAGGTGCGTGTGTCAGGAATCGAACTCGGGACGTATGCGTGTTTTTGTTCGCACACAGTCCACCGCTGGACTGTGTGTCTAACCCGTTCAAAAATACCAATTTTAATTATTCTTATAATGTTATCACAGTTCATCTTCTTCGTTCGTTTTTACAGGCAGTAGATTACACCGTTATATCTTGTTTAGTTCGATTGATAAACATTGTACAAACTAATATGAAATGGCAGAGACGATAATTAGAAGTAAACATACCGGTGAACGATTTATTTCAGGATTCCGGCAAGGTGTCGGTCTCTGTTGTTATGAACTTCAACTGAACCAGACAATTAACCGTTTTGATTAGCTAATCATGGAATTGAAGTGATAAACAAACGTTAACAAAGTGTTTGAATGTCCTTACCGATTCACAGATGAAAATAAAGATTTCCAGAAATTTTCCGGCGAACTGGAATTATCTGATAGCAGCGTCTGAATTTGATTTCAAGTGAAAGGTTTGAGTTAGAAATAGCTTAACAATTGTTAGACTACGACGGTATTGAAGGACTTACCGTTTTGATGAAGAATACGGTTTTCCGGCGAACTTGCAGAATTTTCCGGCGAGTAAAATAAACTTTTCTGGTGAACTGAAAGTATGACGAAAATGAAATGGCAGGTTTGTGGAATGTTTCTGAGTCGCGAGAAAGATGTTTGATTGCAGTAATTCGGATTATTGGATAACTTCGGTTATAAAACCCATCATCATCAAAATTCAAGTCAATTCAAGTCTGAATTGATTAGAATTGTCGGTGCATCGGTTATAAATCTGAATTCGCGATTATTCAAACGTTTTAGACGGTTGAATAGCCGATTTCGGTTTTCAGTTGGCGCAACCGGTTCATCTAGGTTTGTATATAAGACTTATTTGTTTCCTAGAGTTGACAGAAAACAAACAAGTGGCGGAGTGGTTATGCGTGTGAGTGTTAAATCTTTGGAGTTATAACCCGGCTGACCCGGGTTCGAGTCCCGGCAGCCCCATTTTATTTTTAATTGTTTTATTTATACTTTTTATCAATTATAGCTTTTAGGGTTTAGTTTGTTTATTAATTATGTATCATTAAAAATTAAAATAAACATAAATAGGCAACGACACATTTATAACTTGATATTCGATTACAAACGGAGCGGGTTTGGTAAAACCCGTTTTTGACAAATGTTACAGTATCCCCTACTTTTAGGAATTTCGTCCCGAAATTTAAGTAGTAGAAGTAGTAGGAAAAAGATGCGGGTATCTTTCACGCATTGAGTCTTCACGTTCCCAAGTAAACTCAGGTCCCCGTTTCGACTCCCAGCGTACCCTAACAATTGGAATGCGACTTCGTCGCAGACGTTTTTCTCCGAAGTCCATGATCTCTACCGGTCTTTCAATAAAATGCATAGATTCATCAATCTGAATATCTTCCAGAGGAATGTGGAGGTTTTCATCAGCGAGGCACTTCTTTAAGTTTGATACGTGGAATGTGGGATGAATCCTGTTGAGTTCTTCTGGTAGATCAAGCTTGTGTGCTACAGGTCCTACCCTTTCGAGTATCTTGAAATGTCCTACGTAGCGTGGTGCTAGCTTGCCTTTTTGGCCAAAACGAACTACTCCCTTCCACGGTGATACTTTTAGAAGTACATGATCACCAATGTTAAATTCTAAAGGCTTCCGCCGTTTATCTGCATAACTCTTTTGACGACTTTGAGCCGCTAGAAGATTGTTTCGAATTTGATGGATCTTGTCTGTGGTTTCTTGAATCAATTCCGGACCAATGATTTGAGCTTCCCCAATTTCGTGCCAACATACTGGAGATCGGCACTTACGACCATATAAGGCTTCAAAAGGTGCCATGCCGATGCTTGAATGATAGCTGTTGTTGTACGAAAATTCGACTAATGGTAGATGAGCGTCCCAATTTCCCTTGAAGTCTATGACACATGCTCGAAGCATATCTTCAAGAGTTTGAATGGTGCGTTCAGATTGACCATCAGTTTGAGGATGATATGCTGTACTGAGATCTAATCGCGTACCCATAGCGGCTTGTACTGCTTGCCATGTTCGTGAAGTGAAACGACCATCACGATCAGAAATAATGTTTAACGGTACACCATGTCGGCTTACGATTTCGCTGATATAAATACGAGCTGGCTTTTCGTTCTTGAAATCTTCGCGGATAGGAATAAAGTGAGCTGATTTTGTAAGTCGGTCAATTATTACCCATATAGTGTCATACCCACCAGAAGTGCGAGGTAACCCGGTAATGAAGTCCATGGTTATATTTTCCCACTTCCATACAGGTATTTCAGGTTGGACCAGAAGTCCTGAGGGTCTTTGGTGTTCAGCCTTCACTTTGGAACATGTAAGGCACTTAGAAACAAAAACAGCAATATCCTTTTTCATTCCAGGCCACCAATAGGTATATCGTAGGTCTTGATACATCTTATCGGCTCCTGGGTGTATAGAGTATAGCGTTTTGTGAGCTTCATTCATAAGAATTTCACGAAGATTGTTGTGGTCAGGAATCCAGATACGATCTAGGTAGTACAGAATACCGTCAGATTTAGTTTCAATTTTAAGTTCAGCTCCACAGGACATCTCCTTTCGCACATCATCTTCTGTTACTGAAACATGTTGGGCTTCTCGAATTTGATCTTTAATGTCAGTTATGATTTGCGAACATAGAAGACGAATGGAGTTCGCATACCCCTTTCGACTAAGTGCATCAGCCACCACATTTGCTTTGCCAGGGTGGTACTGAATTTCACAGTCGTAGTCATTTAGAAGTTCAACCCATCTTCGTTGCCTCATGTTTAACTCCTTTTGATTGAAGATATGTTGAAGACTCTCGTGGTCAGTGTATATTTCACACTTAGTACCATAGAGATAATGTCTCCATATCTTAAGAGCGAACACAACGGCTCCAAGTTCTAGGTCATGGGTGGTGTAGTTCTTCTCATGCGTCTTGAGTTGTCTCGAAGCATAAGCTATAACTTTTCCTCTTTGCATCAAAACGCAGCCTAATCCTTGCCCTGACGCGTCGCAATAGACCACGAAATCATCACAACCTTCAGGAAGAGTGAGGATTGGTGCATCACAGAGTTTTTGTTTAAGGGTTTGGAAGGCTTCTTCTTGCTTGGGTCCCCATATGAAAGGTTTTCCCTTATGAGTTTAAGCCGTGAGTGGTTTAGCAATGCGAGAGAAGTTTGAAATGAAACGACGATAATAACCAGCCAAACCAAGAAAAGATCTTACTTCAGTTGGTGTACGTGGAGCTTGACATTCTTGTACCGCTTTGATCTTTGAGGGGTCGACATGTATTCCCTTGTCATTGACTACATGTCCGAGGAATTGCACCTCTTTTAACCAGAATTCGCATTTGGAGAATTTGGCGTAAAGCTTTTCATTCTCTAGAAGTGTAAGGATGAGTCGAAGGTGACGCTCATGATCAGACTTAGACTTTGAATAAATAAGAATGTCGTCGATGAAGACTATAACAAATCGATCAAGATAAGGTTTGCAGACTCTGTTCATTAGGTCCATGAAGACTGCTGGAGCGTTGGTTAAACCAAATGGCATGACCATGAATTCATAATGGCCATAACGAGTTCGGAATGCGGTCTTTGGGACGTCTTCTTCATGTACTCTAAGTTGATGATAACAAGATCGAAGGTCGATTTTTGAAAAGCAGCTGGCACCTTGAAGTTGGTCAAGAAGATCATCAATGCGAGGTAATGGATAGCGATTCTTGATTGTTAACTTGTTGAGCTCTCTGTAGTCGATGCACATACGAAACGATCCATCTTTCTTCTTTACAAAAAGGACAGGTGCACCCCAAGGCGAGGAGCTAGGACGTATGAATCCCTTGTCAGTCAACTCTTGTAATTGACTGGCTAGCTCTTGCATTTCAGAGGGGGCTAACCTATAAGGAGACTTTGCAACTGGTGTAGCACCAGGTATAAGATCAATACGGAATTCGACTTCTCTAACTGGAGGAAGTCCTGAAATGTCGTCAGGAAAAACTTGCGGGAAATCTTTTACTACTGGGATGTCTTCAAGTTTCTTCTCCATGGTTCCCTTTTTGATGATATGAGCTAAAAACGCGACATAATTCTTGCGAAGATATTTTTGAGCTTGAAGACAAGACATTAAGCTGAGTCCTTTCGACGAGGTTTCTCCAAAGATTCGAAGAGTCTGACCGTTTGAAAGAGGAATACGTATAAACTTTTCGCGACACACAACTTCTGGCTGATGTTGACTGAGCCAGTCCATACCAATTATGATATCAAAACTTCCCAACCTCATAGGAATAAGGTCAACTGAAAAGTCGTGGTCGTTTAAAGTGAGTGTACAGTTACGTATAATAGAGTTTAATGAAACCGGTTTCCCGTCTGCAACTTCTACTGTTATGGATTCCATGAGCTTATCACGATTTTGGTTTAGGATAGGTTCAAACTCTAAGGACACAAAACTTTTATCCACCCCAGTATCAAACAACATGGATGCATATCTACCATTTATAAGGAACGTACCGTTAACCACATTGCCGTCAGCTCTAGCCTGATTAGCGTTGATATTGAAAGCTCTTCCTCTTGCAGGTGGAGGAGCTTGGTTCGCTTGATTCACTGGGTTGGCTTGGGCCTGAGCATGAATAATGTTTACCAACCTTGGACATGTGTTTCTGAAACGGCTTGGGTCTCCGCAATTGTAGCAAGCCCGCATAGGTTGAACCATAGGATAATTGGGTTGGTAATATGTTTGGGCTAAATGTTGGGTGGGTGGTAATAGTAGGGGTTGTTGGGCTTGACCCATTATTTGTTGGTGGGTTTGGGTTGAAGGCTGGTGGCGGTTCGTTCGCTGAGGCATGCGGCAGGTTTGAACAGTATGACCTGCGCGACCACAGCCGATGCAATGTTGGCAAGGATAATCAGGAGAATGGTGATATTGGCAACGGTTGCATTTTGGTAACGGGCCAGAGTAGGGTCTTTTGTATGGTGTAGGTGAAGGGGCAACTTGGGTAATGGGTGCAGTAGGAATATGGGAGTTGGGTTGTGTAACAGCGAAGTTTCTGGTGTTGCGCTTCCTCTTGTTAGAAAACTTAGAGGAGGAGATGGAATGGTTTGAAGTTTGACCCTCAACAGGGGCTTTCTTTTTCTCTTCTTTAAACATACCGTTGCGAATTCGATTCTCGGTCAGTTCAGTCGCTAGCTCCATAGCAGCTTCAAGTGTTACCGGTGAAATGCTGAGAACTGAATCTTGAATTTTCGAGGGAAGTCCTCGAATATAATGCTCGATCAAACGATAAGTTGGGGTGAACAAATTTGGAACCATTTGGTTCAACTCTAAGAACCTCTTGTTATAGGTGGTATGATCTCCCTCCTTTTGCTTTAAAGAATGAAATTCGTCCTCCAACTTTTTAATTTCACTCCTAGGAGAGAAATGCCTAGTCATGATTTCCCTTAATTCCTCCCAAGTTAAGGCCATTGCATCCTCAATTCCCCTCTTCCCCTTTTCAGTATTCCACCAGGTGAGAGCTACTCCAAATAGTCTCCCGGTGGCGTATCGAACCTTGCGATCCTCAGGACAGTCGCAGTTGAGGAAGGTGTTTTCCATTTCCTCAAACCAATGGAGGAGAGCAGTGACACCTTCGGTCCCTTCAAATTTAGGAGGATCACAAGACTTGAAATGTTTGTATGAGCACTTGCTGGTAGTAGGGTTGCCGATGTTCTGGTCATTCTGTTGGGGAGGATTAGTGGGATTTGTGGCGAGAGCTTGTTGTACTTGAACCACAATGTCAGGCAGTATCGTGGCCATTTGTTTCGTGATTTGTGTGGCCAAGCGTTCGTGAGACCTTCCTGATCTTTTACCCCCTCGTTGTTGTCTGGACGACATCTACAGGAACATACATAAGAAGATTGTGAGTTTATGGTGTCTTTTTAGGTGTCATGTGTCTTTAAGAAAATGAAAATAACATAAATATCAATAATGCAACTATATCCATAGGATGTCTTGGGTTTGCTCATGTTGGGCCTCAAATGTCCCCCATACATTCACCTGTATAGTCATGTGGGCCCCCATGACTATTGGCTTGGTAGGATTCACATTAGTATTGGCGATTTAACACCCGCATTACCCGAATGCAAACCACAAAATATGTTTACGAGATGTATGGTCGGAATGTGTCCAGGTGTAGACATAATGACAACTCAAAGTGGGGTTAGCTCACACGACGTTTGGTATAGCATGCTTTGGCCTAATAGGTACTTCGTACTCTCATCGTTAGTCCCCAGGTAGGCAAACTGGTCCTTTATTTTGGATTTATACGAATGCCAGCCTAGACAGGATGTTCCGACTACCGGTACTGGTACCCTTCCAGTTACTACATGCCCGTCATGAGAACTCACTTTGATGAGATTTGAAAACACAAAAATCATTGTAAAAGCAATCATGATGTGGTGTGTGCTTTCATGGATATGATATGTTATGAGAATATGATTCATGATAGGCATTATATGATAATATATACTTATGAACATGCTTGCATAACATTGAATGTAACATTTAACATAAAACATATAAACATCATGAAATTTAGCATGTAACACACAAAAATTTTATAAGTTTCTAATCAACTATAGTATAGGCTCTAAGGGTCTAATAACCTATCATATATCCCTATAGTCATGGCTCTGATACCAATCTGTCACACCCCGACCCGCAGCGGAATAAGAGTCGGGGCATAATTGGGTTATCACCAAAGCTCATGATATTTACTAATATGTTTCATATTTATTAAAGTCAAAATTACATTCCCAATAATCCAAACATGTCCATACAATACAAAGAAAATAACCAAACAAAACAATTCCAAGCTCTAAATCATTTTTATTCTTCTAGTCCAATCCTATGTGTTTCTTGCTGCAGCTGGTTCGCCTGTATCATGTGTAAAAATGGGGGTTTTTGGGTCAACATAAGTTGGCGAGTGAACCTTGTTAGATAAACATTTATTATTTATTTTCTTGTTAGTTTATCAATGAAAAATTGTGCATAATCATAAATGAGCAAATGTAAATAATCAAACAGCAGCAATAGCAGTCACAACTATAACATACAATAACATATGATAGCATACATTAACATACCAACATCATACAATAAATAACATGAATGAAACTGTGCGATCAAGGCTCAATCAAATGGAGCCGATCGTATTGCATGTACTGAAAATGAAAAATGTCTGTGCGATCAAGGCTCAATCAAACGGAGCCGATCGTATGTTGGCACGCCAGGTTCACGCTCATAATGTAATGGAGAACTTGCTCAACGCTCATAATGTAATGGGGAGCGGCGGCCTATGAAATTGCATGTACTGAAAATAATAAATTGAATCTAACAATAACCACACAAACAGTGAAACAAGCTGAATACACTTTTGTTCATGACATGATGTATGCACAATGATTTAAATATAATATATAGCAAGACACATGATACACCCAAAAAACGCGATTAAAACGGGGAATTTGTAAAAATTCACTCACATTGGGTGCGTTTGATTGGAGATGGCGAGATGCGCACGAGTTGTAAGAGCGGAACAACGAGAATTAACTAACCTAAATAATAACGGAAAATATAGTAAATGAGCGGATTTTATTAAGGATTTTAATAGAATTTTTAGATATATTTTTACGAGTTTAAGGCTATTTCCTATCTTTAAAAATATTATTTTTAAGTATTTTTAATTGATTTTTAAATTAAATTAAATAATTAAAAATATAAAAATAAGTTGACTTTTTGGGTTGACCGTTGACTTTTTTACTTTGACTGTTTGACCGGTTTTATTGTGTAAATGTATGCGCCGGGTGAGGCTCGAACCCGAGACCTCCCGTACGCGTGCACGCAGCTCTACCAACTAAGCTACGTGTCTAACCCGAAATAATTCTGTTTTTAATTATACTTATATACTAACTCAATCTATCCAAAATCCTTTTATTTTCAAAAACATTTTAATTCATCGAACCGGTGCCACTAACAGGTCTCGAACCCGGGACCTGTGCTTTAACGTTACACACAGTCCACCGCTGGACTGTGTGTCTAACTTGGTTAATATACAAATTTTATTATACTTAACAACAAACGGAGTTAACCCGGTTCAGTTTTAAACAAAAAGGCATTTTATTACTGCGAAGGTGCGTGTGTCAAGAATCGAACTCGGGACGTATGCGTGTTTTTGTTCGCACACAGTCCACCACTGGACTGTGTGTCTAACCCGTTCAAAAATACCAATTTTAATTATTCTTATAATGTTATCACAGTTCATCTTCTTCGTTCGTTTTTACAGGCAGTAGATTACACCGTTATATCTTGTTTAGTTCGATTGATAAACATTGTACAAACTAATATGAAATGGCAGAGACGATAATTAGAAGTAAACATACCGGTGAACGATTTATTTCAGGATTCCGGCAGGGTGTCGGTCTCTGTTGTTATGAACTTCAACTGAACCAGACAATTAACCGTTTTGATTAGCTAATCGTGGAATTGAAGTGATACACAAACGTTAACAAAGTGTTTGAATGTCCTTACCGATTCACAGATGAAAATAAAGATTTCCAGAAATTTTTCGGCGAACTGGAATTATCCGATAGCAGCGTCTGAATTTGATTTCAAGTGAAAGGTTTGAGTTAGAAATAGCTTAACAATTGTTAGACTACGACGGTATTGAAGGACTTACCGTTTTGATGAAGAATACGGTTTTCCGGCGAACTTGCAGAATTTTCCGGCGAGTAAAATAAACTTTTCTGGTGAACTGAAAGTATGACGAAAAGAAATGGCAGGTTTGTTGAATGTTTCTGAGTCGCGAGAAAGATGTTTGATTGCAGTAATTCGGATTATTGGATAACTTCGGTTATAAAACCCATCATCATCAGAATTCAAGTCAATTCAAGTCTGAATTGATTAGAATTGTCGGTGCATCGGTTATAAATCTGAATTCGCGATTATTCAAACGTTTTAGACGATTGAATAGCCGATTTCGGTTTTCAGTTGGCGCAACCGGTTCATCTAGGTTTGTATATAAGACTTATTTGTTTCCTAGAGTTGACAGAAAACAAACAAGTGGCGGAGTGGTTATGCGTGTGAGTGTTAAATCTTTGGAGTTACAACCCGGCTGACCCGGGTTCGAGTCCCGGCAGCCCCATTTTATTTTTAATTGTTTTATTTATACTTTTTATCAATTATAACTTTTAGGGTTTAGTTTGTTTATTAATTATGTATCATTAAAAATTAAAATAAACATAAATAGACTTGATATTCGATTACAAACGGAGCGGGTTTGGTAAAACCCGTTTTCGACAAATGTTACAATCTTCATCTATAAGCATTGTATCAACTTTCTTTGCTGCTCGCTTCTTTTTGGGCTTTTCAACTTCGGCCTTTAGAAACCATTCACTTTGAGCTTTCGGCTTGAAAGCTTTAAACCGTTCCTTCTCTGCGTTTAACTCTTTCTCGTCACCACTTCCATCATTCCTCCATTTGTTATCGGGCGGCGCAACATAATTTTCATCCTTTATCGCCCCAAATATCGGTTTAGCAACAGGTGCTGAATCCTGTTTCTGGAATTTGATCAACTTCTTTACTGTTGTATCATCGAGGTGACAGATATAGAACATCGTTTGGATCTCGTGCAATGTCTGAAACTTTTCATCAATAAGCATCTGCACAAACCTCGGATATAAGCATAATCTCGAATCTTCCATGTTCTTCGTCATGTGTGTGAATACAAGCTTAGAATAGTTGTATGACTTTTTCAGAATTAACGCCGTTGACATGCAGGCCATGTAATCTTGAACGTCATCAAGGCCCGCCTTTCTGTGGCTAAACGTATGAATAATCGCGTGCATGAGAAGCTTATAGGGGTTGGGCACTTCCCTTTCTTTAACGTTGGCTTATTAACGCTCCCCTTGTAACCCATACGGTAGAAACAACCTCTCACCGTCTTTTCGTCCAAGAAAATAGGATCATCTTTGTCATTATTGAATTGCAAAATCCTTTGAATATCATCTTCAGTAACTGGATCTCCTAATCTTCATTTCCGACTTGAACAGATGAAATAATGGTCTTCTTATCAGCACTGAGTGAAGCATTCATCCAGAAATGATATATATGCGAACGACAAGACACTGTGCGCTCTGTAATGGCTTTGTGAATCGAAAAATCCTTCAGAAATTTCAATATGCTCTCGTATTCCTTTAGCGACGGACATATCGCCTTTTCGAGAGTAATGAAGGTGTTATGGAATTTTGAAAAGTCCATCGTGATTACCCTAGCTGGTACTTGAGCCTGAAAAATGATGCAACGCATTACGAGAAACTTTTACAAAATTTTCAACACATTTTCATCAAGTTTGGGCGAACTTGATGTGTGTATAACAATCAGATTTAGTCAAGTTCGCCCGAACATGCACTATAAACATGTTCAAAAAAACAAACATAAGTTCGGGCGAACTTACATATTACAACATTTTAAAACCTATGTTCAGTCGAACTTATGATCTCAACAATTTCAGTTTTTTATAGAGAAGTTCGGTCAAACTTGAGTTGATCAAATGTTATTCATTGTTTAGTTAGCATGTCCGGTCGAACTTGATAACAAGTTCGGCCGAACTTGTTATTTTCTACAACAAACAAACCTGTTTATCTCAATAAAGTCAATTTTAATCAAACCCAACACAAATATGCGGTTGATTTATGATGATTAAGACAATTTTAAGTTCAAATTGACCAAACTTTCCCTAGATCTATCTGATTTTAACATATTATATTTGAGTTCATCGATTCGGTCCAATTCATGGTTCAAAACTTGATTACACACCTCGGTTGTTGAAGATGGTGTGTGAATCACCACAATCAATTGAATTTTGAACAGAGTAACGGTACGATTTTGCCAATTTCGAGAAATCGCACAAATGGAATAAGTTCGCTCAGAGAGTTTTTGAGTGCAGATAATGAGTTCGGCCGAACTTGCAAGGCGTTTATACCTTGGCAAGTTCGGGCGAACTTGCAAGCCCAAGTTATAAGGCCCAAGTAAGTTCGGGCGTACTTATTCTTTCACAAACCATCCATCATCGCAAGTTCTGTCAAACTTGCTATAAATAGAAAACTTTAAACTTTAAGCAAGTTCGGCTGAACTTGCCTAAAACTCATTTATAATTTTCAAGTTTTCATTTTAGACCCTGAACTTTCCACTTTTTACCAGTTATGAAACTCCACTCAGTTGACCAAGTCCAAGTTAATGACATTGGTTAACCGATTTATCTGCTGAGTCCAAGTTAATGACCCCGGTTTGACCCGTTACGAACAAACTGTTGATATTTTCAAAAATTAAAGTTTCAAGTTAATGAACTTTTTATCGTTTTGGTTTTTCAGTTTTTACAGATTAGCTCCTAGCCCGTTGTCAATGAGATTCCTACCAGTTTAGCATCTTACCAGACTTAGAAGACCCGTTCTCCAACATTGGTTTGCTGAAAACAAAGTAGAAACAAAATCTTTTTGTATTTTTGTAAGTTTATGTTAAAACACACTGAAAATCTTTTTGGATTTAATCTCTAAGCTGATAAACTATGTACAGAACATGTAAACTATGTACAAACATATTTACAGACATCTTTTTGTGAATTCGTGTCTAAGGATCATATCAGTTAATTGAGACATATCACCAGTACCGTTGACCTTTAGATGACTTTAAGTTTTAAACTTGTTTACCTAGATTGTCGATATGTTTGTCCACTTAAACTTTACCACGTTTCTCAACTGCTCCAAGATATGTTTAGGTATGATTTATGAAACTTGACTTATCTATGGTCCCCACTTCTTGAATATACTCCCGTATCAAGATTCCCTAGATTTCATCTTATTGGTGAATATAGCATAACTGATATCTGTATCTGGGTTAATGCGAGGCCTTGAGAGCTCAGGTTAGTACTATCGTACAGACAAAGAGATGAAGGATCGTCTTTAAGGTGTGTTCCACTTAAGGAATCTTTTAAGCATTGCAAATGATTAAATCTTTCGATTCCTTTCAAGATTGCATGCAACTTTTAGGGGTTTATTGCGAAAGTATTATAGAAGTTCTAGGCTATTGCTTCCGCAAAATCAGAAGAACTTGTATAATACCCCAGATATCAACTATCTATAAAGACCTCGTATCTCAGAATCAGGCAATCTCTCAAACGAAATTTCGGAGTACTAAGTCCATATATCCAAGATGTGTTAATCCACACGATTAAACAGTAGTAAAATTTAGTTTATATCTCAAAAACAGTTTACTGAACGTGTTAAGCCTATCGACACATCCACAGTAAGACTTGTTTATCACTTTTAAAATTTTCATTTCTTTAGCATACTGTGATAGTCCACTGATGTACTATCATTTCCCTTTTGTGACACTGAATTCCTTTTGTCTTTTTCAATGTTTTTGTACTTTTTGCATTTTTCATATGTTTTTGAATTTTTAAAATTTTCAAATGTTTTTGTATTTTCTCTAACATTTCTCCCCCTAAAATCAAAAACATATTAGTTTTTAATAAAATTCTAAACTAGAAAGATATAGACAAACCAATGTGGATCACGCGAACTCGTCGTCCTATCCGTATTCAACCTCAGCGTCTGCACCTGTCAGCAAATTTTTCATACCATTAATTCTCAACAAGTATTTAAACCGTGATAAAGAAAATGGTTTGGTAGAAAAATCAGCCTTTTGTTCGTCGGTGTGGATTTTTTCTATTCGCACCAATTTCTTTTCGTAACAATCACGCATGAAATGGTAACGAATTTCTATGTGTTTAGTGTGTGAGTGATGAACTGGATTTTTGGTTATATCAATGGCTACCTTATTATCAACATACAACGGAGTGTCGAGAAATTGCAGACCATAGTCTCTCATCAGCTGTTGTATCCACAGAATCTGTGAACAACAGCTGGAGGCCGAGATATGAATTCAACTTATCTACACCAAAATTAGAATCAGCATATACTGTCAGATTGAAATTATGATTCTTCGGGTACCACAAGCCGGTGCTTGGACATCCCTTCAAGTATCTGAAGATTCGCTTCACGATCTGCATGTGTGATATTCTCGGGATGGACTGATATCTGACGCAAACGCAGGTAGGATACATGATATCTGGGCGCGATGCCGTCAGATACATCAGCGATCCTATCATTGATCTATAGAGCATCTCATCAACTTTGGTTCCAGTTTCATCGATGCAAATCCCGTGATTAAGAGCAAGAGGAGTAGATAACGGCTTCGAGCTTTCCATATCAATCTTCTTCAAGATGTCGTGCAAATACTTGGTCTGATGAATGAAAATACCGTCTGGAAGTTGATCTACTTGTAATCCGAGAAAGAATTTCATTTCACCCATCGAAGACATTTCGAACTTCTTCTTCATGATGCCCTCAAACTCCTTGCAAAGACTACCATTAGTTGATCCAAAGATGATGTCGTCCACATAGATTTGAACTATAATTAGATGACTACCAACTTCTCTAGTGAAGAGAGTACTATCCATAGTTCCTCTGATAAAGCCGTTTCCCACGAGATGTTGCGATAACGTCTCGTACCAAGCTCTCAGGGCTTGGTGTAAACCGTAAAGAGCTTTATCAAGAAGACATGCTTTCTTTTTGTTGAGTGGATCGACAAACCTCGGTGGTTGTCCGACGTACACCTTCTCGCGTAATTTTCCGTACAGAAAAGCTGATTTGACATCCAACTGATAGACTTTAAATCCTTTCCATGCTGCGAATGCAAGAAATATTCGAATAGATTCTAAGTGATCTACCGGTGCGTAGACTTCCGTTTAGTCTATCCCTTCCTGCTGGTGAAATACCTTGACGACAAGCCGAGCTTTGTTTCGAACTATAACCCCTCGATCGTCTCGCTTGCATTTAAAGACCCATTTAGTATCAATCGCTTTCCGATTTTTAGGCAGGTCTACAAACTTCCACACTCCTAACTTCTCGAACTGTAACAGTTCCTCTTGCATTGCTTGTACCCAGTTTTCATCGCCTAAAGCTTCAAAAACATTCTTTGGCTCTATCTGGAATATAAAACATGAATAGTAGCAATACTCTTGAATTGGAGCAACATGAGTATAGAAACAGCTCAAAGCTTTGCTTATTTGACTCCGTGTTCTCACACCAGTTTGTAATTCGCCTATTATAGAATTTGACTGATGATAAGAATATGATCTTGGCATCACTTCGCCTGGAACAACCACAGTATTCTCTTGATTTGTGATATTTTGATCTACCACTACTTCAACTTCAGGAGCACTACTCGGGCTTGCAGATTCATTCATTAAACTTGTAATCCGCTCTGCTTCTTCATCTGAAGAAGATTCTCCATCGGCATCGAATGTTGGAGCCTCGTCCGAGTGTGAACTCTGTGCTTCCAAAAGATTAGGAATCACTGTAGTATTGACTGGTTCTGTAGTCGGTGTCACTTGTTCTGTTTGAGTTTGTTGACCACCGCTATTACTTGAACTAGCACCAGAAGAAGATGATCCCAACGTGGGTTGATTAACCACCATTGGTCTGACAATTTGCTCTTGATTTTCTGATTAATGAAGATAATAAAGAGCTGCAATTTATTCATCGGATGGTTCTTCAGGCAAATCAAATGATTTCCACAAGTCTTGATAATTGAATAACCATGCATCACCTTTTCTCTGAACAGGATCCGTATAGTTAAAACAATCAACGTGTTGTGCTTCAATTACTCTTCTCAACGAGGGAACATAAACTCTTCGCAGTGGACTTGCATATATGACAAAGAAACCTTCGACTGATTTAGTCCCAAATTCGCCATCTTGATCGATTACAGTACATGGCACTCCAAATGGTTCTAAGAACTTCAAATTCGGTTTCTGTCGGTTGATCATTTCAAAACAAGTCTTCTTCATTGGTTTGATTGTTAAGACTCTGTTAAGTGCTCGCAGGTTCTAAACTTCTCGTCAGTTTTTAGAATCTGCGAGCATTGTTCTTGCAGTTTCTATCAATGTTCTATTCTTCTGTTCAACGACTCGATTTTGTTGATGAGTGTAGGGAGCACTGAATTCGTGCAGAATCCCTTTAGCGTTTTAGAATTCCCTCATTTTGGTGTTTTTGAACTCAGTACTGTTGTCACTTCTAATGCGTCTTGCCGGAAGATGGTAGAGGTTCTCAAGTTTCTTGAAAAGAATTACTAAGTTTTCAAACGTCTCATCTTTTGATTCTTGGAAGAATACCCACGAGTATCGGGAATAATCGTCTGTGACTACCAAGCAGTAGAGATCTCCATAGATGCTTCGGATATTCACTGGACCGAAGAGATCCATATGAAGTCTTTCGAGCGGCAACTTTATCGAATTGAGAATCTTTCTTGGATGAGATTTCTTGATCTGCTTTCCCTTTTTACACTGAGGCAATTATCTGTCATATGAAAACTTTGCAGATTCACACCTTCCACCAAATCATTATGCACCAAATGATTCATCTTTCTCAGGTGAATGTGGCCCATCTTTCTATGCCATAAGATTGACTCCTTCTCAGTAGCTTTCGAAACAAAACACTATGCCGTTTTTGAAGAAGTAGTAGCATTTCCCTTGTCAAGAACATACAAATCATTTTCTCTCAGTGCACGCATGAGTATCCACTCGTCTGGTATTTTGAAACCCAGTTTGATGATCATGCATTCTTTATAGTTGAAGTGAACGATAAACTTCTTATCACAAATTTGAGAAATACTCAGAAGGTTGTTCTCAAGTTCTGCAATGTAGTTCACTTGATCAAATGAAACAACTCCGTTTGAGAGCTTTCCCTCTGCGACAATCCTTCCACCTTGGTTTCCAACAAATCCAACATATCCGCTGTTGAGAGCTTTTATGTCGAACAAGAGCGCTTTCATTCCTGTCATATGCCTGGAAGCTCCACTATCCAGAATCCACTTGGAAAGTACGGATCTCTGGAGCCCCTGCACATTTCAACAATTAGTTAAACAACGCGACCCAAGCCTTCTTGGTCTTGGGTTGAATTGGATAACCATCGTCATAATCAAATTCACACTCGTCAGCATAATCAAATTCATATTCATCATCTGGATTTTCTACGATGTTTATGTTTGAAAACTTCACTTTCTTTTTATCTTTCAAACATTTGACATTTTCAATTTTGATTTCAGATTTTGATTCTTTCATGTTATCATTAGTCTCAACAGGCTCAGACTTAGTGATTTAAGGTTTTGATTCTTTCATGTTATCACTAGTCATAACAGGCTCAGACTTAGTGATTTCAGATATTGGCAACTTCCTTTTAGCAATCCAGGCTTGTGATTTTATGTTAGACTTTTTGATGTAAAACTTTGTTTCGTTTGCATTTGAAGATTCACCTTTTTTGAAAGTTGAATTTGCAAACTTCTTTTCAAATTTAGGTTTATCTTCAGGTTTTGATTCGTTTCTTTTCAAAATCGTGACCGGTTTTACAAACTCTGGTTGCTTTGGTTTCACAACATTTGAACTTTCTTTCCTTCAAAGATAAGCCGATTTTGATTTTGGACACTTTCGTGCAATATGACACACTTCGTTGCACTTGAAGCAAGTCCGATTATCATTTGAATGACCACTAGTGGATTTTACACCACTTGTAGTTTTCGCCTTATCTCGAAGTTCTTTCTGTTTTTTAAACTCATTGTTTGATTGTTTCCCGATCAAACTTTCCTCATGAACCGTGTTCTTCCCATAGATAAATTTCATGTTTTTATCTTTGTATTCATGAAATGGTGACATTTTCTTTTTAGGTTCATCAGATTCCTCTAAACCCAACCCCGCTCTCCGGTTTTCCGGATGATCACCACCATTTCTTCGTTAGTTATT
Source organism: Scalesia atractyloides (assembly GCA_947069175.1). NCBI lineage: Eukaryota > Viridiplantae > Streptophyta > Magnoliopsida > Asterales > Asteraceae > Scalesia > Scalesia atractyloides. The sequence goes on from CAMTDV010000014.1 coordinate 72,522,240, forward strand.
GTAATTTCTTTTGGGTTTTGAATAGAATCTCTTTTCATTTTTCTCCAGGTCTTCTGATGTAACCTCAACCAGTTTGAACAGTTTATCCAATTGATCTTCTTTGACGTTCTGAATCGGAAAACTGTCATCAAAGTATAATCTATCAGATTCCTTAACCTTGTACATGACAACGTTAGGATCATCACATAGTTCATCTTCCAACGATGTATCGTCATCTTCGGAATTTGAGTCAGAACTGTTCAAACTCGAGGTGGCGCTCTCAAAGCTGCCATCATCAGAATTGTTCAGAACATTTTCAACCACCTTTTTCACTACCGCATTGTCATCATCTGATTTAGTATAGACTACATCAATGTTCTCCGGCAACTCATTTTTCTTTCAGATAACAACTCAATGTTGAGTGCCTTATCCATCCCATTAACCGTTTTGCGACAATACTTCTCGCATAGGGGTGGAGGAACATTGCTGTATTCTTTACCAATTTTCTTTTTAGGTTTTTCTTCCGATGGAATAGTAGGAAGAATGTGATCAATAACATATGCGTTAGTTGTGTAACTTCTTAAAAGTTGTTGAACACGTTCTGTTTCAATTTTCATGTTCTGGAGTTGTTGCTTGGTCTCAGCAATGGTGTTGATATAAATGTTTATTGCTTTTTATTTATCCTTTACTGTACCTTTCAACATCCTAATAGTATCATGTTGGTCAATATTATTTCTATCGAGCCTGCCATAATCATCTTTCATTTTGTCATACGCTTCCTTCATTATACGATAATCATATTTCAAATGTTCATTATGTACATTGAGTTCAGCGATAATTTGTGATTTTTCGGCGCATTCAGCACATTGCTCGATACATTTTGTGCAATGTTTTACAACCTCCACAACTTGCATTTGACAACTTCCTTTTCCTCTGAACCTACCTTGGTTATATTTTCCATCATAGCTTTATCGGCAAAGTCTTTGAGGTTTTCAGCGTCACTTCTTGAATAACATCAGTAACTTCTTCATTTGATTTCTCCTCGATCACTTGATCGTGAGAACTTCCGTCAAAGTTACCTGCAAAACTAGAAGATGAATCAGGAGTTAAAATACCCTGTGTTTTCATGTGAAGATACATTTCCTCTTCTTGTTGTTGTTGCAGATATTGTTCCAGTAAAGCATTTTCTATCGCTGTTGCTTCTTCGGCAGAAGTATCTTCAACGATCTCAGCCATCAATGCAACTCCGGTCTTCTTACCAATATAAGAATTCCAATCGAAGCCATCATCCTCGTTCGAAACAACCATCCCCTTCTCAGTGTTGTTATTGTTTGATTTCTCTTGGATTTCAACCTGTGTCTTCTTTGGAAAAGGCTTGTACTGAAGTGACTTCTTGTAATATTCGTTGCCCCCTCCAAATGGACTTTGATTGCCCGTGGCTTCAGGATTTTTGCATTCTCTCTTGAAATGCCCTTTCTGTCGGCATCTAAAACAAGTGACCTTCGATTTGTCGAATCCTAGCTTGTTGCTTGAATTTCTGATATCTTGGCCAGTTCCACACTCCTAACTTCTTGAACTGTAACCGTTCCTCTTGCATTGCTTGTACCCAGTTTTCATCACCTAAAGCTTCAAAAACATTCTTTGGCTCTATTTGGGATATAAAAATTGAATATTAGCAATACTCTTTAATTGGAGCAACACGAGTATAGAACAGCTCAAAGCTTTGTTTATTTGACTCAGTGTTCTCACACCAGTTTGTAATTCGCCTATTATAGAATTTGACGGATGATAAGAATATGATCTTGGCATCACTTCGCCTGGAACAACCACAGTATTCTCTTGATTTGTGATTTTTTGATCTACCACTACTTCAACTTCAGGAGCACTACTCGGGCTTGCAGATTCATTCATTAAACTTGTAATCCGCTCTGCTTCTTCATCTGAAGAAGATTCTTCATCGGCATCGAATGTTGGAGCCTTGTCCGAGTGTGAACTCTGTGCTTCAGAAAGATTAGGAATCACTGTAGTATTGACTGGTTCTGTAGTCGGTGTCACTTGTTCTGTTTGAGTTTCTTGACCACCGCTATTACTTGAACTAGCACCAGAAGAAGATGATCCCAATGTGGGTTGATTAACCACAATTGGTCTAAGGTTGACGATTTGCTCTTGATTTGCTGATTGATGAAGATAATAAAGAGCTGCAATTTATTCATCGGATGGTTCTTCAGGAAATCAAATGATTTCCACAAGTCTTGATAATTGAATAACCATGCATCATCTTTTCTCTAAACAGGATCCGTATAGTTAAAACAATCAACGTGTTGTGCTTCAATTGCTCTTCTCAACGAGGGAACATAAACGCTTTACAGTGGACTTGCATATCCGATAAAGAAACCTTCGAGTGATTTAGCCCCAAATTTGCCATCTTGATCGATTACAGTACATGGCACTCCAAATGGTTCTAAGAACTTCAAATTCGGTTTCCGTCGGTTGATCATTTCAAAACAAGACTTCTTCATTGGTTTGATTGTTAAGACTCTGTTAAGTGTGTAGCAAGCCGTTGCAACTGCTTCACTCCAAAAACTGACGAGAAGTTTAGAATCTGCGAACACTGTTCTTGCAGTTTCTATCAATGTTCTATTCTTCCGTTCAGTGACTCGATTTTGTTGGGGAGTGTAGGGAGCACTGAATTCGTGTAGAATCCCTTTAGCGTTGCAGAATTCCCTCATTTTGGTGTTTTTGAACTCAGTACCATTGTCACTTCTAATGCGTCTCACTGGAAGACGGTACAGGTTCTCAAGTTTCTTGAAAAGAATTACTAAGTTTTCAAACGTCTCATCTTTTGATTCTTGTAAGAATACCCACGAGTATCGGGAATAATCGTCTGTGACTATCAAGCAGTAGAGATCTCCAGAGATGCTTCGGACATTCACTGGACCGAAGAGATCCATATGAAGTCTTTCGAGCGGCAACTTTATCGAATTGCGAATCTTTCTTGGATGAGATTTCTTGATCTACTTTCCCTTTTTACACTCGAGGCAATTATCTGTCATATGAAAACTTTGCAGATTCACACCTTCCACCAAATGATCATGCATCAAATGATTCATCTTTCTCGGGTGAATGTGGCCAATCTTTCTGTGCCATAAGATTGACTTCTTCTCAGTAGCTTTCGAAACAAAACACTGTGCCGTTTTTGAAGCAGTAGCATTTCCCATGTCAAGAACATACAAATCATTTTCTCTCGGTGCACGCATGAGTATCCACTCGTCTGGTATTTTGAAACCCGGTTTGATGATCATGCATTCTTTATCGTTGAAGTGAACGGTAAACTTCTTATCAAAAATTTGAAAAATACTCAGAAGGTTGTTCTCAAGTTTGCGTTGTAGTTCACTTGATCAAATGAAACAACTCCGTTTGAGAGCTTTCCCTCAGCGACAATCCGTCCACCTTGGTTTCCAGCAAATCCGACATCTCCGCCGTTGATAGCTTTTATGTCGAACAAGAGCGCTTTCATTCCAGTCATATGCCTGGAAGCTCCACTATCCAGAATCCACTTGGAAAGTACGGATCTTTGGAGCCCCTGCACATTTCAACAATTAGTTAAACAACGCGACCCAAGCCTTCTTGGTCTTGGGTTGAATTGGATAACCATCGTCGTAATCAAATTCACACTCGTCAGCATAATCAAATTCATATTCATCACCAGGATTTTCCACGATGTTTATGTTTGAAAACTTCACTTTCTTTTTATCTTTCAAACATTTGACATTTTCAATTTTGATTTCAGATTTTGATTCTTTCATGTTATCACTAGTCTTAACAGGCTCAGACTTAGTGATTCCAGGTTTTGATTCTTTCATGTTATCACTAGTCTTAACAGGCTCAGACTTAGTGATTTCAGATATTGGCAACTTCCTTTTAGCAATCCAGGCTTGTGATTTTATGTTAGCCTTTTTGATGTAAAACTTTGTTTCGTTTGCATTTGAAGATTCACCTTTTTCGAAAGTTGAATTTGCAAACTTCTTATCAGATTTAGGTTTATCTTCAGGTTTTGATTCGTTTCTTTTCAAAATCGTGACCAGTTTACAAACTCTGGTTGCTTTGGTTTCACAACATCTGAACTTTCTTTCCTTCGAAGATAAGCCGGTTTTGATTTCGGACACTTCCGTGCAATATGACCCACTTCGTTGCACTTGAAGCAAGTCCGATTATCATGTGAATGACCACTAGTGGATTTTACACCACTTGTGGTTTTCGCCTTATCTCGAAGTTCTTTCTATTTTTTTAAACTCATTGTTTGATTGTTTCCCGATCAAACTTTCCTCATGAACCGTGTTCGTCCCATAGACAAATTTCATGTTTTTATCTTTGTATTCGTGAAATGGTGACATTTTCTTTTTAGGTTCATCAGATTCCTCTAAACCCAACCCCGCTCTCCGGTTTTCCGGATGATCACCACAATTTCTTTGGTAGTTATTGTAATTTCTTTTGGGTTTTGAATAAAATCTTTTTTCATTTTTCTCCAGGTCTTCTGATGTAACCTCAACCAGTTTGAACAGTTTATCTAATTGATCTTCTTTGAAGTTCTGAATCGGAAAACTGTCATCAAAGTATAATCTGTCAGATTCCTTAACCTTGTACATGACAACGTTAGGATCATCACATAGTTCATCTTCCAATGATGTATCGTCATCTTCGGAATTTGAGTCAAAACTGTTTAAACTCGAGGTGGCGCTCTCAAAGCTGCCATCATCAGAATCGTTCAGAAAATTTTCAACCACCTTTTTCACTACCGCATTGTCATCATCTGATTTAGTATAGACTACATCAATGTTCTCAGGCAACTCATTTTTCTTTTCAGATAACAACTCAATGTTGAGTGCCTTATCCATCCCATCAACCGTTTTGCGACAATACTTCTCGCATAGGGGTGGAGGAACATTGTTGTATTCTTTACCAATTTTCTTTTTAGGTTTTTCTTCCGATGGAATAGTAGGAAGAATGTGATCAATAACATATGCGTCAGTTGTGTAACTTCTTAAAAGTTGTTGAACACGTTCTGTTTCAATTTTCATGTCATGGAGTTGTTACTTGGTGTCAGCAATGGTGTTGATATAAATGTTTATTGCTTTTTGTTTATCCTTTACTGTACCTTTCAACATCCTAATAGTATCATGTTGTTCAATATTATTTCTATCGAGCCTGCCATAATCATCTTTCATTTTGTCATATGCTTCCTTCATTGTACAATAATCATATTTCAAATGTTCATTATGTACATTGAGTTCAGCGATGATTTGTGATTTTTCGGCGCATTCAGCACATGGCTCGATACATTTTGTGCAAGGTTTTACAACCTCCACAACTTGCACTTTGACAACTTCCTTTTCCTCTGAACCTACCTTGGTTAGATTCACCATCATAGCTTTATCGGCAAAGTCTTTGAGGTTTTCAGCAGTCACTTCTTGAATAACATCAGTAACTTCTTCATTTGATTTCTCCTCAATCACTTGCTCATGAGAACTCAAGTCAAAGTTACCTGCAAAACTAGAAGATGAATCAGGAGTTAAATACCCTGTGTTTTCATGTGAACATACATTTCCTCTTCTTGTTGTTGTTGCAGATATTGTTCCAGTAAAGCATTTTCTATCGTTGCTGCTTCTTCGGCAGAAGTATCTTCAATGATCTCAGCCATCAATGCAACTTCGGTCTTCTTACCGATATAAGAATTCCAATTGAAGCCATCATCCTCGTTCGAATCAACCATCGCCTTCTCAGTGTTGTTACTGTTTGATTTCTCTTGGATTTCAACCTGTGTCTTCTTTGGAAAAGGCTTGTACTGAAGTGACTTCTTGTAATATTCGTTGCCCCCTCCAAATGGACTTTGATTGCCCGTGGCTTCAGGATTTTTGAATTCTCTCTTGAAATGCCCTTTCTGTCGGCATCTAAAAAAAGTGACATTCGATTTGTCAAATCCTAGCTTGTTGCTTGAATTTCTGATATCTCGGCCAGTGAGTGTAACAAACTTTGTCACCCTTCGAATAATAGAAGCTAGTGACCACTTGATATCCATTAGCTCAAGCTCTTCTTCGTCCACCTGATCGTAGTCTTCGGCGGTCATTTCGGGATTGCCAATTTTTCCAGCTACAAGACTTTCGTACGATTCTAGAACAGTGGTGAGAGGTGACACGTGTTGTTTTGCAACTTGCTCAGAAACAACATTGTTTAGATTTACAACAATGTTACACTTGTACACATTCGGATCAGAATTTGTTTGTTGATTCTGATTTGCTTGACTCTGATAAGAAGCATTTGACCCTATGCTTGAGAAGGAAGAGCTTTGTGGATTTTGGTCATATTGTGGTTGATTCTGTGGCGAAGAAGTTATGTTTGCATTAAATGCTGTTTGAATCTTTGGGCTTGAAACACTGTCTTGCATTCCGTTCTTGTAATACAGACCAACATCTTGAACAATGTTAGCGACTTTGTGATATTTAGAAGTTACATCTCGTGACCTTCTAGTTTGTCGATGAATGTAGACAGCTTAAAGAATTCCCAGTTATGACTTTCTTTCAAGACCATGAGGTACGCAGTCCACTCTCCGTCAGGTAATGCATATGCAAGCTTATCGATGTACTCTTGTTCTGTTTTCTCGAGATCGTGTCTTCTCATTTGGACTTTCAGATGACAGAAACGCTCAATCATCTGTTTCATTGTCTCTCCCTTCAACATGTTAAAGATATCGAACTCCTTTAGGATGAGAGCTTTCTTACTCTTGATCATCTCTGCGCTTCCTTCGTATTTCTTTTGCAGTGATAGCCAGAGATTTCTTGTCGTCGTATATTCGGGAAACAAGACCAGAATATCCTCTTTAACAGATTGTTGAATGAGGCTAATCATCTTTTTCTCAGCAATGTACTCATCCTTTTGAATTGTGGAGTACTTGTACTTCTCTAGAACTTGCTGATGTTCGTCCAACGGAACAGTATAACCTCTCTCAATCGACACCCAGCCTTGGAAATGCATGGCCTGAACCCAATATGTGAATTTCTCCTTCCATCCTTCGTACTCGTGCATACTCATTAACTTCGGCGGTTTAACGGACGTGCCCATTTCGTTGTCAAGATTTACTTGCTGTATGACATTGGCATTGGATGTACCCACTTCTGACATAAACGCTCTCGTAGATCATCCGTCGTGAATATCGAGACACGTACGCTGAAAACACGTTCAAACTTTTGAAAAAGTTAGTTTTACTACAAGTTCGGTCGAACTTGTAGTTTGAATGAAGAATTTCAAGTTTTACACTTAAGTTCGGTCGAACTTAAGTATCCTGATTGAAACTTGCAATTTGAAATTTATAAGAAACTCACAAGTACGGGCGAACTTAGCTTAAGATTTCCTGATTTTTACCAAGTTCGGTCGAACTTGATAAAAGATCAATGAATTCTTAGTAAGTTCGAGTGAACTTAGTTCAAATTCCTCAAAAATCACTCAAGTTCGAGCGAACTTGATAGAATTTCACTCAAAAAGTGAGTTCCTATCACAAGTTCGGCCGAACTTAGCTTACAAGTTCGATCAAAGTGTGTTTGAAAAACATGTATTTGCAACAATTTGACACCAATTCGTTTGATTTTAGACTCCAAACTCTCAGGGGTTTATCTATGATGTATTTAACATGTCATATTCAAAATTGGACAGAATTTGACCGTGAATTCTTCATTTTTGTGCTAAAAGTTAAGAAAAATAGAAGAATGGAGTAGAATTAGAAGTGTTCTTGTCTTGATATCAATCAAATCAGGCTATTCTAGCTCTGAATACCACTTGTAGGACCGATCCTGATAGCATAGGAACCTAGATTTGATATCTAATGTCCATAATAGCGGAAATATTACGACATGGTTACCAAACAACAAGAATTAGTCAATTAATCGTCAATTTTATTGATATAACGTCAAGTCTCCAAATTGACAGAGCTTCGCCTCAAAGATGCCAAAGTTACAAATGAGAATGACAAGCTAGCTATTTGTAGAGTCCTAAGTTCGCTGGTGTGATGGATAGGAAGTTCGGGCGAACTTGACTTCTAGATTACTTAATATAACTTGATTTCTCTAGCCTATTCACATCTAATCTATACAGACTCGATATAAGACTAAGACATAGACATTTGCACCAACATATTTACTTTTTCAAAAAGTCAATAAGTCGTAAGTCATTTCAAAATAAGTTTAGCCAAACAGCCCCTAAATTTCTCCTTTTGTTACTATGCTCCAGAATCCTTAGTCCTTTTTACTTTCATATATATGAATTTCTCCTTTTGTTACTATGCTCCCAAATCCTTAGTCCTTCTTTACTTTTATATATTTCACAAGAAGTAAATACGTATGTATTGGGCTCTTGGTTAAGATTTAAGAGCCACCTTCCACCTTTTAACATTAGGTTATCTTCCTTCTCCATCTTACTGATTGAGCCCTTTACCTGCCAAGCCGTCATGACAAAACATCCGGCCACCACAGCTTCAGTTTTGTTTTCTCATCTACTCTTCTTATCTACCACTATAATCTAATAGCTTTCAAAAATTCAAGGGGTGCTATTACAAAATTTTAAAGGGGCGCTCAGGATTTTAACATACGTATAACACTAAAAAGAAAAAGTTTAAGGGTTGCGCCCGCACCCCACATGAGAGCATAGGTCCGCCCCTGCTTTGTTTTGCAAAGTCAATAATGATTGGCATGGTTGTAAAACAAGGTTTCCAAGGCCGCATATTCCCCGAGTAGTCACTACAAGGTAGGCTGCCGAGCCGACTTTCTTCGACTTCGCCTAATTACTGGGAGTCGGTCAAACGCGGTTAATCTCCTACAGAATTGGATCTAGTAGGTCAACTCGGGCCTAGTTTGACTTAAATAATAATAAAACATAATGTCTATGCCTATCATATTATAGAATAAATATCATTCTCACGTATTTTGTTATAAACATTGGTAAATTATGTTACTTGACATATATTTAATCTACAAAAAGTATTTTTTTTATAATTTAACATGTCCGAGTACTCTCCGCCTAGACCGAGTACTCCCCGGTCGATCGATTAGGGAGCGCCTAGCGACTTTTGCAACCATGATGATTGGGATTAAAATGTTAAAATAACCCATTGACGTGGCCTTACATACTTTGAGTAACGTTACCAATATGACATAACTAGTCTCCGACAATTACTTGATGGTAGTAATTGTAAATATTGAAGAGTTTAAGGGGCAATTAAGATTTCCCTTTAGGTGCCTTTGAATAGGAGAATGTATAGAGTTTTCCGTAACCTACCATAACTCATGATCATTATATATAGATCATTGGTATTCATAAAAAAGTAAGAAAAACTCCTCAAGAACACCATGAACAATTCTCTATAATGTTATCCATCAACATAAGGTACCATAACGGAATCATGGATTCATCACTCTTATCTCATATCTATGTTCCAACAAGTAAGTTTTACTGATTTGATGTCTATTATCATATTCATAATTAAATAAACATGATTAGGTTCTATCTTTTTAACCCATGTTTATAGATATAATCAATATGTGGTTATAGCAATGTTGATTATATCAGTTTGATCATGTAAATTGATTTGTTGCCATATTTTATGTTTTGTGATCGTCTAACCTGCAAGTTGATTTAGAAGTTAAATCATGTAAGTCAATTTATAATAAGGGTTAGGATATAATAGGAAGTTTGTATGGGTAGGAAGGCTAGGAAGTAATCTTGACCATATATTTATTAATCAAGGGCTAAGATTAAATGGGTGAAATTGAAGAAGAAAAAGAGGCGCGTGAGTTTGTTGAGTGTTATTGTGGTCAATCCAAGGTAATAGTTTCTCTCTCCTCCAATTCCCCCTTGTTTTTTAAACGTTAATAACTTTTTCATACGACATTATTTTTTTTAAAAATTGCACCAAAAAAACGAGCGTTTTTTTATCTTAAACGAGTATGCTATTGCTATATTTTGAAAAAATAATTTTCGAAAACCCAGTTGCGTAAAACGCAATGAAAAAAAAGCCAAAAAAAGATAGTTTAAAAACGCAGCGATCGAAAACAGTCTATAATCAAAAGTCAATACAATGTTTTTTATAAAACGCAAGTACACGCAGTGATTTGTAAAACGCAACTACATCTACAGCGAGCCAAACCAGGCACATGCAGCAAAAAAAACGTACTGATCTGTAAGCGACCTGTAAAACGCAGAAGTCATGAATCAGCAGCTAACAGTTAAAAAAACGCAGTTAGCGAGCCACAAACCAGGCACATGCAGTGTGCTCTGTTAAGTGCGCAGCCAACCAGCAACATGCGGGCCCGGATTTTCGGAACTGCATTCATGTCCGCAGGACGTGCGGGTGCACACGAGTTCGACTAAATTCCGTTCCAATTTGCACCCCTCTGCGCACCCGCGCGTAAGACTATGGTAAAACATGTTATAAAGTTATGTTGGTTATGCAAAGGTTTCACCTTATAAATAACCTTATACTTTGTCTCCACACCAATGTGGGACAAGTGGTTTACCATTTTGGACATCTATTCAAACACACTTAATTTCCATGTTATTATCATATAGTTTCATTTCAAGGTCAACAAATCATTTTAAAACACAATGCACTAAAAAATATAAAAAAAAGTGTTTTTTTTCTAAAAGACAATGGACAAAAAAAAACAAAAGACAGTGCTTTTTTTTATCTAAAAGGCAATGAATTAAAACACAAAACAAAGTTTATTTCTAAAACGCAATTGACTAAAAATATAAAAGAAAGTGTACTTTCTAAAACGTAATGGACTAAAATTACAAAAGAAAAGTGTCTATTGTTAAAACACAATGGACAAAAAACACCTAAAAAATGTTTTCTTTCATTCTTTTGTAAAACGAAATGGATAAAAAAACATTTTTTTTCATTATTTTGTAAAACGCAATGGACAAAAAACACCCAAAAATGTTGTTTTTTCATTCTTTTGTAAAACGCAATGGATAAAAAAACAGTGTTTTTTTTTTCATTATTTTGTAAAACGCAATAGACCAAAAACACACAAAAAATGTGTTTGTTCATTTTTTGTAAAACGCAATGGACAACAAACACAAAGAAATGTCTGTTTCTAAAACGCAATGGCTGAAAAATACAATGAAATGTCTTTTTTGTAAAACGCAATGGACTAAAAAACAAAAAAATGTCTTATTTCTAAAACGCAATGGTCAAGAAACACAAATAAATGTCTTTTTATAGCTTTTTTCTTTGTTTCTGCGGTGCCTTTTGGTTTCTGCAGGGGCTGTTTGTTTGCTGTGAATGTATTTTAAGTTTCAACAAAAAAAAAGCTAATTTATAATTCACATCCCCTGTGTACTGAATAACTTGAGTTAACATGTAGTTGGCTTACTTGAGCTAAGAATCTAAGATAGTTGACTTGTCTAAAAGTTAATTAGTGTTCTTGATGACAACAGTGGGAATTTCATACGAGGTTGCATATGATCATGTCAAAAAAAATTACATGTATGGTGTTATAACTTATAAGTAATTGAAGATCATAAACAGTTGTTTTGACTTTTTATATCATATTATTTACTTTCATCAAATTCACTCAACTTTTCACAGAATTGTATTAAATGGATCAGTGATACTCAATTGTTAACTTGGGTTGATGGAAATAAGACATAACAACCAAAGCATTTGGCTTAAGAAATAAAAACACAACAAACAATCATTTGAAAACCCATCCATGTAAAACGCAATATATTTACAAGAATTCATTAAATTGCAATCCATTCACAATAACTAGCTGAACCTGGACTTCGTTCAAAGAAACGCAGCCCATCTATGTAAAACGCAACCCATCTATGTAAAACGTAAAACACCTATACGCAATAGTTAAACGCAATTCTCACCGGGTCGGGCTTCTCGCCACGGGTAACCGCCTCAATGATAAAATGCAATTATCACAGGCGCCGGAGCTTCTTGCCACGGGTAACCAAGTAAAACGCAATTCTTACTGGCCGTCGGAGCTTCTCGCCATCATGTTTCACTATATAGAGAGTTTGTTGCGGGAAGGAAGCTTTTACATGATTGAAGAAAATCTGATGTTTCTGGATCAATTATTGAGTTTGAGGATGCAACTGACACCGAGGAATTTTACGATGCAATTGCTGCTGACTCCTTCATCGTCTTCGGATGAACGAAAAAATAGTGTAAGGTTACAGACGACGACGGAGATGCAGGGGAAAGGGTAGGGTTTCGACATTGAAATGGGGTTTCTTAGTATGTATACGGCGGTGAAGAAGATTTTGTGCAGGGAATTAGGGATTTTAAAAAAAGTGATGTGGACCAAAATACCTTTCCTCTAAGAAAAGATTTTGACAGGTGTTATGTTGATAACTTACTAACAATTTTGACAGTGTCATGTTGATAACTTACTACTTTCCTACCAGATGTAACTTTCTATTTGATCCTCATCTCATTGTAATAATATCACGGTACTTTTGGACAATTCAAATAATTGGCAATCATGCAATCATGATTTAATGGTTTTCTTATGGAAGTAAAGTATATTCATTTCAAATGATTCATTCTGACACTCTTGATAACCGAAAATATATGGCATATTATCCAAAACAAAGAATTGTCACTTTAACTATATTTACATCATCTTGAATTGCAATTGATGGTGATTTTAATTAGTAATATTTTTTTTATTTTATTCTGTCTTTTGGTTTCACAATTTACAACCTGTTTCGATCTTTGGCTTTATGATTCATTATTAGTGGTAAATTAATGATAAATTAATTCTTGATTTACGTTCTTTTTCAATGCCAAGAATCAATTAGTTGGATTATTTATTTGATTGGATTTGGTTTTTGCACAAATGGTTTATTCAATCATGGTATTTCATCTTTAAATTGATGAAAGTCTAAAACAATTATGTAATTTGTGATTTTATCGAAAACTACTACCGTGTCACACCCCGAATTCCACGTGTATTCCGGTGGGCCCGGTGGGGAGTATCGTGACGTACAGTTGATATCATCATAACCAAATTACAACACAGAGCAACACAGCGGAAGGCTTGGAGTAAAATATAAACTATTACAAACCATAAGTGTCCAAGATTTCGGAAAACACAAATATACATCAAGGCTTGTAATAAGATCCACAGTGATCGGAAATAAACATACACAAAATGATAACAGACTCTACAGGCTCAACTCTAAGGTCGCAACTCCTTAATGTCAACGCCCCGCAGCTTCCGGCCTATTTCGTACTTGTACTGTATTTTAATCTTTGAAAATACGTCAGTTTACACTGGTAAATACACTTAACCGACTCATTTTGAAAATCCTTTTGAAAATGGTTTTAGGTGCACTTGGCACATTTTTATGAATAACTTGGGATAGTACAAATGACCTTGTATACAGATTTACATGTCAGGCTTTTACATATGGAGCTCGGGACAGAAACCGAGACTGATCGACTGACACACCACTTTGAACTTTCACATAGAAAGCAGATAGCAATTACCCAGTGTATGCCTACACGCCATGCTATATTGTCGTGGCCACTAGCACTTTAGTGAGCCAATGATATCTTGGACCCGGTCAAGTCCCCCCCAATGTTTTAGTTTCAGACAAAACAGATCAAAACGGGTTATGCAAGGTTTTAGTTAATTATCACAACTGGATAAAACAGGATCCATACCCAACCAAGCAGTAATAATTTACCGTATCCTAAGCCCTTATAGGGAAAATAAGTTAAGGGTATTTACCTGAAGTTAAGTCTTCGAAAGTTAGAACTCAGCCGCATATCAAAGCAAGTAAGGTACAATTTACTGGAAGGCGTTTAGTCTGGAGTGATGGTAATTATTAACCAATATTAGAATGCTAACGATCCTTAGTTAAGTCCTAGACTTGGACCGGTTAGTCTTACGCTAAAATAAGATACGGTACGATACGCTAGATTAAGCGGTAACCGGAATAGATGTAGTTGGACCCGACAAGTATATAAATTGTCTAACATGGGTAAACCAATAACTCAATTTGATAGAGAAATGACGAAGTTGAACCCGTTTCGGTTTAAGTACGTAAATTAGCTACGTAAGCTTAACCGAATGCACATAGGCGAAACCGGGTAACCGAGAGAGTCATATACAAGCCCCATATGAATACTTGTTTAAAATATGTTATAAAATCAGTAGCTTTGCAAAAGATAGGCCTGATGTATATTTAAAACTGAATTATGCCTTACAAGGGCATTTTGGTCATCTTAATGTTTATAAAAGATGTTTAAAATGAATCTGATGTCAAGGTTGTTAATATTCTATAAAAATACTTATTTTATAATGTTATAATAGTAGATATCAAATATATGTTTGTTTGACGATTTTGAAATAATCTATATCCCGTAAGGGCATTTTGGTAAATTCACACATAGCTTTGAAGCCAAAATTGGATTCTGAGTTTGAGACTTGTACTTACTGTTAAGATGTTGAAAATAAGTTTATAATTCAGTAGGTAGCAAGTCTTGGCTCATAGTTATGGTTTTTAAACCACACTATGCGCCGAAAAGGCGTAAAAGTCGATAAAATGGCGTTTAATCGATGTTTAAGATAAACTGAGGTTAGGACCTGTTTTATATACAAAAATTTGTCATTTGACTTATGACAACAGTAGGTTTAAGTTTTGATTACAAAAAGATTGATTTAAGCCATTAAAGAGGGTAGTTTGATCATTTAGCGGCAATTTTCGATTCTTAGATTTTTTTCAGGTCATAATCTGATTAATTATCCCAAATGGTCCTACTTATTATACTATATCAGTAAACACATCATTTTGATTACAAATTCATGTTTAATCTTCTTAAAATGCCGAAAAGGCTTTTTAGCCATTTAAATGCCATAAACGTATCTTTTGTGAAAACTCAGGTTATAATCAGATTCTTGACATCACATAATTAAATTATGTTTACAATTTAGTTTATATCTTATATCTACATGCATGGGTGTTTAAAATCATGATTTGCACAAAAAAGACCTTTTTGCAAAATTTATACAATTTTAGCGGAACTTGTATGTAAACTCAGATTTCTAAGGAATCGAGTGACGAAACTTTAGATGGTCATTCTAAATATAATTATGTCTCAAAATGGTCAAAAGTCAGTAGCAAAGGTGTTCGAAACGGGTCAGAACCAAAAGTCAACTATTGCGACTTTTGGCTACAAACCGAGCCTAGACCAAAACTTGACGAGTCGAATCCGTAATATGTTCTAATACTTATTTGTAGGTTGTTAGTGCATCAAAACATATTTTATAACATCTAGATCATTAGTTATGATTTTTATAAAAACTGGACAGTTTGACTTTATTTGACTTTTCGGTTGACTCGTCAATTGGCCATAAATCCGTGAAAATCTGGAGATGCCCTCTTGAGAGATTAACACCTCCATTATTATGAACATATAGGAACTTTCGTTACTCACAATGACGGAGCATACACGGATTTAGAACATAGTCAAGTCGTTTTTACGACAAGACTTTAATCTAAGCAAAAAGCTATGGAAAATCAACTTGGCATGAATTATAAACTTACAATAGGTCCAAGTATATGCTAGGAACGAATTGGGAAGCTTGGAATCAATTAGAAGCTCCACAAGCAAGAGTTGGATGAACTTGTGATGAAAAGTATGTTTCAACTCAATTTTCATCAACTTAAATGATCATAGAATGATCACCGAGAGTTACCAGGTGTTAAGGGATGAATACAGTGTCCCTAGACGTGGCAAACTTGCAAAGATGGTGCCAAAATTCGACAGAGGTAGCAGAACAGGCTGCTGCCATCTTTCTGCTCGCTGGCAGGTCCTTACGGACCGTATGGGCTTTGCCTTGCGGTCCGTAAGGACCCCAGGCGCCCATAGGTTTTGTTTTCCTTACGGATCATATGGCTTGAGCCTTGCGGTCCGTCAGGGGTGTCCAGAACTTGGAAAATTCCAAATCTTCATTTTAAGTCCCTCAACTTTCAACAATCGCATAACAAGGTTATCATTTATTATTTCAACGACTTTGGTCCCTCCTGTTACAGCACATGGCCTTCGAGGATTACCGGGGCACGTGTCAGAAAAATATTAGACGTAAAAACACGAGGTGTTACATCCTCACCCCCTTAAAATAAATCTCGACCTCGAGATTTTAATTGAATAAGTATGGGTATTTTTGTCGCACTCAACCTCCCAGGTATACTCGGGACCTCGACGAGCATCCCATTTAACCTTCACAATTGGGACATACTTCCTACGAAGCTTCTTGACCTGCCGATCTTTGATTGCTACGGGTTTCTCAATGAAACGCAGGTTTTTATCAATTTGCACGTCTTCGTGTGGCATTGCCAATGATTCGTCGGCTAGGCATTTCTTCAGATTGGATATGTGGAATAGATCATGGACCCCACAAAGTTTTTCTGGTAGTTTCAACTTATAAGAAACCGACCGACACGTTCGATGATCTCGAACGGTCCAATGTACCTAGGGCTCAACTTGCCCTTCTTTCCAAAACGCATAACGCCTTTCCAAGGTGACACTTTTAATAAAACTGAAGAGGTTTACGCCTCTTGTCTGCATAGCTTTTCTGTCAATCTATGGCAGCTTTAAGGCGATCACGAATCTGTAAAATCTTAGCTGTCGTCTCCAGGACAATCTCTGGTCCTGTTAGTTGGGCTTCCCCAACTTCTGTCCAGCAAACGGCGTCCTACACTTTCTTCCGTAAAGAGCTTCAAACGGGGCAGCTTGAACACTCGCATGATAGCTATTATTGTAGGTGAATTCGACTAGAGGCAAGTGTTTATCCCAACTTCCTCCTAGGTCGATTACACATGCACGCAACATGTCTTCCAATGTTTGTATAGTACGTTCACTTTGTCCATCTCCAAGGCTTGCTGAAAGCTCTTCCAAAAGTGCGAAGTATACCTGGTGTCTCTATCATTCACAATAGATACTGGCACGCCATGCAAGGATACAATTTCATCCACATACACTTTTGCTAGGTCATCCGAACTGTAAGTTTCCTAAATGGCAGAAAGTGTGCCAACTTAGTCAATCTATCCACGATGACCCATATTGCATCATTCCCACGGTTCGTCTTTGGACTTGGTGATGAAATCCATCATTACACATTCCCATTTCCACATGGGAATTTCCAGTGGCTGTAGTAGTCCTGACGGTTTCTGGTGTTTGGCCTTAACTTGCGAACACGTCAAACATTTAGCTACATATGTAGCTATAGATTTCTTAGCCCTGCCCACCAATAATTGGGCCTCAAATCTTTGTACATTTTATTACTGCCCGGGTGAACAGAGTATTTAGAATTATGCGCTTCTTGGAGAATTAAATCCCGAGTCCTCCAAATACTAGAATCCAAATTCGGCCACAGAATCTAAAGATTCCGTCACTTCCCGGCGTGAGTTGCTCCCCTATTTTTCCTAATTCTTCATTCGAAAGATTCTCCTCTAATGAGGCTTGCTGCTGAGCTTGCAAGAATTTCTCACTCAAGCTATTTCTCACTTCCATACTTTTGGCGTTAACCCGAATGGGTTTAACCCTTTCCTTGTGACTTAAGGCATCGGCAACCACATTTGCTTTGCCTGGGTGATAACGAATTTCGCAGTCATAATCATTGAGCGTTTCTATCCATCGACGCTGTCGCATATTCAAATCTTTCTGGTTAAACAGATGTTGAAGAATTTTATGGTCAGAGTATATAATACATTTCGTTCCATAAAGATAATGCCTCCATAACTTGAGTGCGAACACCACGGCACCTAACTCCAAATCGTGCGTGCTGTAATTTCTTTCATGAACCTTCAGCTGTCTTGAGGCATAAGCGATAACTTTTCCTCTTTGCATGAGTACACAACCCATGCCAGTGTGTGATGCGTCACAATAGACTACAAAGTCTTCTCTTCCTTCAGGTAAGGTTAAAATAGGTTCCTTACTCAGCTTTTGTTTCAAAACTTCAAAAGCTTCTTGTTGTTTCGAACCCCAATTGAACTTCACATCCTTGTGAGTCAAAGTAGTCAGGGGTGTAGCAATTCTCGAGAAGTTTTCAATAAACCTTCGGTAGTAACCAGCTAATCCCAAAAAGCTACGTATCTCTGACGGGGCTTTAGGGGCTTGCCAGTTCATTAGTCTACTTGAATTCCACGTTCACTGACAACGTGTCCTAAGAGCTGAACTTCACGCAACCAAAACTCACACTTTGAAAATTTTGCATAGAGCTTCTCTTGTCTTAACAATTCCAAAATACACCTCAAATGTTTCTCGTGGTCAGCCTGACTGCGAGAATAGATAAGTATGTCGTCTATGAAGACAATGACAAACTTATCAAGATATGGCTTGCAGACCATGTTCATTAAATCCATGAATGCTGCAGGTGCATTAGTGAGCCCAAATGGCATCACTAAGAACTCATAATGTCCATATCTTGTCCTAAAGGCTGTCTTCGCACATCTTCCATATGGACTTTGAGTTGATGGTATCCCGACCTCAAATCGATCTTGGAAAAGTAGCTTGCTCCTTGAAGTTGATCAAATAAATCATCGATCCTGGGAAGAGGATAGCGGTTCTTGATAGTTAGCTTATTCAGCTCATGGTAGTCAATGAACATCCGCATCAAACCGTCTTTCTTTTTCACGAACAAGATTGGGGCTCCCCAAGGCGAGGAGCTTGGTTGGATAAAGCCCCTTTCCAGTAATTCGTCTAGCTGGGTTCATAATTCCTTCATTTCTGTAGGTGCCTATCGGTATGGAGCTTTTGCAACAGGGGCGGCTGTCGGTATGATATCAATTCTAAACTCCACTTGTCTATTTAGAGGCAGGCCAGGCAAATCCTTGGGGAAAACATCTGTAAATTTAGAAATGACAGGCAGGTCCTCAATCTTTGGTTTTGGCTCATCAATGGTTACTTGTGCCATATAAATGACACAACCTCTCTTCAAACACTTTGATGCTTTAAGTAGTGATCCCTTTTCTGATAATCCATAATAACGATTTCCTTGTATAGTGAGTGCATCTCCATTTGGGGTTTTGATCTCGATGAGTTTCTTGTTACAGGCTATATGGGCTTGGTTACTAGACAACCAATCCATACCAAGAACTACATCGAAACCTGCCAATTTCATTGGCAGAAGTGAAATAGGAATGGAATGATCCTTGATGGATATGGAGCATCCATCTAGAATCGTTGAAGCGGTCTCAATCGTTCCATCGGCGAGTTCTACATCATAGGTTACGTCTAGAGTTCTTATAGGCAAGTTTAATAAGGCACTAAACTCATGATCTACAAAAGATTTATCGGCACCTGAATAAAAAAGAACTCTTGCATAAACATCATTTATAAGGAACGTACCTGTTATCACATTGTTGTCGTTCACTGCCTCCTTTGCTTTCATCTGGAAAGCACGAGTTTTTCCCTTCTTCAACCCATCTTCCCTAGCAGCGTCATCTTTCTTGTATTTAGTGCAGCTAGGTTTGATGTGCCCTTTCTCGCCACAATTGTAACAGGTGGCTTCCTTTAGATCCTTGCAATCTAGGGCCTTGTGCCCTACCTTCTTACAAATTCCACAAGGTTTAGACTGAGAGTCGTCCCGATAAGATCCAAAGTGTCGTCAGTTGCACTTCCTACACTTAGGCCTATCATCCGACCTCTGTTGATTCCTGTTGAATCCAAACCTTCGATTCTTGTTTGACTGGTGATTCCGGTCATCCTCTCTTTTTCTCTTCCCATCATACTCTGATTTTCCTGATATTCGTCTCACATAATCTTGGGTGAGGGAAAAGGACAACTCAGCCGCTGATTTGTAGGTGTTAGGCTGAACAGCCTTAACCGAACTCCTTATCTCTAGAGCCAGTCCATTAATGAAACGCGCAATGCATTTTGGCTCAGGAGTGACCAGATATGACACTAATCGGGAATAAGAATCAA
The DNA here is from genome assembly GCA_947069175.1 of Scalesia atractyloides. NCBI lineage: Eukaryota > Viridiplantae > Streptophyta > Magnoliopsida > Asterales > Asteraceae > Scalesia > Scalesia atractyloides. The sequence continues at coordinate 72,542,215 of CAMTDV010000014.1, forward strand.
AATCGGTGACATACTTTTGGCAATCGAGATTTTTCATTGTGAGAGCTAAGAAATCCATTTCTATCTTCTCCACCTCGTGAGGTGGGCAGTAGGTGTCCTTAACCAGTTCCACAAATTTGGACCATCCCAAATTATATAGATGCACTTTTCCAGCTGATTGCATCAAAGCTTTCCACCAGATTAAGGCATTGCCCTTGAAAGACTGAGAAGCGAATTTGACAACATCTTTTTCAGCGCAACCACTGATGTCCACTGCCGTCTTTATCTCATCCAACCATCTCAAGGTCTCTACGGCTCCGTTTTCGCTGTTAAAGTCTCGCGGTTTACACAAGGTGAAATACTTGTAGGTGCATCTATCCTTGGGAGCATTATCTTTGTCACGAATTGCTTTCTTCTTTACTTCACTTCTCACATTTGAGGAATGCACAGAACTTTCCCCTTTATCAAAGGGATGAGGCTTTGAGTTAGTCCTCGATAAGGTTCTAGAATGTGTGGAGCTCGATACTTTAAATTTCTCAATTGGTTTCTCCATTGCGTTCCCCACTGCTGCGTCTATGCGAGCCTAGAAGTCTTCTTCATTCATAACTATATTTACCCTATCATCCTTTTTCTGACTATTTACTTCGTTAGAGTCCGCCATCTTGCTTGAAACTATAATATTAATATTATAAATTTAAATTAGTCATACATGCTTGATGACTTGCATTGTATGGTATAATAGAGCCATACGAACTTGTAAATTTTATGGGGGTGTTTTAAGTGTGGCACGAAGGCCTATCACCAGGGACATAAGAATAGCGCCAAAGGCTTAGTCGAAACGACCTAAATCAAAAAATGCTAAGATCACTAAAGGATCGCGAAACTTCGAGGTTCGAACGTAGTTTTATTACCTCGAGACAGGGAGTCGTAGACTACAGCTGTTGATCATCACTAATGGACATAGTTATAGCTTGGAAGCATCACACCACTAATGGGTGTTAAGTAAAATAATCATCGCATTGATGATTGATCATAATCAAAATAGATCATATAGGTTTGGACGTAGTCCATTACTTAGATGGCTCGTGTGGTTCCTCAAGTCACACTTACCAAGAGGTTCATATTTTGAATATATTAACTTTTTAGAATAATCTCTTAAAATGATTTGATTAACTAGTCCAGATCAGGCAGACTAGGGAGGTTTAGAACTTAGTTCACCACCCCTGGATAGAAGGGAAATCTCAACCTTAAACTATCACAGTAGAAAACCATATAACTATCATTTTGCCAGTTCGTGTGACCTAATCACTTGGTGGGTGTAAATCATCAAGAGGATCTTTTGGAAATATTTCACATATTATAAATTTCGAATTAAAATCGAGAGGATCGCTTGAACAACTTGAAGAAAGGTATAATTAAAATTTCCAAAATTTCGCTAATTATAATAATAATGCGATACAATGGAGTCCATAAATAGGACTTAAATAAAGGAAAATTGTCCTCGCAGGGACTATGCTTGAAATAATTAAAATGTCCACGCAGGGACTAAAATAGGACTTGTCCACGCAGGGACTTAATTTAAAGTAACAAATAAAAAGATAGTTATGAATTTAATCCTTTTTCCCTCTTAGCTTCTTTACTAGCCTTTTCAACAGCTTGTTATTCTTCTTATTGTCTTTAGCTGTTTGTTCCTGAAGTTGCTTGACTTTTTCTATTGCTTCAGTAAGAACTTCCATTGTTGGCGGCGGTTGCTGCGGTTGCGTTTGAGATTGGTGTTGAGATGGTGCAACCGGATGTTGATAATTATAATAAGGATATCCACTTGGTTGATAGGGATAGGGGTTAGGATAGTGTGCATTCATGGCCATTTCTAGATACGGGTCATGAAGTGGTATATTATGACTGTGGCTATGCTCCGGCCAAGTAGAGGGTTCAAATGGGTTATATTCAGGTAGGTTTGAATAAGAAGGGATAGGGTTATCAAAACCTGATGGTGGTAGTGGTGGTGGCTCACTTATAGGAATTGGTGGTTGAGGCTCAGGCTCAACAGTTAGTTGTGGTTGGTTCTCCATAAATGGTGAAGTATGCGAGGGTCCACCCATTTGGGGGTCTTCGGGAATAATAGGGTAAGGGTTAGGTGAGAGTGACCCTACTCTCGGTCCTAGGCGCACCGACATGTGCGTCCCACTTCTTCTTGGAGGTGGTGGTGGTAGTGGCTGCTCCATTGGTGGTTCTTGCGGTGGAGTGTGGTATGAAGGTGTGTCGTGGTAGGATGGGGTATTAGGGACATAAGGGGTATTGTAGAATACAATTGTCCCCACCTTTCCTCGTAGCTGTCAGTGTAGTGATGAGGGGTTCCATTGTACGAGTTAGAACCGCTGGATATGTCGATTGGGGTGACCCATCGATCCTGTTGCTGGCAGCTCTGGTTCTGAATCTTCCTCCATAGGTTCTGGAGAATCTTCAGGTGGAGTCACTGAGAGTGAACGTAGTTGGATACCAGCGTTGTAATTCCCTTGAGAAGAATGGGAATGTGAGTGGTAGGAATGGTGTCTATGGTGCGAATGCGAAGGTTGTTGGACATAATGTGGCTCAGATGGCGGCGAATACTCATGAGGTAGATTTGGGCAAGGCTCCCATGGTGATGACGAGTCATCTGAGCCTTCATATGGGTTATAAACAGGTGCTTTTGAGGGCCCTTGTTTTGAGGATCCACTCCTCATTAATCATTTTCCTTTCGCTCCTCGAGAGAACTTTGGCGGCATGATTCCTGCTCCAAAAATACATTAAAACACAAAATAGGCTGAAATAGTAGTAAAACAAGAAAGGGATAATCCTAGGTCAAAGCCTAGACTCAAGAGTCTAAGGAATGTGTTACTGCGTCGTTTGAGATCAAACACTAAAGAAAAGTGTCGAATTCCCTCAAACGTCGGCTCTGATACCAACCTGTCACACCCCGAATTCCACGTGTATTCCGGTGGGCCCGGTGGGGAGTATCGTGACATACAGTTGATATCATCATAACCAATTACAACACAGAGCAACACAGCGGAAGGCTTGGAGTAAAATACAAACTATTACATGTTGGTGCATAATGTCTATGTCTTAGTCTTATATTGAGTCTGTATTGTATAGAGCTGAATAGGCTAGGTATACGAAGTATTTATGTATGTTGTAGCCAAGTTTGCTCAAGAGTATGCATGTTCAGGCATGTTCGGCCGAACTTGTATAGGCAAGTTCGGGCGAACTTGCATCTCCTTGGGCCGAACTTGTTGATCTATAAATACCTAGCTTGAGAGTCTCATTTGTAACTTTAGCATTTCAGAGGAGAAGCTCTGTCAGTCTGTAACCAGAACGTTTGATCTATAAAACTGACGTTTAACTGATTAATTCTTGTCTATTGGTAACACGACGTAATATTTCCGCTATTATGGACATTAGATATCAAATTTAGGTTCCTAAGCATCGAGGATCGGTCCTACAAGTGGTATCAGAGCTAGAACAGCTTGATTTGATAGTATCAAGACAAGAACACTTCTATTTCTACTCCATTCTTCTTTTTTCTTAACTTTTGATCACAAAATGAAGAATTCACGGTCAAAATATTTTAAATTTTGAATATATCATGTAAAATACAACAAAGATAAACCCTTGAAAGATTGGAGACCAAATTCAACCGAATTCATGTCGAAATTTTGAAAAAAAACATGTTTTTGAAAACCCTCAGGAACGAACTTATTGGCCATGTTCGGCCGAACTTGCCTTAAACATCACTTTTCAAGTGATTTTTTAGTAAGTTTGCCCGAACTTAGGTGGTTTTTGAGGAAAATTAAGTCAAGTTCGCTCGAAGATACTGAATTTCATTAATTTCACATCAAGTTAGACTGAACTTGTGTAAAATCAAGAAGGTTTTAAGTAAGTTCACCCGAACTTGATTGTATTTCATAGAAATTGTATTGACAAGTTCGCTCGAAGATCTGATTGATTGGTGTTATAAGTTTGACCAAAAATAATCAAATCTTTTCAAAAGCAATCTAACAAGTTCGACTGAACTTGTTAGAAAATCTGAGAATTCTTCATTTGTCACTACAAGTTCGACCGAACTTGTAGTAGGACTAATTGTTTTCAAAGTTTTTGAAAAATTTTCAGCGTACACGTTTCGTGATTCACAATGGAAGATCAACTAAGAGCTTATATGTCCGGAGCTAGTTCGTCAAACGCCAACGTGATTAATCAAGTCAATCTTGATAACAAAATGGGAACGACCGTCAAACCGCCCAAGCTGATGAGCATAGACGAATACGAAGCATGGAAAGAGAAATTTACCTACTGGGTTCAAGCCATGCACTTCGCTGACTGGGTGTCAATTGAAAGAGGCTACACTGTTCCGGTAGATGAACATCAACAAGTTCTTGAAAAGTACAACTACTCGACAGTTCAGAGAGACGAATACATTGCAGAGAAAAAGATGATCAGTCTCATCCAACAGTCAGTAAAAGAAGGTATTCTGATTCTGTTACCAGAGTATACTACAGCAAGAGAACTTTGGTTATCGTTACAGAAGAAATACCATGGCAGTGCTGAAATGATCAAAAGCAAGAAGACTCTCATTCTGAAAGAGTTCGATATCTTCAGCATGCTAAAGAATGAGACCATTAAGCAAATGATTGAGCGTTTTTGTCATCTCAAAGTGCAAATGCGAAGACACGGTCTTGAGAAGACGGAACAACAATGTATGGACAAACTTGCTGACGCACTACCAGAGGGTGAATGGTCAACGTATTTGATGGTTCTGAAGAACAGTGATAAGTGGGAATTTTTCAAGTTGTCGACGTTTATCGATAAACTCGAAGGCCACGAAATGGAGCTTCTGAAGATAGCGAAGTCAAAGAACGCTAATGTTGTTCAAGACATCAGTTTGTACTACAAAACCGGAATGCAAGATAACATATCAAGTCCAAAAATTGGAACTGCTTTTAGTGCAAACATGAATGCTTCTCCACAAAATCAGAATCATTCACAGCCTCAGTATGACCAAAGTCCACAAAGTTCTTACTCGAGCACTGGTTCAAATTCAACATTTTAAAGTCAAGCAAATCAGAACCAACACCAAAGTTCTGATCCAAATGTTTACAAATGCAATATTGCAGTGAATTGGAACAATGTTGTTTCAGAAGAAGTTGCAAAACAACATATGTCACTACTCGCTACCGTATTAGAATCTTATGAATGTCTTGTTGCCGGTAAGATCGGAAACCCTGAGATGACCGCAGGAGATTATGACCAGGTAGACGAGGAAGAGCTCGAACTAATGGACATCAAGTGGTCATTAGCTTCGATCATCAGGAGAGTGACAAAGTTCGTTGCACTCACAGGCCGTGACATAGGAAACTCCAGCAACAAATTGGGTTTTGACAAATCCAAAGTCACATGCTTTAAATGCCGACAGAAGGGACATTTTAAAAGAGAGTGTAAGAACACCGAGGCAACCAGAAATCAAGTCCTTTCGGAGGAGGGAATGAATATTACAAGTGGGCACTTCAATATAAACCGTTCCCGAAGAAAACTCAAGTTGAGATCCAAGAAAAGCCAAATAGTAGTACCACGGAGAAAGCCATGGTTGCATCAACAGAAGATGATGGTTTTGATTGGAATTCATATATCGGCAAAAAGACCGGAGTTTGCTTTGATGGCGGAGATAGTTGAAGATAATTCTGCAGAGGAAGCAGCGGCAGCCAGCAGCAGAAGCAGCAACTTTCGAACAAGCTATTCTGGAACAATACTTGCATCAACAACAGGAAGAAGAGGAATATATCCATATGCAGTGACAAGGAATTTTATCCTCTAATTCTTGTGACAGTTTTGCAGGTCATTTTGATGGAAGCTCGAAAGAACAAGTGTTTGAGGAGAAAAAGATTGATGAAGTGATTATTGATGTCACTCAAGAAATGAAAGTCGAAGACCTCAAGGACATGGCAGATAAAGCTTTAATGGCGAATCTAACCAAGGTAGGTCCAGAGGTAAAGGTTGTCGAGAAAGAAGTTGTCAAAGTACAAGTTGTAGAGGTTGAGAAACCTTGACAAAATGTACTGAACCTTGTGTCGAATGTGCCGAAAAATCAAAGATCATCGCTGAAAACAATGTGCATAACGATTTGTTAAAATATGATTATCGCACAATGAAAGAAGCGTATGACAAATGAAAAATGATTATGGCAGACTTGATAGAAATAACATCGAACAACATGATAATATAAGAATGTTGAGTGGTACAGTAATGGATAAACAAAGAGCAATTAACACTTATATTAACACCATTGCTGAAATCAAACAACAACTTCAAGACATGACAATCGAAACTGAAAGAGTTCGACAATTGTTAAGAAGTTATACCACCAACGCGTATGTTATCGATCACATTCTTTCGAAAATCTCAACGGAAGAAAAACATAAAAAGAAAGCGGGCAAAGAATATAGAAATGTTCCTCCACCCCTTTGCGAGAAATATACTAAATCTGCAGACAGGTTGGACAAGGCACTCAATGTTGAATTACTTTCTGAAAAGAAAAACGAGTTGCCAGATAACATTGATATAGTCTATGCTAAATCTGATGATGATAACAACGTTGTGGTTAACAAAGTTGTTGAAAATGTTCTAAGTGATTCTGATGAAGGCAGCTTCAAAGCACCAACTCGAGTTCAAAGAATTCCGATTCCAGTCTGAAAATGACGTTAAGTCATCAGAGGATGGCCTAAGTGATGATCCTAATATTGTAATGTACAAAATTAAGGATTCGGATAGACTATACTTTGATGATAGCTTCCCGATTCAGAATGTGAAGGAAGAATTGCTAGACAAATTCTTTAAACTCATGGAAGTCACATCAGAGGAATTGGAAATCAATGAACGAAAATTCTATTCCAAACCTAAAAGAAACAATTACTGAAGAAACGGTGGTGATCATCCGGAAAACCAGAGAGCGGGGTTGGGTTTAGAAGAAGAAACTGATGAATATGTAAAGAAACTGTCACCATTTCATGAATATAAAAACAAAAACATGAATTTTGTATATGGGACGAGTACAGTTCATGAGGAGAATTTGATTGGTAAACAATCAAATGATGAGTTCAAGAATAAGAAAGAAATTCAAGTAGGGTAAAACCACCTGTTAAAGGACACCCACTTGATAATCGAACATGTTTCAAGTGCAATGAAAATGGTCATATGGCACGACAATGTCCGAAATCAAAACCGGCTTATCTTCAAAGAAAAGAAGATTCAAATGTTGTTAAACCAAAGCAACCAGTGTTTGCAAAACCTGTAAAGATTTTGAAACGAAATGAATCAAAACCAGAAGTTAAACCAAAGTCTGAAAAGGCTTTTGAAAATTCCATTTTTGAAAAAGGTGAAACTTCTAGGTCTAATGAAAACAAGTTTTACATCAAAAAGGCTAATATCAAATCTCAAACATGGATTGCCAAGAAAAGGTCAACAACATCTGGTGTTGTTAAGTCCGAGCTAGTAAATATTGACAACACAAAAGAATCAAAGTATGAAATCACTAAGTCTGAGCAGGAAAAGACTAGTGAGAATGTGAAAGAAGTTAAAACAGAAATCAAGATCGATAATGTCAGGTCTGTAAAAGATAAGAAAAAAGTGAAATTTTCAAACATTAACATTGTAGAAATAGATGATGAATTTGATTTTGATGATGTTGATGAGTTTGAATATGCTTTTGATGATGGTTATCCAGTAAAACCCAAGACCAAGAAGGCTTGGGTAGAGCTTTTCACCTAATTGCTGTATTTTGTAGGGGCTCCAAAGATCCGTACTTTCAAAGTGGATTTGGAAGTGGAGCATCCAGGCATATGACGGGAATGAAGGCATTGCTATTCGACATTAAAGCTATCAATGGTGATATGTTGGATTTGCAGGAAATCAAGGTGGAAGGATAGTCGCCGAGGGAAAACTCTCCAATGGCGTAGTTTCATTTGATCACGTGAACTATATTGCAGAACTTGAGAACAATCTTCTGAGTATATCGCAGATTTGTGACAAGAAATTTACAGTCCATTTCAACGACAAGGAGTGTATTATTTTGAAGTCGGGATTCAAAGTACCAGATGAGTGGATTTTGATGTGAGCACCTCTAGAGAATGATTTATATGTTCTTGATATGGGTGTTGCTACCACTTCATCACAATCAGCACAATGTTTTGTATCAAAGGCTACTGAAAAAGATTCTATTTTTGGCATCGTAAGATGTGGTATATTCATTTGTGAAAAATGAATTTCTTGGTTCATAATGATCTTGTAGAAGGTGTAAATCTTCAAGTTTTCAGATGTCTGATCATTGCTTGGGATGCAAGAAGGGAAAGCAGATCAAGAAATCTCATCCGAAGAAAATTCTAAACTCAATCAAGTTGCCATTAGAACGTCTCCACATGGATTTATTTGGTCCTGTAAATGTTCGAAGCGTCTCAGGAGACTTATATTGCTTGGTCATGACAATGACTATTCAAGATATTCGTGGGTATTCTTTCAAGAATCAAAAGACGAAACGTTCGAGAACTTGGTTATTCTATTCAAGAAACTCGAGAACATTTATCATCTGCCGGTCAGACGCATTAGAAGTGACAACGGCACAAAGTTTAAGAATAAGAAAATGAAGGAATTCTGCAACGCAAAAGGGATTCTGCACGAGTTTAGTGCTCCCTATACTCCACAGCAAAACGGAGTAGCTGAACAGAAAAACAGAACTTTGATTGAAACTGCGAGAACCATGCTTGCAGATTCTAAACTTCCTATAAGCTTCTGGAGTGAAGCGGTTGTTGCAGCTTGCTACACGCTAAATAGGGTTCTCACTGTCAAACCAACAAAGAAAATATGTTTTGAGATGATAAACCGACGGAAGCCAAATTTGAAGTTCTTAGAACCATTCGGTGCTCCATGTACCGTAATAGACCAAGATGGCAAATTCGGAGCTAAATCTCTCGAAGGTTTCTTTGTCGGATATGCGAGTCCATTGAGAAGAGTATATGTTCCTTCATTGAGAAAGGTGATTGAAGCACAGCACGTGGATTGTTTCAACTACACGGATCCTATTCAAAGGAAAGGTGACGCGTGGCTGTTTAACTATCAAGACCTTTGGAAGTCATTTGACTTGCCCAAAGAACCGACTGGAGAAAAAGTTGCAGCGTTATATTATTTTCACCAGTCAGCGAATCAAGAACAAATTGTTCGACCAATTGTGGTTAATCAACCCACGTTGGATCCATCTTCTTCGGCGCAAGTTCAAACAATAGTGGTGTTCCGGCTGAAAATGTTTCTAAAACATTATCAACACCTGCTACTCTTCCAACAAATGCCTCTATTGTACCAGTGAATACAACAACAGAGCCCAGTATGCCTTAGAATCAAGATTCTGATTCAGATGAAGCACCAGCATTTGATGCTGATGGGGAATCATCTTCTTCAGATGAAGAAGTGGAGCAGATAACAAGTCTTCTTAATCAATCTGCAGTCCCAAACAACAGAAATGAAGCTTCATTAAGCTCTCCAAACATTGAATCGGTTGTTGATCTCAACATCACGAATCAGCAAAATTCAGTAGATGTTCCACGTGAAGAATTGCCGCGATCATATTCCTATCATCCGTCAACAAATATTATTGGAGAACTTCAAACTGGTGTTAGAACTCGAGGGCAAATTAATAAAGCACTCAGTTGTTTCTACACACGCGTTGCTACAACCCAGAACTATTGTTTCTATTCATGTTTCATCTCTCAGATTGAGCCTAAGACAGTTACCGAAGCTTTACCCGATGAAAACTGGGTACAAGCAATGCAAGAAGAATTATTGCAGTTTGAGAAGTTGGGTGTGTGGAAGCTTGAAGACCTACCAGAAAATCAGAAAGCAATTGATACAAAATGGGTCTTTAAGTGTAAACATGATGATAGAGGGGTTATTGTTCGTAACAAAGCTAGGCTTGTTGTCAAGGGATTTCACCAGCAGGAAGGGATAGACTACACGGAAGTCTATGCACCAGTGGCTTGATTGGAATCTATTCGAATTTTTCTAGCTTTTGCATCATGGAAAGGATTTAATGTCTATCAATTGGCTGTCAAATCAGCTTTTTTGTATGGTAAATTACACGAAAAGGTGTATGTTGGACAACCACCGGGGTTTGTCGATCCACTTAACAAGAAGAAAGCGTACCTACTGGAAAAAGCTCTTTATGGTCTACACCAAGCCCCAAGAGCTTGGTACGAGACGTTATCGCAACATCTCGTAAGAAACAACTTTATCAGAGGAACTGTGGATAGTACTCTTTTCACGAGAGAAGTTGATGGCCATCTGATTATAGTTCAAATCTACGTTGACGACATCATCTTTGGATCTACAAACGATAGTCTCTGCAAGGAGTTTGAGGGAATCATGAAAAAGAATTTCGAAATGTCCTCGATGGGCAAAATGAAGTTCTTTCTTGGTTTGCAAGTAGATCAGCTTCCGGATGGTATTTTCATTCACCAGACTAAGTATGTTCACGACATCTTGAAGAAGTTTGGAATTGAAAGCATGAAGCCTCTATCTACGCCTCTTGCTCTAAATCATGGCATTTGTGTCGACGAGACTGGAGCCAAAGTTGACGAGACATTATACAGATTGATGATTGGATCGCTGATGTATCTGACGGCATCGCGCCCAGATATTATGTATCCAACCTGCCTATGCGCCAGATATCAGTCAAACCCGAGGATCTTACACATGCAGATCGTGAAGCGTATCTTCAGATATCTGAAAGGATGCCATAGCACCGGCTTGTGGTACCCGAAGAACGACAATTTCGACCTCACAGGCTATGCTGATTCCAATTTTGGTGTAGATAAGTTGAACTCAAAATCAACTACATCGGGATGCCAGTTCTTTGGAACAAGAATGGTAACCTGGCAGTGTAAGAAACAGACTACGGTCGCTCTCTCTACCTGTGAATCTGAGTATATCTCAGCCTCCAGCTGTTGTTCACAGATTCTATGGATTCAACAGCAGATGAGAGACTATGGTCTGCAATTTCTAGACACTCCGCTGTATGTTGATAACAAGGCAACCATCGATATAACTAAAAATCCGGTTCATCACTCACGTACAAAACACATTGAAATTCGTTACCACTTCATCCGTGACTGCTACGAGAAGAAGTTGGTACGAATAGAAAAAATCCACACCGACGAACAAAAGGCTAATTTTTATACCAAACCATTTTCATTGTCACGGTTTAAATACTTGCTGAGAATTAATTGTATGAAACATATGCTGACAGGTGCGGATGTTGAGGTTGAATACAGATAGGACGACGAGTTTGCTTGATCCACATTGGTTTGTAAATATCTTTCTAGTTTAGAATTTTATTAAAAACTAAAATTCAAAAAGATGTTTTTGATTTTAGGGGGAGAAATGTTAAGGAAAATACAAAAACATTCGAAAAATTTTAAAATCCAAAAACATATAAAAATTCAAAATGTACAAAAACATTGAAAAAAACAAAAAGAGTTCAGTGTCATAAAAGGAAATGATAGTATATCAGTGGACTATCACAGTATGCTAAAGAAATGTAAAGTTTAAAAGTGATAAACGAGTCTTATTATGGATGTGTCGATAGGCTTAACACGTTCACTAAACTGCTTTCTAGATATAAACTAAATTTTACAACTGTTTAATCTTGTGGATTAACACATCTTGGATACATGGACTTAGTACTCCGAAATTTCGTTTGAAAGATTGCCTGATTCTGAGATACGAGGTCTTTATAGATAGTTGATATCTGGGGTATTATACAAGTTTTTTTGATTTTGCGGAAGCAATGGCCTAGAACTTCTATAATACTTTCGCTATAAACCTCCAAACTGCATCTAATATTGAAAAGAATCGAAAGATCTAATCATTTGCATTGCTAAAAAGATTCCTTAAGTGGAACACGCCTTAAAGACGAGCCTTCATCTCTTTGTCTGTACGGTAGTACTAACCTGAGCTCCCAAGGTTTCGCATAATCCAGATACAGATATCAATTATGCTATATCCTCTGTAAGATGAAATCTAGGGAATCTGGATACGGGAGTATATTCAAGAAGTGGAAACCGTAGATAAGTCAATTTTCATGAATTCTACCTTAACATATCTTGAAACAGTTGAAAAATGTGATAAAGCTTAAGTGGATAAACATATCGACAATCTAGGTAAACGAATTCAAAACTTAAAGTCTGTTAAAGGTCAACGGTACTGGTGATATGTCTCAATCAACTGATATGATCCTTAGACACGAGTTCACAAAAATATGTCTGTAAATATATTTGTACATAGTTTACATTGCTTATTTCATAGTATTTTAGTTTTGCAGATTAAAATAAAAAAGATTTTCAGTGTGTTTTAGCATAAACTTTCAAAAATTCAAAAAGATTTTATTTCTACATTTTTTTTCAGCAAACCAATGTTGGAGAACGGATTTTCGAAGTCTGGTAAGGGGCTAGAATTGGTGGGAATCTCTTTGACAACGAGCTGGGAGCTAATCTGTTAAAATCTAAAAAGTCAAAACGATAAAAAGTTCATTAATTTGAAACTTTGTTTTTGAAAATATCTACAGTTTGTTCGTAACGGGTCAAACCAGGGTTATTAACTTGGACTTGGCAGACAAATCGGTTAACCAAGGTCATTAGCTTGGACTTGGTCAACTGATTGGATTTTCATAACTGGTAAAAAGTTCAAAAATTCAGGGTGAAAAATGAAAATTTGGAAAAATTTGAAGGTTGTGGTTTGGCAAGTTCGGCCGAACTTGCTAAACAACTCAATGTTAACAATCAGCAAGTTCGACCGAACTTGCTGTTGGCTGTGTTTGTGATTAATTAATAAGTTCGCTCGAACTTATTATGGGTTTTAGTAATGTGCTTTGCAAGTTTCGTCCGAACTTACCTAGGTATAAATACCTAAGTAAGTTCGGCCGAACTCACTTTTGCACAAACCGATACTTTGAGCGAACTTGAGCTTTGAGAGAAATTGAGCGAAATTGACACTTTTGAGTCGTTATTCTGCCCGATTGTAGTCCGTTTTTGGTGATTTGCACACCAATTACCATGACTGAGGTGAGATATTGTAGATTAATTCATGATTGAACCGTTAACAAACAAAACCAGATCTAAAACTTAAAATCTGATACTTATAGATGTTGTTGGACAAAATTGAACATAGATTCTGAATCTACACATAAAATCGACCGTATAACTTGTTTTGATTGAAGAAAAAACGGCTAACTAAATGTTTTGAACATGTTTGATCTTTTGGAGAAGACGACAAGTTCGGCTGAACTTGTTGTCAAGTTCGACCGGACTTGTCCAAAACATGATTACATGCTCCAGAAGCATGTTCGACCGAACTTGATTATTGAAGTGTTCTGATTCAATCATGTTCGACCGAACTTATGTTAATAAAAAGTGATTTGGTCAAATATTAAGTGCGCCCGAACTTGTTCTTTAATGTAGATTACGTGTTTCATACATGTTCGGCCGAACTTAAATAAAATTGAATGATAAAAAAATTGTTGTAAGTTCGCCCGAACTTACATTTGAAAATGTTGAACATGTTTGTCACATGTTCGGGCGAACTTGTTAAATTCAGAATGTTGTAACACTAATCAAGTTCGCCCGAACTTGATTAAAAGTGTTAGAAATTTTTGGTATTTTTTCTCGATAAGCGTGCTAATTGTTTTACGTCGTTTTTCAGGCACAGGTTCCAGCACGAGTAATCTCTGTTGAGTTTTCAAAGACTCACAATACGTGCATCACGCTTGATAAGACGATCTGTCTGTCGCTGAAAGAATATGACAGTATTTTGAAGTTTCTCGAAGATAGTCATATTCGCCGTGCAATTATTGAGCGCACTGTATCATATCGTTCTCATATTGTTCATTTCTGGATGAACGCAAGCATGAGCGCTGACGAGAAGACAATTTCTTCTACAGTACAAGTTGGTGATGAGCTAAAGCCGATCACAGTAACCGAAGGTGATATCCGAAGATTTTGGAGCTGAAAGACAAAGAAGACGATCCGATTCGTTTAGATGAAAAGATGGTTCGCGGATGCTTTTTCCGTATGGGCTATAAAGGAAGCGTAAACAAGCCGACGCTAAAGAAAGGGGAAGTGCCTAACCCCTACAAGCTTCTGATTCATGCGTTAATTCATACATTTAGCCATCGCAAAGCTGGTTTGGATGATGTATATGATTATTTGGCTAGCATGGAAACGACGCTTATTTTGAAAAAGCCGTTCAACGTTTCCAAGTTGGCTTTTACTTACATGTCGAAGAACATGGAGGATTCGAGATTGTGTTTATATCCAAGGTTCATTTAGATGTTGATTGACGAGAAGTATGCCAATATTGCTCGAGATCCGAATGACGTTCTTTATCTATTCATCTCGACAAGACTACAGTGAAGAAACTTATCAAGTTCCAAAAGCAAGCTTCAGTTCCTGTTACCAAGCCGGTATTCGGAGCCATTAAAGATTCTAACTATATTTCGCCGCCAAACAACAAATGGAGAAAAAACGGTAGCGACGACGAAAAGAGCTTAAAGCCGAGCAAGAATGGTTTAAAGAATTCAAACCAAAGGCAAGGAGTGAATGGTTATTGAAGGCTGAAGCTGATAAGCCGAAAAAGAAGCGAGCGTCAAAGAAAGTTGAAACAATGCTTGTTGATGAGGAATATCTTGAAAATGTTGAAGCAGTTGCTGGATCGAGCACTGCAGTAGTTATTGAAAGTCAAGAAACGGTGAAAACGACTCAAGAAGATGTGATTTCTGCTACTTCCGAAAGTGAAGAATCTCATAAAGAGCCAGAAAAGACAGAGGTTGAAATTAGAGTAGAAAAATAAAGGAAATTGGATGCAGATTTTGATCCTAACGCTGAAAAAGAATCTGACGAGGAGAGACCAAAGAAAAAGTCAAAGCGTACAAAGTCTCCTGCAATTGAAATATCAAAGAAGACTACAGGGTCACCTCGTACAAAAGGAAAACAAAAGGCAAAGAAAGCTCAGAAAGCGGTGAGCAAGAATATAAAAGTAAGGTGCAAAGCACAGAAGCCACACAAGAACCTTCTGGTGCTCAGGAGAAAGGAGCCATACAAGAACCTCCTGTTATTGTTCATGATGAAACTGAAAGACTAGGAGTTACACAAGAACCTCCTGTGTCTGAATTTGTTGAAGTTTCGATCGCTAAATCTCCTAGTGCTCCAAAGACTTCTGTTCCTGAAAGTTCTACACCGAAGAAGTCAACACCGAAAACTGCAACACCGAAAGATTCAACACCAAAGACACCAAGGGGAAGTATGTTTGGTGATATGCCACACGGTCCAATCAGTCTTGAAGATTTGGATGAGTTTTTCCCAGAAACTAATGCTGAGATGTTAGAAAAACGTGTGAAGGTATTGGAAGAGAAAGTTGTACAGATTGAGATAGAAAAGGCTGAGCTTGTAAAGAAGGTGAATCAGAGCGAAGTCAAAAAAGAAATACTTGACGATAAAGTGAAGGTTCTTGAGAATGAACGTGAATATTTCAAGGCGTTGATAGAAAGTCTGCAGGACGCCAATGAAAAACTACAGACAGAGATTGAAGAATTAAAGAAAATTCAAGCTTTGAACGATCAAAGATTCATCAGATTACAGAAGGTGTTATCTAACAATCTGAATATTGATTTTATTGTTGAATACGATCGTCTGGATTGTCAAGAAGCCAAGGAACATGCTCAGAAAGAATTGGCCGAGAGTGGTAAAGGAAAGCAGGTTGAGGGTGAAGCCTCTAAATCTACTGCTGAAAAATCTTCTGATGTTCCTGAGAAGCCAATTGAGGATATTTCGAAAGCTTCTGAGTCTGATATTCAAAAGGTTGACGAATCTGTCAAGCCTTCCGATCCTATCATTGTTACTGAAGAAAAAGACAATTATGAAGCTGAGAAAGATAAGAATGAAGATGAAGAGGAAGAAGGCTATGAGGATTGGAATGTTGGGGATGATGATGATGATTTTGATCAAGACAATGATGATTTTGATCAGGGTGGTACAGGTTTGAAGCTCATTGAAGCTAAAGTATCTGATGAGTTTGATTTTTCTGACCTCATGGATGATGAATCGAATAAAATGGAAGATAAAAGCCAGGGAGAGTCATGGGAGAAAGGTCCATCAGATGATATTGATTTGTTAGATGTTGATCGTTCTGTGAAGCCTGTGACTGCAGTACCTACGAAGCCTTTAATACTGATGTTGGAACATAATGTTGAAGAAGGTGAGTTTGTACATAATTACTCAAAGGAAGATCTAGCGAGGATGATTGAGGTTGAAGTTGAGAACTTAGAGTTTGATTTTGAAGAGATTATGAATGTTAACACTTTTGAACCTAAAGAGTATCAGTACGAAAGAAGGTTTGAAGCTGATGAGTACAATCATGTGATAGTTGAAGATTGGTCCTCAGATGATGAATCAGATCAGAAAGCTAAGTATGTCGGTCAGGATTCAGAAAGTTTTCCTACATTCGAAGAGATGTATAAACAACTTAATGAAGATATGTTGAAAGATAGGATTGCTGAAAAGTTACGAGAAGGAAAATTTCCTAAACCAATGACCAAAGAAGAGATAGTTGAAGCAAAAAAGTCCTGGTTCAAGGAGATGCCTCGTGAACGTAATTTTTGACGTCCACTAGCATTCTTCACCAGAGATAAAGATGTTTCTTTGGGGGATATACTTAGTTGGGGATGGTTTAAAGAGCTCAACGTATATGAAATCAAAAGAGAATTTGGAGTGCAATATTTCAAATATCTTGCTGATTTAAAGACATTGTCGTATAGGATATGGAAGAGCTAGTGCAAACAGTGAATGTTACTTATCATATTAAAACAGTTGATCAGTTGTTGTGGAAGATGATTAAGTACGAAGCTGATAAAGGTTGGAATCACTGGAAGCGTTTATTCCGAGATGAAGAATAAAGATTAACAAGGTTATAGGGGAAAAGGACATAACGTTAATTATGAAACATCCTAGAGCCATGAGGAATATGCCACTTATGCCAATCGAATAGAACTTTTATCCTTTATTCAAGTTGTGGCAGATTGATCCAGCTACTTGTGAAGCAGTGATTGTGTTAAAGTTTGAAGATCATCTGGATATTGCTAAAGAATGAGTTGAAGTAATGGGTTATCAGGGTATGAGAGATTTGTGGAGGACGATAAGGATTCTAGATCCTATGTGGTTGGTTAACTGCTCGAGAGAAGATATAAAATGCCTTTCTACAGCAAGATTGTTTTTGAAGAAAGAGAAAAGGTACAGGCGATGCAGTATCAGAAAGTTGTTAACGTTTGCTATGCACGCGAAGTAAATTCTGGTAAAATATGGCAAACAAAGTGGAGGGATCTGGAGAGAGTTGAATTTCTTAAAGAAGAAACCAGAAGTGAAGCGATCAAAGAAAGAATGGAAAAAGCGGTAAGGCAAAGTTCGCTAAGAATGGCTAATTTTAAAAGACCACCGCCAACTGATCAGACGCCGGATCCGAAACAAGAACAGCGAAGGAAGCCGTACAAGAACTTCTTCGGTCGTGTGCGTTAACGTTTATATGAAGATAGAGTTTTGAAGACTGATAAAAGACGAAGACGATATCCAAGGGGGAGTCTGTTGGTGCATAATGTCTATGTCTTAGTCCTATATCGAGTCTGTATTATATAGAGCTGAATAGGCTAGGTATACGAAGTATTTATGTATGTTGTAGCCAAGTTCGCTCAAGAGTATGCATGTTCAGGCATGTTCGGCGAACTTGCATAGGCAAGTTCGGGCGAACTTGCATCTCCCTGGGCCGAACTTGTTGATCTATAAATACCTAGCTTGAGAGTCTCATTTGTAACTTTGGCATTTCAGAGGCGAAACTCTGTCAATCTGTAACCAGAACGTTTGATCTACAAAACTGACGTTTAACTGATTAATTCTTGTCTATTGGTAACACGACGCAATAATTCCGCTATTATGGATGTTAGATATCAAATTTAGGTTCCTAAGCATCGAGGATCGGTCCTACATTACAAACTATAAGTGTCCAAAAGTTCGGAAAACACAAATATACATCAAGGCTTGTAATAAGATCCACAGGCTGATTGGAAATAAACATACACAAAATGATAACATACTCTACAGGCTTAACTCTAAGGTCGCAACTCCTTAATGTCAACGCCCCGCAACTTCCGGCCTATTTCGTACTTGTACCTGTATTTAATCTTTGAAAATACGTCAGTTTACACTGGTAAATACACTCAACTGACTCATTTTGAAAATCCTCTTGAAAATGGTTTTAGGTGCACTTGGCACATTTTTATGAATAACTTGGGATAGTACAAATGACCTTGTATACAGATTTACATGTCAGGCTTTTACATATGGAGCCCGGGACAGAAACCGAGACCTGATCGACTGACACACCACTCTGAACTTTCACATAGAAAGCAGATAGCAATTACCCAGTGTATGCCTACACGCCATGCTTTATTGTTGTGGCCACTAGCACTTTAGTGAGCCAAGGATATCCCGGACACGGTCAAGTCACCCCCAATGTTTTAGTTTCAGACAAAACAGATCAAAACGGGTATGCAAGGTTTTAGTTAATTATCACAACTGGATAAAACATGATCCCATACCCGACCAAGCAGTAATAATTTACCGTATCCCAAGCCCGTATAGGGAAAATAAGTTAAGGGTATTTACCTGAAGTTAAGTCTTTGAAAAGTCAGAACTCAGCCGCAGATCAAAGCAGTACAGGTACTATTTACCAGAAGGCGTTTAGTCTAGAGTGATTGTAATTATTAACCAATATTAGAATGCTAACGGGTCCTTAGTTAAGTCCTAGACTTGACCGGTTAGTCTTACGTTAAAATAAGATACGGTAGGATACGCTAGATTAAGCGGTGACCGGAATAGGATGTTAGTTGGACCCGACAAGTATGTAAACTTGTCTAACATAGGTAAACCAATAACATTCTAGATTTTGATAGAGAAATGACGAAGTTAAACCTGTTTCGGTTTAAGTACGTAAATTAGCTATGTAAGGTTAACCGAACGCACATAGGCGAAACCGGGTAACCGAGAGAGTCATATACAAGCTCCATATGAATACATGTTTAAAATATGTTATAAAATCAGTAGCTTTGCAAAAGATAGGCCCGAGGTATATTTAAAACCAAATTATGCCTTACAAGGGCATTTTGGTCATCTTAATGTTTATAAAAGATGTTTAAAATGAATCCGATGTCAAGGTTGTTAATATTCTTTAAAAATACTTATTTTATGATGTTATAACAGTAGGATATCAAATATATGTGTGTTTGACGATTTTGAAATAATCTATGTCCCATAAGGGCATTTTGGTAAATTCACACATAGCTTTGAAGCCAAAATTGGGATTCTGAGTTTGGGACTTGTACTTACTGTTAATATGTTGAAAATAAGTTTATAATTCAGTAGGTAGCAAGTCTTGGCTCATAGTTATGGTTTTTAAACCATACTATGCACCGAAAAGGCGTAAAAGTCGATAAAATGCCGTTTAATCGATGTTTAAGATAAACCGAGGTTAGGACCTGTTTTATATACCAAAAATATGTCATTTGACTTATTACATCTGTAGGTTTAAGTTTTGATTACAAAAAGATTGATTTAAGCCATTTTTCCATAAAGAGGGTAGTTTGGTCATTTAGCGGCAATTATCGATTCTTAGATTTTTATTAAGGTCATAATCTGAATAATTATCACAAATGGTCCTACTTATTATACCTTATCAGTAAACACATCATTTTGATTACAAATTCATGTTTAATCTTCTTAAAATGCCAAAAAGGGCTTTTTAGCCATTTAAATGCCATAAATGTATCTTTTGGAAAACTCAGGTTATAATCAGATTCTTGACATCAACATAATTAAATTATGTTTACAATTTAGTTTATATCTTATATTTACATGCATGGGTGTTTAAAATCATGATTTGCACAAAAAGGACCTTTTTGCAAAGTTTATACAATTTTAACAGAACTTGTATGTAAACTCAGATTTCTAAGGAATCGAGTGACGAAACTTTAGATGGTCATTCTAAATACAATTATGGTCTCAAAATGGTCAAAAGTCAGTAGCAAAGGTGGCTCGAAATGAGTCAGAACCAAAAGTCAACAAAAGTCAACTGTTGCGACTTTTGGCTACAAATCGAGCCTAGACCAAAACTTGATGAGTCGAATCCATAGACATATGTTCTAATATTTATTTGTAGGTTGTTGGTGCATCAAAACATATTTTATAACATTTAGATCATTAGTTATGATTTTTATAAAACTGGACAGTTTGACTTTATTTGACTTTTCGGTTGACTCGTCAATTGGCCATAAATCCGTGAAAATCTGGAGATGCCCTCTTGAGGGATTAACACCTCCATTATTATGAACATATAGGAACTTTCGTTACTCACAATGACGGAGCATACACGGATTTAGAACATAGTCGAGACGTTTTTACGACATGACTTTAATCTAAGCAAAAAGCTATGGAAAATCAACTTGGCATGAATTATAAATTTACAATAGGTCCAAGTATATGCTAGGAACAAATTGGGAAGCTTGGAATCAATCAGAAGCTTCACAAGCAAGAGTTGGATGAACTTGGTGATGAAAAGTATGTTGCAACTCAATTTTCATCAACTTAAATGGTCATAGAATGATCACAGAGAGTTACCATGTGTTAAGGGACGAATACAAGTGTCCCTAGATGTGGCAAACATGCAAAGATGGTGCCAAAATTCGACAGAGGTGGCAGAACAGGCTGCTGCCATGTTTCTGCTCGCTGGCAGGTCCTTACGGACCGTATGGGCTTTGCCTTGCGGTCCGTAAGGACCCCAGGCACCCATAGGTTTTGTTTTCCTTACGGACCATATGGCTTGAGCCTTGCGGTCCGTAAGGGGTTTCCAGAACTTGGAAAATTCCAAATCTTCATTTTAAGTCCCTCAACTTTTAACAATCGCATAACGAGGTTATCATTTATTATTTCAACGACTTTGGTCCCTCGTGTTACAGCACATGGCCTTCGAGGATTACCGGGACACTTGTCGAAAAAATATTGGACGTAAAAACACGAGGTGTTACATACCGGATCAAATGATACAAATTTATTTATTTTTACTCATATGTCTTGTTTCGACGTAGAATTTATAATGGTATATTTCAATAAAACTGGATGCTTAACTGAGCGATGCATCTTTTATTTTATACATTGAAATTTAAATAATATCATTTTCATGTAATTATGTGTATGGTTATACAATGAACCCAAAGGCTACTTGTTTGATTACACGCACAGTAAATTATTAGCATAATTTACATAAATATTTAATTTATGGCCCAAAGGTGTTATGTTATATTTATGTGCTTTACCTTAATATGTATGTTCTTCATTACGATACATGAATTTTGGTCAAAGCCAAAGCGAAGCCAAAGTTCATGTAGAACACTGAGATAGTCTATATTTATGTGTGTTCATTATATATGAATTTTGGTCAAAGCCAAAGCAAAACCACAGTTCATGTAGAACACTAAAGACACTCTATTATTTATAAAGTTCATAATGCCTGAATTTTGGTCAAAGCCAAAGAGAAGCCAAAACTTAGGTAGAACATTAAGTCGGTTTATTATTTATGTTCATGATATATATTTTTGTCAAAGCCAAAATCTAGATAGAACATTAAGCCAAGATTTCTTATTTAATACCGTTCACAATGTCTGAATTTTGGTCAAAGCCAAAACTAAGCCAAAATTCAAGCAGAACATTAAGTTGGTTTTATTTACGTATGTTTATAATACATGAATTTTAGTAGCTAAAGTTCATGTAGAACAATAAGTCTATTTTGTATGTTCATATTGTTTGAATTTTGGTTAAAGCCAAAGTGAAGCCAAAATTCAAGCAGAACAGTAAATTAGTTTTTATTTCCATATGTTCATAATACACGAATTTTTGTCAAAACCAAAGCGAAGCCAAAGTCCATGTAGAGCAATAAAACAATCTGTTATTTTTGGATGTTCATAATGTCTGAATGTAGAACCTTAAGTTAGTCTATTATTTTGGTGTTATAGTAGACCTTGTCTTTAATATAATAATTTGTGTCTGCCTTACTTGATTACTACCCCATAATGTGAATTACTCCAAGCTTCTTCTGAAATTTGTATCTCATCTATTTTATCCACTCTAATTTCAAAAACCTAAGATGGTTTTGCTTACTAAAGAGTTTCTATAAAAGTTGCTTTAATTGGAATGTTAATCAACTTTTAAGAAATGACAATCCTACTGCTCTTTTCTGACAAAAATATTACACACGGAAATTAGAGCATGACTAGTGGGATACGTCAACCATTATGTTTCTTATGATAATCAAGAACTCATTTAATTATTGTTATCATGGAAGTTGTTCCTGATTCTAAATTTCCTAAGACTAATATGCTTTCTTTGGAAGAATCAAAATAACTCCTAAGACGCATACATTTACTCTAGATTGTAACCATAAAGTTTATTGGCATATGTTAACACATCATGATGTATAATACCATGACCCGTAATTTAAGGGTTTGCACATGGAAATTAGTACACTTTTCCGGTACATTACATAATAACTTTTCCACTAATACTGTAGGTTGTCTTAAAAATCAACTATACCACTCAGAAGTAGCAAAGGAAAATGAGTGTGTAGATTTGCAACACATGTATAGGAAAAGGAATGCATGAAACTGGAAAATAAGATGTTGTTCATCTCCCCGCCACTAAACCTAAAAAAAAGGATATTCTTAAGATCCAGAGATAGTATACAAGTAATACTTCCAACTATAAGTTTCTTTAAAGGAAAGTCTCACTACAAATTTTGCCATTAAACTAGGCATGAGCATCGAGACTATATAATTCAATGGAACATATGGCTAAGTTAAGTAGTTAGATATTTATGATATCTAAGTCTGCTAATGATAATATTTCAATTAACACATGATTGGTTGATTCTAGTTCTATAAGTTTTATTACCAAAAATCAACAAATACTTAACATGAGAGTTAGTGACAAAATTTAATGTTAAGACTATAAGAACCATAATAAACTGTTTTATAATTGGGCTTCATGATACCTTATATATTCTGTAGATTATTCAGAATTTAGTATCAATACGAAAGCTACCTTATGCCAGTTATGAGGTTTGCATGGTCAAGACAAAAGTCACTCTTACCTTAAACTCTCATATTATTTGTCATCTCAATCTGGATAGAAACCTTATAAGATAGAATTAGATGATGCTACACTTTTTCACAACCTTTTGTTATTATGAAAATGCAAATTTAACAAAAGAAAAATGAGACCTACAAACTTCATCCATTGAGATCAAATTTCATGAGAAATCATGACTAGTGTTGATGCATATGTCTATTTCCTACGTCGTCGTTAACGTTGAGTCCGTGTATAGGAGCGAAATGTTAAGTTTATGTATCAGGAGCGACAAGTTCACCCGAACTTGTATGGTGCATGAACAAGTTCGCCCGAACTTGTCCATGGCACATTCCAGGCGAACTTGTTCTCCTATAAATATGTGACTTGTGTTCTCATTTGTAAGATTCAGAGATTTTGTGTACTGGACGGTGAAGCTTTGTCCAAGTGTTTCCAGGATCTGTAACGTCTATTAATCAATGAAACAGTGATTAATCAATAACAAACTAGTATCCAATGTCGCCTTTGCAAACGGATTCCGCACGTTTACCTTAGGTTTGCCAAATTAGGACCTGAACGATCCGTACAACGGAATTCAATTGGTATTAGAGCAGGATTGGCCTAATTTGAAGACATTGGACATAGAACTTCACATCTTCTACTCATTTCTTTCATTTTTAAACTTTTCTTGGACATTACACGGACAAAATGGACTGATTTCAAGTATAATACGTAAAATCCATAATAGTAAAACCCTTGAAAAGATTAGAGCTTAAAACAAACGAATTCATGTCGAAAATTTGGAAAAACCATGTTTGAAAACACATGTTAGCTCGAACTTATCATCAAGTTTGCTCGAACTTGACTGAAAAAAAATCACTTTTTGAGTGATTTTTCATCAAGTTCGCCCGAACTTGATTGATTTTTCAAAGATTTTCACTTAAGTTCGCTCGAACTTAGCTGTTTTTCATCAAATTTAATCAAGTTCGCCCAAACTTGATCAAAATTTGTTGAAATTCTTTACAAGTTCGCCCGAACTTGCTGGTTCTCATGAATTTTCACATAAGTTCGCTCGAACTTGTTCTCAGGGTGATATTTTCATAAATCTCAATACAGTTCACCCGAACTTTTTAAGTAGCTAATTTTCACAAGCTGTGACAAGTTCGCCTGAACTTGTCCAAGGTTTCTAAAAAAAAGCATGAAAATCCCGAAAATCGTCTCGGACATAATATATAGTTATATTCGTATCGACGAGACGAGTTTAAAGATCTAATCTGGTAAAAACAGTTTTCAGAAAAAAATTAAACGTTTTTAGCGAACCGATACGTTAATATTGTTGATTAAGAAGCCAAATTTTAAAAACATTGTCTATTGGCTAATCATTTTTCAAGTGTTTTTGAACGACAAATAAATTTGGAAAACGAAATAGGGTCCGTGAAGCCGCCAAAGTTGATGAGTATTGACGAGTATGAAAGCTGGAAAGAAAAATTCGAGAACTGGAAACGAGCAAATTTCTTCTACCAGGATGTTCATGAGAAGAAGATGTTCAGCTTGTTACAACAATCGATAAATGAAGATATCTTGATTCTACTACCAGAATGTGATACAACACAGAAGTTGTGGAATGCTCTACGTGCTAAATATTTGGATAGTGTTGAGATGATTAAAAGCAAGAAAGTTCTAATCATGAAAGAGTTTGACATCTTCACAATGCTGAAAGGCGAGTCAATGAAACAAATGATAGAGCAGTTTTGTCATTTGAAAGTGCAGATGAGAAGGCATGGTCTTGATAAGACAGAAGCAGAGTATATTGACAAATTGGCTGATGCTCTTCCGGAGGGTAAATGGACAACGTACTTAGTGGTGTTAAAGGAAAATCTGAGCTGGGAATTTTTCAAGCTTTCTACCTTCATTGACAAATTAGAGGGATATGAAGTGGAATTACTAAAGAAGTCTGATCTTGTCAGTAATCAAGGGAATGTTCAGTTGAAGAGAGAAGGGAGTATAGTAGCTAAGAACTGTGAGGCACAAGTTTTAAGCACATCTGCAAATGAGCCTTCAAGTTCTAAACCAATCTGTCCAGTTTATGATGTAGATCTGACTGACTATCCGGCAGATAATGTCAAACTCTTTAATAATATTGAGAGTTTGACATTAGAAAATAAAAAATTAAAAGAAAATGAAAAGATTTTTGAAAATAGAATAAAATTTTAGAAAATGAAAATTTTGTTTTAAATAAAAATGTTTTTGAAAAACAAAATATAATAAACTCACATTTTGAAGAAATCAGAAAACTTAAACAAGATGCTGAAATTGATAAGAATAAAATTGATGATTTAGAAAAGAAATTGAAAGGTTTTGTGATCTCTTCATTGATATTAGATCATATTTGTCCAAAACCTATTAATGAGAATAAAAAGGAAATTCCAATAAGTGACAATGTCGCAAATTATGACAAAGTCATAATTGAGAATTGTGATGATGATACTGATGATGAAAGTGTTAAGAAAGAGAAAAATGAAATATTTTAAAATTAAAAGAAATTTTTCAACAAACTGTTCTACAATCTACTGAAAAAGGTGAATGCTCAACGCAAAAACCTTCTAAGCAGAATGGAGAACGAAAACAAAAGGAAAAACAAAGTTTAAAAATTCTAAAATTTTTCAAAAGAATGTAGGACCGATCCTCAATGCATAGGAACCTAGATTTGATCTCTATTGTCCATAATAGCGGAAATATTATGACAAGTTTACCAAATAACAAGAATTAGTCAATTAAACGTCAATTTTATTGATATAACGTCGAGTCTCCAAATTGACAGAGCTTCGCCTCAGAAATGCCAAAGTTACAAATGAGGATGACAAGCTAGCTATTTATAGGCTGACAAGTTCGTTGGTGGGGGATGAAGTTCGGGCGAACTTGACTATGTCAAGTTCGGCCGAACTTGACTACACATGACCTTCACCAGCGAACTTGACTCCAAAGTACATAAATACTTCGTTTCGCTAGCCTATTCAAATCTAATCTCTACAGACTCGATATAAGACTAAGACATAGACATTCTGCACCAACAGACTCCCCCTTGGATGTCGTCTTCGTCTTGTATCAGTCTTCAAAACTCTATCTTCAAAATAAACATTAACGAACACGACCGAAGAAGTTCTTGAATGGCTTCTTTTGACGTTCTTGTTTCGGAACCGGCGTCTGATCTGTAGGAGGCACTTTGTTCATGAACTTAAACCTTCTAAGCCTTGCCACCTTACCTTTCTGGTGTATAGCTTCAAGACGCTTTTCTTCCTTTAGAAATTCAACCCGTTCTAGCTTTCTCCAGCTTGTCTTCCACATTTTACCAGAATTAACTTCCCGTGCATAACAAACATTCACAATTCTTTGATACTGCATAGTCTGTTCTTTTTCACGTGCCTCAAATACTATCTTGCTGTAGAACAAGCACTTTATATCTTCTCTTGAACAGTTGACAAGCCACATTGGGTCTAAAATCCTGATCGTCCTCCATAGCCCCCTCATGCCCTAAAATCCCAATATCTCAGCTCTTTCCTTCGTGATATCCAAGTGTTCTTCAAATCATAACACAATAACAGCCTCACATGTGGTTGGATCTATCTGCCACCACTTGAACACTGGATAGAAATTTTGCTCAATCGGCATCAACAGCATGTTTCTCATCGCTCTTGGTCGTTTCATTATCAACGTTATATCCTTTTCTTCTATCTTTTTATTCATTTTGATTCGGCGACCTGGAATAAATGGCTTCCAATACTTGAATCCCTTTGTCACTTCAAACTTGATCATTTTCCAAAGTAACTGATCAATATACTTCATATGATACGTGACATTCACAGTTTGCACAAGCTCCTCCACAACCCAATACGGTAGAGTCTTCAAATCAGCCAAATATTTGAAGTATTGCACTCCAAATTCCCTTTTGATTGCATACACATTCAACTCATTAAACCATCCCCAACTTAGGATATCTCCCAACGACATATCTTTACCTCTGTAAAGAATGCTAAAGGACGTCGAAACTTACGTTCGCGTGGCATTTCTTTGAACCAGGACTTCTTAGCTTCAGCTATTTCCTCCTTTGTCATTGGTTTCGGAACTTTAACTTCATGTATCGATTCTTCAATTTTCTCTTTCAACATGTCTTCGTCTAATTGCTTGTACATCTCATCGAACGTAGGAAAACTATCAGTGTTAGGACCGACGTACTTCGTAGTTTGATCTGTTTCATCATTCGAAGACCAATCTTCTACAATCACTTTGTTTATACTCATCATCTTCAAATCTTCGTATATACTGATAATCATTTGGCTCAAACGTGTTAACATTCAACACATCCTCTTCAAAGTCAAATTCAAGAGTTTGAGCATTAACTTCGATCAATTTTGCCAAATCTTCCTTTGTATAATTGTGCACGTACTCGCCTTCCTCAACATTGTGTTCAAGCATCAAAATAAAAGGCTTTGTAGGTACGCCAGCAACAGGCATTGCTAACCTATTGACATCAATCATATCAACATCATCACTTGGCCCTGTTTGCCCTGAGTCCCCCTCAATTTGATCATCCATCTTGTTTGATTCATCATCCATTAGAGACGAATAATCAAAGTCATCAGAGACTTTTTTTTCACTGATTTTCATACCAACTCCTCCCTGATCATCATCATCATCATCATCAGCATTATTCCAATCTTCATAATCAGAATCATCTTTCTTGTCGTCATCATCTTTATCCTCATCTTCTGCTTCTTCATCATCCTTTTCTTCAGAAACATTTACAGGATCAGAAGGCTTGACAGATTCGTCAACCTTAGGAATATCGGACTCAAAAGTTTTTTCAAATTCATCAACATGCTTTTCAGCAGCTTCAGATGATTTAGGTGCTTCACCTTCAACACCTTTACCTTTACCACTAGCAGTAAGCTCTTTCTCTGCTGTATCTTTCGCCTCTTCCCTTGACAATGGTGTGCAAATCACCAAGATCAATATAAATTTTGACAGTATAACGACTCTAACTTGCCAATTTCACAAAATCGCTCAAACTGTGTAAGTTCACTCAGAGAGATGGGTTTCAGTGATAATGAGTTCGGCCGAACTTGCAAGGTACTTATACCCCAGCAAGTTCGGGCAAACTTACTCTTTCTCAAACAACCATCAACGCAAGTTCGGTCGAACTTGCTGCAATGTTAAACTTTTATTTGTTTAGCAAGTTCGGTCAAACTTGCCAAATCCAATTTTTTTCAAAATTTTCTACTTTTTGCAATTTAGTCACTGAACTTTCCACTATTTACCAGTTATGAAAATCCACTCAGTTGACCAAGTCAAAGTTAATGACCTTGGTTAACCGATTTGTCTGCCGAGTCCAAGTTAATGACCCCGGTTTGACCCGTTCCGAACAAACTGTTGATAATTTCAAAATCAAAGTTTCAAATTAATGAACTTTTCATCATTTTGGCTTTTCAGATTCTACAGATTAGCTCCCAGCCTGTTGTCAAAGAGATTCCCACCAGTTTAGCACCTTACCAGACTTCGAAGATCCGTTCTCCAACATTGGTTTGCTGAAAACAATGTAGAAATAAAATCTTTTTGTATTTTTGTAAGTTTATACTAAAACACACTGAAAATATTTTTGGTTTTAATATGTAAAGCTGATAAACTATGTACAAAACAATGTAAACTATGTACAAACATATTTACAGACATATTTTTGTGAATTCGTGTCTAAGGATCATATCAGTTGATTGAGACATATCACCAGTATCGTTGACCTTTAGATGACTTTTAGTTTTAAACACGTTTACCTAGATTGTCGATATGTTTGTCCACTTAAACTTTACCACGTTTCTCAACAGTTCCAAGATATGTTAAGGCATGATTTATGAAACTTGACTTATCTGCGGTTCCCACTTCTTGAATATACTCCCGTATCAAGATTCCCCAGATTTCATCTTACAGGTGAATATAGCATAATTGATATCTATATCTGGGTTATGCGAGACCTTGAAAGCTCAGGTTAGTACTACCGTACAGACAAAGAGATGAAGGCTCGACTTTAAGGTGTGTTCCATTTTAAGGAATCTTTTCAGCACTGCAAATGATTAGATCTTTCGATACTTTTCAAGATTGCATGCAGTTTAGGGGTTTATTGTGAAAGTATTATAGAAGTTCTAGGCTATTTCTTCCGCAAAATCAGAAGAACTTGTATAATACCCCAGATATCAACTATCTATAAAGACCTCGTATCTCAGAATCAGGCAAACTCTCAAACGAAATTTCGGAGTACTAAGTCCATATATCCAAGATATGTTAATCCACAAGATTAAGCAGTTGTAAAATTTAGCTTATATCTCAAAAAAGTTTACTGAACGTGTTAAGCCTATCGACACATCCACAGTAAGACTTGTTTATCGCTTTTAAACTTTACATTTCTTTAGCATACGGTAACAGTCCACTGATGTACTATCATTTTCTTTTTGTGACACCAAATTCTTTTTGTCTTTTTCAATGTTTTTGTACTTTTTGCATGTTTCATATGTTTTTGAATTTTAAAATTTTCAAATGTTTTTGTATTTTCTCTAACATTTCTCCCCTAAAATCAAAAAACATATTTTTGAATTTTAGTTTTTAATAAAATTCTAAACTAGAAAGATATAGACAAACCAATGTGGATCACGCGAACTCGTTGTTCGATCCTTATGCAACCTCAGCGTCCGCACCTGTCAGCAAATTTTTCATACCATTAATTCTTAACAAGTATTTAAACCGTGATAAAGAAAATGGTTTGGTATAAAAATCAGCTTTTTGTTCGTCGGTGTGGATTTTTTCTATTCGCACTAACTTCTTTTCGTAGCAGTCACGAATGAAATGATAACGAATTTCAATGTGTTTAGTGCGTGAGTGATGAACCGGATTTTTGGTTATATCAATGGCTGCCTTATTATCAACATACAGCGGAGTGTCGAGAAATTGCTGACCATAGTCTCTCATCTGTTGTTGTATCCACAGAATTTGTGAACAACAGCTGGAGGCCGAGATATACTCAGCTTCACAGGTAGAGAGATCGACCGTAGTCTGTTTCTTACACTACCAGTTTACCATTCTTGTTCCAAAGAACTGGCATCCCGCTGTAGTCGATTTTGAATTCAACTTATCTACACCAAAATCAGAATCAGCATATCCTGCAAGATCGAAATTATCATTCTTCGGGTACCACAAGCCGGTGCTTGGACAACCCTTCAAGTATCTAAAGATTCGCTTCACGATCTGCATGTGTGATATTCTCGGGCTAGACTGATATCTGGCGCAAAGGCAGGTAGGATATATGATGTCTGGGCGCGATGCCGTCAGATACATCAGCGATCCTATCATTGATCTGTAGAGTGTCTCATCAACTTTGGTTCCAGTTTCGTCGATGCAAATCCCGTGATTAAGAGCAAGAGGAGTAGATAATGGCTTCGAGCTTTCCATATCGAACTTCTTCAAAATGTCGTGCAAATACTTGGTCTGATGAATGAAAATACCGTCAGGAAGTTGATCTATTTGCAATCCGAGGAAGAATTTCATTTCGCCCATCGAAGACATTTCGAATTTATTCTTCATGATGCCCTCAAACTCCTTGTAAAGACTATCATTCGTTGATCCAAAGATGATGTCGTCCACATAGATTTGAACGATAATTAGATGACTACCAACTTCTTTGGTGAAGAGATTACTATCCACAGTTCCTCTGACAAAGCCGTTTCCCACGAGATGTTGCGATAATGTCTCGTACCAAGCTCTCGGGGCTTGGTGTAAACCGTAAAGTGCTTTATCAAGAAGATACGCTTTCTTTTGTTGAGTGGATCGACAAACCCCGGTGGTTGTCCGACGCACACCTTCTCGCGTAATTTTCCGTACATAAAAGCTGATTTGACATCCAACTGATAGACTTTAAATCCCTTCCATGCTGCAAATGCAAGAAATATTCGAATAGATTCTAAGCGAGCTACTGGTGCGTAGACTTCCATATAGTCTATCCCTTCCTGCTGGTGAAAACCCTTGACAACAAGCCGAGCTTTGTTTCGAACTATAACCCCTCGATCGTCTCCCTTGCATTTAAAGACCCATTTAGTATCAATCGCTTTCTGATTTACAGGTACGTCTACAAGCTTCCACACTCCTAACTTCTCGAACTGTAACAGTTCCCCTTGCATTGCTTGTACCCAGTTTTCATCGCCTAAAGCTTCAGAAACACTCTTTGAATCTATCTGGGATATGGAACATGAATAGTTGCAATACTCTTGAATTGGAGCAACACGAGTATAGAAACAACTCAAAGCTTTGATTATTAGATGTATAATTTCAAAAACAGTCAAAGTATAATAGGCTAGCGAAACGAAGTATTTATGTATTTTGGAGTCAAGTTCGCTGGTGAAGGTCATGTGTAGTCAAGTTCGGCCAAACTTGACATAGTCAAGTTCGCCCGAACATCATCCCCCACCAACGAACTTGTCAGCCTATAAATAGCTAGCTTGTCATACTCATTTGTAACTTTGGCATTTCTGAGGCGAAGCTCTGTCAATTTGGAGACTCGATGTTATATCAATAAAATTGACGTTTAATTTACTAATTCTTGTTATTTGGTAAACTTGTCATAATATTTCCTCTATTATGGACAATAGAGATCAAATCTAGGTTCCTATGCATTGAGGATCGGTCCTACATTCTTTTGAAAAATTTTAGAATATTTAAGACTTTGTTTTTCCTTTTGTTTTCGTTCTCCATTCTGCTTAGAAGGTTTTTGCGTTGAGCATTCACCTTTTTCAGTAGATTCTAGAACAGTTTGTTGAAAATTTTCTTTTAATTTTAAAAATATATCATTTTTCTCTTTTTTAACACTTTCATCATCGGAATCATCATCACAATTCTCAATTATGACTTTGTCATAATTTGCGACATTGTCACTTATTGGAATTTCCTTTTTATTCTCATTGATAGGTTTTGGACAAATATGATCTAACATCAATGACGAGATCACAAAACCTTTCAATTTCTTTTCTAAATCATCAATTTTATTTTTATCAATTTCAGCATCTTGTTTAAGTTTTCTAATTTTTTCAAAATGTGAGTTTATTATATTTTGTTTTTCAAAAATATTTTTATTTAAAACAAAATTTTCATTATCTAAAATTTTTGTTCTATTTTCAAAATCCCTACGGGGAGGTGCTGCCGGATTCTCTCCAGGAACTCCGGCAGCTGGACTTATAAAGATGTATACTCTTTCGGTATGAATGAAGACTTCTGCTGCATTCTACTTCTACTTCGCTGCATTCTACTTCTACTTCATTCTGTAATAACATTCTACCGAATCGGTTTACGTTTACGCATTAACTTCCGTCTAGAACCGCCTGATTATGGACCTTCAATTGGTATTAGAGCTACAATAGCCTGATCACGGACCTTCAATTGTTATCAGAGCTACGGTTATCCCCTACGCTCATGAGTTTGGACATTTATGGACATTAGGAGGGGTTTTGGACGTAAAACTTGAAATAAACATACAATCCACGGATGAAAAGTAAAATTGAACGGATAGGATTGTTAGAAAGTGATTTTCGACCGGATCTATGGTGGATTCATCTCGAAATTCGAAGAAATAAGGATTCTGAATCGAAAAATGTGAAAAAAGGCTGATTTGGGGGACCAAGTTCGCCCGAACTTGACTCATTTTCTTTGAAATTAAGCACAAGTTCGCCCGAACTTATCTAATTCATGCAAGTTCGCTCGAACTTGGTGGTGGCCAACCAAGTTCGCCCGAACTTGTCACAAACTGACTAACTTCACCCGAACTTTTCACATAGTGACCAAGTTCGCCCGAACTTGTCACACAAATTCGCCCGAACTTGCCAGAGAGCCTAAAAAAATTGTTGATCGTATTGATGGGATGAGTGTCCAAGAAAAAATTGGCGATAGAAATTTTTCGGGTTTTCGAAGACCGAACCGGGATGTTCGGAGACACCGTCTAGAGCTTCAGAGTACAGATTTGGTGATACGGTCACAAAATTTTGAAGATAACGGGAGAGTCATTGATACCGATGCAGAACGTTGATAATTTGGGTGTCCTGACTAGTAATGAGACTGAATGTTAAATCCGCATTTGTTAAAAACTGAAAGTTCCGGATTTTAGGGGGAATTCAGTGAAAATTTCAATATGGTCAGAATTTGCAAAAATGAGGGGGAATAAAAAATTCTCAATATTTGAAGATTCCTGCATTTTTGAAATTCGTGACTACTGCAACAGTATCCGGGTGGTTACCGATTGTAGATTATCGGGAAATGTAGAGGATCGAGATTCATCAGGTGATCACAGGAAGTTCAGAGTTTTCAGTTCATGATACAGAGTGATGCTTAAGGGTTAGAGTCCTGATCTCCGGTGAAGGAACAGTTAGCTGGATTAGCAGTCGTTAGTACCAGTGAGGAACTGAGGACATTCAAAACGTTCGGTGATGATCTTAGGAATTAATTACTAGCTCCGAAGACGGATGGTTTCAAAATTACCAGGGAAATCTGATGATAACCTTTGGTGGCCATTATTTTTAGTCTTCAAGTAGATGAATCATTCTTCTCTTTGGACTAACCGCCGTTTGATGATGATGTTTGGTGATTAAGTGGCGCTGGTCTACCGGAGATAGCTATATATCTGGCATTGTGACTGAAGAGGTAGAATGTGATTTTGGTCACGGATGTATGTTTCTCAGATTCGATGCTTTACCAGATTATCTGTTTCCGATGAAGATTTGCTGATTGAGCAGATTACCGATTTGCTTATCAATTCTTTCTGAAGGGGTGCTTAACTGCGATTACGGAAATCAGGATTTCGGATTTTCGAGGGTATTCGTTGATTTAAAGTTTTCCGATGCGGTGATTCGAAGTTTCTATCAATTGCCGGTTGAGTTTTTGATACTTTAGGAGTGTACGGAATAAACTCTCGATGCTCAACGCTTATTCAAAAACTGAACTCGGATTTTGGAGTATAGAAATTATTCAAATACTTTGTAATTAGCCTATTATAGAATTTGACGGATGATAAGAATATGATCTTTGCATCACTTCGCCTGGAACAACCACAGTATTCTCTTGATTTGTGATATTTTGATCTACCACTACTTCAACTTCAGGAGCACTACTCGGGCTTGCAGATTCATTCATTAAACTTGTAATTTGCTCTGCTTCTTCATCTGAAGAAGATTCTCCATCGGCATCGAATGTTGGAGCCTCGTCCGAGTATGAACTTTGTGCTTCAGAAAGATTAGGAATCACTGTAGTATTGACTGGTTCTGTAGTCGGTGTCACTTGATCTTTTGAGTTTCTTGACCACCGCTATTACTTGAACTAGCACCAGAAGAAGATGATCCCAACGTGGGTTGATTAACCACAATTGGTCTGACGATTTGTTCTTGATTTGCTGATTGATGAAGATAATATAACGCTGCAATTTCTTCATCGGATGGTTCTTCAGGCAAATCAAATGATTTCCACAAGTCTTGATAGTTGAATAACCATGCATCACCTTTTCTCTGAACAGGATCCGTATAGTTAAAACAATCAACATGTTGTGCTTCAATTACTTTTCTCAACAAGGGAACATACACTCTTCGCAAAGGACTTGCATATCTGACAAAGAAACCTTCGAGTGATTTAGCTCCAAATTTGCTATCTTGATCGATTACAGTACATGGCGCTCCAAATGGTTCTAGGAACTTCAAATTCGGTTTCCATCGGTTGATCATCTCAAAACAGGTCTTCTTCATTGGTTTGACTGTTAAGACTCTGTTAAGTGTGTAACAAGCCGTTGCAACTGCTTCACTCCAGAAGCTGACTGGAAGCTTTGAGTCTGCAAGCATGGTTCTTTCAGTTTTGATTAAAGTTCTGTTCTTCCTTTCAGCGACACCGTTTTGCTATGGAGTGTAGGGTGCACTAAACTCGTGCAAAATCCCTTTAGTGTTGCAGAATTCCCTCATTTTTGTGTTTTTGAACTCAGTACCGTTGTCACTTCTAATGCGTCTCACCGGAAGATGGTACAGGTTCTCAAGTTTCTTGAAAAGAATTACTAAGTTTTCAAACGTCTTATCTTTTGATCCTTGGAAGAATACCCACAAGTATTGGGAATAATCGTCTGTTTTGTTACTACCAAGCAGTAGAGATCTCCAGAGATGATTCGGACATTCACTGGACAGAAGAAATCCATATGAAGTCTTTCGAGTGGCAACTTTATCGAATTTAGAATCTTTCTTGGATGAGATTTCTTGATCTGCTTTCCCTTTTTACACTCGAGGCAATTATCTGACATATGAAAACTTTTCAGATTCACACCTTCCACTAAATCATTATGCACCAAATGATTCATCTTTCTTAGGTGAATGTGGCCCATCTTTCTGTGCCATAAGATTGACTCCTTCTCAGTAGCTTTCGAAACAAAACACTGTGCCATTTTTGAAGAAGTAGTAGCATTTCCCATATCAAGAACATACAAATCATTCTCTCTCGGTGCATGCATGAGTATTCACTCGTCTGGTATTTTGAAACCCGGTTTGATGGTCATGCATTCTTTATCATTGAAGTGAACGGTAAACTTCTTGTCACAAATTTGAGAAATACTCAGAAGGTTGTTCTCAAGCTCCTCAATGTAGTTCACTTGATCAAATGAAACAACTCCGTTTGAGAGCTTTCCCTCAGCGACAATCCTTCCACCTTGGTTTCCAGCAAATCCAACATATCCACCATTGATAGCTTTTATGTCAAACAAGAGCGCTTTCATTCCTGTCATATGTCTGGAAGCTCCACTATCCAGAATCCACTTGGAAAGTACGGATCTCTAGAGCCCCTGCACATTTCAACAATTAGTTAAACAGCGCGACCCAAGCCTTCTTGGTCTTGGGTTGAATTGGATAACCATCATCGTAATCGAATTCACACTCGTCAGCATAATCAAACTCATATTCATCATCTGGATTTTCTATGATGTTTATGTTTGAAAATTTCCCTTTCTTTTTATCTTTCAAACATTTGACATTTTCAATTTTGATTTCAGATTTTGATTCTTTCATATTATCACTAGTCTTATAGACTCAGACTTAGTGATTTCAGATGTTGGCAACTTCCTTTTTGCAATCCAGGCTTGTGATTTTATGTTAGCCTTTTTGATGTAAAATTTTGTTTCGTTTGCTTTTGAAGATACACCTTTTTTGAAAGTTGAGTTTGCAAACTTCTTTTCTGATTTCGATTTAACTTCAGGTTTTGATTCGAAAATTTGTTTCATTTCCTTTATGTCAATGTTTCTTTTCAAAACTCTTATTTGTCCAAGCTCTGGTTGCTTAAATTTTTCAACATCTGAACTTTCTTTCCTTCGAAGATAAGCCGGTTTTGATTTCGGACACTTCTGTGCAATATGACCAACTTTGTTGCACTTGAAGCAAATTCGATTATCATGTGAGTGTCCACTAGTGGATTTTACACCACTTGTGGCTTTCGCCTTATCTCGAAGTTCTTTCTGTTTCTTAAACTCGTCGTTTGATTGCTTCCCAATCAAACTTTCTTCATGAACCGTGTTTGTCCCATAAACGAATTTCATGTTTTTATCTTTGTACTCGTGAAATGGTGACATTTTCTTAACCGGTTCTTCTTCCTCATCTAGACCCAACCCAGCTCTCCGATTTTCCGGATGATCACCACCCTTTCTCCGGTAGTTATTGTAATTTCTTTTGGGTTAGAATATAATTTCTTTTCATTTTTCTCCAGGTCATCTAATGTGACTTCAACCAGTTTAAACAGTTTATCCAATTGATCTTCTTTGACGTTCCGAATCGGAAAACTGTCATCAAAGTATAATCTATCAGATTCATTACCTTGTACATGAAAACATTAGGATCATCACATAGATCATCTTCCGATGATGTATCGTCATCTTCGGAATTTGTCTCAGAACTGTTCAAACTCGAGGTGGCGCTCTCAAAGCTGCCATCATCAGAATCGTTCAGAACATTTTCAACCACCTTTTTCACTACCGCATTGTCATCATCTGATTTAGTATAGACTACATCATCGTTCAGATAACAACTCAATGTTGAGTTCCTTTTCCATCCCATCAACAGTTTTGCGACAGTACTTCTCGCATAGGGGTGGAGGAACATTGTTGTATTCTTTACCAGTTTTCTTTTTAGACTTATTAACATTTTCTTCCGACAAGATTGTGGGAAGTATATAATCGATGACATACGCGTTAGTTGTGTAACTTCTTAAAAGTTGTTGAACATGCTCTGTTTCAATTTTCATGTCCTAGAGTTGTTGCTTGGTTTCAACAATGGTGTTGATATAAATGTTTATTGCTTTTTGTTTATCCATTACTGTACCTTTCAACATCCTTATAGTATCGTGTTGTTCAATATTATTTCTATCGAGCCTACCATAATCATCTTTCATTTTGTCATACTCTTCCTTCATTGTACGATAATCATATTTGAAATGTTCATTATGTACATTGAGTTCAGCGATGATTTGTGATTTTTCGGCACATTCAGCACATGGCTCGATACATTTTGTGCAAGGTTTTATAACCTCCACAACTTGCACTTTGATAACTTCCTTTACCTCTGAACCTACCTTGGTTAGATTCGCCATCATAGCTTTATCGGCAAAGTCCTTGAGGTTTTCAGCAGTTACTTCTTGAACAACATCAGTAATTTCTTCATTCGATTTCTCCTCGATCACTTGCTCTTGAGAACTTCCATCAAAGTTACCTACAAAACTATCACATGAGTTAGAAGATAATATACCTTGTTTCTTCATGTGAAGATACTCCTCTTCCTCCTGTTATTGCAGATACTGTTCCAATAAAATAATCTCTAAAGCTGCTGCTTCTCTGGCAGAAGTATCTTCAACGATCTCAGCCATCAGTGCCACTCCGGTCTTCTTAATGATAAAAGAATTCCAATCGAAGCCATCATCCTCGTTTGAAGCAACCATTGCCTTCTCAGTGCCTACTCAGTGTTATTACTGTGTTGAAGAGATTTCTTGTAATACTCGTTGCCTCAACCAAATAGACTCTGATTTCCCGTTGCTTCAGGGTTTTTGCATTCTCTCTTAAAATGCCCTTTCTGTAGGCATCTAAAACAAGTGACTTTCGATTTGTCAAACCCTAGCTTGTTGCTTGAATTTTCGATATCTCGGCCAGTGAGTGCAACAAACTTTGTGACCCTTCTAAGTTCAGCAGAACTTGACTACACATGACCTTCACCAGCGAACTTGACTCCAAAATACATAAATACTTCGTTTCGCTAGCCTATTCAACTCTAATCTATACAGACTCGATATAACACTAAGACATAGACATTCTTCACCAACAAAGAAACATAAAAGTTCATCGGTACGATCATCCAATCATTATAGAAACTCACAAAAATTTGTGAATAAGTGGTGCAGGTCGGATCACAGTGCTTCAACGTCAAATCAAAGTTACAGGAGAAGAAGGAAAGATGGCTACCACACATCAAATCAATGTTATGATTTGAGTGTATGGTTTGATAGAAAAGATCGATATGAGAACAGGAAGTGTCATAATTGTGGAGTAACTGGACACATTGCTAGTAAATGTTTACAAATTAAACCTAAACCTGCTCATATTGATAACAAAATTTCTAGAGTACCAACTCAGGTTTTGAAATAATGTACAGAAACTATAAACATGGTGAAACCAGTTATTACTAAATTTTCAAATTTTGAAACTGGTGAATCCTCAAATAGTAATGAACAAAAAGTTTCTACATTGTATTTCATGAAAGCTTTAACAAAAATCAAACATGGTGGGTTAAAGAAAAAGAAGTTACACAATCAGTGAAAATTGAAAGTTTAGAGGACTTTCCGAAACTTGAGAAAGTCCAAAATACACCTAATTGTGAAAAGAAAGTCAAAATAAAGGTTGAAGAACTAACGCCTAAGACTGAGAAGGCTTGGGTGTCACTATTCAACTAATTGTTTGAATTTTTGTGCAGGAACTTCTGAGATGAACGCAAATTACTAAGAATGAAGTTCTGAGGCACACATTGAAGATGGGCCGGGTTATCATGTTATATATAAAGGCCATTTTTATAAAACGTCTTCCAACAATGTTTACTTTAAAATTTTGAAAATTTTTGGAGAAAATATTTTCGAAAACACATTCTAGTAACGTTTACTTGAAAATTTTTACAAATTTTTTGAAGAAAAATTTGAAAATTATCACAGAACCCTCACTGTTGAACATGATAAAACTCATGTTCTGCAAATTGTTATAAACACAAAAGTGTCAAGGTTTTTGTCATCACGAGGGGGAGTGTGCTTAAAAGATAATTGTGAAGCAGTAATGGATGGAGAATTGAAGTAATTCTCAGCAGTTGGTCAATGTTTTTATAAATCAAAAATTCCAAAAATATGTTTTTGAATTTTAGGGGAGAAAAAATTACGAGAAAATACAAAAACATATGAAAAATTAAAAAGTACAAAAACATTGAAAAAGACAAAAAAAGAATTTTGTGTCACAAAGGAAATGATAGTACATCAGTGGACTATCACAGTAAAGAATTGTAATTTTAAAAAGTAATAAACAAGTCTTACTGTGGATGTGTTGATAGGCTTTACACGTTCAGTAGATTGTTTTCGGGATATAAACTAAATTTTACAACTGCTTAAACTTGTGGCTTAACATCTCTCGGATATATGGACTTAGTACTCCGAAATATCGTTTGAGAGTTTGCCTGATTCTGAGATACGAGGTCTTTTAGATGATTGATATCTGGGGTATTATACAAGTTCGTCTGATTTTACGGAAGCAATAGCCTTGAACTTCTATAATGCTTTTGCTAAAAACCCTTAAGCTGCATGCAAAATTGAAAGAATCAAAAGATCTAATTATTTGGAGTGCTTAAAAGATTCCTTAATTGGAACATTCCTTAAACTCGAGCCTTCATCTATTTGTCTGTACGGTGGTACTAACCTGAGCTCTCAAGGCCTCGCACTACCCAGATACAGATATCAGTTACGCTATATTCACATGTAAGATGAAATCTAGGGAATCTGATACGGGAGTATATTCTGAGATGGGAACCATAGTTAAGTCAAGTTTATTAATTCTACCTAATATATCTTGGAACAATTGAGAAATGTGTTGAAGTTTAAGAGGAAAAATATATCGACAATCTAGGTAAATTTGTTTAAAACTTAGTGTCATGAAGAGGTCAATGGTACTTGTGATTTGTCTTAAAAACTGATATGATCCTATAACACAAACTCAACAAAAATATGTATGTAAATATGTTTGTACATAGTTAGTGTTTGTTATTCTTTTCATAAAACAAAAGATTATATTATCATTTAGTTCCGATCACTGGTGACGAAAAGCTGATTTTCAAAGTCTAGAGTTTCTGAACAAAATCTAAAACTTTTGAAAATTCATCTGAAAAGTTTTAAAAGTTCATTAAGTTGAAACTTACATCTGAATAAATGTGTCAGTTTAGTGTCAAAATGTTTAATCAAGATCATTAAGTTGAACTTGATACATGAATCAGATATTCAAGGCATTAATTTGGACTTGATTAACTGAGAGGGTTTAAAACTGATGAGAATATTAAAATTTGAAATGGTTGTGTTTAGAAATTTCAAAGTTTGAATATGAAATATTTTATTTGAATGTTTGAGGAACTTTGAAACAGGATGTAGATTTTAAAAGGGGAGCTGGATAAAACATGTTGAGTGAAGATAACAGAAAGCTCAAAGCAAGGGGGAGCATGGTGATTAAAGTTTTATCAAGACAAGCTCGAGAAGAAAAGAGAAAAGGATTGTAGATGCTATGAAGATCAAGGAAGTTAAAGTTATTCAAGAAATAAAGATCAAGAGAACATTAAAGACTCAGAAACTTAATTGAAGAATAATGACTACGGCAACATCCAAGGGAGAGTCTGTTGATGCATATGTATGTTGCCTACGTCATCGTATAATGTCGAGTCTGTGTATAGGAGCGAAATGTTAAGTTTATGTATCATGAGAGACAAGTTCGCCCAAACTTGTATGGTGCATGAACAAGTTCGCCCAAACTTGTCCATGGCACATTCCAGGCGAACTTGTTCTCCTATAAATATGTGACATGTGTTCTCATTTGTAAGATTCAGAGATTTTGTGTACTGGATGGCGAAGCTCTGTCCAAGTGTTTCCAGGATCGGTAGCGTCTATTAATCAATGAAACATTGATTAATCAGTAACAAACTAGTATCCAATGTCGCCTATGCAAACGGATTCCGCACGTTTACCTTAGGTTTGCCAAATTAGGACCTGAACGATCCATACAACGGACCTTCAACTAGGTTAATAAAGGATGAAGTATATCAAATCTCATTCTTAGTAACTTAC
This sequence comes from Scalesia atractyloides, assembly GCA_947069175.1. Taxonomy (NCBI): domain Eukaryota; kingdom Viridiplantae; phylum Streptophyta; class Magnoliopsida; order Asterales; family Asteraceae; genus Scalesia; species Scalesia atractyloides. The sequence goes on from CAMTDV010000014.1 coordinate 72,583,914, forward strand.
GAGCGTGTGTTAGAAGCCTTAATATTTAAATGGCTGAGGGAATAAATAAAGTCTATCAGAAATTACAATTATATTTCATTGGAACTTATCCCAAAGTGGAATATTCAAACATAAGTCATTTATCATTTCAAATAATATTTACTTGTGTCTAATATGTCCCTTATGGATCAAGGTATTAAAGAATTAAATCATATATACTATGATTCCTTCAAAATATGTCCCTCAAAATTTTTATAACATTTGTACATTAAGGAAATCAAGTCTAACATATATGACATGTTCCCACAACACGTAAATCATTGAAACTTATCTTGTAGCATTACTAGAGATCTAAAAGGTTAGTGGAAGCATTAAGTGCCTTAATTTGCGAGAGTTGCAAGAGCTAGGGGAGTGAAAACTTGTTGTTACCTCAATTTGTACCTCCTGTTCAAGTCACTGCTCCTTCACAGCCTTTATCTTTAACAATATACTGCTACTCATTGTTGCTTAAACATGTGCACACTCAGATTTCTCGCCAAGATTGTAATCCTCAAGTAGAGAAACTACAATGAGTAACTTCATTAATTTGTTTCTCTATTAAAATTTATTGGTCTTCTAATGTTGACCATAAGCATGCTATATTGTTAAAGATTTCTAAGTCAGTGGGAGCAGTAAAAAGTCCTTATCAGGACTTGCCAGAAGTGCAAGAGGCGGGGGGAAGAGACCTATTAAATTTTATTCCAATTACACCTCTTGCACACAAGACTGCACCAACTCTTACACACTTAGAATTTTGAAAGTGATAGCAACTTAAGCGAGAGTTAATCCATAAAACTGAAACTCTTAATAAAACCTAATAATCAACTAAGGAGGTCATCTAGGTTTAAAAGCCTACTAACTTTGATGATTATGTATCCTCCCTTACTAAAGTTGAAATGGATATTGGAAAGTTTAGTGATCCTACCTCTAATTAAACCATTGACATCAATCAATTTTCTAAATGGAATAAAAATTGTTATTTTTAAATTTGATTTTATGTGTCAAAATGGGATTTGATTGAATTACTTAAATCCAAATGCAAATGTTAAGACACTAAAAGCATGATTGATTGTTAAAAGTTATGCTCAGAATAGAATTATTTATCAAAGAATCATCTTTCTTTTCTAACAAAAAGTTTCTTTGAGGATCATTGTTGTTCTAGTGGCTTATAATCATTTAGAGCTACATTATATGAAGTTAAAATAACTTTCCCTAAACAAAGACTTACATGTTCATAAAACAGTCTGAAAGTTCTAAACTGAAGGTCAAGAACACTTACTTTGTATGTGAATAACTTCCATGTTTAGGTTGAATCAAGCGTCAAAATATGATGAAATATTAATGCAATTCTTTTCATCAAGAGTTAAGTGGATTTATTTACCTACCTCAAGATGAGTGGGAGCAATTAATGTAAACTTGTCCTTATATAGATGATACTCTTTTGATAAGTATATGTTATATAAGTCAAATAATTTCTCACACATACTTTGATATAATGAATCTCGAAGATACCACTTACGTGAGAGATATCAAAATATACCGAGATAGACTGAATTGGACATTAGTTTCATCCCATAAACTTTACTCTAATGCTGGTTCTTACATGTGTAACAAAAAATATTGCTTTTAGAGGATAAAATGATAAATGAGATTACTTCCTTATGCTTCATTAATTAGAAGCCTTACGAAGGTTCATGTCTATACTCGTTTAGATATTGCTCACATTGATGAACATTAGACCACTCTAGATTATTGTGATGCATCTTACAATATCTTTAAGAAACGAGAGAGACTATAAGAAGAAGTAAGAACTCAAACCGATTAAGTACTCTCACCTTGATTTTGTAAATATTCAAAAGAAACTAAAAATTAATTTGGGGTAATCCTTATGTCTGTGGACAAATCTATCTCATGGAGAAGTCATAAGAAACCGTTAACAACAACCTAAATCTTATTGACATAATGTGTTGTTAATTAATGACACAATTGTCACTAAATGTTGTTGAAAATTTATCAGTGGACTCATAAACTTATTAACTCCATATAAATACTATATTGAAGACTTACTGTGAAAAGTCAGTTGCCTTGTTTCCTTGAGCAGTAACAGTTCGAGATGTGCTGCATTTAACTTTGATACGAAATTATTGTTTGTTTATGAACACGAAGAGGAAACTAAATATTTGTATCGAATACGTTTACATTCATGATATGCTTGTGGATCCGATAACTAAAGTCTACACCCAAAGTCTTTTTAGGAGCTCATTATAAAGACGGGTTTTACTAAGGCCTTACATAGCATATCGTACATATGAATGATTAGTTATTATTTTTTCCTCAATTATTCAATTTTTTTTGTCTATAAATACGTATGTGCACCTAATGACGTATAGATAAGAATTATACAAATTAATTTTAAAGGGCTTACCTCACTCATTTTGGTCTTAAATTTACGTATGTTTTGATTTTGGGTTGTAACATGATTAATGGGGGTCTTGAGTTGACAATAACTCATTGACTGTATTTTCCTGTTATATTTTCAATTTGAAAACTTGGCCAAGCTTATTTATGCTTATCATAAATGATCACTCAGCTAAGTGGGAGAATGTTAGAATTAACCCATTGACATGGCCTAACGGATCATTTGAGTAACGTTACCAATATGACGTAACTAGTCCCCGACAATTACTTGATGGTAGTAATTGTAAATATTGAATAGTTTAAGGGGGCAATTAAGATTTCTCTTTAGGTGCCTTTTAATAGGAGAATGTATAGAGTTTTTCGTAACCTACCATAACTCATGATCATTATATATTGATCATTGGTATTGATAAAAAAGTAAGAAAAACTCCTCAAGAACACCATGAACAATTCTCTATAATGTGATCCATCAACACAAGTTACCATAACGGGAATCATGGATTCATCACTCTTATCTCATATCTATGTTCCAACAAGTAAGTTTTACTGATTTGATGTCTATTATCATATTCATGATTAAATAAACATGATTAGGTTCTATCTTTTTAACCCATGTTTTTAGATATAATCAACATAAAACATTATTACTTTAAATCAAATGATCTAAAGGAAATTAGGCTAAGCATGTAATCATTGATTTCATTATTTTGTGTGCTAATTGAATCATACAGCAGACACCTCTCTATATATACAGGGCCAGGATTCAGAGAAAACGGTCATAAGTGTGCTAATTGAATCATACAGCATACACCTCTATAGATTAGATTGGCGCGATGGCGTTTTCGTAAGGGTAAAAGAGTATTTTAACTTCTCCACAACAAAACGCCAAACTCATGCATAAAAGGCCATTAAAAAAACATCATTAATAAAAACGCCAAAAACTAATGATGTGACGCGTTACAGTATTAACATAAAAAGTTGAACAAATAGTAACTGAAAATTTATTACTAACATTTATTGCAATATATTTTTGCCTAAACTACAGCCAAAACACATCCTTATAGAAATTATAAATGATGTTAATATCACTTCCATTGATCATACTTAGAAAACGCCATCTTTAGCCAAAAGCCATTAAAAAACCCTGAAAAAAGAAGAAATGGCAAACATCGTTTCATGGGGATTCAACACTAGAATCAATAAATTCGTAATCCTCTTTGACAACAGAAGAATAGTGTTTCTGAAAACCGCCAATGCCATACTGAACTTGGACGAAGAAGTTTAAAGGGGGATCCTAGCACTTGGCATTCCTGTTGTAACCTCTGTGAGAAAACACAGACGGTTGTAAGAAGATTAACCAGAAAATTCGGACCATACCTTGCACATCCAATTGTGGATCCGGTCATCCAATCTTGGCATTATGATGGAAACACAGACTTCGTGAGTGTTCTATGGGACAGCGGGGAGCAGGAAGCCTACACGATTGAAAACATCATGACCGAACAAAAACTTGTCTTCCTATAGGAGTTATGCAACACAACATGTTTGACATGAGCATAACGTTGCCGTTGTTGACAGACATGTTAACATAGAGGTGTCAAAGTCTTCAAGATGAAGCAAATGATGATAGTGAAGATCTGGATTAGAATTTTCATGAAGAGTCGGAAAAAGAAGACGAGGGAGCGATGGATACTTCTCAGACCAGATCCCTTCTGGCGAGGGGTTTTAATTTTTTTTTCTTTTTATTTCTGTGGTGTGTCATTTTCAGTGGTTTTTAATAAAATACTTTATTTCACCAAATTAGATATAAAACGCCAATAATCCCCATGAACCGATAATAGTTCGCTCTTATCACATATTATTAAAAAAAATCCAAAAAACTGCACAATTATATAAACACAAAAAACAAGAAATTATTAATTAAATTGTGTAAGTCTGATATGTCACAAAACGTCATCTTTTGTTCAACGCCATAACAGTACTTTCACTTACAAAAGTTAATTTGTTGTATTATTTCATATTTTTTTACAAAACGCCAAACTTAGTGATGCGACTAAAGCGTTGCAGATTTAACAGATAAAGCTGAATAAACAGTAAATTAATGATGGGACGTGCCATCTTTATTACTAAAATGTAGTATAGAAAATTCCCACCCAAACTACGCGCCAAAAACATCTTATATAAACAACCTTAGGCCTTCCATTGATTATAACAAAAGCAAATGCCATATGGCAAACCTCGTTTGTTAAACATTCAGTTTTGTTCTCGATAAAGTTTCACCCAATGAGGTGGACAACATTATTAGTTCATTCTTATGTGAGCATTAACAATGTTATCCATCTTATTCAGCAAAATCTTATTGAGATAATCCTTACCTTATTCAAATTAAAACGCCATCAAATTCAAAAAATCACAAAAAACCTGTAAGTTATGTGTTCTAACATCCTCAAAGTTTGAATATGAAAAAAATAAAAACGCCAAATGAGTGTATGTTCTGTATTCTAACATGCTCAAATATTGTATAAGAAAAAAAATAAAAACGCCAAATTACTCTTCATTTGCTCTGGAAGGCCGTAACGTTCTTCGTTATTTTACGGGCCGTTTGCATGTCGATGCGTAGTGTCTGAAAGCTTTACAATTCTTACACTGTCTTTCTTTCACCCTGGGCTTCACTTTTGTTTTTGTTTTATTCAATCGCTTCCTCCTGTTTGGATTTCAAACGCTTGCGAGATCCAAAACCTTTCGACTTATACCCAACAGGGACTCTTATCGAATTCTTGTTGTTTTGATATTGCCCTGTTATCTCCCCGAATCTAACCCTAGTACTAGGAGGAAGAACAACAATCTGCATATCTTGAACCTTCTTCTTATAAGATTGAACATGATCGTTGAATAAGGATAGCTCCTCCTTATTACAAGATAAAAGGTTCAAGGTATACTCCGTTGCAAAAATAATTTCTCACATCATACTTTGAACATCAGGATCAAGCTCGGTTTGTATAAAATCACGACTCATTGAGTAGTCTGAAGAGCAATTTGGCGAAGCCTCTTTACGCCATCTATTCAAAATGTACTGTTTTGGAAATTTCCTAATATCCAAACTTCTCAAAACATAAAATATATGTCTACATAGCAAACCAAACTGCACAAAACACCTACATGAGCAGGTGCTGGAGCGATCAGACTTACGGTACATTACCTGAAAAGAAAACTCCAAAATCTATGTATGTATAAAACGCCATGCAGACAATGTATGTATAAAACACCATCAAACAACAAAAACACAAATAAACTTCAGGGAGATAAAATATAAATAAACGCCATAGTCATAAAACGTCACTATTTTCCTCGAATAAGGATGTACAAGACTGTTGGAAATAATTTATGTAGAACTTAACAAACCCGTCAGCCTGCTCTTCATACCGTTGATTTATGCAATCCCCAATCCTAATTAGCTCAGCTTGAATGTCACAAAAATAGTTTTTGTGTATATATCAGCAACTTGGCTCTCCAACACTTTATAATTACTTTTAAACCGGGGTCGTTTGTATCAAGATACATGATCCTTTTTCTGGTGCGTGCGACGTTGTCCTTCAATTGCAGTCCTTCAATTGCAGTTTCATAATGAGTCATGAACTCAACAAGAGTAGATTTTGCATTGCACACTTGGCAAAAAAATGGTTCTCACTCTCCGGTCTCGATGTCATACGCATAAGGCCAGACAGTTCCTCCATTCTATAGTATGTAGGAATCCATGAATCCGTAAGGGCAAAAATATCAGAAAGCCAGTCATTATCCCCTAAATTGAATTCTTCAATAACATCTTCCCATCCTGATTCAAACTCTTCGGGTGTAAGAATATCCGTCCATACAACACCACAAATATGTTCTTTGAAATTGATTGAATTGCATAGCCTAACACCAACATGTATAAAACACAAAACTGCCATGGAATAAATACTATATAAACAAAAAACTAACATGCAACACACTTGTGAATGACAAAATGCCATATAACTTAAAACGCCAAACACATGATATAAGAAAACTAACCTTTAGAAAAAGTTTATACATCACATGCCACAAGCATAACTGATGCCTCGTTTCAACAAATACAACAGAAATAGCCTTCTTGATTGCTGAATCCTGGTCAGTGAGAACAAATTTTGGTTGAGAACCAACAACTTTTAGAAAAACTCTCAACAACCATATATACGTATTAGCAGTTTCTGACACAAAAAACGCAGCACCAAATGTAACATTACAATGGTGATTGTCTATACCAGTGAAAGGTACAAAGACCATAGAGTATTTCCAAATGAAAACGCCATTAATAAATGAAACTGGAACAAAACGCGATTGCATTTAATCATTTAAAACGCCAAAACACAATGGAAAAAAGAACTATAAAATATTACTTGTTGGAACGAGACGTGGCTTCAAATGAAATCACATCACCAAACACGTGGTAATTATGTTTGCATTAATCATCACACAAAAAAAGTCCCTTCAAACGATTATCATGTAATCATACGAGAAATTAGGCTGGGACTGCTTTTTTCATGCAAATGTCTCACAACCATATCAGCGTCATACTCCCCTATAAACAAGTTAATTTGCATTTTCTAGTTCTTAAAATCAATTTTACTTGCACCCACGTCTTCAAAACCACCAAAACAAGTCTTTAACATTAAACGCCTTAACCGGTCCCAAATTCAACTTAGACATGCTATGTATAACATGCTTCTTGTAACAACCCGACTTTTCGGTTGTTCCTATTTTACTGTTTATTCTATTTGTAACCGGTTGTACTATGAGATTCCAAGGTAACAAGGGTTAATGTTATGCTAAATACATTTTCAGCACACGCAGTTACGCAAACCGAAACGCTTAACACTCAAGCGCTCATCGCAACGCAAGCTAAACGCGGATAGTAATGTTGGTTATATTATGTTGTGTGTTTATATGCTTTACATGTTTATTATGTTTTATGCTCGCTTAAACGCTTACTCGCTCGCTCGCTTAACTCGATTTATCGCATTTATACGCAACGCAATGCTTAATGCCTCGCTAAACGCATAACACAATTAACTAATACGAATGAAAACACCAAACGAACAACCAAAGCGTGAATTGGAAACAATTCGCACGAATTTGGTCAACTCGTATGAATTGCCCAATTCGTACGAATTGACAACTCGTACGAATTGCCACCAATCCCACCAATCTCCTCTCCTACAAATACCACAATCCCTCACACGCACTCCTCTTGCTGCCACATCACACAGAACCTATTCTACTCGAATTTCTCTGTATTCCAAGTAAGTAACAACTCGTTTTACCCAAAACACAACAATTTCTACAACGTTTTGCACAAGATTATCTTCGATTTCATCTAACTTCTTCTGTTTATGAAAATCTTCATCTTTTTAGATAAAACTTCTATTTCTACCTTGGATCCACACTTAAACGAGTATATTGGGCTTAGCCTTGGCCTCCCAAGTTAGAAATCTTGATATTTCGACTCCCCCAGTGTGTAACTCCAAGAAAACTGTTTTAAATTTGATTTTTACACTAAAACGGACTAATACCGACAAATGTTTCGTTCACTAGATAGTGGGACGAAACGGTGTCAAAACCTGCCTGAAATGGACTCGAAATCCCATCTGTTTCAAGTGAAAACTCTGTTCCGGACGCACGAAGACGTAAGTAGTCAACTCGTGTGAACTAGACTGGCTCGCACGAACTGGACAGTTCGTACGAACCAGTCCAAGTTCCCACAAGTGGCTAACTCGCTAAAAAGATCTTTCCGGCTCACGATTTAATCAGTAACTTAAGGCTGGAAGGCTGAACACTCGATTTCCCGAAGAAAGACGCGAAAAACACTCGATTTTGGACACAAAACAGGTCACTTCGCAACATGCGTCAACTCGTACGAATTGGCACAATTCGTACGAACTAGACCAGTTGGTACGAAATGCACTTCGCACGAACAGATCTGTTCCCCACACGACGGTCTGTTTTGACCATTTTAGCACTATGGAAGACTGATGCACTTCTTTTCCTGCTTGCAGGCTGATCCGGCGCTCTCCTCACTCCATCTCGATCGTGCTTAACTGTTTAAACACTCACTGTGAGTATACTTGACCCCTTTTCGCTTTAACGCACTTTTTAGGTGTTATATACGTTCTCTATAACGAAACACCGCACACGGCACTTAAAATGCTTTGAACGCAAACCGTTCTCGCATGCTATACGTGAAACGATGAACTACTATAGGCTATGTTTACGCTTGATTACTTGCATACCACCCTTAACATGATAGTACTATAGACCGACCCATAACCTGTAGCTTCGGGGGTTGTTAAGGCTCGCTCTCGCTTTACTTTTACGTACGTGGACATTTTGGTGAACACGTGACGCGCATACTCACTCGCGGTCTGTTGGTTAGCTTGTTCCGGTGTTAGTAGCATACATGTTCACATGATTACGTTAGTAAATGCTGGTTATGTGGAAACGCTTTATTTACTATACTTATGATTACACCTGTGTACTCACCTTTACATGTTAGTGTTGACCTTTATTTTAACGTATGTAACAGGTTGAAGGAAGTATGCTGGAAATGGATTAGGATTCTAGATACCCATCTAATTCATTTATGTTTTTGTTTAATTGTTTGAGACAATGTATTCCATTTTTTACTATAATGTTTATGAAACTGGAAATTTAATTAATTTTTGTCACAAAATGTCGTTATGGAATATCTCGAGAAATCTCGTTGTATAGTGCCACATCCCGATGATTCCGCCATCGGTTTGGGTGTGACACTTCTGGAGCTGAGTGAGGTGTCATTCAGACGGGAGAAAATGCTTATCAAGCTGTTCAACAAAATCATGGTTGTGCTCCTCAACAACCATTATAGACCTTCCATGATCCAGCCTCAAATATTATACATAATTGTGCTCCACAACCAGTCCTCTTTGTAACATTGGATAGAACAATCTTTGCTTTTTGATTAGGGTTCAACGTATCAACCTTCCTGTCCTTATATACCCCATATCTCTTACATATGTAATACTTAATATGTATTTCTCCTTTGGCGTTTATCTTCACAGTCCCTTTCCTAACAGAAAAACCACACGCAGTCGCATACCTAACATAAAATGAATGACAGTCATCGAGGCTTGGGAATATCATGTCTATTTTTGGCTTTATCTCTTCACTAACGTCATCAAAGATAAATGGAAAACTAGTTTCGGACAAAAACTTTCATTCGAAGAAACATCCTCGTCTGAAAAGACATTATCAAATAAAAACGCCATCAATTGAATAATAAACAATACGAATAATTGATGTTACTTTCTTAATAAAACATAACAACGAAAACGCCATAATGAATGAGCCATAACGGAAATGCCATTAGTTAAATAATAATCAATATGAAGAACTGATAATACAGTCTTCCTAAAACATGTTAATGAAAACGTCTTAAGTTGAATAATCATCAAATAGTAAGAACTAATATTTATAAATTAACGCCAACTATCTACAACTAATTAGATGTACGTAAACAAATGTAAAACGCCATTAATCGTAAACAAATAAGCATATATTAGATCTCAAACGACAATTAGGATTAATAATGAAAACGCCAAATATTGAATATACGAAGAAATACAATAAAAAAAATAAAACGCCATTTTTTAATGTTACCCTGAGAAGAAAAACTCCATTAAAACAACCATAAATAACGAAAACACGATAACTGTTACATAATTTGCTGGAAAACGAATATGAAAACAACATCAGAAATCACTTTGTATATCAGAATCCACATTACAGGCCATAGATCCGGAAAGCTTGGAGAGGAGGTCACAGCTAATACGATTTTTTTGGAATTTTGTTTTAAACGAATTTAAAATGCCTTTTATTGGGCGGAAACTACACAATGACAATTGTGACCCCGCATATCATTTAGCGCCCCCTGCCATGTGTGCGATCAGGATTCGTTCTCACCGTTTTCACACTCTCAATCGTTTTCTCATGATCTTGTTTCTATATATAAATGTAACATTTGTATAAATCGGGTCTCCAAAACCCGCTCCGTTTTGTAATCAAATATCAAGTTACGAAATTTCATTAAGTATTTATGAGTATTTTGAGTTTAAACGTTACATAATTAATATATAAGCTAAACTATAAAAGTTATATTTGATAAAAAGTTAAAATAAAATAAATAAAAAATGTTTGGAGCTGACCGGACTCGAACCCGGGTCAACTGCTTCAATGACTTATCTTTCCGTCTCCAAACCACTCCGCCACCAATTGTTTTCTGTTAGTATTATGAAAACAATTGAATTTTATACGCAAACTCGGATGAACGGTTACTAACGGAAATCGGTAAGCCAAATCGCCAAATCAGTTTTCGTTCGTTTAATTAACTTATAACCGACGCATATCGGTTTCTAATTAAAGTTTAGATTTAATGAACTTCAAGTGTTGAGTTTTGAAACCGAAAGACATTCAAGTTTCAAATAATTCCGTCTCCAATCATTTATTCGATTCAGAACTGTCTCAAATACACTCAAATCCATTTTCGTCGCGTTTTCAAGTCATTTGAGCACAAGAAAACTGTCGCCGGAATTTTCTGCAATTCTCGCCGGAAAACCGTATTCAACATAAACCAGTAAGAATTGCTTCTCTTGCTGTTTCAATCTATTGCTGGGACACTACTAACATTATTCCGTCACTCAAAGTCAGTCACAGAAGATTTTGCTGGATTTCTGGTTTCGCCGGAGAAATTCTGGAATTTGCCGGAACCACGCTAGCTGACGGTAAACACATTCAATCGTGCTAATAACCCATGTACTCTGGTTCAATTTCAAATCTAACTCTTAAATTCTATTGATTAACCCTCTCAGCCGAAGTTTCAAAAACAGAGTTGCCTGTTCTCGCCGGACTTCCTGAAGAAGACGACCTGTCCGGTATTCCTTTCCCCCAAACTGTTCGGTTTGTTCATTCAAACTAGTAATCATGTTATTTAAGTAGTAGAACCCTGAACCAGTGATCTGTGTAAAACCGGTAATTATAGTGAAGAAGACGAGCATAACAGCGGGTTAAGAATAAATAAAATTCGGATAGTTAACGGGTTAGACACACAGTCCAGCGGTGGACTGTGTGCAACACAAACTGCACGTCACGCGATCGAGTCTCGACACCAACACCGGTTCAATGAGAATAAAACGTTTTGTAAAATAAAGGAATTTTCGGTAAATTCGAATAAGTGTATTAATATAATTAAAACTAGATTTCTAACGGGTTAGTCACGTAGCTCAGTTGGTAGAGCTACGTGCGCGTGAACGGAAGGTCACAGGTTCGAATCCCGCTCGGCGCAAGAATTACCGCTGACCGAACCGGTCAACGGTCAACGGTCAAACAGTAAAAAAAATATTATTTTTTTTTTAAATAATTATTTGTTTTATTTAAATTAAAAATCAATTAAAAATACTTAAAAATAACATTTTTAAGGATGGAAAATAGCCATAAACTCACAAAAATATATCAAAAAATTCCATTAAAAATCTTTAATAAAATCCATCCATTTAATATATTTTTCCTATTATTATTTAGGTCAGTGATTCCTCGTTAACTCGTTTCATCTAAATCGTGCGCATCTCACCAATTCAAATCCAACGCACCCAATGTGAGTGAACCCTTCAAATTCCCCGTTTTAATCACATTTTTGGGGGTATCATGTGTCTTATTCATTTACTTATTATAACTAAGTTATTGTGCATATATCATATCATGACATGTGTGTTAGTTGTTGCTGTTCAGTAGTTAGAATTGTTTGCAAGTTATTATTTCAGTACATGCAATTGCTGAGGCCGTAGCTCCCCATCCCTCGAGGTTGAGTTTGATCCCCATTTTATTATGCGGTTGATCAGGGCGTGCCCGCACGATCGGCTCCGTTTGATTGAGCCTTGATCGGTTATTTACATTTCAAGTTCATGCAATACGCTCGGCTCCGTTTGATTGAGCCTTGAGTGCACAGTTCAATTTACATTTCAAGTTCATGCAATACGCTCGGCTCCGTTTGATTGAGCCTTGAGCACACAGTTCAATTTACATTTTCAGTTCATGCAATACGATCGGCTCCGTTTGATTGAGCCTTGATCTCACAGTTCATTTATGTTAATTATCATATGATGTTGGTATGATCATGTATGTTATCAATTGTTAATGTATGTTATAATTGTAACCGATGTTGCCATTGCTTGATTTCATACATATGCTCTTTTATGATTATGCACAATATTTTATTGATAAACTAACCAGAAAATCATTATTAAATGTTTATCTATAAGGTTCACTCGCCAACTTATGTTGACCCAAAAACCTCCCATTTTTACACATGATACAGGTGAACCAGCAGCAGCTAGGAACACGTAGGGCCTGGATTAGAAGAAATAAAACGATTTAGTGTTTGGATTATTATGTTTGGTTATTTTCCTTTGTAATGAATGAACATGTTTGAAGGTTTGAGAAATGTAACTTTGACTTCATTTAATTATGAAACATAATAGTAAATGTCATGTGCTTTGGTGATAACCCAATTATGCCCCGACTCTTATTTCCGCTGCGGGTCGGGGTGTGACAGATTGGTATCAGAGCCATGACTATAGGGATATAGGATAGGTTATTAGACCCTTAGAGCCTATACTATAGTCGATTAGAAACTTATAGAAATTTTGTGTGTTATATGCCAAATTTCATGATGTTTATATGTTTATGTTAAAATGTTACATTTGATATTGTTCAAGCATGTTCATAAGTATGTATTATCAAATAATGCTCATCATGAAATCGTATGATCATAACATATCACATCCATGCAAGCACACACCACATCATGATTGATTTTACAACGATTTTCGTGTTTTCAAATCTCATCAAAGTGAGTTCTCATGACGGGCATGTAGTAACTGGAAGGGTACTAGTACCGGTAGTCGGAACGTCCTGTCTAGGCTGGCATTCGTATAAATCCAAAATAAAGGACCAGTTTGCCTACCTGGGGACCAACGATGAGAGTACGAAATACCTATTAGGCCAAAGCATGCTATACCAAACGTCGTGAGAGCTAATCCCACTTTGAGTTGTCATTGTGTCTACACCTGGACACGTTCCGACCAAACATCTCATGAACATATTTTGTGGTTAGCATTCGGGGGATGCGAGTGTTAAATTGCCAATACTAATGTGAATCCTACCAAACCAATAGCCATGGGGGCCCACATGACTATATAGGTGAAGGTATGGGGGACATTTGAGGCCCAACATGAGCGAACCCAAGACATCCTTCGGATGTAGTTGCATTATTGATATTTATGTTATTTTCATTTTTTTTTAAGACACATGACACCTAAAATATACCATAAACTCACAATCTTCTCATTTTATGATCCTGTAGATGTCGTATAGATCGCATCGAAGGAGTAGGAAATCGGAAAAGTCTCAGGAACGATTGGCCACTCATATCGCCAACCAAATGGCCACGATATTACCTGACATCGTAGTACAAGTACAACAAGCTCTTGCTGCAAATCCTACTAACCCTCCTCAACAACAGGACCAGATCATCAACGACCCTCCTACCGGCAAATGCACCTACAAACATTTTAAGTCTTGCGATCCCCCAAAATTCGAAGGGACTGAGGGAGTCACTGCTCTCCAGCGTTGGTTCGAGGAGATGGAAAACGTTTTCTTAAACTGCGATTGTCCTGAGGATCGCAAAGTTCGTTATGCCACCGGGAGACTACTTGGGGTAGCTCTCACTTGGTGGAATACTGAGAAGGGAAAGAGGGGAATGGAAGATGCGATGTCCTTAACTTGGGAGGAGTTAAGGGAAATCATGACTAGGCGATTCTGTCCTAGGAGTGAGATTAAGAAATTGGAAGATGAATTTCATGCCCTGAAACAAAAAGATGGTGATCACTCTACTTACAACAAACGGTTCTTGGAGTTGAACCAGATGGTACCAAACTTATTCACTCCAACCTACCGTCTGATCGAACATTACATTCGAGGACTTCCCTCGAAAATCCAGGATTCGGTCCTCAGCGTTTCACCAGTAACACTCGAAGCTGCCATGGTGTTGGCAACAGAACTGACCGAAAACCGAATTCGCAATGGAAGTTCAAGGAGGAAAAGAAGAAAACCCCTGCTGAGGGACAAACCTCAAACCACCACACTCCTTCCTCCAAATTTGCTAACAAGAGGAAGCGTAACAACAGGAACTTTGCAGTCACCCACACCAACACCCCTGTTCCTGCTGCACCCATCACTCAAGCCACTCCTCCACCCGCGCCATACAAAAGACCATACACAGGACCACTACCAAAATGTAACCGTTGTCAGTATCACCACTTCCCTGACTATCCTTGCCAGTACTGTACCAGCTGCGGTCGCGCTGGACACCTTGTACAACAATGCCGCGCACCTCAACGAACAAATCGCCACCAACCTATAACCCAAACCCACCAACAATTTATGGGTCAAGCCCAACAACAACAACCATTTCCACCCACTCAACATTTAGCCCAAACATACTATCAACCCAACTACCCTATGGGCCAACCAATGCGGGCATGTTTCAATTGTGGAGATCCAAGTCATTTCAGGAACTCATGTCCAAGGCTGGTCAATATTATTCATGCTCAGGCCCAAGCCAACCCGGTGAACCAAGCAAACCAAGCTCCTCCACCTGCTAGAGGAAGGGCTTTCAATATTAACGCAAACCAGGCCAGAGCTGACGGCAATGTGGTCAACGGTACGTTTCTTATAAATGGTAGATATGCCTCTATGTTATTTGATACTGGTGCGGATAGAAGTTTCGTGTCATTAGAGTTTGAACCTATCTTAAGTAAAAATCGAGATAAGCTCGTGGAATCCATAACAGTGGAAGTTGCAGATGGAAAACCAGTTTCGTTAGATTCTATTTTACGCAACTGTACGCTCACCCTAAACGATCACGATTTCTCAGTCGATCTTATTCCTATGAAGCTGGGAAGTTTCGACATCATAGTCGGAATGGATTGGCTTAGTCAGCATAATGCGGAAGTTGTATGTCGTGAGAAATTTATTCGTATTCCTCTTTCAAACGGTCAGACTCTTCGAATTATTGGAGAAACCTCGGCGAAAGGACTCAACTTAATGTCTTGCCTTCAAGCTCAGAAATACCTTCGCAAGAATTATGTCGCGTTTTTAGCCCATATCATCAAGAAGGGGACCGCAGAAAAGAAACTTGAAGATATTCCTGTTGTAAAAGATTTTCCACAAGTTTTTCCTGACGACATTTCAGGACTTCCTCCAATCAGAGATGTCGAGTTTCGTATCGATCTTATACCTGGTGCTACACCAGTGGCAAAATCTCCATATAGGTTAGCCCCCTCTGAAATGCAAGAGCTAGCCAGTCAATTGCAAGAGTTGACTGACAAGGGATTTATACGCCCCAGCTCATCGCCTTGGGGTGCACCTGTACTTTTCGTAAAGAAGAAGGATGGATCTTTTCGCATGTGCATCGATTACAGAGAGCTCAACAAGTTAACTATCAAAAATCGATATCCTTTACCTCGTATAGATGACCTTCTTGACCAGCTACAAGGTGCCAGTTGCTTTTCGAAAATCGACCTTCGATCGGGCTATCATCAGCTTAGGGTGCATGAAGAAGACGTCCCTAAAACTGCTTTTCGAACTCGTTATGGTCACTATGAATTCATGGTTATGCCGTTTGGATTAACCAACGCACCAGCTGTTTTCATGGACCTAATGAATAGAGTCTGCAAACCTTACCTTGATCGATTTGTTATTGTGTTCATTGACGATATTCTTATCTATTCAAAATCTAAAGCTGATCATGAGCGTCATCTGCGACTTGTTCTTGCACTTCTAGAAAAGGAACAGCTTTATGCCAAGTTCTCTAAATGTGAATTCTGGTTAAAAGAGGTGCAATTTCTTGGGCATGTAGTCAATGACAAAGGAATACATGTGGACCCATCAAAGATCAAAGCAGTTCAAGAATGGCAAGCTCCACGTACGCCAACTGAAGTAAGGTCTTTTCTTGGACTTGCTGGTTACTATCGTCGATTCATTTCAAACTTCTCTCGCATTGCGGTGCCACTCACGGCTTTAACCCATAAAGGGAAACCATTTGTATGGGGGCCCAAGCAAGAAGAAGCTTTTCAAACCCTCAAGCAAAGACTTTGTGATGCACCAATCCTCACTCTTCCTGAAGGTTGTGATGATTTTGTAGTCTATTGCGACGCGTCAGGGCAAGGATTGGGATGCGTTCTCATGCAAAGAGGAAAGGTCATAGCTTATGCCTCAAGGCAACTCAAGATTCACGAAAAGAACTACACCACTCATGACCTTGAACTTGGAGCCGTTGTATTCGCTCTTAAGATATGGAGACATTATCTTTATGGCACGAAGTGTGAAATATACACTGACCATAAGAGTCTTCAACACATCTTCAATCAGAAAGAGTTAAATATGAGGCAACGGAGATGGGTCGAACTTCTAAATGATTACGACTGTGAAATCAAATACCACCCTGGTAAAGCAAATGTGGTGGCTGATGCACTTAGTCGAAAGGGGTATGCGAACTCCATTCATATTCTATGTTCGCAAATTATAACCAATATTAAGGATCAAATTCGAGAAGCTCAACACGTTTCAATAACAGAGGAAGATGTACAAAAGGAGATGTCCTGTGGAGCCGAGCTAAAGCTGGAAACTAAATCTGATGGTATTTTGTATTACCTAGATCGTATATGGATTCCTAACCATATCAATCTTCGTGAAACACTCATGCATGAAGCCCATAAGTCGCGATATTCTATACACCCAGGAGCCGATAAGATGTATCAAGACCTACGGTACACCTATTGGTGGCCTGGAATGAAGAAAGATATTGCCGTTTTTGTCTCCAAGTGTCTCACTTGTTCGAAAGTAAAGGCTGAACACCAAAGACCCTCAGGACTTCTGGTCCAACCAGAAATACCTGTCTGGAAGTGGGAAAATATAACCATGGATTTCATTACCGGGTTACCTCGCACATCTAGTGGGTATGACACTATATGGGTGATTATAGACCGACTCACAAAATCAGCTCACTTTATTCCTATTCGAGAAGATTTTAAGAACGAAAAGCTTGCTCGTATTTATATCAGCGAAATCGTCAGCCGTCATGGAGTTCCATTAAGTATTATTTCTGATCGTGATGGTCGTTTCACCTCACGGACATGGCAGGCAGTACAATCCGCAATGGGCACTCGACTAGATCTCAGTACCGCCTATCATCCCCAAACTGATGGACAGTCTGAGCGCACCATTCAAACCCTTGAGGATATGCTTAGAGCATGTGTCATAGACTTCAAGGGAAATTGGGACGCCCACCTACCGTTAGTCGAATTTTCGTACAACAACAGTTATCATTCTAGTATCGGCATGGCACCTTTTGAAGCTTTATATGGTCGAAAGTGTCGATCTCCTGTTTGTTGGCACGAAATTGGGGAAGCTCAAATTACTGGTCCGGAATTGATCCAAGAAACAACAGATAAAATTCATCAAATCAGAAACAATCTTCTAGCGGCTCAAAGTCGTCAAAAGAGTTACGCAGATAAACGACGGAAGCCCTTGGAGTTTAGCGTTGGTGATCACGTGCTTTTAAAAGTGTCACCATGGAAGGGAGTAGTTCGTTTTGGGCAAAAGGGAAAGCTAGCACCACGTTACGTAGGACCTTTCAAAATACTCGAAAGAGTAGGTCCTGTAGCTTACAAACTTGACCTACCGGAAGAACTCGACAGAATTCATCCCACTTTCCACGTGTCGAACTTGAAGAAGTGCCTCGCTGATGAGAATCTTCATATTCCACTAGAGGATATTCAGATTGATGAATCCATGCATTTTATTGAAAGGCCAGTAGAGATTATGGACTATGGAGAAAAGCGTCTACGTCGAAGTCGCATTCCTATTGTTAGGGTACGCTGGGAGTCGAAACGGGGACCTGAGTTTACTTGGGAACGTGAAGACTCAATGCGTGAAAAATACCCTCATCTTTTCCCTACTACATCAACTGTTTGAATTTCGGGACGAAATTCCTAAAAGTAGGGGATACTGTAACATTTGTATAAATCGGGTCTCCAAAACCCGCTCCGTTTTGTAATCAAATATCAAGTTACGAAATTTCATTAAGTATTTATGAGTATTTTGAGTTTAAACGTTACATAATTAATATATAAGCTAAACTATAAAAGTTATATTTGATAAAAAGTTAAAATAAAATAAATAAAAAATGTTTGGAGCTGACCGGACTCGAACCCGGGTCAACTGCTTCAATGACTTATCTTTCCGTCTCCAAACCACTCCGCCACCAATTGTTTTCTGTTAGTATTATGAAAACAATTGAATTTTATACGCAAACTCGGATGAACGGTTACTAACGGAAATCGGTAAGCCAAATCGCCAAATCAGTTTTCGTTCGTTTAATTAACTTATAACCGACGCATATCGGTTTCTAATTAAAGTTTAGATTTAATGAACTTCAAGTGTTGAGTTTTGAAACCGAAAGACATTCAAGTTTCAAATAATTCCGTCTCCAATCATTTATTCGATTCAGAACTGTCTCAAATACACTCAAATCCATTTTCGTCGCGTTTTCAAGTCATTTGAGCACAAGAAAACTGTCGCCGGAATTTTCTGCAATTCTCGCCGGAAAACCGTATTCAACATAAACCAGTAAGAATTGCTTCTCTTGCTGTTTCAATCTATTGCTGGGACACTACTAACATTATTCCGTCACTCAAAGTCAGTCACAGAAGATTTTGCTGGATTTCTGGTTTCGCCGGAGAAATTCTGGAATTTGCCGGAACCACGCTAGCTGACGGTAAACACATTCAATCGTGCTAATAACCCATGTACTCTGGTTCAATTTCAAATCTAACTCTTAAATTCTATTGATTAACCCTCTCAGCCGAAGTTTCAAAAACAGAGTTGCCTGTTCTCGCCGGACTTCCTGAAGAAGACGACCTGTCCGGTATTCCTTTCCCCCAAACTGTTCGGTTTGTTCATTCAAACTAGTAATCATGTTATTTAAGTAGTAGAACCCTGAACCAGTGATCTGTGTAAAACCGGTAATTATAGTGAAGAAGACGAGCATAACAGCGGGTTAAGAATAAATAAAATTCGGATAGTTAACGGGTTAGACACACAGTCCAGCGGTGGACTGTGTGCAACACAAACTGCACGTCACGCGATCGAGTCTCGACACCAACACCGGTTCAATGAGAATAAAACGTTTTGTAAAATAAAGGAATTTTCGGTAAATTCGAATAAGTGTATTAATATAATTAAAACTAGATTTCTAACGGGTTAGTCACGTAGCTCAGTTGGTAGAGCTACGTGCGCGTGAACGGAAGGTCACAGGTTCGAATCCCGCTCGGCGCAAGAATTACCGCTGACCGAACCGGTCAACGGTCAACGGTCAAACAGTAAAAAAAATATTATTTTTTTTTTAAATAATTATTTGTTTTATTTAAATTAAAAATCAATTAAAAATACTTAAAAATAACATTTTTAAGGATGGAAAATAGCCATAAACTCACAAAAATATATCAAAAAATTCCATTAAAAATCTTTAATAAAATCCATCCATTTAATATATTTTTCCTATTATTATTTAGGTCAGTGATTCCTCGTTAACTCGTTTCATCTAAATCGTGCGCATCTCACCAATTCAAATCCAACGCACCCAATGTGAGTGAACCCTTCAAATTCCCCGTTTTAATCACATTTTTGGGTGTATCATGTGTCTTATTCATTTACTTATTATAACTAAGTTATTGTGCATATATCATATCATGACATGTGTGTTAGTTGTTGCTGTTCAGTAGTTAGAATTGTTTGCAAGTTATTATTTCAGTACATGCAATTGCTGAGGCCGTAGCTCCCCATCCCTCGAGGTTGAGTTTGATCCCCATTTTATTATGCGGTTGATCAGGGCGTGCCCGCACGATCGGCTCCGTTTGATTGAGCCTTGATCGGTTATTTACATTTCAAGTTCATGCAATACGCTCGGCTCCGTTTGATTGAGCCTTGAGTGCACAGTTCAATTTACATTTCAAGTTCATGTAATACGCTCGGCTCCGTTTGATTGAGCCTTGAGCACACAGTTCAATTTACATTTTCAGTTCATGCAATACGATCGGCTCCGTTTGATTGAGCCTTGATCTCACAGTTCATTTATGTTAATTATCATATGATGTTGGTATGATCATGTATGTTATCAATTGTTAATGTATGTTATAATTGTAACCGATGTTGCCATTGCTTGATTTCATACATATGCTCTTTTATGATTATGCACAATATTTTATTGATAAACTAACCAGAAAATCATTATTAAATGTTTATCTATAAGGTTCACTCGCCAACTTATGTTGACCCAAAAACCTCCCATTTTTACACATGATACAGGTGAACCAGCAGCAGCTAGGAACACGTAGGGCCTGGATTAGAAGAAATAAAACGATTTAGTGTTTGGATTATTATGTTTGGTTATTTTCCTTTGTAATGAATGAACATGTTTGAAGGTTTGAGAAATGTAACTTTGACTTCATTTAATTATGAAACATAATAGTAAATGTCATGTGCTTTGGTGATAACCCAATTATGCCCCGACTCTTATTTCCGCTGCGGGTCGGGGTGTGACAATAAACATAAACTAGCAGGGTGCTCGCGCGATACGGCGGGAGTGACAATTTACATTGCGGTATTCATTTCTAGTAGTTTTCTTATTCATATAATATATATTATAGCATCACCGTAATATCATCAAAAGCGAAGTAATTGGGTAATCCATTTCATTGTGAAGTGCATGGTTCGGTCGGTTCGGTTATTATCCTCAACCGAAGCCGAAACCAAAGTCATCGGTTAGTCTACTTTATTAACCGATTAGTCTACTTTAGATTGACGGTTTTTTGTTTGATTTATTTAATTTCGGTTAATAGCCAAAACCAAACTTGGGGACTAAAACTTTTGATTAGAATTACATGAAATTTAGGTATAATTTTACATGAAATAGATGCATAGGTACTTGAAATGGAGGTATACATATATAAAATGAGGGTATAAATATGAAATATATGAACTGGAGGTGTAAAAGCTAGAAATATAGAAAAATATGAATGGTTCGGTTAAGTTATTTTTGGTTAAATGAGGGTACAAAAAAATCGATAACCGTTTTTGGTTAATTCGGGTTTTGGTTAATCAGTTTTCAGTTAATTCAGTTTTTGATTGATTTTGGTTCATTTTTGGTTAACAATTCAGTTATTACTCACCCTTCTTTAACATGTATGGACAAAATGACTTGTTTGTCAAGACAACCCATAGCAAAAAAGAACCGACACCCATTTTCACTTGTTAGTTCTCACCTAACACGCTTCTTTAATGAGCTACACTGTCGGGCGACTCAAACTTACATTTACCAACTTTAAAAAAAATACATTTCAAACTAAAAATTATTAGCCTTGTGCCCTTATCTGACGTAAAGAAAAACACCATATTTGTATTGAATTGTGGTTTTGATAGATATAATTGTTTGTTTATTTTTTACTTTTATGCATATACCACTTTGAAATTTAGCTAATTATTTATATTTGATTGTTTTTAGTTAATAAAGAAAAAAATTAATTATTATATCAAAATTATTTAGTATTTATATCGAAGTATGAAAAAGGTATAAAATAGTAATACAACAATCAAAAGGGGGTTACAGGATGAAACTTTTAACGAATTGACGTGATGATTTGGTGTCATCATGGAGATACATATTTACACAATAGATCTATTGGGTTTAGTCGGGATATCATCTGCTTGCTTAGTATCATCCTGCCATGTCAATTCCAGGGTGGTTCTGATAAATTTGATACACTGTCCGCAACATATCCATATCTTCCAGCCTCTGCCAACAGTAATGGTCTGATATAGGAGATCCCCTAGTTGAACATAATCGGCGTCTGTTGCAGTTGCTTGTAATAAGTAATATGTTCCCCATTTTACTGCCATAATTGTGTTTTTGAGCTCAGCGCCCGTTAACCGCCCAAAATCGATTATCCTCCATGCCAGCATTGTTGTTGTGAACGCCTTTGGAAAATTTAAGTTTATGTTGTCTCCGGTGTCGTAGTAACCGCCTATCAGATCGACCTGTAAGTTTTTACAGTTGTGAACAATTAAACAAAAATAGAAACAAATTCATAATATCAAACAAAATGAAACCCCCAAATGCACCTCAGTAGTACTGAAATTTACAAATTTAGAGTATGCACGGGCGATTTTGACCTAAACGAAGCTAAGAGCAGAAAAATACAAACTTGACATCTAAATTACTTACATATAAACATAAACCAATAAAAACTTAAATGTACTCTCTCCCACCAGACACATGACAACTCCTAGAGGTTTCACTGCAAACCATTTGCAGTATAACCCTCCCCTTGTGTGTATATAACACACGAAACAAAAATTATATTCAATATAAGAAGACTCATCAAAGTTTTTAGTGATACCATGTTCTAGAGCAAGACATTAAGTAAATGAGCATATACCACCCTGTCCTACACGTGATTTAGATAAATCAGCTTAAAGTGTGTATTCTTGTTGTGACCTGGTTTCGTTTAAGGCTGATTAACCGGTGGACTCCCTGAAAACAATCTTTTCCTGCAGAAATGAATAAAAAAAATAGAAAAATGGGCACACATAAATAGAGAATAGATAGATTACTTCGCAAATAACCTTACTTTAGCTTATGAGGGATACATATTCCAGTTGTTGACGCGCCCATTTAACAACAATGTTAGATGGATAGGGGATCAAGAAAACCTTTTTTTGGGCTTTTGTTAAAAGAAACAGAAACAAATAACACTCACTTGGGTTTCAATGGCTTTGATGTCTATACCGTAGTTCCGGCTTTTCTCCGTGATATTGTATGCTTATGATTATGTAGAACAATTGTTGGTATAAGCTACCTTGTTGCAAGATCTACGGCTTCAAACCTGAATCCACCACATACAATTGCAAAAAACTATAAGTGAATAAAACAGAAAATTGTATATAAAAAGCTACCTTGTCGCAAGATCTGAAGCCAACCGATAAAGGTAATAAGGATATGATTAAAAGCAACCACAGCTGTGACAGTGATAGTGTACCCAACAACTTGGAATCACTAACAAGCCTCCTAAGTCACCTGAAATCTTAAATCACCAGAGCAAGCTAGAGATGGGGACATATACCTGACTTCGTCGCAGATCTGGTCAGAATGGTATATGCTGCACCGATAGGTCATGACTCTTGAAAAGAAAATGTTCCATCTCCATTGCCATCTGTATTCTTTCCACCACCTCCACCTGAACACTAATCGCATATAGTCGTCGAAACCCTAGAACTCATATGTTGCTGACGTCACGTGATTCAGCAGGTTTCGACCCAAATCGAGACTCATTCAGTCGTTCGTTCTATCCACTAGACACGACGTTCGTTCACTAAACCCTAGAGCAGGACTCACTATTCACATCAGCGGTTCTCTCTATTACTCTGGTGTGTGTCTGAAAAGAGGAAAAGAGACGAGATTGGGCGATTGAAAACGTTTATCACTTGTAAATGCGAATATGAGGGTATTTAAAATTTTGAATCTTGTTTTCTATAGAAGTCAATTGAGCACCCAATTTCCCTCAAACTGATTCGATCATAAAGGGAGAATAAGTGGTCACATTTAATCCTTCTTATGTAAAACTCTTAAATTTTCAATAACCTAACATTCTCTCTCCGATATCTATCATATATAGTTATATATATAAACTGAATATCATCAAACATCTGTTAGTTTTGACAGGTCATATCAGCTGTCATAACTAACTAACAAACTGCAATACATACTCTAATATGTCCCCTCTAGATAAACGGGGAGCATCCACGTGAAGCTTGGACATGAGACTACCGAAACAAATCCCATAGAATCCTTTAGTCAAAAGATCTGCAATCTGAAGAGTAGTGGAAACATGCCGAACATGTAAAATACCCACCAAAACCATGTCAGGAATAAAATGAAACTCAATCTCCAAGTGTTTGTTGTGCTGATGAAACACCGGGTTGACTGCAACATATGTAGCTCCAATATTGTCACAAAAGAGACGGTGGACAAGTCTTCACGATATGTAACTCATGTAATATAGATGTAATCCATCGTAACTCAGCAGTTATATGAGCATGCACTTGGTAGTCAGCATCTGTACTCGACCAGTAACCGTAACCGTCTGTTGTTTGTTGGAACTCCAATTGTTAAGGTTAGGCCCAAGAAAGACACAATAACCTATGGTCCAATATCGATCATCGGGATATCCAGCCCAGTCAACATCACTATAAGCATGTAAATCCAAACAAGTAGACCAACAGATACATAACCCATGAGAAATGGAACCCTTAAGATACCGCAAATCCGCTTGGTAGCGACTCAGTGTTGATTAGTAGGTATCTGAAGGAACTGAATACTAACTGCATAAGAAATCTCTGGTCGTGTCAACACAAGATACTTTAATGCATCAAAAGTGCTCCGATACATAGTAGGGCCAACTAAACGATCACCAACATCTCGAGAAAGTTGTCTACCGGAAGAGACAGGAGTTGATAATGGTCGATAATCAACAAGACTAGTATGTTGTAGTAAAAGTATTGCTGAGATAAGTGTAAAACATCCTTAGAAAATGTGGAATGAATACCCAGAAAATATGACAATTGTCCCAAATCCTTGAGCGCAAGTTGAGAATGTAAGCGTCCAATCAAGCCAGCAACAAAATCTGAAGATCTCCTAGTAATAATGATGTCATCAACATAGATCAAGGCATAACAAAGTATCAAATCCCAACTGTAACAAAGAGAGATACATCTAAAGACACTTTAGAGTTCTTTTTTATAAATTGAAAAAAAAAACTAGAAGAAAGGTTTGATCGACTTTTAATAGTCTTTTCAACAGGTTGAAGTCGCAAACACCTAATTAGAGTTATAGCGTGTACGAGCGTGGGTCTAGCATACCCCAGATTCCGTTCATATAAGCGGGAGTCAGTTGCCTTCACCATTATTAAGCCAAAAACAATCACAACATTTGATGGGAAATGGTAGGCTTTTTTTTTTCTTTTTAGTTAATTTGGTTGGTCATGATAGGGGTGCATCTTGCATACCCTGGGGGGTACCCGCGTCAACCCTCAACTTTCTTGAGGAATTACATTTTTCATGTAATTTTTTAATCACTTCTTGTTGTATATATCGTCTAACCCTGAACAAAAGAAATTTAGCTTGCACTACCTTTCAACTTTTTTTTTCTAAATTCATCACAGATTCATACACAAAAAGTGGGTCTTATAAGTTTTTCATGCACGAAGCATGTGATATGTAAAGGACACTTCTTAACGATATAGATTTCACACTAAAATTTGTAATGAATGAAAACTAAAAAGAATAAAGATTATCAGCAAATGTAGTGAAAATAATGTACCAAACAAAGTGTATAACCTATGCGATGAAATTTTAAATCTAATATGAAATTAGAGTAAAGTTTATTTAATAAAAGTCTTGTCTATGAGAGAATTAGTGTTAGATAACTTAGATCATATGGAGTCAAAAGGAAATGAAGAAGGGTATGGAAAGTAATGTGGTAGTAACGTGTGGTAAAAAGAGCACAAAGTGTAAGATGCATGAAAATGGCGTTATCTATACTAAAAAGAATCCACAAAATGCCATATGCCATTTTCTCCTTTAACGTAGGTCTTTTGTTATTAATTATTATTATTATTATTATTAATATAATATAATAACATTATGGATACTGATCTAATAATTCTAATATTATTTTATTAAAGTGTATATAAATATATATATATAGACATATATATGTATATGTATATATAAAGGGATGGGTTAAAATAAGAACCACTTTTAGATGCGAAAACCGTTGGAACCATTATCCACCATAGATCTCTCATGTATGAGTGGTTGAGATTAAATTGTTTAAGTCTGATTTGCCTTTTAGGGATTTTACTGATTAAAAAAGAATAAATCGTACAAGAAGGGTATTTTGGAAATTTAACTTGTGTACTATTCATGTCAACTTGTCAAACTAACAATCAAACATCATACTCTACATCACTCTTCATGTCAACATTAATTACGTTTATTTATTTAAAAAAAAAGAATTAATTATAACACATGTTTTTTTTACAAAAAAATTATGCTACATGTATACAAAGAAACGTCTTCAATCTCTGATCTTGATCTTCTTTTTTTGTTCGTTATCCTCGTCATTTGAACGTAAAAGCCCTAACACCTATGAAAATCAAAGGAAAAAACAGAGTGTTTACATTCCACAAACGTTTAAAGGAGCTCGGACAAACGATTAGGGGCGTAAGAAACATTTTTTATCGTGTGTACTAAAAAACATTTTTTTATACATTCGAAACCGTGCAAATTTTTTTTACATTCGACACCGTGCGCGCAATTTTTTTTACATTCGACAACGTACGAGAAACAATTTTTCAGCCGTATGTAAAAACTAAACATTTACAAGTGTCGTTTTTACATACGTTTGAAAAAAATAGATTTATGCGTGACGTTTAGAGGAGCTCAGACTAACGATCAGGGGCGTAAAAACAGTTTTTTTTTTCATTCGACACCATGCACAACAAAATATTTTACATTCGACAACTTACGTAGAAACATTTTTCAAACGTATGTAAAAACTATTTACGCCTTTCATTTTTGTTAGGATCTAAGTTTGAATTGTTGTAAATGTTTATAAACGGAAATCAACGAGTGAAGATAAATCAAGGGTAAATGGAGCGGAAATGTAAACTTTGATTCAAAACAATTGGAAGATTGTTTTCATCATCATGCTTTTGTAATCAAATCACGTATGCATGTAATTCACAATCTCCCCCTCAGCCTAAGATCACTGATTTGTTCGTATAGAATGTAAGAAGAAACAAGATAGATTAAGTGATGAAAAGTGATTAAATAGAACATTATATGAACTATTCTATTTATAGTACAATCCTAACCTCTGGGCATCTTATGATGATGTCACTATGAAAGTGACAGCTAACAAATATAACAAACTGCTAACATCTGCTAAGTTAAATACTGCTACAAAAAATATAATATAAAGTCTGTTGGTAACAACTGATGAGATATCCTCTGATGGGCTTTAGCGGAGCTTTCCCTTGATAGTGCTTGTATTCTTCATCAATGTTTTCTCTTTGGCAGATCTTTCTAGCAGAGCTTTAATCATATCAGACCTTTCACAATTGCCTTTGGTCTTCAACAGAGCTTTCCTAGCAGATGTTCTATTATTATTGTGGATCAGAGGTTTGTATTATGTTTTGCCTTTCTATCATCTGTTATTTTGTAAGGTTCAATTCCAACAACCTCCCCTAGAACATATGATGCCAAAACTAACCTTTATTCCCGATCTTTATTCCTCATCAATGATTCCCCTATTTGTCATTGGAATTGAAGTTCAAAGTCTAGGGCAATCATGTCATCAACTTCCCTTTCAAGCTCAAGATTCGTCAGATTTTGGAGGTCAGTTGCATCCAGACCATATGCATCCTCCGTTCTAATCGTTTCAGCTCTACTATCTGACCTTAGCAAAGTTAATTCATGAGTGTCTGTGGATGACTTCCATTTTAGAATTTTTGAGTCAGATGGTTTTCTTGGGAGAAGAGTTATATGAGATGAGTTTGGTGAAGTGGGTCTGCTGACAAGTTTTGAGAGTGTTTTAATAAGCTTATCACTTGTAGCATCAGTGTGGTATTGTCACACCCCGACCCGCAGCGGAAAAGGTGATCGGGCATGATTGGGTTATCATCAAAGCTCATGACATTTATTAAACGTTTCATATTCATTAATACAAATTAAATGGAACTTTACAATAATGTTACAACATGATCTAACTAACAATCTAACTTCTTTGTTCTCTTCTAAGGCATATCCTATGTTATCCTTGCTTCAACCTGTTCACCTGTATCATGTGTAAAAAGGTTTTTGGATCAACATAATGTTGGCGAGTGAATCCTATGGAAAACATTTTAACAATTTATTTAAATTGTTTATGAAATATGTGCACAACCAAACATGAGTAAAATTAGATGTAACTTGATCAATAATCATAAGATGTTAAATGAAACACTCATGAACAATAAGGGAACAATTAAAGGCACGCGATGCTCAACTCGTCTCTCACGAGGAACTGAGGGGCCTAATGAATGACTTGCATAAACATGATAATATGAATAACACAACTACAAACAATATAAACTCAATGATACACACATGAACAATAATGAATTTGATGTGAAGCACGCGATGTTCTACTCGTCTCCCACGAGGAACTGATGGGCTTAATGTATGAGTTTCATGTAATTTGACAAAAGGAATATAAGTAACTCACAACAATAGAAACAATCTAAGTTTAAGTCATGATGTGGTATGGCACAAGTTTAAATAAATAAATTAATTAATTTCATAACACATGACACACCCCAAAACGTGTAATTTAAAAGGGGGAATTGTAAGATTCACTCACAGTGGGTGCGTTCGGTTGATGACGTTGAATGCACGCGAAGTGGTTTTAACCACGAGTGAGATTTAACCTAGATAAATCGCATTATGGTTTGGTAAGTAAACGGATTTTATTAAACTATTTTAGTAGGATTGTTGGGTGTATTTTTGTGAATTTGAGGCTATTTTCTAACCTTAAAAATGTTATTTTTAAGTATTTATAATTGATTTTTAATTAAAATAATTAAAGAAAAAAAAATAAAAAAAATATTTTATTTTTTTGCTACAGTTGACTTTGACCTGTTGACTTTGACTGGCGTTGACCGGTTCGAGGCATATTGTTGTGCGCTGGGTGAGGCTCGAACCCGAGACCTCCCGTACGCGTGCACGCAGCTCTACCAACTGAGCTTCGTGTCTAACCCGTTATATATCCGATTTTAATTACATATATACATTAATTAGAATTAAACAGAAATCCTTTTTATTTTAAAAACAGTTTAAACGAACCGGGCTTGAACTCCACAGGTCTCGAACCCGGGACCTGTGGTTTAATCTAACACACAGTCCACCGCTGGACTGTGTGTTTAACATGTTATATATTTCCACTTTTATTATACTTAAATACAAATTATCCGCTTTCATTTCTGACTCTATTTAAAAAGTTAATAATTGTCCGAGTCGATGTAAGAGACCGGACTCGAACTTGTGACCAGTGATATAAACAAACACACAGTCCACCGCTGGACTGTGTGTCTAACTTGGTTATTATTCCGGTTATTAATATACTTAACATATATCTAAGGCGACTCCGGTTCAGTAAACAAAAAATGGATTTTATTAAGGCAGCGTGTGTGAGACGGGAATCGAACTCGAGACCTTGTATGTATAACGTTTTATGTGCACACAGTCCACCGCTGGACTGTGTGTCTAACCCGATTAATTTCATGATTTATATTATACTTATAACATACTGAAATTCATCGTCTTCTTCATCCAGTTTGAACCAGAATCGGAAATCGACGGGTTTAAGATTCTTATCAGTTTATTAGCGTTTTACAGTTGATTAAGGTGAGATAATTGTGAAAAAGGAAAAGAAATTTGGCGGAGAATTATACCGACTGGATCCTCTGTTTTCCGGCAGAACTCCGGCGACAGAATTCAACTCCGGCGTCAGGTGTCTTGCAGCAGCAAGTCTCCGGAAATCTTGGAAAGAGTATGGGTAACTTCGGTAAAGGTTTAGGGGATTCAGTAAAGCTCAGAGATTAAAACTCGGTTTTCCGGCGAAAAACAGAAAAGTTCCGGCGAGTGGAATTACGCCGAGAAAAGGTGTGATTTTTGAGCGAAAGTGTTTGTCGTCGGTTGTGGGTGAATTTATAGGGAAAAATCGAAATGTATTTGATCTGTTTTACGACTGGGTTCATTGATTAAGATTTTCCGGCGGTTATCATTTTTAGTCGCGGACTTCAAACATCGGTTATAACCGATGTCTGGTTAATGGTTTACGTTATAACGTAAATCGTAGTTAAGACTCGCGAGAATTCCGGGATTCCGACGACTGAACTGATTGGGCGCCGGTTTTGAATTTATAACATTACTTTATCAATTTAATGATTCTATTATATAACAAACAAAGCAGTTGGCGCAGTGGTTTGTGTGAGTGAGATAAGTTACTTAGCTGATTCGGTACAGACCCGGGTTCGAAACCCGGCAGATGCAAATCATTTTTATTTTGCGATTTTTGACAGTTTTTCAAAAACTAAAAATATATTCCCGTATAATAATTGATTACGGATCGTTTAAAAATATTTTGGGCATTTAATTCGCAACGAAAATTTTGACTGACTGATCGGTTGATAAACGGAGCGG
The DNA here is from genome assembly GCA_947069175.1 of Scalesia atractyloides. Lineage (NCBI taxonomy): Eukaryota > Viridiplantae > Streptophyta > Magnoliopsida > Asterales > Asteraceae > Scalesia > Scalesia atractyloides. The sequence continues at coordinate 72,614,877 of CAMTDV010000014.1, forward strand.
GTTTGGTAAATCCGTTTTTGACGGATGTTACAGTATCCCCTGCTTTTTAGAAATTTCGTCCCGAAATTTAAATAATGATATATTTTGACTGAAAGGATGGTGATGTTTTGTTTGACAGTTGTACGCTTAGCAAAATAAGGGCTTAAGTTTTTTTTTTGTTTGAGGCGGTAACGTTCCTTGTAAGGGTTAGGTACCCTATTCAGGAATCGCTTTTTGTTGCCTACTGTATGAATATTGATAAACAGGAATGATTCGCTAAAAATGATATCATGCATAAGAGTTTAGGTACGTTTGGGAAAATATGGTTATATCCTAAGGCAAAACTTCTAACAGTACAATCTACATGGAACATAAATAAAAACTCAACATCTGATATTTGAACATAAGTAAGCACAACAGCTAATATTCAAACATGAATGAACACATCAGCAAATATTTGAACATGAATAAACACATCAGCAAATATTTGATCATGAATAAACACAACAGCAGATATTTGAACATGAATAAACACATCAGCAAATATTTGAATCCACATTCCGATAGCCTATATGTTTGAATGATGGAAGTTCCTCTCTCGTTTGGAGAGGTTAGTTTATGTAGAAATGGATCACAATCCAATTTCTTTAAATAACATGATGATATAGATGTAACACAAATTCCAACCAAGGCAATACTAAATCCTACATGGAACTTCTCATAACCGCCTGATAATACCTCTGATCCTTTGGCAAGAATACTTATATATAGGAAGTACCAGCGGCGTATCCACCATATTCTTGCCAAATTTTCATTAGTTTTATCCACAAGTTATGATTGGTTACCAAGAAACTAATAAATCCTACATAGAACTTCTCATAACCGTCCGATAATGCCTCTGATCCTTTGGCAAGAATACTTATATATAGGAAGTACCAGCGGCGTATCCACCATATTCTTGCCAAATTTTCATTAGTTTTATCAGTGAATTATGATTAGTCCTATAACTCTACAACCAATACAACAAACATAAAATACTGAAATGAAATATATCTGTGCGATCAAGGCTCAATCGAACGGAGCCGATCGTATTGCATGTACTGAAAATGAAATGGATGTGCGCTCAAGGCTCAATCAAACGGAGCCGAACGTATTGAATGTACTGAAATTGAAATTGTGTGCTCAAGGCTCAATCAAACGGAGCCGAGCGTATTGCATGTACTGAATATGAATAACTTAACCACACAAACAGCCTATGCATGGAACCTCTCATAACCGCCTGATAATGCCTCCGATCATTTGACAAGAATACTTATATATAGGAAGTACCAGCGGCGTATCCACCATATCCTTGTCAAATTTTCATTGACTTTATCCGCAAGTTATGGTTAGTTCGATGCGACTCTACTACAAACACCACAACCACAAGATACTGATAATGAAATTGTCTGTGCGCTCAAGGCTCAATCAAACGGAGCCGAACGTATTGAATGAAATTGTATGTGCGCTCAAGGCTCAATCAAACGGAGCCGAACGTATTGAATGTACTGAAATTGAACAACTTAATCTAAACAACCATCACACAATCAGCCTATGCATGGAACCTCTCATAACCGCCTGATAATGCCTCCGATCATTTGACAAGAATACTTATATATAGGAAGTACCATCGGCGTATCCACCATATCCTTGTCAAATTTTCGTTGACTTTATCCGCAAGTTATGGTTAGTTCGATGCGACTCTACTACAAACACCACAACCACAAGATATTGATAATGAAATTGTCTGTGCGCTCAAGGCTCAATCAAACGGAGCCGAACGTATTGCATGAACTGGAAATGTAAATTGAAATGTGCGCTCAAGGCTCAATCAAACGGAGCCGAGCGTATTGCATGTATTGAAATGTAAAATGAAATAACCGATCAAGGCTCAAACAAACGGAGCCGATCGTGCGGGCACGCCCTGATCAACCCATAATAAAATGGGGATCAAACTCAACCTCGATGGATGGGGAGCTACGGCCTCGGCAAAAGCATATACTGAAAACAATATATAATATATAATATCCAATAATTTCTCTAACAGTCTACACATGTGATAAAGAAAAACATAAGACTAAACAATAGGAGTTGAATCTGGATCTTCGGCGAAGAGGACTAGCTGAGTATCTTCGTTTGGGCCGTCATTATCTTCGACAGGATTGGCGTTGATATTGAAGACTCTTCCTCTTGCTGGTGGCATAGTGGTTGGGTTTTCTTGGTTTACTTGGTTAACTGGGTTTGATTGGGCTTGAGTGTTGATAACGTTAACCAATTGAGGGCATGTGTTTCTAAGGTGGGTAGGGTCGCCACAATTGAAACAGGCTCGCGCATATGGGAACATGGGGTATTGGGGTTGGTGATAAGTTTGGGCCATGTTTTGAGTAGGGGAAAAGGTTTGGTCTTGAAAGGTGCGACAAACATTGTTCACATGACCATAGCGTCCACAAGTTGTACATAGCTGGCAAGGTAAAGTAAGGGGATGGTGATAAAAACAGTTGTTGCATCGAGGGTGAGGTCCAAGATATGGTTTCTTATTTGGGTAAGCTGAGTTGGGTGCCACTTGGGTGATTGGGATAGCTCGGATGGGTATGGCATGAAAAACGGGTTGATTTCGTTGAGTAGCAGCGAAAAGTCGCCCGACTCTTCTTCTCTTAGGATTGGGTTGAGAAGGGGGTTCGGTTTGGGTGGAGTCGGAGGTTTCAGTCGATTCTTTATCCTTCTTCTTCTCCTCCTTGAAGTCTTTGTTTCGGATTCGGTTCTCGGTGAGCTCTGTTGCTAGCTCCATTGCTGCTTCCAAAGTTGCAGGCTTGGTACTTATTACAGGGTCTTGAATCTTTGACGGAAGACCACGAATGTAGTGCTCGATCAAACGGTAGAGGGGAGTAAACATGTTGGGAACCATTTGATGTAATTCGAGGAACCTTTTGTTGTAGGTGGTGTGGTCTCCTTCCATTTGCTTCAATGAGTAAAATTCATCTTCTAACTTCTTGATTTCGCTCCTTGGGCAAAATCGTCTGGTCATGATTTCCTTCAATTCGTTCCAAGTTAAGGTCATAGCATCTTCAACACCTCGCTTTGCCTTCTCTGTATTCCACCAAGTAAGTGCTATCCCATATAATCGACCGGTAGCATATCGCACTTTGCGATCGTCAGGGCAATCGCAATTTAGAAATGTGTTCTCCATTTCTTCAAACCAATGGAGGAGAGCGGTGACGCCTTCAGTCCCTTTGTATTTCGGAGGGTTGCATGATTTGAAATGCTTGTAGGTGCATTTAGTGGTATTTGGGGGAGAGTTGAAAATGTTTTGGTTTGCTTGATTGACAGGATTAACGGTAAGTGCTTGTTGAACTTGGATTACAATGTTGGGTATTACGGCAGCCATTTGTTGAGCGATTAAGGTAGCCATGCGTTCGCGGGCTTTTCTTGCTCTCGTCTTCCTACGGGCGAGGTTAGAAGACATCTACAATGAATACATGACAAGAGTATGAGTTGGATGCTTTTGGGATCATGGGTCGCATTCAAGAATGATCATTTATAAAATAATTATACAAAAATACTACATCTATAGGATGTCTTGGGCTTTGCTCGCTGTTAGGCCCGTCATGCCGCCATACTTTACCTGTGTAATCATGTGGGCCCCCATAAATACCGGTTTTTCATATGGTTCGCACGGTTTCTGCCTGGTTGCGTACACAAAAACCCGGAGAAAATCGAGAAATATGTATACAACGTGTGATGTTCGGAATGTGTCCAGGTGTAGACACGGTGACACCTCAAAGTAGGGTTAGTTCGAACGACGTTTGGTGTGGCATGCTTTGGCCTAATAGGTCCTTCGTACTCTCATCGTTGGTCCCCAGGTAGGCAAACTGGTCCGTTATATTGGATTTATACGAATGCCAGCCTAGACAGGACGTTCCGACTACCGGTACTCGTACCCTTCCAGTTACTACATGCCCGTCGCAGAACTTACTTTGATGAGATTTGAAAATTTGCACAAAATCTTTGGATAATGAGAATATGAAAATAAATTGAATTCATGAACATCGATATATGTATAATGTATATATGTATAATGAATATGTTTATGAGCATGTATGTTTGACTGAAATGTAAACAAATATGAAACAAATAAATATCACAAGTTTGTATGTAACCACCTAATCAATTTAAAATTTAGGCAGACTATAGTATAGGCTCTAAGGGTCTAATAACCTATCCTATATCCCTATAGTCATGGCTCTGATACCAATCTGTCACACCCCGACCCGCAGCGGAAAAGGTGATCGGGGCATGATTGGGTTATCATCAAAGCTCATGACATTTATTAAACGTTTCATATTCATTAATACAAATTAAATGGAACTTTACAATAATGTTACAACATGATCTAACTAACAATCTAACTTCTTTGTTCTCTTCTAAGGCATATCCTATGTTATCCTTGCTTCAACCTGTTCACCTGTATCATGTGTAAAAAGGTTTTTGGATCAACATAATGTTGGCGAGTGAATCCTATGGAAAACATTTTAACAATTTATTTAAATTGTTTATGAAATATGTGCACAACCAAACATGAGTAAAATTAGATGTAACTTGATCAATAATCATAAGATGTTAAATGAAACACTCATGAACAATAAGGGAACAATTAAAGGCACGCGATGCTCAACTCGTCTCTCACGAGGAACTGAGGGGCCTAATGAATGACTTGCATAAACATGATAATATGAATAACACAACTACAAACAATATAAACTCAATGATACACACATGAACAATAATGAATTTGATGTGAAGCACGCGATGTTCTACTCGTCTCCCACGAGGAACTGATGGGCTTAATGTATGAGTTTCATGTAATTTGACAAAAGGAATATAAGTAACTCACAACAATAGAAACAATCTAAGTTTAAGTCATGATGTGGTATGGCACAAGTTTAAATAAATAAATTAATTAATTTCATAACACATGACACACCCCAAAACGTGTAATTTAAAAGGGGGAATTGTAAGATTCACTCACAGTGGGTGCGTTCGGTTGATGACGTTGAATGCACGCGAAGTGGTTTTAACCACGAGTGAGATTTAACCTAGATAAATCGCATTATGGTTTGGTAAGTAAACGGATTTTATTAAACTATTTTAGTAGGATTGTTGGGTGTATTTTTGTGAATTTGAGGCTATTTTCTAACCTTAAAAATGTTATTTTTAAGTATTTATAATTGATTTTTAATTAAAATAATTAAAGAAAAAAAAATAAAAAAAATATTTTATTTTTTTGCTACAGTTGACTTTGACCTGTTGACTTTGACTGGCGTTGACCGGTTCGAGGCATATTGTTGTGCGCTGGGTGAGGCTCGAACCCGAGACCTCCCGTACGCGTGCACGCAGCTCTACCAACTGAGCTACGTGTCTAACCCGTTATATATCCGATTTTAATTACATATATACATTAATTAGAATTAAACAGAAATCCTTTTTATTTTAAAAACAGTTTAAACGAACCGGCTTGCACTCCACAGGTCTCGAACCCGGGACCTGTGGTTTAATCTAACACACAGTCCACCGCTGGACTGTGTGTTTAACATGTTATATATTTCCACTTTTATTATACTTAAATACAAATTATCCGCTTTCATTTCTGACTCTATTTAAAAAGTTAATAATTGTCCGAGTCGATGTAAGAGACCGGACTCGAACTTGTGACCAGTGATATAAACAAACACACAGTCCACCGCTGGACTGTGTGTCTAACTTGGTTATTATTCCGGTTATTAATATACTTAACATATATCTAAGGCGACTCCGGTTCAGTAAACAAAAAATGGATTTTATTAAGGCAGCGTGTGTGAGACGGGAATCGAACTCGAGACCTTTGTATGTATAACGTTTTATGTGCACACAGTCCACCGCTGGACTGTGTGTCTAACCCGATTAATTTCATGATTTATATTATACTTATAACATACTGAAATTCATCGTCTTCTTCATCCAGTTTGAACCAGAATCGGAAATCGACGGGTTTAAGATTCTTATCAGTTTATTAGCGTTTTACAGTTGATTAAGGTGAGATAATTGTGAAAAAGGAAAAGAAATTTGGCGGAGAATTATACCGACTAGATCCTCTGTTTTCCGGCAGAACTCCGGCGACAGAATTCAACTCCGGCGTCAGGTGTCTTGCAGCAGCAAGTCTCCGGAAATCTTGGAAAGAGTATGGGTAACTTCGGTAAAGGTTTAGGGGATTCAGTAAAGCTCAGAGATTAAAACTCGGTTTTCCGGCGAAAAACAGAAAAGTTCCGGCGAGTGGAATTACGCCGAGAAAAGGTGTGATTTTTGAGCGAAAGTGTTTGTCGTCGGTTGTGGGTGAATTTATAGGGAAAAATCGAAATGTATTTGATCTGTTTTACGACTGGGTTCATTGATTAAGATTTTCCGGCGGTTATCATTTTTAGTCGCGGACTTCAAACATCGGTTATAACCGATGTCTGGTTAATGGTTTACGTTATAACGTAAATCGTAGTTAAGACTCGCGAGAATTCCGGGATTCCGACGACTGAACTGATTGGGCGCCGGTTTTGAATTTATAACGTTACTTTATCAATTAAATGATTCTATTATATAACAAACAAAGCAGTTGGCGCAGTGGTTTGTGTGAGTGAGATAAGTTACTTAGCTGATTCGGTACAGACCCGGGTTCGAAACCCGGCAGATGCAAATCATTTTTATTTTGCGATTTTTGACAGTTTTTCAAAAACTAAAAATATATTCCCGTATAATAATTGATTACGGATCGTTTAAAAATATTTTGGGCATTTAATTCGCAACGAAAATTTTGACTGACTGATCGGTTGATAAACGGAGCGGGTTTGGTAAATCCGTTTTTGACGGATGTTACAGGTATAGGATTTGATTTTTGATCCCCTCTTTTCTTTGTTCTTCATACCTCATTTGATCTTCTTCTTCCATCTCCTTTTGCCTTTTTGCTTGGCTTAAGGCAATGGTGGGTAAGACAGAGGTTGAAGATTTTATTTTAGAGGCATGGGTATGTTGAGGAGCAGTGGTTGTGGGATATGCTGGCTTTCTTGGAACATATGGATCTTTCATTCTAAGTTTCTCCAAGTTCCTGTAGGTATCAACAACATGTGATTCTGACCACCTTGTTATTTGCTTTGTAGTACCTTGTGTAGCGACTAATTCTTCCTTCATTCTCTTGATCTTTCAGGACATGATCTTGATCAACAAACTTTGCCCTTTCCCAATATGGTGGAGTCACCTTTTGAGAAGGATTTTGAAGCATGGCCTAAATTCTATCAATTTCATCTTTAAGATCATTTGCAGACCAGTTCTTGAATAGAGCTCTTGTTGCCTTGTATGGTTTGTGCTTCATTATATGTTCAAGGTAGTCTTGTTTCAACTCTTTGTCAAACTCAGCATTCACAGGTCTTTCTGACATAGACTTGCTCATGTCTCTAGCAAAATCTTCAATCATTCTTACTTTGCTTAGACCATAAGAGTAAATGCCCAGAGTTGTTCTATCATCTTTACCTTTTCTCTTCTCCTTTACAATATTTTCAGCCTGGATAGCCTTTATCTTCAGATATTCATCTAAATTCTTTGGCTTTTCATATCCAAGAAGAGATTGAAACTCAAGTTCTGAAACATCCTTTGCTATGAAAAATGATTCAATTTCTTTTTAAACAGCAAGGAGTTCTAAAGGATACTGAGTGGCAAAAGGTATAACAGTTGGTGAAATTTAAGTGGATGGATTTGGATGGTGCTGATGAGAGTGAGGTGGACAGTGGTTGACATGACAAAGGGATTGGTGATGGAATCCCTTCATCATCTTCTTCAGCTACAAAATTTTTCTTTTTGCGTTGAAATTTGATTTTTGGTGAGGGTGGATGTTAAGGAAATCTCAGTGGTGTGGTTAATGGTTGGGTTGAAGTTGGAAAAGTGATTAGGGTAGAGGATTGGGTAACATCTGTTGGAGCATCTGTTGTTCCAGCATCTACACTAACATCTGTTGGTTTGATTTGTGGTGTTGGTTTCTTAGGTGGTGATTTGGGTTTGGTTTGAACAGAGGATACATTAAGTTTGGGATCAACAATGTTTTTAGAAGTGGTGGAAGTTGGTTGTCTAGCTTTTCTAGTAGGCTTTCTTTTTCTTGAAGTACCAATATCTTCTTTATCCAACTTTTGAGCCTTTTCTTGTTCAATTAGCTTTGAGGCTTTGGCTTCTAATATATCTTATCTCTCTACTTGTCATCAACAATCTTTTCTACCTCTTTATTTTGGGTCTCATCAATCCCTTTTCAAAAAATTGGCATCTGATTATGCTGCAGTGGTTTGTGCTGGTTGTTGTTGCACTTTTGGCTTTGGCTTTGCATGTGAATCTGCCTGCAACTTTCTCAAAGTATCTTTCTCCCCCTTTTTGGTATCATCATCAACTTCTTCAATAATGATTGTAGCCGGGGCAGAGCCAGTTGTTTTCAGGAGGAGGTGTCCTTGATGGCTTTGATCTCTGCTTGCGTATCCTTGTATCTAGCCTCGACCATATTTCTGGTAAGCTTCGTACAGTTTCATGTTAAGTGTCTGCCAATCTTTTTGAGCTAGAATAATTGGTTGCACAATTTTCCATAGTTCATCACATTTTGTGGTGTGGATGGATGACGTTGAGAATTCTATAACACTTGTTTCATCATGGATTTGATTTCATCAATTGATGATTCCATAGTAGTAATTCTCTCCGTCAATTCTTGGTATTTTAATTTATCACCTAAATTAATAGGATCATCTAAATTCCTACCAGATGTAGTTATATTTGTATCAACAATATGAGGAAACTCAATGTTTTCAGACACAAATGCCCCTTTGTCTTGGTAATGGGGACTTCCAACTGGGACAGAGGTTACAATTGTAACCTCAGCAATTGATGCCTTCAAGGAAGTCTTACTTAGTAACCACTTTCCAATTGTGCCACTATTGTGGCAACAGTTGTAGTAGTTGCTTCACTTGAAGTACCACCAAGAGTTACTTGTAACTCCTGGGGTTAACCTCCTCAACTATTTCTGGGTTAGCTAATTGAGTTTTCTTAGGGTCAGTCATTTGTAGGGGTGTACTCTTAGTAATAGGTGAATGAGAGGGACTGTTTGTAGTCTGAGTTTTCTCAATAGCATGAAACATGGGCATAAAAGTGGAAGAAATTAGAGAAGTGGGTTGTGCTGTAGAAAGAGACATTGCCCTGGGAGAGGGGTTGTGGAAGATTGAATCAAGTGATTTAATTGCTTCATAATGAGGTGTCCCTATGGATACAACTTGTTCCTTTTGAGAGGAATCAAGAGGAGCTTGTTTGGTGGAGATCTTTGTTCCAACTGCTGTGAGGAAGTAGCAACAGTGGTTTCAAGTGACTTTTGTGTTGTCAAAGCTAAAATCCTCTAGGATCTCATCTTCCAGAGTTACCTTTTGGGTTGTTTTGGTTGGTGGGCTTTTTGGAAGTGGATGGTTTCTTCTTGGTTTTTACTAGTGTGGGTTGCACAACACTTGTTATAGTATCATGCTCACCCGGAGCAGTGGGCTCAGCAACAGAGGTTTGAGTAGTTAATGTATTAACTTCTAAATTTGGCTCATCCCCCTCTACTTGTGTTTTCAAAACCTTTGACTTTTGATATTGAAATTCTGGTAAAAGTTTCATGTGTAAGGCTACCAATTTCACAAATGACACCTTGTTGAAAATCCTTTTCAGAAAGCTGTTTTTGAAAATAAAAACTCAACAGCCTAGGGTGTATAAGAAAAGCTTTACCTTTTGAAATCTTATTAAAGTTTGTAACCAAGTCAGAAAACAATATCTAGGAAAAATTAAAGTTTGATTTGTTAAAATAGCATATCCCAGATACTGCATGTTGAGAGGTATCTCACTAAAAGCAGCTGACTTAGCTGACAAACACATGAGAAGTGTATGGAAAAGAACTTCATGTCAGCGGGAAAATCAGGTTTGTAAATAGTAATACCTGTCAGTTGACCTTCATACCTGCGTTCAATGAATTCAGCATGAAGATCCGTTTTTGGGAAAGAGGTTGTATCATTTAGGTCATTGAGACAAATTTGTGGAAATTGAGGATTGGGAAATTTGTACAAGAGATTCTCCAATCTTTGATGTAATAGCAAAAGGCTTTTTATTTTGTGTTTCAACCTTAGCATCTGCCCAGAATTGTCGAAGTATATCCACATAGATTGGTGCTTTTGCTAGCAAGATATCTTTGTACCACTGTGTTTTTAGAACATCAATCATGGCATGATAGGCAGTATTATTGTCGGTTTGCTCGAGGATGGAAGATAGTTATGAGGCATTTTGATGATGAGAGTCATGATTGAGGAGAGAATAGTGAGGATTTTTGTGAAGAAGACGAGAGTGATGGAAACCGCTCTTGAGAATTTTTGAATTCGAGACCTAAGTAAAACTCTGTTTGAATAACACCGGATTTATAAAGTGAAAAGTGAATGCTGACGTGGCAGCAATTTTCAAAAGATCTGATGGCTATCATCTGTCCACGTGGCAACCTCTTTTGTATAATGGAAGACAGTTTAGGAACCTCTGTTGAGAATCAACAGAGGTTTGGAACAGTTGTAGGAGCGTCCACGATTAGCACGGGAACCTAAATTTGTTATCTATTGTCCAACTAGGCGGAAACTAATGACAAGTTAACCAAATAACATGAATTACTCATTTAAATGTTGTTTTCCATTGATCTAAAGTTCAATACATTCAAGAACCGGATCCGACAGAGCTTCGCCGTCTCTATGCCAAAATCTCTCCCCAAGTTACAAATGAAATCCCAAGGCACCTATTTATAGACTTGTATGTTCGGGAGAACTTGACATCCAAGAACAATCTCAGCGAACTTGACTCCTAAAACAATTAAGCGAAGTTTCTAACAATTAATCCTATTTCACTCAATCGATACATAATGACGTAGGCAACACGCATATGCACCACCAGACTCCCCCTTGGATGTTGCCGCAGTCATTGACTTTTAAAAACTTCTGAGTCTTCTGATCTTTAGATCTTGAATAAACTTTAACATCTTGATCTTTATATCCTCTTCCTCTTTCTTGAGCTTTGTCTTGATAAAACTTTAATCAACATGCTCCCCCTAGCTTTAAGCTTTAGTTTTCAAACTCCCCCTTGCTTTAAGCTTTCCGGAATCTTCAATCTTTGCTTTATCAACTTCCCTTCAATCTTTAATACCTGTCTAAATACTTTCTGACATTCAAATAAACATTTCAGAATCAAATTTTAAATTTGTACTATCAATATTTAAATTTCAATCTTCACTTCAATCTTTTCAAAAATTTTAATTGTTTCAAGTTCAATTTAATGACTTTGAATATATTTTACGTTTAAGTCATTCAATTTTCTCATTTTTATCATTTGATTTTTAAAAATCCACTTAGTTGATCAAGTCCAAGTTAATGACCTTGATTAACCAAATATATCAACCAAGTCCAAATTAATGATCTCAGTTTGAATAACCGTTATAAACAATCCGATTTTAAAGTTTCAAATTAATGAACTTTTAAACATTCATAAGATTTTCTTACCAGACTTCGAAGATCCGTTTTCCAACATTGGTTCGTTGAAACTAATGTAGAAACAAAATCTTTTTGATTTTTAGAAAGTTTATGCTAAAACACACTGAAAATCTTTTTGATTATTATCTTGAAAAGCAAGTAAAGTTTTACAGAACTTTTAACAAGTAAAGTAAACTATGTACAAACATATTACAGACATATTTTTTGTGAATTCGTGTCTAAGGATCATATCAGTTGATTGAGACATATCACCAGTACCGTTGACCTTTTTGAAGACTTTAAGTTTTAAACTCGTTTACCTAGATTGTCGATATGATTGTTCCACTTAAACTTTACCACATTTCTCAATTGTTCCAAGATATGTTAAGATATGATTTATGAAACTTGACTTAACTGTATTTCCACTTCTTGAATATGCTCCCGAATCCATATTCCCTATATTTCATCTTACAAGTGAATATAGCGTAATTGATATCTGTACTGGGTTAATGCGAGATCTTGAGTGCTCAGGTTAGTACTACCATACATATAAAGAGATGAAGGCTCGTCTTTAAGGTGTGTTCCACTTAAGAAATCTTTTAAGCATTGCAAATGATTAGATCTTTCAATTCTTTTCAAATTTTGCATGCTAATTTGGGGTTTTTAGCAAAAGCATTATAGAAGTTCTAGGCTATTGCTTCCGCAAAATCAGAAGAACTTGTATAATACCCCAGATATCAACTATCTATAAAGACCTCGTATCTCAGAATCAGACAACCCTTCAATCAAATTTCGGAGTACTAAGTCCATATATCCAAGATGTGTTGATTCACAAGATTAAGCAGTTGTAAAATTTAGTTTATATCTCGGAAAACAATTTAGTGAACGTGTTAAGCCTATTGACACATCCAAAGTAAGACTTGTTTATCACTTTTAAACTTTACAATTCTTTAGCATACTGTGATAGTCCACTGATGTACTATCATTTCCTTTTTGACAAACAAATTCTTTTTGTCTTTTTAAATGTTTTTGTTCATTTTGAATTTTATAATGTTTTTGAATTTTCAACTTTTTCATATGTTTTTGATTTTTTTTAAATTTTCTTACACCCCCTAAAATCAAAAACATATTTTTGGATTTTAGGTTTTAAGAAATTCTTTTCTAAAAATGTAACAAACCAATGAGGATCCCAAGAACTCGTCATCCGATCCTTTTGCTTTCAACTTCCGCATCATCACCTGACAACAGAACAAACCATTAAACTTTGTTAAACTCAACTTGTAAAAACCACTTGTAAGAATCACTTGTAGGAAATCAATTTTAAATGATTTTTCAGTATAACAATCAGTGTTCTGTTTAACGGTGTGGATTTTCACAAATTTTTAAACATTCTTTTCAACTTTTCTTGTTCAACCACTTGTAATTTCAAAAACGTCAAAGATTATAACTTTCTAGATAATTAAATACTCTCACCTATCCTATATCAACTTTGATAGAGTGGGTCCTGGACTCCTGCACAACAAAGTAACTATTTGAAAAATGAAACCCAAACCTTTTTGGTTTTGGGTTTGTACTGATAAGCATCATAACCATATTCTAACTCTTCATCATAATCAAAATCATCATCAAACATTTCGTCCAATGTCGATTCTGAAAACATTTTTACCTTTTCTTTATTCGTTGGTTTGATTACTTACTCGGTTATTTTGACATTTTCAGTTTTGTCAACCATAGGCTTTGGTTTTTTCCGATGATGAAAGCCTTTTCTTAGCAACCCATGATTGTAGCTTGCTTCTCGCTTTCTTGATATAGAACCTAGAATCTTTGATTTCATTAAACCTTGAAGTTTCACCTTTTTCAAATGTTGAGTTTTCAAACTTTGACACAGTTTTAGGTTTCTCTTCTTGTTTAGATTCATAATTTCTATTTGACTCTTTAATATATTTCACAATCTATGGTTGTTTTTGCTTTTGTTCTTTTGATTCGATTTTTTCTTCGTGGAAACACAGGTTTTAGATTCAGACACTTGCGAGCAATATGTCCAACAAAGCAAGTTCGATTATCAGAAACATTTCCACTAGTGGGTTTTAATCCACTTGTGGACTTAGTCTTAGCCTTGTCCCGAAGTTCTTTTTCTTTCTTGAATTCATCATTCGATTTCTTACCGATCATAGCTTCTTCTTGAACCGTATTTGTTCCATACACAAACTTCATGTTCTTCTTCACTTTATTCTAAACCCAATCCTGCTCTCCTATTCTCAGGAAAATCACCACCAACCTTTCGATAATTGTTAGCATTCCTTTTGGGTTTTGAGTAAAATATTTTCTCGTTTTTCTCAAGATCATCTGATGAAACTTCTACAAGTTTGAAAAATTTATCAAGTTGACCCTCTTTCACATTCCGAATCGGAAAACTATCATCGAAGTATAATCTATTAGATTCTTTAATCTTGTACATGACTACATTAGGATCATCACTTAGATCATGTTCTGCTGATGTATCGTCATCTTTAAAATATGATTCCGAGTTTTTCAAACTTAAATTTTGCACTTTCAGAGCTGCCGTCATTAGAATCATTTCCCAACACATTTTTAACCACGTTTTTTACCACCGCTTCATTATCATCTTTTGATTTCATAAAGTCCACGTCAATGTTCTCAGACAATTTATTTTTCTTTTCTGACAAAATGAGTAAATTAAATGTCTTTTCAATCTCATCATCTTTCTTGCAGGAATAACTTGCAAGAAGTGGTGGTGGAACAATTCCGTATTCTTTACGCTTTGATTTATCATCATTTTCCTCCGACTTAATCGTAGGTAAATGTGATCAATGACATACGCGTTTGTGGTGTAGCTCTTTAGAAGTTGTCTTACCCTTTCTGTTTCTATCTTTATGTCGTGAAGCTCACGCTTTGATCTCAGCAATTTTATTAATGTACATGTTAATTGCCTTTTGTTTTTCAATTACAGTTGCATTTAACATTTTGACATTAGCATTTAGCTCACGATTAGCATTATCAACATATTTTTATTTGCTTGATATTTTGTCATAAGCTTCTTTTATGGTTCTGTAATCATAACAAAAGTTTTCGTTGTGTACAGTCAATTCTCTTATGACTTTGACTTTATAAAGACATGGTTCACAAGGACTTGCACACTTTGTGCAAGGTTTTTCAACCTCCACAACTTTCACAACTTCCTTTCAGACACACTTACCTTAGCCTTTACCTTTTCTGCGTCTGCTTTAAAAGCTTCTTGTTTCTGCGTCTCAAGATAAGCTAATTCTTCTTCCTCAGCTCTCTACCTATAACCTTCCAGAATGGCATTTTCCAAAGCAGCATTGACATATGATGTATCAGATTCATCTACTAACTCTGCTTTCATAGCAACACCAGTTTTCTTTCCGATGTATCCGTTCCAGTCAAAACCATCTTCTTCATGATTGGCAACAAGAGCTTGTTCGGCTTTCTTTGCAGGTTTATCTTCTACTTCGACTTGTGTTCTCTTTGGATATGGCTTGTATTGAAGAGCTTTCTTGTATTACTCATTGTTGCTGCGAAAGGGTTTTGATTTCCACTTGTTTCTTGATTGCTGCATTCTCGTTTGAAGTGTCCTTTTTGTCGACACCTGAAGCATGTGACTTTCTACTTGTCAAATCCAAGCTTGTTGTTTGAGTTACCAATATCCCTTCAAGTGAGTGCCACAAATTTGGAAACTCTTCTGATGATGGATGCAAGGCTCCATTTGATATCCATTAGCTCCAATTCTTCTTCGTCCACCTGATCATAATCTTCGGCGGTCATCTCTGGATTACCGATCTTTCAGCAACGAGACATTCATATGATTCGAGAACCCAGCAAGAAGTGCTATGTGCTGTTTAGCCACTTTTTCTGGAAATACATTCTTCAAATCAACTGCTATGTTGCACTGGAAAACATTTGAATCTGAACTGGCTTGATTTGTCTGATTTTGGAATGTTGAGCTTGAACTAGCACTAGTATATCCAACATATGGAAAGCTTTGACTTGGAGAAGAATTTGTATTTGCACTAAATGCTGTTTGAATTTTCAGGCTTTGAATCGGAGTATCTGGAATACCTCCTTTGTAATAGACACCGACATCTTGAACAACATTAGCATTCTTATATTTTGCAATCTTCATCAATTCCATTTCATGTCCTTCTAATTTGTCTATGAAGGATGACAACTTGAAATGTCTCCAAGATGGACTATTCTTCGAATCGTCAGATATGTTGTCCATTCTCCTTCTGGAAGTGCATCAACCAACTTCTCGATTTGCTCTTCATTAGATCTTTTGATATCATGTCTCCGCATTTGGACCATGAGGTAACAGTATCTATCGATCATCTGCTTCATTGTTTCACCTTTAATCATTGTGAAGATCTCGAATTCTTTCTTGATTAAAGCCTTTTTGCTTTTGATCATTTCATCACTTCCTTTGAATTTTTCACAAAGAGAATTCCATAATTCTTGTGATGTTTCATATTCTGGCAAAAGAATCAAGATATCTTCCTTCATGATTGTTGTATCAAGCTGATCATATTCTTCTCAGCAACATAGTTATCTTTGTTGGTATTTGAAAACTTGTTCAGCGGGAGATCTTGATCACGTTCATCCTTTGGCCATTTGTAACCATCCTCAACTGCAACCCAGCTGTTAAATTGATTCGCTTGTATCCAATTCACAAACTTTTCTTTCCATCCTTCAAATTCATCCATGCTCATTAGCTTTGGCGGTTTCGACGTATACCCATTTCGTTTTCGATATTCATCTGGTTTGCCGCAAGAACATTAGCGCTTAATGAAGAAGCCATTTGAGAAACAAACACGTTGTGGAAATCTTCCATTTTGACAATCCGAAACTTTATATGAGAATATGATCAACAACACTCGAAAATTGATTAAAAACAGACAAGTTCGGTCGAACTTGTGTGAAAACAGGTTTTGATATCAGATTTTCACAAGTTCGGTCGAACTTATATGACAAAGTTCAAATTTTATTACACAACCTCAAGTTCGGCGAACTTGATGTAGATTTGAGAAAAACTTTTTACTTCGAGCGGACTTGTGAAATGGTTTTAAGAAACACAATAAGTTTGGTCGAACTTAGATAATCTCGCAAGAAGATGTTTCAAGTTCGGTCGAACTTGTGACACAAATTCAATGAACTTTGATCAAGTTCGGTCGAACTTGATCAAAAATATTGAAAATTTCTTCAAGTTTGAGCAAAGTTATCACAATTTCTTGAAAAATCTATCAAGTTCGGTCAAACTTGATTAAAAACACTGAAGTTTTACTCAAGTTCGGTCTAACTTGATGTTGAGTTCGGCTGAAACTTGTTTCCAAAACATGGTTTTTTCAACTTTTTGATATCAAAACGTTTGAATTTGATGTCCAAACTCTCAGGGGTTTATCACAACTGTATTTTACATGACATATTCAATTTTTAGCTGATTTTGTCCATGAAATCATCAAGTATTTGAAAATTTTAAGAAAAATGATAGAATGGAGATGAAATAGAGAGATTCTTGTCTTGATTTCAGCAAATTTAGGTATCCAGGCTCTGATACCACTTGTAGGAACGTCCACGATTAGCACAGGAACCTAAATTTGTTATCTATTGTCCAATTAGGTGGAAACTAATGACAAGTTAAGCAAATAACAAGAATTACTCATTTAAATGTTGTTTTCATTGATCTAAAGTTCAATACATTCAAGAACCGGATCCAACAGAGCTTCGCTGTCTCTATGCCAAAATCTCTCCCCAAGTTACAAATGAAATCCCAAGTCACCTATTTATAGACTTGTAAGTTCGCTGGAGAGGGTAGATGTTCGGGCGAACTTGACCTAGTCAAGTTTGGCCGAACTTGACATCCCAAGAACAATCTCAAGCGAACTTGACCTCCTAAACACATAAATACGCCTAGTTTCTAACAGATTAAGCCCTATTCACACAGACTCGATACACAATGACGTAGGCAACAGACATATGCACCAACAACAGTGAATGAGAACAGTGGTGATTTTACACTTTCAAAGGATAGAGATCAATGGTTAAGAAGCACAATGGTTCGCCTAATAGTGGAAAATGGGAAACGGAGGATTCCTTTATCAGTGTATAGAGGGAACCAAAACAGAGGATTTCTTTGAAAATAGTGGTTATGGACAGACTTTTAGGATTTTAAAAATTTTCAATTTAGGCTATCTTTAATGATGGATCTTTGACTTTCTAAAAGCATTTTAATGCTGGTTATTCATGGAAAACAAAAATTTGCTTTTATTCCATGTTTAGCATACCAATCCTAGAGATCGGACTTTCAAAGCTAGATATATATAATGCTTTTGGTAGAACATCTGCCAGTTGATCTTTAGTTGGAATATGATGCAGAGAAATCAAACCTTTTTCAAAGCAATCCCTCACAAAATGATGTCTGATGTCAATGTGCTTTGCGGTAGCATAAGATACTGGTTTTTAATGATGTTTTCAGCTACTTGACTATCCAACATGAGAGGAGTCTTTAGAGCACAAAAATCCAACAGTTGATTTTGAAGCCATAGGAGTTGAGAAGTGCAACTTGCAGCAGCAATATACTCAGCCTCTGCTGTAGATGTTGATATTGCAGCTTGCTTTTTGCTTTGCCATGACACTAAGCAATTGCCTAAGAATTGGCATCCTCCTGAAGTTGACTTCTTTGTGGTGTGGCATCCAGCAAAATCATTGTTTGAGTAATCTGAAAGCTCAATGTTTCCATTAGCAGGATACCAGATACCAAGTGTGGGAGCACCTTTTATGTATCTGAATATCCTTTTCACAACAATAAGATTTGACTTTCTAGGTGCTGACTGGGATCTGGCACAAACACATGTTGCAAACATAATTTTAGGCCTAGAAGCAGTTAGGTACAACAAAGACCTAATCATGCTTCTATAAAGAGTTTGATCAATCAAGTCATCTTTGTCATCAACATTGACAAGCTTGGAGGTTGCCATGGGTGTGCTACATGGTTTACAATCATCATATCAAATTTTGTAAGTAGTTCTTTGACATACTTACTTTGATGAATGAATGTACCATTTTGCATCTACTTAACTTGGAAACCAAGAAATTATTGAAGCTCACCCATTGCACTCATTTCAAACTCTGCTGTCATGAGTTGTTTAAACTCTTCACACATGGCCTGGCATGTGGATCCAAAAATGATGTCATCCACATAAATTTGGACAAGCATCAAATCCTTTACTCTCCATTTGAAAAACCAAGTTTTATCAATTTTACCTCTTGTAAAGCCTTTGGATAAGAGAAAAGTGGAAAAAGTTTCATACCCGGCTCCAGGTGCTTTTTCTAGCCATACAAAGCTCTGTTAAGCTTGTAGACATGATCTGGATAAAAGGCATCTTTAAAACCAGGATGTTGACATACACATACCTCTTCTTTGATCTTACCATACAAGAATGCACATTTTATCTCCATTTGGTACACCTTGATGTTGTGGTTGACAGCAAAAGCTAAGAACAATCTGATGGCTTCTAACCTTGCTACAGGAGCAAAAGTTTCATCATAGTCAATGCCTTCTTCCTGTCTATAGCCCTGAACCACAAGCCTAGCTTTATTCTTGACAACAATACCTCTTTCATCAGTTGTGTTTTTGAAGACCCATTTTGTGCCAGTTAGACTTACACCTTTGGAAATGGGACAAGTTCCCATACTTGTTGTCTTTTAAATTGAAGGATCACTTCTGGCATGGCTTTTACCCAACTGGTGTCTTTTAGTGCCTCTTAGTACTTGACAGGTTGTGTGAGAGATAGGAAACCAACAAAAAGACATTTTCTTTGGGATTGACTTCAAGTGAGCACCCCTTCATTGATGTTGCCAATGATTTGATCAGATAGATGACTTTTAAGGTAGATCAAATCCCCCTTATATGGAACAATGGCATTTTGAGGTGAAGACTGCAGATGGGAATCATCTGAGCTAACATCTGTTGGCAATTTTGAAGAGCCAACATCTGTTTGAAATGGAGGTGGAGGTATAGGTGGGAGAGGTGTGGAAACATGTTGACTCTTATCCACAGAGGTTGGACTTTTATCAACAGAGGTTATATTTGATGAGCTGGCAGATGATTGAGGATTAACAACAGTTGACGCAGCAGTGGCAGAGTTTTCACAGTTGTTAGTAACATCTGCAGCTCTGGTGGTGAAAATGACTTTGTATTGTGGAACCACAATGTCATATCCATTGTCTTGATGAGAAGAATGTGATGCACATGCAGGGCTAATCTTGATAGACACATCTTCAAATGTAAATTTGTCTAAGTCAAATAATCCAACAGGAGTTGCTGGGATATTTAATGAAGAAAGTTCATTGAATTTTATATTCAAGGTCTCTTCCACACACCTAGTCCTTGAATTAAAGAATCTGTAGGCTTTAGTAGTGGTTGAGTATCCTAGAAATAACCACAATCTACTTTGGCTGCAAATTTTGAAATCAAATCTTTTAGATTTAGAATAAAACATGGGTAGCCAAAGATTTTGAAATATGAGATCAGTGGTTTAATCTTAAACAGAATTTCATAGGCAGTCTTTTGATGTCTAGGGTTAATCAAAACTCTATTATGCATATAGCAAGCAGTGTTTACAGCCTCTGCCCCAAAAGACAAGGGTAAACCTAAGTCTGCAAGCATAGCAGCTTCAATTAAAGTTCTATTTTTCCTTTCAACCACCATATTTTGTTCTGGTGTCCTTGGGATGCTATATTTCCTAACACACAGAAATTATCCAACTCCCTATATTTAAATTATGTGCCATTGTCACTCCTAAAGACTTTTACTGGCATGTCAAATTGCTTTTCAACTTGTTTAACAAAATTTTGCAAAATGCGTGCAGTCTCATCTTTGGAGTGCATGAAAAAGGTCCATGTAAACCTTGAAAAATCATCAACTATGACTAGACAATATCTTTTTATTTAAGACTCATGATTTTTACAGGGCCAAACAAATCCATGTGTAGTATTTGCAAACACTGGCTTGTTTTGGACTCTTCAATTGATTTGTATGAACTTTTACGTTGTTTGCCTTTTAAAGAAGAAATACAATGTTCATCACAAGTGAATTGTTTTGATGGTAAACCTCTTACAATATTTTGTTTGGAGAGTGTGGTGATAGTTTTAAGATTTGTGTGACCAAGTCTTCTATGCCAAAGTTTTGTCTCTTTGTTAGAAGCAACTAAGAACAGACATGCATTTGACATAGGATTATCCTTCAACATATCAACTACATACACATTGCCACTCCTATGAGCAACAAGTTGTGCTTTACTCTCAGCTATGATTTGATCAATCTTTTTAATCTCTTCTGGCCCAACAATCTGACAAGTTTTCTTAGTGAAGAATGACCCAAATCCTTTGTCACTCATTTGTGAAACACTAAGAAAATTTAATTTCAGGTTGTCAATAAGATTTACATGCTCAAATTTGAGTTTCCCAGCATGGACAGTCCCTGACCCCAACGCCTTCCCTTTTGAATTGTTACTAAAGGATATATCAGCCCCTCCATGTGCCATGAAGGCTTTGAGAATGGGTCTACATCCTGTCAAGTGGCTGGAGCCTCCACTATCTACATACCATAAACTATCAAGGCAAGTAGAACCGCCCTTAGTAGCAGCCATCATGGCACAGTCACATTCAGCTTTGCATACACTAGCATCCCATGGGTCAGATAGAGGTTTCACTTCTTTACCAACTTTTTCTTTTGAAACAACTGTTTCCTCATGAACATCCGACTCTTTAGAGTTAGACATTACTTCCTCAGATTCAACACCCTCATCTATGGTATCTAGTGCCATAAAGAAAAAAATCATTTTGTTTCTTTTCATTGTTAGCAACTAGAGCAATGTTTTCATGAGTCAGATCCTCAAGCAAGCTACTCCAATCAACAAAGCCTTGAGTAAAGAAACTCTGATTATTAACCTCTGTCGGAGCGGTGGTTTGAGTAACTTGTGGTGCAGGTTGTATTTGAACCTGAGGAGCTAGGGCTTGAACATATTGGATCTGAGGAACAATGGTTTGAACATATTGCACAGGAACAATGGTAGTAGGGTGTGCAAAGTGAGCAGTGTTTTGCATATGAGGAGCATGGGTATATTGGGATAATGGACAGTGCTTTGAGTGTTTTGAGGTGTAGGGCTATGATGTGTGATAATTGGTCCAGTTTATTGAGATCATTGTCCTAGCCTATTACACTTATAGCATTTGATCTTTGACTTACCCAACCCAAGTTTTAGCCCCGCATGCAACCCTCGGAACTTCCTACCAGTTTTCTTGTAATGCTTGCTAGCTCTAACACTCAATAAAGCAAGCTGGTGCAAAGTATCCATCTCTTCTAAATCTGAAGGGTCAAAATGTTGAAGGTCATTCAACTCAAAAGATAAGTCATCAGAAGTTTGGCTTTCCCCATTAGCAGCAAAAGCATAATTGGGTGTGTAAGAATCAGAGTTGAAACTACCACCAGAGGTTATGTCGATAAAATGATCATAACTCTGATCCTTACAACTGCCAGTGGCTTCTTTTTGGCCAAAGATTGCTGCACTACCGAATGCATAGTCATCAGCCATCTTGCCAGACTCTTGTAGCTTCTTTTCTGGTTCAGCTCTATCTCATAGGTGAGGAGCCTACCATGAAGCTGTGTTAGACTTATTTCTTTGAACCCAACTGAATTTCTAGTTACAAAAGCCATACTGTGCCATTTGTCTGGTATGATCTAAGAAAACGACTACTTAAAGTCGAATTTGCAAACTCAACATTAACCAATTTAAGTTCACTAATGAGACAACTAAATCTTTCAAACTGTTGGGTTAATGACTCTCCTTTAACATGACAAAACGTTTCATATTGTTGGTTTAAAACTTCTCTGTTGTTTTCAATTACTTCCTTAGTGCCACCGAATTGCTCTTTCAAAGCTTCCCATAACTCTTTTGCATTGTTGTAATGCAACAGTCCAACATAGATATCGTTTGGCAATGCAGAGGCCACGATGCTAAATGCCTTTGCATCTAGCTCGATCTTTTGGAAATCTTGCTCAGAGTAATTTTCAGGACTCTTTGGTACTTGGACTTTTGGGTCCTCAGTACTCGGTATCGTTGGAACATGAGGTCCAAAGATCACCGACTTCGAGCAACCTGTGTTTTGCTGAGCAAGGATATGACCATCCGTCTTTTCCAGATGTTATACTCCGATCAGACAAGGATCGGTGGTTTAAACATGTTGCCCTTGTTGTGAGGGTCTTGTCAATTTTGTGACATTCTGATTGTTTACAAACAGATTTTGATTAAAACTTTAAAACGTAAGTAAACTCTGTTTTCCAATTCAAACGAACAAACGTATTAGCAGTGAGAGATGATCTGTTCAAATCAAAATGATTATTAAATAAAATTCGATTGACCAAGCTCTGATACCAATTGTTAGGATCTGAGTGTGAATTGTCGTAAATGTTTATAAATCGAAAGCAATGAGTTAAGATAAATCAAGTGTAAATGCAGCGGAAATGTAAACTTTGATTCACAACAATTGGAAGATTGTTTTCATTGTCAAGCTTTTGTAATCAAATCACGTATGCATGTAATTCACAATCTCCCCCTCAGCCTAAGATCACTGATTTGTTCGTACAAAATGTGAGAAGAAAGAAAATTGATTAAGTGATGAAAAGTGATCAAATAGAACAGTACAAGCAATGTTCTATTTATAGTACAATCCTAACCTTTGAGCATCTTATGATGATGCCACTATGAAAGTGACATCTAACAAATATAACTAACTATTAACATCTGCTAAGCTAAACACTATTACAATAAAATATAATATAAAGTTTGTTGGTAACAACTGATGAGATATCATGTGATGGGCTTCAACAGAGCTTTGCCTTGACAATTCTTGTATTCTTCATTGGCTTTTCTCTTTGGCAGATATTTCCTGGAGAGTTTTAATCATATCAGACCTTTGACAATTGCCTTTGGTCTTCAAAAGAGCTTTCCCAATAGATGTTCTATTATTATTATTATTATTATTATTATTATTATTATTATTATCATTATCATTATCATTATCATTATCATTATCATTATCATTATCATAGATCAGAGGTTTGTATTATATTTTGTCTTTCTATCATCTGTTCTTTTGTAAAGTTCAATATCAATAGTTTTTACATACGTTTGAAAATTAGATTTACGCGTGAAGTTTAGAGGAGCTCGGGTTGGCGATCAGGGGCGTAAAAAATTTTTTTACGCACGTTGTCAAAACTTTTTTTACACACGTTGTCAAAAGTTTTTTATGCACCTTGTCAAAACTTTTTTACGCACATTGTTAAATGTTTTTTTTAAAGTTGTAGTGTAAAGTCATGAAATGTTAACGAATGAAATAGAAATTCTCAATAAATATATAAGACAAATATAACTTTCATTTTATAAAGAACATTGTCATAATTAGGAAAAACAGAGCAAAAGAAATAGATATCATTTTTGATATTTTTGTATTTTCTAAATTATGTAATACTTTTGGTATTTGAATTTAAAACCTAAGATATTTTTCCCAATTTTAAATATAAAAAGTATAAAAGAGATGAAAGAAGAGATATATTGTTATGTTAGACATATAATGATGATGTGATATGTTTTAGAGATACGAGAGAGTGAATGAGACATTGAGAGAAAAAGACTAACATATCCTTTTGAATTAAATTGATTAAATGTGATGTGTTAAAATTCTATTGGATGAGAGAATTCTCATGGTTCTCGCAACTGGTAGTGGTTCCTCCTTGAACCGAATCCTATATATGTATATGTATATATAGGGTTGAGTTCATTTCAGAACTCTAAATAATTGCATAACTTTCAACTCCTAATAAACAATCATTGTATAATATATTTTTATATTTAGGTTACTTTTATCATTTATTATTTATATTTTTATGATAACATACAAGTTAAGAGTAGTTTACATATGTGTAACAGTCAAATTATATATATGTGTAATAACTTCTTACATATATGTAAAAAGACTAGTTTACATATATGTAATAATAAAATTACATAAAAAATGATAAAATTACTCTTAGGATGTATGCAACGATAAAAATACATATGATAAATGATAAAGTTATCCTAAATATAAATATATTATATATAAAAAAGGATTGTTTATTAGGAGTTCTGCGAGTTTTGTAAATATTTAGGGTTCTAAAATGATCTAACCTTCTATATATAGAAACCAATCAGGAGAAAACGATTGAAAGTGTGAAAACGGTAAGAACGGATCCTGGTTGAACACGTGGCATGGGGCGCTAAATGATATGCGGGGTACGATTGTTCAAGTCCGCGTAATAGATGGCGTTATAATTCATTTACAAACAAAAGTCCATCAGGTTCGCGTGTTGTTCTTTTTTCTTGTTTCATTGGCGTTATATTTTCACATTTATTTTCTAAGCAATATTTTTGAAAAATGTTATTATGTCCTTCAACCTAGAATCATTATTCAGCGTTTTCATTATTTAGAACTTATCAATGGCGTTTTACACCTCGTTACGCATATCTGAATTATGGCGCTTTCATTAAAATGTTTTAGGTTTAGAGTAAATCTGTTAATCTAATTGTTTATTATTCAACCAATGGTTTGTAGCATTTTCACTTTCTTCCGTCTCAGTAGCCACATCATTTTATAGGTCTGTCAAGTTAAATTAATCTCTTATATCTTATAAAGGTAAATATCTTGGCGTTCTTGCCATTCCTAAATTCATTATATTTCCTTAATAATTCAAAACATTACAACTAAGATGAAATCAAACTAAACTAATAGTCTTCTGTGGATGGTATTACATCAGAGATATACCCATCGCTTTGGTCATCACTTTCTTCAGACTTATCATCATTATCTATTTCATTGGTGTATAACACCATCATCTCGTTTAGCCTTTCTCGCATCCTATATTTAAATATCATAACAACCCTGGATGTTGCATCGCTCAAAGGTGCTAAATCACAGAGTTGTCAAGAAGGTGTAGTTTATCTATGTTCAGCACTTCGTCCATCGTCAATGAATAATCCACCCCGTCTTGATAATTCACTTTCACCGTTCTTGATGGTTCATCCAAACTCCAACTGGTAACTGTTGGTAGATCAGTAATGTCATCATCATCATTTACTGGAAATTTTATTGTCAATCTTCTTATTAACGTTTGAGTCCTTTCACAATCGTTGGCCCTTGGAACCCCAAGGGCCAGAATATCTCTCTGAACGGCCTCATCCATACTAAGTATGGCGTTGATGGTATTGACCTTCACCCTTCTCCTATCAGAGAACTTTAGGATGAAACGTCTCTCCGACCTCTCAAACCTCCATGCAATAACCTGAGCCATTTTTTTTTGTTTTACGGCGTTTTAAACAATTTGTGGCGTGTTTAGAGAATTTGTGGAGTGTTAAGTTTGTTTACCTGTTTTACTTATATAATGACTTTTTTTGGCGCGAGTTAGATATATGTTTTTGGCCCTAAAAAAACAATAGTAGGATGCAGACCTATCTATGTTTTTTGATTTGTATTTTTTATTTCTTTTTTCGTGTGATGTGTGATGCAGACCTATAATGTGACAGGTAATTATGACGTTTTGAAAATATAAAAAAATCAATTGCTATCGTGTGATTTTTTAATATAATAAATGTCAGTAATAATGTTTCCATCGTTTCAGTTACTGTTTGTAGTTACTGTTTGTTCAGCTTTTTCTTTTAAAGTTTTAATGTGTCCAGTTACTACGTTTGCCGTTTTATATTAATGGAGTTTTAGATAAAGATGACAAAATAAAATTTTTGTAAGGCACCCTTTTTTTTTCTATTTTCTTGCACCTTTTGTTTTATACTTTTCAGTAATTATTTGGAGTTTTGTATAATACATGATTAAAGCAATTTTATTATAGTATTGGTGTTTGGCGTTTGTGGCATTTTGGCAATTAATAAGTAATTAGATAAATAATGTATTTTATTAGTGGTAAATTAGGTAACAATTCACAGGAAATGACACTAAAAAAATTTAAAAATGCTAATCTAATTTCTCATCCAAATCATCACTGCCATCAGCCTCTTCTTCTTGAAGTTTTTGTCCCCTGAACCTTTGAATTCCTTAGATATGTGTCAATTTCCTACACAGCTGAAATGCCCTGCTCTATACGAAGCTGATTATTCAGTAAAATATAGCGTCTTGGTTTTGGTGTGATCTTTTGTTTGTTGATTGTGGAAGTGGTTTTGTGGATATTGGAGACATAAAGCATTCCTACGAAGAAACACTTACGATGTTAGAACTCATGCCTTATCAAACATGTTATCCCGATGCCGTATTTGTCGATGCTATTATTGGGGTGTGATTGTGAGTGAGTTTTCGCTTGGAGTCCAAAATAGCATTTACACTGCCATCATCTCCATGCTCATCCCACTCTTCATCATTTAATAATGGAGTCCAAATAGCATTTAAACTGGTCTCTTCTTCTCATCCAAACCTTCCCTAAGAACAAAGCACAGAAAATGACATATCACTGTCATCGGTCTCTTTTTCTTGAATTTTTGTCCATCTCATTCAGGAAAAGCTTATTGAGTTACCCCCCCTCAAATAAGAATCCATTCAGTGAAACTTCATGGAGAACAATACTGAATCTCCAAGAAACGATGTTTGCCATATGTGGTTGTTTTAACTTTTTGGGGGGTTTTTAAGTGATGGTTTGCCAAGAAAACATGGCGTTGTTGTTTTGGGTGTGATCAATGGAAATTCCTGAGATGTTTGTTTATATAAGAGTTTTTGGCGTGTAGTTTAGGCGGGATTTTATTTTAATAAATGTTAGTAATAAAGTATCAGTCGCTTCAGTTACTGTTTGTAGGTACTGTTTGTTCAGCTTTATCTGTTAAAGCTGTAAGGAGTCACATCTTTAAAATGGCGTTTTGTATGAATGGCGTTTTAGATAACTAACTGCTTTTTTTTTGTCGTTGGTAGGATTTTGGCATTTTAGATGTAGTATTTTATTAGGGGGAAAGACCAAAAGTACCTAACAAAGCAAAGAAAATGACATACAAAAAAATCTCCTTGTTCGAAGGGATTTTGTCTGAGAAGTATCCATTGCTTCCCTCGTCTTCTTCTTCTGATTCTTCATCCAATTCTCATCCAACTTTCAGTTTCATCGGTCTCTTCTCCTTGAAGATTTTGAAACCTTCATATGAATTTGGTATGCAACAATGCCAAATTTAGAGTCACGTCTGTGTTCAAACATGTTGTGTTGTTTAACTTCTCTAGGAACCCTAGACTCTGTTTGGTCCATTTTTTCATTTGCCTTGTTTGGTCTAAATTTTCTTGTTAATCTTTTTATACCCGTATGTGTTTTTATCATAGTGGTTATCAAGAGGGACGCCAAGTGCTAGGATCCCCATCTATACTTCTTTTTCCAAGTTCAATATGGCTTTGATTGTTTTAATAAACATTCTTCTTCTATTGTCAAAACGGATTACGAATCTTCTGATTCTGAGTGTGTATCCCCACGAAATGATGTTTGCCATTTGTGCCTTTTTCAGAGGGTTTTTTTTTTGAATTTTGGCGTTTTTTTGAGTAAATATGGCGTTTTTTAGTATGATCTATAGAAGGCATGGTACGGTCGGTTATATAATGATGTTTAGTTTAGAAGGGAATTTTTTGTAATAAATGTGAATAATTAACTTTCAGTTATTGTTTATTCACATCTATTTGTTAAATTTGCAACGCGTTTTCTCATTAAGTTTCGCGTTTTATGCCAATGGTGTTTTAGATAAATATGTCGTTTCATCTGGGAATGCAGGTGAACGCTAGAAATGGCGTTTTGTTCATTATTGTGGCGTTTTGTACTAGAGCAGTAAAAAGACGTTTTTACCGCATATATATATATATATATATATATATATATAAACTACTGTTGAGTATAGCTATAGAAGGTTGGAGAATTAACGAATATATAATTTTGAATTTAAATTAATTTTATATAGTTACTAAATTACATTTAACTTATCATTGTAAATTAAATTCACGATCAATCATATATATAAGTAATTTCTCATAATTGTAGAAGATATTTTAGCTCCTTGAGTTTACATTTGATCGTGAGATAATATAATAGGATGAGTTTGGTTTTTTAGTTATTAACAATAACAAATATATAATTTGAAGTTATAAATAGTGGAATCCCTTGCACAATGCGGTGGGAATTCAAATTTGATCGGTATCAGTTTGATCTATTACAATATCGTCACTCGGTATAAAATCTTGTGGTAACTTATAAAAATAAAGTTTTCTATTCCTTGCACAAAAACAAAACAAAATATGAAAGCGAAACCCATTAATAAATATGTGCTCTAGCTAATATTAAGATTTAAGGTGTACCATGTATAGCTTTCTATTTCAAATAATTCATAATTTCAAGTTGTCTAAATTATAACTTTATCTCATGTATATAATGATAAATAGCAATAAATAGCTATGATATATTAGCATCTCAAATTGTGTTAATTTATTTTATTTTTCTTCAAATTTCAAAGAAATTTACATTTTTTCTGATTATGTGTGGTCTTAAACAATTTTTTTATGTTTGTGTTAATTTATTTTATTTTTCTTCAAATTTCAAAGAAATTCAAATATTTTCTGATTAATTGTGGTCTTAAACAATTTTTTTATGTTATTTATCATCTTTTACTTATGTTAGATAATTTTTTTTTGTTATTTAACCCGTATAACACACGAGGTCCATAACCTAGTTAAAAATAAAAATAAATAAATAAACATCAAACAATCAAAACCAACCCAAACTACATCAACCAATCTAGAGTCTTCGCATCACCAAACAAAAGCTCTACAAGCCAGTGGAAAAAGCCCCGCCCATACACGACGTTGACCTCCACGCCAGGTCAGGAGTGGGGTGCTAGACGTGGACTGGGTTCAATGCTAGTTTTCCACATCCATTCCGTCCGTACAGTGTTAAAACAAAATGGTGGATTATTTTACTAATAAATTAAGTAGACTAGATGGTGGCATAATTGAATTTTCATGTTAAAAAATTATTATTACTCGTTTTATAAAAAAGTTTTTAGCCAAAGATTCTAGTTCTGTGTGCTTTGTGAATTATAATATAACTAATATTCTCATTCATCTATAGTTCTATACCTACTAAACCCCGATTTCATTTAACTTCTATATAGGTATAGTTTTTATTTACCACGTGAACTTTTAATGTATTTTTGACTCTTTGTTGTGCTCGATCATTTCCATAATATAAATTACTAACATTTTATATTTTATTATTTTTATTGTTATACTATATGGATGTGGAGTGTTTAAAAAAATTTAATTTTTCATCATCAATTCAAAGATTTTTATCTTTTTATTTTAACCCCTTGGAGTTTTTCATTATTTGCAATTTAATCCCAACACTTTTTTTATTTTTATTTTTGATCCCCTATACTTTTCATCTTTTTCAAGTTTTTTGTTTTATGTTTCGTTGAGAATTTCGCGAGTTAACACGCCGCAACGTATGTGTCTGCGTGGTTCAACGTTTTTTGTGTTTTTTCCCGTTTGACAGGCCCACCGCAACAGGTCTATTATTCTTCATTTGGCAAGTTCGTTCCAAGGTGCGGGGCCCTAAATCGACTTAGTTTTTTCTTTCTACGTTTTACGTTTCGGTCTGATTTCTTCGCATTAACACACCGCAACGGTTGTACGTGATTCAACGATTTTACGTACGTTTTTCGTTGAGTGTTATTTTTTCTTTTTTATTTATTTTATTTTACGAGCTCTTCTATTGTTGGTTCTGTGGCATTGGGGCTACTTGGCACGATTTTATAGACGTATTTAACCTATTAATTTTTTTACTATGATTTTATAAAGGAATTTAACCTATTAATTTTTACTAAAAAAATTCTTTCAAGTTCACCCCTATAAATTCTTTACTTAAGAAATCCTATTTTTATGTACATGTCGATATGAATTCGATTTGCTCTACGTTTCGACGTAACCTTCTTCTGGAAACGAGACATATCAAATATAATACTTTTTGTTTAAAAAACATATTTTGTAAATGCATTATTATAGGTTTACGTTTGTCTTGGGCTAGTGTACGGGTTTTGGTCTTGGTTAGTTATGGATGTACGGTTTGGGGTTGGGGTTGGGCTTGGCCCAGTTGTACGTGATTCAACGATTTTACGGTGTTTTTCGTTCAGTGTTATTTTTTCTTTTTTATTTATTTTATTTTACGAGCTCTTCTATTGTTGGTTCTGTGGCATTGGGGCTACTTGGCACGATTTTATAGACGTATTTAACCTATTAATTTTTTTTACTATGATTTTTTAAAAGGAATTTAACCTATTAATTTTTTTACTAAAAAATTTCTTTCAAGTTCACCCCTATACCTTCTTACTTAAGAAACCCTATTTTTACGTGCATATTTTTATGTACGTGTCGGTATGAATTCGATTTGCTCTACGCTTCGACGTAAACTTCTTCTGGAAACGAGACAGATCAAATATAATACTTTTTGTTTAAAAAACATATTTTGTAAATGCATTATTATAGGTTTACGTTTGTCTTGGGCTAGTGTACGGGTTTTGGTCTTGGTTAGTTATGGATGTACAGTTTGGGGTTGGGCTTGGCCCAGTTGTATTAGGTTGCATCCTATCATCTATAAATAGGGTGCACCTAGGTCTTGATTAGGTTATTGATACTTAGTGCTTGTAATCATTGTGTACCAGACGGTTCTAGAAACCGTGTGCACTTTTGCTAATCTAATCAAGTTTGTTCTTCATCTTCTACATCTTTATTGTTATTCCGCAACTTTAGAGGTGTTTGTGATATCCGATTGTAGTTTTCTGGACTTACAATTGGTATCAGAGCCTAAGAAGTCTTTCGAAGGCTCAGTTTTAATCAGATATTGTTAGAAGATTGAAGGTTGTTATTGTTTGCTAATTCAAAGGCTCAAAGAAACATAAAAAGGTTGAATCTTATTTTGTTAGTTGTCTTTACAACTTATTGATCGCCTGACCTTGTCTCTTAGTGTGTTAGCAGGTTATTCATTTTTATTATAATTGATCAAATTTCCGTCGAAACCCAGTTTTGGATGTTTAAAAGTTTATAAAATTAATGTTTTCACATTCATAATTTTCTTGTGAATTTCATCATAACTGGGTTTTCAATTTGTTTTGGAACTCATTTGCAGGTTATTCGGGATTACTGTGGAAAGATATCAATTGAAGATTTGATTTTGATACCCTAGAATCTTGAAAAGTTTGTTACATCGAACTGATACTGGATTCCAAAAATAGTTTGGAAGTGTACGGGTTACTTGTGCAGACAAGTGTGCAAGGTGGAGTTTACGGTTTGTTTAATTAGTGGACTGTTTTTGGTGTACGGGCCCAACAAGTGAGTGTACGACCCAAAGTTTGACAGTGTGCGGTCCAGTATAGAGGTGTGCGGCTCACAACACAGTGTGCTGGTACCTGATAACACGGTGCTGCTACATTTGGGCTTAATTCAGTGTACGGTCCAAAGTTAAGTATGTACGACCCAAAATTTAAGTGGTGTGCGGCCCAGCAAAAAAGTGTGCGACATAAAACTTAGTGTGCAGTTATCTAAACAGTGCAATCTCTTGGACCGTCTGACTATTGGACTGTGCGACCTCATAGTTGGAATTCCTGAACTGTGCGACCTGTTTTATTGAACCATTGAACTGTGGGACTCATATTACCAGCTGAAAATTATAAGACTATTAAAATTAATTGTCATTCAATCATCACTAATAGTTTATCTTTTTCAGCAATGGAATCAAATAATCAAGTGTCGTTAAGTGAAAAGGTGGTCAAGAATCAGGATTTAGATAATGTTATCAGAAAGAACAACAAGACCCTAAGACTGCATTGGGGGGATTCATTCTCTGGATGGAAATTTCGTTTTTCTCAATACATGAAAATGAAAGATCCTAAGGCTTGGAGATCCATTTGCAGAGGACCGGCAGTGATTACCTATGTGCTCGATGAAGAAAAGGGGAGAACTGCTGTTAAACCCGTATCAGCTTACAGTGATGAAGATTATGAGAAAGTGGAGATTCATGATAAAGCGTTGGTAATGCTACATACTACATTAGTGCTAGAAATTGATATCGGGGTTCGTGAAGCTAAATCTGCCAAGGAATTGTGGGAATCATTGTGGGCTATGTATGAAGGGAATGAAGAGATGAAAGAGAGTAAAAGGGAGATGCTGACTCAAAGATTCAACATGTTCAATCACTTTCCTGTGGAAACTCTAGAGAATCAAATTCAAAGGTTCATTGCTTTGATCAGCGAAATGAGGACGCACAATATGATGCTTGAGAACTCCGTTGTCAACAAAAAGCTGCTTAACGCTCTTCCAAGAAACTTGGACACAAATGTTACACTGATCAAGAGAACCAAGGATTTGACCCGTATGAGTCTGGTAGAATTGATCTCTTTGCTCAAGTACTATGATATGGATGACAAACAAAAATTGTACAATCATACCTCGAGCTACAACAATGCTGGAATTTCATCTAACATAGCTTTGGTTTCACAGCTAGGAACTGTGTCTTTTCAAATGTTTCCCTCAAACACTCAAGCTTCAGTCCTATATCCTACAGACATTTCCACCTACCTTGGTCACTCGGGTTACACAAATGCTTCTCTTGTTCAACAAGTGAACCCTGCTCAATCTGCACCAACGTCAGCTACATCCAGTATTGCATTCAAAGTTACTAAAGATTTCGAAAACCATATGGCATTTATGGCAGGGGTGATGAATTGTTATAATGCTTTTGTTGCAAGTTGACTGTAAATCACATCGGAGGAGATGAGCTTCATGAAGTCCATCCTGATGACATCAAAGAAATGGACATTACTTGGCAAATGGCCATGGCAGTTTTTTGTGCCAAGAATTTTGTTAAGATAACTGGCAGAAAGAGTTGGGAAGCAGCAAATAGAGAGCTTGGATGGAACAAGTCTAAACTTAGGTTCTTCAATTGTCACGAGACAAGGCATTTTTCTCGTCAATGCCGACAACCAAGAAGAGTTGGGAAGCAGCAAATAGAGAGCTTGGATGGAACAAGTCTAAACTTAGGTTCTTCAATTGTCACGAGACAAGGCATTTTGCTCGTCAATGCCGACAACCAAGAAGAGAGAGATCAGATTCGAATGTAACGGTTATTGTTAGCTTAGCATCAAGACCAACACCAAATGGTGCCGCTGCCCGTCCTATGAATAGTTCAACCTCGAGCGCTCTTGTTGGAAAATCTAATAATGCATTGGTGGGTCATGAAGGAGGAGGTTTTGACTGGTCAAACCAGATGGCTGACCTGCAAATCACTGAAGATAGTGTGTTTCAAGCCTCATGGCTCTGATAAGCGACTCCACTTCCTCTACCGCTGAGGAACGGCTATGGAGGGCTGTCATTAGACTTTGGGTCATTGATAGTAGCTATTCCAGGCATATGACCAGCGAGTTATCCCAACTTAGTGATAATGAAACTTTCAATGGTGGATTAGTCGTTTTTGTGGGAGGAGAGAAAG
Organism: Scalesia atractyloides; assembly: GCA_947069175.1. Lineage (NCBI taxonomy): Eukaryota > Viridiplantae > Streptophyta > Magnoliopsida > Asterales > Asteraceae > Scalesia > Scalesia atractyloides. Next base: position 72,649,092 of record CAMTDV010000014.1, read on the forward strand.
GGCAAATTACTCCACGAGGCACAGTGAGAAATGGTGATATCTGTTTCAAAGAAGTCAACTACATTCCTGAGTTGAAGCATAGTCTATTGGGTGTGTCGCAAATCTGTGACAATGGCTATTTAACTCATTTCACTAACAATTTCTGTCTTATTTTGAAACCAGGAATCGTAATTCCTAAGGATTGGATCTTACTAAAATCTGACAGAAAAGGGGACGCTTACATCATTGATATGAACCAACCACCCACAGAAAGCGTTACATGTTTGTTTTCAAATGTTTCTAAACATACTGTGGCATCGACGATTGGGTTATTCAACTGCCAATAATCTAAACCATCTTGCTAAATTGGAGTTGGTAAGGGGTCTACCCGTGAAAGATTTTATTTACCTTTGAAAAATGTGTCTCATGTGCTAAGGGTAAACAACATCGAAAACCTCATTTTGCTAAGTCTGTAAATACAATCAATAGTTTAATGCAGCTTCTTCACATGGATCTCTTTGGACCTGTGAATGTACTTAGCATCTCCGGAAAGTCTTACTGTTTTGTAATTACTGATGATTACTCACGTTTTACTTGGGTTTTCTTATTAGCTAACAAGAGTGAGACTGCTGAGCTAGTATAAACGCTTCATAATCTTTATGGAGAATCAGGCTAACAAGAAGGTGAAAGGAATTAGATGTGACAATGGCACTGAGTCAAGAATGCAGAGTTAAACTTTTTCTATGCTCAGAATGGAATAGCTAGACAATACAGTGCTGCCAGAACTCCACGACAAAATGGGGTAGCTGAGAGAAGGAATAGAACCCTAACTGAAGCAGCTCGTACTATGCTATATGATTCTAAATTTCCAGTTTTCTTTTGTGATGAGGTGATAAATACAACATGCTATGTTAAAAACAAGGTCATAATTAACAAAGCATGCATGAAGATGGCTCATGAAGTATTGTTTGGCGAAAAACCGTCCGTTGGGCATTTTCGAGCTTTTGGTTGCCCGTGCACCCTGTTGCACTTAGATGCAATTCAAAAGTTTGATGCTAGGGGAGATGAGTGTTACTTTATCGGCTATGCTGGTAAAGATGCACACGAGAACAAGACAGCATATAGAGTATACAATAAGAAGATAAGACAAATAGTCGAGTCGCTCGATGTACAGTGGCTTGAAGAAAATCAGACAGACGCTGGAAACAGGCCATTCACTCTCTATAACTATGCTCATTTGTTTAAATCTTTTGATGTTCTCAATGAATCATCTCCTTTTATTTCTGCAGATCATACAGGTTCTTAAACTGCTGTTCCACGCCCCTCAATTGTTATGAACAATGTCGATGAAGAGGGGGATGTTGAATCTGGGGGGGATGTCACAGTTGTGGGGGATAGCACAACTCGAGCCTCATCTTCAACAGCTGAACCAGAAATACAATTGGTTCCCGATCACACAGATTCTCTCAAGACTGAAGAAACTCAAAATTCGTCTGACGATGAAGATACATGAACCAATCAAAATGATCTGTTTTCAAATGATCCAATTCCAGACGATTACGTTGTGGATGAATCGGTGGAAGAAACTGTGTCGGGATCTCTGGAATCAGCTGAAATGGAAAATCTGCCAAAAACTTCCCAAATGGCTTTTCGAGAACCGAGTTGGGTGGATGCTATGAAGGATGAGCTGAACCAATTTGAGAAATTGAAAGTCTGGAGGTTAGTTAAGTTGCCTGCAGGAAAGAAAGCTCTTGGAACCTGAAGGGTTTATTGAAACAAAAGGGATGACAATGGTGTGACTGTCAGAAACAAAGCAAGACTGGTCGTGCAAGGTTTCAGATAAATTGAAGGGCTTGATTATGACGAAATGTCCGCCCCCAGTTGCTAGATTAGAAGCCATTCGTATTTTCCTGGCATACGCATCGTTCAAAGGTTTCACAGTCTATTAGATGGATGTGAAAACGACATTTCTGTATGGCAAAGTGAAAGCGGAAATCTACGTTGAGCAGCCACATGGTTTTGTAAATCAACGACATTCATGCCATGTCTATAGGCTTGACAAGGCTCTGTATGGTTTACATCAAGCTCCTCGGGCATGGTACGCCACTCTGATCGAACATCTGTTAGCAAATGGTTACACTCGTGGAATCATCAATCAGACACTGTTTATTCGTAAGGTGGGAGAAGACCAGATTCTAGTGCAAATCTATGTGGACGGCATTATCTTTGGCTCTACTAGTGATGCCCTGTGCAAGGAATTTGAAGAGATCATGAAGAAGAAGTTTGAAATGAGTGCTTTGGGAGAAATGAATTTCTTGTTGGGTTTGCAAGTTCATCTGGACTCAAAGGGAATTCTGATTCATCAGGGAAAGTATGTTGAATATCATAGCAAAATTCAAACTTCAGGATGCAAAGCCTGCAAATACTTCTGTGGTAGAAAGATCAGTTCTGACTGAAGATCTGGAAGGAGAAGCTGTGGATGAGACATTGTATCGGTCAATGATTGGTTCGTTAATGTATTTGACTTTTAGTAGACCGGATATTATGTTTCTAGTGTGTCAATGTGCCTTAAGCATGACAAGTAGATACCAGCAAAATCCATGAAACAGTCATTGGATGGCTGTTAAAAGTATATTGAAATACCTTAGAAGGACTAAAGATATGTTTCTAATATATGGATCTAGTGAAGAGGAACTCGTTGTAAAGGGTTACACGGACACGAGTTTCCAAACTGATCGAGATGGTTCTCGATCACAATCTGGGTATGTCTTCATTTTGAATGGAGCTGCAATCTCTTGGAAGAGCTCGAAGCAGAGAATGATCACTCTATGTCTCTGGATTTGACATGACATTTGTAACGAAAGGATAAATGATTGATTCACCTAAATCATGTTCATGTAAGGGACTTGAAGGGGATGATGTAATTGATAGGCACTTCGTCATACGTATTAGGGGTAGTAAACCATTGTTAGGCGGTATTTACTACTTGCATCAATCTTCTATGTATCTTGTGCAAGTGGGAGATTGTTGGAATCGGTATGCCCAAGACACATATTAAATTGATGTGGCTAGTACATTATGATCCAAGTCGGGTCATACCCAATAACAAGCTAGACAAACACTTATAATATTTATTTATGATATGATCAAACAAATAATAACACTTAGAATATTTAGAAATTGGTTTTCTAAATAAATGCACTTGAGAAACTAATAAATTATATGGATAATTTATTTTGAGAGAATATTTTATTTTGTTATCTAATGGGCTAAATAACATTATAAAAGGTTATGAGATATTGCATAAAGCCTTGTAAACATATGATGTTAATGTTACAAAAGTTATAAAATAATACAAGACATAATTTAAAAGAAAAAATGCAATATCTTGAAAATCTTACAAGATCTCACACAATCCAAGATTAGATTATGTAAGATATATGGATATCTTGGATGATTTGGTAAGATCTCACCCAATCTCACATAATCTAAGATAAGATCTTACAATGATTATATAGATGATTTGGTGAGATCTTTACAAATCTCACATAATCCAAGAAAAGATCTTACAAGAGATTATATATATGGATGATTTGGAGAGAATAAAAGACTATTCTTACACACACCAAAAAATCAAGTTCAAGAACACTAAAATTCTCTCCAGAATTTTCGGCCAAAGGTTGGTTGATCAAGAGGTGTTCATAAGTGAAAATCCTAGCAATCATAAAGTGTTTTGTTGAAAGCTTGGGTATACAAGCTTGAGGTCTTCAACTTTGAAGATTTCCATTCAAGAACATCATCTTCTTGATATCTCTTGCTACTTGGAAGGTAGTATTCTTATAACACCCTATGGTTGTGTTTTTGATAGCATGCATATTCATATATGGATCCGGGTTTTGGTTTTACACATAAAATGGGTTTTATATCTTACAAGTAACATGTTTTAAATAATTATTCCGCTGCGTTTTTCATTTTATATGGATAAAATGGCTTTGATAAACATGTTAAAACCCCAACAGTGGTATCAGAGCCGCTTATATGAATGCATGCTTCAAAGGATTTAAAAATTTCGGGTTTGGGTTTGGAGAAACCCTATGGCCGAAATTTTAACATGGTTTTCCCTTTGTTTTTCAAGATTATTTTTTCACATGCATAAAGGAATCTTGAAAAATTATATCATATGGATGATTTGTTTGTTTGGACAAAAACTCACACTTTTCGGTTTTCATTTTTGGCCGAAAATATGGGTTATAAAAGGGAACCATTTTTGCTCTTGAATAATATACATATGTGGATGTATATTTTGGTGTTCATAACCTAGCCATGACCTTATGTCTGAATATGTTGAATGATTGTGTTTGTGAATTATATTTAATTATTTTAATGGGTTGTAATAATTAATGTCTTTGTTCTTCCATTCGAAAAATATGTAATTTATTTATTTTCATTTGGTATGTAAGTAAATAGATTAGTTGCATTTCTTTTACTAGAAAAATGTATTTGGATACTTTATTGTAAAAGAAGATGCACACGAAATGCGTTTTGGTTTTGGCCAATTTTGGGCCTAAAGGACTTCATAGTTCTTAACGGGATTTTAGCCCAATAATCAAAACACATTTTTGAAGCCCAAAGGAGTTTGGAGCTGAATTTAAAGATCATTTGGAAGCCCAAAGAAAGTGAAGAAATCACAACACAAAAGGAAGACTTGAAGCATTTTGATGCGGGTTCAAGTGGGAGTTCAACGACACATTTCTTGTGTCAATATTCACCCTTTAGGAAGGACCTTTTGGCACACTTGTTTCGGCTAACAAGTGTTGTAAAAAAATAGTTGGCTATGGATGCACCTATTGTTTTGTGTGTTATGCTTGTATGGTTGTTTTATTATGTTGTTTGGATGATATGTGGATATGGATGCTTAACAAACTAATAAACAACAACAAGCTTAAAATTGGTTCTTTAAAAATCATTAAAGTGGATAATAAAAGGTTTTATGAAAGGTTAATGATTTTATAATAAAATCGGTTTTATTAAAAGAACCTTGAAATTGGTTTTCACTAAGGTACCATGAATTTGAATGCATGCAAATGTATGGTACATAAAGTTTTTTAAAACTAGAATTTTTTGAAAACTTAAATCCCTTTTATAAAATAAGTCAAACACCATCCTTTTACACAACACTCGAATCACTTGGGAATTCTTTGTGGGATAAAGGTCACCTAACCACATTGGAAGGAACTTGTGTGTTTGAGGTAGGCTTACCATATTTGTGGGACAAAGGTCACCTAACCACTTGTATGTGTAAACTTACATGTGTGTGTAAGTAGGACGACTTGATTTGGAAACCATGTGACTAGGGTCACCGAAGCATGGCGTACAAAGATGTTGATGGGATTAAACATGCCAATTAAACATAAAGATGTTTAACCGATCCCATATGGCTAGAAATTGCAAAGGGTTGAAATTATCAAACGTTGACTACCTTGTTAATTTAAATAATGGGATAAAGGTTACCTAACCAATATTTAAATGTAGTTGGATTCTAGATTTTAATTATTAATTGTCTATGAGACATAAAAGGGTATTAATGATTAAAATTTAATAATATCGAAAATACTAAAATTGAACTTTGTTAAAATTTTGTAGATGGCCGCTAACAATGCAAACACAATTACCCAAACCGTCTGTAACCTATCATTAAGAACAATTCTTGAAAAGGATCGTCTCAACCATAATAACTTCTTGGATTGGTATCGAAACTTGAGAATCGTTCTCAAGCAAGAGAAGATATCCTATGTGCTGGACGATCCTATTCCCGATGAACCTGACGTTGAAAATGTGGAAGCCAATAACGATTGGGTTAAGTATACTGAGGACTCCATGCAAGCCTCATGCCTCATGTTGGGAACTATGATTCCCGATGTTCAAAAGGATTTTGAACATCATGGGGCATACAACATGATTACCCAATTGAAAGAAATGTTCCTTCAACAAGCTAGGGTAGAACACTTCGAAACGGTTCGGACGCTTCACACATGTCGAATGGAGGAAACCCAATCGGTTTCATCTTATGTCCTCAAGATGAAAAGCCACATTGATCGCCTCGAAAGGCTCAATTGTCCCGTCTCTAAAGAGTTGGCTACGGATTTGATCCTCAACTCTTTAACAAAGAAGTTTGAGTCTTTTGTTATGAACTATAACATGAACGGATTGGACAAGAGCATCGGTGAACTTCATGCAATGCTAAAAACTGCTAAGGCGGGCATGGGTAAAAAGGCTTTACCCGTTCTAACGATCAATGAGGCAAGCAACAAGAAGAGGCCCCACCCCGACTCCAAGGCAAGTTTTGCCAAAAGGAAGGGCCACGTCAAAGGGAAAGGGAAAGGGAAAGGGAAAGGAAAGGTTAAAGCGGAACCCACGAAACCGAAGGAAAAGAAGCAAAAGGTTGCTACTAACGACCCATGCTTTGAGTGTGGAGAGATAGGACATTGGAAAAGGAATTGTCCAACCTATCTCAAGGAGTTGAAAATCAAGAGGGATGCAAGGCAAACCTCAGGTACAATCTTCATGATACATGTTGAGCTTAATGTTATTTCTTCTAACACATGGGTACTAGATACCGGATGTGGAACTCATATTTGCAATGTGTTGCAGGGGTTCAGAAGAAATAAACATTATAAAAAGGGAGTCGCTAGTCTCTTCATGGCAACAGAGCAAAAGTTGAAGTCCAAGCCCAAGGAGACTATGTGTTGATGATTCCAAGTGGTTTGGAAGTGATTTTGAAAAATGTTTTATATGCTCCTAGTTTAACTAGGAACATTATTTCAGTTTCCCTTTTGAGACAATGTGGTTTTAATTTTGAATTTCTTAACCATGACATTTTTGTTTCAATGTGTTGATGCATATGTTTGTTGCCTACGTCATCGTATAACGTCGAGTCAGTATTTAGGAGCGAAATGTCGAAGTTTATGTATATATAGGGTCAAGTTCGCTTGAAAAGGAAGTGTTGTAGTCAAGTTCGGCCGAACTTGACTAAGCAAGTTCGCCCGAACTTGCATCTCCTCCAGCGGACTTGTTCTCCTATCAATAGGAGTCTTGTCATTTCATTTGTAAGATTCAGAAATTTTGTCAACTGGACGGCGAAGCTCTGTCCAAGTGTTTCCAGGATCTGTAACATCTACACATTAATGAAACAGTGATTAATCAGTAACAAACTTGTCTACAATGTCACCTATGCAAACGAATTCCGCACGTTTACCTTAAGTTTGCTAAATTAGGACCCGAACGATCCGTACAACGGACCTACAATTGGTATCAGAGCAGGATTGGCCTAATTTTAAGACATTGGACATAGAACATCTCATCTTCTATTCTATTCTTTCATTTTTAAAGTTTTCTTGGACAATTCACGGACAAAATGGATTGATTTTCAAGTAATATACGTAAAATCCATTATACTAAGACCCCTGAAAAGATCAGAGCTTAAAACAAACGAATTCATGTCGAAAATTTGAAAAAAACCATGTTTGAAAACACATGTTCGCTTGAACTTGACATCAAGTTCGCTCGAACTTGACTGAAAAGTTCATAACTTTTCATCAAGTTCGCCCGAACTTGATTGATTTTTCAAGATTTTTGATAAGTTCGCTCGAACTTGCATACTTTTCATTAAGATTTCATCAAGTTCGCCTGAACTTGATTAAATTTTGTTGAAAATCTATTAAAAGTTAGCTCGAACTTGTAAAGTCTCTTGAATATCTTACAAGTTCGCCCGAACTTCTTAAAACTCTTGAAATTCCATACAAGTTCGCCCGAACTTATTAAGTAGCTGATTTCACAAGTTATGACAAGTTCGCCCAAACTTGTCCAAGGCATGAAAATCCCGAAAAACGTCTCGGACATTATATATCGTTAGATTCGTATCGACGAGACGAGTTTAAAGTTCTAATCTGATAAAAACAGTTTTCCAAATGTTTTTAGCGAATCATTGTCGATTAAGAAGTCAAATTTTACTAAAATTGTCTGTTTGTTAATCGTTTTTCAAGTGTTTTGAACGACAGACTATTTTGGAAAATGAAATGGAGTCCGTGAAGCCGCCAATGTTGATGAGTATAGATGAGTATGAAGCCTAGAATGAAAAATTCGAGGACTGGGTACGAGCAAATCACCTCTATGGTTGGGTTGCTATTCAAACTGGATTTAAATGGCCAGTCGATGAACGTGGAGCTGAGCTTTCAGTATCAAAGTTTACAACTCAACTGAATGCTGCATATTCCCATGAGAAGAAGATCCTAACCTCGTTACAACAATCGATAAAAGAAGATATCTTGGTTTTGTTAACAGAGTACAAAACTGCACAGGATTTGTGGAAATCTCTAGGTGCTAAATATTTGGAAAATGTTGAGATGATTAAGAACAAGAAGGTGCTAATAAAGAAGAAGTCTGATCATGTTAGTGTTCAAGGAAATGATCGAGAAGCACCAAGTTCAAATGTTCAGTTGAAGAGAGAAGGGAGTATAATGGCAAAGAACTGTGAAAAAAAAAGAGCTTCAAGTTCTAAACCAGTCTGCCAAGGATTTGATGTAGATCTGAATGATTATGTGGCAGATAATGCCAAACTCTTGAACAATCTAGATAGTTTGACATTAGAAAATAAGAAGTTAAAAGAAAAAGAAAGAATTTTGAAAACAAAATAAAAATGTTTAGAAAATGAAAAATTACAAATGGTAGTAGATTTTCAAAATGAAATAAAAATGTTTAAAAATGAAAAAATTGTTTTTGCAAAATTAAATATAGAAAATAAAAAAGCAATAAATTCTTATATTGAGAAAATTGCTCAACTTTTGAGACTATTAAAAATTAAGTTGTTAATTCATAAAAATTATTGAAAGGTTTTGTGACCTCCTCATTAAAGTTAGATCATATATGTCCAAAACTGATCAATAATAGTAAAAAGGAAATTCCAATAAGTAACATTGTTACAAATTATGACGATGTCATAATAAAGATTGTGATGATGATTTCGATGATGAAAGACCTAAAAATGATAAATATGAAATATTTTTAAAACTAAAAGAGAAATTTCAAGAAACTGTTCTACAATCTTCTGAAAAAGGTGAATGCTCAACGCAAAAACCTTCTAAGCAGAATGAAGAACAAAAACAAAGTTCTAAAAATTCTAAGACTTTTAAAAATAAAAGTTCATCGGTACAATCATCCAATCATTATAAAAAATCAAACAAATTTGAAAAACAAAACCCACAAAAATTTGAGAATAAGTGGTGCAGGTCGGACCGCAGTGCTTCAACGTCAAATCAAAGGTACAGAAGAAGCAGGAAAAATGGCTACCATACGTCAAATCAGTGTTATGATTTGAGTGTATGGTTTGATAGAAAAAATCGATATGATAACAGGGTGTGTCATAAATGTAGTTTAACTGGACACATTGCTAAAAAATGTCTACAAATTAATCCTACATCTGTTCATATTGATAACAAAAATTCGGAGTACCAACTCAGGTTTTGAAACAATGTACAGAAACTACAAACAAGGTGAAACCAGTTATTACTAAGTTTTTAAAATTTGAAACTGGTGAATCCTCGAATGGTAATGAACAAAGAGTTTCTATATTGTATTTCAAGAAAGCTTTAACGAAAAATCAATCATGGTTGGTAATAGAAAAATAATTTACACAATCAGTGAAAATTGAAAGTTTAGAGGACTTTCCGAAATATGAGAAAGTCCAAAATAAACTTGATTGTGCAAAGAAAATCAAAATTAAGGTTGAAGAAACAACGCCTAAGACTGAAAAGGCTTGGGTGTCACTATTCAACTAATTGTTTGAATTTTTGTGCAGAAACTCCTGAGAAGAAAGTAAATTACTGAGAATGGAGTTCCGTGGCACAAATAAAGACAGACCGGGTTATCAAGTTTTATAAAAAGGCTATTTTTTCAAAAGATTTGAAATTTAAATAACGTTTACTTTACAATTTTTAAAAATTTTTGGAGAAAATTTTTCGAAAATACATTCAAATAACGTTTACTTGAAAATTTAAAATTTTTGAAGAAAATTTGGAAAATTTTCACAGAACCCTCACTGTTAAACAGACAAAACTCATGGATTTAAATTGTTATAAACGCAAAAGTGTCAATGTTTTTGTCATCATGAGGGGGAGAGAGCTTTAAAAGAAAAACTGTGAAGCAGTAATGGATGGAGAATTGAAGTGATTCTCATCAGTTGGTCAATGTTTTTCTTAAAAAACAAAAATTCCAAAAATATGTTTTTGAATTTAGGGGAGAAAAAATTTTTCAGAAAATCCAAAAACATATAAAAAAAAAAAGTACAAAAACATCGAAAAAGGAAAAAGAGTTTTGTGTAAAAAGGAAATGATAGTACATCAGTGGACTATCATAGTATGCTAAGGATTTGTAAAGTTTAAAAGGAATAAACAAGTCTTACATTGGATGTGTCGATAGGCTTTACGTGTTCAGTAAATTGTTTCTAAGATATAAACTAAATTTTACAACTGCTTAATTTTGTGGATTAACATCTCTCGGATATATAGACTTAGTACTCCGAAATTTCGTTTGAGAGATTGCCTGATTCTGAGATACGAGGTCTTTATAGATAGTTAAATATCTGGGGTATTATACAAGTTCTTCTGATTTTGCAGAAGCAATAGCCTAGAACTTTTATAATGCTTTTGCAAAGATCTCCTAAAACTACATTCAAATTAAAATATCGAAAGATACTACAATTGCAGTTCAAAAGATTCCAAAATTGGAACACTACTTTAAGTCGAGCCTTCATCTCTTTGTCGGTATGATGGTACTAACCTGAGCTCTCAAGGTCTCGCATAACCTAGATACAGATATCAATTACGCAATATTTACCTATAAGATGAAATCTAGGGAATCTTGATGCGGGAGAATATTCTGAGATGGGAACCATAGTTAAGTCAAGTTTCTTAATTCTACACAATGTATCTTGGAACAATTGAGAAATGTGTCAAAGTTTAAATGGACAAACATATCGACAATCTAGGTAAATTTGTTTAAAACTTAGTATCAAGAAAAAGGTCAATGGTACTTGTGATTTGTCTCGGAAATTTGATATGATCCTTTAACACAAACTCAACAAAAATATGTTTGTAAATATGTTTATACATACTTAGTTTTTTGATATTCATTTCATAAAACAAAAAGATTATATTAGCTTTTAGTTTCGACCACCGATGATGAAAAGCTGATTTTCAAAGTCTAGAGTTGCTGAACGAAATCTAAAAACTTTTAAAAGTTTGATCTGAAAAGTTTAAAAGTTCATTAATTTGAAACTTACATTTGATTAAATGCGTCAGCTTAGTGTCAAAATGTTTAATCAAGATCATTAAGTTGAACTTGATACATGAATCAGATATTCAAGGTCATTAATTTGGACTTGATTAACAGGGAGGGTTTAAAAATTGATAGAAGATTAAAATTGGAAATGTTTATGTTTAGAAATTTCAAAGTTTGAATCTGAAATGTTTATTTGAATGTTTGAGGAACTTTGAAACAGGAAGTAGATTTTAAGTGGAGCTAGATAAAACGTTGATTGAAGATACAAGAAAGCTCAAAGCAAGGGGGAGCATGGTGATTCAAGTTTTATCAAAGACAAGTGCAAGAACAAGGAAAAGGATTGTAGACGATACGAAGATCATGGATGTTAAAGTTATTCAAGAAATAAAAATCAATAGAATAGTAAAGACTCAAGAACTTGATTGAAGAATGATGACTACGGCAACATCCAAGGGGGAGTATGATGATGCATATGTTTGTTGCCTACGTCATCGTATAACGTCGAGTCAATATTTAGGAGCGAAATGTAGAAGTTTATGTATATATAGGGTCAAGTTCGCTTGAAAAGTAAGTGTTGTAGTCAAGTTGGCCGAACTTGACTAAGCAAGTTCGCCCGAACTTGCATCTCCTCCAGCGAATTTGTTCTCCTATAAATAGGAGTCTTGTCATTTCATTTGTAAGATTCATAAATTTTTTCAACTAGATGGCGAAGCTCTGTTCAAGTGTTTCCAGGATCTGTAACGTCTGCACATTAATGAAACAGTGATTAATCAGTAACAAACTTGTCTACAATGTCGCCTATGCAAAGCTGTTTGCCAAATTAGGACCCGAACGATCCGTACAACCAACCCTCAATAATGCATGATGTTTTACTTTAAAGCTATGCCTTTAAATGGTATTTATGAATTAGTTCATAATGACACATCATATGATAGCTCAATGTACCAAGTAACCACCAAGAAACTCAAAATGGATTTGAGTGATTCCTATCTTTGGCATTGTCGCCTTGGACATATAAACAAAAATCGCACGCAAACACTTCAAAAGAATGGTCTTTTGGAAACAAATGAAAATGATTCATTTGATGTATGTGAATCTTGTTTACAAGGCAAAATGACTAAGGCACCCTTTAGTGGCACCTATGAAAGGGCAAAGGACTTATTAGGTATCATACAATCGGATGTATGTGGTCCTTTTAAGCAATGACTAGGAATGGTGAAAGATACTTCATTACTTTTACCGACGACTATAGTCGTTATGGTTATGTGTATTTACTAAGACACAGGGATGAAGCATTTGAAATGTTCAAAGACTTCAAAAGTGAAGTAGAAAATCAACTCAAGAAAATAATCAAAATCCTTCGCACCGATAGAGGAGGTGAATACCTTAGTGATGCTTTTCAAGATCATCTTAGGAGTTGTGGGATCATCTCACAACTTACTCCACCTGGAACTCCACAACATAATGGTGTGTCTGAAAGGAGGAATCGAACTCTATTGGATATGGTTCGGTATATGATGGCTAGAAGCACATTACCTTTATCATTTTGGGGTTACGCTCTGCTCTCCGTGGCCCGTATATTGAATATGACCCTAACAAAGAAAGTGGATAAGACACCTTTTGAAATATGGCATGGAAGGGCTCCATCATTATCATATTTGAAGGTATGGGGTTGTGAAGCTTAAGTGTATCTTTGTAGGATATCCTAAAGATGATATAGGATATTACTTTTACGATCCAAAAGAGCAAAAGGTATTTGTTGCTCGAAAGGTAAGTTCTTGGAAGCTAAGTTCCTTATGGAAGGAACTAGTAGTAGAATAGTGGAACTTGATGAGGATCAAGAACCACAAGCAGATACACGTTTGGTTGATACTAGCACTCAATAAGAGGTTGTTGAAGAGGATCAAGTGGTTGATCAAGACACATGAAACGTTCGAAGATGTGGTAGAATTAGTAATCCACCCGAAAGATATGGATTGTTCATGGATGGATGCTACATGGTAGATTCGGATGAACCAACCACATACCATGATGCAATGTCACAATCCGATTGTGACAAATGGCTTGAAGCCATGAACGTAGAGATGCAATCCATGTATGACAACCAAGTATGGGAATTGGTTGTACCACCTCTTAACTCCAAAGTAGTTGGAAGTAAGTGGGTTTTCAAGAAGAAAACCAATATGCATGGTAACTTGGATACTTATAAAGCGAGACTTGTAGCAAAAGGTTTCACTCAAACTCAAGGGGTTGATTATGATGAGACCTTCTCGCCCGTGGCGATGCTAAAGTCAATTAGGAAATTATTTGCCATAGCTGCATATTAATATTATGAGATTTGGCAAATGGATGTCAAAACGGCTTTCCTCAATGGATATCTTAATGAAGATGTCTATATGGTTCAGCCTGAAGGTTTTGTCGATCCAAAACATCCTAACAAAGTATGCAAGTTAAAGAAATCAATATATGGATTGAAACAAGCATCTAGAAGTTGGAATCATCATTTTGATGAAGAAATTAGGAATTTTGGATTCATCAAGAACGCCGATGAAGCTTGTGTTTATAAGAAGGCTAGTGGGAGCATCATCACTTTCCTAGTACTGTATGTCGATGATATTCTACTATTTGGAAATGATATTCCAACCATGGAAGGTGTTAAAACCTGGCTTGTAAGTTGTTTTTCCATTAAGGATCTTGGTGAAGCCGCCTATATTTTAGAATAAAGATCTATAGGGATAGATCAAGGCGCTTGATAGGTTTGAACCAAAGTGCATACATTGACAAAGTCTTGAAAAGGTTCAAGATGGAGAACTCTAAGAAAGGTTTGGTACCTATTCAAAAGGGAACGATATTGAATGCGTCTCAATGTCCAAGCTCAAAGGAAGAGCAAGAAAGAATGAAAGGAGTCCCATATGTGTCTGCTATAGGATCCATCATGTATGCAATGATATGCACTAGACCGGACGTGTCATGTGCCTTAAACATGACAAGTAGATACCAGCAAAATCTAGGAAATAGTCATTTGATGGCTATTAAAAGTATATTGAAAAACCTTAGAAGGACTAAGGATATGTTTCTAATATATGGATCTAGTGAAGAGGAACTCGTTGTAAAGAGTTACACAGACGCGAGTTTCTAAACTGATCGAGATGGTTCTCGATCACAATCTGGGTATCTTCATTTTGAATGGAGCTGCAATCTCTTGGAAGAGTTCGAAGCAGGATGTTGTAGCATTGTCCACTACAGAATAAGAATACATCGCCGCTTCATTGGCAGCGCAAGAAGCTGCATGGTTGAAGAAATTCATTACTGACCTAGGGGTAGTCCCTACCATTCAGGATCCCCTAGAAATCTTTTGTGATAACGAGGGTGCGATTGCACAAATTAAGGAACCTCGTGCACATCAAAAGACTAGGCACATTGAGCGGAGATTCAACTACATAAGGGATGAAGTTGAAAAGGGAAAGATATGTATTCGCAAAGTTCACACCGATCAAAACATTGCGGATCCTCTCACGAAGCTCCTTGAACGGCCAAAGCATGAGGGTCATACTTGTGCCTTAGGAATTCGATATTCTAGAGATTGGATTTGATCTATTTAGTGTTTGGATATCGGAACAATTGTTATTATGACTCATTTAATGATTATGGCATTTTGAGTTATGTTCCATTTTAGCATGTTTAAATCCAGGAATAAGTTAATTATTCTAAATGTCCATAGTCGATCATATTTGTGGGAACACATATGAAGGTAAGACTATTATGAACTCGGATTGGTGGATATTCATTAGGTATGAATACAGAGCAAAGTGTTGCTGCCAATGTTCATAGATATTTGTGGGATACAAATATTGGAATGACCCGCTCTCAAATATTACTATATGGAATTTTGTGATTTATCATAAGTAATTTTTGAGTAAAGGTGAATATCATAGTATCCTCTAACCTGAGATACGTATTAGGTCTTAATATTCACCAAATGTTATACTTTGATCTAGTTCTTCGCTATTTCGAAACATGGCAGTACATAAGGCTAAGCTCAGGTGTGGTAAAGGTGATTGTGATAGACGTATGTAGTCAAGATGGGATTTGTTCCTCTTATTCGTTGAGAGTAAGATGTTTAAGGCCTGCTAAAGTTAAATCAACAGAGAATGATCACTCTATGTCTCTGGATTTGACATGACATCTGTAACGAAAGGATAAATGATTGTTTCACCTAAATCATGTTCAAGTAAGGGACTTGAAGGGGATGATGTAATTGATAGGCACTTCGTCATACGTATTAGGGGTAGTAAACCGTTGTTAGGCGGTATTTACTACTTGCATCAATCTTCTATGTATCTTGTGCAAGTGGGAGATCCAAGTCGGGTCATACCCAATAACAAGCTAGACAAACACTTATAATATTTATTTATGATATGATCAAACAAATAAATATTAACACTTAGAATATTTAGGAATTGGTTTTCTAAATAAATGCACTTGAGGAACTAATAAATTATATGGATAATTTATTTTGAGAGAATATTTTATTTTGTTTATTTAATGGGTTAAATAACATTATAAAAGGTTATGAGATATTGCATAAAGTTTTGTAAACATATGATGTTAATTTTATAAAAGTTATAAAAAATACAAGACATAATTTAAAAGAAAAGAATTTGAATTTTCATGCAATATCTTGCAAATCTTACAAGATCTCACACAATCCAAGATTAAATTATGTAAGATATATGGATATCTTGGATGATTTGGTAAGATCTCACACAATCTCATATAATCCAAAATAAGATCTTACAAAGATTATATAGATGATTTTGTAAGATCTTTACAAATCTCACATAATCCAAGAAAAGATCTTACAAGAGATCATATATGTGGATGATTTGGTGAGAATAAAAGACTATTCTTACACACAAAAAAAAATCAAGTGCAAGAACACTAAAATTATCTCTAGAATTTTCGACTAAAGGTTGGTTGATCAAGAGGTGTTCATAAGTGAAAAACCTAGCAATCATAAAGTGTTTTGTTGAAAGCTTGGGTATACAAGCCTGAGGTCTTCACCTTTGAAGATTTCCATTCAAGAACATCATCTTCTTGATATCTCTTGCTACTTGGAAGGTAGTCTTCTTATAACACCCTATGGTTGTGTTTTTGATAGCATGCATATTTATATATGGATCCGAGTTTTGGTTTTACACATAAAATGGATTTTATATCTTAAAAGTAACATGTTTTAAATAATTATTCCGCCGCGTTTTCATTTTATATGGATAAAATGGCTTTATAAACATGTTAAAACACCAACAGTTGATAAGTGTAGTCAGGCCTGAAACACCGTGATTTGATCCGGGAGAAAATTGATTGCAAGCAAAAATTTGTGTGTGTTTGGTCATTTTTACTCCTTTTATTGTTGTGTAAATATTTTATTATTAAAATGTGGCCCTGTTCAAGAATTGAAAAAGACTATGTTTTTTCTTCAAAAACTAACTTGCAAATTGAAGTTATTTCTTGTGTCTGGGGATCCGAGCTGAGCCCACCGCACACTTGGTGGGTCCCACAAAATCTACACAGTGGTGATTATGGATGTCTTGACCCACCGCATAGTTGGTGGGAGCATCATATGAAAAAGAGAGTCTAGGTCTTAAATGGAAACGTGTTTTGACGGCCGTGCACATCATTCTTCATATTTGAAAGATTTCAAACACTGCATACTTTCTTTCACTCTCATCTTATTGTTAATCAACAAAATCAAATTGATAAAAACCCTAGTTTTCTTGATTATACTTCCAAAGGAAAGGGAAAAGGTCAGTGATTGCAGGGATTGATGATTCGAAGGAGTGTTAGGGTTTTTCTCTAACTGATGCTTGATAGATGTAAACTTTTGGTGATAAATGACGTTTTGTTGATAAAAGTTAAAAGTATGGGGTTCATTAATCGATTGTAGAATGATCGGAACATGAAGCTTGGCTGGAATTTGTATTAGGACACTGGAGAAGATGACTGATGACGACGTGTTGGTTATACGTACAGGAAAAGTAAACCACACAACTGCGAAATGACCAGAATACCCTCCGTACACTTGGGTCAATTTACTGATTTACCCTCAGAAAGTGTGCGGGATAACTATGATAGGGTTAAATGACCATTTGGCCCTCCGTACACTCTGCAACATTACGAGAATACCCCTCGCTCACTGGTTATTACCAGTGTGCAAGTCAAGATGTACGGTTGACCATTTGAGCAAATCTGACTGTGCGGTTGACTTTGTTGAGCTGTAGAGTGTGCGACCTGGCTAATGTTTACCTAATTGCCCCATTGGTTCACGTGATATTACTATTTTACCCTCGCACACTAGTGTGTGGACCGCACACTGACTTGTGTTTGGCCTGTTTTAGCTTATTGGGTCTGGTTTAAACTCGCACTAACTCAGAGTTATTTAGACATAATTTTAAGCATTATTTTGATTTAAAGTTGTTGAAAAACAGTTATACTTTTAAAAAATCAAAATTTTTTTTAAATAATTTGATCAGTTTTGATCAAGTTTACGGTTAAACTCGGGAATTTCTTGGTTTGGTGTTTATATTACTTGTCTAACTTGACTTGTTTGGTGCAGATGCGGGAAAGAAGGTGGTTGACAAGTCTATTCACGTCCCTAGATTTGAAAAGAGTATGAATGTTCCTTGCTATTATGGTGAACCACCAAAGGGGCACGAAGTTTACAAATCGATGATCGTTGGATTAAATACATGTCGAATTGCTCTTGCTTTTCATGAAAATGCGACTGGATACGTGATTTCTGGAACAACGCTAGTGCAAACAAAGGAGACAATGTGATAAAATCTAAAATTCAAGACAAAAAGATTCTGATCTCGGAACAGACAATTTGAGAAGTGCTATTGTTTGGTGATGATGCTAGTGATCCCGTAGAATACGAAAAGGAGAAGATTGTGCCGGTTCTTGAAAAAATGAGCTTTGAAGGATCGTACCCGCCAACTACTAAGAAGCTATTACATCCGTATTGAAGCTTTTTGGCGCATGTATATCTAGTATGCATTAGTGGAAACAAGAGCGGGATTGATGTTTTGACCATTAGACAAACATCTGCGGTGGTGTCGTTAGTTGTTGGATGGAAGTTCAATTACTCAAAGTGTGTATTCGATGACATGATGGCAAATGTGAAGACGCTGAACAAGAAGTATTGGTTCAAGTTTCCTAGGTTTTTACAGATGATTCTTGAGTCCAAGTATCCTCCGCTACAACAGACTGTTAGTATCTATGACACAAAGATAATGAATCATAGGTCTTTTGTTGCTCAATCAGAAGAGACAGGATGTTCAAGTAATGTATCAAAAAACAAACCTTTGGAGAAGTTTGGTGCCTTTCCAGAGCTTCCATAACCAATTGGTGCACCGGTAAATGTTGTTGTTGCGGATGAACATGATGTTCAAATTATAGATGCAAAGAAGAGAATGTGTTTGAGGAGATGTTAATGAATGGCGCAGATGTGAATGAGAACGTAGAAAATATTGAGACAAAGGTTAATGATGAGAGCCTCACAGCAGATGTACAACATATTGAGAAACTGAAAAGTATGAACCTTCTCATACTGAGCCGGTGGATTCTATTACTGTGAGGCTGAGAATATGTCTGAAGATCCCACGGCTGATCTTCATCCTAGGAAACAAAGCAGAAGAGATCCTAGGACCAGTCGTGTATCAACTGATGTGACAAGAAACAATCCTGAACCACCATGCCTGTGATCCCAGAACGACCACCTGTTGGTTATACTGGAACGCCTGTGAGCGACGCGTTTATTGTAACATTCGTCGAAAAACGGGTTTCCAAACCCGCTTCGTTTATCAATCAAATATTCAGTTATAAATTTCGTTGCGTATTTATGGTTCATATTAATTTTAAACAATACATAATTAATAAATATATTAGAATTTAAAAACCATAATTTATAATTAATAATAAATAATGAATAAAAAAATAAATGGAGACGCCGGGTTTCGAACCCGGGTCACCCGCAAGCACCAACACGCAACACACCACTCCGCCACACACTGCTTTGTGATAAACATGGAAACAAATAACTTATATAATAAAACCCGAAAGTCAAATCCGGTAATCATCGCGCCCAGAACTAGCCATCACTGGAAAAATCGGCAATCCGCAAATTTGGCTGTTACTCCTTTGACCGAAACGGATAAACTGATTTCGACATCAGTTATAAGCGATGCCGGCCATCAATTTCGGTCATAACTGCCGGAAAACCTTTGACCGCGAATCAAGACTCAATTCAAACCCAATTCAGCCTGTTTCCACTATAAATACCCACTTGAACACTCTGAAAATCCTTTCGCTCAGAACCACGTTTGTTTCCGAAGTTTCATTTCTTCAAAAGCTCGTCGCGGAGCTTTCTGCATACGCCGAACTTTCACCGGAAAACCGGACTTTACTCCTAATCGGTATAAATCATCTAAACCTTCTTGCTAACTTTTGATTTATACTTTAATTGTTCAAACCAATGATCAAAACTGTTAAAACAGTTCACTTAGCCGGAATCCGCAAATCAGACCGACGAATTTTGCCGGAAAATCTGAAGAAGACACTCTGTGTTGGTACATCTTATTTCTTAATTTCCTTCTTCTATTTCAATTCAATCAATTATAAGCGTTGTTGGTTAATTAAACAAACAGTCGGTTTCACTGTTCGGTAATTCCATAAGTGAAGAAGATGAAGTTAAAACATGTGTATTAGTATAATTAAAATCGGGTATATAACGGTTAGACACACAGTCCAGCGGTGGACTGTGTGCACAAACAATTCACACGTCCCGAGTTCGAATCGCACACGTTACCGACTTTCAGAAATAAAACCAACATTTTTAGAACTGAATCAGAACAAGTCATAGAATGTTTATAAAACAAATATAATTCAGTAGATAAGCAGATTAGACACACAGCCCAACTGGTTGGGCTGTGCGCACTCGAACCGAAGGACCCGAATTCGACTCCGGGTCTCTGCAACCGGTTTGGCCATATAAATCATTTTTAATAAAAACCAAATAAGTTTAAAGTTAATTAGTATATAAATATAATTAAAACAGAGAATATTTAGGGTTAGACACGTAGCTCAGTTGGTAGAGCTGCGTGCACGTATACGAGAGGTCACGAGTTCGAATCTCACTCAGCGCATAAAGAAACACAGTCTGACCGGTCAAGACCCGGTCAACGGTCAACAAGTCAACTTTTTATTATTATTTTTTTATTTATTTATTTAATTGGAAAATTATTTAAAAATACTTAAAAATAAGATTATTAAGGTTAGAAAATTTCCTTAAACTCACAAAAATAAATCTAAAAATCACATTTAAGAACACTAATTAAAAATATTAATCCCAAATAAAATTTATTTATTTATCGAATCATTTTGTTATTATCTGGGTTAGTTCTTCCCTCGTCGACTGAATCATAAATTCGTGCGCACTCATCGTCATCAAAGAACGCACCCATTGTGAGTGAATCTCTACCAATTCCCCGTTTTAATCATGTTT
The DNA here is from genome assembly GCA_947069175.1 of Scalesia atractyloides. NCBI lineage: Eukaryota > Viridiplantae > Streptophyta > Magnoliopsida > Asterales > Asteraceae > Scalesia > Scalesia atractyloides. Next base: position 72,669,967 of record CAMTDV010000014.1, read on the forward strand.
TGGAGTGTATCATGTGTCGTATAATTCTTTTATTATATATATATAAACACTTGTGCATACATCATATCCGTGATCAAATGTGTATCAAATGTGTATCAATTGTTGTGTGGATTATATGTAGATTGGTTTTATCATTTTCAGTGCACGCATTTCATTAGGCCCATCAGTTCCCCGTGGGAGACGGGTTGAGCATCAGGTGCCTCATAAGATCGGCTCCATTTGATTGAGCCTTGATCTCACATTCATCATCATTCATATCATATACTCATCCAAACTGGTTTGTGTTTGTTTATTTATATATGTTTGCTCACATGTGATTATTGCACAACTTTTCTTTATTAAATAAAACAAGAAATTAGTAACAATGTTTTATCAAGGTTCACTCGCCAACTTTTGTTGACCCAACATATCCCCCGTTTTACACATGATACAGGTGATCCAGCTGAGACAAGAAACACATAGGAAGGCCTAGAAGAATAAACAAGTTTAAGCTTTGGAATAATTATATAGTTTCATTTTTCTTGTAATGTATGGATTTTGTTTTGGATATTTAAGTTGTAATTTGAATTTAATAATATGAAACATTTTAGTAAACATCATGAGCTTTGGTGATAACCCAATTATGCCCCGACTCTTATTCCGCTGTGGGTCGGGGTGTGACAGATTGGTATCCGAGCTTATGACTATAG